>CM027844.1:15563399-18092149 GCA_016097545.1 Eucalyptus victrix
ACGTGATTACAAGCAGATTGCAGTAGATTAATCTTAGTATCTTTAACCTCCACATCACCTTGATTGGGCATCACCCTTTCTTTGTTTTCCATCGAATTTCAGAAGCAAGTTAACTCAGATCCGGACAGAGTGCAATCAGGGCTTGTATTGATAGCTCTACAAAAATTAAAGTAACCAAGCGCGCCAATAAAATATGCAAAGTGATTGGTTCAGACCAAATGAATAAATTAAAGTAGACATTTCCCCCCTACCAGCAAACCCTTGTTTCCAAAGTCATGCCCTCATTAAGCCAACACAACACTAGGCGGCAATTCAGGCATCTTTGGGGTATCCTATCAAACGTAATTTGTACAAACAATTAACCACCAGTGGTTTTATTTTCCTTGGTCTACCTTCCCCCGTTGATCGGTGCATAGGACTTCACCCCACGAAGGAAACCCTTTTGCTCATCGACAAGTCCGCTTCTTCTTTGTGATTCGACATCATCGCTGTCCTTGTCGAGTTCATCCGCCTCAATAAGTGACTGGTAATTGACATTGCCGCCGGCGTATGTTTTAACCATAACCAAGTAAAAGAGAGACCACAAATATGGATATCAAAATCAGGACCCCACTAAACTCGATATTCACAAGGGATTTGGCCCGGTGAAGGGCCTCCGTTTGGCACCGGACCACCTGATGACCTTCTTCCGAGTTCACAAAACAACCTTTAGGCATAAGCTTTGGTGTCCAAAGCATGAATCCCATGGCAATGAGCCAAGCACCTTGGAAGAAAATGCTGGTTGACCTCACAAAGCTCACCAAGAAGCTATTTGGAAGACCAATTCCCATTAGAGTGGTGAGAAGAGAAACAACTATCACAATTTGAAGGAGCAAGTGGTATTGGCCTTCCACACCCATGTGATCAGCTGAGTGAAAGTGGAAAAGGAGGAGCTGCTGGCCAAAAGCCATTGCAGCCAGCAATTGTGTGAGGCCATGCTTAGCACTGGGGACAGTCCGGACCCGATCAAGGAGGATTGCAAAGCCCGCATAGACGAAGAAGGTGAGGGAGATCTCCGCGTGCTCGAAGTTGTGGAGATGGTTCGACGGGATGGTGCCGTCTGAGTCGAAGGGCTGGTGACCTTGAGGGCCAATGAAGAGCTCCATCGCCATGGACATCGAGCAACCGGCCATGATCGAGAGGAGCTCCAAATACCTCAATCCCAAGGTCGGAAACCATGGAGGGGACTTGTAGGAGCTTGAGTGAAGAACATGGAGCTTGATGTGGTTGAAGAGGTGCCATAGGCCAATGAGCAAGAAGCCAAGGCCAGGTGCAACATGACCCACCAAAGTACCCATTTGTGTCCAAGTCCCCAAAAAATGGCTATGGTTTTCCCTTGTTTGGCTTTCCTTGTGCCTCTAGCAGGAAAAGAGCTTGGGCTGCATAACACCGGGGTGATGCCTAAGGTTTTTAAGGAGGGTTCAAATGAATAGAAGGTCAACTTGAAAATGCTCATGAGGGGCTCTAGAGGCTCTCTGGTTTGCATTTGCTCTGTTATTTCTTGGCGAATAAGGTTCAGGGAGGTTGACCGCTGAAGTCCCAAGGCACTGGATCAGATAGCATTTGGGCTTTCTACCAATGAGTGTGCAATTACAAGCCCTTTATCTCTCTGCATTAGTCTTTATATATGACAAAAATTTCCTCATCGTTGTCACTAGGTTTATGGATGCATTGCATTTGCTGGCACCGGTCAATCCTAGACATTAGGCGCTCCATTTAGATATCAAAGTTGTTCATAAGAAAACAAGTTGCTAAATCATTCTTTTTCTACCTAATCCACCATGTTTTCTTTAAGGACTTTCCTATGAATTTCGTAATCTAGGACATATAAAACCCAGGCAAATGATGATTTATGACCAAACCATACACCAAATGGAACTTTCATGGAATGGACAAAGAAGAAGGTTCTCTCTCTCTCTCTCTCTCTCTTTGGCATGAGTAATGACATACATCTTCGGTGAAGATATGCGGCGTGTCTTATTCCTTAGGTATTGTGTTCATTTGAAGAAGGAAGAATTATTTCTCTCCTTCTTGACCGATTTCCTCCAACTTCATTTGCTAGATCTTCTCGTCCTAAGATATATGTGATGATTCCTTGTGCACCCATAAACTTCCTATCTATAACAAAATTTACGACACACGGACCCTTGGAGTGCCATAACTTAGCACAAGGGAACACTTGAGTGCCATAACTTAAGAAAATAATCACTTAAGTGCCACTCTAGTTGAAATTTGGCCAAATTGTGTCAATTTTCTAGCGAAGCGAGTGCAAAACGACGTTGTTTTGCATGTTGACATGGCCAAATAATATAGAATCGGCGTTGTTTTGGATTAACGTGGTAAGAAAATAATATAAAAATTAATTTAAAACTAAAATTAGTTAAAATGTTTAAAAATAATAATTTTAATATTGAAAAATATAAAAAATTAAAAAAATTAAAAACATTTAAAAAAATTTAAAAAAAAAAAGAAAAGAAAAAGGGGGGGGGAGGCGGCGAGGGCTCGGCCTTGAGCCGTCGCTGCCACCTCCTCGCCGTCGCCAGGAAGGGCTAGTGATGGAGGGGGGAGGGTTGGCTGGGGTTGCTGGGCCCTGGCCAGGAGTCGGTGACCTCGGTTGATTGGTGGCGAGGGCTCGTGAGCCCTTGCCACTCGCCTCGGATTTGGGTGAAGGTCGCTACCCTTGCTTAGATTCGGCTAGGGTTGGCGGCTCTCTCCCGACCGGGCCAAGGGCCGCCGACCCTCGCCAGATCTGGGTGAGGGCTGTAACCCTCCCCCCCCAAATCAGGGCGAGGGCTTGTGAGCCCTCGCCGTTGGTCGGCTGGGGTCGCCGGCCCCTGGCCAAGGTCTGGCGACCCTGGCTGACCCTCCTTCCTCCGTTGCCGGCCCTTCCCGGTGATGGCGGGGAGGCCCCCCACTCCCCCACTCCCGTTTTCAATTTTTTTAATTTTTAATATTAAAATTATTAAATATTTTAACTAAATTTAATTTTAAATTAATTTTTAAATTATTTTTTATCACATCTCCCAAAATGACTCTGTTTTTGCATTATACATCGGCGTGCAAAATGACGTCGTTTTGCATTCTCTTCACCGAAAAATTGACATGTTAGCGTTTTGGCTGGAGTCGCATTTAAGTGATCAATTTTCTTCGGATGTGACACTTTCGAATGTAACACTTAAGTGTCACTTTCGTAAGTTATGACACTTAAGTATCCTTTTGTGTTAAGTTATGACATTTGAAGCGTTCTTATGCCCAAAATTTACATTGAACCCTCTACACTTCTTGGGTGGTACATCCATTCTTGAATCCTTCCCCCGAATGAACTTTAACTTAGAAATCTACTTCATAAGGACTAAGGGTGCGTTTGGGAAGACTTTTGGGGAAAGTCTTTAGGAAAATGCAAAGACCTTTGAGTTGAAGGTATTTCCCAAAATACAAACTGTGTTTGGTAAATTGTAATTTAAAAGTCCTTTGTGAAGTACCTTTGAGCAAAATGGTGTTTGGGAGACAAAAGGACTTTTGTGGAAAATAATTATCAAAAGAAAAATAAAAAAAATGAAAACCGGCAAGGGCAGGTGGCATCTAGCGGCTGGCGGCGACCCCTGGCGACCTTTGGCAACCCGGATATGGGCCGGCGTGGTCGCGGGCGTTGCGCGATGCCGTTGTGACCTCCAGCGACCCCGGATTTGGGCCGGCGAGGTCTTGCGACGCCGTTGCGATCACGACCTCCGGCGACCTTGGATCTGGGGTGGCGAGGTCATGCGACGCCGTTGCAACCTCCGGCGACCCCGGATCTGGGGTCGCGCGCGTTGCCCGACGTTGCTTGGACCTCCGAGAACCCCGATTGGCCGTCGCGAGGCTGTGCAACTCTCGCCTGAGGTCGGGGGACCTCAACGAGGCCCACGCCTGGGTCGCGCGACCTCGGCGAGGGTCACACCTAGGTTGCGCGACCCCGATCGGCCGTCGCCGAGGCTCCGGAACCCTCGCCTGAGGTCACGCGAGCTTAGCGAGGGCCGCGCCTGGTTCGCGCGACCTCGCCGGAGGTCGCGCGACCCGAGCAGCTGTCGTCGGGGCCACCCTCGACGAAGAAGATGAACACTGACCTGAGCAGCTGCGGCCGGAGCCACCCTCGATGAAGAAGATGAACAGTGCTCCTCACAAGGGCAAAAAATGGAAAAACAAAATGTTCGTAAGGATAACTTTAGAAAAAAAAAAATATGAACAATACCCCACTAGCTTACCGAGAAAGCTGAAATGCCCAAGGCAGGGGTACCCCTGCCTTGGGCTTTCAGCCTTCAAAAGGCAAGTTTGGAGCCAAAGGTGTTTGCAAATTTTTTTGCCAAACGCCCATTTTTAGCCCAAAGGACTTTGGAAGCCTAAAGTGGCTTGGAAAAGCCAAATCCAAACGCAGCCTAAATACTGACTACTTCGCAATTCTTACACCAATCATCTACAAGCGTCTTTGGATGCGCTAGGGAATCATCCCATCTTTCCATAGAAGACTGATGAAATTCAAAGAAAGATGGGAAGGCCGATATGCTTGTTCAAGTTTCCTTATCACCCTACCCTGGGTAGCTTATGAATTTAGGTCAAATCCCTGGTCGGATAATATCTATCGGATACAATTTTCATGACATAATTAGATTTGATCATGAGTCTGATTGCTCATTTACACTCTCCGGACCTAACAAATCCCCCAGCACAAATCGGGCGGGTGTGGGCAAACGGTTCTTTCATGGGCCCATGCCGGTCCATATACGCCGGTGTGGGCCCTCTCAGAGCCCAATCATATTTTATCAATAAATTTTTAGTATTTTTAAAATCTCGACTGGGCTTGGTGAACACTTTTAGGCCCGATTTGTGGCTTGGTCCACTCAGGCCCACTGAAATTCTCGTGGCCCATCAGGTGAAGTGGTTCACGGTTCACGGGTCAAACACGGCGTGAGGAAGGCAATGGGAAGCTGCCATTCTTTCCACATCCATTTTCTTCACCTACTTCCAGAGAAAACTAAGACACCACTCTGACCTAAAAAATAAGAAAGGCAGCTAGGGAAGCGATGATCTTGGGGTTCCCATCGGTCCTCCCTTTTACATATTGAGAAAACTTGGGCCAGAGATAAAAAAACATCATCTTCAGTTCAGATGTAATCGAGCTTTCAAGCTAATCATATGATCAGGTTAGCCAATCGAAGTACCAAGCAGAGCTTTCTTCGCAATTTTAGATGGACTGGTACATGTTCAATTTTTTATGTTATGTAATATGAACGATATTGTGTTTGAGCCGTTTATGCCAATTCCAAGTCGGTCTTCTCTTAGCTGGTGAAGTATATTCCTATTTTACTGTTCCATTATCATGGTATTTCATGAGTACAAAACTTTTTTTTCATAAATTCAAAAGTAGTAATAACTACTTATCATGTTTGTTTTTTTTTACCAGCGCTTAATCAATCATATGCCTTTATTTATTTATTTTTCTAAGGAGAAACATTTGCATTAATCAGTCTTATAGATTATAGACCTCCATATCCCACATAAACTTTGAGGTAAAATAAGAATAAAGCTAAGTTATTAAGATGGCACTAATAAATCCCAAAATGGAGAAAATACAAGACCTTTGAAGAATACCATAGGATCGTCATATGATCGTCCACTTAATCAATCACGGAAGCTCAATTTCTTTTCGGAGTATATGAAAAAGAAATTAAGAGTTTCCACAAAATGAGCTTGCAATCGAATCGTGTTCCATATATCCGCACCCACTCTCACCAACTCTTATAAGTCTCACCTCATTTGTTGCTTAGAGACCTCCAAGCAAAAGGAATTAGGGAAAGTTCTACTCGAACTGCTATCCAAGCAAATCTCTTTAATCGTGAGACAAGCGGATATCCAATCCTGATTCTCACCTAAGCTTCCATAAATCAAGCGACACAAATCTTCCGATGCCGATGCCATCATAATTATGATTCATCGATTAACGGCTCAAATTATTTGATTTGACGACCCTGTAAATCTAAGTGAAGATATAAAAAAAGTGGAATCCAGGAGACCCAAAAAAGTGGAAATGAAGAATAATTATAGCGAGGCTGGGCGTGGGGACTACTGCATGATTATTTCTTAAGACATAAACAGGCTTCATTCAATTCAATATTTGGGGGTAATCTGACAAGCAAGGTCGCTGTTTAGTATGAGCTGGAGCTGAACATTATAGACGACCCATTCTGACTGTTGTCCGGACATACTATCAAGCTCGGCTACGGGTTTGGAAAACAACATGTGGGAATTCCCTGGAAATTGTTAAACTACTAACATTAAATTAATATTCATTACCCCAATAAAGCTGCGTAAAAGAGAAGTTGAAAAAACAAGTCACCATCATTAGCCATCAGGGTCTTCCAGAAACTTATAAGATGGGAGGGTTGGTGATGGTGGAAAATAAACGTTGATTGAAAAGTCGCTGAGTCAAGATCGGAGCGAGTTTCTCCGAAAAGTCGGCAATGGAATTAGTGTCGACAGCAAAGTCACGTGTGATGATAAAAAGTTTAATCTAATTTGTAATGATAGTAATTTTGATTAGAGATTTGTATTGGAACTAAACCTAATTAAATTTGGGCGATTCCCAATTATTAAAATTTGGAACCAGAATTTCCATTTTATCACATCTTTAACGTCTTGTTGGAGATTTTGATTAATTAAGATCCAAAATACTAAAGAACAAGACTTTAGATTATCCAAAAACATTTGTAATCTTGTATTTGAATTCATCCAAAAACTAGATTAATCTCAAATTCCACAAATTTGAGAACCTTGGTTCTCTATTTCAAAATGGAAATTGATTCATTTTAAAATCGAATCGAACCATCCGGATCTTGTTCGGGGAATAAAAAATACGTTTTTAAATTAATTAATTTTTTTATTTCTTTTATTTTTTCTATTTTTTTCTTATACTTGATCATATTTTATCACACCTTTAACGTTTTACTACGGAGATTTTGATTAATTAAGATCCAAAATACTAAAGAACAAGACTTTAGATTATCCAAAAACATTTGTAATCTTGTATTTGAATTCATCCAAAAACTAGATTAATCTCAAATTCCACAAATTTGAGAACCAACCTTTCTTGTCTGGTTCTCTATTTCAAAATGGAAATTGATTCAATTTAAAATCGATCACTCTCATCTAAAATGCTCGAGAAACAATTTGATTGTTTTAACGCCTCGTTACCGAGAAACTCTACCGAATCATGCTGTCGGGTGATTGGACGCCACGCTTGAGAGACAACTCTGATCCGAGACTTTGAGTCACGTAAATCAGACGCACCATACGGTCGGAACTCGTTCATCTCCAAAGGGAGGAAACTTCCGTTCACGCGCCATCGCCATGATTTCCATCGCTGGGGGGGAAAGGAAGTAGGTGGCCAGTCAACTTTCCGCTCCGTCCTTGACCCGACAGCTCCAGACTTTATATGTGCCTCCCCATCTCCGCCTGCCCCACTCCACCGTCCCCTTCAATGACTACCACCTCCATGGCAACTCTCATCCCCATCTCCTCCCTCCTCCTCCTCCTCCTCTCCTCCGCCGCGCCGGCGCCGGCCTCCGCCTTCGCCACCGCCCTCGACCCCAGCCTCATGGGCGTCCACCCCGGGAAGGAGAAGCTCAGCCACTTCCGGTTCTACTGGCACGACGTCCTGAGCGGCCCCAACCCCAGCTCCGTCCGCGTCACGACCCCGCCCTCCAACGCCTCCGCCACCGGCTTCGGCCTCGTCAACGTGATCGACAACCCGCTGACCCTCCTCCCCGACCCGGCGTCCGAGCTCGTCGGCCGCGCCCAGGGCCTCTACTCGTCGGCCTCGCAGGAGGAGGTGGCGCTGCTGATGATCATGAACTTCGCCTTCGTGTCCGGGAAGTACAACGGCAGCGGCATCACCGTGATGGGGCGGAACCCGGTGTTCAACAAGGTGCGGGAGATGCCCGTGATCGCGGGCTGCGGGGTGCTTCGGTTCGCCCGCGGGTACGCCCAGGCGAGCACCCACACGTTCGACCTCAAGACCGGCAACGCCGTCGTGGAGTACAACGTCTACGTGATGCACTATTGATCATGATTGATTGGTTTACTTTTGTTGTCTTTTGTAGACCTTTTTTGCTTTATCTTTAGTCGATGGTCACCAGCTTTTCTCCAGTTCCATCTTTTTTGTGGTCCATAATAGTCCATAATAATGCAGGTATATCATTACATCCACCTATGAGTGATCTCGAGATTAATTTATGCAGAAAGGCGGAAAATTTAACACCTTCCATTCCAAATTTCCTTTATGCAATCTTTGTGGGCACTAAGATTAGTCGGCGGAATTGGTTTATTAAGTCATTCGACATATAGTGAGCAGTCGTTCGATTCGATTGATTAGACCGTGTTCGATTGTGGATTGTAATTCGTCACCGTGAATTGGTAATTTGATTTTGTAAGTTGATGTCGATAATTCTAGGGTTTCTCTAGTTGTCAAGCATGTCCAGGTGCAATGGGCCACCGGGGCTTTGGAGAAAGAAAGGGCATGATGCCCGTCCTTTTCTTTTCAGACTAGTTATAGACCCGTGACCTGGGCACCACGAGAACATCGATGAATTTTTTTTATTTCAGTCACATTTTTTTAGACATGTTTCTAATCCTCCACTAAGAGAACATCGATGAATGTTATTATTTCAGTCGGATTTTTTTAGACATGAAAAGGGAATAATCTTTTAATAAACATACGAGAGGGACAAAGTAGGTTTTTTTTTTTTTATAACGTGAAAAGGGAATAATCTTTTAATAAATATACGATAGGGATAAAATATTGGATATTCAGTGACTCCATATTTTTGTCGTTTACATCTGCAAATGTACTCTTTTTCTTTATTCTATCGAATGAAAGTTTTCTAATAAATGATATAAAAAAAAATAAATTGAAACACCCTCTGTTCAAAACGTCTACATGTCAGAAGTAGCTAGCTGACAACCTACTTTTCATTGAGAAAACCAGTCACTGCTTTTCATGCGATAAGTTTGAAAGTACTTTATTGACATGAGTAATTTAAATGCATGCGTGTTTATAATAGAACACACTTTGTTAATTTTATGTCAGAAATTTACATGCATGCGTGCCAGATAAAAGTCAAATTCAAGTGCGAAATAAATATATTATTACACAAAAAGAACTAAACATGAATCTAAACACATCCATTGTATGTTGAGATCAAGTTGTATTCTCATACAATGCACAATAAAGTATGACATTTGTATCGTATTTTGTTGTGTCAACTATTACAAAGTTAAAAAAAAAAATTACTTTTTAAATAATTGCATCAAAATAAGGAAAGATTCATAGAAATTTTATAAATAAAAAAAAAAAAGACCTTGAAAGTGAGGGTGGAAAGTGATGGTAGGTGGAGGTGAGCATAAAAATTGCACCATAAAATGCTAATTTCTCTTCATGTGTAATCAATATTTAGTCAATCTACCAATCTTAATTGTACTGAAGTTTCTCTTTAAATGGGCTCGTTGAGCACGGGTGGGCCTCCAATCATAGAAATGGCGTCCGTGGACCCCCTTGCACTCAGCCCGCAGGAAGCGAAACATATAGGTCGGATTCATGCTCATGCAATCTGGAATGAGCATATTCATACTGGTTTTTCATCATAATGCAAATAAAGCCAATCGTGCAATTTATGCAATTAGACCTATCATTAAGTAGATTATCTGCCGAACCCACCCCTGTTGGTCCGAAAGACAAAATGGGCGAGTTTGGACGGGTAATTCCCTTTCTGGGCACTAACCGCCCTCATGAACCTGGCAAACGTCAGTCTTGACCTAGACCGAATTCATCTGATACGGAATATTTGGTATTTCTTGCCGTGGATGGGTCGGGACGAGGCTTTTTAGACTCGATACTTGATGATGGCCTGTCAAAGACATTATCTAACTTGCATGGTTGGTGCCATTACCGACAAATTTAGCTAAGGCAGGTAAAGTCTCACTAATGTTGAACAACCTAGGTGAGATTCTTTTCGTATATCTCATGCATGACAAAATTTCTCGAACGAAAATCAATTTCTATTCTCTGGACAAGTTTCTAAGGGGGTGCATGATAACCAAAATTTTTGTTTCGAAATAATTTTTTTATTCTAGATGATGTTTTTCGGAATAGAAACCTGTTTGATAAACCTACTAAGTTTTTCTATTTCGGAATAGATTTCTATTCAGAAATTGATTTGGAAGAGAAATCGAAATAATTTCTCCCACTAAACCCTAATTTGGTGAGTCCTCCCTCATCTCCTCTACGTCTCTCTCCTCCTCCTTCTCCGCCTCTCCTCATTTTATTAAAAATAAAAAAAATTATTAAAAATTTAATAAATTATTTTTATTTATCATTTATTTTTAGTTTATTAAAAATAATTTATTTATGATAAATAAAAATAAATTTAATAAATTTATTTTTATTTGCCTTGAGTGTTTTGCCAAATAAATTTATTTTTATTTTTAATTTTTATTCATTTTAAAATAAATTTATTCATAAAATAAAATAAAATAGAATAAATAAAATAAATTTATTTTTAAGGATATTTTTATTTTAAAATAAAAAGATATTTTTATTTTATTTTTATGATTTATTTTATTTTATTTTATTCTTTATTTTTTTTGTTACTAAATCATTTTTATTTTTTTTATATTAAAGGTCGTCGATTTTCGCCGTAAAATGAAATGAAGAAATTTTGTGTTGTTATCAAACGAATTTTATTTTTAGAGTAGAAATTTTGTGTCGTTATCAAAGGGTTATTTTTGCTTAGAAATTCTTCTAGAAATAAAAATAAAAAATATATATTTTTGTTCAGAAACTATTTTGGAACAGAATGGTTGTCATGTCGCCTAAGTAAATAAACCAATTTGATAAAGACTTAAATTTTTTATTTCTGGAACATAATTCATTTGATAACAAAATAAATTTTGTATTTCTAAGAATATAAATTGATTAGATAACAATGTAGGAAATCCTCAAATAGAAAATAATAGTAGAAATAATAGTAATACATTACAAAAGTTGAAAATATAATTTCATAGAATCTCTGGCATATTATGGTCTCTTACTATTTTATTGGCAATACTATTCCTAAGCGTATTCATTTGGTTTCCCTCATCGGTTAATGTATCGTTTGCAAGCTCATCTTGGTAGATTCAGACAAGTACTACAGATCTCTATATAAGGAAAAGTTCTTATCCATCTTGTCCTAATCACGGATGTAATTATGGATGACACAACATGCAATTATAATATGTGCTTGTTTTCGAATTGCAAATAAAGGCATGTGCCTCAAAATAAAAAATCGATTCTTTAGCCCCAAATGATCTTTCAATGACATTCCACAGAGAATAATGCCTATAGTTGAACAATTCTCTTGCCATTGTTGGTTGTCTTGCTGTACCCCTATAATCATTTAAATGATACCGTTAATCTTTAGAAGGAGTTAAAAATCTCGGAGTTGCTACATAACCAGCATCCACCACATAGTATTTGCCTACAACAAGGTATTCATATATTGATCATAATTTGTAACCATAAATACAATCATAAAGAAAATTACTCCTTAAAGGACAAGCAAATATTTGGTGGCGATCAAGGAAATTCCAAGCAAGGGGTCTTGAGGTCTTGCTGAAAGCACCTGACAATTATTGGCAAAGCCTTCCTAACCATCATACACAAAAGTAAATTTTATATCAAATAAACAAACACACATCACATTCTGAGTGGTGATGCCTTTCCAACTTCTAAATGAGATTTGTTTCGACATAAGTACAAAAGCATGAATATGGGTGCCATCAATAGCGCATATATAGTCCTGTCATTTTATCAAAAACTAGTATTATATAAGATTATCAACAAAATAAAATTGATGGTGTAAAGGAATATAAGAGAATTCTACATTGAAGTAACGTTTATGGTTAGGATATATAAGAATCTCTTGTGGGACAACATCAAGGGAATGTGGTATGATAACTTCTTTTATCAATTTGAGAACTGCTTGCAATACTTTAGTGAAGTATTTGCTGATAGTTTGTCCCGAACGTTGGAATCTCTCACATAAATCTCCATTTGAGTTTTTGTGACAAATCATAGATAAAAAAATCCCGATTTTTTTTTTATCTATCCTAATATATCGGCTATCTTTCAACCAACCTTTTTCTTCATTAGATCACAAAGATTGAGAAAGACACGTCTCTCCATTCTAAAAGCTTTATATACTCTATCGGAATGCCCATAAAAAACCTCCCTTATCTAGTGTGGTCCTGACAATAAGTTGTCCCTAATAAGTTCTCTTGTGTGCATGGACATATCCACTGTAACAGTGGCCAACTATTCTATCAATATATCAAGATTAAAATCATCAAAATCCTACTCAACCGATTCAACTGATGCTACTTGATCATTATACATGCTACTTTTACCCCCATCCATATTACCTATATCATCACACAAAATAAGAATATAAACTCATTAGATAAAGACTACGATAGTAATCAACAATAGCAATAATGTTATTATAATTGCAACTTAAAAAAATAAAAAATAAAGTCTCCAATACATAAGTCATAAAATGAAATTAGGCCAAATATAAATCTATAACATGTTTCTTAACAACTACTTTAAGATATTCAAAAAGTCCAGGTTTCCTTTTAGGTAGAGAGACGATGAGAGCCTCTCTCCAAGTGGCATTAAGGCATGCATGGTTCACAACTTTATTGTAAAGATTCTGCTGCAAGTCAGGCATGCCATTTAGAACGGCAACCACAAGAAGTCCAAGTTTTATGACTGTTGATTAAACAAAATGCACGAAGAAAATTGAAAGAGAACATCATCATATCAAATTATACAAGCAAGCATATATCACTCTAAGATGCTTGATCGTTCATGAAAACTCAGTATTCTTTGCAGACTCATGTTAACCATAGTCACAATATGATTTTTCCATACCATCCCTCAAATCCTCTACTTCTACCGACAATAATCAGCAATAAAAGTATTTTCGCTAAAACACCTCAACTATATATGAGGCATCAATTTTATCAGAAACTATCATTTCAGAAACTGCAAAAAGCCATCTTACCAAGCAGATATTTAAAGCAAATTGGATGATCCATCAAGTCATGGACTACCTATAAGATAAAAGAAATAATGTAGGCTTGAAGGCCTTGTTCTGATTTTAAATTTTGTATAAGAATTCAACAGAGTGAACAAAGAGGATTTGAGAATCCCATTTTCATCATCCAAGGATAAGTACACTATCAGCATTAAAATTTTTGTATGGTGCTCACTTTGGTGTCAAAAGTTTCCGTCGGATTACTTAAGTGTCAAATCGGAGAAAAAACGATTACTTTGGTGCCTCCGGTGAGAGATTTCGGCCAAATTAATTACGTGGCTTTTATATTTAAAAAAAAAAGTTGCTCGGCTTTTTAATGATGTTGTTTTCCATCCTCTTCAAAAAATGACGTTGTTTTGCCGTTATACGTGGACATCCTCGCAAAAACGACGTTGTATAGCTCATATGTGGATTGAAATTAGGGTTAGGGTTTCTTCTTTGCCACTCGGCCACTGTTGTTTGCCTACCAACACTTGGCCACTATCGCTTGGCCACCATTGTAGCTGCTCGATTAGGTGAGCGAGGAGAGAATGAGATTGTTGCTCAAGCAAGAAGTGGTAAGAAGAATAGGAGGCGAAGGCGGAGGAGGAGGAGGAAGAAGAGGGGTCGAAGGTGCCGCTACTGGTGTGCCGTTGCCACTGCTGCTAGTGTTGTTGCTGGTGCTGGTGCTGGTGCGCTGGTGGTGGTGGTGGTGGTGGTGTTGTGAAGAAGACAACATGCCTCCTCTCTCTCTCTCTCTCTCTCTCTCTCTCTCTCAATTTGGGGATTTAGGGTTTCGATTTGGGAGAAAGAAGCCGAACGACGTCGTTTTGTGGTTTAGATGTTGATTGTACTCTCTAGCAAGTCACGTCAGCTTCAAAAATTAATAAAAAAAAGTGCACGTCGGATTTCTAGTCAATCTGATTGGAGTTGGTACTAAAATGATCGTTTTTCAAATTTTTTGGCACTTAAGTAATCCGACAGAAACTTTTGGCACCAAAGTGAGCGCCATATACAACTTTTCGCACTAATAGTATACTTATCCCCATCATCCATATGAATTTGTGATTAACAAGCACATAATGAAGGCATATCTCTAGATGGCTTAATGCTTCAGGAGTTTCATATCAAAGATGTAATTTAAGTGAAGCAACCTAAGTTTGACAGTTGTAATTTTTCAATCTCAACTAAGTAATTATTTCAATGACAGCATCTAGATATGCATATGAAACTCACATTTTTAAAAGAAAAATATGGTTCGAAGCTTTGGATGAAAAAAATAATGTCCAAGCCCTATAGTTGCTTCTAACAAATCAATCCCAGTTGTTGTTTGTTCGTATAATTGTCAAATTACGTTAAATGGCTTGCTAGATGAGTAAAGTATCAAATTGATAGTGTAAAGACCAAACTAATAAAAGGGGCTGCCAAAATAGTTAGCCACCAAAGTATCCACCATATTCATCTACCCTTTCTTGCTATATACATGAAACTTTAGTAGTTCAAAGCTAACATAGCTCCTCACTAATCATTAATAAATCGTGATAAGCATTTTAGACAATACATTCAAGAAAGGAGAGGTATCAAAACAATTGATCCATGAAGTATATCAAAATAAATTGTTCTCAACACTCGTGTACTTTTGAAAAGGAACTGTTACATCTCATATTGGGGAAAAAAAAACTCTCAAAAACCTCCATACCATAACAAAAAACAATTAATTTCTCTGGGGCATCAAACCCAAGTTTCGCATAACATCCTCAAGCTAAGCAACATACATATTAGTAAATTCAATCCATCAACTAGCTCCCGATCACACAGTATGATTTGGATAAAAAGAAAATCACATGCCACAATGCTGCAAACAATTTAATCAGACCAAGGCAAGATCTTTCAACAGCTCTCTCTCTCTCTCTCTCTCTAAACTTATTTCTCCCCTGCCTACAAAGGAAGGAAATAAAGTATTCTAAGATAAAGATTTGTATTTCCTAATGTGTTCTTTGGCAATTGCATAGACTTTAAAGAAATGAAACGAAGATGAACACGACTCACCAAAAACAAGAAAAGAAACTCACGACTCTTTTGCTCTATTTCTTTAAACCTTGCACCGTCTTCTTCTTTAAGCACACCTAGAAAACCCAAAGGATTGCTTACTAATTCAAGAACATTAACACTCCAGCCATGAACATTATGCTTCACTTCATCAGAACTCCACCCACATATTCAAGACTTATGCTCACAGCCATGAACATAAAGGACATCCACAGCAACATATCAAAGCACAAAGCAAAGGCATCCGAAACTACAAGATATTTGGACTTAGCAGAGAAGAAATCTCACAGAGATGTGAGAATCAGGAGTAAGAAGCCGTGAACAGGACGCCACTTGCTACAAGTTGTCGGACGGTGCTGGTTAATCATAGTAACCTGGATGCGCGAGAAGAAGAGGCCAAAAGGCCCAAAATCACGCCCTATTGAAATGACCATGGAAACTCTTAGGGTTGAGGATGGAGTCGGAGTTAAAGCATGAGCGAGAGAGCCACTGATTACATTGAAAACCAATCAATCACAGTTACCGGGAGGCATCAAGAAGATATGCTCATGCAATCAATGAGGGTATAGGGTTGAGGATGGAGTTGGAGTTGATGGCAGCGAGTGGACGGAGTGAATGCTTGCGAGTAGATGGAGTGGATGCTGGCAAGAGCTCGCAAGAGGATGGAGTCAGAGTCAGAGTCGTTGACAGTAGGGAGGACGAAGTTAGAGTCGATGGCGAGGTGAGCAACGATGTGACCAGCAAGAGGACGGAGTTGGAGTTGATGGTAGTAAGGAGGACGGAGTCGCAGTTGACGACGAGATGAGCTACGATCTGACTGGCAAGAGGACAACAACGGCGTTGGAGTCAACAATGGCAAGAAGGATGGATTTGGAGTTGAGGGTGAGGATGGATGGATTTGGAGTCGACAATGGTAGGGTTTTTGGTTGAAGTGTGGCTCTATTAAGGAGGATGGATGCCCAAATAGAAAAGCCCGAAGTCTCGTAAGGGAGAATGCCCAAATTCTCTTTATTGAAGAGAAGAAGAAATCATTTCTATTTCTATTTCAGAAATAGAAAAGTTAAAAATTTTAGTTTCTGATTTCTTCTTTAAATCTATTTATGAAATAGAAATTGCTCCAGAAGTAGAAAAATGAAATTGCGTTATCAAACGGATTTTTATTCCAAATTTATTATGAAAAAAATAGAGAAATAAAGAAGTATAAATTTTGTCATGCACACCCTAAGTGACCTTAACATTGCCTCTCGCATGGTCGAAGCGACTAGTGACCAATAATGGAGAGGATTATGGAGATCAAGTCGAAATGATTGTAGCTAAGACACAAAAAAGACCATGATGTTTAAGTCATTTATAGATTCTATTATTATCCTAAAAAGTTATCAAATGTGGCAATTCGAATGCTAATTAACATTGCCCCTTTTCATCATTCTGTTTTCATTGTTTTGTTCTGGTTAGAGCAAATGAGAGACCTAATGACAAATGAGGTTTCCTCAAGAATCACGACCTAACCGAATCAAGATTTGTTCGTCTATATATTTATATATAACCCAATTCCATTAAAAATATCGTGGATGTAGCCTTTATTATGTGTAGAAGGGTTCCTCATTCACTAATAAAATGCATATAGTTGTAAATTAATATAATTATGAATGCTTTAATCCTGTTTGAGGAAAAAATATTTATGCCGACAATAAACAACCCAATTATGTTTAGTAATTTCTTGTCATGAACGGGTTAGGATGCGGGTTTTCGGACTCAATACTTGATCGTAGCCTATCAAAGACTTATTCTAACTTGTATGGCTGGTGCCATTACTAACGGATTTAAATAAGGCGTGTAACGCCTCACCAATGTTGAGCAACCTAGGTGAGATTCTTCCTTATATATGTCATGCTAATTGGCATTAACATCACCTCTCGCATGGTGAAGCGGGTATTGTGTCACGTAGTGGAGTGGGTTATGGAGATCAAGTCGCAATGATTGTAGCTAAGCCACAAAGAAAACCATGATGTTTAAGTCATTTATAGATTCTGTTCTTATCCCAAAAAAGTTATCAAATGTGATCATTTGAATGCTAATTAGCATTGCTGCTTTTTATCTATCTTTTCTCATTGTTCTGTTTTGGTTAGAACAAATGAGAGACCTTATGATAAATGAGATTTCCTCAAGAATCATGAACTCACCAAATCAAAAGTTGTTTATATTTTTAGATATGACTTAATTCAATTAAAAAGTCTTTGGTGTAGCATTTATTATTTGTAGAAGGGTTTCCTCATTCTCTAATCAAATGCATGCAATTGCAAATTAACATGATTATGAATGCCTTGGTCTCATTTGAGAAAGAAATATTTATGTTGACAATATATAACCCAATTCTATCTAGTATTTTCTTGTCGTGAACAGGTTGGGATGAGGGTTTTTAGACTCGATACTTGACCATAGCTTGTCAAAGACTTATTCTAACTTGCATGGCTAGTGCCACTACCGATGGTTTTAGATAAGGCGGGTAATGTCTCACTGATATTGAGCAACCTAGGTGAGATTCTTCCTCATATATGTCATGCTGTGGCCTTAACATCACCTCTTGCATGGTCGAAGTGAGTATTGTGATGAGTAATGGAATGGGTTATGGAGATCGAGTTGCAATGATTGTAGGTAAGCCAGAAAGAAGACCACGATGTTTAAGTCATAATAGATTCTGTTCTTATCTCAAAAAAGTTATCAAATGTGATCATTCGAATGCTAATTAGCAATGCCCCTTTTCATCATTATGTTGTCATTGTTCTGTTCTTGTTAGAACAAACGAGAGACCTAATGGTAAATGAGGATTTCTTCAAGAGTCACAACCTCACCGAATTAGTCTATATCTTTAGATATAACTCAATTCAATTAAAAATGTCTTCAGTTTAGCATTTATTATGTGTAGAAGTGTTTTCTCATTCTCTAATCAAATGCATACAATTGCAAATTAACATAATTATGAATGCCTTAGTCCCATTTGAGAAAGAAATATTTATGCCAACAATAAATAACCTAGTTCTATTTAGTGATTTGTTGTCATGAACAGGTCCGGATGAGGGTTTTTTTGACTCTATACTTGATCAAAGCCTGTCAAAGACTTATTCTAACTTGCATGGCCAGTGCCATTACCAACAGATTTAGATAATGTGGGTAACATCTCACCAATGTTGAGCAATGAGTTTCTTCCTCATGTATGTCATGCTAAGTGGCCTTAACATCGCCTCTCGCATGGTGAAGCGGTTATTGTGACACGTAGTAAAGTGGGTTGTGGAGATCAAGTCGTAATGATTGTAGCTAAGCCACAAAGAAGACTGTGATGTTTAAGTCATAAATGGATTCTGTTCTTATCCCAAAAAAGTTATCAAATGTGATCATTCAAATGCTAATCAACATTGCCCCTTTTCATTATTCTATTCTCATTATTCTATTTTGGTTAGGACAAACAAGAGACCTAATGATAAATGAGGTTTCCTCAAGAACTGCCACCTCACCAAATCAAGATTTGTTAGTCTATATTTTTAGATATAACCCAATTCAATTAAAAATGTCTTCGGTGTAGCATTTATTATGTGTAGAAGGGTTTCCTCATTCACTAATAAAATGCATACAATTCCAAATATAAAAAAAATTGTGAATGCCTTAGTCCCATTTGAGAAAGAAATTTTTAGGCCAACGATAAATAATACAATTTTATTTAGTAATTTCTTGTCGTGAGCGGGTCGGGATGATGGTTTTTATACTCAATACCTAATCGTAGCCTATCAAAGACTTATCCTAACTTGCGTGGTTGGTGTCATTACCGACGGATTTAGATATGGAGGGAAACGTCTCACCAATGTTGAGCAAACTAAGGTGAGATTCTTCCTCATATATGTCATGCTAAGTGGACTTAACATCGCCTCTCACATGGCCGAAATGAGTGTTGTGAAGAGCAATGGAGAGGATTATGGAGATCTAGTTGTAATTTTGTAGTTTAGCCACAAAGAAGACCATGATGTTTAAGTCATAAATAGATTCTATTCTTGTCCCAAAAAAGTTATCAAATGTGGTAGTACAAATTTTAATTAGCATTGCCCCATTTCATCATTCTTTTGTTATTGTTCCGTTTTGGTTAGAACAAACAAGAAACCTTATGATAAATAAGGTTTCCTCGAAAATCGCGACCCATTTCATGAAAATTTTTGAGTCTATATATTTAAATATAACCAAATTCTATTAAAAATATCGTCAGTGTAGCAATTTTTATATTCAGAAGGATTTCCTCATTTATTAATCAAATGTGTAGAGTTGCAAATTAACAAAATTATGAATGCCTTAGTCCTGAGCACCCTTTTCTTGTAAGTCACACGTTGAAACCTATTACTTTCTTTTCAGATTTTTTTTTTTAAATCGAAACAAAATTATTCAAAAAAAGTTATTAAAAAAAAAAAAAGCGCCGACTTGTGGTCAACTGATCACAAGTCATGGGATACCACTTGTCAAGGACGAGTTGTTGTGCATTCAATCAAAAGAAGATAATAAAGTGGGAGGTGACGTTCGGCCCATCGCTTCCTGTCGGCCACTGATTCGACATGGCTCGATATTAGGAACTCAAATCTGGACGGGCCCACACGAAATCTAGAGTTAGGTAATGATGACACGTGTATTGTGTATGCTTTTGCTTTGTTTGTCTGGGCATGTGACGTCGGAATTTGTTTAGGCCTTTCTTGAAGATCCATGTGGCAATGCAAATTTTAGCAACCTTTTTCTAACAACAGTTTTGATTGACGGGTTTATTCATGTTGACCTCGAACATGCCGAGTTATCTAATAATGAAGATAAAAATACATTTCAGTCTTAAAATTAATAAGAAAATATAAATTAAGGTCTGAATGATTTAAAAAGTATAATTATATCATTAAATTTATCAAATCGACACATTCTAATCTTCTAATCTCATGTTTCTTAAGATGCATGATACCAACATAACATTTTTTTCTTATTATTTATTTGAAGAGAGAGGCTGATGTGGCATCTTTTCTTTCCTTGGTTCAACATCTCCTTCTTCCTTTGAACTTGAGCTCTTCCATGGCCATGAGTGTCAACGAATTTGAGTCCCCACAGCAGCCGTGAGCTTCAAGCTCGAGTTGACAATGAACAATCATAGTTGCAAGCTTGTAATGATCCCATGTAAATGTCTAAGAATGACTCTGAGAAAGATTTTTTGATCAGCTTCCCCAGAATTCTTAATGTGTACAGCCACTCTGAGAACGAACTTAGGGTGGAAATCATTGATTGCAATCTTCATGGCGTTCATCTTTTCTTTTTCTATATCTAGATGTGTAATCGACGATTGCACCAAAACTGATGACCATGACATCGGAAAATCGAGCGCTTGTAGCTTTCTCTTGCGCTTTAGAATTCTTGATTGGAGGAGGCACATTTAACGTGGAGAAGGAGAAGAGGATAAGAGGATAGAGAGAGAGAGAGAGAGAGAACAAAGAGGAAATCTGCTTCTTCTGGTGCAGCTACAGACAATCGTAGGGATGGAGAGATCGAGAGAGTTTCCGATGAGAAAGCACTGTCGTTAGGTCATATGAGAAGGTTCTCAAGCAGCCGGAACGCACTGTTGAACTTCAACCGGATGACGTAGGTGGCGTCGGTGGACGCGGCAGAGCATTTCGCTCGCAAGTCGTTGCCATGGAAGAGGTCGAGCTCTAAGGAAGCAAAAGAAGCTGGACTGACAAAGAAGAAGATGCCGCATCCACGTCTCTCTTAAAAAAAAGAAAAAAAAAATACAAAATACCACATAAGCGCCATTTGTCTCAAGAAAAAATAGAAAAAGTTCATTCGACATTTTTTTTAACGCTTTACTAGTATAACAGTCTCTGATTATTATGATAAATAATTTTTAAACTTATTGTAAGTCATGAATTCTTTATGAAGGATTGAAACTTTTAACATTTTATAATTATTTGTTATTTTTTTTTTGTGACGTAATCCACCATATCTGCTAAAAATTTTTAGTTGGTAAACCATAGTAGATCAATTAAATTCTTGAATTATTCTAACGGTAGATTAAATACCAACACTCAATCATTTATCTTTTCTTGTAACTAAATTGGATAGAGTTAATAGAGAGGTACTTACTCAATAAATTCAATAAGTTTTAGGACTTGATTGTATTTTTTTGAATAATTTAGAATTTAATTATATTTTTACAATAAATTTTATAATTTTTAATCACCTATCCCTGTAATAAATGCGTATGATGTCCATGATTATAAGTTTACGACTTCCACAAAGGAGGAGCCTAGTCGAAAGAAGTTTTCTCGAACCAATTGATGGAGCGAAAAAAATACAGCCCATATCTAAATGACACTAGAAGCTACCGATCCCTTTATCTTTTCTCCGATTTTAGCCACCCTCATGAAAGTACCATTGCTTAAGCGCACGCGTTAGAGACAGAGACAGAGTAGATTGAGTGATTAAATGGCTTATGTAAAAATGAATTTGATCTAGCATCCCAACCCCAACATCTACAACTCTGAAAAACAATGTTCCGGGTCTGGTGTGGAAGGCCGGGCATGGCCGATTGTGCAACATGCTATTGCTAAGGAAGAAGGAGAAGAATGGAAATAGGAGAGAGAGAGAGAAGAAAATAGGAGAAACACATTTCCTTCATTGAAACTCAATGAAATAGACATCTAAATTCTAATACCTAATCTTGGAGGTTTTACCTTGACATTTACGATATGGATGAATGGGTTGGCCTCCATTTGCGGGCCACCCACCCCTAGGTCTTTGTGCCTTGTGAGCCCTACCTCGTCAATAACATTCACGAGATATAGTAAATTAATCAGTTAGGTCTGCCCATGAAATTAGGCACCGAAATGAATATGAGCTCAGTCAAATTGTTATCCACATCAATCCATGTCAACAAAGTAGGATGGAATCAACAGCTTCCGTCTGCCTTTCAAGGGTCGGGTGTGTTTTACTAATTGATTGGAGGTCACAGTTCCTATCAACGTTTAATAGGGTGAGTTTGTTTTACTAAAGACTTGATAATAAAGAAAAATATTTTATGTAAATTATTTTCAACAAAAATGTTTAGTTTTATCAATTTAGTGATTTAAAGAAAGTGATTTTCTTCTAACTAAAAGAAGAACTCAGCTTTCTCCTAATCTAAGCTTATTTTTTCAATCATGGAAAAGATTTTCTGTAAATCGATTAGTTTTCCATCATTTAAAAATTGGAAAGTAGGAAAATAATTTCCTGGAAATAATTTTTTTCTTAAGACAAACGAATCTTTAGTATTCAATGAAAATTCATGATTGGTACATCTTACTCTAGATAGAGTAATTGAGATGGATCATACATCCTTAGGTAATCTTCATTTTGACACCAACTACAATTAAATCAATTCCATTATGTTGATTTAGACAGTTAAATGTGTACCTGAATTATGCGCACAACACTCATTTGATTCCTCATTCCATGAGACATAGAAAATTCGTCCAGTTAAGATCTATTTTGTGGGTATGGAGGAAACTTATTTAGGAAAGCTTCCTCAATTTTCCTAAATTAAAAATAAAAGAAATAAAATTCAAGTTTGCCCCCACACATGCCTTGAAAAAAAAAAAAGAATTATTTGATATGAGATTTTGTTTGTTTCACCAAAAATAAATGATGTAGAAAACATATTCCTAAAAATGATCATTTAAAATAATTAATCAATTGAAAATATGATGATGAAAATATTTTTATTCATTTATTTTTGTAAGTGATATAAATAATCATTTTTAAGAAATGTTCTCCGAATCATTCACTTTTCTAAAAAGTAAAAACAAACGGAGCCTTGGTATAAAAGAAATTGGATGATATGATGGTGTATTGGCATAAGATTAGTCACGGAGCAACGGTGCAAAATTTAATACGACATATATATAATTTGAACATGTCCCACGGTCGAATCCATTGGGAGCTAAACATTCCTTAAACCACGCACCCAATCAAAGCAATAATGATTAATTAGTACCTCTTTTTCAAAAGGTCGATGATTGATGCTCCGACTTAGTGCGTCCCTCGTGAAGCTCACCAAAGCCAATTGGTTAAAAAAAAGTCTCTTCATTCTCCGCCGATTCGGCAAAGTAGGCTTTATGCTTATTTCTCTTGAGAAAAAAAAACAAAAACAGAAACAAACGGCTAGAAGCTTTAAAACAATAGTAGATGGAAAAAAGAAATAAGGACTTCACGTTTATTGTCACTCGATTTCGCTCACATTCTATAGGTATTTTAATGGAATGAGTGTATTAGACGTGATCAACTGTAGGAATTTTGAGAAACCGTGCCCGGAATCCTCGAAAAAGCACAAATTCTCATATAATTTCTGTACCAGGATTGATTATATCCCCCCATATTATTTATAACCTAATGATCTAGGAAAGTTTTCTGGTTTATGAAGCTGTTGCCGTTGTCATGGAGAAGATTAAAAGCGTACCCGCAAAGTGATATAGGCCACGTGCTGGGGTCCTGTGGATACGCCAGTAGTCAAGCCACTTCCCCGATAATACAGCTTTTCCGTTGCAAAAGAACCCATACACCTCTCCTTTTCCAAAAATTCCTATGACACAACCAAGCTTTTTCGTCACATTAGTTAGAATTTCTCTTTGATTAGGTAAATGGGTGGGGATGAACGGCTATTCGTACCAACTCCTTCAAGTGTTGCGGTAAGGTTTCATATTCGTTGTAGATATTACAACCATTCGATTTATCTAAAAATGGAAGTTTGATCAATGGATGAGTTTGTAACCACTTTCCAATTGACACAAGCTACAAGATATTTCATATGAGATAGCAATTGATCAAGATATAGACTGGTTAGATGGTTATTGATGACATTGCTTGAACTTGTGATTATGCATAAGGAGAGTCAGCCTCATGAACATTAGACCATCACTCCAATGATAAAAAGTTTTCTTTAGCTTGGTGTTAGGTAGAAAAATTTCATGGTGTTAGGTAGAAAAAATTCATGTATTTGGTTCAATTTTCATGGGTAGTGTAATTTTTCTTTTTCAAAATTACTTTGCATTTTAGATAATTCGATCCTTTCATCATATCCTTGTCAATTATAAATGCTCCCATGCGTCTGAAATCTACAACAGACTTTATTTAACTATAAAAACTGAAAATATGTCAATTCTTATCCATTTCAGGTTCGTTTGTGCTGTCTAGACCATGAATTTTCACACTTGCCATGCCTCGCTTCTCCCACCTTACATTTGTATTTCCTAAAAAAAGTCATATAATATGAGGAATACAAGATTGTCTGTCCTACCCACGAGACGGGGGGGCCTCATGGTCGGCGTTACGTGGCATTGCGATAGTGGTCATGGCCTCTCTGTCAGCTGCGCATCTTTCGGCCATAGGAGAGAAAAAGGGAAATCCCACCGTCCTGATCGTAGATCGCCACGAAAAAGTGAATCCCCATGAGTTAAGTAAAGCTCTCCCTGACGCCCCGTCAAACTCGCTAAGTTGTCAAACTCGCTAAGTTTTCTATTTTAAAACTCTTTCCCTCTCTCTCTCTCTCTCTCCATAAATAGACGAGACGTTCTTGAATCTTCTCGTTCATTGACTGCATCAAGAAGCATAAACGCTCACCACTTCAAATCCAACACGAAAAGAAGAGAGTTCTCTGCGTCTTTCTTCAGTTCTAGCTTAGAGCTTCAAAGGGTCCCTCTCCAATGGCGCGATACTACGGCAACAACGGCTACTACTCCTACTACGCCGACTACCTCTCCCTCCCGCCCTTGCACCTCTGCTTCTTCGTCGGCGTCCTCTTCCTGGTGCTGGGATTCTCGTGGTACATCAACTACGAGTCGGTGGTCGAGGACATGATGTCCCAGCTCAAGCTCTTCCTCATGCTCTGCCCCGTCGTCCTGCTCCTCCTCGTCCACTTCCTCTCGAACGAGGCGGACCGGAACCGGGTGCCCTTCTTCCTGCCCATGCCCGAGCAGGACTCGCTCCACCGCGCCGGCGGGTCGCCGTGGGGCGTCGCGGCGTTGCTGGTGTTCCTGATCTTCATGGTGTCCTACCAGTCCTCGCTGCAGGAGCGCTGGTTCCCTCTCTTGTCTAAGTGATTAAGAGTCGAGTTTCAAGTATATCAGCGTGTTCTTGTGTATGTATCATGATCGTAATTAGCGAGGAGAGATCAATCGTGCGAGTGTAGTCGTGAGGAGTGCGGGCTTGTTAGATTTTTTGTAAGTTTACAAGCCATGCTTCCTCGGATCTGATCTTCTGTAGTCTGTGTAAATTGTGGTCTGGTTCAGTTTGGGGAAGATAAGTATATACTACGAAGCGTGTCTTTCTGAGTTTCTTGTCTTAATTAATCGGTCAGGTGGAGTTCACAGTGCTTTTGTTTTGATCGTAAGCTCGGAA
The DNA here is from genome assembly GCA_016097545.1 of Eucalyptus victrix. Lineage (NCBI taxonomy): Eukaryota > Viridiplantae > Streptophyta > Magnoliopsida > Myrtales > Myrtaceae > Eucalyptus > Eucalyptus victrix. The sequence continues at coordinate 15,589,070 of CM027844.1, forward strand.
GGGAGAGGCTAAGAAGGGCTATGAACATCAGCTTAATTAATCATTGACCGGTCTTCGCCTTCTTGATTTTTCCGGACTTCATACTGATGATTCATTGACCCTAAACATTTCGCATAGAGTTGATCGTTGGGCAGTACTGGACCGGCCCAAGATCTTGAGCTAGGCAAATTGGATATTGATCATAAGGCCCGGCTCATTTCGATTGTGTTTTGACTACCAGGCTCTTGATCACGTGTGGTCCGAGTTTGGTCAGGTGTTTGGGTGATGACTTTTTGAGTTTTTGGATCTCTTTTTTTCTTGGTTCGAACGTTTTGAGGTTTTGGGTTCGATCTCCAACAAAGGCGGGGAAACACCATGCGTATTTAAAACCTTCTATTACGTAGTAGTAAGATGAGAAATATGAGAAGGCAATGGCTCTGTCACTCTCACAAGCACTCTCCATCTGCTATTTTCCCCCTAAAACAAGCAAATCCATGTTTCTAATTTTGCAAGAAACATTTGTTTGAAATTTAACATTTTAGGTCCATTTATTTTTAAAAAAAAATTGAATTTTTTTTCGATTTTTTTTTTTGTTTGGATGATAGAGAATTAATTGATTTACAGAAATTTTTTTTCATAAATTGAAAAAAATAAGTTTAAATTGGAGAGAAAGAAAAAAAAATCACTTTTTCTAAATTATCAAATAAATAAAAATTAATCATTTTTTAAAGAATGATTTCAATAGAAAATGTTTTCCTTTATCTACGCCTCAAGTATTGTTGAAAAGTGATATTTTCACAGTGGCAAATTCTAAAAGAAAAAAGAAAAAAAAATAGTTGCCTACAAAATAAAAAAAGTAACAGCACTGATGCGCATGATAAATGCGTCAGAAATGAAACGATGGCATCTACCAAGAATTTCAAACGATGTTGATTATTGTTTTAGTTTTTTTTAATAAAAAAGTTATCTGTTGTAATGAGAAAATAGAAAAAAAGAAAAGAAAAAGAGTAGCCCTAAATTGAGAGAGTATGATTAGTGAACCGAGTTCTCTTTCACCCCAAACCAAAAGATAGCGTTCCAAATCGATGATTTCGAGCGAATCTGTCAATTTTTAGGGACGAAAAACTTAATGATGGGTTATTTTATTCCTTAAGTAAATAAGTCATTTGCCTCCTGGGGTCATTTGAAAAGTGAGGATATTTATGTTTTGTGTGTAACCTATGCATTATCTTTGGGATTTGGCCAGAAGTATTACAAGGGAAAACACTTTTAATGCCATAAAAAGAACTATAAGAAAATTTCCAAGTTCAATGTTCCATGACCTCGTCATTCCGTAATAAAATAACTATACGCCATAAATTTACAATTCAATATTTCTTTAGTTATGGTCTTCAAAATCTCTTATTAAATAACGGTCAGGTCATATTAGCAGGGTTATTAGCATGATCAGATGTTAAATGATTTGAGCTCTCTCACCGCGAAGCTTTTCTACATGCAAAAAGTGGAACCTGTTGCATCACAGTCTTCGCTTTTGATTTCGGTGTTCTTTCCCTTTTGCTTTTCCAAAAGTGCGACTTTAATCGCTAATAAGCCATTTTAGAATTGATGGAGAGTAATTCACTTTGTTTTCCCCGTTCCGAGTCTATAACGATGGGGGTGATGGCAACAACGACTGCCACCCATGGCAACGATGGGTGTGTGCGCAAGAGAGTTCTTCTAAGTTTGATGTTGGATAACCCTGGCGCAAATATGACCATATGCCATCATTCTAGACTCTAGTAGCACATTTTCTTTGATGTACGTGAACTGATTTATGTCTCTGTAATGGTTAGTCAAAATGGAAGATTTCAGTTATTCACACCGGAAAAAGAAAAATATAAGACAAAATCACATAAAAAGTTTAATTTGAGAAAGTTGGATATGTGATTAGGCACATATTGTAAGTAGTCCAAATCAACACGTGATATATGAAGTTGATGCCTTCGTAAGAATAGCGATTCTCCAAAGTCAGGATCCTGCAATCTTACGGAAAGTAAACCTCTCAAACACTTCGACAGGAAGCAAATTGGACGGTGCAAATTGATAAGATTCATTTTGGTTTGACGTGGCAGTATTTTTTTCAAGGGCATGCTTTTCATTATGTAATCTTAGTCCACGGGCTTTGAATATATCTGAAACCTCAACCCGAGAGTAAGATTGGACTCTAGCACTTTGAAATGGGCATTATGATAAATTCCAAAAGTGAGTTCTCAACCAACCCAACATTCAAAAGTTTTGGCGTCTTATTTAGAACAAGATCACAAGGGGAATGCCGAATACGTATTTAACATTTTTTTTCACTAACAATTTTTTTTATCTCTATATTTAGGAAGATAAAATCTCAAATCAGTATACTTGTAATAATTTTATTATAAATTAATTTTTTGACTATAAAATATCCCAAATTGATACATCAGTTAGTAGTCTAAATCATCATGCGATGGATGTATGAAGTTGATGCCTTTAATAGAATAGCGATCTTCCAAATTTAGGATCCCGTAAACTTAGGTAAAGTTTAGCCCCTCGAACACTTCAACAAAAAGCAAATTAGACAGCTCAAATTTATTAAAGTCATTTTGGTTTGACGTGGCAGTACCTTTTTTTTTTTTTTTTTAATAGGGCATACTTATCATTACATAATCTTACTCCACAAGCTTTAAATATATTTCAAACCTCAACCCAAGAATAAAGATTGGACTCTAGCACTTCGGAATAGGAACTGAGATAAATTCCAAATTGAATTCTCAACCAACCCAAAATTCAAAAGTTTCGGTGTCTTATTTAGAACAAGATTACAAGGAGAATGCCGAAAACATGCCTAACATTTTTTTCTCACCAGCAATTTTCTTATCTCTAAATTTAGAAGGATTAATATTATAAAAAACCTCAAATTGATTCATTCATGACAAATATATTCAAAACTAATTTTTTGATTACCAAAAACCCAAAATGATATATTAGTGACAAATTTATATATTAGATTGTGATTTTTCGCAATATTAATTTAATTTAACGGAAACTAATGGAAAGTAAATTTGTTACAATATAATGATTTGAGGTTTTCTATGATTAAAAAATTAGTTTAAGGTAAATTTGTAATAGACATATTGGTTTGAGAGTTTTTTGTGGTCAAAAAATTAGTTAGAGGTAAATTTATGACGGACATACAAGATTAGAGTTTTTTGTGCTATTAATTCTTTTTTTAATTTTTTTTTGTCTTAAGTGGTATTAATTCTATTTAGAAATACATTTTTTTGCACCTTGAGTTTTAGCTTTACACTCTTACGCGCTGATTTTACTGAACCGTTTATTTTTCTCATTCCCAAGTTTGTCATTTCCTTTCCTAGAATGCTTAGAACCAAATAATAAAATCTCAGCCCTTCCGAAACTCTCAGACCAACTCAAGGCTTAGTTCATCCACCACCGGTACCGGCTGCTGTCGGCGTCCCCGGCCACCACCATGAGGACTTCTCCCCAGCTCGCTGCCGATGATGACCCCCTATCCATCTCCATTCGTGAGGCTGCAACCAACTCCCCGCAGATTGTAAAAAAGAATTGACCAAACCAAATTCGAACCCAAATCGAACAAAAAAATTCAAGTCTTTTCGGTTCGGGTATGTAAAAAGAAATGGTACGATATTCTTACCTTTTACCAAAAAAAAAAAAAAAAAAAAGAAACGGTACGATTCCGTTCAGTTTCGAGACAAAAGCCCAAATCCATCATAAACACATAACTGAACATGGAGTTTGAGCTTGTTTTTTCCTTTCGTTATTTAATGGTTCCTGGATTCAGGTCGCACCAAGATGCAAAACAACATTAACTCACTCTCAGCCATAACTCCAGCGCAAAACATAGCCGCTTGTTTCTCACACCTTAACGAAGAGATGAGCCTCCGGAGGAGCGAACCGCCACAAACCATCACTCCTGCTGAACCCGAATTGAACCAGGAGCCCAATCCCTTTCACGAGGAGATTGACAAACCTCGATTCACTTTTCCAGCACTTTGCAACCAATTATCAGAAAGCAATCAACCAGTGTAAGAAAATTGAGAGCAATCAATTCAAGCAAGAAACTAGAATACAACCCAGACTGAAATACCCCCTCGAAAAACAGACGAAACAGAGATCCAAATATCTCCTCCTTAGTACAGGGAATCAGCAAGTAGGGTCAGCTCAACCACATGATTTATTGATGTCAGTACAAAAATTTCTTTGGACTCAAGTCAGTCGGCAAGAAAGAGCAAATGAAGGTTGTAACAGACACTGATGTAGATGCAGGAAAACAAAGGAAGTTTTATGGCTGCAGAGTCTTTTTTGTCTACATCATTTCTCAAACTCAGTTGTTCTAGCTGACTATGTATCGTTTACTTGGATTGTTTTGGCTTCGAAACAAGTTCACTAATGTGTTTGCGGAACACTGAACACACTCACGAATGCAGAAAAGGAAACCTGAACAGCTCCGGCATCTTCCTCTTTTTCCTTGTCGATCAATGGATGAGGTTTCGCTTTTCTCCTCTCTAAGTTTTTCATCGTCTCTCATAATTCATCATCTGTGTCGTCATAATTGGGCAGTGCAAAGGACTTCTTTGTTGATCCTAAAGCTGATTTTTCGACGATACATGAGACCAGATGTTGGAATCAATAGATGAATAGTTCTAGTTATCGATGCAATGATTCTTCAACCAACGAAGTTCATTTCCTCTTTGCATTCACATTTGAAAATATGCTTAAGCTCCACGTCATGGCTGTTTTGATTATTGAAGCGCAACAAACCATTGCATCAAGACGTAAAGAAACTGAACTCCTCTGTAGATTCATGAATTAAGGAAACAAACGCCACCTTTTTAGACCAAATATAAATTTTTTAAGCAGAAAGGAAGAAGACTAACTCCGTGGCGCCCTAATTTAAAATAATTGTGGATTCACGATGCAATGGTCGTCCAGTCATCTTGTATAGATGTGAAGTTCTTCTGATATCGTCCAATCATCTTGTATAGATGTGAAGTTCTTCTGAGAAAAAGAGTTGGTGATCGCCACCCCACAGCACTAAAAGTGTTCCAAGCGCAGAGTCTAACTTGGAGGCAGCTAAATGGGGGCGATATAGCACGTTTTGATCGCCATCGTAAAATATTCCATAGTACTTTCATTCCTCAACTCGATCAAATCGAATCAATTTTTTAATCACGTGCTTGTCTCAAATACAAATGTCACGGCAAGGTTAACGAATGTTCCTGTTTGTATTGTCAGCAGAAAGACCTTCATGAGATGTCAACGGAGGAAGTACCACAATATTACACCTCTCTCGGGGCTCTGCGGTTTCTCGCTCCTCACCCTCCTCCTCCTCTTCCTTCCAGTTGAGCACCACCTTCGTGAACGAATGCTTAGCTCTGTCCATCTCGCTTCCTCCATCGTTTGCATCCTCTCTCTGTGTCTGAAAGTGGCGAGGAGGAGCAGCATGTTGGGTTGGATTCGCACCTAACAAGTGCGTTGAAGTGAAAGCGCACAATCTCTCTCTCTCCAGTCCACTTCTCCCTCCACAACCCCTCTTTTCTTCATTCTTATCTCTTTTGTTCACAGTAAGCAAAAAAGAAAGCCATAAAAGGAAGCAGAAGAGACACCCCCACTTTGATTTGCTCTCGCGATTCGCTAATCTTGATCCTTCTCAAGATAGGTCTCTCCATCGCTTAATTCATCCGTGGCCCTTTTCCACTGTTACCGTCTCGTACCGTTTCTGCGATCAATCATTTTGGGGTTCTCTTTCGGGTGCTCTGTTTCTTCATATGGGTGTTCGACATTTGCTGTGGGTGGTCGTTGCCGTCTCTTGGCTATGCCTCCAAGCGCGGGTCCTGCCCTCTCTCGAGGACCTTGTATGCAATTTGAGTGATTCCGAAGCATTGCTAGACTTGATGAGCAACTTTGAGTCCCCAGTCGACGGCTGGGGACTCAATGTGTCCGCCAATTGCTGTGACTGGCTGGGCGTAGCGTGCGAGTCTTCATCTTCTCTTGGCCCGAGAGACCGTCCCTCCAGTTCGGGCAGAGTGGTTGAGTTGGTCCTCACAAGCAAGAAGCTTGCGGGCAACCTCTCGGACTCATTCGGCAAGTTGGATCAGCTGAAATTCCTCAATCTCTCTCACAACTTCCTCAGGAGTACACTCCCCGAGTCGCTTCTCCATCTCCCTAATTTGCAGGTCCTCAATCTCAGCTGCAACAAATTCTCAGGACCGGTCCCCAAAAGTGCCAATTTGCCCTCGCTCCGTGTTTTCGACATCTCTAAGAACTCTTTCAATGGGTCTCTGCCCGTGTGGATCTGTGCAAACTCGACTGGCATTCAGGTGCTTAATCTGGCTTTCAATTGTTTCTCTGATGTTATCCCGCCAGGACTCGGCAATTGTAGCTCACTGCAGAACCTCTCTCTGGCCAAGAATAGTCTCACGGGCGGGATCAGTGAAGATATCCTCACTCTGGGTCAGTTGGTCCAATTGAGCCTCCAGGAAAACTCGTTTTCTGGGCCCCTCGATCTCAGGATCGGAAATCTCACGGAACTGGTTCAGCTGGAAATGTCAACAAACGGATTCATGGGGTCAATTCCGGATGTGTTTCAGAGGATGAAGAAGCTGCAGTACTTCATAGCTCATGCCAATTGCTTCACGGGCCCCATCCCGTCTTCCTTGTCCAATTTGCCATCGCTCAGGGTTCTCACTTTGTGGAACAACTCGCTGACAGGTAGGATAGGTCTTAACTGTTCGTCATTGAGCAGTCTGGAGATTCTGGATCTAGGTTCCAACAACTTCGGGGGTCCTTTCCCCGAGGATTTGCCCAATTGCCGGCAGCTGCAGAAAGTGAACCTTGCACGAAACAAGTTCACAACCCCGATACCTCAAAGCTTCAAGAACTTCTCCAGCCTTGCTTACCTGTCAATATCAAATACGGGCCTATTGAACATCTCATCTGCACTCGGGATCCTTCAGCACTGCAGCAATTTGACAGTGTTGGTTCTCACTCTGAATTATTTTGATGAAGAATTGCCCGGCGATGCAAGTTTGAGTTTTCCAAAGCTTGAGGTTCTTATGATGGCGCGTAGTCGACTGAGGGGTTCCATGCCCCGGTGGGTACGTGGATGCACCCGTTTGCAGTTGCTGGATTTGTCCTGGAACAGATTGGGTGGAACGATCCCATCATGGATCGGCGACTTCCAATCTCTCTTTTATCTGGACTTATCAGAGAACTCGTTCATCGGCGAGATCCCAAAAGAGATAACCGGATTGCCTGCCCTCATCCACAGGAATATGTCAATCTCGGAACCTTCTCACGTTTTTCCAATATTCCGGCCAAGGGATATGAACTCGGGGCTGCTGCAGTACAAACAATTTACAAGCTTTCCATCGACTGTGGATCTTGGGGGCAACTCTCTCAACGGATCAATCTGGCCGGAGTTCAGGAATTTGAAAGATGTCCTTATCTTGGTTCTTAGCAATAACTTCTTATCAGGTTCGATTCCGGACAGTTTATCCGAAATGACTAGCCTAGAGACTCTCAATCTGTCTCACAACAATCTGTCTGGAAGTATACCTTCCTCGTTAGTGCGCCTCAACTTTCTGTCCAAGTTTAGTGTTGCATATAACAATTTGTCCGGGCCAATTCCTACAGGGGGTCAATTCTTGACCTTTCCCAGTTCGAGTTTTGAAGGAACCAAACTGTGTGGTGATCAATGTGCTCTTTGCCCAGGGAGTCAAAGTCATCCTGGATCAGCCGATCACAGTCAAAATCATTCTAAATCTACCGATCATGCCATGAGCGATAGAAACCTTGGAATGATTATTGGACTAGCATTCGGAATGGCCATTGGAATTACATTGGGAACAACTAGGATCGGTGATTTGTGTTTACGTGTGATAATGAGATTTTGCAATTATCTTAAGTCATGTTGATAAAAACTTCGAAAGAAAATTGTAATGTACTATTTTGTTGGCATGTGGCTAAATTTGGTAATTTACAGCCCAATTCTTTTAAAAATCATCACCTTTAGCTGGGTTCCAATTTTGACCGAATTTTTTTTTATCTCATAAAAAATCAATCAAATTTGATCCCGTCAAGGGTGTGATGTATCAATTCCACATGTACATTACCTACAAATCTCCTGCCGAAGTGGATTTTAGGCACTGAAGCCCTGCCATTTTGGTCGGCGTCATTTCGTGTGGTTGTATCCCCAATTTCTTTGCTAGTTCCATTCTTGAAGAAGAAGACGCATGTTGGCTGCCTTCAAGAGCTTTAGTAGGAAACTACACGAAACAACTCCTTTCTCTGCGGGAAAAAAAGTATAAGATGTAAAACGTGTAATCCCATGATCTCTATAACCAGAACAAGAACACAAATAATTGAATAAAAAGATTAATATACTTGTTTTTGAATCTATTGTTTTTGATGCGGAAGTGGAAAAGTGATGATTCACGTGCAAGTCCTTCTCCTCTATTATCCTCTACATCACTGACTTAATGATACAGTTCCCTCACCTTTTAGCACTAGGTAAACACTCATTATGTGAGAATATTTGTAAAAATTAGGGTTAGAGGAGAGACTTGAGCATTATTTATAGAGTTTCCAACCACGCCCTTTCATTACGAGACATGCCCAACTTGGCTTACACTAACCAACCCCATATTAGACTAATTAAGAAACATTTTATCTCACCTTAGACCAATCAATCCCGTAAAATAGTAAATTACAATATCAATTAATATAGCCCACATTAAGAAAATTCTTACGTTCTTCCACTTGGGCTATATTAATTGAAATTGTACTGTATATGTGCACATTGGTCTAGAAATAATTTTTAATAGTCAACCCATTCCATAAAATCTTAAACACTGAATTATGGCGGTAACTGTATATATACACACAGAGCCTTTTATGGTCATGAGTGCTTTCAACTTTATTGATATGGATTCAATATGGTAGTGTGACAAATGGATAATATCTTTCATAAATAAATCCTATTTGTTAGTCACCATTTTCTTACCTTAAGCGTAAATAAAAACTTGTGCTACTAGAGAATGTTTTTATGGTTCCAATAAACCTACATATGCCTTGTCTTTACGGTTAATATTTCTTTATGTATAACAAGATATATGCACAAGGCTAATAATCGGATGCCATTAACTTTCACTTAAGGTTTATACAATACCTTGAGACTTTTATCAATATGTATTCAACATAATAACAACATATTCAAAAATATTTTATTGAATACAAAAGTTAATACATATTAAATCATTACTAAGTATAATGAATACAGAAGTAAACTTTATTAGAGTAAAGCCAAAATAACTCAAACTAAACAACAACATCTCATGATACTCTTAAGCTCATATTAATGATATGTCATTCAAGAACAAATGAGCAAAATCCTTTAGTTAGTGGATTTGCAACCATATTATCTATAAAAATATGTTATATTACAATATCATATTTTGTACCGTTTCTTTATGATAAAAAATTTTGAATGCCATATATTTAGACCCATTGAAACCTCTGTTAATAAATAATACTACAAATTTATTGTCTCAATACAAACATATTAGTATATCCATAAAGTTAAACATAACCAACTCCTTAACAAGGTTCCGGAGCCTATTAGCCCAAGTAACAGCTTAAAGGAATATCACAAACTTTGCCTACATAGTAGAAGATGTCATAGAACTTTATTTATTATACTTGCTGCTAATATAAATATGTATTTCGTTATTGATCTCATGTCATTTGACAGTTAGCAAAGTTTACATCTAAATATCCTATTAGCCACAAGACTTGAACATGTATGTACACCCTTTAGCTAGATTTTCTATCTAAATAAGGACAATATAATAGATTCGATCAATCACCCTTAATGACATGAGTAATTCCTGGCTTGCAATGATGTATATTGAATATTTTCAGCAAATGTCCTTTAAAATAAATTCAATATATACGGTGAAAACAATTTTTACGGACCTTAGTGCAAAGAACAAAAGACGTCTCAAAATTACTACTTGTAAGTAAAATATAATGTACATAAAGTATGAGAAAAATAAATTTCTTCCCACCGACCTTGCAGTATATATATACTGAATTACTTTATTCCCAATGAAATGACAACACTATGAAAATTTAATAATATTGTCTAAAGCCTTGCTTAAAACATGAATATAACTTTTCATTCTATACACAAATTTACTTGAATCATCTGCTACAAAATCCTCCTGTTGCACTATATAGATTTTGTTATCAACGTGTCCATTTGAAAAAGGTCCATATCAAAAAGAAAATGAGCTATTAATGCCATGTTTACTTTGGAAGAACTTTATTGTCCACCCCTCTATCAGAGTGAAAACTTTGGCTATTAGTTTGGCTTTAAACTCCATAATCTCTCTTTGAATTTTTTTTAGTTTTATACACATATTTGCAACTAATGAGCTTGTGATCTTTAGACAAAATCAGTAAGGTTCCAAATACTATAATATTTCATAAATTGCATATTGTTTTTTATGGCATCTAATCACATACTTGATTGAGGACAAGAAACAATATTTATATATAAGTCACTAAATAAATTATGTAGTAGATATTGCAGTCATGCTCTCATAGATAGATTATATAGTATGATGGTATAACTGATTGTCTTTTTTTAACAGATCTCTTGAGTAAAGCTATAACCACTTCATTTTGCACTTGAGGGATTTGAGAAATTTCATCATAAACTATATCAAGAATAGTATCTTGAATCTCAACAAGTTTAGTCTATGATATAAGATATTCCACAATTATTTGCATAGGCAAAAACAAAGACACAGTGATCTCCATCGTACTATTATTTTTAATAGTTTGAGGGTAGCTATCTTTTGTAACTACGTCAAACTCTAGAAACTTTATTGTTTATAATTTTATAATTCTTATACCTTCATTAGGGTTAGAAAATCGATACCCTTGTAAACAATCTAGGTAAGATACAAAATAATTCCGAGTGGATTTGAATTCCAATGCATTTAATATTAGATTATATAACCTTACTTCCAGATGACACCTTTAAATTTTAATATGATTCAAGTTAAGTTTATGTTTAGTCCATAATTCAAAAGAAGTTTATGGAATAATTTTGATAAGAAATACATTTTTGTATGTAAAAAATGTTGCTTTCAAAATATCAGCTTACTGAAGATCGGATAAATTAGTCTTACTAATCATACTCATTACCACGATCAATTATGATGAAATTATGCCTTTCGGCAAAATCAATTTGTCAGAATTTTCAGGCACAGTAAATTAAGTTACCACCCCAGAATTTATCAAGTATTTGACAAATGACCCTTTAAGCTATTTAGTATTGCCATACTTGCCAAAATATTCACCGCCACGATTAGGCCTGATAACCTTTTAGATTAATTCTAATTGTTTTATTCTTTATTTCAGTCATTTACTTCTACAAGAATCTATAGAAGTCTTTAGATAACTGTTAAGAGTAGATAGAATATCAACATTAATCACATTTTCTACTGTTTCTTTAGACATGTGTGAGATTATTCCTTAAATAGAAAATTTTTGGAAACAACATTTTCAACCGTATACGAGACGTATATATTATTAATAGTTAAACACAATATGTACAATTCATTTAATATAATATAGAACTCAACCTTATTTGAATTAAATAACACAAATAATAATAATAATAATAATAATAATAATAATAATAATAATAATAATAATAATAATAATAATAATAATAATAATAATAATTAATTATTATTATTATTATTATTATTATTATTAAATTATTTTAAATCTACCATCCTTATAACATAATTCATAACCTTATCAAAATAATAATATTTTATGTTAAAGAGTCCTTGTGGATGTGTTCTAATTACGGTATTAAACAAGATATAATTTCAAGCTATAAGGACTTCCATAATCTTTTAGAAGTAGAGTCAGTTGATAAACCATCTTTTGGGTGTTCCTAAATAAAATGCTTCATGAATAATAGGCAAATCCGATTACTCTTTTACCAAATAGAAAATCCTATCTTAACTACTTAAAATTTGAACCAGCAAGAACCTTAATTGTGATGGAGTTACCATTTACAGAAAAATGTGACTGAAAAATAAGTAATCATGTGAGCACTATGTAACTTGACATATAAGTACACATCCATAGGGTTACATGCAAAATCATATAATCACATTTAGGCAGAATACATAACATACGAATGTACACTCTCCACATGATAGGATTATGGAAATATATTCTAACCTTCGTAAGTTCATCACCTTTAGGCATATGAATCATTCAGATCAGTCACTTTTTTACTGCACCATCAGTATCCCTCCACAAACTAATACACTATCACATCCTTTGAGAATATGACCATGCATTAAACCATGAGACATCCTAATTATTATACAAGACTGATATTTCTCAAATCTAATCAAATGTGCTATTTTGGCGATCACAGCTCAATTGAATCCTTAAAACTCTTTCATACATGGATATAAACTTTATGTCTCACATACACCATATACATGTGATTTTAACTTTAGTGATAGGGGTAGTGAATCACTAAAATCACATATCATGCTAATTACACTACTTTATTCATTAATAAAAGTTAAACTTTATTATATTATTAATGAATCATACTTTTATAATGTTTATGTGATAACATACTTGTAAACCAAAATACAAGAAAAATACGCTAAAATATACTAAATATACATGTATTTAGGGTTTTGTATATATTTTAATATCCATAAAATCATCAAACATGTAAAATAAATACACCATAACATAGAAAATATTCATACGAACCTGTAGCCACTAACCACGCCCTCATCGGAGCCTCCATGTGCCCATACGCGCCGTTTGAGTGCATGGCGTGTGAAGCTCATGTGTGGGCATAAGATCTATCAAAATTGGTCCGACCGGTTCCCAGCTCGACTGTTTGGTCCAACTGGTAGTGGTCTGACTGGTTGACCAGTTCGGTCTATGGTTGCTTGGGTCAGGTCAGGTCAACGGGTCGAGTGACACCCCGAATTTCTAATTCTGTTGTCAATTGAATGAGTCGGGCTTTTCATCGACGGACCTATAGCTATTTTCCCCAAGCTGATCACTCACGGGATAATTAGTCTATATGGTGAAGTCGTTAAGGGATTTTAACGCAATAAATTTGAGAATTCGACTAGAAATCGATCGCTCGATTGTGCTAATCTACAGGGGTCAAATGACACCATCAAAATCGATTAGAGATCGGAGATAGATCAATTCGATTGAGGTATGTGATTAAAGTATGGATGATTCCACCTAATCGCAAAATTTTCGTCGAATGGTACTAAACTAATTCTTTTGTCATTTATATACCTTGTGCCCGTATTTGAAATGTTAAGATTTTCATGACAATCGAAAGTTGCTAATGAGTCGAAAATGCACAATATGGTTCGAAAATAATCGATAAATGGTCAATTGCACCAAAAATTCCTGAAAGCTACCCGATAGGTTAGATCATGCTAAAATCGCACTCGATTGAAATTAACCGTGAATTTGAACCCAATTTCAGAAGTTGAAAATTCTGTCATGTTACGATTCATTTAAGAGTATCGACTCATCCTCCCAAGATTTTTCTGCAAATCTGAGATTTCGGCGAAAAATCAAAGTTGGGTTATTTTGGACTGGGAAAGTTAGAGGACTGTTTTTGGTCGCATTTTTAACTGACAATGTGGCACCCCTCGACGACCCCTGATTCGTTAGGGTCACCACAGTTCGCTTACCTTTTACTTTCCCTAATAACATGTCACTCTGATACCATTTCAATTGCAGCGGGTCCATACAACCATGGGGGTTTACATCTTTTATTATTGGTCCCTTCGCAGTTTATATAGCGGAAGCACATTCATCAACTCCCTTCCTTATATTCAGTAAATGATGCACACCTACTAAACATTTATAGGTAAAAGCCGAACACTTTTATTTACTTAAACCATATGGACATCATTTATCAGTACATCAAAATGTCATAGTTTTCTATACTTGGCTATACTTCAAAAGATGACCAACATCTCTTCTAACAGTTGTATACTAAAAGTTCATCAATCAGTGTTGGCGTCCAAAAGTTCCTTCCTTTTCTATTCTCCTCCTCGCGGTCATACCCAACCACTTGATCCATCTACCGGTGGCAGTGGCAGCAGAAGTATCTTATCCAGTCTAAAATGTTATTCCCCAAAAAGGGTGAGTACAACCACTCAACAGTAAAGATCGACCAAACTACTCATTGCATCACACAATACAATTATAACATCATAGCAGAGCACATATCATTCATGCATATCAAGCATACATCACCTTGCAACCATACATATATCACCATACCATCATCATCAAGCATTCATGCATACCCATCCCATGTGTGCATATACCACCATGCATTCATTATCAAGCATTCATGCATACTCATGCCATATGTGCATATACCACAATGTATTTATCATCAAGCATTCATGTATATATCAGCATGCAACGTGCATATACTATCATGCACTCATATCATCCATGCCATCAAGCACACATCACCATGCAGTCATGCATATATTACTATGCAGTCATGCATATCTCACAATGCCATCGTGCGTATACCACCATGATTCATATCATCCATGCTATCAAGCATACATCACCATGAGATCCATTTATGCCTTCATGATCGTATTTTCAATATCAAATAGCATTAATTTACTTTCATAAGCAGATCATGCATCATGCCATATGCATACACCCATGTACATGATTCCTTTTTAATTCTCATCTTTTACAAAGATCTCATCAGTTTTTTTTTTTTTTTTTTCCAGGGACCAATGTTTGCATCCCATAATTTATCGCTCGCATCCAACCAGGCATCGTGAGGAACCTCCGGGCATGTATTCAAAATACAAGTGGGCATTTGGCCCCCCACATTCCGCGCATCTCACATCCCAACTAGCATCACGAGGAATCCCCTCGGGCACAAACCTCCGGGGCTTCCGGAATTATGTACCGACATACCACCAGGATCCCCCCCTCTGGAATTACGTACCATATACCACCGGGCATCTCGAAACTCCTGAGGACCCTCCGAAATTACGCCACTAGGCCATCGGGCATTCGGCACCCCCACATTTTGGGCATCCCGACACTCCCAGGGCATCGTCGGCTCACACCTCCGACAGTCTTGTTACCATCTCCATTCTCATTTATACATGTAACTCAATTTCAACATGGCATTTGATACAACAATATCAAGGATCTCAACCAACTTTTCATGCCGATTAACATGCCATATGCTATCACATATGCAGCAAAATCAACCACTCAAAGTATTTCATCACATGGAGAATTTTATTTATTTTCCAAAACACATCAGTTTTTTGAATCAATCATAATGCATTGGGAAAAATATTATTTGATGCAATGGTTTTGAGAAACTTCATTGAATTCATGAAAATCCATAAATCTTTTGATGTCATATGATATGCATGAATGTCACCACATCATTGCACGAATGATAATCCAATATATCACAATTTATATAGCAAATCAATAACCTGTAAATAGAACAGTTTTTCAGCTTAAACAAAATGCATGCTGTTTATGAAAAATTCTGGAAAATTAGTAAATGATGGAAATTAATTCTGAAAATTTAACACACTGTAGCTAATATCCAAGAAAACACATTTCGTGAAGAACACCATATCAAACAAGGCTTCATAGAAAAAGTACAGGTCCATACATCACCGACAAAGGATTTTAACATCATCCATGCACAGTTTTGAAAACAATTTCGATTAAACCCCTAAATAAACTCAGAAAATTCTGAAATTTGGACACGTTGTATTTAAGACCTATAGGTACAAGTTTCATGAAGAAATCATAGTCCAATTCGTTCTGGATTAAAAGATAAAATTCGATTTACTTTTCCTATTCTCGGTATCATTTTCCAGATCTACCCGTGTTGAAGGAAAATCGTTTCCTTGGTCATTACTGGTCTATTTACTCTCAAATTTCAGTATGTTGTTCCTCAAAATATTACCTACAACTTTCATTAAGGACATACGATCAAATGTTAATTGTATGATTTTATAAAAATCCCGAAATCATACAAGGTCGAAGCAGCGTTTTTCCCCAGATCCAGTTTCTTCAAAAGACAACGGTTTCACCGACCTATTTTCGTTCATTTTCTCTAAATTTTTTATATGTTCTACCTCAAGAAGTATAATACAACTTTTTTTAAGAGATCAAAGTGAGATTTCAACAAGAAAGTTACTTTACAGACCACGAAACCACTGAAGGTCGTCACGACAAATTCCAGATCTAGTCTCTCCAAAGGAAAATCGTTTCACCAAGAAATACTTGTTCGTTTTATCTCAAATTTCAGTATATTATTCTTCAAGATGTTCTCTACAATTTGCATGAAGAGGTAGAAGTGAAATTCCAAATAAAAAGTCACATGCAACACACGAAATCACCAAGAGGTCAACAAAACAGTTTCCAGATCTAATGTTTTCGTAGAAAAGGGTTTCACCCCTCAATACTTATCCATTTTGTCTCAAATTTTAGTATGTTATACTTCAATATGTTATCTACAACTTTCATGAAGAGGTCGAAACAATATTCCAACTAAAAGGTCAGATGCAACACACAAACTCGCGGACGGTCGGACTGGTCTTTCCGAAATCAGCATGCATGACCAACGAATCTCTCTTCAAAGCTCCGAAAGCTCATCCCATCTACCACAACCAAGACTTACCATCTACTACACATACACACAGCAATGCAAAGAGTAGGTTTTAGGACTTCACTTGCCTCAAATAAAAGGAAAACACAGCAAGAACGACGACGGGACTAGGCGGGCTCAATGGCGTCTCCTCTTCCTCTCTTTCTCTCTTTCTCTCTTTGGACGGTACTCTCTATCTCTTCTCTCTCTTCTGGTCGAAATCCCCCTCCCCCTTTTCCTTTTAGTCAAATTAAAATCCTTGCATGCTCCCATTTTTGCATGGAGGGACACTTGGTTACAAAGGGGCAACACTTGGCAAGTTTTTCTTGCCACTTGGCATTTTTGCCATGCACATGATGGGCTTTCAATGGGCCGGGCTTGGGCCAACTTGGTTGACCACTTCATGGGCTCCTTGGGCCGGGCCTCTTGGCCCACTTTAGGCCAACACTCTTGGGCCTAAAGTCCAAACTTAAATGGCCCATATTTATTTTTGATAATCCATCTTAATCCTCATTTAAATAAGTACTTAATTCCATAATAAAATGGTCAAAAGACTTTGTGACATTAATCCATAAAATCAAATCTATAAAGTACATAGTCAAGAACAAAGTCTTCTTTATCAAATTGTCCTATAGCACCAACCTTGATCATCCATTAACATAAAATGTATTTCTACCCAAATAATTCTCCATTAAAATACTCGGCATTAATCTATTAAAATTCTTTGGTCTAAAGGCCATAACATAAATCAATAACACTCCCATCACCTATTCATGGTTCATGGTATATCCAGGGGTTATTATGAAATTTTGGGATGCCACAAACAAATTGGCTCAATTGATGAGGAAAAATGATGAGATGGACGAGGGCATCTTGGCTGAATCTTTAGGGCTCCAATTGGATCAATTTGGAGAAGAATTGAATTGAATTTGGAGGGAATTGTCCAAATTCATAGGTCCTAGGGGTGTGCAACATTTGGGGCCTCAACTAAGGCTTGTTGGGGAAGTTTTGTGAGGGTGGTGGGGGCAAGCAATGAGCAAATGGGAGATATTTGTGTAGACTTTGAAGGAAATTGGGACCCTCCATCTTCAATAGCCTTCTTCTTCTTCCCTCAGCTCACTTTATCCATTGTTGTAGAAGTTTTGAGCTCAAGAAACCAGAGAACAACCAGCACACCTCCTCCCTTCACTATCGACCGTCACTTGAAGCTACCGGACCCATCGCGCGCCCGCACGCTACCCACGAGCCGTCTGCCTACCCACATGCTCGTCCCGCGTCTTCTCGCCATCCCTCACGTGCCTTGGTTGCCGTTGAGACCTCCTGGCTGTCGTCTGTTGCCGTCCAGCCACCGTCGAGCCCCGCTGTCGATCGCTGCAGCCACCGCCTCCCGTCCCGTGTTGTTTCAGCCTAACCCAGCTACTCGAGCTGCCTCCTTCAGCCCAAAGCAGAATTGGAGGCTAGCAAGGGTTCTTGGACTTTTAGGCCTATTTTAAGGCTCGTCTGGACCTCTGTTGGTGTCATCGCAGGCTTATTTATCACTTGCCTCCACGTCACTATCATCGTGGACTCACTGGCCCGTTAAACCAATGAGTTTACTTGCTAAACTTTGCTTAGGGAGTTAATGATGCTTAGTGAATAATTATTTTAGGCTAATTAGGGATTATGTGGTTAGTTAGTTTAAAATAGTGATTTAATCGCTTAATTATACATGTTAGGGGGTTAGAATAGATTGATTAAGGGCTAGATAGATTGTACTATTTATCTACATAGGTTTGAAAATTTCCTAGGCCCGTTTTGGTGGTTAGATTAGCATTTCCGGCCTGAGTTAGTATTTATTTTATTTAATTTTCATTATTTAATTATTTTTGGTAATTATTTAATTATTTATTAATTTTCAAAAATTATACTAGGATAGTCGATGACCGAAATTTTGTGCTGATTGCAATGGTGTGATTAGTTTATGTAATTGAATGCTACTTTTGGCAAATTGAGTGGTGATTAAAATTTTAGTTATTTATTCCAAAATTGTGAAATTTTGATATTTAATTCGAAAATCCGGGTATTGGGTTTTGACACCAAAAATGGTTTTAAAGACTATATCAAATAGTGTAATTTTAAAAAAGAGGATATCAATTTTTCTGGGTCAAATTGATCGTGTACCCTTACACGATTATTTTTATCGGGTGTTTTTAATATCAAAAAAATAGGCTAAGTCATTATTTTAATTAAGGCATTTGAGAGCCAAGCACAATGTCCTTGGCCAAGATTGATTGATCGTGTGATAGCTAAGTGAACCCGTCCTCGATGTGCATCGATAGGACATTGCCTATATATGGGATGCTCTTGGACAACGGATGCCGATCGCAGTATATTCTGGATTGATGCTCCTTCGGGAATGCTATCCCTGATGTGCGTCGGTGGATGTTGCAATGCTCAAAGGAGTGAGATGAAGCTTGGCTACACCAGAAGACCGATGTGCATCGGTATATTGTGCCTTTGTGGCCAGCAATTAAGTTGGAACATGTGATTGATTGAAATTAAAGTGTCATATTATAAGACAAAATTGTGTGGTACGGTATGGGACATGTCATAACGATTTGACCCTATAATTGGGACCCTTGTAATAGATGGATTGATGGATTGACTAATTGATGGATCGATTGTATTGATTGGATTGATGGATTGATTGATTTAGTTGATTAATTGATTATATGAATTGTACTGACATGCAAGAGAGAATTGAGGCGATGTAAGTCCTCTATTTTGTGTGTATAGATTGCCTTTAGGCGTATTTTCTTCCTAGTCGAAGTTTAGGGGGTGAATTTGTTGAGACATTATCTCACCCTGTTGTGGGCTCATTCTTTTTAGGTCCTTAGATAGCGGTTCCTCTGTAATGCTTTGGTCAGCCGTGGGCTATTATTGAGAAGGGTAGAGACGTCCCTGTTCCTGGTAGTCATTGGGTCTACGAGTTGGTCGTGACCACCATCTGGGTCAATAAGGGTCTACCTAAGAGGGTACCTCATCGATTCAAGGCATGGTTCCGCTATGAACTCAATGGATACAAAGTTGTTCTCCTTTAGGGTTTTGAGATCCTCGGTGTGGTAGTCGACGCCGCTTTTGGCGAGGTTGCAACTAACTCTCTTGATGGTGCTGTGGAGGACTCGGCACCCTCGGAACCTATGGAGTTCGAAGGATTGGTGAACGTGTCCGATTAGTGTGTCATAAGATAGTTTCCTTTTTGAGGGCTAATCTTTTTGGTAGTCAGACTAGTTCTGTATATAAACCTAGCTATTTATAAAAGCATGTTTTGGTTGTGAAATTTGTTATCCTGCTTTTCTATACCATGCTGTTTGTTGTCAGAGGTTTTTATACGTTTCTGCATGTGCAATAAAATGAATGAGTTGGCAACGCCTCTTGGGACGTCGCAATTTTATTGACCATCGAGGGATGTGCGTGCGTTTGAGGTTCAAGGCGTGACAGGTTGGGTCGGGTCCGGTATCTGGTCAAGTAGAGTCGGGCCCTGGGGTTGTTGACGTCATCGTGATGTCAGCCCTTGTGTGTGTAACACACGCGCAAGCGGCACTTTGCTCGTGGAGTGCGTGAGGGTGCGTGGCCGTGTGTGGGGTGCGTGCTCAACGCCCTAGCTGTGCGTGGCCGCTTGTGGGGCCTCCTCTAACGATGCACCACCCACGGATATGCTCGTTTTGACGATCCTAGTCCGTCCGAATTTATAATTTAATTGATTTTTGTTGAACAAAAAATCATGAAAATCACAAAAATATGGCAAAATTCTATGCATTTGAGTTCTAGGTTGTGGTTGCTCTGATACCACATATAAAATGTAAAACATGCAATCTCATGATCTCCATAACCATAATAAGAACACCTATAATTGAGTAGAAAGATTAATGCATATGTTTTGGAATCCATTGTCCTTGATGCGAAAGTAGAAAATCGATGATCCAAGCGCAAGTCCTTCTCCTCTATTGATCTCTGTATTACTGGCTCAATGAGATAGCCCCTCACCCTTTAGGGCTTGGTAAACGTTCCTTATGTGAGGATACTTGTGAGAATTATGGTAAGTGGAGAGACTTGAACACTATTCATAGAGTTTCTAATCAGACCCTCTCATTATGGGCCATGCCCAACTTTACCCATACTAGCCAGTCTCATTTTAGACTAATTAAGAAACATTTTATTTCACCTTAAATTAATGAACTCCGTAAATGGTAAATTATAATATCAATTAATATAGCTTATATTAGAAAAACTCTTACAAAAAGCTCATTATCAACACCATGAGAAGCCAGTCCTTCGAAGCGAGCTTTTAATTGTTAAGAGTCCGAATCCCGGTCTTGCTTCTTCACATTCCCAGCTCTCGATATGCTTGGCAGCCACCGAGATGTGTAAATCTTCCTGGCATTGCCGAACAAATTGAAGATTCTCTTCATGAAATAAAGAAAGCACCGTTCTAAGCGTAATTAGTGAGGAGAGATCAATTGTACGAGTGTAGTCGCGAGGGGTGTGGGCTGGTTGGATCTTTTTGTAAGTTCACAATCCATGCTTCCTCAGATCCGATCTTCTAAAGTCTCTGTAAATTGTGGTCCGGTTCAGTCTGGGGAGGATAAGGATACACTACAGAAGTGTGTCCTCCTGAGTTTCTTGTCTTAATTAATCGGTGATCAGCATGATTAATCAGGCGGAGTTCATCGTGCTTTTGTTTTAATTGTAAGCTCGGAAAGGAAAGGCCAAGAAGGGCTATAAAAATCAGCTTAATTAATCACTGACCGCTCTTTGCTTTCTTGATTTTTCCGGACTTCATGCTGATGATTCATTGACCCTAAGCATTTCGCTTAGAGGTGATCGTTGGGCAGTACCAGACAGGCCCACGATCTTGAGCCAGACTAGGGTTAAAGACAAAATAGATTTCAATCATGAAGCCTGGCTCATTCCGATTGTGTTTGACCGTCGGGCTCGTGACCAGGTGAAGTTCGGGTCTGGTCAGGCGTTTGGGTGATAAACTTTGACATTTTGAGTTTGATCTCTAATAACGGCGGGAAAAAAGGGAGAAAATGATTAATTGGTTCATTTCGGGAAGACTTATGAGGTGTACAAATGTCAACACCGTGCATCTTTAAAACCTTCTCTTACATTTTAGTAAGATCAGAAAAATGAGAAGGAAATGGTCCATCACTCTTCCAAATGTGATGGAGTACTCTCCATCTACGATTTCTCCCCTAAAACAGGTTAATTTGTGTTTGCTGTTTTGCATGACAACATTTATTTAAAACCTAATAATCAAGGTCTGTTAGGTTGGTGCCATTGTTGGCCTCAGCAAGCTTGGTGGGAACTCCGACTTCCTAATTCACCTCCGTAAATTTTTCTCCCTCGGAGATGCAGGGATACCCGAAAGACTTATAGGGTTTCCCCTTGCTTCCAGTTGAGTCTCTTTGGGACTTGCATATGTTCTTTCTATTACATTGCAGTAAGGTAAGAAAAATGAGAAGAGAATGGCTCCGTCACTCTTTCAAATTTGATGGAGCACTCTCCATTTGCGATTTCCCCCCTAAAATAGGTTATTTTGTGTTTCCAGTTTTGCAAGAAAACATTTGTTTAAAATTTAATAACCAAGGTCTGTTAGCCTGTTAGGTTGGTACCGTTGTTGGCCTCAAAAAGCTTGGCAGGAACCTAGTCTCGATTTGGGTTTATCGCGGCCTATCGCTCCAACGAGGGAGGGCTCCACAAAGGAACTTCTTGTTTACCGTCGGGCTCCAACTGAACCCAACCCTCTAAGGCTGTGCATGGTAATCTTCCCCAGCCCAAGAATTTCTATACTTTTCTTCCCCTGAACAAAAAAAGAATAGAAACCCATTTGATAACGGCAAGTTAGTTTTTTGTTCCCGGGAACAAAAAGTTAGCCTGGGAATGGTTTTGGAATAGAAATGAGAAGTAAAAAAAAGTTGCTTCTTGTTTATGGGAATAAGTTTAAGAAATAAGTGAATTTTTTTTCTTTTATTCATTTCTTGCTACCGTTGCTGACCATTGCCCCTTGCTCCCGCCGGCCATTGCCGGCCGCCGCCCGCTGCCGGCCGCCGCTAGTTGCCTTTGCCTCCGTCTGCCGCCAGTCGCCGCTGGTCGCCGCCGGCCGGTCGTTGCCGCCAGTCGCCACCGCCTCCGTCCGTCGCCACCGCCGTCGTTGCACGTCCATCGCCCTCTGCCACCTCCGCCGACCGCTACCACTCAGCCCATCAGCCGCCGATGACCGCGGCCGCCCATCCGCCACGGCGGCAGCGATCCGTAGGCAAGAATAAAAAATGAATAAATACAAAAGAGAATTTGTTGCGTTACCAAACGCATTTTTATTCTTTTTCTATTCCAAGAGTAAAAATTTTGTATAATTATCAAACGGGTTTTTTTTTTATACAAAATTGTTCCTTAGAACAGAAATAGAAAAGAACTATTTCTGAAAAAAAAAAAAAAAAAATCTCTTCCCCAAACTAAGAAGTGTTATCATTCACACCTTAATTCCTCTCCATAAAATTTTTTCCTTCGGAGAGGTAGGGATACCCAAAACACTTATAGGGTCTCCCCCTACTTCCAGTTTAGGCTTTTTAAGAGTTGCCTAGGCCCTTTCTTTTATGTAGTAGTAAGATAAGAAAAATGAGAAGGGAATGGCTCCATCACTCTTTCAAATTTGATGTAGCACTCTCCATCTGCGATTTCCCCCTAAAACAGGTTAATTTGTGTTTTTAATTTTGCAAGAAAACATTTGTTTAAAATTTAACAATCAAGGTCCTTTTTTTTTAAGGAAGATTATTTTTGGGAAATTATTTTTTGACTTTTCGGTATTTGGATGGTAGAAAACTAATTGATTTATGAAATTTTTTTTCATGAAATGAAAACAACAGATTTAAATTGAGGAAAACGATTCCACTTCGATAAGAAGGAAATAAGATTTTCTAAACCACCAAATAAATAAAAATTAACTATTTTCTTTGAAAATGATCTATGAAATTTTTTTATCATGAAATTTTCAATGAAACAAATGCAATCATGATGTTGCCAAATATTTCCCTTTGTAGGATTTTCAAAATGGCAAAGTTTAAATGATTAGAAAAACATAGTTGGCCAAAAAATAAAAGTACAAAATAACAAGAGATACGTCAAAGTTTACGTAAGGGACAGCTTTCCCATGGGGCTTTCAGCCTTCAAAGCCCCTTGGGAAAATGTTAGAGTGTTTGGCAAGTCTCTTCAAAGGGTTTTTAGTCAAATGCTAGCCTTAAAAAAGCTGATAGTTCAATGTTGATAGAGGCTAGTTTTGAACTTCCAGCATTTGACCAAATGTTAAAACTACTATTTTTTTCCCCAAAATTACTATCATGAATTTATTAGTCTTTCGATTTTACCTTTCATTGTTGCAAAATTACTCTTACCTTCATTAGAGTTGGCAAATAATATAAAATTTTCAAATAAAAAAGAAAAAATGAAATCCATAAGCTTTTTATAAAAAAAGATATACCAAACACTTCTTACGCCAAAATAACTTTGTAAAGAAATTTTTACCAAACGCAATTTGCATTTTCCTAAAGCCCTTTAGGCCAAAGATAATTGCATTTTCCTAAGGCTCATTTTCAAAGCTCAACCAAACGCAGAAAAGCACTCACAATTGAGATCTCCATTCATGATTTCACCTAATGTGACTAAACAACACTTACGCGTATGAGAGGCTCATAAAAAAAAAACAAAACGATGTTGTTCATCATAAATGCCAAACCACGTTGATGTTTTAAGTTTTTTTGGATCAAGAAATTCCCTATTTCAATGAGAAAATACAAAAAAAAAAAAAATAGTAGCCCCAAATTGAAAGAGCAAGGATTAGTCAACCAAGTTCTCTTTTGCCTCAAATCAAAAGTAAATTTTTCAAATCGATTATTCAAGCCAATTTTGGGATGGGAAACTTAGGGCACGTTTGGTAACCGTTATGTTCCGGGGAACAATTTTTTATGAGAAATAATTTTTTCTGATTCCGTTCTCGGTAACAATTTCTAAGCAAAAGAACACGTTTGGTAACTTCGTTAAATTTCTATTATTGGGATAGAAATACATTTGGTAGGATTTTTAATTTTTTTATATCTTTTAATTTTTAAAATTTTTTTATTATATTTTCTTTTTTTTGCTTTTTTTCTTTTCCTTTTTCTCTTTGGCCGGTTGATTGGTTGGGAGAGGTTCGGCGAGCTTGCTGGAGGCCACCCTAGCCATAGCGAGCCTTGCTAGTGGCTAGGCAAGCTCGGCCTCACCAAATTTGGGTGAGGTTGATCTCGCCCAACCTTGGTGAGGTCAAGCCTCGCCGTGCCTTGCCTAGCCACGGCGAAGCTTGAGCCGATGAGCCTTGCCGTGGCTTGATGTCTCTGAGGGCCGGTGACGCTCCGACAAGGTCGCTGGCCTTTGTTTGGCCGGTTGTTGGCACCGGCCATGGCCAAGGTCAGGGACTGGCCAAAATGAAGAAGAAGAAGAAAAGAAAGAGAAGAAAAAAAGAGAAGCAAAAAGAAGAGAGAGAAAAATTGATTCTAGAAATTGTTCTTGGGAATAAGAAATTACATTTTTCTACTTCTTGTTTCTGTTCTAAATCTATTCCGAGAACAAAAAAAATAGATTTTTTGTTCTTAAGAACAAAAAGTTTTATTAAACACGTTTATATTCTTTTTTCATTTCTTGTAACACAAAAATAGAAATTTTTGTTCTGGGGAACATAATTTTTTTTTAACAAACAAGTTCCTTAAGTAAAAAAATTCATTTGCCTCTTGAGGTCATTTGAAAAGCAAGGATATTTCTTTCCCGTGTGTAATCCATGCATTTTCTTTGGGATTTGGCCCGAAGTATTGTAAGAGAACATTTTCAACGCCATAAAAAGAACTACAAATAAAGAAAATCTCAGTTCAATATTTCATAAGGGTGAGAAGTTCCAAGTTGGTCCGTGTTCTATCTAGAATTTGGAGCTTACTAATTGGAACCGGTTCCCAAATCTTTTGAACCTATAACTTACCTTGCATACTCTAGAAGTAGGATAAGTAGGTTTTAAAGTTAGTTTTAGAGTTTATCCAAGTTCCATTTGTATTCTTAATTAAACAATTGTAGTGAATTATCATCTCTAATAACCACCATTTGCTACTCCAATCTACTAACCATAACTTATATTTAGATACATAAAGAATATGAAATATTAACAAAATAAAAGTCTCAATTGTGGATATGTTGAAAATTGAACCTCAAATTAGTTATTCCAAATTATACATTCAATATTGGACGTCGTGAAATACCGTAAGATTGCATGAAAATATAGAATAAGAAAAACACAAAAACTTTTTCTAAGTTCTCAGCCAAAACCTACCCATCAAAATAGGTTTATCAATTATTGGAACTTGAAACCATGCTTACCCTTATCCATAATTGTCATTCTATAATCAAATGACTATACCCCATGAAACATTTCTTTAGTCATGGTCTACAAAATCTCTTCTTAAATAACGGTACGGTCATGTTAGCAGAATTTTAGAACGATCGCGGTTAAAAGGGTTGAGCTTTCTTACCGCGGAGCTTTTCCTCATGAAAAAAGTGGATCCTCTTGCATCGCGGTCTTCACTTTGAATTTGGTGTCCTCGCCCTTTTGCTTTGTTTTCTTTTGGGCATACTTTTGCTTTTCTAAAAGTGTGACTTCAATCGCGAATGCGCCGTTTTAGAATCGAGGGAGCGTAATTTACTTTTGGTTTTGGTGTTGGAGTGTTTAACGATGGGGGCAATGGCGACGACTGTCACCACCGCCGTTCATTGCTCTGTTCATTGCTCTCCTCTTTGGTCGTTGCATATTTGTGTGTGCAAGAGAGTTTTTCTAAGTTCAGTGTTTGATAACCCTAACAAAAATATGACCATATCCGATCATTCTAAACTCTAGTAACACATCTTCTTCAAAACACGTGAATTAAGCGATTTGTGTATATTTGTGATGGTTAGTCAAAACGAAAGATTGTAATTATCCATATTGAAAAAGACAAGGTAGGACAAAATTGCAGAAAAATTTCAATTGAGAAAGTGGGATATGTGATTATACATAATTCGTTAGTAGTCCAAATCACCATGTGATGTATGAAGTTGATGACTTTATAAGAATAGTGATTCTCCAAAGTTAGGATCCTGTAAACTTAGGTAAAGTTAACCCCTCGAACACTTCAACAATGAACAAATTGGACGGCTCAAACTTATTAAATTCATTTTGGTTTGACGCGGCAGTATTTTTTTTTTTCTGGGGCATACTTATCATTATGTAATCTTAGTCCACAAGCTTTAAATATATTTGAAACCTCAACCCAAGAATGAGATTGGACTTAGAGCACATCGGAATAGGAACCGTGATGAATTCCAAAGTTGAGTTCTCAACCAACCCAAAACTCAAAAGTTTCAGTGTCTTATTTAGAAAACAAATCTAACATTTTTTCTCACCAACAATTTTCTTATCTCTATATTTAGAAGGATTAAATCTTAAATAGCGATCTTCGAAATTTAGGATCCTCTAAACTTAGGTAAAGTTAGTTCCTTGAACACATCAACAACAAGCAAATTGGACGGCTCAAATTTATCAAATTTATTTTGGTTTGACGTGATGGTGCTTTTTTTTTTTCTAGGGCATACTTTGAACAAGATTATAAGGAGAACGCTAAAAACATATCTAACATTTTTTTCTCACCAACTATTTTCCTATCTCTATATTTAGAAAGATTAATATTATGAAAAACTTCAAACTGATACACTTATGATAAATTTACTCCAAACTAAATTTTGATCATCAAAAACTCTAAATTGGTATACCGTGAAAAATTTATATATTAGTTTGTGGTTTTGCATGGTATTAATTCAATTTAACGAAAACTAACAAAAAATAAATTTGTCACAAATATACTAGTTTGGGATTTTTTGTGGTAAAAAAATTAGTTTAGGGTAAATACGTTACAGACGTACTAGGTTGGGAGTTTTTGATGGTTACAAAATTAATCTGGGATAAATTTGTTATAGGTATACTAGTTTGGGGTTTTTAGTGATATTAATTATATTTAGAAATACATTTTTTGCACCTTGGGTTTTAGCTTTACAGACCCATTCTGCACGCTGATTTTACTTGACCGTTTATCTTTCTCATTCCCAAGTTTGTCATTTCCTTTCCTAAAATGCTTAGAACCGAATTGTAAATTCTCAGCCCTCCCCAAACTCTCAAACCAACTCAAGCCTCAGCTCATCCACCACCACTACCAGCCGCTGTTGCCGTCACCGCCCACCGCCGTGAGGACTTTTGCCAGCTCACTGCCGATGATAACCCCCTATCCATCTTCATTCGTGGGCTGCGACCAACTTACCCCAGTGTAAAAAAGAATTGACCAAAACCAAATTTGAACCCAAACTGAACAAAAAAAATTCAAGTCCTTTCGGTTGGGGTATGTAAGTAAAAGACACGGTACGGTTTGGCGCAGTTTCGAGTCAAAAACCCGAGTCCATCAAAAACACAAAACTGAACATGGTGTTTAAACCTTTTTTTTTTTAATCTTTCATTATATAATGATTCCTAGATTCAGGTCGCATCAAGATGCAAAACAAAATTAAGTCACTCTCAGCCGTAACTCCAGTGCAAAACAAAGCCGCTTGTTTATCAGACCTTAACGAAGGGATGAGCCTTCAGGAGAGCAAACCGCCACAAAACATCACGCCTGCTGCACCCGAATCAAACCAGGAGCCCTATTTCTTTCATGAGGAGATTGACAAACCTCGATTCCGATACTTCAACCCCATTTATCCGAACCTAACACTTTTCCAGCACAAATTTTGCAACCAATTATCCGGAAGCAATCAACCAGTGTAAGAAACTTGAGAGCAATCAATTCAAGTAAGAAACTAGAATACAACCCAGACCGAAACACCCCGTCGAAAAACAGAACGAAACAGAGATACAAATATCTCCTCCTTAGTACAGGGAATCAGCAAGTAGGGTCAGCTCAACCACATGATTTATTAATGTCAGCAAAAAATTTCTGTAAACTCAAGTCGGTCTCCAAGAAAGAGCAAATGAAGGTTGTAACAGACACTGATGTAGATACAGGAAAATAGAGGAAGTTTTATGGCTGCGGAGTCTTTCTTGTCTACATCATTTCTCAAACTCAGTTATTCTAGCCAACTATGTCTTGTTTACTCGGATTGTTTTGGCGTAGAAACAAGATCACTAATGTGTTTACCGAACACTAAGCACATCCACGAATGCGGAAAAGGAAACCCGGACAGCTCTGGCATCATCCTCTTTTTCCTTGTTGATCAATGAGTAATAATTGAAGCGCAACAAACCATTGCATCAAGACGTAAAGAAACTGAACTCCTCTGTAGATTCATGAATTAAGGAAACAAACACCACCTTTTTAGACCAAATATAAATTTTTTAAGCAGAAAGGAAGACTAACCCCGTGGTGCCCTAATTTAAAATAATTGTCGATTCACAATACAATGGTCGTCCAATCATCTTGTATAGATGTGAAGTTCTTCTGAGAAAAAGAGTTAGTGATCGCCACCCCACAGCACTAAAAGTGTTCCGAGCGCAGAGTCTAACTTGGAGGCAGCTAAATGGGGGCGATATAGCACGTTTTGATCGCCATCGTAAAATATTCCATAATACTTTCATTCCTCAACTCGATCAAATCGAATCAAATTTTTTAATCACGTGCTTTTTTTCAAATACAAATGTCCCGGCAAGGTTAACGAATGTTCCCGTTTGTATTGTCAGCAGAAAGACCTTCATGAGATGTCAACGGAGGAAGTACCACAATATTACACCTCTCTCTCGGGGGCACTGCGGTTTCTCGCTCCTCACCCTCCTCCTCCTCTTCCTTCCAGTTGAGCACCACCTTCGCGAACGAATGCTTAGCTCTGTCCATCTCGCTTCCTCCATCGTTTGCATCCTCTCTCTGTGTCTGAAAGTGGCGAGGAGGAACAACATGTTGGGTTGGATTCGCACCTAGCAAGTGCGTTGAGGTGAAAGCGCACAATCTCTCTCTCCAGTCCATTTCTCCCTCCACAACCCCTCTTTTCTTCATTCTTATCTCTTTTGTTCACAGTAAGCAAGAAAGAAAGCCATAAAAGGAAGCAGAAGAGACACCCCCACTTTGATTTGCTCTCGTGATTCGCTAATCTTGATCCTTCTCAAGATAGGTCTCTCCATCGCTTAATTCATCCGTGGCCCTTTTCCACTGTTACCGTCTCGTACCGTTTCTGTGTGATGGATTTATGAGATGGGCTTAAGGCCCATCCGCTCAAGTTGAGCCCAAAAAGGCCCGGCCCATGGGAATAGGGCCCGTGGATGTGGGAAGGTATAAAAGGAATGAGAGAGAGAGAGAAGACACCTCTTGGCATAACAATTCCAACGTACGTTCCTTTCCCTCTCTTTTTCTCCCAAAACGCTTAAGGCGACGTCGTTTCCCTTTTCAAGTTGAATTGACATCATCGGATCAGAATTTCCTCCTCGATCTTCGACATTGGTGTTTAATCTGTGGCTAACAAGGTACGCTCGAATCCGTGGTATGCTTTACGATCGGTGATGCGTGTTTTTCCCGGGCTTCGTCTTCCGCATTGATTTAGGGATTCGATTCGGTGTTGAATCCGGTTTTCGGGGATCCGTTATTCCCAACATTGGTATCAGAGCCCTAGTTCACGTTTTTCCCGATCAATTCTGATGTTTTTGATTGATTTTTCACGAAAGAACTTTCGGCCGTACGGATCAAGGCGAAAAATCCCGACACCCGAGCGTTGTTCGGCCTTTTTTCTGAGTTTTCGTAAGTCAAAATCAAATTCTGAAGGCACTGGGTGAAAGGCGACGTCGAGACGAGGCCGGCGACATGTCGCACGCCGCCGTACGACGCCGCACGCGCCCACACGCGTGGCCAGAAGCCGCTGCGCGTGGGCGTGACGCGCCTGGAAGCGCTGGCTTCGCCAGCACGTGCGCCACACGTGCCGATGGTGAACCGGCACGTGCGCACCGGTGACCGGCGAAACGGCACGCATCGGTCCGCGGACCAACACGTGTTGACGTCACGCGATGACGTCATCGTGACGTCATCCAACGGTTGGTAACCGCTTGGATGACGTCACCGATGACGTCATCACCGACGATGTTTCGTCGGGTGGTCACCGGCCGGCGACCCGACCCGACCCGACTCGCGGACGGGGCACGTGCCCGGCACGTGCCGGATGACGTCTGCGTGACGTCATCCCCCGCACGCGCGAGGCACGTGCGGTCGGTCCGCGCGAGCTGTCCGACCGGTTCGACCGTCGCGACCGATCCGACCCGAGCGCCCGTTGACTCGACCCGTTGACCGTTGACTGACCGTTGACCACTTGACTGTTGACCGACGACCGTTGACTTTGACCGTTGACCCAAAAAAAAAAGGAATTTGTTTCTTTTTCAGTCATGCCTATGTGGATTATAAGTAATCCATTTTTAATCCTGCATTTGTTGCATGAATTTTGGAAAATTATGTATTTTCTCTTATATTAATTATGGATTATAAGTGATCCATTTTTAATTCTGCATTTGTTGCAGGAACTATGATGCGTTATGCAAGGATACCTGCAATCCCGAGAACGGACGAGGGAAATGCAAGACTTAAAAGGCTGATGTCAGAATTAGCTAATTATCAGTGGCATGATGGTGATTTAGTATCACATGTGGTCAAGGTCAATTAGATGATACAGGAAATCATTTGGAATGGTTATCTTATGTCGGATTTTGAGAAGGTGCCGGCTTTGATGAACACTCTTCCACCTGAATGGCAAGCAGTGTTGGATCGGCTATGGGAGGTCAACGTGGTTCCCGGTTATAGGAGGCTGGTGGAAGCTTTTGTAAGAGAGTACTATAGGATTGAGTTGGCCAAAACTTCAACCCTTAGATTGAGCGCCACATGGCACCGAGTGAATGCGCCTTGGAGGCGACATGAAAGCTCTCCAAAAGTTTTTCCATGGTTGGCAAATGTGCCTTCAAATTTCTCAGATATTATGGCTGATAGATTAGAAGGGACATTCCCTATTTATTTCTTTGATTAATTATGTAATGTTTACTACCTGATTGTTGTTGATGTAGCAACCGATATATTAGTTGTATCATGTGAAAGCATTGTTATTTTATTGAATGTTAAGATTTTTATTTGCTTTCTGCTATTGCTGGTTGCTATGGGTAATTAGCTGTGGGTAGTAATAGAAGTTTTTGTAACTTCATAGAATTGATTTTGCATATGATAATCATATTAATGATAGTTTTAAGTTAGGATTTTTGGAGGATGATTGGAAACATAGTGACCTTTTGATTCTGAAACCTTATTTGAAATTATTCATTAATATGATGGGTCTCTGCAAATAGGGATGCATAAATGATAGGCATTAATTATTCGTGCATGTATGTCGATGTGTTCGGAACGATGGTTCAGCAACTAAGAATGTAATTGCCGATATGAACGGCAATAATTGTGAAATATTGAATATGAAGATTCAATATGTGCTGAAAAAGCTAGAAGCACTAGAAGCTCTTGACCATGTTATGGAAGATCTTGAGGATGTCATGCGCCACCTTGAGCTAGCTGAGGACCGCCTAACGGCATTTGAACCGAAAATAAATATTTTCAATGCTGGTTCTAGCTCAGAAAGGGCTTTGTGCTCTAAGCGCAAGCGTATTGATTCCTTCAATATATAGGAATGCAAAGGATCAAGTCCTTATTGCAAGAAATCAAGAGTTAACCAACACAAGAGAGGAAAACGTCCTATGTGGATTGTAGATTCAGAAGCGACAGACTATAGAGGGAAGGATAGAGAATCCTTCGTGGAATTTCAACGAGTACCAACTGGAACTGAGTGGATCCATATGGGAAACAACTCTAGAGCTGATGTAAAGGAATTGACACCTGCCAATTGAACATGCAAGGTGGACGCACCTTTGATGTTCTATATGCTCTGGAGATTCGTCGAAATTTAGTGTCTGTCTTAGCGTTGGTTAAGCTTGGTTTTGGTATGAACTTCCATAATAAGGTGTAGATTTGTGTTTAGATACAAACTACTATGGTTGTGGTCACTTACTAAATGGTTTTATTGTACTAAATGTTGACTGTGATGATGTCAATATATTATTCCCTTGTTTCACATCTTCTACCTTATATGATAATGATGTGAATATGGTGGCATGCTAGACTTGGTCATATGGGCCAACAACATATGAATAGACTAATTAAAGAGGGCTTGTTGGGCAATATTGAAAAAGTTGATTTGTCCATATGTGAGCATTGCCTAGTAGGGAAAATGACAAGGAAACCATTTGGAAAAGGTAAAAGAACTGAATTTCCTCTGTATTTAATCCATTTAGACGTCTGTGGTTCAATGAATGTGAGAGGAAGGCAATGGGCTGTTTATTTCATCACTTTTTATAGATGATTATACTCGAGTCAGATATGTTTATTTGATTTCTCATGAATCTGAAGCATAAGTTGTTTCAGAATGTTTATGAACTTGGCAGAAAATCAATTAGACAGGAAAATAAAGGTATTTAGATACGATCGAGGTTGAGAATATTTATCTGATGAGTTCAGAAAATCATGTGATGAAAAAGGAATAGAAAGATAGTTGTCTATTCCATATAACTCCTCAACAAAATGGTGTTGCAGAGAGAATAAACAGAACCCTACTGGAATGGTTAGGTCCAAGATGGCGCATGCTAGCTTACCTATCACTTTTTGGAGTGATGTGTTGTTAACTGCTGCCTATATACTTAACCGGGTGCCTTCCAAATCACGGGACGTCACATCCTTAGTGGATGAATTTTCTAAGAGGGGCAAAATAAGGGAAAATAACTCCCTATTTGAAACCTTGGATCAAGATAATGATGTCAGTGGAGTTCGTCCAATTGAGAGTAATATGAGATGTGATGAATTGAATTCAACTCATTCTCAATTGCAACCACCTGATGTGACGACATCATCATTACCTAATCCAAGTGGGAGCATGATGGGGAATGATGTGCTAAGTGTACAATTTCCCATACCGTGAACAAGTCGCCAAAGTATTCCCGTCGATGTTTTAACATTGAAAGGGAAACTCATATGGTTGCTCCACGAGATAAGGATGAGCCAAGAAATATTAATGAGGCTCTGAATTGCCCTAGTAAGGAAAAATGGATTCATGCAATGGAAGAGGAAATTGAGTCAATGAAATCAAACCAAGTCTGGGAACTGGTTGATCTTCCAAAAGGTACGCAGAGCTATTGGGAGCAAGTGGGTTCTCAAAATAAAGCGAAAGGCTGATGGCTCAATAGAAAGGCATAAGGCTCGCCTTGTGGCGAAGGGGTATAATCAACAGGAAGGAATTGATGATGAAGATGCATTTTCTCCTGTAGTGAGATTTACCTCGATTCGCATTATTCTGGCAATAGTGACTAGTATGGATCTTGAGTTACATCAAATGGATGTAAAGACTGCTTTCCTCAATGGAGAATTAGAGGAAGGAACATATATGGAACAACCTGCTGGTTTCATAATGAAAGGCCAAGAAGAAAATGTATGTCGACTTTGGGGGTCGATATATGGCCTTAAGCAGTCATCGAGACAAAGGTATATACATTTTCATAATGCCATAGTGGCATATGATTTTACAATGATTGACGAGGATCATTGTGTATATATCAATAGATCCAATGATCAAATTGTGATCATATCATTATATGTTAATGATATACTAATTGTCGGAAGCAATATGGAGTTGGTTAATACTGTCAAGAGATAGTTGTCTTCTAACTTTGAGATGAAGGATATGGGTGAGGCTGCATACATTCTTGGAGTTAAGACTTCAAGAGATCATTTTGAAGAGATCGTTGTCTCTTTTGCAAGAAACCTATATAAATAAGGTTCTTGAACGATTTTGTATGCAAGACTGTAAACCCATAGACACTCCTATTGCAAAAAGGTGAAGGATTGAGCCATAGTCTGTGTCCAAGGATTCCACAAGAGAAAGAACATAT
Source organism: Eucalyptus victrix (assembly GCA_016097545.1). Lineage (NCBI taxonomy): Eukaryota > Viridiplantae > Streptophyta > Magnoliopsida > Myrtales > Myrtaceae > Eucalyptus > Eucalyptus victrix. Next base: position 15,623,932 of record CM027844.1, read on the forward strand.
GAAACATGTTCCTTATGCTAGTGCTGTTAGGAGCTTGATGTATACTATGATGTGTACAACACCCGACATATGCTTTGCAGTTGGAATGGTGAGTAGTTACCAATCCAATCCAGGTCAAGCACATTGGAAAGCCGTTAAGAGAATACTAAGGTATCTAAAGGGGACTGCTGATTATACGTTGAGTTATTAAGGAAAAGATCTGCAACTCAAAGGCTATTCTAATACTGATTGGGGAGGAGATTTAGATGAAAGAAAATCTACCTCTAGTTTTGTTTTCTTACCGAATAATGGCACCATATGTTGGAGCAGTAAGAAACAAAAGTGTATAGCCTTGTCCACGATGTAAGTTGAGTTCGTGGCATTATCAGCAGCAGTATAAGAAGGTGTTTGGCTTAAGAGATTTTTGGATCATTTCGGTGTTATTGGAAGTGCTGCAGATTCATTGTTGGTTAACTGTGATAGCCAAGCAGCAAAAAGCGTATACCAAAGATCCAAAATATCGTGGCAAGACCGAACATATAGATACCAAGTATAATCTTGTCAAGGATATGGTTGCACGAAAAGATGTGAACTTAGAGTACATACTACGCATAGAATGGTAGCAGATCCTATAATAAAGCCAATACCTAGAGATGTGTTTTGTGGTCATATGAAATCTCTAGGATTGCGTAGAGGTTAATGTACTGAATATTGTAATTTCCCTAAGTGTTCACTTTTGATGAATTTGTGTTTTCATCATTAATGCCTATGAATCTTTGTTTGATCTTTATGCATCTTAATGCTTAGTGCATTACTTTAAGTTGAGAAGTATGTCGGACAGATATAAGATTAGCCAACTCACACGGGTAATCGCCTCTATTTACTGTGTGATAAATAGAGATGAGACTGTTTTTAAGCTTATTATCTAGGTGATAATCGAGGGCTCAAGCTTAAAACACGTATGTCGCCTTAACTAAGTGTTAAGATGAGGATATAATATTTACTATGTCCGAAAGTAAAATACCTCACATATTTTACTTTATCTGTCTAAGATGCTAGATGTGAGTTCTGATGAATTTTGTGAATGAGTAGATACGTGAACTCAAGTTAGACATTGGGTATGTTTAAACTACATCTGTACGGTATTGAAAGGTATAGACATACGCTCCATGGGAAAGGAGTTAATACCGTAATACGTATTTCATACTACGTATGCATGAGACGACCAATAAGAGTGGCAAAAGTTTGATCTCAACTTTTATGTCGTGTGAGACTCTTGAGGAAGAGAGTTCCTCAATTTCTTAGTCCCCTCATGACTCTTACTTATTCTCAAGATTTCTATTTAGTGTTTGCTATCTTAGGATGTTGCCAATGGTCATGAGTGATTCGATCTAATGGGGCATTTCTAGAAAAGCAAGTTGAACTAAAATTGAGAGTTTGAAGGAAAGAGGAAGATCGAATTTGGAGAATCACATTGTAGTTTTGTATTCACCGGTTAACCAATTATGATTGTCTTTGTGATAATCATAATTGTGAATACAATATATATATCATTGTTTAAAAGAGATCAAGAGAGATATAAATGTGATCGATCGATCTAGGGTACTGCATACTAAATCTACTCGGAGTGTGATGCCCATTATGAGCTGCTATATATTCCTAACAGATGTATGGCAACGAGCTCTCAAAGTATGCTGGTTGCACGGATTATTCACTGGTATGAATGTTGAAGAGAGGAAAAGAGGATTCTGTTCGGCCCACCATGTTAAGTGAGAGTCTATGATGGATTTTCTCTGATGGGGATGAGTAGGGCCTGTCCGCCCATGTTGATTTTGGACCACCATGTGCGAGTGGGAGATGATGGATTTATGAGATGGGCTTAAGACCCATCCGCTCAAGTTGAGCCCAAAAAGGCCCAGCCCACGGGAATAGGGCCCATGGATGTGGGAAGGTATAAAAGGAATGAGAGAGACAGAGAAGACACCTCTTGGCATAACAATTCCAACGTACGTTCCTTTCATTCTCTTTTTCTCCCAAAACGCTTAAGGCGACGCCGTTTCCCTTTTCAAGTCGAATTGACATCATCGGATCAGAGTTTCCTCCTCGATCTTCGACATTGGTGTTTAATCTGTGGCTAACAAGGTACGCTCGAATCCGTGGTGTGCTTTACGATCGGTGATGCGTGTTTTTCCCGGGCTTCGTCTTCCGCATTGATTTAGGGGTTCGATTCGGTGTTGAATCCGGTTTTCGGGGATCCGTTATTTCCAACACTGTGATCAATCATTTTGGGGTTTTCTTTCGGGTGCTCTATTTCTTCATATGGGTGTTCGACATTTGCTGTGGGTGGTCGTTGCCGTCTCTTGGCTATGCCTCCAAGCGCGGGTCCTGCACTCTCTAGAGGACCTTGTATGCAATTCGAGTGATTCCGAAGCATTGCTAGACTTGATGAGCAACTTTGAGTCCCCAGTCGACGGCTGGGAACTCAATGTGTCCGCCAATTGCTGTGACTGGCAGGGCGTAGTGTGCGAGTCTTTATCTTCTCTTGGCTCGAGAGACCGTCCCTCCAGTTCGGGCAAAGTAGTCGAGTTGGTACTCACAAGCAAGAAGCTTGCGGGCAACCTCTCGGACTCATTCGGCAAGTTGGATCAGCTGAAATTCCTCAATCTCTCTCACAACTTCCTCAGGAGTACACTCCCCGAATCACTTCTCCATCTCCCTAATTTGCAGGTCCTCAATCTCAGCTGCAACAAATTCTCAGGACCGGTCCCCAAAAGTGCCAGTTTGTCCTCGCTCCGTGTTTTTGACATCTCTAAGAACTCTTTCAATGGGTCTCTGCCCGTGTGGATCTGTGCAAACTCGACTGGCATTCAGGTGCTTAATCTGGCTTTCAATTGTTTCTCTAATGTTATCCCGCCAGGACTCGGCAATTGTAGCTCATTGCAGAACCTCTCTCTGGCCGAGAATAGTCTCATGGGCGGGATCAGTGAAGATATCCTCACTCTGGGTCAGTTGGTCCAATTGATCCTCCAGGAAAACTCGTTTTCTGGGCCGCTCGATCTCAGGATTGGAAATCTCACGGAACTGGTTCAGCTGGAAATGTCAACAAATGGATTCACGGGGTCAATTCCGGATGTGTTTCAGAAGATGAAGAAGCTGCAGTACTTCATAGCTCATGCCAATTGCTTCACGGGCCCCATCCCGTCTTCCTTGTCCAATTTGCCATCGCTCAGGGTTCTCACTTTGTGGAACAACTCGCTGACAGGTAGGATAGGTCTTAACTGTTCGTCATTGAGCAGTCTGGAGATTCTGGATTTAGGTTCCAACAATTTCGGGGGTCCTTTCCCTGAGGATTTGCCCAATTGCCGGCCGCTGCAGAAAGTGAACCTTGCACGAAACAAGTTCACAACCCCGATACCTCAAAGCTTTCAAGAACTTCTCCAGCCTCGCTTACCTGTCAATATCGAATATGAGCCTATCGAACATCTCATCTGCACTCGGGATCCTTCAGCACTGCAGCAATTTGACAGTGTTGGTTCTCACTCTAAATTACTTTGATGAAGAATTGCCCGGCGATGCAAGTTTGAGTTTTCCAAAGCTTGAGGTTCTTATGATGGCGCGGAGTCGACTGAGGGGTTCCATGCCCCGGTGGGTACGTGGATGCACCCGTTTGCAGTTGCTGGATTTGTCCGGGAACAGATTGGGTGGAACGATCCCATCGTGGATCGGTGACTTCCAATCTCTCTTTTATCTGGACTTATCAGAGAACTCTTTCGTGGGCGAGATCCCAAAAGAGATAACCGGATTGCCTGCCCTCATCCACAGGAATATGTCAATCTCGGAACCTTCAAGGGATATGAACTCGGGGCTGCTGCAGTACAAACAATTTACAAGCTTTCCATCGACTGTGGATCTTGGGGGCAACTCTCTCAACGGATCAATCTGGCCGGAGTTCAGGAATTTGAAAGATGTCCTTATCTTGGTTCTTAGCAATAACTTCTTATCAGGTTCGATTCCGGTCAGTTTACCCGAAATGACTAGCCTAGAGACTCTCAATCTGTCTTAAACAATCTGTCTGGAAGTATACCTTCTTGTTAGTGCGCCTCAACTTTCTGTCCAAGTTTAGTGTTGCATATAACAATTTGTCCGGGCCAATTCCTACAGGGGGCCAATTCTCGACCTTTCCCAGTTCGAGTTTTGAAGGAACCAAACTGTGTGGTGATCAATATGCTCCTTGCCCAGGGAGTCAAAGTCATCCTGGATCGGCCGATCATAGTCAAGATCATTCTAAATCTACCGATCATGACATGAGCGATAGAAACCTTGGAATGATTATTGGACTTGCATTCGGAATGGCCATTGGAATTACATTGGGAGCAACTAGGATCGGTGATTCGTGTTTACGTGTGATAATGAGATTTTGTAATCATCTTAAGTCATGTTGATAAAAACTCCAAAAGAAAATTGTAACGTACTATTTTGTTGGCATGTGGCTAAATTTGGTAATTTACAGCCCAATTCTTGTAAAAATCATCACCTTTAGCTGGGTTCCAATTTTGGCCGAATTTTTTTTATCTCATAAAATATCAATCAAATTTGATCCCGTCAAGGGTGTGATGTATCAATTCCACATGTACATTACCTACAAATCTCCTGCCGACGTGGATTTTAGGCATTGAAGCCCTGCCATTTCGGTCGGCGTCATTTCGTGTGGTTGTATCCCCAATTTCTTTGCCAGTTCCATTCTTGAAGAAGAAGACGCATGTCGGCCGCCTTCAAGAGCTTTAGTAGGAAACTGTACGAAACAACTCCTTTCTTTGCGGGAAAAAAAGGGTAAGATGTAAAACGTGCAATCCTATGATCTCCATAACCAGAACAAGAACACAGATAATTAAATAAAAAGATTAAAGCACCTATTTTGAAATTCATCGTTTTTGATATGGAAGTGGAAAAGTGATGATTTATGTGCAAGTCATTCTCCTCAATTGCCCTTTATATTACTGGCGATGGATGTTCACCGACAATGGACTCCCATGTGAGGAATTATTATACTTCTTAGGAAACAGCGAAGCTCACGGTGTGGTAACTCTCACTTGTGAAATCCACCCCTCAAGAAAATTCGCACGCTTGATGAAAGTCAACAAATATGCAAGAAAGAAGAATCGTGGATCGGAGTCGCACTAGATTTGCTGGGCTTGGTGGTGACCAAAAGCCCACTAAGACTTCACTGCGGAGGCACCTGTGAATTTGCTCGATGTTGCTGAAGGTCACATGAAGTCGCGATCTTCGCGGGTCAACCTGCAAATGATTCACCGAAGAGTTCAAAGAATCTGAGCCAGGTTTGGTGACATATCAACCGGAGCCATGCATGATGAAACACAGCGCTACAAACGCTGCAAGGTGAAAGACAAAAGCTTGGTTGGAGTGGGTGACGCTCGATGGCTTCGGGGCACAACAAAATTATCGACGTTGGCTTGAGCTGTCGTGGGATGGGGCAGCAGGCTCGATCGTCATCGCAGATAGCAGCAAGGATGTCGCAGGACGGCATCATGAGGATCTCCTGGGTTTGTCGTGGGTGCGGCACGGAGAAAGGCCTGGCTGCCTTTCTTTCTCGTGGCTTTTGTGTTGAGATCGTAGCCTCCTTTTGTGAGTGGAGGTCCAATTAAATTGTCAAATCGCACTCACGAGGATGACTACAAACAACACCCGCTTCATCACCCTCTTTAGTCTTCAATAGCGCTCACGATCTCTCTCTGTACATTTTGCCGTTCTCTTTATATCGTGTAGCCCAATGTGATGTGGCCTCGTATTGAATTGTGTGGAATTGAATTGTGTGGCCCCCCCTCCTTTTATATGCAAGTACGAAGTAGGGGTGTGCATGGTCCGAATGGACGGTTATTGACTTAGAACTAGGAACTGCCCACTAAAAACCGGTTCTGAAAAATTGGAACTGAGAACTGCTTGCTAGTTACATGGATTCACCCGGGAACTAGATTGCCGATCTGGTCCGGTTCCTGGGTGAATCCATAAAACCGGTTCAACCTCCATGCCTTCCTCTTTTCACCCTCTCCGCATCTACTTATTCTGGCTCTTCCGACCATGGTAGCTCTATTCTCCTTTAAGTACCAGAGCTGCGGTGGTAGCGGTTGCGATCCTCGCGCCATTTCTATCCCAACCACCACCACTATCTTCGCCACTATCTTCGCTGTCTCCCGCTCCTCCCTCGAGACTGACAATGAGGGCAATGGGGACGATGAGCCATTTTTAGACTTGGAGTTTGCTCGTCCCCGAAAATGAGGACGATGGTGGGAGGCCTGAGGAGGGGAAGGGGGAGGAGGAAGAGGGGAGGTAGAAACAGGACAAGCCCAACAATGAAGAGGACGATAGTGATAGTGAATGTGGAGGTGGCGACGAGGATGGCGACGACGTGGAGAGAGAGAGTTCAAGTTTGAGGGGGGAAAAGAGAATCAACTCACTGTTTCACTGAGTTCGGACTAGGACTCGAAGGGAGATGAGTCGATTCGGAGGTGAATTGGAGAGGAAGAGGGAGCTTGGAGAGATTTTGAACTAAAGAGAGACGAGATGGAGTATGAGAGTAGTGAATTGAGACAAGATGGTGATAGGAGCCCAAAATTTTAGATTTGCTAATTTCATTTTTTTTAATATTAAAAATTAATATATTATTTTAATATAACCGATCCGGTTGGGTGGGCGGGTGGGCATATCTACCATTGGAACCGAGAATTGGATCGGTACCCACCGGTTCTCATAAATTGGAACCGAGAACCAGACCGATCCCCTTAAGAACCACCGGTTCTAGGTGGTTTCGGTCTAGTTTTGGGCTGTCCGGGTGGGTCACAATTGTTTTGCACACTCCTAGTATGAAGCCCCCCACCAAGGAAAGAAAATGTGGTAAAATATTATAAAATTTTCGCCTTTGTTATTCTTTCCTCTATGGGGTGCGCTCGAAATCTGCGACTTTCATGTTTTCAAACAAAGAATATATCACGCCATAGAGGCTAGGGGTGTGCAAAATACCCGGGAATTGCCCGAACAACTCGGAACCGGACCGAAACCGCTTGGAACCGGCGATTCTTGAGGGAACCGGTCCGGTTCCCAATTCCATGGGCGAATCCGCCCGCTCGCCCACCCGGATCGGACCGGAACCTTTTTAATATTAAAAAAAAAATTACTAAAAGAAACTCTAGATTTCATCTCACTCCCTTCTAGGGGTGTGTAAATACCCGGGAACCGCCTGGACTGTATTTGTAAATTCGCTGCGTTTACTTCTCCCGTCATCCGCATCTCCACGTACTTAAATTTGGTTTTTCTATATTTGGCTTGCTTTGATGTTACGTATTCGTTTTATGTTGAAAACCAAAATTGTTTCGCGTCAAGATCAGTTCCATAGATCCACTCGAGAACTGGACCGGACCGACGGTCTAGTTCCATGCAACAAATGGGTGGATCCCGGTTCTAATTTTTTGGAACTAGTCCTTAGTGGACGGTTCTCGATTCTAGGTCGGGAACCGCCCGCCCGGACCATGCACACCCCCAATAGAGGCTCCTCGTGCTCTTTTGTTTCCTTTGACCGCACACACTGAATATTTCCCACCAATTTCATTGCAAAATATTAGCCTATAAGTTGGTCGAATAGATGCTCTTATTGCTAAAAATCCAAGATTGTGGGAATGCGATTAATGGAAATTTGCTGAGTTCCAAATCTTGCAAAGATAAGCATGCAATATCTCCTTTGTCTACTTGCCTTCACCGAATATATTGCATGAATATACGAAAAATCCACCGTCATATCATTGAATATATGAAGAATATGAATCTTTTTTGAAATGCACCCATCTCCCAACTTGTCAAATTAAAGTTTATCTGTCACCGATCCAATGCAAATGCAATAAAAAAAAATGCTCCTAAAACTATATGTTATGCAATTTAATTATAATATTTTTGTTTAGGGCTAAAGTTTAGTCTCTAATTTTTTATGCAATAAATAAATGATCGGGTCGTTAAAATTTATGTGTCAATAGCAACACATTCTCTTTGATGTATGTGAACTTAATTTGAGAAAGTTGGATATGTGATTAGGTACATATTGTAAGTAGTCCAAATCAACACGTGATATATGAAGTTGATGCCTTCATAAGAATAGCAATTCTCCAAAGCCAGGATCCTGTAATCTTACGAAAAGTAAACCTCTCAAACACTTCAACAGCAAGCAAATTGGACAGCTCAAATTGATTAGATTCATTTTGGTTTGAAGTGGCAGTATTTTTTTCAAGGGCATGCTTATCATTATGCAATCTTAGTCCACAGGCTTTGAATATATTTGAAACCTCAACCCGAGAGTAAGATTGGACTCTAGCACTTTGGAATGGGCATTATGATAAATTCCAAAAGTGAGTTCTCAACCAACCCAACATTAAAAAGTTTTGGCCTCTTATTTAGAACAAGATTACAAGGGGAATGCCGAAAACGTATTTAACATTTTTTTTCACTGACAATTTTTTTATCTCTATATTTAGGAAGATAAAATCTCAAATTAGTATACTTGTAATAATTTTATTCTAAATTAATTTTTTGACTATAAAATATCCCAAATTGATACATCGGTTAGTAGTCTAAATCATCATGCAATGGATGTATGAAGTTGATGCCTTTAATAGAATAGCGATCTTCCAAATTTAGGATCCCGTAAACTTAGGTAAAGTTTAGCCCCTCGAACACTTCAACAAAAAGCAAATTAGACAGCTCAAATTTATTAAAGTCATTTTGGTTTGACGTGACAGTACCTTTTTTTTTTTTTATAGGGCATACTTATCATTACGTAATCTTAGTCCACAAGCTTTAAATATATTTCAAACCTCAACCCAAGAATAAAGATTGGACTCTAGCACTTCGGAATAGGAACTGAGATAAATTCCAAATTGAATTCTCAACCAACCCAAAATTCAAAAGTTTCGGTGTCTTATTTAGAACAAGATTACAAGGAGAATGCTGAAAACATGCCTAACATTTTTTTCTCACCAACAATTTTCTTATCTCTAAATTTAGAAGGATTAATATAATAAAAAACCTCAAATTGGTTTATTCATGACAAATATATTTCAAACTAATTTTTTTATTACCAAAAAACCCAAACTGGTATATTAGTGACAAATTTATATATTAGATTGTGATTTTTTGCAATATTAATTTAATTTAACGGAAACTAATGGAAAGTAAATTTGTTACAATATAATGATTTGAGGTTTTCTATGATTAAAAAATTAGTTTAAGGTAAATTTGTAATAGACATATTAGTTTGAGAGTTTTTTTTGTGGTAAAAAAATTAGTTGAAGTTAAATTTATGACGGACGTATAGGATTATAGTTTTTTGTGCTATTAATTCTATTTTTTTTTTGGTCATAAGTGGTATTAATTCTATTTAGAAATACATTTTTTTTGCACCTTGAGTTTTAGCTTTACAGACTCCTTGTACACGCTGATTTTACTGAATCGTTCATTTTTCTCATTCCCAAGTTTGTCATTTCCTTTCCTAGAATGCTTAGAACCAAATAATAAAATCTCAGCCCTTCCGAAACTCTCAGACCAACTCAAGGCTTAGCTCATCCACCACCGCTACTGGCCGCTGTCGCCGTCACCGCCCACCACCATGAGGACTTCTCCCCAGCTCGCTGCCGATGATGACCCCCTATCCATCTCCATTCGTGAGGCTGCAACCAACTCCCCGCAGATTGTAAAAAAGAATTGACCAAACCAAATTCGAACCCAAACTGAACAAAAAAATTCGAGTCTTTTCGGTTCGGGTATGTAAGTAAAAGAAACGATATGATTCCGTTCAGTTTCGAGTCAAAAGCCCAAATCCATCAAAAACACAACTGAACATGGAGTTTGAGCTTGTTTTTTCCTTTCGTTATTTAGTGATTCCTGGATTCAGGTCGCATCAAGATGCAAAACAACATTAACTCACTCTCAGCCATAACTCCAGTGCAAAACATAGCCGCTTGTTTCTCACACCTTAACGAAGAGATGAGCCTCCGGAGGAGCGAACCGCCACAAACCATCACTCCTGCTGAGCCCGAATCGAACCAGGAGCCCAATCCCTTTCATCAACCTCAATTCACTTTTCCCGCACTTTGCAACCAATTATCAGGAAGCAATCAACGAGTGTAAGAAAATTGAGAGCAAGCAATTCAAGCAAGAAATCAGAATACAACCCAGACTGAAACACCCTCGAAAAACAGAACGAAACAGAGATCCAAATATCTCCTCCTTAGTACAGGGAATCAGCAAGTAGGGTCAGCTCTGTTAAGAACATATATCACCAGAGAGCAGATGGTGCTGGTACTGCAGACGGTGCTGCTGAAACCGTTGCTCATATTAGAACAGAGGATCCTGCGAAGGCTGATAAAACAAGAAGAAAATCAGTAGAAATGAATGGCTAAGATCAAGAGTAATGAAGTTGATGATCAACGATGGAAAAGCAGTCAAAGAGGATAAACAAGGATCGCGGATGCGGATTCGTATTATCCCTATGAAGATACATGAAGTCGGTGGTTAGTTATAAAGTAAAAACAGAAGTTAGTTGTTTCTGTTAAGCCTTCTCCTTCCATATAAAGCTTCGTAATGAGAAAGAGAGAAGTAAGGAAAAGTAGTCATTTTTCTTGTGAGATTCATTCTTCCGGTTACTGCATAAAGCCAGAGAGAGAGAGAGAGAGAGAGAGAGATTGATGAGAATACAGAGAGCTTTTCTTTCAATTGATGTAAAGATCGTGAAGTACATTGAGATCAAATACAGAAGAGTATATACAGAGATTTTCATTGATCAATCTCAATCCCTACATCTATACTTTCCTATTTCTGTGTTCTTCAATTCCTCTATAACAGAAGCTTCAGCATTGTTGAATCTTCTGTGTGAATGCATCATCTTCTCAAGCTCAACCACATGATTTATTGATGTCAGTACAAAAATTTCTTTGGACTCAAGTCAGTCGCCAAGAAAGAGCAAATGAAAGTTGTAACAGACACTGATGTAGATGCAGGAAAACAAAGGAAGTTTTATGGCTGTGGAGTCTTTTTTGTCTACATCATTTCTCAAACTCAGTTGTTCTAGCTGACTATGTATCGTTTACTTGGATTGTTTTGGCTTCGAAACAAGTTCACTAATGTGTTTGCGGAACACTGAACACACTCACGAATGCAGAAAAGGAAACCTGAACATCTCCGGCATCTTCCTCTTTTTCCTTGTCGATCAATGGATGAGGTTTCGCTTTTCTCCTCTCTAAGTTTTTCATCGTCTCTCATAATTCATCATCTGTGTCGTCATAATCGGGCAGCGCAAAGGACTTCTTTGTTGATCCTAAAGCTGATTTTTTCGACGATACATGAGACCAGATGTTGGAATCAATAGATGAATAGTTCTAGTTATCGTTCTTCAACCATCGAAGTTCATTTCCTCTTTGCATTCACATTTGAAAATATGCTTAAGCTCCACGTCATGGCTGTTTTGATTATTGAAGCGCAACAAACCATTGCATCAAGACGTAAAGAAACTGAACTCCTCTGTAGATTCATGAATTAAGGAAACAAACACCACCTTTTTAGACCAAATATAAATTTTTTAAGCAGAAAGGAAGAAGACTAACTCCGTGGTGCCCTAATTTAAAAAAATTGTGGATTCACGATACAGTGGTCGTCCAATCATCTTGTATAGATGTGAAGTTCTTCTGACAAAAAGAGTTAGTGATCGCCGCCCCATAGCACTAAAAGTGTTCTGAGCGCAGAGTCTAACTTGGAGGCAGCTAAATGGGGGCGATATAGCACGTTTTGATCGCCATCGTAAAATATTCCATAGTACTTTCATTCCTCAACTCGATCAAATCGAATCAATTTTTTAATCACGTGCTTGTTTTCAAATACAAATGTCACGGCAAGGTTAACGAATGTTCCTGTTAGTATTGTCAGCAGAAAGACCTTCATGAGATGTCAACGGAGGAAGTACCACTATTACACCTCTCTCGGGGGCTCTGCGGTTTCTCGCTCCTCACCCTCCTCCTCCTCTTCCTTCCAGTTGAGCACCACCTTCGCGAACGAATGCTTAGCTCTGTCCATCTCGCTTCCTCCATCGTTTGCATCCTCTCTGTGTATCTGAAAGTGGCGAGGAGGAACAGTATGTTGGGTTGGATTCGCACCTAACAAGTGCGTTGAGGTGAAAGCGCACAATCTCTCTCTCTGTCTCTCCAGTCCACTTCTCCCTCCACAACCCCTCTTTTCTTCATTCTTATCTCTTTTGGTCTCAGTAAGCAAGAAAGAAAGCCATAAAAGGAAGCAGAAGAGACACCCCCACTTTGATTTGCTCTCGCGTTTCGCTAATCTTGATCCTTCTCAAGATAGGTCTCTCCATCGCTTAATTCATCCGTGGCCCTTTTCCACTGTTACAGTCTCGTACCGTTTCTGCGATCAATCATTTTGGGGTTCTCTTTCGGGTGCTCTGTTTCTTCATATGGGTGTTCGACATTTGCTGTGGGTGGTCGTTGCTGTCTCTTGGCTATGCCTCCAAGCGCGGGTCCTGCACTCTCTAGAGGACCTTGTATGCAATTCGAGTGATTCCGAAGCATTGCTAGACTTGATGGGCAACTTTGAGTCGCGACTGGGGACTCAATGTGTCCGCCAATTGCTGTGACTGGCTGGGCGTAGTGTGCGAGTCTTCATCTTCTCTTGGCCCGAGAGACCGTCCCTCCAGTTCGGGCAGAGTGGTTGAGTTGGTCCTCACAAGCAAGAAGCTTGCCGGCAACCTCTCAGACTCATTCGGCAAGTTGGATCAGCTGAAATTCCTCAATCTCTCTCACAACTTCCTCAGGAGTACACTCCCCGAATCGCTTCTCCATCTCCCTAATTTGCAGGTCCTCAATCTCAGCTGCAACAAATTCTCAGGACCGGTCCCCAAATGTGCCAGTTTGCCCTCGCTCCGTGTTTTCGATATCTCTAAGAACTCTTTCAATGGGTCTCTGCCCGTGTGGATCTGTGCAAACTCGACTGGCATTCAGGTGCTTAATCTGGCTTTCAATTGTTTCTCTAATGTTATCCCGCCGGGACTCGGCAATTGTAGCTCATTGCAGAACCTCTCTCTGGCCAAGAATAGTCTCACGGGCAGTATCAGTGAAGATATCCTCACTCTGGGTCAGTTGGTCCAATTGAGCCTCCAGGAAAACTCGTTTTCTGGGCCGCTCGATCTCAGGATCGGAAATCTCACGGAACTGGTTCAGCTGGAAATGTCAACAAACGGATTCACGGGGTCAATTCCGGATGTGTTTCAGAAGATGAAGAAGCTGCAGTACTTCATAGCTCATGCCAATTGCTTCACGGGCCCCATCCCATCTTCCTTGTCCAATTTGCCATCGCTCAGGGTTCTCACTTTGTGGAACAACTCGCTGACAGGTAGGATAGGTCTTAACTGTTCGTCATTGAGCAGTCTGGAGATTCTGGATTTAGGTTCCAACAATTTCGGGGGTCCTTTCCCTGAGGATTTGCCCAATTGCCGGCCGCTGCAGAAAGTGAACCTTGCACGAAACAAGTTCACAACCACGATACCTCAAAGCTTCAAGAACTTCTCCAGCCTCGCTTACCTGTCGATATCGAATATGAGCCTATCGAACCTATCATCTGCACTCGGGATCCTTCAGCACTGCAGCAATTTGACAGTGTTGGTTCTCACTCTAAATTACTTTGATGAAGAATTGCCTGGCGATGCAAGTTTGAGTTTTCCAAAGCTTGAGGTTCTTATGATGGCGAGTAGTCGACTGAGGGGTTCCATGCCCCGGTGGGTACGTGGATGCACCCGTTTGCAGTTGCTGGATTTGTCCCGGAACAGATTGGGTGGAACGATCCCATCGTGGATCGGCGACTTCCAATCTCTCTTTTATCTGGACTTATCAAAGAACTCGTTCGTGGGCGAGATCCCAAAAGAGATAACCGGATTGCCTGCCCTCATCCACAGGAATATGTCAATCTCGGTACCTTCTCACGTTTTTCCAATATTCCGGCCAAGGAATATGAACTCGGGGGTGCTGAAGTACAAACGATTTACAAGCTTTCCATCGACTGTGGATCTCGGAGGCAACTCTCTCGACGGATCAATCTGGCCGGAGTTCAGGAATTTGAAAGATGTCCGTATCTTGGTTCTTAGCAATAACTTCTTATCAGGTTCGATTCCGGACAGTTTATCCGAAATGACTAACCTAGAGACTCTCAATCTGTCTTGCAACAATCTGTCTGGAAGTATACCTTCCTCGTGAGTGCGCCTCACCTTTCTGTCCAAGTTTAGTGTTGCATATAACAATTTGTCCGGGCCAATTCCTACAGGGGGTCAATTCTCGACCTTTCCCAGTTCGAGTTTTGAAGGAACCAAACTATGTGGTGATCATTGTGCTCCTTGCCCAGCGAATCAGAGTCATCCTGGATCAGCCAATTATAGTCAAAATCATTCTAAATCTTCCGATCATGCCATGAGCGATAGAAACCTTGGAATGATCATTGGACTTGCATTCGGAATGGCCATTGGAATTACATTGGGAGCAACTAGGATCGGTGATTCGTGTTTACGTGTGATAACGGGATTTTGTAATCATCCTAAGTCTTGTTAATAAAACTTCAAAAGAAAATTGTGGGCGAGATCCAAAAGAGATTACAGGATTGCCTGGCTTCTTCAACAGAAATCTGTCAATGGCTGAACCTTCTCCTGATTTCCCACTCTTCATGAAGAGGAATGTGAACGTAAGGGGGCTGCAGTACAATCAAGTTACGAGCTTTCCACCGACTGTGGCACTCGGATGCAACTTTCTCAATGGGTCAATCTGGCCCGAGTTCGGGAATTTAAAAAAGGTCCATATCTTGGATCTGAGGAATAACTTCTTATCAGGTTCGATTCCCGACAGTTTTTTTGGAATGATTAGCCTAGAGACTCTTGATTTGTCTTACAACAATCTGTCGGGAGGTATACCTTTTTCATTAGTTCGTCTCAACTTTCTGTCCAAGTTCAGTGTGGCATATAAAAATTTGTCTGGACAAATTTCTAATGGGGCCCAATTCCCAACCTTTCCGAATTCAATTTTGAAGGAACCAAACTATGTGGTGATCATGCTTCCCCCTGCTTGGTGAGTCAAAGTTATCCTGGATCTACTTATCATAGTCAAAATCATCATGGATCCATGAGTGATAGGAACCTCGGAATGACCATTGGACTTGCATTTGGAATGGCTATAGGATTTGCATTGGGAACAACTAGGATTGGTGATTCTTTTTTACGTATGACAATGAGATTTTGTAATTGTCTTAAGTCGTGTTGATGAAAAACTTAAATAAAATAAAATAAAATAAATTGTAACTTACTATTTTGTTGCCATCTTGGTATATTTGGCAATTTACAGCCAAATTCTCTTGAAATGCACCAACTTTAGCTGTTAAATTTTTGCCGAATTTATTTATCTCATAAAAAATCGATAAATTTGACCCCGTTAAGCAAATCCCCATGTACATTACGTGCAAGTCTCTTGCCAACGTGGACTTTAGGCACCGAAGGCCCGCCATTTCTCTAACGACCCGAGCCCCACTGTGTGATATTGTCCGCTTTGGGTCACCCGCCCGGCGTAGACGAACCGCCATCCCAGCCACGTCTTTTCCCTCACGATTTTAAAACACGTCGCACAAGTTAAGAAGGACCCAAGCCTTATAAAGGCTCCCAGGACTCCTCCCTTAAGCGATGTGGGACAAGAGGGAGAGGGATCCCTTCCTTGCGCACGTCCGGGGACCGATCCCTCCTCCCCGCGCACCGCCGCTCGGGTCGTCACACTCTCCTCCCCTTAACAGAAGGGCGTCCTCGCTGTGGCCCCACATGCTACGGGAGTCGGCTTTGATACCATTTGTAACGACTCGAGCCCCACTGTGTGATATTGTCTGCTTTAGGTCACCCGCCCTGGCGCGGACCAACCGCCATCCCAGCCACGGTCTTTTCCCTCACGGTTTTAAAATGCGCCGCACAAGTTAATAAGGACCCAAACCTTATAAAGGCTCCCAGGACTCCTCCCTTAAGCGATGTGGGACAAGGGGGAGAGGGATCCCTTCCTTGCGCACGTCCGGGGACCGAGGTGCGGACGCACCGCCATCCCTCCTCCCCGCGCACCGCCGCTCGGGTTGTCAAAATTTCAGTCGGCGTCATTTCGTCCATTCGAATCCCCAATCTCTTGGCCAGTTCCATTCTTGAAGAAGAAAATGCATGCTGGCCACCTTCAAGAGCTTCAGCAGGAAACTGTACGAAACAGCTCCTTTCTCTGCGGGAGAGAAGCTGATTATCGGCACCATGAGAATCCAGTCCTTTGAAGCGAGCTTTTCATTGTTAGAGTCCGAATCCGAGTCGGACCTAGCTTGCTTCTTCACTTTCCCAGTTCTCGATACCTTCAGCAGCCACCGAGACGAGTAAATCTTCCTGACATTGCCGAACAAATTGAGGATTCTCTTCGTGAAATAAAGAAAGCGCCCTTCTAAAATACTCCTGCAGCTGAAAAAAGAGCATGTGGTGGATGCCAAAATATTAGATTTCGATCTACTTACAAAAGCTATGTACTACTCACTGCGATTGCTTATAACATTCATCTTAAATCATTTTTAGGTCTTTTAGTTAACAGCAAATTGGGGAGAGCACCATTGGCGGGAAAACTTTGGTAGTTCGACTTTTGGGTGAGATAGATGTATATACCTAAACTAAAAGAATATACAATTTGACGGCAAGTTTATGTTAGTTTGTACTTGAGATTGCGTCCTTTGGGTAGGAGGATGACCTTTATCATTTCCCTATACTCGTAGGACTAGGGGTGTAACAATAAATATAATGATAGTAGATGTATACGCTACAATATTATCACAAACTACGTTGGAAAATAGAGTTTTTTTTTTTAATCAAAGGTGGACTGAGTAAAATCCCTTTGTATTCTTTTTTCCATGATAAACTTTTTGATTAATTACGTTAGGAGAGGAATTATAGCAAGAACCAAGTGCAGCCCAAATTTCATGTTGATTATGATAACCGAGGAAACAAACAAAAGAGAGGTATTACTTTTGAGAGCTTAGTTCTGTCTATTCGACTTGACATTGCAAACCCCCCCCCTCTCTCCCTCCGTCCGTGTTTGAAAGTGTGAGGAGTATTTGCGCAGGAATTTAGCCGCACTGTAATATATGGGTTTTAAAGCAAGAAAAGAAAATAAAAGAAGAGAAAAAGAAAAGGTTGAAAAGTCAAAAAAGGAAGGCTGAAGGAAAGTGGGAGAAGCTTTGGCTGGGCTTTAAAAAGAGAGAAAGAGGGAGAGAAAGAGGAGAATATCGGCAGAAGCGGGGGAAACACAAAACAGGAGAGAAGAGAGAAAGAAGAGAAAGGAAAAAAGGGAAAAATGGAAAAATTTTGGCCCGCTCGTGACCCGGACGCCTCATCAAGCCGACTCAAGTGTGTTTTGCAAGGCCGGTAAGAAATTGAAGCCTTTAATCACTTGCTTGAAGCAATTGCCGCAATTAGGGCTCGAAATTCGGATTTCATGGGTATTTGTGTGGCGAAGCCCAATTTTTGAGTCGTTAAGCTGTAAATTTTTTTGAAATGGTACTTTGGGATGTTGTGAAGCTATAGCATCTTTTGGATCGTGATTTGAGCTTGCGGTTTGTTCGGAACGGAATTTTTAAGTTGGAGGCACAATCTGGTACTATAGCGAACAGTGGCTTCGAGTCTCTTTTTTTTGTTATTTTCGGTACTGTTTTGGGGCGGCTGAGTTGGCGCTGTTGTTGTACGTTAAGAGAGCTTTCTAAAGACTATAAGACGGCTTGAAACGGAATTTTGTGGAGAAAGTTATGGCGTGACGAAGTTGGCGCATGGGCCGCGCCTAGCTGAAAATAATGGGTTTATACTAAATTGTGAACTTTTGGGACGCGTAGGTGTCGTTTATCGACTAATAGGTGAGTCGTTATAAGAATATCATTTTTACTCAGCTTTTTTGATATTTTTCTGTTAATTGTTAGGAATCCGAATGCGTCGGTTCGTGTGAGCGTCGTAGTTGATTTTTGGCTTTTCCCAGGTGAGTGACACTATTTCTTCTTTGTATTTTAAACTCATGTTTTGAGAAACATGGTTGATTAAATACTCTATGAGTTGATAAAAAGCATATTTTGTTGCATAAAACAGGATCGAGATATTACTGACATTTTTGGTTCGAAGGGAGTTGTATTTTGACATTAATTTAAATGGTTGTGTGAAAAAGGATTTGTGAAATTCTTTGTGAAAGAATCTTGAAATGCTTTGAAGGATGCTTTGATATTTATATATATCAAATTTGGAGTTGTGGTATGATTCTCTTTCTGATGTTGGATTACGGGATATTATAATTGGTGGTTGGTGCTCAATGTCTTTGTGGACCCTAATGGGTGTGGGTATGCGCATACTATTCTAGGATATCCTTGTGGGCCGAGCCACTGGCTAATAATATGTGGAGACCTTGCCAAGGGGAGAATCTTGGTCGTCTTGTCACGGGCGTTATGCGTGACCACGACTAGACATTTGAGCATGAATTGGTCAATGGAGTGGACCATTGACATGTGATTTGAGTTTGGTCGCTGGAATGGACCATCGATGTGAGTTGATGAGATTAATCAATGGAATAGACCATTGATGCATGTTTTGCGAGATTGACTAATGGACTCGACCATTGGTGCTTTCGATATTTGAATTATGATTTGGTATTATGATAAAAGTGAGTTATGTTTGTGTTTTAAAATGTGCATAGTGATTTCTCGATCCGCTTAGAAGAAATGTGTTATTCACTAAGCCGTGGTAGCTCACTCCTATCATCTACTTGTTTTTTCAGGTTCTTCAGCGAGTCACGAATAGGCGTGAGCGTTCGTTCGGGGAGGACTTTTTGGTGGAAATTTTGGGTAAGGCTTATGCATAGTTCATAAGTTTATAAGTTAGTCTTTGTAAAAGGTTTATGTTTTGATGTTTGTGGATTATAGATATACTCTGATATTGTAACCAATTGCCCCGTTTTGTCAAATATATATATGTGGATGTATATATGTGGATATTGGGTTGAAATTTTGGTTACGTTGAGGCTGCGTCCTTTGGAAAAAGGACGGCCGTGTCATGCCCTTCTTCTTGTGAATCGGGGTGTGACACGCACCATCTCTCTCTAGCCCACCTTTCTCAGGGATGTCAACGGGTCGAATTGGATCAACTCGGGTCACCATGAAACCTGACCATCATATGTAGTTCTTGGGTTCCGAACTGGAATCCTACTGTTCATAACCCGAACTGAAAAAGCAGACTGAGGAGGGTTGGGATATCTTCTCCTACTTCTTTTTTTTTTTTTTAGTTACGGCTTCTTTCTGGTCTGCTGGCATTTGTTTAATTTTGGTGACCCTCTGATCCATTCATATATCCTGACATATACGATGTAGAAGGAGAAACGCCAACCTTTTGGCATAAATGGAAATCAAGTCCTTGCTTTTGCTTCCTGTGACAAATTTCTTCCGTGACCTCTTATTCATGCTTCCACAGAGAAAGGAACACAGACAATCACAAGTGGGATCAAACTGTGGAACTAGGATTCCTGCAAACCAAATTCGTGACTTCCTGATATCATCAATCATCACCAAATGGAGACGACTTCAGAGCTGTGTCCTCATAAGCGTAGTGAGAAACATTAGCCTGTATTTTTCTTGGAGGTCTGCACAGAGCAAGAGCCCTTTGAGAAGATTTGGCTTTGCAACGACTTCAGAGATATATACCTTGAATCCAGAGTCGAGTTTGACAAGCTCTCCAGATACACAAAGCACAAGAATGCAATCCATATCTGCGCACGGCACAAGATACTTCATGATGGATTTTTTCTTTATTGATGGGGCTGAGTTGGTCCATCCGCTCAAGTTGGGCCCAAAAAGGCCCGGCCCACGGGAATAGGGCCCGTGGATGGGGGAAGGTATAAAAGGGAGGAGAGAGAGAGAGAAGACAACCTTTGGCAAAAAGAACGTACGTACGTTCCTCTCCCTCTCTCCCTCCAAGAAAAAGAAGAAAAACGCTTAAGGCGTCCCGTCTTCCTTCAGGGCAAATTGGCATCATCGGATCAGAATTTCTTCCTCGATCTTCGACATTGGTGTTTAATCTGTGGCTAACAAGGTACGCTCGAATCCATGGTGTGCTTTACGATCGGTGATACGTGTTATTCCCGGGCTTCGTCTTCCGCATTGATTTAGGGGTACGATTCAGTGTCGAATCCGGTTTTCGGGGATCCGTTATTCCCAACACTTCAGTATTGAATACTGGATACATAAAGCCAGGAGAGCATTAAGCCAATTACATGGGGTGGGCTCTGCTTCTGCTCAGGCTTTGTCCAAGGGAGGAGACATCCAAAGCAGCGAAAATCTTGCTTTGGTTTCGTGTCAAAACGGGGAAAGTCCTGCTTCTTTTTCCTTTTTTGTAAGGCATAGATACAGAATCTGCGAGGCACTTCCACAGACAGCTGATCCCGAAGGGCAATCCAAGACTAGCAACATGGTTGGAAAGTCTTTGAGTTTCTGAGTGCAAAGTAGCAAGCTGGCGGGCAGTTGGTTCTCACATTAGTCAGTTGGCCTTGATGCAAACACAGATCAAACCAGAAAAGAGAAGCATGTCATCAAGATTCTGGACTCACTCACTGGTGCAGCAAAACCAGATCAGCAAGATCACCGATGGCCATGACACAGATGATTAGAATGTTATACCTGACATTACTACCACCTTTTCGTGCGCGGGATAACAGCACACCCAGCAGCAACTAAATAAACTGCAAAAAAAGAATCCGAGTTTAACAAGTGCCGATCTCTACCTCCATTGGTAATTAAGAGAAATCAAAATCAAGCTTGGCTCCATGAATTGTAGTTGACAACTCTGCATTAAATTCACAATGAAAATAAGAACTCAACAATCATTGTAATATAGCAGACATTGTATACTATAAACATATCTTTTAAACTGACTAGAAATATTCAAGTTCTTCTAAGTCCTCCATTGAAGGTGAAATTTGTGCATAACCAATCTTGAACACATACAAGAGCCTCCATACTTAGAATCAAGGCGTTGTGAAACATGTCAACCACACAATTTAATGCTAAATGCGGCTTCCGATGCTACAGGCAAGACGCAGACAGTCAAAATGTCTCAAGCAATGTGAGAGAGAATGGATATATTGAAGAATTTAGTTTACATCGAATCAAGATATCAAAGTTGAGACCATAAGTTTCACATGTTTCGACCCAATACTCGATTCAACCGGTCTTTTCTTTGTTCTTCTTGCCTTGATTCACAATGAAGCAAGAAAGAAAGCACCGCCACTTTCCTTGCCTCCTCTTCGCTCTTCCCCTCTCCCCAGGACGGACGAGGAGAAGCAATCGGATTCGGATTCACCCTTAACAAGCAAGTTGAAGTCAAAGCGCACAATTTCTCGCTCTCTCTAGCCCAGTTCTCTCGCCACAATCCCTCATTTCTTTGTTCTTCTCTTTGTTTCACAGTGCATCAGGCAAGAGAAAATAGGAAGCCCATGAAGAACCACCACTTTGGTTTCCTTGCCTCCTCTTCCCTCTTCTCCTTGCTCCATTTTCTCTCTCTCCATGCTCGCATGCTTTTACAATTCACAAATCTTGATCCTTCTCAAGACGGGTTTCTCTGTCACTTAAATCCCTCTACGGTCCTTTTCCTCTGTTAATTTCTCATACAGTTTCTACGATAAATCATATTGGCGTCTTCTTTTTGGGTGCTCTGTTTCTTCATATGGGTGTTCGAGGTTTCTTGTGGGTGGTCGTTGCCGTATATTGGCTTTGCCTTCAAGTGCAAGTCCTGTTCTCTCAAGAGGACCTCGTGTGCAATTCAAGCGATCCCAAAGCATTGCTAGACTTGATGAGCAACTTTGATTCCACAGTGGACGGTCGGAGACTTGATGCTTCTGCCAATTGCTGTGACTGGCCGGGTGTGGTGTGCAAATCTTCGTCTTTTCTCAGCCTGAGTTGCGGTCCCTCTGGTTCATCCAGTGTGGTGGAGTTGTTCCTCGCGGGCAAGAAGCTCGCAGGCAATCTCTCAGACTCACTCCGCAAGTTGGACCAGCTGAGATTCCTCAATCTCTGTCAGAGCATCCTCGTGAGCACACTCCCCGAATCTCTGCTTCACCTCACTAATTTACAGGTCCTCGATCTAAGCTAAAATGAATTCTCTGGGACCGGTCCCTGAGAGCGCCAATCTGCCCTCACTCTGTGTTTTCAACATCTATAACAAATTTTTCAGTGGATCTCTGCCTGTGAGGATATGCGCGAACTCAACCCACATTCAGGTGCTTAATCTGGCTGCCAATTATTTCTCTGGCGTTATCCACCCGGGACTCAGCAATTGTAGCTCCTTGCAGAACCTTTCTCTAGCCACAAATAGTCTCACGGGTGGAATCAGTGGAGATATCTTCACTCTGGGTGATTTGGTCCAATTAAGCCTTAGGGAGAACTTGTCTTCAGGGCCGCTTGGCCACGGGATGGGTAATCTCATGGAACTGGTTTGGCTGGACATGTCGACAAATGGATTCTCTGGCTCAATCCCGGATTTATTTCAGAACATGAAGAAGCTGCAGTATTTCTTAGCTCAGAGCAATGGCTTCACGGGCTCCATCCTGTCTTCCTTGTCCAATTTGCCGCCACTTACATTTCTCAATTTGAGGAACAACTCGCTGACCGGTAGGATAGGTCTTTTTACTGCTTTTACCGCTCGGCATTAAGCAGTCTGGTGCCTCTGGATTTAGCTACCAACAATTTCAATAGTCCTGTCCCTGAGGATTTGCCCAACCGCCGGCAGCTGCAGAACATGAACCTCGCGTGAAACAAGTTCACAACCCAATACCTCAAAGCTTCAAGAATTTCTCCAGCCGTTTTTATCTGCCGATCTTGAATTTGAGCCTATCGAACCTCTTGTCTACACTCGGGATCCTTCAGCACTGCAAAAATTTGACATTTATGGTTCTCACTCGGAATTACTTGGACGAAGATTTGCCTGGCGATGTGAGTTTGAGTTTTCCGAAGCTTAAGGTTTTCATTACCGTGTATGGTTGACTGAAATGTTCAATGCCCCAGTGGGTGCGTGGATGCACCCGTTTGCAGTTGCTGGATTTGTCCTGGAACCAATTGGGTGAAACGATCCCGTCGTGGATTGGCGACTTCCAATCTCTCTTTTATCTGGACTTATCGAACAACTTGTTCGCGAATGGGCGAGATCCCAAAATGGATAACTGGATTGCCTGCCCTCATCCACAGGAATATGTCAATCTTGGAACCTTCTCATGATTTTCTGTTCTTCCGGAAGAGGAATATGAACTCCGAGGTGCTGCAGTACAAACAATTTGCAAGCTTTCCATCGACTGTGGATCTCAGAGGCAACTCTCTCAACGGATCAATCTGGTCGAAGTTCGGGAATTTGAAAGATGTCCGTATCTTGGTTCTCAGCAACAACTTCTTACCAAGTTTGATTTCGGACAGTTTATCCAGATTTTGTAGCCTGGAGACTCAATTTGTCTTACAACAATCTGCCAGGAACTATACCTTCCACGTGAGTACGTCTCTAACTTTCTGTCCAAGTTCAGTGTTGCATATAACTATTTGTCCGGGCCAATTCCTAACGGGGGCCAATTCCCAACCTTTCGTAAGTTGCGTTTTGAAGGAACCCAATTGTGTGGTGATCATTGTTGTTCTCCCTGCCGAGAGAGTCAAAGTCATCCTGGATCTGCTGATCATAGTCAAAATAATTAGGATCAGCTGATCATGCCATGAGCGATAGAAACCTTAGAATGACCATTGAACTTGCATTCGGAATGGCCATTGGAATTGCATTGGGAAGGGAACAACTAGGACCGGTGATTCTTATTCGTGCGTGATAATTAGATTTTGTGCTCTTGTTAAGTCAAGTATGTAACTTACTCATTTATTCGAAAAGGAAATGACCCGAGTAGTCCATCAACCCAAGTTGCAATGTCATCCTAGAATTCGTTCAATATGATCTTTTAACTATTCCTAAATGTTCAATATAGTACTTTAACTTTCAATTTGTTCAATATAGTGTCACGCCCCGATTCTCCGAGCGCGTGCCCATCTCTCAATGGTCGATTAAATTGCGACGTCTTAGGACGCATCGCCAACTTATTTATTTTAATGCATATATGGAAGCAAATAATTAAATCACCAGACAATACAAAGGTGGGATAGAAAAGCAGAGCCACATTTTTTTTTTTGGAAACCACAACACACTTTATACACAACAAACTAAGTCATTTGTAATATTAGCCGATATATACAAGGTTTACAAAAAGGGGGGGGGGTAGAGAGCTACAGATCTCTAAGTGTTCGAGTCTTCAACTGAATATTCCGAGAACTTTGGATCCAAAAGATTCGGGTCTACCACCGAACCACAAGGAGGGTTAGTTGTACCCTCACCAAAATCGATCTCCAACACTGACCTAGGAATCTTAGACTCTGAAAGGGGGCCTGGGCCTTCTCTAGGTCCATTTTGCCCGTAACAATACCACGATTTGAATTTATGGTACCTAGACCTGCATCAACTTAGACAATGGATCTCACGAGTTCGTAGACCTAGACTTTTTGGCTCCTAGGGAGTGGAATCTAAGAGTGCTAGTCGGTGACCTTCTTTGGTTGGCCAAAACGCTCGGGAGGTACGGCCATCCAAGGACCTGTAAATGTTATTCCACAACGGAGTAAGACGATATCTCAGCAAGTTCACTCCCTAAACTCCGACTATGAAGGATATATACCTAAAGGCTACCTATGCACACAGGAGATATGTGACTTATCTTTGCCTCAATTCCTTCCTGTAAATTCGTACAATTCATAAATTCAACAAATCACTTCAATTCAAAACAAATCATCAAATCCAATCAAGTCATTGAACAATTGATCCAATCGATTCCATACCATCAATACTATCTCTCAATCAACCCATTCAATATTATCTATAAAATTTAATCTCATCAAGATTTGTTCACCCTAAGTTGAAGATATATAGTATAATTCACCAAAAGCTGATAAATAATATGGCTCACTAAAAGATGATAAAGTATAATGCTCACCCTACGCTGATATATTAGGGCCCACAGGCTGATATAATATACTTATAATGCTCACCAAAGTTGTGCGGTATTTAATATGCTCACCAAAAGCTGTTAGAGTATACTGCTCACTCTAAGCTGATATATCGAGGCCCCCAGGCTGATATAGTATACTGATCTCATCAACTGACAATTCACCGTTTTTATGATGCACTGTAAAAATAATCATGCATGGGTACACGATCGGCCTTTGCCAAAATACCATATTTTCCTTTTTAAAAATTCCACCATTTAATATAGTCCACAAAGATATTTTTGGCGTTATAACTGACGCTCGATGTTTCCCGATTAAATACTTAAATTACTCAATTTTGGGATAAATTCTCAAAATTACAAATATCACTCAAATAGCACAAATTAGCATTCAATTGAATAAACCAATCACACAACTGCAATCAGCACGAAATTCCGGTCACTAACTATATTAGTATAATTTCTGAAAAATATTAAATAATTAAATAAATACAAATAAATGGCGTAAATGCAAACTCAGGCTCGAAAAGCCTAATTAAATACCGAAACGGGTCCAAAAAAATTCTGAACCTATCTAGATAAATAATATAACCTATCTACTTGCTAATTAAGCTACTCTAACCACCTAACATGCAATAATGAGTAATTAAATTGTTAATCCGTGCTAACTAACCACCTAATCTTTAATTAGCCTAAACTAATTAACCCTTAAGCATCATTAAATCCTTAAGTAGAGTTTAGTGAGTAAACTCACTGGTTTTGAAATCCAATAAGTTCACAACAACAGGGATGCGAAGGCGAGTAACAAGCTCCGAAGTAGTAGCAGCTTATGAGACCCAGAAGCAGTCCAAAGCGGGCCAAATAGTACACAGCTGGCTGAGGGGGCTTTGGTTCTGTTCTAGGACGGCAAGGGTTGAACCGGCGACTGGTTCGGCAAGATAGGACCGATGAAGGTTGTAGCGACCTAGGCGGAGGCGGGCATGGTTCCGACAGCTTGGACAGCGACTCACGGCGGCTAGCAAAGCTAGAATGGCTTGCAACGATGGCTGGATAGGCTCAAGGGACTAGCTGGACGCAGAAGGAGGCGGAACGGTCGCGGGCTGGCACGACATGCGACGTGCGAGCAACGGTGAGCAGTGGCGACATGGGTAGCTTGGCGATGGTAGGGGGCTTGGGGCTCAGTTTCTCGGCACTTTCAAAGCTTCAAAAGCTTTTAAAATGGAGAAAGCAAGTTAAAGGAAGAAAAAAGGGGACATACCAGCCTTGAGGGTCCCTCCAAGCTCATCTTCTATCCCTTTATCCCCCCTTGAAGAGGTCCCATCGGTTTGCTGGCTTCCTCCGCACAAAAGCAGACCACAAAGCTTCCTTGGGAAGCGTTGGGAGTGGTCCAAAAGTTGCATACCATGGGGGTTACGAATTTTGGACTTAATTTCCTCAAATCCACTTCATTTCTCTCTTGAATTGATTCAATTCGGCCCTAATAAATTCCAACATTGTGTCCACAATCAAATTGACATTTTCCCATGTCAATAGAACTAACTTGGATCCCAAAAACGCGATAAAAAACGGTCCCCTAAATTTTCTGGTCAAAAACGGCCTTATTTTGAAATTTCGCCAAAAATCTCGGTTCGCAGAAAAATCTTTGAAGGATGAGTCGACGTTCCTAAAATGACAAGTGACATGACAGAACTTTAAATCGGATTCAAATTCGTAGTTAATTTCAATTTGGCGTGATGTTAGCGTAACCTACCCTCCTAGGTAGCTTTTAGAAATTTTTGGTGCAATTGACTCGTGATCAATTTGTTTCGAGTCACATTATACATCTTCGACACATTGGCCACTCTCGGTTGTTGTGAAAATATCGAGATTTCAAATACGGACACATGGTACCAAAACGATAGAAAAATCATTTTAGTGTCGATCGACGAGAATTTTGCAATTTGATAGAATCACCCATACTCAATCACATATCTCAGTCAAATCGACTTATCTTCAATCTCTGATTGATTTTTAACTATATCGCAAACTAGCACGGTTGAACAATCGGTTTCTAGTCGAATTCTTAAGTTTATTGCATTAAAATCTCTTAACGGTTTCCCCTGTTAGACTAGTTATCTCGTGAGTGATCAACTCAGAGAATAACACTATAGGCAAGTTGATGAAAGACCCGATTCATTTAATTGAAAACATGGATAAAATTTTAGGATGTCACATAGTCTCTTAACTTTCAACAAAGTCAAATTACTTGTTGAGCATTATTAATAAGTTTTTGTAATTACATTGTTGCCCAGATTTTACAAATCCTTTTATTTCAACCATATTCCTAGATCAATAAAAAAAAAAAATTGCCTTTCTATTACGATGTTGCTATTTTTTTTATTGCCCTTTTACCTCTTCGGTCCTTATAAATATTACATTAGTTCCATTTAAGTAAATTCAACTTATAATTTCTATAATAATAAAAGCAGGACCTAAGTTAAAGTTATATGGGGTTAATATTCCAGTTATTTTATGTCCAAGTGAGTTTATAAGTACATCTAGGAATGATATTAATTTATGTATAGGTAGATGTACTTATATAATCTAAATATAATTTTTTTTTTTTTGAGATACTGAACAAAAAAGATTGAAAATTTTGTCAATCCAACAAATCAGGAACAGGATTTAACTTGTTCAAATTTTATCAATCTTACAAAAGAAGGAACAAGATTTGGATTAATATAAGTATGAGCATATATAGATAACTGAATCTAACAAATGAGGAACACGATTTAGATTATTGAAAAAAATTTGCAGTCTTAAATGATAAGGAACTGGATCTAGGTTAATATAAGTATGTATACGTAGAGATAAATTAATATTATTCGTAGATTTACTTATGAAAATATTTAGATATAAAACAGTTCGATTATCAACTTGATACAACTCTAAATAATTTCTAGATTTACTATTATAGAGACCATAAGCTAAAATTTACTTAAATGGAACTACCTAAATATTTATAAAGATCAAAGAGGTGAAAATGTGATAAAAACATGGAAACTTGTAAATAGGACAAAATGATTGATTTGGCTTAATTTTGGAAGGTTGAAGAACTATATTAAATAAATTGAAACTTTAGAGATTACAATGAATATTTAGAAATGGTTCCAAAACCACATTGATCAAATAAAAAGTTCAGGGACGATATTATATATTTGGCTAAAATTTGAGAACTATTGGTGTCAATTTCATTTATTAGATGTTGATAAAATTCTAATACTTGGTTACTTACGGCCCAATTCTCTTAAAAAGCACTATTTCTCAGTGTGCACCCATATCTATTCCCATTATCTTTTCATCCAATGATGACGAAGAAGTTCAAATGTGCACTGTCCTCAACCGGGGGAACTAGGTCAACCTGTGGTAACTCCACATATTATGACCAAAAAGAAAAAATCTACATATAAATTATCTCCACTTCCCTTGCCAACTTGGATTTGAGGCACCGACATACTGCCACTCTGGTCAGCGTCGTTTGCCGACTTGAACACAGCTTGCTCCTCCACATTCCTAGCTCTTGATGCGCCAGACAGCCACCGAGATGCGCAAGTCTTCAGGGCATCGACGTCCAAATTGCAGATTCTCTTCGTTGGGGGAAAAAAAAAATCACCCTTCTAAATTCTTTAGCAGCTAAAGAAAGAGCATGTGGTGGATACCAAAAGATTATAACTAGTCCCTTATTGCTTTTGTTATAACTGTTTTTACTTTAGTTGCGATATAAGATAAGATGCAAGAACATCTTGATGATGTTCTAATTTAGGTAGATTGAAGGTATGATCACTAAATGATTAATTTCTAATGATCCTTTGAATATTTCTTTTTCAAATCCAACAGTGTAATTTAGATATCTTCCTTTCATATTGAGATAAATGTCTAAAAAGTCTTAAACCTGGAGACCACTTTAGTCCTAAATCTTTTAATGATTTGACAATTTAGTTTTAACTTTTTAATTATATTAATTTAGTCCTAAACCTTTTAAAGATTTGTCAATATAGTTATAAACCTATTATTTAGATATTTGGTTGGAAAGACTATATTGGCAAATCATTAAAAGGTTTAAGGCTAGCTTGGCAAATTATCAAAATATTTGGGACTAATTTAGTAAATTATCAAAATGTTTAGGACTAAATTCACACAATTGAAAGATTTATAAATGAATTGGTCTCCATACAATATGTTTGGGACTTTTCAGATAATTTTTCCTTTAATATTTAGTTCAATAAGCTTAAGAATATTTTTATACCACGAGGTCTTCGTTTACTGCCCTTAAATGTTCTCGTTTTCTTTTTCCATCATTCATGGTCCGTTAACTCAAATTGATTGCAGTAGCTTTAAAGTATAGCTAGTGCAAGTGCAACAAAGGACTTTTTCTCTGTTTAAATTATAAATACCAACAGTAGCTCATGGGATTATACGTTAGAAGTTCATTTGCAAAATGGACAACAATACCATCTAAACTGCTCCGCGCGAGGCGGGTAAATGACCATTTCTAGTGTAACACTTGGATTTGTTGCATCTCAAATGCACTATAATCGAAGTACAAATGCCCTAATGTATAACTCACAGCCTAGCTTATATCTTGAGTTTCTCATCACTCGTAATAATGGAAGGTAGATATAGTTTCCCACAAGCACCTCCGATGGAATTTCACGTGTGGAATATAAATGTACGAATATTGGAAACAATTGTGGCTAGCAATATAAGTGATACTAGAAAGTAAAAGAAGATAGAAAATGAAGAACATTAAGGACTTGTTTGTTAACCATCTAAATAGTGACTGATTCTGATTTTTTTATTCCCGAGTGGTAGTTTTGAAACAAAATCACATTTGGTAAAATTTTATTCTTGAGAATAAATTTCTATTTTTTTATTCCCAAAAGTAAATTTGGAACATAATCAAGAATAAAAAAAAAAGTTGATTCTTGTTCTCGAGAACAAATCTAAGAATCAAGACTATATTTCTCTTCTTCTTCTTCTTCTTCATCTACTGCCATCTCGTGGTTGCCGTCCACTGCTGTCTGCCGCTGTCCACTGTCCGCTGCCCACCGCCGTCGGTCGCCGGCAACTGGTTCGGCAAGCTCGTCGAAGGCTCGCCAGGCCAGGGCAAGGTCCGGCAAGCTCACTGGAGGCAAGCCCAGCCATCGGCAAGGCTCACCCAGCCCTAGTGAGGCTCGCTTGGCCATTGGCGAGGCTCGGCCTCGCCAGATCTGGCAAGGCTGAGCCTCGACGGGGTTGGGTGAACCTCATCGATGGCTAAGCAGGCCTCACCCAACTTGGCGAGGCTCAGCCAATGAAGGCCGGCAATGCTTTGGTGAGGTCGCTGGCCCAACGACCGGCCACTTGAAGAAAAAGAACAAGAGAGAGAAAGGAAAAAAAGAAAAGAAAAAAAGAAAAAGAAAAAGAATTATTTAAAAATTAAAAGAAAATTATTTAGAGTAGAAATTTTGAGCACGATATCAAATGCAATTCTATTCCAGAATAAAAAATTTTGGACAGTTACCGAACGATTTAAAATGCTTAGAAATTGTTCCCGGGAACAAAATAAAAAAAATCATTTTTAATCAGAATTTGTTCTCAGGAACATAATTGTTACCAAACGCGCTCTAAGTATTTTGTAATGATGAACCTTTACAAAAAGCACATTGCGACTAGCTATTGACGGGTACATATAAATAGTTACTGAGGAGCTACATATGCCGTACGCGGCTCCTATTATTTTACTTATCAATAAGAACTTACAATTTCAAAAACAATCGGCGCCATCACTTGGCGATTACATGTGTTGACATACTTTCATTTCTTCTTTCCATGCGTGGATCATCTGCTACAATTAGCCGCCATTTGTTGTTGCTTGCTGTCAACAGCTCTGTTGAGGATTTCATCGACCAACTTTGACTCCTAAGGATTGGAACTCTTATCAACTCAAATTAGTTGATCATGTTTTAGTGTCAACAAACATGCGATGATACTCTTACGAATCTCACATTGGAAAGGAATTTCCTACTTTGACCAAGTAAAATCTCATCATTTTTTGTTGTCGGTGAATTTTTAGCCTTTTCATTAATTTGTAAGATTGAGAATCCGTATTTTTTCACACCTTGTACTTACTAGTATGAGATGTCGACTAATATTGCCTAATGTTGATAATTAAAAAAAAAAAAAGGGTTTGTCTTTAGGTCTTGCATTTGGCTACGTCTATACCATTGTAACTGAGTACAAAATACTGTTTTTTTATTTTATTTTACAATATTATAGACATTTGTTGTAATTGAATAGGAGAAAACATAAATGCGAATTTTTATTTTATTATATGACGTGTCGTTGTAATTGGATACTAAATGGCAGAAAATTTAGTCTATTTTTTTATTTACTTTCTTTCTGTATAATCAAATGCAATACGTCCTCAAAGGAAAAGAAAAAAAAATGATCAGATGATACCCGGTTGTACTCCAAAAAATTTAATATGGTTAATTGAAAGATTGAAAGTCCCAATGTGGACATGGAAATATCCCTCAAAGTCCGTGTACTTCCAAGCATTCTCTATCAAGCTTTTCCGGAGTCAACTATTTTACTTTGACTTCTCTCGTCAAGAAATTTCGTCAATCCACGTCTTTGTAAAGTATCTCCGCCTTTTAAACCAAGAAAAGAAAAGTATCTCCTCATTAATTTTATAAACCATGTACAATAGCAGAAAGAAATCGGCAGTCGATTCAATGACGGGGAGAGAAATCAAATGAATGTTTCTTTATGAGTGCCTGAAGAAGGAATACTCCGAGACTTGATTCTTACGTTATAGTCAAGGATGAAAAAGATATGGACATTCGGATCTCTAAAGTGTCAAAAGTCAACACAAATGGATATTTAAGTGTCAAAAGTCAACACAAATGGATATTTAAGTGTCAAAAGTTACGAAAGTGACATTTACATGTCAAAAATGGAGCAAAATGGATCACTTAATGCTAACGTGACGATTTTTCGGCAAAGTAAGTGCAAAACGGTGTTGTTTTGGTGTTGACGTGGTAAAAAAAATATATAAAAATTAATTAAATAAAATTTAAAGCTAAATTTATTGAAAACATTTAAGAATAAAAAAATAAAAATATATTAAAAATATATTTAAGATTAATTATATATATTTTTTAAAAAAGGAGAGGCAGGCGAGCGTTGAGCCCTCGCTCGCCACCACCACCCCGCCGCCGCCGGGAAGGGCCGGCGACCGAGGGAGGAGGGTCGGTTGGGGTCACGAGGCCCGGCCGGGGCCGGTGACTCAACGCTCGCCCGCCTCTCCCTTTTTTTTTTAAAATTGTAATATTCAATTTTTTTATACCTTAAGACTCGCTTTCTTTTTATCATACTTATTTCTTATTTCTTTTTTGTTTTCCACCTATTAGTCATTGCATCTTGTTACTGACGTTGCCTTTTCAACTCACAACCTTTCTTATTGTGCCATTTCTTATGACAATAAGAGCATTTCATATTTATCCCAATCTTACTCATTATTTGACTTGATGTATCTTCCTATTGCATTATTTATCTCCTTTTTGGCTTTCCTATTTGCTTTTTTAATGGCAAAGGTAGATGGCCTTCATGATTTGTTGGCTCCTAAAATTTTCTATTTTTGATAGGCTGCATCATAAATTGGTATGAAGTAAGGTATGAGTTTTTTTTTTTTTTTTAATATCAATCATTTAGGTAATCCTCTAGATTTTATTGCTTCATCTGAATGGCATAAATGGCATGAGCACAGGAAATCCATTTAATTACTAAACTCGGCATGAACACTTTCTTCTATATAGGTTAATAATATACTTACTATAAGTCTTAATGATCTCATATCCATTATTTCCATTCCAAATTGGATGGCACAACCTACTAGCAACAACGTTTGCATCCAATCTCTTCATGATCCTAAGACCATAATCTCTAGTCAACTTCGTAACCTCATCTCTTTGCCTATGCAGTCTAGTTATAATCATAACTCAAATATCATCAAGTATGCTGATGATTGTTTTGCACCTGACTTCTAAGGCTGCGTTTGGTAACGTTTCTGTTCTTTTTTTGTTCCAGGGAACAGAAACAAAAAAAAGTGTTTGTTCCGGGGAACACTTTTTGAACAAAAATATGCGTTTGGTAAATTTGTTCGGGAATAAAAAATAAACAGAAACACGTTTGGTAAATTTTTGTTCTTTTTTTGTTTCTTTTAATTTTTTTATATTTTTATTTTCATTTTACATTTTTTCCTTTATTTTTTACTTTTTTCTTTCGGCCGGTCGCCGGCCTCCGGCGACCGGCCGACGGGGCCGGCCGCCTCGCGCAGCCACGGCGAGGCTCGCCGGCCCTTGGCGAGGCTCGAGCTCGACCGCACCGGCGACGCCTCGCCTCACCAGGGGCCGGCGACGCTCCGGCGAGGTCGCCGACCCTCGACGGTGTCGCCGGCCCTTGACGGCCGGCCATGGCCGAGGCCGAGCCCGAGGCCGGCGACCGGCCAAAGAGAAAGAAGAAGAAAAGAGGAAGAGAAGAGGAGAGAGAGAAGAAGAAACAAAAACAAAAAATTGTTTCTTGAAAATTGTTTCTGGAACGAGAAACAACTTTTTGTTGTTTCTCGTTTCTGTTCTTTTGTTGTTTCAGAAACAAAAAAACAAAAAAAGAACAGAAACGCAACCAAACGCGTTTCTGTTCTTTTTTTGTTCCCTGGAACAAAAAAAACAGAAAAAGTGTTTATAAACACTTTTCAGAAACAAAAACATGCACGCCCTAAAATTTTGTCATTGAAAACTTCACTGAGGTTGTTGTCAATGATATCGCATTTGAACTCTTTGCTAAAGAAGGCCCAACACCAATGCTTAACTTCTATTTGGAAGAGTGCATTAAAACCTTTATTTGTTAACTACAACAACTCCTGTTTGGCTAATATGAAATCAGCCATGTTGGTACTCTTTGCTATCTATTAGAATTGTTTCTGTAATTTATCTCTTTTGAAGTTCTTGGACCAGTTTAGCCATCGCTCACATTCTATGCTTATCATATGGCATTAACTCAACTAATATAGGAACAAGTCCCTACAAAAATTCAAACCAATAAATACAAGTTAGAAAAAATATGCAAGTAATCAATATTAAAAGGGAATTAATTGACAATGGTATTACCTTCTATTGGTCGCTCATGAATGCTCATTCTCCCCCATCAGTTATCTCAAGGTCAACCATTCAATTTTTGAGGAACTGGGACTAAGTATCATTATTCTCTATCTTCACCACCGCCCAAGCTATCGAAAACATTTGATTGTTGGCATTTCTCTCCATAGCAACCAACAACTCCCCATTGTATAAACGAGTTAGAAAGCATCCATCCAATCCCACAACTCTTCTACAACTAGCCAAAAAACTCCATTTGCATGCATCAAAATAGATATAAAATCTATAAAAATCTAGGCACAAAATCAAGGAGTGACATCTCTACAACATTTATGTATACCCTACAAGATAGGTTTTGAAGCATGCACTCACCACCATAATCCTATACCTTTGCATATTATTCCTTGTACTAACCCATCAATATTTTCATCACCCTCAGCTTAGCTCTCTTGCATTGATTTCTCGACACATTAACTCATAATTGCTCCTTTATTAACACCTGAAACTGAAGACTCTTGATATCGGGCATTACTTTGATAGTATTAAAAAAATGTTTCAATAATCACACACTTGTTACCCTTATATTGTCAAATACAATTAGACAAGTATGCTCCACTTGGAATGACCTAATATGGAATGACCCATTCCTATTCAACGTGCCATAGAGCTTTTATGGACAATTGGGTTGTAAGGACTTAACCTTCACAAATTCCTTCGTACTTCTAATAAATTCAATGCTCCTCTACTCAATAATGGAGTTATTGACAATAGCTTCTTTTAGTTAATTGGCATCGTCAAATTTCATGCTCATAGATAAAACATATTTATCAACAATCAGATCATAGCAAAGGTACTCACTTTTTTTTTCTACGCACAGGTTCTTCATCATCATTGCTAAGCTCATTTTCTAAATCAATAGTTTCATCGCCGCAACTTTCTTCCTCTTCACTTCTATTACCTTTAGCTAGAGCTCCATCACTATTTATTGGCTCGGGCCTTTCTCCTAAAGTTGCAATTTTTTTTTTTTTGGAAATTCCCTTTGCTTTTATCTTGATTATGCGAGTTCATCATCATTTTCATCACTTAGGAAATTTACTTAAGCCAAATATCAATCTTCCAATTTACTGGATAAAGCAACTTTCCATTCTAATCCAATGAAATTTTCATCGCCCACATCTTCGACCGAGATTACAGGACATCTCCCTATTTGTTCATTTCTATCAATATAACTTTTCTCTCTCTTCTCTCTCACTTGTTTCTCATTTGCCCTCTATCTAATCTAAACTCATCCTCAACCTGATTACTTGCTTGAGTAGGATCCCTTACTTCTCATCTTTTGATGGTAGTCTGTTCATTCTCATCTACATCCTCATTCTCACCATCCTTACCATCACTATAATACTTAACATATATCCTAATTTCGTTGCCATGAAAATAATGGTAAATGATATCCTTAATACCATTATCGTCATTAAAAAATCTCAAACCGTCATTCAATTCATTCTTAGGAACACAATAATGTAGTTTTTGCACTTTGTATTGTAAAAAAATACACAAAATCTCTCACAAAATCATTATATGATGGCTTCCAAACGTTGTTATAAATAGTAACTTCATTTCCATAAGCATATTTCTAGTTCTCGGCGCCAATAACAAACTCTCCCCCATAGCAAATAATGGGGCCTACTTGATTCTCGTCCATGTCAATGCTGCACCTAAGGAGAGAAAAAAAAGTCATTAGTTTATAGGACTACATAGTAAAATTAGCAACTTTACATGCGGGTCCTTGTTGTTTTGTCGAAAAAAAAAAAAGAAGCAACCAATTTATTCAATTCGGTCCCTTTATAGAAACAAAAGAAGCCGAATTGAATAAACAACATGAGGTTCCTATCACTCATTTTTTAATTCAATCCCATTCGGTCTCCTACAAATGCACTCCAACTAATTAAACAAAGTAATGTCCAACCACCGTTTCCCTCCGAGGCCTCATTTTCTCCTCCACGCCCTAATTTTCTATTTGGGCCCCACAAAAGAAAGCATATCATGTTAGTAAACAAAAGTGAGATCTCCACCACTTTTCCTTTGAGCCGAACCCTTAATTTGTCGTTCACGCTCTAACTTGCCTGTTGGAACCTTAAATTTTTTACTCAATTAACCCACATAGAAAACATGACAAACCTGAATGAGTGAGAGTTGGGGACACAGCCACCAAACGACAGTGAATGACGGCGCAACTACAACAGTGGTTGAGTGATGGTGGGCGAGCAAGAGTGGGCGATCGAGCAACAATGGGTGAGCGAGCTACAATTGGCGTTGGGCAAGAATCGTAGTTGGCATATGTCGTTGATGAACCCTCTTCTACTCCTCCTTCAGCGATGTCGTTTTAGCCATAGAGCTATGCGGTGTCGCTTTTATAAGGGAGTCCATGTATAATGGCAAAATAACGTCATTTCTTAGAAAGAAAGGAAAATGGCATCGTTTATGACATTTCAAGTTGGCCGAAATCCCTTGTCGATGGCGCCAAAGTTATTTTATTTTTATTTTTTTTTCTGATTTGGCTTTTAAGTGATTCAATGGAAATTTTTGGCATCAAAGTGAGTGCCGTACACAATT
Source organism: Eucalyptus victrix (assembly GCA_016097545.1). Taxonomy (NCBI): domain Eukaryota; kingdom Viridiplantae; phylum Streptophyta; class Magnoliopsida; order Myrtales; family Myrtaceae; genus Eucalyptus; species Eucalyptus victrix. The sequence continues at coordinate 15,660,893 of CM027844.1, forward strand.
TTTGATACTTCTAGTGTACTTATTCCCTTTTCTCATAGTCAAACTACTTTACCCTCTTCGACTTTTCTCTACAAGAAAAGTCATAAATCCACATCTTAGTCACCCATCTCTTTGTCAATCTCATGAATCAAGCCAAACATGACATAAATTGAATGATTGACTCAATGACAATGAGAAAAAATCAAATATAAATGTTTTTCTATTGAATAAAGAATATTCTCAAATTAGATCCTTGCATGATGGATAAGCCTTTGAAAAATTACAAAACACTTAGAAATTCTTAATCTATTCCTATAGTCTGTAAAGTTGGTCATTTCATAACATAAAAAGTTGATGCACATATCATAAATTCAACACCAATATCCAAACTGGTGGAAGAAATGGTTGTATAAGATGTCATGTGATTGGAAGGTGGATCTTTTAAAGTGATCATCAATCACCTTAGGGACATTACAATCTTTTGTAAGAGTACTGTTGACCCATTTAGGTTGACTGGTTTTTCTAACTTGAACCAAAGAAAAACGTACAATTTTACTTTCCCGACCAAATTTAAAATATTACTTCATTTTCTGAAAATTATGAAAAAAAGATATATGCGAATTTATGCGTTAGTGCATGGGTATTATGGAAATTTTAAAAAAATTAGAGTTTCAAAAGAAGGCAAAAACACATGAACCACGAGATTTGGTAAAAGCAAAACTAAATATCGATATCAATGGGCAAAAGAATAGTCAAGTGCAGAAACTTTGCACAATGAGATACTTAAGTGCTAAAAGTTATGAAGAAAGTAACATTTAAGTGCTACTTTTTCTTTTTTTTTTTTTTAAATGGAACACTTGAGTGCCATCTTCGGTGAACCCCGCAAGAAATTTTACGTGACAATTTTTTTATTAATTTTGCAAGCTATGTGGCTCACCAGAAAGCCGACTCAAAAAAAAAAAAATATACAAAAACAACGTCATTTTCGCACATATTTGAATTTTAATATAGAAATTAATTAAATTAAATTTAAAACCATCTTTTTAAAAAAGGAATGAATGAAAAAGATGAACAATTGAAGGCAGTTGAGGGCTTAGCTCTCATTAGGGGCCGATGACCCCGGCCGACCTTTCTCCCATTGTCATCGGCCCTTCCCGGCGATGGTGGGGAGGCGGCGACGGTGGCGTCAAGGGCTGAGCCCTCAATGGGCTCTAACTATTCATCTTCTTCATTCCTTCCTTATTTATTTATATATTTTTTAAATTTAATTTAATTAATTTTTGTATTAATTATTTATCAACATTAACAATAAAACGGTGTTGTTTTGCACTTGTCATGCCGTAAAATAGTCACGTTAGCATTTTGGCTCGATTTTCTTACCGTTGACACTTAACTGATTTACACTAAACTAATACACTTATCAACTAGCACATGCCATCCAACTCGATAATTTAACGGTAAAATTTAATGAAATTCATTGTATGGTAAGTTTGTCATATGTAAATTTATTATAAGTGTATCAATTTAAAATTTTTTACAATACTAACTCTTCACAAAAAAGACAAGAATTCATCAACTGTAGATGCGTACGTGCTAAGTTCATACGAACCCCGCATTGGAAAACGCGCTGTCTCTCGAAGGGGGACTGAGGAAAACCCGAACCAACTCAACTGCATACAATAATGGCGGCCCGGCGTAGATTTTGTTGGAATCCCGCCACGTGTCGCCATCATCCCTTTTGACTTCCCTCTTCCTCCCTCGCTCCCTCCCTCCGTGATTCTCGAGGCTCATCGGTTTCTCGCCGGTAGCCCTTCCTCCTTCTTCTTCCCAGTCGAGCGCCACCTGCTCAGCTCTGTCCATCTCCGCTTCCTCCATCGCCGCACTCGCAAACCCCCCCCTCCCCTCTCTCTCTCTCTCCGTGTTTGGAAGTGTGGAGGAGGAGCAGCGATTGAGTTGGTATTCAGACCCAACAAGCGCGTTGAAGTCAAACCGCAGTCTCTCTCTCTCGCGCCCACCTCTGCCTCGCCGCAACCCACCTCTTTTTCTTTGTTCTTCTCTCTTTGGTTCGCAGTGACGCAAGCGAGAAAGGGAAAAAGAGGGACGCCCAAGAGGTACCACCACCACACTCTGATCTTCCTTCGCCTCCTCTTCTTCCCCTGTTCCCCCTCTCTTCATTATCTCTCTCTGTCTCTCTCTTCCCCATGCTCTCACGCTCTCGCAGTTGGCAAATCTTGATCCTTCTCGAGATGGGTCTCTCCGTCACTTGATATCCCTACGACCCTTTTTCTTCTTTTACTCTCTCGTACCGTCTCTGCGATTTGTCGTGCTGGGGTTGCTTTCTTGGGTGCTCTGTTTTTTTCATATGGGTGTCCGGGCTTCGCTGTGGGTGGTCGTCGCCGTCTCTTGGCTATGCATCCAGGCGCCGGTCCTGCGCTCTCAAGGGGTCCCTGAGTGCAATTCGAGCGATTCCCAGGCATTGGTAGATTTTATGAGCAACTTCGAGTCCCCAGTCCAAGGTTGGGGGCCCAACGTGTCCGCCAATTGCTGCGACTGGCCGGGCGTGTCGTGCGACGGTTCCACCGGTTCGGGCAGAGTGGTGGAGTTGGCCCTCGCGAGCAAGAAGCTCGCGGGCAGCCTCTCGGACTCGCTCGGCCGGTTGGACCAGCTGAGATTCCTCAATCTCTCTCGCAACCTCCTCAAGAGCACACTCCCCGAGTCGCTCCTCCGCCTCCCTAAATTGCAGGTCCTCGATCTCAGCTACAATGAATTCTTCGGACCGGTGCCCGGGATCGCCAATTTGCCCTCGCTCCGCGTTTTCAACATCTCCGAGAACTCTTTCAATGGGTCTCTGCCCGTGTGGATTTGCACGAACTCGACCGGCATTCAGGTGCTTAATCTGGCTGTCAATTATTTCTCTGACGTTATCCGGTCGGGACTTGGCAACTGTGGCTCCTTGCAGAACCTTTCTCTGGCCACGAATAATCTCAATGGTGGGATCAGTGAAGACATCTTCACTCTGGGTCAGTTGGTCCAATTGAGCCTTCAAGAAAATTCCTTTTCAGGGCAGCTCAGCAGCAGGATCGGTAATCTCACGGCACTGGTTCGGCTGGACATTTCGACAAACGAATTCTGGGGGCCAGTCCCGGATATGTTTCAGAACATGAAGAAGCTGCAGTACTTCATAGCTCAGACCAATGGCTTCACAGGCTCCATCCCACCGTCCTTGTCCAATTCGCCGTCGCTTACGTTTCTCAATTTGAGGAACAACTCACTGACCGGTACGATAGCTCTCAATTGTTCGGCATTGAGCAGTCTGGTGTCTCTGGATTTAGGGTCCAACAATTTCAGTGGTCCTTTCCCTGAGGATTTACCCAATTGCCAGAAGCTGCAAAATGTGAACCTTGCACGGAACAAGTTCACAACCCCAATACCTCAAAGCTTCAAGAACTTCTCCAGCCTTTTTTACCTGTCAATCTCGAATTCGAGCCTATCAAACGTCTCATCTGCACTCGGGATCCTTCAGCACTGCGAGAATTTGACAGTTTTGGTTCTCACTCTGAATTACTTTGACGAAGAATTGCCTGGCGACGCGAGTTTGAGGTTTCCGAGTCTTAAGGTTCTTATCATGGCAAATAGTCGACTGACGGGTTCCATGCCCGAGTGGGTGCGGGGATGCACCCATTTGGAGTTGCTGGATTTGTCCTGGAACAGATTGGGTGGAATGATCCCGTCATGGATTGGCGACTTCCAATCTCTTTTCTATCTGGATTTATCAAACAACTCATTCGTGGGCGAGATCCCAAAAGAGATTGCAGGATTGCCTGGCCTCATCAACAGAAATCTGTCAATGGCAGAACCTTCTGCAGATTTCCCACTCTTCGTAAAGAGGAATGTGAGGGCGAGGGGGCTGCAGTACAATCAAGTTACAAGCTTTCCACCAACTGTGGCACTTGGATGGAACTCTCTCAACGGATCAATCTGGCCCGAGTTCGGGAATCTAAAAAATGTCCATATCTTGGATCTCAGCCATAACTTCTTATCAGGTTCGATTCCTGCCAGTTTATCCGGAATGACTAGCCTAGAGACTCTCAATCTGTCTTACAACAATCTGTCGGGAGGTATACCTTCATCATTAGTTCGTCTCTACTTTCTGTCCAAGTTCAGTGTTGCATACAACAATTTGTCCGGGCAAATTCCTACAGGGGGCCAATTCCCTACCTTTCCCAATTCAAGTTTTGAAGGAACCAAACTGTGTGGTGATCATTGTGCTTCTTGCCCAGCGAGTCAAAGTCATCCTGGATCAGCCGATCATTGTCAAAAGCATTCTAAATCCACCGATCATGCCATGAGCGATAGAAACCTTGGAATGATCATTGGACTTGCATTTGGAATGGCCATTGGAATTACACTGGGAACAACTAGGATCGGTGATTCATGTTTACGTGTGATAACAAGATTTTGTAAAGAAAATTGTGGGCGAGATCCCAAAATAGATTACAGGATTGCCTGGCCTCTTCTACAGAAATCTGTCAATGGCTGAACCTTCTCCTGATTTCCCACCCTTCATGAAGAGGAATGTGAGCGTAAGGGGGCTGCAGTACAATCAAGTTACAAGCTTTCCACCGACTGTGGCACTCGGATGCAACTTTCTCAACGGATCAATCTGGCCCGAGTTTGGGAATTTAAAAAATGTCCATATCTTGGATCTGAGGAATAACTTATTATCTAGTTCGATTCCCAACAGTTTTTTTGGAACGACTAGCCTAGAGACTCTTAATTTGTCTTACAACAATCTGTCGGGAGGTGTACCTTTTTCATTAGTTCGTCTCAACTTTCTGTCCAAGTTCAGTGTGGTATATAACAATTTGTCTGGACCAATTCCTAACGGGGGCCAATTCCCAACCTTTCCGAATTCAAGTTTTGAAGGAACCAAACTATGTGGTGATCATGCTTCCCCTGCTTGGTGAGTCAAAGTTACCCTGGATCTACTGATCATAGTCAAAATCATCATGGATCCATGAGTGATAGAAACCTCGGAATGACCATTGGCCTTGCATTTGGAGTGGCCATTGAAATTGCATTGGGAACAACTAGGATTGGTGATTCTGTTTTACTTATGATAGTGAGATTTTGTAGTTGTCTTATGTCGTGTTGATGAAAAACTTTAAAAAGAAGAAGAAGAGGAAATTGTAAATTACTATTTTGTTGGCATGTTGGTATATTTGGCAACTTACAGCCCAATTCTCTTGAAAAACGCTAACTTCAGCTGGGTTCAATTTTTGCCGAATTTATTTATCTCATAAAATATCAATCAAATTTGACCCCGTTAAGCGTATCCCCATGTACATTACGTGCAAGTCTCTTGCCGGCGTGGACTTTAGGCACCAAAGGCCCGCCATTTCAGTCGAAGTCATTTCGTCCATTCGAATCCCCAATCTCTTGGCCAGTTCCATTCTTGAAGAAGAAGACGCATGCTGGCCGCCTTCAAGAGCTTCAGCAGGAAACTGTACGAAACAGCTCCTTTCTCTGCGGGAGAGAAGCTAATTATCGGCACCATGAGAATCCAGTCCTTTGAAGCGAGCTTTTCATTGTTAGAGTCCGAATCCTGCTCGGACCTAGCTTGCTTCTTCACTTTCCCAGTTCTCGATCCGTTCAGCAGCCACCGGGACGCGTAAATCTTCCTGGCATTGCCAAACAAATTGAGGATTCTCTTCGTGAAATAAAGAAAGCGCCCTTCCAAAATACTCCTGCAGCCAAAAAAGGAGCATGTGGTGGATACCAAAATATTAGAATTCGATCTACTTAGAAAAGACATGTACTACTCACTGTGATTGCTTATACATTCGCCTTAAATCATTTTTAGGTCTTTTAGTTAACAGCAAATTGGAGAGAGCACTATTGGCAGGAAAACTTTGGCAGTTCGACTTTTGGGTGAGATAGATCTATATATCTGAACTAAAGGAATATACATTTTGATGGCAAGTTTATGTTAGTTGGCACTTGAGAGTGTGTCCTTTAGGCAGGAGGATGACCTTTATCATTTCCCTATTCTTGTTGGAGTAGGGGTGTAATAGTAAACATAATGATAGTAGATGTATACGCTACAATATTATCACAAATTACGTTGGAAAATACAATTTTTATTTTTATTTTTTATCAAAGGTGGACTGAGTAAAATCCCATCATATTCTTCTTTCCATGATAAACTTTTTGATTAATTACGTTAGGAGAGGAATTATAGCAAGAACCAAGTGCAAGCCCAAATTTCATGTTGATTATGATAACCGAAAAAAAAACAAAAGAGAGGTATCACTTTTGAGAGCTCAGCTGTCTTTCGACTTGACATCGCAGCCCCTCTCTCCCTTCCTTCGTGTTTGAAAGTGTGGAGGAGTATTTGCGCAGGAATTCAGCCGCACCATCTCTCTCTCTCTAGCCCACCTTTCTCAGGGATGTCAACGGGTCGGATTGGATCGACTTGGTGAAATAGCTAGTACGAGTACCTAGAGGGGGGGTGAATAGGTATACAAAATTTTCTCGAAGCTTGCACGATATTTAAACGATTAGAGGATTTGCAACAGTTAAAAATTCAATCGCAAGACTGAGTAAGGGAAAGAGAGAATTGAACGCTCGGTTTATAGTGGTTCGGCTTGATTCAAGCCTACGTCCACTCTTCAAGACCTGATGTACCGATTGGCTGGATTCCACTATGATCAAAGAGATGTTACGTGTTGATCTTCCTTGATTTCTAGGTGTAGAAGATCTACCACACTCACTCAAGGCGTCACAAAGTATAAACACTCTCGTGTACAATTTCGCTCGGTCTCGACTAACAATCAAGGATCTTCGACTCGGAATTTTACTATCGATCACACACTTAAAACAGCTAGACGTCTTCCTTTTATACTCCTTCATGCCATCATAGCCGTTGGCACTTACCAAAGGAATTCCTCCAATCTACCCGTTGGACGGAATCAATCAAGAAGATCATCCGAGCTATTTAAGGAATCGATGATAGCCCATCAATCGTTCGCCCATACAATCGGGATCTCGGTTTCCATGAATAGAATATTCCAAGATTATTTCGTCAACCATCGGATCTTCAATCGATCTTAGATAAGAATTAAAGAATCCGAAATGATTATCCAACCAAGAAATCTATTCCAGAGGATCGAATCCTTAACCATAAACCTCGGCTTAGGATTTCCTTCGACACCTTTGGAGTAGAAAGGCTGTCGGTGAGAATAGACTTAAGTCTTGAGTCCCGAGTCTTAAGTCTTTGAGTCTTGAGTCTTGGGTCTTGAGTCTTGAGTCTTGGGTCTTGAGAGAACAAAGTCTTCGACTTTAAACCCGACGGTCTCCGAACATCCAGACTTTAGACCGAAAGAAACGTTTTGTCGGCTTCAAAATATTCTGGAAATATTTCTCCAACAATCTCCCCTTTTTGATGGTGACAAAACTTTCTTGAAGATTTGAACAACTTTGACCTGCAAAACATTTCTCAAGTAATATGGCTAACTCATAAAGATTAATAAAACAACCGGACGCATCCACGAGAAAATTGGTTAGTCTTTCATGAGAAACACCATATAACAACACTTGAATAAATGCAACCAGTCAAGTTCATAATCCGCAATCCACAGTCAATTCAGTCAAATTCACACCCAAATTCAAGTTCTCAAGTCATACTCAAAAACATAACCACAAAGGTCAAAGTTTAAAGTTTTAAAAAATAAAAGTTCAAATTGGTTCTCCCCCTTTTTGTCAGCATTGAAAAGGGTGAGAAAAGAGTCATGTCCGCTTGGGAATGCGCACGATCCGGAAATCCCCAATGGATGGACTACTCCTTCAAGCTTCTTCGAGTCTTCTCGCAGACGAGCTACCTCTTCTCCCTTGGCATTGGCTTGGAGTTGCTGAGCGAGGTCTTTGAATTTATCTTCCATAGAGACCGAAGATTCTTGTCCAGCATGCTTCAAAGCTTGGATTTCACGGTCGAACATATATCCGGTTACGCATTTCCGAGAAGAATATTCATGATACTACGAAGATCTCGCAGAATCATCCGTCTCGTGTATGCGGCATTGGCTTTCTCGAGATGGTGTGTATGCGACGATGGTGCTTTGCGTTCGGTCCGGCAGATTTGGAATCGATGTATCACCTTCTTCGTGCAATTGAGAGACTGAACTTCTTCCGGGTCTTCGGAGATTGTCTTAGATCTTCAGCAACATGAGGTGTAGACCTTTCTTGCACGCTTACTCCCCTGTCTCTAGGACATCGAGAGGGGAAGAATGATGATCATGCTCGGGATTTCCCTTCTCTCCAGCATTTATCCAGACTGTTCTTTTTCTTCGTCTCCTTCTTCCTCAACTTCTTTCTCCTTCTTTCTCTGTTCTTCTTCTTCTCTCGCTTCTGCTGAAGTTTACGTCGAATGAGACACAGAACGTCTTGTTCTTGTCGATCTTTGGAATAGTGGGATCTTCATCATCTTCATCTTCATCCTCATCCTCCAGGATAAGAGTTCTTTTCCTCTTTTTCGAAGAGGCACCAATAGCCTCCTTTCCTTTCCTTTTTGAAGCAGATCGGATTGGAGATTTCACCTTGAATTTCTCCATTGCCTTAGAAAGTTCTTTCGAGACGCATCTTCATTAACATTTTCAACCCTACCACCATCTTGTCACACGGTCGAACACAAAAAGTATGTGGCAGTTCAATATTCAGATGTCGAAGATCTTGGTCACGCAGACAGGATAAGGCAATTGTCCTTTGTCTTTTGACACGCTCTCGTACATATGGAAAAGAATAGTGTGCGGGAGAGAAAATTTCCGTCCGAGTTGATCGCATACATCAACTTTGCTTCAGAAAAAGATACGAAGTCTTTGACGTAGACTTGGTCTAAGACAATTGATCACAATCTTATGAAGCACAATGTTGATGGCATTCATCCTGGAATAGATGATTTTCTTATCAACGTCCCTATCTTTGACAAGATCCGAGTAGTACGAGCGGGTGAGACTTTGATTGGGAGATAGCGTCCCCTTTCAACTCCAATTATGTCCGCCAACATATTCACATCTACCACATAGACTTGGTCTCGGACATCGAATGAAATTCTATTCGCATCCAAAAAGCTAAGATTTGAATAGAAGTAAGCGGTCGAGTTGATCATACCCGTCTCGTAGAGTCGAGCAAAAAGTCTCAAGTTGAAGCAAACTCAACTTCTCCCTTAAGTTCAAGTTGATGGAATCCAGGAAGTCAAAGTCGACACTTCTAGGGTTGATTACCCCTCTTTTCAACAGTCTGAAATACACTTTTTCTTGATCCTTGGATTTAAACAAATCCACCCGATTTCCTTTCACCTTTGCAGCCACACCCATTCTAGGTTTAAATTCAAGGAACATTTTGTCATCATCGTTCCCATCAATCGATTCTGTCCGGCATACGAGGATCACTAGGAATGTTCGCTAGAGCCTCTTCTCGCTCTTCCTTTCGGAGCAATTCCCAACTCTTCCATTTTCCGCAGAAAAGATACTCATTCCCATAATTTTTGTCCTTAAGAAAGTCATCTATATACTTTAATGAAGAACCGGTGCTTTTCAACGCACGATAAAGCTTATAGATATGAGAGGGTTTTTGGACTCTTCTTGGTCGGCATCCTCGATAATGTCTTCTTCTAGATTTTGACTTGCACCTTGTGGGTCAGGAGATGCTGAATGACGTGGAGGAGAGCGAATCGGACTTTGTCGCTGACTTGGTGAGTCTTCTTCCTCATTAAGATCGAAGTGAGTCGGTCCCTTCTCCATTCTTTGTGGTCCCCTGTTTGCGATTCTTGATGATTTCCTCGAAGACGACATCTTTCTTTGTCTATTGGAGGATTTCTTCACTTGCTTTTCCCAAGAAAAATGACCACTTTTTCGACGATGAGAGAGTAAAAACAGATCGGGAGGAGAGTGTCTTTTAGGGTTTTGAAAATTGGGGGTAGAATGACTGTGTATTTATATGTGCCTCGGATTTGAAAATAGAATTTTAAACGGTACAAGGAAAGTGTACGAACACTCCTTTTTCAAAATCAATAACTGCCAAAAATAACTTCCTCTAAAAAAGACAAGTTTTCAAATTTCACACGAATTATATCTGAATAAAAGAACGTACCTTTTTGAGATAAAATAAGCAACTTACAGTCTTTAGCGATGAATGATTGAGTCTCAGGATTTAAAGTCTAAGAGATCAGAGTCTTAGAGTTGGTGAGTCTCTAGACTTTAACTTCTTCAAGCTTCAAAATGTTGAGTCTTGAGCGGATGAAGTCGAATTGATTCTTCTCCAAAGGCTTTGTGAATATGTCCGCTAGTTGACTTTTTGAATCAACAAATTGAATTGAGATTTCTCCATTTTGAATATGATCTCTAATGAAGTGATGACGAATCTCAATATGCTTTGCTCTAGAATGAAGGATTGGATTTTTGGTGAGATTGATCGCACTTGTGTTGTCACATCTGATTTCTGTGCATGAGTCTTCAATGCCAAAGTCTTGTAGCTGTTGTTTTATCCATAGAATTTGCGAACAGCAGCTTCCAAGAGCTACATACTCGCGCTCGTCATTGAAAGAGCTACAGTGCTTTGCTTCCTTGAAAACCAAGACACCGTCCCTGTTTCCAAGCGAGTTGACAAGTTCCGAAGTGCTCTTTCTATCGACTCGCAACCGGCCAGATCTCGCATCTCGAGTATCCTAGAAGATTAAAGTCTCCCCTCTTTGGATACCAAAGACCGATGCTTGAAGATGAAGCAACGTATTTGATAATACGTTTCACGGCAATGAGATGTGATTCTCTAGGATCGATTGAAACCTAGCACGATACAAACACTAAACAAAATATCGGGTCTAGAAGCGTAAGATAAAGAAGTGAACCGATCATGCTCCCGTACAGCTTTTGATCTACTTTCTTCCCTTCTTCATCCTTGTCTATCTTCTGAGAACATGACATTGGTATGTCGGTCTTCTTGCACTTTTCCAATCCAAACCTTTTGACAAGATCATTCGCATATTTTTCTTGATGAATGAAAGTTCCTTCCTTCATTTGTTTCATTTGAAGTCCAAGAAAGAATGTTAATTCTCCCATCATACTCATTTCAAATTCATCCCGCATAGACTTAGAAAATTTCTTGCAAAGACTTTCATTAGAGGATCCAAAAATAATGTCATCAACATATATTTGAACAAGTAAGAAGTTTTTGTTTTCCTTTTTGATAAATAAAGTAGTATCTACTTTACCTTTGACAAAACCATTTTGTAATAAAAACTTACTTAGTGCAGTCGTACCAAGCTCGAGGTGCTTGCTTTAGACCATACGAGCCTTTTTCGGATCTAAAGACCGAGTCCGGCTTCTTTGGGTCTTCAAATCCAGCGGTTGTTCCACATAAACTTCCTCATGGATAAATCCATTTAGGAAAGCACTTTTGACATCCATTTGGAATAACCTGAAATTTTTGTAACAAGCAAACGCAAGTAATAGTCGAATAGCTTCTAACCTTGCAACCGGGTGCGTAGGTCTCGTCATAGTCTATTCCTTCTTCTTGCGTATAGCCTTTGGCCACGAGTCTTGCTTTGTTTCGTACGACTTTTCCTTTTTCGTCCATCTTGTTCCGAAAACCCATTTGGTTCCAATAACGAGTTTACCTTTTGGTTTAGATGTCAATTCCCGAGACATCATTGATGTTGAATTGTCTCGAGCTCTTCTTGCATAGCTTCGATCCAGCTTTCATCGGATAAAGCTTCTTCTATGCTTTTTGGTTCAATTTCAGAGATGAGAGCCACAGCACTAGATTCTTCATGCCTTTTTGATCTGGTACGGATTCCTTCATTAAGTTCGCCAATAATAAGATCTTTGGGATGACTGGATTTGTGCTTCCAGTTACTAGTTGATTTGCCAGGTTGATGATCTCTTTCTTTATTTGATTCTCCATGAGCGTCTTGATGATGGGCTTCAAGACTCTGAGATTGTTCTTGAGATGTAGACATCTGAAGGTCTAGAGCGGGTTCAGTCTCTTCGTACTGAGTCTTGCTAGATTCATCTTGCACTGAGTCTTGGAATTTGACATTCATTGATTCTTCCACAGACTGGCTTTTCTTGTTGTAGACTCTGTAGGCTTTGCTTGATGTAGAATATCCAAGGAAGATGCCTTCATCTGATCTTTCTTCAAACTCCAATGCTCTGGGTTCTTGTAGGTCCGAAGAGATCCATATGAAGCAACTGCTTTCCCAGAATGCATGGAGTGCATAAGTCAGACTTTTGGTAAGGCAATTTAGGTAGTCCTCGAACAAGCTGCTTTGAAGAGATTTTGGCTAATTGCTTCTTGTTGATATGGCCAAGTTTTCTGTGCCATAGAACTGCTTCATCTTGAATTGAGATTAAGCATTGTTCTTCATTTAGCTTTACATCAAGGAGGTAAATGTTTCCATGCCTTCGACCCATGAAAGACCGAGTCGAATCTTTGCTAATTCCGAACATATGCCTTCTTGAAAAGAGATCTTGTAACCCGTATCACACGGTTGGCTAATGCGAGTAGATTGTAGTTGAGTCCTTCCACTAGAGAGACATTGCTTATTGTGAGATTTCCAATTTTCACGATTCCGAATCCCACAATACTTCCTTTGCTATTTCCTCCGAATGAAACTTTTGCACCATTTACTTGAATAAGCTTTATGAAACAATTTGAGTCTCTGTCATGTGTCTTGAGCATCCTTTGTCAAGATACCACTTTACCTTCTTTTTGACAGAGACTCGCATTCAAAAGAGAGTCTCAAGCTTTCTTTGGTACCCAAATTTTCTTGGGTCCTTTGGTGTTAGTAGGATGAGCATTATTGGGCCATACTCTTTTAACAGCCTCCAAACCATAGGACACTCTTTTTCAAAATGATCCCGACAATTACACTTGGAACACCTTAAAGCATTTCGTCCTACATGTGCTTTACAAAAATTCTTTTAAAATGATTTTTATAAGCCTCTCTCGATGGTCTTTTCTTAATTCTTTCTTTTACTTTCGGAAAATCAATCAAAGGGATTGTTTCATTGTCATACCTAGACCCGACTTATTGAAGTAAGGTCTTTGGATTGAAAGAACTTTTTCAAGTTTTTCAGACCCTATTGAAAATTTCTTTGAAATATTTGATAAATCAGTTTTTAAGAAAGCATTTTCTTTCGAAAGATTGTCTTCACTCTCTTTAAGAGTAGAAACATTCAAGTCTAAATTTTTTACCTTTTCTTCCAAAATGTTTTCCTTTTGTTTTAAAACTGAGTTTTCCTTTTTAAGTTCGGAAATCTTTTTAAGAGAAGTCTTAAGACCGAAACATAACTCATCAATATATTTAGAGACTTTGACGGGGATTTTATAATCACTTACCTCAAATTCACTCGTTCGAGTAAGTCGATCCAGTCGATCCAGTCCGAGTCGATTGTGCCATCGGACACGAGTTGGCATATTCCTCATCACTCTCTTCACACTCTCAGATCGCTCCGTGTCTCGGCTTTGAGAGCTTTTCGAGACTTCTCACCTTTTCCTCTTTTCTTTTTCGAAGAGGACAAGTTGGGTCGATGTGTCCCTTCTTTTTACATTCGAAGCAAACTACATCTTTGTTTGGTTCCACATCATCAACAGACTTGGTCTGCATTGTCTCGAAAACTCGTTTCTTTGGAATGAACCTTCGCCTTTTCTATTCAGTTTTGAATCTTCTTATCATGAGGGCGAGCTCCTCATCATCCATATTATCTTCTGAATCGCATCATCGAATCATCATTTGATTTTAGTGCAATAGATTTCTTACCTCTTGGATCTTCGTCTTCATTAATTCGTTCCACTTCGTAAGATCGAAGAGTTCCAATCGATTCGTCTAGATAATGGCATGATTCTTTGCGTCTCTCTTATTGAAGTCTTTATATGATTCCAATCCTTGGAGAGTCCACGCAGAATCTTGTTCACCTTCATAGGATCAGAAATTTTTGTCCTTGGTTCTCAAGACCATTGACAATATCTGTAAAACGACTAAACATGTCAGTTATAGATTCTCCTGATTTCATTTTGAAGGATTCATATTGACCAAGAAGAATATTAATTCTGGTCTCCTTCACTCGATCTGTCCCTTCATAAGTGATATGTAACCTGTCCCAGACTTCTTTTGCTGTAACACAAGAAGATATTCGTTATATTCAGTTGGTGATAAAGCACAATATAAAGAATAAATCGCTTTCGCATCGAGTGCTTGTCTCTTGTTTAGTTCTTCTTGAGACATTCCGCTGGCTTCAACAGTTTCTTTCCCTCTTTTCAGAGATTGATGCAAAGCAGCAAGGAGTGATTCCTCTTTCCACAACGTCCCATTCCGGAGGATCCTTTGATCGTAGGAAAGCTTTCATCTTGTTTTTCCAGATGTTGTAATCCTTTCCATCGAAGTAGGGAGGTCTGGTATTGCTTTGCCCCTCCATCAGCCCTGGTGCTAGCATACTAGCCATGGATCTTTTACTCTGAAGTAAGACACTTCAAACAGAGTGAGAACACGAGCTCTGATACCAATTGAAATAGCTAGTACGAGTACCTAGAGGGGGGTGAATAGGTATACAAAATTTTCTCGAAGCTTGCACGATATTTAAACGATTAGAGGATTTGCAACAGTTAAAAATTCAATCGCAAGACTGAGTAAGGGAAAGAGAGAATTGAACGCTCGGTTTATAGTGGTTCGGCTTGATTCAAGCCTACGTCCACTCTTCAAGACCGACAGCCGATTGGCTGGATTCCACTATGATCAAAGAGATGTTACAAAGTGTTGATCTTCCTTGATTTCTAGGTGTAGAAGATCTACCACACTCACTCAAGGCGTCACAAAGTATAAACACTCTCGTGTACAATTTCGCCGTCTCGACTAACAATCAAGGATCTTCGACTACGGAATTTTACTATCGATCACACACTTAAAACAGCTAGACGTCTTCCTTTTATACTCCTTCATGCCATCATAGCCGTTGGCACTTACCAAAGGAATTCCTCCAATCTACCCGTTGGACGGAATCAATCAAGAAGATCATCCGAGCTATTTAAGGAATCTGATGATAGCCCATCAATCCTGTTCGCCCATACAATCAGGATCTCGGTTTCCATGAATAGAATATTCCAAGATTATTTCGTCAACCATCGGATCTTCAATCGATCTTAGATAAGAATTAAAGAATCCGAAATGATTATCCAACCAAGAAATCTATTCCAGAGGATCGAATCCTTAACCATAAACCTCGGCTTAGGATTTCCTTCGACACTGGAGTAGAAAGACTGTCAGTGAGAATAGACTTAAGTCTTGAGTCCTGAGTCTTAAGTCTTTGAGTCTTGAGTCTTGGGTCTTGAGTCTTGAGTCTTGGGTCTTGAGAGAACAAAGTCTTCAGACTTTAAACTGACGGTCTCCGAACATCCAGACTTTAGACTGAAAGAAACGTTTTGTCAGCTTCAAAATATTCTGGAAAGATTTCTCCAACACTTGGGTCACCATGAAACCTGAACATCATATGTAGTTCTTGGGTTCCGAACAAGAACTCGCACTGTTCATAACCCGAACTGAAAAAGCAGACTGAGGAGGGTCAGGATATCTTCTCTTACTTCTCCATTTTTTTTGTACTTACGATTTCTTTCTGGTCTGCTGGCATTTGTTTAATTTTGGTGAACCACTGATCTATTCATATATCCTGTCAAACAAGATATAGAAGGAGAAACGCCAACCTTTTGGCATAAATGGAAATCAAGTCCTTGCTTTTGCTTTCTGTGACAAATTCCTTCCGTGACCTCTCATTCATGCTTCCACAAAGAAAGGAACACAGACAATCACAAGTGGGATCAAGCTGTGGAACTAGGATTCCTGCAAACAAAATTCGTGACTTCCTGATATCATTAATCATCACCAAATGGAGACGACTTCAGAGCTGTGTCCACGTAAGCGTAGTGAGAAACATTAGCCTGTATTTTTCTTGGAGGTCTGCACAGAGCAAGAGCCCCTCGAGGCTAGATTTGGCTCTGCAACGACTTCAGAGATCTATACTTTGAATCCAAAGTCGAGTTTGACAGGGTCTCCAGATACACAAGGCGCAAGAATGCAATCCATATCTGCACACGGCACAAGATACTTCAGTATTGAATACTGGATACATAAAGCCAGGAGAGCATTAACCCATTACATGGGGTGGGCTCTGCTTCTGCTCAGGCTTTGTCCAAGGGAGGAGACATCCAAAGCAGCGAAAATCTTGCTTTGGATTCGTGTCAAAACGGGGAAAGTCCTGCTTTTTTTTTTTTTTTTTTTTTCCTTTTCTGTAAGCCATAGATACAGAATCTGCGAGGCACTTCCACAGACAGCTGATCCCAAAGGGCAATCTGAGACTAGCAACATGGTTGGAAAGTCTCCGAGTTTCTGAGTGCAAAGCAGCAAGCTGGTGGGCAGTTGGTTCTCACATTAGTCAGTTGGCCTCGATGCAACCACAGATCAAACCAGAAAAGAGAAGCATGTCATCAAGATTCTGGACTCACTCACTGGTACAGCAAAACCAGATCAGCAAGATCACCGATGGCCATGACACAGATGATCAGAATGTTATACCTGACATTACTGCCACCTTTTCGTGTGTGGGATAACAGCACACCCAGCAACAACTAAATAGGCTTCTAAAAAAGAATCCAAGTTTAACAAGTGCTGATCTCTACCTCCATCGGTAATTGAGAGAAATCAATATCAAGTTTGGCTCCATGAATCCTAGTTGGCGACTCTGCATTAAATTCACAATGAAAATAAGAACTCAACAATCATTGTAATATAGCAGACATTGTATACTATAAACATATCTTTTAAACTGACTAGAAATATTCAAGTTCTTCTAAGTCCTCCATTGAAGGTGAAATTTGTGCATAACCAATCTTGAACGCATACAAGAGCCTCCAAACTTAGAATCAAGACGCTGTGAAACAAGTCAACCACACAAAATCCAATGCTAAATGCGGCTTCTGATGCTACAGGCAAGATGCGGACGGTCAAAATGTCTCAAGCAATGTAAGAGAGAATAGATATATTGAAGCATTTAGTTTACATCGAATCGAGATATCAAAGTTGAGACCCTAAGTTTCACATGTTTCGACCCAATATTCGATTCAACCGGTCTTTTCTTTGTTCTTCTTTCCTTGATTCAGAGTGAAGCGAGAAAGAAAGCACCGCCACTTTCCTTGCCTCCTCTTCGCTCTTCCCCTCTCCCCAGGGCGGAGGAGGAGAAGCAATCGGGTTCGGATTCACCCTTAACAAGCAAGTTGAAGTCAAACCGCACAATTTCTCGCTCTCTCTAGCCCAGTTCTCTCGCCACAATCCCTCATTTCTTTGTTCTTCTCTTTGTTTCACAGTGAAGCAAGCAAGAGAAAATAGGAAGCCGATGAAGAACCACCACTTTGATTTCCTTGCCTCCTCTTCCCTCTTCCCCTTGCTCCATTTTCTCTCTCTCCATGCTCGCCCGCTCTTACAATTCACAAATCTCGATCCTTCTCAAGACGGGTTTCTCTGTCACTTAAATCCCTCTACGGTTCTTTTCCTCTGTTAAATTCTCATACGGTTTCTGCGATCAATCATATTGGCGTCTTCTTTTTGGGTGCTCTGTTTCTTCATATGGGTGTACGAGGTTTGTTGTGGGTGGTCGTTGCCGTCTCTTGGCTGTTGGCGTGATTGGTGCTGGCCCTTCTATTTGGGAAGAAATTATTTAGATTTGTTTTGATATGAGAAGAAATTATGTAGATTTGTTTTGATATGGGAATTGTCTTATTTTTTCATTGTCTTCCTTTCCTGTACTTCATCAATAAAATGGCAGTCCCTCTCTCAAAGGCAATATGACAAAAAGAAAACTTTGAGAGAGGATTACCCTAGGATGTAGGCATATTGCTGAACCTCATTAAATCGTGTCTTTTTTAATTTCTTCTTTGTATTAGAGCAGGTACATACCTGTTTATGCATTTGATCCATCCGTGTCCTAAGTCCTTCTTGGTGTATGCACGGTTGTTGTTCAAATCATGACTGATTCGAGTTCGGCCAATCCTGAACTTGGCTCCACCACCACCGGTCAATGACTCACCAACATATTGCTGAATGAGAAGAACTTTCTTCCATGGTCTCGTGCTATTACTGTGGCCCTTGGGGGTGGATTGAAGCTTGGTCATATCAATGGCCAAATAAAAGCGCCTCCTGAGAGGGATGCAAAATTTGATGAAGTACAAGCCAACGACAGTTTGGTTATGTCTTGGATTTTTAACTCTATGGAATCTCAAGTGTATGAGATTTTTGCATGTTCCCCTACAGCTCTAATCTTGTGGGAATCGTTGAATAAGACGTATGGACAAGCTCAAAATGCATCTCGAATATTCGAATTGCAACAAGAGATTGCTAACTCTAAGCGAGAACCCTCTCAATCTTTCACCAACCATCTTGGAAATATGAAGAGAAGGTGGGATGAACTTTGTATGTATAGGCCAGCGACCCAAAATGTGGTGGATTATATTCGACGGGAGGAGCAAGATCGCGTCTTCCAGTTATTGGCTAGCATTGGGCCTCAGTACAAAGACGTGAGAAGACAAATTCTGATGAGTCCAAAATTGCCTTCGTTTGATGAAGTTTGTGGCTTGATTCAAGGAGAAGAGACAAGATGTCGAGTGATGAGTGTCTTGCCTAGTCTTGATAAACCAATCTCTAAAAGTTCAGCTCATAAGGCTGTGATGAACTACCAACGTGGTGAATTTGTGGTGAAATTGGCAAAGGGAAAAAATAAAGGCCCGTCGATTTCATTGTGACCATTGTGATTGAGATGGTCACTCCAAAGACAGGTGTTGGTTACTTCATCCTCATCTTCGTGCCATAAGGTTCAAGAAGCAAAACTTGCTGCCCCAGGAAATTCTATAGAGTTTTGGTCAAAACTGGAGTCCTTGGCACGACAATTTCAACAACTACTTCAGATGCAAGGGCAAGGGGTGATTGGTTCGAGATCTTCGGGTCCTTCATCAAATTCAGTCAACATGGTTAAGACATTGGGTACCACTCTTTTAACCCAATCTAGTACTCAATTCATCATAGATTCGAGAGCTATCGATCACATGTGCAGCTTGACAGATTTACTTTTTAATGTCGCCTCAATTGCCTCATATCCACCTATTACTGTGGCTAACGGAATGCAGGTTCCAACGCAAGGAGCAAGACAACTTAAGTTGCTCTCACAAAAATATGATGTTTTGGTTGTGCCTGATTTGTCTTCTAATTTACTATCTGTGAGCAAGTGCACTAAAGAATTAAATTGCAATACTATCTTCTCTCCTTCAAAGGTGTTGTTTCAAGATTGTAGTTACCAAGAAGACGATTGGTGAAGGACGGCTACAAAATGGCCTCTTCGTCCTTGACTATCATACGAATGCCTTGGTGGCAAGGAAGAATGCGATGGATGCTTCAAGACTTTGGCACATGCGCATGGGTCATCCTTTTGACCATGTTGCAAGCTATTGATAAAAATTTATTTCATAATTGCAATACTTGTGACTCTTGTCATTATGCTAAACAACATAGATTACCTTTTCCTCAAGGCTCTAATTTAGCTTCTGAAGTGTTTGATCTAGTACATTCAGATGTTTGGAGTGCTCCAATTGATTCAAGAGATGATTTTAAGTATTTTGTTTCTTTTATTAATGACAAATTGCGAGCTACTTGGCTATACCTTCTCAAAGCTAAGAGTGATGTGGTCACTATTTTTCAGGAATTTTGTAGCATGATTCAGAATCAATTCAAAACATGCATAAAGGTCTTATGCACTGAAAATGGTACATAATATTCCAATAAGACCTTCCAATCTTATTTGAGTAGCTTGGGCATTATTAATCAAACTTCATGTGTAGATACACCTCAACAGAATGGGGTGGCAGCACGAAAGAATCGACACCTTCTTGAGGTGACTCAAGCTTTATTATTTTCCGGAGGCATGCCGAAGACTTGTTGGAGCAATGTTGTTTTAACTAGCTGTTATCTTATTAATTGACTTCCTAGTCATGTTCTAGGTTACAGATGCCTATGGAAATTCTTTACGGGCGCAAACTTAATATCTTGCATTTAAGGGTTTTTGGTGTGTATGTTATGTGCACTCTCGAAGCGGTGGTAAGCTTGACCCTCGTGCTAAGAAGTGTGTGTTCATGGGCTATTCATCAACAAAAAAAAGGATACAAATGCTTTGATTCAACCACTAGGCAAATGTATATATCGCGTGATGTTTCATTTGATGAATCTACTATGTTTTTTCATTCCAGGAGTGCAATTCAGGGGGAGTACAATGAGTTGACAGTTGAATTAGCTCTTATTCCTATGGTTAATGAGTTAAACAATGGCCTTGGAATTGAAAGTAACCCACGGAATGACCTCGAAGGAATAGATGAGACTGAAGAAATAATCAGCAATGATAGCCCCGAATCAATGCCCACACCAAGGACAACTTTGGATTAGACAGCTACCGAATTGGTTCCCACTGCTTCCGAACTTGCTTCTGTTCGGAGATCTACCCGTGTGTCTAAACCCTCAACAAAACTTCGGGATTTCACCACTTATCATACGGTACAGTATCCCATCTAGAATCACATTGGCTATGAGAAGTTATCTTCTGTTTTGTTGGTTTTTTATTTGTTCTTGAAGAGACCATAGAACCTAATAGTTTTGAGGAGGTCAGCAAGCGGCCTATATGGGTTGAAGCCATGAAAGATGAGCTACAGGCACTTGATAGGAATAATACTTGGGATGTAGTTCGCTTTCCTAATGGAAAGCGCACTGTTGGGTGTCGTTGGATTTATAAAGTTAAATAAAATAGTGATGGCTCGGTAAAAAGGTACAAAGCTAGGTTGGTTGCTAAGGGATACACCTAGACTTATGGTATTGATTATAAGGAAACTTTTACTCCTATTGTAAAAATGAACACTATCGGGGTTCTTATGTTGGTTGCAATCAATTGTGGGTGGCCTCTATTTCAAATGGATGTGAAGAATGCATTCCTTCATGGTGATCTCGAAGAGGAAGTTTACATGGATCTTCCGCTTGGGCACCGCTTACGAAGAGAAGAAGGGATAGTGTGTAGACTCAGGAAGTCTATATATGGACTCAAACAATCCCCTCAAGCTTGGTATGGAAAAGTTAGCACCTCTCTTCTTAAGTTTGGATATAATTGAGGAGCAACTGATTCCTCTATGTTTACCAAGGCTGATGAAAACGGTCTTGTGGTACTTCTTGTATATGTTGACGATATTGTCATCATCGGGAGTAATTAGTTAGGGATTGATGCACTCAAAACTCAGTTGCACCAGGAGTTCAATATTAAAGATATTGGACAGCTGAAATATTTCTTGGGTATTGAGGTGGCAAATTTTGGCAAAGGATTTTTCCTTTCACAGGGAAAATATGTTTTGGATCTATTGAAGGAGACTGTCAAGATAGGTGCAAAGCCAGCTAGTGTTCCTATGGACTATAGCAAGAAAATGGTTTCAGATGACTTTCCTTTGCAAGATGTGGGTCGATTTTAGCGTCTTGTCGGCAAACTAATCTACTTAACTATTACTAGACCTGATATTACTTATGCCGTTAGTTTTGTGAGTCAATTCATGCAAAATCCTACACAAGGACACGTGTTTAGTTGATTATTTGCTGAGGTACTTAAAGGCCACACAGGGGAGAGGTTTATTGATGAAGAACGATGGTCACATAGAAATAGTTGGATATACCGATGCAAACTGGGCTGGAAGCCCTCGTGACCGAAAGTCCACCTCTGGATTCTGTATGTTCGTAGGAGGTAACATTGTCACATGGAAAAGTAAGAAACAATCTGCGGTTGCCTGGTCAAGTGCTGAAGCAGAGTATCGGGCAATGGCATTTGCCACTAGTGAAATCGTTTGGCTACGATTGCTACTTGAGGAATTGGGTTGTAGGCCTTCAGATTCACCTACAAAATTATTTTGTGACAACCAAGCTACTACTCACATCGCCTCGAACCCTATGTTTCATGAAAGGACTAAATACATTGAGGTGAACTGCCATTTTGTACGGGAAAAGGTTCAAGACAAAACCATTGAGACAACTTATATCCGGAGTGGAGAACAATTGGCGGATGTGTTAACCAAAGCTCTTCCTAAGGGCCCATTTCAAGAGATAGTGAGCAAGTTGACCTTCGATGATATCTCCGGTCCAACTTGAGGGGGAGTGTTGGCGTGATTGGTGTTGGCCCTTCTATTTGGGAAGAAATTATTTAGATTTGTTTTAATATGGGAAGAAATTATGTAGATTCGTTTTGATTTCTATAATTTTGGAAATTGCCTTATTTTTTCATTGTCTTCCTTTCCTGTACTTCATCAATAAAATGGCAGTGCCTCTCTCAAAGGCGATATGACAAAAAGAAAACTTTGAGAGAGGATTGCCTGAGGACGTAGGCACATTGCTGAACCTCATTAAATCGTGTCTTCTTTAATTTCTTCATTGGCTATGCCTTCAAGTGCATGTCCTGTTCTCTCAAGAGGACCTCGTATGCAATTCAAGCGATTCCAAAGCATTGCTAGACTTGATGAGCAACTTTGATTCCCCAGTGGACGGTTGGGGACTTGAAGCTTCCGCCAATTGCTGTGACTGGCCGGGCGTGGTTTGCAAATCTTCGTCTTATCTCAGCCTGAGTACGGTCCCTCTAGTTCACCCAGTGTGGTGGAGTTGCTCCTCGCGGGCAAGAAGCTTGCAGGCAATCTCTCAGACTCACTCCGCAAGTTGGACCAGCTGAGATTCCTCAATCTTTGTCACAACATCCTCGTGAAGCACACTCCCCGAATCTCTCCTTCACCTCACTAATTTACAGGTCCTTGATCTAAGCTAAAATGAATTCTCGGGACCGGTCCCTGAGAGCGCCAATCTGCCCTCACTCTGTGTTTTCAACATCTATAACAAATTTTTCAGTGGATCTCTGCCTGTGAGGATATGCGCGAACTCAACCTGCAGTCAGGTGCTTAATCCGGCTACCAATTATTTCTCTGGCGTTATCCAGCCGGGACTCGGCAATTGTAGCTCCTTGCAGAACCTTTCTCTAGCCACAAATAGTCTCACGGGAATCTATGGAGATATCTTCACTCTGGGTGATTTGTGATTGGAAGTTTGTTTGTAAAAACAAACCAAGTGCATGTTTTATTGTCCCACATAAGAAAAGTGGGAGGGAGTGGGCCAATTAATAAGTATGAAGTTTCTTTTGTATACCAAAAGGAATGATTGGGTGTGGGTTAGATCCCACCATCGGGTGAGTAATTATTTGGCAATCCAACAAATCAGGAACAAGATTTAGCTTGTTCAAATTTTATCAATCTTAAAAAAGAAGGAACAAGATTTGAATTAATAAAAGTATGATCATATATGGATAAATGAATCTAACAAATGAGGAACAAGATTCAGATTATTGAATTTTTTTCAATTTTAAACAATAAGGAACTAGATCTAGGTTAATATAAGTATGTAGATTGATGAGTGAGGATATTTACTTATGAAAATATTTTGATATAAAACAATTCGAATATCAACTTGATACAACTCTAAATAATTTCTAGTTTTACTATTATAGAGACTATAAGCTAAAATTTACTTAGATGGAACTACCTAAATATTTATAAAGATCAAAAAGGTGAAAATGTGATAAAAACATGGAAACTTGTAAATAGAACAAAATGACTGATTTGGCTTAATTTTGGAAAGTTCAAGAACTATATTAAATAAATTGAAACTATAGAGATTACATTGAATATTTAGAAATGGTTCCAAAACCAAATTGATCAAATAAAAAGTTTAGGGACGATATTATATATTTGGCTAAAATTTGAGAACTATTGGTGTCAATTTCATTTACTAGATGTTGATAAAATTCTAATACTTGGTTTTTTAGGGCCCAATTCTCTTAAAAAGCACCATTTCTTAGTGCGCAGCCTTATCTATTCCCGTTATCTTTTCATCCAATGATGACGAAGAAGTTCTAATGTGTCAACTCCGCATATTACTCCATATAAATTATCTCCACTTCAGTTGGCGACTTGGATTTGAGGCACCGACACACTGCCGCTCTGGTCAGCGTCGTTTGCCGACTTGAACACAGCTTGCTCCTCCAGATTCCTAGCTCTTGCTGCGTCAGACAGCCACCGAGATGCGCAAGTCTTCAGCCCTTCTAAATTCTTTAGCAGCTGAAGAAAGAGCATGTGGTGCATACCAAAAGATTATAAGTAGTTCCTTACTGCTTTTGAAATGACTGTTTTTACTTTAGTTGCGATATAAGATAAGATGCAAGAACATCTTGATGATGTTCTAATTTAGGTAGATTGAAGGTATGATCACTAAATGATTAATTTCTAATGATGCTTTGAATATTTCTTTTTCAAATCCAACAGTGTAATTTAGATATCTTCCTTTCATATTGAGATAATTGTCTAAAAAGTTTTAAACCTATTGTACGAAGACCACTTTAGTCCTAAATCTTCTAATGATTTGATAATTCGGTTTTAAAATTTTTAATTATGCTAATTTAGTCCTAAATCTTTTGAAGATTTGTCAAGATAATCATAAATCTATTATTTAGATATTTGGTTGGAAAGACTATATTGGCAAATCATTAAAAGGTTTAAGGCTAGTTTGGCAAATTATCAAAATATTTAGGACTAAATTAGTAAATTATCAAAATGTTTAGGACTAAATTCACACAATTGAAAGCTTTATAAATGACTTGGTCTTCATACAATAGGTTTGGGACTTTTTAGATAATTTTTCCTTTAATATTTAGTTCGATAAGCTTAAGAATATTTTTATACCATGAGGTCTTCGTTTACTGCCCCTAAATGTTCTCGTTTTCTATTTCCATCATTCATGGTCCGTTAACTCAAATTGATTGCAGTAGCTTTAAAGTATAGCTAGTGCAAGTGCAACAAAGCACTTTTTCTCTGTTTAAATTATAAATACCAACAGTAACTCATGGGATTATACGTTAGAAATTGATTTGCAAAATGGTCAACAATACCATCTAAACTGCTCCACGCGAAGCGGGTAAATGACCATTTCTAGTATAACACTTGGATATGTTGCATCTCAAATGCACTATACTCGAAGTACAAATACCCTAGTGTATAACTCACAGCCTACTAATATCTTGAGTTTATTCCATCACTCGTGATATTGGAAGGTAGATATGGTTTCCCATAAGCACCTCCGATGGAATTTCACGTGTGGAATATAAATGTACGAATACTGGAAACAATTGTGGCTAGCAATATAAATGATACTAGAAAGCAAAAGCAGATAGAAAATGAAGAAAACATTATGTGTTAACCTTTACAAAAAGCACGTTGCGACTAGCTATCGACGCGTACATATAAATAGTTACGGAGGAGTTACATATGCCGTATGTGCTCCTATTATTTTACTTATCTATAAGAACTGACAATTTCAAAAACAATCGGCGCCATCACTTGGCGATTACATGTGTTGACATACTTTCATTTCTTCTTCCCATGCGTGGATCATCTGCTGCAATTAGCCACCATTTGTTGTTGCTTGTTGTCAACACCTCTGTTGAGGATTTCATCGACCAACTTTAACTCCTAAGGATTGGAACTCTTATCAACTCAAATTAGTTGATCATTTTTTAGTGTCAACAAACATGCGATGATACTCTTACGAATCCCACATGGGAAAGCAATTTTCCTACTTTTTTTTTTTTTTGGTCGAAAAAGAAACTAATATATTATGCTGTAGAAATTACATCATGCATATAGTCAACATACAAAAGATCTCGCATAAACGAAGGTGGGAAAAAAACCCAATTGGTAGATAGCAGGTTAGCTCCATGGGCTTTTGCGGCCCGGTCCGCTACAACATTTGCCTCCCTTTTGCAATGGGAAACCCTAAGATTAGGGCATCGAAGAAGTAGGTTTGCATTTTTGTCGAAGAGAGAACGGAGCTCCCATGGCGTCAGAGTCAGATTACGGATGGCGTTCACCAGTGTTAAGCAGTCCGATTCCAAGTCGATTCGATCCATCTCCAGTCCTTTCTATATCACGAATTTCAGTGGGAGATTAAATGCTATCACCTCTGCTTGCAGGGCCGAAGATGTAGAGACAGATTTCACAAATCCATCGATTAATATGCCTGAAGAATTTCTGCACACACAAGCAATGGAAGCTTCACTATCAAGAGGTTGGTAAGCCGTGTCGATATTTATCTTGATTACTCCTTGATCCGGTGGAATCCATCGTGGATCTGTTGCTGACTATGGTGAACCCCTTTTCTTCTGAGTATCATTGAAAGATCGGTTGGATCTGGCAGATGTGAGGGCCGCTTGCACCACAAGTTCGGCATTTGGTAGCTGCTGCCGAAAGATGAAAGTATTCCTAGCTTTTCAGATGTGCCACAAGAGAGAGGAGATTAATTCTAGATTCGGTAAGGAATCCGCTCTTTCCATTATAGCAATTATCCAACGTTCTATCCGTTGCACTCCTATTAATGAATATGTGATGTTGATTGCTGAGTGATTCCACACCCCTTTTGTCCATGGACAGAACAAGAACATATGTTCTGTCGTCTCTGGAGTCTGTTGATTGCATAAACAACATAGCGGATCTAACAATATATGCCTATTAAAAAGATTGGCTCTAGTTGCCATTGCATTGTTGCAAACTGACTAGAGAAAGGATCGTAACTTAGGCATTGCATTCATACTCCATATTGCATTCTATAAAGTGCGAGGTACTTGAAAGGAAGAAGATGCATGGCTGTTATTGTTGCTGGTTTGTTGTGCTCTGAGAATATTGTAGCAGCTTTTCACTGTAAAGCTCTCGTTCTGTTTTCTTTGCCATATTACCATGTCTTTCGTAAATTGAGTTCTTAAAGGAATAAAAACTATTTCTTCCACCGTTTGTTTGTCAAAACTCTAGCAAAGTAAGGAAACATTCCAAGTATTCTGTTTTGGAATTATAAAATCAGCAACTAGTTCAGGTTCATCTTGAGGGGTAGGCCCTCCAATGACTCCCTTCTGCAGCCATCTGTCCTTACATATTTTAATACTAGTACCATCACCACAGACCATAAGATGTTATCACTAATAGAGTCCCGACCCAACAGCATACTTTGCCAACCCCAAGAGGGTTGTGCCCCTTTTGTTGCATGCCAGAAATCAAGAGAATGGAAGTATAAGCCTTTTAGAACTCTGTTGTAAAGAGAAGATGGTTGTTGAAACATTCGCCAAGCTTGTTTTCCAAGTAAAGTCTTATTAAACGCAATAAGATCTCTAAAGCCCATTCCCCTTGCATCTCTCCTTCTCTTAAGATCTTCCCAATTCTGCCAATGTATGCCAAATTTACTGTGATTAGTTTGCCACCAGAACCTTGCTATCCTTTGCTCTATTTTTTTTACATATAGCAACCAGGAGTTTAAATATAGACATCACATATTGAGGAATTGCTTGCACTGTGTTTTTAATCAGAATTTCCTTTCCCCCTTTAGAAATAAGCTTCTCTTTCCAACCCTCCAGCTTTGAATGAACACGCCCCAAGATCCACGCAAACATTTCCCGCTTAGATTTACCCTAGTTAGAAGGAATTCCAAGACACTTTCCAATTTTCTGTAATACCAATACTCGAAGTTCCCGAGCTAGGTGCTCTTGTAAGCTAACAGGACAGTTTCGGCTAAAAAATAAGCCTAATTTATTTCTATTCACAACTTGTCCTGAAACTAAGCAATATTCATTCAGAATCATAGATAAATTCTGACATTCAGTGAGCATTGCATCTAAGAAAAAAATGGCATCATCTGCGAAGAATAAATGGGAAAGGGTGGGACACCATCGATTTAATTGTTTACCTGATAGATGGCCCATGTGCACTACATTGTTGATAAGACAGGTTAAAGCATTGGCCAACAGGATGAACAAGTACGGGGATAGAGGGTCGCCTTGTCTCAGTCCTCTGATTGGCTGAAAATAGGGAAATGCTTCTCCATTGAACTTAATACCGAAAGAAACTGTAGTCACACACTGCAAAATCCATTTAACCCATTGAATATGAAACCCTGCCTTTAGGAGATAGTCCCTTAGGAAATCCCATTCCACCCTATCATAGGCCTTTTGCATATCTAGTTTGAGCATAGCTTGAAAATGCTTCTTTCTTTTTTTTAGTTCTAATTTGATGAAGAACTTCTTGTACCATAATGATGTTGTCTTGAATTTGCCTGCCATCGACAAAAGCACTTTGTTCCGGCACGATCAATTCTGGGAGCCAAGGCTTGAGACGATTAGCGAGAATCTTAGATATAATTTTATAGATGAAGTTGCAAAGGCTAATAGGGAGAAATTGATCCAATCTTTCAGGGTGTGAGATTTTTGGGATCAAAGAGATATAGGTCTGGTTATATTCAGGTAACAATACCCCTGTTTGAAAGAATTGATGAACAACATTATAGATATCTTCATGCAAAATATCCTAGTAGGTTTGATAAAATTGACCATTCAACCCGTTAGGGCCGGGTGCTTTTGTTACCCCTAACTGGAAAACTGCTGTTTTGATTTCCTCAGGACTGACTTTTGTGATTAAACTCGCATTCATCTCTGCTGTCACGATATGGTCGCATAGGCTAAGAGTTGGCCTATAATCTCTATTTCCTGCAGATGTATATGAACTCCTGAAAAAAGTAGAAGTCATCTCTTTCAATCGATTAGGGTCACGTACCCAATTTTGATCAGCATCAAACAGCATACTAATCCTGTTGTGTTGTTGTCGTTGAATGGTAGTTGCATAGAAAAACTTTGTATTTCTATCCCCCCATCAAAGACAATTAATTCTAGATCTCATTGCCTAGAAACTTTCCTCTTGCTGCCATAACCGATGAATTTTCTCTTTCAGGTCATTTAGTACAGCCTTATCAAAGTGGCTTATAGGCTGATTCATCAGGATTTGAAGCTGATTCTTGAGAGTCTTAATCTGAAGTCTAGCATTGGTGAATTTAGATCGGTTCCATTGACAGAGAGCGTCGGAGACAACATATTGCTTTTGGGGAAAAGTCATTACTCCAAGCTGATGAGTATTCCAAGAAGCTTCAATAGTTGATCGACACTCTACATCTTGTAACCAGTAGGCTTCAAAATAGAAGGATCAGTGTCGTTTAGGTTTTTTTTCTTTTTTTTTTTTTTTTTTGGTCAGTCCTACTCTATTCCTACTCTACACTCACTTTCAGACTTTTGCCCTGCCTCTTGCAGGGCGTGGGAGTCGAAACCCACTCCTGAAACTTACACGTCCCCACCCCATTCCTCCCTGAGAAGGTGGGGATTTGAACCCCTCACCTCCCCCTTCCATGTTGGAAGGGTGGCCACTGGGGCGAATCCCAGTGGTTTTGTGTCGTTTAGGTTGATGTGCTGCTACTGTGTTCAAAAGGAGTGGGCTATGATCAGAGCCAAGAGCTGGAACAGCGAACACTTCAGCAAGGGGATAGGTAACTCTCTATTACTTTGTATAGAGCATGCGGTCTATCCTTTCCTTCACAATGTCTTCCTCATTTCTATTGTTCGTCTAGGTGAAAGCACATCCTTTGTTGCCAAGGTCCATAAGGGAGCAATCATGAAGGACTTTGTGGAAAGAAGTGATGCGATGAGGCTCAGCTAGTCGCTTCCCAACTTTTTCCCATGGATACAAAACTTCATTGAAGTCCCCTACACATAGCCAAGGTAAATTTTGCAATGTATTGATTTGTCTTAATTCAACCCAAAAATGTTGTTGAAGATGATAACTAGCTCGAGCATGTATGCAGGTGAGACGCATTGTGATTCCTACTTCCAAATTGGTGCATTTTAAGTCAAGCATTGCTGTAGAGTGATGAGCTACATTCAAGGTTACTCAGTCAGTCCAAAAAAGTGCTAAACCTCATGCCAATCCAACTGGATTTTCTAGAAAAGCATATGAGTTTCCATTATAAGTTAAGTAGCATTATTTCCTGGTTCTTTGTTTCCATTAAAAATAGAATGTCGGGCTTTTCCTGGGTCACTAAGACCTTTAGTGCTTGAACTATCAGGGAATTGCCCAAACCTTGACAGTTCTAACAGACTAACTTCATT
Organism: Eucalyptus victrix; assembly: GCA_016097545.1. Classification (NCBI taxonomy): domain Eukaryota; kingdom Viridiplantae; phylum Streptophyta; class Magnoliopsida; order Myrtales; family Myrtaceae; genus Eucalyptus; species Eucalyptus victrix. The sequence continues at coordinate 15,691,036 of CM027844.1, forward strand.
GTTCACTTGGTGGCTTTTTAGGGCCAGCCACCAAGGCCCAACATGCAGAAGCACCGACTTCATGGAATGGGGTATCTTGTAACATTGATTCATCAAGTCCCTGTTGAAACTGAGAGCAAACATCAGAGGTAATAAGTCTTTTGGCTTTCTTAATTGGGCTTGATCTCATATTCAGGTGTGAGCTTTTAACTTTCTTGTACTGAATTGTAGCAACTACACTTTCAGGATATGTGATATGCTGTTGATAGGTAGGGAGCCTGTGTTGTGGGAAATTGGTTGTCGAAGATTCCTCAACCAGTGGCTGCCATTTAAGTGGTTTGGCAACTATGATAGGTGGGTTAGTCATTGGAGTCTCTAAAGTTTGTTTGCCTTTATCTTTCTTTTCTTGAGTTGCAAGTATAGAGGCAGCAGGTTCCTATACAGTGATCATAGCAGATGAGGATTGCGGTGTCTCCGGTATGATTTCATCAGCATCATCCTGAGGGTTATCTAAAGCGTAAAAGGTACGCCAGAAGGGACTTGGTGCATTAACCTCTGCTCGTAGCCAAGCACCATATAATAGATTGTCTTTCCCATCCATTTTGCTTTCGTCATATGGAAAATCTTTATAGTACATAGCGTAGTGCCCAAGTATTCCACATGAATAACAATAATGAGACAGTCTTTCATATCTGAAATCCAACCAAAAGTTTTTCCCCTCCACCTTGATTAGGAGCCCTGTTTTGAGGGCTTGTTGCAGGTTAAGTTCCACACGTGCCCAACCTGATCGAAGAGTAGATCCATCTTTATGCTTTACTTTAACCTCTATCACCCTACCTATATGTGATGCTACTTTTGTAATCATAGTCTCTGTACAACGTTCTAGAGGTCATCCGAGAAGTTGGACCCAAAACGCACAGGTATGAAAGTCATAGCAATGCATGGGTGTATTCGGGATCCAAAGTTTCAAGATAACCAAATGATTAGAAAATAACCAAGGTCCATTCTCAAGAACCCTCTACTTAATTGCCTCTGTTTTAAACTTGGCTATATATAAACCAGCTTCTCCTTGGGAGATGTCTATTATATCAGTTCACCATATACGTTGCATAGTATTTTGAAATGCCTGAAGATTAACTGAAGGATTGTTGAGTATCTTACCAACCGGGGTTAAGCGACATTCCTCTAATGTTTCAGGTGGTGCAGCTTCGTCCCAGACTTCCACTTGCTGTTCCGACCATAGACGGCCCAGGCGAGTGCATAAGGCACCCAAACGAGCCTCCTCTTCGCTGGCTGGGCAATCCATTGAAACTCAAGCACAACTCGACAGAGAAACCCGAGGACTGAGGAGAATTCGGTTTCACAAACCTAAAGAGACCTTCGACAAGGGTTAGAACAACATCTTTTAAGGACCCGGAAGGAATTAATTCAAAAAGGAAGATCTAGGGCATCCTTTGGAACATGGAAGTTTGACATGCAGACACAGAAAAGAGAAGATGGCCGAGAATCGAAGCATTAGACTAAGGAAAAACACACTTGGATGAATGGATGAGGATTGGAGAGGGGAATTTGTAGAATCCGATACTGATACTTAAGAGTGTAATCGAAAAGACCTGTAATGGAAAAACATTGACTGAGATGTGTGGGTAAGAAGCGAAATAAGAGGAAATGAGTATGCGAGAGAGAAATCTGCGCTGGTCACAATTGGAATTGTGGCTTTCTAGTGAGAAATCTTGAAGAGATACGTGGTTTTGTTGGGAATGAGTGGAGAAGAAGCTACCATGGAGGTAGAAAGGCTCTACATATCGAGAGAGAGTTTTTATCAGTCCTTCGCACACAATTTTTATCATTTTTTGTTGTCGGTGAATTTTTACCCTTTTCATTAATTTGTAAAATTGAGAATCAGTATTTTTTTCACACCTTGTACTTACTAGTACGAGATGTCACTTAATATTGCCTAATGTTGATAATTTAGAAAAAAAAAAAAAAGTGTTCGTCTTTAGGTCTTGCATTTGGCTACATCTATACCACATTGTAATTGAGTACAAAATAATGCGTTTTTTATTTTATTTTATTCTACAATATTAAAGACATTTGTTGTAATTGAATAGGAGAAAACATAAATGCGAAATTTTGTTTTATTATATGACGTGTCGTTGTAATTGGATACTAAATGCCGGAAAATTCAGTTTATTTTTCATTTACTTTCTTTCTGTATAATCAAATGCAATACGTCCTCAAAGAAAAAGAAAAAAACTTGATCAGATGATACCCGGTTGTACTCCAAAAAATATAATATGGTTAATTGAAAGATTGAAAGTCCCAATGTGGACATGCAAATATCCCTCCAAGTCCGTGTACTTCTAAGCAGTCTCTATCAAACTTTTCTGGAGTAAACTATTTTACTTTGACTTTTCTCGTCAAGAAATTTCGTCAATCCACGTTTTTATAAAGTATCTCCTCATTTTAGACCAAGAAAAGAAAAGTATCTCCTCATTAATTTTATAAACAGAGTACAATACCAGAAAGAAATCGGCAGTTAATTCAATGATGGAGAGAAATCAAATAAATATCTCTATGAGGGCCCTGTTACCGAAGAAAGAATATTCCAAGACTTGATTCTTCCGTTATAGTCAAGGATGAAAAAGATATGTAACAACCAAAATTTATAACCTATATCTACGGTCTGTAAGTTGGTCATTTCACAACATGAAAAGACAATACACATATAATAAACTGTTAGCCAACATCCAAGTTGACGAAGGAATAGTTATATAAAGACAATGTTAGGCAATGTTCTAGAATTTAGCACCCTAAACCTAGTTGACGCTGGCTACTTCGCAAAATGTGAAATCATGGAAAACAACAGATAACAACTTTTTTTAGAGTAAAGTAGAAAAGAATGGATAAATTAAACCTGCGCATGGTGCAATTCAAAAATTCGAGAATTTCGAATTACCAATTTTCCAAAGGGTTGGGTAAAACTCATTGGGAGTGACATATGATTGCAATGGAGCCTATCCATAATCTATTTAGCATATACACCAAATGTGATCACTATTACATGTTCACTAGCATCACTTGTGCAAAATTTTGATTTACGAATTCTGCCTACATGTTTGCTTCTGACCTTGTAACTATCAATGGTTGCCTCATAAAGTCTTATTCAAGTTCGAGGCACATCCTTTGAATTTTTAGGTCAACCGTTTGTTTAAATTTAACTAAAAGCAAAACATACTTTTTTACTTTCCCATTAAAATATTATTAGAATTTCATAAAATTATGAATATATATGTGTGCATGTGTGTGAATCTACGTGTTTATATATGAGTGTCGTATAAATTTGAAGAAGGAGATTTGGTTTAAGCAAAAAAGTTAAACTAAAAAATTAACCCAAGCATATCAATGGTTGCGGACTACGTATGATTTGAAAACTAGACATATGGTCCTACACCTGAGGCCTGCAAATTTACGTTAGACTTTGTTATTTGTAGATTGCAGACGCATGGAGAACAAAGAGCCTCTTCGCTCTTTCGGCTCAGTCCTTGCAATTTCACTACACTTCTTCACAAAATATTAGAAGTCATTCCTACTGATATTGAAGTTAGTGTTTTAATTTAGTCGTTGGTATAAGATAAGACGTAAGAACAGCTTTATGGTGTTCTACTTTGGTACAGTTATCAGGTTTGGTTATTGAATGATTAATCTCTGATTATGCGTTTAACATTTCATTTTTTGAATCCTTGATGTAATTTATATATCCTAAATTTATACATAGTAGTACATGCGTAGATTTTTTATTTCATATTCATGACAAATACATACATATATATATATATATATATATATATATGTTTTTTTGGTAAGATATATATATATATATATATATATATATATGTGTGTGTGTGTGTGTGTGTGTGTGTGTGTTATTCCTTTATACAATCATGAATATACTTTGGATAGATGGCAAGATTCTTGTCCATTTGGGATAATTTAGATAGTTTAGGCTTGTTGAGCTCAGAGTGAAACTTGTAAATGACCTGCCATATTCTCTAAACCTTCTAATGTGCTTAACATAGACTCGTACCCCCTTGGCATGTGGCTGTCTATAATTGGCCTGTGACGCGTGGCAGACTATTTGCTGCCAGTTTCTTACGCCAGGATTGCCACATTGTATAATCCTGTTCAATTAATTCTTTTGATCCTCTCATTATAAATACCCGTCCATTCACTCATGATGGAGACTTTTTAACTTCTGAATGTCGGGGCTTCTACACTTATATTGACTTAAACTGCGAACCAATAGATAAACTCTCCAACAAGTGACTCGAAATCCTTCACCTATCACTTGCCATCCACTTCCCACTAAAATTGTTCTCTTCTCCTCTCTAACCTCGCTATTTCATCCCACTACCGAGGATTAATCAATCATCCCATTGCCGATTAGCCATCTTTTTCTGTTTTAGTTTCTCTCAATTCAGATATTTCTTTTAGTACAAATAATAAAATTGGGTTTCTTTTATGAAAGGTCTTGTATTGTTCCTTTGCCGTTACTTCTTGTTAACCCAAGGTAAAGGTATTTCGGAACATTGGTTGACCAAGCTAAAAAATCATTTGTAAATTCCTTTCCTACCATGTAATGTTATCATTTTTTTTCTATTATACATGGCCCCTTAACTCAAATTCTTTTTTTTTTTGGAATATTTAAATAATAAACAACGCCTTCATTCATAACTTAATTTCTTAGAATAGTTAGTAGTGGTTTTGCAAAATCTCATATAGTAATAGAGCCAGAAGTTCTTAGTTTAAATCTTTCTAAGCCTCATGTGTCTTCCCAATTGAATTTTATGCTTAGTACAAGGCAAAATAGACTAGAGTAAGCATGAATGAGAGTGTTAGGATATTTAAATAATAAACTATGCTTTTATATAACATCTTAAGTTTTTATAATAGTTGATAGTAGTCTAACAAAATCTCACAATTACAATAGCTTTAAAAAATAGCTAAGGCAACAAAGAACTTTTCTCTATTCGAATTATAAAAACCAATAGAGTTCATGGAATTACAAGGTAGAAGTTCATTCACAAAATTGGCAACAAATTATTATGTCAAATGCTCCGCACAAAGCGCAGGGAAAGGACCGGTACTATACAACACGTGGTCATGCTGCATCCCTAATACACTAAAAGAATCTCAATGTGTTTTGACATCTATCAATGACTAAGATAACTTGAGTTTCTTCCATTATTGGTGATAACCAGAAAAAGAAAAAAAGAGAAGTCATTTTCCACTAGTATCTCAAATAGAATCTCAATGTGCTTGAATTATCTAAAAGTAAGTAAAAGGTGGACCAAGTTAAAATCCCATCATATCTCAAATTGATTAGGATGACCAAAGAAGCAAACAAAAGAGAGTTCTTACTTTTGAACCTTCAACTTACCGACACAAGAAAAAAAGAAGACGAAGAAGAAGAAGAAGAAGCAAAACCATAACTTGAGTTTCTTCCATCATTGGTGATAAGAGAAAACGAAAAAAAGAAAAAAGAAAAGGAGAAGTCGTTTTTTACGAGCATCTCAAATAGAATCTTGATATGCATGAATAATCTAAAACTAAGTAAAAGGTAGAAGCAATCAAAAGAGAGTTATTACTTTTAAGCCTTGAACTTACTAACAAAAAGAAAGAAAGAAAGAAAAACCATAACTCGAGTTTCTTCCATTGCTGATGATAAGAGAAAAACAAAAAGAAAGAAATCATTTTCCATAAGCATCTCAACTAGAATCTAAATGTGCATAAATATTCTAAAACTAAGTAAGAGATGGACCAAGTTAAAATCCCATCTTATTTCAAGTTAATTATAGTGACCAAAGAAGCAAGCAAAAGATAGTTATAACTTTTGATAGTTATAACTTTTGAACCTTCAATTTATTGACAAAAAAAAAAAAAAAAACATAACTCGAGTTTCTTCCATTGTTGGTGATAACGAGAAAAAGAAAAACAAAGGAGAAATTGTTTTCCACGAGCATCTTAAGTAGAATCTCAATGTGCATGAATAATCTAAAACTAAGTAAAACATGGACCGAGTTAAAATCCCATCATATTTCAAGTTGATTATAATGAGCAAAGAAGCAAATGAAAGAGAGCTATTATTTTTTAACCTTGAACTTACTAAAAAAAAAAAAAAATCATGACTCAAGTTTCTTCCATCGTTGGTGATAAGAGAAAAAGACAAAAAGATAAGTCGTTTTTTACAAGCATCTCAAATAGAATCTTAATATGCATGAATAATCTTAAAATAAGTAAAAGTGGACCGAGTTAAAATCCCATCATATTTCCAGTTGATTATAAAAACCAAAGAAGCAAATAAAAAAGAGTTGTCACTTTTGAACCTTGAACTTACCGGGAAAAAATGGGTCAAGTCCCTTGAACTCGCGTTTGCTTTTGGTCAGATTTGGACGGCCGATTCCTGGATAAATGGGTCTAGTTCCTGTCAGCAGGCCGCTCTTTTCTCGCCGTACGACAAGGAGTTGCAATCCCATTTTGGTTTCGATTTTGGAGCGGGGTTTCACTTTCATATTTGAATTTTAGATTTCATATGCAACATTCATTTAAAAAAATGATTATATTTTTATGATTGATTAAAATTTGAAAATATATTAGAAAATATTTTTCATTTTTTGGTATGAAAAATTCGGTTGAACTTTCCTTCATGCACTCCCTTTTAATTAAATTTTATTTTATTTTAAAAAATCTAATTTTTAATTTTATTTTTCCTTCTAATTTTTTTCTTTATAATTTTTCCTTTTATATTTTCTTTTCCTCTTTCTTCATCTTCTATTGGTCATCGGCCATGGCAATAGCCGGCGACTGGCCAAAGGCAAGCTCGAGCCTATGGCAAGGCTCGCGCTTGCCGACCTTGGGCCTTGCTAGATTTTTATTATCAAGTATGATATTACTCTTTAAGTTATAATTATGCAATAAATCCCTTTTTTTGGGGAATTCTTTTATGGAAAAAACTCAATCTTATAAAGAGAAATTTTGGGCAAATAAAATGTTGTTCTATTCTCTTGAATCAAATAAAATAAAGACAAAGCGTGAGTAGATAGTTCAAACTTGACGATGTCGCCAACCAGAATATATTGTATTGCACGCTTAATTTGCAAATATTTACATTCGTTTCTTTGCTAATATATAAATCTGAAATCCTCCAGTAAGAAGCTAAACTAAGGGGTTATTGAAATGTTAAAATTCAAACGTTGAAGTAAATCTCAAAAGTATCATCATGTATTCGGGCAACAATTTAGGCAATTTCCTCTATACCCTACTAATGCCCATGACTCTAATGGGAAAAGCCACAAATCAAGTGGGGTTAGTAAGATGTCCGATTAATGACAAAACCCTAGCGTGATGCGAGAGGAGAAAATATTCAATGATTAATAAGAATCACATCATCAGCCTATGTGGCGTGCGTGAGCCTAAGTGGCTTCACTCAATGGTGACACGTGTTTTCTGACTTGGGCTGGCTAGAAAATAGAAAAGATTAAAATCCAAGGCTTTCTTTTTCTATTTTCTAGCCAATCCAAGTAGGTTGATGGCGTGGGGTTACTGACTATTTTATATTTTCTCCAAAGGATTAGTCAAGAAGTTTGGTGTGGAAAATTACAAGAGAACTGAAACTCCAATATCTCCACCTACCGTGTTTGACAAGAATGAGAAAGATAAGTCAGTTAATCATAAACTTTTTGAAGCATGGAGGATCTCTATAATATTTAACTGCATCATGTCTAAACATATTATTTAGTGTCTGCATGTGAGTCCAATTAGATCAAGGAATCTCATTTAACTGTTGTTAAGAGGATTATCGAGTACTTTGGCATCTTTCCTAAATCAGGATTATGGTAGTCTAAGAATTCAGATTTTATTCTCCTTAGATATTGTGACAGTGGACTTTGCAAAGTGAAAGATTAATAGAAAGAGCAATTCCTCGTGTAAATTAAATTATAGGCTAAACGAGGAAACATGTAACAGAGGAGACAAATAAGGGCTCTAAAATTATTTAAACTTAGCACCTTCTACTTTGATACTAGGTTGAGTTCCCCATATATATATATATATATGTGTGTGTGTGTGTGTATAATAATATGATTAATTACAGTTACAGAATACATAGAAATATAAGTAGAAGGGCGCGTTGAATTGGAGTCAAATCGTAGCTCTTCCTTTCCTCTGGCCCACTTCCGTCACCTGAACCACTAGTTACCTTGTTCTTCTTTTTTTTCTTATGGTGACCTAAAAATCGCCATACAGCTAGCAGCCAGCGATGTAAACCCAAAGTAGCACCGTAGGGACCCACCTCTCATAGCATTGCAGGTAAGTCATGCAATGAGAGCAAGAAGTTTCGAACCTCTACCCTTCCGGTTGAGGGGTCAAGGCATGAACCAACTCGTCCACCGCGGGATGGGCTTGTTCTTCTTTTTTGTTCCCACTGAACAAGAAAGATTCCATGCACGCGTTCTCTCGCAAGACATAAATCTTGATCCTTCTCAAGACAGGTCTCTCCGTCAATCCGTCCACGACCCTTTTTCTCGGTTATTTTCCGACACCCTTTCTGTGATCAATCACATTGAATTTTCTCTTTGGGTGCGCTGTTTCTTCATATGGGCGTTCGAGATTCGCTGTGGGTGGCCCTCGCCGTCGCTTGGCTATTCCTCCAAGCGCAGGTCCTGCACTCTCAAGAGGACCTCGTATGCAATTCGGGCGATTCCAAAGCATTGCTAGACTTGATGAGGTGTAAAGATTGGCAATCACTTGGGGTGGTTAGAATTGAAAGTATGTGTTGCAACCAATTAGAACAAACAGAACTCCAATGTGAACAGCATTGCTAGTCAATGTTCCCATTCATAACTATAATTCTTTGACATCAATGAACGGCAGCTATTTTGAATTCTTGTGATAAAGAAAACCAATCAATTGATTAAATACGCCAAATCATCCCAGCCACCGACCCGAATATTCTTAGGAAGGACGCTGGCCTAGATTTGCTGTAAATGCAAGGACTTCGTCGACTCTTCGGCCCACAAGGAAACAACAAGGAAAAGGCCTCGTTGACTGCAAACCGCATCTCTTATATTCAGACAGCTTTGTTTTTCTGAATTATTGTATAGACAAAGAACCGACTGATGCGTAGAATTACAAATCCGTATTTTATCGCATTTTACAATGATCGGTATTATACATCGTCTAACGTCATAAATCGGAAAAAAAAATTGTGTTTTTCCTTATTGTATCCAGTTGCTTCGTAATGTTGTAAGCAAAGTAAAAGATGTTGAGATTTTGTTTTATTTATGATGTTGAAGAGATTTGTTGTAACAAAATGGGAAATAACGTATATATGAATTTTTTTTCTTATTTTATAATATTTCATCGCAATTGAATACTATGCATCATAGATTGTAATTTCACTTTATCGTACTATCTTTTTTCTGTAATGAAATGTAATACGTCCTAAAAGAAAAACAAAGCTTACTTAGATTATATACTGTTGTACTTGGGAAATACAACATATTTTTTTGATAGATTGAAAGTCCTCATGCATGCATGAAAATTTTTAACAAATTTCATGTACTTTCGACACTAGCTCATCAAGCTTTTTTCAGAGTCAAACTACTTTACTCTCTTCAACTTTTCTCTACAAGAAAAGTCATAAATCCGCATCTTAGTCACCCATCTCCTCGTTAATCTCATGAATCAAGCAAAACATGACATAAATTGAATGGTCGATTTAATGATAGTGAGAAAAATCTGCATCTTAGTCACCCATCTCCTCGTTAATCTCATGAATCAAGCAAAATATAACATACATTGAATGGTCGACTCAATGATAGTGAGAAAAATCAAATATGCATGTTTTTCTACTAAATAAAGAATATTCTCAAACCAGATCTTTGCATGATGGATAAGCCTTTAAAAATTACACAACACACAGAAATTCTTAATCTATTCCTGCTGTCTATAAAGTTGGTCATTTCATAACATAAAAAGTTGATGCGCATATCATAAATTCAACACCAGTTGTCTAAGCTGGTGGAAGAAATGGTTGTATAAGATGACATGCGACTGAAAGGTGGATCTTTTAAAGCGATCATCAACCACCCTAGAGACATTACAATTTTTTGTAAGAGGGACTGTTGACCCATTTAGGTCGACTGGTTTTTCTGACTTGAACAAAAGCAAAACATACAATTTTACTTTCCCGACCAAATTTAAAATATTCTTTCATTTTTTTGAAAATTATGAAAAAAAAAGATATATGCGAATTTATGCGTTAATGCATGGGTATCATGGAAATTTAAAAATAAAAATAAAAATTAGAGTGTCGAAAGAAGGCAAAAACACACTAACTACAAGATTTGGTAAAAGCAAAACTAAATATTGATATCAATAGGTAAAAGAATAGCCTAGATGTCAAAACTTGGTATAAGGGGATACAAGTATCAAAAGTTAGGAAAGTAACATTTAAACAAAGCTAAATATCGAGGAAATATATAATAGAGAAGACAAATAAGGGCTTTGAAAATATTACCAGGTTGAGTTCCCCATATATATATATATATATATATATGTATGTATGTATGTATGTATGTATGTAAGAATATGATCAATTACAGTCACAGAATATATTGAAATATAGGTAGCAGGGTACGTCGAATTGAAGTCAAGTCGCAGCTCTTCCTTTTCTCTGGCCCACTTCCGTCACCTGAACCGCTAGTTTCCTTTTCTTCTTTCTTTGGTTCCCCCTGAAGAAGAAAAGAACCCATGCACGTGTGCTCTCGCAATACATAAATCTTGATCCTCTCAAGATGGGTCTCATCATCAATCCATCCACGACCCTTTTCCTCGGTTACTTTCCCACACCCTTTCTGTGATCAATCACATTGAATTTTCTTTTTGGGTGCTCTGTTTCTTCATATGGGCGTTCGAGATTCGCTGTGGGCGGCCCTTGCTGTCGCTTGGCTATTCCTCCAAGCGCAGGTCCTGCACTCTCAAGAGGACCTTGTGTGCAATTCGACCGATTCCAAAGCATTGCTAGACTTGATGAGCAACTTTGGGTCCCCAGTCGAAGGTTGGGAACTCAACGCCAACGCTAATTGCTGCAACTGGTTGGGCGTGGTGTGCGACTCTTCGTCTTCTCTCGGCCTAAGCAATGGTCCCTCCAGTTTGGGCAGGGTGGTGGAGTTGGTCCTCGCGAGCAAGATGCTTGCGGGCAACCTCTCGGACTCGATCGGCAAGTTAGACCAGCTGAGGTTCCTCAATCTCTCTCACAACCTCCTCCAGAGCACACTTCCGGAATCGCTCCTCCACCTCCCTAATCTGCAGGTTCTCGATCTCAGCCACAATGAATTCTCGGGATCGGTCCCCAAGAGCGCCAATTTGCCCTCCCTCCGCGTTTTCAACATTTCTGAGAATTCTTTCAGGGGGTCTCTGCCCCTGTGGCTTTGCGCAAACTCGACCCTCATTCAGGTGCTTAATCTGGCGGCCAATTATTTCTCTGACGTAATCCCGCCGGGACTTGGCAATTGTGGCTCCTTGCAGAACCTTTCTCTGGCCACGAATAATCTCACAGGTGGGATCAGTGAAGATATCTTCACTTTGGGTCGGTTGGTCCAATTGAGCCTTCAGGAAAACTCATTTTCAGGGCCGCTTGGCAGCGGGATCGGTAATCTGACAGAACTAATTCGGCTGGACATTTCGGCAAACGAATTCTCGGGATCAATCCCAGATGCGTTTCAGAACATGAAGAAGCTGCAGTTCTTCATAGCTCAGACCAATGGCTTCGCAGGCTCCATCCCATCTTCCTTGTCCAATTTGCCATCACTTAAGTTTCTCAATTTGAATAACAACTCGCTGACCGGGACGATAGTTCTTAATTGTTCGGCAATGAGCAGTCTGGTGTCTCTGGATTTAGGTTCCAACAATTTCAGGGGCCCTTTCCCCGAGGATTTGCCCAATTGCCAGAAGCTGCAGAGTGTGAACCTTGCACGGAACAAGTTCACAACCCCGATACCTCAAAGCTTCAGGAACTTCTCCAGCCTTGCTTACCTGTCGATATCGAATTCGAGCCTATCGAACGTCTCATCTGCACTCGGGATCCTTCAGCACTGCAGCAATTTGACAGTTTTGGTTCTCACTCTCAATTACTTTGATGAAGAATTGCCTGGCGATGTGAGTTTGAGTTTTCCAAAGCTTAAGGTTCTTATCATGGCGAATAGTCGGCTGAGGGGTTCCATGCCCCAGTGGCTGCGTGGATGCACCCGTTTGCAGTTGCTGGATTTGTCCTGGAACAGATTGGGTGGAACGATTCCGTCGTGGATCGGTGACTTCCATGAGCGATAGAAACCTTGGAATGACCATTGGACTTGCATTCTGAATGGCCATTGGAATTGCATTGGGAACAACTAGGACCGGTGATTCATGTTTACATGTAATAATCAGATTTTGTGATCGTGTTAAATTGTGTCATTAAAAAATTTGAAAAAAAAGAAGATAATTTACTCATTTATTGGATTTTTTTTTTTGGATAAATTCCTAATATTGCTGGTAATTTGTGGTCCAGTTCTCTTCAAAATAACCAAATTTAGATTAGTTTTCAATTTTGGTCCAAACGGTTTTTTATCTTATGAAAATCAACTTTCGGTCCCCACCCATATATGTTCCCATTGATTTTTCGTCCAACGATAAAGGTCTAACCTGTCAACTTTTCATATACATAACTCGACGTCACTTGCTGACTGCGAATTTGAGGCAGTGAAACGCCACCGTTCCGGTGTGCTTCCCTGTGCTCGGCCGAAGCCCCTCTCTCTTTGGCCAGTTCCGTCCTCGAAGAAGATGCATTTAGAATGTTCGTCGCCTTCAAGAGCTACAGCAGACACTGCACAAAACAGCGCCTTTCTCCACAGGAAGCAAGCTAATTATCGACTCCAGAAGAAGTCGCTCCTTCCATGTCAGCTCTTCATTGTCAGAGTCCGAATCCAAGTCGGACACGGTTTGCTTCTTCACATTTCTAGCTCTCGATATGTTCGGCAGCCACCGAGAGGCATAAAGCTTCAGGGCACCGCCGACCAGGTTCTTTTTGTGAACACTGTTATAGTCAAGTCGTTGATATAAGATAAGATGCTAGAACACCTTTATGTTGTTCTAATTTAGGCAGAGTAAAGGGTTGGTCGCTGAATTATTAATTTTTTATGCTGCTGTGAACTTTTCATTATTTATATTTTTGATAAAATTTAGATTTCCTTCTTTCATGTTACGTTCTACCTTTTTCATTGATTACATTTAGAAATGAATTGTAACAAGAATCACAATAACCCTAATTTCATGTTGATTAGCGTTGAATCTTGAACTCACATTTTATTTTCGGCGGTTTAGACGATAAGGATGAATGAGGCAAGGGTCAACAATCACTCAGGGTCTAGATAGAATTGAAAGAGTGTATTGCAAGCAATTAAAATAAACAAAGCTCCAATGTGAATAGCATTGCATGTCAATGTTCACATCCATAACTAAAATTCTTTGACATCATTGAACGACAACTATTTTTCATTCTGGTGACATGGACAATTAATTAATTCCGCATTATATATTTTTTCCCACAACATTCTACCTTTTTCATTAATAATGTTTAGAGAAGAATTATAGCAAGAATCAATCATAACCCAAATTTCATGTCGATTAGGACTTGTTTGATAACTATTTTGTCCTTGGAAATAACTTTTGCTCAGTAATAATTTTTTTAGATTATATTTTCTAGATGAGCTTTTGCACATTTTAATATGTTTGGTGATTGTACAAAAATTATATTCTCATAATAATAATAAAAAGAGCATAAATGTGTTTGGTATAATCATTAAGTTTTTTTGTGACGCAAAATTACTTTTAATTTTTTTATAAATTTACGATATTTTTCTTCTTCTTTTTTTCCTTTTCCTTTTTTTTTTTCTTTTCTTCTTCTTCCTCATCCAGTCGGTTGCTGACCTCAGCGATGGTCGATGACTAGCCAAACAAGATCTGGCGACCTCACCAAACTCATTGGGTGACCAACTAGATGAGGAAGTAGAAGAAAAGAAAAGAGAAAAAAAGAGGAAAAAAAGAAATTGACTTGATTTTAGAATTGTTCTCGGAAATAAAGAAATAATTTTTTCTAATTTTTTATTGTGTTCCAAATCTATTCCCATGAACAAATTAGTTAATGTTATGAAAAGGGTTTCCGTTGCTTTTTTTTTTTTTTTTTGTCCAAGGAACAAAAAGAATAGAAATAGACAAGAGTTAGCTAGTTACCAAATAGGCCCTTAGTGTTGAACCTTGAACTCACATATTTTATTTTCGTTAGATTTAGATGATTAAGATGAACGAGGTAAGGGATAGCAATTGCTCGGGGGTGGTTAGAATTGACAGTAGGTATTGCAGACAATTAGAACAAACAAAACTCCAATGTTAACAAAATTGCAAGTCAATGTTCACATCCATTACTATAATTAAAGAAGAACTATTCTTATTTTTTGCAATACAAATAATAATTAATTCCGTCATTTTACATTCTACCTTTTTCATTAATTACGTCCATAGAGGAATTATAGTAAGAACCAAGCATAACCCAAATTTTATACGAATTAGTGTTGAACTTTGAACTCACGTTTTTTATTTTCGTCAAATATAGGCAATAAAGATGATTGAGATAAAGGTTAGCACTCACTCCGAGGGTGGTTAGAATTGAAAGTGTGTATTGCAAGCAATTAGAACAAACAAAACTCCAATGTGAACAGCATTGCTAGTCAATGTTCCCATCCATAGGTATAATTCTTTGACATCATTGAACGACAACTATTTTGAATTTTTGTGATAAAGAAAACCAATCAATTGATTGAACTCGCCAAATTTTCCGAGCCACCTACCGAATATTGTTAGGAAGGACGCTGGTCAAGATTTGCCGTGAATGCAAGGACTTCGTTGACTCTTCAGCCCGAGAGGAAATAACAAGGAAAAGACCTCGTCGACTGCAAACTGCACATCTTATGGTCACACAGCTTTGTTTTTCTGAATTATTGTATAGACAAAGAATCAACTGATGCGTAGAACCACAAGTCAGTATTTTATCGCATTTCGCAATGATCGGGAAAAAAAAAAAAAAAAAAAGTTGTGTTTTTCAGTCTTGCATCCAGTTATGTCGTAATGTTGTAAGCAAAGTTAAAGATGTTAAGATTTTGTTTTATTTTATGATGTCGAAGAGATTTGTGGTAACAAAATGGGAAATAACATATATGTGAATTTTTCTCTTATTTTATAATATTTCATTGTAATTGAATATTATGCGTCATAGATTGTAATTTCACTTTCTCGTACTATCTTTTTTTGTAACCGAAAGTAATACTTCCTAAAAGAAAAACAAAGCTTACTTAGATGATATACTGTGGTACTTGGGAAATATGACATATTTCTTTGATAGATTGAAAGTCCTAATGCGTGCATGATAATTCACGACAAAGCTCATGTCCTTTCGAGCAGTCGCTCTCATTAGTTCATCAATTCATAATCAAACTACTTTACCCTCTCTGACTTTTCTCTACAAGAAGAGTCGTAAATCCGCATCTTAGTCACACATCCCCTCGTTAATCTCATGAATCAGGCAAAACATGACATAAATGTTGGAATATAATACTCGAAAAATGCATGATCTTGCAATTTACATTAACGAGAAATCACTAGAGAAATAAACGAAAAATAATAAGGACACCAGAAATTTACATGGTTCGGTCCGAGTATCAGCACCTGCGTCTATGGGAAGAGTTAGCAGCAAATAATCCCCTATAATCGGAAAATCATAGTTTATAATTACTTCACGTTCGAGTGTTTCACACACCTAAATTTAATCAAAAACTCAAAGTATTTATAAATAAATAGCTTACTTAGACATAAACTCACGTTACAAAATCATCACGCATTCAAGCTCAATAAAAAAAAATGCTTTATGTACACCAAAATCAAAAACTCTAGTGTTTGTCCTTAGTCTGCGTACGTACGGCTTCGCATTCTAAATCAAGGCTTCACACGGCTTCGCGTACCCTTACATGCGGCTCCTTTTTCTTTAGCTCTCGTAGGGCTTTTAGCCGCTCCGCGCACACCCAAAGAGGGAATTCGTTTCTATTACTATACATGTGCCCAAAGGTCAAATATTTGACCTGGGTCCACAAGCTTTTCGGCTACAGGTGCAGAGACCCCCCCTTTCTTTAATTTCAACGTGGATTAGGTTTCCCGGCAGGTAAAAGTGAAACCCTTCTTTTCCTTTTATTATATATATATATATACCAAAAGTCTAAACTTTGACTTTGGGCCCCCACGTATATGACCTAATTTGCCTCCTGCACATAATGAAGAAACTTTGCTCTTTTTTCTTTTTTTTGGTAAACCTTCATAGAGTCCCACGAACTTTCTTATCTAAGCAAATCGTGTTTTGCAAATGCTCAAACTTGAGACATAATTTACCAAATCAAATGATCGATTCTATGACAATGAGAATAAAACAAATATGTATGTTTTTTTTACTGAATAAAGAATATTCTCAAACTAGATCCTTGGATAAGCCTTCAAAAATTATACAACACAAGGAAATTCTTAATCTATTAAAGTTGGTCATTTCATAATATTAAAAGTTGATGCGCATATCATAAATTCAACAGCAGTATAAGAAACGGTTGTATAAGATGACATGCGACTAGCAAGTGGATCTTTTAAAGTGATCATCAACCACCCTAGAGACATTACAATTTTTTTAAGAGGACTGTTGACCCATTAGGTGGATTACAAAATCAGAACGTACAGTTTTACTTTCCTGACCAAATTTAAAATATTCTTTGATATTCTGAAAATTATGAAAAAAAAAAAAGATATATATGAATTTACGCATTAACGCATGGGTATTATGAAAATTTCAAAAATTTAGAGTTTCAAAAGAAGGCAAAAATACATGAACCACAAGATTTTGTTAAAGCAAAAACTAAATATCGTTATTAATGGTTTGGGACCAGCTTGGCTATGGTCCGAACTAGAAACAGAAGTCCTACTCCTTAGGCCTAACGTTTACCGGATTGTCTGGCCTCATCGACAGACACTTGCTATAGTGGAACCTTTTCCTGTTTTGTAGCTTTTCATCAAGAGGAATGGCATCATGAGGGGGTTGAGGTACATTTAAGGCACAAGCTTTCGGCACACTTTGGAACATGGATGCAATTCTCACCTCGCATCAATCTAGCCCGAGATTGGGAATTTGAAAAATGTCCATATCGTGGATCTTAGGAATAACTTCTTTTTGGTTTTTTTCTTTTTTTTGGTAAAAGGTAATAATTATATTGAGCAATGCCCAACTATACAAAAGATCACACCAAAACTTACACTCAAGATGAAAAGATCATTATGAGTGGAAGGATGCCGAGATGTAAAAACCACCAAACGCGGCAACCAAACTACAATAGAAGGAAAAACAAAAAAAAAAACAAAAACAAAAGACTAGCATGGCATGGACAATTGGCACCCAAATACAAAAGCACCATCGGCTAGGGAGGAGAAAAGATCCACAGCTAACACAACAAGTAGCAACAACCTTGGATTGAGCAACATACACGCGTCAGCTGAAGTTAGGGAGGCGATTAAGGGTCCCCAGAGAAGATAATCGGGTCTATGCCCCAGCTTTGCTGCAATATTCTATTCCTAAAGTTATCATCCACGTTCCTAAAGGTGATAGCCATATCTCTAACCACTTTAAAAAAATGGTTCTTCATAGCCAGGACCGCAAGTGGCTTCTCTAAATATAATGTTGTTCATGTTTTTGCAAATAATATAACATAGCGCACCAAAGGAAAAGCGTGCAACGCATTTATAGAAATCCTTGCCCAACAGCAAGGTGGTGGCCCAACAGAGATTCTCTCCCCAAGACTTGTTACGCCAAGGCAGATTGCATGTGGCTGCCCAAAAAAAAGCAACACCAGTCATGACACGATAACCAAAAAATAGATGGTCAATAGAATCAGGCATATCATTGTAAAAAGCACAAGATTCACTTTCTATTCTACTATAAGACAATAAAAGAGCATGGGTGGGAAGCCTGCGCTTGGCTATAAGCAAAAGATTTACTTGATACCGTGGCGTGATTGGATTGTTCCAAACGAACGCATGCCAATGGACCTGAGTCCTCTTCTACCTGATGGTCTCCCAAGCCGTAGCAATAGTGAACCGGCCTGACGAATTCTCCCTCCAATAAAAGCAGTCCGAGATCTGAGAAAGGCTTGGGAGCGGGTGCTCCCACGACTCAAGCACCATCTTGAGAGGCTGCCCAGCATCAAAGAAAAGATCTGCCACTATTGCTTGCCTAGAAAGCCTAGAACTATAGATGATTGAGTCCGAAAAGATTAAGTTTAGAGGATCCCTAAGGTGCTAGTTATTAAACCAAAGTGAGGCTAAGAGGCCATCCCCAATCCTGCAATAGAAGGCAATTTGGAACTCCCTCTTAAGAGATAAGATTTTCTTCCAAGCCCAAGAACAGTAGTTTGGTTTTTTAGCGACCCAAAAGTTCATTGTTTTTAAAAAGATGGAATGAATCAACTTGCACCACAATGCTTCATTGTCTGAAAACAGGAGCCAAATATGTTTCAGCATTGCGGCCTTGTTGCAATCCCAAAGCCTCCAGATACCAAGCCTATGACATCCCAGATTTTCAACCATGTTTTCTACTGAATAAATCGGGCATTTTGTTGACGCGCTTATAGGGATGTTCTCAGAGCTGATCACTCTCAAGATAACTAGACTATTCATGGAAGCTATTAAGGAATTTTAAAGTAATAGATTTGAGAATTCGACTAGGACTCGGCTTCTTAACCGTGCTCTTCTTTAGAGGCCATTAGGGCACAATATAAAATCAATTTGAAATCAGAAATAGGTCTATTCGACTGAGATGTGCGGCTAATTGTGGGTGACACCACTAAATTGGAAAATTCTCGTCAATCGACACTAGACTGGTTTTTCTATCGTTTTGGGACCCTGTGTCCGTATTTGAATCCTCGAGATTTACACAATAACCGAGAGTCGCCGATGTGTCGAGTGAATTCATTGTGGTTTAAAGAAAATCGACCAGGGTCATTTGCACTAAAAAACTTTGAAAACTACTCGGTAGTCTAGGTCACGCTAAAAATGCGCCAAATGAAAATTAACCGCGAATTCAAGTCCAATTTTAGAAATTGAAGATTCTGACATGTTACAATAAATTTTAGGAACGTCAACTCAGTCTCAGAAGATTTTTCTGAAACCCAAGACTTTTTGGAAAAAAAATCATCATATGACCGTTTTTGTTCAGAAAATGTTAGGATCATTTTTTGTCACAAAATTGGGACGCAAGATGGTTTCATTGGGTTAGGAAAAATGTCAATTGAAGTATTGAGGTATTAATTTAATTTATGGAGACCAAATGAGGATAGATGGAGCAAGATTAAGCAACCAATTGAAGTCATTTCCCTCAAAATTCGTAACCCCCCTACTACTAGCTATTTTGGACCATTTGAGAAGTTGTGAGGAGTGTATGTGTAGCTCATTTGCAGCCATGGAGTCTTGGTGTGGTGGCCAAGTAAAGAGGGGACAATTTGGTGGAAAAGACTTGGCCAAAGTACCCACCAAAACCAAAACTTGCCCCACACTCCTATCTCTCTCTCCCTCATTGCCATCCACCCCATCTCTCTCTTCCTCCATTTGCATTGTGCGAAACTAGTAAGCCAAGGAAGAAGCTAGAGCCACCATCGCCACCTCACGCCGCCGCTTGAACCGTTGGACCGCTCGCCATGCACGCACGAGCCACCGCCCACGCCATCCACCCCTCTCACCTTTCATGCTATCACAGCTTATGTTTCGGAGCTGGTGGAGCTCAACCGGAGTTGTCCCGGTCCCGGCCCGATTTGGCCTATTTCTTATTTCCTAATCAATTCCTGCATAAACCGAGTTGATTTCTTCCATTTCTAGCCAAGAGCAGCAGTTGGAAAGAGAGGTTTCCAGCAATGATTAGGACCCGTTCTGGAGGTGTTCTTGGTCTCGAATCTTAGGCCCGCTTTGGAGAAAAATGTCCCCCGCGACGTTCCCGACATTTCGATCCGAACGGATTGTTAAATGGGTGAGCTTAACTCACTAATCACTTATTAGTATGCTAATGATGCTTAATGATTGATTAGATTTAATTAAGTGCAATTATGTGGATTGATTAGATTATAATAATTAAATTATGGATTTACCTATGCATGTTAGGAAAATGGTTAGTGTAATTAGCAAGTAGATAAGTCCTATTATTTATTGAGCGAGTCTTGATAATTTTCCGGGCTCATCATGGCTTCCAATTAAGTAATACAGGCCTAAATTGGATTTATTGTATTTATTTAATAATTTTCGAAATTATTTAATTATTTATTTATTTTCCAAAAATTAGGCTAGGATAGCCAACGGTTGAATTTTATGCTAATGATCATGGTGCAGTCCATTTATTTAATTGAGTTTTATTTTGTGCTAAAATGAATTATTTGCAAATTTGGGATTTATTTCCTAAGTTAAACAATTTTGGAAATTAGGCATCAGTTGATAATGCCAAAAATATTTTGGTGGACTAGAGAAAATGGTAGGATTTATAGAAAAGAAATTATAGTATTTTGGCTAAGGCTGGTCGTGTACCCACACACATGAATTTTATTGGATATGACAAAATTAAAGAATTGATTTGAATGGTTGGGTGAGGTGCGCTATATCGACCTATGGACGATATGTCAACTTAGGTTGCGAGCAATACGCCGGTATACTATATCAACCTATGGGCTCTGATATGTCAGCTTAGATTGTGAGCAATATACCTTAGATTTGAATGGTTGGGTGTGGTGTGCTATATCGACCTACGGGTTATATGTTAGCTTAGATTGCGAGCAATACACCGATATACTATATTATCCTACGAGCTTTGATATGTCAACTTAGATTGCGAGCAGTATACCTTATTAGCTTAGAGGGAGCATTATTAATGTACTGTATTGACTTAATGGTTCGATATGTCAACTTAGATTAAGAGCAGTACATTATTTATCAGCTTAGAGCGAGTTGTATTATCTTTTTATCAACTTAGCAGTGAGTAGTCCTTATATGAACGGACTTATAGATAGTATGAGATGAGCCGACCAAGAAAAGATCGAGATGACATGTAATTGACTAAGTCGATTGATCGATGATTTGATTTAATTGATGTGATGTGATGTATCTGATATATAATGACTTGCAGGAAGAAACTGAGATCAAGATAAGTCATCTTACCTGTGTTGTGCTTAGGCAGCCTCTAGATTGTGTTGGCTTCCTAATCGGGTCTTAGGGGATAGAACTTGCTGAGACGTAGTCTCATCCCGGTTGTGGGACAAAATTTTAGGTCCCTAGATGCAGTAGACCTGGATTTTGAAAATCTCGGAAGTCCGGTGCGCATCTGCTGAAGGCTCCAGTTAGAGTATAGAGGATGATGAAGAGGAGGAGGATGACCCGTAGGTTGTAGAACCCCCACTCTTACTTGTAGACCTTAATTCTCAACTTATTTAAGTTGAACCAGACTTAGTAGTTCGCCTTATATATATGTGCACTAGTTTGCAATGTATATAAGTGTGGTTGTTTTTGAAAGTTCGGAATTTAGTCCTACTTTCATATCCCATTATTTTATTGTCTAGGGATTGTTTTATATACCTCCGCATGCGTATTAAAATTAAAGGGGTCGGCGGTGCGTCCTGAGACGTTGCTATAAATTGACCAAAGTGAGGGATGGGTGTGCGCTCGAGGATCGGGGCATGACAAAGCCCTCCCTCCTCTTTTGGAAGGCACACATCATCCCAGGCTACCTTAACACTCCTCTACCCAATTGTGTGCCTTTCCATAGGAATTATTTGAGGATTTTCTCATTCTAGTCCAACACAGTTATAGGTAAAATAAATACACTCACCTTGTGGGCTTGGATAGCATGAAGGATTGACTTGATAAGCTGAAATCGGCCAACAAAATAGAGAAAGTGATGTGTCCAAGCTTGAACCCTCGCTGTAATGCGGTTGATGAGAACGGAACAATCCGCCTTGCTGAGCCTCAAAGTAATAATATGAACCCCAAATAGCGCATCAGTAAGTTGCCTTCCTGGAAACCAAGATCGAGGAGAATCTGATTCCTTAAAGAAGGCGAACCTCCAGCCAAGAGGATCTCGCTCTTGCTAGGATTTGGAAGCAAACCACTCCAATTCGAGAAGACTTCGTTCGCAAAGAAGGTTTGGAGGCCTTCTTTGAGGAGAGTCACAGTAGGCAAATCAGCTTCATAAAACAGGAAGACTTCGTCCGCAAAGAGATGATGTGAAAGGTTCGTCGCCTTGCATCTCGAGAAGAACTTAAACTCTGGCTTCGAAGAGCACCTAATTAGGATCCCTGATAACACCTCCATAACCAAAGCAAATAAGTAGGGACAAATGGGATCACCTTAGTGCAGGCCACGCCCTCTCACAAAGAACCTATGAAGCTCCCCGTTCAAGGCAATGGAAAACTTGGGAGTGCTTACACAAGTCATGATAAGTTGAGTCACAAACTCAGGAAAGCCAAAAGTAAAAAGAACTCTCTCAAGGAAAACCCAATCAATTGTGTCGTAGGCTTTCCGGAAATCCACCTTAACCGCACGCTTAGGTAAGTAGGGCTCAAGGTGAAAACTGGAGAAGAGTTCTTGGGCCAACAAGATATTGTCCCTAATCCGACTGCCCTTCACAAAAACACTTTGAAACGGCCTAACTACACTCTTCAGAACTGTTGCAACCTAATTAGCCAGCACTTTTGTAATAAACTTATAGATAGTGTTGCAACGGGCGATGGGCTTGTAATAATTAACGGAAGTCGTATTAGGCACTTTTGGCACTAGCACCAGAATGGTATCATTTATCTCTCTTAAGAGCTTCCCCATGGTGAAGAAGTCCATCATTGCTGACATGACCAAATGTCCAACCATCTCCCAATTTTCCTTATAGAATTCGACCGTAAAGCCATTTGGTCCATGGGCCTTACCCCTACTTCTTTTTGGTTTTTGCTTGGAGGAAAACTAAAAATTTCATTCATTCAAGTAGTCGGTTCCAAAGAACAAGGATAACAAGATTTAAGACAAAGAAAGTCTCAAAGTGACTGGGAAGGATTAAAAAGCCAATCAGGAGGGAAACTCTCATTTCCATGGGCTTTTGCAATACAAGCTATAACTTGATTAGCTTTGCAGGGTGTAGTGGGCTAAAGAAACTTCTTTTCAAAGGTCCAGCAAACGTTTGCCATCCTCAAATAAACTCCGGAGAGCCCATGGGCCATGAGAAGGGTATGATATACCCATGAGAAGAGTGATAATGCTATCAGTGAAGATTTCTACGGTCTGATCAATTGAAGACTTCCAATCGAAATAGCAATTCTCTATGTGCCATGGTTTCACGGCTCAGAGCAGAAGAAGCATTGATCTTCACCACGAACTTGTCAATTAGCAGCCCTCGATGGTCCCTTCTCATCTAGTTCAATTTCAGACAACTTATCCGGAATGACTAGCTTAGAGACTGTCAATTTGTCTTACAACAATTTATCTGGAAGAATATCTTCTTTGCTAGAGTGTCTCACCTTTCTTTCCAAGTTCAGCCTTGCACACAACAATTTGTCCAGGCCTATTCTCGACTTTTCATGATTCATTTTTTGAAGGGATCAAACGGTGGTGGGATGATCATGCTTCCCCATTCCTAGTGAGACAAAACTATCTTGAATCTGCCAATCATGCCACCCCCTCCCTAGTGAGTCAACATTATCCTAGATCTGCCTTATGCCACGACAAGTAGAAACATCAAGTGGCCATTGGAATTGCTTTGGGAACAATTAGGTTAGGTAATTCTTGTCCCATTTGATCATTAGATTTTACAATTGTGTCAAATCATGCTATTAAAAGATGTTATATTCTTGGGGAGTATGATATATTAAAATAGTAATATTGAAATTATGAATGTGTACATGATTATCGTCAACAAAGTTCGTGTACTTCCAAGTGCTCTCTCTCTCTCTCTCTCTCTCTCTCTCTCTCTCTCTCTCTCTCTCTCTCTCTCAGCTTTTCTAAAGTCAACTATACCAAGCCCCATTTGTTTAGCAAAAATAAATAATTTAAAAAATAATTTTTAAAAATGATCTTTCGTATTATTTGAAATAATTAGTTAATAAATTTTTTTTACTATCGATAACAATTTATTTTAATTATTTTTATAAATAATGAAAATATTTTTCGTTTATTCATTTTTGTAAGTGATTAAGTGATCATTTAAATAAAATGTTTTACAAATTATTCATGTTCAGTGAAAACAAATGGACTCTTACCCTCTTTGACTTTTTTCTGTACAAGATATTTAATCAAACCGTGTCTTTGTAATAAATCTTTTTATTAATCTCATAAATAAAAAATAAGAAAAAAATCTATTGATCAACTCAATGACAATGAGAAAAAATCATATATATTTTTTTCCACCTAAGAAAGAATATTCCCAAACTAGATTCTTGAATGATAGTTAAGCCTATAAATATTTGTAACAACCGAAAATTTTCTGCACACGTCTAGAGTCTGTTAGCTGGTAATAAGTTGTACAACAACATCCGAGTGGGTGTTACCTGGTCAACAACAACCCTAGAGACATCGCAATTTTTCTCAAGAGGGCCATCCAAAGATCAAGTCAGCCATTTATTTGGACTTAATAAAAGCACCACCATGCTATCTTACTTTCCCACCAACAATTAACATATTACTCAAATTTTAGAAAATTGTGAGAATTTCGCAAATTTTCGAACCGAACCTTTTGGCCCCGAATCTCTCTTTCATTAGTTTTTGCAGCTGCTCTTACTTTTCTTAGATTCTTTCTATATTCGGGTGGAAATCTTTGCAGCATATCTTATTAGAGAGAAAGCAAACTTCGGCGGTTTATTCAGTTGGACTTCAAAAACGCGTGGGAGAAAAACATAGAGAGCCTGCTCCTCTCTTTCAGGTCGGTCCTTGCACTGCAGATAGTCCTCCTATCTTTTAGTTCTAGATGGGTAGGCGGATATTGTCCTTTCATACAGTATCCTGAATTACTAGCAAATGTCCTTGTCGCGGATTTGTTGCTGCTTTTCTTTTTCTTTTTCTTTTTCTTTTTCACGTGGCCATTGCTCCGTGCTAGAATGAGTTGTAATGGATTGCGGAATCCTAGGTTCTTCGTATCCGTTCGGAGATTTTTTAGAGAATTTTTAGATTAGGGTTTAGAGCGTGCTCGTCAAGGATGGTTTGCCCCATTTCCTAACCCTTTTTTACGGCCTTGGTGTCGGCTCTTGTCCTCCTCACTGATGATTTAACATTTCTCACTTGGCACTCGGCATCAAGTTCAGCTAAAATTGTCCATTGCGGCCTCTTTGTTTTACCTTACCTGTAGGTTACAAAAAGACATGAATTCATTGATTGTAAAGTAAAATTTAATAAAAATTAACATAGGGTAAGTATACTAGTCTATGGTAAATTTGTTATAAATGCATCAATTTAAAATTTTTTATGGTATTAACCCTTCAGAAAAAGGCATATGAATTCATTTACTAGAGATGCGTATGTGCTAAATTCTTACGAACCCCACATCGAAAAATATGCTTTCTCTCGAAGGGGGGCCTGATGAAAATGCCATCCACATTCTTTTTCTTCGTCCACGAAGTTTTACCATTTTTCCCATTGATTACGTTAGGGGTGGAATTACGGCAAAGAACGAACCGAGGGCATCCCCCAAATTGTCTAAAGTTTGATTATGATGACAACCCAAATAAGCAAACAAAAGAGAAGCCGTGATGCTCGCTGGCCTCTCGTCAGATTTGAAGGGTAAAACTCACGGGCAATCGGGTCAAGTCCATGGGATCATGCCACTCCTTTGATTCTTTAATTTATCTTTTCGCCCCTTACGACAAGGAGTCGCAACCCGCCATGTTCGTATTTTGATTTTCGAAGCATCGTTTCGCTTTCGAGTTTGACTTTGAAAAGCTAGAAAACTCTACCACGACGGGAAAAAAAATTAAGTTAGAAGTAAAGGGGGCCAAGGTTCGACTTCAAACCCCGGGTTGTCTCCTTCAACGATAATGCTTCCAATCAACAGGTGTCCGGTGACAGGAACAGTGGAACCTTAAGGAAGAAGTTGGAAAACTCTCCCCAGTTCTAGAGTTCACATCATGGTGCCCAATCGTTTATGAATGACTATAAATTGTTAGACGCAAATTACGCAACCCCAAGATCTCCATAACCAGAACAAGAATATGCATAATTGAGTAGAAAAATTAACGCACCTGGATCCATCGAACATAAAACGGAAACAGAAAAAGCGATTACCCACATATAAAGGGGATCCACACATCAAGTCCTTCTCCTTTATTACCCTCCGTATCACTAGCTCAATGAGACGGCCCCCATCACGTGTAGCATTAGGTAAACGCCCCTTAGGTGAGGATACATGTGAGAATTAGGGTTAGAGGAGAGAATTGAGCACTATTTATAGAGTTTCCAGCCAATCCCTCTCATTACGGGTCAGGCTCAACTCGGCCCACACTAACCAGCCCATATTAGACTAATTAAGAAACCTTCTATCTCACCTTACACCAACCCTGTTTTACGGTAATCGTAAAAACAATAAATTACAATATCAATTAATTTAGTCCACATTAGGAAAATTCTTACATTCTCCCACTTGGACTATATTAATTGAAATTGTACCGTATGTGCGCACATTTGGTCCAGAGATAATTCTTAATAGTCAATCCTATCCCATAAAATCTTAAACACCGAATCATGGTGGTAACTGCATGTATACACACAGAGCCTTCCATGGTCACGAATGTTCTCAACTTTATTGATATTGATTCAATATGGTAGTGTGTCAAATGAATAACATCTCTCATAGAGATATCTCATTTGTCAGTCATCATTCTCTTACCTTAGGTGTCACAAAAAACTTGTGCCACTAGAGAATGCTTTATGATTCAAATGAACCCACATATGTCTTGTCCTTATGGTTAACCTTTCTTTATGTATCACAAGACATATGTCCAAGGCTAATAACCGGATGCCCGGATGCCCCTAGCCTTCACTCAAGGTTTATACAATCCCTTGAGACTTTATCAATATGTATTCAACATAATAACAACACATTCAAAATATTTTATTGAATGCAAAAGTTGATACATATCAAACCGTTACTAAGTGTAACGAACCACATATATGAACTTTATTAGAGTAAAGCCAAAATAGCTCCCACTAAACAACAGTATCCGAAGATACTCCTAGGCCCATGTTAACAATATGTTACTCAAATACACATAGGCGTAGGCCTTTAGTTAGTGGATCTGCAACCACATCATTTGTGAAAATATGTTATATTATAAGTCACATTTTTGTACCGTTTCTTTATAGTAAAAAATATATGACTACCATATATTTAGACCTCTTGAGACATTTGTAGTAAATAAATAATACTACAAATTTGTTATCTTAATACAACCGTATGGGTCTATCCATCAAGTTAAAAAGATCAATTCCATCATGAGGTTCTAGAGCCTAATAGTCCAAGTAACAACCTAAAAGAATGTTACTAACACTGCATACATAGTAGAAGATAACAAATAATTTTATTTATTGCACTTCCTACTAACATAAATATGTATTCCGTTATTGATTGCATGTTATCAAAACATCCAGCAAAGTTTATATCTAAATACTCTACTAACTGCAAGAATTGAACATGTCTATAAATTAGCATATAATCTCTTGTCTTCTTTAAGTACCTTAAAACCTTCTTGATAGCAACCTAGTGATCATATCCTGGATTTGACTGATATCTGCCTAGAAGTCCCATCACAAAGATAACATTTAGTCTAGTGCAAATTTGATCATACATTATACTTTTAAGTGCATTGACACAAGGTACTTCCTTTAATTAGATTTTCTCAATATTTAAATAAGGACAATATGATAGATTCAGTCCATTACCCTTAACAACAGGAGTAATTCCTAGCTTGCAATGATGTATATTGAATATTTACAATATACAATTAGCAAATATCCTCGAGAAAATCTAATATAATATCCAATATATATAACAAGAATAATTCTTACAGACCTTAGTGCAAAAGATGCCTCAAGGTCACTACTTGTAAACAAAATATCAAATACATAGAGTATGTGAAAAAATAAATATCCTCTCACTAACCTTACAAGTATATTGAATTACTTTGTTCCCAATTGAACAAAAAAATAACAACACTATGAAACTTTAATAATATTGTCTGGAAACTTGCTTAAGACTATAAATAAGACTTTTTCAGTCTACACACAAGTTTACTCGAAACATTTATTGCAAAATTCTCCAATTGCACAATATAGATTTTGTATCTATTTGGCATAACTCCATATATAAATAAATAAATAAACTATTAATGCCGCATTCACTCGAAAGAATTTTTTTAAAGAAATAGTTATTTTTTCACTATAAACAATTCACCCCTCTTTCAGAGTGAAAACTTTAGTTACCTATTTGGCTTTAAATTACAATTTTTCTTTGAAATTATTTTAGTTTTGTACGCCAATTTGCAACTAATAAACTTATGATCTTTAGACAAGTCAGTAAGTTTCCAAATATGCCTTTTATGGCATTTAATCACATACTTAATTGAGAATAAGAAATGACATTTATATAAGTTGCTAAAACAACCATGTAGTGGATATTATAATCATGCTCTCACAAATAGACTTTATAGTATGATGATATAACTTATCGTCTTTCCCTAACAAATCTCCTTAATAAAGCTGCAACCACTTCATTCTGCATTTGAAAGGTTTAAGAAATTTCATTATAAATTATATCAAAAATAGTACCTTGAACCTCAACAAGTTTAGTCTATGGTACAGGAGATTCCATAATTATCTTGTACCTTCTTCAGGGTCATAAAATCAATACCCTTTTGAACAATCTAGGTAAGATATAAAATAATTTCGAGTAAATCTTTTGTCAGGATTTTCAGGTATAGTAATTAAATTACCATCCCAGAATCTACCAAGTATTTGACAAATGACCCTTTAAGCTATTTCGCATTGTCATACTTGCCAAAATACTCATGGCCATCGTTAAACCTGACAACCTTTTAAGACATTTATCTCGATCATTTTCCTTAAATAGAAAACTTTCAGAAACAACCTTTTAATCATATACGAGATGTATATGTCATTAAGACTTAAACACAATCTTTACAGATATGTCCTAATTTCAATATCAGATAAGACATAATTTCAAGCAACTAAGGCTTCCATCATCTTATAGCAGTGCAGTATGCAAACAAACCTCTTTTCAAGTGTTCCAGAATGGAACGCTTCATGGATAGTAAGCAAATTCAATTGCTCTTTTCTCAAGCAACAAATCATATGTCCACAATTTAAAATTTGAAGCAGTAAAAACCTCAATAATATCAGAGTTATCAATTACAGAAAATGTGACTGAAAAACAAGCAATGTATATAATTAGCATCATGTGAGTACCGTGTAACTTAACGTATAAGTACACATCTAAAGAGTTACACGCATAATCATATAATCACCTTTGGGCATAACACATGACATGCAGTTGTACACTCCCCACATAATAGCGGTTATGAGAATATATTCCAATTTTTCGTGAATTCATCACATTTGGGCATATGAATCACTAGAATCAGTCACTTCTCCACCATACTATCATGTATCCCTCCATGAACTAATACACAATCACCTCCTTTGGGAGTATGACTACGCATTAGACCAGGAGACATCCCAATCATCATATGAGACCGAAATTTCTCAAACCCAATCAAGCATGTCACTTTGGCGGTCACTACTCAATTGAATCATTAAAATTCTCTCATATCAGGGATATAAACTTTACTCCTCACATATACCATATACATGTGATTTTATTTTTAGTGATAGGGGCAGCATATCACCAAAATCACATATCATGCTAATTACATTACTTTATTCATTAATAAAAATTAATATATATATATATACAGCGAACCTGAAAGACAGATACCAATGAGATCATTGATCACAGTAATACAAGAAACCTCTCATAACAGAGAATAAAACATCTCTTATGCACCCCAATTACATATTACCAGAACAACATAAAAAGAATGTTAATCTAAAATATCTATCACAAATTAACAACAATAGTAATACATGGTACACCAAATCGACAAGTTTAACAACTGATCCATTATCACTCATGAGTTTATAAGGCAAAAATGACTCAAAAGCCAACAACTGATTTATTAATCAATTTTAGGTAACAAATATCATTACTTCAACCGGTGGCCTATAAATTGAGTCAAACTACATAACTAAAATCTAAACTATAACAGTAGATACTATTGCTCTGCATAAATATTGTCATACTTCTTAATCACAAAAAGATATTCAACTTGATAAATATTAACAAGTGACTAGATGAGTTCATGTACAATATGCAGTAACTTAATCGATATGCATTACTCATATACATCATATATGTAAATCAGTACAATCAGTTTGGTCACGAGTTCTTAAGACATCTATCATTCAAAGATTACCAACATGTCAAGAAGTATGCATGGGCAACAAAAGTTTCATAACATTTACTGTTTCTCATCAGCTCAATACATAGCTCAATTACTATTCCATAATGGTTGTATTTCATTAAGCCAGTTTCAGTTCACAATAAAGTTTGATTTTTATTGATGAATAACACATTTATAATGATTATATGATAATATACCTATAACCCAACACTTGTATTTCCAAAATCGCAGAAAAAAATACAAGAAAAAATACGCAAAAATTCATTTAAAATACACATATTTAGGGTTTCATATGCAATTTCACATCAATAAAACCATCAAACATATAAAATAAATATACCACGAGATAGGAAATCACCATACGAGTCCAATGCCGCTAGCCACGCGCCGATCGGAGCCTACATGCGCCCGCACGCTCCGCCTAAGTGCGCGGCGCGTGGAGCACACGCGCAGCGCGTGTTCGACGCACAGGAGGCGCGTGGCCGCGTGTGGAGGCGCGTGCGGCCTCCTCCGGCGACGCACCGCCAACGGTTTTCTTCGTCTTATCGAGCCCAATTCGAATATATAATTTAATTTAATTTTTATTGAACGAAAAGTTTCGAAAATCACAAATTATGGCAAGATCCGTACTTATTAGGGCTAATTTGTACAAATTAGGGCAAAATCCTTTGTGTTCGTGTTCTAGGGTTATGGAGGCTCTAATACATGTTAGACGCAAATTGCGCAACCCCAAGATCTCCATAACCAAAACAAGAATATGCATAATTGAGTAGAAAGATTAACGCATCTGGATCCATCGAACATAAAGCGGAAGCAGAAAAAGGGATTACCCACATATAAAGGGGATCCACGCATCAAGTCGTTCTCCTCTATTGCCCTCCGTATCACTGGCTCAATGAGACGGCCCCCCTCACGTGTAGCGTTAGGTAAACGCCCCTTAGGTGAGGATACAGGTGAGTATTAAGGTTAGAGGAGAGACTTGAGTACTATTTATAGAGTTTCCAGCCAGTCCCCCTCATTACGGATCAGGCTCAACTCAGCCCACACTAGTTAACCCATATTAGACTAATTAAGAAACCTTCTATCTCACCTTAGACTAACCCTGTTTTACGGTAACCGTAAAAATATTAAATTACAATATCAATTAATTTAGTTCACATTAGGAAAACTTTTACATAAGTAGGCATCTAGATTATTAATATTTCAGCTCGCGGTGGCGTAATAGAGAGTTAAGGCCCTATACCATTAAGTTGAAGGTATTATGATTCCAATACCGAATACATAAAGAGGATGGAAAAGTGACTGACTGAAATTTGTTATTTGTTTACTAGTCATATGATCTCTTTTTCTCCTATTATTTCTATAGGTGAAATGATAGATATGGGTGACTAATGCAACTACCACTCTAGGTATTACTATAAGGGTCCCCATACTCATCACAAAATATCTGATTTAAATCATAATTACTTAATTATCCCATCATCGTAATTTCATTGGCATGTTAGAAGTCACAAAATCACTTTACAACATATAGCAAATGCTTAAGATACAAGTTAGTCATAAGTTCAGCTTACGATGTGAATTGAATTTGTAATCTTATGAAAAATGGTGTGACTCGGTCTTTTTCTTGCCTTGTGATTTGGTTTCCATTTTGTTCTCTCATAGTCCTTGGTGACTACAGCGTGATGCCCAACCAATTTAATGGAAAATGAAGTGTTATGATTCATATCATGGAAAAATCTCCAATTGTATAGTCAAGGTCTCACATACTCTTTTAAGTTATGATTATGTTTTGAAAAAGAAAAGTCATGATTTAGCAAGAAGCAACTACAGCATTTACTGCAGTCTTTTTAATCAAAGAAGTCAGCATTTTAAAGAGAAAGTTTGGGCTGATAAAATGCCTTATTGTTCTAGTAAACAAGATAAATTCAAGACAAAGCATAAGCAGATAAATCAAAATTTGATGATGTCAGAATATGCTGTATTGTAAACTTAATTTGCCAAATTTCACATCATTTCTTTGCTAATACATAAACCTGAAATCCTTTCGCTTATTGTCGTAAAAAGCTGAATCAAGAGGTTATTGAAATATTAACACTCAAACGTTAAATTAAATCTTAAAATTGGGTCATCCATTCGAGTAACAATTAAGGTATTTCCTTAAAAGTCAATTTACCTACACTAATCAACACGGTTGTAGTGGGAAAAAGCACTAATCAAGTGAGATTAGTCAGATGTTGGATCCATGACAAAACCCTAGAACGATGCAGGAGAAATCGGTTGCTTGTGGATGACAAAAAGTGGGCAAAAAACGAGAAATAAATAAAAGAAATTATTTAATATTCATCAAAGTCAACAGCTCATATGACACCCAAGAAGAGATTTTCCATTTTTTTTTCTTATACACATACTAAGTCTACCTCGTAATTTCTGGTAAATAAATCTTTTCACCTTTCACAGGCCAAAAAAAAAAAAAAATCACACTTTTGGGTAAAATGCCTAAGTTCAACTAGAATGAATAAAAGGAAAATAATGTAAATGATCATTTTTTACTCTTCGAATTATATGAAAATATCTGTTGCAACCCAATTTTTGGAGTGAACCACCTAAAATTTAGCTAATGGATTATTAAGTCTAGACTTAACTCGGGCTCTCCCAAACCCATACCAATTCGCGACTTAAGTTCAAGTTATTAACATGTAATTAATTTTCAATTAGGAGTCGCCACCAATCTATTTTTGGTGAGTCGATTAGAAACCCAAGTAAAGTAATGGGAGATTCACTTTACTCCTACGAACTAGAAATTTATGAGTTCGGGAACTTAATTACGCTAGATTTCGCTAATGCCCTTTCGGCACCTTTCTTTTTATTTTGAAAGATGTTTGGCAAACAGTTTGGATTGATTTTAAATTTATTTTCCTAACATGTGAGGTAATCATGCGGATGTGCAATCCACCAATTTAACACCCAGATAAACAATAAATAAATTGCAAAAACTTACCTCAAAGCAAAAAGAGCATTTGTAATGTTAAATTAAAATTCACATCAACAACCCCAGATATGGTTTCTAATTAACACACAATTTCTTTTTTTGTTTTCACTTAATTAATGAAAATCATGCAATATGCAATGCAGTATTAACTAAATGATCTAATTCTAATGACATGCAATTTCTAATCAAATGGACTTAGCAACAATCACTAAATGGCATGCATTTCATGAATCTAATCCTAATGACATGCACATGACATTTTTTATTTTCTTTTTTCTTAAAAGAATGCAATCTATCCTAAAGATTGAAACTAATTTATTCTAAGACACTTTTTGTATTTTTTATTTATGAAATTCGAAATTAGAAAAATGTAAAAATTTATCTAACTAAATTAAGATTCTATCCAACTTATAGTAAGGACCCTAATTAAAACCAAGATATTATCTTAACTTAGCAATCTCTAGCCTAAGATGCAGTCTTTCTAAATCATTCTAAATTTAACATGAAATGTGCAAATGATGCCCTAATTCTACATATGCATGATGATGATTTTTTTAATTAATTTAAAATGTCAAATAATTAAACATGCAATTTAAGCTAATGAAACAAAAATCCAACATCCTAAATTTATGTCTTTTTGGTATTTTTTCATTTCGACAATTTAGAATAAATAAAAATGCTTAGTCTAAATATGCAAATTACCCTAAGGCATGCGATATTCTAATATGAAGCTAAACTAACTCAAACATATTTCAAGATAAAAAAAAAAAATCAATCAAGATGAGACAAGCACCGAGCCATTCAGAATCATCAAAGATACCATATCCATTGTTCAAATTTGGAAACGATATCTACTCAACTTGGTTGTTTTGTTAGTAAAATCGATAAATTGATCTTAAGTCTTAAAGATCAAAATATCAATTTTATTCCCGCATGATTAATTATTCTATCTAAAGTCTTATAGATGGGATACAAAATTATATGCGGTTGCGAATTAGGAAATAAATCCTAATTGAGAGATATGTCTATCACTCATAGATATGCACATTAGATACTAATAGACATATATTAGGTAGTAAAATATGCAAATATGCTAGAGATGTGCATCTTACCTAATCGAGGATATTCTTCCAAACTTGAACCAAACACAATCAAATTGGGATCACAACGAGGGTAACACGGCAATGAACGACAAGGATGGTTCACGGTAGCGAGTAGTGATGGCTCCCGGACGGCAGCGAGACCACATCAGAACTCGCAGTTGAGCGGTGACTCGATCGTGGTGCTTGAGGCGCTCGATGGTGCTCACGACAGCAACCAGCGTGAGATTTAGATAACCTGCAAAAGAAAGTAGAAATTCTCCCAAGTTGCAGAGGAGGCCAGCGCAAGACGATCACTCATGAACCAGACCTAGGGAAAGCTTCGAGGGTGCTCTTGGAATGTCGGGAATGTCGCAAGTCACCGAGACTGGCACGGCGATGGCTGCAACGTTGAGTTGGACCAGAGAACCGCAAAGTAGCAAACACTTTCTTTTGTCTCTTTCGGCTTAAACCCCACAAGGCAAGGACCACCGCCTCAAAGTCTCCTCCTTTCTCTATATTTATGCGTTGAGTAAGTGGATCCTTAAAATTCTGACTTCACGAGCCAAGCTCTCCTTTATATGTTGACCTCAAAGCCTTTTCTTTTTTATTTGCAGGACATGCGGATGAGATGTCCATGAACGGGGATCTTCACGGTGGTGCTCATGAAGACTTCATGAATCATGACTCTCGAATGGGCTTCTCGATCGTGAATTGTGAATTCCCCTTAGAAGGAAAATCCTCCCATTCGTCTTTTCTTTTTTCTCTCTCCCTTCTGCTCACGTCCTCACCTTATTAGAATGAGGACAAAGTCCTTTGTTGACCTTGAATTGTGTTTTGCGAACACGAACTGGAACACAAGGCGGGTAGGGACGCAGTGCTCCTCGCTGGACTGGACTTACTAGCGTCACTGGATGACCACTGGACTGAAGGTCATTGGAATTGCTAAGGGGTCTTGCTTGGAGGCTACGGAGGTTGTCGAAGATTGATGTGTCACTGCAGTGGACAATCGGCAGCAGGGTTAGCATTGAGGGGCAGCCATGAACTCAGCAGAGTCACGACCGTGAAAGGGGTCTGGACCGTGACTCCTTCAGCTCCCTCTCTTTCACGTATGTTTTCTATATTGTGGCCGTATATTCAATGTGTGGCCTCCCAAAACCCTACAGGAGTAACCTTTTTATAGACCAAAAATTAGGGTTTTAATTTCCTTTTCAAATCAGCATCCATGAAGATTTCTTGTTCGCACACAATATCACTTTTTAATTTTCCACATCTCCTGATTTTATTGTCTAAAGATAAGATTGCAACCCCGATTTTCTTAAATTCCAAAAATCCACCGTAATATCATTTCAAATCTCAATTAGGGTAATTCTTGTCATTAGAAGAAAACGGGCTTGGGCCAATTTACTTGCTTCGTGGGCTCGGTCGCCCGCCAAATTAAAGCTTAGAATCATTAATTCAAATCCATTCACCATCGATCCAATAAAATGCAAAAAATGTAAATTAAAAAATAAATGCACTTGAATCTATATGCAATTAATATTTTTTTCAGGGATAAAATTGACCCCTAATTTTTTATGCAATAAATAAATGATCGGATGACAAAATTTAGTGTCAACAATATCAAAATTTATCCTTGATCTTAAATTGTTATAAGGATAACACTAGATATTTTCAAAAAAATTCAGAAATTATATTAAACACATATTGGAAATTTGGGGATTACATTAAAATAAATTAGAAGTTCATGAACTGCATTATATATCATACTAAAGTTTATAGATCCTATTAAATAAATTAAAAAAATTAGGGAACATATCGCAGGCCGTGCAAAATTTAAGGGACGATCCCCGCCGTTATCCCGTAAATGAATTAACCCCTTTCTTTGTAGATTCTCACGAAAACGAGAATAAAGAAAAAGAAAATTGGGAATAAAATGATCGATAAATTACCCGCCCGCCCAACCCAACTGCATACAGATTTTGTTGGAATCCCGCCACGTGTCGCCATCAACCCCTTTGACTTCCCTCCCTCGCTCCCTCCCTCCGTGAATCTCGAGGCTCACCGGTTTCCGGCCGGTCGCCCTTCCTCCTCCTTCTTCTTCCCCGTCGAGCGCCACCTGCTCAGCTCTGTCCATCTCCGCACTCGCAACCTCTCTCTCTCTCTCTCTCTCTCTCTCTCTCTCTCTCTCTTTCCGTCTTTGGAAGTGTGGAGGAGGAGCAGCGATTGAGTCGGTATTCAGACCCAACAAGCGCGTTGCAGTCAAACCGCAATCTCTCTCTCTCTCGCTCGCGCCCACCGCTGCCTCGCCGCAACCCACCTCTTTCTTTATTCTTCTCTCTTTGGTCCGCAGTGACGCAAGCGGGAAAGCGAAAAAGAGGGACGCCCAAGAGGCACCACCACTACTCTGATCTTCCTTTGCCTCCTCTTCTTCCCCTCTTCCCCTTCTCTTCATCATCTCTCTCTGTCTCTCTCTTCTCCATGCTCTCACGCTCTTGCAGTTGGCAAATCTTGATCCTTCTCGAGATGGGTCTCTCCGTCACTTGATATCCCTACGACCCTTTTCCTCTGTTTCTATCTCGTACCGTCTCTGCGATTTGTCGTACTGGGGTTGCTTTCGTGGGTGCTCTGTTTTTTTCATATGGGTGTCCGGGCTTCGCTGTGGGTGGTCGTCGCCGTCTCTTGGCTATGCATTCAGGCGCGCGTCCTGCATTCTCAAGGGGTCCTTGAGTGCAATTCGAGCGATTCCCAGGCATTGGTAGACTTGATGAGCAACTTCGAGTCCCCAGTCCAAGGTTGGGGGCCCAACGTGTCCGCCAATTGCTGCGACTGGGCGGGCGTGTTGTGCGACGGTTCCACCGGTTCGGGCAGAGTGGTGGAGTTGGCCCTTGCGAGCAAGAAGCTCGCGGGCAGCCTCTCGGACTCCCTCGGCCAGTTGGACCAGCTGAGATTCCTCGATCTCTCTCACAACCTCCTCAAGAGCACACTCCCCGAGTCGCTCCTCCGCCTCCCTAAATTGCAGGTCCTCGATCTCAGCTACAATGAATTCTTCGGACCGGTGCCGGCGAACGCCAATTTGCCCTCGCTCCGCGTTTTCAACATCTCTGAGAACTCTTTCAATGGGTCTCTGCCCGTGTGGATTTGCACGAACTCGACCGGCATTCAGGTGCTTAATCTGGCTGTCAATTATTTCTCTGACGCTATCCCGTCGGGACTCGGTAACTGTGGCTCCTTGTTGAACCTTTCTCTGGCCACGAATAATCTCAGTGGTGTGATCAGTGAAGATATCTTCACTCTGGGTCAGTTGGTCCAATTGAACCTTCAAGAAAATTCCTTTTCAGGGCGGCTCAGCAGTGCGATCGGTGATCTCACGGCACTGGTTTGGCTGGACATTTCGACAAACAGATTCTCGGGGCCAATCCCGGATATGTTTCAGAACATGAAGAAGCTGCAGTACTTCATAGCTCAGACCAATGGCTTCATAGGCTCTATCCCACCGTCCTTGTCCAATTCGCCGTCGCTTACGTTTCTCAATTTGAGGAACAACTCACTGACCCGTACGATAGCTCTCAATTGTTCGGCATTGAGCAGTCTGGTGTCTCTGGATTTATGGTCCAACAATTTCAGTGGTCCTTTCCCTGAGGATTTACCCAATTGCCAGAAGCTGCAACATGTGAACCTTGCACAAAACAAGTTCACAACCCCGATGCCTCAAAGCTTCAAGAACTTCTCCAGCCTTTTTTACCTGTCAATCTCGAATTCAAGCCTATCAAACGTCTCATCTGCACTCGGGATCCTTCAGCACTGCAACAATTTGACAGTTTTGGTGCTCTCTCTGAATTACTTTGACGAAGAATTGCCCGACGACACGAGTTTGAGTTTTCCGAATCTTAAGGTTCTTAGCATGGCTAATGGTCGACTGACGGGTTCCATGCCCGAGTGGGTGCGTGGATGCACCCGTTTGCAGTTGCTGGATTTGTCCTGGAACAGATTGGGTGGAATGATCCCGTCGTGGATTGGCGACTTCCAATCTCTTTTCTATCTGGATTTATCAAACAACTCATTCGTGGGCGAGATCCCAAAAGAGATTACAGGATTGCCTGGGCTCATCAACAGAAATCTGTCAATGGCAGAACCTTCTGCATATTTCCCACTCTTCATGAAGAGGAATGCGAGTGCGAGGGAGCTACAGTACAATCAAGTTACAAGATTTCCACCAACTGTGGCACTTGGATGGAACTCTCTCAACGGATCAATCTGGCCCGAGTTGGGGAATCTAAAAAATGTCCATATCTTGGATCTCAGCCGTAACTTCTTATCAGGTTCGATTCCTGCTAGTTTATCCGGAATGACTAACCTAGAGACCCTCGATTTGTCTTACAACAATCTGTCGGGAGGTATACCTTCATCCTTAGTTCGTCTCTACTTTCTATCCAAGTTCAGTGTTGCATACAACAATTTGTCCGGCCCGATTCCTAAAATGGGCCAATTCCCGACTTTCCCCAGTTCGAGTTTTGAAGGAACCAAACTATGGGATGATAATGATCCTTCCCATCAGGGGAGTCAAAGTTATCCTGGATCTGTTGGTCTTAGTCAAAATCATTCTGGATCCGCCGATCATGCCATGAGCGATATAAGCCTTGGGATGACCACTGGAGTTGCATTCGGAATGGCTATTGGAATTGCATTGGGAGCAACTAGGATAAGTGATTCATGTTTGTGCGAGATCATCAGATTTTATGCTAGGGTTAAGTCAAGTATGTAATTACTAGTTTATTAGATGAGGAAATGACACGAAAGTCTATAAATCCAAGGTGCAATGTCACCATAGAGCTTTTAAGGTTCCAGTTGGTAACATTTCTGTTTTCAGGAATATGTTTAGTACACTCTACAATTTTTTTTTTTTGTAATGTATAATATCTTTTAATTGTTTTAAAAAAATTTGAGATTTTTTTTTCTTTTTTTCTTTTCTTATTCTTCCTTGCGACCACCATCAGCCGGTGGTCAATGGTGGGCGGCCGAGCAATGGCAAGAAAGAAGAAAAAAAAAAAAAGAAATATAACTTATTTCTAGAAATTGTTCTTGGAAATAAGCAATTACTTTTTTCTATTTATTTTCATTCCAAATCTACTCTCTGGCCACTTTTCTATTTCGGTAAATAGAAAAATTAATTGACATTACCCAATGAATTTATGTTCTTTTTCTTATTCTAGGTAATAAAAGAATAGAAACATAAAAGAACATGAACATTACCGAATAGGGCCTAATTCATTCAATTTAGTGTTTGAATTATTCCTAAATATTTAATAAAGTACTTAAACTTTTAATGTGTTCAATATAGCCCCTTAACTTTTCAATGAAGTTAAATCAAATGCTAAGTACCATCAATGAGTTTTCTAATTACGTTATTGAACTTATTTAAGAAAATAATTTCATTTCAGTCATTCCTAGATCAATTAATTTATATATATATAAATATATATATATATATATATATATGTTATCATTTCATTATCTTTTGGGATAATACTAAAAAAAAAAAAAGAACTCTAAACTTTATTTGTGTTACCAAAAACTTAGAAAACTTTCTCATTGTGACACAAAACCTCAAACTTTTTTTTTTTTTTTTTTGTCATGAAAAGCTCAAATTTATACTAGTGTGACAAATATACTGTAGATGAACTGGAATAAATGATATATGTGACACCCACACACACTCACACACATATCTATATATAAGTATGGATTTTTCCATGA
The DNA here is from genome assembly GCA_016097545.1 of Eucalyptus victrix. Classification (NCBI taxonomy): domain Eukaryota; kingdom Viridiplantae; phylum Streptophyta; class Magnoliopsida; order Myrtales; family Myrtaceae; genus Eucalyptus; species Eucalyptus victrix. Next base: position 15,731,559 of record CM027844.1, read on the forward strand.
CACAAAAAAAGTTAGGAGTATTTGTGTCTCAATGACAAAGTTTAGGGTTTTGGTGATGCAAAAGTTTAGGGAATTTATGTCACAATGAACATAGTTTGAGGCTTTTGGTGGTATTTACCCTTATCCTTACCTTTTGGGTCCTCATAAATATTACATTAGTTCCATTTAAGTAAACTCAACTTATAATAGACGTAGAACATGAGGTAAAGTCATGTGGAATTGATATTCCAACTATTTTATATCTAAGTGATTTCATAAGTACATCTATGAATGATATTAATTGACCTAGAAAAGATTAAAATCAAAGGCTTTCTTTTTCTATTTTCTAGCCAATCCAAGTAGGTTGATGACCTGGAGTTTACAAACTATTGTATATTTTCTCCAAAGGATTAGTCAAGAAGTCTGGTGTGGAAGTCTGGTGTGGAAAATTACAAGAAAACTAAAACTCCAATATCTCCACCTACCACATTTGACGAGAATAAGAAAGATAATTCAGTTAATCCTAAACTTTATGAAGCATGAAGGATCTCTATTATATTTAACTGCATCATGTCTAAACATATTATTTAGTGTCTACATGTGAGTCCAATTAGATCAAGGAATCTCATTTAACTTTTGTTAAGAGGATTATCGGGTACATTGGCATCTGTCCTAAATTAGGATTATGGCAGCCTAAGAATTCAGATTTTATTCTTCTTGGATATTGCGACTGTTGACTTTGCAAAATGAAAGATTAATAGAAAGAGCACTTCGGGTCAGTTAATGGGTTGCATGTTGATATCTTGGTTTTCTAAAAAGCAAAACTTTGTTGCTTTATTATCTGCCGAAATTGAGCACATAGCTCATGAAAGTTGCCATGCTCAACTCTTGTGGATGAAACAACATTTTGAGTGATTTTGGTGAAGAAAATTCCATTATGCCCATTACATGTGATAACACAAGTACAATCAATTTGACTAAAAATCCCATAATGCATTCATGAGCAAAGCATATAGAAATCACACATTATATCATCTAAAATCATATAGATAATGATGATGTGTTAGTTACTTTGCTGATTCAAGGCATTGATTAGTTGACATTTTCACTAAGCCTATTGATAAGAGTTCTTTCAAACACATCAAAGGAGAATTGGGAATCTGAAAACTATAGGATTAAAGATTATCTCTTAAATAAATGTCGAGCTTTGATATAAACCAAGACTTAAATATAAGCAGTTTTGGCAGGAAATTGTTTTTAACTTGCTTGAATATGAGTCCTAGATCCGCGAATGCCTTCTTGGGTGAATGAGGGAGCATAGGGTGTAGAATCACCACAGGGCCAAACAGAGGAGCTGGAGGAGCGTGCGGCATAAGGGGCCGATTTTGACAGCAAACTGAACCGATTATAGGAGGACTGCAAGTCCAATTGATCACACGAGAACTGTCCATCATGTTCTCGACCAAGTTCCAACCTTTAGAATGATGTCTACCACAAAACCTTGAGAATGAGGGAGCAGGTGAAGTAACATGGCCGATCAAAGCATGATGAATACTGGATGAAGATGTGGCCCATTCGATTATCGGAAAATGGCTCTTCTAAAATGAAAAGTCCGGACAAGAGATGATGGCATTATTTACTATATGTAAATTAAATTATAGACTAAACGAGGAAACATATAACAGAGGAGACAAATAAGGGCTATGAAATTATTTAAACTTAGCACCTTCTACTTTGATACTAGGTTGAGTTCCCCATATATATATAAGTAGAAGGGCGCGTTGAATTGGAGTCAAATCGCATCTCTTCCTTTCCTCTGGCCCACTTCCGTCGCCTGAACCCCTAGTTTCCTTGTTCTTCTTTTTCGGTTCCCACTGAACAAGAAAGATTCCGTGCACGTGTTCTCTCGCAATACATAAATCTTGATCCTTCTCAAGACGGGTCTCTCTGTCAATCCGTCCACAACCCTTTTCCTCGGTTACTTTCCTACACCCTTTCTGTGATCAATCACATTGAATTTTCTTCATATGGGCGTTCGAGATTCGCCGTGGGCGGCCCTCGCCGCCGCTTGGCTATTCCTCCAAGCGCAGGTCCTGCACTCTCAAGAGGACCTTGTATGCAATTCGAGCGATTCCAAAGCATTGCTAGACTTGATGAGCAACTTTGAGTCCCCAATCGAAGGTTGGGAACTCAACGCCAACGCTAATTGCTGCAACTGGCTGGGCGTGGTGTGCGACTCTTCATCTTCTCTCGGCCTGAGCGATGGTCCCTCCAGTTCAGGCAGGGTGGTGGAGTTGGTCCTCGCGAGCAAGATGCTTGCGGGCAACCTTTCGGACTCGATTGGCAAGTTAGACCAGCTGAGATTCCTCAATCTCTCTCACAACCTCCTCCAGAGCACACTCCCGGAATCGCTCCTCCACCTCCCTAATCTGCAGGTTCTCGATCTCAGCCACAATGAATTCTCGGGACCGGTCCCCAAGAGAGCCAATTTGCCCTCCCTCCGCGTTTTCAACATTTCTGAGAATTCTTTCAGGGGGTCTCTGCCCCTGTGGCTTTGCGCAAACTCGACCCTCATTCAGGTGCTTAATCTGGCGGCCAATTATTTCTCTGACGTAATCCCGCCGGGACTTGGCAATTGTGGCTCCTTGCAGAACCTTTCTCTGGCCACGAATAATCTCACAGGTGGGATCAGTGAAGATATCTTCACTTTGGGTCGGTTGGTCCAATTGAGCCTTCAGGAAAACTCATTTTCAGGGCCGCTTGGCAGCGGGATCGGTAATCTGACAGAACTAATTCAGCTGGACATTTCGGCAAACGAATTCTCAGGATCAATCCCAGATGCGTTTGAGAACATGAAGAAGCTGCAGTTCTTCATAGCTCAGACCAATGGCTTCGCAGGCTCCATCCCATCTTCCTTGTCCAATTTGCCATCACTTAAGTTTCTCAATTTGAATAACAACTCGCTGACCGGGACAATGGTTCTTAATTGTTCGGCAATGAGCAGTCTGGTGTCTCTGGATTTAGGTTCCAACAATTTCAGGGGTCCTTTCCCCGAGGATTTGCCCAATTGCCAGAAGCTGCAGAGTGTGAACCTTGCACGGAACAAGTTCACAACCCCGATACCTCAAAGCTTCAGGAACTTCTCCAGCCTTGCTTACCTGTCGATATCGAATTCGAGCCTATCGAACGTCTCATCTGCACTCGGGATCCTTCAGCACTGCAGCAATTTGACAGTTTTGGTTCTCACTCTCAATTACTTTGATGAAGAATTGCCTGGCGATGCGAGTTTGAGTTTTCCAAAGCTTAAGGTTCTTATCATGGCGAATAGTCGGCTGAGGGGTTCCATGCCCCAGTGGCTGCGTGGATGCACCCGTTTGCAGTTGCTGGATTTGTCCTGGAACAGATTGGGTGGAACGATTCCGTCGTGGATCGGTGACTTCCAATCTCTCTTTTATCTGGACTTACAAATGAACTCGTTCGTGGGCGAGATCCCAAAAGAGATAACCGGATTGCCTGCCCTCATCCACAGGAATATGTCAATCATGGAACCTTCTGATTTTCCGTTCTTCTGGAAGAAGAATAAGACCTCGGGGGTGCTGCAGTACGCACAATTTACAAGCTTTCCGTCGACTGTGGATCTCGGAGGCAACTCTCTCAACGGATCAATCTGGCCGGAGTTCGGGAATTTAAAAGATGTTCGTATCTTTGTTCTCAGCAATAACTTCTTATCAGGTTCAATTCCAGACAATTTATCCGAAATGACTGACCTAGAGACTCTCAATCTGTCTTACAACAATCTGTCTGGGAGTATACCTTCCTCGTTAGCGCGTCTCAACTTTCTGTCTCGGTTTAGTGTTGCATATAACAATTTGTCTGGGCTGGTTCCTCGTGGGGGACAATTCTCGACCTTTCCCAATTCTAGTTTTGAAGGAAACAACCTGTGCCGTGATCATGCTGCCCCCTGCCCAACAAGCCAAAGTCAACCTGGCCTCACCAATCATGGTGATGATAATTCTGGATCTGTCGATCATGCCATAAGCGATAGAAACCTTGGAATGACCATTGGACTTGCATTCGGAATGGCCATTGGAATTGCATTGGGAACAACTAGGACCGGTGATTCATGTTTGTATATGATAATCAGATTTTGTGATCGTGTTAAATTGTGTCATTAAAAAATTTGAAAAAAAAATGATAATTTACTCATTTATTGAATTCTTTTTTTTTTGATAAATTCCTAATATTGCTGGTAATTTGCAGTCCAGTTCTCTTCAAAATAACGAAATTTAGATTAGTTTTCAATTTTGGTCCAAACGGTTTTTTATCTTATAATAATCAACTTTCGGTCCCCGCCCATATATGTTCCCATTGATTTTTCGTCCAACGATAGAGGTCTAACGTGTCAACTTTTCATATACATACCTCGACGTCACTTGCTGACGGCGAATTTGAGGCAGTGAAACGCCACCGTTCCGGTGTGCTTCGCTGTGCTCGGCCGAAGCCCCTCTCTCTTGGCCAGTTCCGTCCTCGAAGAAGATGCATTTAGAATGTTCGCCGCCTTCAAGAGCTACAGCAGACACTGCACAAAACAGCGCCTTTCTCCACGGGAAGCAAAGCTAATTATGGACTCCAGAAGAAGCCGGTCCTTCCATGTCCGCTCTTCATTGTCAGAGCCCGAATCCAAGTCGGACACGGCTTGGTTCTTCACATTTCTAGCTCTCGATCTGTGAGGCAGCCACCGAGAGGCATAAAGCTTCAGGGCACCGCCGACCAGGTTCTTTTTGTGAACACTGTTATGGTCAAGTCGTTGATATAAGATAAGATGCTAGAACACCCTTATGGTGTTCTAATTTAGGCAGAGTAAAGGGTTGGTCGCTGAATTATTAATTTTTTATGCTGCTGTGAACTTTTCATATTTATATCGTCGATAAAATTTAGATTTCCTTCTTTCATGTTACGTTCTACCTTTTTCATTGATTACGTTTAGAAATGAATTGTAACAAGAATCATAATAGCCCTAATTTCATGTTGATTAGCGTTGAATCTTGAACTCACATCTTTTATTTTCGTCGGTTTAGATATAAGGATGAATGAGGCAAAGGTCAGCAATCACTCAGGGTCTAGATAGAATTGAAAGTGTGTATTGCAAGCAATTAAAATAAACAAAACCCCAATGTGAATAGCATTGCATGTCATTGTTCACATCCATAACTAAAATTCTTTGACATCATTGAACGACAACTATTTTTCATTCTTGTGACATGGACAATTAATTAATTCCGCAGTATATATTTTTTTCTCACAACGTTCTACCATTTTCATTATTTATGTTCAGAGAAGAATTATAGCAAGAATCAATCGTAGCCCAAATTTCATGTCGATTAGGACCTATTTGATAACTATTCTATTCTCAGAAATAACTTTTGCTTAATAATAGTTTTTTCTGACTATATTTTCTAGATGAGCTTTTGAGCATTTGAATATGTTTGGTAATTGTACAAAATCTATATTCCCATAATAATAATAAAAAAAAAAGAGCATAAATGTATTTGGTATGACTCTTTAAGTTTTTTTGTAACGCAAAATTACTTTTATTTCTTTTTTATAATTTTGTGATTTTTTTTTCTTTTCTTCTTCTTCCTCATCTAACTGGTTGTTGACCTCAGCGATGGTCGGTGGCTAGCCAAAACAAGCATTTAGAACAAACGAAACTCCAATGTGAACGGCATTGCAAGTTAATGTTCACATCCATAAACGTCATTGAACTACGACTATTTTAAATTCTTGTGATATGGATAATTGATTAATTTCTTCATATATTTTTTTTCCTGTTACATTCTACCTTTTTCATTACTTACGTCCACAGAGGAATTATAGCAAGAACCAAGCGTAGCCCAAATTTTAAGTGAATTAGTGTTGAATTGTGAACTCACGTCTTTTATTTTCGTCAGATTTGGACGATAAAGATGAATGAGGTGTAAAGGTTAGCAATCACTTGGGGTGGTTAGAATTGAAAGAGTGTATTGCAAGCAATTAGAACAAACAAAACTCCAATGTGAACAGCATTGCTAGTCAATGTTCCCATCCATAGGTATAATTCTTTGACATCATTGAACGACAACTATTTTGAATTTTTGTGATAAAGAAAACCAATCAATTGATTGAACTCGCCAAATTTTCCGAGCCACCTACCGAATATTCTTAGGAAGGACGCTGGTCAAGATTTTGCCGTGAATGCAAGGACTTCGTTGACTCTTCAGCCCGAGAGGAAATAACAAGGAAAAGACCTCGTCGACTGCAAACCGCACATCTTATGGTCACACAGCTTTGTTTTTCTGAATTATTGTATAGACAAAGAATCAACTGATGCGTAGAACCACAAGTCAGTATTTTATCGCATTTCGCAATGATCGGGAAAAAAAAAAGAGTTGTGTTTTTCAGTCTTGCATCCAGTTATGTCGTAATGTTGTTAGCAAAGTTAAAGATGTTAAGATTTTGTTTTATTTTATGATGTCGAAGAGATTTGTGGTAACAAAATGGGAAATAACGTATATGTGAATTTTTCTCTTATTTTATAATATTTCATTGTAGTTAAATATTATGCGTCATGGATTGTAATTTCACTTTCTCGCACTATCTCTTTTTGTAACCAAAAGTAATACATCCTAAAAGAAAAACAAAGCTTACTTAGATGATATACTGTGCTACTGGGGAAATATGACATATTTCTTCGATAGATTGGAAGTCCTAATGCGTGCATGATAATTCACGACAAAGCTCATGTCCTTTCGAGCAGTCGCTGTCATTAGCTCATCAAGCTTTTTTCATAATCAAACTACTTTACCCTCTCTGACTTTTCTCTACAAGAAGAGTTGTAAATCCACATCTTAGTCATACATCTCGTTAATCTTATGAATCAAGCAAAACATGACATAAATCATGTTGGAATATAATACGTGGAAACGACAGGATTTTACAATTTACGTCAACGCGAAATCACTAAAGAAATAAACGAGAAATAATAAGGATATTAGAAATTTACGTAGTTCGATCTGAGTATCAATACCTATGTCTACGGGAAGAGCCAGCGGCAAATAATTCACTATAATTGGAGAATTAGAGTTTATAATTATTTACACGCTCGAGTGCTTCCCACACCTAAATTTAACTAAAAACCCAAAGTGTTTATAAATAAATAACTCACTTGGACATAAACTCATAGCACAAAATCACCGTGCGTTCAAGTTCAAAAAATAAAAATAAAAAGGCTATAGATACGCCAAAATCAAGAATTCCAGCGTTCATCTTTGGTCTGTGTACGTACGGCTTAGCGTTCTAAATCAAGGCTTCACATGGCTTCGCGTACTCTTACGTGCAGCTCATTTTTCTTTAACTCTCGTAGGGCTTTTAGCCACTCTACGCACGCCCAAATAGGGAATTTATTTCTATTACTATACATGTGCTCAAAGGTCAAATATTTGACCTAGGTCCACCAGCTTTTCGGCTCCACGTGTACAGACTCCACCCTTTAATTTCAACGTGGATTAGGTTTCCCCTCCAAGTAAAAGTGAAACCCTTATTTTCCTTTTATTTTATATATATAAAGTATGCCCAAAGTCAAAACTTTGACTTTGGGCCTCCACGTATATGACTTAATTCGCCTCTCGCACATAATGAAGAAACTTTACTCCTTTTTTTTTCTTTTTTTTGTAAACTTTCATGGAGTCCCACAAAGTTCCTCATCCAAGCAAATCATGCTTTGCAAATGCTCAAATTCGAGACATAATTTAACAATTATCCATGTTGACTCAATGGTTGAAGCCAAATTATAATACTTATCATCCATGCCGCTCTCCCAACACTCGATGGGCGCCCACTCTCTAGAGACTCCAATAGAGCTCAAGCAGAGTTTGAGTTTCGTCAAATAAACAAACTTAGTCATCATGTTTGCTGAGTTATCTGCTATAGCAATTTTCTTAAAAGTAATATTACCCTTAGTTAAGATATCTCGAATAAAATGATATCTGATGTTGATATACTTCGTTCACTCGTGATAAACTGGATTATACGCAAAATATATTGCACATTGGTTATCACAGTGTATATCCACACTTTTCTGTTCTAACTCAAAGTCCGAAAGCAAACTTCGTAATCATATCGCCTCTAAGGATCCACTTCACAACTTCCTAATAAGTTTTACCAAAACACTTCATATAGCGACTAACCACACTCACAGCTTGTGAAATATCAGACCTAGTATGGTGTATAATATTACCCACGGCACTAGAATAAGGAATATGGAACATATGGTCCTCTTCCTCCTTAGTCTGCGATGATAATTTATCTGAAAGTTTAAAGTGCTTCGTTGTACTTACAGATTTTGCTGACTGTATATTAAAACACGCCACGATATATTTATAATATATTTCTTTTGAGATTGATGTAAAACTTTTGCAACCCTATCATGCAAAATCTTTATATCCAATATTTTATTTGCAGCACCAAAATCTTTCATCTCAAATTCAATATTTAACCGTCTCTTTAACACATCAATATTAGACATACTCTTAGTTACTATTAGCGTATCATCAACATATCAAAGTAGATAAATTAAAGAAGCATTCTCCAATCTCCTATAATAAACACATCTATTCATCTAACTTTTTGAATAGTTTTAACTAACCATGAAAGTATCAAAATGTTTATACCACTGCTTAGGAGATTTTTTTAGCTCATACAAAGATTCCTTCAACAAACAAACAAACATGATCTTCCTTATCCGGAATAGCAAATCCCTCTAGTTACCTCATGTAAATATGTTCCTCCACCTCATCGTGAAGAAATGCAGTTTTCACATCTAGCTGCTCTAACTTGAGATCCTACCAAGTAACTAAGGTAAGTGAAACACGAATAGAAGTATGTCTTACCACAGGAGAGAACATCTTATTATAGTCAATGCCCTCACATTGTATATATCCTTTCGCCACAAGTTTCAGCTTATACCTTGTTGTCTCGACACTGGGAATGCCCTCTTTCCATTTAAAGACCTATTTATTTCTGACAATCATTTGGCTTCTGGGTACTTTGACTAGCTCTCATGTCTGATTTCGATGGAGTGATTCAATCTCTTCACTTATAGTCTCCAGCCATTGCGATGACTCTGAACTAGCTATCGCCTCAGAGTAAGACGAAAGTTTATTTGTCTCCACCTCATCACCTACAGTCAGTGCACAAGCAATATTTGTATAACTATAACGTACCAGTGATTTAATGTGCCTTCTCTGTCTATCTGCGGTTATAGTGTGCTATGGCTTTGCTGGTTGTTTACTATCACCAATTTCAAGAACTACGGCTTCATCTGCAGTCTCAACTTCTGTTACCTTCGAGGCCTCTGAAGTCTCCACTTGAAACTCCACCTCACTAATGACACCATAATCTGTCTTCTCTGTTGGTTGTGTCTCAGAAGTTCTTTGTTGAAGCATTGCAATATCGTTGAAGATCACATCTCTGTCGATTAGAAAACTGAGTGAGCTTGGATTAGTGTATCACAGCTGGTAGCTTTTCACCCCATGTGCATAACCCAGAAATATGCACTTCTTTACCATTGGCTCAAGCTTACCATCACTCGCATAAGTATACGCAGGACATTTGAATATATGTAATCCGGAATAATCAACAGGTTTCCCCATCCAAACTTCCTCAGGAGTCTTCCACTTGATAGTAGACGATGAAGATCGATTAACCAGGTAACATGTTATGTTAACTACTTCGGCCCAAAATTCCTTGCCAAGTCTTGCATGTGAAAGCATGCATCAAGCTCGCTCAAGCAAAATTTTGTTCTTTCGTTCTGCCATGTCATTTTGCTGTGGTGTCCTAAGTATTGTGCCGTGTCTCATAATATCTTCTTTGTAGCAGAACTCGGTAAAATATTTACCACATAACTCTATGCCATTATCGGTTCTTAGGCACTTGATTTGTTTATCTGACTGCTTCTCAATCGATGCATTAAATTTCTTGAACCAATCGAATACATATTATTTATGCTTTAGAAAGTATACTCATACCTTCCTCGAATAGTCATCGATAAATGTTAGCATATATCGGGCACCTCATTTTGAAGGAACTGAAGACAGGCCCCGGATGTTTGAATGAATATATTCAACTGGTCGCTTGGTCGAATGTATAGTTGTAGTAAACTTAACCCGGTGCTGCTTCCCAAAGATGTAGTGCTCACATAAGTTCAGATTCCCTGTCTTTTGACCCTTCAACAACTCTCTTTCACTAAGCATCGTCATACACGCCTCACTCATGTGCCCTAAACGCATATGCCATAACCGAATCAAGTTAGAGTCTGACTCATTTGATGAAACTGCAGCGGTTCTGGTCACGATCTCTCCCAATAGATGATAGAGAGTATTCACTTTCTTTCCCTCCATCATTGTTATGGCACATCGAGAGATCTTTAGTACTCCACCTTCAGCGGTGTACCCACACCCGATGTCATCGAGTGTCCCTAAAGAAATAAGGTTCTTCTTGAGCTCTGATACATGCCTCACATCTGTCAATGTGCGCACCTCCCATTGTACATCCGAATCCGAATTGTCTCTATCCTCATAGCTTTATAGACCGCATTATTTCTTAAAAGAAATCTATCACCATCTACAGTCTCGTAAGTAGTAAACTAGTTTTTATGAGGCGTCATATGATAAGAACACCTGGAATCTAGCACTCATTCGTCTCCTGAAGAAGTAGTAGTCACACATAAAATAGCTTCTGCATCACTATTTCTCCCATTGGCAACGTTTGCTACACTGCTTATGGCATTATTCCTATCAGCTTTATTCCTCTCTTTTGGACAATCTCTCCTAATATGCCCCTTCTCGTGACACTCAAAGCACTTCACGCATCCCTTGAACTTTCTATGGTGTGGTTTTGATATACTTTTACCTCTGCTACTATTAGGCCCTCGATGTTGTTCTCTACCCTGAATCGTCAGTACTTGTGCTACTCCTTGTGCTAGACTATCATCACGCAACTTTCTTTATCACTCCTTAGAGAATAAGGCAGACTTTACCTCTTCTGAGGTAATTGTAGTACGCTATTACAACAGTGAATCAGTAAAGTGTTCCCATGACTCTGGTAAAAAGGCTAACAACATCATGCCTTGTTCTTCATCATCAAGTATCTTATCGATGTTCTTCAAATCCATCATGAGTTTATTAAATTCATCTAGGTGGGTTATGATAAACGCACTTTCAATATATCTAAATTGAAACATCTTCTTCAACATGTACAAGCGATTGTTCAAACATTTCTTCTCATAGAGTGCTTAAAGTTTTGTCCATAATGCTGTGGCATCTTTCTCCTCAGCAACCTCTATCAAAAGCTCATCCAACAAATTTAACAGGATTGTGCTCTTTGCTATTTCCATTAGTTCTACCCTCTCAAAGGCTTTCATTATAATAGGCAACTCATATTCATCATCCAATGCCTTATCCAAACCTTAGGTTGTCAATAAAGCTCGCATCTTGATACTTTATAACACAAAGTTTTTGCTCCTGTTAAACTTCTCAATTTCAGATTTTTTCTCAAACATAATTGCAATAACATAATTTCTAGATAATAATCAGACAAGGAAAAACTCTAAATCACAATCAAGAAATCCAATCCCAAGCTCCGATACCAATTGTTGGAATATAATACGTGGAAACGACATGATCTTGTAATTTACGTCAACACGAAATCATTAGAGAAATAAACGAGAAATAGTAAGAACACTAGAAATTTATATGGTTCGGTCCGAGTATCGATACCTATGTCCACGGGGAGAGTCAGTAGCAAATAATCTATTATAATCAGAGAATTAGAGTTTACAATCACTCACACGTTCGAGTGTTTCCGACATCGAGATTTAACCCAAAATCCAAAGTATTTATAAATAAATAACTTACTTGGACATAAACTCATAGCACAAAATCACCACTTGTTCAAACTCAAAAAAAAAAAAAAAAAAACACTCTACGTATGCCAAAATTAAGAACTCCAGCATTCGTCTTTGTCATGCGTACGTAGAGCTCCGCGTTCTAAATCAAGGCTTCACGCGGCTTCGCGTACTCTGACGTGCGGCTCCTTTTTCTTTAACTCTCGTAGGGCTTTTAGCCGCTCCGCGCATGCCCAGGGAGGGAATTCATTTCTATTACTATACATGTGCCCAAAGGTCAAATATTTGACCTAGGCCCACCAGCTTTTCGGCTTCACGTGCAATGACTCCACCCTTTAATTTCAATGTGGATCAGGTTTCCCTTGCAGGTAAAAGTGAAAGCCTTATTTTCCTTTTATTTTATTTATATAAAGTGTGCCCAAAGTCAAAACTTTGACTTTGGGCCCCCATGTATATGACCTAATTGCCTCTGCACGTAATGAAGAAACTTTGCTCTTTTTTTTTTTTTTTTGTAAACCTTCATGGAGTTTCACGAACTTCCTCATCCAAGCGAATCGCGTTTTGCATACGCTCAAACTCGAGACATAATTTAACAAATCAAATGATCAACTCAATGACAATGAGAAAAAATCAAATATGCATGTTTTTATTATTGAATAAAGAATATTCTCAAACTAGATCCTTGCATGATGGATAAGCCTTCAAAAATTGTACAACAAAAGGAAATTCTTAATCTATTCCCACGGTCTGTAAAGTTGGTCATTTCATAACATAAAAAGTTGATGTGCATATCATAAATTCAACAGCAGTATAAGAAACAATTGTATAAGATGACATGTGACTAGCAAGTGGATATTTTAAAGTGATCATCAACCACCCAAGAGACATTACAATTTTTTTAAGAGGATTGTTGACCCATTAGGTGGATTACAAAATCAAAACGTACAATTTTACTTTCCTGACCAAATTTAAAATATTCTTTGATTTTCTGAAAATTATGAAAAAAAGATATATATGAATTTACATGTTAATTCATGGGTATTATGGAAATTTCAAAAATTTAGAGTTTCAAAAGAAGGCAAAAATACACGAATCATGAGATTTGGTTAAAGCAAAAACTAAATATCGTTATTAATGGTTTGGGACCAGCTTGGCTATGGTCCGAACTAGAAACAATAGTCCTACTCCTTAGGCCTACTATTTACCAGATTGTCTGGCCTCATTGACAGACACTTGCCATAGTGGAACATTCCTGTTTTGCAGCTTTTCATCAAGAGGAATGGTAGCATGAGGGGGCTGAGGTACATTTAAGGCACAAGCTTTCCACACATGGATGCAATTCTCACCTCGCATCAATTTGGCCCGAGAACTGGAATTTGAAAAATGTCCATATCATGGATCTTAGGAATAACTTCTTTTTGGTTTTTTTTTTTTTTTGGTAAAAGGTAATCATTATATTGAGTAAGGATCAACTATACAAAAGATCATGGCACCAAAACTTACACTCAAGATAAAAAGATCATTATAAGTGGAAGGATGCAGAGATGTAAAAGCCACCAAATGAGGCAACCAAACTACAATAGAAGGAAAAAGAACAAGAGACTAGCACGACATGGACAACCGACACCCAGATACAAAAACACCCTTGGCTAGGGAGGAGAAAAGATCCATAGCTACCACAGCAAGCAGCAACAACCTTGGATTGAGCAACATATACACGTTAGCTGAAGTTAAGGAGGCGATTAAAGGTCCCCAGAGAAGATAATCAGGTCAATGCCCAGCTCCGTTGCAGTCTTCTATTCCTGAAGTTATTGTCTACGTTCCTGAAGGTGATATCTTATCTCTAACCACTTTAAAAAGATGGTTTTTCATAGCCGGGACAGCAAGTGGCTGTTATCTAAATATAATGTTGTTCCTGTTTTTCCAAATAATATAACATAGCACACCAAAGGAGAAGTGGACAATGCATTTATAGAAATCATTGCCCAACAGCAAGATGGTGGCCCAATAGAGATTTTCTCCCCAAGACCTATTACCCTAAGGCAGATTGCATTTGGCCACCCAAAAGAAAGTAACATTGGCCGTGACACGACAACTAAAAAATAGATGGTCAATAGAATCAGGCATATCATTGCAAAAAGTGTAGGATCCACTTTCTATTCTACCATAAGACAATAAAAGAGCCTAGGTGGAAAGCCTGTGCTTGGCTATAAGCCAAAGGTTTACTTGATACCATGGAGTGATTGCATTGTTCCAAACGAATGCAATGGTCTCCCAAGCCATAGTAACAGTGAACCAGCCTGACAAATTCTCCCTCCAGTAAAAGCAGTTCGAGATCTGAGAAAGGCTCGAGAGGGGATGCTCCCGCGACTCAAGCACCATCTTGAGAAGCTGCCCAGCATAAGCAAAAAGATCTACTATTGTTGCCTACCTAGAAAGCATGAAACTATAGATGATTGAGTTCGAAAAAATTAAGTTCAGAGGACCCTTGGGGTGCTAGTTATCAAACCAAAGTGAGACTGAGAGGCCATCCCCAATCCTCCAATAGAAGGCATTCCGGAACTCCCTCTTGAGAGATAAGATTTTCTTCTAAGCCCAGGAACAGTAGGTTGGTTTTTTAGCGACCCAAAAGTTCCTTATTTTTAAAAAGGTGGAATGAATCCACTTGCACCACAACGCTTCCTTGTCTGAAAACAGGAGCCAAATATGTTTCAGCATGGCAGCCTTATTGCAATCCTGAAACCTTCGAATACCAAGCCCTACCTCCTCTTTTGAAAGGTACACATCATCTCAGGCTATCTTAGCACCCCCTCTACCAAATTGCAGGCCTTTCCACATGAATTGTCTAAGGATTTTCTCAATTTGGTCCAATAAAGCTATAGGTAAAATAAATACACTCGCCCAGTAAGCTTGGATAGCATGAAGGACTAACTTGATAAGTTGAAGTCGGCGAGCAAAAGAGAGAAAGCAATGTGTCCAAGCTTGAACCCTCGCTGTAATGCGGTTGATAAGAACACAACAATCTGCTTTGCTGAGCCTTGAAGTAATAATAGGAACCCCAAGATAGCACACCGGTAAGTTGCCTTCCTAGAAACCGAGATCGAGGAGAATCTAATTCCTTAAAGAAGGCGAACCTCCAGCAGGGAAGATCTCGCTCTTGCTAGGATTTGGAAGCAAACCACTCCAAGCCGAGAAGGTTTGGAGGCCTTCTTTGAGGAGAGTCACAATAGGTAAATCAGCCTCACAATATAGGAAGACTTTGTCCGCAAAGAAAAGATGCGAAAAATTCGTCGCTTTGCATCTCCAGAAGAACTTAAACTCCGGCTTTGAAGAGCACCTAATTAAGATCCCGGATAGCACCTCCATAACCAAAGTAAATAAGTAGGGAGAAATGGGATCACCTTGGCGCAGGCCACGCCCACTCGCAAAGAACCCATGAAGCTCCCCGTTCAAGGCAATGGAAAACTTGGGAGTGCACACACAAGTCATGATAAGTTGAGTCACAAACTTAGGAAAGCCAAAAGCAAAGAGAACTCTCTCAAGGAAAACCCAATGAACTGTGTCGTAGGCTTTCCGAAAGTTCACCTTAACCACACACTTAGGTAAGTAGGGCTCAAGGTGGGAATTGGAGAAGAGTTCCTAGGCCAACAAGATATTGTCATTGATCCATCTGCCCTTCACAAAAGTGCTTTGAAACAAGCTAACTACACTCTTTAGAATTGCTACAACCCGATTAGCCAGCATCTTTGTAATACACTTATAAATAGTGTTGCAACAGGCGATGGGCCTATAATCATCAATGGAAGTCGCATTAGGCACTTTTGGCACCAGTATCAAAGTGGTGTTATTTATCTCTCTTAAGAGCTTCCCCGTGGTGAAGAAGTCCATCACTACTGCTCTGACCAAATGTCCAAACATCTCTCAATTTTTCTTATAGAATTCGACTATAAAGCCATCCAGCCCAAGGGCCTTACCCCTCTTTTTTTTGGTTTTTGTTTGGAGGAAAACTAAAAATTTTATTCATTCAAGTAGTTGGTTCCAAAGAACAAGGATAACAAGATTTAAGACAAAGAAGGTCTCAAAGTGACTAGGAAGGATTAGAAAGCCAATCAGTAGGGAAAGTCTCATTTCCATGGGCTTTTGCAATTCAAGCTGTAACTTGATTAGCTTTACAATGTGCAGTGGGCTAAAGAAACTCCTCTTCAAAGGTCCAGCAAACATTTGCTATCCTCAAATAAACCCCGAAG
The DNA here is from genome assembly GCA_016097545.1 of Eucalyptus victrix. NCBI lineage: Eukaryota > Viridiplantae > Streptophyta > Magnoliopsida > Myrtales > Myrtaceae > Eucalyptus > Eucalyptus victrix. The sequence continues at coordinate 15,747,726 of CM027844.1, forward strand.
AGCCCATGGGCCATGAGAAGGGTATGATATACCCATGAGAAGAGTGATAACACTATTAGTGAAGACTTCTATGGCCTGATCAATTGAAGACTTCTATGGCCTAATCAATTGAAGACTTCCAGTCGAAACAGCAGTTCTCTATGTGCCATGGTTTCATGGCTCAGAGCATAAGAAGCATTGATCTTCACCACGAACTCATCAATTAGCACCCCTCGATGCTCCCTTCTCATCTAGTTCAATTTCGGACAACTTATCCGGAATGACTAGCTTAGAGACTGTCAATTTGTCTTACAACAATTTGTCTGGGAGAATACCTTCTTTGCTAGAGTGTCTCACCTTTCTTTCCAAAGTTCAGCCTAGCACACAACAATTTGTTCGGGCCTACTCTCGACTTTTCATGATTCGATTTTTGAAGGGATCAAATGGTGGTGGGATGATCATGCTTGCCCCTTCCTAGTGAGTCAAAACTATCCTGAATCTGCAAATCATGCCACCCCCTCCCTAGTGAGTCAACATTATCCTAGATCTGCCTTATGCCACGACAAATAGAAACATCAAGTAGCCATTGGAATTGCTTTGGGAACAATTAGGTTAGGTAATTCTTGTTCCCATGTGATCATTAGATTTTACAGTTGTGTCAAATCGTGCTGTTAAAAGAGGCTATATTTTTGTTAACCATCTTAGAAGACATAATATGATTAGACAACTTGGGTCAAGCGATGGCTAGGAGTGGATCGTTGAGGTCATGAGAGCTTCGGCATTGCCTCATAGGGATCGCACTAGCCTAGGTTATATCTGTCCTACTTAAGCTATTTGGGCTAGATTTGGCCCTAGCCAGAAGGGCGCTAATATGACCATGAGTCACATGGGGTTGCCGAACCCCAAGCTAGATTTGGTCTAAGTTAGTGTAGCGCAATCTTGACCACACATCATTTGAGGTTGCAAAACCTCGGCCAGGCATTGCTTGAGATTGACTCCTACGATGTCCGTTAAGGGCTTGGCAGCCCTTGGAAGAGTGTGGACAGTGCCGCCATTGCCATGACCGTTCCTCTTTCTTCTCTCTCTCTATTTTTTCCTTTTCTCTCTCTTAAGGCTTGTTTCTATAATATTTTAATGTTTTATCCAGTTGTAAAATTTCGAAGCAGCTTCTAATTTTCTAAATTATTAGGATGTAAGAAAATTTCTTATAGTGTCCATAGTCTACAGACCGCGTTTTTAAAATTTGACAAAAGGCTGATAACTAATTTATAGGAATGTCGGTAGATTCTCTCGCAGCCAAAGAAAGAGCATGCTGTGGATACCAAAAACACTAGAATTAGTCCCTATTGATTTTGAAGTAATTAGTCATTGATAAGATGAGATGCAAAAACAGCTTTATGGTGTTCTAATTTATGTAGGGTTCTCCCATTGAATGACTAGTTTCTGATGATGCTATGAATACTTCATATTTAAATACTATAATGTAATTTATTAATCCTTCTTTCATAATTAGTTAAATGAGCTTAAAATCATTTAAATACCATGAGTTGTTCCTTTCCCACCCCTATATATTCTCATTCTTTTTTTTACATGGTCCATTAACTCAAATTAATCGCAATATCTTTAAAATATAGCTAGTGCAACAGAGAACTATGTGTGTGTGTGTGTGTGTGTGTGTGTGTGTGATTATAAATACAAAAAGAGTTCATGGGGTTATACTATAGAAGTTCATTCGCTAAATGGACAAAAAGTTATTGTCTAGGATATTCCGTGCAAAGCGTTAGTGCTATCATTATACATGGTCATGTTGCATCTCTAATACGCTACGATTGCAGTACACATATTTATATATAACTCACAATCTGGCTAATATCTTCAACACTTATCAATGAATATGATGACTCAAGTCTCGTCGATCGTTCATCAAAGCTAAAAAGAAAAAGAAATATTGTTTTTTGCACAAGATAGACATAAGTTTACCAAGTGTAAATATAACATCCCGGTCTCCACTGTGTGATATTGTCCGCTTTGGACACTAAGTCCTCACGGTTTTAAAACGCGTCACACATATTAAGAGACCAAAGCCTTATAAAGGCTCCCAGGACTCCCTCCCTAAGCGATGTGGGACAAGAGGGAGATGACCACTTCCTTGCGCACATCCGAGGACCGAGGCACGGATGCACCGCCATTCCTCCTCCCCACGCACCACCGCTCGGGCCGTCACACTCCTCCCCCCCCCCCCGCAGAATAGCGTCCTCACTGTGGCCCCACATGCTGTCAAGAGTCGGCTCTGATACCATTGTAACATCCCGGGCCCCACTGTGTGATATTGTCCGCTTTGGACGTTAAGTTCTTACGGTTTTAAAACGCGTCACACATATTAAGGGACCCAAGCCTTATAAAGGCTCCCAGGACTCCTTCCCTAAGCGATGTGGAACAAGAGGGAGATGACCACTTCCTTGCGCACATCCGGGGACCGAGGCACGGACGCACTACCATCCCTCCTCCCCACGCACCGCCGCTTGGGCCGTCACACTGACACATTTTAAAACCGTGAGGACCTAGTGTCCAAAGTAAACAATATCACACAGTGGGGCCCGGGATGTTACAGTAGATGCATCCCCGATAATGTTTTCACGACCCATGTCAAAAAATACAATGTCTAGTCGACGGTGGACCAAGTAAATTCTCGTCATATTTCTTCTTTCCCAGTGAAGTTTTACCTTTGTCAACCAAGGGCCAAAGAGACTCCCAGCTTCGGACAGATGATTTGGCTCCTTCCTAGACATTTCGGGGCAGTATGGAAAATTTTGAGTTTATCCACTTCAAAGACACTTGTTTTTGCCGGAATTTGACCAACTAACAAAATAATTTCACCGAAATTCGCAAATATTATTAATGGAGCACACTGAACAGATATGCTTTAATAGAATTTAATCAACGATGACGTCTGATGACGTAAAAAGCTTTGTCGAAATTTAATTGCTGAAAACCACTCTGAAATTTAATCGAAGACGAATATTTATAAGCTACAACTGAGATACATGCAGAAATATCTAGAGGTCTCCAGTTTATAAACACTAGTATTTGTAGTATTTACAACATAACTATCCAGCTCCACATATTCATGTTGCCACGCCATCTTATCTACGGGCAGGCGGTTACTCCTCCAACATCGCACCTCAATCTTGCCTGCAAACAATCACAACCATCATGCTTTGTCTTCTTGTCTACCTTATCCGCAAGCAGTTAAAAGCTCGATTGCCACTGCACTCAAACTTCATGCCCATCAAAATAGTTACATTCCTTGAACATCATCTTGCTTAATCGATATATTCCAATCGATGTCTCCACTTCATCCAATATTTTGTAAAACTTGTTGTGATTATCGTCGACCAATTGTTAACAGCTATAGTCATGGTCATTGATAAGTATGGCTATTTGCAAAAAAATTGCATAGTCAGTAGCTCATTGTTAATTATATCATACTTGATCTTGAGTTATTGGCTTACTCGAATCGGCGCTATATACATAATAAAGACTCGGCCTTTTATTTATTTATTTATTTATTTATTTATTTATTTTTGTGTAACAAACACCACTAGCAATTGAATGAGGGTGATGTCAGAATTTGACACCTATCCTAACTCCATATTGCCTTGCTACTGCTCAAGCAATTAATTTAAACAAGTATGGGTATGGCTCATAAGTTGAGAGTACCAAAAAATTGAGAAGATGGGAAAAATCTAAGTATACCTTCAATTGAAGCATTCAAGGAAGTAAATGTTTGCCTAGATCATAGCATGGGTGAATATGAAATTGGAAGGATGGAAAGATAAACTGAAGTCTAAAGCTAGTGCAAAGATTTTGATTAAAACAACTGTGTAGGTTTTGCCTCAATATGCAATGTCCATATTCGAAAGCTCAGTCTTGATTTGTAAAGATATTGAGTGAATAATCTTCTCCTTTTGTTGGAAACAAAATGAATCTACATAAGTTATGCACTAGAAGAAATAGGGTACTAAAGCCTAGAAAAGATAATGGTGGACTCGCCTTCAGTGACCTCATCTCTTTTAACAAGACTATGTTAGGCGAACAAGCATTAAGACTATCCAAGTTCCCCTCAACTTTGTGGAGTAAATTGTTATAAGGAATTCATTTTCCTTCAAGTGACTTCTACAAATTATGATTCCGAGCAAAAAATGCTATCTCCCAAGAAGTTAGATGGTCTATGGACAGTGAAAATACCATCTGCTAAAATAAAGATATAAATGATAACCATTCTAGTTTTGGACACAATTTTTTACTAGAAATAGATTTTTCTATTTCTATTCCTTAGACAAGTTTTTAAGCAAAAATACGCGTTTAATAATGATACATGATTTCTATTCCCGAAACAAAAGATTTGTTTGATAATGACACAAAAATTCTCTCTCAAGTAGACAACAATGGAAGGCAGCGAGTGACAGAGGAGGATGATGGCCAATGGCCAGTGGGCAGCCAGGTAGTAGCAAGGATGAACGATAATAAAAGTTTTTATTTATTATTTTTGTTTTAGAAATAAAAAATTAAAAAAATAAATGTTACTTCTCATTTTGTTCCAAATTTATTTCTAAACTAAAACTTTATTCCAAAAATAGAAAAAGGAAATTGCATCACCAAATAAATATATGTTAAAAATTTGTTCCCGCGGACAGAAAAATAGATCCGACTAGAACTAAAATGGTTATCATAGATGCTCTAAGTGGTCAAAAGATACTGGAGGACTTGCGAACTATGGAGATCCCTAGAGAGTAGCATAGTTAATCAACTAGGAGGATGAATCAAACACAAGTAAATTGCTTATTCGAAGAGCATATTGTGAATGAAATATCATTTATCCCACTTAGTACAAGCTAATGGTGAGAACAATTAGAGTGTGTTTGGTAACATTTTTGCTAATGGAAATAACTTTTGTTTAGAAACACTTTTGTTTTTCTATTCCCAAGAATTGTTTCTGAGTATTTTAACGCATTTAGTAACTACACAAAATTTATATTCTTGGAACAAAAATGCTTTTAAGATGACTCCAAATATTTTTGTGAATTAGAATTTCTTTTAATTTATTAATAATTTTTCTTTTACTTTTCTTTTTCCTTCTCCTTTCTCTAGTCGGTGGTTGGCCTTGGCCATGGTCGACTAACGACCAGCTAGATGAGGGCCGGCAAGATCGCCAGTGTTGGGGGAGCCTCGCTGGCCATCGGCAAGGCTCGGCCTCACCTACCTAGGCGACACCGACCTCACGCTGGTTAGGCGAGGTCAACCTCTTTAGTGGCCAAGCAAGGTTGAGCCACGGCAAGTCTTAGGGGGGCCTTGTCGGTGGTTGGGGAGGCTCTGGCGAGGTCGTTGGGCCTCATCTGGCTAGTTGCCGACCATCATTGAGGCCAACAACCAACTAAGAAGAAGAAGAGAGAAAAAAAAAAAAAAAAGAGAGAGAGAAACCTTATTTCTTGAGTTATTCCTAAAAACAAGAAGCAACTTTTTTTTTTAATTTCTTGCTTTTGTTAAAAATCTGTTCTCAAGAACAACAAAATTACTAATCACGTTTATGTTCTATTTTTATATCAGGGAAAAAATGCATCCTTAATATGGACTGGGAATGAATAAAAAAAAACAACAATTGGGAATGAATCAAGAACGTACTCTGTATAAGGCTTGTATAACGAAATGTGAGCTACAAACAACCGATAGAACGCAAATCAAGCATCCTCCTCCTATTAGACTCCGGGGACTCTCTATGGCTGAAGATTTGGAAAGTGAACCGCTCTCCGAAAATACGCCAATTTATGCAGAGTGTGTCGATAAATATTCACTGCCACATGAGATAATTTGTCTAAGAGAAATGTCTTACCTGACCCATTATGTTCTCTCTGTCAACAATATCCAGAAACCACGTAGCATCTCTTCCTCCTATGCCGCTGGACAAAGGAAGTAGGGCCACACGCAAGACTAAATGTAAACATCTTGCACCAGGAAATCACGAGAATGGACAAGTGGTCGTTGCAATTAGTTGATGCAAAGGTAGGCTATCAAAATAAGTTATAAGCTCATTTATTAACCTATATATGATGAGATGAGTTATTATATGGATCAATTATGTTGAGTAAATGGATTACTAATGGGTTTAGCATAATATGAGTGTTAAGTGGGTCAATGGATTATAAATAGATTTACAACTTACTTAAACCCAACTCATATTCATGACTCTTTTCTTTCTCTCTTACTATCACTCAATTTCGTGCTTACTCACTCTACATTCTCACTTCAGTTTAGGTATAAGCTTTCCTACATTGAGTAAATGTGGGAGTATTTTAGCAATATATGTTGACTTAAATATGAGTTGGGTCGGATTTGGGTCAATAATTTTTGTGTTACAAATAAATAGATCACAAAGGGGATAATGAGTCAATTTGGTCTAACCTGAATCTAACTCACTCATTTGACAGGTCTACGCAAATATCGACTCACCATCGTGGGCAGAATTTGCAGGAGTTATGTGGCACATATGGAAAGCTTGAAATTCATTCATCGTCCACCTCCAGGTACCAGATCCGAGCTTAATTCTCAATGCCGCCTTCCCATGAACAAGAACTTCATGAGACAGAACCCGGGAGTTGTTAGTCCAGGGAGAAAGCGAGTGAACCAATCTACAACATGGACTCCGCCGGAACGGGACTCTCTCAGGTTTAATATCAATGCCTTGAAGGACCAACCAAAGGAGCAATTGCAGGAGCATACTGCCGCTTTATCGAAGGTAAGGTCGGTGGATTCGCCCAATAAAAAAACAAAGAAAAAGAACGTCAGAGCTTCATCTGCATTTGAAATTGCATCCCTAGTCCTAGGGGAGACCCTCAACTGCCTTGGAGCTGCGAGCTGATGTGAAGCCAAGAAGTGATCTGCGCATTCTAATTCAAACTGATAACTCATCGCTCATACTACCTGGCCCAATTCCACATCGCTTGAGTGAGCTAACCCGCCTCGTGAAGCCCATCCATCAGGGCCCACCGTAGGCAGTCCCTTCCTTCTAATTGGATCGTTAGACCCCCGCCGGCCCCTATGCGATATTTTATAAACGGATGCCGTCAAACTTTGTTCAGAAGACTTTGGTTAATCAAATGAGAATGTCATTGCGGGGAATTAGAGCAACGACACTTCAATGTCAACGGCATTAAAAGTCAATGTTCGCATCCATGGCCTGGACCGGCTGCTCATTTACTTTTCTAGAAAACTAGAAATGACAATTATAAAGATTCGGAGTGTTAGAGGTAAGGAAGCAACAATCCCTGACGTCGAACGGCAACTATTTTTAATTCTTGAAATGCAGAAAATTAATTATTAACTAATTCCGCCAGTTCATCATCCCAGCCTATATTTTTAGTAAGGATGATGGCTTAGATTTGCTGTAAATACAGGACTCCATTGACTTTTTAGCCCAAAAATATAAATGAAGAGGCCTGGTCGACTGCAGCCCGTATGTTACAAAGTCAAACAGTTTTCTCTTTTTCTGAATTATTGTATAGACAGAGAATTAACTTACATATTAAATCACATATCCGTATTTTATCGTATTTTCTGCTTATTAATACAAGATGCTGTCCTAACCTCCCTAGAATGTCATAATGTTGACACCCAAAATGACCCAATGTTTAATGGAGGTGCTAGGTTGTCAATGGAAAGTAACACGACTATATATTGGTGAAGGTTCAATAGGCTCAATATCGATGTCATGCGACTTATGGTGTCATCGATGAAAGGGAGATCAAAGCAACTGTCGGCATACGACGACAAATGGTCAAACATGTTCGATAAAAGTCAAATTAAAGGAAATCTTGAAAATTATAACTGCCTAGTGATAAGGATATGTAGTAAAAGATCATTAGCGTGGAGTCAGGAATCTCAGAAGCAATTGCAATTTGTGACTCAGGGAATAGTCGTGCATTCCCATTGGTATTAGTAGTCATCCCATATGCATTCTTTCCTGCTTGAGTCTTCACAGAACCCTCCTGTACTTCCAATCACTCTCTCTCTCTCTCTCTCTCTCACAGCTTTTCTAAAGTCAACTATACCAAGTCCCATTTGTTTAGCAAAAATAAATTATTTAAAATATATTTTTAAAAAATAATCATTCGTATTATTTAAAATAATTAGTCAATAAAAATATTTTTACTATTGATAAAAAATTATTTTAATTATTTTTTTGTGAATAATGAAAAACATTTTTCGTTCATTCATTTTTGTAAATGATACAAGCGATCATTTAAAAAAAAAAACTGTTTTACAAATTATTCATGTTCTGTGAAAAGAAATGGACTCTTACTCTCTTTGACTTTTTTCTCTACAAGATATTTAATAAAATTGTGTCTTTGTAATAAATCTTTTTATTAATCTCATAATAAAAAATAAGAAAAAAATCGATCGATCAACTCCATGACAATGAGAAAAAATCATATATATTTTTTTCCACCTAGGAAAGAATATTCCCAAACTAGATTCTTGAATGATAGTTAAGCCTATAAATATTTGTAACAACCGAAAACTTTCAGCCCACGTCTAGAGTCCGTTAGCTGGTAATAAGTTGTACAACAACATCCGAGTGGGTGTAACCTGGTCAACAACAACCCTAGAGACATCACAATTTTTCTCGAGAGGGCCATCGAAAGATCAAGTCGGCCATTTATTTGGACTTAATAAAAGCACAACCGTGCTATCTTACTTTCCCACCAACAATTAAAATATTACTCAAATTTTAGAAAATTGTGAAAATTTCACAAATTTTGCCGACTTAGGAAACGTTAAAATAAGCGAATCGTAAATGTTTAACTTAAGCAGAGAGAGAGAGAGAGAGAGAGAGTTTAGTCGAGGCAATCCTGGGACCAGCGTTGGGGCATGGTCTGAACACAAAACTAAGGACAAACGTGGTCCTAATCCGGAGGCCCTTGCCTGCCGCCTATGTTTGACTTTTTTTGGTTATGAGGAAATCAGCGATGTTGCACCAAACGGTGGATTTTGACTGTTCAAACGATCCAGACGTCACTAGGCTTTACTTCTGGGATCGAACCGAACCTTTCGGCCCCGAATCTCTCTCTTTCATTAGTTTTTGCAGCTGCTCTTACTTTTCGTAGTTTCTTTCTATATTCGGGTGGAAATCTTTGCAACATATATTATTAAAGAGAAAGCAAACTTCGGCGGTTTATTCAGTTGGACTTCAAAAACGCGTAGGAGAAAAACATAGAGAGCCCACTCCTCTCTTTCAGGTCGGTCCTTGCACTGCAGATAGTCCTCCTATGTTCTAGTTCTAGATGGGTTGGCGGATATTGTCCTTTCATACAATATCGTGAATTACTAGCAAATGTCTTTGTCGGGGATTTTTTTTTTTTTTTTTTTTTTTTCACATGACCATTGCTCCGTGCTAGAATGAGTTGTGACGGATAGTGGAATCCTAGGTTCTTCGTATCCGTTTGGAGATTTTTTAGAGAACTTTCAGTTTGGGGTTCAGAGCTTGCTCGTTAAGGTGGTTCGCCCCGTTACCTAACTCTTTTTTTACGGCCTTGGTGTCGGCTCTTGTCCTCCTCACATATGATTTAACATTTCTCACTTGTCACTCGGCATCAAGTTCCACAAGGCTTTGGACCTCGAAGTGAACGTCCTGATCATGAGTTAAATGCGCTTAAAGTCATTTATATATCATGAGATGTTCCTCTCCTGCCTCTTTTCTTTTAAGATAAGTGCATTACAAATTCTAAAATTTGTCATAAAAATGTAATTAAGTTTTAAAACTTTCAAAATTATAATTGACTCATAAAACTTTTCATGAAATGCAATTGAGTTCTAAAATTTAAAAAAAAAAAAAAAACCCAAAACTTATCAAACTGACCCAATTTAAGTCATTATGTTGATCACATTCTTTGAAATTGTTAAGACTTGATTGCATTTTAATGATAAATTTTAGAATTGGATTGCATTTTTTTTGAAAATTTTATGACTCTATTGCACTTTCATGACAAGTATTAGGATTTCCAACGCATTTATCTTTTTTTTGTCATCATGTATGGTTCCTTAGCTCAAATTATTATAATATCCTTAAAACATAGCCGGGGCAACAAAAATCTTTTCTCTATCTGAATTTTAAATACCAAGGAGTTCACGAGATTATACTGTAGAAGTTCATTCAGCAAAATGGAAAACAAATTATTATCTTATAAGGGCGGGGAAATGACCATTACTATATCAGAACTCAAGGTCACGCATCATCTTTAATACACTACAAGCGAAGTACATATACCACAATATAAAACTCTCGACTATGTATTGGGCATATAAAACCCTAATATACCGAAATACAGGAGAAAATGATACCTCGAGTTTCTTCCATTCTCCTCGATAATGGAAAAATAAAAAAGAGAAGGAGCAGATCGTTCTCCCACAAGCATCTTTTGTAAAATCGAATGTGCATGAATAGAGTTAATACCATAAAAAATCATGAATTGATATACCTAAAATAAATTTACTTCAAATTAATTTTTTTAAATACCAAAAACTCCAAATTTGTATATCAATGACAAATTTATCATAAACAATATGTTAACCACCAAAAAATCTCAAATTGATATATTTGTAACAAATTCAATCTTAGTTAGTTTTCATTAAATTGAATTAATACTAACAAAAAATACAAACTAGTACCTTGTGACAAGATGGAAGATAAAACACCAAATTGGTGCACCTGTCAATTAGCATATGTCAGCCAATTCAATAATTTGATGATAAAATTTAATGAAAACTACCATAAAGTAAGTTTATCATATATATATTTGTTATAGATGTATCAATTTAAAAATTTTTGTGGTATTAACCCTTCACAAAAAGGCATATGAATTCATTGACAAGAGATGCGTACGTGCTAAGTTCTTACGAACCCCGCATCGGAAAATGCGCTCTCTCGAAGTGGGGCTGACGAAAACGCCATCCACATTCTTTTTCTTCGTCCACGAAGTTTTACCATTTTTCCCATTGATTACGTTAGGAGTGGAATTACGGCAAAGAACGAACCGAGGGCATCCCCCAAATTGTCTAAAGGTTGATTACGATGACAACCCAAATAAGCAAACAAAAGAGAAGTCGCGATGCTCGCTGGCCTCTCGTCAGATTTGAATGGTAAACTCACGGGCAATCGGGTCAAGTCCATGGGATCATGCCACTCCTTTGATTCTTTAAATTATATTTTCTCCCCTTACGACAAGGAGTCGCAATCCGCCATGTTCGAACTTTGATTTTCGAAGCATCGTTTCGCTTTCGAGTTTGACTTTGAAAAGCTAGAAAACTCTACAACGACGGGAAAAAAAAAATAAGTAAGAAGCAAATGGAACCAAGGTTCGACTTCAAACCCCGGGCTGTCTCCTTCAACGATAATGCATCCAATCGACAGGTGACCGGGGACAGGAACGGTGGAACCGTAAGGAAGAAGTTGGAAAACTCTCCCCAGTTCTGGAGTTCACATCATGGTGCCCAATCGTTTGTGAATGAGCATAAGTAGGCATCTAGGTTATTGATATTTCAGCTCGCGGTGGCGTAATAGAGAGTTAAGGCCCTAAAGTTACCATTAAGTTGAAGGTATTATGATTCTAATACCGAATACACAAAGAGGATGGAAAAGTGACTGTGACTGAAATTTGTTATTTGTTTACTAGTCATATGATCTCTTTTTCTCCTATTATTTCTATAGGTGAAATGATAGATAGGGGTGACTAATGCAACTACCACTCTAGATATTACTATAAGGGTCCCCATACCCATCGCAAAATATCCGATTTAAATCATAACTACTTAATTATTCCATCATCGTAATCTCATTGGCATGTTAGAAGTCACAAAATCACTTTACAACATATGGCAAATGCTTAAGATACAAGTTAGTCATAAGTTAGGCTTACGATGTAAATTGAACTTGCAATCTTATGAAAAATGGTGTGACTTGGTCTTTTTCTTGCCTTGTGATTTGATTTCCATTTTTCCATTTTATGAAAAATGGTGAATACCGCGTGATGCCCAACCAATTTAATGGAGAATGAAGTGTTATGATTCATATCATGGGAAAAATCTCCAATTGTATTGTCAAGTCTCATGTACTATTTTAAGTTATGATTATGTTTTGAAAAAGAAAAGTCATGATTTAGCAATAAGAAACAACAGCATTTATTGCAGTCTTTTTAATTGAAGAAGTCACCTTTTAAAGAGAAACTCTGGGCTGATAAAATGCCTTATTGTTTTCGTAAACAAGATAAATTCAAGACAAAGCATAAGCAGATAAATCAAAATTTGATGATGCCAGAATATGCTGTATTGTAAACAATTTGCAAAATTTCTCATCATTTCTATGTTAATAAATAAACCTGAAATCCTTTTGGTTATTCTCGTGAAAAGCTGAATCAAGAGGTTATTGAAATATTAACACTCAAACGTTAAATTAAATCTTAAAATTGGGTCATCCATTTGAGTAACAATTAAGGCAGTTTCCTTAAAAGTCAATTTACCTACACTAATCAACACGATTGTAGTGGGAAAAAGCACTAATCAAGTGGGATTAGTCAGATGTTGGATCCATGACAAAACCCTAGAACGATGCAGGAGAAATCGATTGCTTGTAGATGACAAAAAGTGGGCTAAATACGAGAAATAAATAAAAGAAATTATTTAATATTCATCGAAGTCAACAGCTTATATGACACCCAAGAAGAGATTTTCCAATTTATTTTGATACACATACTAAGTCTACCTCGTAATTTCTGGTAAATAAATTTTTTAACCTTTCACTGGCCAAAAATAAAAAAAGACTCACGCTTTTGGGAAAAATGCCTAAGTTCAACTAGAATGAATAAAAGAAAAATAATATGAATAATCGTTTTTTACCTTTCGAATTATATGAAAATATCAAAATGTATTCTTGATCTTAAATTATTATAAGAATAACACTAGATATTTTCAAATAATTCAGGAATTATATAAAAACACATATCGAAAGTTTGGAAATTACATTTAAATAAATTAGAAATTCATGAACTGCATTACATATCAAACTAAAGTTTATAGGCTCTATTAAATAAATTAAAAAATTATGGAGCATATCGCAGGCCGTGCAAAATTTAAGGGACGAGGCACGCCGTTATCCCATAAATGAAATAACCCTCTCTTTTTGAGATTCTCACGAAAACGAGAATAAAGAAAAAGAAAATTGGGAATAAAATGGTTAATAAATTACCCGCCCACCCAACCCAACTGCATACAATAATGGCGACCCGGCGTAGATTTTGTTGGAATCCCGCCACGTGTCGCCATCAACCCCTTTGACTTCCCTTCCTCGCTCCCTCCCTCCGTGAATCTCGAGGCTCACCGGTTTCTCGCCGGTCGCCTTTCCTCCTTCTTCTTCCCCAGTCGAGCGCCACCTGCTCCGCTCTGTCCATCTCCGCTTCCTCCATCGCCGCACTCGCAACCTCTCTCTCTCTCTCTCTTTCCGCGTTTGGAAGTGGGGAGGAGAAGCAGCGATTGAGTCGGTATTCAGACCCAACAAGCGCGTAGAAGTCAAACCGCAATCTCTCTCTGTCTCTCTCTTGCTTGCGCCCACCGCTGCATCGCCGCAACCCACCTCTTTTTCTTTATTCTTCTCTCTTTGGTCCGCAGTGACGCAAGCGGGAAAGCAACAAAGAGGGACGCCCAAGAGGCACCACCACCACCATCACTCTGATCTTCCTTTGCCTCCTCTTCTTCCCCTCTTCCCCTTCTCTTCATCATCTCTCTCTTCCCCATGCTCTCACGGTCTCGCAGTTGGTAAATCTTGATCCTTCTCGAGATGGGTTTCTCCGTCACTTGATATCCCTACGACCCTTTTTCTTCTTTTACTCTTCTCGTAGCGTCTCTGCGATTTTGTCGTGCTGGGGTTGCTTTCTTGGGTGCTCTGTTTTTTTTTTTTTTCATATGGGTGTCCGGGCTTCGCTGTGGGTGGTCGTCGCCGTCTCTTGGCTATGCATCCAGGCGCAGGTCCTGCGCTCTCAAGGGGTCCCTGAGTGCAATTCGAGCGATTCCCAGGCATTGCTAGACTTGATGAGCAACTTCGAGTCCCCAGTCCAAGGTTGGGGGACCAACGCGTCCGCCAATTGCTGCAACTGGCCGGGCGTGTTGTGCGACGGTTCCACCGGTTCGGGCAGAGTGGTGGAGTTGGCCCTCGCGAGCAAGAAGCTCGCGGGCAGCCTCTCGGACTCGCTCGGCCGGTTGGACCAGCTGAGATTCCTCAATCTCTCTCGCAACCTCCTCAAGAGCACACTCCCCGAGTCGCTCCTCCGCCTCCCTAAATTGCAGGTCCTCGATCTCAGCTACAATGAATTCTTCGGACCGGTGCCCGGGAGCGCCAATTTGCCCTCGCTCCGCGTTTTCAACATCTCCGAGAACTCTTTCAATGGGCCTCTGCCCGTGTGGATTTGCACGAACTCGACCGGCATTCAGGTGCTTAATCTGGCTGTCAATTATTTCTCTGACGTTATCCGGTCGGGACTTGGCAACTGTGGCTCCTTGCAGAACCTTTCTCTGGCCACGAATAATCTCAATGGTGGGATCAGTGAAGATATCTTCACTCTGGGTCAGTTGGTCCAATTGAGCCTTCAAGAAAATTCCTTTTCAGGGCAGCTCAGCAGCAGGATCGGTAATCTCACGGCACTGGTTCGGCTGGACATTTCGACAAACGAATTCTGGGGGCCAGTCCCGGATATGTTTCAGAACATGAAGAAGCTGCAGTACTTCATAGCTCAGACCAATCGCTTCACAGGCTCCATCCCACCGTCCTTGTCCAATTCGCCGTCGCTTACATTTCTCAATTTGAGGAACAACTCACTGAGCGGTACGATAGCTCTCAATTGTTCGGCATTGAGCGGTCTGGTGTCTCTGGATTTAGGGTCCAACAATTTCAGTGGTCCTTTCCCTGAGGATTTACCCAATTGCCAGAAGCTGCAAAATGTGAACCTTGCACGGAACAAGTTCACAACCCCAATACCTCAAAGCTTCAAGAACTTCTCCAGCCTTTTTTACCTGTCAATCTCGAATTCGAGCCTATCAAATGTCTCATCTGCACTCGGGATCCTTCAGCACTGCAAGAATTTGACAGTTTTGGTTCTCACTCTGAATTACTTTGATGAAGAATTGCCTGGCGATGCGAGTTTGAGTTTTCCGAATCTTAAGGTTCTTATCATGGCGAATAGTCGACTGACGGGTTCCATGCCCGAGTGGGTGCGCAGATGCAACCGTTTGCAGTTGCTGGATTTGTCCTGGAACAGATTGGGTGGAATGATCCCATCGTGGATTGGCGACTTCCAATCTCTTTTCTATCTGGATTTATCAAACAACTCATTCGTGGGCAAGATCCCAAAAGAGATTACAGGATTGCCTGGCCTCATCAACAGAAATCTGTCAATGGCAGAACCTTCTGCTGATTTCCCACTCTTCATGAAGAGGAATGTGAGCGCGAGGGGGCTGCAGTACAATCAAGTTACAAGCTTTCCACCAACTGTGGCACTTGGATGGAACTCTCTCAACGGATCAATCTGGCCCGAGTTCGGGAATTTAAAAAATGTCCATATCTTGGATCTCAGCCGTAACTTCTTATCAGGTAAGATTCCTGCCAGTTTATCCGGAATGACTAGCCTAGAGACCCTCGATTTGTCTTACAACAATCTGTCGGGAGGTATACCTTCATCATTAGTTCGTCTCTATTTTCTGTCCAAGTTCAGTGTTGCATATAACAATTTGTCCGGGCCAGTTCCCAATGGGGGCCAATTCCCTACCTTTCCCAATTCGAGTTTTGAAGGAACCAGACTGTGCGGTGATCATGCTCCCCCCTGCCCAAGTAGTCAAAACCATACTGAATCCACCAATCATGCCAAGCGAAATAGAAACATTGGAATGGCCATTGGAATTTCATTTGGGGCGACGTTTCTTCTCGCCCTCATGGTCATGATTTTGATGCGAGCACATAGGCGGGGAGAGGTTGACCCTGAAAAGGAGGTGGTCGGGAGAAAAGAAAGGGATATTGAAGACTTGGAGTCACGGTTACTGGTTATGTTCCAAAACAAGGACAGATGTGAAAAGCTGTCGTACGAGGATATTTCACGAGCCACTAACGATTTTGACCAAGCGAATATAATCGGGTGTGGGGGTTTCGGGATGGTTTACAGAGCCACCTTCCCTGATGGCACGAAGTTGGCGATCAAGAAGCTCTCTAGTGATTGTGGGCAGATGGAGAGAGAATTCCGTGCTGAAGTCGAAACTCTCTCAAGAGCCCAGCACCCGAATCTTGTCTATCTTCAAGGATTTTGCATGGATACAGATGTGAGGCTCTTGATATACTCCTACATGGAAAACAGTAGCTTGGACTATTGGTTGCACGAGAAACCAGATGGGCCTTGCTTACTAGATTGGTGCAAACGGCTCCGAATTGCTCAAGGGGCGGCAAGAGGACTTGAGTATCTGCACCAGTCATGCGAGCCGCATATTGTTCATCGAGATGTAAAGTCAAGCAATATCCTTTTAGATGGAAACTTTGAAGCCCACTTGGCTGATTTTGGTCTTGCGAGGCTCATACGTGCTTATGATACTCATGTGACTACTGATCTTGTTGGGACACTGGGTTACATTCCACCCGAGTATGGTATGGCCTCTGTTGCTACTTGTAAAGGCGATGTTTATAGTTTCGGCGTTGTCCTCTTGGAGCTTGTCACTGGGAAAAGGCCGATGGATATGTGCAAGCCGAAGGTATCTCGGGATATGATCTCTTGGGTGATTAAGATGAAGGGTGAGAACAGGGAAAGCGAGGTGTTTGATCATTCCATTTATGGCATGAAGCATGACAAGGAGATATTGCGGGTTTTTGAGATCGCCTGCCTTTGCTTAAACGTTAGCCCGAAAGTGAGGCCTTCGACCCAGCAGCTAGTTTCCTGGCTCGACGGTGTTAGCATCGATGTTGAGCCATTTTTGGGCAATTGCAAAGAGCTCTAGACAGCTGGAGTCCCTTTTGCAGCGTGGAAGTGTTTTTTTCCCCTAATGTAAATACTTAAAACACTTGGTTCTTAGAGTTCTTTGATACAAGAATCTGGAATAAAAGCATTGCACAATAACTCCTGGCATTGAAATTTAGTTTCTCCCCTCTGAAGAATAGCGCATTAATTTTCCCGTTCCAACTTTTTCGAGTAATCGTTGTTCTTCTTTTAGTTGTGATGGTGATTAGCAAATTCGAAGTTATTTTTTTTTTTTTTTTTTGACAAATAGCAAATTCGAAGTTAAACGGGATGCACTTTTACAGTCTTTTTCTATCGGTTTCTGCTTATGTGCTCATATGGCGGCAAGTTAATGCACAAATGATAGAAACTTGGATGTTTTAGTTTCGTTGTCCTAAAGCTTGTCGCTTTTTGTCATGAGGTAACCAAGTCATGGAGCAACTAAAGTCGCACGCAGCTCGAAACAGGATCATCTCATGCTTGCGAAGCATTTACGCCGTAGAAGATCCCTGTCTTCAGCGGTTTTCCTTACTCTGTTGAGCTCCCTGTATCGACCAATTCCGTCCCGCCCCTTTTCGTCCATGTTGAACTCCACCGGTCCATGTCATGAGAGGGGTGCTGTTTCTAGTGTTGAATCTCGGATGACTATTTACTTCATTCGAGACGAAATGCTCGGATATGCCATGTTTGAAGAAAATAAAAAACACAAAAGGTGCGGCAAAGAGAAGGATTGGTTTGATGCTGAAGTTTTTGGCATACGATGCACGTTCTGGTACTTGAGGCTGGTGGCTCTGCAGAACATGAAGATCAGATATCGATAGCTCTGTCTTCTGGGTTATGTTGGCTTCAGATGTGTAGTGTGTATTGTCATCACTCTCCTTGTCACTCTCCTCCATCTGCAAAGATGGACAATCTTCTGGTTCTTCACCAACCAATCTTGCCCTTACAGAGAATATATTATCATCTATTTTCTCATGAGTTATTATTTACGAGGACTTCCATCCTTAGCATGATGTTAAAAGGTCACATCCGAGTCCTTGTATGAACCTTGGGATTCCTAGATGTAAAGCCGCTAGAGGGTAGAGCTAGATACAAGGTTCGAAAAATATATTATAGACGTGCATGTCTACGGGCACATCAAAATAAGAAACGCAGATTGACAGTCAGCCACGTTAGTAAACAGACACAAACGGTCCCTATTGATTGCCAACAACCCCTGTCTTGGTGAGGTTTCCTCGTAACAAAAGGTGAGGTGAGAAAATTTTAAGGGTAATTAAATTTGTGGTCTCTGTAGTTTGGGTGATTTTGCTCTTGCTCCTTACACTTCATTCGGTTTCAATTCTGGTCCTTACAAGCTTCTAAAACAAATCAGACTTTTGGTTCATGTACTTTCTGGAGCGATTAATTTTAGTCATTGTACTTCGTTTTTGGTCATGAAAGCAATCCTTGTATTAATTTTCAAGGAAAGGTAGTTATTTTTGTCACGCTTCCATCGAAATCTTATGAAAATGTCAAATCAAGACAAACTAAATAGGTGATGTCTACCAATACAAATTTATCCACTATGATTTACACTTTAGTTAAGATTAACTCCACGTATTCAATAATGCTATCATTGTTTTTCAATATAGATCCATATAGATGTATTTAGAACTACTTTTAGAATTTTTTTTTCTACTTTAATTCTCATCTCCCTCTCAGATTTTTGTTACACTTCATTGCAGAGCGTAAGAGTCGAACACTATACTTAAAACTAAACATCCCCACTTCTAGCTCTTGAGAAGGCGAGGAATTTAACTCCCCTCCTTCTCTTCTCATGTGGAAAAGGTAGCTAATGGAGCAATCCCAACGATTGAGAGACAATGTCATGTACACTTAATGTTTTAGATAGTTTATGTGAATTCTTCCAATTCAATCTAAATTATTAAATATTAAATGGCTTTAGAAAAACTTCATCAATTATAACTAATAAAACCATCGATATTAAATATAAAGGCTTACACACATACACCTAATGCATTATATATTAGTCAACGTGATTTAAATCTTGTTTGGAATAGAATTGTAAAATGTTGTACTTAAAATTTCATTAGCGTTGTTGCATAAACAAAATATAGGAACTATTTTTGAGCACTTCAAAAAATATGGGGACCAAAAGTGTGACTTGTTTTAGAGGCAGGTAGAATTAGGCACCACATGTTAGTTGTTGGTGATAACTTATCAATCTCTAACATATTTTCAATGGAAATTTGATGAAAAGACTTCAATTGTTCGCTTGCAACTAGGATTAGAATTATGACTAAAGAAAGTTTGAGGACCAAAAGTGAGATTCCCTAAACAACGGGGATCATCAAAAGTGTTATTTCGTCAAAAATTTATCATCTAGTCTATGTGATATCAAACAATCAAGATTCTCAAATCGTTGGTGGTAAACACATGATCGTCGAACATTACAAGCCATAAGGATCTTAGCAAACTTTGACGTAATCGAGCCCAATTAAATAGCTGAAAATTGGTGACCGATAAATTAACCACTAACGATGATTATTAATTAACGGCCGGCTATCGTCGTGGTCATCCAACGGCTCACGAAGGGTCTGATAATTCGGCTGTGATTTTTTTCTCGTGTGTTGCCAGAAAAGGAAAAAATAAAAAATAAAAAGAAGAGGGGTCTTTTACCTTTTTCGTACTGGATTCTGTAGAGCACGAAACACAGCTCGCTCATTCAGTCAATTCTTTGTACTTTAATCGAATCCTATTGATCCTAGTGCACGAATCCCAGAGGATCGAGATCCACTTGCTAAGGAAAAGAACGTCAACCGTCGAATGCCTTGGACATGCGGCCATGCTTCTCACCGCCGCCTTTGCCAACTTGGGTGCCTTGGCAGTTGGCGGACATTTTTTAACATCTTATCTGTCCTTTCGTCTTTTCTGGTTCTTGCGAATAACTCAAACGCGTCCATTTATTGACCGAAAAAAACGGGTAGAGAGGGTCGAGTAATTGCTAATAACCTCTTCGGATGTGACTCCAAGGTGCTTTACATGTTTTAACTATTCGATTTAAGTCATTATTATTCTATATTTCCTATAAAGTTAGCAATTAAGAAATCTTTTCATACGAGACATGTCATAATTAGATAATATGACACGAGTTGTTTAGAGATTTTCTCATGGACCAAATTGAGCTCGTGACTTTGTGGTGATCTTACCTTGGACCAGGACCAAAATCGAGCTCGTGACTTTTGTGGTGATCTTACCTTGGACCAGCAGCCTCGTCGGTGGAGGTTTGGTTTTTGGACACGGAAGAGTCAACTTCTGTCATCCGTGTGCCGTGACATCAACCCTCTCCAAGATGGCCGCTTTTAATTTGCCTTTTGTCAACGGTGATCTTTTAATACGCGTCCTTTCCGAGAAATACTTTACGTTAGTTTGTATCCCCACCATTCCTCAACTTATTATCAGCCCGGATTGAGAAGAGGTAGCGAGAAACTTTCGTGACGTTCACATTGAACAAATGAGAGATTTTAGTGGAAAGTGTATGTAATGATATGAGATGATTTCATGGACGAAAATTGCTTGGATGATATTTTGAATATGCAGCCCCCAAGCCGGAGGTAACTAATTATATCCAAAACATGTTCGAGGCGAGTGCAATGACTATAAGCACTAAGACTCATATAGTGACAAATTGTAGTCAAAGCCGTAAATCCCAATATAGAGATAGTTATCCTAAAAATCTTAAATCTATTGAATGGTGGTTAATTCAATTTTAAATTTTATTTTAGCAAATTTAGTCTTAAATTTTTTGAAAAGAAGAAGAAGAAGAAGAAGAAGAAGAAGAAGAAGAAGAAGAAGAAGAAGAAGAAGAAGAAATTCAAAAATTACAAAAATTGTCAATGTCAATGATTTTCAACAAAAATTAGCTAAAAGAACTCCATTGACAATTATCAAAAGGATTAGAATTGAATTGACTAAATTGAAAAATTTAGAACTGAATTAGTTACCAAACAATAAATTCTCTTATAATTTTCCCTAAAACCTCAGCTAGAGCAATCAAGTCCTAGATTTCGTATGGATAAGCAATTGATTCCACTGGCCATGTCTCTTTTGAATATATAATAAATAAAATCTAGAGCAACTTCTTAATTATTTTGTGTGATATTTTTCGTGGATGCGGCATAGCCCAAAAAAAAAAAAATTAGAGAAACTAAAGATGAATAGGGGAAGCAAAAAGAGGAGTGGCGCTATGGCCAACCCCACCTTCAACGATGAGGGCCGGCCCTCGTTGCCAAGACTCAACTGGCGCCTGCCGCACTTGCTAAGGAGGGGAGGCGCAGCCGTCATCGCATCCTTTCTATATTTCTTACATTATTATAATTATTGAACTATTTTGTTAGCATGACACCACATTAGCGCTAAAAGCCATACTAATTATTAGAAAAGGTCATGTCGAGTTTTTTTCCATCCACAAAAAAGACGAAACTAACCGAAATACTTGATTGCTCATTTTGGATAAGTTAGATTTATTGCACTTTTGCGATAAGTTTTTAGTGATTCGATGCACTTATTTCTCTTTTCTTTTTATGTCCTCTTACAACCCACATCGGCGACCAAACATCCTAGCATTTACGACCACTCTCCCTTCTCCACTTGATGAATAAATATTATTTGATTAGAAGTTGAGGCGTAAGTGGCTGCCGGCTGCTTGCACGCAATAGGGCAAACATTGGGTGATAGATCTAGGTTTATTGATAATGTTGGCCCGACCATAGTCCACCATATAGTCAAACAACTCATCGTGGGAGCAACGCATGCTTAGCTTGTCTTTTCATGCATAGACCCTCACGAGCTTTCACCTTACTTCATAAAAAGGGAATAATATCTAGGAGCGATCATTAATGTGTTTGAAAAATGTTTTAAAAAAAAAAAAAAAAAGAAAAAAAAGAAAGGAAGAGAGAGTGAGGAAAAGGTCTGCATGGAGTTCTATTTTTCATATGGGCAAAATACTAATTATAATGTTGAGTAATGTCAATTAATACATTTTTCGAAAATTTGATTAGGAAGCGTCGACATACATCAAATAAATGTATAAATTGAGGTTCTATGATCTAAATGTAAGTCATCCGGAATTTCAATGACTGAAAAAATGAAATTTATTCAAGTGAAAAACCTGGAAACACTATTATTCATGGGAGAAAATGCCGATGAGAAGGTTAATTTTAATTAATTAGTGTCGTCTCCTCTAGGCATGGTTGCTATCAAGAACTTATCTCTCACGCAACTGCTTGCGATTAGCAGATCAAATCGACAACTTCCTCTTTGTGATTAGATAGCTATCGATAAGTATTAGGCCACTAATTTGCTCTTAAAATCTTCGCAGCCGAATTAATTATTAAAATATGCTCAGCCAACCATGCTTTGAAACATACTCTTTATTACCCCCAAAGTTCACAAAATAGGACCTCGCCTTGTTTTCCTAGTCGGTCTCAAACTTTCCACTGTTAATTTCATATAGATGTGTCATATGTATTTTAGATTTTATTTTTTTAAAATAAATAATTTAAAAAATATTTCCTAAAAATAATTGCTTAAATGAAAATATTATATGTCTAAACATTTTTGCAAAAGATGAAAAAAAAATTCCGTTATTTAATTCTTATAAGTAATATAAGTGATTATCTTTAGGAAAAAGTTTTTTCAAATCGTTCATTTTTCATGAAGTAAGTGTACCTAGAATGTAAAAAATGTGGAGATTAGTGATTTCTATATTCGGACGAAAGGGAAAATGATAACTACAAGTTTTCCCAATGGTCCAATACGCCCACCACATAGAAATCAAAATCCACTTCTCTTTTTCTCCACCATCTAAAGTCCTATGATTTTTGGCATAAAGTAGGCCCACATGATTCTGTCATTTCTTGCAACACACTTAATCATGGTTGAAAGAAACACCCAATAACCCCAAAAACCAAGCTTTGATTCGCCACGTGGTGGCTGCATTCACCACCCAATCCCACCTTCTCATTTGTGGGATCTTCACGTCTACTTCCATTCATGAAGGTAGACACCCACTTTCTTATTATGGAAAATGCTATATTTTCATCTACTCATTCTGAACACCCAAAAAAGATATCATTGTTTTGTCTAGGGTTGGCCCATAAATCCCACTAACTAGTTTTTCTTTTCTCAATTTTTTAGTTTTTCTGGGCCCAAGCATTAAGTGGTTGAGGGGCTAGCTAGCAGCAGCACTTGGTTTTTTCCATGGGAAGAAAGTATATAAAAATTATAAAAGGTGCAAAAAAAAAAAATGGAACAATTTTTTATAGCTCCCATGAGGGTAAAGCAAGCTTTAGAGTCAGACCACACATCTAGATTGGCAATAAATTAACGCTTAATTTGTATTGCTCCAGCTAATTTAACGGTGAGTACGCTTTCAATCGAGAGGAATTAAGAAGAAATGTGCATAAATATGATCAAATCATCGTGGGACTGTGGATTAGGGGAAACTGATTTCTTTTATGAAAT
The DNA here is from genome assembly GCA_016097545.1 of Eucalyptus victrix. Taxonomy (NCBI): domain Eukaryota; kingdom Viridiplantae; phylum Streptophyta; class Magnoliopsida; order Myrtales; family Myrtaceae; genus Eucalyptus; species Eucalyptus victrix. Next base: position 15,771,302 of record CM027844.1, read on the forward strand.
ATGAATGGAAAAAAAAAAGTGGTCGATGTAGCATGAGATTTTGACAAGTCTTGGACTACCTTTACTTTGCGATTAACTGTAATGATGGCAAGTATCTCTCTATCACTAAAATATAAATTATTATCGACACCCATTAGGCCCTTCCATTCATTACATTCCATACATCATTCTCTTTGCTGACCAAATTATTCAGCACTAACAGAAATGGACATCTAAAAGCATTAAGGGGTACTCAGACGTTTGGAATGGAAATGTTAATATATGTAGATGAAATGATGCATTGAAATGGACTCCACATCAGTCATAAATACTATTTATCATTAAAAAATAGAAATAAGCATACTACAATCCTTAAACTTGTCACCAAAATACAATTGAGTTATAAAACATTTAGAAATATCTTAAAACATGTCAATGTGATATAATTAAATCCTTTCATTAAGTTTATCCAACTTGACAAACATAAAATACTAACAAGTTTTAATATTTGATTACACTTACTGAATTTTTTTATGACTAATTGCATTTTTTAACAAGTGACTACACTTGATTTCCACAAAAAAAAGTGATTGGACGTACTTTTCAGAAGTTTTAAAATTCAATTTTACTTTTACAACGAGACTTATCTCTAAAAATAAGAAAGAAATGAACTCCAAACCATCATCCATCTGAGAGATCATTACTACATAAGTTATTTTGATGATGACATATCATGTGGATCAAACCGGTTCATGCGAATTCACCTGTCACCTCCATCGACGAAGCAATGTTCAGGCATGACCCCAACTATAACTCCAAATGCTAATGCTATGCATCAACAAGTACACTCATAGAGACTTTGCTCTTCACGCATTTGCAGTGCTTGTTTGGCGAGTGAAAAACAGAGAACAAAGAAAATGAGTCACTAGACATGCAATAGAAGGAAGGCTCAATCAAAAGAATATAAGAGAAGTTCCCAACAAGCACGGTGACATTTAAACAGTCATATGCTAAAAGACAGGCAGATCAAGCATTACTTGCCAATGGAATTTCTCAGCACATACACAACAAAGAAGAAAGTTTAATGTACAACAAGATGAATAAATAAAGTTCGATCATTTCGAGAATGTCGTTTTCCGTGACTACTTACAATTACATCCATTTTCCCATTGACCAGGAAAAACGGGTCAGGGTTTTCGATCCTTCAACTAATTGGCGTATATAAACATTCTCGTGCACTGACGTCATCGTAACAAGGTGAGCATTACATTGAACATTCTTGGCGTTCAACAGCACCAACTGCAAATGCTAAAAGAAGGGATGCGGCCGGTTTTGCGAATGTACTCTGCTTGTTCCTCAGCTTTTACAGCTTGACGGTTCCTCTTGGCTTCGGCGGCTGCTCTCTTCTCTTCAGCCTTGTGCCTAAGAGTTGCTAGTTTGCTTGTAAGCTTATCATGAGCCTGTCCCCGTATCCTCTCCACATCAACCTAAAAATTACAACAAAAATTGACAGATAAATAAATGAACAAGTGTTGTTGTTTAGACAAATGCTGCGATTGCAGATCCCTGCTTCTCTAGTTATCAGATCCATGTCTGAATGTAGACAATACACAGACAAAATGTCACATCAAGGCCTAACTAACCTAATAAAAGTATCGATGATGAAATACAAAGTAAACCAGTTCTAAGTCATTGAAGGTGAAAAGTAGTATCAGCTAAAGCAGAGAGGCAAATGCAGAAAGAGCTGGCAAAACACAGCAATCTCTCCAGTGAAGATAATTGACACAGAACAACGAAAAAAGGGAAGCTTTCTGGAGTGCAGAAATTCTGATTTATCAATAATGGCGGAGTTTCTCCTATTATAAATATATGGACACAAGTAATGCAGTTAAGTTTGATCAAAGCTGAAGGATGGCTGACAAAAAGTACCAGACGACAGGGTTAAGAATAGGAACATCAAGCATTTGCTGTTAGACAATATTATCAAGATGGGCTCCAAAGCCCATGATGACTGATGATCAAGACTCAACACGGAAGAACAAAGAAGGATTATTGAGGTCAGTGTGAGGTTACAGTTGTGAAAATATTAAAGTGTGACACAGGAACCTTGTGATGCCACCCTTTCCCTTTCCAGTAGTTATGGACCCAAAAGTTTCTTTACTCAAGTAAAATCAAGCACGGCAGTTATTTGATCATGCTTGATTACATGGCCCTTCTATGTGCCTATGTTCTTTTCTCCTACAACTTTTCTTGTGTTTTTCCTTCTCTACCAAAGTCTGCAAAGACATCTACTTGACATTTAAACAAAATATTCCTGTAAAATGTGAAAGTGGTTACCGTAGAAAAGTCTTAACACTTTAATTATTGAGAAGTGCATTTTTTTGGCGACAAGTATATTAAAGAGCACCAAGGGGGTGCCTCCCATCTACAACCTAGAACCTAGGGAAAACCTAAGAATAAAAAAAGAAATCTTTGTCTAAAGCACCACATAATGCCAAAAATTAAGGTGAAAAGCCACATTTCCTCTGCAGCACCATTTGAACTTTCCTCATCTTTGATATCCCGCCTATTTCTTTCCTTTTGGATGACCCATAAAATGGAAGTAGGGACTAAAAGCGAAAATTTTTACTATTGTTACAACAATACAACCCAGACCAAGCTACAGGTTCATCTTGCCATTATCCAATTAGCAATTTCACTAATTTTCTACATATTATGGAGATGGACAGATGCTTCAATAATTACAACTCATTCAATAAGCATAAAAAGTTATCATCAATTCTCAACAACGGAAAATGACGAGAGCTCCATACCATGAAAAAGTCAGACAAACCAACCACAGACTCCAATAGCAGTTGTTGCATCTTCTAAAACCTACAACATCTTGGACTATAATTGGGACACTTGTTCCATGATTACTGAGAATGTGCTGCACTAATTCCTCCGATATTAATTACATTTTATTTAATGCTTCACAAATGAAAAGGAGGAAAAAATGAAACAGTCTGCATTGGGGTATTGACAGCAGCAAGCTGCATCCCCCCACAAATTTTTTCTCACGTCTCATTGAGATAAGCACTATTTTCGCTGCAATTTAAAATGTGGAGTTCTACATTGCTTCCAGATGATAGTTAATAATCAAGGTAAAACAATTCTCATTTTGCTTTCAAGTGAGAAAAAACAGCTGCCTAGTGTTTCTTCCTAAACAAATTTACTCAGCAAAGTGTGCTGTCACAGCAAAAAGGTAATGAATTAATCTTGAAGTCTAATACTTTTACTTGTGCTTAAAAGAGCTCAACATTAATCTGGATCAGGTTGATGTAGTTAAGCAAAGAAAGTTGGGTTTGTATAACTCCATAATATCCCCAGTAGAGAGAAACACAAGACAACTGCTTTATGACTGAAACCTAAATCATTACCATTGTAACATCATCAAACCAACAAGCAAAGGTGAAAGTTTTCTATGCCTACTTGCCCGTTGTCCAGTCATCACTGGCCTTCTTAGAGAATGAAGAACATTATATTTGTATCTGATAAGACTGGACGAACCAGGATTATTTCTGAGAGGGAATTTGTCAATTGTTTAAGGATTTTTTTACCTTATCAAACAGTATTATCTAAAAGAAAACTGACTGCCCACAACTGACGTGTAACTTACAAGAAAAAAATCATTATAAACAAAGTAGTGACTTCCTATTTTAAGTCTTAATTTAAAAAAAAAAAAAGGTTTTTTTCCTTCCTGTTCAATGCAGTCCATGAGCGGAAATAGCACATCTACAATTCCTTGACTTGCTTGATGATTTTCTAAAGAAATGCCATGAAAACAAGCAACCATCTGCTTTAGAATTGACAACAACTTAAAGTTTCAGCTATATCTGTGTTCAGTTTCCAGCAAACTTCCCCACCATTATCACTCCATATACTGTATACAACTGCAACTCATCTGAAAGAAATTCTCAACTAATTTAGAAGATACACACATTATTAGAAGAGTTATTTCTCCATTCTTCTTTCAGGAGGGGGTAAGTTGTCACTTACTAGAAAGACGTATAGTAGTTGCATATGCCATTAGAAGAGTTCATAATTCATAAAGAGCATGATAGTTCCTCATTTAGTTCCTCATTTTAGTAAATAAAATAAAATAAAATGGACAAGGAAGTTATTGATGCCATGAAAAAATGACAAATGGTTTCAATCTCAATAGCATACCTATAGAAATGTGGAAATTATGGAGAAGACCAATATTTTGGCTAATTATATCGTTAACAAAATCTCATCAAAGGGGAAAATGACAAACAAATAGAGATGAGCAGCTATATTGTGGGTATGCATCAAGGTAATATGGAAAATAGTTAGCAAGGAAGGCAAAGCCACGAGTGCTTTACTTTAAGAATCTATTACTTGATTCACCACATGTCCTCCTAAGAAAAGCTGTACAGCAAAACAATTATTAAGGATCTATTACATATGTAAACTCTTGAAAGGGTACCCCTAGGGACCTTGTCAAGCCTTATTTAATGTGCTTTGGAAATATAAATTTATTATTTGAATAAAGTAACCTCATTAAAATACGCAATTCTTCCATTTTCAAAGTGTCTTAGCAAGTGCCCTAGGGGCACTTGTTAACAAGATCCATCACATATCTCCATGGAAACATGTAGTTACCATTACATATCTCCATGGAAACTTGCAGTTATCTTTCTACATAACCTCTATACCCTAATTAGTTCCTCTCGGAAGCTATAAGTTACCCGTTCATTTCTTCTAATGCAATATCCTGCTAATTATGAACTTTCCAATTCAAGAATTATCAAGAAAGAATAAAAGCACTGTGGTGCAACTGTATAGATTAAGGAGACATAACAAATGGTGCTGCCTACAAAAATTGCTCTCAAAACCGGACTGGACCGGCCAATTTGACCAGGTACTAGCAGGTGGTCTGATCCGATACTAATATGTAAACTAGAACATTCTAGAACTCAAACCAGTGGTATTGACCCACTTCATTTAATCAAACCAGAGCGAGATTGGTAGAGATCAGGATCAGTAGGGGTGAGCAAAAATGATGGAGCCAAAAAGACCAGACAGGCCTGAATTCTAGGTCTCGTGTAGGCCTGGCCCGAGATTTCAGTCTTGCTATTTTTATTCAGGCCAGTCCAAGCCTTTGGGCATGAGATCTCAAGCCCGAAATTCCCCAACCGGCCTGATCTAATTTTTGAATATATAAACATACATTAGAAATACAAAATATTAAGATGTAGATAATGGAAAATGCATTTTTATGCTCAAAACACTTTAATGAAGTCACACAATTAAAAAATCAATAAAATCAAATGAACAAAAATTTACGGATGCTTCAATGAAGTCATAAATAAGTTAAAACAACATTACTTAAATCAAATAAACAAGATTTGATGTGCCAATGTAGGTTGAATTCAAAAAAGTGGCAGAAACATATAAAAAGGGTGATTTCTTGAGTCCAATATACAATAACTATTCCATTTTTAACCTAAAGAGAAAAGCAAAAAGAAATTCGGGCTAGGCCTGGCCCTGACCTATTTAGTTTGGTCTGGGCCTTTTCTTGTATGATTGGGCCGGGCCTGGAGATCATGTCTAGAAATTCCAGGCCCAGTCTGTTCGGGACGGGCCAAATAGTGCCTTGAGGCCCCAGCCTGTCCAGCCCGTGCTCACCCTGAGGAATTGGCTATATGGATTCCAGCAAGGGAATCATAACCACAGCCCTCTAGCTTTTACTTCTAAATTTGATCCAGTTAAGTACCCTTCATGTTTGGTTATATGTTGATTCATTTGAAGCTACTATTTCTCACCCTTTTTGAGAGAAAGAAATATCAAATTGCTCCGAGGAGACTTGAACATGTGAAGCCAACAATGTAGGAAAGCACCTTTACCATCTTGGCTGAGCGAAGGACACTTTCATATGTTACACTTGTTTCTCTGATGAATTGCTTAATTACTGCAAACAGGCTAACTAATTTAGCTAGTCGAACTAATTAAACTGCATCCGGTTTGACTTTCAATATGGATTTAAAAATTGCTGCATAGAAAGGGATTATATTGATAACTCATACAGTGAAGGTGCTGCAAAGCATAACAATAAATAGGTTCAGACTAGAAACATGATTTTCATAAAATTGATTTTATCGTATGCGTGGTCAATCAAGGGTAAGTAATGAAGTGAAGGAGGGAGCTTTCAATTTACTCAATGAAAAGGTTGGTAGGAAGAACATGGGGATAATCAAAATCTCTGCACATGGTTTTCATATACATGCAGAAAGCATATACCATGTGTTCCTAAGAGCCTTCTGGATGGTATAAAAGTAAAACAAGAGACATGATTGAGATGAATCTATCTTGCAAAAAGATAGTGATTGATAAGACAAGTAAAAGGGATGAGGTGGAGTGGCGCCCTAGTTTCTTGTGCCATCATAGAAAGACATTACAGTTGAGCATTAACATGTTCAGAAACTAGAAAAATGCTTAGATGAAATAGGTTAGATATCATTCAAAAAGAAGTTTGCAAAACTAGAACTGAGGAAAAGATGAGAAGAAACTTTTCTAAGCCAGTCAAGACACGTAAAACAGTAGCCTTCATAAGCTCAAGTGTGAAGATGCAATGTTACGATGTGTATGCAGGTAAAAAGTGTCCACAAAACATAAAGAAAGACCTTGTGTACTTGAATCTCATTGAAGATTATTATTTTCCTAGAAAAAGCATTGCGACAAAGGGAATCTCAGTAACCAACTCTACTTAGTAGGAAAAAGCATTGGTGGTGGAATCTCCTGAGTGGTTCTTTCTTTCTTGTTATTGCTTCATTTTCTGAATAAGCAATGATGGTGTCTGGGGAACAAGCACTCTCTAACTCTATGTAGAAGCTAAGGTAATACAGTGGATGAAAAAGATGTCTAAAAAGATTGCGTATAAATGGACAGGTGGCTTTTTAATTATGCCATCAAAGCTAGCGCTCAACCTTGGACAACTGGTGAAAACTACCAAGCTGGAGTGCAATGGGCATAGGGAATATTTAGTGGAGTAGTGAAAGGCGTAGAGATTAAAGAGAATACCAGCAGGAGAAAGCAGAGGACTTTTGAGCTCTACAGCTTTTTCTTTATTGGTAATTTCTAATTTCAAGCATCTTTTGTTCATCCTTCCCTCTACTTTTGTGGCGTGCTTTGATGTTTTGCATCTCCTTTCCCCTTAATGTCGAATAAATATGGCAATGAACTCTTTTTAAGTAAATATGTGTGGGATCTTCATCACAATTGTGGTACATTCTCCTATACCCTTTCTAAATCTCATGGCAGCAATAGCAACCGCCCAAAACTGCATCAGAGAACTAAAGCATTCTATTTTTCTTTTGCAGCTTCACAATCTACAGCTTTCAGCTTTAACTATACATGTAAAATGTTTCAAAAAAAAAACATACTTAAAATTGAAATCATATTTTTACTATTTCCTACAATAGGAAGTTTGCATGTAGGTAAATAGGTGTTGCTAATGTAAAAACGCAAGCAAAGTTGTGGGACCTCCTTATCTGGGTAGACACAGAAGAAAAACTTGTTCTTTTAAACTCTCTCCAAACTTTGGGTTGTTTTGGAGGGGGGGGGAGAAAGAGAGAGAGAGAGAGGGGCAAATTGAAGATTGAAGAGTTTATCAAGGAAACTAACATACTTAGGGGCTTTGTTTGGTTCGGCATTTGGAAGGGGCTTTTCGGCTCTAAAGGGCATTGACCAAATGCAAACACGTTCGGTTCAATTTTTTGGACGACTTTGGCAAGATGCAATTGCATCTCCAAATGGCTCTAAGGGCCTTTAGCCCAATGTAGCTTTGAAGGTACTTTGGAAAGTTGCATCTTTGTAATGCAAGTCCCACGGTACTATTCATCTTCTTCGAAGAAATGAACGGAGGCCGATGACCGCCGGCCAAGGAGTTGCCCGCGCCGGCAACCGTCGCCCGACCTTGGCAACCGCTGCCCAAGGGTTGCAGCCACCTGGCGACTGTCACCTAGATCGCCCAACCTTAAGGTGTCGCCTAAGGTCGCCGACCCAGATGGCTGCTTGTGTCGCGACCCTAGGTGTCACTTGAGGTCCTGCAACCTCAGGCGAGGCTGTCCGGCAGCCAGATTTAGCCTCCGGAAATTGGCTATCGGTGGCTAGATTAAAAAAAAAATATTAAATTTTTTTTTTTATATATAAAACTTAGCAAAAGTCCTTTGCAAATTTACAATGCACTTTAAAACTACAATTTACCAAACACTATTTGCATTTTCACAAACCCCTTTAGCTCAAAGGAATTTGCATTTTCCCAATGACATTTGCCCAAAGCCAAACCAAATGAGCCCTTAAAGATAGATGGGTCCAAACTTCATTATGATGGATGAAAGGTCAGCATTTTTTAGATAGAATTGCTGGCAGTAATTTTTTTATTCAAAAGAATCAATGGCAGCAAATTTATACATTTGCTATATCAAAAATTGTTTGTAAGGATTGATCTTAAAATACATCTCTAGGGAAAAACAAGTATACCCTTTTCCTAGGAATTAGAAATTCAGAAACCTGTCTTAACAAAACAAGACTCGTTAGCTGAATAAACTATTACTCACAGAGCTTCTCATTCATTAAAAACTTAAAAGTACAAGATTGACATCAATCTGCTTTTACTTCTCTTGAACAATTAAGTAACTGAACTATAATTGAAGTACCTGGCTAATCTAAGAGAAAACAAAAAACATTTCAAGATGTTCATTATCAATCCACTCATTTCTCAGTGATCTACAAAACACTAGACTGATGGGCCGACTTATAGGATGGTAAAATAATATAAGTACCTCAATTTTCCTCATCTCAGCCTCTGTCTTCGCTTTCTCATGATTCTCCCATGCTTGAATCTTCATCTCTTCACGTTTAAACCTAGGTCAGTGTAGTGCAAATATTCAATGGACACCACATATTTAATGGAATTGTAGAGTAACAACATTTAATTAATCTTGGCATATTGGCTGTCATTTGCCTATTTCCACTCATTCAGTAATGAATAAGTTTCAAAGATCTTGACCCTACAATTTAAATAAGAAGGAATATTGATACTCGATAAGCATCTCAATATATGGGGTTGCCCTAATTAAGAAAATGACAGTGATCATATTTAAGAATGCTCCACAATACCTTCATTATAACATTGATACAGACAGACATCAACTAGCAATGTTCAAGATATATGTTATTGTGCTACATGAGTCCTAATTGTTTAATATGACCTGAAGCTTCTCTTTCTTATTTGTCAATGATGAAGTCGCAATCCCATGCAAAGGTGGAAACGCTTAGGAAAAAGAACTACCTATGGCTTCAAGTGAACCAACCTGGCCATGTACTTGGCTTTCTCGGCCTCTTCCCATGCTGCAGCACGTGGTTCTATAGCACTTTTAGCTGGTGGCTTCATAGCTTCAGTTTTCAGTGAAGTCGATATACCTTTACCCTCGTCCTCCTTGCCAGCCCAGGCAGCAATGTTCAGTTTCCCAAGCTGTGTCCCTAGAGCCACTATCTCTCTCCTTGTTTTCATTTGCAGCTCTTTTTCAGACATTTCATTTCCATGGTTATTAGATGAATTGGCTTGTGATGATGTTGGCATGGCTCTAGGAGGGGTTGACGGCCGAGAAGAATCTGGACTACGAGTAGGAGTAGTTGCTTTGACAGGAGTTCCTGTTCTAGAAGGTTCTTGGCTAGCAATAGGAGTCATCTCTGTACCCATATCTCTCATTGACACTGACCTTGCTGTTGAAGGTGGTGGAACATAAGTAGTGGCACTATGAATTGCCACAGAATCATGTTGACTGAGACTTACTGCACATCATAGCAAATGCGGATAAATGAGTTGGTGTTTTAGAGCTTACAAAAAAAAGGATGAATTTACTTTAACTCAAAAAAGAGGAGATGGTCCTAGCCTTTTGCAGTGTTAAACAGTTTAGCCCATGTAACTTTGATCTCGTATAAGTAGGCATACTTTTGCCTACTTTTACCAGGTGCTCTTTGCACATAAGATCTAATTAAACAACAAGAACACACCAATTCGATATTGTGTCATCGAGCATGTGCATATAAGGGGAATGAAAGATATAGGCATGTTGCCAAACATAAATGCATGTCGTTGCCAAAGCATGATAAAAGTTCTATAGTCAGCCGAATGACCAGATCCTTACCAGCTGACTCTGCAATCGAATTTTCCACCATAAGGACAGACCTTCCATAAAGATCTGCAATAGGATGCATATCAACCTGCCAACTAACAAACTTCGAGCCTGGACCTTCCTTGCTAGCTTGACTTGTATCGATCCTCTTTGTATCTGGTTCTCCTAAAGCAACCGCTCTCTGATCAGGAACTTCTGTGACCACCTTCAATGATGATTGCCGACTCCCGTAGCTAAGAAGACCTGCCTTTCGAGTATTTGACTTAGCTTGTCCGCCTGTGGTCCTGTTTGATGTGGGACTTGCAATCCATTTCTGGGCATCATCCCATTTAGATGGTGCTGGTTTCGAGAATGGAGCGACGGGCAATCTTTGTTGAGCCCTCTCCGCCTTCTGAAACTCAAAAATGGACGATGAGACACTCACACTGTCGTAATCCATGGGAAGATCTTCTTGCTCTCTGAATCTTGAATGGACTGAAGAGTTTTCCTTCAGTCGATAGTCCCCACCCATCTCTAAATCAGCCATTGTTGAAGCCGAACATTCAGGAAGAACCGTTACAACATCAACATCCTTGCAATTGTCTGAATTGTCACCACCTGCAGAGAACATAAATTTCGGCTTGCGATCTACTAGATTTCAAAGAAACATCCTATGCTCTAGACCCCACATCAGGGTTACTTGGCAAATCAAGTCATCAACCTTAGAAAATAAACTGAGAGAACGGAAGGATTCCATTAACTCAAGATCAAAACTTTCCAGGGATTAGCTATAAAAGAACAGGAGGGGAAGCTTTCACCTGCATCATCCGCATTGTTCAACTCAGATCTCATGTCGAAGCCCAAAGAATCAAGACACTCCTCTTCTTTCCTCTTCTTCTCGACTCCACGCAGCATATTCCTCAACTTCCTGGGAGACAACCCCCCACCAACATTACCCTGTGCACAACCAAATGCCCCAAGCCAAACAATCAAGAACGACCCAACACGCCCATTCTCAACAAATCTCCAAACACATTGATCTCAAAAGACCCATAAAAAGAAAAAGAAGAAAAGAGCCACTCAGAGCAGAATGCGAAAAGACACCGGGATTTCCGGAAACCCGAAATGCCCATCTCTCACTCCACTCGTCGCTACAGATGCAGATTCCCACAAACCCAGCACTACGTCGAGTAAAAGCGAAATGGGCAGCGCTCAAAACCTGAGGCCTTTGGATCCTTTCGTACTCCATGGAGCGAGAAATCTCCGCAAGGGGGGCCCGGGGGGACGTTCGAAAGCTACTGGAGGTAACCTCGACGCATCACGAGGAACGTGCAATGCCGAGGTGAGCTGCTGCTCCCTGAATCTCTGCTCGCTTCTGGGCTTTCCTCTTGCGTGTGTCGTCCCTTCATCTCGACTTCCAATCCGCCTTTGGTATTTTGCCCACCCGGTCAGTCAAAGGAGCAAGAGCGAAGAAGAAAGTCATGTCGCCATCCTACCTCGGCAGACGGACAGCGCAGTAAGGGAAAGGGATGGGCCCGGTTGGTGTCTCGTCTCGAACCGAACGATTTTATTAAATTGCGTAATTTGTACGAATACCCTTTTTGTTTGCTTATGTATGAATTGTGCTTCAAAATTCAAAAATTTGAGGAAAAAAGAATTTGAAGTTTCGGAAAATCATGAAAACTTTATATATAAACCATACATTTCGGTATTGATATGCTTTTGAAAATTTTCAAGATATTGTATGTTAAATTAAGGTTAAGTCGCAAAAAGGTTTGTGGAAATTAAAAAACTAAAATAACGGAATATCTTAAAAAAAGTAGAATACGATAACCGACCTAAGTATCCCTAAGGAAAGTTGCGAGAAGATGCGCTTTGCCATTAACAAGTTCTTTGCACAGGAACTTTTGGAAAAAACTTGGAATTATAATTCCAAGATCTTTAAAATTGAGTAAAATGAAATGATAAGAAAATTGTTTTTTCATGGGAAAAGAAATTTATTTTCTATATATTAACCTTTTGGATGGTTCAATGGTTTGAGCAAGATCTACCTAGAGGAAAAAAAATTTGTTCCTTTTACAGGACATTTGAACAATTCTCACCTATTGGAGATCGGCAAATTAGGTCTCTCATTTTATTTTAGCTAAATTAGTTTCAAATTTGATTTTAATCAAGGTCTGTAGATGATTGTCCTGCGGTTTATTATCTTCTACCATTCAGCTTTTTCTAATTAAAAAAAAAAAAAGTCACACTAGTGTCTAATTTAAGAATGCAATTATGCGAGGCTTGCGCATGGACGGTGCTGTATTTAAATGGAACTTCAAAGAAATACCATCCCCATTCTACCTTAACAGTATCACATCAGGAGTCTTAGACATTAAATTTAATGATAAATGCATAAGAAATTCAAAAACTTATTGCGAAAGTAGAATTTGCTTCTAAAATTTTCATAAAAAAATACAATAAAGTAAAAAAAAAAAAAAAAACTTATTGTGAAGTGAAATTATTCGTCTCGATCCATTCATTGAATACATATGGATGATATGTGTGTTTCTCTCCTTTTCTCAAAAGGGTGGATGAATCTATGGTATTATGTTTGAAAGAACGGTGACGCAAAATATGGAAGAAGATACATAAAATTATATTTTCTATCCCTTTCATAAAGAATTTAATTTTGTTTCTTCATATTCTATCCAAACTTTTAATCCCCGTTTTCCTCCATTTCTTTTTACTTTCTCAAATATAGCCAAGAGAAGCATGAACTGAATGCTATGTTTTGGTCCTAAATTTTTTTGATTGGTCTTATGATGTATCTCCAAATGAGTGTGTCTCAAATGTTATCTCATGGTATTGCAACTCATTTAAAGTTTTAGACTTAAATGAAATGTAAACCCTACCTCACAAAAATTTATGTGTATCTAATTCTAGCTATGTTTTTTATAGCGTTGCTAGGTCAAACGAGCCTTTTATAAGTTTAATATCGAGTGCATGTAACCCTTATCTATAAATTTGACTTAAATGCAGCCATCTCATTGCATGATTTCAGCACACGCGAATTTAATATCCATGCAACATTCAATTACGTCAATCTCATCTTATTCAATAATTCATGTGAACCGGACTCATATGGATCGGCGTCATGTCCTAACTTTGGAGCCTCTAAACTAGGTTATTGATCGTTGTCTCGTCATCTCTATTCGCAAACAATTCCCTCACAGCAATGAAACTAAATCTCTGTTCATTTTCGTTCCATTATTTGTGGTTCATAGCAGCAACTGTGACACGCTCTTGTTCGCACTCAAATCTCCGAAATCACTTTCACTTGTTTTTCTCCATCGCAAAGTACACCTCCAATGGCATTTCCGGCGATGGCCGCTCTCTAAGCCCATCCCTCATCTTCATCCTTATCTCCATGACCGTTCCGAACAGCCCATTCACTGCCTTTGTCAGCCGGTCCGCCCCCTCCTGTAGCACCTCAGCTGCCTTCTTCAACGCGGCTGCCATTTCCCTTATCCTCTCAACCATCTCTCCGCTGCGACCTGATGCTGCATTCTCATCCATTGCCTCGATCAGGTGCCTAAGGCGCGCCTCCACGTCCTCAAACTCCTTCAAGACATACGTCTTCCTTTCTTTTTCCTGGTGGCGCCCCAACTCCGCGATTACCGTCATCTCGATCGTGCGAAAAGAGTCGCCCCAAGGAAACTCCTCCGGGACCTGGATGTGGCCAAGTGCCCCCGAGGAAGCATGAAAGGCTGCAGATATGACTCCAGCAACGAACACCTTCACGAAGACGGCAGCATCGATCATGTGGCGGAAGGCTTTCTCCACTGGCGAGATCCCCTGTGGAGCCGATGTCCCAATGCTAGCGGCAAGGCCTCTAGTCAGCTCCTCAATCTTGCCAGTGGGCTTCACAATGATATCCCCGCCTTCGCCTTCCAAATCTGCCAGCAAATTTCTCGCTCGACGAATTTCCTCCTCCGACGGGTTGGGGTCCAAGTGGAGGTGCTCAATCCTGATCCTAAGCTTCATGTGGCGGTCACACAGTCGATTGATCTCGGAGGAGATGCAATTGCAGAGATCCAGGACCTCCATGCTTTCGCCAAAATACAACGACGAGAGGCCATCGGTTTTGTCCAATTCGAGGTCGGGCAGCAAGGACTTCACTGCAGAATGAGCGAAGTTGAGCACGCCGACGGCAGAGGAGAGCCAGGCGAGGCTGACGGAGGCAGGGCTCAGGCCCTGGAGTTGATCGAGGAGGGACCGGTCGAAGGATTTGGAGATCAAGTCCAGGTCCTCGGGGGTGAGCTCCGCTCCCTTCTCGCGTTTAAAAATGGAAGACAAAAGTTCCGAGAAGGAGCTCATGTTGATATGCACTTTGTCAAATAGAACGAAACTTGTCTTCTCGTTTCCCGGAAAACCGAGGCGAGAAAGTGGCGAAAAGTTTTGATGCATGCAGGCAGTGAGCACAGGCTGCATTTATCCAGAGTAGGGTTTTCTCTCCTCTTTTTTTTTTCGGGTTTTCTCTCCTTGCAATGCAAGAAAAATGTGACTATGGAGATAAATCCCAAACCATTAATTAGGAAGCGAATTTTTGGAAGGTAATTAAAAAGACAATGCCAAATGAAGCATCTCTCTTCATGCTTTTCTGGCCTCCATATATGTTAGAAGACGATTCGAGACACGCTTACCCATTTTATGTCCTAATCATATTTACCTTTTTATTTGGCAGGCAATACTGAAAAAGGATCTGACTAACGTAATAGCATCGTCACAGAAAACTTGTAATTGTACAAGGACCAAGCATTCCAAAGTGCACCCATAAAATCTATTGGTGGGGCCCGCATCCTCCTTAAAATATGTGATGGTGAATGCACCGTCGCTCTTCCAAGAGTAACAACCTAATTGGCTTGTCAATTTCCTACTAACAATAGAAGCATCGTGTCATCACCGATAATGAAAATATCGATAACTTGATCATTCCAATTAAGGAACTTATTGATTGTTTTCCCACAAATAGACTATTTATTTGATGATAGTAATGTTCAAAATAAATCAGTAACGGACCGTGATGTCTTCATTATCACAATGATCCCAAGTATTTCATCGACCCTAGATACAATTTCCTTATATTTTTTTTAACAATACTTCTTTTTGCTTTGCATGGTAGAGTGGTGACCTAAATGAGAGTAAATTATTCGTCAAATGTGGCCCTAGATACACTTTGTTTATATTTCTCGAATAATTATTTCCTTTTGCTTTGCGTGGTGGTGTGGTAGTGCAAACAAGAGAAAGTTTGTCAAGGACCGAATTAGGTAGGTGGATAGTAGTAACAAACTCAAGGAGTAATATACCAATTTAGCATTTATATTGACGTGCCTAGTAAGTTTAGGCAATGAACGTATTTCAAACCAAAAGAATTGTAAATAAGTTGTGTTTCAACGCTGACAATATTCTTCTAACTTCATTCATCAAAGTTTTAACATCTGTACTATCTATTGAAAGAAACAAAGGTGGTTTTTGTTGTCGATGTTTGTTCGTTCAATTTATTTATTTTTACTTCTTAGATTTATTAAAGAGTTTTGGACTTGACATGGATATTTTTACTCTATATCTAGAGGTTTTGGTAATATTAGGAAATAAATCTCAATGGCTAATTCCATTTGGGAGGTAATTACAAGCTAGGCTGGCCCTTTTGTAGTTGTTGTCCGCTGTGCCACCGGCCCTATGCTAGTAACTTAGGACGTGTTTGGTAACATTTCGTTTAAAAATTATTTCGGGAAACGAGAAATAGAAAAAAATGTTTCTATTTCGGGGAACAATTTTCGAACAAAAAAGCGTGTTTGGTAAACTTGTTTCGGGAATAAAAAATGAACAACAACATATTTGGTAAATTTGTATAATTTTTTTATTTCTTTTAATATTTTAATATTTTAATATTCTTTTTTCTATTTTCTTATTTATTTTTCATTTTTTTATTTTTCATTTTTTATTTTTTTCTTCTTTTGGCCGGTCGTCGGCCTCGGCCGGCCGTTAGGCGAGCTCGGCCTCGCTGGATCGGGCGAGATCGAGCTCGCCTAGCCTAGCGTGAGGTCGGCCTCGCCTTGGTTGGGCGAGCTCAAGCTCACCGAGCCAAGGCGAGGCCAAGCTTCGCTAGGGGTCGGCGACGCTCCGGCGAGGTCGCCGGCCCTCGATGGCGTCACTAGCCCTCGATGGCCGGTCGCCGGCCATGGCCGAGGTCGATGACTGGCCAAAAAAAAAAGAAAGAAAAAAAGAAGAAGAAGAAAAAAGAGAGAAGAAAATGAAAAGTGTTCTTAAATTTTGTTCCAGAAATAAGAAACAACTTTTTCTTTTGTTTCTTATTTCTGTTCTAGATGTGTTTTTGGGAACAAAAGAATAATTTTGGAACAAAAACACAAATAAACGCGTTTCTGTTCCTTTTTTGTTCCCAGGAACAAAAAAACAAAAAAATTGTTTAAAAACAGAAAAAAGAAATCAAAACAAACGCAGCCTTAACCTTTCTCCAATACACTTCCGTTTCGTTTTTCAAAAAGATTTTATTTGCTCTTATAAGAAATAGCCACGCGTAACCACGTATGAGATAATTTATTGCCAATAGAATGATGGAAAAAGTTATAGTAACATTTTTAAAGATTCGATGTATTTATTTTAGAATATGGATCGATGTATTTGGTAGGCTTAGGAATGAAAAATTAGTGCCCAACCAGTAGGTACCACTTGGGTTCTTGAATCATGCTTGGTTGTTACTTTAAAATTTGTCGAGTTGGTCAATGGAAAAGACTATTCGTCAAAATAATCTATCAAGATTTTAAAGTTAGCTGGCTTCTATTTACAAAATTCTCATAGCATCTTAATTGGCATTTAAACCTTGGAATTCATTTTAATGGATTTATTAGAAGAGATTTACTTTGCAACCATATACCAGCGAAATATTCCCAAGCCATCGTAGCCTTAATGTTTAACTTCTTTCTCCATTCGACTGAATGGATAACTTATAAATTAATTTAATCTTCCATTCATCATTATTATCAATTAACTGTAACAAAATCCACTAGGGTCATCCCCCCTTTTTAAAAAAAAAAAAAAATTCCAAGTCAATAGTTATGTTATTCACATATTCTTGAGTAACCACACGCTAACTTGACTTTTTGGATTATCACGTGTTTCTTCTATGTTACTATTTTTAATGTTTTGATTAGATAAATAATTGGCCCATCTAAACGGCCCATTCATTTTGAATAGCTCTACTCTATAGACACGCGCTTTGCCATTGACAATAAAATATTTCCATTTATTCGACTATCATTTCATACAGTTGGAGATGGAGACTTAGGATTTTAATACTCTGATTTGATATGTTTTAGGATTTTATTGTATTTTTAAAAAATTTCAAATTCAATTCTACTTTTTAGATCAGATTGAAGATTCTTGTTGTAATTATTCCTTGAATTAATGAAAAAGGAGAAACTAATGAAGAATAAGGAGAAACTAAGCCAGTAATGGATAAAACTTTAACAATGGTCAACGTCATTGTTGGATTTTACTTTGATTCGATTGAGCCCTCGAATTTTTTATGAAATTGTTCATCCTAGTTGTCCTTTTATGAGATGCAAGTAGATGTTATCTGCCTGCGTGTGTTTTTCTCTTTTATCGGAAGGGCGGACGAGTCTATGCTATGTTTGGGAGAAGGGGTGATGCAAATATGGGAAGAAAAAAACATAACATTGAAATTTCCAGCTCTTCCACCAAGAAACTTAAATTTTTCCTCATGTCCTGTCCAAACTTTCGATCCCCGTTTCTTTTAACTATCCGAAACATAGCATAAAATAATAACAAAATACTATATTTTAGCCGTAAAATATTGATTTGGTTTTGTGATCTTTTTCAAAGCGCTTGTCTCAAATATTATTAAATAAAATGACATTAGAACTCATTTAAAGTTTAATCTTACGTAATATGTAAGCCGAACCCGACAAATTTTTGCTTCTGCAATATAGTAATCTCTAAACATGTTGCTAGTATGTATTATCCTAATTCAGTTGGCAGACCAATTTTCTCTCATTTGCGCCGTCGCTCAACCACGTAAAATGAAAGGAAATTTTTTTTTTCAATGATATAAGGAGACAGTTTGTAGTGCCGCGTTCAGCAACCATATTCATCAGCATGTAATCTATTTGGATAATTTAGATTACCGGAACTTTTTGTTATCCCCTGGTGACCAGCCACTGCCGATCTGTCTTTACTGGTGCAAATCAAATAAACGAAAAGTTTAGTCAGGAAATAGAAATAAAAAAAAAAAAAAACATACGTAATTCATTTGGATCATTTGAATTACGAAACCTCATCAATAGCTTCGGGCACGAGCTTCTTCAAGAAAGCGTCTCCCTGTCCCTTTCCTTGCCACATCCTGACACCGCGATAACCGCTGACTCGATCTGGTGGACAGAGTAGCCCCAAGGAACTCCTCGGGGATGCGGACGTGGGGGAACGCCAATGCGGAAGTGAGCATGGGCCGAAGATGTGGCTGCGGCGACGAACGCAGTCACGAAGCGTGGATTGCGCAGCGGACAACTAGAGCACATGAGATGCCATTGTGGCCGTCCAATTTCAGTGTTGTAGATCAAGCATTTCACCGCAAAGTGAGCAAAGGCCAGCAAGTCCATAGCGGGAGAGAGCCTGGGCAGGCCAGCGGAGGCAGGGATTGGGCCGCCCAGGCGGAAGAGGAGGGAGGGGCTAGTAGAACGAAAACGGAGATAGATTCCAGCTCCTTGGCGGTGACCCCTTCTTGTCGCCGGGAAAGAGGGAGCAAACCGAGACAAGAAAATGGCGGAAAGTTTTTGAGGTGTTTGGGCTATAAGCATGGGCAGTATTTATGCAGGGCGTGTATTTTCTGCTAAGAATGCAAGAGAGATGTGACTAAGGAAAGAAAATCCAGAGAATCTTCAATTTATAAAAATTTCTTGGAAAGCAATTAACAGAAGGGTCAAATAAAGTGTCTTCTTCATGGTTTTATGAACTCCTCATATTCTAGGATGCAGTTCAGGATATACTTGCCTTTTATTTATTAACTAAACTTGCCTTTTATTTGACTCGCAACAGCAAAAACAAGGGTAGCATGCCTCGACAAGTATTAAAAAAAGTATCGGCAATTGAAATGATCCAAATGAGTTTCATATTGAGGCTTAAACACCGACAAAAGTATAATTTTCGACAATAGAAATGTACGAAATAAATTAAAAATGAATCATGACGTCTTTGTAATCGCAATGGTGTTACGGGCTAGTATGGAGATATATTAGCAAAATAAAATGTTAAAATATAAGGACTAATAACCTTGGGAAAAAAATGGAAAGCGGGGTAAGTGGGAAAGCCTCTTCCTTCATGCTTTTTTCTGGCCTTTTTTTGTGGTTGAATTTTGGCCCCGGATACGCTCCCCTTATGTTATTGGAACAGTCATTTCCTTTCGCTTTGCGTGGTAGCGCAGATGAGAGAAAATTGGTCGACCACCAAATTACGGAAATAAGTACTAAGGACATGTTTAGAGATTATTATATAGATGTGTTTATTTTTTATATTGACATGCTTAGTAGGTTTGAGGAGATAAGTACAACAAAAGTGTCATAACTTTTATACGGTACTCACTTAAGTGTTATAACTTTTCTTTCATTCATATAAGTGCCACATCATAATAAAATTCATGTTACATATATATATTTTTTAATTTATTTCCCATTTCAACATCGATTTGTTTTTATTTTTGAATTTTTTTTATTAATTATCCACATCATCGTTAGGGATAATCAGTGTCTATGTCGGATTTTCTGGTGTGGCAAATTACCGATGGCATTGAAGTAATCGATTTTTTAAATTTATGACACTTAAGTGAGCGTAATACAAAAGTTAAAAATATTTATAGTGTACTTATCCCAAAAATGTTTATGCACCTGTTTGCTGAAGGAGTGATTATTTAAATATTTGAGAAAATTATCAATTTAGTCATAAACCTATTATACAAATGTCATTTGAGTTTTAACCTTCCAATTTGTCAATATAGTCCTACATATTTGCATGATATTTAAATGTTTAATTTCCTGCCAATTGCCATCACAAATTGAGATGTGGAAATAGCCAATTGTGCATGTTAGCATGCCATCTAAGTTGGCTAGCAATGACTAGACGCCACCTCAATGATTTTTGGTGGCAATTGGTGGGAAAAGCCTATTTGGAAATTTTACCCAATAGTTTATGATTGCATTAACAAAATTTAAAAAGTAGGGTTGATTAAGTAGAGTAATTAATTGTTGACAAGAAAATTATAACAATTGTAATTCCATTTTAAGACAATCTAATCAAACCATTTGCAAATACAATTTTGTTGTTAGTTCTAAATGCATTGAAATTACCAAAGAAAGAGAAGAGAAAAAGGCAAGAAACAATTATAAATCTAGGACTTGTGAGAGATATTATGGTCAATTTAAGATAATGGGCCATCAAAAGTCAAAATATGGATAGACAAAGCACGAGCCTTTATGTTTTTATACTTTTCACATAATTGCTCATTTAAAGGTTAAACTTAACTTATTTATTTATATTTGAGTTTATGCGAGTAAATTAAAGAGAAAGTATGATGAGTTTCTAGAGTCAAGAGCTGTACAATGGTTGGGACAAATGAGAGTTGAAAGAGGTATTTTTATAATTATTACTATTTATGTGTTAGTACATAATAATTGTCTTGATGATATTTTAATTTCAATCTTCATTGAAAATTAAAGTTAAAATATTTTGGATTTTATATGCAATGGGCCTTATTCATGAGAAGTACCTAGTTTCGTATATATGAAATACCCTAGCATCGTATAATTTGATAGCAATTTGCTAAATTAATTCATTTGAACTTCTTGTAGAAGAAAGCAATATGCCAAGAGGAGGGTACAAGGAATTCACTGATTTTCACTCCTTTAAGAATCTAGATCAAATGCATCATAGTAGCCTAAGTAGCACCGACATCGACAGGCGATATGCCGACATGTTTATTAAAATATAGAAAATCCCGATACTTTAAGACATTGTATATTGAATGTATAATTTTATATACACATGATAAATTATCATTTTTATTCTTATTTTAATGGGATTAATTTGATTCAAATTCACAAATAAATAAATATTAAAAAAAGCCTAGAATGAATTTTCATTAAAAACATTAATTTACCATTTATTTATATCATTCATTATTTTAATCGACAAATTCAACTACACTCCAATAATCCATAAAACTTGGAGGAAAGAAAAAATATAAGCAATTCACATTATGGACTTGTGAGTTAGAGCATGTTAGAGCATGTTAGAAGAGAAAAGAAAAAAACCAACTTGGAGGTGATTTGTATGTCATGGGAAGTAAGAGTTGGAAGAGAAAAGAAGACTAGGTTTTTCTTCTTTCCCTTTTATTAATTTTATTATGTTTTATTTACTTACATATTTATATTCTAACCATTCATTTATTGAAAATTTTTAAGATTGACCTCGGACATATTGGAATCACGTCTCAAATCGCATAACAAAATTCTTGACTTGCCTATTGGAAAGTGTCAGGATAGTTAACCAGGTGTTAAATTTTTTGACACGTGTTGACCGAGTATTGGACATGTGTTGAAGTGTCCGTTATTACACGAAAGCTCTTAGAGAGTGTCGATGCTTCCTAGATAGTAGCTAGTCTCAAAATCTAATTTGCAATTAAAGAATAATTGAGGGATTTCAATTATTATTGGTACATACTATTACTTTGTTATGAAATGAACTGTTTTACTATAAATGGACTTTTTTTTATCTATATGAAAAAATATAGGATCATGTGTCGTGGTGATGTGAATCTTCTTAATCAAACCAAACACATGAGCTACATCAAGTAAAATTTGTATGGAATTTATTGATAATCCTTGTTTTTATTCCAAACATTAGCATTGACTCATGCGATCCCCATATTGATCTCGTAATGTTTTAGGATGTTGCATATCTTTATCTACAAGATTCGAACCAACAGGATAATTTTTTTTGTCTACTATCATTATTTATAAATGATCTTGTCTTTAGTTCATCCGTGAATTGATATCGCTTGTCTTTATTTTTAGGTCATCGGACAATTGTTCTAGAGCAATTTGATTTGATCAAAAAGAATGAGGAGCCATTCAATGCACAGTGATTTCGTTAATTTGCAAAGTCAAAATTTCAAGTGTTTTTGATTTTCAAATTTTAATAGATCTTTCTAATGACATTGATGATTTCCTTTCAATTAGCTTAATATTTTGCTATATGTGATTAACTATATTTCTGTATTTATTTTTTTTTCTTTTTATATTTCAAAAATTTCACTTTCTGGGCTTCATGAGAATATCACTTTTATGGTACATAAAATCAACAGCGAAAAATTGGATGGTAAGTCCAAAACCTCATGTATGAAATACAATTGAGTGTTAAACATTTTCAATAAACAATACCAAAAATTACCTGTGTGTCACTCAAAAAGTGCTTGTACAACATCCTTAAATTGCACTTTTCAACATAATTTATGGGCTTGATTTCCTTTTTCGAAGATGGTATAGGACATGATTGAACCAATGAAGATGTTTAAGAACTTGTTGCACTTTTGGTAAATGTTTAGCATTTGATTGAACTAATTATAAGGTTTACAACTCAATTGCGTTTTGTACATATGTTTAGGACTTGTAATGTGATTTTCTCAAACAACTCCTACATATTTTTGTTTGTGCTCAAATCATAGGCATCGCCCTCATGTTCTTGTGCTCCTTCACTTTGTTATTCTGGCTCGGCTTTTTTTTTTATTCTTTTGTTGAAAGAAAATTATATTCATTGCTCAAAAGGATACATGATAACTACATAGACTTCACTGCAAAATAAATTGAAATTGAGCAAAACCTAGAATACTACAATATAAAGCCAAATCCACAAATTAAGGAGGATAACCAGAATACCATCAAGGTTAAGCACACACTTGCTCCACAAGGGCGGATTTGTTAGGCAAAACAATCAATGGTTAATCATTGAATCTCGTATTTTCGCTAGTGATAAGTATGCGTCGGAAATTTCTTCTCTTATAACTACAACATAACCTTTTGGCGTTGCATGCCTAGTTGCAACTTTCTTTACAACATTGTAATATGGAGAGGTAAGGAGAGAATCAAAATAAGTTGAGCGAACATAGATCTATTATTGAAAGAGTAAATTGCCAAGATTCGATGAGAAGCCAGAGCTCCAACAATCACCATTGAAGCTAGAGGTAGACCTATATACGGGCAAAACAGAGGTGTATTGAATTCCTAAAAGTATATTTATTAAACTCATAGATTTAAAACTAGATTAGGATAGTTCAAACTCTTAGAGCTAGAACTAGATGTAAGAAGAGAGCCAGTGACCAGTCACAAAGGAGGAAGAAGAAGAGAAAAAGGAAAAAAGAATAAAAGAATAATAGTATTAAAAAATTAAAAAAAAATAAGAATCATAGTAAACACATTTATGTTATGAGAATAGAAATTTTATATAGTTACCAAACATTTTCTTTTACTTAGAAATTGTTTTGAAAACAGAATAAAAATAAATCATGTCTAATAAAAATTTATTTTTGAGAATAAAATGATTACCAAATGCACTCAAAGAGAATGGAAGTATTTCATGAATTTTAAAATTTAAAATTTCCAGGGATTAGCTCTAAAAAAGAAAGAAAGTGGGGAGCTTTACTGGCATCATCCGAATTGTTCAACTCAAATCTCATGTCAAAGCCCAATGAATCAAGACACTCCTCTTCTGAGAAAATATTGGGTACACATTGTGCTCCGGTGTGGCAAATAAGAAGGAGGTAGGAAGGCGACACGTGTCCTTGTGGGGCTCACAATCTGCAGAGGGTCATCACCGACGGAGGTTCAAAGGGCAATAGCAACAGAGCAGCACAGCACAGACCCACTCAAACCTAGCTTTCACATGATCCCAGCAAAAACCTCAAATGACAACACAGGAACACATCAACCCCCCTTAGCAAGTGACCCGTGCTCTCTCGCATTCACTTGAGCTTCGACTTTCGCGATACCTAAAGAAGATCCGACCAGCCCAATCGCGCCCACCGGATCTGCCCTCGGGAGGGATGACGTAGAGTGCGCCCACTTCGCCAAGCCGCCGCCTCACCGCAACCAGAGGCATAGCAGCAAGTGTTTCGTCTATGCCCTCGCCCCGATCGTCATCCTCTGTGCCGCCTTCCTTAGGTTGGTCCTCACAGTCTGCGTCAAGAGCCTCGAGCTCAGGCTTTGTTGCGTTGACGTCAAGTCCCTTGACTACTCCACTACGGCCTCCTTCTCATCTCCCTCGACCGCGTCGCCAGTTGGGGAGGCTATCCTCTGGAACACCAACTTCGGGGTCTTTGAGTTCTCGAACGGCACAGCTGTGAGTGTGATCCAGGCAACGCTGGGTGGGGAGAAGATTGAAGGAGGGAGAGCGGGACCGAGGGAAAGGGCGAGAGTGATGGTGAAGATGGAGGTGATGTCGAGTGAGCTTGCGGCGGATGTTGACGGGACCAAGAGCTGGCCAGCAATGTTGGCTCAAA
The DNA here is from genome assembly GCA_016097545.1 of Eucalyptus victrix. Taxonomy (NCBI): domain Eukaryota; kingdom Viridiplantae; phylum Streptophyta; class Magnoliopsida; order Myrtales; family Myrtaceae; genus Eucalyptus; species Eucalyptus victrix. The sequence continues at coordinate 15,796,088 of CM027844.1, forward strand.
TATAGCACGGGCACGAGCGCTGGAGAGAGCGAAGATGATGGAACCTGAATTTTGAATTTACGGAAGGAAGGAAGAGGAGAGGCGTGAAGAAAGGAGAAGGTCTGTAGAGCAAAAGACAACTTACAGAAAAAAAACCCAAATTTTTTTCAAAATGGTGCCTCATTTTCGGCAGATTGTGAGCCTCACGAGGACACGTGTCGCCTTCCTACCACCTTCTTATTTGCCACACTTGAGCACAATGAGTACCCAATATTTTCTCTACTCTTCTTTCCTCTTCTTCTCGACCCCACGCAGCATATTCCTCAACTTCCTGGGAGACAACCCCCCACCAACATAACCCTGTGCACCACCAAATGTCCTAAGCCAAACAATCAAGAACGACCCGACACGCCCATTCTCAACAAATCTCCAAACACATTGATGTGAAAAGATCCCATAAAAAAGAAGAAAAGAGCTACTCCGAGCAGAATGCGAAGACACCCAGGATTTCCAGAAACCCGGAATGCCCATCTCTCACTTCACTCGTTGCTACAGATGCAGATTCCCACAAACTCAGCACTACGTCAAGTAAAAGCGAAATGGGCAGCACTCAAAACCTGAGGCTTTTGGATCCTTTCGTACTCCATGGAGCGAGAAATCTCCGCAAGGGGGCCCGGGGGGGCGTAGCTACTGGAGGAAAACTCGACGCATCACGAGGAACGTGCAATGCCGAGCTAAGCTGCTGCTCCCTAAATCTCGGCTCGCTTCTGGGCTCTCCTCCTGCGTGTGTCGTCTCTTCATCCCGACTTCCAATCCTCTTTTGGTATTTTGCCCACCCAGTCAAAGGAGCGAGAGCGGAGAAGAAGTCAGTGTCGCCTTCCTACCTCGGCAGACGGACAGCGCGGTAAGGAAAAGGGATGGGCCCGGTTGGTGTCTCCTCTCGAATCGAACGATTTTATTAAATGGGTAATTTGTACGAATACACTTTTTGTTTGCTTATGTATGAATTGTCCTCCAAAATTCAAAAATTGAGGAAAAAAGAATTTGAGGTTTCGGAAAATCACGAAAACTTTATATATAAACCATACATTTCGGTATTGATATACTTTTGAAAATTTCCAAGATATTGTATGTTAAATTAAGGTTAAGTCGCAAAAAGGTTTGTGGAAATTAAAAAACTAAAATAACGGGATGTCTTAAAAGAGTAGAATATGATAATTGACCTAAGTATCCATAAGGAAAGTTGCGAGAAGATGCGCTTTGCCATTAACAAGCTCTTTGCACAGGAACTTTTGAAAAAAAAAATTGAAATTATAATTCCAAGATCTTCAAAATTGAGTAAATGAAATGACAAAAAAGTTGTTTTTTTGGGGAAAAGAAATTGATTTTCTATATATTATCCTTTTGGATGGTTCAATGGTCTGAGCAATTCTACCCCGAGGAAATTTTTTTTTTGTTCCTTTCATAAGACATTTGAACAATTCTCACCTATTGGAGATCGGCAAATTAGGTCTCTCATTTTATTTTAGCTAAATTAGTTTCAAATTTGATTTTAATCAAGGTCTGTGGATGATTGTCCTGCGGTTTATTATCTTCTACCATTCAGCTTTTTATAATAAAAAAAAAGTCACACTAGTGTCTAATTTGAGAATGCAATTATGCGAGGCTTGCACATGGACGGTGCTGTATTTAAATGGAACTTCAAAGAAATACCATCCCCATTCTACCCTAACAGTATCACATCAGGAGTCTTAGACCTTAAATTTAATGATAAATACATAAGAAATTTAAAAAAATTATTGCGAAAGTAGAATTGGCTTCTAAAATTTTCATGAAAAATACAATAAAGCCAAAAAAAAAAAAAACTTATTGTTAAGTGAAATCATTCGTCTCAATCATTCCATTGAATACATATGGATATTATGTGTGTTTCTCTCCTTTTCTCAAAAGGTGGATGAATCGATGGTATTATGTTTGAAAGAACGGTGATGCAAAATATGGAAGAAGATACATAAAATTATATTTTCTATCTCTTTCATAAAGAATTTAATTTTGTTTCTTCAAATTCTATCCAAACTTTTAATCCCCCATTTCCCCCATTTCTTTTTACTTTCTCAAATAGAGCCAAGAGAAGCATGAACTGAATGCTATGTTTTGGTCCTAAAATTTTTTGATTGGTCTTATGATTTATCTCCAAATGAGTGTGTCTCAAATGTCATCTTATGGTATCGCAACTCATTTAGAGTTTTAGACTTACATGAAATGTAAACCCTACCTCACAAAAATTTATATGTGTATTTGATTCAAGCTATGTTTTTATAGCGTTGCCGGCTCATATGAATCTTTTATAAGTTTAATATCGAGTGCACGTAACCCTTATCTATAAATTTGACTTAAATGCAGCCGTCTTATTGCACGATTTCAGCGCACACGAATTTAATATCCATGCAACGTTCAAATACGTCAATCTCATCTTATTCAATAATTCATGTGAACCGGACTCATATGGATCGGCGTCATGTCCTAACTTTGGAGCCTTTAAACTAGGTTATTGATCGTTGTCTCGTCATCTATATTCACAAACAATTCCCTCACAGCAATGAAACTAAATCTCTGTTCATTTTCATTCCATTATTTGTGGTTCATAGCAACAACTGTGACACGCTCTTGTTCGCACTCAAATCTCCGAACTCACTTTCACTTTGTTTTTCTCCATCGCAAAGTACACCTCCAATGGCATTTGGGGCGATGGCCGCTCTCTAAGCCCATCTATCATCTTCGTCCTTATCTCCATGACCGTTTCGAACAGCCCATCCACTGCCTCTGTCAGCCGGTCCGCCCCCTCAAGTAGCACCTTAGTTGCCTTCTCCAACGCGGCTGCCATTTCCCTTATCCTCTCAACCATCTCTCCGCTGCGACCTGATGCTGCGATCTCATCCATTGCCTCGATCAGGTGCCTAAGGCGCGCCTCCACGTCCTCAAACTCCTTCAAGACATTCGTCTTCCTTTCTTTTTCCTGGTCGCTCCCCAACTCCGCGATAACCGCCATCTCGATCGTGCGAAGAGAGTCGCCCCAAGGAAACTCCTCCGGGACCAGGATGTGGCCAAGTGCCCCAGAGGAAGCATGAAAGGCTGCAGATATGACTCCAGCAACGAACACCGTCACGAAGACGGCAGCATGGATCACGTGGCGGACGGCTCTCTCCCCTGGCGAGATCTTCCCCTGTGAAGCCGATGTCCCAATGCTAGCGGCTAGGTCTCTAGTCAGCTCCTCAATGTTGCCAGTGGGCTTCACAATGATATCCCCGCCTTCGCCCTCCAAATCTGCTAGCAAATTTCTTGCTCGACGAATTTCCTCCTCCGACGTGTTGGGGTCCAAGTGGAGGTGCTCAATCGTGATCCTCAGCTTCATGTGGCGGCGACGCAGTCGATCGATCTCGGAGGAGATGCAGTTGCAGAGATCCAGGACATTCATGCTTTCGACGAAATACCACGACGAGAGGCCGTCGGTTTTGTCCAATTCGAGGTCAGGCAGCAAGGGCTTCACTGCATTATGAGCGAAGTTGAGCATGCTGACGGCAAAGGAGAGCCAGGCGAGGCTGACGGAGGCAGGGCTCAGGCCTCGGAGGCGAATGAGGAGGGACTCGTCGAAGGAGTTGGAGATGGAGTCCAGCTCCTCGGTGGGGAGCTTCGCTTCCTTCTTGTCGCCAGAACTGGGAGAAAAAAGGCGCGACAAGGAGCTCAGGTGGATATGCATTTTTGTCAGATATGAGATAGAACGAAACTTGTTTTCTCCTTTCCCGGAAAATTGAGATGAGAAAGTGGTGGAAAGTTTTGATGCATGGACTTCGTGAGCACAAGCTGCATTTATAGAGTAGGGTTTTCTCTTCTAGGAGTGCAAGAGAAATGTGACTATGGAAATAAATCCCAACCATTAATTAAGAAGAGATTTCTTGGTAGGCAATCGGAAAGACAAAGGCCTAATAAAGCATCTCTCTTCATGCTTTTCTGGCCTCCTCATGTGGTAAGGATGCTGTTCGAGAAAACTTAGCCATTTTATGTCCTAACCATACTTACCTTTTTATTTGGCCGGCAGTACTAAAAAAGGATTTGACTAGTATAAGGGCATGTTTGGTAACACTCCGGTAATAATTGATTCTATTCTTTTGTTCTCAGAAATTTAAAAAAAAAAAAGAATAAAATCGTTTAGTAAATTTTTATTCCCGGGAACAAAAATCAACATTTTTGTTCTCCGAAATAGATTTGAAATAGAATTAAGAAGTAAAAAAAAAGTTGCTTATTATTCCCGAGAACAATTTCTTGAATTAATTATAATTTTTTTTCTCTTCTTGTCTTTCCTTTTCTTCTTCTTCTTTCTTTTGGTCGGTCGCCGGCCTTAGCCATGGCCAACAATATCACCAGAGCGTTACCAGCCAAAGCCTTGCCTAGATCTAGCGAGGCCGAGCTCACCTAGCCACCAGTGAGGCTCGACCTCACTGGCCACCTCTAGGTTGGCATCACCTGGCGATGGCTCGGCGAGGCCAAGCCTCGCACAACCTCACCAACCGGCGCAAGGCTTAGCCTCATTAGGCCAAGGCAAGGCTAACCTCACGCTGCCTGAGCGAGGCCAAGGCTCCCCTTGGCCAGGTGAGCCTCCGGCGAGTTCACCAAAGCTTGCCCAATTTGTTGTTAACCGCCGCGATGGTTGGCAACCGGCTACCAAGAAGGTGGAAGAAGAAGAGAAAAAAAAGAATAAAATTATTAAAAAATTAAAAGAGACAAAAAAAATCTAAGAATCCCATCAAATGCATTTCTACCTCGGAAGTAAAAATTTTGAACCGTTACCAAACGCATTTTTTTTTTAAATTTGAGAATAGAATTTAAAAAATCAATTTTGATAAAAAATTAATCCCGAGAACAGAATCATTACCAAACACGCCTTAATAGTACTGATACAAATAATTTGTAACAGAGCAAGATGGACCACACATTCTGGAGTGCACACACAAAATCCGTGGATGGGAGCCCATACCCTTGTGAATATATGTGATGACGAATGCATTGTCGCTCTTTCGAGAGGAACGATGCAGTCGGCTTATCAATTTTCTACTAATGATTGCAGCATCACGTCATCACCGATAATGAATATATCGATTAGTAAAAAATTCCGATTAAGGAACATATTGACTGTTTTCCCATATATAAACTATTTAATTGATGATCAAAACGTTCGAAATAAAAGAGTGACGGACTGTTATATCTTCATTATCACAATAGCCGCGTGTATTTCATCAGCCCTTGATACACTTTCCTTATATTTTTCAAACAATACTTCCTTTTGCTTTGTGCCATAGAGCCGCGGCCTAAATAAGAGGAAATTAGTTGTCAAATGTGGCCCTAGCTACACTTTGCTTATATTTCTTGAATAATTATTGTCTTTCACTTTGCACGGTGTCGCAACTGTGCAAACAAGAGAAAATTTGCCGATGATCAATCTAGGGAAGTAGATATTAGCAACAAATTTAAAGAGTAATGTACCAATTTAGCATTTATATTGACGTGCCTAGTAAGTTTAGACAATGAACGTATTTCAAATGAACCTAAACTACAAAATGGATTGTAAATATGTTGTTTTTTTTTTTGTAACAATATTCTTATAACTTCATTCGTCAAAGTTTTAACATTTTTGCTATATATTTAAAGAAACAATGGTGGTTTTTGTCGATGTTTGTTCGTTCAATTTTGTTTATTTTTACTCCTTAGATTTATTAAAGTGTTTTTGACTCGACATTGATATTTTAACTTTATATCTAGAGGTTTTGGTAATGTTAGAGATAAATCTCAGCCACCAATACCATTTGGGAGGTAATTAAAAGCTAGGCTGCCCCTTTTTGTAGTTGTTTTACGCTGCGTCGCCGGCCTTATCCAAGTAACTTAAGCTTTCCCCGATTTACTTTCCTTTTGCTTTTAAAAAAAATTATTTTGCTCCAACAAGAAATAGCCACTTGTTGCCACAAATAAGAGAATTTATCGCCAATAGAATGATGGAAAAAGTTATAAGTGACATTTTTGAACATTCAATGTATTTATTCTAGAATATGGATCGATGTATTTGGTAGGCTTAGGATTGCAATTGCCTCAAAGCAATGAAACTAAATCTCCGATCATTTTTATTCCTTTATATGCGGTTCATAACAATTGTTACACCCTCTTGCTCGCACTCAAATCTCAAAAATCACTTTCACTTTGTTTTTCTCCATCGCAAAGTACACCTTAAATGACATTTTGGGCGATGGTATTTCGCCATATTGTTTCGATCGGCCCGTCCACCGCCTCCCTCTGCTGGTACGCCCCGTCGTCTAGCACCTTAGTTACCTTCTCCAGCACGGCTGCCAACTCGCTTATCTCTCCGCTGCCACCTGACGCTGCGACCTCATCCATTGCCTCGATCAGGCGCCTAAGGCACTCCTCCACGTCGTCAAGCTCCTTCAAGATGGACGTCTTCCTTTCTTTTACCTGGTTGCGCCACAACTCCGCGATTACTGCCGTCTCAATCATGCAAAAAGAGCCGGCCCAGGGAACTCCTCCGGGACCTGGATGCGGCCAAGTGCCCCCGAGGAAGCACGAGAGGCTGCAGATATGACTTCGGCAACGAACATCGTCATGAAGATGGCAGCATGGAACATGCGGTGGACGGCTCTCTCCAACGGTGAGGCCTGTTCCTGCCGAGCCGATGTCCCAATGCTAGCGGGCAGCTTTCCAATCAGCTCCTCAATTTTGCCAGTGGACATCACAGCCCCATCGCGGTCTTCGCCCTCCAAATCTGCGAGCAAAGTTCTCGCTAGGTGAATTTCCTCCTCCGATGGGTTGGGGTTCGAGTGGAGGTGCTCAATTGTGATCCTCAGCAGTGTGTGGCGGCGACCCAGTCGAGCAATCTCGTCGGAGATGCAGAGGTAGAGATTTACGACATTCGTTTTGTCTTTGAGATGCCATGACGGGAGGCGATAGTGTTTTTCCATTTCGAGGTCAGGCAGCAAGGACTTCACTGCAGAATGAGCGAACTCGAGCATGCCGACGGCAGAGGAGAGCCAGGCGAGGCTGACGGAGGCAGAGCTCAGGCCCTGGAGTTGAGCGAGGATGGACTGGTCGAAGGATTTGGAGATGGAGTCCAGCTGCTTGGGGGTGAGCTCCGCTCCCTTCCTGCGTTCAAAAGTGGAAGACAAAAGTTGCGAGAAGGAGCTCATGTTGATATGCACTTTTGTCAAATAGAACGAAACTTGTCTTCTCCTTTCCCGGAAAACCGAGGCGAGAAAGTGGTGAAAAGTTTTGATGCATGCAGGCAGTGAGCACACAGGCTGCATTTATACAGAGTAGGGTTTTCTCGCCTTTTTTTTTTTTTCTTTTTTTCCGGGTTTTCTCTCCTTGGAATGCAAGAAAAATGTGACTATGGAAATAAATCCCAAACCATTAATTGGGAAGCGAATTCTTGGAAGGTAATTAAAAAGACAATGCCAAATGAAGCATCTCTGTTCATGCTTTCTGACCTCCTTATATGTTAGGATGCGATTCGAGACACACTTACCCGTTTTATATCCTTATCATATTTACCTTTTTATTTGGCCGGCAGTACTGAAAAAGGATCTGATTAACGTAATAACATCGTCACACAAAACTTGTAATTGTACAAGGACCACGCATTCCAGAGTTCACCCATAAAATCTATTGGTGGGGCCCGCATCCTCCTTAAAATATGTGATGGTGAATGCACCGTCGCTCTTCCAAGAGTAACGGCCTAATTGGCTTATCAATTTCCTACTAACAATAGAGGCAATCATGTCATCACCAATAATGAAAATATCGATAATTTGAACATTCCAATTAAGGAACATATTGATTGTTTTCCCACAAACAAACTATTTATATGATGATCGAAACGTTCGAAATAAATTAGTAACGGATCGTGATGTCTTCATTATCACAATGGTCCCGAGTACTTCATCGATCCTAGATACAATTTCTTATATTTTTTTAACAATACTTCCTTTTTGCTTTGTGCGGTAGAGTGGTGACCTAAATGAGAGTAAATTATTTGTCAAATGTGGCCCTATATACACTTTGTTTATATTTCTCAAATAATTATTTCCTTTTGCTTTGCGTGGTGGTGTGATAGTGCAAACATGAGAAAATTTGTCAATGACCAAATTAGGGAGGTGGACAGTAGTAACTAACTCAAGGAGTAATATACCAATTTAGCATTTATATTGATGTGCCTAGTAAGTTTAGGCAATGAACGTATTTCAAACTAAAAGAATTGTAAATATGTTGTGTTTCAACGCTAACAATATTCTTGTAACTTCATTCATCAAAGTTTTAACATCTGTACTATCTATTTAAAGAAACAATGGTGGTTTTTGTTGTCGATGTTTGTTCGTTCAGTTTTTTTTTTTTTTTTTTTTTTTTTACTTCTTAGATTTGTTAAATAGTTTTGGACTTGACATGGATATTTTTACTCTATATCTAGAGGTTTTGGTAATATTAGGAAATAAATCTCAACGGCTTATTCCATTTGGGAGGTAATTACAAGCTAGGCTGGCCCTTTTGTAGTTGTTGTCCGCTGTGCCACCGGCCCTATGCTAGTAACTTAACCTTTCTCCAATACACTTCCGTTTTGTTTTTCAAAAAGATTTTATTTGCTCTAATAAGAAATAGCCACGCGTAACCACGTATGAGATAATTTATTGCCAATAGAATGATGGAAAAAGTTATAGTAACATTTTTAAAGATTCGATGTATTTATTTTAGAATATGGATCGATGTATTTGGTAGGCTTAGGAATGAAAAATTAGTGCCCAACCAGTAGGTACCACTTGGGTTCTTGAATCATGCTTGGTTGTTACTTTAAAATTTGTCGAGTTGGTAAATGGAAAAGACTATTCGTCAAAATAATCTATCAAGATTTTAAGGTTAGCTGGCTTCTATTTACAAAATTTTCATAGCATCTTAATTGGCATTTAAACCTTGGAATTCATTTTAATGGATTTATTAGAAGAGATTTACTTTGCAACCATATACTAGCGAAATATTCCCAAGCCATCGTAGCCTTAATGTTTAACTTCTTTCTCCATTCGACTGAATGGATAACTTATAAATTAATTTAATCTTCCATTCATCATTATTATCAATTAACTGAAACAAAATCCACTAGGGTCATCCCCCCCCTTTTTTAAAAAAAAAAAAAATTTCCAAGTCAATAGTTATGTTATTCACATATTCTTGAGTAACCACACGCTAACTTGACTTTTTGGATTATCACGTGTTTCTTCTATGTTACTATTTTTAATGTTTTGATTAGACAAATAATTGGCCCATCTAAACGGCCCATTCATTTTGAATAGCTCTACTCTATAGACACGCGCTTTGCCATTGACAATAAAATATTTCCATTTATTCGACTATCATTTCATACAGTTGGAGATGGAGACTTAGGATTTTAATACTCTGATTTGATATGTTTTAGGATTTTATTGTATTTTTAAAAATTTTCAAATTCAATTCTACTTTGTAGATCAGATTGAAGATTCTTGTTGTAATTATTCCTTGAATTAATGAAAAAGGAGAAACTAATTGGTTGCAAAAGAAAGAAGAATAAGGAGAAAATAAGCCAGTAATGGATAAAACTTTAACAATGGTCAACGTCATTGTTGGATTTTACTTTGATTCGATTGAGCCCTCGAATTTTTTATGAAATTGTTCATCCTAGTTGTCCTTTTATGAAATGCAAGTAGATGTTATCTGCCTGCGTGTGTTTTTCTCTTTTATCGGAAGGGCGGACGAGTCTATGCTATGTTTGGGAGAAGGGGTGATGCAAATATGGGAAGAAAAAAACATAACATTGAAATTTCCAGCTCTTCCACCAAGAAACTTAAATTTTCCTCATGTCCTGTCCAAACTTTCGATCCCCGTTTCTTTTAACTATCCGAAACATAGCATAAAATAATAACAAAATACTATATTTTAGCCGTAAAATCATATTGATTTGGTTTTGTGATCTTTTTCAAAACGCTTGTCTCAAATATTATTAAATAAAATGACATTAGAACTCATTTAAAGTTTAATCTTACATAATATGTAAGCCGAACTCGACAAATTTTTGCTTCTGCAATATAGTAATCTCTAAACATGTTGCTAGTATGTATTATCCTAATTCAGTCGGCAGACAAATTTTCTCTCATTTGCGCCGTTGCTCTACCACGGGAAATGAAAGGAAATTCTTTTTTTCAAAGATATAAGGACAGAGTTTGTGGTGCCGCGTTCAGCAACAATATTCATCAGCATGTAATCTATTTGGATAATTTAGATTACCGGAACTTTTTGTTATCCCCTGGTGACCAGGCGCTGCCGATCTGTTTTTACTGGTACAAGTCAAATAAAAGAAGAGTTTAGTCAGGAAATTAAAAAAATGAAATATGTAATTCATTTGGATCATTTAAATAATGAAACCTCATCAATAGCTTCGGGCACGAGCTTCTTCAAGAAAGTGTCTCCCCGTCTCTTTCCTTGCCACATCCTGACACCGCGATAACCGCTGACTCGATCTCGTGGACAGAGTAGCCCCAAGGAACTCCTCGGGGATGCGGACGTGGGGGAACGCCAATGCGGAAGTGAGCATGGGCCGAAGATGTGGCTGCGGCGACGAACGCAGTCACGAAGCGTGGATTGCGCAGCGGACAACTAGAGCACATGAGATGCCATTGTGGCCGTCCAATTTCAGTGTTGTAGATCAAGCATTTCACCGCAAAGTGAGCAAAGGCCAGCAAGTCCATAGCGGGAGAGAGCCTGGGCAGGCCAGCGGAGGCAGGGATTGGGCCGCCTAGGCGGAAGAGGAGGGAGGGGCTAGTAGAACGAAAACGGAGATAGATTCCAGCTCCTTGGCGGTGACCCCTTCTTGTCGCTGGGAAAGAGGGAGCAAACCGAGACAAGAAAATGGCGGAAAGTTTTTGAGGTGTTTGGGCTATAAGCATGGGCAGTATTTATGCAGGGCGTGTATTTTCTGCTAAGAATGCAAGAGAGATGTGACTAAGGAAAGAAAATCCAGAGAATCTTCAATTTATAAAAATTTCTTGGAAAGCAATTAACAGAAGGGCCAAATAAAGTGTCTTCTTCATGGTTTTATGAACTGCTTATATTCTAGGATGCAGTTCAAGATATACTTGCCTTTTATTTATTAACTAAACTTGCCTTTTATTTGACTCGCAACAGCAAAAACAAGGGTAGCATGCCTCGACAAGTAATAAAAAAAATATCGGCAATTGAAATGATCCAAATAAGTTTCATATTGAGTCTTAAACACGGACAAAAGTATAATTTTTGACAATAGAAATGTACGAAATAAATTAAAAATGAATCATGACGTATTTGTAATCGCAATGATGTTACGGGCTAGTATGGAGATATATTAGCAAAATAAAATGTTAAAATATAAGGACTAATAACCATTGGGAAAGAAATGGAAAGCGGGGTAAGTGGGAAAGTCTCTTCCTTCATGCTTTTTTCTGTTTTTTTTTTTTTTTTTTTTTTTTTTTTTTTTTTTTTTGTTGTGGTTGAATTTTGGCCCCGGATACGCTCCCCTTATGTTATTGGAACAGTCATTTCCTTTCGCTTTGCGTGGCAGCGCAAATAAGAGAAAATTGGTCGACCACCAAATTACGGGAATAAGTATTAAGGACATGTTTAGAGATTATTATATAGATGTGTTTAGTTTTTATATTGACATGCTTAGTTGTTGACTCCTTAATTTTATTTAGGTTTTATTTTATTAATTAAGTTTTCGGATAATAAAAAAAAAACAAAAAAACAAAATAAAAACAAGAAAAAACAGAAGCAGCAACCCATTGGGATTGGGCCTTGCGCCCAGCCCTTTTTCCTTCCGCACGGGCCCTCAGGCCAATTATCTTCCTTGGTCCGGCCCTCCCGCTTGTCTTCTTTCTATGTTGTCTTCTTCCCCGGTTTGATAAGCAGCATGCGCCGGAGGAAGAACACGCGCGACATCGGAAAGTGGGAGAGGATGGCAACGTGCGACGTTGCAAATGGAAGGGACGCGTCTTCAATGCAAGGCGGCCTAGCTAGAGCTGTCTCGACGGATGGGATGCCGATTCAGCCGGCGGAAGCCGTTTGGCTTGCGAAGATCGGCGGTCGAAGCTCGTCAACCAGCCACCCTCTTGCCTATAAATAGGCTTCTCCCGATGACAACAAGAACACACGAAAGTGGCGAAAGATCGAGGGCTGCAGATCTTCGAAATCTCCCATTGAGAGACTTCAGAAGGGGGGCCAAGGACGAGCAGGCCGAGATTTGAAAGCTTGCGGCCGGAGAGGAGAGAGAGGAAGCAGCGAGCTTTGAGATCCCCCCCCCCCCCTTGAGAGACTTCAGGGGAGGAATCAAAGAGTGAGCACGAAGAGTGGGTCGCAAGCTGAACAACCTCCCACCAAGAGACATCGGGGGAAGCCGGCGGCAAGCAAAAACCTAGATCCGTGAGGCAATTGAGGTTGGAGGAGGCGAAGGGGTTCTGGATTCGCGAAGAGGGGCGAAAGAGGAGGTCCCACCCCCGACGCCGATGCTATGCCAAATTCCGCTATGCCGCCGTCTCGCTGTCATTGCAGCTAAGCCCCGGGCCGTCGTCTCAAGTCTTGCCGTTGTTGCCCAATTGTCCGCGCCATCCCTACAACCGTCGCCACTGTTGGACCAGGTGGAAATCCCTCCGTCTCCGTCAACTTAGCCGCCACCGCCGCTTCGTCGTTGTCGTTCGACCCTTTGTGAAACCCTAGCCTCAATCAAGGAGACTTGTTACACCGCCGTCGTTGCTGCCGTCGCCGCCGTCGCCACTGTCGCCACCGCAGCGCCTCACACTTCCCCTCTCCAATGCCGTGAATCGAGAACCTTAGGGTTCTCGATTTTCCGGGTCGTGGCCTCGGGTCATCGAATCGCACCGGGCCACAAGCCGAGTAGGGATTCCGTGATTTCAGGGGGCGGCGGGAGCTAGGTCGCGAGGATCGGGTCGGATCCGGGTAAGGTTTCGCTAGGAACCTGGGTCTTCGGGCCGGGCAAGGTGTCCCCAAATGCCCGGCCATGGCGTCGTTTTATTTAATAAAAAAAAAGTCGGGCCCGACTTTTTTTTGGGCTGGCCAGTTGGACTCAACCCACGGATTCGACTCGGGTCGGCTTATATTACTTTTAATAATATTTTAATAATAAAAAATAATTTTTTTCCAAAAATTATTAAAAAAATATTTTATTTTCTGAAAAATAAAAAATATTTCATATTTTCCCAAAAATGCTAAAAATCCAAAAAGGTCAAAAATTCATAAAAAAGCCAAAAAATTTCATAAAAAAATGCCAAAAAGACTTGTATTTTCTGAAAAATACCAAAAAAAAAATCCAAAAAGTCCATTTTATGTCCAAAAAAAAGACAAAGACCCAAAAAAATGTTTTTCCTCCACAAAACGCATGGAAAATCCCTCAAGCATCCAAAAAAGCCTTAGGGTTTAAACAAGATTAGGTAACGAAAGGGCATTAGTGATTAACTAGTGTAAAATCAAGTCCCCGATCCTAATTTCTCTGATTGCGCATGAGCGAGTATTTCTCCCGATACTTCGCTTGGGTTTCTAATTGACACACCCTAAACCGATTAGTGGCGACTTCATTTTAAAATTAACTTACAAGTGAGCCATTAGCTTCTACAGGTGCCCGCACATGATTGCGGGTGCCCAAAAAAAAAGAGGTCGCGACATTAGTAGGTTTAAGGGGACAAGTACAACAAAAGTGTCATAACTTTTATATGGTACTCACTTAAGTGTCATAACTTTTCTTTCGTTCACGTAAGTGCCACATCATAATAAAATTCATGTTACATATTTTTTTATAATTAATTTCCCATTTCAACGTAGATTTGTTTTTATTTTGAATTTTTTTATTAATTATCCACATCAGCGCCATGGATAATCAGTGTCTATGTCGGATTTTCTGGTGAGGCAAATCGCCGATGGCATTGAAGTAATCGATTTTTCAAATTTATGACACTTAAGTGAGTGTAATACAAAAGTTAAAAATATTTATAGTGTACTTATCCCAAAAATGTTTATGCACGTGTTTGCTGAAGGAGTGATTATTTAAATATTTGAGAAAATTATCAATTTAGTCATAAACCTATTATACAAATGTCATTTGAGTTTTAACTTTCCGATTTGTCAATATAGTCCTACATATTTGCATGATATTTAAATGTTTAATTTCCTGCCAATTGCCGTCACAAATTGAGATGTGGAAATAGCCAACTGTGCATGTTAGCATGCCATCTAAGATGGCTAGCAAAGACTAGATGCCACCTCAGTGATTTTTGGTGGCAATTGGTGGGAAAAGCCTACTTGGAAATTTTACCCAATAGTTATGATTGCATTAACAAAATTAAAAAAGTAGGGTTGATTAAGTAGAATAATTAATTGTTGACAAGAAAATTATAACAATTGTAATTCCATTATAAGACAATCTAATCAAACCATTTGCAAATACAAATTTGTTGTTAGTTCTAAATGCATTGAAATTACCAAAGAAAGAGAAGAGAAAAAGGCAAGAAACAATTATAAATCTAGGACTTGTGAGAGATATTATGGTCAATTTAAGATAATGGGGCATCAAAAGTCAAAATATGGATAGACAAAGCACGAGCCTTTATGTTTTTATACTTTTCACATAATTGCTCATTTAAAGGTTAAACTTAACTTATTTATTTATATTTGAGTTGATGCGAGTAAATTAAAGAGAAAGTATGATGAGTTTCTAGAGTCAAGAGCTGTACAATGGTTGGGACAAAGGAGAGTTGAAGGAGGTATTTTTATAATTATTACTATTTATGTGTTAGTACATAATAATTGTCTTGATGATATTTTAATTTCAATCTTCATTGAAAATTAAATTTAAAATATTTTGGATTTTATATGCAATGGGCCTTATTCATGAGAAGTACCTAGTTTCGTATATATGAAATACCCTAGCATTGTATAATTTGATAGCAATTTGCTAAATTAATTCATTTGAACTTCTTGTAGAAAAAAACAATATGCCAAGATGAGGGTACAAGGAATTCACTGATTTTCACTCATTTAAGAATCTAGATCAAATGCATCATAGTAGCCTAAGTAGCACCGACATCGACATCGACAGGTGATATGCCAACATGCTGTTTATTAAAATATAGAAAATCCCGATACTTTAAGACATATTGTATATTGAATGTATAATTTTATATACACATGATAAATTATCATTTTTATTCTTATTTTAATTGGATTAATTTGATTCAAATTCATAAATAAATAAATAATAAAAAAAGCCTAGAATGAATTTTCATTAAAAACATTAATTTACCATTTATTTATATCATTCATTATTTTAATCTAACAAATTCAACTACACTCCAATAATCCATAAAACTTGGAGGAAAGAAAAAATATAAGCAATTCACATTATGGACTTGCGAGATAGAGCGTGTTAGAGCACGTTAGAAGAGAAAAGAAAAAAGCCAACTTGGAGGTGATTTGTATGTCATGGGAAGTAAGAGTTGGAAGAGAAAAGAAGACTAGGTTTTTCTTTTTAATTTTATTATGTTTTATTTACTTTCATATTTAATTTTAACCCCTCATTTATTGAAAATTTTTAAGATTGACCTCGGACATATTGGAATCACGTCTCAAAATTCTGAACTCGCATATCAAAATTCCTAACTTGCCTATTGGAAAGTGTCGGGATAGTTAACCAAGTGTCAAACTTTTTGACACGTGTTGACTGAGTATTAGAAATGTGTTGAAGTGTCCGATATTACACGAAGGCTTGTAGAGAGTGTCGATGCTTCCTAGATAGTAGCTAGTCTCAAAATCTAATTTGCAATTAAAGAATAATTGAGGGATTTCAATTGTTATTGGTACATGCTATTACTTTGTTATGAAATGAACTGCTTTACTATAAATGGACTTTTTTTTTTTTTTTATTTATATGAAAAAATATAGGATCATGTGTCATGGTGATGTGAATCAAACACATGAGCTACATCAAGTAAAATTTGTATGGAATTAATTGATAATCCTTGTTTTTATTCCAAACATTAGATTGACTCATGCGATCCCCATATTAATCTTGTAATGTTTTAGGATGTTGCATATCTTTATCTACAAGATTCAAACCAACAGGATAATTTTTTTTGTCTACTATCATTATTTATAAATGATCTTGTCTTTAGTTCATCCGTGAATTGATATCGCTTGTCTTTATTTTTAGGTCATCGTTCTAGAGCAATTTGATTTGATCAAAAAGAATGAGGAGCCATTCAATGCACAGTGATTTCGTTAATTTGCAAAGTCAAAATTTCAAGTGTTTTTGATTTTCAAATTTTAATAGATCTTTCTAATGACATTGATGATTTCCTTTCAATTAGCTTAACATTTTGCTATATGTGATTAACTATATTTCTGTTTTTTTTTTCTTTTTATATTCCAAAAATTTCACTTTCTGGGCTTCATGAGAATATCACTTTTATGGTACATAAAATCAACGGGGAAAAATTGGATGGTAAGTCCAAAACCTCATGTATGAAATACAATTGAGTGTTAAACATTTTCAATAAATAATACCAAAAATTACATGTGTGTCACTCAAAAAGTGCTTGTACAACATCCTTAAATTGCACTTTTCAACATAATTTATGGGCTTGATTTCCTTTTTCGAAGATGGTATAGGACATGATTGAACCAATGAAGATGTTTAGAACTTGCTCCACTTTTGGTAAATGTTTAGCATTTGATTGAATCGATTATAAGGTTTACGACTCAATTACATTTTGTACATATTTTTAGGACTTGTAATGTGATTTTCTCGAACAACTCCTACATATTTTTGTTTGTGCTCAAATCATAGGCATCGCCCTCATATTCTTGTGCTCCTTCACTTTGTTATTCTGGCTCGGCTTTTTGTTTTTTTTCTTTCGTTGAAAGAAAAGTATATTCATTACTCAAAAGGATAGATGATAACTACATAGATTTCACGGCAAAATAAATTGAAATTGAGCAAAACCTAGAATACTTCAATATAAAGCCAAATCCACAAATTAAGGAGGATAACCAAAATATCATTAAGGTTAAGCACACACTTGTTCCACAAGGGCAGATTTGTTAGGCAAAACAATCAATGGTTAATCATTGAATCTCGTATTTTCGCTAGTAATAAGTATGCGTCGGAAATTTCTTCTCTTATAACTACATCATAACCTTTTGGCGTTGCATGCCTAGGTGCAACTTTCTTTACACCATTGTAATTTGGAGAGGTAAGAAGATAATCAAAATAAGTTGAGCGAACATAGATCTATTATTGGAAGAGTAAATTGCCAAGATTTGATGAGAAGCCAGGGCTCCAACGATCACCATTGAAGCTAGAGGTAGACCAATATACGGGCAAAATAGAGGTGTATCGAATTCCTAAAAGTATATTTATTAAACTCATAGATTTAGAACTAGATTGAGATAGTTCAAACTCTTAGAGCTAGAACTAGATGGAAGAAGAGAGCCGGTGACCAATCACAAAGAAGGAGGAAGAAGAAGAGAAAAAGGAAAAAAAGAATAAAAGAATAACTGTATTAACAAATTAAAAAATAAGAATCATACTAAACACATTTCTGTTTGGGAATAAAATTTTATATAATTACCAAACATTTCTTTTACTTAGAAATTGTTCCTGAAAACAAAATAAAAATAAATTATTTCTAATAAAAATTTATTTTCGAGAATAAAATGATTACCAAATGCACTCAAAGAGAATGGAAGTATTTCATAAATTTTAAAATTTAAAATTTCCAGGGATTAGCTCTAAAAAAAAAAAAAAGTGGGGAGCTTTATTGGCATCATCCGCATTGTTCAACTCAAATCTCATGTCAAAGCCCAATGAATCAAGACACTCCTCTTCTGAGAAAATATTGGGTACACATTGTGCTTCGGGTGGCAAATAAGAAGGAGGTAGGAAGGCGACACGTGTCCTCGTGGGGCTCACAATCTACAGAGGTTCATCACCGACGGAGGTTCAAAGGGCAATAGTGACAGAGCAGCACAGCACAGACCCACTCAAACCTAGCTTTCACATGATCCCGCACGTCCGACTAGCAAAAACCTCGAGACAACAACACAGGAACACATCAACCCCCCTTAGCAAGTGACCCGTGCTCTCTCACATTCACTTGAGCTCCAACTTTCACGATGCCTAAAGAAGATTCGACCAGCCCAATCACACCCTCCGGATCCCCCCTTGGAAGGGATGACGTAGAGGGCGCCCACTTTGCCAAGCCGTCGCCTCGCCGCAACTAGAGGCATAGCAGCAAGTGTTTCGTCTACGCCCTTGCCCTGATTGTCATCCTCTGGGCCACCTTCCTTAGGTTTGCCCTCACCGTCTGCGTCAAGAGCCTCGAGCTCAGGCTTTGCTGCGTTGACGTCAAGTCCCTCGACTACTCCACTGCGGCCTCCTTCTCAGCTCCCTCGACTGCGTCGCCGGTTGGGGAGGCTGTCCTCTAGAACACCAACTTCAGGGTCTTCGAGTACTCGAATAGCACAGCTGTGAGCAGGATCCAGGCAATGCTAGGTCGGGGGAAGATTGAAGGAGGGAGAGCGGGACCGAGGGAAAGGGCGAGAGTGATGGTGAAGATAGAGGTGATATCGAGCGAGCTTGCGGTGGATGTTGACGGGAGCAGGAGCCTAGCCAGTGATGTTGGCTCAAATATAGCACAAGCACGAGCACCGGAGAGAGCGAAAATGATGGAACCTGAATTTTGAATTTACAGAAGGAAGGAAGAGGAGAGGCATGAAGAAAGGAGAAGGTCTGTAGAGGGAAAGACAACTTGCAGAAAAAAAAAAAAAAACCCGAAAATTTTTCAAAATGGTGCCTCATTTTCGGCAGATTGTGAGCCTCACGAGGACACGTGTCGCCTTCCTACCACCTTCTTATTTCCCACACTCGAGCACAATGAGTACCCAATATTTTCTCTATTCTTCTTTCCTCTTCTTCTCGACCCCACGCAGCATATTCCTCAACTTCCTGGGAGACAAGCCCCCACCAACAAAACCCTGTGCACCACCAAATGTCGTAAGCCAAACAATCAAGATCGACCCGACATGCCCATTCTCAACAAATCTCCAAACACATTGATGTCAAAAGATCCCATAAAAAGAAAAAGAAGAAAAGAGCTACTCCGAGCAGAATGCTAAAAGACACCCAGGATTTCCAGAAACCCGGAATGCCCATCTCTCACTTCACTCGTTGCTACAGATGCAGATTCCCACAAACTCAGCACTACGTCAAGTAAAAGCGAAATGGGCGGCACTCAAAACCTGAGGCTTTTGGATCCTTTCGTACTCCATGGAGCGAGAAATCTCCGCAAGGGGGCCCAGGGGGGCGTTCGAAAGCTACTGGAGGAAAACTCGACGCATCACGAGGAACGTGCAATGCCGAGCTAAGCTGCTGCTCCCTAAATCTCTGCTCGCTTCTGGGGTCTCCTCCTGCGTGTGTCGTCTCTTCATCCCGGCTTCCAATCCCTTTTGGTATTTTACCAGTCAAAGGAGCGAGAGCGGCAGACGGACAGCGCGGTAAGGAAAAGGGATGGGCCCGGTTGGTGTCTCCTCTCGAATCGAACAATTTTATTAAATGGGTAATTTGTACGAATACACTTTTTGTTTGCTAATGTATGAATTGTCCTCCAAAATTCAAAAATTGAGGAAAAAAGAATTTGAAGTTTCGGAAAATCATTAAAACTTTATATATAAACCATACGTTTCGGTGTTGATATACTTTTGAAAATTTTCAAGATATTGTATGTTAAATTAAGGTTAAGTCACAAAAAGGTTTGTGGAAATTAAAAAAGGCTAAAATAATGGGATGTCTTAAAAGTTTAGAATGTAATAATTGATCTAAGTATCCTTAAGGAAAGTTGCAATAAGATGCGCTTTGCCATTAACAAGTTCTTTGCACAGGAACTTTTGAAAAAAAAATGAAATTATAATTCCAAGATCTTCAAAATTGAGTAAACGAAATGATAAAAAAGTAGTTTTTTTGGGGAAAAGAAATTTATTTTCTATATATTAACCTTTTGGATGGTTCAATGGTCTGAGCAAGATCTACCCCGAGGAAAAAAAATTTTGTTCCTTTCATAAGACATTTGAACAATTCTCACCGACTGGAGATCGGCAAATTAGGTCTCTCATTTTATTTTAGCTAAATTAGTTTCAAATTTTAATTTAATCAAGGTCTGTAGATGATTGTCCTGCGGTTTTATTATCTTCTACCATACAGCTTTTTATAATAAAAAAAAAAATGTCACACTTGTGTCTAATTTGAGAATGCAATTATGCGAGGCTTGCACATGGACGGTGCTGTATTTAAATGGAACTTCAAAGAAATACCATCCCCATTCTACCCTAACAACATCACATCAGGAGTCTTAGACCTTAAATTTAATGATATACATAAGAAATTTAAAAACTTATTGCGAAAGTAGAATTGACTTCTAAAATTTTCATGAAAAATACAATAAAGCCAAAAAAAAAAAAACTTATTGTGAAGTGAAATCATTCGTCTCAATCATTCCATTGAATACATATGGATATTATGTGTGTTTATCTCCTTTTCTCAAAAGGTGGATGAATCTATGGTATTATGTTTGAAAGAACGGTGATGCAAAATATGGAAGAAGATACATAAAATTATATTTTCTATCTCTTTCATAAAGAATTTAATTTTGTTTCTTCATATTCTATCCAAACTTTTAATCCCCCATCTCCCCCATTTCTTTTTACTTTCTCAAATAGAGCCAAGAGAAGCATGGACTAAATGCTATGTTTTGGTGCTAAAATTTTTTGATTGGTCTTATGATTTATCTCCAAATGAGTGTGTCTCAAATGTTATCTTATGGTATCGCAACTCATTTAGAGTTTTAGACTTACATGAAATGTAAACCCTACCTCACAAAAATTTATATGTGTATTTGATTCGAGCTATGTTTTTTATAGCGTTGCCGGCTCAAATGAGTCTTTTATAAGTTTAATATCGAGTGCACGTAAACCTTATCTAAAAAATTTGACTTAAATGCAGCAGTCTTATTGCCTGATTTCGGTGCACGTGAATTTAATATCCATGCAACGTTTAATTACGTCAATCTCATCTTATTCAATAATTCATGTGAACCGGACTCATATGGATCGGCGTCATGTCCTAACTTTGGAGCCTTTAAACTAGGTTATTGATCGTTGTCTCGTCATCTATATTCACAAACAATTCCCTCACAGCAATGAAACTAAATCTCTGTTCATTTTCATTCCATTATTTGTGGTTCATAGCAACAACTGTGACACGCTCTTGTTCGCACTCAAATCTCCGAAATCGCTTTCACTTTGTTTTTCTCCATCGCAAAGTACACCTCCAATGGCATTTGGGGCGATGGCCGCTCTCTAAGCCCATCCATCATCTTCGTCCTTATCTCCATGACCGTTTCGAACAGCCCATCCACTTCCTCTGTCAGCCGGTCCGCCCCCTCCAGTAGCACCTTAGTTGCCTTCTCCAACGCGGCTGCCATTTCTCTTATCCTCTCAACCATCTCTCCGCTGCGACCTGATGCTGCGATCTCATCCATTGCCTCGATCAGGTGCCTAAGGCGTGCCTCCACGTCCTCAAACTCCTTCAAGACATACGTCTTCCTTTCTTTTTCCTGGTCGCGCCCCAACTCCGCGATAACCGCCATCTCGATCGTGCGAAAAGAGTCGCCCCAAGGAAACTCCTCCGGGACCTGGATGTGGCCAAGTGCCCCAGAGGAAGCATGAAAGGCTGCAGATATGACTCCAGCAACGAACACCGTCACGAAGACGGCAGCATGGATCACGTGGCGGACGGCTCTCTCCACTGGCGAGATCTTCCCCTGTGGAGCCGATGTCCCAATGCCAGCGGCAAGGTCTCTAGTCAGCTCCTCAATGTTGCCAGTGGGCTTCACAATGATATCCCCGCCTTCGCCCTCCAAATCTGCTAGCAAATTTCTCGCTCGACGAATTTCCTCCTCCGACGTGTTGGGGTCCAAGTGGAGATGCTCAATTGTGATCCTCAGCTTCATGTGGCGGCGACGCAGTCGATCGATCTCAGAGGAGATGCAGTTGCAGAGATCCAGGACATTCATGCTTTCGATGAAATACCACGACGAGAGGCCATCAGTTTTGTCCAATTCGAGGTCAGGCAGCAAGGACTTCACTGCAGAATGAGCGAAGTTGAGCATGCTGACGGCAAAGGAGAGCCAGGCGAGGCTGACGGAGGCAGGGCTCAGGCCTCGGAGGCGAATGAGGAGGGACTCGTCGAAGGAGTTGGAGATGGAGTCCAGCTCCTCGGGGGGAGCTTCGCTTCCTTCTTGTCGCCAGAACTGGGAGAAAAAAGGCGCGACAAGGAGCTCAGGTTGATATGCATTTTTGTCAGATATGAGATAGAACGAAACTTGTTTTCTCCTTTCCCGGAAAATTGAGATGAGAAGGTGGTGGAAAGTTTTGATGCATGGACTTCGTGAGCACAGGCTTCATTTATAGTGTAGGGTTTTCTCTTCTAGGAGTGCAAGAGAAATGTGACTATGGAAATAAATCCCAACCATTAATTAGAAGAGATTTCTTGGTAGGCTATCAGAAAGATAAAGGCCTAATAAAGCATCTCTCTTCATGCTTTTCTGGCCTCCTCATCTGGTAAGGATGCTGTTCGAGAAAACTTAGCCATTTTGTGTCCTAATCATACTTACCTTTTTATTTGGCCGGCACTATTAAAAAATGATTTGACAAGTATAAAGGCATGTTTGGTAATACTCCCGGTAATAATTGATTCTATTTTTTTTGTTCCCATAGATAAAAAAAGAACATAAATCCGTTTAGTAAATTTTTTGTTCCCAAGAACATAAATCAATTTTTTTGTTCTCGGGAATAGATTTGAAATAGAATTAAGAAGTAAAAAAACATTGCTTATTATTCCCGAGAACAATTTCTAGAATTAATTATAATTTTTTCTTTTCTCTTCTTCTCTTTCCTTTTCTTCTTCTTCTTTCTTTTGGCTAGTTGCTAGCCTTGGCCATGGCCGGCGATTTCAGCGGAGCGTTGTTGGCTAGAGCCTCGCCTAGATCTAGCGAGGCCGAGCTCACCTAGCCACCGATGATGCTTGGCCTCATTGGCCACCTCCAGGTTGGCGTCGCCTGGTGATGGCTCGACAAGGCCAAGCCTCGCATAGCCAAGGTGAGGCATGGCCTTGCCAGCCGGTGCAAGGCTCAACCTCATTGGGCTAGGGCAAGGCTAACAACATGTTGCCTTGGCGAGGCCAAGGCTCACCTTGGCCAAGCGAGCCTTTGGCGAATTCACCAAACCTTGCCCAGTTTGTCATTGGCCACCACCATGGTCGACAACTGGCTACCAAGAAGGTGGAAGAAGAAGAGAAAAATAAAGAAAAATAAAAAAAATAAATAAAAGTATTAAAAAATTAAAATAGACAAAAAAATTTAAGAATCCCATCAAATGCATTCTTACTTCGGAAGTAGAAATTTTGAACAGTTACCAAACGTATTTAATTTTTTTTTTGAGAATAGAATTAAAAAATCAATTTTGATCAAAAATTGTTCCCGAGAACCGAATTGTTACCAAACGTGCCTTAACAGTATTGATATAGATAATTTGTAATAGAGCAAGAACGACCACACATTCTAGAGTGCATGCACAAAATCTGTGGATGGGAGCCCATACCCTTGTGAAAATATGTGATGATGAATGCATTGTCGCTCTTTCAAGAGGAACGATGCAGTCGGCTTATCAATTTTCTACTAATGATTGCAGCATCACATCATCACCGATAATGAATTATCGATTAGCCAAAAATTTCGATTAAGGAACATATTGACTATTTTCCCATATATAAACTATTTAATTGATGATGGGGGGTCTGCGGATCCGGAGATTGCGTGATTACAACAAGGCTTCTATGGTGAAGCACATCTGGACTTTGTTCATGGATAAGGAGTTGCTTTGGTGCAAGTGGATCCACTCCACATTCCTTAAAAGGAAGAACTTCTGGGTGGTTAAGAAGCCGAACTTTTGCTCTTGGGCCTAGAAGAAAATTTTACAACTTAGAGCAGAAGTTCGACTTAGTTTCTGGTGGAGAATTGGGGATGACCTTTCTACGTCACTTTGGTTTGATAACTAGCATCCTAGGGGGCCGTTAAATTTGGTTTTCTTGGATGTTTTTATCTATAACTCTAGCCTTTCTAGAGAGGCTTCAGTTGCAGACCTTTATGCGAAGGATGGGCAGGCTTTAAGGTTGGTGTTGGAGTCGTGGGAGATTCCCCTCCCCTTCCTCTCTCTTAACCAAGATTGCTTTTGCTGGAAGGATAATCCGGCGGGGTTCACGGTGGCCACAGTGTGGGAGACCTTTAGGAAGAAGAAGCCCTAGTTTTTGGCATCGTTTCATTTGGAACAATGCCATTACACTTAGGTACCAATTTCACCTTTGGCTTGTCGCCAAGCATAGGCTTCCCACCCAAACTTTCCTCCTCTCTTATGGCAGGATTGATACTACTTTTTGCCCCTTCTGTGAGGAGGTGCCTGACTCTATTGACCATCTATTTTTTGAGTGTTGAGTCACGGCTGGTTTGGCTTTCTTTTGGGCAACCAGATGTAACCTTCCATCGGTAGAACCGGTCTTGGGATGAAAATCTCCTTTGGGCCACAACCTTTCTTGTGGGCAAGGACTTCTTCAAAAGCACGGTGCGGTTTTCTTTTGGTGCTCTTTGTCATATCATTTGGAGGTATAGGAACAATATTCTCTTCAAAGACGAGGCGCTTTTCCATTCGGCCATGAAGAATCATCTCCTCAAAGTGGTCAAAGATAAGGCACTCTCTTTTAGGGATGTGGAAGATTCCTTTAGGAATAGGAGACTACAACGCAGTTGGGACCTAGATCCGAGTATCTTTGCTCGCGCGTTTCCCTCTTGGATGACTAGCCATCTATAGACCGTCCGATGTTGGTGTTTGTGTCGTCATGCTTGTCTAGCAGTTGTTCATGCCGTCTGGGTCTCTTTCTTTTCTTTTCTTGCTCTTGCTACTTGGCCTCTTTGTCGACTTCCTTCCACTCATAATGAGCATGTTCATCTTGAGTGCAAGTTTTTGAAGCCGGTTCGTTTTGTACTTTTTGGTCTTCCCCATTTATACATTGCTTATTTTACCAAAAAAAAAACTATTTAATTGATGATCAAAACGTTCGAAATAAAAGAGTGACGGACCGTTATATCTTCATTATTGCAATGGCCGCATGTATTTCATCGGTCCTTGATTCACTTTCCTTATATTTTTCAAACAATACTTCCTTTTGCTTTGTGCGGTAGAGTTACGGCCTAAATGAGAGGAAATTAGTTGTCAAATGTGGCCCTAGCTACACTTTGCTTATATTTCTCGAATAATTATTGTCTTTCACTTTGTGCGGTGGTGGAACAGTGCAAACAAGAGAAAATTTGCCGATGATTGAACTAGGGAAGTATATATTAGCAACAAATTTAAAGAGTAATCTACCAATTTAGCATTTATATTGACGTGCCTAGTAAGTTTAGACAATGAACGTATTTCAAATGAACCTAAACTACTAAATGGACTGTAAATATGTTGTGTTTCTTTGGTAACAATATTCTTATAACTTCATTCATCAAAGTTTTAACATCTCTACTATATATTTAAAGAAACAATGGTGGTTTTTGTCGCTGTTTGTTCGTTCAATTTTATTTATTTATACTCCTTATATTTATTAAAGAGTTTTTAACTCGACATTGATATTTTAACTTTATATCTAGAGGTTTTGGTAATGTTAGGAAATAAATCTCTGCCACTAATACCATTTGGGAGGTAATTAAAAGCTAGGCTGCCCCTTTTGTAGTTGTTTTACGCTGCGTCACCGGCCTTATCCAAGTAAATTAAGCTTTCCCTGATATACTTTCCTTTTGCTTTTAAAAAAATTTATTTTGCTCCAATAAGAAATAGCCACTTGTTGCCACAAATAAGAGAATTTATCGCCAATAGAATGATGGAAAAAGATATAATGACATTTTTGAACATTCAATGTATTTATTCTAGAATATGGATCAATGTATTTGCTAGGCTTAGGAATGCAATTGCCTCAAAGCAATGAAACTAAATCTCCGATCATTTTTATTTCTTTATATGTGGTTCATAACAACTGTTACACCCTCTTGCTCTCACTCAAATCTCAAAAATCACTTTCACTTTGTTTTTCTCCATCTCAAAGTAGGGGTGTCCAAAACTTGAACCCGATCCGACCCGAAACCGACCTGAACACGAAACAAGTTGAGTGTATGTTTCAGATCTTAATATTGTTTGGGTAATGATTATACAAAACAAGCAAATAAACATGTTTTGGATCGGGTTAAGGTCAAAACATTGGTCAGCCTGTGAACACATTATTTACTCCAAACAATGAAACAAACACATCTCACCCAAACACAAAATACTCCACACCCAAAGCCAAACGCATCAGACCTTGATGACTTTGCCTTCTTGTCTCCCCTCATCGACACTGCTGCCGTCGACGACTGCACCTTCTCCACTCATCAACTCCATGGCCATCGCCGTCAACAACTACACCTCCTCGTCGACTCTACTGCCACCCTCTTCTTTGCTCCTCACATTCTAGGTTTCGTTTCGCGATAAGATCTCCGCCATCACTCCTCTTTCGAGCCATCTTTGTCCCCAATTTGCAGCTGGGGAATCAAGCTCTTGTGGTTCATTGTCTTGCCTTACGATCATTATTACCGGCACCGCCCTCTCCTCTTTTTTTTTTTTCCTTCTTGTGGGTTTTTGTTTTCTCGTTGCCCTTCATCCTAATTTTCGGGCTTTTGTTGGAAAGCTCGGAGCTTGCTTTGTTTTTCTGTCCAATGCTTGTTAAGTGAGAAAGACCCTGAATCTCACGGTGCTTTGCTTCCAACTCCGTGTGTTCTTTGCAGGCGTCATTCCCTGTTTTTTTTTGATGTGGTTTCTGGCTTTTTTTTTTTGGATTGTGCAGAAAAGTTTGTTTATTTTTGCTTGTTGGTTTTGCAAAATCTTGTTCCTCTATTCTGAATAAACTCTCTCCTCTTTCGTCTCTTTTGTTCATTTTCAGTTAAAATAAACAAATTCACCATATGTAGATTCTTGGCGAAAGTGTAATTTTGTTCGATTCTTTCTTGGCTTTCTTCAAGAGTATGGGTTGTGATAAGATGATCTCATCTTGGATACATATCTGACTTTCCTTTTGCTGAACTTATTTCTTGCTTTGAAACAATAAGTAGAGGATAGATTTTTTGGCTTATCTTGATGCATCATTTGTATTTAGGACTACATCCTCTCAATCTGGTTTTTTTTTTTTTTTTTTTTTTGTTGATAATATGTTTACTATTCATTTACGTAGATAAGTTCGGAGTAATTACATCAAGAACATCGGTGCATAATAAATCAAACAAGGCTGTCAGGGGATTACTCACCCATTTTCTAGGGAGATAATTCTGTCGTTGGGCTTTTGCAACCTAGTCTGCGGGCTTGGCTTCTCTATTGCAATGGGCCAAAGAAAGGCCCGTGAACTTGTTTAACTTTTCCTTGATTCGGTCCACAATCAGCAACACCTCCCATCTGAAGTCTTCCTTGAACTGAACTCCCCGCATGAGCAGCAAACTATTTGTTTGTACTTCCGTTCGTTCCTCAGATTTGTTGGAGAGGAAACTTAGGGTTTCTAAGAGAGCAATTGCCTCTGCTTGATCTACCGAAGATGCCGCCACATTCATGGAGAAGCCGTCTACCAGGCAACCTCGGGAGTCCTAACATATGCAGGCAGCAGTAGCTCTATTAGCATCTTCTCCTTTGTCCTCTTCCATATCTGTTGTCTCGCATTCATGCCGGCCAAAGGAGGCATTGATGTTAATTTTGAGTGAGCCGGGGGTCGGGGGTTGTCATCGATTCGTGTAAGTCTCACTTTCTTTCTTCTTTGCTGCTGTTCTGTTCCAAGTTTCGAAATTTTGCTGTAACGCTTCTGATCTGAACAAGGTCTGCTTCAAGAGGAGGGGTCTTTGGTCGAAGATATACTTGTTGCGGTCTTGCCAGATGCTCCACAAGGTAGTAGTGATCTGATTAAACTTTAATGAGCTTTGTGGGTCTTTTTTCCTCATGTACAGCCAGCCGTCAATTCTTGTTAACCCTAATATGGTGATCTTGATTTTCATAGGGTTTGCTTTCCATATTTGAGTTGTCCAAGGGCATAACAACAATGTGTGTTCAATGGTCTCGGCTTCTTGTTTGCAGATGGGGCATAGTGGATTAGGTACTATTCTCCTTTGGTGTAAGTTGTCCATTGTAGGTAGTGCATTTTGGCATACATTCCAGAGAAATTGTTTGACTTTAGGTAGAGTATCTGAATGCCAAATATGTTTCCAAGGGTCTGGATTTGTTTGGTGAGAGGACGTTACTGTTGTAGGTGGTGGGTTGGCTGCTCAGTCTCGTGTAGTGAAATAACCACTCTTTACCGTGTAAGACCCTGATTTGTTATGCATCCATACTACTTTGTCCTATGTCGTTGGTAGTCCAATAGGAATAGCAAGGATTTCTTGCACCCTTTTTTCATCAAACATCATTCGAAGCAATGTTTCATTCCATATGCCATTCCCCTGTTCTATGAGTGCACCTACTTTTTCCGGCTCATTTCTTGTAGCCGAGCCTCCAATTAATCCACTTTTCAGCCATTTGTCCTCTCTTATCGAAATTTTCTGACCATTGCCAATTGACCATATAACATTTGGTGCTATAGAGTTTCTTCCCACAATAACACTTCACCATCCCCATGATGGTCGTGAACTATTTCCAGATTGCCAGAAATCACAATGTGGATAATATAGGCCCTTCATTAGTTTGCTTAATAGGGAATAAGGTTGTTGTGAAATGTGCCATGCTTGCTTTCCTAGCATGGCCTCGTTGAAAGTTATTAAATCTTTGAAGCCAAGACCTCCTTCATCTTTTTTGAGTTTCAATTTCTTCCATTTTTTCTAATGAATCCCAACAGTATTTTTTCCATTCTTTCACCAAAAATTTGCAATCTTTTTCTCTATCGCTTTGCATATTGACACCGAGATCTTGAAAATAGACATTGTGTATTGTGGAATAGCCTACACCACTGGTTTAATCAAAATCTCCTTACCTGCTTTTGTTAGCAAATGTTCCTTCCGATTTTCTAATTTCTTGTTAGCTCGAGCCAAAATCCAGGCTAAAACATCTTTCTTTGAGTCTCCCAAATCCGAAGGAATACCAAAGTACTTCCATGTTTTATCTTTTTGGGACCCTCAACTTTGCTGCCATATTTCTTCTTAGGTTCATTTTGGGCAATTCTTGCTAAAGTACATACTTGATTTATTTAGGTTTATGGCTTGTTTTGAAGCAAAACAATATTGGTGTAGTATTTCTGCCAAATTCTAACATTCCAATATAGTGCCATGGAGTAAGAAAATGGAGTCGTCGCAAATAGCAAGTGTGATAGAGTAGGACAGCCACTATTTAGCTTAATTCCTTGGATTGTACCATCATCTACTGTTGTTTTCATTAGATGTGAAAGGACATTAGCCACTAGGATGAAGAGATAAAGGGATAGAGGGCCCTTTTGACAAATCCCTCTTGTATACTTAAAGAAAGATTGGGGCTCACCATTGAAATTAATGCTAAAGGAGACCATTGAAACACATTGTATGACCCATTGCAGCCACTTCTTACAGAAACCCATTACCCACCTACAGACATTCTCCTTTCCTCACACCTCTCCTCTCCCTTCCTACTGTAAATTCAAAATTTCAGGTTTCCTCATCTTCGCTCTCTCCGAGGCTCGCTTGCTCTCTTCGGCGCTCATGCTCGTGTTATATTTGAGGTGACGTTGCTGGCTAGGCTCTTGCTCTAGTCAACGTTCGTCTCAAGCTCACTCAACCTCACCTCCATCTTCACCGTCACTCTCACCCTCTCCCTCGGTCCCGCTCTCCCTCCTTTGATCTTCCCCCCGCCCAATGGTGCCCCTTCGTGGATCACCCTCATAGTCGTGTTGTTCGAGAACTTGAACCCCCCGAAGTTGGTGTTCCGGAGGACGGCCTCCCCAATTGGCGACGTGGTCGAGGGAGCTGAGAAGGAGGCCGTGGTAGAGTAGTTGAGGGACTTGATGTCAACATGGTGAAGCCTAAGCTCAGGGCTCTTGACATGGACGGTGAGGGCGAACTCGAGAAAGGTGGCGTGGAGGATGACGATCGGGGCGAGGGTGTAGACAAAGCACTTGCTGCTGTTGTGCCTCTAGTTGCGACGAGGCGGTGGCTTGGGGAAGTGGGTGCCCTCCGCGTCGTCGACCCTAAGGCAGGATCCAAAGGGTGCGATTGGGCTGGTCGGATCTTCTTTAGACATCGTGAAAGTCGGAGTTCAAGTTTGAGGATTGGGCTAACAACCGTGTTTGGTATAGTTCACATGACACCATTGTAGCATTATGAAACATGCGGTTGACCCTTTGAAGGGTTCTTATTAGACCTAACTGTAATCAACTTTTTGGAAAGAAAAATTCTTAGCTGGTTTACCCCAAATAATAGGTGACCAGGTTAGAGATAGAATTAGAGAAGACTATAGTGGCCAAATTCCTTATGATCTACTTTCTTATGGAGAAATAGTCTCTTATGTTTATAAGGAATGAACACAAATGTGTAATACAATTAAATTACAAAGACAACTCAAAGAAGAACAATCTCTCACCAATAGAAGTTTAGGAGATTTTTGTGCTCAATACAATCCATCTTATAATGAAAAAACAAAACCAAAATGTAAAGGAACTTGTCCTTCTGAGAAAAAAAAAAAACCTCAACCTCATAGGAATAAACAAAGACATCAGAATAACCAAAATAGACCTCACACTGATAGAATTTTTTTTAAAGACATTAAATGTTACTCTTGTGGTAGAAAAAGTCATATTTCAAAATACTGAGGGTTAATAAAAAATTGAATGAACTTTCTTTAGATGACAATATTTTATACTAGTTAAATAACATCCTTATAGATAATAGTGACACTTCTTCTGATGAACTTGTTGAAGAGTAGGGTCTTCAGGTTAACGAAATAGAATCCTCTTCAGATTCTGATTATGAAGATGCTTCTCTAGAAAAACCCAATCTTGAAGTAAATGTTTTAACAAAAGAAGAAGAATTCCTTCTTAGCACTGCTGATAAAATAGCCTGCCTAAAGCCAAAAAAGAATACTTAGATAAACTTCACTCTTCTATGAATATTACCACTAAACCCAATACTTCCTACAATCTTAAAGACATTCTGGATAGAAACAAAAAACCCCAATCCGGACCTATAAATATTAATGATCTCCAAAATGAAATAAACAACAAAAATTAGAAATATAAGCCTTGAAAAAGACTCATAGAAATGAAACAATAAATTTCTGATATAAAGTCTCTTGTCATAAAAGGAAAGACAAAATTAGAAGACAAAAATGAAATCATCAATACTTCTAATACTTCTGACTCAACCTTTCTCATGTTATTAACATAAATAACATCTAGGAAATGGATAATAAGTATAATGATAAAAATCAATAATGAGTATATTATTGAAACAACAACACTCTTTGATACAGGGGCTGATCTCAATTGTATCAAAGAAGGCCTTATTCCAATAAGATATTTCGATAAAACTTCCAAATCTCTAAAATCAACCTTTGGAGACAAATTAAATATCCAATACAAATTGCTAGAAGCCTTAATAGTAAAAGACCAAATGTCTTATAAAACATCTTTTCTTTTAGTTAAAAATATGAGACAACAAGTTATTCTTGGAACACCTTTCATACAATTAATCCAACCTTTACAGTTACTAATGAAGGTATTGAAATTCATGCTCTAAATAGAAAATTCACTTTTAACTTCATAACAAAACAACAAAAAAGAAGCCTAAATATTTTACAAGAACACTTTATTTCAGAAATAAATTGCCTAATAAAATACAAAGAAAACCAGCTTGAATTCTTAAAAGAAGATTTATAATTCAAAAGAATAGAAGAAAATATTATAAAATCAAACATCATAGAAAAAATAGCTTCCCTACAAAAACACATAGAAAAGACTATATGCTCTACTTTACCTAATGCTTTTTACATATTGTTGATTTACCTTATGAACGAGAATTTTCTGAAAACAAAATACCTATAAAAGCCTGTCCTACACAAATGAATCAAGAAGTTTTGAAATTTTGCCAAACAGAAATACAAGATCTCTTAAATAAAAAAACTCATAAGAAAAAGCCAATCACCTTGGAGCTGTTATGTTTTTTTATGTCAATAGAAATGCTGAACTAGAAAGATGAGTTCATAGATTAGTTATTAATTATAAACCTCTAAACACAGCCCTTAGATGGATAACATATCCAATACCCAATAAAAAATATTTGCTAAACAGATTAAGTAGATTATAAATATTTTCAAAATTTGACATAAAGTTAGGATTTTGGCAAATACAAATTAATGAAAAAGATAAGTACAAAACAGCTTTTACCATCCATTTTGGTCAATACGAATGGAATGTTATGCCATTTGGTCTAAAAAATGCCCATTCAGAATTCCAAAGAATCATGAATGATATTTCAATACTTACTTAGAACACATCATAGTCTATATAGATGATGTTCTTATTTTTTCCTCTAATTTATAACAGCATTTCAAACATCTTTTACTTTTATAAAAATAATCATACAAAATGGTTTAGTAGTCTCTCCCACTAAGATTGCACTCTTCCAGACCAGGCTTAGATTTTTAGGTCATTACATCCATTTAGGCACCATAACTCCCATAGAAAGATCAATCTCATTTACTGATAAATTTCCATATGAGATTAAAGACAAAACTCAATTACAAAGGTTTTTAGGTAGCCTCAATTATATTATAGATTTCTTTCCTAATATAAATATTCTTTGCAAACCTTTACACCAAAGGTTACAAAAGGATCCTTTGCCATGGACTTCAGTCCATATTGATATTGTCAAACAAATAAAGATTCATGTAAAAGAAATACCATGCTTACACCTACCTAAACATTTTGCTTTCAAAATAGTATAAACAAATGCTTCAAAATTAGGATATGGTGGCATTCTCAAACAAGTCAACAACAACAAAGAATAAGCTATTTAGTTTATATCAAAACATTGGAATTCCACTCAACAAAATTATTTGACAATAAAAAAAGAAATACTTACCATAGTTTTGTCAATATCAAAATTCTAAGGAGATTTATTGAATAAAAAATTTCTCTTGAGAATTGATTGCAAATCAGCTAAAGATATTTTACAAAAAGACGTATTGAACATTGTTCAAAATAGATTTTTGCCAGGTGGCAAGCCATGCTTTCAGTATTTGATTTTGACATTGAATTCATAAATGGTTCTTCAAATTCATTACCTGATTTTCTCACAAGAGAATTTTTACAAGGGATACCATCATGCCAAGATCCAAAAAAGACAAAAAAGGCAAAGGCAAATCCATTGCCGAAACTTCCAATACACCACCAAACCAATAGACTTGACACCCATCAAAACATGGCTCCAAATGGCAGAAAACAATCAGTTTCATTTTTACAATAACACCCAATACCAAATACACATTCAAAAGAAGAACCCATCAAGCCTTTGACTAACTAGCTGCCATACTACCCAAAGATACACTACTATTACTAGCCCAATCTTTACAAAAAAAGTAAAAAAAGAGCCATCTAGTGCCATTGAGGTAAGTAACAATCTTTCCCCGCTTACTACACAAAAACAAGCATTATACAAAAGAATTTCAAATGAGGTGGTTATTAGACCACAAGCAACCCCTCATTCTCAAAGGTCAAAGTTTTTCCCCGAAATATCTTTTCAAAAAATACTGACTGTAGAAGATGGATTCTACGATAAAGATCCAATCAAATTTGCAAAAAACATCTTTATAAAAAATTGGTTTTTTAAACCACATAATACTAACAAAACCCTTGCTTATTATGAGCAAATCTTAGTAGAGACAGAATCGGCAAAGTTTACTCACTTTGTTGATAAAACCAATTAAGAAAATATCCTATACTCCACTATATCCATCGGTAAAGTCATACATCCTCACATTGGGGAGATTCACCTCATACGCCTAAAAATTCCAAACTAGACTTACTCAAATCTTACCATACTCCTCCTCATATACCTACTGAGACTACCAACAAGCCTGGTGGAATGTCTGCTATAGACAAAATACAAATTTCCAACATACTTGGCTAGTATTCTTCAAATGACAACTTCCCACGATAAAACCTACCAAACTAGTTCGACTCCTAGTGGGATTTCTTTGGTCCTTTGGACATGATACTACACCCCACAGTCAATCAAAGATACCAAATATTTCGTAAACATTTTGTACCAACTCAACATGATCTAAGATTTTCATGCCTTATGCATTTCTTCATAATATTCAAAATCTCATGGGGAATAGCTTGGGAATTTGAATATAATACATCCACCAAATTGATACTCGCACTTACCCAAAAATACAAGACAAAATGGTGGGACGGATTTGGATTCCATGAACAAAGATCCGAAGCAGCGGTTGAGACATGGCTAAATAGCCAGAAAACTCAAATACCCACAGCCCCATCAAATACATCTTTTTTACAAGAGAAGAACCATTGCAAGTGCAGCACTAGCTGCAGTCAAGAGCAAAGAAGAATACTACAACATTCTCATAACAATGCTCTCAGAAATGGAATGATCACAATGTGGATCTTCCAAATCTCAAAACAATCCAAACGGATCCTCATAGTCACATCACAATGGAAACACTAATGAAGATGATTGCTACGAGATCAACTTAGATAGAGATTAAAGCCAAGACATCATATGCCAACACTGTTACAACGACGCAAATGCTATACACCGTAGCAAGATAGGCATACACTGTTCACTATTCACTCAATATTATTCACTTTACACTATTCAAACACTGTAACGCTTCCTATAAATATACTCTCTCGACACAATAGAGGGGGACTCAAAATTTTTTAGATCTCTCTTCTCTTTTCTTCCTCCTCACCTTCTTGTAAACTCTCATCTTTCAAGCCTCAAGCTTTCTTACCTTGTACCCCATGGTTTCAAAGTAAGTTAGTTTTTCATATACATAGTTTTAGTTTTAAACAGGGTTATAAACTTACATGATAGTTGGTTAATCATTTCTTGTAATACAAACATCAACACTCCCTAGAGTGCGGATTACCGCCTTAGTGGATGACTTGATGCTTTAGTTTATGTATCTTTCAATACATGTAATTTTCAGTTTATATAATACAAGTTCAAACCACCTTCATGGTTGGTTTTTGTTTATGCATACTCTTACTTTATATTTTATATATTGCCTTTGCCCTTTAAATTATTTTTAATTCTCTCGATTTTATTTAATTCTTATACAATCTTCATACATTCCTTGTTCTTATAGATCTATTAATCTTTTATACTTTCTTGTTCTCTCATATACTACTTTGATCCTAACCCATTTATGGTATATATATATATATCAACCTCAGCCCACAAGATTTGTCGAAACTTCTTTCGATCACGTATTTGGTGACTTGCAATTTGTTTTATGTCCCTGATCTTGATTGTGCAAAATATCATGTGTTCTCAATAGTTTCTTGAGGGCCTCAATGAGGCAAGCTCGGCAGAAACCACAACTTGCCTATAGAAAAGGAGAAAAATAAAATAAAATTGTAGATTATCATTACATAATTCAATCAATCACTATTTACATTTGCAAGGTTTTAGGAGTTTGTGTGGATGACTAGATCCAGATCTAACATAAAGTCTTAGTCCTCTCTATTTCTCTAGCAAATCCCAAAACCAAATGAATCTCATCCTCAAGCTTCGATTTGTTTCCTTTATGGCGAGATGATCCTGAAAGCATGCTCTTGGCTGGTGCAGTTGTCCACCATAACTACCCATCTACTCTTCTTCCTCCACCCTTCGCTGCCATCGATCTTGCCTTGGGCTTTAGCACCTTCCTATGCTGCCTTGAACGCCCTACGTGAGTCATCACCGGTGGAGGTTCAAAGAGCAACAACAACAAAGCAACACAGCATAGACCCAGTTAGACCCTAGCTTTCACACGGTCCCGCATGTCCGACCAGCAAAAACCTCAAATGATGACATAGGAACACATCAACCCCCCTTAGCAAGTGACCCATGCTCTCTCGCATTCACTTGAACTTCAACTTTCACGAGCCTAAAGAAGATCCAACCAACCCAATCGCGCCCTACGGACCCCCCCTCGGGAGCGATGATGTGGAGGCGCCCACTTCACCAAGCCGCCACCTCGCCACAACCAAAGGCATAGCAGCAAGTGCTTCATCTATGCCCTCGCCCCGA
Organism: Eucalyptus victrix; assembly: GCA_016097545.1. Classification (NCBI taxonomy): domain Eukaryota; kingdom Viridiplantae; phylum Streptophyta; class Magnoliopsida; order Myrtales; family Myrtaceae; genus Eucalyptus; species Eucalyptus victrix. The sequence goes on from CM027844.1 coordinate 15,832,621, forward strand.
TCGTTATCCTTTGCGCCGCCTTCCTCGGGTTTGCCCTCACCGTCCGCGTCAAGAGCCTTGAGCTCAGGCTTTGCCACATCGACATCAAGTCCCTCGACTACTCCATTGCGGCCTCCTTCTCAGCTCCCTCGACCGTGTCGTCGGTTGGGGAGGTTGTCCTTTGGAACACCAACTTTGGGGGGTTCGAGTTCTCGAACGGCACGGCTATGAGCGTGATCCATAGAGGGTCAACGCTGGGCGGGGGGAAGATTGAAGGAGGGAGAGTGGGATCGAGGGAGAGGGGGAGAGTGACGGTGAAGATGGAGATGAGGTCAAGCGAGCTTGCGGCAGACGTTGATGGGAGCAGGAGCCTAGCCAGCGACGTCGGCTCAAATATAGCACGACCACGAGCACCAGAGAGAGCAAAGATGATGGAACCTGAATTTTGAATTTACGGAAGGAAGGAAGAGGAGGGCGTGAAGAAAGGAGAAGGTCTGTAGAGGGAAAGACAACTTGCAGAAAAAAAAAAACCCGAAAATTTTTCAAAATGGTGCCTCATTTTCGGCAGATTGTGAGCCTCACGAGGACACGTGTCGCCTTTCTTACCACCTTCTTATTTACCACACTCGAGCACAATGAGTACCCAATATTTTCTCTACTCTTCTTTCCTCTTCTTCTCGACCCAATGCAGCATATTCCTCAACTTCCTGGGAGACAACCCCCCACCAACATAACCCTGTGCACCATCAAATGTCCTAAGCCAAACAATCAAGCACGACCCGACATGCCTATTCTCAACAAATCTCCAAACACATTGATGTCAAAAGATCCCATAAAAAGAAAAAGAAGAAAAGAGCTACTCCGAGCAGAATGCTAAAAGACACCCAGGATTTCCAGAAACCCGGAATGCCCATCTCTCACTTCACTCGTTGCTACAGATGCAGATTCCCACAAACTCAGCACTACGTCAAGTAAAAGCGAAATGGGAGGCACTCAAAACCTGAGGCTTTTGGATCCTTTCGTACTCCATGGAGCGTGAAATCTCCGCAAGGGGGCCCGGGGGGGCGTTCGAAAGCTACTGGAGGAAAACTCGACGCATCACGAGGAACGTGCAATGCCGAGCTAAGCTGCTGCTCCCTAAATCTCTGCTCGCTTCTGGGGTCTCCTCCTGCGTGTGTCGTCTCTTCATCCCGACTTCCAATCCGCTTTTGGTATTTTGCCCACCCAGTCAAAGGAGCGAGAGCGAAGAAGAAGTCGTGTCGCCTTCACGGACAGCGCGGTAAGGAAAAGGGATGGGCCCGGTTGGTGTCTCCTCTCGAATCGAACGATTTTATTAAATGGGTAATTTGTACGAATACACGTTTTGTTTGCTAATGTATGAATTGTCCTCCAAAATTCAAAAATTGAGGAAAAAAGAATTTGAAGTTTCGGAAAATCATGAAAAATTTATATATAAACCATACATGTCGGTATTGATATACTTTTGAAAATTTTCAAGATATTGTATGTTAAATTAAGGTTAAGTTGCGAAAAGGTTTGCGGAAATTAAAAGGCTAAAATAACAACATGTGTTAAAAGAGTAGAATGTAATAACTGATCTAAGTATCCTTAAGGAAAGTTGCATGAAGATGCGCTTTGCCATTAACAAGTTCTCTGCACAGGAACTTTTTGAAAAAAATGTGAAATTATAATATCAAGATCTTCAAAATTGAGTAAAATGAAATGATAATTTTTTTTTTTGGGGGAAAGAAATTTATTTTCTATATATGAACTTTTGGGATAGTTTAACGGTTTGAGCAAGATTTATCCCGAGTAAAATTTTTTCTTCCTTTTATAAGATATTTGAACAATTCTCACCCTTTGGAGATCCGCAATCTAGGCCTCTGATTTTATTTTAGCTAAATTAGTTTCGAATTTTATTTTGATCAAGGTCTCCAGATAATTGTCCTGCGGTTTATTATCTTCTACCATTCAGCTTTTAATAATAATAAAAAAAAAATGTCACATTGGTGTCTGATTTGAGAATGCAATTAAGCGTGCCTTGCACATGGACGGTGCTGTATTTGAATGGGACTTCAAAGAAATACCATCCCTGTTCTACCCTAACAGTACCACATCAGGAGTCTTAGACCTTGAATTTAATGATAAATGCATAAGAAATTTTAAATTTTATTGCGAAAGTAGAATTAGGTTATCAAATTTTCATAAAAAATATAATAAAGTAAAAAAAAATTATCGTGAAAGTGAAATTATTCATCTCAATCCTTTCATTGAATACATATGGATGTTATGTGTGGTTCTCCTTTCCTCAGAAGGGTGGATGAATCTATGCTATCTATGCTATCATGTTTGAAAGAAGGGTAACGAAAATATAGAAGAAAATACAAGAAATTATATTTTCTATCTCTTTCATAAAGAATTTAATTTTGTTTCTTCATATTCAATCCAAACTTTTAATCCCCCATTTCTTTTTACTTTCTCAAATATAGCCAAGAAAAGCATGAACTGAATGCTATATTTTGGTCCTAAATTTTTTTTGGTCTTATGATTTATCTCAAAAAAAGTGCGTCTTAAATATTATCTTACCAAATGGAATCACAACTTTTATATTAATGTAAACCCTACCTCACAAAAATTCAAATGCGTATTTCATTTGAGTGATTTTCTTTTTATAGTGTTGCTTGGTAGAACGATTCTTTTATAAGTTTAATATCATGTGCATGTAACCCTTATCTATAAATTTGATCTAAACGCAGCCGTCTTATTGCATGATCTCAACGCGCGTGAATTTAATACACATGCAACGTTGAATTACGTCAATCTCATCTTATTCGATAATTCATGTGGACCGGACTGTATGCATCGGCGTCGTGTCCTAACTTTTCGAGCCTTTAAACTAGGTTATTGATCGTTGTCTTGTCATCTCTATTCACAAACAATTCCCTCATGGCAATGAAGCTAAATTCCTGTTCATTTTTATTCCTTTATTTGCGGTTGATAACAGTAACTGTGACCCCTCTTGCTCGCACTCAAATCTCCGAAATCACTTTCACTTTGTTTTTCTCCATCGCAAAGTACACCTTCAATGGCATTTCCGGCGATAGCCACTCTCTAAGCCCATCCATCATCTTCGTCCTTATCTCCATGACCGTTTCGAACAGCCCGTCGACTGCCTCTGTCAACCGGTCCGCCCCCTCCAGCAGCACCCCGGTTGCCTTCTCCAACGCGGCTGCCATTTCCCTTATCCTCTCAGCCATATCTCCACTTCCACCTGATGATGTGACCTCATCCATTGCCTCAATCAGGTGCCTAACTCGCGCCTCCACGTCCTCAATCTCCTTTAAGACGGACGTCTTCCTTTCTTTTTCCTGGACGCGCCCCAACTCCGCGATAACCGCCATCTCGATTGTGTGAAAAGAGTCGCGCCAAGGGAACTCCTCTGGGACATGGATGTGGCAGAGGGCCCCCGGGGAAGGATGAAAGGCTGTAGATATGACTCCAGCAACGAACACCGTCACGAAGACGGCAGCATGGATCATGTGGCGGATGGCTCTCTCCACTGGGGAGACCTTCCCCTGTGGAGCCGATGTCCCAATGCTAGCGGCCGGGCCTCTGATCAGCTCCTTAATGTTGCCAGTGGACTTCACAACTCCATCGCCTACTTCGCCCTCCAAATCTACTAGCAAATTTCTCGCTCGACGAATTTCCTCCTCCGATGGGTTGGGGTCTGAGTGGAGGTGCTCAATTGTGATCCTCAGCTTCACGTGGCAGCGATGCAGTCAAGCGATTTCAGAGGAGATGCAGTTGCAAAGATCCAGGACCTTCATGCTTTCAACGAAATACCATGACAAGAGGCTATCGGCTTTGTCCAATTCGAGGTCAGGTAGCAGGGACTTCACTGCAGAATGAGCGAAGTTGAGCACGCTGACAACAGAGGAGAGCCAGGCGAGGCTCACGGAGGCAGGGCTTAGGCCCTGGAGGTGAATGAGGAAGGACTCGTCGAAGGAGCTGAAGATAGAGTCTAGCTCCTCGGGGGTGAGCTTCGCTTCCTTCTTGTCGCCAGAACCAGGAGAGAAAAGGCGTGACAAGGAGCTCAGGTTGATATGCATTTTTGTCAAATATGAGATGGAACGAAACTTTTTTTTCTTCTTTCCCGGAAAACTTGAGATGAGAAAGCGGTGGAAAGTTTTGATGCACGCAGGGCGAGCACAGTCTGCATTTATACAGAATAGGGTTCTCTCTCCTAGGAATGCAAGAGAAATGTGACTATGGAAGTAAATCCTAAACCATTAATTAAGAAGAGATTTCTTGGTAGGTAATTAAAAAGATAAAGACCAAGTGAAGCATTTCTCTTCATGCCTTTCTGGCCTCCTCATATGGTAAGGACGCGCTTTGAGACAGACTTAGCCATTTTATGTCCTAACCAGACTTACCTTTTTATTTGGCCGGCAGTACTAAAAAGGGACTTGGCTAGTATAACAACGCTGTTACAGAAAACTTGTGATTGAGCAAGAAGGACCATACATTCCAGAGTGCACGAACAAAATCTATCGATGGGGCGCCATATCCATCTGAAAATATGTGGTGATTAATGCATTGTCGCTCTTTCAAGAGTAATGGTGCAGTTGGCTTATCAATTTTCTACTAACAATTGCAGCATCGTGTCATCACTGATAATGAAAATATCGATTACTTAACATTCCAATTAAGGAACATATTGACCATTTTTCCTGCATATAAACTATTTAATTGATGATCGAAATGTTAGAAATAAATTAGTAATGGATCATGATGCCTTCATTATCATAATGGTCATCGGCCCTATATAGACTTTCCTTATTTTTTCGAACACTACTTCCTTTTGCTTTGTGCGGTAGAGCGGCAGCCTAGACGAGAAGAAATTAGTTATCAAATGTGGCCCTAGATACACTTTGCTTATATTTCTCAAATAATTATTGTCTTTCTCTTTGTGCAGCTGTGCAAACAAGAGAAAATTTTTCGATAATCAAATTTGGCAAGTAGATAGTCGCAACGAATACACAGAGTAATATACCAATTTAGTTTAGGCAACGAAGGTATTTCAAATGAACCTAAACTAATAAATGGACCGTAAATATGTTGTGTTTCTTTGGTAACAATATTGTTACAACTTCATTCATCAAAGTTTTAACATCTTTGCTATCTATTTGAAGAAACGGTGGTGGTTTTTGTCGATGTTTGTTTGTTCAATTTTATTTATTTTTACTCCTTAGATTTATTAAAGAATTTTGGACTTGATATTGATATTTTTATTTTATGTCTAGAGGTTTTGGTAATATTAAGAAATAAATCTGAGCGGCTAATATCATTTGGGAGGTAATTAAAAGCTAGGCTGCCCCTTTTGTAATTGTTGGAGGCTGCGTCACCGGCCTTATCCTAGTAACACCGGCCTTGTCCTAGCAACTTGAGCTTCTCCGATATACTTTCCTTTTGCTTTAAAAAAAAAAAAAATTATTTTGCTCCAATAAGAAATAGCTACGCGGTTGCCACAAATGAGAGAATTTGTTGTCAATGGAATGATGGAAAAAGTTACAAGAGACATTGTTTAAAGATTCAATGTATTTATTTTAGAATATGGATCGATGCATTTGGTAGGCTTAGGAATGCAAAATTGGTGCCCAAACAGTTATTACCACTTGAGTTCTTGCATCATTCTTGGTTGTTACTTTAAAATTTGTCGAGTTGGTAAATGGAAAGATTATTTGTTAAACTAATCTATCAACTTTTTAAAGGTTATTTAATGATATCTAATTAACAAAATTCTCATAGCATCTTAATTGGCATTTCGACCTTGGCATTCATTTTGATGGATTCATTAGAAGATTTATTAGGCAACCATACGCTGGGAAATATTCTCAAATCATCGTAGCCTTAACGTTTAACTTCTTGCTCTATCGGACTTGATAAATAACTTATAAATTAATTTAATCTTCCGTTCACCACGATTATTGATTAAGTATGATGAAACGCACTCTGATCATCCTTTTTTATTTTATTTTTCCGGTCAATAGTTAGGTTATTCACATTTTTTTTAGTATCCCCATGCTAATTTAACTTTCTGGAGCGAGGAATCCCCGCAAGGTGGGGGGAAGGGGGCGGAGGACGTTCGGAAGCTACTCGGGGAAACCATGACGCATCACGAGGAACGTGCAATGCCGAGCCGACACCCCCGCCCCACCACCCCCCCCCCGGCCCGAGTCTCTGCTCGCTTCTGGGCGTTCCTCTTGCGTGTGTCATCTCTTCATCTCGACTTTCATCAAATCCGCTTTGGGTTCTTCTGCCCACACCGAGTCAAAGCAATGGGAGTGAAGAAGTCATGTCTATTAGGAACGCGAATATACAAAGAGAAAAAATATAAGAAAAACAAGCGAGAACTTTTACATGGAAAACCCTTTTCAAAATCAAGAAAGGGAAAAATCATTGGTGCTGCACTAGGCAATATTTTCACTATCAGTATCAGTATTACAAGCTCAGCGTTACAATTGTAAATGATATTGCTCTATCTATAACAGGAGTTTATGAAATATTACTATTAAAAAAATTATATGTATGCCATCAATAGCAATAAAATCCCTATTGGAGTGCTTTAACATTACAAGACGAGTGATTGCCTAAAATAAATTGTTTTTGCGCTTAAACATTATTTTCATTTATCAGACTCTACAACTCCATCAATCTCTCACTTGGAGGCTAATCTTCCAAAAAAAAAATAAAAATAATAATAATAATAATTTTTCATAGTCTTTATCTTTATAGTCCAAATTCTTCTAGTGCAACGACCGCCCTCATCACTTACCATAGAGGCCAACTGAGGTAATGCACAATCTTAGGGCGCGTTTGATGACGATTCTATTCTCGGGAGCTAATTCGACTATAAATGATTATTTTTTATTATGTTCCTAGGAAGCGATTATGAGTAAAAAAACGTGTTTGATAACTACCTAAATTTTTTTATTCTGGACTAGAATTGCGTTTGATACCGTGCTAATTGATTTTGTTCCAAATTAATTTCTTTTAATTTTTAAATACTTTTTTTATTTTTTATTTTTTATTTTTTACTTTTTTACTTTTTTACTTTTTTTCTTCTCCATTTTCTCTTCTTTTCTTCTTCTTCTTCTTCTTCTTCTTCTTCTTCTTCTTCATTTGGTTAGTCCCTAGACCGGCGACCGGCTAGACAAGGGCCGGCGACACTCACAGAGCGTGGCCGGCCCTCCGCGAGGTCGGCCGTCGTCAGCCAAGCCTCACTGGCAGCTAGGCAAGGCTCGGCCTCACTAGATCTGGCGAGGCCGAGCCTTGTCGGTGGCCAAGCGGGGCTAGGCGAGCCTTGCCTGATTTGGCAAGGCTGAGCCTCAGCGGGGCTAGGCGAGCCTTGCCTAGCTGCCGGTGAGGCTCGCCTGGCCACCAACGAGGCTCGCCCAAGCCCCGCCGTTGGCTGGGCTTGCCTTCAACAAGCTTGCCGAACCTCGCCCTGGCCTGGCAAGCCTCCGGTGAGCTTGTCGGACTGGCGACTGGCGACTGGAGCGGAAGGTGGAGGGCGGCGGAAGGCAGTAGGCGGTGGCAAATGGCGGCGGGCGGTGGTGGACGACAATCGTGGGATGTCAGTAGGCAAGAATGAGACTTTTACTATTTTGATTCTTTTTTTGATTCTCAGACGGGATTCTCAATTCTCTTCCCAATCTGTTCTCGAGAACAAATTTGTTCCGAGGAACAAAAATTTTACTAAACACGATTCTCGTCCCAAACTGATTCTGGGAACAAAAAAAATCAGAATTAGACATTATTTGACACATTGCCAAACAGGCCCTTAATTTCTCAGTGGTGACAACCTTTGTTAATATATCTAATGAATTTTCTACATCAAGAGTCTTCTTCAATGATAAAGTCCCATAATCTATCGATTGACAAATTTGATGATACTTTAACTCAATATGTTTTGTCCTCAAATGAAATACCGGATTCTTTGTAAAACAAATAGCACTATGACTGTCACTGAAAATAACATTGTTATCCTACTTCTTGTCTATCTCCTTCAAAATATTTTTCAACCGAATAATCTCATTACAAGCTTTAGATAAAGCAACATACTCCACCTTGGTGGTTTAGAGAGACAAACATGTCTGAAGTCTAGACATCCAACTAATTGCAATGACACCTAAGGTAAAAACCATAACCTGAGGTGCTCTTCCTATTATTCAAGTCACCACCAAGATTTGCATCAATAAAACCTTGTAAAGTTACACCATTTTTCATAAAATGTAATGACATACATGAAGTATCTCTCAAATATCTTAATAACTACTTTACAGTTTCTCAATTCTTTATTCATGGATTCACCATGTATTTGCTCACAACTCCCATTGCGTGAGCTATGTCTAGCTGAGTACATAGCATAGCATATATCAAAATGCCAATAGCTAATGCATAAGGCACTTTAGTCATATACTCCTACCCTTCACCTATCTTCAATGACTGCTTCTTTGAGAGCTTGAAGTGACTTCCTAAAAGAATACTTTTGGGCTTTGCATTTTGATCTCCGAATTTGTCTAACACCTTTTCAATGTACTTTTCTTAAGATAATGCTAAAATTCCTTTGGATCTATCTTGCATGATCCTCATCCCATGAAATTGATTCCCTACGTGCAAGTCCTTCATCTCAAACTCTTCTAACAATTGCTACTTTAGTATGCTGTTCTCCCTCTTGCTAGATCCTATAACTAGCATATCATCCACATATAACATTAAAATAATATAGCAGTCGTTAAATTTCTTGAAGTAACAATATTGATCCATATCACTTCTAATGAACCCATTATCACACATAAAAATGCTTTTTTGTACTACTATCTAAGAGCCTATTTCAAATCATATAGACTTTGTTCAATTTGTAGACATAATTTTCTTTTTCAAAAACTTAAAAACCTTTTGGTTGTATTATGAAATATCCTCCTCCAAATTACCATGGAGGAATGCAATCTTAACATCTAACTGCTCTAGATGTAAATTCTTAGTGGCAACGATACTTAATACTAATTTGATAGTAGTCAATTTCACAACTAGAGAAAAAATCTCTATTTAAGCAATTCTTTCCTTATGCTAAGACCCTGTTACTACTAACCTTGCTTTGTACCTTTTGTTGCCATCATTTTTTTTTTGGCCCAATACACCCACTTATTCTACAATACTTTCTTCCTATCTAGTAATTGAGTTGACACCCAAGTTTTGTTTTTCTTGAGTGAATCTAACTCATCCTACATTGCTAACTTGACTTAACAAAATCTTTAACCTACATTGCTTCTGAATTTTTTTTTTTTTTTTTTTTTTGGTTTGCTAGCATCAGTCAAGAGCAAATAATGTAATGATGGAGAATATCTTTGTACAGGTTTAGGTGTTCTATTGGATCTTCTCAAAGTGGGTTTAGATGTATGTAATTCTTGTTTTGGTTTTGGATTAGAGTCCAAAAAACAGTTTCAGTAATTTTAACCACAATACTCTTAGGCCCTGTTTGGCAACACTCCAAACAGTGACTAATTCTGATTTTTTGTTCCCAGAATCAGTTTGGGACGAGAATCGCGTTTGGTAAAAATTTTGTTCCCGGGAACAAATTTGTTCCCAGAATCAGTTTTGGAGTAGATTTGAGAAAAAAAAAATTGATTCTACGTCCGAGAATCAAAAAAAGAATCAACACAATAAAACTCTTCTTCTTTCCTTCCGCCATCCCGCGACCGTCGCCCGTCACCGCCCGCCGTCGTCCGCCGCCGCTCACCACCGCCGGCCGCCGGCCGCCGGCCGTCGGCCGCCGGTCCGGCGAGCTCGCCGGAGGCTTGCCTAGCCACTGGTGAGCCTCGCCAGATTTGGCGAGGCCGAGGCTCGCCGGGGCTAGGCGAGGCCCGCCTCGCCACCGGCCAGGCTCGCCTAGCCTGATCGGTGGCCAGGCGGGCCTCACCCAGCCCCGGCGAGGCCCGCCTATCCATCGGCGACACTCGGCCTCACCAGATCTGGCGAGGCCAAGCCTCGGCGGGGCTGGGCGAGTGTCGTCGCGGCGAGGCGGGCGTCGGCGACGCTCAGCCGACGAGGGCCAGCCTCGCCGAGGGCCGGCGATGCTCTGGTGAGGTCGCCGGCCCTCGTTCGGCCGGTCGCCGGTCCGGCGACCGGCCACAAGAAGAAAAGAAAAATAGGAGAAAAAGGAAAAAAAATGAAAAGAAAAAATGAAAAAAGAAAAGGAAAAAAGGAAAAAAAAAGGTTAAAAAAAGAAAAAAAGTAGAAAAAATTATTTAAAAATAAAAAAATAATTTGGAACAGAATCAATGGACACGTTATCAAACGCAATTCTATTCAGAATAAAAAATTTTAGACAGTTACCAAACACGTTCTTTTAGTTAGAATCAGCTCCCGGAAACAGAATCAAAAATAATTATTTCTTGTCAGAATCAGTTCCCGGGAACAGAATCGTTGCCAAACGCGCCCTTAGAAACCTCCTCTAATTTAATTTCTCCGGTCTCCACTATTTGTTTTTTCACACTAGATTCAGCTGTAGATTTGTTTTTATACAACATGTTTTTATTGAATGCAACATCAGTAGTTCTTATTATTTTTCTATTTTATTTATCCCAAAATCGATAACCGAATTAATCATAGCCATGTTCAATGGAATTTTTTTTTTTATAGCTTTTGCATCGAGCTTACCTCTACTTTCATATTACAAGAATATACGAAACACTAATAAAAACTTTTAGATGCGAGGGATTTATTTTCTTTCCACTCCATTCTTCTTTTGGTAGCTTAAAATCAAGTGGAATTGAAGGTCCTTTGTTAATCAGATATGTTGCAATGTTAATTGCATTCACCTAAAACATCTTGGGTAATCTTGCATGCAACCTCATACTTCTTGCACGCTTATTCAAAGTTCCCTTCATCCTTTTAGTAACTCCATCTTACTATGGTCTATTGAGAATAGTTCTTGTCATTCTAATTCCATTCTGTTGGGAATAACCGATCCCCGAAAACTGGATTCGACACCGAATCGAACCCCTAAATCAATGCGGAAGACGAAGCTCGGAAAAACAACATGCATCACCGATCCTAAAGCACACCACGGATTCGAGCGTACCTTTTAGCCACAGATTAAACACCGACGTTGATGGAGGAAGAGAAACTGAGCAATCCGATCCGATGAAGCCTTGAAGGGAGGAAGATCAAGCCGTATGCTTACTGTCTTTTGTTTTTGAGAGAGAGAGAGCGTGGAGAACGTACGTCTTTTCTTTTTCTAAAAACAACGGTATGTTTTTTCTCTCTCTTCTCCCTTTTATACCTCTTTCCTTTCACGGGCCCTATTCTCATGGGCCGAGCTTTTTTGGGCCCAACTTGGGCGGACGGGCCTTAAGCCCAATACCAATAAAAGCCTTCACATTCTCTGCACAAAATTGCATGAACTCCCTGCTATCATATTCACCAATATTATCGAACCTTAGACATTTTATCTTGGGCCAGTCTCATTCTCCACTTCAATTTTCCATCTTTTAAAAGTAGCAAACACATCAGATTTATTTTCCAAAAAATAAATCCATACCTTTCTAATGGAGTCATCAATGAATGTGACATAATAGCACGAGCCTCTAAGGGAATTCACAGGAGCTGGTCTCCACATACTTGTAAGCACTAATTCTAACTTTCCTTTCTTTAGTTCTCTCACAATCTTTGAAAAACTAACATAATTCTACTTGTCCAAAACACAATCTTCACATAAACCAACATCTATGAACTTCAAATTAGGTAGTTTTACCCTAGATGCTAATAATTTCATCCCCTTCTCGCTCATGTGCCCAAGCCTACGGTCCCATGATTTGGAAGTCAGCTTCGGAGTCAGCAACTATTGCGGTTTTTCTACTATTTTCAGTTATGTAGAGTGTTCCTAACTTTGTTCCCAGTGCTACAACCAAAACACCTTTAACTATTTCCAAAGAGCTATCCCTAAAAATAGTTTTGTATTACGTGTTGTCTAGAGATTAGATTTCTCTTAAGTCTTGGAACATATCTGACATCATGTAACTTCCATTGATATCTGTTAGTAGTTATTATATAAACATCACCCTTTCCCATAATATCCAAAAGTTCATCATCAACAAGATAAAAAACTTTCCAAATATTCCAGCAATATAATTGCGTATTAATCCTTTGTATGAAGCATAGTGAAACAATGCATCTGAGTCAAGAGACTAAGATTCAATAAGCCTGTCAATGCTAAAAATTAAAGCATCATTATCATGCATCTCTTCAAGAGCTACATTCATAGATTTTTCTTCCTCTTAATTTCGGTCTCGATATTGAAAAAAAAATTTCTAGGGCTCCACAATCTCGTTTCAGATGGTCTTTCTTCCTCTACCTTTAGTATTTAAGGCAACACCTCCAAATTTACCCAATACTCTTTTGCGAATATCCTTGCTAAGAATCAAATCTCAAATTGCTTGAAGCTTGAACTTTTTCTTTCTGGACAAATTGCTCACTGCAATCACAGTTGCACTTCAACTTTCAGATAGAGAAAATAATAAGATTAAAGCCTTTACCTTGTCATCGAATTTGATATCCACCAAACTCAATTGAGTTGTAATTACGTTGAATTCGTTGTTGTGATGTGTCATAGAAGCACCCTCATCCATCTTCAAATTGAAAAGATGACGCATCAAATATACATTGTTTGATGCAAAAGGCTTCTCGTACATATTGTCGCAACCATTTTTTTTTTTTTTTGTGCCCGATCAAGGATGGGCGCCTGCAAAGGGTAATGGTTCGACTAAGTCTATTAGGCTTAGCCCAAGCTCTCTCAAGCCCACCAATTCATGACTTAATGATTTGATATTTTAATTTATAAGTTAATTATAAAAGGAGTCGCCACTAATTGATTTGGGGTGGGCTTATTAGAAACCCAAGTGAAATATTGGGAGGAATATTCGCTCTTGCGCAACAAGAGAAACTAAGTTCGGGGACTTGATTACACTAGTTAATCATTAATACCCTTCCAGTACTTAATCTTGTTTAAACCTTAAGGCTTTTTGGATTTTTAAAAATCTTTTCTGAAAATATAAATCATTTTTTGCTTTCTTTTTTTTTTTTGACTTTTTTGGATTTTTTGGAAAAACATGGAATTTTTGGATTTTTTTGACTTTCTAAGAAAATATGGGAAATTTTTTTATTTTTTGGAAAATAAATAGTTTTTATATTTTAATTTGAAATATTATTTATATTATTATAATATATTAATATATTAAAAAACGACCTAGGTTAGATTGCCAGTTGGGTTCGGCCCGGGTCATCTGCCGAGACCTAGATGGGTCTGCAACGCAGGCCCAATCCAGGATTTTTCCTCTTTCTTTTTCTTAATTATAATATTGCAATAATATAATATATAGATGACTCGGGTCGGAACCCCGGGTTAAGACCGACCCAGGTTGCCAGCGACTAGCCTAGATGGGCCGGAAATAAGGCCCAACCGGGCCTCATCCCCTAAAAAGAGCCCGCCCACAATCCTACGTTTTAGCTAGACCTGGACGAGTATACCTAGCTTAGCTCACAACCCAAGCCCAACCTGATTCCTAGACGAAACTAGGGGTAAGTATGGTTTGAATTGGGCCAGTCCACCTCCTAACCCTAGGACCAACCCACACAATGTTGGTCCTCAATTTTTGGGACTGAGGACTGGATCGACCCAATGGATTCAATATGGTTTCAAGGTTAACCCAGGACCAATTGATAATTTTTTATTTCTGTTTTGTACTCCTTAAAAAAGCGATTGAGGATCGGATTGACCCAATGGGTTCGGTTCGGTTTTAAGGTCAACTCAGAACTAACTAATAATTTTTTATTTCATTTTTTGTAATCCTTGAAAGGGCAACTGATGACCGTACCGACCCATTGGGTTCAATAATGAGCAAGGTCAGCTAAGAAAGGCAAGTGGTGATGGTCAAGTAGGGTGAGCGTCAAATAGAATGAGCATCGAATGTCGAGTGAGGAGCAACAAGCCAACCGAGCATCGAGCAACAAGTCAAGCGAGCATCGAGCAACAAGCAACACGAGTGACCCAAAGAGAGCGAGGTGAGTGTCGAGTGATGAGTGGAGAAGTTGTTTTTTTTTTTTTTTTCAATTTTAGCAAATTGAAGACTAAGAGGACAAATAAGACAGAGGAGAACGAATACTAGAGGGGGATGCCATAGGGTGCCTTTTAAGACGCCGTGAGAACTCCTCACAAAAACATTTTCCTCCTTCGTAAATTATAACTATTGACGCCATAAAAGACATTAAAAACCTAAGTTATTAAAGAACAATGTAAAATTACTTGAACTCCTCACTAGAGAGCGGTTTAATGTTATTGATGATGTTTATTTTAAGGTTTTCTCTATATAAAAAAATTATAAATAATATATTAGATATATATGTATGATATATATATAAATATATATATATATATATATATATATATATATATATATATATATATATATATATATATATATATATATATATATATATATATATATTTAGGGTTAGTCTAGGTTGGACCGACCTGGAACTCTCAGGACCGAGGACCAACTTGCACAGTGTTGGTCTAGGAATTCTAGGACCAAGGACCGACCTAGTCTTCCTAGAAACTAGACCAAGACTGGTAGAGTAGGGCCGGTCCAAGGTTGGTCCAGGGTTGACCTTGGACTGATACTCACCCCTAGAAGAAACCCTACTCGGCGGGGCTTTCGTTTGACCCGATTGCGACTTGATTTCGCAACCCTCATCTCCACGGCCTCTTTGAGGCGTTGGAAGGGGGGGAACAGTGACTCGACGCCGGCAACGTGGCGAGTGGCAGTAGCCGACTATCTAACAGGGACAGTAGTTAAGGTTTAGAGAGGGGGTGGAGCAATGGTGGCGATGCCAACGAGTGCTGACAATGATTAGGGTTTCAAGCGGGAGGAGAGTCATGATGATGACGCAATGAGCAACGATGATTACCTATCCACAGCGTTGGCATGACGGCGTGTGAAGCGATGACGGTTTGGCACGCCCGAGGGGGGGGGAACTTCGTGACAGGGCTTCGACTTGCTTTTGGATTTTCGGCTCGGGAGTAACCGTGGATTTGGAGGGGCAACAACTCATCATTGGGCAACCACAAGTCCAATGGTGGGGCGATGGTTGGTAGCGAATCGACGGCGCAACCACGTTGATGCAGGTGGCGTCGGAGGACGACGGCTCGACTTGAAGTGATTGGTCTGGGGCTCGGTCATGGCAATGGCGGCGACTTGGCTTTGGCAGAGATCTAGTGCTGCGATGTCAGGGACGGCAACAGCCTGGCTCGGGGTGACTTGGCACGCAGGATTTCCAAATCTCAACCCTTCTTCCTCTGGCCTCTACTCAAATCTTGAACCCTCTCGGACTCGTGCCCCTCCCTCCGGTCACGAGGCCTCCAATCTCCATTTGCAAGTGTTTGGGCCTCCTCCGAAATCTCTCGGGGGAAGCTTTTGAAGCTCGCCTGCATCGATCTTGCTTAGCGTCCTCAGGTGCCCTTTGTCATTGTGGGGGGGGGGGGGGGGCACTATTTATAGGCGAGGGGCAGTCGATCAACGGAGCGTCGACTGCAAATCCTCGCATGCTAACCAGCCTTGGGGCAGCTGGACCGGCGTCGCCTTAGCCACTTGTCCATCCTTTGGCGTGTCCCATCCATTACTAGCTACTCCACATGCATCGTCGTCCGCTTACTCTTTTGGCATCACGCACGTCCGGCTTTCGGCTCATGCATTGCAGAGGGAGGGGAAGAAGATGACAAGGAAGCTAGGGGGCTAGGCCAGGTTAGGAAGAGATGGGCCTTGAGGGTCCATGCGAAAGGGGAAAAGGGGGGCTAGCCACAAAAGGCTTAGCTCGAACGGGCTGCTATTTTTTGTTTTTTTTTGTTTGTTATTTTATTATTATTATTATTATTATTATTATTATTATTATTATTATTATTATTATTATTATTATTATTATTATTATTATTATTATTAGGGATAATACCCTAAAAAACCCAAAACTGGTACACTTGTGACAAATTTACCCCAAACTATTTTTTTGACCACCAAAAACCCCAAACTGGTATACTTTTGACAAATTTATCCTAAACCGGTACACTTGTGACAAATTTACCCTATGTTAGTTTTCGTTAAATTTTATTCTCAAATTATTAAGTTAAATGACACGTGACAGTTAACCAGTGTACCAATTTAGAATTTTACGTTCCGTTTGTCACAGTTTACAATTTTTATGATTTTTTTTGTGGTATTAATCTAATTTAGCATAGGGTACATTTGTCACAAATTTACCAGTTTAGGGTTTTTTGCAGTCGAATAAATTAGTTTGGGGTAAATTTGTCATAAATGTACCAGTTTAGGATTTTTTATAATCAGTCGGGGTAAATTTGTCACAAGTCTACCAATTTGGGGTTTTTCATGGTCAAAAAAATAGTTTGGGGTAAATTTGTCACAAGTGTACCAGTTTGGGGTTTTTTAAGGTATTAACCCTTATTATTATTATTATTATTATTATTATTATTATTATTATTATTATTATTATTATTATTATTATTATTATTATTATTAACTTATCCGAAAAATGGAAAATAAGGCCTAATTAAAAAAAAAAATAATCAAAATTTAGATGTCAACACATACTCGACAACGCTGCCATCAAATCCACTTTTGTCACCTCATTGGCAATGTTGAAAAGCAACATTCCACGCCAATGTGAGACAAATCAAACCTAGAGCTTGTCAATCTAATAATTCCCACTCTTCTTGCTTCATAGAATTTGGTTTCTCTCCAGATAGAGGTTGATACAAGTTCTTCTGATACAACATATCCTCAATCTGTATCTTTTAGAAACCAAAGTCTTTGCCATCGAACCAATCGAGTCTTTACCTTCCCTTCATCCATATTCGCTTCTACTATTTCACCAAAACCAGGCTTTGATACCAAATGTTAGAAACATGAATATATGAAGAGAAAAAATAGAGAAGAAAGCAAGTGAGAATTTTTGCATGAAAAACCCTTCCCAAAATCAAGAAAGGGAAAAAACACAGCGTCGCATTAGGCAATCTTTCCACTATTAGTATTAGTTTTATAAGCTCAGCGTTATAACTATAAAAGATATTGCCCTATATATAGCAAGAGTTTAGGGCATACATAATATGTATGTCATTAGCAATAATAAAATCCCTATTATCTGCTTTAACATTATAAGATGGGTGACTGCCTAAAATAAATTGTTCCTGCACTTGAATGTTATTTTCCTCTATCATATTCCACAACTCCATCAATGTCACCTTCCTACCTTGGCAAACAGATAGTGTAGTGAAGGAAAGGGTATGGGCCCGCTTGGTGTCTTGTTCGGTTCTGTTTGAATTGAATGGTTTTATTAAATGGGTAAATTGTAAGAATACACTTTTTATTTGATTATTTATGAATTGTCCTTCAAATTTAAAAAAAAAATTGAGGAAAAAAATTGAAATTTCAGAAAATCATGAAAACTTTATGTATAAATTGTACATGTTAGTATTGATATACTTTTGAAAATTTTTAGATATTGTACATTAAATTAAAATTAAGTCAAGTGAAGGTTCGCAAAAATCAAAAACCTAAAATAACGAAGAGTAGAATATGATAATCAACCTGAGTGTGCATAAAGAAAGTTGCAAGAAGATGTGCTTTGCCATTAACAAGTTCTTTGCCCAGCAATTTTTGAAAAAAAAAATTGAAATTGCAATTTCATGATCTTGAAAATTGACTAAAATGAAACAATAAAAAAGATGTTCCTTTTCGGAAAAGAAATTTATTTTCTATATATTAATCTTTTGGATAGTTCAATGGTTTGAGCCATATCTATCCCGAGGAAAAAATTTGTTTCTTTTGTAAGATATTTGAACAATCTATGAAACTTCTCACCCATTACAGATCGGTAATTTAGGTTTCTCACTTTATTTTAGCTAAATTATTTTCGAATTTTATTTTGATAAAGGTCTCTAGGTGATTGTCATGTGGTTTATTATCTTCTACCATTCAGCTTTTAATAACCGAAAAAAAAAAAATGTCACACTGGTGTTTAAATTGAGAATGCAATTATGCGTGACTTGCACATGAATGTTGCCGTATTTAAATGGGACATCAAAGAAATACCATCTCTGTTAACAATATGGTATCAGGAGTCTTAGTCTTTAAATTTAATGATAAATGCAAAAATAATTTTAAAATTTATCACAAAAGTAAAATTGAATTATAAATCATCAAAAAATGCAATAAAGTCAAAAAAAAAATTATCGTAAAAATGAAATTATTTGCCTTAGTCCTTTCATTGAATACATCTTATGTTGTGTGTGTATTTATTGGATGAATTTATGGTATGTTTTAGAGGAGTGATGAAAATATGGAAAAAAAAATGCGTAAAATTATATTTTCTCTCTTTCATAAAGAATTTAGTTTTATTTCTTCATATTCTATCTAAACTTTTAATCCCTCATTTCTTTTTACTTTCTCAAATATAACCAATACATGAACTGAATGCTATATTTTGGTCCTAAAATTTTTTGTTTGTTCTTGTGATTTATCTCAAAACAAGTTTATCTGAAAAATTATCTTACAAAATGGTGTCGGAACTCATTTTAAAGTTTAAACTTACATGAAATGTAAACCCTACCTCAAAAAATTAATTGAGTTATTTGATTTGAGTGATTTCTTTTCTAATGTTGCTGGGTCGAATGATTCTTTTGTAAAGTTTAATATCGTGTGCACGGAACCTTCATCTATGAATTTGACCTTAACTCAGCCGTCTTATTGCATGATCCCAATGCACACGGATTTAATACACATGCAACGTTGAATTATGTCAGTCTCATCTTATTCAATAATTCATGTGAACCAGACTTAGACACATCGATGTCGTGCCATAACTTTCGAGCCTTTAAACTAGATTATTGATGGTCGTCATCTTCGTCATCTCTATTCACAACAATTCTTTCACATCAATGAAAACAAAATCTCCGTTCATCTTTTATTCCTTTATTTGCGGTTCATAACAACAACCGTTACATTCTCTTGCTCGCACTCAAATCTTAGAAATCACTTTCACTTTGTCTTTCTCCATTGCAAAGTACGCCTTCAATGGCATTTCCGGCGATAGCCGCTCTCTAAGCCCATCTATCATCTCCATGGCCGTTACGAACAGCCCGTCCACCGCCTTTGTCAGACGGTCCACCTCCTCCAGTAACACCCCGTTTGCCTTCTCCAACGCGGCCGCTATCTCCCTTATCCTCCTAGTGATCTCTCCGCTGCTTCCTGATGCTGCAGCCTCATCTATCGCCTTGATCAGGTGACTAAGGCGCGCCTCCACATCCTCAAACTCCTTCAACATGGACGTCTTCCTTTCCTTTTCCTGGTTGCGCCCCAAGCCCGCGGTAATTGCCCTCTCGATCATGCGAAAAGAGTCTCTCCAAGGGAACTCCTCCGGGACACAGATACTGGTAACATTCACCGGGGAAGGATAAAAGGCTACATGCACGACTCCAGCAACGAACGCCATCATGAAGTCGGCAGCATGGAACATGTGGCGGATGGGTCTCTCCACCGCCGAGACCTTTCTCTCTAGACCCGATGTCCTAATGGTATGAGTCAGGTCTCTGATCAGCTCGTCAATGTTGCCGGAGGACGTCACAACCCCATCGCTGTCTTCTTCCTCCGAACCTACGAGCAAATCTCTCACTTGGCGAATGTCCTCCACCAACGGGTTGGGATTTGAGTAGAGGGGCTCAATCACGATCCTCAGCTTCACATGGTGGTCACGCAGTTGAGCGATCTCGGAGCGGATGCCCAGGACCTTCCTGCTATAGTCGGAATACCACGGCGAGAGGCCATCAGGTTTGTCCAATTCGAGGTTGGGGAGCAAGGCCTTCACTGCAGAATGAGCGAAGTTGAGCGCGTCAACGGCAGAGGAGAGCCAGGCAAGGCTGACAGAAGCGGGGCTCAGGCCCTGGAGGCAAGCGAGGAGGGACTCATCGAAGGAGCTGGTAGATTCCAGCTCCTCGGGGGTGAGCTTCTCTTCCTTCTTGTCACCGGAACGGGGAGAGAAAAGGCGCGACGAGCTGCTCAGGTCGATATGCATTTTCTCAAATATGAAGAAGGAAGGAACTTGCTTTCTTCTTTCCTGGAAAACTGAGACGAGAAAGCGGTTGGAAAGTTTTGATGCTTGCAGGCAGTGAGCACGGGCTGCATTTATACGGAGGAGGGTTTTCTCTGCTAGGAATGCAAGAGAAATGTGATTATGGAAATAAATCCCAAACCATTAATCAAGAAGAGATTTCTTGGAAGGTAATCAAGAAGATAAGGCCAAATGAAGCATCTCTCTTAATGCTTTTCTGGCCTCCTCATATGGTAAGGACGCGAGACGCATCTAGGCATTTTTATTTCCTAACCACACTTACCTTTCCATTTGGCCGGCAGTACTAAAAAAGGACCTGACTAGCATAACAACACCGTCACGGGAAATTTGTAACGATCCAAAAAGGACCATGCATCCGGAGCGCACGCATAAAATCTGTCAGTGAGGGCCCACATCCTTGCGAAGATATGAGGTGGAGAATGCACCGTCGCTCTTTCAAGAGTTGCGGCATAGTCGGCTTATCAATTCCCTGTTATCAATAGCGGCAGTAAGCCACCATTGATAATGAAAATATTGATAACTTAAACGTCCCGATTAAGGAACATATTGACCGTTTTCCCGCGTATAAACTATTTATTTGATGACTGAAAGGTTCGAAATAAATGAGTAATGAACCATGACGTCTTCAATATCACAATAGTCATGTGTATTTCATCGGCCCTAGATACACTTTCCTTATATTTTTTAAGCAATATCTCCTTTTGCTTTGCGTGGTAGAGCAGTGGCCTAAACAAGAGAAAATTAGGTGTCAATTTGGCCCTAGATAAACTTTGCTTATATTTCTCGAATAATTATTTTTGTTCACTTTGCACAATGGCGAAGTGGTGCAAACAAGAGAAGATTTGTCAATGATTGAATTAGGGAAGTAGATAATAGCAACGAATTTAAATGAGTGAGAGTGAAGAAGAATTCATGTCACCTTGCTACCTTAGTAGACGGATAGCGCATTAAGGAAAAGGGGATGGTCCTGGTTGGTATCTCGTCTGGCTTTGATCGAATCAAACAATAAAAGTTTTGCTAATATAACAGTCTTTAGGGTATTGTGAGAATAGTAGTTTATTGTGAAATACAAATTTTTGTAGAAATGGGTTCCACAACAATTTATAATTATTTGTAATTTGATTTTTTGTGATCTAAAATTAACTATTATTATCACAATACATTGTTGACACCTAAAATTTAACCTTTTTATTAAGGGCTTTATCATATATAAAATTATGGATTAATTTTTAACCTCTAAATAAAAATTAATTTTCATTAAATTTTATAACATGTAGACAGTAGGAGCATTAGCATCAGTAGTATTAATTAAAAAAGAAAATCTGAATTTTCTAAAATTAGGTTAAAAAAGTTCTTATTAAAAAATTAATTAATTAAAAGAAAAGTAAAATAAATAATTTTCATTGCATGTGTTTTCATTAAGATGCATTGCATGTAGACATTAAGAGCATTTACATTACTATCGCCAATTATTAAAATTTTAAGAAAATTTTTAAAAATAATGATAATAAAGGCGAGATCAGACCGGGGTACGCCGCCTAACTTCTTTCTTTTCCTTCTTCCTCTTCTCCATTTAGACCCAGCCCATTTTCCTCCTTGTCCATGGCCCAGCCTGCGGACCTCTTGTCTCCTCCTTCTCCCTCACGCATTGCATGCGGTTTGCAAAAAAAAAAAAAAAAAAAAGAGAGAGGAGGTACAGAGGCAAAGGGGGAGCGACAACCAAGGTTGGCAGTGGGGGGCTAGGCCGGCAAGATAGTTGTCAGTGGCAGGGGCCATGCGCGCTTGTCGGCCAGGCTTAAGAGAGAGAAAGAGAGAGAGAGAGAGAGAGAGAGTGAGCTGGAGAGAGGAGGTTCCAGAGGAAGTGAGCGAGCTTGAGGGCGAGGGTGAGCTTGGAAAAAGGGACTGGTCTTCTTCTTCCTCGGGGGAACAGGGCGGAGAGACGGCAAACGGAGAGTGGGAGGTCCGAGCGACTGAGAAGAGCAAGAGAGGGCATCTCTGTCGCGTGCGGACCCATCCAACGACCTTCCCAACGCAAGTTGAACAGGTAAGCTCTGGTCCCCTTGCGTTTTGCTTTGCACGTGCTGGGTCAGAGCTGGTGGCCAAGCAGGCCTCGCTTGATCGGGCGAGGCTCAGCTGAGCTCACCCAGCCGTCGATGGGGCTCGACCTCACGGTAGAATAAAAACTTTCCTGTCATTTGACTTGCAGCAGTAAAAACAAAACAGCCTGGGTCGCTGCGGCCAAATAAGTTACATATTGATGAATGCTGTTGTCTAATGCGGCACTAAAAACATTTTTTTATTTTTAAACAATTATTTCATCTCTGTTTGCATGGTGGCGCAAATGAGAGAAATTGCCAACGACCGAATTAGGAATATAAACGCAAGTGACATGTTTAAAGATTAATATACCAACGTATTCGGTGTCTACATTGAAGTGCGTAGTAAGCTTACGGCTGATTATTGTTTTTATTGTTACGTCCTAAAAATCATCAATTAATAAGAGATTTCAAGTATGAAAAGAAACCCAGATAATCATTAATTAATAAGAGATTTGTGTCAAGGGCAAAGACCACCATCATTTTTCTTAATGAGGAGTAATGACATTAAAAGGGAGATGAACGAAGTGTTAAGGAAGGTTCTCGACGGGGAGGGTAAGTGCCAGGAATGTGCTCGAGGCGATTGACGAGGTTGGGGCATCGGGAGGCGGCAAAGAGAGGTGGTAGGGAGGCTTAGGAAGGCAGCGATTGGACTGGAGAAGGCGGCTGAGGCAATGTCGGGGGAAGACGATCGGCTGAAGGAGGGGATGACCGTAGGGAGTAGAAAGTGCTCAATGAGCAGAGGTTGAGTTTCATTAAAGAAACAATCGTAGGCAATAGAGATGATGGCGATGATGACGATGATGAACTCATATGCATATGAATTAAGTTCACAAGAATTATTGGATAAGATGAGATTTGTTAGGCTTAGGCATTTAAGCAAAACGAAATATAGAGTAAAAGTGAGAAAGGAAAATTTACACATGATGTTTATCCTAATTTACCCTTAAACTAGAGCTACATCCAATAAAAATTCCACTATAATTAATACCTCTCACATTTATGTTTCAACCCTCAATTACAAAAGAAATAGAATATATACACTTAGTATCTATTCATAACCAAAGTCTGAACTGCCAATAAAATATGGATTCAAACTATAAAAGCCCTCTAACAGCTCAAGGGTATTGCCTCGCAACCCCCATTGGGGTGTTCCTCCAACTCAATAATATTATCGGCAACAATATCCATGGTGCTGCGCTGTTGCTTTTGCAACTTTAAGTCAAATAAAAGGAAAGTTTAGTCAGGAAATAAAGAGGCATGACGAGGCACTTTATTTGTCGTGTCATTTATTTGCTTTCAAGAAATCTCTTATTAACTAATACGCTTTGGATTTTATCCGTATCACATTCTTCTTATTCCTAGGAGAAAACACACACCCTATATAAATACTATCTGTACTCATAACACATTTGTCATGGAATCACATCTATGGCCCTGTGTGCTTCCCCAAGGGCAGTTGTCCGCATCCGCATCCCAAGGATATCCCCTGGCGCAATCACCATGCGATCAAGTTGGCAGTTGCATCTTCCTGTCTCTTTCCTCATTGTGTCCCCCGGGCGACTATGTTCGCATGATAGAGTCTGCGGCTATCATAGAGTCAAGATGTGGCGAGGAAAGAGACATGAAGACGCTAGTCAAAAAGGACCTTGACAACATGGAAGTATGCGCGAGGGACGTGTTTGAAGCGATGAATGGATGGGGCATTAGGAGGCAGCTGAGAGATGGTGGGGAGGTTGAAGGAGGTGGTGATTGGGCTGGAGAAGGCGACTGAGGCTTAGGTTGCCAAGGGATTATGAACAATACGAAAAATTCTCTAGCCCAATTGCTGCCTCCTGCAGCCTTCTCACCCTCTCTCCGCCACTCCTTGATGCTACCATCCCATCAATTTTCTCAAGCATATGCCTCCTGCACGCCTCCACGTCATCGAGCTCCTTCAAGACTTACGTTTTCCTGTCTCTTTCCTTGCCGCATCCCAGCTTCGCGATAAACATTTAATTTATCGTGCGGACATTGTCGCCCTGGGGGACATATGGAGGAAAGAGATAGAAAGACACAACAGCTGACTTGATCACATGGAGATAGTCGAGCCAGGGGATGGGATGTGGATGCAGACGACCGCCCATGGCAAGCGTGCAAGGCCGAAGATATGATTCCGATGATGAACACGTTTTGAGTAAGGCTAGTATCTATGCAGGGCGTCTCCTAGGAATGCTAGAAAAAAGTGAACATGGAAATAAAATGCAAAGCGATATTAGTGAATACGACACTTCTTGGAAAGTTAAATAGACACGATCAAATAAAGTATTGTTGAACGAGATTCAAGACATAGTTGCCATCTATTTCTTAAGTAAACTTTCCTTTTATTTGACTTGCAATAGAAAAAACAAAACAGCAACAACACATTGCCAAATTAGTTGCATATTGATGAATGTTGTTGAATTTGAATGCGACACTACAAACACAAACCTTATATTTTTTAAACAATTATTTCCTTTCGTTTGGCACTGTGGCACGGTGACACAAATGAGAAGAAATTTGTCGATAATTGAATTAGAAAATTAGATATTATTAACATGTTTAAAGATTAATATATCGATGTATTTTGTATTTACATTGATGTGCCTAGTAAGTTTAGGTAATGAAAGTAGAGGCTTTTTATTGTTTGGATTGCCTCGCTTGCTTGATATCTTGGTTCGCTAGTCACTAAGTTGCGGAGTCAATCACATGGGAAGATTTTTATCTGCAAACTATTTACGGGCTAAGATTAGTTATGGAGTTCTTGTTAGATATTTAACTAGAATCTCGTAATTAGAGGTCACTAATTAACCTTGGCCAAAATTAATATATTATTTTACCGATAAAATCTTCCCATGCAAATGAATCGACAACTTCATAAGTAACCAACTAAGCATATCAAGCGGGACATAACGATTCAAATAAATATTTGCCACTATTTGCATTGTCTAAACTTACTAAGCACATCGATATAAATACTAATCACATTGATACAGTAATCATTGAATATGTTGCCAGCATCTATCATCCTAATTCGATCGTCAATAAATTCTCTCATTTGCCCTGTCGCTTTGCCACACAAAATGGAAGGAAATAAATGTTTCAAAAATATAAGGAAAGAGTTTGTAGTGCTGCATTCAACAACCACATTCATCAGTATGTAATTATCTGGATAGTTTAAGTTACCGAAACTTTTTGTCATCCCCGGGTGACCAGCCGCTGCCGATTTGCTTCTGCTGCTGCAAGTCAAAATGAAAAGAAAGTTTAGTTAGGAAATTATTATTATACACATATATATGTAACTCGTTTGGATCATTTGGATTATCAAAACTCATCAATAGCATTAGGCATGGGCTCCTTCAAGAAAGCGTCTTCCTGTCTCTTTCCTTACCGCGTCCTCAAACCGCAATAATCGCCACCTCGATCTCGTGGACAGAGTCGGCCCTTGGAATTCCTCCAGGATGCGGATGCGGACGCAGACGAACGCCCCCGAGGAAGCGCGCAAGGGCCGAAGATATGACTCGGGTGACAAACGCCATCACGAAGTGTGGATTGCACGGCGGACACCGAGAGCAGACGAGATGCCATTGTGGCCGTCTAATTTCACGCTGCAGATCAAGCATTTCACCACAGAGTAAGCAAAGGTAAGTAGGTCCACGGCGGCAGAGAGCCGGGGCAAGCCCACGGAGGCAGGGATCGGGCCCTAGTAGAAGGAAAATGGAGATAGATTCCAGCTCCTTGCTGGTGACCCTTCTTGTTGCCGGGAAAGAGGGAGCAAACTGAGAAAAGAAAGGGGTGGAAAGTTTTGATGCGTATGGGCTATGAGCATTGGCAGCATGTATATAGGGCGTGTATTTCTGCTAGGAATGCAAGAAAGATATGACTATGGAAAGAAAATCCAGAGAATCATTAATTTATAAAAATTTCTTGGAAAGCAATTAAAGGAATGGCCAAATAAGGCGTCTCTCTTCATGCTTTTATGAACTCCTCATATTGTAGGATGCAGTTCAAGATATACTTGCCATTTATCTTCTTCTTTTTTAACTAAACTTCCCTTTTATTTGACTTGCCACAGAAAAAACAACATAGCATGCAGTAGTAAAAAGTATCGGCTATTGAAATGATCCAAAAATGTTATATATTGAGGCTTAAACATGGACAAAAAAGTAATAAATAATATGGGGTCTATTTTTTCAAGAATTTATGACTGACAACATATTATTACTTTCACAATAGCTCAAAGATTATTATGTTAGCAAAGTTTTATACTTGTTAACATGTGAATTTTAGCCCACAATTGAAATTTTCGTTCTTGTTAAAATAACAAACAAATAATAATAATAAAAAGACAGCCCCATTCCGCCATCTGTCCATTTGCATTGGCCCATGAAGAAACTCAAACCCGTGCCCATAACATTTGGCCTTTAAAGCTTTCATCAACACCCGAGCTTAATAGACCCATGGTTCCTCAGCTCATGAGTTACAATTAGACCGGTCAATCGGTGGATCGGATTGAATCGAAAATGGGTCGATATAAATAGACTAATTTAATCAATTTTGACTTATTTTTATATAATATAAATTTAATGACTCATACTCAACTTGACTTGACCCATATTATTAAAATATTTCTATATTTAACTCAATGTACAAAATCATATTCAAACTAAGATAAAAGTGCATAGTGAAACACTTCTATATTTAACCCAATGTATAAAAAATCATATTCAAATTAAGATAAGAATGCAGGGTCAATGAGAACAAAACAAATGAGAGCCATAAAGAATGAAGAAAGAAAGGAATGAGTTGGGTCTGAATAAATTAGAAATCCATTTACGATCCATTTAACACTTCCATTATGTTTAAAGCCATTTATGACCCATTTAATATTTATGAGTTAAGAAATGCACTCCATATATGCGTTGTTGGGCTTTTTAAAGGGGGCGCCATTCTCACGCCTGAGAGTTGGGTTCACAGAGAGCTCGAAAGGAGCGTGGACGTCATTGATGCCTCAGAAATAAACAGGAGAACACATAAGGTGACGGACCTGAGATATCCCTCTCGACAGTCGATTCCCGGATCTATGCCTCTCACTTTCAGCTCTGTCACCGTCTACCGATTGTCTACCCGATTGTCTACCATCTCTCATCAGGAACAGCCACCGTCTGTCCGTCAAACCCCACCTTGCTCTCCATCACAGCCTCAGCGGTGGCGGAGCAAAGCATCAACGCTCATCACCACCAATTGAACTTCTCTCATGCTCTTTCTTTCTAGTCTGCAGCACTGGAGATACCTTTTAAGCTCAAGATTTCATACTGTGCAGGAGAATTCACAACAACAACCACAACAAACTCTCTGAAGCTTAGAGCACGCGTGAGAGCTGAGGAACCGAGCAAAGCAAGAACACACACAAACCGAGTAAAACTCTCTCTCATCTTCAACGCTCTGGATCATGTTCAGCGTCCTTGCCCATTGTTGAAGCCAGTCACAGTTGCATATCTTTCTCGAGCAATTTCATGGCTGAATCGCTTTGTTGCCTAACTTCGTCACTTCGTCGCTGCGCAGAGGAGGAATCAAAGTTCGAAAGGAGGTGATTGATGAGCACGGAGTACTTCGAGTTAGTTCAAGACTTTCTCAGCAGCACCGATCATCAATGGTGATGCATTGAGGACGTCTCACTAGTTTTAACAGTCAACCGTGACCACAATCACATCTTGTTCAGGTAGGAGCTCATGCTCTGTTTTTGGATGTTCTTCATACATAGCAGAGGCAAAGGAGTCCGGTTGAGATTTCTGTGAAAATTGTGCTGGATCAGGATCTATCAGCGACATAAACACACTCCATTGTTGTTGCTGTGATAGTCTGAGTTTAGATTGATGCTTAGATATTGCATTCTTGCTTCTCGGTTGAATTGATTGCTATATGTTTGTTAAAATGCCCGAACGAACAGTGTTCAAATATAAAAAGTGCTATTACGTCTTAGTGGCCGATTGATCACTGTATGTTTCAACTGAGGACGTATGTGTTCGAACTTCTCATTACATCCTCAAATCGTAACACTACAATCCATGCCCAACACCTCCATATACCATGTTTACTTGATTCTTGTCAAAATAATGTTGCCTAGTCTTTCGGTGTTACAAGGATGTATGGTAATTGATATACAAAACATATAGATCTTTTGTTGATATAGTGCCTTGTTTGTCTTGTATTGAAAAGATATGAGTGATGGTTACAAACTAAGAGGTGTCTTTTCTACATCGAAAAAATATAATGGCGATTATGTTTTAACTTGTTATTGTTTCAAACTTATAATTTTTGCCTTTGAAAGGCTATATCTTTTCGGAAATAAAATTTGGAATGAAAAAAATTGAAAAAAGAAATAAAAAATAGTTATTTTTTAAGGATAAATAGTACGGAAAATCTTAAACTAGACTTTAAACTAATTTTCTTTTTACCGTCGAAAACCCTAAATTAATACGCATGTGATGTATTTACTCTCTATTAATTTTCATTAAATAATGCCACTAGATTGCTAACTTGAATGCACATGGCAAGTCTATGTGGATCAATTAATGGTTTAATGCCATAAAAAAATCTCAAACTGAGATGCTTGTGAAATAAATTCATGCCAAATTAACTTTTTCACAAAAAATCTTAAATTAGTACATACATGACACAGTTTTATCAAAATTTACTGTAAACTAACGAGAACTCTATATCATATTCCTCTTTATCAAGTCCTTTGTCATTGTCTTTGTCTAAGGTTGTGAAAATTATGAACTCCATTTAGCAAGAACTCTTTCGTGACACTTTTAGTAACTCTAATAGCGCTCTTGACAAGATGACTCAACCAAGTAGCACTATATGGCTGAATCACTGCCGAATGTGACATCTCATGTAAGAATATATTGTCTTGGTAGAGCAATTACGTACTAATTGGCACTATTTTAGTTACTCTAGTAGTACTAATGAGATACAGAGTAACTACATATTGTCTTTATGGAGAAAAGATTTAAAGCATCCATACCTTTCAAACTCCATATCTAAGAGTGTCAATTTTGACTAGCCAAACAATCTAGTACAATAACTTATTTAATCATGCCATTTAGATTGTAGAAGAAGGTCGAAAATCCATAGAGGATTTCAAATTTGTTATGCAAGTATTGAAGGAAGTAAATAAAAAAGATTCAGATTACGAACCTCGATCAAGCTAAAGAGCACCCAATCAATTTCTATCCAAATGATACTCAAAGCATCCAAATAAAAGATCCAATCCAAGGAAAGAGACCTAGTCAATCCAGAGAAAATGAATTCCAGAATCCAATTGATACCAAGGAAGATTTGTTGATTTTACATTAAAAATAAGTCGCTGTGTATGGTTTGGATTAAAAAATTCAACGCAATTTAGTTCAAAACTTACAAATGTTTTTTCACTAATAACACAATATAGTTTTCTCATATATTTATTTTCAACTTGAACTCTAGCATTAATTTGTTGCTAAATTAATGCATTTGAACTTCTTGTAGAAGAAAACAATATGCTAGGATGAGGGCACAAGAAATTCATTGATTTTAACTCACTTGGGCATTTAAATCAAATGGGTCATTGTAGCTACTCTCAAAATCTAATTTGATTTCAATTGTTCATAGGAAGATAATTGAGAAAAGGAATTTCAATCATCATTGTTACATACTATTGGACAATTTTGTTTTGAAATTTGAAATGCTTCACTCTACATTGACTTTTGTATTTGTATGAAATAATATAGGATCATATGTCATGGTCATGTGAATCTTCTTAATCAACCAAACATTTGAGCTACATCAAGTAAAATCTGTATGGAATTAGATCAAAAGACTTTTTTTTTTTTTTATTTCAAACATTCACATTGACTCATGCGATCCTTAGACTAATCTTGTAATGTTTTAGGACCTTGCACATCTTTATCTATGAGATTTGAATCACAAGATAACTTTTTGTCTACTAATTCATTATTCATATTATGATCTTGTCTTTAATTCATATATTTTTATTAGAATTAATATCACTTGTCTTGATTTAGGTCATTAGAGAATCCTTCTAGAGCAATTTGATTTGATTGAAAAGAATGAAGAGCCATTCAATACACAATGATTTCATTATAAGTTGCAAAGTCAAGATCTCAAGCATTTTTCATTTTTGAATTTTAATAGATCTTTCTAATGACATTGATGATTTCTTTCTAGTTAGCTTAATATTTTGCTACATGTGATTAGCTATATTTACATATATATATATATTATTATTTATTTATTTATTTTACATTTAAAAAATTTCACTAATTGGGCTTTGTGAGAGTATCCCTTTTTTGGTACATAAAAACAACGGGGAAAAATTGGATAGTTAATCCAAAACCTCATGTACGAAATATAATTGAATGTTAAACTTTTTCAATAAATAATACCAAAAATTACCTACATGTCACATAAAAAGTGGTTATGTGACATCTTTAAATTGCACTTTTCAACAAAATTTATGGAATTGATTGCATTTTTCAAAGATGGTATGGGACATGATTGAACCAATCAAGATGTTTAGAACTCAATTATACTTCCAGTAAATGTTTAAAACTTGATTGAACCAATTGTAAGGTTTATGACTCAATTGCATTTGTACATAAGGTTTAGGACTTGTAGTGTGATTTTCTCAAACAACTCATACATAGTTTTGTTTATGTGCAAATCACATAGGCATCGCCCTCATATTGTCGTGTTCCTTCGCTTTTTTGTTCTTGCATTTTTTTTTGAAAGAAAATTATATTCATTAGTCAAAAGGATACACAATAAGCACATAGATTTCATGACAAAGTAAATCGAAATTGAGCAAAACCCAAAATACTGCAAAACAAAGCCAAATCAGAAAAAATAAGGAGGACCAATGAAATACCATGAAGGTTAAACACACATGTGTTCCACAAGAGCAGATTTGTCAAGCAAAATAATTGATGGTTGATCATTGAATCTCATATCTTCGCTAGTGATGAGCACGCCCTGAGAATTCTCTCTTATAATTATGGCGTTACTTGTTGGCTATGCATGCCTAGGTGCAGCTTCCTTTACACTATTGCAGTATGGAAAGAACCAAACCAAGTTGAACAAACACAGGTCTATTATTTGGAAGAGCAAATTGTCAAGATTTAGCGAGACGCCGAAACTTCAACGATCACCATTGAAGTTGAAGGCAAAGGACTTATACACGGACAGAACAACAGTGTATTGAATTCCCAAAAGTATATTTGTCAAACTCATAAATCTAGAATTAGATCGGAAGAGTTCAAACTCTTTGATCTAGAACTAGACAAGAAAAGAGAACATCCAAATCTAAATAAAGAGAGAACTAATAACAAGTAAAGAACATTTTTCCTTATCCCAATTGCTTTTATAAACAACCCGTTCACCCCCTCCCCCAATCGGTCCACCCTTCAATATCACCCCAGTCGCCTTCTCCAGCCAATCACCACCTCCCTCAACCTGCCAATCCTCTCTCTTTCGCCTCCTGATGTCGCCATCTCATAGATTGCTTCAAGCACGTGCCTCAGGCACACCTACACATCATCGGGCTCCTTCAAAACTTGCACCTTCCGGTCTTTTCCCTCGCCAGATCCACTAGAGTGACATTGTCCAAAGTGAGTCAGTAGTTATCGCAGAGACAGGACACAACAAGGAAAGAAACAGGAAGACCCAAGTCTTGAAGGGGCTCGATGATATGGAGGCATGTGCGAGGCACGAGCTTGGGGCAATTAACAAGATGGCGGCATGGGAGGCGGCGGAGAGAGGGTGGAGAGGCTGAGGGAGGCAGTGATTGGGCTGGGGAAGGCGACTGAGGCAATGTCAGAGGGGTTGGACCGATTGAGGGAGAGGGTGAAGGGGTATACAAATGGTACTTAGGACATAGTCGCACGAGGGGTACTCCCGAGATGCGGATGAGGGCGACTGTCCCTAAGGGCGAAGATATGATTCCGGTGATGAGCGGATAGTCTTTATATAGGGCGTGTGTGTCCCCCTAGGAGTGCAAGAAAAATGTGACTATGGAAAGAAATCCGAAGAATCATGTGTTAACGAGAGACTTCTTGGAAAGTAATTATAAGACGCGGTCAAATACCGTGTCTCATTTCATGCTTTTCCGACCTTGTCATGTCTAGGACCCGGTTCAAGATACAATTGCCATTTTTGTTTTACCTAACCTTTCCATTTGTTTAACTTTGCAATAGCAAAACCAATAGCAACACAGCGCCATGGATATCATTACTTATAATATTTTCGAGTTTGGGCATAATATTATTGCATGATTCCAGTGCATGTGAATTTAATACAAATGCAATGTTGAATTTTATGAATCCCACCTCATCCAGTTATTCATGTGAATCTGCATATATGAGTCATTATCGTCATCGTTTTTTTTTTTTTTTTTTCCGCAATGACACACACTTTCCTTTCATTTATCCCTTTATTGCGGCACATAACCCCAGCTACTACACGCTTTTGCTTGCGTTCAAATCTCAGGTATCACCTGCACTTTTTTGTCCTAAGGCAAAGAAAGAAAACCTTCGGTGGCACCTTCAGGATGGCTGTTTCGGTGCGTTCCCTCTCAACAATATTCTTATGCTTTATGCTTTAATCGTGTTAGTGCCACATAAAAAAAGAAAATAGTAAAAAAGTAACGTCAATATTTTCTATTAATAATTTGGATGGAGTTGACGGAAGAACGTGATTTCATCAATTTAACAAATTGTAGGATTTAATTGTACTTTTTAAAAGTTTTAAGACTCCATTATACTTCCGTACTAATTTTAAGACTTCTAGTACATTTATT
Source organism: Eucalyptus victrix (assembly GCA_016097545.1). Lineage (NCBI taxonomy): Eukaryota > Viridiplantae > Streptophyta > Magnoliopsida > Myrtales > Myrtaceae > Eucalyptus > Eucalyptus victrix. The sequence goes on from CM027844.1 coordinate 15,865,825, forward strand.
TATTAGATTTATAGAAATAGATCCATGTACATTGTAAACTTAGGAATGAAAATAGTACATGATGTTTTATTATCACTTGGGTTCTTACATCATAGTTGTATTGGGATAATATTCCCATGGAATTTTAATGATTTCAAAACTATATTTGGTACTAATATTTATCAAGATGAATGTATATGGTCAATTAGTTTTACAAATATCAATGTCTCTTTCGAAATAGCAATGATGAGAAACTAAGCTATGATAGTTAAGATGAACAAGCACCAATGTGAGTGTTATCTCATGATAACTTGGAGGCACTTATGTCAAGGTCGAGTTCTTGTGAATCTTTGGTTACTAGTAAAAATGTCTCTCGTCTTGTTTTTCTAACTTCCTAATCAGACCTTCCTTCCCAAGAGATTTCAACTTGATTCATATGCATTTGGGCCATACGACAATTTTCCAATCCTTTAAATTATTATTCAACACCCTCGTGGTCGTCATGTCTATGCCCTACTATTTGTTCTGCAATTAAGTTATATCTATCTACCCATATGTTCTTTTTTCTCGGTACATGACAAGACTGCTGCATCCTTCCGCTCTAATCGCAGGCAGCTCGCTAAGTTGTGCTCCATAGCAAAAACACCTTTGCTTAGTTGTTCTTGTCTGGATTCGTTGGCTTCTTCGGCAACGGTAGTTTCTGCTTGCTCACTCTGAACTCATCTACCATCTCCTTCCTTATTATCGTCACCGTCTGGAACAGCTCGCTCACCCCCTCCCTCAGCCGGTACGACCCCTCTGACATTGCCTCCGTGGCCTTCTCCAGTCCAATCACTGCAATCCTCGGCCTCTCCGCCTGGGCTGCCCCGGATTCTCATTTGATTTGATTGCTGCCTCTCCTGATGCCGCCACGTCCTCGATCGCCTCAAACACGTGCCTCGCACTTGCCTCCATGTCATCAAGCTCCTTCAAAACTCGCATCTTCCCAAATCCCGACAAGATTTTATCTCTAAACTAATCTATTAATTTGGCTAAGGCTAACTAATTACCGCTAAATTACGAAATTCTTGTCAGCCTCTTAATTGACAATAGATTTACATTTGTTGTAGTTCATTAATCCTTTTTTAGAGGTTTTTCTACCATCAGCCTTAATGTTTAGAATAAAGATTTTGATGAATTTCACTAATCTCTATAAATGAGATGAAGATAAAGATGAGTATGTGCTTATCTACTATTTCCATTGATATTTTTTTCTTTATTTTGAGACATTTTGGTTATATTAGGTAATAAATCTCAATGGCTAATTACCATTTGGGAGGTAATTAAACGTTGGGGGTCAAGTAGGAAGGTTTCTCTATATACTCTTTCTGCCCCTTTCGAGACATTTTGGTTATATTTGGTAATAAATCACAATGGCTCATTACCATTTGGGAGGTAATTAAACGCTGGGTCAAGTAGGAAGGTTTCTCCTTACACTCTTTCTGCCCCTTTCGAAGTTGTTGAACACCGTCTCTATGGTCTTGTCGTTGTAACTAAGGCCCTGCATGGTAACACTTCTGAAAAGTGTTTATAAACACTTTTTCTGTTTTTTTGTCCCAGGGAACAAAAAAAGAACAGAAACGCGTTTGGTTGCGTTTCTTTTCTTTTTTTGTTTTTTTGTTCCCGAAACGAAAAAAGAGCGTAAACGAGAAACAACAAAAAGTTGTTTTCGTTCGAAAACAATTTTCAAGAAACAATTTTTTGTTTTTGTTTCTTCTTCTCTCTCTCCTCTTCTCTTCTTTCTCTTTGGCCCGTCGCCGGCCTCGGCCATGGCCGGCCGTCGAGGGCCGGCGACGCCGTCGAGGGTCGGCGACCTCGCCGGAGCGTCGCCGGCCCCTGGTGAGGCGAGGCGTCGCCGGCGCGGTCGAGCTCGAGCCTCGCCGGCGCGGGCGAGCTCGAGCGTCGCCGGATCTGGGCGAGCCCGAGCTCGCCCGGTAAGGCGAGGCTCGGCCTCGCCGCGCCGGCGATGCCGAGCCTCGCCTTGGCTAGGCGAGCTCGGGCTCGCCCGGATCCGGCGAGCCCGAGCCTCGCCGAGGGCCGGCGACGCTCGGCCTCGCCCGGCCAAAGGCGAGGCCGAGCCTCGCGTGGCCGGGCGAGGCCCGGCCCGTCGGTCGGTCGCCGGAGGCCGGCGACCGGCCGAAAGAAAAAAAGTAAAAAATAAAGGAAAAAATGAAAAATGAAAATAAAAATATAAAAAAATTAAAAGAAACAAAAAAAGAACAAAAATGTACCAAACGTGTTTCGTTTATTTTTTATTCCTGAACAAATTTACCAAACGCATATTTTTGTTCAAGAAGTGTTCCCGGAACGAAACACTTTTTTTTTTTTGTTCCCGGAACGAAAAAGAACGTAAACGTTACCAAAACCTAAGCTTTCCCTCAATACTCTTTACTTTTATTTTTAATATGATATTTTTGTTTTAACAAGAAATAGCCATGTGTTGCCACAAATGAGAGAGAATCTATGGCTAATAGAACGATGCAAAAAATGTTGGTAACATTTTTAAAGATTAAAGTTCATATATCTAGAATTTACTGTAAACTTAGGAATGCAATATAGTGCTAATTAGTAATTATCATTTGTGTCCTTATATCATGCTTGGTTGCTAGACCTATGAAAATGGGTCTTAAACCCATGTATGACCCGTCTAAGACAAAAAAAGGTTAATATATGAAAAACCCTAAATCAATACACATGTGATAAATTTAATCAAAATTAATTTTTAACCATAAAAAATCCAACCTAATACATGTGTAACAAATTTGAAACCTCAAATTAGTACATTTGTAACAAATAAACTCCCTATTAAATTGGATTAATATTAAAAATAATCATAAAACCGATATACTTGTAACACCCAAATTAGTATACCTATTAACTCCCATGTGACATCTAACTCAACAATTTGACAGTAAAATTAGCTAAAATTAACAGAGACTAAATTTGTCACGAGCATACTAGCTTCAAATTTTTAGTAGTCAAAAAATTAGTTTATGATAAATTTTTCACAAGTATACAAATCTGTGATTTTTTATGGTCAAAAAATTAAGTTGGGGCATTTTGTCACAAGTTTACAAGTTTAAGGTTTTTCATGATATTAACTTTTTAAGATCATATATAGGTCACTTTAATTTTAAAGAGCCTACCTTAAATGGATTTTAAAATTTAAAGCCCAAAATAAATTGGTTTAAATGGGTTGAGTTTGGAACTCATTTCCAACCCACTAAGCTCACCACACACTCCCTCCCTCTTCGGTCTTATAAATATATTTTTCTAAAAAAATCGAAATTGTAATTTTTTTTTCCTTTTTTTCTTTTTTCTTCTTCCTCAGTTGGTGGTCAATGACCAACCATAGGCGAGGGATAAGCTCTAGCTCGTTGATGTCTAATGCTGGCGAGGCTCCAGCTCGCTTGTGGCTTGTCACTGGTTTTGGCAATGGTCAACAACTAGCCGAAGAAAAAGGAAAAGGAAAAGAAAGAAAATAAAAATAATTAAAAATTGCATTCTTATAAAAATATAAGATAAGATAAAAGTAAAAATAAAAAAAAAATATTAAATGGAGTACATGTAGGAAAATTAGATTTTCCACAGAAAATATTTTCTATTTCATTTTTAAATTTCAGCCAAACATCGGAAAATATTATTATTTTCCTAGAAAATGACTTCCTAAAAATATTTTCCAAAAATGTTACATTTTCCACAAAACAAGCGAAGCCTCAATTTTTTTAAAACAAATTGCAAATATTATTCATTAGATTTGTATTGCATGGAAATGTTTTAGTAATATATTTTTAAAAATCATAATAAACAAATTTTCTTATATTGGGTTAAATATGTAAGAGTTTTAGCTATAAGGGTTGGACTAGATGTGATTTAGGTATGGTTGGGTTGGACATAGGTCAAGAAATTTACATTACAAATAAATGAATCATAATGAGTTAATGAGTCAATTTGGGTCTGATCATTTATGACTTAACCTAATCCCAAAATGACCCACCTATTTGACAGGTCTACTAATTGATTCTTAAAATTTGTTTGAGTTGGCAAGTGGAAAAGACCTTTTTCTAAACTAATCTATTCACTATTATAAGGTTAGCTAATGGCATTTAAATTAAGGAAAATGTCACAAACAGTCCACAAACTTCCATTTAATGTGCAATCTCATCCCTAGACTTTTAATTTATTCAATTTGATCCTTGAATTATTAATAAATGTCGATCTAATCCTTAACTATTTGAAAATTGACCAATTTCGCCCCTAAGCTTTCGATTTACTCAATTTGGTCCCTAAACTATTAACAAATGTTCCATCTAGACCTTCCGTTTGTTCAAACTATTAAGTGGTGACATGGCGCATTAATTGATGACATGTAACTAAGTTGGATTACTAGAATTATGAGTCAATATATATCTTTAAAAAGGAAAACAAATTATGAGTCAATTAGAGATGAGAACACTTATCACAAAAGCAAAGAGAATAAGTGGTTCTGTATTTATTTATTTTTTGGATGGTGGCCACAATTTGACCTAGTTTAAAGGTAATTTCCATGTGGATATTCCACATGTCCTTTTTTATTTTATATTTAAGAGACTAAAAGCCATGGAAGCCAATTTCGTTAACTTTAACTAACGGAATGATGAAATTGGTCAATTTTCAAATAGTTAGGGACTAGATCGGACATTTATCAATAATTCAAGGATCAAATTGATCAAATTAAAAGTCTAGAAATGAGATTGCACATTAAGTGGTAGTTTAGGGACCAAATTGAGCAAATAGAAAGCTCAGGGATGAAATTGAACATTAGATGAAAGTTCATGAACCATTTGTGACATTTTTCCTTTAAATTATGAAGCATCTTTTAGGCATTTTGATATGTGCATTCACTATGGCGGATTCATTAGTATAGATTTCTTAAGCAACAATATGCTAGCAAAATATTTTCATAACACGAAGCTTGCTACGATTTAGCTGAATTGCTAACTTCTAACCCAATAATCTTCATTCGCAACGATTATTGATTTTAGAGTGGCAAAATGCACTCTCGTCTTCACTTTTTTTTTTTTCCAGTTAATAGTTACGTTATTCACGTTTTTTAAGAGGAAACCCATGCTAACTCTAAATTATTTGATTATTCGTATATCCTAGTTTTTAATTATTGGATTGCATAAATAATTGGCCCGTCTAGATGATCCATTTATTTTTAATTTTTATTGACTCTACTCTGTAGATAAGTGCTTTGTCATTGAGAAGAAAATATTTCCATCTGAATAATTATCTTCTCATAAAATAAGAGATTGAGATTTAAGTACACACGAGATCTTTTCCGCCTTTCATTTATAACTAAAATATTAATCTACGTGTTATCATGTGGCAAATAATTTAACAATCACAACATTATTAATTTCACAATGAAGATCCATATAAATATAGGGAAATGATAATCTAAAGAAGAAAAAGGACAAATGAGGCAGGAAGTCACATGTAACCCCAAAACTCACATTAGCTATATAATAATAGAACGACGGACTTGAGTAGCCTGTTGAGGAAGAAAGCACTCGGTCAATCGACCATTATGTGGATTTTTTACCACTAAAAGTGAGATGTGTTTCCGATGTAAAGAGTTTGAGAATTTGCTTATCTATTTTTTCTTTTTTTTTTATCATTAGTTAACTAAATGTAATATTCAAAGTTCCCAAAGACATTTATCTACTTTCTTTTATTATTAATCAAATAAGTGTACTATTAAAAGTTTCCAAAGACATTTTTTGTGGGATTACAGTACTTGGATTTGATCGATAGGCTGTCCATATAGACATTATGCACGTGCACTAAAAACAAATACGATATTGTCAGTAATCTTGCTATGCTTCCTCTATATCCTCGGCCCTCAGGTAATCACTTTCGTTAGAATGCCGCGTCAAAGCTAAGTTGAACCCACAAGATTGACAAAGCTAAGCTGACCCGAATCTTAATCCATAGCTTTTACATTAGCAACTTAGAGGGCCGAATAATTTTCATACAAGAAGAATATTATAATTTTCTTCACGGAAGACGGTATTTTCACCCCGCAGTGTACTGCTGGGAATATTATAAAACATCCCATGGATTTTGGAGTAGTAAATATTTGCCCCCGAGCTTTTGACTGTTGAAAAATACCCCTTTCATTTTGTTGCAATTTGTTTAACTCTCTATGATTTTCTAATTAGTATATGTAATGCTTATGATTTTTATGTGGTAAAAATATATTTTCATCTCATTTTCTAAAGGAAAATCTCTTTTACTCTTAATTGCTGTAAAAAACAAAAACATAAAAAAAAAAATGAGATAACTAAATTAACTAGAATACCAATAAAGGAAGTATCAATATCAACAATAAATCAAAATGATAAAAGAATGTAAAAGTTTGCCACTCAATAGAACTAAATAAGATACTTTAAGAAAAAGAATAAACATGAATTAGATAAGAAGGGAAAAAGCCTCAATACCAAAAAGGTAAAATAACAAAAAAAAAAATTGGCTATTCAAAAGGTTTATTAAAGCAAAGCAAGGATTGATTAATAAAACTATTTAATAAAATTATAAAAAGAGAAGTGATTAACCAAAATCCATGATTTTTCAAAAATATTTTATATAATAATTATTATGTTTATCTACCATTTAAAATACTTCGTCATTTTCACATTTTGTCAATGGGGCCTTAAAATATATTATTATTTTTATTATTAAATCCATTAGTCTTTAACAATTTTTATTGTTAATGTTATTATTGATAGTTATTTCTTTTAATTAAAATTTATTTAGTTATTTATTTTCTTAATTATTTTAATTTTTCATTTTTTTACAAAAGTCAAGGGTAAAGAAGTCTTTCTATAAAAAATGATTTGACAGTCTACATTTACCCTTTAAAAGTCATATGCATTCCACATGTTATTGGAAAATACAGCAAATGGGTAACGACAATAACAAATTGAAAATTCAAGGGCTAACGATAGTCATTGAAAGTTTTCAAAAAATGTGTACTACCTCCAAAGATTGTGATTGTGAAAATTTGTGGAACCACTATTAACTGGTCTAAAAGGTTAAGTTATTAGATGAAAATATGGTTTAAAATTTAATTACTCTAACACTTCTCCTAACATGTGGGTTGGACTTTGCTCTAAGCCTAAAATGTGAAAATATATCATTGGGGAGGTAAATGGGAACCTAAAAAATTTAAACTAAGGACCTTATGCTCTGATATCATGTGAGAATTCGTGGGACCTCACTATCTTTGTCTTTAGAGCAGTTGAAAGCAGTCCCACAAAATCTCACTTAGTATCAAAGCAAGGGTCTTGATTTCAAATCTTTCCAGACATCATTTGTCTCCCCAATTAAATATGTCCATACTTAGTACTAGATAAAAATATAAGACTAAGTGTGAGGGGAAGTGATAAAATAATTAAATATTAAACTACACATTTATCTAGTAGTTTAAGCTTTTTAAACAATTAGTAATAACCTCAAAAATCTAGTAGTGATAAGATTGTGTAACTTTTCATATTTTAGTAAAAACACCTTTTGTATCGTGCAATGACAAAAGTATCCATCTATATAGGCCAAATCTCCAAGAAACTCTTTTTCTTAATGCACTTGTGTGGAATTAGTTGGGCATCAAGTTAACATTACTAGTACTTTGAGCAGTCTTGGGCCAAGAATGCCTCTATTACTAGTATTCATCTATATCATGGATTGAAAAGTTCAATATAACATATTTTTATCCTGATTAATTGTCCTCTTACTCAGCTGTGGTAATTTCCCTTAACATTACGGGATATACATGTCAAGCTTGAAAATAGAATTGAGCATGATAATTATAGATTTTGCATAAAAATTGGACCTATTATCGATAAGTCAAAATGGGTTGTTTTCTAAGTTACAAAGAAAAAAAAAAAAAGAAAAAAGAGAAGAAGTACACCACATGTGTCATAACTTTGGCACGGATGGACATTTAAATGCCAAAAGTTAGAAAAGTAACACTTAAATGCCAAAATCGAAACAAAATAAATCACTTAAGTGTCAGTCCGGCTAAAATGCTAATGTAGTTATTTTCCGGCGAAATAAGTGCAAAACATCGTTGTTTTGCACGCTGACATGATTTGACAATGTAAAAACAACATCGTTTTAGTGATGATGTGATAAAAAATTAATATAAAATTAATAAAATTAAATTTAAAACTAATTTATTTAAAACATTTAAAAATAAAAATAATCCATAATCTAGTGCCGAAGATTCTAAAGATAATTTTCGAGATCAGTTTTTATTTAATTAAAATTAATGGCCACATAAGAGACAAAAAGGGTGGCGTCTCTTTTAGCCAGGGTAAAGGGCAGCGAAATGTAACGTAAGCTAAGTTAAGTTGGTATGTTTGATTTGTAATCTCAACTTGGATGGAATGTATCTATTTTTGTAATCTCAACTTGGATGGAATGTATCTATGTACAAAAAGGGGGAGAGGAATCCATAATGAGATTGTGCTTAAAAATTTACTAAACGGTAACTTTTGGCGCGAGATTGTATTTCAATGTTCAATATCGGTGATAGAAGAAGTCGATCTCGCATTCCAATGTGCTTGAGGAAATATAGATCCGGTTCTATATTTTCCGGAATCACATATAAAAACTAAGGTTTAAAAAAAAAAAAGAATATGTCGAGCTACTTAAAAAGGAATTTCTAAAGAGATGGAATTTGCGAGAAATAAAGATTTCTCCAATCGCAGTGCATTGGGCCTCTTCCGAACCGGACCGGCCCATTTTCAGATACGCCCAACCCGACCCTCTGCTAATCGACGGACTAGCCCGCGCCACGGCGGACAGACTTCGACGGCTGGATTTTCGAGGACGGGGTCTAAGATAGGAAATTCGATAACGTCACCGACGCGACGGTGATCCGAGTGCAAACCCCCGTCTTCCTCCCGGTCCTAGATGGATGGGCCGAAAAGGAAATTAGCTAGACCAGTAGATGGATGGGCTTAGTAGGCTGAAAAGTATGACTAAAAGAAACTCGGGCTAGGCGGTATAGCCTATAGGTCCACCCCATTTTTGTTTTATTATTATTTTTTTCTTACTATATTTTTCTCGTTGCTTTTTACCTTTTTATATATATTTTTAGTTTTGCAAAAGGGATGGACGCCCAAGTGGTCAACACAATTTTAGGTGTCAACAGAATTTAAAAGCAATGTCAAGTGGGTATGAACAATCCTCAAACTCGAGTTGCTTGCCCTCATTTGATTCCAATTTTCCCAAACCCTTAACTAATCCAATGTTGGGATCCGTTGATTTAAATCATTAAGTATTATCCTATTTGAAGTCACCACTAGCTTATTAGGATTGGGCTAAAAGCCAAGTGGAATACAGGAGGAGACACCAATTCCTATGAACAAATTATGCTAATTATTTAATTAGTGCCCATTGACCTTTCAATACCTAAACTCATTTTATTTGTGTACAAAGTCGTGCAATCTTTCAAGTTATGAATCCTTTGTTATCCTCCACTATGTGTCCGTGCTCGGTTGTTTGATTGAGAGTGACTTGGAGGTGTGATCGACTCCTCAAATAACATTGAATAATATCAAAGCACCCAACGATTAAGAAGAAGTTAACAACGTACATCAAGAGGAAATAATAAAGGATTGTGAAATGAATGCAAAAAAGTAAACCCGATACAAGTCAGACAGAGAATGTTCGTGGCTTTGTTTTAAACCCCAGGACATAATCATCCTTCATGAGCTTGATTTTCTAAATTAAAATCTAGCCTAATCCTACAGAGGCTAATTAACACAGACCATAGACTATCCAAAAGAGATCATATCGATTATTTAAGAGAAAAGCCATCTTCAAGCTAACTTGAATTGACATGAAGGAGATGTTACACCTATCTAATCATTTTGACCCGCAACCCACCAAATTAAAGCCCTGAATGTCCTCTACATTTCATTGGTTGATGATTTTCTCTTATCAAGTCATTTACTAATTGAAATTTCCTCACTAGAACAGCATGCTCTCTGGACTACGAATCAATAAAATTCAGTCGAGCATTCTGTCAGTTATTGAGTATCCTAAGCTCAAGATTCGACTAATCTACTTCTAAATCAAGCTTAATCATCTCAATTCAACACCCATTTTACAACAGTTGACAACATTAAGCAATTATGGACAAAGGTACGATCAAATTGCAAAACTTCACATCAACATACATGTTTGAATCATCAATGTCTCATCCAATCAAGCTCATAGTGCCATCAAATCTAAAATATAGACTCACAGCCACATGCAATTTACATTTCCAGCGATTTCTAAGAATGATCAAACCAAATTCAATGAATTTCTAGCATAGTCAATCAATTTGTGTCAAGCCTAATCGAATTTCCAGCAAGCTTCAATGAATTTCCGGCAAGATTCTAGATATTTCTAATACCTACGAGGCATGATCGAGGCATGGCTTGAGACACATTGAGTATCATACAACATTTCTAGGAAGTTCATAATAAGTCATCTAAGATCAGATCGGTTTCATGGACAGAGGTCTTTCGGCCATGACTAAGTTAATGCAATTTTTTAACATCGCAATTCTTATTAAATCAAATCAATTCACGAATCATCTTCAATTGTTCATCAAGTCCAATCCGAGATGCTTGGTGCATAGATTGAAGTTCAACTTCAATTTATAGAATGAATCAAGTTGGAATCCTTGGCCATTCGCATGAGATCAAAAATAGATGAAAGAAGAGACCTTAAACTTGAAGGACTCGCTGCAATTGGAGGCAAGCTAGCTAAAAGCGAATGGAGATCGTGGAAAATAGGTGATTAGTGACGAACAAGAGGCATGGTTAAATCATGGAAACACCGGAGGAGATAATGAATGCCGAAGGAGAGTTGGAGACCGCGGGAGGGGCTGTGGGACGCCAGTATTGGCTGGAAACGGTGGTTGTTATATCGGACTTGGAGAGGGAGATTAGATAGGATTTTGTAGAGAGCTTGTAAGGGGAAAATATAAAAGTGGCGTACGAAAGTGAGAGTGGAAATGAAGAGAGGGTAGACGTCGATTAGAGGAAGAGAGAGAGAGCTTCGAAATCTTCAGTTCTCACCGGTGGATTTGGATCCATCATTGAAAAAGAAGAGAAAATACCATATAGCTCTCTAATTGGCTAGTCAATCATTTGCAAGGACTAGTGACTTGTCAAACCTTCAGCGGTGAAGAATTCCACCATTAAGGTCACGTTTGGTTGTATAAATTTCTGGTCAGAATAGGACCAGATAAAAGAAAATATGAAAATTAAGAATTCACTATATCATATCTATTGTTTATTAAATTGTGGTAATAAAGTTGGATATTTTCATATCCTATCATGATCGTTGTTTGGTATGAATAGCATAATGAACATGAAAATGCACAAACATGGATGGTAAGAATCTACATGATTCACTACTAAAGAAACTAGGAATATGCAAACAGAAATGACTTCCATCAATAAATCCAAGATATTATATGATAAAAATCTTAAACAACAAAGGAGAAAGCCACAGGTTCGACTATGATAAGAAACGCGAATGAGCAACGACAATCCGATGAGATAGATCAGACAACAAATACCAAATCTAGTAAGAGAGAGAAACAAAATCATCCACCTCCACAATTCCAAAAATTATAGTGCTTCGGCTCTCTTGCATGTCATTTTATCATTTTTTATTTTTTTGCTTTTCTTTTTTTATTTTTTTTATTTTTTACCATCATTCTTAATTGAAATTTAATTAAATAATAAAACTTGCTAATATACCTAAAATAGTTAATAAATATAAATATATAGAATATATATTATAGGAAAAAATCAAATATATAGTTGAAAATAAGAATAAATATAACCAAAAATTGTTGTGATTTTTGTTATTCTGAATTGTATTATTTTATATTAGAACTCAAACATTAATCTTCTTTAATTTTAATTTTAATTTTATTAATTTAAGAAATTTTGTTCAAGAAAAATGGTTTTTATACCATGGATATAAATTTTTTTAGGGTTAATACATTGAAAAACACCAAATCGGTACACCTGTTACAAATTTTCTCCAAATTATTTTTTTGACCATGAAAAATCCCAAACTGGTATATCGTGACAAATTTATCCCGATTGACTATAAAAAAACCATAAATTGGTACATTTATGACAAATTTACCCAAAACTAATTTATTCAACCACAAAAAACCCCAAACTAATAAATTTGTGACAAATATACCATTCGCTAAATTGAATTAATACCACAAAAAAATCATAAAAATTGGAAACTCCGACAAACGGATCGTAAAATCCCAAATTGGTATACTAGTCAATTGTCACGTGACATTTAACTTAATAATTTGATAACAAAATTTAACGAAAACTAATAGAAGATAAACTTGTTACAAGTGTACCAGTTTGAGGTAAATTTGTCAAAGGTATACCAATTTGGGGTTTTTGGTGGTAAAAAAAATAGTTTGAGATAAATTTGTCACAAGTATACTAGTTTGGGGTTTTTCAGGGTATTAACCCTTTTTTATTATCTATTTTTATTCCATCTCTCCCGTGGAATATTTTTGTTTGAGCAGTAATTTCTTTCTTATATTCGACCTTATCTTGTCTTAGTTGGAACCAAATATAGAATAAAATAAATTTTTTTCATCTTGAATTTCATTCTAACTACTAAACGCAGCCTAAGGGTTTGATTGATTGGCAAAGGAGCTACCCATGGATAGTCAATTGGGGAGCAAAATGGGCACCGGTCGAGAGAGTTTAATGGGCCGAGCTTAGTTCCTTGTGGCCCAACTTTAATTAGATGGGGCCCAGGTCGTGTTTGCCCCTTATGTTCAATGGCTGCCTTAGGTGCTTAATATATCCTAAAATTGCGTTTATCGGGCTCGACTTGACTCAAAAGAGTCGACTTTCGTAAAAAGTGAACTAGCGATTTTTAAAGCTCTTCCAAAGTTGACCAGCTCTTGAGGCTCCACTGATTAAATTTTTTGCAATCGAGCATCAGGTCTCTAAGCCTTGTTGTCCATAGATCCATTGTGCAAGAAAAAACTGTATCAAAAAGTTTTCTTGAGACAATGGAATTACGATATTTTAATTGAATGTGAAATTTCTCGATTTGACTGAAAAGGACGATTTCTTGCGATCATGAAGCATAGATTCAAATGAGACAAACTCCGATAATAGCTATGTGTTAACTTTTTGTAAAGATGTTGTAATTTGGAAATGAGCCAAATAAAATTGTGAGAGAAATGACAAATCAAAAGTCAACTTGGTTGAAATACACAGCCCAAAACCGTTCTTTCCTTTGGTTTGTTTTCAACGATTCATTTTGCAATTATGAGCAATAAACATCCAGACGGTGTAAATTTCATTCTTTTGATCTCAATATCAAATGGTAAACACGAAAAATTTGATGAAAAAGAGACAAATTATAAATTAGCTCTGATACTAATGTAAGAAGAAAGTCAGCAGAATATGACTTATCTATTTCTTATACACAATGAACAATTTACCCTAGAACAAACATTAAATTGCGGATGAATAACAAACAATATTTCTTCACGTTGGACTGAATGCAGTCACAAGCAAAACATCCAATTTCCACAACATAAATACCACTTATTTTCGTAAAGGAGTAATGGAACACCTTCTTTTTTTCTAATGGAAATGAGACAAGAAAAGGGAATAATTTCTTTTTAAACATAAGTTCTATCAACTATCCCAACAGTTATCTTTAGAAGTTTTCTATATGACTCCCTTATACTTTTCAAAGAGTGTCTTTTCATCATAACATATTAAGATGAGTTCTAATTGCATCACATCATGAATAAGTACAATATCTTTTGTTCTGTCCGAAACCTATGCTTAGTTATTCTTGCTGGGCTTCAATGGTTTCTTAGGCAACGATCCTTTCCATAGACTCACCCTGAACTCGTTTACCATCTCCTTCCTTATCCTTGTCACTGTCGTGAACAGCTCATCTACCCCATCCCTTAGATGGTATAACCCCTTTAATAGTTGCTCGGTGGCCTTCTCCAGCCCAACCGCTGCCTCCCTTAGCCTCCCCACGACCTCTCCATCGCCTCCTGATGCCACCACCTCGTCAATCGCCTCCAACACATGCCTCCCACGCGCCTCCACATCATTAAGCTCTTCCGCGACCCGTGTCTTCTTGTCCGTTTCCTCGCCACGTCTCGACTCCACGACAATTGTCGACTCGATTGCACGGACAGAGTCGCCCCAAGGGAACTCCTCTGGAACGTATACGCAGGCAATCGCCCTAGAGGAGGAGCACAGGGCCGAATATATGACTCCGGCAATGAAAGCCGTCAAGAAATTGACAGCTTGGACCGCACGGCGAACGACCCTGTCGACCGGCAAGTCCTTCCTTCGCATAGCCGACGTTACAATGCTTGTGGCCAAGTCTCTAATCAGCTCCTCGATGTCGGCGATGCCCTCGCCTTCCGAGCCTGCCAGTAAATCTCTTGCTTGGTGAATGTCCTCCTTCGAGGGGTTGCCCCCCGAGCCAAGGAGGTTCATCATCATCCTCCGGTCCAGGTGGTGGAGACACAGTCGCTCGATCTTGGAGGATGTGCGGTTACAGACATCCAAGACCTTCAGGCTGTTGTCTAGATACCACGACAAGAGGCTGTCGCCACCGTCCGACTTCAGTTCGTAGATCAAGGATCTCGCGGCGGAGTGAGCAGTGGTGAGCACGTTGACAGCAGAGAAGAGCCAGGGCAAGCTGGCAGAGGCGGGGCTCAGGCCACAGAGGGAAGAGAGGATGGACTCATCGAAGGAACTAGAGATAGATTCCAACTCCTCGACAGTGAGCTTCGCTCCCTTTTTGTCGTCAGGATGGGAGAGGCGCGTATACATTTTCTTGAAGAATATGTAAAGGACAGAATATATTTTCTGTTTTTTTTTTCTCGGGAAAACTGAGATGAGAAAGTGGTGGAAAGTTTTGATGGGTACGGATTGTGAGCTCATGCGGTATTTATATAGGGTGTGGATTCTCTTAGGAAGGCAAGAAGAATGTAATATGGAAAGAAAATTTCATTAGAGAATTCTTGGAAGGTAATTCAAAGACATGTCTTCTATAAGGTGATTTTCTAGATTCTAGGTTTGCAAGAAAAATGTAATATGGAAAGAAAAATTTGCAAGAGAATTTTTGGAAAATAATTAAAGACACCCGGTAAGGTGTTTCTCTGGATACTAGGAATGAAAGAAAATGTAATATGCAAAGAAAGATTTCATAACATGGAAAGTAATTAAAAGACGCGCCAATAAGGTTTTTTTTGGATGCTAGAAATGCAAGGAAAATGTAATATCGAAAGAAAAATTTATAAGAGAAATCTTGGAAAGTAATTAAAGACATGCCCTAATAAGGTGTTTTTTCTAGATGTTAGGAATGTAAAAAAATGTAAAATGGGAAGAAAATTTTATAAGAGAATTCTTGGAAAATAAATAAAAGACATGCCCCAATAATGTGTTTTTTTTTTCTGGATAATAGGATTGTAAGAAAATGAAATATGGAAGGAAAAAACATAAGAGAATTCTTGGGAAGTAATTAAAAGACACTAATAATATGTTTTTTCTAGATGCTAGAAATGTAAGAAAACGTAATATGGAAAGAAAAATTCATAAGAGAATTCTTGAAAAGTAATTAAAAGACACCCTAGTAAGGTGTTTTTTTTTTTTTTGTAAGACCCTAGTAAGGTGTTTTTGGATGCTAGAAATGCAAGAAAAATATAATATGGAAAGAAAAATTGTAACATCTAGAAATTTCAATCCTGTTTTCAATTAGATAAATCGGGTCTTTCATCGATGCGCCTATAGTGCTATTCTCTGAGCTAATAACTCCCTGAGATAACTAGATTATCTGAGGAAATCATTAAGGAATTTTAACGCAATAGACTTAAGAATTTGACTAGAAATCGATTACTCGACCGTGCTCATCTGCAGAGATCATTACGATACAGTAAAGATTGATTAGAGATTAGAGATAGGTTAGTTTGACTGAAATATGTGGCTAAGCGTGGGTGGTTCCACCAAATGGCAAAATTATCGTCGATCGGCACTAAACTGATTTTTTTGTCATTTTGGTACCTTGTGTTTGTAATTGAAATCTCAAAATTTTCACGACCATCAAGAGTTGCCAATGTGTCGAAGAGATACATTATGGCTCGAAGAAAATCGACGACGAATCAATTGCACCAAAATTTTTTAAAAGCTACCCGATAGGCTAGGTTACACTAAAATCGCGCCAAATTGAAATTAACTATGAATTTGAATCGGTTTCAAAAATTGAAAATTCTATCATGTCATGAGTCATTTAAGGAACATTGACTCATCTTCCGAAGATTTTTCTGCAAACCAAGATTTTCGACGAAAAGTTAAATATAGCTGTTTTTTTGACCAGAAAATTCAGATTAGGATCATTTTTATCGTGTTTTTTGGATGCAAGTTGATTCAATTGGCTAGGAAAAATGTCCATTTGATCGAGGACACATTGGTGGGATTTATAAGGGCCGAATTGCTTCAATCCAAGAGAGAATTGGAGAGGATTTGAGGGAAATTCCTTCAAAATTCATAGCCCCCCTTGGTCCACCACCTTTGGACCTCTTTAATAGCTTCTAAAGGAAGTTTGGCTGCTACAAGTGTGCTAAGAAAGCCAGCCGGCCATGGTGGGCCTTGGTCAATGGGATAAGAAGATAGTTTGAGGTCAAGGTAGCCCCCTCCAAGAGCTGCTGTCCTCCTCCTTCTTCCTCAGCCTTCCTCCCTTCTTCCTTGCTACCTTGAGAGCTTGAGAAACTGTAGAAGCCCATGGAGAATAGCGAGCAACCGTCCGAGCAAGCCGCACGCTTGTTGAATCGCCAGCACGCCGCCATCACGCACCCGAGCCCGTCACCGCCTCTCTCGTTCACGCCCTTGAGCTTGCATGTCACTGCTGTCCCAACTGCACTGTTTGCCCCTGCTCGCCGTCTAATAGGTCGCTTGAACCATCGTGGAGGTCACTGGAGCCCGTCACGCCACCATTCAGCCGCCGGAGTGACCCACCTAGGCTGTTGCAGCCTTCGCCAGCTCTATCTTACCCAACCAGCTAGCAAGCCCTCTCATTTAGCCCAGCCATAGAAACTGAAGCCCTTAGGTCAACTGTGTATTGTTTGGCCCCCTTTTGACCCCTTTCGAGCCTCGTAAGGCATCGCCACTTTAAAGTTTGTGGCTCGTCCCCGCCTCACCATCCTCATGGACTCATCAGATTTCAAAACCATTGAGTTTACTCACTAATCTCCGCTTATGGAGTTAATTATGTTTAAGGATTGATTAGTTTATGTTAAGTATGGATTCTGTGGTTAGTTAGAATGAATTAGCAATTTAATGATTCGTTTATGCATGTTAGGTGGTTAGAGTTACGTAATTAGAGATTAGATAAGTTGTAGTATTTATCTAGATAGGTTCAAAAAATTTTCGGGCCCGTTTCGGTATTTAATTAGGCTTTTCCAGCCTAAGTTGCATTTATTTGTATTTATTAATTAAGTTTGGTAATTATTTAATTAATTATTATTTTTTGAAAATTAGACTGGAATAGTCGGTGATCGAATTTTGTGCTTATCGCAATGGTATGCTTGGTTTATTTAATTGAGTGCTAAATGGTGTAAATTGAGTGTTGATTGTAATTTTGGGTACTTATCTCAAAATTTAGTATTTTCAAGTATCTAATTAGAAAACTACCAGGCGTCGGTTTACAGCGTCAAAAATGTTTTTATTGACTATATAATTAGTGAGATTTTATGAATTAAAGATATTATACTTTTGGCTGAGGCTTACCGTGTACCCATGCATGATTATTTTTACCGAGTATTCTGAAAATGATGAAATTGTTAGTGGACGAGTATAATATACATATATTAGCTCCGGTGAGCATATATCAGCTTCGGTGAGCTACTATCTATTTATATCAGCTTGTGAGAGCTACTATCTATCCTTTTTAGCTTGTACGAGCATAGTTAGTGTTCATAGTACCGGACATATAGTATTGAATTGATAGATAGTATTGATTAAATGAATTGATAGATAGTATCGTTGGGGTTGAATCAATTAAATTGAATCGATTGGTTGAGTGTATGAACTGTACTAACTTGCAAGAAGGAACTGCGGCAAAAGTAAGTCATCTGTTTTGTGCATGCTTAGATAGCCTTGGGGCATATTTCCTTCCTAATCGGAGTTTAGGGGGTGAACTTGCTGAGACGTCGTCTCACCCTGTTGTGAGATAACATTTTCAAGTCCTTAGATGGTAGCTCCTCCCGAGCATTTTGGTTAGCCGAAGAAGGTCATCGAGCAGGTATTTTATATTCTGCTCCATGGGAACCCAAGGGGATGGGTCTATGAACTCGTGAGGTCCGTGGTGTGGCACCCCTTGACACGACCCCCGATCCGCTAGGGTCGCCACAGTTCGCTTTCCTTTCACTTGTCCTAATAACATGTCACTCTAATACCATTGAATTATAGTGGGTTCATATGTCCTTGGGGTTTATGTTATATTAGTCGGTCCCAACGCAGTTCATATAACGGAAGCATATTCGACATCTCCCTAACCCATACTCAAACTAAATAATACAATGCAATGCACACCAACTACACGTTTCATTTATATATATAAGCTAATGCCGAACCACTTTTATTTACATACTTTGATTGGACATCAAGAGTCGGTACATCCAAAAGGCCAAGGCTTTACTAAGCTCAGCTATAACCCCAAAAGAACTCGACCCTACATCAGTCATGTACACCGATCCATCATCTAGTGTCGGCTATCCAAAAAGTGTCATCCGCTACCAGTCACACGCGCAATCACACTTAGCCCAGTGCATCGGCTGGTGGCGGTGGCAACATCCCCATCATAACCCCGTCGTGGTGAACATGGATGGACAAGAACTCATGGACTATAGGGCCATCAGGTAGATCCACATCATACATAACCAAAACTTGAACACGGATGAACACTAGTCCACGAGCACCAACACAAGGATGCTTTGAACACTCAACCTCAACGTCAGATGGTAAACCATAGAAAGTATCACGCGTAACCGGTAACAGAGGCATCTCGTAATCTGAAATGTTAGTCCCTAAAAGGGATGAGTACAACCACTTAGTAGTAAAAAATTCATCAAATTATACAATGCAACAGGCAAGACAACCACAATCTCATGTAAAATGCACATATCATCCATGTAATCATGCTTGTATTTCCATAAGATTCATTCATTAAGGCAATTTATGTTCCATGCTATATGCACATATATGCGCATGATTCATATCATCCATATAATCATGTATATATATCCCCATGAGATCTATTCAACGCCTTCATGATCGCATTCTTAACATCAAATAGTATCAATTCAATTTCATAGGCAATTCATGCATCATGCCATACGCACACACACATGCGCATGATTCGATTCACAATTTTAATTTTCAAAAGGATCTCATTTTTCTTCCAGGGACTAGTGTTTGCATCCCTCGTATCGCTCGCATCGAACCTGGCATCGCGAGGAATCTCCGGCACACACCTTCGGGCATCCGGCACACACACTCTAGGCATCTCGCACCCCAATTGGCATCACGAGGAACCTTTGGCACATACCTTCGAGCATCTCGAAACTCCCAAGGACATCCGGCACACACACTCCGGGCATCTCGAAATTCCCAAGGCATCGTCGGCTTAGTAGTTCGACGGTATCATCATTATCATTATACATGGATGTATCTCACTTTGGAAAATGCCATTTGATGCAATAATGTGAAAAGTTTCATGAAATTTATAAAATCTCATAAGTTTTGATATCATATGAAATGCACAAATGTCACCACACATATTATATAATTTACAACTCATGGTACCACATCTCATAGAGTAATTTGTTGGTTCTTAAAAATTAAAACGAATTTCGGTTAAAAAAGCTTACACTTCTTAAGTTAAAAATTCTGGAAAATTAGTAAATGGTCTTAATAAATTCTAAAAATTTAACATGTTGTAGACGAGACCTAAGAAAAAGGTTTTATGCAGAACACCATGTCAAGAAAGCTCCATAGAAATTGCATAGGTCCATGCATCACAGTAAAAGAAATTCCAATATCAATTTTGCACAGTTTTAAAAATAACTTCGATTAAGTCCTTAAATGAACTCATTAAATTCTGAAATTTTAATATGTCATAGCCAAGACCTAAAGGTAAGATTCTCATGAGGAAATCGAAGTCAAATTCATTCTGCATTAAAAGTTATAATCAATTTAATTCTCCCTACTATCAGTATAGTTTTCCAGATTAATCCCTTTCAAAGAAAAATCGTTCCCTGACCAATAATTGTCCATTTATTCTAAAATTTTAATATGTTACTTCTCAAGATGTTGTCTACAACTTTCATCAAGGACATAAGATCAAATTCTAACTGGATAATTGCAAAAAATTCAGAAAATGGGCAAAGGTCATGCTGCGTTTCCATAAAACAGTTTTACTAGTCTCAAAAACCACTCCTACTAGTTCAAATCTTCAACATCCAGCACCAAGATTTATACATCCTCAATTCTACACTTCACACAACCACAGCAAGCATAATGTAGGCTAACGAACTTTACTTGCCTCAAGTTCAATTAAAACGAGTAAGCAAACGGCAACTTAGGGCTTCGGCGGGCTCGATTGACGGCGGTGCTAGGCGGCGTCGACGGCCGCGGCAGGTGCATGCACAGCGGGGCTGGTCTTCTTCTTCCCCTTGCCAATGCACCCTCCTAAACTCCCTCTTTCTCTCGGACTCTCCCTCTCTCTCTCGGACTCTCTCTCTGTGGCATCCCAAAATTCAAAGCCAAGTCATAAGGTATGTTAAAGTCTCTAATTAGGTGATAAATTTCCTATGTCTTATGCTTTAGCTATTAGTCTTTTTAAATAGAGGATTTGTGCATGTGCTTGTGAGAATTTAAATTTGATAGATTAATAATCTATGCTTGGCCATGTACTTTAAAAATAAATTTCAATAAATAAAATGTTATAAGACTTTGGCCAAGATGAAAAATTGAAATTTAAAAATATTTATAGAAAGGAATTTCAAAAAAAAGAGAGGAAAATTCAATTTTTAGGATGGGCCTTAGGCCCATTGGCCTAAGCTTGTAATGGGCCAAGTTAGTTGGCCCAATTAGGCCCACAAGTGGGCTGTCGACCAGCCCAAGAGGAGGCCCAAGAAGTGGCCGGATGGCCCAAAAGCCCAAGCCCAAGAAGCCCAAATCAAATTCAAAAATTCAATAAGACAAGTAGCAAAAAGGGAAGACCATGCATTGGCTGGTTTGTAGGCAAGTAATCATGAGGATTTGGGGGTATAAGAGGGAAGAGAGAGAGAAGGTGGCCGGATTTCCCTCATTCGGCCAAGAGAGTGAGAGAGAGAGAGAGAGAGAAAGGGGGAGTGGCCGAGAGAGAGAGGAGGCGGAGCCGAGGAGGAGCCACCGTGTGCCGCCGTGTTTGCCGCCGTACACCGTCGTTCGTCCGTCCTAGAGGTAAGTGGGAGTCTTCTAGCTTCTCTTGCATGCTTGTATGTTGTTTGCATGTTGAACTTTTGGTTGTTAGATGGGAAAAATCGAAGCATGGATGAGTTGTGTGTGAGTGGTGTGACTGTTCTTGCTCGGATCATGTGAGTCAGTAACTTGTTTGAGCTTGCATGTGTGTTTGGAGTCCTATTTTGGCTTCAATATCTTCATGAAAGTTGTAGCTAACATCTTGTACTACAACATACTAAAATTTTGTGGAAAATGATGGAGATTTGAGGGCTTAAAGTCTCATCTTACGGAGACCTCAGATCTGGAGAGTTTTTACTGACCTTTCACTGGATTCATGGTTGCATGTTGGCTTTTGTTGAGAATCTTACTTCGGTTTCTTCATGAAGTTGTAGGGAACATCTTAAAATACAACATACTCAAATTTGAAGTGAAAATAACAAGTACAGCTTGGTTAATCGACTAGATCTTGAAGACGACGATTCTGGTGATGTGTTCCGAGACACCCGAGACTTCAAGGACCTAAATGATGACTATACTCTGGTTAGTTGACCTAGATCTCTTCATAGAACTTGTAAAGGACATCTTGACACATAACATATCCAAATTTCAGAGAAAACGAAAGAGAATATGTAGGTTAAAACTTCGTATTTCGGAGATGGAGGCACTGGACGATGTGGTAATGGGTCCAGAAGCTTCGTGAGGTTGAATAAAATAATCTATAAGTAATCTGGCTTGAAGTTCTTCATGAAAGTTGTACGAAAATGTCTTGGCTATAATCCAGTAAAATTTTACAATTTTTGGAGGCCATATGGATATTTTAATTGAATTTATTCGGAAACCGTGCATTCTAGTTTCATCCGAGAAGTATAGGATGTTTTGTGAAAATTGTGAGATTTTGTAAAAATCCAATTTGGCCATGAATTTTGCAAGTAATTATCATCCTATGGGTTTGTTTAATAATTTCTTGAATTTTGATAATTTTGGGAATTTATAGTTATAATAATAAAAATAATAAATAAATAAATGAATAAATAAATAAAATGAATTATTTTATTGGCCATAAATTCCATTTAAGTAACTCATATTGCATGTCTGATAAAGTCTTGGTATGTGTATGATATTGAATTGAGTTGCATATATGATAAAGTTTTGGTATGTGTATGACATTGAATCGAGATGCATGTGTGATAAAATCTTGTTATATATGACATGGAATTGAGATGCATGTATGAATTCAATGATGAGTATGATCTTGATTTGTCATCACCTCACATGCCATGATAAATTGAATCATAATGATGTGAATTGAGATAAATGAGGAAGCCGTCGGAGGTGAGCCAACGATGCCCCGAGAGTGTCAGGATGCCTGGCTAGAAGGGTACGGCCGGTTGCCTGGTGGTCATGAATGGCCGAATACTGGAGGGTCCTCGGGAGACCGAGTGGTATCGAGATGCCCGGAGAGTGGGGGAGCCGGAAGCTCGGCATGGTAATTATGCTGAGGGATACCTCGTGATGCCGGATTGGGTGCGAGATGCCTGGCCTGAAGGGTGCGGCCGGTTGCCCGGTAGCCTTAAATGGCTGGATACCGGAGGGTCCTCGTGATACCAGTTGGGGTACGAGATGCCCGAAGAGTGGGGGAGCTGGATGATCTGTAATTGTATCTTGGATACATGTGGGACGCAAACATTAGTCCCGGGAATGAGAAATGTGGCGGTCCAATATGAAATTGGAACTAAATCATGCATGATGATATATGCATGACATTATGCATGACAATATATGCATGGTAATAATGATGATATGCATGATGATGATGATATGCATGATGATGATAATGATATATGGTGATATGGTATGATAACATGTGTAATGTGATGATGTCATAATGATGATGACATGTATGATATGATGATGCGTGATAGTATGCGCATGGCTTTAAGGTAAGTAACGCCTGCAATGCATGTATGATTTGCCCGATGCATTGAGTTGTTATTGGATTTCCCTATCTACTGAGTGGTTGTACTCACCCCTTTTGGGGATAACATTTCAGATTGGCAGTATGCCGCTCCCTGCCGTCACGCGGGGTACATTTTACGGGATACCGTCCGATGTAGAGGTCGAGTGTGCTGAGATAGATTGTCCCTCTGTTCCCGGACTGACTTTTATTTGAGTACGCTGTTTAGTGATGTACGATGTGAGCCTAGCTGGGGGCCTTGTTATTCAGGAATTTATATCCGTACATATTCATCGGGATGGAGCGATGCGAGGGATGTTGCCACCGCCACCGCCTGATGCATCGGGTTGGGTATGAGACCGTGCGCGACGAGTAGGAGCTGGATCCTTTTTGGAGTTAGTTAGCCAACACATATGATGGGGGATTGTACACGTGTGATGTAGAGGGCCGAGGATCTTTTTGAGGTTTTAGGCTAGACATGGCAAAGTCCTAGCTTTTCCTTGTTATGTATTAACCCGAAAAGAAGTCCCATCCTGAAAGAATATGTAAATAAAGTGTCGTCGCTTGTTTATAAAATCCTGATGTTTAGTGGTGTGTATTTGTATCATGGTTGGTAGGGGGAGAGACGTGATATTCAATTTGCTTCCACTAATGAGTCGCGCTGGGACCGTTTTGTTTTTTTAAAAAAATGTGTCTATAAATTACGATGCATCTTCTAAAGGAGAAAGGTAATAAGGAATAACATTGGCGCCGGTGACGACCTGCGAAGGGCTTGGGGTGTCACACACACACTCTCTCTCTCTCTCGAACACTCCCTCGAGCAATCCACCTCCCCCCTCTCTCTCTTAACCTCTTGATTAGCTTGCCATCATTGGTTTTTGCATGTAGAAGACACTTGGCTCCAAGAGGAAGACAAGTGTCTTCAACATGAAGACAAGTGGAGGTGGCATGGGGCTACAATCCGGCTCCTCCCCTTCGGTCAATGGCCCTATGGGCTTCATGGGCCGGGCTTAGTAGTCGGCCGAATGGTGGGGGAAAATTGTGGGCTGTCTTGGGTTGATTTGGTCCTTAAATACCCAGCCCACAATTGCTCCTAATAATCCACCTTAATCCTCACTTACATAAATACCTAATTACAAATTCATATGGCCATAAAACTTTGTAACATAGATCAATAAAAATCCAACTTATAAAGTTCATGGCCAAGAACAAAATTTCCTTATCAATTTATCCTTTAATACAATCCTTAATCACACATAAACATAGGATGCATTTCCAATACAACAATAGTCCATTCAATGCTCGACCTTGTTAAATTGAAATTTGTTGGTCTAATGACTATAATATAGTCCGATGGTGCTTCCGATACCTTTTTAGGGGTCACAGTGTATCTAGGGATTGTTATAAAATTTTAGGATGCCACACGTGGTCTGGGTTGATGCAGGTCACCCCATAAGGTACCCCATCAATACAGATCGTGGTATCGTCGTGAGCGGAATGGATAAAGAGAATGTTTCATACTGGAATCTGAAGTAGGGGTGAGCGTGGTTCCGGGTAGAACCGGGAACCGGAACCGAACCGGAGGAGGTTCCGGTTCGGTTCCCGGTTCTAAGGGGATCGGTTCCGGTTCCCGGTTCCGGTTCTGATTCCCATAGGAACCGGAACCTGAGGAATCGGAACCGACAAAGTTACAAAATAAAAAACCCTAATTCTTTCCACGCGATTCCCCCTTCGTTCAACTTTCCCCCTTTCCCTTTCTTTTTCCCCCTCTCTTTTCTCCACCTTTTTCTCCTCACGTCACTTCCTCGCCCCCACTTTTTTCTTTTCTCTCTCTCTCTCTCTCTCTCTTCTCTTTCCCCCTCTCTCGGCCGAACCCCCCCACCTCTTCTTCTTCTTCTTCTTCCTTCCTCTTGCCGGTTGCTGCTTCACCCACCACCACACCGCCGCCCCACGCCCTACTCACCACCACCTCTTGGCCACCAAACCCCCACCACCCACTGCTCGTCCAACAAGCCGTCTCACCGTTGAGCTCGACGAGCTGTCTTGCTGTCCGCGCCACCGTGAGGCACCGCCGCCGTCCCCAAGCCACCATCACCACCTCTTGCTGCCATTTGCTCGGCTGTTCGAGCCATCGTTGCTCCGAACCGTCACCAACTCCGCCCGAACTGAGCTCTTCCCCCTTTGGCCGTGGGTTGAGCCGCGGCTGCCGCCGTCTTCAGTGCGCCGTTCATGCCGCTGTTGGTGCCGTGAGACTCGTGCCTTCGTCGCCGTCGTGCCACCGTCGCCGCGTGCTCACTGTCGCCAGATCAAGAAGAAGCTGGTGAAGAAGAACCGGAACCGAACAGGCCCATCCCTCACTGGATTCGCATGCGAACCGACAACACTTTCCTTCACGTTTTGTTCAAAAAAAGTCGTCTTTTTATTTTATTTTATTTTTTGTGGCCTAAATTTTGTCGCCGAAATCGTTCAGGTACAACGCGAAGCGCAGGCACTGGCGCCACACCAAGCTAGGGTTCTGAGGTGTTTTCATGGGAGGAGTTGCTTTTGCTTTGGGCTAGAGCTTTTTAGTTGTTGCGAAAGAGACCTTGATGCTTTTCTGATTATTGCTTTTAAGCGAATTGAAGACTTTTAAGGAAGCAAATAGCTGCTTAGATACAGTGCTGCTTTATTACTCTCGAGCACAAGCATTTTTTATATCTGATGATCTGCGAATTGTGGTAGTTTCTGTTTCTTCATGTGGTTTTGATAGTATCAAAGATGGGATTTTAGTGAATTTTAATGTTGCTTCAACTTTATGTCTTGTTAAGCTTGTCGTTGTTACAACACATTGTGTTCAACGTTCGTGCCTTTGATCGGTTCTGCTAATGATTGGCCTGATCTTCTTATTTAGATGAGACTTATAGGCTTGTGTTGGACCTGCTTTTCCTGTTCAGTGCTTGTTGAGGTCATGGTGGTGCTTGTTCTCATAGTGTGGTAGTGATTATTAGTGGTCGTCCTTCCAGACATTGGGGAGCTTTTAGTTGTGTCAATTATGAGGAATTTCAACTTATGTGGTATTGGTTTGCTAACTGCAATGTCTAAATGAGAGTAACATCGTTTATTGGGCATCTTCAATAGCTTCAAGTCGGTTTAGCATGTGAAGTGTGTTCTAGCATCAAGTTGCGGGATTCATGGCTATGTCGTTATTATTGTTGCATTATTTTCCATTTTTTATCTAAAAATGAAAAATAAAAAAAATAAATAAAGAACCTGTTGGAACCTGTTGGAACCTGGAACCGACCTTGGAACCTGTGACAAGGTAGGTTCCAGGTTCTTGGTTCTGACGGGTAGGTTCCAGGTTCCAAAAAATGAGGAACCTGTACCCGAGGGTAGGTTTCAGCTTCCAAGCGGAACCTATAAGGAACCGGGAACCGCTCACCCCTAATCTGAAGTGCCTATGTCAGTGTTGGAGGTTGTTTTTGGAAAATTCATGGCAAACCCTCCTAGTGGTTCAGTGGTGGACCCGAGTCTATCGGATCCAAGGTCCCCGGAGTATTCAGTTGAAGATTCCAATGCTTAGAGGATCTGTAAACCCTCCACCCTTTTTGCGAACCTTATATATAATATCGGCTAATATTGTATATGACTTAGTTTGATATGTATATAAGTGTGTTGTGGTTTTCAAAAATTTGTGGCGCTGCTTTTCAATCCCATATTTCTGTTGTTTGGGGATTTAATTATTTGCTTTCGCATGTGCATTAAAATGAATCGGTCGGCGACGCGTCCTAAGACGTCACTATTTAATCGAACCACTGAGGGATGGCCACACACTCAGAGGATCAAGTCATGACATCCCCATTAAGTGGTATCAAAGCAGGTTAATGGTTGGAGTGATAAAGTGCGATGGTTTATGGGATAGTTAGTAGGATTGGTCTTTATTTCATGCTGATGCATGTCTGTGATAGTTGTTTAGTAGAATTGTTCGTTTTGGGTCACTCAACTTCTAATTCTGTGTGGAATTGGAAGGCAGGTTTCGGTGGAAAACTTGCATTATGAGTAATCGGGAGCAGAGAACTCCTAAGAAAAGGACCATAGGGCCTATTACTCGGGGTAGGACACTAATGAGGGTCAGTACCCGAGGAGGCCATGGTAGAGCACCAGCTTAAGCTAGCGCCAATAAAGTAGCACTACCTCCTGATGGTGCTAGGATAGTAGCCCTTAAGGATCCAAGATTTGTTGGGATCATGCAAGTGCTAGAGATGCTGGGAAATATAATGGATCGACAAGCTCAGATTCAAGCTACCAGTGCCGCCGCTTCAGCTGCCACTACCACAATTGCCACTAATGCCGCTGCGGATGCTGCCGCTGCTGTTGTCGCACCTTTAGCCGTACCTGTTGAGGTTCCACCAGGGAACATGATCGCTGGGAGACCGATGCATAAGCTGGTGGAATAGTTTCTGAAGCTGAACCCACCGAAGTACAATGGGGCAGGAGACCCCGAAGCTACAGCTCTATAGATCCAAGGCTTAGAGAAGGCCTTTGCACTATTAATGTGTACCAAGGCGAAGAAGGTAGTCCTTGCAACCTACCGGCTACAGGGAATTGCGAGTACTTGGTGGAGAGCCACCCAAGGAATAGCATTCCCTAAAAGTGTAGGCCAAGAGTGGAACACCTATGTCGAAGTCTTCAACAACAAGTACTTCTTTGACAGTGCTAGAGAACTAAAGATGGTGGAATTTCAGCGCATTCACCAAGGTACAATGACTGTAGATAAGTATGAAGTGAAGTTTGGTAAACTATCATAGTACGCCCCTTAAACTGGTCGAGAATCCAGTAAACCGAGCTAGGAGGTTTAGAAATGGGCTTAGACTGAAAGTGAGAAGCTGCTGGTGCCATTGAATCTGAAGAACTACAATGATTTTTATGAAGGGGCCCAGTTAATAGAGAGAGATCAGAACGAACAAGCTGCCTCGTCTGGATCAAGATTCATTTCAAACAGAGACAGAAACTGGTTTGGGAAGAGGCCCATGACTGAAGGAAGAATTTAGGTTCCGCCCAATAGGAATGATGGAGTTGGTAAGTAAGCACCACATCAAAATGGCATGTGTCACTTCTGCGGAAGGCAACATGGCTCAGCCCCATGCCATTTAAGGGTGGGTGCGTGTTTTGAGTGTGGCTAATAGGACCACATGTCTAGAGATTGTCCCAGAAGACCAAGGGGACAACAGTAGTTACCACTACTGCCACTCATGGGCCAAATCAAAGGATTCGCAACGCATAATGCATTGCAAGGTGTATAGATTAGACCCCTAGCTTAAGGATGAGTGTACGCCATTACAAGGGGTTAGGCTGAGGATGCGTCTAACGTGACTACAAGTACGGTTTCACTAGAAGACTATACTACTTATGCTTTATTCGACCCTGGTGCGACTCATTCTTTAATTGTCGAGCAATATATTAAGTTGATAGGATTAAGTCCTAAATTGCTGGAGTCAGTGGTTAGCATATCCACACCACTAAAGGATAATATGTTAGTTGCATTAGGTTGTACTAGTTGCAAGTTAGTGATTGGCGAGCGAAAGGGGAAGATAGATTTGTTAGTCTTAGTCATGTATGACTTTGATTTGAGTAGAGGGCAAAACCCACAGTTACTAACAATTTAAGTTGAGGGCCCTGGCAGTGGGTTGTTGGGCTAGTCTCTCCCGAAGTATAGGGGCCCAGCCCTCAGGAGCCTTTCGGGCACGAGAGACCCGTGGTGGAGTCCTCAGTTATCAAATATATCCTCAGTTATCAAATATATATATATATATATATATCCGTTCATCTTTTATTCCTTTATTTGCGGTTCATAACAACAACTATTACATTCTCTTGCTCGCACTCAAATCTTAGAAATCACTTTCACTTTGTCTTCCTCCATTTCAAAGTACGCCTTCAATGGCATTTCCGGTGATAGCCGCTCTCTAAGCCCATCCATCATCTCCATGGCCGTTATGAACAGCCCGTCCACCGCCTTTGTCAGACGGTCCACCCCCTCCAGTAACACCCCGTTTGCCTTCTCCAACGCGGCCGCTATCTCCCTTATCCTCCTAGTGATCTCTCCGCTGCTTCCTGATGCTGCAACCTCATCTATCGCCTTGATCAGGTGACTAAGGCACGCCTCCACATCCTCAAACTCCTTCAACATGGACGTCTTCCTTTCCTTTTCCTGGTTGCGCCCCAAGCCCGCGGTAATTGCCCTCTCGATAATGCGAAAAGAGTCTCCCCAAGGGAACTCCTCCGGGACACAGATTCTGGTAACTCCCACCGGGGAAGGATAAATGGCTACCTGCAGGACTCCAGCAACGAAATCCATCATGAAGACGGCAGCATGGAAAATGTGGCGGATGGGTCTCTCCACCGCCGAGACCTTTCTCTCTAGACCCGATGTCCTAATGGTATGAGTCAGGTCTCTGATCAGCTCGTCAATGTTGCCGGAGGACGTCACAACCCCATCGCTGTCTTCTTCCTCCGAACCTACGAGCAAATCTCTCACTCGGCGAATGTCCTCCACCAACGGGTTGGGATTTGAGTGGAGGGGCTCAATCACGACCCTCAGCTTCACATGGTGGTCACGCAGTTGAGCGATCTCGGAGCGGATGCCCAGGACCTTCCTGCTATAGTCGGAATACCACGACGAGAGGCCATCAGGTTTGTCCAATTCGAGGTTGGGGAGCAAGGCCTTCACTGCAGAATGAGCGAAGTTGAGCGCGTCAACGGCAGAGGAGAGCCAGGCAAGGCTGACAGAAGCGGGGCTCAGGCCCTGGAGGCAAGCGAAGAGGGACTCATCGAAGGAGCTGGAGATAGATTCCAGCTCCTCGGGGGTGAGCTTCTCTTCCTTCTTGTCACCGGAATGGGGAGAGAAAAGGCACGACAAACTGCTCAGGTCGATATGCATTTTCTCAAATATGAAGAAGGAAGGAACTTGCTTTCTTCTTTCCTGGAAAACTGAGACGAGAAAGCGGTTGGAAAGTTTTGATGCTTGCAGGCATTGAGCACGGGCTGCATTTATACGGAAAAGGGTTTTCTCTCCTAGGAATGCAAGAGAAATGTGACTATGGAAATAAATCCCAAACCATTAATCAAGAAGAGATTTCTTGGAAGGTAATCAAGAAGATAAGGCCAAATGAAGCATCTCTCTTCATGCTTTTCTGGCCTCCTCATATGGTAAGGACGCGAGACGCGTCTAGGCATTTTTATTTCCTAACCACACTTACCTTTCTATTTGGCCGGCAGTACTAAAAAAGGACCTGACTAGCATAACAACACCGTCACGGGAAATTTGTAACGATCCAAAAAGGACCATGCATCCGGAGCGCACGCATAAAATCTGTCAGTGAGGGCCCACATCCTTGCGAAGATATGAGGTGGAGATTGCACCGTCGCTCTTTCAAGAGATGCGGCATAGTCGGCTTATCAATTCCCTGTTAACAATAGCGGCAGTAAGCCACCATTGATAATGAAAATATTGATAACTTAAACGTCCCGATTAAGGAACATATTGGCCGTTTTCCCGCTTATAAACTATTTATTTGATGATTGAAACATTCGAAATAAATGAGTAACGGACCGTGACATCTTCAGTATCACAATGATCACGTGGATTTCATCGGCCCTAGATACACTTTCCTTATATTTTTTAAGCAATATCTCATTTTGCTTTGCATGGTAGAGCGGTCGCCTAAACGAGAGAAAATTAGGTGTCAATTTGGTCCTAGATAATCTTTGCTTATATTTCTCGAATAATTATTTTCGTTCACTTTGCGCAATGGCGAAGTGGTGCAAACAAGAGAAGATTTGTCAATGATTGAATTAGGGAAGTAGATAATAGCAACAAATTTAAAGGAGCGAGAGTGAAGAAGAATTCATGTTGCCTTCCTACCTCAGTAGACGAATAGCGCATTGAGGGAAATGGGATGGACCTGGTTGGTATCTCGTCTAGCTTTGATCAAATCAAACGATAAAAGTTTTGTAAATATAACAGTGTTTAGGATATTGTGAGAATAATAGTTTATTGTAAGGCACAAATTTTTAAAGAAATGGGTTTCACAATAATTTATAATTATTTGTGATTTGATTTTTTGTGATCTAAAATTAACTATTATTATCACAGTACATTGTTGACACCTAAAATTTAACCTTTTTATTAAGGGCTTTATCATATAGAAAATTAGGATTAATTTTTAACCTCTAAATAAAAATTAATTTTTATTAAATTGCATAACATGTAGACAGTAGGAGCATTAGCATCAATATTATTAATTAAAAAAGAAAATCTGAATTTTCTAAAATTATGTTAAAAAAGTTCTTATTAAAAAATTAATTAATTAAAAGAAAAGTAAAATAAATAATTTTCATTGCATGTGTTTTCATTAAGGTGCATTGCATGTAGACATTAAGAGCATTTACATTACTATAGCCAATTATTAAATTTTAAGAATAATTAAAAAAATTTTTTTTTTTTTAAAAAGGCGAGATCAGGCCGGGGGTAGGCCGGCCTAACTTCTTTCTTTTTCCTTCTTCCTTTTCTCCATTTAGACCCAGCCTATTTTCCCTCCTTGTCCATGGTCCAGCCTGCGGACCTCTTGTCTCCTCCTTCTCCCTCACGCATTCCATGCGGTTTGCCAAAAGAAGAGAGAGGAGGTACAGAGGCAAAGGGGGAGCGACAACCAAGGTTGGCAGTGGGGGGCTAGGCCGGCAAGATAGTTGTCGGTGGCAGGGGCCATGCGCGCTTGTCGGCCAGGCTTAAGAGAGAGAAAGAGAGAGAGAGAGAGAGCTAGCTGGAGAAAGCAAACCAGAGAGAGACTGAGCTGGAGAGAGGAGGTTCCAGAGGAAGTGAGCAAGCTTGAGGGCAAGGGTGAGCTCGGAAAAAGGGACTGGTCTTCTTCTCCCTCGGGGGAACAGGGCGGAGAGACGGCAAATGGAGAGTGGGAGGTCCGAACGACTGAGAAGAGCAAAAGAGGGCATCTCAGTCGCGTGCGATCCAACGACCTTCCCAACGCAAGTTGAACAGGTAAGCTCGGGTCCCCTTGCATTTTGCTTTGCACGTGCTGGGTCAGAGCTGGTGGCCAAGCAGGCCTCGCTTGATTGGGCGAGACTCGGCTGAGCTCACCCAGCCGTCGATGGGGCTCGACCTCACGGTAGAATAAAAAATTTCCTGTCATTTGACTTGCAGCAGTAAAAACAAAACAGCCTGGGTCGCTGCGGCCAAATAAGTTACATATTGATGAATGCCGTTGTCTACTGCGGCACTAAAAACATTTTTTTTATTTTTTTAAACAAATATATCATTTCTGTTTGCATGGTGGCGCAAATGAGAGAGAAATTGCCAATGACCGAATTAGGAATATAAACGCAAGTTACATGTTTAAAGATTAATATATCAACGTATTCAGTGTCTACATTGAAGTGCGTAGTAAGCTTAGACAACGAAAATAACGGCTGATTATTGTTTTTATTGTTACATCCTAAAAATCATCAATTAATAAGAGATTTCAAGTATGAAAAGAAACCCAGATAATCATTAATTAATAAGAGATTTGTGTCAAGAACAAAGACCACCATCATTTTTCTGAACGAGGAGTAATGACATTAAAAGGGAGATGAACGAAGTGTTAAGGAAGGTTCTCGACGGGAAGGGTAAGTGCCAGGAATGTGCTCGAGGCGATTGATGAGGTTGGGGCATCGGGAGGCGGCAAAGAGAGGTGATAGGGAGGCTTAGGAAGGCAGCGATTGGACTGGAGAAGGCGGCTGAGGCAATGTCGGGGGAGGACGATCGGCTGAAGGAGGGGATGACCGTAGGGAGTAGAAAGTGCTCAATGAGCAGAGGTTGAGTTTCATTAAAGAAACAATCGTAGGCAATAGAGATGGTGGCGATGATGACGATGATGAACTCATATGCATATGAATTAAGTTCACAAGAATTATTGGATAAGATGAGATTTGTTAGGCTTAGGCATTTAAGCAAAATGAAATATAGAGTAAAAGTGAGAAAGGAAAATTTACACATGATGTTTATCCTAATTTACCCTTAAATTAGAGCTACATCCACTAAAAATTCCACTATAATTAATACCTCTCACATTTAGGTTTCAACCCTCAATTACAAAAGAAATAGAATATATACACTTAGTGCCTATTCATAACCAACGTCTGAACTGTCAATAAAATATGGATTCAAACTATAAAAGCCCTCTAACAACTCAGGAGTATTGCCTCACAACCCCCATTGGGGTGTTCCTCCAACTCAATAATATTATCGGCAACAATATCCATGGTGCTACGCCGTTGCTTTTGCAACTTTAAGTCAAATAAAAGGAAAGTTTAGTCAGGAAATAAATGGCAAGTATATCTTGAACCATGTGGTGAATATGATGAGATTAAGAGGCATGACGAGGCACTTTATTTGTCGTGTCATTTATTTGCTTTCAAGAAATCTCTTATTAACTAATACGCTTTGGATATTTTCTGTATCACATTCTTCTTATTCCTAGGAGAAAACACACATCCTATATAAATACTATCTGTACTCATAACACATTTGTCATGGAATCACATCTATGGCCCTGTGTGCTTCCCCAAGGGCAGTTGTCCACATCCGCATCCCAAGGATATCCCCCGGCGCAATCACCATGCGATCAAGTTGGCAGTTGCATCTTCCTGTCTCTTTCCTCATTGTGTCCCTGGGGCAACTATGTTCGCATGATAGAGTCGGCGGCTATCATAGAGTCAAGATGTGGCGAGGAAAGAGACATGAAGACACTAGTCAAAAAGGAGCTTGACAACATGGAAGTATGCGCGAGGGACGTGCTTGAAGCGATGAATAGATGGGGCATTAGTAGGCAGCTGAGAGATGGTGGGGAGGTTGAAGGAGGTGGTGATTGGGCTGGAGAAGGCGACTGAGGCTTAGGTTGCTAATGGATTATGAACAATGCGAAAAATTCTCTAGCCCAATCGCTGCCTCCTGCAGCCTTCTCACCCTCTCTCTGCCGCTCCTTGATGCTGCTATCCCATCAATTGTCTCAAGCATATGCCTCCTGCACGCCTCCACGTCGTCGAGCTCCTTCAAGACTTACGTTTTCCTGTCTCTTTCCTTGCCGCATCCCAGCTTCGCGATAAACATTTAATTTATCGTGCGGACATTGTCGCCCTGGGGGACATATGGAGGAAAGAGATAGAAAGACACAACAGCTGACTTGATCACATGGAGATAGTCGAGCCAGGGGATGGGATGTGTATGCAGGGATGGGATGTGTATGCAGACGACCGCCCATGGCAAGCATGCAAGGAACATGTTTAAAGATTAATATATCGATGTATTTTGTATTTCCATTGATGTTCCTAGTAAGTTTAGGTAATGAAAGTAGAGGCTTTTTATTGTTTGGATTGCCTCGCTTGCTTGATATCTTGGTTCGCTAGTTATTAAGTTGCGGAGTCAATCACATGGGAAGATTTTTATCTGCAGACTATTTGCTGGGCTAAGATTAATTACGGAGTTCTTGTTAGATATTTAACTAGAATCTCGTAATTAGAGGTCACTAATTAACCTTGGCCAAAATTAATATATTATTTTACCGATAAAATCTTCCCATGCAAATGAATCGACAACTTCATAAGTAACCAACTAAGCATATCAAGCGGGACATAATGATTCAAATAAATATTTGCCATTATTTGCATTGCCTAAACTTACTAAGCACATTGATATAAATACTAATCACATCGATACAGTAATCGTTGAATATGTTGCCAGCATATGTTGCCAGCATCTATCATCCTAATAGATCGTCGATAAATTCTCTCATTTGCCCCATCGCTTTGCCACACAAAATGGGAGGAAATAAATGTTTCAAAAATATAAGGAAAGAGTTTGTAGTGCTGCATTCAACAACCACATTCATCACTATGTAATTATCTGGATAGTTTAAGTTACCGAAACTTTTTGTCATCCCCGGGTGACCAGCCGCTGCCGATTTGCTTCTGCTGCTGCAAGTCAAAATGAAAAGAAAGTTTGGTTAGGAAAAAAACATATATGTAACTCGTTTGGATCATTTGGATTTTCAAACCTCATCAATAGCATTAGGCATGGGCTCCTTCAAGAAAGCGTCTTTTTGTCTCTTTCCTTACCTTGTCCTGAAACCGCAATAATCGCCAACTCGATCTCGTGGACAGAGTCGGCCCTTGGAATTCCGCCAGGATGCGGATGCGGACGCGGACGAACACCCCCGAGGAAGCGCGCAAGGGCCGAAGATATGACTCGGATGACAAACGCCATCACGAAGTGTGGATTGCGTGGCGGACAACTAGAGCAGACGAGATGCCATTGTGGCCGTCTAATTTCACGCTGCAGATCAAGCATTTCACCCCAGAGTAAGCAAAGGTAAGTAGGTCCACGGCGGCATAGAGCCGGGGCAAGCCCACGGAGGCAGGGATCGGGCCCTAGTAGAAGGAAAATGGAGATGCATTCCAGCTCCTTGCTGGTGACCCTTCTTGTTGCCGGGAAAGAGGGAGCAAACTGAGAAAAGAAAGGGGTGGAAAGTTTTGATGCGTATGGGCTATGAGCATTGGCAGCATGTATATAGGGCGTGTATTTCTGCTAGGAATGCAAGAAAGATATGACTATGGAAAGAAAATCCAGAGAATCATTAATTTATAAAAATTTCTTGGAAAGCAATTAAAGGAATGGCCAAATAAGTTGTCTCTCTTCATGCTTTTATGAACTCCTCATATTGTAGGATGCAGTTCAAGATATACTAGCCATTTATCTTCTTCTTTTTTAACTAAACTTCCCTTTTATTTGACTTGCCACAGAAAAAAACAACATAGCATGCAGTGTTAAAAAGTATCGGCTATTGAAATGATCCAAAAATGTTATATATTGAGGCTTAAACATGGACAAAAAAGTAATAAATAATATGGGGTCTATTTTTTCAAGAATTTATGACTGACAACATATTATTACTTTCACAATAACTCAAAGATTATTATGTTAGCAAAGTTTTATACTTGTTAACGTGTGAATTTTAGCCCATAATTGAAATTTTCGTTCTTGTTAAAATAACAAACAAAGATAATAATAAAAAGACAGCCCCATTCAGCCATCTGTCCATTTGCATTGGCCCATGAAGAAACCCCAACCCGTGCCCATAACATTTGGCCTTTAAAGCTTTTCATCAACACCCGAGTTTAATCGACCCATGGTTCCTCAGCTCATGAGTTACAATTAGACCGGTCAATTGGGTGGATCGGATTGAATCGAAAAATGGGTCTATTCAAATAAACTAATTTAACATGTTTTGACCTATTTTTATATAATATAAATTTAATGACTCATACTCAACCTGACTTGACTCATATTATTAAAATACTTATATATTTTACTCAATGTAAAAAAATCATATTCGAATTGAGATAGAAGTGCAAAGTGAAACACTTACATATTTAACCCAATGTATAAAAAATCATATTCAAACTAAGATAAGAATGCGGAGTCAATGAGAACAAAACAAATAAGAGATGAGTTGGGTTTGAATAAGTTGTAAATCCATTTACGATTCATTTAACACTTACATTATGTATATAGCCATTTATGACCAATTTAATATTTATATGAGTTAAGAAATGCACTCCATTCAGACGGGTCTAATTACGATCCAACAACATGGGAATTCATAAGGAAAGCCCATTTGCCCATTGGATTTGAAAGGAAACCATCCTCAAGTCTCTTTCTCTGGTCTTCTCACGTCTGAAACAAGAGACTAAAAATACGCACCCGATGTAAGAAAATAAATAAATTACGCACCCGATGGCGGATGCGATCAAGTGACCTGCGCAAGCGAAGGACCTCCGCTGGCGAGGGGATTTCTAGAGCTGAGTTGAAGGTGGCCCTAACGGAATCAGATTTTCATTTTTGTGCGCATAATATATGCGTTGTTAGGCTTTTTAGGATGCGTATGACAAAAATTCTGAAACATAAATTGATTTCTGGCCAGATTTATTTTAGAAATTGAGAAGTTAAAAATTTTAGCTTTTAATTTCTTTTTCAAATCTATTTCTAAAATAGAAATCCGTTAAAAAAAATTACATTATACATTATCAAACGGATTTTTATTTCAAACTTGTTCAAAAACAAATAAATAGATAAATAAAAATTTTATCATGCACGTCTTTAAAGGGGTGCCGTTATCACACCAAAGAATTGCGTTCACAGAGAGCTCAAGAGGAGCGTGAACGTCATTGATGCCTCAGAAATAATCAGGAGAACACACATGGTGACGGACCTGAGATATCTCTCTCGACAGTCGATTCCCCGGATCTATGCCTCTCACTTTCAGCTCCGTCACCGTCAACCGATTGTCTACCATCTCTCATCAGGAACAGCCACCGTCTGTCCGTCAACCTCCTCCCCTCATCAGGAACAGCCACCGTCTGTCCGTCAACACCCCCCCCCCCTTGCTCTCCATCACAGCTCGGCGGTGGCGGAGCAAAGCATCAACGCTCATCACCACCAAGAGCTTCTCTCATGCTCTTTCTTTCTAGTCTGCAGCACTGGAGATACCTTTTAAGCTCAAGATTTCATACTGTGCAGGAGAATTCACAACAACAACCACAACAAACTCTCTGAAGCTTAGAGCACGCGTGAGAGCTGAGGAACCGAGCAAAGCAAGAACACACACAGACCGAGTAAAACTCTCTCTCTCTCTCTCTCTCATCTTCAGCGTCCTCGCCCATTGTTGAAGCCAGACATAGTTGCATATCTTTCTCGAGCAATTTCATGGCTGAATCGCTTTATTGCCTAACTTTGTCTCTTCATTGCTGCGCAGAGGAGGAATCAAGTTCGAAAGGAGGTGATTGATGAGCACGGAGTACTTCGAGTTAGTTCAAGACTTTTTCAGCAGCACCGATCATCAATGGTGATGCGTTGAGGACTTCTCACTAGTTTTAACAGTCAACCGTGACCATAATCACATCTTGTTCAGGTAGGAGCTCATTCTCTGTTTTCGGATGTTCTTCATACATAGCAGAGGCAAGGGAGTCCGGCTGAGATTTCTGTGAAAATTGTGCTGGATCAGGATCTATTAGTGACATAAACACACTCCATTGTTGTTGTTGTGATAGTCTGAGTTTAGATTCATGCTTAGATGTTGCATTTTTGCTTCTCGGTTTAATTGATTGCTATATGTTTGTTAAAATGCCCGAACGAACAGTGTTCAAATATGAAAAGCGCTATTATGTCTTAGTGGCCGATTTATCACTGTATGTTTCAACTGAGAATGTATGTGTTCGAACTTCTCATTACATCCTCAAACCGTAACACTACAATCCATGCCCGACACCTCCATATACCATGTTTACTTGATTCTCGTCAAAATAATGTTGCCTAGTCTTTCGGTGTCACGAGGATGTATGTTAATTGATATACAAAACATATAGATCTTTTGTTGATATAGTGTCTTGTCTGTCTCATATTGAAAAGATATGAGTAGTGGTTACAAACTAAGAGGTGTCTTTTCTACATCGAAAAAATATAATGGCAATTATTTTTTAACTTGTTATTGTTTCAAACTTATAATTTTTTCCTTTGAAAGGCTATATCTTTTCAGAAATAAAATTTGGAGTAAAAAAAATTGAAAAATGAAATAAAAAATAGTTATTTTTTAAGGATAAATACTACGAAAAATCTTAAACTAGACTTTAAACTAATTTTCTTTTTACCGTCGAAAACCCTAAATTAATACACATGTGATGTATTTACCCTACATTAATTTTCGTTAAATAACGCCACTAGATTGTGACCTTGAATGCACATGGCAAGTCTATGTGGATCAATTAATGGGTTAATGCCATGAAAAATCTCAAACTAAGACGCTTGTGAAATAAATTTATGCCAAATTAACTTTTTCACAAAAAATCTTAAACTAGTACATGCATGACATTGTTCTATCAAAATTTACTGTAAACTAGCGATAACTCTATATCATCTTCCTCTTTATCAAGTGCTTTGTCATTGTCTTTGTCTAAGGTTGTGAAAATTATGAACTCCATTTAGCAAGAACTCTTTCATGACACTTTTAGTAACTCTAATAGTGCTCTTGACAAGATGACTCAACCAAGTAACACTATATGGCCGAATCACTGCTGAATGTGACATCTCGTGTAAGAATATATTGTCCTGGTAGAGCAATTACGTACTAATTGGAACTATTTTAGTTACTCTAGTAGTACTAATGAGATACGGAGCAATTATATATTGTCTTTATGGAGAAAAGATTTCAAGCATATGGAGAAAAGATTTCAAGCATCCGTACCTTTCAAACTCCATATATTAGAGTGTCAATTTTGACTATCCAAATGATTGGTACGATAACTTATTTAATCATGCCGTTTAGATTGTAGAAGAAGGTCGAAAATCCATAGAGTATTTCAAATTTGTTATGCAAGTATTGAAGGAAGAAAATAAAAAATTTAAATTGCGAACCTCGATCAAGCTAAAGAGCATCCAATCAATTTCTATCCGAATGATACTCAAAGCATCCAAATAAAAGATCCAATCCAAGGAAAGAGACCTAGTCAATCCAGAGAAAATGAATTCAAGAATCCAATTGATACCAAGGAAGATTTGTTGATTTTACATTAAAAATAAGTTGCTGTGTATGGTTTGGGTTAAAATTAGATTCAACGCAATTTAGTTCAAAACTTACAAATATTTTTTCATTAATAACACAATGTGGTTTTCTCATATATTTATATTCAACTTGTACTCTAGCATTAATTTGTTGCAAATTAATACATTTGAACTTCTTGTAGAAGAAAACAATATGCTAGGATGAGGGCACAAGGAATTCATTGATTTTCACTCACTTGGGCATTTAAATCAAATGGGTCATTGTAGCTACTCTCAAAATCTAATTTGCAATCAAGGAAGAATAGAAGGATTTCAATCATCATTGTTACATACTATTATTTTGTTTTGAAATGAACTGCTTCACTCTACATTGACTTTCGTATTTGTATGAAATAATATAGGATCATTTGTCATGGTCATGTGAATCTTCTTAATCAACCAAACATTTGAGCTATATCAAGTAAAATTTGTATGGAATTAGATCAAAAGACTTTTCTTTTTTTATTCCAAACATTCACATTGACTCATGCGATCCTTAGATTAATCTTGTAATGTTTTAGGACCTTGCACATCTTTATCTTTGAGATTCGAATCAACAAGATAACTTTTTGTCTACTAATTCATTATTCATATTATGATCTTGTCTTTAATTCATCTATTTTTTTGTAGAATTAATATCACTTGTCTTGATTTAGGTCATTAGAGAATTCTTCTAGAGCAATTTGATTTGATTGAAAAGAATGAAGAGCCATTCAATACACAATGATTTCGTTATAAGTTGCAAAGTCAAGATCTCAAGCATTTTTCATTTTTGAATTTTAATAGATCTTTCTAATGACATTGATGATTTCCTTCTAGTTAGCTTAATGTTTTGCTACATGTAATTAGCTATATTTCTATATATATTCTTTACATTTCAAAAATTTCACTAATTGGGCTTTGTGAGAGTATCTCTTTTTTGGTAAATAAAAACAACGGGGAAAAATTGGACAGTAAATCCAAAACCTCGTGAACAAAATATAATTGAGTGTTAAACTTTTTCGATAAATAATACCAAAAATTACTTATATTTCACATAAAAAGTGCTTATGTGACATCTTTAAATTGCACTTTTCAACATAATTTATCGAATTGATTGCATTTTTCAAAGATGGTATGGGACATGATTGAACCAATCAAGATGTTTAGAACTTGATTATACTTCTAGTAAATGTTTAAAACTTGATTGAACCAATTGTAAGGTTTATGACTCAATTGCATTCTGTACATAAGGTTTAGGACTTGTAGCGTGATTTCCTCAAACAACTCCTACATAGTTTTGTTTGTGCTCAAATCACAGGCATCATGTTCCTTTGCTTTTTTGTTCTTGTTTTTTTTTTTTTTAAAGAAAATATATTCATTAGTCAAAAGGATACACAATAAGTACATAGAATTCATGGCAAAGTAAATCGAAACTGAGCAAAACCCAAAATACTGCAAAACAAAGCCAAATTAAAAAAATAATAATAAGGAGGACCAATGAAATACCATCAAGGTTAAACACACAGGTGTTCCACAAGAGCGGATTTGTCAAGCAAAATAATTGATGGTTGATCATTGAATCTTGTATCTTTGCTAGTGATGAGCATGCCCCGAGAATTCCTTCTCTTATAATTACGGCGTTACTTGTTGGCTATGCATGCCTAGGTGCAGCTTCCTTTACACTATTGCAGCATGGAAAGAACCAAACTAGGTTGAACAAACACAAGTCTATATTTTGGAAGAGTAGATTGTCAAGATTTAGCGAGACGCCAGAACTTCAATGATCATCATTGAAGTTGAAGGTAGAGGACTTATACACGGACAGAACAGAGGTGTATTGAATTCCCGAAAATATATTTATCAAACTCATAAATCTAGAATTAGATTGGAAGAGTTCAAACTCTTTGATCTAGAATTAGATGAGAAAAGAGAACATCCAAATGTAAATCAAGAGAGAAGAAATAACAAGTAAATAACATTTTTCCTTATCCCAATTGCTTTTACAAACAACCCGTTCACCCCCTCCCCCAATCAGTCCACCCCTTCAATATCACCCCAGCCGCCTTCTCCAGCCAATCACCACCTCCCTCAACCTGCCAATCCTCTCTCTGCCGCCTCCTGATGTCGCCATCTCATCGATTGCTTCAAGCACGTGCCTCAGGCACACCTACACATCATCAGGCTCCTTCAAAACTTGCACCTTCCGGTCTTTTTCCTCGCCGGATCCACTAGAATGACATTATCCAAAGTGAGTCAGTAGTTATCGCAGAGACAGGACACAACAAGGAAAGAAACAGGAAGACCCAAGTCTTTAAGGGGCTCGATGACATGGAGGCATGGGCGAGGCACGAGCTTGGGGCAATTAACAAGATGGCGGCATGGGAGGCGGCGGAGAGAGGGTGGGGAGGCTGAGGGAGGCAGCGATTGGGCTGGGGAAGGCGATTGAGGCAATGTCAGAGGGGTTGGACCGATTGAGGGAGAGGATGAAGGGATATACAAATGGTACTTAGGACATAGTCGCACGAGGGGTACCCCGAGATGTGGATGAGGGCGACTGTCCCTAAGGGCGAAGATATGATTCCGGTGATGAGCGGATAGTCTTTATATAGGGTGTGCGTGTCCCCCTAGGAGTGCAAGAAAAATGTGATTATGGAAAGAAATCCGAAGAATCATGTGTTAATGAGAGACTTCTTGGAAAGTAATAATAAGAGGCGGTCAAATACCGTGTCTCATTTCATGCTTTTCCGACCTTATCATGTCTAGGACCCGGTTCAAGATATAATTGCCATTTATGTTTTACCTAAGCTTTCCATTCGTTTAACTTTGCAATAGCAAAACCAATAGCAACACAGCGCCATGGATATTATTACTGATAATATTTTTGAGTTTGGGAATAATATTATTGCATGATTCCAGTGCACGTGAATTTAATACAAATGCAATGTTGAATTTTATGAATCCCACCTCATCCAGTTATTCATGTGAATCTGCATATATGAGTCATTATCGTCATCGTTCATCATCTCTATTTCCTACAATTCTTTCTGCAATGACACACATTTCCCTTTCATTTATCCCTTTATTGCGGTACATAACCCCAGCTACTACGCTCTTTTGCTTGCGTTCAAATCTCAGGTATCACCTCCACTTTTTTGTGCTATGGCAAAGAAAAGCTTCGGTGGCACCTTCAGGATGGCTGTTTCAGTGCGTTCCCTCTCAACAATATTCTTATGCTTTATGCTTTAATCATGTTAGTGCCACATAAAAAAAGAAAATAGTAAAAAAGTCACATCAATATTTTCTATTAATAATTTGGATGGAGTTGATGGAAGAACTTAATTTCACCAATTTAACAAGTTGTAGGATTTAATTGTACTTTTAAAAAGTTTTAAGACTACATTATACTTTCGTATTAATTTTAAGACTTCTAGTGCATTTATTTATTAGATTTATAGAAATAGATCCATGTACATTGTAAACTTAGGAATGAAAATAGTACATAATGTTTTATTTATCACTTGGGTTCTTACATCATAGTTGTATTGGGACAATATCCCCATGGAATTTTAATGATTTCAAAACTATATTTGTACTCATATTTATCAAGATGAATGTACATGGTCAATTAGTTTTACAGATATCAATGTCTCTTTTGAATTAGCAATGATGAGAAACTAAACTATGATAGTTAAGATGAACAAGCACCAATGTGAGTGTTATCTCATGATGACTTGGAGGCACTTATGTCAAGGTCGAGTTCTTGTGAATCTTTGGTTACCGGTAAAAATGTCTCTCAGTCTTGTTTTTCAACTTGATTCATATGCATTTGGGCCATACGACAATTTTCCAATCCTTTAAATTATTATTCAACACCCTCGTGGTCGTCATGTCTATGCCCTACTATTTGTTCTGCAATTAAGTTATATCTGTCTACTCATTTATTCTTTTTTCTAGGTACATGA
Organism: Eucalyptus victrix; assembly: GCA_016097545.1. Lineage (NCBI taxonomy): Eukaryota > Viridiplantae > Streptophyta > Magnoliopsida > Myrtales > Myrtaceae > Eucalyptus > Eucalyptus victrix. Next base: position 15,910,012 of record CM027844.1, read on the forward strand.
CAAGAACTGCTGCATCCTTCCGCTCTAATCGCAGGCAGCTCGCCAAGTTGCTCCATAGCAAAAATACCTTTGCTTAGTTGGTCTTGTCTGGATTCGATGGCTTCTTTGGCAACGGTAGTTTCTACTTGCTCACTCTGAACTCATCTACCATCTCCTCCCTTATTATCGTCACTGTCTGGAACAGCTCGTTCACCCCCTCCCTCAGCCGGTACGACCCCTCTGACATTGCCTCAGTGGCCTTCTCCAGTCCAATCACTGCAGCCCTCAGCCTGCCCCCGATTTGATTGCTGCCTCCTGATGCCGCCACGTCCTCGATCACTTCAAGCACGTGCCTCCATGTCATCAAGCTCCTTCAAAGCCCGCATCTTCCCAAATCTCGACAAGATTTTATCTCTAAACTAATCTATTAATTTGGCTAAGACTAACTAATTACCGCTAAATTACGAAATTCTTGTCAGCCTCTTAATTGACAATAGATTTACATTTGTTGTAGTTCATTAATCCTTTTTTTAAATGTTTTTCTACCATCAACCTTAATGTTTAGAATAAAGATTTTGATGAATTTCACCGATCCCTATAAATGAGATGAAGATAAAGATGACTATGCGCTTATCTACTATTTCCATTGATCTTGTTTCTTTATTTTGAGACATTTTGGTTATATTAGGTAATAAATCACAATGGCTAATTACCATTTGGGAGGTAATTAAACGTTGGGGTCAAGTAGGAAGGTTTCTTCCAAATTAGAAGCGGGGTCAAGTAGGAAGGTTTCTCTATATACTCTTTCTGCCCCTTTCGAGACATTTTGGTTATATTTGGTAATAAATCACAATGGCTAATTACCATTTGGGAGGTAATTAAAAGCTGGGTCAAGTAGGAACGTTTCTCCTTACACTCTTTCTGCCCCTTTCGAAGTTGTTGAACACCGTCTCTATGGTCTTGTCGTTGTAACTAAGCTTTCCCTCAATACTCTTTCCTTTTATTTTTAATATGATATTTTTGTTTTAACAAGAAATAGCCATGTGTTGCCACAAATGAGAGAGAATCTATGGCTAATAAAACGATGCAAAAAATGTTGGTAGCATTTTTAAAGATTAAGTTCATATATCTAGAATTTACAGTAAACTTAGGAATGCAATATAGTGCAAATTAGTAATTATCATTTGTGTCCTTATATCATGCTTGGTTGCTAGACCTATGAAAATGGGTCTTAAATCCATGTATGACCCGTCTAAGAAAAAAAAAGCTAATATATGAAAAACCCAAAATTAATACACATGTGATAAATTTAACGGAAACTAATTTTTAACCATAAAAAATCCAACTTAGTACATGTGTAACAAATTTGAAACCTCAAATTAGTACATTTGTAATAAATAAACTCCTTGTTAAATTGGATTAATATTAAAAACAATCATAAAACCGATACACTTGTAACACCCAAATTAGTATACCTATTAACTCCCATGTGACATCTAACTCAATAATTTGATAGTAAAATTAGCTAAAATTAACAGAGACTAAATTTGTCACGAGCATACTAGCTTAAGATTTTTAGTAGTCAAAAAATTAGTTTATAGTAAATTTTTCACAAGTGTACAAATCTGTGATTTTTATGGTAAAAAAATTAAGTTGGGGCATTTTGTTACAAGTGTACAAGTTTAAGGTTTTTCATGATATTAAATTTTTAAAAAATAAATAGATCATATATAGGTCACTTTAATTTTAAAGAACCTACCTTAAATGGATTTTAAAATTTAAAGCCCAAAATAAATGGGTTGAGTTTGGAACTTATTTCTAACCCACTAAGCTCACACGCACTCACTCCCTCTTCAGTCTTATAAGTATATTTTTCTAAAAAAATCGAAACTATTTTTTTTTTCCTTTTTTTTCCTTCCTCAATTGGTGGTCGATGACCAACCACAAGTGAGGGATAAGCTCCAGCTCATTGATGTCTAGTGCTGGTGAGGCTCCAGCTCGCTTGTGGCTTGTCACTGGTTTTGGCAATGGTCGACAACCGGCCGAAGAAGAAGGAAAAGGAAAAGAAAGAAAATAAAAATAATTAAAAATTGAATTCTTAAAAAAGATAAGATAAGGTAAAAGTAAAAATAAAACATATTAAACGGAGTACATGTAGGAAAATCAAATTAGATTTTCCACATAAAATATTTTCTATTTCATTTTTAAATGTTAGCCAAACATTGGAAAACATTATTATTTTCCTGGAAAATGACTTTCTAAAAATATTTTCCAAAAATGTTACATTTTCCACAAAACAAGCGGAGCCTCAATTTTTTTTTTTTAATTGCAAATATTATTCATTAGATTTGTATTGCATGGAAATGTTTTAGTAATATATTTTTAAAAATCATAAGAAACAAATTTTCTTATATTGGGTTAAATATGTAAGTGTTTTAGCTATAAGGGTTGGACCATATGTGATTTAGGTATGGTTGGGTTGGACATAGGTCGAGAAATTTACATTACAAATAAATGAGTCATAATGAGTTAATGAGTCAATTTAGGTCTGATCATTTATGACTTGACCTAAACCCAAAATGACCTACCTATTTGATAGGTTTACTAATTGCTTCTTAAAATTTGTTTGAGTTGGCAAGTGGAAAAGACCTTTTTCCAAACTAATCTATTCACTATTATAAGGTTAGCTAATGGCATTTAAATTAGGGAAAATGTCACAAACAGTCCCTAAACTTCCATTTAATGTGCAATCTAGTCCTTAGACTTTTAATTTGTTCAATATGGTCCTTGAATTATTGATAAATGTTAAATCTAATCCCTAACTATTTGAAAATTGACCAATTTCGTCCCTAAGCTTTCGATTTACTCAATTTGGTCCATGAACTATTAACAAATGTTCCATCTAGTCCTTCCATTTGTTCAAACTATTAAGTGATGACATGGAGTATTAATTGATGACGTGAAACTAAGTTGGATTACTAGAATTATGAGTCAATATATATCTTAAAAAAGGAAAACAAATTATGGGTCAGTTAGAGATGAGAGCACCGATCACAAAAGTAGAGAGAATAAGTGCTTCTGTATTTTTTTTTTTTTTTGGATGGTGGCCACAATTTGACTTGTTTTAAAGGTAATTTCCATGTGGATATTCCATGTCCTTTTTTATTTTATATTTAAGAGACTAAAAGCCATGGAAGCCAATTTCGTTAACTTTAACTAACAGAATAACGAAATTCGTCAATTTTCAAATAGTTAGGGATTAGATCGAACATTTATCAATAATTCAAGGATCAAATTGATAAATTAAAAGTTTAGGGACGAGATTGCACATTAAGTGGTAGTTCATGGACCAAATTGAGCAAATAAAAAGCTCAGGGATGAAATTGAACATTAAATTAAAGTTCATTGACCATTTGTGACATTTTCCCTTTAAATTATGAAGCATCTTTTAGGCATTTTGATCTGTGCATTAACTATGGCGGATTCATTAGTATAGATTTCTTAAGCAACCATATGCTAGCAAAATATTTTTATAACACGAAGCTTGCCACGATTTAGTTGAATAGCTAACTTCTAACCCAATAATCTTCATTCGCAACGATTATTGATTTCAGAGTGGCAAAACGCACTCTCGTCTTCACCTTTTTTTTTTCCAGTTAATAGTTACGTTATTCACGTTTTTTAAGAGGAAACCCATGCTAACTTTAAATTATTATTTGATTATTCTTATATCCTAGTTTTTAATTATTGGATTGCATAAATAATTGGCCCGTCTAGATGATCCATTTATTTTTAATTTTTATTGACTCTACTCTGTAGATAAGTGCTTTGTCTTTGAGAAGAAAATATTTCCATCTGAATAATTATCTTCTCATAAAATAAGAGATTGAGATTTAAGTACACACGAGATCTTTCCCGCCTTTCATTTATAACTAAAGTATTAATCTACGTGCTATCGTGTGGCAAATAATTTAACAATCACAACATTATTAATTTCACATTGAAGATCGATATAAATATAGGGAAATGATAATCTAAAGAAGAAAAAGGACAAATGAGGCAGGAAGTCACATGCACCCCCAAAACTCACATTAGCTATATAATAATAGAACGACGGACTTGAGTAGCCTGTTGAGGAAGAAAGCACTTGGTCAATCGACCATTATGTGGATTTTTGACCACTAAAAGTGAGATATGTTTCCTATGTGAAGAGTTTGAGAATTTGCTTATCTAGTTTTTTTTTTTTTTTTATCATTAGTTAACTAAATGTAATATTCAAAAAGATCATCTTTCGGAAATCACACAACCCTCTAGTACCTAGTGGCACCATCAAGCCTCGCCGCAAGCCTCTATTTAGACGTAAACCTCGGGGGAGGCTAGCCTAAGACCCCAACACCAGGACCCCTCACTTTAGATACTTTAGTAACAAGAGGGTTCGAACCCTTGACCTCTATGATGAGGGAAAAAACTCACACTAACTGTGCTGCCCATGGTGTACTATTCAAAGTTCCCAAAGACATTTATCTACTTTCTTTTATTATTAATCAAATAAGTGTACTATTAGAAGTTTCCAAAGACATTTTTTGTGGGATTGCAGTACTTGGATTTGATCGATAGGCTGTACATATAGACATTATGCACGTGCACTAAAAACAAATACGATATTGTCAGTAATCTTGCTATGCTTCCTCAATATCCTCGGTCCTCAGGTAATCACTTTCGTTAGAATGCCGTATCAAAGAGTTGAACCCACAAGATTGACAAAGCTAAGCTGACCCGAATCTTAATCCATGGCTTTCACATTAGCGACTTAAAAGGCCGAATAATTTTCATACAAGAAGAATATTATAATATTCTTCACGGATGACGATATTTTCACCCCGCGTTGTACTGCTGGGAATATTATAAAACATCCCACGGATTTTGGAGTAGTAAATATTTGCCCCCGAGCTTTTGACTGTTGTAAAATACCCCTTTCATTTTGTTGCAATTTGTTAACTCTCTATGATTTTCTAATTAGCATATTTAATGCTTATGATTTTTACGTGGTAAAAATATTTTTTCATCTCATTTTATAAAGGAAAATCTCTTTTACTCTTAATTGCTGTAAAAAAAACATTAAAAAAAAGAGATAACTAAATTAACTAGAATACCAATAAAGGAAGCATCAATATCAACAATAAATCAAAATGATAAAACAATGTAAAAGTTTGCCACTCAATAGAACCAAATAAGATACTTTAATACAAAAAATAAACATGAATTAGATAAGAAGGGAAAAAGCCTCAATACCAAAAAGGTCAAATGACAAAAATTGGCTATTCAAAAGGTTTATTAAAGCAAAGCAAGGATTGATTAATAAAAATATTTAACAAAATTATAAAAGAGAAGTGATTAACCAAAATCCATGATTTTTCAAAAATATCTTCTGTAATAATTATTATGTCTATCTACCATTTATAATACTTCGTCATTTGAACATTTTGTCAATGGGGCCTTACGATATGTTATTAGTTTTATTATTAAATCCATTAGTCTTTAACAGTTTTTATTGTTAATGTTATTATTGATAGTTATTTCTTTTAATTAAAATGTATTCAGTTATTTATTTTCTCCATTATTTTATTTTTTTCATTTTTTTTTTACAAAAGTCAAGGGTAAAAGAAATCTTTCTTTAAAAAATGATTTGACAGTCCACATTTACCCTTTAAAAGTCATATGCATTCCACGTGCTATTGGAAAATACAACAAATGGATAACGACGATAACAAATTGAAAATTCAAGGGCTAACGATAGTAATTGAAAGTTTTCAAAAAATGTGTACTACCTCCAAAGATTGTTATTGTGAAAATTTGTGGGACCACTATTAATTGTTCTAAAATGTTGAGTTATTAGATGAAAATATGGTTTAAAATTTAATTACTCTAACACTTCCCCTAACATGTAGGTTGGACTTTGGTCTAAGCCTAAAACGTAAAAATATATAATTTGGGAGGTAAATAGGGCCTAAAAATTTTAAACTTAGAACCTTATGCTCCGATACCATATAAGAATTCACGGGATCTCACTCTTTTTGTCTTTAGAGTAGTTGAAAGTGATTCCATAAAATCTCACTTGGTATTAAAGCAAGTGTCTTGATTTCAAATCTTTCCAGACCTCATTTGCCTCCCCAATTAAATATGTCCGCGTTTAGTACTAGATAAAAAGACGAGACTAAGCATGAGGGGAAGTGATAGAATAACTAAATATTAAACTGCACATTTATCTAACAATTCAAGTTTTTAAAACAATTAGTAATAACCTCAAAATCTCCTAGTGATGAGATTGTGTAACTTTTCATATTTTAGTAAAAACACCTTTTGTATCGTGCAATGACAAAGTATCCATCTATATAGGCCAAATCTGCAAGAAACTATTTTTGTTAATGCACTCGTGTGGAATTAGTTGGGCATCAAGGTAACATTACTAGTATCTTGAGCAGTCTTGGGCCAAGAATGCCTCTATCACTAGTATTCATCTATATCATGGATTGAGAAGTTCAATATAACATATTTTTATCCTGATTAACTGTCCTCTTAGTCAGCTGTAATTTTCCTTGACATTACGGGATATACATGTCAAGCTCGAAAATAGAATTGAGCATGATAATTGTAGATTTTGCATAAAAAATGGACCTATTATCGATAAGTCAAAAGGGGTTGTTTTCTAAGTTACAAAGAAAAAAAAAGTACTTTCTAAATGGCTTATAGTAGCCATTAAAATGAGTATAGAACAGTTCATTACTTCACAAAATAGGCGAGCAATTGCCAGCCACCGGTTTTAAAGTTGGGAAATGGGGTCTCGGCTTGCGCGGTTTCATATTTTGTCACTGACTTGATCGGTTTTCCACTTTTTTAAGAACGCACACGATGATGGTTATTTTTTTTTCTGTTCTATTTGAAGAAATAAATGACAATATTCGGACAAGATGAGATCTATTTTTCCATTTTATTTATAGAAACAAATTTTAATGTTCAAATAATAAGTAACATATGAAGGATTCAATTGTGACTTTGAAAATAGTGGATATTTTCTCTGACCAAAGAAAAGATTTGGTGAATATTGGTCCCGAGTAAAATATTAAGAATTCAAAAATAATAGTGTGAAAACCTACCATACATTGAATTTATAAAGGTTAATACCCTAAAAACCCAAAACTAGTACACTTGTGACAAATTTACCCTAAATTATTTTTTTGACCACCAAAAATCCCAAACCGGTACATATATGACAAATTTACCCTCCATTAGCTTCCGTTCGATTTTGCCGTTAACCTTACTGACGTGATTGCTAACATGACTAGCCATGTGGAAATTCATAAGTTTAATACCATTGAAAACCCCAAATTTGTATATTTATGACAAATTTACCCCAAACTAGTATATTTATGAAAAATTTATCCTAAGCTGGTATATTTACGACAATTTACTCTAAATTAATTTTTTTGATCATAAAAAACCTAAATTGGTACACGTGGGGCACATTTACCCTCTTTCAATTTTCCCAAATTTGACCGAGTTGTTTTATTTTCCGGATTACTCTAACATTGCCTCCATATCATTAATACTTGATTTTTTTTTCTTTTTATTGGAATCATTATTAGAAAACTATTCAAAGACTACCAAATGTGCATTTCATTATTGTGTCGAGAGGATGCCCATTAACTAAAAGATGAACAGATCGCTTGCGCACATATACAAAAGAAGTGCACATATCGTGGTTGCTTCGCTCGTTTTTGGTTTGTGACAAACTTGGCTTTATGTTTATATGTCTCAGCCCCACATGGTTTACTGCTTGTCCGCAATCTGTTTGTACACTTACATATTACTCTTGCTTTGCTGGTCATTCATGTTAGTCCATGTCCTTATTAGCGTTACGTAGTCTTTCCTACCTTGAATCGTAAGTGTGTCAAAATTTTAACATGGAACTTGCATGTGAATGGTATGATTGACTTGTACATCACATGCTCGTTGAAATGCCGGAACCAAAATCACTTATGTTTGTCATTGATTTCAGGTGTACTTTGAGTGCGATTCTTTTGTATATGTGCGCAAGCGATCTGTCCATTTTTTAGTTAATGGGCATCCTCTTGGCACAAGAATGAAGTGCACATTTGGTAGTCTTTGAATAGTTTTCTAATAATGATTCCAATAAAAAGAAAAAAAAATCAAGTATTAATGATATGGAGGCAATGTTAGAGTAATCTGGAAAATAAAATTGATTAGACATCACAACTCGATCAAATTTGAGAAAATTGAAAGAGGGTAAATGTGCCGCACGTGTACCAATTTAGGTTTTTTTATGATCGAAAAAATTAATTGAGAGTAAATTTGTCGTAAATATGTCAGTTTATGGTAAATTTGTCATAAATATACCAGTTTGGGATTTTTAATGGTGTAAACTTATGAATTTCCACATTGCTTGCCATGTCAGCAAGGTTAACGGCAAAATCGAACAGAAGCTAACGGAGGGTCGATCTATCACATATGTAGTTTGGGGTTTTTGGTGGTCAAAAAAATAGTATTGGGTAAATTTGTCACAGGTGTACTAGTTTGGGGTTTTTTTGGGTATTAACCCAATTTATAATTATTTTAGGGTTTTGTAATTGATTGACACATGAATGTGGAGAAAGGCTCATTAATTTTTGCTTCTTAGATTGTAAGAAAGTAAGAGTTCTTTGTTGACATCGAATTTTAGCTGATATCTATTGATATAAATATTTTAGACATACAATACTTAATTTATTTTTCTGATCTCATTCAGATGGTGGGGTTCACATTAAAAGCAACTTCACTCGTGAAAATAATGTGAGTGATGAAGACGAGATGAACAATTCAATTGAAGATGCTAGTGATGAAAGAGTCATAAAACTAGATAAGATGAAACTTGTGTCACCTTCATACAGATGGAGTTTAACTCTTATGATGAGGCTTGTGCATTTTATAACGACTATACTAAAGAAGTGAAATTTGGCATTAGAGTGTTAAACTCATACAAAAGCAAAGGTGGCAAGGAACGTGTGGTACATTGTTGCAGCCGTCAAGGATACAAGATCGAAAAAGAGTTAATCAAGTCAAGACTGAGAAAAAAATGTGATTGTCCAGCAACACGTAGAATATATCTAGTCAAGTCTTAGAATCAGGCAAGAACAAAAGTTGTACTCGATCATAATCACTTGACAACTCCTCGAACCACTAGATTATTTATGTCACACAAGAATCTCAATTCCATGAAAAAAAAAAAAAAAAGAAGGAAAATCGAGTTGCACTCTTATGTAGGGATTTCGACAAATAAATCTTTTCAAGCGTTGATTGTTGAAGGAGAAAGGTATGAGAAATTGAACTTCGAAAAAAATAAAAAATAAATAAAATGTCAGAAATCATGTTACAAAGTACAAAGGATTGAAATTGTAATGAGGAGATGGGCAAGCACTTTCCAAATATTTTTTCAACCATGTAGGTGACCAATTCCATTTTTTTTTTTTTAATGTATTTGATTGGTTAGTGAACATGAATTGCGTAATGTTTCTTGGGCGGGTGCACAATCAAGAGGTGCATATATATAATTTGGAGATATAGTCAGATTTGATACCACTTACTTCTTACTTGACAGATAAATATGACATGCGATCATCACGGTCAGTCAGCTTTGTTCAAATGCGGTTGTTTGCATATGAGACAACAAGCTCTTTCATTGGTTGCAAGTGAGGGTGTGCCCCTCAAGCTATTATTACTGACTAGTAAAGCAATGCATAATGCAATTTCTAAAATATTTCCGTTTGCTAGTCATCACCTTTGTTCGTGGCATATAATGCAAAAAATTGCTACAAAAAATAGTTGGTCCTCTTCAATCAAGGGTATAAAGTTAGCAATACAGTGAGTAGTTTATGACTCGCTAAAGGTGATTGATTTTAAGATTGCTTGGAAGGTGCAGATTTTCAGATTTGCTAGCTCATATAATACATGCTAGCTTGGAACATTGTATGAGGAGCGAGAAAAATGGGTGCATGTATTGTCACGCCTCGAACCCTGGGCACGCAACAACCCCTTCCTTGGTTGATAGAAAGCGATGTCCCAGGACTCGTCGACGACCATTCATTTTAATCTTTCATTATGCGCAAATGGAAACGAACCCTCTCCTAATCAAACAGACAATCAAGCAATCACATAGGGATAGAGAGATGAACAGCAGAAACAACAACAACAACATCTACTCGTATATACATTTTTATATTGGATTAACCTACGGAGGATCGTTTCAGATCTACACGCCCAATAGAGGGTCGATCCATCCTCTAAGTCAGACAAAAAAGAAATTAGGCTAGGCCAACCCAACTATACACAAAAGGAACCCTCAGGCTCGGCACTACAGTCACTTGGATCTAGCAGACTTAGACTCCGTCGATTCATAGCCAGAGGCATACAAGTTGATCACTGGTGAAGCGAGGCTAGGATTCTCCACTACACCGTCAGGAGGATCCAGCTCTATTGGATCCCAGTCAGCATCCTCGGGGCCCCTACTAGGCGACTCGTCAAAACCTCTCAGGGGACTGATCAACAAATCACCATCCCCGATGAGCCATGCCAGGAATCTACGGGGTATCAACTGCCCCGGTCCCTCATCTACCCAGACGGTAGAGAGATACTTCTTGTATAGATGCACCCGACCCGAAAAGCGGTGGTGTGTCACGACAATATCCCAGTCCTTAGGGATATCGAACCTCATTGGCGGAAGTGTTATCCTAAGGACCTGAAAGTGGTTATATAATAACCAGGGAGATAAAATCTCAGTGAGTCCTCCCCTAAGCCCCCGATTAGAACGCTAACTTAACTCGGAGTACCTCTCCAGAACCACCCCCACAAACAATGCAACGACTAATAGCCAACAGTTGGAGAAAACTCCTTGATGTTTTGAAGTTAACAAAACTTATCCAAAGTCTATTCTGAAGATTTCTAGACTTTTGTGTCAAAGTCTAAAGACTACCAGACTTTAGTGTCAAAGTCCGATCTACATCAGAAGTCTGCCCACTCTGACAGTTTCCAAACTGAACGCAAGTTAAGAATAAAGACTTATCTAGACACAGAATTATTTTTATTTCCTCAAGGATCTAATACGTATGGATTACATATGGCCTTCTGGTTGGAAATATCACCTACGAGATTGGTTATCTTTATTAAAATCAATTTAGATATTTCAAATCTTTTCGAAGGTAAGTAAATTTGGAAAGAATCAACTTGTGAAAATCAAGATCCTAATTGTATGGGCGAACATGATTGACAGGCTTTCATCACAATCTTCAAACGACTTGAGATCTCCTTAATTGATTTTGTCCAACGGGTTGATTGGAAGAATTACCTTTGGAAAGTGCCAACGATCGAGAAGGCATGAAGGAGTATTTAAGGAGAACTCTCTAGTTGTTCGATAGAGTGCGTGAAAGAAAATTTTCAAAGTCTGGAGCTTACCATTTTCTTGTCATTCAACATTCTAAGCTCAAAGTTATACTCAAAAGAGAGAGAAACTTATAGTGTGACTTCGTGAGAGAGTGGTAGAAACTCTTGACTGTGAAGCTGAGACCACAAAGTTGTAAAATCTCTTTTGTTTCTTAGTAGAATCCAGCCCGATGGTTGTTAACGTGGAAGAGTGGACGTAGGCTTGATATAAGCCAAACTACTATAAATTATGTGTTCTTATTCTCTTCCCTGAACTCCTTTATTTTGTTCGCGATTCTATTCAACTGTTAAAACCTGAAATTGCTCTAAGTCTATTGCTCTTCAGACTCTATTTTATAAGTAAAATACTTCTACTGTTCTTTGCGAAAAAATTTCTTCACACTTATTCAACCCCCCCTCTAAGTGTCCATACTAGCCCTTTCACCAACAACCAACAAGTAACAATGGTCAGAGTCAACCACTAACCACAATCGACCAAAAAAAAAAAAAAACCACTAACCACATAGTCGGTTCGCATGCAACCTTACTTGGTATGACATACCATGCACGTTACATCTCAGCATAATACACACAATGCACATGGCCATTAGATGATGCAGATCATCAATCACATACGAGTCGTGTCACAGCGATCTCACATAGTCATTGCCACACCCTACACGTTATCAATTCATGCATGCATACCATAAACAATGTACTCAACTCATTCAAAGTCAAAACCAATGATGCCATTATTCTCATATGCTCTAGCACATTAGTGCGCCATATAGCACATATCGATCAATCACACGGCTCCCAATTATAAGGTAAAATTGTTATGACATGTCACATACTATGCCACACAATTTTACCTCATAATAAGACCCAACCATCTCAATTACTCGAACACGAGCCAATTGTCATGGCCCACTGGCCACGCCCAACTTCTTAATCGGCAATGCTCATTTCCCTAGTCAGCAATCATCCGGACCCCCGCTGGGCATTCGATATAAATCGGGCGTTGTCTCTGCCCGTTGGGCACGGTATCATTTAGAACTCCCGCCCAGACAGTATCTCAAAGGAGCATGGGCCCGGCCTCTACCGCGACTTCACATCCGAACCCCCACCGGGCATCCGAGAGACTCGGGCATCGTCCCCAAACTCCCGTTGGTTGACGGATTCCACTTAGTGTTCATGTAAGCACACTACCACAACTCACTATCGCTTTTGAGTATCAGTCAATGCACATGTGCTTGCGTATATAACCCCAAATCATTTTCCCATAAGAGTGGCCTATTTCCAATGTCCCTCGGACAATTCATTTTTCCCATTTTTTATGAAAAAATTATATGATATACACCACCGCCCTAAGCGGCGTAGCTGGCTTAGGCTCTCTCTCCCTTACAAATGGACGAAGTTTGAATCCCAGAGGTATCGTTAGGGATTCTTACCTGGAGTACTGTGGTGGTGGGTCCTACAGTCGCTCCCCCAGGGTTTACTCACCGGCTGTCGGCTTACGGGGTTCCCTTGTTTACCAAAAAAAAACTATATGATACACGTGGATGTCCATGTATTTACACACTTAATTCATCTCATAAGATCAAAACACATTAAATTAGACAATTTTTCACTCTTTGATGAATAGTGCACGTGAACAGTATCACGTAAACAGTAACCTGTGAATAATGCGTGTGAATAGTAAAATTTCAAAGTTAATTAATTAATAAATTAAATCCAAGAATCATTAAAAACATTAATTAAAGCAAACAATCAATGAATTAAGGCTAAACATGCTTAATAACACATAAATCACAATTTAGCAACATTAAGCAAGATTAACCAACTTTAGGCCTGCAATATTTCGTTCTCTGACTTCATCACAATAAACTGACATTCTACACACTCTACCATACAACGCTTCAAAAGGTGCCGTTTGAATACTCTGCTGGTAGTTATTATTGTAGGCAAACTCAACAAGACGAAGCTGTTCCTCCCAGCTTCCCTTGAAATCTAACACACATTCTCTCAATATGTTCTCAAGAGTCTAAATTGTCCTCTCAGACTGGCTATCCATCTGAGAATGATAAGCCGTACTAAATTGCAACTTCATTCCCAAAGCAATCTACAAACTTATCCAAAAGGCAGCTGTAAATCTCAGGTGTTTATCAAATGTAATCGTTACTAGAACCCCATGCAAACGTACTATCTAACGCACGTACAACTTTTCATATTTGTCCAATGCATAGTCCTTCCATACGGTGATGAAGTAAGCCGACTTCATCAATCTGTCAACTACAACCCGTATAGAATCTTTACCCCTTTGACTTCTTGGTAAGCCCATCACAAAGTCCATTGTGATGGGTTCCCATTTCCACTCGGGAATCTCGAGAGGTTGCAGAAGTCCTCTCGGCTTATAGTCCTGTGCCTTTACTTGCTAACATGTTAGTCACTTGGCGACATGCTTGACAATGTCCGCTTTCATATCGGTCCACCCAAAGTGTTGACGCAGATTCTGATACATCTTCGTACTGCTTGGATGAATGCTGTAACTATTACAATGAACTTCTGACAAAATCTCATTTTTAGGCTCCGTGTCATTTGATACACATAATTGTCATCGGAACCTTAGTGTTCCGTTCTCAGAAATCTGAATGCCAACCTTCTTCTTTTTGGTATTCTCTTGTAGGATTTCCTGAATCTCTGGGTTTGTCCACTGAAGTGTCTCAATCCTTATCTGCACTTTCGGTTCAATTTTAAGGGTGGCCATAAAATTTGAAAGGTGGCGTACCTCAAATTTGAAAATCGAATCTCTAGCTCCTTAGAGTAAAATCCACGCCTGAATTACCATCTGCACAATCGATGACTTTCGACTCAATGTATCTGTAACTTCCGTTCCTTCAATTTTGACAGCGGCATACTGTATTGGCTTCGTCCTAAGAGCCAACTCAAACACGAACTCGATCTCCCTTTCTGAGGGCAGACTAGGCAATCCTTCAAGAAACACCTCAGAAAACTCCCGTACCACAGCTATGTCCTCCATCTTCGTTTCCTTAATTGTCGTATCCACAACAATTACCAAGTAACCTCAACAACCCCCGTCTATTAAACGGGTTGCCTCAAGCGACGAGATTAAGGTAATTGAGGGTCATCGACCTCAATGAACTCGATACTTTCACTCGCTAACGGATTAAATTGGAATACTTCACGACAATGGTTCATCACAACAAAAGGCTCATTGAGCCAACTCTTTTAATATATGACATCACAGTTATACATAAGTGAAAGAGTCGAGTACATCCTAGTCAGTGATTCTCCTTTTTACAACTTCATTACAACAAACTAAAATTTTACAAACTTAACCAAAATTCCACTGTGCCACTCTGATAAAATTACCCCAGAAACATCCTTCCCCTGATAGATGCATAATGGCATCCTAGTGGCATCCTATCTGCGGTGCTTTCCCTCTGTTATGCCTCATCGGTGGCGGCAGTAGCAACTATTGTGGTCTCATTGGCCTGCGTAGACAATCCTTGAACCGATGGCCGTGCTGGCCACATTTAAAACAAGCTCTCGTCCTAGTATAACATGGAGTTGAATTATGTCTTTTCTTATAGGAATGATACATGTCGTTCAAGTTGGGCATTGATTTTCCAATCCCATCCTTTTTGTTGGGCAGATGGGATACCTTCCTTCAGTCATAGGTTTCTTCCTAAACCTATTTCCATCCTTGCTTGACCCGAACCTTGACCCAAACGCGGCGACTTTCTCGCTCAAACTTCTCTCTATCAGCTGGGCCTAACCATACACCTCATTATAATCCTTAAGATTAAGTGGCACCATTGGGTTCTTCAGTTCTAGTTGGAAGCTGTTCCTGAACCTCTGGGCTTTGTCTTCAGGGTCTTCCACTAGTCTTAACCTCATACTAGTCCACGATCAGCATGCTTTTACGGAGGCGTTGGAATTCCTCCATCTTCTGCTCTTAGGCGCTACCCAAAAAGTACTTGCCATTAAAAGCTCCGAGAAAGGTTTTCCACACTGGAACTATGCCTTCGAGGAAAACCATACCTCTAGTGGCCCTTCACCAAGTATTCGTGTTACCCTGCAGTTGATATACTACTAAGACAACCTTCTCCTCCTTGGTGCATATTAGAAATGTAAAGGCTTTCTCTAGGTTTTAGATCTAGAGCGATGTAGCTTCAGGATCTCTTACACTGGTGAACCTCGATGGTTTCAACTTTAAGAACTACTTGACTAACTTGTGCATCGGTATTTCTCTCTCCACAACCATGTTCCTAAGTGGAACTTCAGGTGCGGCTGCGGTAGCGGCAACAACAACAGTAGCAACAACAGCTGTAAAGGCAACAGTAGTGGCAACGGCTTGATTATAGGCCTACTGCCCCATTAGATTCTTAAGCGTCTCAAGCGCCTGCATGATCCCTTTGATCCTAGGATCACTAGAGGCTACTACCCCAGCATCACTTGGAGGCGGTGCTACTCCACTTACGCTGCCCTAAGCATGTGCTCTACCTCGGGCACCGATCATAGTTGGTGTCTTACCCCGAGTAACAGGTCCAATGGTTCGCTTTCTAAGAGTCCTTTGCTCCTGATCATTCATAACGCAAATTCTTTATAGAAACCTGCCTTCTAATTCCACACAAAATTAGAAGCTGAGTGATACCCACAAAACAATCTACCAACTAGCTATTACGAACATGCACCGGCATAAAATAGAGGTCATTCCTACTAACTATCACATAAACCATCGCACATTATCACTCCATACACAAATCAGCTCTAATACCACTTCGGGCGGAGATGTTGTAAATGCTAGAATGAACACCTAGAGGGAGTGAATAGGTGTGAAGACAATTTTCCAAAAGAGCAGTAGAAATATTTTGTTTCTAAAATAGAGTTTGAAAAATAACAAATTTTGAGCGAGTTTAGGCTTTAGCAGTTAAATAGAATTACAAACAAAGTAAATGAGTTTAGGGAAGAGAATAAGAATACAAAAATTATAATGGTTCGGCTTAGATTAAGCCTACGTCCACTCTCCACGCTGACAACCTACTGGCTGAATTCCACTAAGAATCAAAAGAGATTTTATAGCTTTGCGATCTCGACTTCATAGTGAAGAGTCTCACTATGAGTTTTTCTCTTGTTTATACAACTTTGAGCTTAGTATTTGAATTAACAAGGAAATGCAAAGCTTCAGACTTTAAAATTTCTCTTTCACGCACTTTATCTAACAACTGAAGAGTCCTCCTTAAATAATCCTTCATGCCTTCTCGACCGTTGGCAATTTCTAATGGAATTCTTCCAATCTACCCGTTGGACATAATCAATCAAGGAGGTCTTGAGCCGCTTGAAGATTGTGATGAGAGCCCGTCAATCATGTTTGCCCATACAATCAGGATTTTGGTGTCCATAAGTAGATTATTTCCATATTTACTTGTAATCTGAAAAGATTTGATTTATCGAAATTGATTTCAATAAAGATAATCAATATCGTAGGTGATATATCAATTCAAAAAGCCAGCCATAAGCCATACGAATCGAACTCCTGAAGAAATAAACAAAATCTCGCATCTAGATAAGTTTTCATTCTTCAATAGTGTTTAGTCTGGAATTTGTCAGTGTGGGTAGACTTTAACATTAAAGTCTGGTAACCACCGAGACTTTGATACAGAAGTCTAGAAATCTTCATAATAGACTTTGAATAAGTTTTGTCAACTTTAAAACAACAAAGGAGTTTTCTCTAACAATCTCCTCATTTTTTATGGTGACAAAACTTTCCCGCAGATTTAAGAAATTATAACCTACAAAACAACACTTTTAGTAGTACATGATATCTATAAGAGAAATAGATAAGGATCTATGGATGGTATCAATTATGCGACCACATAAAACAGGTTAATCTTGAAAAATAATCAAACACCAAGATTAAAACATACACATCCATGATTATCACAAAAGTTGCTGCAAATTATAAGAGTTACCGGTCAAACAAAGTCAAATCTGCAAAAGTTTAAGTAAGTTAAAAAATAAACGATCAAAAGTAAATCTGCACATTCTCCCCCTTTTTGTCAACAGCAAAAAATGGAGAAAATTAAGATTAAAATAGATAGGATGAAATCAAATTTTTCTTGGAATTCAAACGAGCTGGAAATCCCCCATTGACTAAACTATCTCCTCCAGCTTTTGCACTGTCTCCTTCAGCTTCTCAACATCTTCAATCTTGGTAGTCTGTGAAACTTGTTATTGTAAACCTTGAACTTGAAAGTTTAAAGATTGTACCTTCTCATTGAGAGAATCTGAAGTAGATTGCAAAATGGATTGAAGCTTCTAGATTTCACACTCCATTCCATATAGATGTGCTTTCATCTCCAGAAGGAGATAGAGCAGCCTTTGAAAGTCTACATTAGGTTCTATTTGTGCACGAGCCTCAGGACGTTTAGTTCGTAGAGTGTTGAGAGATGAGGGAACATCAATTCTTCTACTTCCAAGACTTGGAGTAGATTCTCCAATATTAGCTTTAGGAAAATGAGAAGCATGGACTTCTTCTGGATCAGCAAGAGATCGACTAACATCATCACTTGCAAAAAGAGGAGAAGAAGTACC
Organism: Eucalyptus victrix; assembly: GCA_016097545.1. Taxonomy (NCBI): domain Eukaryota; kingdom Viridiplantae; phylum Streptophyta; class Magnoliopsida; order Myrtales; family Myrtaceae; genus Eucalyptus; species Eucalyptus victrix. Next base: position 15,928,078 of record CM027844.1, read on the forward strand.
TTTTTTCTCATGAACTCCCCTTATTTCCTTGCCTACAAGTGGAAAAAAGAAAACTTCTTGTTCTTTCTCAATTCCAGCACGAAAGTGATGTTCTTTTTCTATTCTTTCTTCTATTTGGACACTCCTTGTTGCTTTAGAATCCTCATATAAGGATACTGCTACCATTGTCTCATAGGAGTCGTCCTGACCCTCTTCTTCTGCTACTTCTCTTCCTGCTTCTTCTCTTTCTTCATCTTCTCTTGCTTCTTCTTCTCTTCCTAGTTCCTCTTCTTCTAGCTCTGCTTCTTCTCTGTCTTCTATTCCTTCTTCTCTTTGCTCTGTGTCTGCTCTCCCTCCTTCTCCTATCCCCTTGGGTTGCTCAAAACCAATAAATCTTTGAAGATTTTTCAAGGCCAAGGTAGAAATGGTAATCATCATCATCCTCTTTGTCTTGCGGGATGAGGGATCTTCTCTTCTCGATAGGTTCTTTCACAATTTCCTAACCTTTTCTCTTCTTTGCAACAAATTCTTCCTTAGTTTTGCTAGGAGATGCCTTCTTCAATCGCTCTAAAGCCTTGTTAAGATCTTTTAGCCTCATCTTCAAAACCATTTTTAGTCGTATAACCATAGGTGCAACAGTTCTAGCACAGAGAGAGGCTGGAAACTCGATTTGAAAATGTCTAAACAGCTTTGTAACCAGCGCAGAGTAAGGCAGCTGTCCCTTATCCTTCATAGTAGTCCTATACATGTGCATTAGGACAGTATGAGAGAGTGAAAACTTCATGCCATTGGGAAACATCAGTTTTTGAAGCAGCCTTTGGTCTGATGCAGTTTATAACGATTTTGTGCAGCAAGACATTGGAGGCTATCATTCTAGAATAAGTGATGCTTCCTTTGGTGAGTCTGTCCCTAACAAGGAATCTTATTGCTTGACCGACCGAGACATTTATTGGTTGGAAACCACTACTTTCCACCCCAATAACGTCAACCAAATTGTCAGCATCCACCAGATATTCTTTGTTACTCACAGTGAATTTGAAGCAATTCTAGTTAAGAAAAGAAAGGTTTGAATAGAAAAAGGCAGTCAACTCGGATAAGAAACAATTTTCTCGGAGCAAAAGTCTTCAAGTTGAAAGAAAGCCAATTTTTCCCTCAAATTCACGTTGATTGAATCTAAAAAGTCAAAGTCGATCGATCGAGGGTTCATCACCCCTCTTTTCAACATTTGGAAATAAACTTTTTATGATCCTTGGAACGAAAAAGCTTTGTTCCTACACTAGGCATTTCAGTGGCAATGCCCATCCTTGGCTGAAAATTCGAGAACATCCTCTCATCATCATGTTTGCTTTCAAGGTGATTGAAAGTGCTAAAACGAGGATCGACAAGAAAGTTACAGAAAGCCTCATCCGCTGCTCCTTTCTTTCCTATTCCTAGACGCTCCATTGTTCTCAGAAACAAAGTTTCATTCTTGTAACCGTGCTCTCTTAGATAATCAATAATGAGGGACATCGGCAAACCACCTATTTTCAAACGACCATAAAATTTCAACAGGACTTGGGGAGTCAAGGTACAAAGAGGAACAGCGAGGAACAACATCTTGTTCAACTTCCTCTTCCAACTGTTCACTAGGAGGATTCTGCAAAGTGTCCTTCGGATTATGCTGTGGAGATACCTGAAGAGAGTCTTCTTCAGTAAGATCAAAATGCGTCTGTCCTTCAGGCACATTTCATGGCCCCTTGCTTGCGATCCGGGATGATTTCCTTTGGTAAGACATTCTTCTACCTAGGAGGATTTCTCATATAGGTTTGGGTGAAAAAGATGGAAACTTGCATAGCAAACTTGAAAGTAGAGACAAGAGTGTAGAGAGAGTAGAGAGTCTGTATTGTAAGGTTTCGAAAAGAAGTGCACGAAAGAAATACAAGAGGGTATATATATAAAGAAGATGAAACGTCACAAAGAGATAAACCAACCATAATAAGGAAAAAAAAAAAGAAAACTACCTTTCTCGAAATAAAAACTGCCAAAAATTCAAAAATTCAGAAAAGATAACTTCTAAAAAAAAAAAAGCACCGATTCGGTTAAACATACCTTTTCATTCCAAAAATTGAAAATACCCGGATTCGAAATATTCTCATGCTGAAGTAGCTTCTGGAAATTCTAAGTCTGGCCGACTCGACTTTACTCCATAGGATAAATAAATTCAATTTGGTGCGAATAGATTCAAACAAATTTTTCTCTAGAGGCTTTGTGAAGATGTTCACCAGATGATTCTTCGAATCAATGAACTTAATCGTAATCTCCCTATTTTGGACATGATCTCTTATAAATGGTGTCGAATTTTTATGTGCTTTGCCTTTGAATGAAGAATTAGGTTCTTAGTGAGGTTTATAGCACTGGTATTATCACATTTGATCCCAGTACACGATTCTTCTATTCCAAAGTCTCTTAGCTGTTGTCTTATCCACAGAATTTGAGAATAACAGCTCCCAAGAGCTACATATTCTGCCTCAGCTGTGATAGGGCTTCAGTACTCTGCTTTCTTAAGAACCAAGACACTAGCATATTTCCCAGTAGTTGACAGGTTTCGGAAGTGCTCTTTCTATCCACTTTACAACCTGCTAGATCAATGTTTGAATATCGAAGAAAAGTAAAGTCTCATTATTTTGGATACCACAGACCCAGCTTTGGAGAAGTCGCCACATATTTGATGATACGTTTTGCAGCTCTTAAATGAGATTATCTATGATCAGACTGAAATCTAGCATAGATGCAAACACTAAACAGAATGTCAAGTTTAAATGCAGTAAGGTAAAGAAGAGAACCAGTCATGCTTCTGTAAAGCTTCTATTCTACTTTCTTCCCTTTTCATCCTTATCCAGCTTCAAGGAACTTGACATAGGTGTCTCCGTCTTTTTGCAATTTTCTAACCCAAATTTCTTGATAAGATCTTTGGCATATTTCTCTTGGTGAATGAATATACCTTTCTTCGACTATTTAACTTGCGATCCCAAAAAGAAAGTTAACTCACCCATCATGCTCATCTCGAATTCATCCTGCATAGACTTTGAAAATTTCTTGCATAGATTTTCATTAGGAGAACCAAATATAATATCATCTACAGCCAATAAGAAATATTTTCCTTCTCTCTTTATGAACAAAGTAGAATCTACTTTTCCTTTTTCAAAACCATTATGTATTAAGAACTTACTCAACCTTTCATACCAGGCTCAAGGTGTTTGCTTCAGTCCAAACAAGGCTTTTTTAAATTTATAGATTGAGTCTGGCTTTCTTAGATCTTCAAATCCTGGTAGTTGTTCCACATAGACTTCTTCTTGAATGAATTAATTAAGGAAGACACTTTTGACTTCCATCTAGAATAACTAGAAATTTTCATAGCAAGTAAAAGCAAGTAATAATTTAATTTCTTCTAACCTAGCTACTGATGCATAGTTTTCATCATAGTCTATCACTTCTTCTTAAGTATATCCTTTGGCCATGAGTCTTGCTTTATTCCTGACAACTTTTCCTTTCTCGTTCATCTTGCTCCTGAAGACCCATTTGTCCTAATTATAGAGTTACTTTTAGGTTTTGGAATCAGCTCCCAAACATCGTTAATACTGAACTGTCTGAGCTCTTCTTGCATGGCTTCAATCCAGCTTTCATTAGACAATACTTCATCTACACTTTTTGGTTCTATCTTAGGAACAAGTACTAGAGCACTCAACACTTCTCTCCCTTTGGATCTGGTTTGAATTCCTTCATCAATGTTGCCAATGATGAGTTCTTTGGGATGACTTGACTTGTGCTTCAAGTTGTTGCTTGATATGAAAGTTTGAAGATCCTCTGCTTCCGTTGAAACTTCTTGATCTGTTTGTTGCTATTCTCCAGAAGTCTGAACTTCTTCGGGGGAAGCAGACTTTGTAAGGTCTGAAACAGGTTCAAACTCTTCAAGTTGAGTCTGGTTTGGTTGAGTCTCCTCAAATTTGATGTTCATGGATTCTTCCACAAACTGAGTTTTCTTGTTAAAGACCCAGTAAGCGTTGCTTGTGAGCGAATAACCAAGGAAGATTCCTTCATCTGATTTCTCCTAGAACTTTCCAGATCGATAAATAGGATTCTTCAGAATAAAACATTTACATCAAAAGACATGAAAGATGAAACATCCGGCTTCTTTCCTTTGTACACTTCATAAGGATTTTCTCTAGGATAGGTCTCAAGAAAACTCTGTTGATTATGTAGCAAGCTATAAAAACTGCTTTTGCCCAAAATCAAGAGGATACATTACTCTCAATTAAGAGAGATCTGGCCATCTCCTGTAAGGATCTATCTTTTCTTTCCACAACCCAATTTTGTTATGGAGTGTATGGAGAAGAGAAAACATGCTGAAAACCAGATTCATCACAAAACTTCGCAAAGTCCTGATTTTCAAACTCACCTCCATGGTTAGTTCGTATGCTTGAAATAGCATAATCCTTTTCATTCTAAACCTTCTTCGCAAATTTTGACAAGTAAGAGAAGGCTTCAGACTTATTTGCTAGAAAGTAAACCCAAGTGAAGCGAGAGTAATCATCCACGATTATTAGACAATATTTCTTTTCACCAATACTCTAACTTTTGGTTGGTCTAAAAAGGTCCATATGCAAAAGTTGTAAAACTCGATTAGTAGAAACTTGATTTACAGGTTTAAAGGTACTTCTAATATGTTTTCCCAAAACACATGGAGTGCATGATTCAAACTTTTGAAAGCCATGTTGAGAAGACCACGAACAAGCTTCTTAGAAGAAATCTTGGCAATCTGCTTCATGTTAACATGGCCAAGCTTTCTATACCAAAGATTTGTTTCATCTTGAATAGATATAAGGCACTAAGAACTTTATGGGTTTACATCCAGAAGGTAGATATTCCCATGTTTTCGTCCAATAAAAGATTGAGAGAAATCTTTACTCGTTCTAGAACAGATGCCTTCTTAGAAATTTATTTTGAATCTAGTATCGCAAAGCTGACTAATGTTGAGTAGATTGTAATTCAGACCTTCCACCAAGGAGATATTGTTGATAGTCAGGCTTCTAATCTTCATGGTTCCATATCTAACAATTCTTCATTTACTGTTACTGCCAAAAGAAACTTTTCACCATTTATTTGAACAAGTTTTATAAAACAGCTTGAGTCTCCTGTCATATACCTCGAACATCCACTATCCAAATACCATTTGATCTTCCCCTTGATAGTGACCTGCAATCATAAAAATAATTCAAGTTTTCTTTGGTACCCAGATTTTCTTGGGTCTATGAGAGTTAGTATTAAAGACGGTCTATACCCAATCCTTCTTAACTAGTCTTCAAACATTGGGACATTCTTTCTTGAAATGTTATGAGCTGTTACACTTTGAACATTTGAGAGCACTTTGGCCAATAGGTTTTACAAAAACTCTTTGAAAATGATTTTTGTAAAATGCTTTTGCAGGTCTTTGTTTGAGTCTCTCTCTTACTTTGGGAAAATCAATTAATGGAATGGTTTCTGAAGTCATACATAAACCAGGTCTGTTAAAGTAGGGTTTTGTACTGAAATAATTTTCTTCAACTTTTCACATCCTTTTGAAAATCTTTTTGAAATATTTGAAAGATCTTCTATCATAATAGCATTTTCCTTAGCACAAGAAATAGAATTTTCTTTCAAATTAACAAAAAATTTATCCAGACTTTCAAAGTTTTCTTTCCAAGAAATTTCTTGTTACTTGAGTTTAGAATTTTCTCTTTTTAGTTCGGAGATCCTTTTAAGAGAGGTTTTGAGACTGAAACAAAGTTCTTCTATGTACTTCGAGTTTGAATCAGTCTATTTTTTATTCTAAGTTTAAGTCAGAATGAGCCATCAAACAAATGTTGGCACTTCTTCACTTTCCTCACACTTAATGTCACTCCAGGTTTCAACTTTGAGAGCCTTCTTGTACTTCTCAGTTCTCCCTTTCTTTTTCTTCAACAAAGGACATTTAGGTCTAATATGCTCATATTTTCTTACATTCGAAGCATATTACATCTTTGTTGGTTTCGTTGTCCTCAATTAGTCTCTTCTAAAAATTTTGCGTGCTCTGTTTCTTCCAGTTGAATCTTTTTCCCTTTTTATTTAACTTTATGAACTTTTTGATTATAAGCGCTAGCTCCTCATCATCAATATCGTCATCTGTATAATCAAAATCATTGTTAGATTTTAAAGCAATTGACTTCTTACCTCTTGGATCTTCTTCCTCATTGAACTGCTCCACTTCATATGATTGAAGTGTGCCTATTAGTTCATCTACTGAAAGAGGCATGATCCTTTAGGTTTCTCTAATTGACGTCTTCACGTGATTCCAGTCTTTGGAGAGTTCACGCAGTAATTTATTGACATTCATTGGTCCTAAGATTGGCTATCCCAATCCATTCACGATTTCAATAAAACGACTAAATATATGAGTGATGGATTCTTTAGGCTTCATCTTGAAGGTTTCATACTGTCTGAGCAGAATATTGATTTTCGTTTCCTTTACTCGATTATTTCCTTTATAAGTAACATGCAATCTATCTCAAACTTCTTTCGCTGTCTCACAAAAAATTCGGTTATACTCAGTAGGAGATAGAACGTAGTATAAAGAGTAGATAGCCTTAGCATCAAGAGTTTGTCTCTTGGTTAATTCTACTTGTGTTATTTTCCTAGGATCTACAACTTTTTTCCCTCTTTCTAAGGTTGCTCTTTCTAAGGTTGATGTAGCTTCAGGATTGATCCATTTTTCTACTGCATCCCACTTCAGGGGATCTTTTGATCTCAAAAATGCCTTCATCTTGTTTTTTCACACATTGTACTCATTCCCATCAAAGTAAGGAGGTCTCTTGTTGCTCTGACCTTCAACCAATCTTGGAGCCAAAATACTAGCCATAAATATTTAGCTTAGAAGTAAAAACACTTCAATAAAATAAGCACGCAAGCTCTGATACCAATTGTAAATGCTAAAATGAACACAAAAAGGGGGTGAATAGGAGTAAAGACAATTATTCGAAAGTGATAGGGCTAGTAAGAACACCTAAAGAGGGTGAATAGGTGTAAAAATAAATTCTGCAAAATACAGTAAAAACCTTTACTTTTAACTTGAGTCTAAATAACAACAGACTTTTGAAACTGAGTCGAAGAGCAACAAATTTTGAGCAAGATCAAACTTTAGCAATTAAATAGAACTACAAACAAAATAAAGAGATTCAAGGAAGAGAATAAGAACACAAGGTTTATAGTGGTTCGGCTTAATCCAAGCCTATGTCCAATCTCCCACGCTAATAGCCTTCTTGGCTGGATTCCACTATGTAATCAACAAGAGATTACAACTTTAAGTGCAAACACTTAATAGTATATCACATTATCTCACTAAGTCACTCTTTTGGTATTTCTCTCACGATCACAAACGTTTAAGCTCACAAGAGACAAGTGTATCATCGAAGATCACTCAGACTTTGGAATTATAAATTCTACGCTCCGTCTCTTACTTGCTCATCAGTCCTTGATTTCCTTAAATACTCCTCCACTTCCAAACTAGCTGTTGGACAATATCTCAAGGATCGTCTTCCAATCTACCCATTGGACATATCTGTATCTACAATATTTGGTAGCCGTTGAGTGATAGAAATAGAATCCAAAATTGATTCCGATCACCTATACAAACAGAATCTTCGTTTCCATAAGTAAAGCTCCTTCATATAAAAAGTTCTTATCTTCAATATCCAATCATCAATCAATTAGATTGAGTCAATCAAATCTATCTTGATGTAGAATCCAAACCAGATCACTAGCCATTATATGATTGAGGCTTGTGTTACGTTCTAACGAATCTGGATATAAAGTCTGAGTGCAATAGAATTTACAATCTGAGTCTGAATGCAATAGACTTTACAATCTGGGTCTGAACATATTCTGCTTTTAAACATATTTAGCTTTAAGGTATGAACACAATCTGAATAAGTTCAGCTTTAGCATATAATTTGTCTTATGGTTCTTCATTCACGTTCAGTCTGGAATTTTTTAGAGTGGACAGACTTCTGATGTAAAATAAATTTTGACACTAAAGTCTGGCAATTTTCAGACTTTGACACAAAAATCTAGAAATTTTCAAAATATACTTTGAACATATGTTACATTTAGTCTTCTGGCCTTTTTCAAACTTTGACAATATCCTATTACTTAACCATTAAACACGTTAGTAGCCTTTGATTTTTTTTCTCATCTTCAAAATATTATAAGAGATTTCCCTAACATAAAGAACATTAGAAATATTTTGCTTCTAAAACAGAGTCTGAAAAACAACAGACTTTGAGCAAGTTTAGGCTTTAGCAATTAAATAGAATTACAAATAAAGTAAAAGAGATTAAGGAAGAGATTAAGAACACATAAATTATAGTGGTTCAGCTTAAATTAAGCCTATGTCCGCTCTCCATGCAAATAGCCTACTGGCTGGATTCCACTAAGAATCAAAAGAGATTTTACAGCTTTGTAATCTCAACTTCACAGTGAAGAGTCTCTACTAGTCTCCCACAGAGTCTCACTATGAGTTTATCTTTTTTGTATACAACTTTGAGCTCATTATTTGAATTAACAAGGCAATGGAAAGCTTCAAACTTTGAAATTTCTCTTTTACGCACTCTATCAAACAACTGGAGAGTCCTCCTTAAATACTCCTATTGGAGAAAATTTTCTTATTGTTTTGAAATTGACAAAACGTTTCCATCAATCTAGTCTAAAGACTTCCAAACTCAAGTGTTAAAGTCTGAAGAATTCTAGACTCTGTCGTTAACGTCTGAAAACCGCAAGACTCAAGACTCAAAGTTTACCCTTACTAATAGTTTCCAAACTGACGAATATAAGACTTATCTAGATGCAAGTTTATCTTCAAGGATTCGGTTTGTACAGTTTATAGAAAATCTTACGGCTGGAGATAGCACCTCATGATCATTAATCTTATTGGAATCAATTCGGACAATCAGATCAATTGAAAGGCGAAGTATACTTAGAAGGTTCTACTTATAGAATCTAGATCCTCATTGTATGGGTAAGTAGGATTCGTGGACTATCATCACATTCCTTAAATAACTCAAGATCTCCTTGATTGATTCTCTCCAACGAGTAGATTGGAAGAACTCCTTTGGAAAATGCCAAATGTCGTGAAAGCATAAATAAGTATATAAGGAAGACACTCAAGTTATTCAAGTGTGTGCGTGAAAGAAGAATTCCAAAGTTTGAAGGTCTTAGTTCTTTGCTATTTCAATCGTAGAGCTTTATTTGTACTCAAAAGAAAGATCAAACACTTGCAAGACTTTGAAGAAATGTAGTAGAGTCTCTACACTATAAAGTCAAGGACATAATACTGTAACATATCTTTTGATCCTTAATGAAATCTAGCTAGTAGGCTGTCAACGCGGGAGAGTGGACATAGGCTTGATCTAAATCGAACCACTATAAACATTGTGTTTCTATTCTCTTTCTCTTAAACTCCTTATTTCAATTTATAGCTTCATATAACTGTTTACTACTATTTACATCGCTAGTAAATTATTTTGAAGTTTCTTAAAATTTTCCTTATCACCCATTCACCCCCCTCTAGGTGATCTTACTAGCCCTTTCAATTGGTATCAGAGCTTGTGTGCTCGTTTTTATGAAGTGTTCTAACTTCTGAGCTAAAGATCTATGGCTAGTGTTTTGGCTCCAGGTTTGGTTGAAGGCTAAAGCAACACCAGACCCTCCTTTCTTTGATGGAAAGGAATACAATATCTAGAAAAACAAGATGAAGGCATTCATAAGATCAAAAGATCCTCTAGAATGGGATGTGGTAGAAAATATAATAATTCCTAAAGTTGCATCAGTCTCAGAAAGAAAAAAAGAAGATGTAGATGCGGCAAAATGGCATAAGAAGAAATAACCAAGAGATAAGCTCTTGACGCTAAAGCAATCTACTTTTTGTATTGTGCTTTATCTCCTATTAAATATAACATAATTTCATCTTGTGAAACAACCAAAGAAGTCTGAGATAGGTTGCATGTTACCTATAAAGGAACTGATCGAGTTAAAGAAACAAAAATCAATATCTTACTCGGATAATATGAAGCCTTCAAAATGAAACCAGGAGAATCCATTACTAATATGTTTAGTCGTTTCACAGAGATTGTAAACGGTCTATCATATTAGGGGTAGTCAATCTCATGACAAATGAAGGTCAATAAATTACTGCGTGGACTATCCAAAGATTATAATCACGTGAAGACTTCAATAAGAGAAACCCAAAGGATCATGCGTCTTATAGTTGATGAACTTGTAGGCACACTTCAATCATACGAAGTGAAGCAACTCAATGAAGAAAAAGATCTCAAAGGTAAGAAGTCAATTGCTTTAAAATCTAATTATGATTCTGATGATATAGATTCTGAAGATGACATGGATGATGAAGAGCTAGCACTCATGATAAGGAGATTTAGGAAACTGAACAGAAAGGGAAGAAGATTTAAATAGAAGAAATAAAGCTCTCAAAAATTCCAGAACAAATCAATTGAGGATGAAGAGATCAACAAAGATGTGGTCTGTTTTGAATGTAAGAAAAAATGACACATCAGACCCAACTGCCCTCTGTTGAAGAAAAAGAAAGCAAGAACTGAAAAATTCAAGAAGGCTCTCAAAGCAGAGACATGGAGTGATGTAGAATGTAAGGAAAGTGATGAAGAGTATACCAAAAAACATATGTTTAATGGTAAACTTAGAATCAGACTCAGATTTTATAACATATTCAGATTTAGAATCGAAAGTGAAATCGAAGTTAGTAATTTAAATATTCCTGCTAAAGTCTCGAAGTACATACATGAACTTTGTCTTAGTTTCAAAATTTCTCTTAAAAGGATCTCTCGAACTAAAAAGGGAAAATTCCAAACTAAAGCAACATGAAATCTCTTGGAAAGAAAAGTTTGAAAATTTAGACAAAAGTTTTGTTGTTTTAAAAGAAAACGTAAACTCTATTTCAAAGGAAAACAAATTCTTGAAAGAGGATATTTCAAGTATTACAAAAAGGTTTTCAATAGGATCTGAAAAATTGGAAAAGATTCTTTCAATTCAAAAACCGTATTTCAACAAATTTGGTTTGGGTATAACACCAGAAACTATTTCTTTAATTGATTTTCCAAAAGTAAAGGAAATAATCAGACAAAAACCCACAAAAACATTTTACAGAAATCATTTTCAAAAGGTTTTTGTAAAACCTGTTGGTCGAAGTACTCTCAAATATTCAAAGTGTAATAACTCATAACATTTTGAGAAAAAATGTCATATGGTTTGAAGACTTGTTAAGAAGGAATGAGCAAAGACTGTATATTGCACTAACTCCCCTAGACCCAAGAAAATGTGGGACCAAAGAAAGCTTGAATTCTTTTTTATAATTGCAAGTCACTATCAAGAGAAAGATAAAGTGGTATTTGGATAGTGGTCGCTTGAGACACATGACAGGAGATCCAAGTTGTTTTGTAAAGCTTATGCAAATAAAAGGAGGAAAAATTTCTTTTGGAGGAAATAGCAAATGAAGAATTGTTGTGGAATTGTAAAAATTGGAAGTCTCACAATCAACAATGTCTCCTTGGTGGAAGGTCTGAATTACAATCTACTCAGCATCAGTCAATTATTTGACACTAGATTCAAGATTAACTTCCAATAAGGCATTTGTTCGGCAACTAGTAAGGATTTATCTCAATCTTTCACTGGACGAAGACATGGAAATATCTATCTTCTGGATATAAAACTAGTAAGTCTGAAACCTTTTCTTATTTTTCAAAATTTGCAAAAAAAGTTCATAATGAAAAAGGATATGCTATTTCGAGTATTAGGAAAAACCATGGAGGTGAGTTTGAAAACCAAGATTTTGCAAATTCTATGATGACTCTGGTTTATAGCATGTTTTCTCTTCTCCATATACTCCAGAACAAAATGGAGTTGTGAAAAGAAAAAATAGATTTTTATAGGAAATGGGTAGAACACTATTAATTGAAAGTAATATTTCTTCTTGTTTTTAGGCTGAAGCAATTTCTACAATGTGTTATATTATTAATAGAGTATTCTTAAGGCCTATTTTAGAGAAAACTCATTATGAGTTATTCAAAGGAAAAAAGCCAATTGTTTCTTATTTCCATGTGTTTGGTTGCAAGTGTTTTATTTTAAAGAATACAAATGATCAAACTAATAAGTTTGAAGAAAGATCGGACGAAGGGATTTTTCTTGGCTACTCAATCTCAAGAAAAACCTATAGAGTATTCAACAAGAAAAGTCAGTTTGTGGAAAAATCTATGAACGTTAAGTTTCAAGACTCAATGCATAATCAAATGAATTAGGCTCTACTTGAAGAATCTGAACTTACTCCAAATCCTACAAAGTCTACTTCAACCGAAGTCGCTCAAACTCCTAAAGTTCAACAACAAGATGAAACAGAAGATTCAACTGAAACAGAGGATCAGCAGACTCACAAACCAACCAACAATTGGAAGCATAAGTCAAATCATCCCAAGGAACTCATCATTGGCAACATTGATGAAGGAATTTGTACCAGTCCAAAAGACATGACGAGTCTAGTGCTTTAACACATGCTTTTGAAATTGAACCCAAAATTGTCGAAGAAGCCTTAGCTGAAGAAAGTTGAATTGAAGCTATGTAAGAAGAGCTCAGACAGTTCAACATTAATGATGTTTGGGAATTTATTCCTAAACGTAAAGGTAAGTATATTATTGGAACTAAATGGGTTTTCAAGAACAAGATGGACAAAAAAGGAAAAGTGGTTAGGAACAAAGCAAGACTCGTAGCCAAAGGATATACGCAAAAAGAAGGGATAGACTATGACGAGACATATATACTAGTAGTGAGGTTAGAAGCAATTAGATTATTACTTGCTTTTACTTGCTATAAAAATTTCAGGTTATTCCAAATGGACATAAAAAGTGCATTCATAAATGGATTTATCCAAGAATAAATCTATGTGGAACAATCACCTTAAGCTTGGTATGACAAGTTAAGTAAATTTCTAATTCAAAATGGTTTTGATAAAGGTAAAGTAGATACCACATTGTTCATTAAGAGAGAATGTAAAGATTTTCTACTCGTTCAAATCTATGTTTATGATATTATTTTCGAATCACCTAATGAAAATCTGTGCAATAAGTTTTCTAAGTCTATGCAGGATGAATTCGAGATGAGTATGATGGGTGAATTAACATTCTTTCTCGGATTACAAGTCAAACAATTGAAGAAGGGAATTTTCATTCACCAAGAGAAATATGTGAAAGATCTCATCAAGAAGTTCAGTTTGGAAAATTGCAAAAAGACTGAGATACCTATGTCAAATTCTTCAAAACTAGATAAAGATGAAGAAGGAAAGAGTGTAGACCAGAAGTTATACAAGAGCATAATTGGTTCACTTCTTTACTTTACTGCATCTAGACCTGATATTTTGTTTAGTGTTTGCATTTGTGCTAGGTTCCAATCAAATCCCAAAGAATCTCACTTAACTGCTGTAAAGCGCATCATCAAATACATTGCAACAACTCCAAAGCTAGGACTATGGTATCCAAAAGAATGAGACCTTACTCTCCTTGGATATTCAAACGCAGACATAACAGGTTGCAAAGTGGACAGAAAGAGTACTTCTGGTACATATCAACTACTTGGGAACAAGCTGGTATCATGGTTTTCAAAAAAACAGAGTACCGTAGCTCTTTCAACAACCGAAGTAGAATATGTGGCTCTTGGAAGTCGCTGCTCTCAAATCTTTATGGATACGGCAATAGCTAAGAGACTTTGGAATTGAAGAATTATGCACCGAGATCAAATTATGCATTCAAGGGCAAAGCATATAGAGATTTGACATCACTTTATTAGAGATCATGTTCAAAATGGAGAAGTTATGATTCAGTTCATTGACTCAAAGAATCAACTGGCAGATATATTTACAAAGCTATTGGAGAAAAGCCTATTTGAGTCTATTCGCACTAGACTGAACATCATATTTTTTATTGAGTAAAGTCTTGAAGTGTTCAAGACTCAAAAGCAAAGTCTAAAGGTATTCAAACTCAGAATGATTAAGAGTTACGACTATAAGTTATTTTGGTACTAACAATTTAATTTTTGGATAAAAGTTTAAAAAGGTACGATTACTTTTTGAATCGTTATTTTCTTATTTTATTATCTTTTTGGTTTTAAAATTTTGGCAGTTTTTCATTTTCAAAAAGGTAGTTTTCTTTTTCCTTTATGACGATTCGTTTACCTCGCTTCATTTGCTTTATATACTATTGAGATTCGTCTTCTCCATTTTCACTCTCAAACCCTAAAATACAAAAATCGCACTTACTCTCACTTTCTTTGTAGTTTATTCCAAAAAGTTTTCACATTTTCAAGCAAGCTTGAGAATTTCTCACTTAAAGCGACAATGTCTTCAACAAAGTCTTCGAGAATCACAAGCAGTGGACCACGGCACATGCCTAAGGGTCCTACGCATTTTGATTTGACTGAGGAAGAAGACTCTTCTCAACCGCAGCGACCAAGTCAGCAACAACCTTCTCAACAGTGTCAGTCTCCTCCACCAACTCAACAAGAAGAAGAAATCATTGAAGAAATTGAACCTATAAGAACGCTAACACCTAAAGTTTCTTTCAAACTTTATCCTAAGTTGAAAGAATGAGGTACTGCTATGTCTTTGATCAATGGATATCTGAGAGAGAGAAGCAATAAAAATGAAACTCTATTCTTGCGCGAAATGGAGAAGATGGGCATTGCGGAAAAAGGGTTGGCTGAAAAAGCTTTTGCTAACTTTCCTAATGACCCGAATTATGGCACGTTTAATCAGCCAGAATGAAAGAATGATGACGAACAAATGCTTACACATTTCCAGCCTCGGAAGGGAGTGGTTGTAAATGATAATGGTGATGGAGCAAGTTTATTCCGGTCTAAGGATCACAAGAAGATTTATTCAAAATTGATGAAAAGAGGGGTAATGAATCCTAGAAGCATTTATTTTGATTTTCTCGATTCTATGCAAGTAAATCTGAAGGAAACGTTTGCACTTCTTCAATTGGAGCGTTTTTGTTCTGAATCTATAGTTACTTATCCAGAACTCACAGCCCACTTCTATTCGAATCTATCATTTTTGGATGCAAACAGTTTCTCTTTCACAGTTAAGGATAAAGAGTTTTTGGTGGATATGGACACTTTGGCTGACTCGATTGGGGTGGAAAGAGTGTGTTTCCAACAAATCAATGTGTCTGTTGCTCACGCTACACTGGCATTAGTAAAAGACAAATTTGCTAAAGACAAGATATCCTTCTCTAGGATGAATGCCTCCAACATCTTGCTGCACAAAATCGTGATCAGCTGCATCCGTCCAAAATCAACATCTAAGACCCATGTGTCTCGTTCTGAAGCAAAGTTGATGTATGCCATCAATGCTGGCTACAAATTCTCTTTGCCTCACACCATCATGTTTCACATATACAGGACAATGGTGAAAGACAAGGGACAACTCCCTTATTATGCTCTTATCATACACCTTTTCAGACATTTCAAATTTCACATTTATGTATCTTTGTTTTTGACAAGCATTACTTAAATGGTAATTGGATTTAAAATTGTCACCAAGATGCGTCTGAAAGAGTTTAACAAGATGTTAGAGCACATGAAGAAAAAGTCTCCCATCAAGGCGAAACAAAATTCTGTAGTGGCCAAAAGGAAAGGCAATGAGCCCATGGATGCTCCAACAAAAAGGAAGAGAACTCTCATCTTGCAGGATGAAGAAGATGAGGACTAGATGACTCTTTCAACCTTAAGAAACTTGAAAGTTTTGTCGGCTTTCAAGAGATAGATGAATGAGAGACCAAAGAAGAGACAAAGGAAAAGGAGAAAGGAAGAAGAGAAGAAGAAAAAGAGGAAGGAAGAAGAGAAGAAGAAGGAGAGGAAGAAAGAAGAGAAGAAGAGGAAGAAGAGGCTCGAGAAGATTCATTTGAGCCTACCTTGGATGTATCATTGTCAAGCAGCTCAGAACGGACAAAGAGTGGAATTGCTGGAGTGAAAGGAAAAGAAAAACATCACTCTCTTACTAAGCTGAACATGAAAAAGAATTTACTTCTCCACCTAAAGGCACAGAAACAATGGGAGCTGCTGAAAAATGAGGTATTTCTTCACCTGTTATAACTAGTGATATTAGTCGATCTGCAGTAGATCCAGAGGACGTATATGCCTCTCACCATCCAAAACTAGACCTTGAGGCATTTACTCCTAGTTATAGTTAACGAACTGTTGAAGATCCCTCCAATCTC
Organism: Eucalyptus victrix; assembly: GCA_016097545.1. Classification (NCBI taxonomy): domain Eukaryota; kingdom Viridiplantae; phylum Streptophyta; class Magnoliopsida; order Myrtales; family Myrtaceae; genus Eucalyptus; species Eucalyptus victrix. The sequence continues at coordinate 15,944,397 of CM027844.1, forward strand.
AAGACTCCAGGAACAGATTCGGCTAGACCCAATGCTGCACTAGCACATTCAGCATATTTTTCACGAATAATGGATATCTTGTTGGATTTAAAGAAGGGTCAATATGGTTTGGATTATGAGATAAAAGATCTCAAAAAGGCTTTCTCGGCTACTTCAGTTTCATTGCAAGAACAGTTACTCACCCTAAAGAATCAAGTGCAAGATACTGTGAAGGGTGAAGATTTATAGCAGCTGAAGGAGATTATTGGAAAGCTTGAGAAGACAATGAGCTCTATGGGGGGATTCCAGCTTGTTCACTTGCCAAAACAGCCATGATTTTAAACAGCCAACTTGTTCAACCCTTTTGCTTATTCTCCACTTTTTGTTGTTGACAAAAAAGGAGAGAAGTCATGTAGATTTGTCTTTACTTTTAATGATCTTTATGACTTTTAGTCTTTGGTATTTTTGTGGACTTTGACTACTTGATTGTTATTGTGATTTGAATTTTTTATGCTTGCAATAACTTAGCCTGAGATACTAATTGTGGATGTATAGTTATCTTGCAAGATTAACATGTTTTCTATGGTTGCAGAATTGATACTATCCAAGTCCTAATCAACTTATTTTTATAAGTTATCACGTATTGCTTAAGTTTTGTTTTGTAGGACAAAAGTTTTCAAATCTATAGGAAAGTTTTGTCACCATCAAAAATGGGGAGATTGTTGGAGAAAACTTTCTTATTATTTTGAAGTTGACAAAACATTTCCATTAGTTTAGTTTGAAGACTTCCAGACTCAAGTGTTAAAGTCTAAAGAATTCTAGACTCTGTCGTTAAAGTCTGAAAACCGCAAGACTCAAGACTCAAAGTTTACCCTCACTAATAGTTTCCAAACCGATGAAGAGAAGACTTATCCAAATGCGAGTTTATCTTCAAGGATTCGGTTTGTACGGTTTATAGAAGATTTTACGGCTGGAGATAGCACCTCGTGATCCATTATTTTTATTAGAATCAATTCGGATAATCAAATCAATTGAAATGCGAAGTATACTTGGAAGGTTCTATTTATGGAAACCTAGATCCTCATTGTATGGGCGAGCAGGATTTGTGGGCTATCATCACAGTCCTTAAATAACTCGAGATCTCCTTGATTGATTCTGTCTAACTGGTAGATTAAAAGAACTCCTTTGAAAGTGCCAATGGTCGTGAAGGCATGAAGTATATAAAGAAGACGCTCAAGTTATTCAAGCGTGTGCATGAAAGAAGAATTCCAAAGTCTAAAGCTCTTAGTTCTTTGTTATTTCAATCGTAGATCTTTATTTGTTCTCAAAAGAGAGATCAAACACTTGTGAGACTTTGAAGAAGTGTAATAGAGTATCTACACTATAAAGTCAAAGACATAAGACTGTAACATCTCTTTTGATTCTTAGTGAAATCCGCCCAGTGGGCTGTTGGCGCGAGAGAATGGACGTAGGCTTGATCTAAGCCAAACCACTATAAACATTGTGTTTATATTCTCTTTCCCTTAAACTCCTTATTTCAATTTACAACTTCATATAACCGTTTACTACTGTTTACATCGCTAGCAAATTATTTTGAAGTTTCTTAAAAATTTCCTTATCACCTATTCATCCCCCCTCTAGGTGATCTTACTAGTCCTTTCAATTGGTATTAGAGCTTGTGTGCTCATTTTATTAAAGTATTTTTACTTCTGAGCTAAAAATCTATGACTAGTATTTTGGCTACAGGTTTGGTTGAAGGCCAAAGCAACACTGCACCGCTTACTTTGATGGAAATGAATACAATGTCTGAAAAAACAAGATGAATGCATTCCTAAAATCGAAAGATCCTCTAAAATGGGATGTGGTAAAAAAGGGAATAATTCCTAAAGCTGCATCAGTCTCAGAAAGAGGAAAAGAAGCTGTAGATGCTGGCAAAATGGCACAAGAAGAAATAACTAAGAGACAAGCTCTTGACACTAAAGCAATCTACTCTTTATACTGTGCTTTATCTCCTACTGAATATAACAGAATTTCATCTTATGAAACAGCCAAAGAAGTCTGGGATAGGTTGCATGTTACCTATGAAGGAACTGATCGAGTTAAAAAACAAAAATCAATATCTTACTCGGACAGTATGAAGCCTTCAAGATGAAACTAGGAGAATCCATTACTGACATGTTTAGTCATTTCACGGAGATTGTAAACAATCTATCATATCAGGGGCAGCCAATCTCAAGACCAATGAAGGTCAATAAATTGCTGCGTGGACTATCCAAAGATTGGAATCAAGTGAAGACTTCAATAAGAGAAATCCAAAGGATCATGCCTCTTATAGTTGATGAACTTGTAGGCACACTTCAGTCATACGAAGTGGAGCAACTCAATGAAGAAGAAGATCCCAAATGTAAGAAACTTGCCTAATTAGTGTGCCAAAAGTGAGGCCCCAAGTGTTGATTATACCCACTACAAAAGCTTCAGTGGTTGCTGATCAACGAGATCCTTCGATGTCAGACGTTCCACCAGATTTGAATCTTCGGATTCAAAGTGCTTCATTAGAGCAATGCGAAAATAGGGCACGTCCAGTGTTCTTCGAAGCTGAGGTAAGCGGCTACGGACAGCAACGAATGGACGATATCTTGGAGGAGATAAGCGAATCCAGCACTCTTTAAAGACGATAATGGTAGCGACCACCAACCGGCACAGGAACCTCCGAGATCATTTTGAAGAAAGCTCCCTCTCTCTCTCTCTCTCTCTCTCTCTCTCTCTCTCTCTCTCTCTCCGATTTTCTCCCTTTCTCAACAAGCTGACCTGCTCTCACCTAGCTCAACCCCTCTTTTATGGTCTCTCCTCTCTCTCCCTTTCAGTGAACCGACGTCTAGTAGGTCCCCATGGCCGACTGAGCTCCAAAAACAGAATCCTACTCTGTTACGCCCCCTCCCCTGTTCTTGCGCGCGACTCTCCAAAACCAATTTCGTTAGCCCCTCTCCAGCTCAACTTCTTCTTGAACCTCCAGCTTTGCTTCGGTCACCAACCGTTTCTCACGAGCCGCCTCACTGCTCTCGTTCAGTCGCCGCTCGTGCTCCTCACTCTCATAGACGCGAGCTTACGCTAGAGAAGGAAAAGGGACCATGGGCCGGGCTTCTTCATTTGTTTACTCACTTGGGTTCAGGTCATAGGCTCGAAGAAATCGTGGAAATTGAGCCAGAAAGGAAATTAGGAGCTAGGCCTATAGATGGATGGGCTTAGTAGGCTGAAAAGTATGACTAAAAGAAACTCGGGCTAGGCGGTGTAGGTCCACCCGATTTTTGTTTTATTATTATTTTTTTCTTACTATATGTTTTTCGTTGCTTTTTACCTTTATATAAATATATATATATATATATATATTTATATATGTATATGTATACATATACAAATATACATATGTATACATATGTATATGTATATATGTATATGTATACATATGTATATGTATATATGTATATGTATACATATATATACATATACACATATACATATACATATATACATACACATATATGTATACATATACATATATATATATATATATATATATATATATATTTTTTGCAAAAGGGATGGACGCCCAAGTGGTCAACAAAATTTTAGGTGTCGACGGGATTTAAAAGCAATGTCGAGTGGGGATGAACAATCCTCAAACTCAAGTTGCTTGCTCTGGTTTGATTCCAATTTTCCTAAACCCTTAACTAATACAATGTTGGGTTCCGTTGATTTAAATCATTAAGTATTATCCTATTTGAAGTCACCGCTAGCTTATTAAGGTTGGGCTAAAAGCCAAATGTAATACAGGAGGACACACCAATTCCTATGAATAAGAGATTTTTAATTTAGGGATTTATTTATGCTAATTATTTAATTAGCACCCTTTCGCCTTTCAATACCTAAACTCATTTTAGTTGCGTACAAAGTCATGCGATCTTTCAAGTTATGAATCCTTTGTTATCTGCCACTATGTGTCCGCACTTGGTTGTTTGATTGAGAGTGACTTGGAGGTGTGATCGACTCCTCAAATAACAATGAATAATATCAAAGCACCTAGCGATCAAGAAGAAGTTAACAACACACATCAAGAGGAAATAATAAAGGATTGTGAAATGAAATGCAAAAAAGTAAACCCGATACAAGTCAGATAGAGAATGTTCATGGCTTTGTTTTAAACCCCAGGACATAATCATCCTCCATGAGCTTGATTTTCTAAATTTAAATCTAGCCTAATCCTACAGAGGGCTAATTAACACAGACCGTAGACTATTAAAAAGAGATCATATGGATTTTTTAAGAGAAAAGCCATCTTCAAGCTAACTTGAATTGACAGGAAGGAGATGCTACACCTATCTAATCATTTTGACCCGCAACCCATCATATTAAAGCCCTGAATGTCCCCTACATTTCATTGGTTGATGATTTTCTCTTATCAAGTCATTTACTAATTGAAATTTCCTCATTAGAACAGCACGCTCTCTGGACTCCGAATCAATAAAATTCAGTCGAGCATTCTGTCAGATATTGAGTATCCTAAGCTCAAGATTCCACTAATCTACTTCTAAATCAAGCTTAATCATCTCAATTCAACACCCATTTTACAACAGTTGACAACATTAAGCAATTATGGACAAAAGTACGATCAAATTGCAAAACTTCACATCAACATACATGTTTGAATCATCAATTCCTCATCCAATTAAGCTCATATTGACATCAAATCTAAAATACAGGCTCACAGCCGACATACAATTTACATTTCCAGCGATTTCTAAGAATGATCAAACCAAATTCAATAAATTTCTAGCATAGTCAATCAATTTGTGTCAAGCCTAATCGAATTTCCAGCAAGCTTCAATGAATCTCCGGCAAGATTCTAGAAATTTCTAATACCTACGAGGCATGATCGAGGCATGGCTTGAGACACATTGAGTACCACACAACATTTCTAGGAAGTTCATCATGAATCATCTAAGATCAGATCAATTTCATGGATAGAGGTCTTTCGGCCATGACTAAGTTAATGCAATTTTTTACCATCACAATTCTTATTAAATCAAATCAATTCAAGAATCATGTTCAATTGTTCATCAAGTCCAATCTGAGATGTTTGGTGCATAGATTGAAGTTCAACTTCAATTTATACCATGAATCAAGTTGGAATCCTTGGCCATTTGCATGAGATCAAAAATAGATGAAAGAACAGACCTCAAACTCGAAGGAGGACTCACTGCAATTGGAGGCAGGCTAGATAAAAGCGAATGGAGATCGTGGAAAATAGGTGATTAGTGATGAACAAGAGGCATGATTAAATCTTGGAAACACCGGAGGAGATAATGAATGCCAAAGAAGAGTTGGAGGCCGCATGAGGGGCTGTGGGACGCCAGTATTGGCTGGAAGCAGTGGTTGTTATGTCGGGCTTGGAGAGGGAGATTAGATAGGATTTTATGGAGAGCTAGTAAGGGGAAAATATAAAAGTGGCGTATGAAAGACTGAAAGTGAGCGTGGAAATGAAGAGAGGGTAGACGTCGATTAGAGGAAGAGAGAGAACTTCGAAATCGTCAGTCCTCATCGGTGGATTTGTATCCATCATTGAAAAAGAAGAGAAAATACCACATTGCTCTCTAATTGGCTAGTCAATCATTTGCAAGGACTAGTGACTTGTCAAACCTATAGTGGTGAAGAATTCCACCGTTAAGGTTGCGTTTGGTTGTATAAATTTCTAGTCAGAATAGGACCAAATAAAAGAAAATATGAAAATTAAGAATTCACTATATCATATCTATTGTTTATTAAATCGCAATAATAAAGTTGGATATTTTCATATCCTATCATGATCGTTGTTTAATATGAGTGGCATAATGAACATGAAAATGCACAAACATGGATGGTAAGAATCTGCATGATTCACTACTAAAGAAACTAGGAATATGCAAACAGAAATGACTTCCATCAATAAATCCAAGATATTATACGACAAAAATCTTAAACACAAAGGAGAAAGCCACAAGTTCGACTATGACAAGAAACGCGAATGGGCAACGACAATACTGATGAGATAGATCGGACAACAAATACCAAATCTAGCAAGAGAGAGAAAACAAAATCATCCACCTCCACAATTCCAAAAATTATAGTGCTTCGGCTCTCTTGCATATGTCATTTTATCTAGTTATTTTTGTATTATTTTTGCTTCTTCTTTTTTATTTCTTTTATTTTTTTTACCATCATTCCTTAATTGAAATTTAATTAAATAATAAAACTTGCTAATATACCTAAAATATGTAATAAATATAAATATATAGAATATATATTATAGGAAAAAAAAATCAAATATAGTTGAAAATAGGAATAAATATAACCAAAAATTGTTGTGATTTTTGTTATTCTGCATTGTATTATTTTATATTAGAACTCAAGTATTAATCTTATTTAATTTTAATTTTAATTTTATTAATTTAAGATGTTTGTCATTCAAGAAAAATAGTTTTTATACCATGGATATAAATTTTTTTATCTATTTTTATTCCATCTCTCCTATGGAATATTTTTGTTTGAGCAGTTTCTTTCTTATATTCGACCTTATCTTGTCTTCGTTGGAACCAAATATAGGACAATAATTTTTTTTTCATCTTGAATTTCATTATAGCTATCGAACGCAGCCTAAGTTTGATTGATGGGCAAAGGAGGTACCCATGGATAGTCAATTGGGAGAAAAATGGGCACCGGTCGAGAGAGTTTAATGGGCCGAGCTTAGTTCCTTGTGGCCCAACTTTAATTAGATGGGGCCCAGGTGGTGTTTGCCCCTTATGTTCAATGGCTACCTTAGGTCCTTAGGTGCTTAATATATCCTAAAATTGCGTTTATCGGGCTCGACTTGACTCAAAAGAGTCGACTTTCGTAAAAAGTGAACTAGTGATTTGTGATTCAAAAAAAAAAAAAAAAAAAACTAGTGATTTTTAAAGCTCTTCCAAAGTAGACCAGCTCTTGAGGCTCCATTGATTATTTTTTTTGCGATCGAGCATGAGGTCTCTAAACCTTGTTGATAGATCCATTGTGCAAGAAAAAACGGTATCAAAAAATTTTCTTGAGACAATGGAATTACGATATTTCAATTGAATGTGAAATTTCTCGATTTGACTAAAAAAGACAACTTCTTGTGATCATGAAAGCATAGATTCAAATGAGACAAACTCCGATAATAGATATGTGTTCACTTTTTGTAAAGATGTTGTAATTTGGGAATTAGCCAAATAAAACTACGAGAGAAATGACAAATCAAAAGTCAACTTGGTTGAAATACGCGGCCCCCAAACCCATTCTTTGCTTCGGCTTGTTTTCAACGATTCATATTGCAATTATGAGCAATAAACATCCAAACAGTGTAAATTTCATTATCTTGATCTCAATATCAAATGTTAAACAAGAAAATTCGATTAAAAAAAGACATAAATCATAGTGTGGCTCTAATACCAATATAGGAAGAAAGTCAGCAGAAGACGACTTATCTATTTCTTATGCACAATGAACAATTTATCCCGGAACGAAAGTGAAATTGCGGATGAATGATGAACAATATTACTGGCATAAATGTCACTTGTTTTCATAAAGGAGTTCGTCACTTATTTTCGTAAAGGAATAATAGAACGCATTTTTTTTCTTTGATGGAAATGGGACAAGAAATGAGAACAATTTTATTTTAAACATATCAAGACGATTAGTTATTCTTGCGAGGCTTCAATGGTTTCTTCGGCAACGATCCTTTCCACATACTCAACCTAAACTCGTTTACCATCTCCTTCCTTATACTTGTCACTGTCATGAACAGCTCATTCACCCTATCCCTTAGATGGTATAACCCCTTCATTAGTTGTTCAGTGGCCTTCTCCAGCCCAACCGCTGCCTCCCTTAGCCTCCCCACGATCTCTCCATCGCCTCCTGATGCCACCACCTCGTCAATCGCCTCCAACACATGCCTCCCACGCGCCTCCACATCATTAAGCTCTTCCAAGACCCGTGTCTTCTTGTCCGTTTCCTCGCCACGTCTCGACTCCACGACAATCGTCGACTCAATTGCACGGACAGAGTCGCCCCAAGGGAACTCCTCTGGGACGTATACGCAGGAAATCGCCCTAGAAGAGGAGCACAGGGCCGAATATATGACTCCGGCAATGAATGCCGTCAAGAAATTGACAGCTTGGACCGCACGGCGAGCGACCCTGTCGACCGGCAAGTCCTTCCTTCGCATAGCCGACATTACAATGCTTGTGGCCAAGTCTCTAATCAGCTCCTCGATGTCGGCCATGCCCTCGCCCTCCGAGTCTGCGAGTAAATCCCTCGCTTGGTGAATGTCCTCCTTCGAGGGGTTGCCCCCCGAGCCAAGGAGGTTCATCATCATCCTCCGGTCCAGGTGGTGGAGACACAGTCGCTCGATCTTGGAGGACATGCGGTTGCAGACATCCAAGACCTTCTGGCTGTTGTCTAGGTACCACGACAAGAGGCTGTCGCCACCGTCCGACTTCAGCTCGTAGATCAAGGATCTCACGGCGGAGTGAGCAGTGGTGAGCACGTTGACAGCAGAGAAGAGCCAGGGCAAGCTGGCAGAGGCGGGGCTCAGGCCACAGAGGGAAGAGAGGATGGACTCATCGAAGGAACTAGAGATAGATTCCAACTCCTCGACAGTGAGCTTCGCTCCCTTTTTGTCGTCAGGAGAGGAGAGGCGCGTATACATTTTCTTGAAGAATATGTAATAGACAGAATATATTTTCTGTTTTTTTTCTCGGAAAACTGAGATGAAAAAGTGATGGAAAGTTTTGATGGGTACGGATTGTGAGCTCATGCGGCATTTATATAGGGCATGGATTCTCTTAGGAAGGCAAGAAGAATGTAATATGGAAAGAAAATTTCATTAGAGAATTCTTGGAAGGTAATTCAAAGACATGTCTTCTATAAGGCGATTTTCTAGATTCTAGCTTTGCAAGAAAAATGTAATATGGAAAGAAAAATTCGCAAGAGAATTTTTGGAAAATAATTAAAGACACCCGGTAAGGTGTTTCTGTGGATACTAGGAATGAAAGAAAATTGTAATATGCAAAGAAAAATTTCATAAGAGAATTCATGGAAAGTAATTGGAAAGACGCCCCAATAAGGTTTTTCTTTTGGATGCTAGAAATGCAAGAAAAATGTAATATCGAAAGAAAAATTTACAAGAGAAATCTTGGAAAGTAATTAAAAGACATGCCCTATAAGGTGTTTTTTCTAGATGCTAGGAATGTAAAAAAATGTAAAATGGGAAGAAAATTTTATAAGAGAATTCTTGGAAAGTAAATAAAAGACATCCCCAACAATGTGTTTTTTTCTGGATAATAGGAATGTAAGAAAATGAAATATGGAAGGAAAAAACATAAGAGAATTCTTGGGAAGTAATTAAAAGACATCCCCTAATAATATGTTTTTTCTAGATGCTAGAAATGTAAGAAAACGTAATATGGAAAGAAAAATTCATAAGAGAATTCTTGAAAAGTAATTAAAAGACACCCTAGTAAGGTGTTTTTTTTTTTTTTTTTTTTTTGGTAAGACCCTAGTAAGGTGTTTTTTGGATGCTAGAAATGCAAGAAAAATATAATATGGAAAGAAAAATCGTGACATTCTGAAATTTCAATTCTGTTTTTAATTAGAAAAATCGAGCCTTTCATCGACACGCCTATAGTGCTATTCTCTGAGCTAATCACTCATGAGATAACTAGACTATTTAGAGAAGTCATTAAGGGATTTTAATGCAATAGACTTGAGAATTTGACCAGGAATCGATTACTCGATCGTACTCATCAGCAGAGATCATTACGGTACAATAAAGATTGATTAAATCAGAGATAGGTTAGTTCGACTGAGATATGTGGCTAAACATGGGTGATTCCACCAAATGGCAAAATTATCGTCGATCGGCACTAGACTGATTTTTCTGTTGTTTTGGTACCCTATGTTTGTAATTGAAATCTCAAGATTTTCACGACCACCAAGAGTTGTTAATGTGTCAAAGAGGTAGATTGTGGCTCGAAGAAAATCGATGACGAGTCAATTGCACCAAAATTTTCTAAAAGTTATCCGGTAGGCTAGGTCACGCTAAAATCGTATCAAATTGAAATTAACTATGAATTTGAATCAAATTTCAAAAATTGAAAGTTCTGTCATGTCACGAGTCATTTAAGGAACGTTGACTCATCTTCCGAAGATTTTTCTGCAAACCAAGATTTTCGACGAAAAGTTAAAATATAGCCGTTTTTGACCAGAAAATTCAGATGACCGTTTTTTATCGCGTTTTTGGGATGCAAGTTTGCTCAATTGGCTAGGAAAAATGTCCATTTGATCGAGGAAACATTGGTGGGATTTATAAGGGCCGAATTGCTTCAATCCAAGAGAGAATTTGAGAGGATTTAAGGGAAATTCCTTCAAAATTCATAGCCCCCCTTGGTCCACCACCTTTGGACCTCTTCAATAGCTTCTAAAGGAAGTTTGGCTGCTACAAGTGTGCTGAGAAGGCCAGCCGGCCATGGTGGGCCTTGGTTAAGGAGACAAGAAGATAGTTTGAGGTCAAGGTAGCCCCCTCCAAGAGCTGCTGTCCCCCTCCTTCTTCCTCAGCCTTCCTCCCTTCTTCCTTGCTACCTTGAGAGCTCAAGAAACCGTAGAAGCCCAGGGAGATCAGCCAACAGCCATTCGAGTAAGCCGCATGCCTATCGGATCACCATCACACCGCCATCGCACGCCCGAGCCCGTCACTACCTCTCTTGCTCGCGCACCTGAGCCTACGCGTCACCACCATCCCAGCTGCGTTGTTTGCCCCTACTCGCCATCCAACAGGTCGCCTAAACCATCGTGGAGGTCACTGGAGCCCATCACACCATCATTCAACCACCAGAGTGACCCACCTAGGTTTTTGTAGCCTTCGCCGACTGTCTTACCCAACCAATTGCCCAGCCCTCTCCTTCAGCCCAGCCATAGAAACCGAAGCTCCGGGTCAATTGTGTATTGTTTGGCCCACTTTAGATCTCTTTCGGGCCTTGTAAGACATCACCGCTTTGGAGTTTATGGCCCGTCCCTGCCTCACCATCCTCATGGACTCATTAGATTTCAAAACCATTGAGTTTACTCACTAATCTCCGCTTAGGGAGTTAATTATGTTTAAGAATTGATTAGTTTTGTTAAGTATGGATTTTGTTGTTAGTTAGAATGGATTAGCAATTTAATGATTCATTTATGCATGTTAAGTGGTTAGAGTTACATAATTAGAGACTAGATAAGTTGTAGTATTTATCTAGATAGGTTTGAAAAAATTTTGGGCCCATTTCGGTATTTAATTAGGCTTTTCCGGCCTAAGTTGCATTTATTTGTATTTATTAATTAATTTTTGTAATTATTTAATTAATTATTATTTTCCGAAAATTAGACTAGAATAACCGGTGACTAGAATTCTGTGCTAATCACAATGGTATGCTTGGTTTATTTAATTGAGTGCTAAATAGTGTAAATTGAGTGTTGATTGTAATTTTGGGTACTTATCCCAAAATTTAGTTTTTTCAAGTATCTATTAGAAAATTACCGTACGTCGGTTTACAACACCAAAAAATTTTTTATTTACTATATAATTAGTGGGGATTTTATGAATTAAAGATATTATACTTTTGGCTAAAGCCTACCGTGTACCCACGCATGATTATTTTTACCGAGTATTCTGAAAACGGTAAAATTGTTAGTGGACGAGTATAATATACATATATCAACTCTGGTGAGCATATATCAGCTTCGGTGAGCTACTATCTATCTATATTAGCTTGTGGGAGCTACTATCTATTATTTTTAGCTTGTGTGAGCATAGTTGGTGTTCATAGTACCGGATAGATAATATTGAATTGATAGATAGTATTGATTAGATGGATTGATAAATAGTATCGTTGAGGTTGAATCAATTAAATGGAATTGATTGGTTGAGTGTGTGAATTGTACTAACTTGCAGGAAGGAATCGAGGCAAAGGTAAGTCCTCTGGTTTGTGCATGCTTAGATAGCCTTGGGGCGTATTTCCTTTCTAGTCAGAGTTTAAGGGGTGAACTTGCTGAGACGTCGTCTCATCCCGTTGTGGGATAACATTTTCAAGTCCTTAGATGGCAGCTCCTCCCAAGTATTTTGGTCAGCCGAAGAAGGTCACCGAGTAGATATCTTATATTCTGTTACATGGGAACCCAAAGGGATGGGTCTATGAACTTGTGAGGTCCATGGTCTAGGTTGATGCGGGTCTACCCCATAAGGTACCTCATTAATACAAATTATGGTATCATCGTGAGCGAAATGGACAGAGAGAATGCCTCATACCGGAATCTGAAGTCCCTATGTCAATGTTGGAGGTTGCTTTTGGAAAATGCATGGCAAACCCTCCTAGTGAGAGTTCAATGGTGGACCTGAGTCTATCGAATCTAGGGTCCTCGGAGTATTCAGTTGAAGACTCAAATGCTTAGAGGATCTATAAACCCCCACCCTTTTTGCAAACCTTGTATAAATATCAGCTAATATTGTATATGACTTAGTTTGATATGTATATAAGTGTGTTGTGGTTTTGAAAATTTGTGGCCCTGCTTTTCAATCCTATCTTTATGTTGTTTAGGGATTTAATTATTCGCTTCCGCATGCGCATTAAAATGAATGGGTTGGCGATGTGTCCTAGGACGTCGCTATTTAATCGACCACCAAGGGTGGGCACACACTCAAAGGATTGGGGCATGACATCCCCATTAAGTGGTATCAAAGCAGGTTAATGGTTGGAGTGATAAGGTGCGATGGTTTATGGGATAGTTAATAGGATTGGCCTTTATTTCATGCTAATGCATGTCTATGATAGTTGTTTGGTAGAATTGTTCATTTTTAGTCACTCGACTTTTAATTCTATGTGGAATTAAAAGGCAGGTTTCAGTGGAAAACTTGCATTATGAGTAATCGGGAGCAAATGACTCCTACGAAAATGACCATAGGGCCTATTACTCGAGGTAGGACACCGACGAGGGTCAGTACTCGAGGAGGCCGTGGTAGAGTGCTAGCTCAAGCTAACGCCAGTAGAGTAGCATCGCTTCCGTTGGTGATGGGATAGTAGCACCTAAGGATCCAAGGTTTGCTGGGATCATGCAAGCGCTAGAGATGCTGGGAAATAGGATGGATCAACAGGCTCAGATTCAAGCTGCTAATGCCGCCATTTCAGCCGCCGCTACCACAACTGCCACTAATGCCGCCACGGATGCTGCTACTACTACTGTCGCACCTGTAGCAGCACTTACTAAGGTTCCACCAAGGAACATGATCGCTGGGAGACCGATGCATAAGCTGGTGGAATAGTTTCTGAAGTTGAACCCACCAAAGTTCAATGGAGCAGGAGACCTCAAAGTTGTAGCTTTATAAATCCAAGGCTTGGAGAAGGCCTTTGGACTATTAATGTGCACCTAGGCGTAGAAGGTAGTCCTTGCAACCTACCAGCTATAGGGAGTTGCAAGTACTTGGTGGAGAGCCACCCAAGGAATAGTATTCCCTGAAAGTGTAGTCCTGGAGTAGAACACCTCTGTCGAAGTCTTCAACAACAAGTACTTCTCTGACAATGCTAGAGAACTAAAGATGACGGAATTTCAGCGCATTCACCAAGGTACGATGACTTTAGATCAATATGAAGCGAAGTTCGCTAAATTATCACAGTACGCCCCCAAATTGGTCGAGAATTCGGTAAACCAAGCTAAGAGGTTTAGAGATGGGATCAGACCAAAAGTGAGAAGCCGCTAGTGCCATTGAATCTGAAGAACTACAATGACTTTTATGAATGGGTCCAACTAATAGAGAGAGATCGGAACGAACAAGCCGCCTCGTCTGGATCGAGGTTCATTTCAAATAAAGACAAACTGGTTTGGGAAGAGGCCCATGACGGAGGAATAATTCAAGTTCCACCCAATAAGAAGGATGGAGTTGGTAAGTCAGCACCACATCAAAATGGCGTGTGTCACTTCGTGAAAAGCGACATGGCAAAGCCTTATGCCATTTAAGGGTGGGTGCGTGTTTTGAGTGTGGCTAACAGGATCACATGGCCAAAGATTGTCCCAGAAGGCCAAGGAGACAACAACAGTTACCACCACCGCCAATCGTGGGCCAAATCAGAGGATTCGTGACGCAGAATGCATCGTAGGGTGGATAGATTAGACCCCTAGCTCAAGGACGAGTGTACGCCATTACGAGAGGTTAGGTTGAGATTGTGTCTGATGTGATTACAAGTACGGTTTCACTAAACGACCATACTACTTATGCTTTATTCGACCCTAGTGTGACTCATTCTTTTATTGTTGAGCAATATATTAAGCTGATAGGATTAAGTCCTAAATTACTGGAGTCAGTGATTAGCATATCCACACCGCTAAAGGATAAGGTGTTAGTTGCATTGGGTTGTACTGGTTGCAAGTTAATGATTGGTGAGCGAGAGGGAAAGATAGATTTGTTAGTCCTAGCCATGTATGACTTTGATTTGATAATTGGCATGGATTGGCTCATTAAGCAATGAGCTAAGATGGACTACTATCGTAAAGCGGTTCAGTTTGACCCATTAGAGGGTGAGAGTTTCTAGTTTGTTGGAAGTCAAGGAGGACCCTTGATTACATTGATCTCATCACTTGAGGCAACCCGTTTGTTAGACGGGGGTTGTCAAAGTTACCTGGCAACTTTTGTGAATACGACAGTTGAGGAGTTGAAGATCGAAGATATCTCAATAGTGCAAGAATTTCTAGATGTATTTCTAAAGGAATTTCCAAGCTTACGACCAGAGAAAGAGATCGAGTATGTGATTGAGTTAGCACCTGGGACAGAGCCAATTTATAAGGCTTCTTACCAAATGTCGTTATCTGAGTTGAAGGAACTGAAAGTGCAAATGCAAGAATTGTTGGACAAGGCATTTATACATCCTAGTGCATCACCATGGGAGCACCAGTTCTATTCGTGAAGAAGAAATATGGTTCGGTGCATCTGTGCATTGACTATCGTTAACTTAATCAAGTGATGATCAAGAACAAGTATCCACTGCAGAGGATCGACAACTTGTTTGATCAGTTACAAGGAGTGTCGATATTTTCAAAAATCAACTTGAGGATAGGATATCATCAGCTTAGAATCAAGAATGAGGACATTCCAAAATCAGCGTTTTGTACTCGATACAGCCATTATGAGTTCACTGTAATGCCGTTCGATTTGACGAATACCCCAACTGCTTTTATGGATTTGATGAACCGAGTGTTCAAAGAATATCTTGATCAATTCGTGATTGTGTTCTTCGATGATATTTTGTTGTATTCAAGATATGCCGAGGAACATGAGAGTCATCTGAGAATGGTACTGCAAACTCTGAGGATTCATGGATTGTACGCTAATTTTAGCAAGTGCGAGTTTTGGTTGACTCGTGTTGCGTTCCTAGGTCACATGATTTCAGGCGAAGGAATTTTCGTGGACCCGACCAAGATTGAAGCGGTGATCAACTGGCCAAGACTGACTACAATGACAAAGATCATAAGCTTTTTAGGTTTGACAAGTTACTATAGAAGGTTCGTGGAAGGATTTTCGACGTTGGCATCGCCGTTGACCCAACTCTTGAAGAAAGAAGAGAAATTCGTGTGGACAGACAAGTGCGAGCATAGTTTCCAAGAGTTTAAGCAGAAGCTGACTACTGCACCTGTACTAACCATTCCATCCGGTCCTAGAGGATACGAGATCTACAATGATGCGTCATTCAGAGGACTAGGTTGCGTGCTGATGCAACATGGTAGGTTTGTTGCATACGCCTCTTGTCAATTGAGACGTCATAAGCTGAATTACCCAACGCATAACTTGGAACTCGCAGCATTCATTTTCGCTTTGAAGATTTGGAGACATTATTTGTGTGGAGAGAGATTCCAGATCTTCACTGACCATCAAAGTCTCAAGTATTTATTCTCTCAAAATGAGTTGAATAAGAGGCAATGCCGATGGATAGAACTTTTGAAAGACTACGATTGTGATATCTTATATCACCTTGGAAAGGCGAATAAGGTCGCAGATGCGCTAAGTCGAAAATCTTCAGTGGCGTAAATGGTGCTCAAGGAGTGGGCTTTGATTGAGAAAGCTCGAGATTCGATTTTCAAGTTTGAGATAGGCCACCTTTCAAATCTTATGATCACCCTTAGAATTGAGCTGGAAGTGCAGATTAGAATCAAGATGCTTTGGTGGATAGACCCAAAGATTTAGAAGATTTTGCAAGAGAACACCAAATAGAAAAATGCTAACTTCCAGGTTTCTGAGGACGAAATGCTGAGGTTCCGAGGACAATTGTGTGTACCTAACAATGCAGCGCATAAGGAAAAGATCATATTAGAGACTCATCGTAGCAGTTACAACATTCATCTTGGTGGTACGAAAATGTATCAATATTTGTGTCAACACTATTAGTGGTCTAATATGAAGGTGGACATCTGTTGGAGAAATCTTTCCAGAATATTTTGAAGCTGACAAAACGTTTCTATTAGTCTAGTCTGGAGCATTGCAGACCCTTCTATTTAGAGTCTGAAGATCTTCATTGGAGGCCCTTCTAATTAGAGTCTGAAGACCTTCAGATCCCCAGACTCAAGACTCAAGACTCAAGACTATTCTCATTGACAGTCTCTAATCCAGTGACGAAGACGATCCAGAGCTAAAGTGTTTGGTTGAGGATTTGGTCTTGTCCACTAGAGTAGATCACTTGGCTGGGTATGATATAACGGATTCTTTTATTCGAAATCAAGATCGTTTGAAGATCCGATGATTGACGAAATACTCTTGGAAGGTTCTATTCTTGGAAACCAAGATCCTGATTGTATGGGCGAATAGGATTGATGGGCTATCGCATGTTCCTTTAATAGCTCAAATGTTATTCTTAATTGATTCTGTCCAACGGGAAGATTGGAAGAATTCCTTTGGTAAGTGCCAATGGGTATGATGGCATAACGGAGTATAAAAGGAAGACGTTCTAGCTATTCAAGAAGATGCACGATAGAGAAATTCCAGAGTCTGAAGCTCCTTGATTATTAGTCGATTCATATTGAGCAAAACTGTATTCGCAAAAGAGAGTCTATACATAGTGATACCTTGAGGGAGTGTGGTAGATCTTCTACACCGTAAAATCAAAGGAGAACAATACTGTAACATCCCTTTGTTCATAGTGGAATCTAGCCAGTGGGCTGTCAGTGCAAAAAAGTGGACGTAGGCTTGAAATAAGCCGAACCACTATAAACCTTGCGTTCAATTTTCTCTTCCCTATTCTCAGTCTTATTTTGATTGTTGTTTGACAAGAATCAATTGTCTCAATTCTATCAATTGTCTAGTATTGTGCGATTATCGTGAGAAATTACTCTTTACGCCTATTCACCCCCCTCTAGGTACTTTTACTAGCCATATCAATTGGTATCATAGCTCGTGTACTCACTTTATTTGAATTATTTTACTTCAGAGTAAAAGATCCATGGCTAGTATACTAGCTTCAAGGCTGATGGAAGGTTAAAGCAATACCAGACCTCCTTACTTTGATGGAAAGGACTACAACATCTGGAAAAACAAAATGAAAGAATTTCTTCAATCAAAGGATCCTCTGGAATGGGACGTTGTAGAAAAAGGAATCACTCCTAAAGTTGCATCTGTCTCAGAAAGAGGGAAAGAAACCGTTGAGACCAGCGGAATGACTCGGGAAGAGATAATTAAGAGACAAACTCTTGATGCAAAGACTATTTATTCTTTATATTGTGCCTTGTCACCTACTGAATATAACAGAATATCTTCTTGTGTTACAGCAAAAGAAGTCTAGGATAGGTTACATATCACCTATGAAGGAACTGATCGAGTGAAAGAGACCAGAATCAACATCATTCTCGGTCAATATGAAACCTTTAAAATGAAACCTAGAGAATCTATAACTGACATGTTTAGCCGTTTTACAGAGAGTGTAAATGGTCTTGAAAATCAAGGACAACCAATTTCTGATCCCATGAAGGTAAACAAGCTACTGCGTGGACTCTCCAAGGATTGGAATCACATAAAGACTTCAATAAGAGAGACGCAAAGAATCATGCCACTATCTCGTCGACGAGTTGGTTGGAACTCTTCGCCTTATGAAGTGGAACGAATCAATAAAGACGAAGATCCAAAAGGTAAGAAATCCATTGCATTAAAATCAATTGATGATTCCGATGTTACGTATTCCGAAGATGATATGGACGATGAGGAGCTTGCTCTCATGATAAGAAGATTCAGAAAACTGAATAGAAAAGGAAGAAGGTTCAACTCAAAGAAACAAAGTTTTCAAAGACAACGGACCAAGTCGGTTGATGATGATGAATCAAACAAAGATGTAGTTTACTTTGAATGTAAGAAAAAGGGACACATTAGACCCAACTGTCCTCTTCTGAAGAAGAATAAAGGAAAAGCTGAAAAGTCTCGAAAGGATCTCAAAGTCAAAACCTAGAGTAATATAGAGTGTGAAGAAAGTGATGATGAATATGCCAACTTATATCTGATGCCGCAATCAGACTCAAACTCAAACTCGGATCGACTCGCATACGGTGAATTTGAGGTAAGTAATTTTAAAATTCCTGTCAAGGTTTCTAAGTATATTGATGAACCGTGTTTTAGTCTTAAGACTTCTCTCAAAAGGATTTCCGAACTTAAAAAGGAAAACACTACTCTAAAAAAACAGGAAAACGTTTTAAAAGAAATGGTTAAATGTTTAGACATGAATGTTTCCACTTTTAAAGAAAATGAAGATAGTCTTTTGAAAGAAAATGCTCTCTTAAAAACTGACTCATCAAATATCTCAAAGAAATTTTCAATAGGGTCCGAAAAACTTGAAAAATTTCTTTCAGCTCAAAGACTTTACTTCAATGAGTCTGGTCTAGGTATGACAGCAGAAACAATTCCATTGATTGATTTTCCTAAAGTAAAAGAAAGAATTAAGCAAAGACCCTCGAGAGAGGCTTACAAAAATCATTTCAATAAGGTTTTTGTAAAGTCTGTAGGTCGAAATGCCCTCAGGTGTTCAAAGTGCAATAGCCCAGATCACTTTGAAAAAGAGTGTCCTATGGTTTGGAAACCTGTTAAGAAAACATGGGCTAATACTGTTTATCTTACTAACACCAATGGACCTAAGAAAACATGGGTACCAAAGAAAGTTTGAGACTCTCTTTTAAATGCAAGTCTCCATCAAGAAAAAGGTAAAGTGGTATCTGGACAGTGGATGCTCAAGACATATGACAGGAGACTCAAATTGCTTTATAAAGATCGTTCAAGTAAATGTGGAAAAGTCTCATTTGGAGGAAACAACAAAGGAAGAATTGTGGGATTTGGAACTGTGAAAATTGGAAATCTCACAATAAGTAATGTTTCCCTAGTGGAATGACTCAATTACAATCTTCTCAGTATCAGCCAACTGTGTGATATTGGTTTTAAGATCTTCTTTCAAGAAGGAATATGTTTTGGAACTAGTAAAGGCTCTACTCAGTCTTTCATGGGTCGAAGGCATGGAAATATCTATCTCTTGGATGTGAAACCGGATGAATCACAATGCTTAATCTCAATTCAAGACGAAGCAAGCTTATGGCACAAAAAGCTTGGTCATATCAATATGAAGCAATTAGCCAAAATCTCATCAAAGCAGCTTGTTCGTGGTCTACCCAATTTATCATACCAAAAATCTGATCTATGCACTCCATGTATACTGGGAAAGCAGGTAAGAAATTCATTTAAGCCAATAAATCATGTCTCTACTAATCATGAACTGCAGCTGCTGCATATGGATCTCTTTGGACCAACCAGAACCCAGAGCATTGGAGGTAAGAAATATTGCCTAGTAATTGTGGACGATTACTCCCGATTTACTTGGATATATTTCCTTGCAAGTAAATCCGAAACCTTCTCGTATTTTGAAAAGTTTGCTAAAAAGGTTCAAAATGAAAAAGGATGTGTTATCTCAAGTATAAGAACAAATCATGGAGGTGAATTTGAAAATCAAGATTTTATAAAATTTTGTGATAAATCTGGCTTTAAGCATGTATTCTCCTCTCCATATACTCCTCAGCAAAATGGAGTTGTGGAAAGAAAGAATAGATCTCTTCAAGAAATGGCTAGAACTCTTTTAATTGAAAGTAAGATTTCTTCACGATTTTGGGCTGAAGCTGTTTCAATAGCGTGCTATATTATCAATAGAGTCTTTTTAAGACCTATTCTAGAGAAAACCCCTTATGAGTTATTCAAAGGTAAGAAGCCTATTGTTTCATACTTTCATGTGTTCGGTTGCAAATGATTTATACTGAAAAATGCAAAAAATTGAGTTGGTAAGTTTGAAGAAAGATCGGATGAAGGCATCTTCCTTGGATATTCTACATCAAGCAAAGCCTACAAAGTCTATAACAAGAAGAGTCAATCTGTGGAGGAATCAATGAATGTCAAATTTCAAGACTCTACGCAAAATGAGTCCAGTCAGACTCATCATGAAAAATCTGAACCTACTCCAGACTCTCCAAAGCTTACAACTCAAGAAACATCTCTGACTCTGGAAGACCAACATCATGCTGTTCGTGAATATTCAAGTAAAGAAAAAGATCATCAACTTGACGAATCAACCAGTAACTGGAAGCATAAATCCAGTCATCCCAAAGATCTTATTATTGGCGACATTAATGAAGGAATTCACACAAGATCCAAAAGGCGCGAAGTGTCTAGTGCTGTGGCTCTCATTTCTGAAATTAAACCAAAAAGCATAGAAGAAGCTTTATCTGATAAAAGTTGGATTGAAGCTATGCAAGAAGAGCTCAGACAGTTCAACATTAATGATGTCTGGGAATTGACATCTAAGCCAAAAGGTAAAACTATTATTGGAGCTAAATGGGTGTTCAGGAACAAGATGAATGAAAAAGGGAAGGTCATAAGAAACAAAGCAAAACTCGTGGCCAAGGGTTATACGCAAGAAGAAGGAATAGACTATGATGAGACTTACACACCAGTAGCAAGGTTAGAAGCTATTCGATTATTACTTGCATTTGCTTGTTATAAAAATTTCAAGTTATTCCAAATGGACGTCAAAAGTGCCTTCCTAAATGGTTTTATCCATGAGGAAGTTTATGTAGAACAACCACCAGGGTTTGAAGACCCAAAGAAGCCGACTCAATCTTCGATCGAAAAAGGCCTTGTATGGTTTAAAGCAAGCACCTCAAGCTTGGTACGACAGACTAAGTAAGTTCTTAATACATAATGGTTTTATCAAAGGTAAAGTAGATACTACTCTATTTATCAAAAAGGAAAACAAAAGCTTTTTACTTGTTCAAATATATGTGGATGATATTATTTTTGGATCCTCTAATGAAAGTCTCAGGCAAGAAATTCTCTAAGTCTATGCAGGATGAGTTTGAAATGAGTATGATGGGAGTTAACCTTCTTTCTTGGACTCCAAGTAAAACAATTGAAGGAAGGAACTTTTATTCATCAAGAAAAATATGCTAATGATCTTGTCAAAAAGTTTGGACTGGAAAAGTGCAAAAAGACCGACATATCGATGTCAAGTTCTTTGAAGATAGACAAAGATGAAGAATGGAAAAAAGTTGATCAAAAGCTATACATGAGTATCATCGGTTCACTTCTTTATCTTACTGCCTCTAGACTTGACATTTTGTTGAGTGTTTGCATCTGTGCTAAGTTTCAATCAGATCCTAGAGAATCTCATCTCAGTGCTGCGAAACGTATTATTAAATATGTTGCTTCATCTTCAAGCATCGGTCTTTGGTATCCTAAGAATGGAGACTTTAATCTTCTTGGATATTCAGACGCAGATCTAGCTGGTTGTAAAGTTGATAGAAAGAGCACCTCGGGAACTTGCCAGTTACTTGGAAGTAGGACAGTGTTTTGGTTTTCAAGAAAACAAAATACTGTGGCTCTCTCTACAACAAAAGCAGAGTATGTAGCTCTTGGAAGTTGTTGTTCGCAAATTTTGTGGATAAAACAACAGCTACAAGACTTTAAAATTGAAGACTCATGCACTGAGATTAGATGTGACAACACCAGCGCAATCAATCCCACTAAAAATCCAATCCTTCACTCAAGGGCAAAACATAGAGAGATTCGATATCACTTCATTAGAGATCATGTTCAAAATGGAGAAATCTCAATTCAATTTGTTGATTCAAAGAGCCAACTATTGGATATATTCACAAAGCCTTTGGAGAAAAATCAATTCGATATTATCCGTTCCAGACTCAACATTTTAAAGCTTGAGGAAGTTAAAGTCTAGAGACTCTTAGACCCTTAGACTCAGACGTTCATTGCTATAGATTGTAAGTTGTTTCAATATTCAATCTCGAAAAAGTACGATCTTTCGTTCAGTTATGATTGATTTATATTATCTTTAAAAGATGGAATTTTGCCTTTTCAAAAAGGATAACTTCTATTTAAAAATGGCAGTTTTTTTTATAAAAAAGGATGGTTATCATTTTTAAAAGGGGACGACAGTTCACTTGCCTTTATGTCGATTGGTTTTTCCTTTTTAAATTGGGTTATATATATACAGTCATTTGTTTTCTTCGCTTAACTCTAAAACCCTAAAAAGCATTCTCCTCCCAATCTTGTCTTGACTCCGTGTTCATCTTCGAGAAAGTTGTCATTTTTTCTTGGGAAAGCGAGTCAAGGAATCTTTCAACGACAAGAAACGATGTCTTCTTCGAGAAAGTCTTCAAGAATCGCGAGCAGGGGACCACAGAGAATGAGGGAGGGTCCTACCCATTTCGATCTCACCGAAGAGGAAGAGTTACCGAGACAACAACAGAGCCCGATTCACTCTCAATCACGTCACTCTCCACCATATACCCCACAAGGTGTGGGTCAACAACCGGAGGAAGAAATAATCAAGGAAATAGACCCTGATGGGTGTTGCTGCAAAGGTTAAGGGAAAAAGAACGGAGTTGTTCAAATCAAAGGAACAGGAGAATCTGTTCTTTAAACTGTTGAAACGTGGGGTGATAAACCCCAGAAGCGTTGATTTTGACTTTCTGGATGCCATCAATGTGAACTTAAGGGAAAAGTTCAATCTACTTCAACTTGAGCAATTTTGCTCCGACACCACAGACGGTTATGCACAATTGACAGCATATTTCTATTCAAATCTCAGATTTTTAGATGCGAATAGAATATCCTTCAGTGTTCGAGACCAAGACTATGTGGTAAATGCAGACATGCTGGCAGATATAATTGGGGTTGAAAGAGGACGATATCAACCGGTCAAGGTTTCAATTGCTCGTACCTCACTGGAGCTCGTCAAAGACAGGAATGCAGAAGGGAGAATTACCTACGCAAGAATGCGTGCCATCAACATCATTCTTCACAAAATTGTGATCAACTGTCTCAGGCCAAAATCGACATCCAAGACTAATGTGTCCAACTCTGAGGCGAAATTGATGTACGCGATCAATTCAGGGAGAAAGTTCTCTCTCCCTCACACCATTCTCTTCCACATGTACAGAGCGATGGTGAAGGACAAGGGCCAGTTGCCTTACTCAGGTCTTGTGACTAAGATCTTCAAATACTTGAACATTGAACCTCCACAAACTCTTTGTGTTCGACCATGCGACAAAATGGTGGTGGGTTTGAAAATGCTGACAAAAATGCGTCTGAAAGAACTTGATAAGGCAATGGAGAAGTTCAAAGTGAAAACTCCGGTCAAATCTCATCCAGTATCTTCTGCATCAAAAAGGAAAGGGAAGGAGCCCATGGGTGCTCCATCCAAAAAGAAAAGAACTCTTATCTTAAAGGATGAAGATGAAGAGGATGAACTCTCTATCTTTGCCTTGGCATTGAAAAGGCTCAGTCGTTCTGTATCTGAAAAAGGAAAAGAAGCAAAGGACAAAGAACAGAGAGAAGAAGAGGAAAAGGAAGAGACCAGAGAAGCAGAGGAGAAAGAAGAGAAAGAAAAAGAACAAGAGGAGAAGGAAGTTGAAGAAGAAGAAGAAGCAGTCAAAGAAAAGTCTGCAGATGAAGCCGGAGAGAAAGGCAATTAAGACGCTAACGAGCATAACCATCACTCTTCCCCAATTGAGGCTTTAGAAACAGGGGGAGATGGCGAGCAAGGAAGGACTACACCATATCCTGTCCACAGTGAAGGTGTGAGTCGCTCACCAGCAAATCCAGAAGATCTTTAGGCTTCTCAAATGCCTGAAGAAGGACATGATACCTCAACGCCAAATATGCGCGATTACACCGAAGTTCCATCGTCTGCCTTTACTCCATCCAATAGAGCAAATGCCAGCATGCAGACGGACACTACAATAGATTTTCATCGCATCTTTGATCTTCTTCTAGAAATGCAAGGTCAAATATATGCTTTGGAATGTGAGCTTCAAGTCCTGAAAAATGCTGGACAAGCGTCTTCTGTTACCCTGTCGAATCAAATGCAAGACCTCGCTCTTCAAATTCAAGCAAATACCAAAGGGGAAGAGGTGGCACATCTACGGGAAGACTTGAAGAAGCTGAAAGGCATCGTACAGTCGATGGGAGATTTCCAGCTTGTGCGCGTTCCCAAGCAGACTTGACTTTTTCTCACCTTTTTAACGATGACAAAAAGGGGGAGAATTGCAATCTTTTGAACTTTGACTTTAAAATTCTTACTTTAGTTTAGTTTGTTGTTGGAGAAATCTTTCCAGAATATTTTGAAGCTGACAAAACATTTTTATCAGTCTAGTCTGGATAATTGCAGACCTTCCATTTTAGAGTCTGAAGACTTTTTAGATCACCAGACTCAAGACTCAAGACTCAAGACTATTCTCATTGACAGTTTTTCTAATCCAGTGTTGAAGGCAATCCAGAGCCGAAGTATTTGGGTGAGGATTTAGTCCTATTCTCTGGAGAAGACCTCTTGGCTGGATAAATATAACGGATTCTTTTATTTGTAATCAAGATCGTTTGAAGATCCGATGGTCGACGAAATATTCTTGAAAGGTTCTATTCTTGGAAACCAAGATCCTGATTGTATGGGTGAACAGGATTGATGGGCTATCGTCAGGTTCCTTTAATAGCTCGAATGATCTTCTTGATTGATTCCGTCCAACGGGTAGATTGGAGGAATTCCTTTGGTAAGTGCCAACGGTTATAATGGCATAAAGGAGTATAAAAGAAAGACGTTCTAGTTGCTTTAGTGCATGATCGATAAAGAAATTCCAGAGTCTGAAGCACCTTGAATATTAGTCGATATATTTTGAGCGAAATTGTATACACAGAAAGTGTCTATACTTAGTGAGACCTTGAGCGAGTGTGGTAGATCATCTACACCGAGAAATCAAGGAAGAACAACGCTGTAACATCTCTTTGTTCATAGTGGAATCCAGCCAATAGGGTCGTCGCAGAAGAGTGGACGTAGGCTTGAAATAAGCCGAACCACTATAAACCGCGTGTTCAATTTTCTCTTCCCTTCTCTCGCCTTACTTTGATTATTGTTTGTCTCAAATCTATCAACTTTGTCTAGTATTGTGCAATTATCGAAAAAATCTTTTATATACCTATTCACCCCCTCTAGGTACTTATACTAGCTATATCATTTGTTTGGATAGTTGTTTTGAGTATGACTAGGGTGTGGATTTGAAATTGACTGTTGCATTTATATCAAGTGTTATTGTATAGCTTTACTCATGAAAGACTAACCTATTTTCTGTGGATGCAGAGTCTAGTTAAGTTGTTAATCTTTATGAGATATCCATATTGCTTAAGTAATGTTTTGCAGGTCAAAGCTGTTCAAATCTACAGGAAAGTTTTGTCACCATCAAAAAGGGGGAGATTGTTGGAGAAATCTTTCCATAATATTTTTAAGCTGACAAAATGTTTCTATTAGTCTAGTCTAGAGCATTGCAGACCCTTCTATTTAGAGTCTGAAGATCTTCATTGGAGATCCTTCTAATTAGAGTCTAAAGACCTTCAGATTCCCAGACTCAAGACTCAAGACTCAAGACTATTCTCATTAATAGTCTCTAATCCAGTGACGAAGACGATCCAGAGCTAAAGTGTTTGGTTGAGGATTTGGTCTTGTCCACTGGAGTAGATCTCTTGGCTGGGTATGATATAACGGATTCTTTTATTCCATGTTCATCCACATCAGTAGGGGCGAGAATCTTTGGAACATGCCTATATCTGCCTTGTGGATCAATAAACTCTTCAGGAACGGGAAACGAGAGTTTAGAACTTTCCCGAACAAGAGGAAAGTCTGTTCTTAGAACATGGCGATGGAAGAGGTAGGTGAGGTTTGTGGTGGAACTTCAAGTGGGTATGAATATTTATTGGCCCATTTTACAATTGGCTTATAAAACGGGGAAATGGCTGGTTTTTTCTGAGGAAGAGATGGAGGCAGTACTGAAGGGGGAGTAGTAAACTCTGGTGGTGATGTTGGTGCATATAAAACCAGGAACTAAAATTTATCACACTCACCAAGAGTATCAATGGAGGGGTCTCCATTCAGGTGCCTTTGGTACACAGGGTTCTTTGGCTTTTTTCTCTGAGGTAGAGATTTTGCAAATGGATCTACCTCATCAGGAGAATGTGTACAATAAGAACATTGGCAGAAAGGGTCCCAAAAACAATAGCCATACTGGTCTTTATAGTAATGGACAAGATGTCCATCACTGTTGAAATGTCGAACAAGCTTTTTAGGATCTGGTTCAGAAATTGACTTAGGAACACATGGTTCAATCATAAAAAGAGTCTGGAAGATATAAGGACTTTCTTCCTTTTTCCTTGCCAAATTTAATAGAAATAGTTCCATCCTTCTTTCTGACGAACTCAAAATCTGATGACTGGAAAGGCTTATTGCTTTGGTGAAGCTTTTCATAGTTGGTAATCCACGTCTCTGGAAGGAGCGTGACCAACTTTTCCTTTGGGATTTGTCTAGGGACATGAATGCACGATGCTTGATCATTTTGCATGGAAATGAACAAACCATCTTCAAGAGCATGGTTCTACACTCTGTAAACCATCTAGTACAGCAGTCTGCAATGCTCCAGTAAGCTTAATCTAGACTTTTAGAAAAGAGAGTAATTGTGGATCTGAAATGGCGATGTTGAAATTTGGATACATTGTTACAAAAACCGTTCCAGCATTTAGAGTAGTTTGGACAGTACCAATGCAAGCATGCTAATATCTAAAAACCCGATATCCAATAAAGCAATCCGTGCCACAACTAGCAAGCTTTTACAACCATGAAAGGTAAGAGCAAGAAGAAGTGCCCCATAATGAACATGAGTGTATCCTTGTTGGATCCACTGTCTAGGAAACTCTAGGGGAATCTTGAAGGTAACAAAGTACTCCTTTTTAGTGGCAAGAATGGGGTGCTGGTCGAACTTGGAGGACTGAACATATTCCTTCACTTCCTTTAGAGTTTGGCAAATAAGTTGATGGATAGAGCAGATGGGTGAAAATGATGAAGTGGGTTTTGCAAAGGCTGAATAGGGGTTCATCAAGGGAAGCTGGGTTTTAGAGATCTTTATTTCGTCACTAAGAGATACTTCATAAAGATAGTCTATCTTAGAGGCATTAGAAACGTGAAAATCTAAAGGGGTCGAGGAAGATGGAGTTGTAATGAGAGAAATAGGTGCTTCGAGAATTTCTAGTTCGGTAGACATGGTGTGAAGAAATCTTCTTAGCACTGGATTCACCTACTAAGTGCATGGAACGAATATCATTAGAAACAAAACCATGGCTCTAATACCATTGAATGGACCTAGGCTTAGAATCATGGAGGATGAAATCAGTTTTCCTGTAGGTACGCCTTCCCATTTCATCGATCGGCATTAGACTGATTTTTCTATCGTTTTAGTACCCTGTGTCCATAAATGAAATCTCAAGATTTTCACGATCACCAAGAGTCACCAATGTGTCGAAGAGGTATATTGTGGCTTGAAAAAAATTGACCACGAGTCAATTGTATCAAAAATTTCTAAAAGCTACCTAGTATGCTAGGTCACGCTAAAATTGCACCAGATTGAAATTAACCGTAAATTTGAATATGATTTCAGAAATTAAATGTTCTGTCATGTCACAAGTCATTTTAGGAACATTGAATAATCTTCCAAAGATTTTTCTGCAAACCAAGATTTTCGGCGAAAAGTTAAAATATGGCTGTTTTCGATCGGAAAATTCAGGGGACCGTTTTTTATCTCATTTTTGGTATGCAAGTTGATTCTATTGGCTAGAAAAAATGTCCATTTGATCGAGGAAATGTTGATGAGATTTATAAGTGCTGAATTGCTTCAATTCAAGAGAGAATTGGAGAGGATTTGAGGGAAATTCCTTCAAAATTCGTAGCCCCCCTTGGTCCACCACCTTTGGACCTCTTCAATAGCTTCTAGAGGAAGTTTGGCTGCTGCAAGTGTGTTAAGGAAGCCAGCCGACCATGGTGGGCCTTGATCAAAGGGACAAGAAGATAGTTTGAGCTCAAGGTAGCCCCCTCCAAGAGCTGTTGTCTCACTCTTTCTTCCTCAGCCTTCCTCTCTTCTTCCTTGCTGCCTTGAGAGCTCAAGAAACCGTAGAAGCCCAGGGAGAACAACCAGCAGCCGTCCAAGCAAGCCGCACGACCATCGAACTGCCAACATGCCACCATCGCGTGCCCGAGCCCGTCGCTACCTCTCTCGCTCGCGCGCTTGAGCCCACGCGTCACCGTCGTCCTAGCTATGTCGTTTGCCCCTGCTTACCATCCAACAGGTCACCTAAACCATCGTGGAGGTCGCCGGAGCCTGTCACGCCGCCGTTCAACTGCCGAAGTGACCCGCCTAGGCCGTTGCAACCTTCGCCGGCTATGTCTTACCCAACTAATAGCCTAGTCCTCTCCTTTGGCCCAGCCACAAAATTCGAAGCCCCTAGGTCAACCGTGTACTGTTTGGCTAGCTTTGGACCCCTTTCAGGCCTCATAAGGCATCGCCGCTTTGGAGTTTGTGGCTTGTCCCCGCCTCACCATCCTCATGGACTCATCAGATTTCAAAACCAGTGAGTTTACTCACTAGTCTCTGCTTAGGGAGTTAATTATGCATAAAGGTTTATTAGTTTAGGTTAAGTATGGATTATGTGGTTAGTTAGAACGGATTATCAATTTAATTATTCATTTATGTATGTTAGGTGATTATAGTAGCATAATTAGTTATTAGATAAGCTGTAGTATTTATCTAGATAGGTTCGGAAATTTTCCTGGCCCATTTCGGTATTTAATTAGGCTTTTCTAGCCTAAGTTGCATTTATTTATATTTATTAATTAATTTTGGTAATTATTTAATTAATTATTATTTTTCGAAAATTAGACCGGGATAGCCGGTGACCGGAATTCTATGCTAATCGCAATGGTATGCTTGGTTTATTTAATTGAGTGCTAAATGGTGTAAATTGAGTGTCGATTGTAATTTTGGGTACTTTTTCCTAAATTTAGTATTTTCAGTATTTATCATTTTCAAATTTTAATGGATCTTTCTAATGGCATTGATGATTTCCTTTTAGTTAGCTTAATATTTTGCTACATGTGATTAGTTATATTTCAATATTCATTTCTTTCTTTTTGTATCCCAAAAATTTCACCTACTCAGCTATGCGAGAGTATCCCTTTTATGGTACATAAAAGTAACAGTTAAAAATTGGACAGGAAGTCTAGAATCTCATGTATGAAATACAATTGAGTGTTAATTTTTTTCGTTAAACAATACCAGAAATTACCTACGTGTCACTCAAAAAGTGATTACGTGACATCCTTAAATTGCACTTTTCAACATAATTTATGGACTTGATTGCATTTTTCAAAAATGGTATAAGACATGATTGAACCAATCAAGATGTTTAGAACTCAATTACACTTTTGATAAATGTTTAGTACTTGATCGAACCATTTGTAAGGTTTATGACTCAATTGTGATTTTCTCGAACAACTCCTACATATTTTTGCTTGTGGTCAAATCACAGGCATCACCCTCGTATTGTTGTGTTCCTTCGCTTTGGTGTTCTTGAATGGATTTTTTTTTATGTTAAAAGAAAATTGTATTTATTACTCAAAAGGATACATGATAAGGACATAGACTTCATGGCAAAATAAATCAAAACTGAGCAAAACCCAAAATACTACAAAACTAAGCCAAATTCAAAAAATAAGGAGGGCCAACGAAACACCATGAAGGTTAAGCACACACTTGTTCCGCAAGAGCAGATCTGTTAGGTAAAATAATCGATGGTTGGCCACTGAATCTCGTATTTTTGCTAGTGATGAGCACGAGCCAAAAATCCCTCCTTTTATAACTATGGCGTTACCCATTGATGGTGCATGTCTAGGTGCGGGTTCCTTTACACCATCAATGTAGGGAGAGAATCAAAACAGGTTGGACAAACACAAATCTATTATTTGGAAGAGCAAATTGTCAAGATTTAGCTAGACACCATAGCTCCTACGATCAAAATTAAAGCTGGAGGTAGAGGATCTGTACACAAACAGAACAGAAGTGTGTTGAATTCCCATAAGTATATTTATTACACTCATAAATTTAGAACTAGATTGGAAGAGTTCAAACTCTCAGGTTTAGAACCAGATGGGAGAAGATAGCTCCGAATCTAAATCAAGAGAAAAGAAATAACAATAAAAGAACATTTTTCCTTATCGCAATCGCTGTTACAAACAATCTATTCACCCCCTCCCCCGATCAGTCCACCCATTCGATATCGCCGCAATCGCCTTCTCCAGCCAATCACCACCTCCCTCAGCCTCCTAACCCTCTCTCTGCCGCCTCTTGATGCTGCCATCTCATCGATTGCCTCAAGCACGTACCTCAGGCATGCCTCCACGTCAGGCATGCCTCCACGTCATCGAGCTCCTACAGGACTTGCACCTTTCAGTCTTTTTCCTTGTCGAATCCACTAGAGTGACTTTATCCTATGGTAAAAGCAATTATTGCAGTCAGGACACTGCAAGGAAAGAGACAGGAAGACCCAAGTGTTGAAGGAGCTTGATGACATGGAGGCATGCACGAGGGACATGCTTGAGGCGATTGACGAGATGGCAGCATGGGAGGCGGTGGAGAGAGGGTGGGGAGGCTGACGGAGGCGGCAACTGGGCTGGAGAAGGCGACTAAGGCAGTGTCGGAGGGGTTGGACTGATTGAGGGAGAGGGTGAAGGGGTTATTACATATGGTATTTAGGACAAGGAATAGAAGGGCGGGTGAGCTCAGGGCGCGTAGAGATGGTCGCACAAGGGGAACTCCCGGGATGTGGATGATGACTACTGTCCCTAAGGGCGAAGATATGATTCCGGTGATGAGCAGATAGTCTTTATATAGGGTGTGTGTTTTCTCCTAAGAGTGCAAGAAAAATGTGACTATGGAAAGAAATCCGAAGCATCATGTCAGCTTCTTGGAAAGTAATTATAAGACGCGGTTAAATACCGTGTCTCATTTCATGCTTTTACGACCTACTCATGCCTCAGACGAGGTTCAAGATATACTTGCCGTTTATGTTTTACCTTTCCGTTTATTTAACTTACAATAGCAACATCAATAGCAACACAGCGCCGCGGATATTATTTTCAATAGTATTATTGAGTTTGGGCATAATATTATTGCATGATTCCGATGTATGTGAATCTAATACAAATGCAATGTTGAATTATATGAATCCCACCTCATCCAGTTATTCATGTTAATCTGCATATATGAGTCATTATCGTCATCATTCATCATTTCTATTCCCTACTATTCTTTCTGAATGCAACTCAATCTCCTTTCATATATCCCTTTATTTCGGTACATAACCCCAACTAATACACCCTTTTGCTTGCATTGGAATCTGTGGTATCACCTCCACTTTGTTGTGTTCGATGGCAAAGAAAACCTTCGATGGCATCTTCACGTGGCTGTTTCAATGGGTTCCCTCTCAACAAAATTTTTACTTCCTGTTTTAGCCACGTTAGCACCGTGTAAGAAAAAGAAAATAATAAAAAAGCCATATCAACATTTCCCGTTAACAAGTTACATGGAGTAAACAAAAGAACTTAATTTTACCAATTTAACAAGTTTTAATATTTGATTGTATTTTTTGAAAGTTTTAAAAGTCCATTGCATCGTGATATATTTTAAGACTTCCAGTGCACTTATTTCTTAAGTTTATATAAAAAAAAAAAAAAAAAAAAGATCAATGTACATGGTAAACCTAGAAATGAAAATAGTTCATAATGTTTAATTACCACTTGGGTTCTTACATCATGGTTGTGTTGAGAAAATATCCCCATGAAATTTTAATGATTTCAAAACTATCTTTGGTCCTAAAATTTATCAAGATGAATGCAAATGGTAAATTAGTTTTACAAATATCAATGTTTCTTTCAAATTAGCAAAGATGAGAAACCGAGCTATGATAGTTAAGATGATTGAGCACCAGCGTGAGAGTAATCTCATGGTGACTTGGAGGTACTTGTGTCAAGGTAGAGTTCTAGTAAGTCTTTGGTTACCAGTAAAAATGTCTCGCTTCATGCTTTTTTAACCTCCTAATTAAATCTTCCTTACCAAGAGATTTCAACTTGACTCGTATGCGTTCGGGTCATGCCACAATTTTCCAGTCCTTTAAATTATTATTCAACGTCGTCGTCACCGTTGTCATGTCTATACCCTACTATTCTTTCTGCAATGAAGTTATGTCTATGTACTGCATCCTTCCGCTCAAATCGCGGGCATTACCTGCACTAAGTTGTGTCCTCTAGAAAAAAACACCTTCGCTTAATCATTCTTGTCTGGCTTCGATGGCTTCTTCAGCAGCGGTGGTTTCCGCATGCTCACTCTGAACTCATCTGCCATCCCCTTCCTTATCCTCGTCACTGTCCGTAACAGCTAGTTCACCCCCTCCCTCAGCCGGTACAACCCCTCCGACATTGCCCCCGTGGCCCTCTCCAGTCCAACCACTGCAACCCTCAGCCGGCCCACGATTTTTTTGCCGCCAAGTCCTCAATTACCTCAAGCACGTGCCTAGCACGGGCCTCCATGTCATCGAGCTCCTTCAAAACCCGCATCGGCCCAGCTCTTGAGAAGATTTTATCTGTAAATCAATCTATTAATTTGGCTAAGACTATTTAATTAACTATTAATTACGGAATTTTTGTCAGCCTTATAGTTGGCAGAAGATTTACATTTGTTGTAGTTCATTAATCCTTTTTGTAAAGTTTTTCCACCGTCAACCTTAATATTTAGAACAAAGATTTTGATGAATTTAGTTGATTACTGTAAGTGAGATGTAGATAAAGCTGAGTATGTGCTTATATACTATTTTCATTGATATTTTCAAATTATTTTGAGACATTTTGGTTATATTAAGTAATAAATAAAAATGGCAAATTACCATTGGGAAGGTAATTAAAAGCTGGGTCAAGTACGAAGGTTTCTCCATATACTATTTCTGGCTCTTTTGTAGTTGTTGTACACGGTCTCAATGCAAGAAAAATGGGATATGGAAAAAAAAATCCAGAAATTCATTAATTGGTATGAAATTTAATGGAATATAATTAAGTGGCACAGCCAAATAAGGTCTCTCTTCATGCTTTTCTGGCCTCCTCATATTCTACAGCCACGGCTTGGGGCAAACTTGCCCTTTATTTACTATCTAAACCATATCAAAAAATTATTAAGAGGCAATAGAATTACGGCATTTTTCAATTAAATGTCAAATTTCTCGATTTGACTGAAAAAGACAACCTCCTGTGATCGTAATAGCATAGATTCGACTAAGACAAACTCCCATGATGGAAACGTGTTCATCTTTGATAGAAATGTTGTAATCTGGAGATCTACTAAATAAAATTGCGGAAGAAATGACAATCCTACTAAAGCAAAAATCAAGTTAAAGTAGATGATTTGATGACATAATTGTTGTGATAATTTCCCAAGCCAATATTTTGACCAATGTGAAAGATCGGATGATAGACTTGGGTTCTCCCAGACATACTTAAAAACACAATACTTTATCATCCTACACTCTAACAGGGGAAGGAGAAGAAAATATCCCTTTTTTTTGGGTAATTTGATAACTAAATTTGATAACTAACTAAGTTCTTGGGAAAGGGATTGAAGTTGATACCTTTCTTGTCTGTGCATTGTGATTGCCAAGTGACAATAGCTGTCAAGAAGCAATAATGCCCTTGCAAAGCATGAAAATTTCAATAGTAAAAAAAAAAAAAAAAAAAAAAAAAAAAAAAAAACACACACACACACACACATATGTCCAATTGAAACATGATATGGTAAAGTAATTGTTGAAAGATGGAATTATGTCCATCGATTATTTAAAGTCGAAGTAATTTTGGCTTATCATCTAATTGCAATGAAACTATTCATTGAGGGAAATGAAACTTAAGCTAGTTAAGGAAAATCAATAGTTATGGTAACTCAACCCAACCTATGTGATTGATAGTCCTATGAATTAGGTTTAAATGGGTAATAACAAGTCACTTGTTAATCTAATTATTCACTATTAAATAATTTCTATCCTGAGGTGAGATTATTACAAAACTGCAATGAAAGAGGCTAAATTAAGCTATTAATGAATTCCATAGCCATTATTGATGGTATATTAATTGCATAACACACTTGATGGAATCACCTATATTAGTGTGTAGTGGGGCCACTCTTATTCGAATTATTGGCTATAATCTCTAGAATATTTATGAATAAACCAAGTAGGCGCATGGCCTATTAGCGCAAAATGGCATTGAACAATAAATTTTGTGAGAGTGTAAAGTGATTCATGAAAATTTTAATTCACAAAAAGAAATTTTTTGTTCATAAAAATTTTAGACTTTACCAATGATTTCGTGAATTTTATTTCATTCTTTCTAGGTCTGGTTCATAACTTTACAAGCATTAGTTCCAATGCATTAGTCTCCAATAGCCTAGCATTACTTTTTTTCTTTTTCAAAACCTTTTAAAGTATACAAGGGATCGTTGAATATTTAAACAGTTTTGAAATATTTGAAAGTAAAACTGTTTATAAAAATTTTGACAGCAAGAAAGCCATTGTTCTATAATTATTTTGTAACTTTTCGTAACATTAATAATGGTTTTGTAACAGTCTGCAATAGTTATATAATGGCTTCTCTTCTTTGTAACAGCCGTATAACGGTTTTGTGAGGCCTTGTAATGTTCAATTTATTTCTTCATACACCCTCCATTATTTTATAATGGTGATGGATTTGTTAATTATCAATTGATTTGTAAAGGTTTCTAGGTGGCTTTTTACGTTCTTCTAAATATAAACTTCAAAACACAACTCTTGACAACATATCAAATTAAAAAGACAAGTTTCCTTTCCTTTTTCTTTCTTTTCTTTGCTTACTTATGTTCCTTCTGTTCTGTGCGGAATATAGGATAGTCAATAGAGCCTATCTCACCAACTTTCACATTCTGAGAAGTGGAATTGTCTTACTTTTGTACTCTAAGAAGCAGAATTATCATCAAGACAGTTTTTGCTATTGACCCAATTTTTATTTTTTTTTGTTTCTTTCGTTTTTATATATGTTTTATAGATGTTTTTGCTTTTCACCCTTCTCTCTTTTTTTTTTTTAAATAAATTTTATTTTTTTCAAGATAAATGGATATATAAAACGTTGACAAAATTTGGGTGTCAACAACTTGCACGTCTCAGATAATTAATCTTATATTTTTGTCTTTTTTTACTAAATTTCCAATAATTCTTATTTTTCATAATAGCTAATATTTTTCCAACATCAACATCAATATCAATATCATCATCATCTCTCTATAATTCACTCTGCAATTTGCTTGCGCTCAAATCACAGGCATCACATTCACTTTTTAGTCTTTTTAAACCAAAACAACATCCGTGAATGGCTCTTGTTAGGCTTCGGTGGCTTCTTTGGCATTGGTCCTCTCCACAGGCTTGCTCTTAACTCGTCTACCATCTCCTTCCTTATACGCGTCACTGTCAAGAACAGTTCCCTCACCCCATCTTGTAGCCGATATAGCCCATTCAACATCTCCTTAGTTGCTTTCTCCAGCTCAGCTGCCGCCTCCCTCAGCCTCCCAACGACCTCTTCCCCGCCTCCTGATGCCACCACCTCGTTAATCAACTCCAGCACATGCCTCCCACGTGCCTCCACATCATCAAGCTCCATCAAGACCCTTGTCTTCCTGTACGTTTCCTCGCCACGTCTTAACTCCAGGATAATTGTCGACTGGATTGCGCGGACAGAGTCGCCCCAGGGGAACTCCTCTGGGATGGAAAGGCAGACGACCACCCCCAAGGTTGAGCACAAGGCCGAAGAAATGACTCCGGCAACGTACGCCGTCAAGAAATTGACAGCTCGGACTGCACGACGAACAACTCTGTCGACCGGCAAGAACTTCTCCCGCAAAGCTGGCATCCCAATGCTTGCGGCCAAGTCTCTAATCAGCTCCTCGATGTTTCCCATGCCCTCTGCCTCCGAAGCTACAAGCAAATCCCTCGCTTGGCGAATGTCCTCTTCCGATGGGTTGCCCTCCGAACCGAGGAGCTTCATCGCCATGCTCCGGTCCAGGTGGTGGAGACACAGTCGCTCGATATTGGAGGACATGCAGTTGCAGACTTCCAGGACCTTCACGCTGTTGTCTAGATACCACGACAATAAGCTGTCATCGCCGTCCGATTTCAGCTCATAGATCAAGGATCTCACGGCAGAGTGAGCAGTGGTGAGCACGTTGACAGCAGAGAAGAACCAGGGCAAGCTGGCAGAGGCAGGGCTCAAGCCCCGGAGGGGAGAGCGGAGAGACTCGTCGAAGGAAATAGATATGGATTCCAGCTCCTTGGCAGTAAGCTTCGCTCCCTTCTTATCGCCAGGAGAGGAGAGGCGCGTATACATTTTCTGGAAGAATATGTAGAGGACAGAATATATTTTCTGTTTTTTAATCGAGAAACTGAGACGAGAAATTGGTGGAAAGTTTTGATGGGTACGGGCTATGAGCTCATGTGGCATTTATATAGGGCGTGGATTCTCTTAGGAAGACAAGAAGAATGTACTATGGAAAGAAATATTCGTAAGAGAATTCTAGGGATGTAATTAAAAGACATGCTCCAATAAGTTGTTTTTTCTTGGATGCAAGAGATGCAAGAAATATGTAAATATGGAAAGAAAAATTCATAAGAGAATTCTTGGAAAGTAATTTAAAGACGTGCCCCAAATAAGGTGGTTTCTTTTTTTAATATTGTAATGCAAGAAAAATGTAATATGGAAAGAAAAAATTCATAAGAGAATTCATGAAAAGTAATTAAAAGACACACCCCAATAAAGTGTTTTTATGGATGCTATGAATGCTAGAAAAATGTAATATCGAAAAAATTCATAAAAAAAATTATTGGAAAGTAATTAAAGGACATGACCTAATAAGGTGTTTTTTTTCTAGATGCTAGAAATGCAAGAAAAATATAAAATGGAAAGAAAATTCATTAGAGAATTCTTGGAAAGTATTTAAAAGATACCCCCAATGAGGTGCTTTTTTCTAGGATGCTAGGAATGAAAGAAATATGTAAAATGGAAAGAAAAATTTATGAGAGAATTCTTGGAAAATAATTAATAGACACGCCTCAGTAAGGTGTTTTTCGGGATGATAGGAATACCAGAAAAATGTTATATGGATAAAATTTATTAGAGAATTCTTGGAAAGTAATTAAAAGACACTCCCTAATAAGGTTTTTTTTTTTTTTTTTTTTTTTTTTTTGGATAATAGGAATGCAAGAAACATGTAAAATGGAAAGAAGATTTCATAAAAGCATTCTTGGAAAGTAATTAAAAGACACGCCCTAATAAGATTTCTTTTCTAGATGCTAGGAATGCAAGAAAAATGTAAAATGAAGGGAAAAATTCATAAGAGATTTTTTGGAAAATAACTAAAAGATGCGCCCTAATAAGGTGTCTTTTTGGATGCTAGGAATGCAAGAAAAATGTAATATGGAAAGAAAAATTTATATAAGAATTCTTGGAAAGTAACTAGCATTTTATTTCCTATTTAAAGTTTCTTTCTATTCAACTTGCAATATCAAAGTAGCGCGTCACTGCCGCAGATAATAAAAAAGCATCAACAATTGGAATGATCCAAATAAGTTACATACAGATGAATGTGATCGAATGTGACGCTACAAACACTTCCCTTATACTTTCCTAACATATATTTACTTTCACTTTGAGTGGCGGTGTGATGGCACAAATGTGAGTGAATTTGTCAATGGCAGAACTAGGAATATAAATACCAGCGACATGTTTAAAAAGCTAATACGTCGACCTGTTTAGTATTTAGATTAACGTTCCTAGTAAGTTTAGGTGATGAAAAATAGCGGGTAATTATCATATGGAGTGTTAGGTCATGAAATCATTTATTAATAAGAGATTTCTTGGAAAGTAATTAAAATACATGGCTAAATAAAGTGTCTATCTTCATATTTTTCACCTCCTCATATCATCGGACGCGATTCAAGACATACTTACATTTTATTTCCTAACTAACCTTTCCTTTTATTTTATTTGCAGCAGTAAAAACAAAACAGCAATGGCGAGTTGTCACATATAACGAAAAGTTTTGATAATCAAATGATCCAAATGAGTTATATGTAGATGAATGTGCTTGAATGTAATTTTTTAATATGCGCTACCAAGTTTCATTATATTTATGGAATAATTATCTCCTTTCACTTTGCACAGTAGCCAATGGCACCAACGGGAGAGAATTTATTGAGGACGGAGTTAGGTAGATAGATACTAGCAACATGTTTGGTAAATTGATGTGTTTAGTATTTATAGCAACAAACATGAGTATTTGTTTATAGGGATAAGTGTTCCAGAAGTCCTACAACTTGTCACGAAAATGCATTTCAGTCTTAAAACTTGCAAAAAGTGCATTTAAATCCTAAAACTTATCAAATTATTTCAAACGAGTTCTAAAATCGACGTCGTTAGCCTTTTCAGTTAAAAATGCTAACGTGACATTTTAAATAATTTTTTTATTTTCCACGTGGATTTTTAAATTATTTTTTATTCATTTAAAAATAGATTTAAAAACTAAAAAAATCAAATTTATTCATTTTATCTTATTTTCACCAAAAACTTTAAAAAAAGTTAAAATATTTATTAAAAAAAAGCGGCTCCTCTCCCCCGCTACCGTTGTCGCCACCGCCCATCGCCGGAGGGGCCGGGCGACGGTCGCCGACCCTGGGCGGGGGTGGCCGGGCCTCGCCGGCCCCATGCGAGGGCCGACAAGGCCTCGCCCAGGGGGGCAACGGTCACCGACCCCCTGTGAGGGCCAGCGACAACTCGCTCTAAGTGAGTGTGCCCCGATTTGGGCTCGTCGACCCTCGCGGGGGGCTTGTGGCCGTCGCCCCCTGGGCGAGTCATCGACGGCCCTCATGGGGGGCCGTCGACCGTCGCCCCCCTGGGCGAGGCCTCGTCGGCCCTCACTCGGGGCCGGCGAGGATCGCCAGGGGTGCCGGTCGCCGACCCTCGCCTGGGGCCGGCGAGGCCTGGCCACCCCCGCCTAAGACCGGCGACCGTTGCCCAGCCCCTTCGGTGATGGGCGGCTGCGGGGCGCGGCGGGGGAGAGGAGCCACGCTGATTTTTCTTTAACAATTTTAAAAATAAATTTTTTTAACTTTTCTTTTTAGTTTTTGTTGAAAATAAGCTAAGAATAAATTTAATTTTTTAGTTTTTAAATCTAATTTTAAAAAAATGGATAAAAATTAATTAAAAAATACACTTGTAAAATAAAAAATTATTTAAAATACAATGTCAGTATTTTTAACAGAAAAGGCTAAAGGTGGTCGATTTTAGGACTCGTTTGAAATAATTTGACAAGTTTTAGGACTTAAATGCACTTTTTGCATGTTTTAGAACTAAAATGCATTTTCGTGACAAGTTATAGAACTTCTAAAACACTTATCTCTCATTTATATACTTCCATGGAAAATTTTATCTTATGTTGAGATGTTTCGGTCATATTAATTAAAAAAATTACATTGGCTAAGTTGGGAGGTAATTAAAAGACGGGTCAAGTAGGAAGATTTCTCCTTGTACTCTTGTAGGCCCTTACATAGTTTTTGTACGTGGTTTCATGGGCCTTTTCGTAGTAACTAAACTTTCCTCCTATACACTTTCCTTTTATTCCAAGAAGATTTTTTTCACTCTAATTATAATTATCCATGGGTTACCGTAAATGGAAAAAAAAAACGATTTAATCCCAAGTCTTTTACATTTTCCCATGGCTTTTCCAAGTAGCCGAATCAAACACAGTCTTAAGCTTGACATTGATATTCTTACTTTATATCGGGATATTTAAAATCCCAATGGCTAATCACCCCTTGGGAGCTAATTAAAAGTGGGGCTAAGTGGGACGGATTCTCCTTATACCTTTTATGGCCCTTTTGTACTTGTAGTACGCGGTCTCGCAGGCCGTTTAGTAGTAACGTAAGCTTTCTCAAATACAGTTTCCTTTAATTTTTAAAATAATATTTTTGCCCTAATAAGAAATATCCACGCGTTGCCACGAAGGAAAGATAATTTATTGCCAATAGAATGATGAAAAAAATTATAGTATTATTGTTTAAAATCAAACTTACATATTCAGATAGTAGATGAATGTGTTTAATAAACTTAGGAATGAAAGATATTGCCTAATAAGCAATTACCACTCAGGTTCGTACATCATGCCTTGGTTGCTGCTTAAAATTTGTCAAGTTGTCAAATGTAAAGAGTAAATGTCAAATGAATATACAAAATATTCCGAGGTTATTTTTTTTTTTTTTGGTAAAGATATTCCGAGGTT
The DNA here is from genome assembly GCA_016097545.1 of Eucalyptus victrix. Taxonomy (NCBI): domain Eukaryota; kingdom Viridiplantae; phylum Streptophyta; class Magnoliopsida; order Myrtales; family Myrtaceae; genus Eucalyptus; species Eucalyptus victrix. The sequence continues at coordinate 15,985,287 of CM027844.1, forward strand.
AGTTAATGACATCTAAATTACAAAATTCTCTTAAATATCTTAATTGGCATTTTGATCTGTGCATTCAGTGCGACAAATTCATTTGCATTGATTTATTATGCAACCATATATAAGCGAGATATTCTCGGAGCATCAAAGCCTTAATGTTTAACTTGTTTGCATCTATGTGGTTGCATGGATAACTTAAAAACCAATGAAATCTTCCATTCACCACAATTATCGATTTAACAGTGTGGCAAAACCCACTCTCATCGTTACATTTTTTTCTAGTTATTAGTTATGCTATTCACATTTTCTCTAGAACAACCACCTGCTAACTTTAAATTCTTCCCTATCAAGTGTATCTTTCATATCCTTGTTTTTAATGTTCTGATTGAATAGATACTAAGCCCATCTAAATGATCCATATATTTTTAATTCTGATTAACTCCACTCCAAAGACACGAGTTTTGCCATTGAGTAAAAAATACTTCCATATACTAAACTATCTTTCATATAGTCCGGGTTTGAGATTTAGGATGTGATTATACAAATTTAATAAATTTTAGGACTTGAATGTACTTTTCTAATAAGTTTTAAGTCTTTTAATTTAACCATTCCATGAATTAATGAAACAAGAGAAAAGGATTAGTAGCAAAAGAAAGTAAGAAGAAGGAGAAAAGAAGCCACTAATGAAATGGCCAATGTCAATGTTGGATTTTACTTTGATTGTATTAAGCCCTCAATGTGACGTCCAAAACGTCACCCATGACATGTGTTTCTTATAATATTATTCTCTTTTAGCATGTAGAAGCGTAATCAAATGTTTTCTAAATCCCTTTAAAAAGAAAGTTGTACAAGTATGATCAAGTACTTTTACTTCTTTTATTTATACCACATTTAAGTTCACAACTTCACTTACATTACGAGCAAAATACAAAAGTCTGAGTAAGGGTTGGGGAGACCTATCTCCATACTACACTCCAAAAGTCTACCTATACAAACGTCCAAATTGAAGTCATGGACCAATACCTTCAATGCACTTTCATAAAGACCTTCATAATGCATAAGAACTCCATCGCACAATAGTCGTGGGGTGTCCAACCTACATGTCTGAAAAAAAAATAAAGGAATAAGCCAAAGCCCAGAAAATTAAATCTTTAGCTTTAAATTAGAAGAATCATCTTACCACTTCACCTAATACACACAAAATGAATGCGTAATAATTTGGTAAGTGTGAGAAAAACATGAGTAGACTTTACCTTTACCATTTTCATTTACCACAAGAATCGTCATCCAACAATATGTCCATCTAGACTCATTATATGCACACCATGTTTGACACAAACAAACAATTTAAGCAATTATTGCTTCTACACATGACAATGTATTTTATTCATTAATATTTCCTCCTTTCGAATTCTCTCAGGACATCCCGACTTACAAGGCATCCCAACCACTGAGGCGTCTTAACTCCAAGGCATTCAACAAACTTCCATCACAAGGATATCTCGACTCTTGAGGCACCTGAAATGCTCTCCGAAGCATCCCAACTACTAGGGAATTCCACAAACTTTCACCACGGGGCATCATCATGCACCACTATATGGGTGACAAGCACATTGATATATGAATACTTACAAGCATAACACGCATTTTTCAACTCAATTTAAGGCATCAATAAAGTAACCAAGTATGAAATAACCTTTAATCACATTCTAAATATTAAAGTTTGAACAGAAATGGGTACACATTCAAATGAATATATTCCGAGTCTAGACATTAAGCACGTTTTGGTCTTTAAAATCTAGTCTATTAAATAGGTATATTCTGAGTCTAAACAAATAAGTATAATTTGGACATAAGGTCTGGACATGCAAATGTGAGAAATGTAAGTCTAAACAAATGAGTACATCATGATAGTAAAGTTTGAATAGTCAAAAGGGTAAATTCTAACTCAATAAAAGCTTATAAAGTAAAAGGACGGATTGCACAATGAACACATTTACAAATGGATAGATTCAACAAGAGATAGAATCAACAAATTAATAGATTCAAACTCAGTAAAGTCTATGCAAATCAATGGATAAATTTATCAACAAACAGATTCACAAGTTGACAAATGAATAGATTCAACAAAATTAGTAGATTCACAAAGGAGCTTATTCACAAATGGGCAAAAATAAATTGAAGGAAATAAAACCCACACCTCATCGGGTATTTATACAAATGAAGAAACCCGAAACATATATTAGAAAATGGGTACAATAATACCATTGGAATGGACATCGACCTTCCATCATCTTCATGTCTTGGTGATTCTTCACCTCCAAGGACCTAATTTAATTCCAATCTAAAAAAAAAAAACTAGGACTACGTAAATACATGGAAAGAAACAATCATTCACGACAAAATAGACAACAGCACAAGGAATAATCAAGGACAATCAAACAATTGAAGCAAGATTCAAAATTTATCAAATTTGGGCCTTGGGATTAGCCTTTGCAATTCATGCGTTGGTCCCTCCAAACATTTACCCCAATTCATTTTCATGACTCATAGCCATTGGCGACTATTTATGTTCTTGCATGGCCACTAACGCTTATAAATCCCTAAGACAAGTTCTAAAGTGAGTCCCAAAATCTATAGGAAAAGTACCAAAAAAGTCTTAAACCTATTGCATTGGTACTAATTCAATTCTAAACTTTTCAATTGGACAAATTCAGTCCTAAACCTTTTTACATCAGTACCAATTCGGTCCATCCGGCCAATTTTGGCTCCGTGGCCGACGTGAAAATTGGCTGATGACGAGACGTTGATGTGGCAATTTTAATAGTTTTTTAATATTTTTTAAATTATTAATTTTTTTCCTTTTTCTTTTTTTTTCTTTTTCTTTTCTTTTTCCTTTTCTATTCTTCCTTCTTCCTCCTTGGAATGTTCCAACCACTGGGCAAGGGCGTCGAAGCCCTTGCCTACCGCTGGCGAGGGTTGCGGCCCTCGCCTGACCTCTCCCAGGGCCGCTGGCAAAGCGGCTGTGCTCGAATTTAGGCAAGGCCAAGTGAGGGCCACAAAGCCCTTGCCAACCACCGGCAAGGCCAACGCGGCCCTCGCCAAGCCTTGCCGTGGGCGAAGGCGGCCATCGCCCGCAGCCTTGAGCGAGGCTGAGCGAGGGCCACAACCCTCACCGGCGGCTTCGCCCAAATCCAGGCGAAGCCGCCTCACCCGTAGCCATGGGCGAGGTCGAGCGAGGGCCGTGACCCTCACCAATGGCTTCGCCTAAATCTAGGCAAGGCCAAGCAAGATCGGAGGCTTGCTAGCCATCGTCAAAACAATCCAAGGAGGAAGAAGGAAGAAAAGAAAAGGAAAAATGAATAAAATTCATAAATAATAATAAAAAAATTTACCACGTCAGCGTTTAGTCACCAAGCGATGTCCACGTCAACGCCGGCAGGCCAAAATTGGCCGAATGGACTGAATTGATCATGTAAAAAGGTTTAGGACTGAATTGGTCTAATTGAAAAGTTTAAGACTAAATTGGTATCAATGCAATCGGTTTATAACTTTTTTGATACTTTTTCCCAAAATCTACCCAAAGGATCAGACATCACACCTAACATACATCTAAAATCCACATACATCAACAAGAATTAAACATACGGGCAGGCCCTTAAGCCTTATTACCCAAACAATCAAACAATTCTAGTGAATCGACAGAGGATCTCTTACTTAATTGACATGCACCAATCACAATCACGGGCATTTCTAACAAATAGAATGGTTTCATGCATATATGGTCTATGTGATGCTTCAAAGATTTTGATATGTTTGAAATGTTAACATAGGAAACCAAAATATTTAGACAAATGAACATTTCAGCTTTGGAATGCATTTAATTGCCAAGAGTTAGGGTAAACAGGGGTAAAACATGGGTTCCGAATTTAACCTTAAGTTAGAATTCTAACCTAACTTTGAAAAAATGAAAAAAGGGCCAAATGATAAGCAAATTTCACAAAATTAATGGCTTTAGAAAGATCTAGACGAGTCCTATGATTTCCTAGAAGGGTCCAAGTTCAATCGGGATCAATTCGATGCTTGAAAATCGATGTCCGTAACAAGCGAATTGGCCATTGACAAGATAGAAAATGGTTTATATTTAAAAGTTCAAAAGATCACTTAAGCAATGCATGGATGGTATGAAACTCGCACACAACAAAAAATTAGATGTGACAATGATTTTCAATCTAATCCTAGGTCAGGATGCCAAGAAATCATACAAGTCATTGACATTGCAAATTACTTAGAACTAAGATGACGTGCTTGACGATTTTTAATTGCAGCTAGCCTAATTAATGCATGATGTTTACATGCCAAATGAAGTTCAATTATGACATACCATATATGAACATGAAGCTTGTAATGCACACTTCAAAAGTTGAGGGGCATTGATGTAAGATTTGGTCTTTAAGAGACCCAAACAAACGTGTTTCGGTCCACTCATGGTAAACCTCTAAACTAGTATAATCATCACATAACATACTTGATTTTGACTAACTAAAGATGTGCAAAAAATCTAAAGAAAAATTCTACATGTAGAATGCACAATGACAAACATTTTTCATGAAGACATCAAGATTAATTGAGATCACACAAATCTATGCAAAAATAGCAAAACAAACACATGCTATGACATGCATTAAGTGCAGCAGTACCTAAATAGGTTCGCACATCTAATTCACATACCAAATGATGATCAAATCATGCAAATCATACATCATTGGAATGCATATGACATGTATTTCAAGTCTTATGAATATGAAGTCAAATGAACTCATCTACAAGCTCAATTTCACACATTCAATTTGGATTAGTGTAAGACAAATCGACATAGGTTCAATTTTAACCGATCTTAACTAACCAAAACATCTCCAAAAGACCTAGAAGAAATGTATGACATACTTGAGATGATTTGGAACAAATCTCATGAAGAAAACTTTTCCAGTACCCGATCACAAAGATTGACATGAAAATAACAAAATCATAAATCATAAAAAAGTCAAAAATGCAAATCAACCTAAAAGTACTGTAGAATCGACCAATTTCTAAAGTGTTTTTCGAGGACCACACAACATTCATTTGGGAAGTGCGGCCTATCAAATCAAAGCTCTTGAAGTCTGTTTTCAAAGTCGAGAAGGGCTTGAGATAAATAAGCTCATCTGCTACCTCAATTTAGCCAAAACAGTAAGTCACTTACATAAGCATGAAATCATAGATTAACATTAATCACGCTCAAACAAACTCAAGTTCATCTTCAATGGACATCAAACCTCAGCAAATCATCAAATAACTTCATCAACATCGAATCTAAACATATTATATGAATCTAAACTTGAATCATAGCCTCGATCAGATACACAACATCATATCTAAGCATATTATATGAATCTAAACTTGAATCCTAGCCCTGATTGGATATACCGATCTCGCCTCATCAGATTCAAGACCGAGAATGCCTACCTTTGTGTTTTTCTTCGCAACTAGACATAATTGGACAAAATTGACTTCACCAGAATGTAAACAAATCACCATAGACCACCAAGGGACTGGACCAAACTGCCAATTTCACCTAAGTAAGAATTGGTTCAAAGATAGACCTGTTCTGCTTATCGGTGATGAAAAGGAAATCACTGAAGCTATCCGATGACCTAGCCAACCAATCCTCGGCCACAGTGAGATCAAGGAATGTCTCAGGGACTTATTGGGGGCCATCAATGCTATTAAGGACTTCTAGTGATCGCCGGTCTAAGCGATCAAGGGAACTGGTCCAAATCAGACTAGTTTAAGCATTGGTAGAGCTCAGCTTAATTGGAAGGGTTTTGAACAAAGCTTAGCTGGTCTCCGATCACCAAGAGGCTTGGACAGAAAGGGAGAAGGACCATTAGGGACCAAACAGTGGCTAGTGAGTCACCAACATGAGGCCGGCAAGCGTGGGTGGACGATGGCCAATTCGGGAGAAAGAGGGTGGAGAGAGAGAGGTGGAAAGGAGAAGGGAGAGAGAGGGAAAGAATTTCTATTTTAAAGAGAGAAAATTATATGCAAAATGAGCCCCCTTTAAAATTTGGAGGGAAAATGGCTTCTATAGTTGACCCTAATCGACAAATCTTGGTCATCGGTTCAATCCAACAGTCAAAAACTTGATTTAATGGCCAAATTAAATTTTTTTAAAGGCTAATCACACTTAAGATGTGTCCTATGACTAATCGGATAGGTTTGATTCGCGAAAATTGAGATTTAAAATAAGAATTGCACTTGAGGGCCTAATTAGGGGCTAAATCATAAATTCTCAAAATTCATTAGCTAATCTACAAAATCTGGGACATGTAAGGGCATGAGAACAAAATACATATGGCGAAGATCTCGAAACCGGTTGCCAAAAGTCCAAAGTCAGCCGATAAAGGGCCAAATCGGCCTACCTCGTTGGTGGCCAATCGGAGTTCACAATAGTTTGACCAATTCTTGATTGGTTCTAGCCATTTCTTGGTTGGGCAATCCTTATGAGTTCAAAATTTATGCAATTTAAATAAAGAGAAAACTTGTTTGATTGAGGAGAAATTGTCCAAAACTTGTTTGATTGAGGAGAAATTGTCCAATTTTGATCCAATTAAGCCAATTAAACTCCGTAAATGCAATCTATGGCTTTTCTATTGACTTAATTGAATGATTATTATGAAAAGTAGGGAACCTGAACCTTGGCTACACTAAATCAAACATTATAGGCCAAAACAGACAATTTTGCAATCCTTTGCTAAAAATCACAAATTAATCGTAATTGAATTCAATTAATATTACGATAAACCTATTCAACTAATCCCATATGCTTAGGATAGTCCATTACATTCAAATTGACCTCAATTTGAAATCACAAGACCTAGGCCAAAAAATGAATCAAGGTCTAATATCGAAATTGGAACTTAATTAATGAAATTAAAACTAAATCCCAAATGAGTCAACTTGAATTTCTTTAATTGAAATTTAATTGCTTGACTTTTCTATATCCAAGAATGCGAAACTCCTCAAATTGGGAAGTTGTCGAGTGAATTTCTCAAAACGTCCCAAATTTAGACTTATCTCAAGAAAAAAAGTGTAATACAGACATCTATTTGAGACTCATGAAAAATCAACTTGGACCCCTTAATTAGAGCTTAAAACGGAAATTCAACTTTAGATATGACAATTCCCAAAATTGAATGAATGAATGGGTTAGAAATATTCCCTAGACCAAATGTCGTAAAAAGAACTACACAAAATTATGACTAAAAAAAAAAAAAAAAAAAAAAATTATGACTAAAATGAAAGTAATTTTATTTTTAGTTGATTTTGAACCTAAAATTGACAAATTCAAAAAACATAGTTCTTAATTGAATTTTGTGAAATTTTCAACAGTAAAATTAAATTGACACTAAAACTAAGCGTTATATGGAATAAATTTTTTATTTTTTTATCAAAAATTTGACTAAAAATCAACTCATCGTTGACTTGTCCTAAAAAGTTGATTTTTGAGTCAAATCTTTAAATTTTTGAAAAATTGATTTAACAAAAGTGAAATTAAGGCTATTTGACATATTTTTGGGTGACAAGTCAATTTTTGACCCAAAGTTTATTTTTGGTCAAAGGATTGACCAAAAAATAAATCCAAAAGTCAACCATTTGACTTTTTGGACTTTCTTAAAAATAATTAAGAAATTGCTTAAAAATAGAAAGAAATGAAAAACAACATTTTCTTTTTTTAAGAAACGGGTTCCTCGCTATCATAAACCCTAATCTTGAGTTTTTACATTTTATGACGGATTGACTAAAATTTAGGCATCAACAATTATTAATACTATAGCTAGATTTTAAACAAATATTATTACCCATTAACAGCTAAGTCGATGGTAAATTAATTTAACCGTTCTACTATAAACATACACATCAACATTTACCAATTCGACTCAATACGTCGAACTCGGGACGATTACCTTCACTAAATAATTATCCGCTGTGTCCCACAAAATTTACGATTCAACTAAAACTTCTACATATTTGTCCAAATAATCTAAGTATCATTATCATATATGGAAAATCCTAAATGTCACACAATTACATATACAAAATTTCCAGATGTCACAAGCTCGCTCTAAACTCGTCTGCCATCTCCTTCCTTATCCCCGTCACTGTTAAGAGCAGCTCCTTCATCCCATCCCTCAGCCGATACAACCCCTCTAGCAATGCCTCAGTGGCCTTCTCTAGCCCAGTTGCTGCCTCCCTCAGCCTCCCCACGATATCTCCGCCGCCTCCTGATGCCACCACCTGGTCAATCACCTCAAGCACATGCCTCCCATGTGCATCCACATCATCAAGTTCCTTCAAGACCCGCATCTTCCTGTCCCTTTCCTTGCCACGTCTCGACTCCACGATAATTGTCGACTCGATTGCACGGACAAAGTCACCCCAGGGGAACTCCTCTGGGATGCGGAGGCAGATGACCGGCCCCGAGGAAGAGCGCAAGGTCGAAGATACGACTCCGACAACGAACGCTGTCAAGAAATTGACAGTTTGGACCGCATGGCAAACAACTCTGTCAACCGGCGAGACCTTCTCCCGCAGAGCCAACATTTCAATGCTCACGGCCAAGTCTCTAAGCCGCTCCTCGATAGCACCCCCACCCTCGCCCTCCGAATCTGCAAGCAAATCCCTCGCTTGGTGAATCTTTTCCTCCGATGGGTTGCCCTCCGAGCTAAGGAGCTTCATCGCGATCCTCCGGTCCAAGTGGCGGAGACACAGTCGCTCGATCTTGGAGGACATGCAGTTGCAAACATCCAGGACCTTCAGGCTGTTGTCCAAATACCGCGACAAGAGGCTGTCGCTACCGTCCCGTTTCAGCTCATAGATTAAGGATTTCACCACGGAGTGAGCGATGGTGAGCACGTCCACAGCAGAGGAGAGCCAGGGCAAGCTGGCAGAGGCAGGGCTCAGGCCACAGAGGGGAGAGAGGAGGGACTCATCGAAGGAACTAGCGATAGATTCCAGCTCCTCGGCAGTGAGCTTTGCTCCTTTTTTGTCGCCGGGATAAGAGAGGCGCGTATACATTTTCTCGAAGAATATGCGAAAGTCATCGGGATAAGAGAGGTGTGTATTCATTTTCTCGAAGAATATGTGAAGGACAGAATATATTTTCTATTTTTTTCTCATGAAAACTGAGACAAGAAAGTGGTGGAAAGTTTTGATGGATACGGGCTATGAGCTCATGCGGCAGTTATATAGAGCGTGGTTTTTCTTAGGAAGGCAAGAAGAATGTAATATGGAAAGAAAATTTCATTAGGGAATTCCTAGAAAGTAATTCAAAGACATGTCCCCAATAAGGTGATTTTCTAGATGCTAGGAATGCAACAAAAATCTAATTTGGAAAGAAAAATTCATAAGAGAATTCTTGGAAAATAAATAAAAGACGCCCCAATAAGGTGTTTTTCTAGAAAACTCTCTTAAGAGAATTCATGGAAAGTAATTAAAAGACACGCCCCAGTCTGGTGTTTTTCTAGATGCTAGGAATGCAAGAAAAATGTATTATGGAAGGAAAAATTCATAAGAGAATTCTTAGAAAGTAATTAAAAGATAAGCCTTAATAAAGTGTTTTTTTTCTGGATGCTAGCAATGCAAGAAAATGTAAAATGGAAAGAAAATTTCATAAAAGAATTCTTGGAAAGTAATTAAAAGGCAGCCCCAATAAGGTGTTTTTTCTAGTTGCCAGGAATGGAAGAAAATGTACTATGGAAAGAAAAATTCGTAAGAGAATAATTGGAAATTAATTAAAAGACACGCCCCAATAAGGTATTTTTCTGGAAACCAAGAGTGCAAGAAAACTTAATGCGGAAAGAAAAATTCATAAGAGAATTCTTGGAAAGTTATTAAAAGGCATGCCCCAATAAGGTGTTTTTTCTAGATGCTTTTCTAGCATCCTCATAGACATACTTGCAGTATATTTCGTTTTTTAACTTTCCTTGTATTTCGCTTGTGATCCAAAGCAGAGCGTCGCCGCAATAATAAAAAAGTATCAATGGTTGAAATGATCCAAATAAGTTACAGATGGACTAATGTGGTTGAATGTGGCGCTGCAAACACTTTCCTTATAATTTCAAAACAATTATTTCCTTTCACTTCGTGCAGCGCGTGGCAGCGCAAAGTGAATGAATTTGCCGATGATAGAACTGGTATTATAAATACCAGCAATATGTTTAAAAAGCTTATATGTCGACATGTTTATTATTTATATTAACATTCCTAGTAAGTTTAGGCGATACAAATAGCGGGCAATTATCATTTCGAGTGTCATGTCATGAAATCATTAATCAATAAGAGATTTCTTGTAATGTAGGAAAAAAATCCATAGAATCATTAGGTGTTAAGAGATTTCTTAGAAAGTAATTAAAAGACATGGCCAAATAAAGCGTCATGTTTTTTACCTCCTCATATCATTTGTCGCGGTCCAAGACAAACTAACCTTTTATTTTCTAACTAACCTTTCATTTTATTTGATTTGCAGCAGTATAAACAAAACAGCAATAGCGGGTTGTCACATATAACAAAAAGTATTGATAATTCAAATGATCTAAATGAGTTATATGTGGATGAATATGGCTGAATGTGGTTGTTGAATATGGCTCTACCAATTTCATTATATTTTTAGAACAATTATCTCCTTCCACTCTGTTTCATCATATTTTTGGAACAATTATCTCCTTCCGCTTTGAACAGCGGCCAGTGGCACAAATGAGAGCAAATCTATCGAGGATGGAATTAGGTAAATAGATACTAGCAACATTTTTAACCTATCGACGTGTTTAGTATTTATAGCAACAAACATGAGTATTTGCTTATATACTATTTCATGGAAATTTTTACTTTACGTTGAGATTTCTCTGTTAAATTAAATAATAAATCATATTGGCTAATTAATATATGGGAGGTAATTAAAAGATGGATCAAGTATCTCCTTGTACTTTTTCTGGCCATTTCATCATTATTGTACGGCCTTTTCGTGGTAACTAAACTTTACCCCAGTACACTTTCCTTTTATTCTAGTATGATTTTTTGCTCTAATGATAACTCTCCACGGGTTACCGTAAATGGCAACAACAAAAAAAACCATCTGATCCCAAGTCCTTTACATTTCCCCCCATTAGCCTTTTCAATAAACAATATCATAAATTACCGTAAATGGCAACAAAAAAAAACTCATATACGGTATCCAATTAAGTGTTAAACCTTTTCAATAAACAATATCATAAATTACCCTCCTGTCACTCAAAAAGCACTTATTTTACATCTTTGAATTGCACTTTTCAATATAATTTTAGGACTTGATTACATTTTTCGAACATGGTATGGGACATGATTAAACCAATTGAAAGGTTTAAACCTCGAGTGCACTTTTGGTAAATGTTTAGCACTTGATTGAACAACTTGAAAGATTTAAGACTCAATTGCATTCCATACATAAGATTTAGGACTTGTAACGCAATTTTTTCTAACAGCTCCTACATATTTTTCCTTGTGCTCAAATCATAGGCATCACCCTCACATTGTTGTGTTCCTTTGCTTTGTCGTTCCTTCCCTTCCTATTTTTTTTCTTTTATCAAAAGAAATTTGTATTCATTGTTCAAAATGATACATTAAAAACACATAAACTTCATGACAAAGTAAATTGAAAAAAAAAAAAGCACAAAGCCTAGATTACTGCAAAACAAAATCAAATCCAAATAACAAGATGGATCAAGGAAGCACTAGTAGGCTCCAACACACACTTGTTCCACAAAAACGGATTTGTTAAGCAACATAATTGGTGGCTGATCAATGAATCTTGTATCTTTGTTAATGATGAGAACACACCAGAAATTCCTTCTCTAATAACTACGGCATTGCCCATAGGCGGTGCATGCCTATGTTTGATTTCCTTTATACCATCAACATATAGGGACCACCCAAACAAGTTGAATAAACATAGATATAGCATTTGGAAGAGCAAATTATCGTGGTTTAGCAAGATGCCAAACCTCCTATGATTCTCATTGAAGCTAAAGGTAGAGGACTTGTACACAGACAAAACAAAGGGGTTTCAAATTCCCAATAGCATATTTGTTGAACTTTTAGATCTAGATCAAGAGACGCTAGATCTTGGATCTACAACTAGATGTTCAAAATCTTGGATCTAGAACTAAACCGAAAGAATAGAGCTCCCAGATCTAAATCGTAAGAGAAGAAATAGTAAGAAAAGAACAATAAAACACAAACAAAATCAACAAGAGAGGGAGGGAGGGAGAGTAGCGCAAATCCTCCCCATGGCTGAAGGTTTAAGAAAATGATGGAGACAGACTTTTCAACTTTGGATGGAGGGTTAACAACAGAATTGAATGTGTTTTCTCGCCGGCTTCAATAGCTTCCCTATGAATGGCCTTTTTCGTGCTCTCACTCTGAATCACCCACTATTTTTCCCTTTATCCCAATCACTATCAGGAACAACCCGTTCACCCCTCCCCCAATCAGTCCATCCATTTGATATCGCCTCGGTCGCCTTCTCCAGCACAATCGCCTCCTCCCTCAGCCTTGCAACCCTCTCTCCACCGCCTCTTGATGTTGTCGTCTAGTTGATCACTTCAAGCACTTGCCTCACACACACCTCTCTCCTGGTCTTTTTCTTCACCGGATCCCTTAGGGTGACTTTATCCAATTGAGTCAACGGTTATCACAGAGTCGGGACACGGCAAGGAAAGAGACAAGAAGACATAAGCCTCAAAGGAGCTCAATGACATGGAGGCATGCACAAGGCACGTGCTTGAGGCAATCAAGGAGATGGCGGCGTGGGAGGCAGTGGAGAGAGGGTAAGGAGGCTAAGGGAGGTGGTGATTGCGCTGGAGAAGGTGACCGAGCCGGGTGAATGGGTTATTTCAAACAGTAGGGATAAGGAAAAGAAGGGTGGATGAGTTCAGAGCGAGGGCACAGAAAAAGGCCACCGCTCACTTGATCGCATGAAAGTCGCACCTGGGGAACTTGTCGGGATGCAAATGCCGACGACCTTGAGGAATGTGCAATGGTGAAAATCTGATTCTGGCAACGAGCGGGTAGCACTTATGTAGGGTGTGTGTTTTTTCCTAGGAGTGCCAAAAAGGTAACTATGCAAAAAAAATCCAAAGCATTATTAATTAAGGAGAGACTTCTTGGAAAGTAATTATAAGACGCGGTCTAATGAAGTGTCTCGTTTCATACTTTCCAAACCCGTCATGTCTCGAACGCCGTTCAAGATACACTTGACTTTTACTTCCTAACTAAACTTTCCTTTTAATTAACTTGCAGTACGAAAAACAATAGCAACAAAAGGCCATTAATAATATTATCAATTTTAGGCAAATAATATTAGATGTTGTTTGGTAACCATCCCAATAGTGGCCAATTCTGATTTTTTGTTTCCGGGAGCAATTTAGGAACATAATCATGTTTGGTAAAATTTTTGTTCCTGGAAACGGATTTAGAGTAGAATCAAGAATTTAAAAAAAAAAAAAAGTTGATTCTTGTTTGGGAACAAATCTAAGAATCAAGTCTTTTTCCATTTTCTCTTTTCTTCTTCTTCATCTACTGCCATCCCGCAATTGTCGTCTGCCACCGCCGTCCACCGCCCACCGCCACCATTCAATGGTCGTCGGCAATCGATCCGACGAGCTCATCAGAAGCTCACCAGGCCAGGGCAAGGTCCGGTGAGCTTGCTGGACGCAAGCCCAGCCACCGGCGGGCTCGCTGGAGGCAAGCCCAGCCACCGTCGAGGCTCGATCTTGCCAGATCTAGTGAAGGCGAGCTTCACCAAGGCTGGGCAAGCCTCACGATGCCCAGCCCCGCCGGTGGCCAGGCGGGGCTGGGCGAGCCTCGCCCAGCCCGGACGAGGCCAGCCTATCCACCGGCGAGGCTCGGCCAATAAGGGCCGGCCCTCGTTTGGACGGTCGTTGGACCAACGACTAGCCACAAGAAGAAGAAGAAGAATAGGAGAAAAAGGAAAAAAGGAAAAAGAAAAGAAAAAAAGGAAAAATGTAAAAATATATATTTAAAAATTAAAATAAATTGATTTGGAATAGAATGAATAAGCACGGTACTAAACCAAATTCTATTCCAAAATCAGAAATTTTGAACAGTTACCAAACAGCTTAAAATGCTTAAAAATTTTGGGGAACATAATCAAAAAGAATCATTTCTAATCGGAATCGTTCCCGAGAACAGAATCGTTACCAAACGCACTCTTATTGCCCGATCCCAATGCTCGTGAATCTAATACACATGCATTGTTGAATTATGTGTTTCCACCTCATTCAATAATCATGTGAACTTGCATACATGAGTGGCCATTGTCATCGTTCAACATCTCTATTCCCTATGATTCTTTTTGTAATGAAACTCAATCTCCTTTCCTTTATCCCATTATTTTAGTACATAACCACCCTTTTTGCCTACACTCAAGTCTCAGGCATCACCTCCACTTTGTTGTGTTCTATGGCAAAAAAAAACCTTCGATGGCACCTTCAACATGGTTGTTTCAGTGAGCTACGTCTCAACCATATTTGTTATGCTTCATGTTCTAGCAACATCAATGTGACATAAAAGATGGAAATTAATAAATAAATAAATAACCACGTCAATATTTTTCATTGATCAAGTTAGACAAAATTAATGGAAGGACTTGCATCAATTTGACAAGTTTTATTATTTAAGTGTACTTTTTAAAAGTTTTAAGACTCAATTACACTTCGTGACAAGTTTTAGGACTTCCATTGTACCCATCCCTTAAATTTAAAAGAAAAAAAAATCCATGTACATTGTAAACTTAGGAAGAAAAACAATTCATAATGTTTAACTACCACTTGGGTTCTTGCATCATGGTTGTGTTGGGAAAACATTCCCATGGAATTTTGATGATTTCAAGATTATCTTTGGTACTAATATTTGTCATGTTGAATGCAAATGGTAAATTAGTATTACAAAAATCTATGTCTCTTTCATATTTGCAAAGATGAGAAACAAAGCTATAATAGTTAAGGTGAACAAGCACCCATGTGAGTGTTGTCTCATGGTTGGAGGTACTTGTGTCAAGTTAGAGTTCTTGTAAATCATTGATTACCCGTAAAAATGAAAGGAAAAATTACCAAAAAGGTCATAAACCTATTGCAATTCTTCTAATTCAATCTTAACCCCCCTTTTTTGGCCAATATAGTCCTAAACATTTTGTAATTGTACCAATTTAGTCCATCCAGTCAAATTTTGTCAACTGGCTCTAATGTAGTCGCCACCTAGCACCAAGAACAATCTTTTGATAATATATTTTTTTTGAATTTTTTTTTTTTTTTTCCTCCTCCCTCCTTCCTCTTTGCCAACGACTGGCCAAAGGAGAAGGCTGGTCATTTGGACTGAGGTGGTTGGCCAATGGCAAGCTCGCCTCTTTGTCACTAGGAGAGAATGAGGTTGCCCAGCCACTGGCGAGGGCTCATCTCGCCAGTAGCCAAGTAAGGCTGATCTCGCCCAAATTTAGCAAGGCAAGCCCTCACCAGTGGATCGGCAAGCTTGACCTCGCCCAGCCCGTGGCAAGGCTTACCTCACTGATCCATTTGTCAAGGCTTGCCCTCATTAGATCTAAGCAAGGTTAGCCTTGCCAGTGGTCGAGCAAGCTCGCCTTCATCCAGTGATGATGAGATGAGCTTGCCACTAGCCAATCGCCTTAGTCGATGATTGGCCCTCCCTCTAGCAGGTCACCAAAAAAGAGGAAGAAGGAGGGAGGAGGAAAAAAATAGAGAGAGAAAAAAAAAGAAAATTATAAATTATAAAAAATTGTCTATCTGCACTAACTTGCCAAATTTGGTAGGCTGGACTAAATTTGTACAATTGCAAAATGTTTAAGACTAAATTGACCAAAAAAAAAAAATTGAGATTGAATTGGGCAAATTGCAATAGGTTTAAGGCTTCTTTTTTTTATCATTTTCTCAAAAATGAAAAGATCATTGATCATATCATCATGCATCATTTCATTGGTACTATCATTAAATATTGTCATACAACTCACTCCCAACCTGCAAGTGATGAATTTTGGATCGTGCTACTAAGGAGTTAACACTAATGATAGGGAGATACGCATCTAAAGATAATCAACTACAGAAAAAGAGTCATTACAAGTGCTAGGTTCTATAGCTAAAAAATGGAGAAAGATATCTGAAAAGCAATTGCCAGCTTTCAATTCTCAGGTGGTGGGATAGGAGTAGCAAACGCCATTTTAGAAAACTTACGAAAATTTAAGGAAAGCCACTAAATTAGCAATCCTAATTCTAGCATAGGTCTCCAGTGACTCTCAAGCGGCCAGTTGTGCATCCTCAAAGGACTCCAACGGCTAGATAATCCTCTATGTTGATATCTCTCTATAAAGGTTTTGCTTGTGCCATAGTAAGGCTCCGCATGGCAACATTTCTTGGCTGGGGAACAATTTTTTTTAGAAATAGTTCTTTTCTATTTCTATTCTGGGAACAATTTCTGAGCAAAAAAAACCCGTTTGATAACCGTACAAAATTTCTATTTCTGGAACAAAAAATAATAGAAACACATTTGATAACCGCACAAATTTCTATTTCGGAATAGAAAAAGAACAAAAACACGTTTGGTAACTCGCACAAAATTTCTATTCCAAATTTTATTTTTTAAAAAAAATTAAAAATAAGAAAAATGAATAAATTAGGTAATACATAAAAATTTGCAAGATCAAAATATTATTAGATTAATAATACATTTGATTAAGTGTAAGCATTGTAGTTGAATATGCTTGTAACATAGGTGGTATTATAATAGAACGTGAGCTATTATTTTATATCTATGTGTGAGGATCTTTACATATGTTTTATAGCGTATTGAATTTATGTAGCGCTTTGTTGGAATCGGTATTCACAAACCGATGTTTTGAACTATAATTCTCAATAATATATTTTCTTTTTGCGAATTTTAATGTTTCGTATAGCAAATGTTGCGAAAAAAGCACACGTAATATTGTCGGCCAAATTAATTTATGCTCATTTCCTTGGGATTAAGTTTTTACTCTTTAAAAAAAAAAATATTGTAATTCTAGTGCATTCGTGGTTAGGGATTTTAGTCTCTTCTAATCTTGACATAGATGTCGGGTTGGAGTTGGAAATTTTCAACTGTTGGAATGGTGCATGCATGGCGTGGCTTTATTGGCATTATGCATTTAGTTCATAGTATACTCCTAAAACACTTAGTAAAGACCTCGGTCTCTTGCATTTTGAATCGTCGATGCATTCCATTTTGATGTTAATTTTTACCTTGCTTCTTCCGAATTATGTTGCTGTCGTTATAAGGTTTTCGCTAATTTTGATAAAGAGATGTGTTTTTTTTCTCCTCTTTTGCTTTTTTTCTTTCTTGACTAGCATACAAACTTCGGATGGTGGTTTGTAGGTCTTGAAGTGTGAACTATACAATAGCTTATCATTTGCTTCTCTTCTACTTGTCCATATTTATGATACATTCAATGACATTTATGCTCATGGAGATAGAATTGGATGACCTTAATACTATGAATAGAAATGTATTCATAATAATTTACAAACACATCGCAAAAGTTTTCACCAAAAAACAAAAAACACGTCACAAAAGTCAGAAATAAAAAGTCATGGAATTTCTTGCATATTGTGATCCCTTGCCATCATATTTGCAATATTTTTCCTGATCATGTTCATCTCAGCCGCCTCATCACATGATACATCATCTACAACCTCGTCTTCTGTAGATCCAAGTGGATAATCCGGATCTCCATAAAGGGCAAAGTTCATGTCCATCTTGTCTTGGTCGCGAATATAATTATGAAGAGAACAACATGCAATTACAATATATGCTTGCTTTCGAATTGAAAATGGAGGCATGTGTGTCAAAATGGAGAAGCGATTTTTTAATACCCCAAATGACTTCTCGATAACATTTCTCAATGAAGAATGCTTATGGTTAAACAATTCTTTTGCTGTTCTGGGCCTTCTCGTTCTACCCCTATACTCATTCAAATGATACCGTTCACCTTTAAATGGAGTTAAAAATCTTGGAAGTGATGCATAACCAGAATCTACAACATAGTATTTTCCTACAAAAATATATACATAAATTTGTTATGATATGCAATAGTTATACAATCATAAAAAAAAAAAATCACTTAATATAGAGAAAACAAATACCTGGTGGTGGTCAAGGAAATTGCAATCAAGGCGTCTCAAGTGCTGCCGAGAGAACCCGACAATCATTGGCGAGATCATTCCCACCAAAGCATATACGAAAGTGAAATTCATATCAAATGAACAAGCACACATCACATTTTGAGTGGTAGTCCCTTTTCTGCCTCTAAATGGGATTTGTTTTGATATAGGGACGGATGCATCAATGTGGGTGCCATCAATAGCACCAATGCAGCCCCTGTGATTTTGTGAAATTATAGCGTTAGACAATATTATCAACTATATATATATATATATATATATATATATATATTTTAATAATGTAAAATTGATATTAAAATCATACCTTGAAGTAACGTGCATGGTTAGGATCGATAAGAATCTCCTCGGAACAATATCAAAAGAAGGCGGCCCGATAATCTCTTTTGATAATTTGAGAAAAACTTTTAATACCGGAGTAAAGAACTTACCGATTGTTTGTCCCGAACGTTGAAATCTCTCACATAAATCTCTATTTGTGTTTTTGTGACCAACCATATATAAAAAAATCCCAACTTGTTCATCAACCTTTACATATCGAGTATCTTTCAGTCAACCTCTTGCCTTCATTAGATCACATAGGTTAAGAAAAACATGTCTCTCTAACCTGAATGCTTCATATATCCTATCGGAATGTCCATAAACAATTTCCCTTACCCATTCGGCTCCAGATAATTTGATGTCCCTAATAGGCTCTTTTGTATGCAAAGACATGTCTAAATTAGCAAGAGTTAACCATGCTATTATTATGTCAATATCAAAGTCATCCAAATACCATTCAACTGCTGCTACCTCTTCATTAGACACACTATTTGATTCATCATCCATAGTACCTATGTCATTACACAAATATAAGAAAATCAATATAGATATATGTAAAAATAAAAATAAAAAATAATGTAAACCAATAACGTAAGTAATAGAGTGAAAAGCCAAACCAAATATAAAAATTCAGCACAATCCGTCATATCCAAACCACAATATAGATGCAAAAGTCGCAACAAAATAACAACCAAAAACATAAAAAAAAAAAAACAGTCTGATAAAACTCCAAGCAATCCACGACACATTTTCTAACATCCATTAAAGACGTTGGAGAAGTCCATATCTCATTTCAGTTGGGGTTTTGATAAAAGCCTCCCTCCACGTGGCATTATCGCAAGCTCGCTCCACTGCTTTGCTATAGAGATCTGAATCCAACATAGGCATGGCAAGTAGGGTATCAATCACCATAGATATGGAGAATGGGTCTGTAGGTGGTGATGTCACTTGTGAGTTGACAGAACCACTCACAGATTGATTAACCCTACTTTTGATCATCTCTTGCAAGGCTTTGCAGGTTCTAGCAACAGTAAATGATTGACTCTTCTTTCTCCTCTTAGTATTTGGAGTTCTATCCATCCTATGTTTGTCATGAACTGGAGTAGGAGTTTTGTCAACCATAACATCTTCCTCATTAACATGCTGTGCACCAAACTCCTCTGGTCCATTGTCTACATCATCACCACCAATATTAAGTTCATCCGACATCACCATATCTTCAACATGTCCTGATGCATAGTCCCCAGTAGCATATGTATCGCCAAATACAATACACAAGTCAGAATATTAAGGAAACCCATCCTTCTTGAATTTCACCCACTCAATATTATCCTGCAATTTTCACAATGATGGCATATATCAGCAATACAATTAAACATATTTGATGTACATATATAGTGCTATGAAAATGGTCAAAGGTTAAATCATACCTTGATATGAGATTCCCATATGCTCGGATCATCAACAACAACTTTTTTGTTCACATTGTCCCAGCCAAATCCGGATTGTGAAAGAAGCTTCTTGAAACTAGCATACTGCTTTTTCAATTTGTTCACCTTATTCTTCAATTGTACTGCAGTATATTGAAGTTCTGCTCGTTTGTTGAATTCTATCCGTATGTTATTCCACCCTACTTTGTTGAAAGTAGAAGAGGTGCGATTTCCTTTTTTAACCTCTTCTACCAACAAACTGACGAACAAGTTCGTTAAAGGCTCAGTCCACTTTGCGATGAATGCCTCTTTTTGGGATGCCATGTAACCTTCACTAGTTGAACATCATATGAGTTCAAGACAATTAAAAAGAAAGTGCAACATGCTGCTGCCTTCTTTTCTCATCACCATCTTTTAGACTAAAGAAAGACACAAGCATCAAAATGTCTTTATAGCTCTAAACATTGGATAGCTATTCAATGCATAAACATTGGGTAGCTATTCAGTGCAATGTTTGAATTCTCAAATGTTTCATTCCATTATTGTATATTTTTTCAAGACAATTTGCTCCTCAAAACAAAGAACCAGCAAGATCAATAAACACAAATCAAGCTGAAACTACTGCAGAATTGACAGATTTTAAATGTGTTTTTCAGCAACCAAACGACATCCATTATGGGCGTACGACATATCAAATCGAAGCTCTAGAAGTGTATTTTTTATGTCTAAAAGGGCTCGAGGTCAAAAAAATTCATCTAGCACTTCGTTTCAGCCAAAACAGTAAGTCGAATCAAACTGTGGAGTAATACAAATCAAACTCAATCAACCTCAAGTTCATAATCATTGATCGTCAATCCACAAAAATCATCCAATAACATCATCAATCACTAGATCTAAGCATATTATGTGAATCTAAAGTCGAATCCTGAGCTTGATCCGTGACTCTAAACACAACATCCAGCAGAAATCAGTTCCTCACCAAGCATGATTAAATCATTTGTTTGCACCAGCAACATCATATCAAGATAACCAACTTTCTGTAATATTTGAATTCTCGCCATACAAAAGCACAATTCAAGAGAAAGACAAGCAGGGAAAGCTTAATACAACATCACAGCATAAGCCAACCACTTGAATCTATGAGATATTTCTTGATCATAAAATTACCACAAAAATCTTGATGAAGTACATACCCAAAGCTTCACACAAGCATCAATGACAACTAGAATCAAGCATATAAAAACAATAAACTGAACATGTTGTTCTAGTAATCAATACTTCAGCAGCATTGACAAATTACAACAGAGTTTCAGGTATGCAATTGATAGGAGAAAATAGAGAAAGAGCGAGCGTCATATTGAAAGAGAGAGAGACATATCGCATAGGTCTTATTCAATCTAAATCAACCATAAAATTCAGTAAATATATGTGCATAAAGCGCAACATGCTTAGCTACATCCAAGAAATGAAGCTGTCCTTCATTTTACATGCATCTCCCGAACCATTAGGTCCAAGTATCCACTCTACCTCCATTGATCAAGGGCGACACAAGCACGGGGGATGCAATGTGAGAGAAGCGAGCACAAACAGAGGCAACGCGATAGAGGCGACACGATTCAACTTCAGAAAAATTGAGAATCACCACTAGAACATGTACAATGAGAAAGAATCAAAGTAACAAACCTGATTTAGGGCAAGACGACCACGAGGCGATGCGACCAGAGGCGATGCGAGCTGGAGAAACTTGACTAGAGGCGACGGGATTGCAAGCAATAGGATTGGAGAGAGGCGATCGGAGGCGATGGCACTGCAGATGGCAGATTCACCCCTTCACCTTTGTTTTGACGAAAAGTGAAAAGTATAAGACTTTGTAAGTAACCAAGATGTCAGCACTCATGCAGTAACAAATCCTTAGCACCCAACAGGAACCTAAAAGGGCTGATATTTCCAAATAAAAACAAAGCCTTCCAAACACAGGACAGTGCTAGAGAACTCAAGTAATAGCTAAAACAACTCATTCCCACAAAAACCCAGAAAAAACTCCCCAGCACCTCGAAAAACACAGAGAACATCCTAACCTGCATTTCCTCAGTGGTTTCTCTTATTAAAACGTAATTCACATAGAATCCACCTCCAACAGACACCGCTTAACGCACTAGAAATGTGTCATACCGTGCTGAATCAAAACTCAAAACCCAATTCTGATTCAACCTATCACATTGCAGCATAAACTTGTTTAAATTTTTTGCACGTCACATAAATAGACGGCCCAAGAAAGCCTCATTGAACAGAATGTGTCTTAAACCTTGGTGTTCCCAAGCTTCAAGTAGACAGTATGGCAATCACGTTCAAACAAAACCAACCCAATTCAACAAACCCCAACCCAGTATGGAAAGCGAAGCATCAAGAACAGCAAGAACCACAATTGAGAATGACAAACCCACAATCAAGATAAGCTAGCAGTAAAACAGACACCCAAAAAATAAATAAATCAAGAAATCAAGAGAATTAACTCGGCCCCTTTCTGCCTCAGGATACGGGACTGCTCGAGCGACAGGACCGCTTGCCACTCCTCCTCCGACTTGCGGACCGACCCAGGCGCGGCGACCACCACCCCGCCGCAGAAGCTCCTCCTCGAATGGCTCGGCGAGCCGAAACCACCGCACAGAGCTAACAGGACCGCTTGCCACTCCTCCTCCGACTTCCGGACCAACCCAGGCGCGGCGACCACCACCCCGCCGCGGAAGCTCCTCCTCGAATGGCTCGGCGAGCCAAAACCACCGCACGGAGCGACAGGACCGCTTGCCACTCCTCCTCCAACTTCCGGACCGACCCAGGCGCGGCGACCACCACCTCGCTGCGGAAGCTCCTCCTCGAATGGCTCGGCGAGCCGAAACCACTGCACGGAGCGACAGGACCGCTTGCCACTCCTCCTCTGACTTTCGGACCAACCTAGGCGCGGCGACCAAATCACCACCGTGAAAGCTCCTCCTTAAACAGCCTGGTGAGCCGAAACCACCGCACAGAGCGACTGCAGAAGCGGCACAAGGCGACGGCGGAGGCGGCCTTATAGGGAAGAACGCGAAGTGGGTCTTCAGGGGAGAGGAGCATAAAGAGCGTGGAGCGAGAAGAGAGAAGGGTCTGGTTGTGGCGCTGGGGAGGATGGACGGCACCGAAGAGAGGCGGAGGCGACGGGACTGGATGCAACCGGCTCGGAGAGAGGCGACCCAACCGGAGTGTCACGTCGCGACCAGAGACGACGGGGTTGACGGCACCGAAGAGAGGCGGAGGCGACAAGTAGGACCGGCGGTGACAAGACCGGCGGCGACGAGATCGGAGAGAGGCGACTGGAGATGAGATCGGAGAGAGGCGAGCGGACGAAGGGAGAGGTGAAAATGGAAGATCGCGAAAGTGAAATTAGGGTTGAGAAAGTGAAATTAGGGTTGCCCAATTTGTTTCTTATTTTTGTTCCTGGGAATTCTTGGCTGGGAACGAGAAGTAACTTTTTTTTCTTCTCGTTTCTGTTCCAAAACCATTCCCGGGCTAACTTTTTGTTCCCGGGAACAAAAAATTAACTTGCCGTTATCAAACTAGTTTCTCTTCTCTTTTTGTGGGGAGGAAAAATGTCATGCCCTGAACCTCGAGCGCGCGCACATCCCTTTGCAATCGATAAAATCTTGCGACTTCTCAGGTTGAGTTGCCGACCCTTTCATTTTAAGCACATGCAAAAGCGAAATAATAACCCCTGACAACAAACAATATGGGATAGGAAAGTAGGGTAACATTTCACAAAAGCACACTCTTATAAACAACGGCGTTGAGGTACAAAAAGAGTCTAGTCAAAAGCCTACAAAAGACCGACTCTCAAAAAGGAACTATCCTATAACATACTAGTTGGACACATACGCCGATCCTTCAAACTCTACCTCCACAGACTCCGAGGCTTTGGTCTTTCACGACCACCATCTAAGGACCTAAAAATGGTTATATAATAACCCAATGAGACAATGTCTCGATAAGTCCACCCCCTAAACTCTTATTAGGAAGAAAATACGCCCCAAAGGGCTGCCTAAGTACAAACACGAGACAGAGGGCTTACCTTAACCTCAGTTCCTTCCTACAAGTCAATTCAATAAATAATCATCGGATCACATCATCACATCAATCAAGAGTTCAAATCGAGTCATCGATCAATCGATTCAGTCGATTACATGTCAATGAGACCATTCCCCAATCATCTCATTTACTCAATCTCAATGCTGAATTACAGCTCAGCTAGCACGACCTACTAAAACTTTAGCGGTAATGTTGAATTACGGCTCAACAGCACAACCAATTCCAAATTCGGTAATAAATTACAGTCCAATGGACACAACCATACTTTGATGGTGGTGCTGAATTACGGCTCAACGAACACAACCTAGATTAAGTGGTAATGTTGAATTATGGCTTGGCGAGCACAACCTAGATTACGTGATAATGCTGAATTACGGCTCAGCAAGCACAACCAATTCCAAGTTCGATGGTTTTCTTGATCTAACCCAGACCATCATGCCCAACAACTCTCAATAGCCAACTTATCGCGACTATAAATCCTCACACGATTAATTACCTACCTTAAAAATTTTTGGGATAAAAACCCACCATCACTAATCGCACTCAAATTGCACAATCTAACAATCAATTGCATAAATTAATTGTGCCACAACAATCAACGCGAAATTTCAGTCATCGATTCCGGTTTAATTCCGGAAAATATTAAATAATTAAATAAATTACAAAATAATTAAATAAATTACAATTAAATAAAGAAATAAATTGCGATTAATTAAACTGAACTACTAAATTAACCTAACTATGTAGGCACATGATCAATCAGTCAACCCACCAAAACACCAAAACTCCCTTTTTAAACTAAACTTGGCACCCTTTTTTTTGTTCATATTCTCCGAAATAAATTCGTATGGGTCCTGTATTAGAAATTAACCCACCAAACTTTGCACGCGCCTCATACAAAACCTCCTCGTTTTATTGAGCACATAAAACTTGGCGCCCAAACCTGACACCTCATTTATTTTCTATTTAATAGTCCAAGAGGTCACCTTTTGTAATAATACTAAACAACCAACATAGAGCAATCACTCTCATGATCTCACACATAAGTTCTCAGCATGCCATAAGTCTGCCACATCACTAAATACACCTTATTTAGTAAGCACAATGTCAAGAATAACCACAAAACCATAATTGATCCTAATTGGTAGAAGCCGGGTCACTTGCGCGTCTCCAAGTTTAAATCCAGAAATATAATCAAACAAGTTTAGAAAATTCCCAAATTTGAATATGTTGTAAGGGACACATAAATGAACATTTTTTATGAAGACAACTTAACCCAGATCCTACTAGATTCGGCCTAGTAAATCGCTCAATCCAGCACTAAAAACTGGATCCGTTTCTAGAAACTCAGTCTTTCGAAATTAGTTTGGTTCGAAGTCCATAACATGTCCGTTTGATCTGAAATTTGAATATGTTAAATTAGAAGATGTGACACCAGTTCCAACGAAAACTGAAGTTCTATTTGAAAATGACGGAGCTGATATATCATTCTTTTAAATTCATAAAAATCTCGAGAACAATATATGTTGTAGCTAAGAATGTCTAAAACATTTCTCAATAAGATATCAACCTCAAATTCACAACGCATTTCAATCCACAAAAATAGCAAATGGCAAGGGTCCAAAGATCAAAATTGCAGGGATTCTATTGAATTCGACTAATCAATCATCAATTGTGCTAATCTCACTAATTAGATTAACAATAATCCATTCTAAGGCTAATCTAACCATTTTAGATTATCAATAATTCATACTTAAGCTAATCTAAACAACCCTTAAGCATAATTAAATTTCTAAGCAAAGTTTAGTGAACAAATTCACCGGTTTAGCGGTTCGGTAAGTCTACAGTGACTGTGACGCAACAGTGAGTGAAAGACAAGCCCACAGCAAAACCAAGCAAAGTCCGAAAGGGTCCTAAAACGAGCCTTGAAGACTCCAAAACCTTGTTGTCTTCAACTTCTGGTCTTGGACCGAACTAGCTAGAATCGACAATGGAAAGGGCCGAAAAAGGCCAAGCGGGTGAGGAGATGGTGGCGTACGGTGGTGGTGGCATGGCTGGACAATTACTAGAGCTTGTTGGAATGGTGGCGCACAGGCACTGGACGAGCGGACCAGCGCACGAGGGTGAGCGAACCAGCGGTTGGCTTCGACTGGCTTGCAACGGTGTTCTGGTGGGCATTTGGGCAAGGGGGAGCTTCAGCTGGCTTGTTGGCTGACTCCTCTGGTTTTCCAAGCTTTCTTTAAGCCTCAATAATGGAGAAAGTTGCTAGTTGAGGGAGAAAGAGTGAAAGATAAGGGAACAAGGCGGCCACCAAGCTTCTATCCTCATCTATTAGTTCCCTTGACCATCCTCTACTACCAGCTGTCTTCCATGGACCAAATTCATCCACCAAATGGCGAGTTCATCCCTACCGAATGGGTAGCTTCAATCTTCATCTCCTTTCCAGGTTTGATCCTTCGATTATGCTGTAATGGAAACCCACGAACCATCTTCCACTATCACTCACTCGATTTTTTTCAGATTCTGCAATACTACACCCAAATATTAAACCCTAAAAACCCCATTTTTTACAAGCTGCGATGAAAACCCACAAATCATCATCCACTATAACTCACTCGGTCTTTCCCAGTTTCTGCAATACTTCATCCAAATATTAAAACCCCAATAAACCCATTTCATACTCTTAAGCCGATCGAATCCTCATGCGGAGAAATCAAATAGATATTTCCCATCCTCTCACCCATTATTACTTGCCCGAAAATCCACAGTAACCCTAATCAAATCCTCGACCAAAAACCCCTTGGAATCCTCGTTTAGACATACCCGCAGATCCGAGCTCCCTTCAATCAAGTTTGGTAACGACCCCTCGCTGGTTCCAAACAATTAAGCCAGCCAGCGCAATCTGCAGACGGAAAATGGCAGATCAGAATGAGGAAGAGAGGCGAGTTGCGGCTCTTTGCAGAAGCCTTGGAAATCTATGGTCCGAAGAAGATGTTGTGGAGATAAAAGGTGATATTCCTGACGAAAAATTGTCTGAATGCCACAAAACTTTGTTTGGGAAATTTTATACTAATCCGAATGCGAACTTTACTGCTTTCCTCAATATAATGAAAAGGGTGTGGAGAGTTGAAAATGTTACCTACATTGCTCTTGTACCGGGTTACTACTCCTTTTCCTTCCAATCTGAAGCTGAGAAACAAAGAGTTTTCAACATGAGGCCATGGTCTTTCTCTAGTCATTTATTAGTATTACAACAATGTGATCCCGATACTCCTGAGTTATGCTATGATTTTACACACAGCGATTTTTGGGTGCAATTCTATGGGCTCCCTTATGGAAGAGTGACTTATGATGTCATACGAGATATAGCTGTGAAATTGGGTGAAGTGATCGAGGTGAAAATAGAAACTAAAGGAAACAGCAACCACAAGTTCGGTAAGGCCAGAATCAAGCTGAATCTAGAGAAGCCACTGAAGATAGGAGTCCTAGTAAATTTGGAGAAAAAGAGGCTATGGGTTGAATTTAAATACGAACGACTCCCACACTACTGTTATTCGCGTGGAAAGATAGGGCATTATGCCACCGTTTGCAGAGAAATACCCTATGAGAAATCGGGGTTAGCAGATAACTTACCGGGAAGGTTTGGCCAATGGTTAAAAGTGGAAGTTCGTCAACTCAGCCCGTATGGGAAGATATTTTATGGAAAGCAAGAGATAATACCGGAGGATGTAGAGAGTGTGCCCAAGACGCCCATCAATGCAAATCCTAAAACAGGTAAGAACCAGCAAGAGCAAAATTTAGAACAAGCTTTAGCCATCTGTGGGCAGGTTGATGCAGAACAGCACTTTAATCAGGAGAACAGACACTCATATCAGCCCATAGAAATGCTATTACTGGAGGAGCAAGGGCCACAGAAGAGAGGAAGCAGCTGTATTGATGCAGAGTCAAAAATGATACTTTATGAGGAACAACTGAAGGAGGCGGTGATGGCGGTAGAAGAGATAATATCAGAGGAAGAGGGGCTGGGGAAATCTAAAACTCGAATTTCAAAGGCATCAAATACGAAAAAAGGCAAGCGTTTTTGCCCGTATGGTGCACAATCTTCAAAAACTCAAGTTCTGGACACCACACAGTTGGTGGAAACCCCTATCCATGTGATGGAGAAGTCTAAACAGTGGGCTTTGGTGGCTAGCCCTAATAAGCCATCGGATCATCCATGAAGCTATTAAGCTGGAATTGTCAGGGGTTGGGCACACCCTTGACAATTCAAGCCCTGAGGGTCCTAGCGACCCGGGAAAGGCCTGTGTTATTTTCTTAATGGAGACAAAAAAATCAAGAACAAAAAGTGCAACGCATACAAAGAAGGCTGATATATAAAAACAGTTTCGTGGTGAATCCAGAAGGAATTGCAGGGGGATTAGCATTGTTCTGGGATGATCAAGTAGAGTTATTTATGGACTCTTGGTCAAGAAGCCATATTAATGCCAAATGCGTACTTAAAGAAACCCAACAGCAAATGCATATTACCTTTGTACATGACCCTAATGAGTTTCAAGAAAGAGTGGTGTTATGGGGGAATCTATATAGAGATAGCACTAGAAACCATTCACCATGGCTTTGCTTGGGGGATTTTAATGAAATACTATACCATTGGGAAAAAGTGGGCAAGAAAAGGGCAGAAACTTACAGACTTACTGCATTCTGGGACTTCCTTCTACAATGCTCCTTAATGGATTTGGAGAGCAAGGGTTGTGCATTCACCTGGAAAAATAACAGAACAGGGGAGCATTTAGTCAAGGAGCGGCTCGATCGAGCATTATGTGATATAGAATGGAGGATAGCACATCCAAACGCTGAATGTACAACTCTACCAGCCATAGAGTCAGACCACAGCCCGCTACTAGTATCTTTAAATGTACAAAGGAAGAGGAAAAGGAGAGCTTTTAGATATGAGGCATTTTGGTCTGAAAATGAGGAGTGCGGGCAACTCGTTAGTACTACTTGGGCTGAATTGGGACCTCAAAACTTGTGTATGGTGGAGAAATTGCAAATAGTGGCACAAAAACTCGAAGTTTGGAATAAACAGAGGCTATATAATGCAAAAACCAGAATTAATGAGCTGAAGCATGATTTACAAAGATTAACAAATGCTCCGGAGACGGAACAAGAAAGTGAGACAGCAAAGCAGATAACTCGGGAAATTGAACAACTATGGCGACAAGAGGAGATGTACGGGGTATGCGCTCAAGGATTTCATGGCTTAAATGGGGAGATAGAAACACAAAATTTTTTCATGCAACCATTATCCTGAGGAGATTTAGAAATAGAATTACCTTGCTGAAAAATGATGGAGATGAATGGATGAAAGAGGAAGAGCCCTTAAAGGAGATAACAACAGCATTCTTCATAAACTTGTACACTTCAATGGGGACGCGTAATTTTCAACCTATCATACAACAAATTCCAGCTTCAATTGATGAAAACATGAACCAGAGGCTTGTTGAACCAGTCACAATGGAGGAAATCACAGCTGCAATGCAGCAACTAGGGGCTACTAAGGCTCCTGGACCAGACGGACTGAATGGATTATTCTATCAAACCCATTAGACATCTATCCGCCATGATTTATTCAGAGAAGTGCAGCATTTTTTTGAGACAGGTTACCTAAACCCTGATCTAAACAGAACATTAATCTCTCTTATTCCCAAAATCCCCAATCCTGAAAAGATCGAACAGTTTCGGCCAATTAGCCTATGTAATTTCGCTTATAAAATAATATCTAAGGTGATGACAAATAGGCTCAAACCTATGCTACCAAGCATTATTGCAAAGGAACATAGTGCTTTTGTGGGGGGAAGACAGATTCAAGACAATATCCTGATGGTGCAAGAAGCACTCCATAAGCTACGAATTCGAGAGAGAAAACGTAAATTCCAAGCGGTGTTAAAGCTGGACATGCAAAAGGCCTACGACCGCATTGAATGGGATTTTCTACAAGAATGCTTGCTAAAAATGGGTTTCTGTGAGAAGTGGGTGCAATGGGTGCAGTAGTGTGTGTCAACGGTCTCCTTTAACATAAATTTTAATGGCGAACCTCAGCCTTTCTTCAAGCCTACACGAGGACTAAGACAAGGTGATCCTTTATCCCCGTATCTCTTTATTCTAGTGGCCAATGTCCTCTCACAATTGATGAAACAAGCTGTTGAAGATGGTACAATTCAGGGGATAAAGCTTAACAGTGCATGCCCTACTCTATCCCATTTGCTATTTGCGGATGACTCCATATTTTTCCTTAATTGCACTATTTTAGAATGTCAAAATTTAGCAGAAATACTACATCATTATTGCTTTGCGTCAGGACAGGCCATAAATCTGAACAAATCAGGTATATTCTTCAGCAAGAGCTGCCCGAGGAGACTAAGAATGAATATGGCAGAAGAGTTGAGGGTCCCAAAAATAGACAAAACAGGGAAGTACCTTGGTATTCCCTCGGATTGGGGAGGATCTAAAAAAGATGTTTTCGCTTGGATTTTTGGCTCGAGAGAATAAGAAATTAGAAAGCTGGAAGGAGAATTTGCTAACTAAAGCAGGAAAAGAAATACTAATTAAATCGGTGGTGCAGGCTATTCCTCAATACGCAATGTCTATATTAAAGATCCCGGTGTCAATATGTAAAGCAATAGAGCGGAAGATAGCTAATTTTTGGTAAAAATGGGAAAAACTCTGCTGGGATTCATTGGAAGAAATGGGAGACTCTGAAGCTTTGGAAAGATGAAGGAGGGCTTGGCTTTAAGGACTTTTCCGCTTTTAATATGGCTATCCTAGGAAAGCAAGCATGGAGGGTTTCGCAGCAACCTAACTCTTTATTGAGTAGACTAATGAAGGGCTTATACTACCCAAAGTGCGATTTCTGGAAGGCTGGAATAGGATCAAGACCCTCGTAGGGATGGCGAAGCATCATTGCGGGAAGGGATTCTATATCTCCAAATGTTATGTGGTCTGTTGGTAATGGTTAGAAAATTTCGATGAGGGAAGATAAATGGCTAAAAAGCGGAATTATTGGAGGTCCGGCAGCGAGAGATGAGCCAGAGAAGGTGGGTGAACTCATAGAACAGAGGAGTCGCACATGGAATGAAACAAAGATCCGAATGATGTTTGATGAACCAAGGGTTACGAAGATTCTAGCTACACCAATTGGTCTACCCTCAACAACAGATACATTAGTATGGATGCAAACAAAATCTGGAACATATACAGTAAAGAGCGGCTACCTGACTACAAGAGACAACACGGCAACCCCACACCCCAACAAAGCCTCATCCTCTCACCAAACACAACCGGGCCTATGGAAACATATTTGGTGCTCAAACATTCTACCTAAAGTAAGGCTATTGCTCTGGAACGCATGCCAAAACGCATTACCTACGGTGGAAAATTTATACCGGAGAAGAATCTTACCTAACCCACTTTGCCCCATATGCCAAAAAGAAGCCGAGACCATCGAACATACACTATTTTTATGTTCATGGACAGCTAAAATTTGGCAAGACAACTCGCTGCAAATCAAAATCAGCAAGTCAGGTTTAACAAGGTTGGATGACTGGTTGTATATACAAAAAGAGAATGCTCAAAGCGCAGCAAAGTTCAACAAAATCGCAACAACCTTGTGGTTTATATGACAAGACCGAAATCAGTACATCTTCGAAGGAAAAGCCCTGCAACCGAAATAGAATCTATATAGATCAGCGGCTCTCCAAGCAAACTTCGAAATCTGGAACAAGAGGACAGCCAAGGAGAAACTGCGAGAGGATCACACGCACCGGTGGAAACCCCCGCCCCCTGACTCACTCCGAGCAAACATAGACGCCTCCTTTGTCCAGCAAGACGCCGCGTCAGAAAACCTGGCCGAGAACAGAGGAGTACCAGGAAACAGGGCAGCCATCGCCTACATATGCAGAGACTCATGGGGACGCCTAATTGATGGCTTCTCCAAAACGGTGGAGGCGACCTCGGCGGAACAGGCAGAAGCGATCTCCCTCTTAGAAACCCTAATTTTTCTCTCTAGCCGCACGAACAAAAGATGGGAAGTACATTCAGACTGTCTAACACTCATGCGGGGAGTTCTGAACGAAGAGGAAGTGAACTGGAAGCTGCTGCCAACTGTGGACCGGATCAAAGACAAGTTAAAAGAGTTTCAGGGCTTTTACTTGGCCCATTGCAGCAGAGAGGAAAACAAGCCCGCGGACTGGATTGCAAAAGCCCAACGCGAGAATTCCCTTCCTAGTAATTGGGTAATACATCCCCCTACAGCCTTATTTGATTTAATTTGCGCTGATGCTTTTGATGTAAATACTCCGAACTTTCCGAGTTAAATGAAGAATCATAGTATTTTCGACCAAAAAAAAAAAAGAAATGGTCCAAAAGCCATAAGTGGTAGGGGCTACGAATTTTACAAAATTTCCCCTCAAATTAGACACAAATTAGTTCTCAAATCAATTCAATTCGGCTCCCATAAATCCCGTTGTCGAGTCCTCAATTAAATTGGTATTTTTCCTCACCAATTGATCTCACCTGCATCCCAATTGTGGGATCCAAAACAGTCCTTGACAATTTTTGGACAAAAACGACCCTACCTCAACTTTTTCCCAAAAAATCTCGATTTATAGAAAAATCTTTGAAAGGTGAGTCGACATTTCTAAAATGATTTGTGACATGACAGAATATCGAATTCAAATTTGCGGTTAATTTCAATCTGACGCGATTTTAACGTGACCTAAGCTACTGAGTAATTAACCCATGGTTGATTTTCTTTAAGCCACACTTTACCTCTTTGACACATTAGCAACTCTCGGTGGTCGTGAAAATCTCAAAGTTTCAATTACGAGCACAATGTAACCAAAACGACAAAAAATCGGTTTAGTGCCGATCGATGAGAATTTTCCAATCAGGTGGAATCACTTATACATTGATCACACATCTCAGTCGAATCGACCTATCCCTGATCTCTTATCGATTTTGACGATACCGTAATGACCTTTATAGACTAGCATAGTCGAACAGTCGATTTCTAGTTGAAATTTGAAGTCCATTACATTAAAATCTCTTAAGGACTTCCTCAAATAGTCTAATTATCTCACGAGTGATTAGCTCTGAGAATAGCACATAGGCGCGTCGATCGAAGGCCCAATTTATTCAATTGAAAACAGGACTGAAAATCCAAAATGTCACAAAAAAATCCTCATACTTTAGGTGCATGCCCTCGTTTGACTCAAGTTTTCCCAAACCTTAGCTCTCACAATTTTTAGAAATTTCCAGTGATTCAAACCATTAAGTTTTATCTCATTTGGAGTTGCCACTTACCTATTAGGGCCGATTAAGAGCCAAGTGGACATCGATTTAGGAACATACTTCGAAAAAGCCTAAATTACTAAATGCACTATATGTTTCATTGATAAAATTATCCTTATAACTCCATTCATCAACCTTTCAACATATTTACTTTTGATTTCAAAAATAATGGTTCTTTTTTGTTTCGATGTCTATCCATTGAATTTCACTGCATAGCTTTATTAAAAGAGTTTTTAGGTTGTGTTTGGCAACAATTTTCCCAAAGACCTTTAAGCCTCTAAAGGCCTAGGTTGCACAGACTCGTTAGATGTGCCTCCGTGTCGTGTCCGACACGTGTCGGAGCGTGACGGACACGTCGACACGCTCGGACACGCGTTGACCTCGTGTCGGGTTTGTCGACACGAGGTCAACTTTTGTCGACACGTTTCGACACGCGTGTCCGAGGGTGAGGGAGGAGAGACGAAGCCACGAGCCGAGTGAAGGCGAGCCCGCGACGGCGAGAGACGGCCAAAGAAAGAGTAGAGACTGAGGCGAGGGCCGTGAGGAGGAACTTCATGAGGGAGGCGTGCGTGGGGAGGGCGGCGTCATCGAGCGAGGCGGCAGCAGCGGCAGCAAGGGGGAGGAGGAGGAGTTCGCGGCGGTGTGCAGCCTCTCAGCGCACAGGACCGCACGTTCCATCCCTGGCAAGCAGAAATTGAGAGGAAGAGGAAAGGAAATGCGTCATGCGGCGAGGAGGAGGAGAAGAAGCGTTGCTAGGGTTTTGAGAATAAAAGAATAAAAAGAGGGATTTGGCGTGTTGGAGGGAGGGGAAGTGACAGGAGGGAGGGGGAAGCGACGATGTCAGGTGTCAGGCGGAGGGAAAAAAAATTGAAAAAATTTTGGGGGATGGGAAAGAAACAAGGGAAAAGGGAGTTTGGGTGCGCGGGAGGGTGTGGGGGCTTTAATCGAAGGCGTTGGGGTTTTTATTTAATCGAAAAAAATTGTTAAATAAAATTAAAAAATAATTTTGAAAATAAAAGTATTGTATATTGAATCATTAGTGTAAATTTATTGTAGGTTTTTTAATTAAAAATTTGAATCAAATTAATTAAAAATAAAAATATTTATTTAATATATAACGTGTCGGAACGTGTCGAAATATTCTACTTTTGAGAAATGACGTGTCGGCGTGTCGTGTCGTGTCGTATTGTGTCGAGTGTTGCATGTCCGTGTCGGAGCAACCTAGCTAAAGGCCCTTGGCTAAATGCTATGGCATTAGGCAAATTTTTTGGAGAGATTTGAGGAGATGTATTGCATTTGATAAGTCCTATAAAGTCCCTTAACCCAAGGCAAGTCCATAGGAATTTTGAGTTTTTGGCATTTCCAAAATGCTAATGCATTATTTTCTTCCAATTTTTCCCTCACTAAATTTTCGAAATTCAAAAAATGCCCTCACCATTTTCTACCTCTCGCAGCATCGCCAGCAACCCTAGATCCAACTGCTAGCAAGCCTCGCTTGAAGTCATGTGACCCGAGGCAGCCCTCGCCAAGGGTCGATGGGAAGAGTGCAAACTCAAGCAACCAAACTTCTCAAGTGTCAAATCTAAGTTGCCGACGGCCTATGCCTCTCGTCGGCATTCAATGAAGGTGTGAGGTTCATTTTTTTAATTAAAAAAACAAAAGTCATTTACAAGTGTGCTTTTTTTTTAACACCATTTTACCAAAATTGCTTCCCAATGCACTTTTTTATTGCACATTCATAAACACTATTTTTATTTCAAAAAAAAACCCTTTAACATAAAATTATTTACATTTCCCCAAAAGCTGAACTAAACACAGCATTAGACTTAACATTGATAATTTTTACTTTACCAAGATTTTTTTGTAATAGTGGGTAATAAATCACAACAGCTAATCACCCATTAGGATGTAATTAAAAGCTGAGCTGAGTGGGAAGGTTTCTCCTTATGCTTTTTATGGCCTTTTGGCGATTGTAGGCAGTCTCACAGGGCTATCAGCAGTAAGTTAAGCTTTCCCCAATATCCTTTCCTTTTATTTTTTACAATGATATTTTTGCTCTAATAAGAAATATACACGCGTTGAGATTGTTGCTAATAGAATGATGCAAAGAATACCATTAACGTTATTAAAAATTAAATTTATATATTAAGATTATATATGAATGTATTTAATGTACTTAGGATTGAAAAATAGTGCCTATCACCACTTGGGTTCTTCCATCATGCTTTGTTGCTACTTAAAGTTTGTCAAGTTGTCAAATGGAAAAGACTAAATATCAAACTAATGTATAAAATTTTCTTAAGTTAGCTAATGCCATCTAAATTATGATAATTATCTGTAGTATCTTAGCTGGCATTTCGATTTGCGCATTCATTGAGACGGATTCATTTGTACGGTTTTATTAGGCAACCATATGCTAGTGAAATACTCTCAGACGATGGAAGCGTTGATGTTTAATTCCTTGCAGCTATTTGGTTGAAGGGATAACTTATAAACCAATTTAATCTTCCACTCACCACAATTATAGATTTAGCCGTGCCAAAATTCACTCCGTTACATTTTTTTTTCCAGTTATTAGTTACGTTATTCACGTTTTTCCAAGAGTAACCCCATCCTAACTTTAAATTCTAGGATTGTCCGGTGTATCTTCTATATTCTTGTTTTTAATGGCTAACTCGATAAATAATTAGTCCCTCTAAACGATCCATTTAATTTAAATTCCAATTAAATCCGCTCTATAGACATGCACTTTGCCATTGAGGAAAAAAAACTTGCATTTACTTAACTATATTTTCATTTAGTTGGGGTTTAAGATTTAGGACTTGATTACAACAATATAATATGTTTTAGGAATTAATTGTATTTTGAAAATTTTAGGACTTAATCGCTCTATCACAATAAGCTTTAAGACTTTTAATCTGATTATCCTTTGAATTAATGAAGAGGCAACGCTATCCCCCCCCAAACGAATAAGTCCACCCAAATTTTCACCAAAATTACAAAATGACCCTCTATCATTTTGATAGCAATTTAAATTGGTTGTCCCAAATTTACTTTCCTTTTTTAAGCTTTTCTATATCTATGTAAGATCTACCCATTGTAATTAAGAATTTTATATGTTTGATTTTGTTTATTGTAGATTTTCCATGTAAATTAAAGGCGCTCTTGTTTTTATTGTTAGATATCACTTCCATAAAAATTTGTTTAGTCAAAAGAGAGATTTCCAAGAAATCTACTTCTTTTCTAGATTGTTGATTAAAATTGTGGATAAATTGTTGAGTAAATAAAATTTCATTAAATAAAAATATTACATAAAGTAAGATTTTTTTTTTTGAAAATGCCAATGAGAAATTTCATTATTTTGGATTGACAAAAATTAATATCATCAACAAACTATGTACGAAAAAATATTAAGACACCTCATTGTACATAATGTTTTTAGCGTATTCTTAGATATTTCTCTAACTTCTTACATGCTTTGTATAAAAGTATCTCGTCAATATAGTAAGGATAAAATAAAAGTTCTTTGATATAGTAAATAAAGTGAGTTGATTTATATTTAGACTAATGGAATTAATAAAAAGTTCACCAAAAAAAAAAAGTGAGCTTTTGATATAAGAAAAACAAAAAATAGATAAATTGTTATGAAATTAATAATGAAAAAGGGACTTTTCAGTTTTATACTCTATAAAAAAAAAAAAGTTGTTTACTGTTAGCAAGATAATTTTACATGGAGCATGTAAAACATTATAGGAATATTAAAGCTAAAGAAACAAAACATGTGAAATTCTTAATTATGATAACTATCCTCAATAGAAAAAGGACAAAAATTGAAAAAAGAAGGAAGTGGGCCATTATCTAAAATTGCAATTGAAAGATGGAGGGTAATTTTGTCTTTTGAGTTTAAATGAAGGGGTGGATTGAGGGTCGAAATAGCGCCACCCTAATGAAAAAGGAGAAAATAAATTATAGTAAAAGAGAGAAGAAGAATAAGGAGAAAGAAGCTAGCAATGGATGAACCTTGGTCAATGGTCAATGTCTGGCTTAGATTTTACTTTGACTCAATTGAACCCTCGAACTTATGTGAAATTGTTCATCCTCTTACTTTTATGAGATGCGACTAGATGTTATGTGTCTGCGTGTATTTTCTTATTTTCTTGGAAGGGTGGATGACTCTATGCTATGTTTGGGAGAAGGGCTGATGAAAATATGGGAATAAAATACATAAACATAAACTTTTAAGCTCTTCCTTTAAAATTTAAAAAAAAAAAAATCTTGTGTCCTGTTCAAACTGTCAATCCCCGTTTTTTAGCTAGAAAAATTATGAAAACAATCATAAATATATTGTAATTATATCAATTCAATCGCAAACCTTTTTTCAATTAATTAAATTATAAATCTTTTGTACTTATACCAATTCAATCCAACCAACTAATTTTGGCTGACTAGCGTCAACATGAACACTAGCTGTCCCAACTGGCACTAATGTGGATACTTTTTGATAATATTTTAATATTTTAACATTTCATTTATTTTTTTCTTTTTCCCTTTGATTTTTCTCTCTCTTACTTTTTTTTCTTCCCTTCGTCTTCTTTCTTCTCCCAGTTACTACAACTCGAGAGTTGGCCATTGACAAGGCTTGCTAGGTGAGCTGGTGATTGGCCATGGCCAAAGGTGAGGCCTTGCGAGAGCAAGCCTCACTAGATCTATTACAAATCCATTGCAAATAGATAACAGTCCAGACCGATACAAAATCATTATAAGACTTACAAAACCGTTATAGATTAATGAAAGATAAAAACCATTACAAATTGATGATAGTAAAAAGACCATTACATAAACAATAGTTTTCAATACTGCAAAAGTCATTGAAATATACGACAGATACATCATTAAACTGGATAGTTCAAGAACATCATCATCATCTTTATTCCCAGTTAATTTAGATCGCTCTATTCATTTATTCTTTTTTTCAGTATATAACTATAACTGCTGCATCCTTGTGCTTGCCGCTCCAATCGCAGGCATCACCTTCACTTTGTTGCCTTCCATTTCAAATTGACCTTTTCCTTAGTCATTCTTGCCAACCTTTGATGGCTTCTTCGGCAATGGCCCTTCCCACAGGCTCGCTCTGAACTCATCTACCATTTCCTTCCTGATTTTCGTCACTCTCAGGAACAACTCCGTCAGCCCATCCCGCACCTGGTACAACCCCTTCAACATCTCGTTAGTGGCCTTCTCCAGCCCAGCCGCCACCTCCCTCAGCCTCTCCACGACCTCTCCACCGCCTCCTGATGCCACCACCTCGTCAATTGCCTCCAGCACATGCCTCCTGCGTGCCTCCACGTCATCAAGCTCCGTCAAAACCCGCATCTTCCTGTCCGTTTCCTCGCCACGTCTCGACTCCACCATCATTTTCGACTCAATTGCGCGAACAGCGTCATCCCAGGGGAACTCCTCTGGGAAACAGACGACCATCCCCAAGGAAGAGCGCAAGTCCGAAGATATGACTCCGGCAATGAATGCGGTCAAGAAATTGACGGCTTGGACCGCACGGCGAACAACTCTATCGACTGGCGAGACCTTCCCCCTCAGAGCCGCCATTCCAATGCTCGAGGCCAAGTCACTAATTAGCTTCTCGATGTCACCGACGCTCTCGCCCTCCGAATCTGCGAGCAAATCCCTTGCTTGGTGAATCTCCTGCTCCGACGGGTTGCCCTCTGAGCAGATGAGCTTCATCGCCATCCTCCGGTCCAGGTGATGGAGACACAGTCGCTCGATCTCGGAGGACATGCAGTTGCAGACATCCAGGACCTTCAGGCTATTGTCCAGATACCACGAAAAGAGGCTGTCATCACCGTCCGATTTCAGCTCATAGATCAAGGATTTTACCGCCGAGTGAGCAGTGGCGAGCACGTCGACAGCGGAGAAGAGCCAGGGCAGGCTGGCAGAGGCAGGGCTCAGGCCCCAGAGGGGAGAGCGGACGGACTCGTCGAAGGAACTGGAGATAGACTCTAGCTCCTCGGCAGTGAGCCTCGCTCCTCTGTCGCCTGGAGAGGAGAGGCGCGTATACATTTTCTGGAAGAATATGGAGAGGACAGAATATATTTTCTGTTTTTTTTTCTCAGGAAAACTGAGACGAGAAAGTGGTGGAAATTTTTTATGGGTATGGGCTGTGAGTTCATGCGGCATTTATGTAGGGCGTGACTTCTCTTAGGAAGGCAAGAAAAATGTAACATGGAAAGAAAAATTCATAAGAGAATTCCTGGAATGTAATTAAAAGACACGCCCCAGTAAGGTGTTTTCTGGATGCTAGAATGCAAGAAAATTGTAATGTGGAAAGAAAAAAAAATTCATAAGAGAATTCTTGGAAAGTAACTGAAAGACATGCCCCAATAAAGTGTTTTTCAGGGTGTTAGAGATACAAGAAAGATGTAAAATGGAAAAAAAAAATCATTAGAGAATTCCAGAAAAGTAATTCAAAGGCACGCCCCCAATAAGGTGGATGCTAGGAATGCAAGAAAAGTGTAAATATTAAAAGAAAAATTCATAAAAAAAAAAATTCTTGGAAAGTTATTAAATGACAAGCCCCACTAAAGTGTTTTTCTAGATGCTAGGAATGCAAGAAAAATGTAATATGGAAAGAAAAGTTCATTAGAGAATTCCTGGAAAGTAATTCAAAGACACAACCCAATAAGATGATTTTTTGAATGTGGGGAATGAAAGAAATATGTAATTATTGAAAAACAAATTCATAAGAAAATTCTTGAAAAGTAATTAAAAGACAAGTCCCAATAAGATGTTTTTCTAGATGCTAGGAATACAAGAAAAATATAATATGAAAAGAAAATTGATAAGAGAATTCTTGGGAAGTAATTAAAAGACACGACTCAATAAGGTGTTTTTTCTGGATGCTAGAGCATCCTCATAGACATACTTGCATTTTATTTCCTATTTAAACTTTCTTTCTATTCAGTTTGCAATACCAAAGCAGTGCAATGCTGCCACAGATAATAAAAAAGCATCGGTGATTGGAATGATCCAAATAAGTTACATATGGATGAATGTAGTCGAATGTGGCACTACAAACACTTTCCTTATACTTTCAGAACATATATTTACTTTCATTTTGCATGGCAGCGTGGCAGACAAAATTAGGAATATAAACACTAGCAATATGCTTAAAAAAGCTCATGTGTAAATGTGCTTATTATTTATATTAACGTCCCCAGGAAGTTTTTTTTTTTTTTTTTTTTTTTTTTTTTTTTGGTCGGTAACGTTCCTAGTAAGTTTAGGCTATGAAAAAAGCGGGCAATTATCATTTGGAGAGTTAGTTCATGAAATCATTTATTAATAAGAGATTTCTTGGAATGTGAAATAAAAATAACAAGAGAATCTTTAATTGATAAGAGATTTATTGGAAAGCTATTAAAAGACATGGGTAAAAAAAGTGTCCATCTTCATATTTTGACCTCCTCAAATCATTGGACGTAATTCAAGACATACTTACCTTTTATTTCCTAACTAACTTTTCCTATTGTCTGATTTGCAGCAGTAAAAATAAAACAGCAATAGCGTTGCCACATATAACAAAAAGTTTTGATAATTCAAATGATCCAAATGAGTTATATGTAGATGAATGTGATCGAATGTAATTGTTGAATATGGTGCTACCAGCTTTCATTATATTTTTGGAACAGTTATCTCCTTTCACCTTGCATGGCGGCTTGCATGGCGGCCAGTGGCGCAAATGAGAGCGAATTTATTGAGGATGGAACTAGGTAATTAGATACTAGCAACATGTTTAAAGATTAACATATTGATGTAATTAGTATTTATAGCGACAAACATGAGTATTTGCTTTTCTACTATTTTCATGGACATTTTTACTTTTTGTGAGATGTTTCGGTCATATTAAATAATAAATCACATTGGCTAATTTCCATTTGGGAGGTAATTAAAAGATGGGTCAAGTAGGAAGATTTCTCCATATACCCTGGCCCTTTCATAATTGGCGTCCGCAGTTTCACAAGCCTTTTCGTAGTGACTTAACTTTCCCCAATACATTTTCCTTTTATTCTAATAAGATATTCTTGTTCTAGTGATAAATGTCCACGGGTTACCGTAATTGGCAAAAAGAACCATTTAATCCCAAATCCTTTACGTTTCCTTAAAGGCTTTTCCCAATGGCCGATTCAAATGCAGTCTTAAACTTGATATTGATATTCTTACTTTATATCCGGATAATATGGTTGGTAAAATTGGGTAATAAAAATCCCAATGGTTAGTCACCCCTAGGAAGGTAATTGAAAGCGGAGCTTAGCGGGAAGGATTATCGTTACACTTCTTTGGCCCTTTTGTCCTTGTGACGTAAGCTTTCTCCAATACACTTTCCTTTAATTTTTAAAATAATACTTTTGCCATAATAAGAAATATCCAGGCGTTGCAACGAATGAGAGATAATTTATTGCCAATAGATGATGAAAAAAATGCTACTAACATTATTAACAATTAAATTTATATAATTAGATTATAGGTGAATGTATTTTATAAACTTAGGAATGAAAGATAGTGTCTAATAAGTAATTACCACTTGGGTTCGCACATCATGACTCGGTTGCTACTTAACATTTGTCAAGTTGTCAAATATAAAAGAGTAAATATCAAACTAATATATAAAATTTTCTAAGACTATTTGATGACATCTAAATTACAAAATTCTCTATAGAATCTTAATTGGCATTTTGATTTGCGCAATCAGTGCGGCGGATTCATTTGCACGGATTTATTAGGCAGCCATATGCAAGCGGGATATTCTCGGAGCATCAAAGCCTTAATGTTTAATTTGATTGCAGCTATTTGGTTGATTGGATAACTTAGAAGCCAATGAAATCTTCCATTCACCACAATTACCAATTTAATTGAGTGGCAAAACCCACTCTCGTCCTTAGGTTTTTTCCAGTTATTAGTTACGTTATTCACATTTTCTCTAGAGCAAACCCCCCATGCTAACTTTAAATTCTTTCCTATCGGGTGTATCTTTCATATCCTTGTTTTTAATGTTCTGATTGGATAAATTATTAGCTATCTATGATATAGTCAGGTTTGAATAATTAACTTTAAATGATCCTCATAGTTTTAATTCCTATTAACTTCAAAGACATGCGCTCTGCCATTGAGAAAAAAATACTTCCATTTACTTAACTATCTTTCATGTAGTTCGGGTTATACCAACTTAATAAGTTTTAAAACTTAAATGTACTTTCCTGATAAGTTTTAAGACTTTAATCTAATTATTCCATGAATTAATGAAATAGAAGAACGGGATGGGTAGCAAAAGAAAGGAGAAAAGAAGTTAGTAATGAATAAATCTTTATCAATGGTCAATGTCGGTGCTGGATTTTACTTCGATTCAATTGAGCCTTGAACTTTTGTCATATTGTAAGATTGATTATCTAGGGCATGCAAACACCAATCTTAATAATAATCCCGCTCTTTGAAGTACGAAACTCAGTGCAATAAGTTCTAATAGCTATACTTCCAAGATACAGTATACCATCCTCTTTATTTCACATAGAATAATAGAAGGAACAAGAACAAAGATTTGTGTATAACCAAATAAAGAAAGGAAAGATAAGTAAAGAGAAGAAAGAATATTTTTATTTTGATATATTTATATTACCTTTTAATTATATTTGAAGTTACAATTTGTAGGTAAAAGAAAGAGATAACCATTTTCCATCTTCAATCCTTGCATTTATTAGAAAAACATTACAAATCCATTGTAAATTGATAGAAGTCAAAACCATTACAAAATTGTTACTAAACCGTTATAAAATGTTACAGATAATGGCATACAAAACCCATTACAAATTAATGACAAAAAAAAAAAATCAATATTGCAAAACTTACTGAAATATATAAAAATCCCCCACATATTTCAAAAGGTTTTAAAAAGAAATGAAAGAATAACGATGGGTTATTGGAGTATAATGCATGGAAAGTTCAGAACTAATGTTTGTTAGGCTATGAATTGGACCTAGAAAGAATGAAATATAATTCTAAAATTATTTGTGAAATTTGAAACTTCAATGAATCAAGAATCT
This sequence comes from Eucalyptus victrix, assembly GCA_016097545.1. Taxonomy (NCBI): domain Eukaryota; kingdom Viridiplantae; phylum Streptophyta; class Magnoliopsida; order Myrtales; family Myrtaceae; genus Eucalyptus; species Eucalyptus victrix. The sequence continues at coordinate 16,028,910 of CM027844.1, forward strand.
CTTATTGTGAATGATAATTTTCACCGCCCACATTACAACCCCACATATTTTATTCTTCAACGCAATTCTATGTTAATAGGCCATGTGTACTTGGTTTATTCATAAGTGCTCTAGAGACTATTGCCAATAGTTCTCATAAGAGCAATTCCCCACTCCACACTTATATAAGTGATCCCATCAAATGTATTCTACAATTTAATATCACGTATAATGGCTATGAAATTCATTAAGCCTCTTTTTCATTGCAATCTTTTGCTATTCTCACCTTAGTAGGGACAAAAATATTAATAGTGCAATATTAGATCAACAATTAACTTGTCGTTACCCATACGAACATAATTCATGGGATTACCATCACATAGTTTAGGTTACCATCACTGTTGATTTTCTTTAACTAACTTAAGTCCTATTACCCTCAATGTATAGTTATAGGATCGATCAAATTCACTACTGAATTTGCATAATAGGTGAACATAGTTCTGTCTTTAAGCAATTAATTTATTACATCATGTCTAAATCGAATTTGTCTATTTTTACCATTGAACACTTCATTCTTTGCAACAGCGCCTCTTGACAATCACAATGTTTAGACATAGAATGTGTCATTCTTCCCAAAAGAACATCTACTAAGAAGTTCCTCAACCACTCAGCTTCCTTTTCAAATGTGAATTAGAGAAGAATTTTCTCTTTTTCAAGAACTTGAGCAGTCCTCAAATCACCAAGATAAGTAATTTCTTCTCCTTCCCCTATTGGAGTGCAAGGGGATAAAGCATTCTATTTTGGGATAAGTGCATTGGAAGTTCTAAAATTTATCATGAAAATGCAATTAAATCCTAAAACTTTTTAAATACAATTAAGTCATAAAATTTGTCACAAAGTACAATTAAATCCTAAAACTTTCAAAAAAGTGTCAAAAGTTCAATTTAAGTCCTTCCATTGATTGCATTTTTTTAAAGTTTTAGAACTCGGTTGCACTTTCAAGACAAGTTTTAGGATTTTATTGAACATTTTGAAAGTTTTAGAACTTGATTGAACTTTCGTAACAAGTTTTAGGACTTAATTGCACTTTTTGAAAGTTTTAGTACTCAATTGCATTTTAATGATAAGTTTTAGGACTTCTAATACATTTATCCCTTCTATTTTTACATATATACCTAGTGACACCAAAGCATACCACCCATTCTTTCACATTGGCTCAATATGGCTTGGGAAATTACCTCAACAATTATATCATTAGAATCATTTTGGCAGGACTATCATTTCCCTCACAATTTTTGTCTTACTAATTTTCAAATTGCAGCACCTTCACCAAGAATGAGCACATATCCACTATCTAAAATGTGTTTATTTTCAAGTAACACCTCCATATAATGCTCTTGAGTAAGTATTATGTCACTATTACTTCTAGTCAACCACGTTATGTGTATCAATCTACCGATAATGTAAAAAATGGCTTAAAAACTAGTTTGTACTGCAAAAACTCGCATGGCTCAAGAACAAGCATTTCTTAGTAAACAATCTATCAACGTACCATCATGTCCACACAATTTCCCCAAGAATAGTACTTGAACTACCCCGAACAAGCACTTCTCAATCATCAAATAATCAAATTACAATGAATCTCACAATACAACAATTTTCTTACAATCTATTTTCTCAAAGAAGGCAACATATTTTCTCACAAATCAAAACACTTCACAGCCATAGAAAAAGGGTTTATTTCAAGCTTGCCAGCGAAAGAGGAGGAGCACATACCCGGTTCGTCAACGATCACGATGAGTTTGTTGTACTCTTTGCTATAGTTGATGAGAGCGACTTGAGAAAGCTTTTGTGCTCGATGCAAGAACTAATTGTGGGTTGGGATGAAATGTCGTCAGCAATGGTACAACTTAGTCTACCTACTAAAGACCATAAGCAAGGACCAAATATGAGGAAGGTGTATGATGCTTCCTACTGGTTTTCAAACACCTCTGCGAATTTAAAATGTACATGTGTAAACTAGAAATACAAACACGTAAGGTTACCAAAAATCAAAAGAACGAAATGTTGGACTTAGCCTATTCGTTGGAATTGGAATCCTCTAATCGAGATGTGCGCGTTCCTACAGTCCTTAATAGGAGAATCATAATAGCTGCCTCGAACTTCATTCCGCAAGCCCTCAGAATCTACCGCTCGCACACTATTGATCCGCCTGACCTTCACCTCGCCCATATTGATGTTCAAGCTTATCGCTTCGCTTTCCCATTGCGACGTCACCAAATAATGTTGGAGCTCAGGTCGTAATGCACAGTAGAAAAATTACCCTCAAAATTGTTGGAAATATATTGGATTATATAAAAATAAGAATTGTTGGAAATCTCATTAAAAAGATGAGAAAATAAGATTAATTGTCTGCTTACAAGCACTGTCCTTCAAATTAATTCCACCCCTCAGCGTATGAAACTCAATAGTAGGCTCCAGCGACTATTCTCCCGAGATACAATAGACTTCCTTCTTTTTTCCATTATGTTTTTTTATATTATTATATATCTAGAGTCAATAATTTTATATGAGGAAATACTTATTCTAGGTCGGAAAAAGTTGATAGGATCCCTGCAGTGACACCCGAATTCAAAGTATCCTACTTTCATGCGATCCACAGGACTGACAGCAAGATTTTGAATTAACTTATTAGTCTTATGGTATGTCTCTTGTAGCTAAAAGAAAGGGAGAGCCGTTTTCCATCATCATTTCTTGCATTCAATTGAAAGACTTTACAAACCCAGACCGTCGACAAACAATAACTAAATCGCTATAAAACTTACAAAACACGACGACAAAAACCGTTACACATTGCCGAAGCTGTTACGAAACCATGAAACTAGATTGCTCAACAACCCCATAATCATCTCTATTCCCTACTCTGCAATTAAAGGTGACTTTGTCGTCCTCCATTTCATCGTCACCTTCTCCCTCAGTCGCTCTTCGTTGACGTGGACGGTCGTGTCCTAGCGCTCGCTGTGAACTCGTCTATCACCTCCTTCCTCATCCTCGTCACTGTCTGGACCAGCTCGTTTACCCCCTCCGTTAACTGGTACAACCACTCGGACATCGCCTCGGTCGCCTTATCCAGCTCGATCGCAGCATCCCTCAGGCTCCCTGCAGTCTCTCCGCCGCCTCCGAACGCCGCCACATCTTCGATGGTCTCGAGCGCGCTCCACACCCTCACCTCCACGTCGTAAAGCTCCCTCACTCTTCCCTCCAAGTCGTGGATCGCCTTAAGGATCTGTGCCTGCATGCCTGTTCCGTAGCTGAAATCCGAATCCACGGCCACTGCCGCCTGGATCGCGAGGACAGCGTCACTCCAGGGAAAGTCCTCTGGGACAGGCATGTTGACGATTTCCCTTGACGAAGAGCGCAGGGCCGAAGTTATGACTCCGCTGAGGAATGCCGTCACGAAGCTGACAGCATGGATTGCACGGCCAACAACTCTCGCAGCCGGCGAGATCTTCCCCTGTGGCTCCGACATTCCCGTGCTCGCAGCCAAGTCTCTGATCAGCAGCTCGACGTCGCCCGCAGACGTCGCACGCCCATCACCACCCTCGCCCGCCCAACCTGCGAGCAAATCCCTCGCTTGGTGAATCTTCTCCTCCGAGGGGTTACCGTCCAGGCGGAGGAGGAGCTTGATGGCGTTCCTCAGTCTCGGGGGCAAAGACACAGCCGCTCGACCTCGGCGGAGATGCAGCTGCAGATGTCCAGGACCTTCAGGCTGTCGCCCGAGTACCACGACGAGAGGCTGTCGCCGTCGTCCAGTCCCACCTGGTAGATCAAGGACCTCGCCGCGGAGTGCGCAAAGGCGATGGCCTTGACGGCGGAGGAGAACCAGCGCAAGTTGATAGAGGCGGGGCTCAGGCCCCAGAGGCGAGAGTCTAGGGACTCGTGAAAGGATTTGGAGATGGATTCTAGCTCCGGAGCAGTCAGCATCGCTGCCATCGAAGAAAAATGAGAACGAAAGAATTTTCGCTTCTGCTTTTCTTTTTCTTTTCTTTTCCGGGAAACTGAGGCGAGAAAGTGGTGGGAAGTTTTTGGTGAGTTACGATCTGGGAGCACGTGCTGTATTTATAAACGGCAGGTTTTCTCCAAGGATTGCAAGAAAAATGTGATTGTGGAAAGAAAATCCGGCTTTGATTTTCTTGTGCATTTCTGGCGTATTCATAATCTAGAACCCTCTTATTTTCTATCTTAATTTTACTTTTATTTGACTTGTATCGATTATAGAAATGAACCGAATAAGAATGGTGTCGAATATTTCTAACTTAATCTTACTTCGATTTGACTTGAATTGATCATTGAAATGAACCGAATAAAAACAGTTTCGAATATGGCTCTACAAACACTTTTTCTCATAGTTTCTTGGAGCAGTCATTGCTTTTGGCTTTGCGCGGTGGCATGGCGGCACGACAAGAGGAAAATTGCTAGTGACAGGATTAGCAAGCTACATACTAATAGATACTGACAATACATTAAGAATTCGATATGTGGACATCGAAGTGAGTTAATGACTTCTAAATTACGGAATTCTTGTCGGCATTGGCAATCTATTTACATCCGTTGTAATTCATTGATCCTTTAAAAAAAAAAAATCTACCGTCAACCTTAATGAATTCAGGTAACCACTACTAGACCAAAAAATAGAAAAACTAACCACTGTAAGTTTAATGGTAATGAATTAGTATTTACTTATCTACTATTTTCCTTGATATTTTTCACTTTATATTGAGGTACTTTGGTTATATTAGGTAATAAATCACGTTGACTAATTACCATTTGGGAGGTCATTAAAAGTTGGGCCAAGTGGGAAGGCTTTCTCATTATATTCTTTGTGGCCCTTTTTAGCTGTTGTACGCGGTCTCCAGGCCTTTCAGATAGTAAGGCCGGCTTTTCCCTAATACACTTTCCTTCTAATTTTTTAAAAATATCATTTTTCTCTAAGAAATATCCATGCCCACAAACGAGAGAAATTTTATCGCTAATAGCATGATGGAAAACAATGCTAGTAACATCTTTGAAGATTAAGTGTATGCACTTAGTAAACTTAGGAATGCAACTATGCAAGAGCCTAATTAGTGATTACCATTTGACTTCCTATATCATGCTGTGATTGTTACATAAAATTTGTCCAGTTTTCAAATGGGTAAACTACTTTGGTAAAACTACTTTTCAAACTAAAATATTGACATTCCGATGCTAGTTAATGATATCTATATGATGACAGTAATATTTTAGTTGGCATTTCTACCTCCGCATTCATTGCAGCAGATTCATCAGCATGGATCTATTAGGCAACCATGTGCTAGTGAAATATTCCCGAACCATAGAAGGCTTAATGTTCAATTTCTTGCTACTATTTGGCTAAATGGATAACTTATAGTCCAATATAACAATCGTCTATTCATCATGATTATCGGTTTTAATGTAGCAAAACTCACTCTCTTCATCGCAATTTTTTCCAATAGTTATGTTATCCGCTTTTTTAAGAGCAATCCCGTTTTAATTTTAAATTCTTGGATTTGGGAGGCGTACTTTCTGTATCCTTATTTTTAATGTTCTGATTGGATAATTAATCGGCCCATCTAAATGATCCATTTATTTTTTATTCTTATTAACTCTACGCTGAAAACGCGCTTTGCCATCGGGAAGAAAATATTCCTGATTTACTAAACTGCCTTATCATATATACTTGGGGATTAAGATTTAAGGAATGATAATGTGAGATATTTATGATGCTGCCCCTGGTGAGAGAGGTTTAGAGGAAAGTGATGAATATGGGTTCTACTTGCTTGTTGTGTCCCCCCTGCACGGGCCTAATCTCGAAGAACCTTTTCTTTTAACTCATTTTTGGTGGAATTAGTTGGGGATCTAGGTAATTCAACTAGTTCGACAAAAAAAAAAAAGTAATTCAACTAGTATCGTGATCTGTCTTGGGCCAAGAATGTCTCCATTGAGAAAAAAAGAAAAAAAAAACCTTATGGGTTTAGAAATCGGATCTAAATTTCTAATGTAGTCTTATTTCGAGCATAGATGTTCTCATGCTATACAATTTTCGTTAAAATTACAGAATGTTACATCACATATCGAGCTTGAAAATAAAATCGAGCATCATGATCATAGATTTTCGCAAAAAAAATGGACCTATCGTCAATAAGTCTATACCGGTGTCTTGTATAAGTTCTATAGTAGCCATGAAAGGATTGGCGAGTTTATAGATCAATTAAGATCTATGTGTTTCGAAAAGTGTGCAATACCGGGCTTGATTTTTCGTTTGCGAGCTCTTGAACCTCATGAGGTATGGAGATGTTTTGGGAACATTCGGTAATAGCACGCAAAGCCTAATAATCATTTGGGAGGAAATCAAAAGCTGGGCCAAGTGGGGAGGTTTCTCGTTATGCCTTTTTATGGCCCATTTAGTAGTAATGTAGACTTTGCCTGATACACTCTCCTTCAATTTCAGCAACGGATTTTTTTGGCTGTAATTGCCACAAATGAGAGAAAAATCATTTCTAATATAGTGATGCAAATAATGCATGTGATATCTTTAAAGATTTAAATTCATATATTTAGAATATAGATCCATATTAGAAAATTAGGAATGAGAAATGGTGTGTGATTGGTCATGAACACTCAACTCTTACATCATGCTCCGATTGCTATTTAAAATTTGTCGAGTTGTCGAATGGGTAAGACTATTTTGCAGACTAATTTATTGAAGTTTCTAAGACTAGTTAGTAACTTATAAATTACGAAATTCATTGTAGCATCTGGTTGGCATTTTTACCTCCACGTATATCGTGGCAAATTCATTAGCAGCGATTAATTAAGTAACAAATATGCGAACAAGATCAGACCACATAAGGCTTAATGTTTTGTTTGTTATTACTATTTGGCCAAATGGGTAACTTATAAACCAATTCAATTCCCATTCATCGCAATTATTGATTTTACTAAGGCAAACTCATTCTCTTCGCAATATTTTCCTAATAAATAGTTGTGTTATTCATTATTTCGAGAGTAACCCCATCATGACTTTAAATTCTTCAATTATCAGTTTTATTTTCCATTTCTATTTGTCAAAAAGGTGTCAACGAAATACCTTTCCAAACACGGATCAATGAACCTATTAACAGGTGATGCGAGGGGTCCTCTATTCATTTACCAACAAATAAAGCAATCACAAGCAAATTAAAATCATAGAGATGGCAGACTATCATGGCCAGTCATGAAAAAGAGTATTGATTTGTAAAGAAAACTTGAAGTAAAATTGAACCCCTGATATTTATTGATTAGTTGGTAGTCTCGATCATTGATGGGTATAAACTAAAACTCCACTACTCAACCATTATGTCGACGGTGATATGACTTCACTACTTAATGATTACATCAATGATTATATGACTACACTACTTGACAGTTACATCATCTCCACTACTCAACGATCTCATGACTCCATTACAGTTACATAGCTGAATTACTTGATGGTTACATGAACTCCACTATTTAATGATTATATCAATGGTCACGTATCGACCTTTAAACAAATTTCTATCAACCAAACCGAGTTACAACCATTGGACATTTTTCAGTGTCAATAACATCCTTGTTTAAAATGTTCTAATTAGATAACAAATTGTGCCCGTCCAAATGACCCATTATCCCTATTTCTTATTAAACTTTACAGGAACGCGCATCTGCCGTGTAATTCCCGGCATTGCCCCTGGTGGACAGTGGCTTAGAGGGAAAGTGATGAATGTTGGGCTCAACTTTCCTTATCGTGTCCCTATATGGGCCAAATCTCGAACTCTTTCCTTTAATTTCTAATTTTTTAGTTCGCTTTTGCGGAATTAGTTGGGATTAAAGGCGATTCAACTAGCATCATGAGCTGTCTTGGGCCAAGATTGCCTCCATTGAGAACTACAAAAATCAGGGGTTATTAAATTACATATCAAGTTCGAAAATAGGACGGGGTGTGATAATCCTGGACTTTCGTCAATGGTGGACCGACTCTCAGTACGTCAAAATGGACATTTCATAAAAGGCTTATTGTAGCCATGAGAGGATCGGCGAGTCAATAAAGCAATTATTTGCAAACTCCTGGACCCCATCAGGTAATTTCTTATGAATCTTCGGTCTTGGTGTAGGTGGTTTATCTTTTCGTCCGATCAAAATTTAATTTCATTCTGTGTACATGTACAAGTCAATCGAAAATATCACATAGGATAACGTGAAAACAGAAAGACATGTAGGGAAAAAAAAAGGTCATTTGATAGAGAAAATATCATGCTAACTAAGATTGCGGATGATGTTGCTGTCGTGCACGAATTGTTCTTCCGAGGGATAAGAACATCGTACATCTAGAAGCGATCAGATATTGACCAGCTATGCATTAGAATTTAGACATTGAATTTGGTCAAAACGAGTCCCCTTCTCGTTGAAGAATGTGCCACCGACTTTTACAATTGCGTTTCGGCCGCGACGCACGTGGACTGCTCTTAAGGTGTCCCAGGTTTTCCCATGTTATGTTCCGCGTGTGGTCACTAAAGTATTCAGAAAAAGATTTCGGACTTAATTGCACGAAGACTTAAACTTTAGGATTATTAAAAGAATTTGGAATGATTTCTCAATTTTATAAATAAATTCACAATTTTACCACAAGATTTATTGGTTTCAAAACACTTACAATTCCCTTAGATGTAGCTCCCAATCACGTGCACGCAATTGATTGTTGGGATCAAAAGCTCTTTTTTTTTTTTTTTTTGGTAAAGTGGGATACTCTCTAAAGGGTAAAAACTAAAACATACCTTTTATGTAGATTATATTTGAATTGAGAAAGGAAATTTCTTTTCAAAATAATCTATTCAAAATAGGAAATAACTCGAATTAAGAAATACACTTGAATCAGAAAATTTGCTTCGTTAGAGTTTGAGACCAGCTCTGAACAAAATATAATTTGATAATGATGCAAAAGGCTCGTAAAAGAAAAAAGAAAAAAGAAAAATATCCGTAACCCAAAAATCAATATCGGCCTCTAAAATAACATTTAGGAGTTATCCGGTTTGTTAATAAGCCTCTTTTAATTTCCTTTTTCGGTGGAAATTGGAAAAAAAAAACGCGTCTTAGGGCTTGGGCAAAAACAACAACGTGTGACCATAATTTAAGGGACAAAAGAGAGGGCTAACTACTCCTATAAAAGAATAATAATAATAATAATAATAATAATAATAATAATAATAATAATAATAATATCTTTTCAGACCTGAAATTAAGAAAGAAAAGGTGGCGGCTGACGAGCGTGGGTTTTTGAATGGGAGTAGGGCATCGTCCTCCGGCACCCGCTGCAATGGCAAATTCCATTTCCCTCCCAAAAAAAATAAAACAAACTAATTATTAATGCGCACAAAGAAGCCAAAGGACACCACCAATCATGACTCGCATTTCACAGCTAAGCACCCAATTATCCCCTTGATTTGCCCTAATTACCCCCTTTTTGTTTTCTTATCCCCTAAAAAAATACAAAATAAAATAAAAAACTATCTTTTTATCTGAAAATAAAATAAATAATTAATACCATGAAAAATTTTAAAATAATAAATCTAAGACAAATTTACCTCAAATTAATTTTCCAACCACCAAACATCCTAAATTGTTGTCAAATTAGATAAATATCATTAAAAATCACAGATCAAGTAACCAAAATCAATACATTCATTAATCATCACATCTCAACCAATTTAATAACTTAAAAGTAAAATTTAATAAGAATTAATGGAGAGAGTTTTTGAGTACCAATTTATGGTTTTTTATAGTACTAATCTAAAAATAAAACTCGAAAGATATTGCTAAAAATTCAAAACCCCAATAAAATAAAATAAAATCAAAAACCAAAAGAAAAAACCCCACTAAAAATCAAAACCCAAAAGAAAAAACTCCACTAAAAATCAAAACCCCACCTCTCTCTCTCTCTCTCTTTCTATAATTCCAACCCCTTTTGGCGATCGTGTTGTTAGCACGATTAGGGAGAGAGAGTTAGAGAGAGAGAGAGAGAGAGAGCCTCCAATCTCAATAGTTTCTCTCTCTATAACCCTCACTCTCCTCCCCTTCGCCTCCCTCCCCTTCTCCCTCTCTTCTCCCTCGTCCCGCCACCGCAGCCGAGAGAGGGAAGCGAAAACCCTAATCCGCCGCCGCCGCCGCCCCCCGCCGTCGCCGCCGTCGCCGCCGCTCCCCGCCGTCCGCCATGGATCCCCAATCGGCGCAGCTCCAGCAGGCGCAGCTCGCGATGGCGCTGGGGCCCGACCCGTCCCACTTCGAAACCCTAATCACGCACCTCATGTCCTCCTCCAACGAGCTCCGATCCCAGGCGGAGTCGCTGTTCAACCTGGCGAAGCAGAGGGATCCCAACTCCCTCTCCCTGAAGCTGGCCCACATCCTCCACAACTGCCCCCACCTGGAGCTCCGCGCCATGTCCGCCATCCTCCTCCGCAAGCTCCTCACCCGCGACGACTCCTACATCTACCCCCGCCTCACCCCGCAGACCCAGGCCTCCCTCAAGTCCGTCCTCCTCACCTCGATTCAGCGCGAGGAGGCCAAGACCATCACCAAGAAGCTCTGCGACACCGTCTCCGAGCTCGCCTCGGGATCCTCCCCGACAACGGCTGGCCCGAGCTCCTCCCCTTCATGTTCCAGTGCGTCTCCTCCGACGCCCCCAAGCTCCAGGAGGCCGCCTTCCTCATCTTCGCCCAGCTCGCCCAGTACATCGGCGACTCGTTGACCCCCTACATCAAGGAGCTCCACGGCGTCTTCCTCCAGTGCCTCAGTTCCTCCAAGAACCCCGACGTCAAGATCGCCGCCCTCAACGCCGTCATCAATTTTATCCAGTGTTTGTCCAATTCCTCCGATCGCGACAGGTTTGCTTCGTTTTGCTTTGCTTTGCTTTATATATTGTCCGATTGGATATGTTCAATTCAATTTGGTCTCTGCTTTACTGTAATCAGTTCGATTTTGTTCATCTCGTTATCGCAATATCTAATTAGTTAGACCTATCAACACAAATTGTATTTTCGTCGTTACTGCCTGAAGAGAGCAGGGTTTGCTTTATTTAAACATTGTCCGATTGTATGTTTGATTCAATTAGGTGTGCTTTACTGTAATCATTTTGATTTTATTCATCTCATTGTCGTAATATCTCTTTGGTTAGACCTATTGACTCAAATTGTATTTTGGTAGTCGCTGCCTGAAGAGAGTAATGTCCACTGTTTAGACATGTATTGCTCAGCTGTCGGCAGCACTCTTCGGTCAACTTGAAGTATTAGTTTGTGTTTTTCTTTCATATGCTATCATTGCTGAAAATGGCTCTTTGAAGTCACGACATCTGTTTGGATGATGCAATTAACGTTTTAGTCAGCATTTGCATTCAGTGTTGGATATGGGGGATAACAATTTAATTTATGTGCACATCAATCATAGACTGTCAAAAACATTAGAATGTGTTATGGTTATACACCTTTTCTTGATGTTCAAAGGAAATTTGGGCAGATTTCAGGATTTGTTGCCGGTGATGATGCACACCTTGACTGAGGCACTAAATAATGGGAATGAGCCAACCGCACAAGAAGCACTTGAACTGCTAATTGAATTAGCTGGAACAGAGCCCCGGTTCTTGAGGAGGCAATTAGTGGAAGTGGTTGGTTCTATGCTGCAGATTGCAGAGGCTGAATCATTAGAAGAAGGCACAAGACACTTGGCAATTGAGTTTGTGATTACCCTTGCGGAGGCTAGGGAGCGGGCACCTGGAATGATGAGGAAATTGCCACAATTCATAAGTAGACTTTTTGCAATCCTGATGAAGATGCTTTTGGATATTGAAGATGACCCGGTTTGGCATAGCGCAGAGAGTGAAGACGAGGATGCAGGGGAGAGCAGCAATTATAGTGTGGGGCAGGAATGCTTGGATCGACTGTCCATCTCACTTGGTGGAAACACCATTATTCCTGTTGCTTCTGAACAGTTGCCTGCATACTTGGCCGCTCCTGAGTGGGAGAAGCATCACGCTGCTTTGATAGCAATTGCCCAGATTGCAGAGGGTTGTGCAAAGGTATTGCTTGACAAATTGTTGGATCACCTTCTGTTCAGACCTTTTTTTTTGGCCTCAAATTTTGATTATCCATCCAGATATGGTGTTAAGATTGTGATTCCATGCAGAACTATTGTCTGCATATACCTTTTGGTATAAATGTCTATCTTATATCAATAGTCCATTTAAGAGCGCTCTTGCTCAATTGAAGGTCGAGTACTAAATCTAAGTGATATTGTAAAGGTGGGTGGGTGCCATAAATTACATGTGTCCTGTACTTTCATCTGCAAAATCAAAAAGTCAATCGGACCACTCATGTCATGGGCAAGCACCGGCTGTTTGGAGACTATAGGGCATAAGTTTTTATTTTTTATTTTTTAAATTCAACATAGATAATATCCTGATATTATTTTGTCTGTCTGGCAGATTTCTCAGTGTTTATTATATATCAGCCCACCTTGACAGCTTTAAGGCTTGTTTCTTTGAGTACCTTTTTAGAGTAGTCGAAAGAATTATTAGGGATTTCAAACCTGAACTAGCGGTTTTGGTTTTCAATCCTTCGACAGAATTTGCCACCTGGCCGGTTACTGTCCTTCTTTCATTGGTGATTCCTCAAATGCTTAGGTGAATGCCTTAGAATCCTCTGGGCATCATGGTCACTACTCTGAGGCATTGTCACCTCAAGTAGCTCAAAGCTATTTTGTTTGATGGTTTTTCCCCCCTTCCACAATGATGTGATAGTGTTGGTAACTTGGCATGAAGCATGCTGCTGAAGTTTTTAGCTTTTCTATTGTCAGAATAGCACGATATTCCTTCTGCTTGGCCTGATAATTTTTAATTCGTTAACCTCCTTGGTCTTGTTTTAGGTAATGGTAAAGAATTTGGAGAGAGTTGTTTCAATGGTTTTAACTTCATTTCAAGATCCACACCCTCGTGTAAGATGGGCCGCGATCAATGCGATTGGGCAGTTGTCCACCGATCTAGGCCCAGACCTGCAGGAGCAATACCATCAACAGGTCCTGCCAGCACTTGCTGGTGCTATGGACGACTTTCCAAATCCTCGTGTACAGGTTCGTTGCAGTTATGGATAATTTTATTTTTATTGGGTATCATTGTTTTGAGTAGGTGCACACAACTGTCTTGCATTGGTGTTTATGAGATTTGAACTTAAGTTCATTTAAACTACAAAAAGGAAATTTTAAGTTCAGTAGGTCAGCACATATGGTTTAGGAAAGGACTTTGTATGAGAGGCCACTTTATGTGTGGTAGTCCTATTAATTTGGCATAGAAGAATGTCAGAAGGGATGTTGATCACTTTGAGGAAAACATATCTTTAAATTGAGGAAATGGCCACTTTGTGGGACAGTTCAAAGCAAGAAATTTTTATCTTTAAATTGAGGAAATGGTCACTTTGTGGGACAGTTCAAAGCAAGAAATTTTTCTCTAGGATCTTTCGTTCTCAGAGTCTTTTCTAGGTAGTCTTAGCTCTATATGTAATACCGAAGCGCACAATACCTGCAGAAACTGGAACTTCAGTTAGTTTACAGATCAGATGATTTCCAATCACTTCAGATGGCAGAGGGAGTTGAATATATGAATAGAGTAGATGTGATATTTGTTAAGCCTGGAATCTTTTATAGAACTAAAAGCACTAGATCTATCGATGGATGCACTTCAAAATGGAGTCGCTACTACTTGCAGAGCCTTTAATATAACAATGTGAATTCTGCCTTCTCTTATTTGCTCTTTTCAGTTTATGTTATATTTTAGTTTCTGGCAATTGGATGCCATCATCGATTGTGTGCATATTATTAAAAATTTTGTCGTTGAAACAGCCACATATATGTTGTGCTTGGTTTAGAGGACACTATGTAGCCTCTCCAAGTTGTCTGAATTGTTATATAGTAGAAAAGTTCCTCCGTAAGTCTTATCAAGGGCTAATAGTGTTGTTTTATATTTGAACATCTGTTTTGATTATCACCTTCTCACGTGTGATGTGTCCTTTCCAGGCTCATGCTGCGTCTGCTATTCTTAACTTCAGCGAGAACTGTACGGCTGTTATATTGATGCCCTACTTGGACGGAATCGTGAGCAAACTGCTTGTGCTTCTACAGGTACTTCATGATAAAAAGTAACACCTTGGCTTTCCTTAGTTTATGACTTACACTCATTTCTGCTGACTATTTGATGTTCGTGATCTAGAATGGGAAACAAATGGTGCAAGAGGGCGCATTGACCGCATTGGCTTCTGTTGCTGATTCCTCTCAGGTATGAACATTCAAATATTTATTGTTCTCTTCATCTTTATGCACGCGATTGCTTACTTGTCTTTGCACTGTAGGAGCAATTCCAAAAGTACTATGATGCGGTCATGCCTTATTTGAAAAATATCTTGGTCAATGCAACTGACAAGTCTAACCGAATGCTTCGTGCCAAAGCAATGGAATGCATTAGTTTGGTTGGGATGGCTGTTGGAAAAGAGAAATTCAGGGATGACGCTATACAGGTAACTGTCAACTCTCAAAATTTGAAGCGGATCTAAAGAAACTAGCTTTTCCCCATGCTATGTGATTATTGAGATCATACAAGTGAATTTTAATAAGCCTTAGAAATCGTATAACATTGGTGAGATTGTGAGTTGTCTTGTTCACTAAAGCTGTCAGTTGTAGATGAACATTTTCTCATCTTCTATCTTTTTTATTTGGATATGTGTATATTACAAATGCTTACTGAACAGTTCAATTTTTGTTGCCTGACAAGTAAATTTTTTGCAGTTAGAATTTTGCAATTTCAACTATCATAACTTTCTCTCAATTGTATGCTTGCATGCATCCTATATTTTCCTGGATCATTTCATTAGTTGACAAATGTAAAAATTAGTGAGAATGGTAAATTTTTAGCCATAGTGTATGACTTGGAGATGGATTGGTCTATAGAATTTAGAAAGTTTTGGCAATTATTTGGTAATGAAGAGTTCTTGTGCTCCATCATAGTATATATCTGTTTCCACAGTACCAGGGTAGGCAGTGAGACATTATATTACTTCCAACCATATATATATTTTTTTTTTTGGGGGGGGGGGGGGGGCATGTCTGTTTTATTGTGGAATTTTTGAATTCCACTCAGCCTTTTGAATGAGTTTGATTTATCTTGCTTTTATTTTAAGGTTATGGATGTGCTTATGGCATTGCAAAGATCACAGATGGAAACAGATGATCCGACGACAAGCTATATGCTGCAAGTAAGTTTTATCATTGACTTTAATGGATGGTTGTTACTGGAGACTGTTCCTTTTATTTTTCTTTTTTTATAACTGTCTCATGTTATCCTTTTTTTGTAGGCTTGGGCTAGGCTTTGCAAATGCTTGGGGCAAGATTTTCTTCCTTACATGAAAGTCGTCATGCCCCCTTTGCTTCAGTCTGCTCAACTCAAGCCTGATGTGACAATCACGTCCGCAGATTCTGATAATGATATTGATGAATCTGATGATGAGGGGTAATACTTTTGTGCCTGTCTTATAATATGTCATTTGGCAGTCTTATTTCTCTGTGTATGGGGATAGTTTTCATAGAAATTGAATGAAGATTTCATGAAATATGCCTTTGTTCACGTGGGAATTGGTGGGTTGGTGGCGGTGGTGATAGCAGTTTTCTAATCCACTTGTTTTTTTGTGCTTTATGATGACCAAATGGAACAATTATTAGCGTCAACAGTTTGTCTGGATTGTGTTAATCTATTTGGCATCTGATTAGATTGTGTAATGATGCAGAATGGAGACCATAACACTTGGAGATAAAAGAATAGGAATAAAAACCAGTGTCTTGGAAGAGAAGGCAACAGCTTGCAACATGTTGTGTTGCTATGCGGATGAGTTAAAGGAAGGGTTTTTTCCATGGATCGAGCAGGTTGGTTTATTTGAAACTTCTGTTGTTCTTTTGACATATGTTATGCGCCATTTTGATGAGGCCTCATAACTGTTGCAGGTTGCTCCAACTTTAGTTCCACTTCTCAAATTTTATTTTCACGAAGATGTCAGGAAAGCAGCTGTTTCTGGTAATAAGCTTCTCTTGATCCTTCAATCCTTCTTGTCTGATTGATTCTTGATGGAATTTCTCACATAAGTGAATCTCCCACTTTGTAGCAATGCCCGAGTTACTTCGTTCTGCAAAATTAGCTGTTGAGAAAGGGTTATCACAAGGTCATAATGAAACCTATGTGAAGCAACTAACTGATTACATCATTCCAGCTTTGGTGGAAGCTATACCTAAGGTAATTGTTGATGATAAAAAGTTAACTTTCTGGACTGTTATTTGCTTTTTCAAGTAATTGTGATGGATTTTTGGTATCTAAGATTGCTAAACTGCATTTCACTTTCAGGAACCCGACACAGAGATCTGTGCTAGTATGTTGGATGCACTAAATGAGTGTGTACAGGTTCGTGATTCTATTTTGGAGTTATAACAAATAAGCTTCTTCCTTGTGACCTGGCGTTCACAGGCTCAGGTTACACAATATCTTTCTGCAAATGGAGGATCTACTTGCCAGAATTTATAAATGACTTACTTTCATTATGACATTATCAATATTAATTTTATTCCAGGCTGACTTGCCTGTTCTTTGGGAAATATATAGCCATCACATCTTATGTGCCAAACTTTTGTTGTCCCCCCTTCCCATACAAACTACTTCCGTTTTCTATGATCCTACTTAATTTATTTGCCAATAATCGGAAATTCAGAGGGAGCATGTTACCAAAAACACGACAGTGCTTTTGATGATTAAGCAGTCATTATTTAACTTTGTCCTCAGTCAGTATATTGTCTATTTTTCTAGTTACCTCTAAAGTGGCATCTTGTAAAATTCATGATTGAATACTATTCTGGCATACATAAGTTCCATATAAGAAGTATATTCTTGTATTTACTATTTGTATCTTTAGAAAGATTAACTTCTAGTTGAAAATTTGGTGCCCTTTCCTTATCTGCAAATGCAATCTGGATCTAACTAGTAGCTATCCATTAGATCGTGAAGAGATTCACTCAGAGGCAGCATTTATTCCACCAATTATTCTGAACAGTTTTAAGTAGGCATTGGTGAACGGCTCATAAGATGCAATAGTTGATTTCAGATTTCAGGCCCACTCTTGGACGAAAACCAAGTCAGATCGATTGTTGATGAGATCAAACAAGTGATTACTGCTAGCTCAAGTAGAAAAAGAGAGAGAGCAGAGCGTGCTAAAGCCGAAGATTTTGATGCAGAAGAAGGCGAGCTGCTTAAAGAGGAGAATGAAGCGGAGGAGGAAGTTTTTGAGCAAGTCTGTCTTCTGAAAAACTACGTTTCAAGAAAAAAAATTGCATAATAGCTTCGAGGAGGATTTAACTTATCCTTTGTGGTTGAATTTTTCTTGTTTTAGGTCGGTGAGATTTTGGGCACTATGGTTAAAACATTCAAAGCATCTTTCTTGCCTTTCTTCGATGAGCTGTCATCTTACCTAACGCCCATGTGGGTAAGTTCAACAACTTCTCTATGTTTTTCAGCTTCTATACAGTTTCATCTTCTGTTGGTTGATAGGAATTTGTTTTTGCTTGTAGGGCAAAGATAAGACTTCTGAAGAGAGGAGAATTGCAATATGCATTTTTGATGACGTTGCTGAACAGTGTCGCGAAACAGCTCTTAAGTAAGCTCGTTTTAGAATGCTTTTTGAGTGACTTAATTTTATGATTTCCGGACTTAATGTTTGTTAAAACTTGGGTGGAACAGATATTACGATACCTATCTACCTTTCCTTTTGGAGGCTTGCAATGATGAAAATCCAGATGTCCGACAGGTCTGTACTTGGTGATTGTGGTTGTTTATGTTCTTGGTTGCGTTCACACAATTGAGTTCGGGATTGTTTTCTTTTCAGGCTGCTGTCTATGGATTGGGGGTTTGTGCAGAGTTTGGCGGTTCCGTTTTCAAACCACTTGTTGGAGGTGATTATATGTCGGTGCTCTTTATGGCTGTGGTCTATCTACCATGTATTTTACTAATACTCATGAGTGGCTATCTTCAGAGGCTCTTTCAAGGCTGAATGTTGTGATTCGCGATCCCAACGCTCTGCAACCTGATAATGTAATGGCATATGATAATGCTGTCTCTGCTCTGGGAAAAATATGCCAATTTCACCGTGATAGCATAGATTCTTCTCAGGTATCTACATTGATTTCTTTTGTATCTTGACAATGCATGATATTTGCTGGGATGCACCAATATAAAGAAAAAGACTCAATGTTGCGTTCATTTAATTATCTGTTAAATTTGTGGTTTGCCGGAAGGACTGAATAAAAAGAAACAAGAGAGTGAGTACTGCAAAGTTAAGAACAAAAAAAAACCAAAAAAAAAAAAAAAAAGGATCATTGACACGTGAAGTTTGTCTCTGAAATTGTGGTCCTGAGATTGAGAATTTGGGTCTTCGCCTTGGTTGAGTAGAACAGTCATTCAGATTTGCTAGTAGCCAAGTCTGCAGATCCCTTCACTAATATTTTACTATCATTTCTATAGGTTGTTCCAGCATGGTTAAATTGCTTGCCCATAAAAGGTGATGTAATAGAGGCCAAAGTTGTCCATGATATGCTTTGTTCAATGGTGGAAAGGTAATGACATCTCAATCGTAGTTGATAATTTTTGTCCTTATAACAATCATACTAATAAAATCTGTTTACAGATCTGATAGAGAACTATTGGGCCCTAACAATCAGTATCTTCCTAAGATTGTTACAGTGTTTGCGGAGGTCAGTATCTAAAGTTTCTTTTGCTTATTTATTCTTTTACTTTTCAGTGTATTAAGGGAATTGATTTGGTTCTCAAGTGTCATGTATCCCCAGCTGTCTTGTCCATAGCGCCATGAGGTTTTGTAGTGGCTCAACTGATGTTTAACTAGAGTAAATAAATTTTGCTGGACGGTTTTTAAATAATGCTTAAAAGTAGTTTCTGGAAAATATATATATATATATAATATATATATGTAACATCATTGGGTGGGTTTCTGTTTTGTTGGGTGTTCTATCATATGGGAATGCTGGCAATGAACTTATTCTGTTCTTAACAACCCCCAAACTCCATCCCCCACCTCCCCCCTCTTCCAACAAAACCAAAAAAAGGCAGAAAGATGAATTAATTATATTGTTCCTGTCTAAATCATTGGCAAGACTTTATGCTGATGCGTTTTTGTCCGCTCCCCTGCAGTTGTCTCGCTAGTGATGTGCTTTTCTGCTTGTAAAAATCACCTTATATCTGCTGAACTTGTAGTTATGTCTCTCTGAGAATTGCATATGCGAAAAAAAGTGGCCACATTTTTATGAACTGAGAATGAGGCATCTTTTTGTTAGGTTTTGTGTGGTAAGGATCTAGCTACTGAACAAACTTTAAACCGGATGATCAGTCTGTTGAGGCAACTACAACAAACTTTGCCACCATCTGCTTTGGCCTCGACATGGTCATCTTTGCAGCCCCAACAACAGCTTGCTTTGCAATCAATCCTCTCCTCGTAGATCCGGCAAAAAGAGGTTGACAAGTTGCTCTTCTCAAGGATTGCTGTCCAGTCGGTGTGTCGAATATATGCATTTGTTACCCATTCTTTTCCATAAATGGTTGCCATTCCTGCGTGATGAGTGTGGGAGTCACATCTACGAGTGGACTTTTTTTCTGTAGCATGTGTATAGTGCAAGCATTAAGTCTATACTTCAGTTTTGAGTCCCCTACTGTGCCATGAGAAGGATCAACATCCCTTCGGTGCATGCGGTTTGAGGATTGTCTGGCAGGCAATTCTTGTGGCAGTTTTGGTCCCATCTGTGTCCTTGTCCGTTTTTTGTTTCAGCTCATACTTGCTGGCATAATGTATCGACTGAAATCATGCATTGTAATTCTTTCATTGGGTCTGCACCTTGTATTTGAACTGGGCTGGTGGGGCTGGTCTTGCTTCTTGAAATTTTGTGAAGAATTAAATTATATTCTTAAGGTTTTTGAGTTTTGGTATACAATGTGGAGTTCCACTAAAATGTTCTCGCAGTTGTCCATTTCGTTGCCAATGCTCTAAGCAGTAGGGACTTTGTGAAATTTTGGCAGTCAATTAGTTAATTGCGTCGAAGACCTGAGGTCCTCTTCTGCATTGCTTCAATAAAAATTATTTCAAGCCTCATACCTTTAACTATGTTTTTGTGTAGACAGATAGATAGATTGATACCCCTGAAACGCAATTATGGATACACCTTAAGTGCCTTACTGTAGATTGGTTTGAGCACGTGGGGATCGAAACTACGGTCTTGCTCCAAACTCATCAGCTTCACCGTTTGCCGTTGAGCCCTGTTTGTCTCATACTTTTTGGCCTTGATTCGTGTGAAAACAACACCTATTAGCAGTAAGGTGCCAATTAGCGGTTGTGAATCCTGATGCATGTCTGTAAGCTTGGCGAGGAAATCTGCTGGACAAAATAAGTCAATTGCACTCCCGAATATCTCTGTTAATTCCAAGGCAGCATAATTATGATGAAAGGGATAAAAATGGACGACCCCTTCGATTGTGACTGAGCGCGATGTGATGGCCGAGGGCATCCTTTAATGCTTGTGTGGTGTAAAGAGTTACCGCTACCCTCAATGAGTTGCAAATTTGGCTCTTGCAATTGACAATTGTTAAAACTGGGTGCTTATATTAGCCACGGGGGCCAATGGAGTCAATGCGAGCTTGGCAAACTTGACTGGCCGGAGAGGGGAGAGAGGCGATCGTGGTGGTTACTTGGAGAGACGCTTCATGGCTTGTTCTCGGTGACGGTGGTGGGAAAAGTACAAAAAATATCTTAAATCTATTGCGTTGGTACTGATTCAGTTTTAAACCTTTCAATTAAATCAATGCAATCTTAAATTTTTTTACATTTGTACCAATTTAGTTCATCTGGCCAGTTGGCGTTGACATGGACGCTAGTTGGTGGTGAGACACTGACATGAATACCAGCAGGTGGTCAAACATTAATGTGGTAATTTTTTTTAATACTTCTTAATTTTTTTCGAATTTTTTATTAATTTTTTTCTTTTCGTTTCCTCTCTTCTTCCTCCTTAGATTGTCCTCATGGCCCTTGCTTGATTGTCAACGGGGGTTGCAGCCCTCACCCAGCCTCACCTACGGCCTTAGGGCCTAGATGAAGGCTGCCATGAATACCAAAGCAGGTGGTCAAACGTTAATGTGGTAATTTTTTTTAATACTTCTTAGTTTTTTTCGAATTTTTTATTAATTTTTTTTTCTTTTCGTTTCCTCTCTTCTTCCTCTTTAGATTGTCCTCATGGCCCTTGCTTGATTGTCAACGGGGTCGCGGCCCTCACCCGGCCTCACCTAGGGCCTTTGGGCCTAGATGAAGGCTGTCATGAATACCAGCAGGTGGTGGTCAAACGTTAATGTGGTAATTTTTTTTTTAATACTTAGTTTTTTTTGAATTTTTTATTAATTTTTTTCTTTTCGTTTCCTCTCTTCTGCCTCCTTAGATTGTCCTCATGGCCCTTGCTTGATTGTCAACGGGGGTCGCGGCCCTCACCTGGCCTCACCTAGGGCCTTAGGGCCTAGATGAAGGTTGCCATGGCCTCGCCAGCAGCAAGCGAGGCCACCTTGGCTTGTGGCAAGGCTAGGCAAAGTAGGTCTTACCTAGATCTAGGCAAAGGTCGTCTTACCCATGGCCCTTGGTCACCGCAAGGACAATTCAAGGAGGAAGAAAAAAGAAAAGGGAAGGAAAAATAAAAGAAAATATTCATAAAAAAATTCAAAAAAATTTAAAAAATTATTAAAAAATTACCACGTTAGCATTTAGCCATTGATCAGTGTCTACATTAGCGCCAACTAATCAAAATTAGTCGGATGAACTAAATTGATAATAATATGAAAATTTTAGAATTAAATTGATCAAATTAAAAAGTTTATGACTAAATCGGTATCAATGTAATAAGTCTATGATTTTTTTCCCATAACAAAAGTAACGAAAAACAATCCGTATACTGTCAATATAGAGGAAGTTTTACAAGAGACTTCATCTGCGGTTGAATTTGAGGATTAACGTGGATAAAGTTGCTTATGCAAAATTTATATTACTCGTGGAAAAATTGTGTAGCAGGAGACAAATTTTTTGTCTTTCTGAGTTCTAGACCGAACTCTAAAGACATCTGGAAGTGTGATCATTACTTATGGCGGCGAATAGAAAAATCTTGTCGTAGCATCGTTTTGTTGATTAAACTTGAATCGGACAATTAGTCTATTGATAATGTCACAATGATCATTAGCATAGAAAAAGATTAAAATCGAATTGAAAATTAAAGTTTTACCACAGTCAAAATATCTATGAGACATTTACTTTGCTGGATGTGATAAAAGTGGAAGGGAGTATTCTTTCATATGCAATCATGCCGTTCAAGTTCATAGCCACAACAAATAGGGTTATGCAATTGGTTCGGTTCTCAGTGGAAGGAACTCGATACAATCATGCCATTCAAGTTCATAGCCATAATGGCTAGGACTATGCAACAATTCTCGTTCTACCCAAAAATTGGATTAAATTAGTTGCAAAAACAGGTCCGTTTCTGATTCCAAAGAAAATACGTTCGGATTGGTAGTGTGCAAGTAGGTTCCAAGTTTTACTTACTGAAGCCACCCACTTGAAAATCGACGGTTAGGACCTATGTATGAAGTTGGAAGAAGATAATTTATCTTTTTTAAATGAACTAAATTTCTCTTTATTTTTTTGTTAATATTTTACTTTGAGCCCTTTGTTCTTCATACTATTTTGATGAAACTACTATTTGTTTTGATTTTTTTTAAATGAAGCAAAAAAATAAGAAACCAATATCTAAATAGATCTTGAAATCGAACTTGAAAAAAGGGTTAGCTTCCAAGGCAAACAAGATAAGTGTCGAAGTCTAAAAACTATGAACTAGTTCTAATAGGATATATTTTAGGTTCCAGATCCCCTTGTCTTGAAACCAATTGCCCCTAAAAACAGTTATGAAATTAAGGTTTCTCATTTGTTCCAAAATAGATTGGCTCAGTTGGAAATGATCAGATGCTTCGCACGATGCCTCGGTTCAATTCCGGTTGCTAATAGTCCTTTTTGATAGAGAATATGTAAAGTCACTATAAAACCTTTTAGGCCTGCGGTATCTCAGGTCTTGGCATGGGTAACCTCCCCTCCATCTAAACCATTTTCATACCAGAAAGAAAAAGATATCTCAGAGATAAAGAAGCCGAAAGAAAACTCCTTAAGAATCATCCATTCAAGGGAAAAGATTGTAATGGCCTTAGAACGGGGAAAGTACCAAAAAAGTCCTAAACATTTTTTTGGTGCCGATTTAGTATTAGACCTTTTTACACTGTGCCAATTCATTCATTTTTGGTCAATTTTGGCCGAATTTTGCTGACTGGATGCCGGCTGGTTGACGTGGTCTGGTCGACGCGACGTGGACAACTTTTAATAATATTTTAATATTTTAAAAAAATTTCTTCTTCTCTTCTTCCTCCGGCCCGGCCGCCGAGGTCGCAGAACCGGCCCGCAGGTGACGGCCAACAAGGCCGAGGTCGACCCGACCGGCCACCTCGCTAGTGGCCGCGAGGGTGGCCTCATGTTGGGCGGTGAGGCTCGACCTCGCCGGATTTGGCCCATGGCCGGCGAGGCTCGACCTCGCTCGACCTCGCTAGATTCGGTGAGGTCAAGGTCTACCTCACCGCCGTCACCATCCGACAATCGATTGGAAGAAAAAAAAATAATAATAAAAGAAAAAAATTAAAAAAAAATTAAAAATGTTATTAAAAGTTGTTCATGTTGACCGCCAACGTTCAATTAGCCAAATCCGCTCAAAATTAGTCGAAAATGACTGAATTGGTATAGCGTAAAAATATTTAGGACTAAATCGACACCAAAAAAAGGTTTAAGACTTTTTTTGCACTTTTCCCGCCTTAGAACTACATTGCCACAAGGTTATTCACCTAAAATAATAAAGTCGCAACCATCCGTGCTACAATTTCGATAAGAAAATATCAAGATATCCCCGAGTTCGAGGACAAAAATAAAGATTTTCAATCAAGCCAATTCTAAAAAAAAATCTTGAACAAGGAAGCTCACCAATATTATTTTGTCGATAGAATATTACAAAAGATGCATGTTTAAAACCGCGCCACTTTGCAAGCAAAAATAGTAAATAAAAGCCTATAGATTTGCTAGCGTGTCGCTGCAACTCAAGCGACGTGTTTATAACTCTATCCATGTTCAATAAGGTGACGGCAGCAGAGAGATTCCTCCGCCACACACCCCCACGAGCCGAAGGAGAAGGGCTTTTGCTTGCGGGAGATTCTGTTCCGTACTTGAAGTTTTGCCATTCTTCTCCCTCTCTCTGCCACTCCGTCAGCACAGCTCTCTCTCTTTCTCTCTCTCTCTCTCTGTGTCGGGCGCGGGGCCTTCTTCACCATCAGGGAGGAGAAATGGGAGACCAGAAGAAGCCCAAACCAGCCGGCGCGTGGTCAGCCGTCAAGCCTTTCGTCAACGGAGGCGCCTCCGGCATGCTCGCCACCTGCGTCGTCCAACCCATCGACATGGTCAAGGTAAAATTCGTTCTAGCTCTCTCTCTCTCTGTTTCTGGGTCGCTCCTCAGTTAGCTCAGGACGCGTTCGGCTCCGACGGGTCGCTTCATTTTTCGTCCCTCTCCGGTCCCTTTTGATTTCGTGCAAGACTTTTTCCTTGTTCGACCGAAATTGGGTTCTGGGTTTTGATGGTCGAGAGTCGGGATTCGTGGTTCTGGTTGTCATCTGTGTGTGTGCGAGACTTTGATGGCTCATTGCGTCGTGGAGTGTAGGTGAGGATACAGTTGGGTCAGGGATCAGCTGCTCAGGTGACCAAAAACATGCTTAAGGAGGAGGGTTTTGGTGCTTTCTATAAGGTAACCTTTCTCCTTACTTTTTGAAGCTTCAACATGCCGTTTTTAAATGATGGATCTTTATGAGAAATCTATGCTTCCGTGATCGAACTTCATGCAATCTTCACGGGGTTTTCTTTCTTCCAGGAAAGAAAAAAATGGGCTAGATTAATAAGTGGAGATGCAAAGAAATACTAAATCCGTTGGTTAGCTTTGAGGAATGACCGGTTAAGATAACCAGTGAGTATATTGTTGGTTGTTGCCATTGAGAGTGAGTCCATGTTGAGCATGATCATAATGCAGCTGAACTTTGCAATGAAATATTCAGCTAAAGATGCAGTTGGGAATCCTCCACTGGACGGAACAAGTAGCCATTTCTCTTTGGGTTTGTCTAATGTCTAATATCTGAATTTGATCAGGGACTGTCCGCAGGGCTGCTCAGGCAAGCAACATACACCACAGCTCGACTTGGATCATTCAAGTGAGTGTCTTTGACATGTTGAGTGGTTAAGTGAAATGCATTTTTGGTTGAGGTGCTTTTAAGAATTCTTTGTTTTATATGGCTTGTTCTTTAGCTGCCCCTTGCTTGTTTAGAAAATTAAATTACAGACTTTCAGCTTTTCTTTTTACATGAACATGTGGTTAAGTGAAATGCTTATTTTAGGCTTATGCATGAAAGACTTTGAAATCGTGTCCTTCAGGATGAAAATTTTCTACTTTAAAATTTTCTACAGAATTTTGACAGCCAAAGCAATTGAAGCCAATGACGGGAAGCCCCTGCCCCTATATCAGAAGGCCTTGTGTGGGTTAACTGCTGGTGCTATTGGAGCTTGTGTTGGCAACCCTGCAGATTTAGCTCTTATCCGCATGCAAGCCGACGCAACTTTGCCACCTGCTCAACGCCGACATTACAAAAACGCTTTCCATGCCCTCTACAGAATAATTGCTGATGAGGGAGTCTTGGCACTCTGGAAAGGTGCTGGCCCCACTGTTGTAAGGGCAATGGCATTGAACATGGGAATGCTTGCCTCTTATGACCAAAGTGTTGAGCTTTTCAGGGATTCTCTTGGTTTCGGTGAAGCTGCAACTGTGTTAGGTGAGATCAATTTGTGACCTGCGTTTTTTTGCTCAATGCCAAATGCATTTAATGTCAACCTCTGTTGGACATGAATTATGTGGACATGATTTATGACACTTCTGTATGTGGCTGAATGCTGAGTTTCTCAAGTCATGTGCAATTATCACTGGTTACTTTTACTGCTATAATTTGTGTTACTGCTTCCTTTGGTGTATGATTTGGTCTCCTTGAATGTGGTTGCAGGGGCGAGTACTGTTTCAGGGTTCTTTGCCTCAGCTTGTAGTTTACCTTTCGATTATGTAAAAACTCAAATTCAGAAAATGCAACCTGATGCTGAAGGGAAGTATCCATACACTGGCTCTCTCGATTGCGCTCTGAAAACCCTGAAATCAGGTGGACCACTGAAATTTTACACTGGATTTCCCATTTACTGTGTCAGAATTGCACCTCATGTCATGGTATGCCCTTCCTCCCTCTTTCACCCAACAAAAATAAAATAAAATATCAAGATAGAGACAATAAGAGCAAAGGAATGGTTTCCAGTGATACTATTATGAGAGACTTGATTTTTAGCGACATGTGATGACTGAATTTTCCTTACTGCAGATGACATGGATTTTCCTAAATCAGATTCAAAAGCTGGAAAAGAAGGTAGGGCTGTAGCAGTGTTGTCTGGGGGAGTGGGGATGGAAGTTTTGATGGATTTCATACACGGAGGATCATGTCAACCGGCTTGTTCTGAAACATTTGCAGCGCGACCCGAGTTTTGGTCGTTTATTCTCTTTCATATTGATTATACTAGTAATCTTAGGGTGCGATAGAAACAGGAGGAACTTGATTTTGTAACAGCGATGTCGAGATATTTAAGAAGTTGCGGAAGGATTGTCAAAGGCAAATAATATGTGTACTCTCTGTTTCGGCTGGAATGTGGAATATTCTTTCCTTCTGGTTTTTTGAGACCAATGTACTTGCCTTTGCTGTTAATTGGTTAATCCAGCAAATATTTTGGAAAAGATTATTTGATAGTCAATTGAAGTAGACGTAACCAAGCGATCTCTTCGAACTACATTGCTTTTAGCTGGCTGTCAAGTAACCGAAGTTGAACTAGTTGGACAACCTCAATAACAAGAGCATAATATCAGCTTAGTAATTCTAATATTGTACATGCAAATAGCAAGATCTCACCCTAACTCATATTCACCTTTTGTTTTGATCTTTCCCAGAAGCAACTCTGCTGATGTAGATATTACCAATTAAACAAACATATTCTGTCTTGAATTAAGAAAAGGAACTAAAAAGGATCCTTTTTTTTATCAGGTTAATATCATAAAAAATTCTTGACTTATACATTTATGACAAATTTACTTTAAATTAATTTTTTCATCACCAAAAATCCAACTGATACATTTATTATAAATTTACGCATAACTAATTTTTTTACCATTAAAAACCCAAACTATTACATTTGTAATAAATTTACCCTCAATTAGTTTCCATTAAATTAAATAAATATTATGAAAAACCACAAATTGATACACTTATTACAAATAAAGAGTAAAATCTTAAATGATATACTCATCAACTACCATGTGTTATCCAATTTAGCAATTTAATGGAAACGACAATAAAATTTAATTTTTTGTGGTAAAAAAATTAGATTATGGTAAAACTAATAGGTTTTTTTTTTTTTTTATGGTAAATATATCACAAATACAACTCTCAGTCCCATTTTGAAACAGTGTTTTTTTTGTGATAAAAAAATTAGATTATAGTAAATTTATCATAAGTATATCGGTTTTTCTTTTTTTTTTTATGATATTAATCCTTTTTCTGGCTATCTCTATAGAAGGCTAGACCCACACAACAACTCTCAGTCCCATCTCTTTCTGTATGTTTTATAACAGTGTTAAGTGTTCTTGCAAGGGAGGACTCTGCTGGTGAACGAACGACCTGGGTTGTGGCGGCAGTCTAATGAGCTAATTAGAGATATGATCGTGTGTGGGAATTGTCTATTAATCTCAACATGTTACACACAACCAATGACAAGAAGAAACTTACCAGAACATGCTGACTTTGCTCAAAAACCATGATGAAAGCAATCCAATCGCTTGTGAATTTTCAGGCAACTACGAAGTGATATACAAGTCCCCTTAAATGAAACCTTTTAGATGAAAAGAATTGCACTTAATTTCGTTTGGACGATATTACTTCGGTGAAAAAGATTATTTAGTTAAATGAATTAATGTAGTTAAGTTCAAAGCACGCAAAAATAAATCCAATTATTAGGCTAAGGATATATATTTAAATACTTGATATAGACATTGTTACAAGCTTTAACTCAGTCATAGATACTTCAGTCTAACCAAGGATGGAAAAATTATGCCTAACATGCTCCCTCTATGTAGCATTGAGGATTTCAATAGATTTGAAACCTTTTGGAGAAGAACTTGAAGTTAATCAGAAAGAAAATTAGGCAAATTTATTATATCATTAATTTTCTTGTATTTTACCAAGGTGAATATAACCCATACTAAACAGATTTTTATTAGGTTAACCATCGGTATAATAATTGATTTACTCATTCACTATTGGATGATCGGTTGTATTATTATTTTCAAATACACATGTCAAACATCCAATGGTTCACATGTAAAAACTTCACTACATTGGCATTGGCAACGGACCTAACAACTATCTACACTAGAAACATGATTTCACCCGCATTTAAAGCATACTAATATGGCTTATTTTCTGCCCATGTTAACCGTACGTCTCCCAAAATTGTAATTGTTTAACTAAGTTGTAAATATTATCATTCAATAGATATTACCTTCTCTTATTTTTATCACATCTCATATAATTGACGTTACTAATGATCTCAAAACTTCGATTACTAACGATAAGTAATCAAAACTATATTTGTGAATGTGACCATAAAGATTGAAACTCCCTAGAAAAGAAAGAATATCTTCTTAATTCCCGACTAGGACTATGCAACTTTGATGCTTTGTATTGGTTATTCATGTTTATAACAAATCAGTTTTGCTGCGCAAAGCACTGAGTGTTAAATACTAGTAATAATAAACAGTAAAGATCAGTAAAGATCACTTAATGTAATGCAGTAGCACACCTTTTCACTATTTGGATCTCATAAAGATCATGTTTCGCGCTCTTCAGGTAAATGTTTCGAGCATAAGTTATTGTTCAGAAAAGCAGCATTCCTCAACTTGAAAACTCTGGATACATTCAAGACGTAAGGTTAATTCAACGAACAATTTAAATCCATGAGACTGCGTCATGAACTCTGAACCATCGCTTCATCCTCAGAATATATTTGTCGGCCTTCTAACTTTCAAAATCTCAAAAAGAGTTTGCTTGCTTTAAACTTTATTTGGAGACAGCCAAGAACGTAACCTCCAATATCCTCCACTCATTCCTTTGCCCTGTAAATAAACCACACGTCAACATTTCTAGCGACTGTGTGGTTGTATATTTGAACCAGGAGGTTGTTTCTAATAAAAGCAAAACATAAGTGGTGAAAGTGATTTCAAGTTTCAAATTACAACAACGAATATCTAGACTTACCTGCTCATATAAGCATCCTCCTCTGTATTGACAAGTATAGCTTCACCACTTTCAATGAAAGGTGGTACCTGTAAATGTGCACAAAATTGTCCCAGTACACAGCAATCAGTCTCTGCATTCTTAAAGTACCTCAGCAGCATTCATACAAATTCCCAGGAAGATAACAGACAATAGCTTGAACAGATGATGGCTAACTCAAGAATTGATGCTGGAAAGCTCAGAAACTCAATTTCATGAAAAATGAAGGCTTTGGAAATATTCAGGGAGCCTACAGAACCAATTATGTTCGGTTTGATCAATGAGCATAACAGGATACTTGCAACCAATGACACCTTTCACCAGCTGCATGCCAGGAATTTCCCTGCTTTGGTTGCTCCCCGTTCCTTTGGATGCCAGAACAATTTCTTTTGAAGTTTAGACATGTATTTCCTACTTTGATGAAATTGTCAAGCCATCCCCAATGACTGTAACCATCATCTTCCTTTCATAGAATCAGTATTTTATTTCTTGTGGCACTGCAGTGTAATAGTTCAGTTTAGGTAATTGCTTATCTAGAGTTTGTCAAAATTTCCAGGTGCATGTGCAGTGAGCACTATTTACTGCTCACACAAACTTGTTGCCATGCAAGCAATAATTACCACATTGGATAGGATATTTATCAATTTAAAAGCATCGAAACAGAATACTTTACATCATGAACGCACACCAGGAAATTAAAAATAGAACCATCTTGTGTAGCTCATTTGTTGAAAAGAATACAAGAAGAAGGTTATCTCACTCACTTTCACCGTCAGACCATTGTCCAGTAAAGCCCTTTTCTCCCTGCATATGAAAGCATTTTTATACTCAGCCAGATCCATTATCAACAGGGCAAAAAACCAATGATAGAAAGAATATATGCCATTAAAAAGTCTTGAAAGAATGGATCAGCATAAACTCTACAAAATCCAAGTCACCAAGCACCCAATGAGTGTTGGAATTAAAAAAACTGAAGCATGCTGGTCAGGTGGCACTTGCCAGAATTCTTTTTATAGTTCTCATGAAGGAAAAATTGACAATTCAGCACTACCACATGTGTCATAAGCAAAGCTAGCAAGAGTCACCATTACGAAAGGAAGAAATAAATAGTCAACAGCATGAATGTAATTTTATAGGATTTTCTGAAGAGAAGATTGTAACTTGCAGTGAGATGCATGGCATACAAGCCACGCAACCCAATCAAAGTAACACTGACCTAAAACTCGACATCTGCATAATAGAAAAGGATAACCTTGGAAGACATTGTTGCTGAAAGGCAAGATTTGTTAATTTTCCTCAGATTTCATAAATGGATGTAACATTTAAACATAATCATTCTATTTCCCTCAGTTCTTGACACACTTATTGCACTGTTCTTTTCCAGTGGTCATCTTTCTTAAATATAACCTAGTCAGGGTCTTTCTTTTTTGTAATTAACATAAAAAGATCACAATCTCAAAGCCGCTAGCAGCATATACATGCATATAGTAGTGTTTCCAGGATATGCATGAGAAACATCTTGTCCAAGACTGAAACAAGTTACATAGTTAATATAGCATATACAAGACAACAAGGAACAAAAAGTAAAGGAGAGAGCTGTTAAACCGAACGTACGCAGGTGTAGCTGAAACCCCTTTCAAAGGAGGAGGAGTATCCACAACAGTGCATATCACACGCTTGGGAACTGATCCTGATAATGGTGTATCGTCAAAGAACCGCAACATGACCTTCATTTCCTCTGTCAGTGAAACATATCACGCCAACATCAGTTATAAATTAAGTAGCATGGAATAAAAAGAAGTGAATAGAAACTGTAATTTCCCCATCTTGTTTGAGTATATTTGAAGATGTGGAGGGAAATAAAGTAAGAAAATGGACTAAGCAAGGCTCTACCAATTCACGTGTGTAGACAACATAAGAGGTAGTTGGCAGAATTTTCCTTTCATTTCCTCCTATTTTGGGAGACCAAGGGCCCAAGGGGAATTGGTTATCCCCCATTTTTCCTCTTTCCCACCAACTTTATTGAGAAAGCAAGGGAAAAAATTCCCTATGTTATCATTAATTTGATTCCTTCCAATATTCTCAAAGTAAACAGAGAAGGAAATATTCTACATACCTTTCAGGTAAACACCAGCTTTTCCAAACAAATCCCTTTTCACATCCACTTGCTCAAATGTCTGAGGGCTGATAATAAATGAAATTACATGCGGCATATACAAGGTGAAAACCAAGCCTTTTACTGGAAAGAAAGGAGGGGAAGGGGGAGGGGGTGGTTGTTGGGGGTTGTGTTGCTTACTCTATTAAGGCGACTTCATCCCCCATCGTGCACATGCATGTAAAGGACTTCTCCTCGACAAATACCTCTGGGTCGGATGAAAGATAGAGAGAAAATTACTTCATATTATTATAAGTGCATTCAACAATAAGAGTTCATTCTTCTCCTTTTGTATATTTAGAGTTTTCTGAGAAGGTAAAATTAAAACAGCTTGCAATCAGCCCGATTAAGACTAATCTTGGTGATCACATCTACTCCTTTGATGGCAAAGTACTCTAAAGAGATTCAGTCACATGATTAACTATGGAAAAGAATCCTCATATAGGTCAAACTGTTCAACAATGAAACAACTCCAGGGTTCCAAATGCATGTTCAAATGTAAGATCAGAGTTACAGCTGACAGACAGCTTAGGTGATTGATAATTTGATCATTTCTCCTATTTGAAGTGATCTGACAAGGCAAGACTAAAATGATTTGCGATCAGCCCAACTAGGACAAATGTGATGGCATCATACTCTAATAGATTTGATTTCGTGGTTTTAACTATGAAAAAGAATCCTCCCATAACTCAATCTGTTCAACAATGGAACAACTCTGGGGGAACAAATCCATCTTCAAATGCAAGATCAGAGTTGAGGCTGATGAATAACGTAGGTGATTAAGTAGATTTAAAGCTTTCTTGGGTTTGCTCTAACATTTAGCAGTGGAGTTATTGGGCTTTACAGCGTTGTGTACTCGTGAGGTAGTCATAGTGTAAAGGGCATTTTGTTAGAAAATCCTAAAGATGCTGCACTGAAGGTGTTCAATAAAGTTTTGAAAAGTAATGCCGTTAGGTGCTTATCTTTTAGGAGTACAATAGAACACAATATAATTTTTTCAAGACTAAATTTGTTTCTCCAATACTAAAAACAATTTTTTTATTAATAGGCTTTTAAGGTTAAAAACCACTGAGGTCTGAAGAAACTTTCATATATGAAGAAGAGAAGTGAGTATAGGCTGCAAAAGCACCCAAAGGTTGCTTCTTAATCAGAACTTCTGCAGTAGAACATCCTTATAAAACTACTGCCAAATTCACTCAAGACTCCACAAGACCACAAAACTTAAGCTAAAACAATAGATTGATGTGATCCACATCAAAACCCAAACATTTGTACGTTAAAAACTTCTGTAATCTCTCAAAGTTAGGCTCATAGGTGTATGAAAGGAAGGGGAAGATGGATGCGTACTTTCAACAGATTCATCTGTATTAAACCGTGCATTCACTTTATTTCCACTCTCAACATCACGGAGCTCCACCTAGGACAAGCAATCAATATAGTGCAAACTCAAAAACAACAAAGAAGAAAATGACATAAACTGACTTATAGAGAATGAACATAAAGATATTATACTGTAACCAGGCATTCAGGATCTTCAAAATAGCAACAAAAAAGAGTACACTACTTTCATTCAAGCAGTTAAAGATATTGCTGAAACAACAATGATTATTGCAAAATTGGTTGATCAGTATAATATCTACCATAAAGAGTTTAAGACTGAAAAGTAGAAAGCCTTGGGCACCATAGAGAAGGGAAATAAGGTTTTAAACTAAACACGAGGGGAAAAGACAGAGTCTTCTCAAAGTTACATACAAGAATATACATCCACCTAATAGTTCTCTGACTTGAAGCTAGCTATAATAATCCTTGTCTAATTTTCCCTTGGGTTAATCAACTTGCACCAAACAACAGCAGCATTTTGGCACATACTGTCAAATGATGTCAACTTTCTTTGCAAAACAGAATAATCCAGTACAAGTCCTCTTCCAGGTGATTCTCAGTGTCCATGTGACAACGAAGTTCTTTGTTGCAACCTAGATCTGTCCTAGCTCAATGGTGAAGATGTAGCCATGCTAATTTCTCCTTCCCCACCAAAATCCACTCAAGATACACGCATGTTTGTTCATTTTCTTAAGCAACTTTAAATGAAAGTCAGGGTTTTAGGATTGCAAAACCAATAAACCAATGGTCCTGCATCACTAGCAATCACCAAATAACATCAATCTGACCTATAAGTTCTATGCCACTTGATCAAATGTTCCACGTACCCCAAGTCATTAATGGCAAAACAATTTTAAACTAATTTTGGATAAAATTCTCAGAACAAAATCTCAAACATTTCACTAACAGTAATTTTTCCCTCTTGTAGAGCAACCTTAATAAGCAACTGAGCTAATCAAGTATTGCCCTTTGTTATGGAGTGCTTTAGTCAACCTCTACATTTTAAAAGGTCACAGTCAACCTCCTGAAGTTGTATTTTTTCCTCAATTTGGCTCAGAGTCATAGTTCCCCACCCACTTGAAGCCCGTGGCATATAACGAGCAAATTTGACTCATGGGTAAGGCTAGGATACTTTGCATACTCCTTTTCTCTCGTTTCTGGCACTCAAAAATCACATGCTATTTTTCTATCACTTTAAGTTAGACGAAGAGGAGACATGTACTTCACTTTTGAACTTCTGTTGTAGAGAAAAGATGTTGTAAACCCACATTCCTCAGAATGTCAGATTAGAAGCCAGAGTTAGAATTTTCGACCAAACTTGGACAAAGTAAAATAATTGGTTGACCAAGACAAATTAAGTCATAAGGGGTTGAGATGGCCATGGAAGAACAGAGGTAAAATGTAAACAGTGTGTTTGTTTCATATCTGTTAATATATTTCCTAAAAACGATTTTCTATATCATTTAGAAATACTATTCAAAGGAAAAAAATTCTTTATAAACAACAAAGTTATGCCTAAAAATTTTTGTTGATGATGAAGATATTATTCATTAATTTTTGTAAGCGATACAAGTGATCAATATTAGAAAAGTATTTTCCAAATTGTTGATTCAACGTGAAATAAACACACCCTAACTTAAAACAATTGATACCAGAAAACGCCACAATAGTCCAAATCAATTGTCAAAGCATGTTGCAGAAGCATAGACATTTGTTATAATACCTGTATCATGGCAGATCCTCGGCCCTGTTGGTTATGATCAGCTTTCACAACCTAAAAAAATGCATGTAACAATTTTAGAGAAGTTATCATGTTTAAACATGTTAGCAGGCAATATACAATGAATAACCTGAACCAACCTCGTAGAGACGACCTGAAATACACATCAATGTACAGAGATGAGTGAGGTCCATC
Source organism: Eucalyptus victrix (assembly GCA_016097545.1). Classification (NCBI taxonomy): domain Eukaryota; kingdom Viridiplantae; phylum Streptophyta; class Magnoliopsida; order Myrtales; family Myrtaceae; genus Eucalyptus; species Eucalyptus victrix. Next base: position 16,064,058 of record CM027844.1, read on the forward strand.
AGTAAGTAAAAGCTAAACAAAAAGTGAAGCTAGAATAGTTCCACACAATCACGATGCAACCTTTTCTGTCAACAACATTGCCAGGTCTTACCTGCAATATTTAAGATGTGAGAAATTAATAAATATATGACTGTATGAAAAATACCAAACTGAACAACCCGATAAACACACTCAATGTGCAATCCTCTTTTACTACTTTGTAGTCAAGTCCAATTATGAGACAGCTGATACTCATCAAACTGGCTGCCCCGTATGCCTTTTGATGTTTGTTGGATATCGGTATCCTAATATTTGGCAGAATCTCTTACAGTCACACCAAACTTATCCTGCCGTATCTCAAATCTAATTATCTCAAATTTCGAGACGTGAAATGTCAAGTTCAGCAACCGGAGACTCACCCTCTTACGCAAAACCTACGAACCCCTTTAAATAGACTGTCAACTCACTAATATTGTTAGTAAGCATGTCCAGAGCACGAAATTATACTGCAGCCAGCACAGAGAATCCTTGAGAACAAGAACAATTTATCCACAGAAGAATTATCCAAACAGCAAGGCCGTACACGTAACTACCCAGGAACCCCTATCCGCATCTCCACTGGATGGAGCATAAAATCAAACACATCATGCGCTCTCCCACCCGCTTATCTCCACAACTCACGGCCGCATATTCCGAGCATTACAAGACGCTCGACTAGGCTTTCACGTAACCAAAAAAAAAAAAAAACAAAAAGACCATTGCGCGAAACTTTTCGTGCATCGAATGAACCGACGCCGACCCAGCAGGACGGGAACTACGCAAGCCGAGCTAGCGCGTCAAGTAATCTACCGAACGAGTGTTGTCGCTAGCGTGCGGAATGCGCGTGGGAGAAAAAGGGGAACTTACGTCGGATCCGCGGACCTTGACGCCGCGTTGCTGGAGGACGGACCACGGGGAGCGAAAGAGAGACCTGGCTGTGCCGTCGATCTCGGAAGATGACGAAGGCAGCGGGTGCGAGAGCGACGCCGCCGCCGCCGCCGACGAGCCGGGAGCGGAGGAGGAGGCGGCGGCGGCGAGCAGAGCTCGAGAGAGCCTCTTGCTCGCGAACGATGCGTTCATGGAGCGCGCTCAAAGCAGAAACACTCTCTCGATGCCCAAAAAAAAAAACTTCCTTTTTGTTATTGCGCAATAATATACAAAAAATATATTATTTTCTTTTTGTGATCAAACATGTCGCACTAAAAACCCCAAACCGATCTCTCAAATTTCCCCAAACTATTTTTTTCGCCGATCAAAAAAAAAAGTATATTGTTGACAAATTTATCCCAAACCAAAAAAAAAAATTTACCCTATGTTAGTTTTCTTTTTATTCTCAAAATTAAGTTAAATCCCTCTTTTTGTTAGGATTTTACATTCCGTTTGTCACAATTTACAATTTTTATGATTTTTTTGTGATATTAATCCAATTTAGCATATGATATATTTGTCACAAATTTACCAGTTTAGGGTTTTTGAGTCGAATAAATTAGTTTGGAGTAAATTTGTCATAAATGTACCTGGGTTTAGGGTTTTTTATAATCGGGGTAAATTTGTCACAAATTTACTAGTTTGGGGTTTTTCATGGTTAAAAAAATAGTTTGGGGTAAATTTGTCACAAATGTAGCAGTTTGGGGTTTTTCAAGGTATTAATCCTTTCTTTTTTAATTATTGTGTTGATCCTATAGTTGAAAACATTGATGAAATGCTAATGCGGCAGTTAAGCACGACAGTGGATTTTTATAGAGAAATACTTATGTGATTATCCATAATATATTGTAAAATAACAATTTGTTTTTTATCACAAAAAATAAATAATAAATAATTAGAAATCCTCGTGAGGTCCACTCCTTAAAAAATTTGTAACTCGCACGATATTATTCTAAAGATAGCCCAAAAAAATTATTATGCAAGCAAAACCCATTTTTTTATCTCGTGAGCTGTGGTGCTTACGTGGCTTAAAAAGTTGAACGACAATCACATTAACATTATTTGCAAAGAAATTTGAGGAGAGAATATAATTGTTGCACAAATAGAGGACGGCGACGTCACCTTCCGGCCATAGGCGAGGGGCGATGAAGCCTTTGCTACTTTGTTAGGGCTCTGACAATGGCAAAGGCCCCCAATCACGACGAGAGGCTGAGGATAATACTTCCTCATAAGAAGGAAAACGCCTACTGCTCCTGCCTGGCTCTGATTGGCTGGAATGGTGTTGTGATCTGATAAAATGCCATCCAGACGTTGCGACGGATCGGTTGACTCTCCCAACTGCATTCAAAACAATGTAAGATCATATGAAACACAGCCCATCCTGAGTACTCTGCATCTTTTGTTGCCGAGACAATCTTGAAGTATGAAATGAAAATGGTCCCACAGTGCTCATATGCTAATGCAATCATTAGTATTTTGGCCATGGGAAACCGATGAGTCTCTGGGACTTTTGATATGCTCCATAGGACTTGGGGGGTAGATCCAAACCTAAGTTCTACAAAATAGAATGGGTGTCTCTCACCTAGGAATGAGCACTGAGCAGCAGCAACTTCATCCCTTGTTGATTGACAGAAGTCGGAGCGTGACCCATCATCGGCTTTTTGTCCTTATTCTTCTTTATCCAACATACCACGTAAGGAATGTTACCTCAGTTTCGTCACGATCATCGCCCAAACACTTGGGGTTTAGGTGATATTCTTGCATCACCCAGCTGGTCCCTTCGCCAGTCGGTTTCCAATAAAACCAGCTTTGGTTGTCCGGTTGTAGCGGCTGCTGCTCGGGTACCTGGGCTTCAACCGACAGAAGAAAAAACAGCTTCTCACTGCTGAACATGTGACTGAGCCGGGAGTGCAAATTCCCAAGGTTCGAATTCGAGAGCATATTTTGAATGCTTAACACTGAATATTTTCTCCCTATCCGCACACCAGTGTCCTGTCTCTTGATGGGGCGTCCCTTGCCAGTCGGTTTCCTACAAACCAGCTTTGGTTGTCCGGTTGTAGCGGCTGCTGCTCTGGTACTTGGGCTTCAACTGACAGAAGAAAAACCAGCTTTTCACCGCTGAACATGTGACTGAGCGGGAGTCTAAAGTTTGGAGTTTTTGGTGGTTTTTTCCCTATAAATATAAATATATACACATGCTATAAACGGGGAGGGACGGGGCCGAATGCCTATAGAAGATCCGACCCGTTGGATCGGGGACGAACCGGACCCGGTCCATCTCGAATATCATCAATTGGGCCCGAACTCCACCGCCTGTTTCCCTCCGATTATTTTTGCGTCTTCGCAGAAGACGCACTTCTGCGAATCCGCATCCCACCGAGCGACGCCCAAAAAAATTTGCCCGGAATCGAGTTCTCTCGGCGGCAATTCCACTCGAATTCTCGCCGTCGCGGTCCTCCTCCTTCACCCGCGGCGGACGGGGCCGGCTGTTAGGGTTCAGCGGCCACCGCGCTCCTCGTCCTATAGCTCGAGGCCTCTCCCCGACGCTCGCTTCCTCGACTTCCGTCGGGAAGCTGATTTCGTGCTCGCCGCGGGGCCTCAATTCTTCGTGAGCTGCAGTCCCGGAGCATTGCTCGGAGCTCCCCGCGATGCGCGCGCCTTAGTAGTCTGTTTTTTTTTTTTTTTTTTTTTTTCTGGTGGTGTCGCCGGAGCTTGGGGGCCTAGCGTTGCCGGAGGAGCCTCGTCGTTTGCTGGAGTGGAGTGATGTGGACCAACGTCTTCAAACTGGTTTGTACCTCTGATGCTCCGGTTGCTTCGGTTTTCGTCGTTGTTTCAATGCTGGAGCCTTCGTGAAAATCGATTCTTCGCGTTCGTTTCTTATGGTTATAGTTATGTTGGGCTGGGATTCGGTTGCGGCAGCTTTTCATTCCGTTGTTTAGAATTTCGTGCGTGATTCGATTTTTATCGAGTTGCTGAACAGAATGTCGCGTGCCTTAGGGTGGAGAGTCTGTGTTATTATATACGTCTACTTTTGAAGTCATTTCTTATGGTCAGTGCAGTGGCGAGCTCCGAAGCTTAGTTTGCTACTTCTGGTGTAGATGTAACTAACGCTGCATGATTACTGACTGAATTCAGCAACGCCCTGTCTACGTATGATAGTGCAAAAAGCTTTCCTTTTTTGGTTTTGTTGGGTTGGATCTTACTCCGTTTTATTTTCTTTCATTTTGTTGTTGGGGGTGGGGGAGAGCCCTTGAAACTTGTTCTGCACCACACTGATTAATACGTGTACAATGTAAAACTTGATTGTTGGGTTCTGAGATGCCAAAAGCTAAGAATTTGGCAATTACTTTCTACATATTAAGTCCGCGTATTTAATTCCAGTTAATAGTTGAATCTAAACAGGGTTCACAGCTTCTTTACTTGAAGGGATTCAAGAAATTTAGCCACCCATGCCATGCCTCTGATGCTTACACCCTCCCCCCCCTATCCCTTTTCGTTTCATCTTTATGATGTCTGTGATGTATACTAAGTCAAAAAGAGTGTGAAGTTAAAAAATTAGGCAACATGGATAGGTTTCTCAGTAAATTTGCCTTCAATCTTTTGCGGATGAATGGGAACACATAAAGGATTATGAGGAAAGAAGATTCCTACTTTTAGGTCCTAGATGTGTAGAACACACAGTAATTTCGCAGATTCAGTTTGGAGATTTTAATTGCCGGCTCTCTCTTACTTCTCTCTGGTAACACTTGCTAATTTGTCAAAATTGTCAACACTTGCAGCCTAACGCTCATTGTCATGTATTCCACCAGCAACCCATCCACTTGCCTGTGCAATAAGAAATAAGTTTGAAAATTATCAAGCTTCTTTTCTTCATCTTCTCCAGTTACTTACCTTGAATAAGTTTGCTGCTACCTGAGAATGCTTTCTCATATTTGATCTCCTGGCAAGAATAGAAATTCTGTTCAGGAAGTGGCCAGTGCTGCTAGTGCTCTTCCTGCCATCCTGGCTGGCTTCTTCGTTTGCCTGTCTCTTATGCCTTTATCTCCATCAATTTGCTTGGGAAGATATCTCAAGAAATGTAGTTGCATAATGCAATGCATTTTTATGATGAGTTATTGTTGATTCTCAAATAGGTCTTTTCTTGTTTAGACGAGATGAACCATTAGCCCTAGTGGAGCCATTCGTGGGTAGCTGCATTAGTTGAGAGTCCCTCCCTCATTGCAGAAGTTGAGAGTTCGAAACCGTAGTTGCTAGCGATTTAAGTGGAGGGCCTTGGCAGTGGGTTGCTAGGCTAGTCTCCTCCGAGGTATAGGGGTCCGGCCCTCAGGAGCCGTTCAAGCACGGGGGGGTCCGTGGTGGAGTCCTTGGTTACCAAAAAAAAAAAAAAAAACCATTAGCCCTAGTGGTACTGAATTGTGCTATTACCTGAGTAGTTATTTTTAGAACCTTTTTCTATAGGTATTATTACCTCAATATTTTAACATTTGTCTTGCAACATGACATGGTGAAAAATTGACTTGACTTGCGATTCTTTTTGTGTAGAGGATAAGTCAATTTCCTTCTCCATGAAGAGGGCATCAAAGGATCTATCACATCTTCTAGGAATTTTTTTTTTTTTTTTTTTTACAGCATAGCCTACTAACAGATACTGGGAGTCAAAACACTTCTTGTAATCTAATAGCCACTCCATAAGTGGTTTTGAGTAGTTCATTTAGTCTCAACATATGATGCTAGTGCATGTGTCTTTGTTTCTGCCTGGCTTCATGTTACGTCTTCATAATGTGTCCCTTCCTTACATAGATTTCATTTTCACATTGATTAATACAGGTTGGTCTCCATCAAATATCCTGGTTCCAGTTTCTGCCTCTTGAATCAGATTTAAACCCTTTACCGGACAGAAGGTTTGACTCAGGCTGTCTCACGCACTCTTTCAAAATGCCAATAGAATGATGTTAATCTATATGTGCAAGTGCTTTACTAAAAGCTTTTCTGATATTTCTAATATACGATTTTCTTTATATTGGATAGTGTCAAGTCAGAGACAAAGGATTCTGCTACTTTCTTGGTTCTTTCATCTCATCTTCAATTGCAGAAGAAAAACTTTCTTAGCACATGGACTAATTCATTTGTGGGACCCTGGGACCCATCTCAGGGTTTGCACAATCCAGGTGAGAATGCAGATGCTTTGAGATGGTGGTTTTCAAGTTATTCCTGGTTATATAAATGAAAATGGGGAATGTACTTTTTGCTCTGTTGCTTGTCAAAGAATACAGAGAAGGCTGTCATCTTGCTTACGTAATTTCTTTTCTTCAGCGGGACTCTCTGAAAAACAAAGGCAAACTCTTTCTTTGGGCAATTCTCTTGTGCTTATTAAATCTGGAATTTTCTCTATGAAGTATCTTGAGCCTTAAAAAATGATGCCCAACTTGAGAAATATGGAAAAGTAATCCTAGATTAGTCAGCTGTGATTTGAGATGGCAGTTTTCAGGTTGACCTGGTTTTAGTTTGAAGTTCTTGAGGTGCAACCTCCCAATATGCTTTTAGAGTGAAGGCATTTGCCTTATTTGTAGCACCTTCTCTTCTCACAGGAAGGATTGATTTTTTCTCATGGGCAGTCTATAGGTAGTAGGCATTGTTTGTTACTGTTTGATCACTTGGTATAGTTTATCGCACAACTATACATATTTTGCTCGAGGTTGAAAAAAGTTGCAAATTAAATACTAAAAGGATTTTAGCCAGAAAATCATCTCCCCCCCCCCCCGGGGGCGGCAGGGGGTGGAGGGAGTGGTCCAACCCTCCATTCCTCCTTTTTCTTTTCGGTCAAACTCCATTCCTCCTTTGTTCTTGCAGTTTTGTAATTGCTCTAACAGCTTAAAAAAATGCATAGATGAAAAAATCAAGCTCTGGCTTTTCCTTCCTGGGCGCCACTTATCTGTTGTTGAGACTGCACAAGCAGCGGTATCTGGACTAAGAGGTAACTTGAGTTCTCCATAAACATTTATATATTGGTTTTAGCTGTATGACTTTCTTTTCTTTGACCTGCATAACTTCAGATTCATTTTGTGATGTTTGTGTTTACACTTTAACTTTACTCATGTACTTGCCTGTTCTATCTGTTTATATATTTGTTTCTAGGAATTAGGATGTTGGCAGATATAGTATTTCTTAATTTTTTTGTATGAAGGATTTTAAAGTTTCTTTTGTTTGTTGATGGAAGTTGTTGCATCTGGACTATGGTTGGCTCCTGGGGACTCGGAAGAGGTTGCAGCAGCTCTGTCTCAAGCTTTACGGAATTGTATAGAGAGGTTACTCTCTTTCTAGTTAACTGTAACAATTTAAATGTGTACCTATGTATGTACACGCACGTGTGTGTGGACACATGCACCTACATTTGCTTGTGAGGGTTAGAACTTGACACTTACCTGGTTGAATTTGGCAGGGCACTAAGTGGACTTTCTTACATGAGATATGGAGATGTATTTTCAAAGTACAATCCATTTCAGAGTGAAGGAATTTTCAGGTATTCTACTTTCTTCCCCAGTGAGCCTTTGCTTCCCCTTTTCATTGTACTCCCGTTCCATCCCGTTCTTCTGCTCTTTCTGCTCCTTTTCTGCTATGTTTTTGGTAGGACCACTGGAATTTGATCTATCATTGAACCGTCGGTTGGTTATTGCAGGAGAGGTCAACCAACCGTAGAATTTGTCTTTGCTGCCACGGAAGAGGCGATATTTATACATGCAATAGTTTCAGCAAAGTATGTACTCTCATGCCTTGATTTTCATTTCTCATTGCTCTTTAAATACACATGTATGTGTGATTGTTTTTATCTGTAACAGGCATATACGTGCCCTTTCAAGCGATGACTTGGAGAGAGCATTAAGGCATGCTTCTCGCAATTCTAGCCATAGACATCCAGGTTGGAACTTATGGGATTTGAATATCTCTTATGATTTTGGATCTTTCTCTGGCATATATTTCAATTCCTTGCATCTGCCTGGTCTTAGTTACATAAATTATGTGTTCCAGTACTGATAAGAATGAGAAATAATAGCATCTAGAGATCTTTTTATTTGTACTTAATCAAGAACCCATTTATGAAGTGATGCTTGCACCAGATATTTAATGCACTGTCTGTTTTTAATAGTTTGCTGGCCCTCGCTACTTATTGATGAGCACAAGCATTAACAGATGGAATTTATTAAGCTTGATGATCAACCACTAGGATCCAAGGATTTAACAGATAAATTGATGGTGATATAAAAAGCTATGCTTTTAGAATCAGACAGAACCAATTGGATGAGCTGCTGTACAGGAAATTGTCTGCACTTATGTCTTGTTTTGCTCATAGATTCATCTTTGTAGAAAACCAGACTTAATCAAGTTTGACCTTGTCAAACTAGTCATGGTCACTACCCAGTTTTTTTCTGGTTTGCACCAGCGTTACTAGGATCATTGCCCCCCCCCTTCTTCCTCTCTTTTTCTTCCAAACCACACAACAAAACTCCCACCCACAAAAAGAAAACAACAATCTGGTATTAGAGACCCCAAACGTGGTGCATTCGCATCTTAGTCTCTACCTTTGGAAATTCTATTGCAAGCAGCAAAACTTTGGACTCTTGGAAACAAAATCATTACATCTCCATGCCCCTCCAGCATGGCGACATGGGGGCTAAAAAGGGAAAGAGGGGGGAGGGGTTTCTCTCGCGTTTGACATTGCAAGCCGAGCAGGAGGACTGCATGACGAGCTATCAGCTCAATGGTAGATCTCTTCCCCAGGGATCCTAGATGAGGGAACCCTAAGAGAGTTGCCGGCTTCAACTATCATCCATGTACGATCCATACTAGACCCAACCACCTGCCCATCCTACCTCTTCTACGTTCTTGACAGCCAAACTTTGTCTCAGTAGTCTTTCAGTAGCATGTTTTGGTCTTCTTTCCCTATGCTCATCAGAAAACATTTTAAAGTCCCAATACACCCAGTGCCAGATATAGCAAGCCAACCAGTCTTGAGGTGGTGAGCAGGAAGATGCCAGGGGGTGGTGGGTTGGGGGGGAGGGAGGGGGCAGAGAGAGAGAGAGAGAGAGAGCTCTGCTTCTCCTGGCCTTGAGCCATCTGCAGCACTTTTAGATTAGACATTTAATCCTTTTCTATTGATGAGATAAATGTAACAAAAGAAGGGCTCGTGGGCTCCTCATTTCTCTTTATTTAAGTTCTTTCATTAATATAAAAAGTCCTCAAGCCCAAAGCAGCAATTGAAGTGTGAAATCAAATAGAAAGAGAGGGCATAAAAATCGAGTCTGCATTAAAATTTAGTTCAGCCCATTCATACTCAGTACATGAAACTTAATAAGGGGAAGGGTACTATATAAAAGAAAATGCACAATGATTTTATGAGCAACACGCCTTGAACTTACTGTAATCCCAACTAGTGGACTGTCTAAGCAATACCTCTGCGTTTCGTAAACTGAGGAAACTAGCATTCCGCGGACCCAAATATTGTACTTCCCATCATAATGAACTGCAGACAAGGCAAAATTCGTTTGCATGCCAGGAGAAAGAATTAGCAATTGGTGAAAAGGGATTTGAGGCCTTCCCTTCAAGCACTAGTGTTTAAATCTTTTTATTGTGTTATTATCTGAGAGATAATTTAATATACCCTTTCTTTTGATGGAATGTTGTATATAAATTCTCATGCATAGTTCATAGCGTTTGCTTGTTAGTTAGAAATATCTGCATTAGGACATTGTTAACAAGTTTCCTTAGGAAACTTGTTAAATCAGCCGTAGACAATGAGTTGATATGAATAATAGGGAAGTCATTGGAGAAGAGTAAAGTAAGTGGATGTACACATCCTGTTGCTTTTCCTGTACAGCTTAAGCAATTTTCTAAGGCACTGATTATCAAAATCCCTTGTATCTATACTTTCATTTATGGCGTCAACAAGTAGAATTGGTGGTTGGACCAATTGATTGCCATTTATCTCTATCATTGGTTTTGTGCTGATCCAGTCCTATAAGCAGCGATATGGTGAATTAAATCAGCATTAGTTGCCTTGTGATAATGCAAGATCATGTAATGCCTCTAACATATGTTAGACGAGACATAAGAGAACGTGGTGCTGGTTAATGATGTACATGTATTTGCAATCTTCTTGCTTAAACCGGCAGCATTTTTAAAATCTTCACTGTACTTTTACCCTGTTAATTAATCTTTCATATAAGCTTCAATCATGAGAATTTCTTTCTTTTCCTTCTGTTCAAAAGTTAGTTTAGCATGATCATTCGGAGTTCCTGTGAAGGTGTGGAAACTATGTTTTCTTGAGAAGGTTCATCTTTGTTAAGACATCCCTTGTTGCTTGTCTGTGGGATTTCAATGGCCCTTGTCTATGTAACTCCCTCCACCTATCACCTTAAACTATTGGGTTGGATGTTCTAATATGTTATCAAAGTCAGGTTTTGTCCTGAATTTATTTTTTATACTAGGCTTGTTGGTCAATTCCATGTGCAATTAATGGTTTGTACGTAGGAGGAGGTGCTAAATATCCAGCATTATTTGTCTATGCGTCTTCAAAGGACGCTATCCGTCCACCTATCAGCATAAGTTTTTTTGGGCTGGATGTTTAAACAATCATCCGTAATTGTGCTTTTGACATGATTTTAAGTTTGACAACATTTGTTCTTCACTTCAAAAGTAGGCACAATGATTTGATGGCTTATGTGATAATCTATGTTAAGTGCAAGTATCATCGTAAGGCCCCTGTTTAATTAGTGAGACATCAAGCAAGAATAATATTGATTGTGTTACTGTGATGTTTATTGGTGATGTCTTGGAGGATGGACGGTTATTGAAAAGCTAAACAAATTAATAATTCCTTAAAATGACAAAATGGGAAATGATCATCATAGACTTTGGTTGAGTGATACTTGAGAAATATCCAAGTAGGCTTCTGCAATAACTGTCGCAATGCATTTTACCCGTAAGATCATTTTTGCAGTGATTGTATCTCCTAATGGCATGCGCGGAAGGCTAATTGGTGGATGTCCAAGTGATCTTGTCAAGGAAGTATACCTCGGGTAGACTAATTGGAGTTGCATCTAGTTCACATTCTTGTTTCTTTGATTTGATGACAATAGTCCTTGGCGCCAGTTCTCAACATCTTCTGTTACTTTTGGACAGCTCTGGCAAGTCAAAGGCCTCAAGTGGGTTAATAGGTTTGCCGTCTCATGTTTCTCAAGGTTTTGTCTGCCAACTGAGGGGACAAGCTTGTTATGCTGAAGTAACTGTTGGCTGCCCAATTACTGAAACTGACAAGGCATTAGCTCAACGCTCAAATACTCTTAGAAGTGAATGCCTTTCTGCAGGAAGATGCGATCAGAAGGTCTCTCAGGATCATTCATCAACTTACGAGAAGACATTTATATACCCAAATGAGGCAGTGCTTGTCCCAGTCCTGAACGCATCTCTTACCAGATCTTCATTGAGAAGGTGCACAATCATTTGCCTAAATGTTCCTAGCCTCCTAGGTTTATTATTATTATTTATTTTTTTTATGTTTCTAATTTTAAATAGCTAAATATATATGATCTAGCAATCAGTTTCAGTTGGACTGGTCTAATCATTTGTATGGCTATATATCCATTTGTATCTCTTTCTGACGACCTGGAATTTCACCATGTGTGGAGTTTGCTCTCCTGCACCAATTGCTTAGTGCACAGCTTTCCTTGCATGTGTTAGATGGCCTTAGAATGGTCTGTGAGATAAGTGAAGATATCTGCTAGCTTGAACCCATGTTGGTCATTGTCTTTGCATCAATTGAGTCACTTTATGTCTCTGTGATTTTTTGATGTTGCAGATTTTGGCTGCAGAATTGGTTAGGGCCATCACTGATGGGTTCATCTTACTTTATGCATTGGTGAGTCTATAATTCGAATATTGATTTTGAGCTTCCATACATCACCAAACACAAACTTGAACTTGTTCGCTATTAGCTCTGCTAAGTTTTTCTAGTTAAGATAAGGACACAACTTATTGCAATATATGTATGTAAATATATTGCTTTGGACTGTGATTTATTCATTTTATCATATCACAAAGGACATTTCATGAATTCAGGCACCTAAGGGGTGCCAAACCATCAGTAAAACATAGGTTTGTTTCTTTTAGCATCTTTATCCTGTATTAGTATCTAAGTCAAAGTCGGTTCATCTTATAGAAAGAAGCTTAGATGCAGATAACAAATGTGCTTTACCTCTCTCATCACTGTCATGTCTTTTGCAGTGGACCACAAATGGACACTCTCGAGGATAGCAATGGATTATGCACTCAGAAAAGTTATTATAGTAGTAGCAATAGCAATTCTAGCAGCTTAAGCAGCCTAAGCAGTAGCTCAAGTGAAAGCGACTACAATATGACTTCTGCAGCTGGGGATCTTGAAGCTGATGCAGACTCGTTGATATCTTCTGCTGAATTGCAGAATGACCGCCTGAAAATGGTATAAATTCTGTGTCCTTACTTTTCAGATTGTCATTTATGGCTTGAGACCTGAATCCTGTCATCTCAAATTGTCTAAGCATGGACATGCGACCGCTTATCCTAATATGTTGAGCCATCTAGCATTTTCTCTACATTCATATCTGTGGGGCCATTTGTGGACCATATGTACATTTGCATGTGTTTATTTCGCTTCCTTCTTTTTGCCAGACATTATGGGTGTGCATGTGTATGCGCACATCTCTTTTAATTTGAGGTGCGGAGTGGGTTTGGCTTGCTCTAGAACTTTAAGATTTTTGCATCCAACTTATTTTGCTGCTTATCTGTCCAATTGTACATTCTGTCAGAGGACATAAAATAAAGACGAAACCCAGTTTATCTTTTTATTGGAATTATGTGCACTTGCAGAGGAAAAGCAGGCTTTCACATTGAGAAGGGAGGGAGAGGGGAGAGGGAGGGGGGGGTGCTGCTGGGAGAAGGGGGAAGAGGGAAGGGAGAGAGAGATGTTGTTTTTTTTTTTACTGTGGCAGTGATGGGACATATATAAGTTTGCTACTGCAACTTGTTCATGATAGCACAGTATTAAAGGATGAAATAGATTGTAAACTTTTGCTAAGATTTTAGTGCATGTTTATTTTTCTTATTTGGAGAGGAGGTTTTTTGGTTGTCCAAGTAAGGGAAATGATAGGATGTCAGTGATCCTTAAAGTAATGCTCTTGTCTATTCTTGTCTATTCCATTATTGATATTTTGGATGACAGCCAAGTAATTATCATTTATTTTAAACTAGGCCACAAAGCGTCCTCGATCGGTAATGACAGATATGTATGGTCAAGTGGACGCTGCCGTTCCTATGCAGGAAGCATACAAATCCGATTTTGGATCTTCAGAAGTTAACACTTCAGCAATTACTGGAGTTGCAAATGAGCAGCTAGGATCTCACTGGGATTGGGATGACGATGAGAGAGGTGTGGACATGGATATTCAAGCTCTGTTATCTGAGTTTGGTGACTTTGGGGACTTCTTCGAAACTGATGCTTTGCCTTTTGGAGAGGTACATATTAATTTCTGTAAATTCCTTTTCAACTTTGTCATATTCATGGGGTAGTTTAGAGTTGCTTATTCTCATATGCTTGAGTATTCTAGAAGGTCTCATTCTCTGGAGTCTATTTATTTCTTTAGTGAGTACGTAAATTTTCTGCATTTTTAAAAAAAAAAAAAAAAAAATCACTGTCATGGTTGCTATCCCATTACCTTTACAATTAAGTAATTTTTTTTTTTTTTTTTTTTTGCTTTTACTTGATATGCAGTCTATTTTCAATCAATGTTGTGAAAATGAAGGTAGATTTTGTGCTTTTCTGAATGAATATATTTATAGTCTTACAAGTATTATGAGTATATCTTTTCAACTCTGATAGGAGAAAAGAGTAGGAGAAAAGAGTATTACTGTTCAATGCCATTTTCGTGTTAGTTTCTAGGTAGCAGCGGCTAGATGTGTCGCCCTTTGTCTTTGTATACTCACTGAATCATCACGTCAATTTGATTAAGTATCTTTGAATTTTTGTTGTGAAGCCCCCAGGAACTGCAGAGTCGCAGACTCTTATGTTTTCTGGTTCAGATTTGGTAGTTGGCAGCAGTCCTGTTGGCATGATGGATGTTTCTGAAAGTATGCTTTTGCCTGTTGGTTTTCCATCTTTAGAGGGCTTTAACCCTCCAGCGGTGTCAGAAGAATTTCTCAGCAAAAGTCAAGAGATTACCCAGCCATCTGGGCCAATTGTTGACACTCCAGCATCTAATATTGGCGAGTTTGATCATATTATCAAAGCTGAAGCCTTGATGACATTTGCCCAGGAATATGGAGCAGTTGAGGCACCTACTAGTGACTTCTCTTCATCAATTTTCAAAAACCCATATTTGCCAAAATCTTGTAATGTGGAGAGTGCAAATTCTAGCACTAATAATTATAAGTATGGTGCTACGCCTCCATCTTCTCCTTGTCTGGATGGATCAGATGAGAAGAATGGTGTGGCTTTGACCTCAAAAACGTATCAGGGGAATGATGCTCGGTTAAAGAATTATTATACTCATGTGGAGGCTGGTAAAGTAAAAGATGGGACATTTTCTAAATGTAACGATAGTAGTGCTATTTCTATGGAGGCTGCTCCATCTTCAGTCTCATTCTCTAATGTAGGTCCTGCAAATGTTGTAAAGCCTGGCCAGAAGAAAGTGATTGAAGGTGCCATGGACCATTTAGTTCTTTCTATGAAGACTGCACTTGCAACAGAAGTGGAGTGCCTTGCATTCCAAGCATCCATGTGCAAGATACGTCATACATTATTGTCTTCTAGTGCCCAGGCCCCAGTTACTTCAAGCAGGTTAAGTGGGAGTGCTATTTTAAATCATCTGCCTGGTGATCAAAGCACAATGACAGATAACATATCTAGCATGTTTGAGGTGAAAAAGAAAGAAACTATACCTGTCAGAATAGCTGGTGATGTTGATGGAGGACTACTAGATGGAAACCTTAATGCTTCTGTACGTGTTTGGCGCACTGTTGGAGTACCTAAAGTTCCAAAAGCCAGTAGTTCACCCGGTATTGAAGTATGTCCATCCCCACTTAACTCATTTAGTGAGGAAGGTGGGCTCTCTTATGGGCAAAGGCAACCACTTCAGGAGCTTCTAGATGGAATGCAATTTCTTGTCCAGCAATCTACTTCCTTTGTTGATGTGACTTTGGATGCAGACTGTGGTGATGGGCCTTATGGTTGGCTTGCATTGGAAGAGCAATGGCGGCGTGGATTTTCTTGTGGCCCTTCTATGGTTCATGCAGGTTGTGGAGGGACTTTAGCCTCCTGTCATGCCCTGGACATTGCTGGTGTGGAGTTAGTAGATCCACTTTCTGCAGACGTAAGGATTTTCTTTCTTTATCTCATACCGTTTGCTGCTCCTTTTATTTTTTGTTCTTGAGGTGAGAATTGCAGGCTACCTTTTAATGACATTGATTTCTGTCCTACAATAAATTTGTTTATCGTGAGCTGACAAGTAATTAATTTCCATCCAATAACTTGCTGCTGATGGTTGTAGTTAATTATGCACAGCTTCTGATGTTTGTGTGGCACCATTTTGGTGCCTGAATTTCCTCATGTGGATTATTTTTTTGTGTTTCTTTTCTCAACTTAACCACAAGAATTGTGTCTTCATACAAATATAGTAAAATTGCTTTAGTACCAATATCAGATTGTTAAGTAGCTAATATCTATGTTCTTACTAGTCTTGTGAATAGATATGTGGCCTTTCAAGCTGTGGTATGACAGGGTTGAGATGTGAGTGATATTATACTTTGCAGTAACAATGTCTTTCCTCATGAAATTGTTTATGGGGCCGTGAAACTTGTTTTCTTCTGGTCTATACACCTATTCAATCTGAGAATCCTGCAGTTTTCATTATGACTCATCTGGATGCAATCTATTAATGGTTTTTGGAACAATGTAAAGATATCGCCATTTTCTAGTAATGGCATAAACTTATCGTCAATATGTTGGCAACATAACAAGACTATTGAGACAATATTGTCCATACGGGGAGAGCCCTGACTTTGATTGTATGACAATGGATTGTATATGCTGTCACGGACACTAAAGATGCAAAGTTGAACTAATATCTCGGAGTAGCTTCCAGACATGAGAGGAAGTATCATCATCTGACTAATATGTGAAAGAACCTTTTGGTAGGTAAAATAACCTAACTATTTGCCACCAAATAGAATCAATTTCCCCATATGAAGTTTTCATCCAGACTTTTTGTTCCTAAATTGCCTGTTCTCTGTAATTCTTTCTATTGGAGACATATTTTGGAAGTGTCATAATCTTAAATATTGACATTGCATGCATTGTGAGCACCTAGATCCTTACGTGGCGATTGCATCCCAGGTCCAAGTGGCATCTGTGATTAGCTTGCTACAGTCAGATATAAAATCAGCCTTAAAAGCTGCATTTGGTAATTTGGATGGTCCTTTATCCGTCACTGAGTGGTGCAAGGGACGCAACCAGCTAGGTGACGTTGGAAACATGGCAGATGGATTTTCGGCAGAGTCCACTGTAGGTGAGTGTAGAGACCCTTCAAATACTCCAACATTTTCAGGTGGAGAAGCATCAAGCCCATCCCAATCCACTACAGTTGGTTCATCCAATATAAGAGGTAATGGAAAGCTAGACAAGACAGAAGTTGCAATTCGATTAGGTATTATTTTGGAGATATTTCAAGAGGTTATTTATTTTCTGCCAGTATCATAACAGGAATTTTCAGCAATGCCTCAATTGTTTTAACTTTGTAATATCCCCAAAGAGGTGCTCATTTTGTTGTCAAATTATGCTAAAAGTTTTTGGTATTTATATTACATGGTTTTGCTATGGACAGTTACTAGTGGCCTGGATGGATCTAAACTGGATGAGCCGTTCCAAAGGAGATTAAGCCAAGATAACAGTTCAGAGTCTGGACAGCAGTTCTCCTCCCGGCTAAGGCCCACACTTTATGTCCTTCCTTTACCTGCGATACTTGTTGGGTACTTCTCTATTTAAGTTTAATGTTTTCTTTGCTTTTGTCATGTATTCAAGGACTGAATAGCATCAGGTTTTTTTTTTTTTGGTAAGAAGTAAGTATGAATAGCATCAGGTTGCCCAATAGGAAAACCAAAAAAAAAAAAAAAAAAAAAAGGGGAGAAAGAGAAGAAAATAATCCATATAGTTGCTTTGAATCTCCTGATGAGCTGAAATGCCTCTAGTCTAGTCTATTAATGCAGTATTTGTTCAACGTTTTGTAACAAACTAGGCAAGTTGATAGTCTTAGTTGGGGTTCCAACTGTAAATGTGCTCTTGAGTATTTGCATCCTCATGTGATGACTCATCCATGTGCTTATCAGAGGTTCAGTTATCTGCACCCATTTGTCTTGCTCATCAATAGATGTCTTGATGGTTACGGAATGAAATAACAAAAAGTTAGACGTATAATAAATTGACTGATTCTTGTAAGGATTGTGGAGAGCATATCGTCTACATATTGTGCCTGTCATTTGTTTAGGTATGTAGCAGTTTATGATCAGCCACGTTTATGTTTTACTGGTTTTCAGTAGTGAGGCTGATCCTTGACCATGTGAAATATGGACATACAGACATAGAGGACTGATCCGGAGTTTTTAACATGTGCTAATCATCTCTAATACCTATAGTATACCCAGCTAGCATTTATCTGTATTTTTATATGATTGTGGAAGCTCTGGCCATCATGCTTAGGATTCTAGGGTATTCGCTGTGGCTCTTTTGTTTAAACATAGTACTCCCATAAGTAGTGCAATCTTTCACCAGGGATTTGTTTTGAAGTTTAAATAGGAAATGATTTTCGCAGGTATCAGGACGATTGGCTTAAAACATCAGCTGGCTCTCTACAAGTATGGGAGAAGGCTCCTTTTGAACCTTATGCACTCTCAAAACCTGTGAGCATTGTCTAACCCACCCATTTTTCTGACATAGGGGCTGTCCGGATTGACTTTTACATTTTACTTTTTTGCTTAATCAACTCTTGTGGCCCACTCACTGCCTTTTGTTGTTTTAAAATCTGAAACAGTTGAAACTTTCGTAAAATGCAAACATTGACACTTTCACATATAACTTTTCGTATGTTTCTAAAATTTGAATAATATTTTAAATTTTGGTGGGAAAGCAAATAAGCGCTTTTGCTTAACTGAAACAAAAAGGCCCTAATGAAACTTTACTAGCAGCACTCTTTAGTCTTATTTTATTGTCATGACTAATGCAGGTCAGTTACTATGTTCTCTGCCCAAACATTGATCCCTTAACTTCTGCTGCTACTGATTTTTTCCAACAACTTGGTACTGGTGAGTTTGTAATTCATAGATCGTATTTCTTATACACAGTGTTGTGGATTTAAGTTGGCCTTCCGATGAACATTTTCCTTATTTTGTGTATGCTCTGCAACTGCTGGTAAGGATGACCTATTTGTAAAGATCTCACTCCTTTAGGGTGTCTTTATGAGAATTGAAGGGATAGGCATCACTGGGTATGGGCAGCCTTGTTTTCCAGAATGCATGAACATGATGGTTTTTTTGCATGGAAAGATCCTCCTTTTTGCTGTTTTTATCCACTGTTTTGTAGTTTAACTCCCTTGAAAAATCTGTAACCATAATTAACTACTTTTCAGTGAGGAAAACTATCTATATGCTGTTTAAGTCTCTAAACTCAAGCCTTGACCAAGGCGGTGGTTATGGAAAAGTGAGGGTTCCTGCCCTTGATTTTTAGCTGAAAGGGGAAATAGTCTTCCTCTGGACAAGAATTGCCATGCAGTAACCTTCCTGTGTCATTGTTTGAGGAAACTTAGAGACTCTTTTCTCATGATTGTTGCATATTTTGTTTCAATAGTTGCTTGACCACCGGTTTGTTGGTGATTGGAACACTTGTGGGCTGTCCTTTTACATAGGTGCATTTTGTGTGAGGACGTTGAGTCCTGGATCTTCATGATCAAAGGGTATTCATGCCTTTTTGATTATCAACGTTAGTTTGATCCTTTGGAATCAAATGTGTCTTAGTTCCAACGACCCACGTAAGAGCCCTATATACAGGATAGGGTGGTTTGCTTGAAGATAATCTTTTCTATTTGCCACCAAGAGGAATTGTCCCTCATTTTTCTTGTTTTCTTCCTCAGTTTATGAGACTTGCAAACTGGGGACTCATCTACCCCAGACTATGGGAAACCAAATGGAGATTGATTCTGGAAAAGCATCAACTTCTGGTTTTGTCCTTCTGGATTGCCCTCAGTCAATGAAGATGGTCGGCAGTAATGCATCTCTTGTGGGATCAATGAGCGATTTCTTTCTGTCCCTATCCAATGGCTGGGACTTGACAAGCTATCTCAAGTCTCTGTCAAAGGCTCTCAAAGGATTGAAATATGTTCCATGTTCAACTACAAACCCTAAAGAAGGAAATAGCAGTTCTTGTTTGGTAAGCAAGAATGTGAAATGTCCTTCAATGTGTCTCTTGCATTGATTGGAGCAGCTGAAAATTTGCCGCCTTCATATGTTTGAACTTGATAATAACTGTAGAATAATCGTCACTTATCTTTTTCGTATTGTCTGTTATTTCTCCCTTTTTTTGGCTATTTCTGCAAGCTTCTTCACCTTTTGTTGGTCATTCTGTAGGTGATCTATGTAGTTTGCCCCTTCCCTGAGCCAAATGCTGTTCTAAAAACGGTGATTGAGTCTTCTGTTGCAATGGGATCAGTCATTCTCCCAGCAGAGAGACGAGGGACATTGAGCAATCAGGTTGGAAAGGCAATGAGCTGCTCGGCAGCTGTCGATGAAGCATCAACAACAAATATCTTGGTGCTTTCAGGATTTAGTATTTCAAAAATAGTGCTGCACATTGTGACAGTTGATGCCATATTTAGGGTAACCAGTCCAACTCTCAGTGAGCTTACCATCCTTAAGGAGACTGCTTTTACTGTCTATAACAAAGCTCGACGGATTTCACGAGGGTGTGATGTTCAGTCCTCATCACTTTCAGGTAGATCCCAGTTGGCCATGACCCAAATGACCTCTTCCATGTCTCCTCTGTGGAAAGAGTGTGTTGGTCCTCGAATTTCAGGGCCATCCCTTACCAGAGAGGGTGAAATGGATGCCAGCTTGAGGACTGCTGCGTGGGATAATTCATGGCAAACGAGGACTGCGGGACTAAGTAGCGATACTAGTAGAGCTGGGGATTTTCTCTCGCAAGAGGAAGCACGTTGTATGTTTGAACCTCTTTTTATATTGGCTGAACCTGGTTCTCTAGAACATGGTGTTTCACCTACGTTTTCTGCTAGTTTAGTTAACGAATCATCAAAAGGACAATCAGATGATGGTGGTGGAGGCTTCATGCAAAGTGCAAGCTCAGTGCGAAGTGCAGATTCTGCATCTAGCTCACCAGTCGACGGATCTGAGTCAGACAGCTATGGGTCTGGCCATAAAAAATTACCAACCATACATTGTTGCTATGGATGGACAGAGGATTGGCGTTGGTTGGTATGCATATGGACAGATGCTCGGGGGGAATTACTTGACAGCCATATATTTCCCTTTGGTGGAATTAGTAGTCGGCAGGACACAAAGGGGTTGCAGTGTCTATTTGCACAAGTTCTACACCAGGGCTGTCAAATTCTTCAGATCTGTTCAGATAATGCTGCTGTCAAGCCCAGAGATTTTGTGATTACCCGCATTGGAAGTTTCTATGAACTTGAATACCTAGGTATGCGAGCTTTTTCCTTGTTTCATATTTCAGTTGTCTTTCAAGTTTATTATCTCATTGTCACTTAAGTTACTTCCCCTCATTTATTGATTTTGAGTCTAAATCTATTGCCTTAGAATTTTTGGTCCCACAACAGCTTAGATATTTGAAATAATCAATACTGGGGAATAGTTTTTCAATGATATATAGATAGATATCTGAAGGTCATCTCTTTTGCTCTTTAGCTCTTAATTGTAAAGGACAATGGGAAGAAATGACAGAAATATATCTAGATGAAAGACTCTTTTAGCTCTTCCATGTTTTCCTTTGTTGACTTTGGAATTCCATTGTTCCTTCGTGGTGGTTAGAGTGGCAAAAAGCCATTTATTCAGTTGGAGGAGCTGAGATGAAGAGTTGGACACTGCAACTACGGCGATCATTGAGTGAGGGGATGTCTGTGGGAGCCAATGGGGCTTCCTTGCAACAACAGGAGATGAATTTGATTCAAGAGAGACCCCTGCCTTCCTCACCCAGTCCATTGTACAGTCCTCACTCCAAAACCTCAGGGTATATGAAGGGTGGTTTAGGACCTTCAACTGCTAGAAAGCAGGTCATGGGTGGACATGCAGGGGTTGAAAGCCCAAGGGGTCTGCTTCAGTGGGTTCAGACCATCAGCTTTGTTACTGTTTCTGTCGATCATTCCTTGAATTTGGTTTATCCTGTGGATGTTCCATCTCCTGGTAAGCCTCCTGTCTACTTTTCAAATCCCCCCCCCCCCCTCCTCCTCCTCCTCCTCCTCCTCCTCCTCCTCCTCCTCCTCTTCTTTTCTTTATGGTTGAAAGATAATGATATTAAAAAAAAAAAAAAAAACTCTTGCTGGAGTCCCTATTAAATACTTTAAGAACATTGCTGGTTGACTCCTTGACCAACGTGTTTGTTATGGATGTGCTTATTTATTTGTCTCCACTTAAATCTGGATGGAGCGAGAGGTCCAACCATTCACAAATTCTTGTCTAGTGTTGCATCAATTCTAGTGCTGGTGGCTGTGAGTACATTTCAGATAATTTTTTGGTTGTGATCTGATCCATTATTTGGCCTTCTCAAAGCCATGTTCAACGACCAATTTGGGATCATTTTGAGGAAAGGTGCAGATACGTGGTGGATGCCTATTTGGTTGTCAATCTTTCATAATGATTACCCATCTTTTCATAGCCATAGGCAGGAGTGAACTCCAAGTTGGGCATTTGTTCCAACCTCCCTTTCAGCTTTTCCCCCTTGAAGTTTGTAGTTTACTATACATCTAGGCACCGTCATCTAAAAGGAAAGAATATAAGGAGTCCATGTGTTATCCAGCATCTTTATTCATGCCTCTTGGTCAAGTGTTTCTTTCTTTTTCTTTTTTTTTTTTTTTTTTTTTTTTGGGGGGGGGGGGGGGTGTCGTCATCTTGGTCAAGTTAAATGGAATTCTTTTGGTTTATAAAGTTAAATGGAATGCTTTTGGTTTTATAAAGGTTGTGTTTCATAAAGACACCTTCTTTGTGCAGCAAGGAGTTGTTTGCACTAGGTAGTTCATTCTCCCATTGGAAAAAAGCATTTTTCCCAGGATAAGAAAATGGCTGGACTAAGAAGGAAAACCAAAAGAGGTTAAACTAAGTGATAGAAGATTGTCACTTCTGATGCCGTGTTTGGGGGACACTTGTTAAATATTCTTTTTGTGTGTGCTTTTTATTGTTTCGTTTATTGGTGGATACGATGCATGCCAATGTTATGTGCTTTGGTAGTTGGCTACCCTAAAAAGAAGATGTTCTGTGCAGGAGGAGCTCAAAGTGGGAGCACTATGGGTCCATCCGGTTATCTGGAAGGTTTCACACCTGTGAAGTCTCTCGGTTCTACATCCGCATCTTTTCTGCTAATCCCATCACCCAGCATGCGCTTCCTCCCTCCGACACCTCTTCAGCTTCCTACATGTCTCACTGCTGAGTCCCCGCCACTGGCCCACCTCCTTCACAGCAAGGGCGCAGCGCTCCCTCTTTCTACTGCTTTTGTGGCCTCAAAAGCTGTTCCTACCATGAGGAAGGATTTCAGGGGCAACCTAAAGGAAGAATGGCCTAGCGTTCTGTCAGTTGGGCTCATTGATTATTATGGAGGCACTAATGTTAACCAAGACAAAGTCAGCCGAGGCATCACGAAGCAGGGAGGAAGAACTTTGAGCTCAGAAGCCAAGGATCTTGAGGTCGAGATGCATATAGTTCTCGAGTCTATTGCAGCAGAGCTTCAGGCCCTGTCATGGATGACGGTGAGTCCTGCATATATAGATCGAAGGACCGCATTGCCTTTTCACTGTGACATGGTGTTAAGATTGAGAAGGCTTCTTCATTTTGCGGAGAAGGAGCTATCTCGGCAACCAGAAAAATTATAGGGTGCAGTTGGAGAAAGAAAACATTTGATATCACTTTCTTACTAACATATTTGTTGGGATTGGCAAACCAGTAGGATCTCTAATGAGTCTGTATAGTGTAGAGTAGATAATGGAAAATCCGATTGTACATGTAGCATCGCAGCTCATCCGGAGTCATCTTCTTCCGTCCGTTTCACCTTCCCCTAGTAAATTTTCTTGGTAAGTGCAAGGTGGGATGGACAGGTGTAGTTTCAACTGAAGTTGCAGAAATTGTGTACCCTTTAGAACAGCTCATCTAACTAAAAGCATGTATAATTGACAGTTTTGTTTGATAATGTAGCCCGGACGCTTCGTCCATTGTCAATCCCTTTATTCTGATTCCTGGTTTTCCTTTTTGAGCTTTAAGAAAGACTGCCACCGGCTTGTTGAAATATCAGTTTTTCTCCTTTGGGTATTCCCCGGTTTTGGAAAAATTCTCTTTCGTCCTCATCATTACTTTGCTGATGCTCGGTTGTCAAAGGCTTATCTCGACTTACGTTGTGGCTGTAATAAATCCACTCATTACGCGGTGACGGAATACCGTCGAAATTCCAGGCTTGAGCGACTTTACGGAGTCGTTGAAGCAGGAAATCATGTTGAGACTGATTGAACTATTCTAGGTCTACTCATGAGAGCACCATTACCCGTCTAACCATTTTCTGAACATTTTACATAGGAAAACAATGTTACGGGAGATTGTGTTTCTTTTTTTTCTTATGGGATGATGGTTGCTTATAGAAATACCTTCGAAACATGACCAACCAAGACAGATTTTCAACCAACCAAGAAGTAGGTTGAGCATGAGCTCGAGCATTAGTTTACTGACGTAAGCATCGCCCTATGCTACTTAATAGGATGTAACAATTAGTTCTGAAAGGTTCTTGGGAACAATTCCTTATCATTCCTAAGTTATTTTCCAGTACTTGCTTATGAACCTTAATAGATTCATGCCTTCTATGGGATAAACTTATCTAAATTGGCACATTGGAACATTTTTCAGCGCATTGCATTTGGTAAAGGAAGGCTAGAAGTTACTGCGAGTAATATTAATGAATGGGTTACTTATTTTCTCAATTTCAAATACTGGCGATATCTAGTCTTTTCCCCTTCGAATTTTATATAATTAGACTCAATTCAAATTGTCTTGACCATGTCTTGGGGATGGGAATCCCATAAAGGAAGAATCTTTGCACATATCATTGTGAAATAAAAATAAAAATAAAAAATAAATCTCATTCGTCGAGAATTATTAAAAGAAAGAGTAAGAAGGTAAAGTAACATGGGTGCCACTCATTTTTTGGGGGGGCCCCACTAATCTTAGCTTACATCCAAAGCTTGCTTGCACCAACCAAAGGCCCCTTTGTGGTTCCTGTCTTCTTCCTTTTTTGCCGACTCCCATGTGCTTCCCAAAATGATAGGGCATGCCACACGTCATTTTCTTCTACAATTTCCATACCAAAAAATCCCTTTGTCTTCTTAGCAGGTTTCCATTATACAAAAATGAGAGAACTAAAGGGAAAATTTTGGGATGGGAAACGAAAAGATCTTTTTCTTCCCTTCTCTTGATCGATACATGTGGCCGCTGGAGAAGACTAGGCCCCTCTCCCATAAAATACTGATTTTTATTTCATAAAAATATAGAAAATATCGTAACATGCCAACTTTTACTAATATACAATTGTGGTATAACACCAATTTATTTTTATTTTTTCACGAGAAATTACAGTTTCAAAAAATACTCTTGTGACATGTTTGGGTGAAAAGGAGCTCTCATTCCAAATAATTAATTTATTGTATGTCAATTAATAACAAGCAGAAATTTATTATTAATTATTATTTTGACGTATTAAAGCAAATAACAAATTTATTTAATATAGTAGGCTTATGTCTGGATATTTTTGTTTATTCCTTTGTGAAATTTATTAGATTATTTAATGTTATTAATAATTTTTGGAAAATCAAAAAAAATGTTTAATGGTATTAATGGGGTTTTTAATTATTTTTATGTTCCAGAATAATTAATGCTATAAAATAATTTGACTACATTAAATGTCTTTGAAATTTTCATTGCATTCAATTCCATCATTTTATTCCTTTACAACAAACCAAATTGATGCTTATTGCACTCCATTTTTACTTAAACCAAACAAAAGAATTGAGATCCCCTTTCCATTCCATCCCTTCCACTCCATTCTTTTTGATTATATCCCATTATGTTGCACCCAAAGTAACCTTGATCCTCAATCACGAAGCAAAGCCTACTGAGATTTAAATTAGGCAAAAATCATATATGTTGATCTTGATTAAACTCTCAAATTAATTTCACGGAGATCAACAAAATTGAGCAGCCTTGTCTATGAAAAAATGGGAATCAAATCAAACGAGCAGAGGCGGGATTAATTTTTTTTTCCCATCTCCTTACCATTTTCAAACCCCTAATAGGTGTCAACCCAACTCTTTTGCTATTAGGCAACTCATAAATGAGATGATATTGATGTTATCTATTTTTTTTTTATTCTTTTCATCTTTGGATGTAATGTCCACAATTATTCACAATGACACATGACCTTCCTTCGGAAGACTTCCTTGCAAACATAATTAAATTCCTTTGACAGCAAGAGCAACATCCGTCAACTTTTTAACATAAAAAAACGGAGCTCACTGATAAGAACAAAGATTACTGTCAAAGCTCTCTCCTCTTGCAGATTCTGTGATTTTTATGGATGTCTCTGGAGTTACTCTCACTAGATCAGAAATGGAGCAAAATAAAATCTTTTCATCTGGCACAATGCTTCATTCATGTGCTTGATGGTAGGTTGGCCAAGTTACATGTGTTCATGATGGAAATTTGAGCCAGAAAGAATGGTCAATCATAGTGTCTGGGCTGAGTCTTCTTTCTCCAACCACTCATTGCCTTCCAACCTTCCCACATAATCAAACCTAACCACATGTCAAGTTTCACACCCCCTCTTTCCTCTTTGAATGATTCCTTACATGAATAGTATTTCCCAGTTTCACATTCCTTCATCAGCGGCACCATCAATTCTCCAAAGTTCACTACTATTTGATAATATTCATATATATATATATATATAAAGTGAAGTCTGCACAGTAACTGGTTCTTTGCATATTGGCAACTTTTAGCAAATTTTGCACAATGTTCACATTGGCTTGATTGCCAGCCCCGCAACTCCATTTGCAACAGTCCTATCTTAAAGAATAAATTGATTCAATTTATTTCTATAAAGGGCTTCCCTTAGATATGATAGAGCGAAATGAGGGAGTAATTTGGAAGGAAAATGCGAAACTCGAAACTAACACACTTTTTTGGAAGAGGAGCACAACCGTACAAGCGCCCGGCAATTATACATGTGCTGGTGAAATTATATAGGGAGGACATCCAAATTGCTAGAAAAAAGCATAAATACAAAGTGAAAGAATTTTATTACAACGACAAATGAATCCTCCAAGATACACAAATGAGAAGAACATGAGGAACATATTACAAGAAGAAAGACGAGAATGGGATTGTGTCTACAGACACCCTCACATCACATGTCTCTCCATGATCTCCCTATTAATCTAAAGACAAATATACTCACATTCCCTATGCAAAGAGATCACAATAGAATCCTTATACTCATCAATGCTTAGTATAATACAAAGTCCCCTCCAAACACACCAAACTAAAAGCAGATCTCAGCAATCACATCATGAACACCAAATCATCAGAAACCTGTGACAACCCCAAGACTCTCATGCGTGTATACAAAAGAATAAATGAGAAAGAGATGTGAGCTCAGGGAGAATACATATCATAAATCAAAATAAATAAAAATGAGGGTGCAGGGTGAAATGTGCAACCATTCTATGGTCTAAGTGGCCATTGCTTTTTCTGCTCGGTCGGATGAGTGCATGAATCGGAGACACTTCAAAGAAGCAACCCGAAAGCAAGAGCGGCAATGGACGCAAAGAAAGTGGGGACAAAGACAGTCGCGTCAGAGGCGGGGCTCGGCGCCGGGGCCTCAGCGGCGGCTGCCTTCTGCACGGTGGCAGTGGCCATCAGCACCACCATCATTGCCACGAAGAGCTTCATCTTCATTGCCTCCATTTCTTTTCTTGATTATTGCTTGTTGAACAAACACGGAGAGAGAGAGTGAATTCAAGAATTGAGAATCTCTCTTCTATGGACGCAGAGAGAGAGATAGAGGCAAGGTGATCCAATGGCATTGGTGCAGGGTGACAAGATCACTTTATATAGTCAGCAAAAGAGGGGAGAGGGGAGAGAGAGATTGACAGGGTGGATCCTGGTGGTGTTGCCAGACAGCTGGCTCTATGCCAATGTGAGGGTCCCCACCTTTTGCTGTCTTCTTAACTACTGTTTTGGAAGATTATGGTTATTTTCAGTTAGTTTTTGTTTGGGTGTCTCTTCTTTTTCTTCTTTTCTATTTCCCCTGTGAGGATTTCACATGCGTCAGGTGTGAATGAATGAGGCGTGAGTGAATGAAATTCTTCCATTGGGAGTTTGTTTGAAGGTTCCATTTTGAGGATTAGGTAAGCTGTGAAAGAAATTACACGAAATGTAGCTTTAAAAGAAAAGTCTTGTCATTGAGTGCAATATGTATACAGGAAAATCAATCCCTTCCCATATCGCGGATTCATTTGTTGGGCATGTACATCTACGATATCTCATGTTTTATATAATATTTCGATGTATAACTACAATCAAGTGGAAGATAATTGGAAAGAAAATGTGGATACGATGCACTAATATATGATAGAAATTTCCATCGAGAGATGTTGCTCAATTTCATATTTTGGTGAAGCCCAAAGAAAAAATAAAATTGAATAAAACAAATGAGATTTCAGAGAATCGGTTATTGGTAGAATGTCAATAGAAAATGACAAATAATGCATTAAATAATGACGTTATAGCCTATCGAATAAATTTTTGAATTTTTCTGGGTGATGAAAATCTAGAAAAATCACAGAATAATCTCATGAACTTAAGATTACAGTTAGGTCCTTGCATTCAGTCACCGCTCTAATGTGGTATAAATTTTTTTCTAAAACAATTCCATTAGCCTATGAAATTGACCCATCACCAGAACCCTGGAGTCGGGCACTTTGAATGTTTATAGCTGCTATAAATCATCTTGGTACGATTCACGAATAGTAAGGTACGAATTAAATTTAATATCCCGTGTGAATATAAATAAATCTTGTTAGAATGTACCTTATTGCATAAATTTAAAGCCATGTTTGCAATGGGAGATTACCGTAGGACCAATGATTGGATTGGAGACATCTGACGTGAGCAATATGGAAACCTAGAGCCTACATGAAAGGGAAATCGCAACAGATTGGTAGGTGCTTGTGAATGAATTTGTATGGAGCAAAAGTACCCTAGTTCACACGTAGAGGTGTTAAATGGGTTGTGCAACCCATTTATGAACCCATTTATAGTTAAATGGGTCATTAATGGGTCAAGCTTTATCTTATAAAGCACCCATAATAAGTTTTAATGGGTAAACACTAAGATATATGGGTTTTAAATGGGTCAGCTCTTTGACCCGTTTATGACCCATTTATTAACCCATTTTTCACTCAAAACCTCATTATCTCTCTTTTTCTTCTCTTTAACTTTATAATTTTTTTTATAAAAACTAAAATTATAATTCTTTTTTTTTTTTTTTTTCTTTCTTTTTTTTTTTCCTCCGGCCGTCGGCACGGCGATGGCCGGCGACCGGCCAGCGAGCCTCGAGCTCGCGATCCGGCGAGGCGAAGGCCTCACCGACGTCCGGCGAGGCTCGTGCCTCGCCGATCTAGCGAGCCTCGAGCTCGTCGGATCTGGCGAGGCGGAGGCCTCGTTGACGTCCGTTGAGGCCCGAGCCTCGCCGACGGCGAGACTCGAACTTGTCTTGGCGTCGGGTGAGGCTCCAACCTCGCCGATCCAATGAGGGGCAAGCTCGCGCTGGCCGGCGTCGGCAAGCCGGCGAGCTAGCTCGCCCGTGGTCGGTCACCACCGTCGTTGTGGCCGACGGTAGGCCAAAGAAGAGGAAGAAGAAAAAAAAAAAAAAAAAAGAGAAAAATAAAATTAAAAATAATTAAAATTTTAATTTTTTTAAATAAAAAAATTTAATTTCTAAAAATAAAAAATGATTAAAATTCGATTTTTTTAAATAATTATTTTTAAAATTTGTATTGTATAAAATCATGTTAGCAATACCATTTTAAAAAATATATATAAGCTTTTTTATGTTTCGTTAAATGGGTCGGGATGGGTTGGGATAGGTCGGGTCGGGTATGGGTCAAAAAATTTGCACTACAATAAACGGCCATAAACGGGTTAAATGGGTCGATTTGGGTTGGACCATTTATGACCCGACCCAAACCCGACCCGACCCACCCGTTTAACGGGTCTATTCACACGGGACTTCGAGTTTGTTGTAGGGTCTCTATATTTTGCTATTTATCCCCGAGCCCGATCAAGACGAAAGTCGTGCACAAAAGATATGCAAAAAAAAAAAAAAAAATACTCGATTTAATCTGAAGGGCCTACTCTAAATTAGAATCCCATATCAAATATCGAATTCTTTCGATAAGTAAAATCCCAACATTCTACAAGAAAGATCGCTCGTCACAATTGCAAATTCTGGTAAGCTTAGGAACGAGGGGCGATCCGAACGACCAGTGAACGTATCCAAAAGGGCCAGTTCAGCCAGGGATTAGAGGTTCGAAAAATTTCAAATGTCTACTCAAAATTTTTTTCAAACTTTCCGACAGCAAAAGAGCTTATGACCCACGAGCATTCCCGACATCCTCGAGAACCTGCGAGTGGGGACAAGCCCTTTCGCATGTGAAAGGGCGGCCAAGAAACCTTTTTCCGAACCACCCGATGGGCCGTTGGCGAAATTTCGAACCGCAAGAAATCATTTTGCTTTTCCTCTCTTTTCCGCTTTGAACAGTGCCTGGTTTCTCGTCTCACGTTAACGTGTGAAATGATGAAAGAAAGATGGGTTGATGAGCAGGACGGGCTCGAGCAATGATGACCAAGAATCAACGGCGGTTGTTCGTCTGCCACGAATCCAAGAGCCACGCCCCCGGTTCAAATTTCCTCACCATTTCAAACCGAAACCCCTCGTGAACGGGTGGTCATCGTGGCCCCAACGTCCGGACAAATTGACTTTGATGTTTGCAGGGTTGCTGCTGGACGCTTCAGGAAGACAGAACTTGGGATCTTTTCCGAACATGCAAGTCACCTTGTAAGGTTCCTCGAAGAAGGTTTCCCCTCTGTCTTCGCTCCTCAAATAATTTTATTAAATCCCAACTTTGGCTTGGTCCGCTGCTGATTTTGTTGAATATGTAAGCGGGCATATACAAATGCTGGTTTTTTTGTCGAACATACCATACGCACTATTTTCCTTCATATGTTTTGGTAGAGCAGCTGGATGGTGTGTGGATCGGTTTTCGCCCATCTCGAATGGTCCACCTCCCTGAGCTATCTTAAAAGCTCACTCCCCCGTATCGACCTAGCGTGTCCGGAATTTTGCTCTTGGAGTGTTCTTGACGAGGCTTGAACTCAAGATTATAAGAAGAGGAGCAACTTCATTGCCTTAGAAGCCAACACCCCCTTGTTCATTCGTAGTATATGCTATAGACCTCTCCATAGTACAAGCTGAGCCCCAAAACATAATTTCAACCTCAAACTTTGTCCAATAATTTCAGCAAAAACAAATGTATGTCACAGGGTGAATTATGTCTGTATAACTAAGGCAAGAGATTCGACTTCCCCTTGGGGTAAGGTACTACAAAAGGAAAATTAGTAATTACTGTAACGATACTCATTTAAAAGGTTTAAAAAATATAATACTGCAAAAACATTTGAATAACTTTCATTTAAATCCTAAAAATCTCTTATGAGATCTAAATATATAAATTAAATCTTTATAATCACACAATATTTTTTTGAAGTAATTCAAACCTTACATTGCTCTTCTCTATTCAATATCTATCTTTTCCATTTCTCTTTTGCATACAAAGCTAGTAAGTAGGGAAGAGCATGGTTTTAAGATAGAACTTGGAACCTAACAACCGAACCAATGAGAATCTAAATGATCTATGTTTCAAGGTATGCAAGGTAGATTTCAAATTCCAAAAACTGAAAAAATCTATTTTAACAAGTAGGTTTCAAGTGCCTAGCTAAAAGAACTTGGAACCTTGAACCTTGAACCTGAACCTGGAATAGTAACAAGTTTTAATGTTTTCTTAGTTCATGTTTTCATGCAATCTTACAACGTTCTCTATTGTTCGATGATGAGTATATATAATATGAAATAACTTCAATTTTATGACTGAGATTTTTACCTTATTAATGTTCATACTTTTCACATGTTTTTATGATTAGTAAATTGTAATATTAAGTGGTGGTCACTATAATTGTTTAATTAATAATATTAGTGAAACTTGAGTAGACCCTGGAACCTTTTCTAGAATTTGTGACGAAATAAGTTTTAGGTTCTATGGTATGTAGGATAGGTCCTAGATTCAAAAAAAAATAAGAAATCTATTCCAATAGGCAAGTATCAGGTTTCAAGTGGAACTTATATGGAATTTAAAATTGTTCATCCCTACTAGTAAAGGAGATTGTTTGAAAATAAATTCTAATACCCAGATCTGTTGAAACTCCTACATATAAGCTTAGTATTTCCTTCATATACATCATATCACCCCTAATCTCTGCAAAAGTTTACCATAAAAAGTACGAAATTTTTAGCAAGAAAATGATCGACGTAATTCAAGTTTTGAGATTTGCCTTTGATTAATTTCTTGTAGTTATTTGGATGGAATTGATTTTTTCTTAATTTGTGTACCCGTCTTAATTGTTGTACGATAAATTATAAGTGCTCGACATTTATAGTCCTGAACTTCTTTTGCTTTATTCAACATAATAGTCCTGAACTTCTTTTTCTTTATTCAACATAGATCTTGAACTTATCAAAGTTGCACTCAATCTCGTCAGCGTTGAAGAATTTGGAACATTTCGTGGAAGCAAGCAAGCAGGTGCGGACTCGAGATTTAGTGTGGAAGGGGCTAGCATAAATAGTGTGATGTTACTAGGTCAAGATCAAAAGGTCAAATGGCGCTTTACGATTTGATTACTTTTGTAATGTGCGGAAAAATTGAGTACATGACTCAAATTTACTTCTACGTGACAATAAAATAGCAAAATTAGTGGTTAATTCGACATATTAGGCACATTAGAGACAAAAGCACCAGCCAATCGAAAGAAATTTGACCCAAAAGAAACCGCCCTCGATGTCCCGAGAAGAATTGTTGCAACTCGTCATGGTAAGCTGGGGGCAATCGACTCTCCTGCTCAAATGCCATGGCAAAGACCATCCTAATAATGTCGACTCGATGCTCGAGCAGTCTCGTGTTCGAGCTGATCCGACCATTTGCGATCGACTTTCCGACGGTCGTTCATCTTGGTCACATCCTTAGCTCTGTTCATTCGTACTTGGTACTTGGACTCATCCTAACTTCTGATTTGGGGCGGGTTATTAAAGAAATCAAGATTGAATAAACGTCGATTTTGCATCTCCTCAGACTTAAGCAATGAGACCTCGTATTTATTTTGCCTGATACACCTCGTGTTATTTTGATATTTGCTTCAATTACGTGTTTATTGCTTTTGAGTGATTTTTATTGCGTGCACCCCCGATGCATGGCCATAGAGATTTGCTTGTTTAGGAATAGAAACTCAGAAAAGATCGCATGAAATAAAGAATTTACCAAAAAGAAAAGACGCCTGTTACAGGCGTTAGGAAAAACTAGTGTCGCCAATTCAACAAACCCAAAATCTCCGGTTCCCACCATTGATTGACCACGGGTCTTCCACGAAGGCCAAGGTTTTAGTTCCCCAAAATTCGGTGCTTGACGTCATCAATGGACACAAACCCCCATCGACCACCCGTTAACGTCAATGATCTTAGACACCGTGTGTGCACGCACGCGCATGTGGGGCTAGGTTAAGGGTGATTCTAAAGGATTAGGGTTCTTTAGATTACAAGAAACTTCGTGGATTTCTCTAGTCCTATCGACTCAAAAGTGGTAGATTCTTATAATTCAGAGCATCCCCCCATCATCATTCAAAATCCTGATGACACATGCAGATAAGAGCCGTTTTGACTATCTACATGTATGGCCAATTGAAGAATAAATTCCACACAAAAATTCAAGGCAAAAAGAAAAAGAAAGCCTCACCCACCCTTTTTGCTCAAAAGAGAGGAGAGAAAGGAAAACCACACCACTTGCATTACTGATTTATGCAACTCCTTTGGAACCACAACGAGAGTTGCATGACTTCAGATGCCCCAACAGTGGAAAGACAAGGAAAAGAGATGAAAGCCACTCCTTTTGAGGCCTTTGCATTTACTGGGTTTTCCAGCTATAATTTCAAACTGGACAGGGACAAAATAGAAAGAGATGGACCGAGGAGCGTGCACCAGATACCGACCCCAACTCCTCCTTTTCTGGGTATTTCTTATTCCC
The DNA here is from genome assembly GCA_016097545.1 of Eucalyptus victrix. Taxonomy (NCBI): domain Eukaryota; kingdom Viridiplantae; phylum Streptophyta; class Magnoliopsida; order Myrtales; family Myrtaceae; genus Eucalyptus; species Eucalyptus victrix. The sequence goes on from CM027844.1 coordinate 16,097,753, forward strand.
TGCTTCTGGCACCAAACCAATCTTTTGTTAAATCTTTTTGCTCTCTGAGACGGGGCAGACACATGATTTCTAATACTGTGCCATTTCCAAACACATGTTTTGGAGAAAATATTCAGTGGTTAGCAATCACCACGTCATCGTCCTACATGGCGCGCACGAGCCTAGATGGCTCCACTGAAATGTCGACACGTGTTAACTAACTTGGACGGCTGGAAAATGAAAAAGTCTAAAATGTGAGGCTTTCTTTTTCTCTCTCTTCTGTCAGCCGACTGAAAAAAGCCTCGGCAAAAGCAACATTTAATGCTCTTGCCGCTCAAAATCTCTCTCCTCTTTTCAATTTGCAAACATTTCTTTTGCCTTCTCCTTTGTTGAGTTGAGAAGAAAAGACGAAGACACCTTCTCTCTCATTCTCCCGCACGCTTGATGGCTCGCCTCCGCCTCTCCCAAGGCCCTCGTCGGTCGCAGGTGCTGCTAAGATCTACCTCCGGCACGTCGCCCCCCCATGACCCTCGCTTGGTCGCAGCTGCTCGGTCCCGAGCCCCCTTCGCCTCCACCGTCGCCTCCGGAGCCTCATCGGCTGCCACGATTCATCAGACTCCTCTCTCTCTCTCTCTCTCTCTCTCTCTCTCTCTCTCTCTCTCTCCCCCAAGCATGCTCGTGCCGTTCTCTTGAGAACCCTGGCGGTGTCTACTGTGGCTACACCATATCTCTCAGCCTCGGCAACTTATGAGCCTTGGAACATTGCTGTCGGGGAGGACACTCTGAAATCAGAGATTTGTCTTCATCGAGATCACTGCACCCGGAGTCCCTGTAGAAATTGGATAAAAGAAGAAGTCGACTGTGTATGTTAGTGCTGAACATGACTCACGGCCCACTGGACATCAAGCTCTGGCCAGAAGAAGTGCCTAAGGCCGTGAGGAACTTCTTTCAGCTCTGCCTCAAATGTTACTACGACGGCACCATCTTTCACCGCATTGTCGATGACTTCCTTGTTCAGGGTGTCAATTCTTTCCTAGTGGCTCCAGCACAGTTTCCCCCCCTCTCGAAATGGAATTACAGGGATTTTGAGCAATTGGTTGGGTCTGTTAGCATAGAGGGTTTTGTTGCTAGTGATGGCTGATGTGTTAGTGATGTTCTATTGCATTTGTTCATGTGACTAGAGATTGCATTTGTTCTTACTTCAATGTAGGATCTACACAAGTCAATCGTGTATTCTAGGGTGGGGGGAAGAACAACAGATTGGCTTTTAGCTGGGTTTTGCACAAATATATAAGAGATTGTGCTCTAAAGATGGTTCTCTAAAAAGGAAATTATGAATATAGAAATCTGTCATGTACAAAAACTTCAATGTAGGTTTCTATGCTGTCCCTGCTTTTGCTTTCTCTTAACACCATTGATGTTGTGAGCTAGTGATGAGGTTGCTTATTGTTTTCTTTCTTGTGACAGCATATGGCAAGAGTAAATCTTCTTTTCGCACATTTAGTTGTATTTAATCACTGTTTTTAGATAACTAGAGTGTGAAGGCAATCCGAAGGAAGACCGTAGAAACTGGTAGGATGAGGTATCTCTGCATTTTCCCTCGCAGGTTCATGAAACTCTTGCGATCTGATTAATTTATTATCTGAAGATTATGAAGTTTTTAACGTATCTTCAGTTTGGAGTGCACTTGCATTGAAAAGATGGTTAGATCTTTCAATTGGTTTGTGCTAAAGATAGATTTTGTTGTGAGAAAAGGAAATTTCCAACTTGTTTTGTCACTTTGGTCTTTCAGCAACAGGAATATTAAATGAGTGATGAAGTCATGTAGAATCGAACTGTTGTATGGACAATAACTGAGCTTAATTCGCATTGAGTGAAGTCCTTGATCTTAAGATTATGCATGTAGTATTATCATGCTCTTCAACATTGTTTAATTTCTGAATTTGAAGGAATTTGGTTTTCAAACTCATAACCTTGTTTGTACCTCCTGATGGTCGAATAAGCTAATGTCTTGACTATGGGCATTAATGGTTGAAGCTAGCTAGATTTGTGTATTTAAGTTGGATGATCTTGTCAATATATTTCTCCTGCTTAATTAAATTTTATTGGCTCTTTGCTTATAGTACTGAGGAAGCACAATAAGCTAGTTATGCCTACTGTCTGCTTGCAGCTAGGCATTTCAATGTAAAATACCTTTTCCACTTTGTTCTTGTTTAAATGAGGTGTTGCTTTAGCTGATGGATAATGTATGGTGATGGCTGTGGTGATGTATGTGACTATGCCACCAAGATTCAGTTGCCTCTATTACGTGGTTTGCATAAACTGCCTTGTTCTTTTTTACCCAGATTTCTGCTGTCTAATTGCAGTTAGGTCTTCTTCATTGTGGCAAGAGTTGCTGGCTAAGGTGGACAAACAATCTTAGTCCGAACATAAACATGGACCTTTTACTGAAGGGGGAGAAGCTTGTCGGTTAGCTTCATGGAATAGGTCTTCTGAAGCATTTATGGGGAGATCAATCTGCTTCATTGAGAAAGTGGAATTAACTTTGAATTGGTCTTTATCTTTGTACTTGGTATTGAGAAGAAAATATAGCGTGTGCATGATATTGAAAAGGCAATACATTTAAGGAAGAAGGCTTTCTCTATGTTATGCCTACGATTTGAAATTCATGTACCTTGCTAAGCCCGGTGACAAATAGCCAAGATTTGGCTTCGTCTTGTTGTAAGGAGACTGGGATATTGCCAGGTTTGCTTTAAAGGACAGCCATCATTTCCTTTCAACTGGGATGAATTTCTAGTAATCTCCCAGTCAACTTTTAGTGGTAGATACCATACCAAAGCTCAACCCTGGGTGATGCCTAAGAAATTATTAGTTTAGCGCCCCTACAACCCTCTATCGGCATGCAACAGTAATTCATTGGCAAAAAGGTGAGGTGCAATTGCAGGTCTTGACAATTTTCTTGATCTTGCTCTAACTTGAAAACAGAGATGCATTTCTTCGAAGGAAAGGGTCTGTCTCTTTTCATCTATTTATCATTTCGAAGCCACCCTATTTCACTAAGTTTAGAAATGTTGATTGTGTATAGGTAAAATTAAGTCCATGGCTTCTGTTTTAATCTCAACAAGGTCGAATTTGATCTTGTTATATCTTTTGCATAAAAGTCTCAACCTTTTAATAGATTGTGACTTGCATGTTGCATGTCATCATCCGTCTCTTAATTTTTCAAAAGATCTAAGTTGTGCATAATCTAAATGTTAAAGGGAACAGGATAAATTTTTGCCTCCAAATAACCATCTCGCTGCGTACCAAAGATCTCGTGAGATGATACAGGTTGAGAAGGGGCACACTCTCACAGTCAAGATCGCCATAATAGGACTCAACAACTTGCTCCAGTCAAAGAGAGATTAAAGTTATAACTAAGGACAAGGAGGCATTGCAAGAGCATTAATGGCCGACTACCACATCACTAGACAGTTCTAAAACAATGGTAAGCTTAATCTTTGCTCATTCAAAATTGCAAATAATGCCACAATAGATGAAATTTAAACAAAGTATATTAAAGGGCAACTGTATATGCCAAAAGTTCCTAGCGTCTAGATAACTAAATTCTTCAAGTTTACATGATTATGTCCCAAAACTATCATAACAATTAAGCAGAAGCCGGTGCTACGTGCTTCCTTCGCATGGCTTCAGTACCTACATCATCATCAGCTCAATAAATCAGCAAAAAAGCCAAAAAAAAAAAAAATCCATCATCAAGTGCAAAAGATAACATTATCTCCATAGACAATCAAACAAGAGCAAAGCTCATCACCTTCTCTGAAACCACTCCCGAGCTTGTAAGGGACATTGCAGAGATACCCCATCCTACCAGTTTCTGTGGTCTTTCTTTGGGTTGCCTTCACACTCCAGTTATCTAAAAACAATGACAAATTACATGTCAATGTGAGAAAAGAAGATTTGCACTTGTCATATGTTGTCACAAGAAAGTAAACAATAAGTAACCTTATCACTAGCTCACAACATTTATGGCACAAAGAGAAAGCAAAAGCGGGAACATAGAACAAACAACAGGACCTAACCTACATTGAAGAATTTGTAAATGACACGTTTCTATATTCACAATTTCCTTTTCAGAGAACCATCCTTGGAGCACAATGTCTCTTTTATTTGTGCAAAACCCAGCCAAAGTCAATCTTTTGTTCTTCCCTTACCCCAAAGAAGAAAGAATACACTAAATTAAAGCAAGAACTAAGGCAAGCTCTAGTGTCACATGAGCTAATGCAACAGAACAGCAATAACACATCAGCCATCACCAGCAACAATAACTATCAACAAAACCCTCTATGCTAACAGACTAAATCAATTGGTTTTGCTCGAACCCTGCAATTCAATTTCAATAGCGAGAGAAGGGACGTGTGCTGGAACGAGTAGGATCGCCACCTTGAACTGCAAGTAGACAGCATAAATCAGGGTAAAAAAGAACAAGGCGGCTTATGCAGACCACATAATAGAGGAAACTGAAACTTATTGGACACAATCACATACATTACCACAACCATTGCCAATACAATCTCATCCACCAGCTAAGCAACCACCTCATTTGAACAATAACAAAGTAGAAAAGGTATTTTACATTGAAATGCCTAACTGTGAGCAGACAGCAGGTTTGACCAGCTTATTGACAAATATATTGACAAGATCATCCAACTTAAATACACAAATCTAGCTAGCTTCAACCATTAATGCCCACAATCAAGACATTAGCTCATCCAACCATCAAGAAGTATAGACAAGGTTATGAATTTGAAAACCAAATTCCTTTGAATTTAGAAATTAAACAATGTTGAAGAGCATGATAATACTACACACATTATCTTAAGATCAAGGACTTCACTCAAAGCAAATTAAGCTTAATTACTGTTCATACAACAGTTCGATTCTACATGACTTCACCCTCCTTCAGTATTTTCGTTGCCAAAAGGCCAAACTGACAAAATAATTGGATATTTCCTCTTCCCACAACAAAATCTATCTTTAACACAAACCAAATGAAAGATCTAACCAAGTTTTCAATGCGAGTGCACTTCAAACTGAAGATATGTTTAAAACTCCATAGAACACAAACTCAATCCCGAAGAAGCTACTTCACCATCCATTCTTGAGCATTGAATAAGCAATCTCGACCCAATTCACAATTTAGGGACGGGAGCAATTGGCTTAGCCTCGGTAGCCATTTCTGTGAAGCGAAGACGCATAAACACAAATTGCAGGTTGAAATCGAATGCAGAAGGAGCTTGATCGCTCGTCTTAACGTTGCTTTCACATTAATCATAAACTCATCAGAGCGCAAGTTCCAACCACATGTCCAAAAATAAAGCAAGAGGAAGAGAATCGAATCAAAACCAGATCGCGAAAAAGTAAAAAGCCGCTAGATTCATGACGCAATCACAGTAAAATAGGAGTCCACAACTTCTCCGTTCCATTCCAGAAAAATCAAACAAAAACTCAGATCACACAAACATGGAGACAAACCTTCCCCTTCGTCGGCGGCTCCAATACGTACATGGTCGACATCTTCTTCTATCCAAATATTACAGGGACTCTGAGTGCAGTGAACTCGGCGAAGACGAGTCTTTGATTTCGGATAATCCTCCCCGACCGCGATGTTCCAAGGTTTTCTGTAGCTCGGTTGGGGAAAAAGAACACCAAAACGACACCGTCAGCTGCGGGTATCCAAAATGTTCCCAAATGACGAAATCATAGATGGGGTGAGGCATGATGATGAGCTCGTCGGAGGGACGCAATAGGACGGAGACCCAGAAGTTTCCGAGGCTAAGAGAGATGTTGCGGCCATAGTAAACGTCGCTAGGGTTCCCAAAAGATCGGCGCGATGAGGCTCCGGAGGCAATGGCGGAGGCGAAGGGGGCTCAGGACCCAGCAGCTGCGACTGAGCGGGGCTCTTGGGGGAGGCGACGTGCCAAAGACAGACCCAAGCAGTAGTGACCAAAGGTGACTTTGGGGAAGGGGAAGGCGGAGGCGGAGGCAGAGGAGCGCGCAAGAGAAAAGGGAGAGAAGCTTCATCGTTTCTCTTGTCCGAGAAGGCCAAAAAGCTTGAAAATTGAAAAGAGGAGAGAGAGTTTTTAGCGGCAACTCAAAATTCGAGCATTAATTATCGAGTCTCCTCAGTCCTTTTTCAATCGGCTGACAGAAGAGAGAGAAAAAGAAAGCCTCGCATTTTAGACTTTTCCATTTTCCAGCCGTCCAAGTCAATGAACACATGTCGACATTTCAGTGGAGCCATCTAGGCTCGTGCGCGCCACGTAGGACAATGACGTGGTGATTGCTAACCACTGAATATTTTCTCCATGTTTTGTGTCTGTTTATGGTGGAGCAAATGTTTAGATTGGGACCGGTCAGCGATCTTTCCTCTGCTATTTTCCCTGTTTCTGGAAGGGCAGGAGGGATGATGAAAAGTGGAGCAGCCGTCTTGACTAAAGGAAAGGGCAGGAAAAAGAAAATGACCCACGTGAAAAAATTTGTGCCTCGTTGAGGGGGGGAAAAAGAGAGAACGAAAGATTTCTTTTTTACCGCTAATTCGTGCTAATTTTGGATGCATCCTGATTCCAGGCAATGATTGAGACGATCCCGTCGCCCAGGACACGCGGATTCAAAAATTGAATTGAAAGGGCAAGCAAACATATGAGGCTCCTTTGAGTTTTGCTTTTAAAATATATACATTTTTTTTTTTCAAATCTTGTGGTTTTAATAACTTTGACTTTTCTTTAATACAAAACACCATAAAACTAATAAAAAAATATGCAGATATTAATACAGAGATGAACATGAATATTTCACCAGTTTTTGGAAATGAAAAAAAAAGTCAAAACTTCTGGTGAAAAATCATGAGTAACAATAATGACAAAGTGCGACAAAGACCTTAGAACACGAAACTACAATGGAAAGAGAAAAACTCAAAATCAACTTAAATTTCCAATGAATCCTCTACAAGAGAACAAACAAACCAAAAGGACATCTATCTCCCTCCCCCATCTCTCTCCTCTCTCTCTCTCTCTCTCTCTGTTGTTTCTATCTCTTGATGCTATCACACTAGTGAAGAAACAAAATCATACATTCATATTCATGCTCCACCTTTCTGGGTGATCATCTTCTCCATCTCTCATTCTGAATCACTCTCCATGCTTCCCATTGCCTTCAATCCTCTGGGCTTCTGCATCGACAAACACCACCATACATTTTCACATTCAATAGATCAAGATCCAATCAAATTCTAATCACCATGAACAACCCTCCTCCTCCCCCAGTGAAAGAAAAAGAATGTCGTTCTATTTTGGAAGCAGTAGGTAGTGAAAAATGATGAAATAGTTCAGATCTCTTAAAAGGGTACATTTTGATTACATATTTTCTGTTTGCAGAATCTTTTTATCGCTCTTTAGAGAAATCCCATTCATTACTCAATTTTCACTCACTTTCCTTGATTGATGACAGAAATTGGATTTTGAGGCAGTGAGACAATACCATCTGATATTCAGGTAAACGAAAGATAGAAGACAGAACGCAAGTGTACCTTCTTTGAAGCCTTCTTCTCTCGAACCTCGTATCTCTCCTGGGACAAGTCAGAGAGCCAAACACCAGGACTCACCAGCTGCGTACAAAACAGAGAGTCAAATACAGATTCAATCAACAACTCATTTGAGAAAGATAGGATCTTCTACATTCCTATGATAAAACAACTTACAAGCACACTCCTTTGGATCAATTTAGCCCTTTTCTTAGGCCTCTGAGGAAGCTTACACCCTTTCATCGCCATGAAATCCTCTTCCTTCTCCTTGTTGGATAAGGAGAGGAACAATTTGGGCCAGACAACCACCCCTTTGTCGTTCTTCATATTGTGATCCAACAACACCTTCCCATTCTCATCTGCACCCAACGATCCCCTCGTTGTGTAGAACCGGTCTTCCTTCTCCGGCGACGCCTTGCGTTTATTCATGTGCGGCTCCGAGTTCCTACTGATCAATCAGAGTATACCCCGAAAAAATCACCAGTGCGTTGAATTTTGCTCTCTTGATTTTTAATCAAATCTTTACTTGAAAGTTAAAGAGATTTGGACTGATGGAGTAAATTCAGGGTCAAACAGTGTGTAACTGCCAATGTATGACAAACAGTGGTAGATCAAAGGCATCTGCCAAGTGATTCATAAACTTCTGCATCTTCTCACCATTAATTAACAACCTAACACCGTGCCCTAATAGTATTCCCCATAAATACTCATATCAAAAACCAAATAAATAAAAAAAAGGAGAAAATAGGAAAATGGAGATATCCCTCACAATCTTTACAGAAGAAAGACAACAGAACGGCAAGGAGAAACAATGCAAAGGGAAAAACTTTAACAAATTCCAATAAAGCAACAACAACACACCCAGATTTTGGATTTTTTTTCCCCTGTTCTGTTCATTGTTTTAATTTTTTTTTTCCTTTTAATGTTTTTCCGTTTTCCCAGGAGTTATTTTGGCCCTACCTGCTGAGACCTCGGTGAGGTGAGTGGTGGGACGAATCCCTCTTGGTATTGACGACGCCGTTCATGATCTTCTTCTTCCCAAATGAATCAGAAGACAATTTGCTGGTGCTGCTGTTATTGTTGGGGGCGTTGTTGGTGGAGGAGAAATTGTGGTCTTTGTTCTTGACCTTCACACATCTATGCCTCTTCCTATTCCCCCACTGCAACACAAAATCCGGCTCCTTGGCTCTCTGATTCTTCGCTTCCTTCTCCATCATCTGAACAACAGAAAGAAAGAAAAGAGATTTAGAAAGATCCAATACACTAAGACTTCGGAATATCTCCATCGGAAGCCGGAAAAAAAGAGAGGAAATTGCAGCAGCAACCACCAACCTCAAGATCTACAGTCCAGGACCCATCAATGAGATCTCCTGAACATTCACCAGAAGCTGGAACGGGACAAAGGGAGGATCAGGAATGCAGTGGGCAAGAAAATGTCACTCCCAAGAGTCCCTACTGGCGCGCGAGTCAAAGTAGCGAAATTGCTGGCCGAACCCCACTGATTTTCCTCACGAACCCAAGAGAGTATACCCTCTGGAAGGGAAAATAACACGGACCAGGAAGAAGAAGGAGAAGCAGAACAAGGAAAAGCTAGAAGCTTTCGTTGCCCGGCTCCAATGAGTGAAAAATTCAAGATTTTTCCAGGAAAAAGAAGAGAGAGAAAGAGAGAAAGAGAGAGGCGGCAGGGGAAAAAGCAGAGATCAATGCGAGTAGGTTTACTGGGTGGGGGGATGGTTTTTGTGGGGGAGAGAGATCAGCGCTTCAGCGGTCTCTCCTTTGTATTATCTATAAATCTTTCACACTCCCTCCTGTTTCTCTTTCTCTTTCTCTCTCTTGCTTGCTCGCTGTGTTTTTTTTTTTTATGGTTTCGCGGTCCTATTGCGCTTTTTTTCCCCTTGGCAACTGTTCATTATTATTGTTATACCTCTTTAATTCGCATCGTTTTTGCTATTCGCCCGGTAGATACCTGAACTGAAACCAGGTCCGGGCCGTCCGATGAGGGATGGAGGGATGGACGGCCCGATTCGTTTCCCTCCAATTGGTCGAAGGTGGGGGAGGCCCCCTCTCTCTCTCTCTCTCTCTCTCTCTCTCCGTGGGTTCTTTCTTGGAATTTGGGCAGGAAGGGGAGAGGACCCAAGGGCACGTGATGCGGGCTTAGGTCACGTGACTCTGTGTCATCTTTGCCTGAGCGGCATCTGAAAGTGGGGAGAGACGGAGAGAGAGGGCAAAAATCCAAGGGGACCGGAGTGGATGAATCCTTTGGTTGTGCTTCTGATTGCAGTTTTGAGCACCAAGAAGACTAGAAATAAGACCCAAGTGATTGTCATTGCATTATTATGAACACCCTTTCTTGCCCTCGTTGTCAAGGAGACGGGGCCAAAAATAGAGATTGCAAAACCGGAAATCGTGGGACGGCATCGATCCGATTACTTTCCCAGAGTTAGGATCGCGCACTTTATTGTTATCATCATCGAATGATAACAGTATGAAACAGTTTCCTAAAATAGGGTTACCATCTTCGCTAGTTGAAGAACTCCAGATGAGGAAGCATCGGGGGACCGATTTTAACAAAATCAGGCTCAGCAGAGTTTGTAAGAATCTCAGGACACTATCTCTTTGATCCAAGATTCGAAGTATCAATCCTGGAAGGAAGAAGCAGATTATTTATAGACGGCGTCCTGGATGGTGGAAAAAGAAGTAGGTAATTGAACACAGACGATGTGAAGTAGGAAAACGATAGAATTCCTGCATTATATTGCAAACTGAGCACTATACAATATCCACTCTCTCCTACGAGTACAAAACAAACTGCAGCACATCTTTACATTTTTCTAGCTACAGCATTTTCTCAATCTTTTCCCCTCGTGAGGGAAGCGATTTGTGTGAACTATTTGTCATATGCTTTTCAATATTTCCGCCCTTTACAAAATAAATAATCACATTCTCATCTTGAAAAATACTCATTTACAGGGGGACCACGAGAACCCTCGTTGATGCTGGCATGGAGCCAAAAAACTCAAGCAAGATAAGGCTGAGATGGCCTCTGAATTCCAGCTGCACAAGATCAAGTCGACATGTCTTCATAATGGAACTCAAGCTCTACACGAATGACATCTTCCATGGCTGCAATCCTCCAAAATAGTATATCATCTGAGGTTCGAGAAGCCCGTGGGTGATCTTCAAAGCCATTAAGCTTTCTCAAGGTATCTGCTAGACCTGCTGGCACTAAAGACCATAATTTCAGAGGCCGTGTTGTCAAAGTAGAGAACAAGTTAAGGTGACCTAAAACAACCATCTCGCATATTCTTTTAGTAGTCAAGCTTTGTATTTTCTAATAATGGTGAAACTGAAATTGATGTATTAAGAAGCAAAGAGATTAGTCTAAAAGAGCAGAGAGTTTGAACAAGAAAGGTTGTCAAAAAAATAAGATAAACCTGAAAATTCGAGCACGGCTCGTGGTCCCAAAATCTACTTGCAGGTGCAGGCGTTCAAGCCAAGCACGCATGCTTGCAGGGGCTTGTCCTCAGCTCACGGATGAAGCGGCTATGGAAAAGCCACTGATGCAAATTACAAAGCCTCCAGGGTTATTGATGCTTTGGTGAAAACGGATAGAACAAATGGCGCTTCTTCACCAGGATGTATAGTTGTAGGCACAATCGTGTAACCCTTGGGATCAGGATCCAGTACCATCTCACATGAAATCTCTCGTGAATTTACATAATCTGTCCCCCCGACTGATTCATGTAGGTATATGTTATAAGCAGCACGACGACCACGAGTTTTGAGTATCCTCATCCCAATATAAAACATCAATGAATCATGACTAGATTGATAATTTCTGAAACCAGCAGTAGTCCTTGAGAAACTCACACCCTACAAGTCCATGACATCTAAAAGTCAGGTGAAAGACACAAATAGTTAAGAGATGGAAGCAGTCTCACAATAATCAGCAGGGATACCTGAGTCAAGGTAATGAACACATGCATTGGCGATGATGCATCTGGACCATTCGCCCTCAAGCGGAACTGAGGATTTTGATGCCAAGTGTCATAATCCTGGCATCCACCAGCACTGAAACCATGCCACTGGCCATGGACTGAGTAGCGCATCTCTGGAGGATAGACGCGACAGACATAGATGGATCGGAAGTGTATTTGAAAATCTTGCCAAGACATCCAGAAAATTCCTTCTTTTGACTGCTCAAATACAATAATCAGAGACACGGCATGAGAGTTACAGAAAATAAACAACTATGAGATGCCAAACAATTAAAAGCACTCATCAATCGATCATGTCATGCAGTTTTGGAGTTGATAAGCAGATAGAGACAAAGGTAAGAGGGACTCCAGTGAAAGTTTAACCTGCGGAACATGTTTCAGCTTGTGTCTCATCCTATCAGTCCACTCAGGTGACGAATCAGACCAAGGTCCATTCCATTCAACTTCATTGGCCCATGGATTACGAATTTGAACAAGCTTATGACCATCCACCTCTCTTACCTGGACAGCAGTACAAGCAGGCTATTAACTTAAAAAACAACTCTTAGACATCACAGCAATGCCAACCAAGTAACAGAAGATACCTGCAACAATGAGTAAGCATGCCCTTGCACAATGCCACTGGAAGAAATATGAACATCGGAACCTGAAGGACTGCCAGCACCAAGCAAAAATCCTTCTTGTTTAAACCGCAGCAGCTGAGACCACAGCCTACCACTTGCAAGATCAATCTGAGCCTGAGCACTTCTCATGTCGATCTCCTCACCAGCTCCACCTGTAAGGTCTACCAGCGCATCTTGAACAAGCCCACCTTCAAGTGCCTCATAGGAACCATGCAATTTCGCATATGCCTTCTCTAGTATAGATACCCATAGCTCATTGCCCTTCTTACTGGTGGCAAATGCAGGTTTACCCGGAGATTCACAAGGAATCCAATCATCAACAACAACTGGGACCCACTCACCCTAAATGAGATTAAGAAAATAAAGAGTTATACCCACTAGAACTTCATTCAGTAACACCCCCCCCCCCAAAAAAAAAAAAAAAATTAAATAAATAAATAGTGAAACAGCCCATGGAGGATTTCAAAAGGGTAAACCCTACATTAACAGATATAAACATTGAAAAAGATAAAACCAGACCAAAATATTATACATCAGAAAGATAGAACAGGGAATGATCACTCCTGCGCAAGCACTGTCTCCAAGGTGCAAACATTTAAGTGAGTAATGCCTCTTTAACAGTTTAAAGGGCACCTTCTAGTATCATGACAACAAGCAGCCCTACATAACTAGGTCAAAGCCTACTTCCCTCTAGCCACACAGTGCTACAGTAAACCAAAAACATGAGCATAATATTTCTTTTACCCCCAAATAGACCCTCTCATATGACAAGCAAGCATCAAACATAAAACCGGTAGCACTGTCGGTCCCACATAAAGATATCGACCGATAGAATGTTTCAGCACAGCCAGCAGCAAAAGCAATATCGTTATGATAACAAAAAACTCAGTACCTGTATACAGAAGCGAACAGTGTAGATTCCTTCTTCATTATATTCTGGAGTAATAATAACTTCTGATATACGTGAAACTTCGGTTAGGACCGCAACAGCACTCAAGAACCAACAGTCTCCCAACCGGCCCTGTTGAATATCAACCAACATGGTTAAGGAGGAAACTATAAAGTCATAGTTCATCAAAGAGAAACAACTTTCAAGAAAGTAAACAGGACAAAAATTTCAAGGAACCGAGTATTCTAAACTTTGCGTGTTATTTGCAAAAACGAAATACCTGACAAACATCAGATGGATTAGCAGTGCCACAAAACAAGCATGGATGAGAATCCAAGCAGGTCTCTCTCAACATTTCAGTGGGTCTCATCCACTCAGAAACAACCTATTTAGAAGTCAAAATTAGGGTACTATCTGACAGTAACAGAACCATAACTGAACAGTAGCTAATGATGCAATGTCAAAGGAACCTGTCAAATGGAAAAGATACCTGCAACTTTGGAGGGGGATTTCCTGGATCAACAAATAGAGAATTATCATTTGGAGGAAACTCCTGATCAGTAAAATGAGTTTCACCTCTTGCAGCAAGGGCTTCTTTGACAGCCAACTCAACTGACAACATCCGTTGATTAATTTCTTCTTGAGTTTCCATCCTAGGTTTCCTGAACCTCCTAGTAAAAGAATCAACATCAACCACCACCCCATCACGTTCTGGTCGTCTTCTCCTGCCACTTGAATACTGTCCATCCCAGTCTACATCATCCCTATCATACAAATCAACATCGGCCGGGTCGCTTTCCCATCCATCAATCTACGTAGATCATAAGGGGAAGTTAAGACTTACTTATTTACTAAAATAAGATAACACGCCAATGCAAGTAGAACTTACTCTGGAGGGTGAATCTGCCCAATGCCAATTTTCTTCGATAAAATCAATTGTGCTCAGTTCAGTAGAGCCAATGGCAGTATGAAGAGATGCCACCTCATCTTCAGTTAAGCACCTTCCCCAAAGAAAAATGTCCATGATATGCATCTTAGATTCAGCTCCCTCACTGTCTGACCTCCCAATTGCATCCAAACCTATGGGTGGTTTAACCCCAATCCAAACCTCAGTCCCTTGCTCCCATAAACCGTTTCCCACAGGCAATGGCAAACCAGTCTCATAACCATCAAAGCCACCATCCAAATAGCAAGTTGCCTCACCAATTTCAGCATCAATTGTCACGGTTACAATATGCCACCTGAAAAGCAGTTATGAGAAGCAGCCTAGGAAGCAGGAAATGCAGAACTAGTCCAATAATGAAATAAAAATAATTCGAAGTCCTAAATCCAGAAGGGTGGAAACGATTAAAAGAAATTTCAGTATTTAATGACAAACAACCTTCCATCGGTAATACTCGTTGCACCGATACTCCACTCCTTCACCGCTGTATGTCTATCACCTTTGGTTATCAATCTTAGTCCGACTTGTCCAGCTTCAATACCTTGTTCAGATCCAGCCACTAGGATTTCCAAACAAACCTTCTTCTGAAACTCAGTTCCCAGAAGACAAACTGGGCCAGACTCAGGTTGAACCATGGCAGCAACAGAAAAGCTAACTTTACGACTTTGACAGACACTACAATCAATAGGACCACAGTGTCTTCCACTGGATGTTGGTTCGTCGTCAAGTACACATATGGCACCAGCAATCCCTGTCTGTCAGCCCCAAGAGTGGAATATGAGTGAGACTAGTCGTGCTTAACACATAATAATGCTCAAAATTTACAGATTTACATAAGATAGCAATCATGGAAAGGACACAACACAGAGCATCTATTTCACTTTCTGTAGACGTCTTTGTTTACGATCCAATTGATTATTTTCAGCAGAATAAAGTTCTAGTCAGAGAAATAAGGCAGTAACCTATATTTTGTCAACAGAGAGGCACGGCAAAATGCATTTTCAATTAAATGGGCATGGGGGAGGTGATGAAACATGATTGTGTCAGAAAAAGCAAACACTTATCCCAGCTATAAATTAAATGTCAATATGAAGACAGCCTCGAGTATGTGTGAAAATGAACATCTCTGGGCAGCTAAATTTTCTTTTAAAGTGGCAATCAACTTCTGTTAGACAGGAAATATATAGAAAACCATATTTACTGCTTTATAGGCTGCCCATAAATCTCGATCACGATTCAGATGAATTTTAATATTATTGCTTCCTTAAGAAGAATGGAAAGCTGCCATAAGTGACTGAGACAAAACAAGATGCTAGTACCATTAGTATGCATAAAAAAATTGAAGAGAAATATTTGTAGGGGACAAATAAATCACAGACAATGAATAAGTAATGAGCAAAAATGCAAGGAATTGAATAGTCCACAAGATCTTCAAAGGATGCTGGTGTTCTAAGCAATCAACTAAATAGATGAACTGATGGTAAATGAAATAGATAGAATTGGAGCCAGCATAGACTAATGGTACACCTTTTTTTATTTTTATGTCTAAGTAATATGAACCCACAGGCAACAGGCTATCTAAGATATTACTGCATCATAGTAATCACCACATGGAATGAATATAATGGACTAGAAAGGTGGGAAATATGAGTCAGGAAGCTGATGAGCCACACCAAAGGCAAAGACTAGATCGGGTGATTTCTACATAAGTAACAACACAGCATGAGACACCTTCAATTCTTTGCATACACCTCGAACAGTTCTATTACTGAGTGAAATGTCCAGGTAACAATAAGGAAACAAACAAATCAAGAAAAACGAGTAACTGATAATCAAAATATGCATGAGACACCTTCAATTCGATGGATTGGTTTCCCGTGTCACTAACTGTTCCTCGACTATGAATATAATATATGCAGCCAGTGTCTTCATCTGACCATTTTGTCCCTAAATGCCAACTATGTAATGACATTCTCTTCAAAAGCTTCAATTTTGAGCATCTCTACTGTAAAATAGAAGACAATGCGGAAACTACAGCATGTCAAAAAAGGCAAATAAAAGTGTAATCATTACAACCTGGAGTGCTCGTTTAGCCAACTGAGCATTGTGTATCCTACGTGCAATGCTTGCAACCCTTTCTCGTGCAAAAGAATCATCAAGAACAGAATCACCACCAACAGCACGCACGGCTGCAGCCATTGCTGCTGCCTCCCTGCTACCAGCATTAGGAATAGAAGATATGAGAGAAGCTTCTATCTCCTTCCACTTGCGTTCTTCCTTTTCCAAGAGAGCCTTTCTTCTTTCCTTACCCCTCCCCTCCTCCTCGCGTCTCTGCATCAAGATTTCCTCTTCCATTTCCTTTTCCCGAATATAACTAAATCAACAAAAATATGATAAGGAAATGTGGTACACGCACCAAAAGAAAGCAGAAAAAAACTAAAAACAACAAGCATCTAAGCTACCTCTCTTGAATAATTTCAAACTGCCGACGGTCTTCTGGCATCCATTTCTTAATTTTCTTCGCACTGAGGTCAGAAAACCCAATGCTGTCCAGGAAGAGCCTTAAACGAACCTCATCCTACACCACAAATACAAAAAATAATTTCTCCATTCCTTAAGAGAGAGAAAATACATGTAAGAAACGCAGAAAGTAAGTTAAATTTTCAATTACCTGCACTCGTTCTGCCTTTGCAGTCAAACCAAGCAAAAGAAGTAAATAACCACCAAATTTGTCCCACATGTACACCCATTCAGTATCAATAGCCTCTTCCAAAGCCAAAATTCGTGCATGAGCACACATTTCTCTTCTGTGATCAATATCACTAGCCATGTCATGGCAACAAGTCCTATATCTCATCCTATAGAAGAATGACCCGACAACTTGCTCCTCATTTCTTAGACGATCGCGCAACTTCATAACATCAGCTCTGGGAAGCACAAAATTTCCAGCCCTATCGCGCATAACTGTTGGATCACCAACTAAAAGTGCGGCAGAACTGGCAGATCTTTGTGGAGCTGAGTATGTTCCAGATAGAGCATTTCGAGTCTGCAAAATACTCAAAGTAAACAAGACACTCAAAGACAAAACTATACTTGAGACAAAGCACCACTTCACAAAAGTTCCCAAAATCACAACAGAATATACAAGATGAAAATGAGGAATTAACTAACCCACCAATTGAAAAGGATAAAATGACATCTCTCTTCCCACCCCCCCCCCCAATAACCCCCTTCTTCACACCAACAAAAAAATAAAAAATAAATAAAAGACCCAGCGAGACAGACATGCAAAACCAGTCTTCGAATCAGACAAAAGAAGCAATTACCCCAATTAGGAAAAAAACAGCATGCAGCAAAGAGTAAGAATAAGGAACTTTGAAATCCCTGGCCATCACACACCAACAAGCCATTCGTAACTCGTCGCATGAGTAACAGAACAACACAGCTGGTCCACACACTAGTCTAGTTTGGGAACATTTGCAACCAGGCAAACATGTTCACGTACAGGCATATCAGCACTTAGACATGCACAAGTACATATCCCACTGCCCACCCATGCTATGCAGGTGTCTCCAATGTATACATGAATGCAGACACTGCAACTATGAGACAGCTAAAATTTATCTATCATCTAGAATCAGGATGTCATTCCATCCCCCGGCAAAGAAACATCAGTCATGAAAGCACACAGTCTATGTGCACTAGAAAATCGTCAAATACATGTTATATACAATTATGGTGATGCATCATCCTGAATACACAAACTGCAGCACATGACTGCAGTGGGGACACTGCCCTCTAGTTAATTGCAGAGTTACACAGAAAGAACTCATCAGACACACAGCAAAAGCAAGCAATCAACAAAAATAAATTACAAGATCAACTTTTAGGGTGAAAAAGAAAAAGAAGCAAATTGTTAAATTTTTGTCTGCAAATATGGTGCACATGCGTGACAAGCAAAAGAACTTGAATTTTAACCAGAAGACATAACTGAAAACCTGTGAATCGAAGATCCCATCCTTACATACCTTAGTAGCAGATCTAGCAATTGCTTGAACAACTGTTTCCTTACTAAGGAAGTGCACTGCATCTTCCATCATCTGAACATGGAAGTAAAAAAGTGGATGATCAATCAAAGATTTGTAAAAGGCAGTGGAAGCAATAATACACATTATTGACAAATGAAAGACCTTGTTCAGTACCAATGACATCCAAAGTCCTAATGCAAAATGACGATAAGGAAAAGTAATTGAATTATAGCATGCAAGTTATAGTCAGAAATAAATTGTAGTGCAGCTATTACCAGACAAGACAAATGGACAAACCTCGAGAGTTAAGCATGGACGAGAAACGGCAAAACCAAAGGCAATTACGAGGGTAATTGCAGAAACAGCAGCACCAGCAAATGGAGGATAAATTTTCAAACTAGCAACGACACCCCATCCTTCAATTGCCAATGCAACCCCATAAAGCACAAGAAATGCAGCACTGCAATATTTTGTACATCAAAATAGACATTAAGAAACCAATTAATACATGTTAGGAACATGGGATACAGAAGTAAACTGTGAACCGTTAAATGACAGACAAACCTGACATTCTTTCCACAGTCTGCATGAGCGTCATAAACATACACTGGCAGCACTCTAGGGGAGTACACTACAATGGGCGGTGAAAGAAGAACCTGCCAAAAAGCTCATTTTGTATTTAAGGAGAAAGGGAATCCAAGATACTAAAGGTCTGGATTGGGATATGGTGAAATGTAAATAAGCATAAGATTACAAGACCAACTCACTGTGAGTGCTCTTCCACCAAGAAGAAAGAGAAACGAGAAGTAACCCACAGATGCTCCAACAAATGGTTTATCTGATAATACATAGAAATTTCACTAGCATCATTATACACGTCCAGATTTGACAATAAGAAGAAACCTCTTAACCAAAACCAAGTATTATGGGGACAAGATAAATTAGTTCTGAGCTCACCATTAAACCAGCCAACGAGGAAAGCAGCCAAAGCCAAAAGGAAAGCGAGGAAACACACAATTAACATCTGCATCCTAGTCAAGTAGAAGTTGTTCGAAGCCCAGTGATGGATAACACCAATGGCCAGTACAACAAGAAGGAGAACTAACAGAAATGCCACCCCAATCTGTCCAATTCCACAAAAATACAGGATGATAAATCATTCTTACACCCAAAAGAGTAAAAGCAAAAGGAAATGAACTTACCATCCAAGGTGTGATTACAATTATGACAGCTGATATTGCACCAAGCAGGAGGAGGAGTCCAATACTAACAAACACATATACACCACGAGAAAGCTTCCAGCCATCATCTTTCCTGGAAATTGTACAAATCTAATTGAGCATACTGCGGCAACCCATCATAAAATCTAGTATTGCCAATGGTTACAAGCGATTTAAAATTTTCAATTGAGTTAGCTACCAGATAGAAGACCGCAAAGCTAACTCACCATTTGTACAATCCTGAAGAAAGTGATAGCAGAGCAGGAAAGCACACCAAAGGAAGTAAAGCAGCAAGAAAATCCCCCTTCCTTGGAACTTGGTCGCCTCTGGATTTAATTACCTCAAAGTAGGAGACACCACAGAAGGCCACCAGGACAGCTGCAAGTTTGAGAGGACAAAAGCAATAATCAAGTTTAGAGCATCCCTGACTATAAAGCCACCATAAATGCACCTGTGGCTGCATGCTAAGCACAAAGTTAAAGGAAGGGGGAAATACCTTTGAATATCCCAACACATATAGCAGAGAAAAGGGTGAAACGATATGTAGCAAACCAAGAAACAATGGGCAGCACACCAGTAACAACTAAAGCAATTGCAGATGCCATGGCCCATCCAAGGTAATAAGATGAGGCATAAGGAGAACTGAAGCTTTTCTCATCATAAGTCAAACTCTTGTACCCTAAATCCTCCAATGGCTTTGCAGACACAATTGCACCAAGAGCGACCACAGCCAGTGAAAACAATGATGCACAAATAACAAGAACCACTCCCTGTGAATGGCAACAGCTGAGGAACTTAGATTGAGAATTTTACCACTAAAATCCAGATATAAATAATGTAAAAGCATATATATACATTTAATCCAAAACAGATTAGCATCTGGTCTCCATCAAAAAAATAAAAATTGAGACAGAAGTGAATTACTTGTCCTTGAAAGGTAGCCAGCAACTTAATATAGCAGCAAACAGAGAGCAGAAATTCAGAATAGCAACTTCACATAGCTGATAACAAAGAGCAGAAACTAGAAATTGTAGGAATATAAAGTAACTGAACAAAACAATACCACCCCCACCCAACAAATTCAACATAATATGAATATGCTAATCTTGCCATACTTTAACCATTTCAAGCTCAGTGATACAAGCACTGACAGGTATGAGATTGGATTGGACATGTATTACGAAAGAGTTAAAAGGATATTATAACACGGTAAAATTAACGACTTCTAGACAGATAATTCAACTATAAGTAGAGATATAGAAACCAAGCCCAAGTACACACCTCCTTCTTCCCACGAGTAATGTTGCTTTCAGGGTGATCTGCAGAGTGGACTCGTGGTACGCAAAACTGGTAGCCATTAAGTATCCATAAGGGAATTCCAACAGAAAGGCATGCTACCATAAGAGGTACGGTCAAGGACAATCCAAGAAGAACTGACGACTTGCTGCAACCATACAAAACGTCTAAAATGCATTAGCAGCCATTAAGATCACTCAGTCACTGAAAACTAGCAAGAAGTAATAACAACATTAGGAAATACACACATGGATAAGGAAACATGGTCGATAGTCATCTGATTCATGTCTAGTTATTTGGCAAGCACTCTATAACTTGTGTGACCTTTCCATATGATCTCACTTTTAGCATTAATGTATCACACATACTAGTAAGTCAAAAATCCTACACAAACAGGCCATTACATACTTCCTAAAATAAGTTCAGATTATTCCCAATTAAGAAACTTGAATCAGATAACTGTTGTAGAATCTAGATTACAAATTAAAAATAACAGCACCCTGTCCATAACCGCAACCTGTCCATAACCACGATACACACATGGCAAACAACAGAGACCAATACATCACTTCTTCTAGGATGAAAGTTTCTTGTTATATGTAATACCTTGAACTATACATTCATTTCCATGAAAGAGAGGTGAACTATCATTTCTAGCTTGCAAATATTGACAATGTGTAGAAAGTCAAACACGAAGATGACTGTTGTAGTACCACGTGCATACCTCAGAAATGAAAGCAGCAACCCAACGCAAGTACTGAGGAGCCAGGCAATAAAACCATACTGGGGAAAAACAAATGTCCATGAGAAAAAACCAGCAATTATTGTAAAGTATTGAAGAGATACATGCAGAAAATTCATAGACTGACAACCGACATTAACATAAAAATAGCGCAAAACACTGTAAGTATGCCAGTCAACAGAAACAATCTCTAGTTCAGCACTCAATAACAAGCTAAAGTACATGGATACAGAAAATTCTAGAGACAATATGCAGTAGATAAAAAGCACTATAGCAATAATCAAGTCAAAACCAGTCAGAGATAAAGCAAAAGTCATTCACAATAGTCCACATGCCCAAATTCAACCGAACATGATTCAGTAATAATTCAACTTCTTGGACATGTACCTTCCGAGGTTTAGATGTCATAGCCATATCTTCTGCTTTAAGGGAGCGAAGGAAAGCCATTATAGAACAGACAACGAGAGACAAAAGCAAAACAGCAATCCCAAACTCGAACTGCAAAGCAGAAGCAAGATTAGATAATCATGATTTAGAGTAATGCAGAGATAGAATGTCAGGCTTTTTGAGTTATTATCCAGAATCAGAATCATTAATTAGTATTTTGAGTTAGACACATGTGTGCATATACATCTGCATGGACAGCATATATTTTGAACGAATATAAGTCCTTCCCTTCCTACCTGCTGGTGCGAGGTATCTATCATCGTGATAGTCTTTGGACGAAAAACTGCAACCACAATAGTCTCAAGGATGAAGATAAAACTAAATATGAGCCATGCCCTCTGAGGAGTGCCAGCTACATGATGCAAAAGTAAGCGAGAAAGCTGAAGCCATTTTTCAAGCCCACGAAGCCTTAGTTCTTCTGACAAAGAAACGCGATTTGGCAAAACATTGTCAACACTATTTGAGTCAACGACGTCTGTATTATCACGGTGATCTCTATCTGCATCCAGACTACTCCTCTGTAATAATGCCAAGATTGTCGGATCCAACTTTTCTTTTAACATCACTGCAAAATTAGGATCCAATCCTTTATCCTGCAATAAGCTAGTCAATTCTATATCACCTTGTCGTCCACACTTTTTTAACATTGAGGTGATCCTAGGGTCATTTAATCTTTCCTGGAGTGCAAAAGCTATATTCATATCCAGAGTTCGTTGATTTGCAGAAGACGTGCTGGATTCACAACCTTGGCTGTCAAGACCACCACTTGAACAAACCATCAGGGAGCTGTTATGGTCAAGATGCTTATCAGCAAAACAAGTTACTGTCTCTGGTTCTTGAATGACTGAGCGGCAAGAGCTACTCCTCAACGCAACACTAGGTCTTCCACTATCCATGCTCTTGTCACTCACAATACCCTCCCGAGAGCTAGCAGTGCGACACAAGAAGGGGTTATTCCAGCTGCTTGCATCAACGGTACTTTGACCGAAAACCCTGGAATTGGGTTCAAGATGTCCTGCTTCGGCACTACTACTGCGTTTGATGCTGGAACCACATCCTTCTGACGAACTGGATGAACTGTTCTGCTCCTTCCTTCGAAAGCCCTCCCTCAAGCGAATTACCGTGCTCTGCAATGCATCTCTGCGTGCTGCTGATGGATTTGCTACTGATAGATGTCGAGAAACAAAAGCACCTAACAGCATAGAAGCTACGACAGCATAACTGATACAGTGTCCTATGTACCTGAAATGAGGAATCATTGACAGCTATAAGAAAAAATGTCACCCACAAACTAAAGGACTAATAAGAATTGCTTAATCTCATTACTCAAACTAACCAGAAATGAACTCCAAAACAAATAAAGAAAACTCGAGATGCGCCGGCAATTAAAAGAACCAAAACACGGCTCTCCAGAAGCTGAAACACATACAAGCAAGCCCCAATGTTCCAATCTGAAAAAAATAAAGATGTACATAAGACTGAATTTGCTGAATAGACAATCAAGCAAGTGAGAATAACTGGACTGCACTCAGCTACAAAAGAGAAGAGTCAGACAGAATACCAAGGATTATTACAGCTGCTGATGTAATTACTCCAAGCCAACGCGCATCTTTTGCAGTCAAACCATACAGGACAGAGTACACAATCAATACGATTATAGAGCCAACATAAAGAAATCCAAGATGTGAAGCCCTACAAGAATGCAGCAACATAAGAAAACAATTGGAAACAAGTTAGAATAAGGTAAAAGATCAGGTTAGTATCAATCGTTTCACCACCTGATAAGAAAGTGCATCTGATTTAAAAACAGAAGGAACCCCGAAAGCAACTGAATCCTCTATACAGAAAAGAGGGAGAGCAAGTTTAACAAGCTCTTTGAAAAACGATAATATTGACAACCACTCCAAAATAAATATCCAAATCATCATATTGAAATCCAAGTTCATGAAAAATGTGCCTTAGTGCTCACAATGAAGTGAGCAGATATTCCCACAAAGGATGGCAAGGAGATAGTGAGCATAGTTCTTCACCATGCAGGGAAAATGCTATATAGTTTTTACTTGAATCTTGAAAAAACCTATAAAGGTGTGAAATGAAACACAAATAACAGCATAAGATATCATTAACTTGCCTCCTAGACTGCCGAAAGTACAACTCATTAGGATCAGGTGGGTCTGGTAAACATGTAACAGGGCCCACTTCAATGCAATCTGAATACGCAAATCTATAAGCTTTACGTACATACTCGTCCACATTTAAGCCATTTCCTGCAGGTAATGATTGCCAGAACGTTACAATATAAAACATATATTGCAAACAACTGCCTCATTTGATGACATTACACTATCAGTGAGTTAACAACTCCAGATTCTTAACTATTTTAGCAAAAAAGAATTTGCAAAGCTCACCATTGAACACTATTCGGCATACAAAAAGCATGTTGATTGCCAAGGCAACTGCCGATACACCAAAAAAGAAACCCGATGGTGAATACTGCTCCGATGCCCTTAAACTAGCTGTAACATAGACAGCACAAAGCTCATATGCGCAAAGTAGGGAAACCGCCAAAAGGAGAAGAATAGCAACAGCCCCTGTAATTAGAGAAATAAGAACATCAATATGGCATCAAAATTTATCATTAATCATTTCTACCATTTTTTCACTTTTTATTAATACGCAATGTCTTAATGCTAAAATTAATAAACAGAAACTATAATTCCAAAGAGCACGCAATCACAAACACAGAGCAAAAGTTTTAATCATCTCCAATCAATCAGTAGGGCATCCTCCGATTCCAATATTTTAAGGTCCTATTTCTAACAGAAAATCCTAGCGCTTTCCCTTGAATGTGATGGACGCTACCTTCATGGAAACTTCATTCAGCTATTTAAAAGATCAGGCTATAAACAATTAAGAAATATTCAACATACTAATCGGTTGTGTACTTGGAAGAAGAAAAAATGAA
Source organism: Eucalyptus victrix (assembly GCA_016097545.1). Classification (NCBI taxonomy): domain Eukaryota; kingdom Viridiplantae; phylum Streptophyta; class Magnoliopsida; order Myrtales; family Myrtaceae; genus Eucalyptus; species Eucalyptus victrix. Next base: position 16,122,465 of record CM027844.1, read on the forward strand.
TCCTTTGCATCATCAATTATATGTCTACATTTCAGTATCTCCTTCCGATTGCAACAGCATTTCTTTCTATCCTTGTTTCTATCCCTATGTATCTTCCTCGTCTTGATATTTCATAAACTTCAAAGATTTTCTTCTAAACAGCAAATCAGTTTGATGGCTTTACAAATGCCCCCAACAATCCCAGTTTTATTTCAATCATATTGTTAATTTAGGCTACTTTCACACAATTACCACATATATCTCTCCCAATGCAGCATTTTTTGAACTTTATATGAATGGTATCCTAAGCCAGTAAAACATTTAAGTCGACAAAGCATAGCCGAATGGCAGTTCACAAAGTCCCGCTCTGTGTTATATGGCTGGCCAAAAACTACTACACCAAAGCATAGAGTTTAAGCCAAACCATCCATCTGTAATTGTATTAATAAAGGAGTCTCTCATCAAAACCCCTTTGTGCTCTACTGCTTCAAGACGAGGGAAATATGGAAAACAGCAAAACAAATCCACTCTTGCTAAGAGGAATCTTATTTCATGCCATGCCCAAATCTCCTAGCTCAATTCAGCACTCTAGAAGCATATGGCGTAGTATAATCTGTGACATCCCAGAGCAACTTAGCAGGATATGAGAAGTCTATCCTCTTTCTTCGTGCAAGAAGAAAAAGAAATATATGTATCCTGAATCTATACGTGATCTGCATGCAAATAGCTGAAAAAAAAGAGAAGGTAGTTGTTCAAATAGTTTAGAGATAGGCATCAACACACTCAGGGCCCTGTCATTAACTCAGATTTGAACAATTGGGAGGTCTGTGGTAAGTTTTATCTATTTGAATAGTTTCTTCTGGAAGTGAAAAGAATGAGATACTATGTTATGGAAGTGTCTAAAAACTTCAATGTGCAATTATTTCTAATGTACAGATTGCAAAGTGGCAATTAACATTTCCTTCTTAACATTTCCTACTTTGGGGTAAGCCAGCAATTAACATTTCCTTCTTAACCTAGACAACATGCTTGGGCAAGAATCCTGTGAATGAAAACCTGATTCTTCAAAATTCACCATGGGATCCTGGAGCTGCTTCATAAAGAAGTCGGTCTACTTTTTTCCTTTTAAAGATGGCCTATGCAGTGCTATACCAACAAATTGCAAAGACCCCTACTTTATAGATTAAGTGGCAACAGAAATATCGATATTAGGAGAGTTATGGGGTACCCTTCCTCCAAGTGATCTGTAGAATTTATGGGTAGAGGAAATAAGAGCAGCTTCAAAGATTAAGAATCAACAGTTTCTAGTCTATTGGCTGCTATTCACAGATCACAAAAATCATGCATTTGTTATCGCTAAATAAAACATCTACTTCTTGTCAAATTGCAGTTGTTGTAGAAAGGTTTAAATCTTCCCTGTACCATCCCTTTTTTTAACTTAGCAAGGAAACTCAAGGAAGTCTTACTTCCAACACAAGTCAACAATAATTGTCAAAGCTCATCAAAAAGATTCCCTATAAAGACGTGTCTTCACGAATTATCCAGAAAAAGAGTTGTCCACTACCTTTCTCCAAAAAAAGAGAAATCCTCTCTTTCACCAATCAGATGACTCCCATCAAACTAGAAAAAGAACAAGCCCTATTTTAGATCAGCTTTGAAAAATCAACATACCATCTACCATCTTACCCTTTCCCCACACCACACTAATTCCCCTCGCTAAATCCTCCTTTATCATAGCAGCATCAAAGAACATTCAATTATGTTGCAACATTCTGTTAATTGAAATCAGTCGATTCTCTCTCACTCTGCTCATTGTCAAGTTCAATTATTCCAAGGTTTACCTGTTTCAAAACCTAAAATGATTGTGTCATGATAGACTATAAATCAAACAACTAACAAGCATGGTAATTTTTGGAATTGCACTATGTTTGGGAAAAGGAGGAGGAACATGGGGGAAATAAAAATCTGGGTGAAAGATGAGGAAAATTTTAAAATTTGTGAGAAGAAATGGAGGAAAAATTTAAATTATGTCCCCCCCCCCCAAAAGAAATATATATATATATATTTTCTTCCCTCCATCTCCCAAACATAGGATTAAAGTCCTAAACTATACTTCAAACATGTAATGAAAAATTATAGATGCGAAAAGTCCTAACAGGATAGCAGTCTCCAATCTAGTAGAGATTCTTGAATTGGACTCACCACATATCTACCACTTATCAAATAATCTCGCATAATGAGGCCTTCTCTTGGCACAAAAAGAGCATCAAGACCCTTACAAAAGCTTAGGAAACCAGCCCACCAAAGAACCAAGTATATGATACAAACACAGTAGACAGTTGAAATTTTAAAACACCAATCCCTAGAAGGCCTAACTTTATCAGTGGTATAATTTGAGAAAGCAATACAAAGTGAGGGAACATACTTGAACTTTGCCACTGCGTTCTCCACCAAAGCATGATCGAATAAAATGCCAACAGGAGGGCAGTGCCAGCCATAATTATGGCAAGACCAATCAAATCTTGTCCCAGTATCCAAATCAACCAGCATCCCCATGTGATAAGCACAGCCACCGGAGAAATGACAATCACCCAAGCAGAGATGGAAAGAAAATCGCATAGCCTGCCCAGCCGAGGTCCTTGTAGAACAGCAGGCCATTTCCTGGCAAATATCCAGCTGAAAAAAGGGCCAAACCGACTGATGTAAGTGCAAACACAAAGATAATATAGGAGAGCCTTTGAAAACACGGAAACACCTTTTAGTAATTAAATAAAGATGGCTTTCCACGCTAAACTTGGTGGTGCAGAAATATCATTGCTAGGGGACAGTATCTGATGAACCTTATTGACAATACAAGCTTTACCTATTCGTTGGTTAAATCAGTCAGCGCCCTGTTGGTGCCATTTTGCAATATTAATTCGTTTACTTATAGAAGACCAATAAGTACAATAAAACACCAATATGTACCATTTCTCTGAAAGAGTTTGACAAATAATGTAAAGAGTTACATGCAAAAACCAATCCTACCCAAAGTATATTTGGTGCTCCTAAAATAGTGAACAACATGACATTCATGTATGAGGGGTACAACCGATCAAAGCTTGCAAACATTTCTCCAGAAGCAAATAAATAGGACAACTATGCTCCGTAACAAGTAGAGGGGAACAAATTGAGTTCTTCAGTTACTTCTGCATTTGATGCATCTTAAATTGTCTAAGCATTAAATTCATCTCTTCAATGCATGTCTCCTAGATAATATCCCAGACTGAGCGGTATTCTATTTGTTAGAACATGTATGAAAGACCTCAAGTCCATTAAAGATTGAAAATCTACTCCTCTCAGTATCTTGCAGAATACTCATGGGAAAAACAGAAGATTACCGCACAGACAAGTCTCATTCTTTCTGCCCTAAAGCACGAAGTATCACTTTTTTTTTTTTTTTTTTTTTAAGTGCACTCAGTCGAAAGATTAAGTTTCCCAACCTATCCTGTATGACATGACCACCATTATAATCCTCCCAGTGCGCTCATTTGCTGATATTTTCCAGTAAGGTACTTAATGATCCAAAAACAGGGAGCAGCATCCAAAAGGATACAATACAGAGTGTCAGGCTGCCTCTTGTTCGACTGCATACATTCCATCATTTGTTCGTTCAATATAAATAACACCAAATACAATGCTTTTTTGGGAAAAATGGCAAATGCAAAACCTGACCAACAATCTATTTCCAAATTTTCCTTGAAATGCACACCCCCCCCCAAAAAAAAAAAAAAAAAAAAAAAATTCCTACACAAAGTCTTCCAACTCCCATCCATGGGGGAAGAGATGAAGATATGCCAAGGAAATGCAGGCAATGGCATGGCATGCACTGTCCAGCCAATAAGTCAGCAAATGAGAGGCAAAAAAATAGTCTAATAGGAAATGGGACAATGATATCAAGTCTTCAGAAAAATTTTGGTAAAACTTGTCCTCAAATCACGTTGTAATCTAATAGAAACCAAAGCCCAGGGCAAGTCCCCTTCATTGCATTCCATAAGGATTAGGAGTAGGCACAATCAAAATAGTTTAGATCTCCTATAAACATTCTGCACATTCCTGCTTGTTTTTCTCCTTGAGTCTCAATTCTTTCACAAGTGTCATTTTCAAGTGGCCAGCAGATTTTTCATGTGATCTGGGTTTCAATAACAAAGTTTAAGATGTTACCCAGTCATTAGATCCCCACCTATCTAGTGAATGTAAATGCAAACCTCCATGGTAACTCACAGACACAAACACAAGTGTATGCAAATGCACAACAGGGAGTACATATCTGCACATGCAACATGAAAAGGAAGAACCTGCCTTCTCAGGTTCACTCATAGCCATCAAAAGTCGATACATATCAGATTCGGTCATCGAAATGGCCAGATGCTAACTAAATCAGAATCAAAGGCAGCGATTTAAAGCCTCAGAATTCACAATCGATTATGCTAGGGACATGATTATAAACATTAGACTAACATAACAAGGACAATGATGGCAGGACTAGGCTCATTTCCAAGAAAAGCAGGCTCATTAACTGACACATAAGAAGAACAACGATGCAGGACTAGGCTCATTTCCAAGAAAAGCAGGCGCCAATGGCATACTCAAAGATTACCAAAATCATCAATCCACCAAAGAAAAAGACCATGAAAAACGATCGAGCTCACCTGTATATCCGCCAGGGCCGCCAATTGACAGACCATAGTATCGAAAAAGAACCCGAACCCAAAACCGCGAAAAGGGTTCCCAAATCACGCAGGGCAACAACAACTCCCGCTCGTCCCCCTCCATGGCTTCACTACCTCAACTGCTCCAAAAAAGAAAAAAACCCACCTCCATCAGAAACGCGGAAGCACCATCGCAATCGACGAAACTCTCAAAACGAAAATCCAAGCTCCAAACCCTAGCGAAGCAAACCCCCGACCCGGCCCGCCACGCTCGAAGCGAGCCGGATTCTCTTTGCTCGGGTTTCACTTTACCAGCAGCTCAAGCGAAGCGGAGAGGAGGAATGCGAGCATACCATCACGGCGACATCCCGGCCCGGGTCCCCGCGCGCCCGGATTCTGGAAGCGGAACCCGACTAACCCGACCCGAATCCGGGCACCAAAGATGGGGGAAAGTCCCGGCGGTGGCGGTGGGGGTGGGGGGGGGGCGGCGCGAGGTTCCTCCGGGAAAGCCTGCGAGTCCCCGGCGCCGACGAAGGAGGGGGGGGGGGGGGCGAGCTAGGGTTTGGGGGATTGAGCGAGGCGGGGGGCCCTTCGTCAACAATGGCTTCCTTCTCCGATGGTGCGGTTCAGCTGAGGAGGAGAGGAGAGAAGGTAGAGAGAGAGAGAGAGACAGAGAGAAGATCAAAACCCTACTCTCTCTGTGTGAACTGTGCAAAGTAAAAAAGACAACTTTTTTTTTTCTTTCAGAGAGAGAATGTCTTTGCCAAGGAGGAGGAGGAGGAAAATGAAAAAGAAAAATGATGATGATAAATAATAATAATAATAATAAAATATTTTAAAAAATTAAAGAAAAGAGGGGTGAGAGGGGACCATGGAAAAGTAATTAAAAAAAATTATAAAGCCATTTCTGGACGTCCGGTAAGGGATTCGAGCCCCCCCAGCCCAGTCGCGGGTGGCGCGCGTGGGAGGCACGGCCCAATCGGCGTCCCCCGGGATCAATCAGTAGCTTCCAGGGGGGCAGGACTGGAGGAGTGTCAGTGAAAATGATGTGTAAAATTGTTGTTTACCTGCGGTTTGAGTGGATCAAGCTTCCTTCTTTTCTAGCTTTTTTTTACCTGAAATTGAATGAGTCTTTCTTTAAACTAATTTACTAATCCTTGAAATTAGGGTTAAAATAGAGTGTTGTTTATGGTAAGGGATTGACCTTTTTCATGCAAACTAATGCATATTTAGTTATTTTCTCGCCCGGTATTTTATGCTCTTCGTTAACAATAAATGTCGAAGATGACCGCGAGACTGATTTGACTGAAGAGTGATAGGTCCAACGTGAAAACCGACCCCGGATAACTAATCTTAGATATGTTTAAAAGACAAACTAAATTTTAGGTAATTCGTTATGAGTTACCAAATTGGGAATTTCAGTAATGAGAAAAATGAATTTTTGATAAATGTGTCATGAGATATTTATTTAGGATTTTCAATGGTCTTTTACCTCGAAAAAGTATGGAAGCAAAGTCAAATAAAAGAATCCGACTATTTCACCATCCCATTGATCTAACCACCGTGAGGACCGACCCCAGATAATTTTTGCTGGCTTTGTGCATTTAAACCTTCATAGCTCTAGAGAGGAAGACATTCTGTGCACGACGTAATTAATTGCAACGCATTTAAACTCAATAATTGAAATGGGGTTAAAGTACTTATCCAGATCCGGATCCGGCTGGAGGGAAGACCATGACCCAAATCAATGCCCAAACACATTTTCCTTTTTCATTTAAATTCAAATTCAATTATGGGTCAAGTTGTCTTTTTCTCTTTCCCTTTCTTTTTTTAATGTTTCATGGGGTCAAATTGTCTTTTGCCTTTGGAAAGGGGGCAGTTTCTTGACTTTGGCTTGAGAGAATTTTGAAAAATGGGTCTATTTCTTTTCGTTTATTTTTTTTTATTTCTCTCTCTGTATTTCCTGATTAGAAAAGGACTTCTAATCAGGAAGAATTTGTCACAAGACTAGTAATTCCCTTTTCCTTTTTCTTTTTTTTTTTTTTTGGGTGAGGTGGGGAGCAGGGCATGATGGCAGGCTGCAGAGAAAATGGTGTCCTATTATGCAAACTTGACTAATCGGCAGGGACTATAGTACCAAATGCATGGGGGCCAAAAGAAAACGGGCTGCAGAGGTTATATAGTCCACTATCACTCATGGCAAAACTGAGGAAGATGTGATGTTGCAGCATGGGAACCAAGGTACTGCTGGAACTGTGTTTTTTTCTGTTTGAAATTGGTTGAATTTGTGGGACAATAATTCCGATGTTGAGTTGGAAGGAGGGAGCGAGAGAGATACCAATGTCAGTGCAGGTCAAAAAGACAAAAGAAAGAGAGAAAAGAGAAGAGAGGAAAAGATGCAATTGATATATCGGGATTTTGACTATCGCCCTATAATGTTCCACTAATTTGATTAGTCTATATAGATTAAGATTCTCTAGTCTCGGGGCATTAGAGAGAAGAGCATTGTAACCAACATCCAAGTTAGGGATTAATTTTAAAAAAAAAAGATTGTGGAGACTATATATTGTGATATTGCACATGGAAAGGCCAAATTATACATCTTGGGTGGACTTGGAAAAAATTTAGCATCAAGTCCACAAGGCTGAGGTGCTTTCAAAAGGGGTCCTAGTTGACATCATGAGTTATGAAAAGATATATCAAGAAGAATTAGATTTGTATCTTTTGTTAGATTATTATTCAATCAAATGGATTCCTTCTCAATAATTAATTCTCATTTCAACACACACTTTCTCAAATAGGAAAAGGGTTCAAAATTATTCTGCTCAATAAAATGATTATGCTAGTATTCCAAAATGATTTTTAAGACCAACAGCTATATCTTCTTCCTCAACCAAACACTTACCAAAAACCCTATTTCATAGTGGAATTCTCCTCCCCTTTTCTAGTTATGGAGAGGGTACGTTAGTCACCCAATATATGATGAAGTTCTCTCCGGCTTTCATCACATGAAGGGTCTGTTCTATCTCAATCCCTTTTGTTAATTACTAAGAAAAAGGTAAGGTGTAAATATCATTGAGATGTTACCAAAAGTATGTTTTGTAACGACCTAAATTGACTAGAGTGGAGCATCAACAGGATAAGAGGTTTCAAACAAGACGTGGCTCCTTGTAGCCTTTCAAGATAGCGAAAGAACGGAAATGAACTGAATTACACCCTAAACACGGGAAAGAGTGCTCTGAATTATATATATGTGAAACTGAAATTAACTAATAAAACACATTTTAACTCCAAATGTTGAGCTTTATCAAGTGAGAACACTATCAAGATGAGTAACCCCTTTTTTTCGTGTGTGTGTGTGGCAAAGGACAAAACCATCACTTGGTATGAAACATGCTAAGATAACAATAGCTTGAGTGAATTAACGTAGATACATAAGAGTGGAACCCCTCTAGTAGGTGGATTCTTCAAGAACCAACCACATGGTAGCTTGTGGACCTATAACCGACTCCAACGAGAGCAAGGAATGATCTTTAGGGCAAGGGGACTCGAAAAAGGTTGTAGCTCTTAACAAGCTTCAAGGATACTGAAGGGAATGGGAATAAATCAAACTACATACAGAGTAAGGAGAGAGCGTTCTTGGGTTATATATGTGAAATTGGGATTTTTTTTTTTTTGTGGAATGGAAATTGGAATTAATTCAAAATTACTATCTTTTGGCATGATGATGGTTGTGTTTGGTTCAGCTTAGAGGAAATGCAAAGTCATTTCCCCAGAGCTCTTAGGCTCAAGTGCATTCTGCTCAAAAGAAGAGTGTTTGGTTAGTGACTTTTGATGTAATTTTTTGCATAGTAGTTTGAAATTTAAAAAAGAGAAAAGAAAAAAAAAGGCATTTTTCGTCTCCTTCATTGAAGAGAGGGCTAGGCTTGCAGCATCTCTCTCCCATCCATTATTTCTCTGCAAATCCTCAATCTGAAAGCCCCAATCCATCAAAACCCTAACCCTCCCGCGTTGGCTACCGTGCAATACATGAGATTGATCATGCCACACTAGACAATGGGCCACCAAGGTTTTGTGTCCTCAAGGCAACCTAGATCTGACCCTTTGACAATCGGCTCCATCCAAGCAAGAGCCGCAAAGGATGCGTGACACTAAGCGAGGCAACACCAAGGTCATGCAACCTCAGCAACTCCTATTGAAAGGTTGTAGAAGACGAATGATGTTGCAATTGAACCTATGTGAATTCGATGTTGATCCTTAACCTATGAAATCTCAACTTGGGTGACCAAAAATTTCGACCTTGGTGATCAACAACTTGACTTCAACTACTCAACAATTAGCGAGCACAAAGACAGTGGGGTTTTTTTTTTTTTTTTTTTGAACATCAAAGACAGTGGGTTAAAGAAGTGAATAAAAATGATCAAAGAAGATGAACAGTACTATTTTAGGGCAAAAGTGGAATATATTATTATCAGTATGGGTAATATTGAAAAGGAAAAAAAGGAAGTCATCAAACCCCATAACAACATTCTAAAAATGTTAAAAGCCCAAACCAAGGTTTTGCCAAGGCCGGTATTTGGCTAAAGAGGTCCCAAAAAGATTTGCCAAACACCCTTGATATCTTCTAGTATCGAAGAAGCTCCAATATTTGGTTATGAATATCATTTTCTAATTTTATCTTCACATTAAGGCTGTGTTTGATCATCTAGACTTTTAACTAGGATTTGAATGGATAAAATAAAATATGAAATAATAAAATCGGTTATTTTCATGTTCTATCATATCCATTATTTGGTTTGAACAGCACGTTGATACAAATGAACACAAATTTACATATTAATTAGAAAAGTAGCTCATTGCAACATTCTAGAATTGTGAGTTTGATTATGACAAGAAATATAAATGCACTTCAACAACATCGATGAGGTAGATCAATCATTGAACCTTAAATCTAATAAAAGAGAGAAAACATGATTATTCACCTTCACGATTACAAAAAGTATAGTGTTTTGACTCTCTCGCCAGTTTCATACAAAATCACAGAAAATGAGGTGTTTTACTACTTTCATGAAATTTTTACTTGAACCATGGAGCTAGGAGGAGAAGAAGCTTCGACTTTGAATTTTCCGCCATTTTCCTGGAGTTTTGATGTAAATAAAAAAGCTATGGAGAAGTTGTGAAGTTTCAACATGAACTAGAGATAAAGAAGGAGAAGGAGACAAAGGGAATTAGAAAAGTGCGTTTCAAGTTGAATTTGCTCATTTAAAATTAAGGTTCTTCCATTTCATTTTTATTTACTTATTTTTTAATTATTTTTCCACACTCTAATTTATTTCTTTTTTATTCCCTTCCATTATTCTTAATGAAAATTTATTATAAAATAAATTGTACAATAAATATATATGTATAAATGGGATATGTATTATAGAATGAAAGAAAATGTATAAATAAAAATAGGTATAAGTAACAATAAAAATCGTCCATTTTTTTTGTTCATTATTTTGAATTTTAGTTCTTATATTAGAATCCCAATTTATTTTATATTTAATTAATTATTTTAGTTTTAAATTTAAGAAGTTTGTTATTCAAGAAAAATAACACTCATACCATAAATACAATAAATTTGATCCTGCGTTTAACTTCTACCCAACATAAGAGTTTGTTTTATGAATAAGACTTTGTGAGTTTACAAGTGATGATGAACAGATATTAAATTTCCGTAGTTAATATGGGAAATCCCAAAATATTAGTATTGTATTATTTGTACTATAATTCTATAATTATACGTGACAATTGTTAAGTTATAATGATTTACGTATAAATGATGCCATGTGATGGGCACCTTTGCCACAACCAAATCGCTAAAAAACGAACTCGCTTATATAAGTATGTGTGTAAAACTCTAGGAAAATAGAGATGTTTACTGTTTAAGACGAGTATTTACAAAGTTGAAAGGACATGAACTCATATGATTCCTACATGAGATAATATGGCTTTGTGTAGCCTAATACGGTTTGAGTAAATTGTTGTGAGAATGAGTATGAAATACCCATTATGATATGGCTTGAGGAGAATGTCATTACTGATGTAGGGGACACTTGTGATGGAAGAGCTGAGATGTCATAAAGATATGTTTATGATTTTGTCCTCCATGAGTCAGTGGCGATGATATCTCATTAGTTGAATCAATCTAGACTATCGATGAGCAAAAGATAAATGCTCACTTGATTAGATTGGTGAGTTACTACATAGTATTTGCACATCATGAGATTAGTATGTTCATTTGTGTACACTTGACTGTCAAACTAAATATTAGCTCATGGTATTTACTATGGCAACAAGATCATGGTCATTTATATATAACCGAAAAATCATGTTAATTTAAATGAATTTAGAGAATATATGGATCTCCCTATTGACATGAATATGTGATATTACTCGATGATTGGTACGGTATTATTGTGCTCTCAGGTCAAGTGGAGAGTATATATCTTACTTTAGACTTAGGTTTCTCATTTATTGAGGTTAGGTTGTCCAAAAATATTTAATAGATTAATTTAGGAACATCTAGATTAGCATTTCCCAAAATCTCTTTTAATGACTGGATCAGCATGCGCAACAAAAGTTTGGGTGTGTATTTTGTACTTGGGATTTCCATTATGCACGGTAACAAAAAATTGTGTACATCATTTGTAGGACTTATTGGTTCCCAATCCATTCTAATTCCAAGGTGGAATTGAGAACCCGACCAGCATGACCGGTTTCCAAATTCCAGGATTGGGAACTCAACCAACTGGTCTAGTCTAGTTCGGTGGAACCGGTAAAGTTATTGTTTTTGATCAAAAATAAATGAAAAATGGGAGAAATTTGGAGAAATTATGATTTTTTTCTTAAGAAATTTAAATATATATAATTAACTAGTCCGGTCCAGTTCCCACCTTGGAATCGAGAATCGGACCAACCGGCCATTGGTTCCAAAAAAGCGAGAACCAGGAACCGGACCACCCTCTTTGGCAACCGCCCAAAACCGACCGCTCTAGTCCAATTCAAGCAATTCTCGATGCACACCCCTAATCATTTGGTGCTCAATTGTTAATTCATTCGAAACTTAAATTATATAAAAAATTGAGGTGCCTTGACAAGAAAATTCAATAATCCATATTCAAATCGGCCCGTGCCCGAAATAGCCCGACCTCGAAATATTAATCATTCGGTCATCTAAACCTAGCCTGACTCAAAAACTAAGAAAATCGAATATTAAATGGTTCCAACCCGCTGAACTCATGCAAGCCCAAATTTAAATCTAGGTTGTATTAGTTCAAATGACTTGTAAGTGAATCTGATCTGTAATCGCATTTAATCCAATTGAAATTAGTCCTTCTCATCCACTTGCCAGCTTTACTGAAACATAAATGTAGATATACTTACGTATGATCTATTCAAAACTAGTAAGTGAGAACCCAAAACAAGTAATGGTCCAAGTGGAACCCAAACCACTTTTCCTATTGTCCAAGAGAAGCAAATCAAGCCGTCGATTGGGTAGCAAAAACTTATCGCCTCAAAACTCTATTTCCTGAATTGGTTATCTGCACAACCACAATCTCTTTGGAGTATTTTATGTTCTAAATCCAATCTATCGTTTACTTGTAAACCTTGCTTTATGAATGAATGAACGAACTATTTCAGAAAAAGAAAAAAAAAAAAAAAGCAGAACCCGGTTGCTCGGAATCCAACTTGACTAGACATCGATATTTCTGTAAGCCGGAATTACATGTATTCATAGGCAAGTCGAAACTGATTCGATCCATTCATTTGCTTGCTGCTACTCATCGTTGTCGGGAAAGGGTTCGCCGCCCTCTCCGCCACTACCTATTTTGCCCCTCACCCCTTCATCTCTCCGTTTATGCCCTTTTTCTTTGTAAAGATTTTGGCCTTTTTTTGTGCTACACCCGGCTGTCGCTACATCAACACTATATGTGGAAAAGATAAACGGAAAATCAACCAAAAAAGAAGGTCACGTCGATTATTCATCCTAGAAAAGCTGATGGATTTGAGGAAGGACTAAAGCAGGAGACAGTGACAAATTTTGTGATCCGTGAAATGAAAGTTTCGAGATTCGAATGCATTCCTGCGATAAATTTTAGGGTTCCAGCTATGATTGTTCTAAAAAATTATCGAAAATAGATTTGTTTTTCACTTGTGATGTCAATTTCAGTCGAAAGGCATCTATATACAATAATGGAGACATTCAAAATTTGAAAACCAGAATGAGAATAGTCGGATCTATTGTCTCAATTTATTATGGAAAACAGTGAAAACCAAAAGCAAAGAAAACCACTTGCTTTCTCCCAGCAGCAGCCACTACTGAAGCAAGATAACACCAGAACACTTTCATAGAAAAAAACAGCCAACCAAATTGGCCAAAACTAGAATTATTTATATTCTTAGAGTTAATCAAAGAACAAGATTAAACTTTAGGGATTAATATGTATGCCGTCTGGTTTATTCCAGCAGACCAGCAGAGCGAACCGATTATCTCGCTAAATATCGAAATCGGGTACATAGTTTGACAGGTTTTTGAGCATTCAGATTCATGCTTAAAGCACGAGGACAGTTCATAATGTCTAAAGAGGTACAGAGCATTATTTAGCTCCTCGCCCTCAATAACATCGACCCTCTTCTGACGCTACCCATCATCAGCATCCGCATTGAAATTCCCACGTGTGTTGATTTTGGCTCAACGTGCTATGCATGGCACGGAAAGCTCTTCTAGAGACAGAAGCTCAGAACCTATCACATCCACACTACCTGTTCATTTTCTAAATTTTTTATTTCATTATCTCGAGTCAAGCTTTACTGCACTCGTATTGTGATTGCAGTGGGATACATATATTTTTTTTTTTATCAAATCCTAGAAAATACATTAGATAAGTAATTAAATCGAAGATCTTCATCAATCCCTCGGACAGTTAATATTATTCATGCTCTAGCAAATCCCTTCTTCTAAAGGCTCAGACAATCATGAGCACTGGTACTACCTGCTAGATGCATTGAACCAAATTAGTGAATGCTCAATCAAGGGACTACATTATTAAGGCAAAATGGAGGCCAACTAAAGGTCAATTGCTACCATCTTCACAACCATATCCCGCACACCCTAGTATAGGCAGGTGGCTGAGAGTGACGTGAAGTGGACAAATTCATAAAAAGTCTTCGTACAAATCCATTCAACTTTAGGACACTTTGGGGCCAAGGAATCTTGGAGTTGGGCGCCTCCAGAACATCAACCGGAATAGTGGCGTTTTAGCTTTGAGCATTTTGAAATCCATGGGGTGCTGTTCAGCAATAAAGAAATAGCTAAAAAGAGATCTTTGGGTGCTGGGTTGATGTCTAAGTTGGTAGTTTTTGTTGTTTGCGACCGTGTGAGTGCTGTCCTTTTGAAAAGGAGATGCAATGGGGATAAGATCTGTCATCCACTCACGTCCAGCTTTCCTCCACACACTTTCCTTGAGAAGAATACGAACCTTCAAAAGAAAACAAAAGAAGACATCACAGATTTGACAGCTTTTTAGGAGATTTGGCAAATTGCAAGAGGAACATAGCATTCTTGAAAATTCACAAAATGGGAAAGGCTGGATCATGGAGCCAAATGAGAGAGGATGGTTCATTCCATTCATTCATTGACAAACCACTCGAAGGGAAGGAGCAAACAAACAAATAGAATACAAGGAGTATTCAAGGGCCTATTTCTCTTAAGGCTTTCAGAAACTTTTGGCCAACCCCACTAAAGACCCACTTACATGGAGAGAAAATATTCTAAGTGAAAATACAGTAGAGTCAAAACTTTCCCACTACAGAAAGGTGAAGACATGTTCCTAGGAGACCCACCCTAAAAAAGGACCAAGAAAGGGGTATACAGAAGAGAGAGAGAGAGAGAGAGAGAGAGAGGAGGGACATTGACACTAAGGGTCGAATGATACATAGGGAAATAGAAAAAGGAGGATTTTGGGGACTTCTAATGGTCATGGACAATTAGGGTTTTTGCCAGGACCCCCGTAGTAAAAGTAGTGGCCCCAATCGCCGTTATCGCCGGTTTGGACGTCGTAACAGTTGGATTGCTCAGTGAAGGTGCCAATCCCCTTAGGAGCCTTGAGGTTGTTGGAGCTGTCAACGACTTGAATGTTCCTGAAATAGCTGGCCTTCCCGAACCCTTCTTCAGGAAAACGGCCGCTTCCCATTTGAGTTGATGTGTGTTCACCGTCAGGTTCCGAGTTCACGACCTCACCTCCCCACTCGATCATTGAAGCGCTTTCTGCCAAGTATGAGAAGAGGAAAGATGGCCAGTAACCAAGGACGTAGTCATTCCCAAACTGCATCCACCAGTGGCCTTCTTTTGGATCCTATTGGAAATTTCATGTAACTTCAATTACTAACAGAGGCTAAATAAACATGAAGAAAGTGTAGGTAAAGTTTCATACAGCAACTAGAACATGTTGATATGACTCATAATCCTGTACTATCTTTATTATAGTCCTTGCAAAAAACTAGAATACTCCCTATAGGTAAATAAACAACACACCCGGCATGAGGACTACACAAAAGACAACTCCGACTGGAGATCACGTTTGGTGGTACTACCTCCATTTTCTTTTATGAAATTTCCGAGAAATTGACCTACAGTCAGTTGCAGCTATTTAATAGGTCAAAATCGTTGCCATTTTTGACTTTACCTTCCAGATGAGTATACTGATGTCATATTGAGAATTCCGGAAAGCAGAAACAGGGGAGATGCTCGCTCCCATTGCTATTTGATTGTTGATTTGAATGAAACCAGAGCAGAGGAGGTTATAGCAACCCGTGGCTTGATATGCATCGCTCTGTAAAACAATTGGAGTTGAGTAAGCCGAAGGTAATAAAAACACCAGATGCAGCAAATGGACCAATGTCTGCAAAGGTTTACCGTCCAGTAGGTGAATAATCTCGTGTTGTTATCACCATATAGATCTGGACTGACCTGTACACATTAGTAAAGGTTTTAAACAACTGCATAACCAAAATTTTCAGTTCCAACAAGCATCAATGGAAAATCTATGAATTTTGACATTACCTGCCACCCGGCCTCGATGCTATTCAGATCTTCACCAAATGAACCTCCCAATAGCCAGAGCTGAGATAAGCTGAACTCATTGGACTGTTGAATTTTTGGTTCCCAAACATTTATGGTTGCTTTTGCTCCATAGTATTTGTCTCCCTCAACATAAGCTATCGCATGCTGAATGCTCCAAAGAGAAACAAACCAAAAAAGATTAATTAACAAGATCAATGACAAATAATCCACATCAAAAGGCAAGAAAAGGAAAAAGGCTGAAAAGCTACTTCATTTTCTTTTCCACAGAGAGAGAGAGAGAGAGAGAGAGAGAGAGAGAGAGAGAGAGAGAGAGAGAGAGAAGAACAAATGCTTTACCTGATGACCGCTCTGATTGATGAGATTAGGGTCAGCGGACCTGGGTTTTGGGATACTTCTGCGCTTCTTCCTTCCATATCTCTTAACAGAGCTTGCTCTCAGGACATCATCTTCCTTGGTCCTCCTTATGGGGATGGTGTTCTCAGGGCATTTCCCATTCACGTGCCACGACTGATTAATGGGGTTTGCCCTTTCTTTGGTGCTTGTGGCCGCTTTGTTCTCATCAAACAGGCCTTCAGGATGATAGTTAGGTCTCATCTGGTGAAGCAAACAGAACCCAGAAAGACAGATCAAAAAGGGATGATGGTAAAAATTAGGAAAGAGAGAAGTAAAAAAATAAAAGAAAAGACGCAAAAAAATATTTAAAAAAAAAAAAAAAAAAAAAAACAGAGAGAAATCTGCAAGAAAATGTAAATGCACCTGGATTTTGTGGTCTTTGAGGTAAGGGTGATCAAAGGCCGGTTGATCAGATATGTGGACACAGTCTATAACATCCCCATCTGGACTCTGAAGCACATTACAAAATATATAAGATCAAAAACATGAAACCCCATGTCCATTAGAAAACAGTTGTAGAAAAGAAGCATTTATCACAGCTTTAAAAGGTGGTACAAGTGAGTTAAATTTTTGCAGTTCAGTCCTATCTAGAGAAACCAAGTACATTATTATTTCATCATGCTCATCCAAGCTTCTAAAAGGGCCAGATAGACATCATTTCCAGACTGTGCTTTCACATTCAGAAGACTCAGGAGTCAGTATATTATTGGAGCTCCAGCACCAAGATCCCAACTGACCCAGAAAAGCTTTTTAGCTATACGATGAAGAAGGCACCCATTTGCTTCATTCTTTAGTCTGCAGTCAATTTTAATTAGGTAACCGAAAAGAAAAAGACAATCTCTTTTAAATGAGGATGTCATGATTTTGTCAGACCCAAGAAATAGGAGGTGAGCGTTCATACTCACTCAAAACCTCTTTCAAATCCAAGGAAAAGCATTTCTTATTCCAATCACTCAAATTTCATTTCTGAAAAAAATATGAAGCCGCTGAATTTGTGCAACCAAAAACAAAGAGCTTGCGATTTCCCTTCCCTTTTTCTCACTGTCCCCCATTTTTTTCCGCAGCGACCAAACACTCAAAAGCAGTTAAAGCAAGACCTGAAAGAGACTTTACAAATGGGGGAAAACAAAAAAAGAAAAAGAAAAGATAGAGCACGGCGAAAACCTGAATGCTTTTGACAGCAGGCTTGTTCAAGCGCCTCAAGTGCTTCTGAACATCGAGCGTCTGCTTCGACCAGAACCCAACCGGGCAGCGCCGGACAGAGAGATCAAGCTCCACAAGCACACAATCACTGCCAGACCTCTTCTTCTCTCGCCCATTTTTTCTTGAACCAAACCTCTCCTCGAAAAAAAAAAAAAAAAACCCAGAAAGAGAAGCACCCTGGAATCACCAAAGACACTACACACCAAGGAGCTCAGCGTAGCTCAGAGCAGCTCAAGCTCGCACCACATCACCAGCCAAGAAACAATGAACTTGGCTACTCTCCCTCCCCAGCTAGCTCTCTCTCTCTCTCTCTCTCTCTCTCTCTGCTTATCCTGCGCACCCCCCTCACCACGGGGCCTTAAGCCAAGAGTTTCTCTCAGTGGGGAACGCCCTGCCTCCACAAAAATCCAATAAATATTTTTGCCCACTTCCCCTCTCTCTCTAAAAACGCTCTCTCTCTCTCTCTCTCTCTCTCTTTCTATGTGGAAAAGCTCACTTTTTTCTTGTCATGTTCTCGCCCTCTCTCTCTCTCTCTCTCTCTCTCTCCCCTTGCCTTTTCATTAATTAATAAATCTGCCCACCACCCCCTCTCCCTCTGCCATTCCGGGGGGGCGTTGAAGTTCCTATTTTTTTTATCCACACTGTTACGCGACCCGGGAAGGGGTAGAAACGGAAAAGAGGGAGGAGGTGGGGGGGAAATGGCGGACGTGGGTTTCGGAGGGAGTGCGTTTTTCGGTACAGCGGCCCGACGTGGGTGGGTGGGAAAGCGACTCGCTCGGTGACTCCGCTGCTCCGTTCGTCGCTCGTCGGGCGTCGTGCGGAGAGATTCAGGCAGACAGAGACACAGCATCGTCCCTTGTCGTTTAGGGAAGGGGTCTCTCCAGTGTCCTCCTCCCTTTCGAGAAACCCCAGATGACTCCTCCCTGCTTTTCCCATTCTGCCCCTCCCTCCTCGAGTTCAAAAATTGACCCTAGTTTTTCCACTGCTCTCTAGTTTAGTCTAATTTGCACCCCTTTTACTATTGATTTAATAGCACAAATGACCCCAAATTATGCTCGATATGATACAAATGCCGTAAACTTTTTCGGCATTATTAAAAATCTCAAACTATATCCATCGAACATTTTTATGCCATCACAAACCTCAAACTTAATATACCTAAAATGGAATTGAAATAGTACATGTATAAGTTTGGGTATTTTTGTGGCATAAAAAAAGTTGAGGATTTTGTGTTATATTGGGAAAAATGCACCATTTTTTTATAATACAAAAAAATTTGGGATATTTATATCATAGCTTGGATTTTTTTATGATATTCCCCTTTACTTTTTTAACTTTTCATCTTTTTTTTTTTTGAAAACTTTTCATCTTTTGACGCTTAAAAGGGTGCAGCAATTTTAGCTTTGAAAACTTCAACAAACTTTTTTACTTTTTCATGAAAACATTGAAAAATTATTTAACTTCAATAAATTTATGAATAATCTGAAGTAAATTTACTTTTCAATACAAACATATATTAAAAAACTCAAAGTGTATGAGTCGCCAAGTCCTTAAAAAACAAACGAAGCAAATAATAATCGCTCCAAATCACTTTCAAATTTGAGCCTTCTTCAATATGAAACATCTTAAATCTTTAGAGATTCAAAGGCAAAATTATAATGTAACTTTTTTTAATTAACAAAATGAAATCAATCTTGCCTGTAATCTCTCTCTCTTTTTGTTATTGTAATAGGCATTTGTGAATCTCCCCAAACATTTCTTCTTTTCAGATCTTAGAACGAGACAAACAAAAAAAGTGAGTTAATTACTGGCAAATCAATTCAGATCGAAAGTTCGAGCAAACAGATAAGTTCTTCGATTACAATTTTCTTTGCATTTTTTTTTTTTATTTTGGGGTGGCAGTTGAAGAAAAAATTGAAAGTGACTAACCCAGAGGCAAACTCATCATTAAATAGTTGATCTCCATGCTGAGTTTGGTGGGGCTTCTTATTCTATTTATGAATAATTACCTCCCGTTTCTCCCCATCAAATGAAGGAATCCCATGTAAAAATTTTCCCATCAACCAAACGAAGTAAAAATAAATAAATAAAATAAAATAAACAACTAACCAATTTCATATTTTTCAGCAGAGTAATCAATGAAACTGGGAGAATCGCTTAGACCATTCAGGCAACGTGGAGTCTCTTCCACGATAATGTTTTTTTTTTTCATGTCGCCCTAGACAAAGATTCTTCTGTTTTGATCGCATTATGCAGTTTTCTAAGCACCATTTTTTTTGTTTTTTGTTTTTTGGGTTCTGGGTTTTCTGTCATTTTTCAATATTTAAAAAAAGGATGGTGAGTCGGGATGACAAATTTCAGAATCTTACCATTATAATACTGAAGATTATTAAAAAGTCGAAAAGACAACGGTCAAAAATTTTTTCGGGGGGACTCTGGAAGGTCACAATTTCCCAAGCTGATTAAATAATTCGATTGGCTTACTACATCATTTAATAATTTTAATAAAACTACTGAATCTTTTTATCATTTATGTTTTTTTTTATTTTTTTTTTCAGTTTTTTTTTTGGCGAGAGTGGATCCCATCATATTGCTGCCAACCGGCAGCAGGGGGGAGGGCTTCACAGCAGAGCGCACAGCATTCATATGCACCACATATAATGTGCAAATAATTAAATATTCGGTTCAGCGTTCTATTATTGACCACATTGAGAAAGGAACTAATTATAAAAAAAATCCGTGATCCCATTTGGAAAAAAGGCACTTTTTTTTCCTACCTTACATTGAAGATCTCTCCGATTCGGAGCATATCTTCGAGTCTGCTTTATCACATTGAAAACTTGTCGATGAAATATATTTTCGAAAAATTCATCAACAGAAAAGGTAAAATCTTTCTACCGTCTTCGTTTCCGGATTTGAATTGAACGATGATCGCTCCAAATATGACGCATTATTAGCATAGAAAAGTTTGAAGAGATTACGTGAGTAGACATTTTGTGAAGCTCAAGTCTTTTCCTTTATGGGGACATTAACCAAAGCAAGCATTTGGCAATTTCAAAACAATAAATTTGGGGTGAGTAGACATTTTGTGAAGCTCGGGTCTTGTCCTTTCTGGGGACATTAACCAAAGCAAAGCATTTGGTGATCTATGGAGAATTTCAGTCGTAAAGGACATCACTCTTGCTCTAGCTTTTTCTTTATGGGGACTTAACCAAAACCATTTGGCAATTTCAAAACAATAAAAAAAACAGTTTACAGCTCAGGTCTTTTCCTTTTTGGGGACATTAACCAAAGCAAGCATTTGGTAATTTCAGAACGATACATGTGGTGGTCTATGGCGAAATTTCAGTCGCATAGGACATCATTCTTGCTTTAGCTTTTCGCTTTCTTGGCTAAAAAACGCAGTCTCGCGCGACTTCAAGTCCGGTTCAATATTTACTCAGCAAACAAAAATTATCTACACATTGTTGATTCCACTTTTTTAAGAATCAAAGACAATGCCTATGGTTGGTTCCCGATCTTACCATGGATCCACACTTGTCCCTAGTACAAATGACACAAACATTAACAAACTAGAATCGATATATTCTTTGTTTATTTTGTAATCCATCAAATCACAAAAATAATGAAGAGAATAGAAAATAAATTATGTAAGATACTATAAACGATTTCATTTTCCTTGAACACAATGAATATTAGTATTACCAAAGTATGTTCAAGAAATCGTAGATAATAGTTACAGAGAAAAAAATAGACAAGACTTATAAAAAATGAATTGATGAGAAATAGAAAATAGGAAATATAAAAAAAAAGGGAAAATGATTTTCTTCTTGTTAGAAAATAAAGTTTTTTCCTTGATCTAAGCTTGTTATTTTCAATCTAGAAGAAACATACAATATGTTGATTGAGTAGTTTTCCATCATTCAAATATTGAAAAGTTTGAAAATAATTTCTTGAAAAATGATTTTTAATGAACAAGTTCACCCTTTGAAATTCTATTTACTAAATGCTAAGATCATTACATTGCAATCTCTAATGAGATCATAGATATTTTTTGTACAAATTTGAGGATGGGCATTGAACTTCACACCTCCGTTTTTAAGGCTTGAATTGGGAAAGCATCCTGCATATCAGGATGAAAAAAAAAATCTAGGTACCATAAAAAAAAATACATATCATATGCTACACACAAGTTTGAATTTTTTAGTATGTGCAATAGATTTTGACCTACATGAGAAATTGACCCCATTAATTTTTTGAAGTTTTGACACCATTGAATTTTCGAACAGCGGATTAAATCCAAATGAAACTCGATAACGCCTATCAAATAAATGTAAAAATATTGCACATGCTCGACTATTTAAATGCTTGAATGTAAGCAAAAAATTATGAAACTTTAATCTTTTGATCCAAAGATATTTCATTTTCGTGCAATTATAGTGTCCACCTCTCAATTGCATTAAATTTGGAGGGCCATTCTTGAAAGTGACTCCAAAGATATTTTTTAGTTACTTTAGATTTATTTAGAATACTGTTTACTCACATAGCAAGAATTGCGAACCGCGATTAGTTCATCTTCTCAGTTCTCTAACAGTTATCTATATTTAATTTACTTAAAGTACCCGTACTCAACTTAAAATTGGCGCTTTAATTTTTTTTTTTGGCTCAGTTATGAAATTATTAACAAAATAACATGGTCATGGAACAAGTTGCATCGTCAAGATGATAGACGCAATTTGTCTTTCATTCATCGAAGTTCAACGTTACACTTGCTCGTTATTGCCCTAGCTGGCATAAAGCTATTTGAAAACTCAATTTAATTGGTCAATTAACAATTATTGGTCTATAAAGCTCTCTTTATTGCTCCTCCGCTGTATGGATGGATGTCTCCCTAATAATTGTCACCCAGCAACTTGAAATGGGTTAGATCCCGCCATCAGAAAGTCAAATGATATCTTTTTTACATAGTTCAACAAATGATATCTCTTTTTTTACATAGTTCATTTCAAATTGAATATCGCATTCAACCCATTCATCTTTGCTTTTTTTGCTTCGAGTCGGATTAAGTGGACCCAATAAATCACAACTGTTGATATCGTGAGTCCCACATAAGTCTTACATGTAGATCTCATGATATTGACCATCGCCGTCCATGGAATCCACAGGACTTGGGTCAACGGAAATATATAAATCTAGCATTGTGCGGAACCATCTCATTTTTCATTATAAATATAATAAGATAATTTTAAAACATAATTAATGGAGACCTTGGAGCTGAAGAGAAAGAAAGTTAACCTTCATATCTGGAGTGGCTATGACTTTATTGGTGAAATAAAGAACCGCTCGTGAGATGGACTGTAAATTACACATCGCCCCCAAAAGTGTTTCAGGGTTTTTGCATGTCCACCGTCATTTCAATCTACACAATTTGCCCCACGAATTTAATAAATCAATAAAATGCGCTTCCTTGCGTTTCCTCTCACCAACTTTTGTTTGAAGCATCTAACTACGTGGCTGACTACCGAGGTCAATTGCGACATAAGCACGTGCATATGAAGACTTGAAAGAATAATTCAAAAAATTATATTGCATAAGAGAACATGCTAAAGTTTCGGCGAGAATTTTACTGCACCTAGGTCAAATGCATATTGATATGTAGTTCTGAAATATATAATCAAGTGGCCTCTGTTTTTTTTTTTTCTCTCACATATATAGATGATAGACGATCAGTATGCACTAAACAACCAATCATGTGCAGTCGTGTGATATGCGAAGAATATTGGCTGGAGCCAACCAAAGGGGGCACGTTGCCGCCGATTTCAAAAAGTCGGGGGGGGGGGGGCAAATTGCAAAAAACGAAACGTCGGGAGCAAATTGCTCCAATCCCAGAAACTCAGGGGGCGAAGTATAATTCCGCCCCCCGCAAGGACCGCTGAAGAAAGGAAGTAATAAAGCAAGCTAGAAGCCATCGATTGCAAGACAGGGTGGCAGGACCGTAAATTCGGTCACATCCGCGGGTGAAAAAGAGAGCAAAGCCACAGAAAGTTCTTCACGCGCGCGCGTCGACGACCACCTCGGAATGGCCAAAGGAGGAGGGAGGGAAAAGGGGGGGAGGTGGGGCCCACCAAGTAGCCGTTGGGGAGCTTGCTAACCTCACCCGCGGGTCATCCTTTCCGGGCTCGGGTCACGGCCGCGGGTGACCGACGACGAGCTACGAGACAACGGAACCGACGGTGGCGCTTGCGTCGTCGCTCGCGGGCGTTACATCACGGCCGTCCGTACAGCCACCATGCATCGCCGCTCGCGGGCGTTACATCACGACCGTCCGCACAGCCACCAGCTCGCGCGGGCCCCACAGTGCCTTGTGTTTTTAACAGAAAAATAACTATAACCCCCTGCGAGCAATAACAGGCATTTTATTGATTTTTGCGAAATTGGCGGATGAAAATTCAAAATGTCAACAAGAAATGTCAATGTGATCAATTTCATCTACATTCTTTTCACCATTTTTTTTAATCTATTGATTTTTCACGCCAAAATTGATTTTTTTTTTTAAGTTTTAAAAATTATAGATCGTCTTGTGATATTAAAAAATACTAAATATATCTATGCATGGCAACATTAAACCAATAAATAAAGAAGAAGAAGCAAATCTCAAACTCTTAAATATAGCAATAAATGTCAATGACGAGGTGATGACTCGAGAAGCTATGAATAATATTAAAAAAATGCATCAATTATCTAAAAAGGAATGGCATAAGGTAATTTGGCATTTCGTTGACCTATTGCATCATTTATTTTGAAAGTGCTTTTCACGAATAGATTGATATCGTGAATGAAATCACACCACAAAACAAATATAGTGAAACAGTCTTGCCATCAAATCAAGTAAGATGGTGAACAATATGAACGTGCTTGGGAGTGATTATCTTTAATATCGAATTTAATTTAGCAACAAGCACATCGATTTCTTTATAATTTTGTAAATATACAAGGATAACATTATCATAATTTTAAGGGTTAATATCTTGAAAAATTCAAAATCAGTACACGTGTAATAAATTTACAAAAATTTATTGTTTTTAATTATGAAAAATTTCAAATCGGTACATTTATGACAAATTTACTTTGATCGATCATAAAAAACCCTAAACTGGTACATTTATAACAAATTTACCAAAAACTAATTTATTCGACCGCAAAAAACCTTAAAATAATAAATTTGCAATAAATATACATTCCGCTAAATTTGATTAATACTACAAAAAAATCATAAAAATTGTAAACGGTGACAAATGTAGCTTAAAATCATAAATTGGTATATTAGTAAATTATCACGTGTTATTTAATTTAAAACTTGACAGTAAAATTTAATGAAAATTAACATAGAATAAATTTATCATAAGTATACTAAATTTTTAAATAAATTTGTCATAGTTATATTAATTTGGGATTTTATAGGATATTACTCATAATTTTAACAACCAAAATAATTTATTTTTTTTGTAAATTCTCAAGACGAATATAATAAATATTTACAAATAAAGAGAGAGAGAGGGGGGAAAATAGGCAGGCCCTAGAAAGTGCTGTTTTCATCCGTACACAAAGGCAATGAGAACAGAAACAGACCAATCGAGAGAGGAGAGAGAGAGAGAAGCGGGAAAGAATCCGAATCCAATGGGAATGGCAGAAAAGCTGTCGTCCTCTCCTCACGTTCAAATCTCTCTCTCTCTCTCTCTTTCTCCTTTTCCCGTGTGCACTGTACGGGGCGTGTGGATGAGCGCATACGATCCCGTCCCATCCCATCCTCCTTCACCCCGGCACATGGGGAGGGCGATGGTCAGGAATCTGATCTGACCGAGCGGGGTGGGCCCCCGCTATACCCCACCCGGTGGGCGAATCGGTAATTTCGGGGGACGACGGCAGGTCATTATCGTCCACGAGAAAGTAAACGCAGGCAACGAAAAATTCATTAGCTTGACCGCAGGTCATTATCGTCATTTTACACATCAATCGCGGGGCGATTTCGTCTGGGGCCTGCTTTGTTCCGGGCGTGACTGATCATCTCCCTTTTCAACCCTCTCCCAATAAAGGCTCCGTTGCGTGAAAATATTTTTCTAAAAATAGTAAGTTATATTTCTTATAAAAATGGATAAATGAGGAATTTTTTATGGTCTATGAAAATATTTAAACTTAAATTATTATTAATAATGAAAAATTTTCAATTAATTAATTATTATTTATGATATAAAATAAGATTTTCCATTTTTGAAATAAATGAAGTTAAAGATGATGAAATAAGTGTTTGATGCACTCAAAACATTACCAAAATGCAAGTGTAAAATTTTTTTATAATATATATATATATATATATAAATATTTTATAATCGATGAATATCACGGATCCCCATGTCCGGACGGCACCGAAGAAGCGGGCCTCTATACCTCAGGAGAAATTAGCATAAAACCTCACCATCATGGCCTCCGGGTGTTAGTAACTGCGGAGTTTCAACCCTGGGACATTTGTGATAAAGTGCTAAAAGCCAAACCAATTCAGCTATCCACTGTTAGGTTAAAAAAAATATTTATATTGTAATTTATGTAATAAAAAAACTCACGAACTCAAGACTTTAGGTCTGGGCCCAGGGGCTTAGGCACGGGTCTGTGGCCCCGGCGCGTTGGATTGGCCGCTTAAAGTTCGTTGGGAAATCATCAACGCCGTAGCTAAGAATTCGAGGAATTTTTTTGGTCAGTGCCCTTGGCCCCATCTAAACTTCTCCAGTATAACGTACGCACTTCAATGCTCGAGTTTAGGAGGAAGGAATTTCCGCATCAAAGGAAGACCGGGACCGCGTCGCTCGCCGCTGTAGCCACGCGGTTCCTTATGGGGCCAGACCCTTTTCCCGAAACTGGCGTGCCGCCTTTCCCAACATTCTCGCCGTCCGATCTCCCGTCGACGAGCTCTCGACTTCACCATTGTCCATCTCCAAACGAACCAAACACATTAAGAAAAATCAACCCTAACGCCCCTTGCTGGCGAGCAAGTTCCGCCAAGAACATGCACGGGCCAAGGCTCGGTGGGGACATCATCGCGGTGGACTAATTCCTTTTCACATGCCGAATAGGCAACGTGTGTTTCGGGACTTTCGTTTTGTTTCGGTCTCGGACTGGGGATAGCTCAGAACGGACGAACCTCTCTCCATCACTCTCCTTCGGACTCATCGTTCTCGACAAAAACCCTCCGTTCTGCTACGTTCGAAAGATGCATTTTCCAAATCGATTTCAAAGTTCGGACGCATGTTTTTGGCCGATTAGAAGGGCCACGGACGGTTCTCTGTACGTTCTCGTCGGCACGCCCCTTGTCGCGGTTGATTCCTCCGCGCTTTTGAACAATTAATGCCCCCGAGCTCGAGGCCAAAAGGCTTGGTGGGGGCGGAGGCTGCGAGTGCCGACGGCCGACATGTGGTGAGCGAGAGTGATCTTTAGGGATAGGGATTGAGAATAGAGCACATGCCCAAATCTCGTTAGGGACATAGCTTGGGACAAAACAAGATTTGATTAGAGCATATTCGGTTGAGATATCCATGCGTTTACATGATCTGTCGGTCTTCCATTTCTATCTTCATATAAAACAAGAATTCGGGTCATGCCAAATACAAACTAATTGAAGCGGAAAAAACCACAGGCCGGTGGCGTGGATGGTAGATCCTTGGCCCTTCCCGGTGGAGGCCAAGGTTTGAAGCCCCTGCGAAGCAGGGAGGCTGAAGCGCTGTGTGGTGACTTAAGCGTGACGTCGGGATGGTGGTTTTTCGCGTTAACGTCACCTGGAGGGTTTACGCACAGCTGTCGGTGCCTCGATTCTTCCTGTTCCAAAAAAAAAAAAAAAAAAAAAAAAAAAAACTAATTGAAGTGGAAAAGTGTTATGAATGACCACCCTTTGCTTCTCTCGTTCTTTGTTGATAGAGATAATCTTGAGAAATCATGAGTCACTGTTTAGAATTTTTGAGTCGCATTTTGGCAAAGAATGACTTACTTCCGAAGTGGGATGCAAGCTGATTTCTATTGTTATTGTTGTTGTTGTTTTTTTTTTTTTTTTGTGACCAAGGACTCCGCCACATGCCCCCGTGCCCAAATGGCTTGTGAGGCTGGGCTCCTATACCTCAGGAAAGACTACCACAGCAACCCACTACCATGATCTTCCACTTAAATCGCTAACAATGCAAGGTTTCAAACTTTTGACTTCAGCGATGAGGAAAGGACTCTTAACCAACTGGACTATCTACGGATGGGTTATTGTTCTTGTTTCTTATCACGTTTTGCGACGTTGAATTTCTATTGTTGTCTTCAGGCAATGTAGGTCCACGGTGGAAGGCCCCGCACCCAAGCCTCGTTAAAGACAGCGGAAGTAGTTGCTGTTGTGTCAAGGCCTTTCGGTATTAGTGAGGTATCCATGATTTATTGAAGATAGCTGTCGGAATTGAATGAGAGGAGGCTAGTATAACTTGTTATATATTGAAAATATGATGTCGATCGATGTCAATTCTCAAACTGTGGGGGTATTTCAAGGACCCGGATTTATTCATCTAAGATGGACTTATAACTCATTGGAAAAAAATACATAGCGACATATTGCAGGGACAATCACAAATATTGTCTTCCATTATTTAGTCGTTTTTTTTTTTTTTTGCGCTGTTTAATTTCAACATATGTACTTGACATTGAATTGCAAAATCCTATTCTTTGGAATAGAGTTCTAAACAAAGATAACTCACAAATGCATCCTTCATTTGCTGTAATATCTGAGACTCCAACTCATGTAGGCGTAAGTTTTCCGAAAATTCGGCTTCATTGGATATTTAAAAATATAGGCATGATGCAGAATTTAGTATAATAAAAATAAAAAGTTAGAATTATTTTATATTATTTATTTTGGGTATGTTTATTATCATAATGCACCGACCGTTTGATCTTTACGATAAAATCCTTCATGATTGACAGGTGTTGAAGAGCAAAAAGCAATGAGGTCCATTTTTTTAGTTCCATTGTGGCATGCACCGACACTTGGGAAAAGGCATGCAATAATCTCCATATTGACAAGGCAAAAGATAACTCCAAATGCCGTTCTGAAAGCAACTTGGAACCAATGTTTTAATAAAACCAACAAAAATATTATTATGAGAGAGGCACGCTTATTAATTATCGTATTATATCTTTAAAACTCAAACATTATATGTTTTTTTAGAAATTACCCAAGACGATGCTTTTAACAATTTTATAGTGTAAACTTTCTTAAGTAAGCGAGTAAAATTATGTCTAAAAGTATATCAATGTGTCTAGATGTATTTGAAAGTTTTGCAAAAGATTGAGCAAAATGAACCACTTGGGCTAGACCGGATTGGCCAATTTTGGGTGTTTCTAGAGGCTTGGATTCGGTTTCAAAAAATTGAAATTGGTGATTTTTGGTCCGATTTTAGATTCCATGTGTGGAATTGCTAATCCAAACTACTCGGGTTGGACATTTTTATTTTATTTTATAATTTCTTTAAAAACCGTAAAAACTAACAGGAAGTTTATGCTTGGAAGGAAAAGTAAACTTTAAAGAAGATTAGGAAAGAAGCTGTTCTTATGGCTCTTGTTAATCGAAGAAGGTGCTCTTCCTCAAACTAGTAAAATCTAGTAGAAAAACACTCGGTGCCTGTTAATATCAAGAAAAGGAAACACTTTTGCACTTTACCCCTCAACTATTTGTGATCTTAGACTCAACCCCTTAAACAAAAATCAAATAATTGGTTGACCTTATGTTTGTTAAGAGGTAAAATGTGATTTAATGAGAGAACATGATGACAAAAAAAAAAAAAAAAGAACATGCCACTAGTTCCATTAGCTCACCCGAGAATCGGATCAATTGGTTGATCTGGTTTGGTTCCAAGGAGCACTAACCTAGCTTTTGGTTTCAAAAACTAGGAATTGGTCCCCCTTGATTGATTCCCAATTCTTAGGTGAGAGTCGAACTGCCCAAGAATTGATCATCCCTAAACAAAGTGAGCACTGAAGTTTGGCAGTTAGAGGAAGAAGGGAAGAATAAAAAAAGAGAAAAGATGAAAGATAAAAAAATGAAGTTTTTGAAAAATTAATAAAATATTCACATTAGCACACCACGAAGAACAATTGACGTTCATATAAGTGATTATTGGCCAAAAATGGCCAAATAGGTTGAAGTTTTATAGATGCAAAAGGTTTATAACTTAATTAGTTAAAAAAAAATTAGGACTAAATTATTGCAATTGCAATAGGTTTAGAACTTTTTTGGTAATTTTATCTAATATCTTCCATTAGCCAAACTAAGGAAATCAAGGGAAGAACTTGACTGTTTCAATTTGACAAATTTTAGGATTTGATTGAATATTTAAAATTTAAAAACTCAATTACACTTTGGCAAAAAAAAATTTTTTATATATTTTTTTGCACATTTATCCTAAAAAAGGGAAAATTCCAAATAATAACCTGAAATACCTTTATTTTCTCAAATAAAAGCATGAAATTGATATTGTTTCAACTAAAAGTATGAAGTGCTCTCATTTTTTTTTTTCAAATAAGGGTTTGAAATGATTATGGCTATTTTAAATAATGACATAATCTCACCAACCGGCAAAATATTCCAGCTAATCATGGGTATTTCCATCCAAACACATTTTTAATTTAAAAATTATTAAAAGCTTTAATTTTTTTATTAAAAAAGCAAAAATACAAGCGATCCCATGTGTTTTATTTATTTATTTATTTATTTAATTTTCTATTTTTTAACAAAAGAAAAAACATAAAAAAGAAAGAAAAAAGGAAAAAAGTTAAAAAAATTTAAAATACAAAATTATCCTCCACTAGATGGTGGGTTCAGACTATTCTTTAAAATTGATATGGTCATTTCAGACTCTTATTTAAAACAAGATTTATTTAAGCTCTTATTTAAGAAAATGGGGTACTTTAAGCCCTTATTTAACATAATGTCAACTCCATGTCCTTATTTGAAAAAATGATAGCCCTTCAGGCCTTTATTTAAAATTTTCCCTCCTAAAATAGAAAAACAATGCTAGGTATTGCCACAAAATGCCTCTCTCATTATATAAGCCATAGCTTTTCACTTTTCATAGTCAAATTCTCTCCCCTATGCTTCCAGTATTGTTCTAAATTATTTAACGAGGAAAGGAGAACTTTATGAATATAAACCTTTTCTAATGGAGAAAATCTAATCACACCAAGAAATAGTAATCAAAGCAATTAGGTTGCGTTTGGCAATCGAGATAAAATTCAGGATAGGATATGATTTATCCTATTCTACGTTTGGTGCTTACTTAGGATAAGATAAAGTCGGATATAAGGGGAAATAGGTAAGATAAAATTATTACATAGGGAAGGTGGAATAAATGTGGATAGGATTTCTAATATCCATAATAGGAAAGTTATTTTTCTCGAATAACAAACTTATTAAGTTAACAAAATTGAAATTATATTTCAATATAAATAATATTTTAATTCTATTTTAAGAAATTAAAAATAAAAAAATAGAAATTTATTTTTAATTAATCTTATTTAAATTTATATATTCAACTTTAATTCTATTTTATAATAAACATTCAATCTATAAATTAAATATTTATATTTATTATATATTTAGGTATGTTAGTACAATTTACTATTTGATAAAATTTTATTAAAGAATGATGAAAGGGAAAAAATAAATAATAAAGAAAATAATATAAAAAAGAGTAAAAATAAAATAAAAATAAATTAAGGAATAGTGTTACGAGATATTTTCACAATCTCTATTTATGAACATTTATATTCATTTATAATGACATGCCATTTATATAAAAAAAAATGTACATGATATTATGTGAATATATCCAACTTTAATACTGCGATTTACCAAACAATGGATATGATATAAAAAAATCTCACGATTTCATATCCTGTCCTATCAAGTCCTATATCAATTAGAAATCCGGACGACCAAACGTAGCCTTAGTGTCCATTAAAAATATAAATTGATGAGTTAAAAGAAATCACATGTATATAAGCATTATTGAAACCCTAATAGATTCATAAAGACCCTCTCTTATATACATATCAAACTGATAACATCATGTGAAATTGAAGAATGGAGAGTCTCGTGTGCAAAATAAATTTGGAATGGAATTTGATTATAAAAACATGTAAAAATGTCTAGCTCAAAAACTTAAATAATGTGAGATACGTTTTTACATATAGAAAGTCATGACTCGTGATCCATGATCAAGAAATTATCCCCAAGACAGAAAGATGCTTAGCCTTTTTTAAGCTAAACACAAGGAAATCATTCAATTAAAAAAGTACTAGGGCACAACTTCCATCTCCACCAAATGGAAAGTGGGGAAAAGTATGGGTTGGAAAGCTAGGGGGAGTCCATTGTCAACTTGACAAAGGGGAAAAAAGTGTTATCACATTGCCTTTTATCTATGGTTATTGCATGTGTTTGATTAAATTAGAATATATTGCCTAATTGATAACATATTGATCCCCACACCTTGATAGAATATTTCTGTAAAAAACTTGAACGCAACGTGCTTTTCCTACGATTGATCCTGTACAGGCGGGGGCGAATTTGCCGAAAGGTGGGCTAGAGCAGTTTCTCTGCCCTTTTGCGCTCCAAAGTTGTGCGTTGGACGATGGCTCTTGGTCCGGCGGGTTCGATTGATGGAGACCGTAATGATAATGGAGAAAAAGATTTGAGACCCCGCCACTACGAAGGTGGTCGAAATTCTTAAACGGTCCCGCTGTTGGGACGAGCTCAATGCGTCCGAATCTTTGATGTCGGTGGTTATCCACATGACCTAAGGACAGGATGCACTAGGATCGTATACAAACGGTGCACTCAGAATGGCTTGGAAGGAAGGGGGATGTCGCCGTGATTGGGGTGCCAATTACGGTATTTCAGACGGCCCTTGATTGAATAATCAACCGGGATTCCCTTTGACTATTTGTATATTTTCTTTGAGGGGCGGATGAATAATTAAGAGCCCATTTGCATTCTCTTTTAACAAGTGCCGAAAACCAGGCTCAACCGTTCTTGTTCCCCAACACCATTATAATTTGAACAATTGGTTAAGCACTAAAGTAGCTACTACCTCATATCGATGTCGTTGCAGTGTGGACCAACACTAATCTTATATAAAGACTTTGAAGTCAGAATCAAGGCCACCGTTAAAGTGATCTGTTCTCTTCTTTTGTTTAAACAATACGAGAGAGATGTATAAAAAACATATTTCTTTTAGAAAATAAGAAGAGCCATCGTCTCTATTACCTCAAGATTCTCAATCAGAGGATTTAGGGTTTTCTTGAGACTTAAGAATATCGCAGCAATACAAGAGATGACCCCATGAATCCCCTTAGCCCGCCGCTCTTTGATTGTCTTTTGCTGGTGGATGCAACACAGCTATGGTGATATTTGACTTATGTTTCGATGCGTGTATACAGAGAAGCATGACAAGAAAGGTCAGACATATACAATCGAGAATTCTCTAGTGAAAATGTCGCAGAGAGAGAGAGAGAGAGAGAGAGAGAGAGAGAGAGAGAGAGAGAGAGAGAGAGACTTTTGCTGGTGTGTGCAATCCAACTATGTTGATAATTGACTTGTGCTTTGATGGATGTATTTACCTGAAAAACATGGAAACCAACAAGAAAGATCAAACACAATAGAATTGAGGGGTCTCTATTGAAAAGAGAGAGAGAGAGAGAGAGAGAGAGAGAAAGAGAGCATGTGACTCTCTCACGCCATATAGATACTGCAAATGTAGAGTCACGGGCTTCAAGTTCTCTTCTTCCACAACAATGACGTTTGTTTTTGGCATTTTTGTGCTGGATTAATTGACTTGTCAACCGCTGCACTTGGCGGCTCCGAGCTGTTTCTCACCTTTACCATACATTTGCAGTACTGTACTGTGTTGAATTAGGGCTTGACATGAACATGAGATAGTACTTTGAGATCACCTAGATTGTGACATTTCCTCAGTTGGGCATGTGTTGTGTAGTTTAGATGGAATATTGAGCCATGATGGATCGATTTATTCATATTCTCGGCCTCCGTCTTCTCAGGGAGTATGCTTTCTTGGTTAGGTAGATGAGCCACGCACATTGGGGCAGCTCCGGCGCATTAGTTTTGACTTATGGCTTCAAATGTTGGTGGTAATCAAAGGCCGTTGAACTTAATCAGGGAAAATGATCATCAATAGAAATAATAGTAATGCAGAATAGAGAATTTGCCAATATTTGTGTTATAATGAAAAGTGCACGAGTCTATTTATAGGCTTTATTAAATGAATATCTAAGGTAACAAAATAAATATAATATCAATTGTAATCAATTAATGCTATGCATAATTATCTCTAACATTCTGTCAAACTCAAGGTGATTTAGAAAGTTTGGAGAAAATGATTCAAAAAAAGTTTGAATGGTTCATCTAAGCGGTTTGGTGTGTTGAAAAGAAGACTGGTCAATATGTGTAGTTGACACAACAACAGGCTAATGAGGTCATCATGCGTTGTTGTGGCTACTATGCAGTAAGAGACTATTGTGGCACTACATAAGCCACACGACCTAAGGCCGCTATGATGAACAATGTTGAAGATCAGTGTTGAGAGAGAGATTATTAGTAATTGAAGGAAAAATGACACTAGATATGTATGTGTGCTTGGATTCTACACCTAATGCACATTGAGGGTGAGATGTGCACTCGTGGGTACCTCTTTTAATGCCGAAAGAGTTGAAATTTTATTAGAGTTGCAAGAGGAGTTGCTACATGCAAGTCATCCAATGAAGAATTGTGCCTTCACATCTAATACATATATGGTTAAAGTCGGAGCCAAGAGAATGTTTGCCCCAGTGCTAACAATGTGACACTTGACTTTATCTCTGTATTTGCCTCACGACGTAACGAGTGGCGTAGTTTTGCATGTCACACACATTCGACCAATGAACTTTTGACTTAACAATTTCTCATCTATCAATTTCCATCTCTTATCAGATTTATTGTAGAAAATATGCAAACATAATTTATATTAAGATTTTATCTATTATTAGGTATAACCTGAAAAGGAGGATAAACTACAGAAAGTATTTTAAATTATACTTTACACCATCACGACTCATTTTCAATGTAGTTTCTTTCCGTACTTGTAAACAGCGAAAACTCTGAGCCAAATATAAAATACGCATAGATAAATCACTCAGCATTGTTCTGATAAACCCTAACGGCCGCTGTTGGTGCGCAAGTTTCGCCAACAACATGCACAAGCCAGGGCTTAAAATGAGGAGTCGTCATGTCTCGAGAAGGACGTGGTGATGGTCGAGCTGTTCTTGCATTATGTCATTCAGGACTTTGTTTTATTTGCAGTCTCCGGCTGCAGAGATCAGAACGAAGTTTCCCATCGCTCCTCCCTTGGAATTATCCTACTCGACAAAACCCTCGAATGGATTGACGTTTTTGGAAGATGTGGCTACGAGGGTGTCTACATTTGCTAGTTTGAGATTTTTGTGGTACTACCCTTTATACAATGACAAATTTTAACTCTTCTTATATTTCTAGAAAATTGATAGAAACCTTGGAAGGATTCAAACATGAAAATTACTTTCTTCTTCTTCTTCTTTTTTATTTTTTTCATTTTTCAATGACCAAGCCAAATGACAATTCCAAGTTTTGTCGATACAAGTTTCGTAGTGAGCCAAAAGGGCTCAATGAATGACTCGAGCTCAAGGCCAAAGGCTTGGTGGGGGCGAAAGTAAGTATTGACAACCAGCATGTAACAAGCGATAAAGATCGATAGAAACAGGGTTGAGCACAGACAATATTTCTGTGGTCATACACTTTGATTTTGATCGCTCTCGATAGGGACGTGTCTTGGAATGCAACAAAATTTGGTCAGGCGCATATTCGGCCGAGATATTTATGTATTGATTTTAATCCGTCCGTCGTTCGCTCCTATCTTCATGCACCGACCATTGATTTTTACAAAGAAAATCATCCATGATTGGCAGATGATGAAAAGCGAAAAGGAATGGGATCCGTTTGTATAATCTTATGATGGCATGCGCCGACACTTGCGAATAGCCTGCCACTCATGGCCACGACCTGCTGATTCTCTATTTGTATTGGCAAGGCAAAGGATAAAATCTAAATGCTATTCTGAAAGCAACTTGGAACCAGAATTTTAATGAAACCAACGACATATTGTTATGTCAAATTTAAGTCTAATCTGAATACGACGCATCTATTACTTATCGTTATCGAGTCGTATCTTTAAAAACTAAGACATGATGTTTTATTGAATAAGTTACACGGTATGACACATTTAATACTTTTACAAGGTAAACTCTCTTGAAGAAGCGTGTAAAAATATGTCTATAATTACATTAACATATCAAAGATAAAAGTTTGTTTAATTATATGGTATGACTCATTTAATACTTTTACAAGTGAACTCTCTTGAAGAAGCGTGTAAAAATATGTCTATAAGTACAATAACATATCACAGATGCAATTTAATTAAACTGCTAGGAATTTATAAACGGGCTGAAGGGTCAACCTATAAAGATCATGTTTATTATTTGTGTCTAGACAATGGTAAACTGTTTATGGAGAAAACATGGTTGAGCGCAATTCAAACATGCTTAGCTAGAGGGGAAATTGTCCCATTGGTCCTAAATATATTATATGTATATTAATTCAGTCCTAAATTTTTCAATTTTATCAACTTAGTCCTAAATATATGCATGAAATCCCAATATAGTCATTCTAGTCAATCTTCATTAGAAATCGCTGATTTATAGCGGTCTAGTCATCATCAGCTGTCCTACATGGTCATTGCGGCATTGGTGATTTCTGGAGAAAATTGATTGGAATTGCTACATTGGTATTTCACGTAAAGACTTAGTAATTAACAAAATTGAAAAGTTTATAACTAAATTGACGTTCGCAGAATATATTTATGACTGATTGGGTAATTTTCTCCTTAGTTAGATGGTACCTAAACGAGTCGATGTTGAATTTGTCGACCCTGCATGTGGGTGGGAATTTATATATGATGGTTAGTTAAGCGCTTATTTAAGATGTGAACAGAAAAATCTCGTATTTCATGATATCTCTCACTTAAATAATTTTTATGGCCTACTTGTGTTAGACATCTTGAGGCTTGGGACTTGTTTGATATACGTGGTAAACTTTTCGAGCATCAACGAGGATTAAATAGAAAGATTTGGATGCCCCTAATAGAAAAATAAAAGCAAAGGCAACGCTAGTGTTGTCACAAAATGCCTCTCATTATAAATAATCCAAAGCTTTCGGCTTTTCACAGTCAACCTCTCTCTCTCTCTCTCTCTCGACTTTTAGTAATGTTCTGAATTAATTATAATAAGAGAAAGAGAACTTTCTAGATATGCAACTTTTTTGCAAGGGATAAAAATCTATATACCATACTCAAAAGAAACAATAATTAAAAATGTATAAATTTATTAGTAAAGAGAAGCCACATGTATATAACAGTCATTGAAACTCGAATGACAATAATATATGATAATTTAACGCCTCCTATTATGTACAAATTAGATAGACAACAAGGCTTGGAATTGACGAGTGAGGAGTCGCACATGCAAAACAAATTTGGGGCAAAATTTGACTTGGATACCATGTAAAGATATCTAATTCAATAGTTTAAGTCGATAATGAAAGAGAACGTATTCGTGTACGAAGTCATTGAAACTCTAGAAACAATGCGAGATACTTGTGGTCATATATAAAGCCATGACTCATGGCACATGATCCGGAAAAATCACTACCCAGAAGATACTTAGCCTGTGTTAAGCCAAAACACAGAGAAATAAACTAAGCTGAAAAGTACCATGGGACAACTTCCATCTCCACCGAGTGGAAAGTTGGGAAAAGTATGGGGTGGAAAGCCAGGGGGGTCCATCGTCAATCTATCAAAGGGAAGAAAACTGTAGTCACTTTGCCTTTTGATTATGGTTATTGCATGCAGTGATATATATATTTGAAGAAGATATTGCCTAAAATCATGACATATTGAGCCGACCACATACTTTGGTATTTTTAGCAAAAAATAATGAGCACTATATGAGGTCCACACCTTGATAAACATGTCTTGGAAAAACATGAACATAATGCGCTTTTCCTAAGATTGATCCTGTCCACACGGGACTGAATTGACTAAACATCGGCTAGCGCACTTTCTCTGCCTTTTTGCGCTCCAAAGCCATGTGTCGGATTGTGGTTCTTGGTCTTGAGGGTTTGATTGATGGCAATCCAAATGATAATGAAGAAAAAAGATTAGAGACCCTACTATTCTGTAAGGAGGAAATGGTCCTTAAATGATCCCGGTGGATGTGAACTCAATGTGTTAGAATCCTTGATATTGGTGAGTCTCATGTATTGCTGATGTGATATAAGGATTGATATATATTGAACTCATATACACCTAGCACGCTCAAAATGTCTATCGAGGATGTGGCCGTGATTGGTATTTCAGATGGCCCTTGGTTCAATAATTAAACGGGGTTCCCTTTGGCTATGTATATTATTCTCTTTGGTGGGTGGATGAATGAGTAAGAACCCATTTGCATTCTCTTTCAATAATTGCCAAAAACAAAGCGTCCACCGCTGGATATACCAGCAAATTGCGGATACCCTTTCCTTTTCCCAACACCATTAACAAGAATAATTAGTTAAAATACTAATTATAGATATGACTTTAAAGTCAGACCGATGTCCACCGTGAAAGTGATTTGTTCTCTTCCTTTGTTTAAAAAATTTCCCTTTCTGCTTTTTTGGGGCCACTGCGTGCTCGTGATGGATAAAAAAAAACACATTTGTCTTGGAGAAATACAAAGAACCATCGTCTAGTGTTACCTCTGATTTATATACAGGTGATTTAGGGTTTCTAAAAATTATGAATCTTGCAGCAACAAAAGAGATGGCCCCATGCATCCCTTTTTTTCCTTTCTTTTCATTTCTTCTGCTGGTGTGTGCGATACAACTATGGTGATTTTGACTTGTGTTTTCATGCATGCATTTGCCTGAAAACGTAGAAAGCATAATAAGAAAGGTCAAACATAAACAATGAAGAAAATGTCACAGAAAGAGAGAGGGAGGGAGGGAGAGGGAGAGTTTTGCGGTGGTGAGTGCAACAGAACTACAAGAGAGGTCAAAGATATACGATTGAGAGGTCGAGAGAGACAGATTACGTAACTTTCCCATGCCATGTAGGATAGAAACCGCAAATGTAGAGTCACGGGCTCCAAGTTCTCTCATTCGGCAGCAAACGACATATGCTTTTTGGCATGTTAGTGCCGCATTAAATTGACTTGTCAACTGCTACACCACACCAGTTCGCTACGAGCCGTTCCACAGGCGAATCTTGAATAGTAGTACCCTTGAATTAGGGCTTGACAGGAGCATGAGATAGTGCTCTGAGAAAACCAGAATCATGGAACTTTCCCAGCTAGGCATGTGTTGCATAATTTGGATGGACTGTTGAGCCATGATGTCTCAATCTAGACGCAGATTACGTTCCCGGCCCCGAGTATCAATCTTGACTGGTGGTGCCTTCACATGCTGGTCATCAGAGGCCAGTCAAACTAAATTATAGGGAAAAAATTCATTAACAAAACGTACTCACGCTCTTCTCCACCTTTTACTCATTGCACTCGAATATAGGCAATGATGAAACCTGTGAAAGAATTCCATTGTACACGTAGCATATAAAGATGAATTCCGATATGTTCTTAACTTTAGGAGAGTACAAGGACGTCATTCCATTTGGGGAGGTCGCCTCGGGCAGCAGAGCTGTCGGTTTTGGTGGTGGCGGAGGGGTTTTGCCGCCGTGGTCTATGGTGGCAGTTGGTGATGGGGCAATGAGAGAGAGAGATATTTGCGCTCGATTAGATTTTTTTGGGTTTTGAAAAATTGTGTGATTGAGCATATTGGCCGCAAAAATTTGTCGAGTCCTCACAAACCTAATTGAGTGGTCGGTAATTGATAGTGATTTAGCAAGAAAAATATAAGCCATGCCAATTTTTGGAAAAAAATGGCGACTTCAAGTTTGAATCGCAATTACAATATACATTTTTTTTTTTTTAAAATCTTTG
This sequence comes from Eucalyptus victrix, assembly GCA_016097545.1. Classification (NCBI taxonomy): domain Eukaryota; kingdom Viridiplantae; phylum Streptophyta; class Magnoliopsida; order Myrtales; family Myrtaceae; genus Eucalyptus; species Eucalyptus victrix. The sequence goes on from CM027844.1 coordinate 16,162,047, forward strand.
AGTCGAACCTAATCTGGTTCAGGTGTCCTTGACCGTATAAATGTTTCAAGGGAAGCAAGCTTGAGCTTGAAAAATCGATCTTGACTGGGCTCATGCAGTTACCAAACTTTATCTATGAAAGTTGAGTAGAGTTCTAGTAGCAGAATGTGCCTCCTCGATTCTGTTCCACTAGACTATAAAAGTCACCTTTGTAGTAATTTAATAATCTGAGGAAATAGCAATCTAGTTCATCATTGACCTTTTAGGTGATTCACGTTTCCATAACCTTAATTTGTTTCATAACAACTACTGCCTACTTTTAATGCCTATATGAATTGAAATCTTTCTAGAGTTTGCAGCGAGAGTAGGTAGAGGTGGGTCATTCTCTAAAAGAAATTTCCTTCACATCTAATTATATAGTAAAATATTGGAATCGAGAAATTGTTAGCTCTAGTACTCCCAACGTTGCACTTCACTTTGTCTTTGTGTTTGCTATGGGGCGCACATTCGATCAGTAACTTTTTGGCCTTAATAATTGTCATCTGCTAGTTTCTATTTTTGACCAGACTCAGAAAATAAATAAAGAGAAATTACATGAAGATTTATCTCTTATTGAGTTGTAAGTTTGAAAAGAAGAAGAAGAATAATGTCAAAAAATTGGTAAAGAGTGGGTACATCAAGATTTTACCTCTTATTTAATTTTAAACTTTAAAAAAGTATAAACTATAAATAGTATTTTAAATTATACTATTCTTGAACATGATTTATTTTCAATGTAGTCTCTTACATATATTAGTAAACAGGGAAAACTTTTATTCAAATATAAGATTGTGTGTAACTACACCGGTGCCCACTAATTCTCATTTGTAAGTGTAGTTGTCCTATCAAATTAAGATATGTTTTCAAGATAGAGAAATTAAATTTGAACAAAGAAATTGGTTGGTTGGATGAGTTATATCAAATTGAAAGTTAAAAATTGCCATAACCACATCCACGTTTCTAATTTACTTATATTAATCACTAAATGTGCATACTTAATTAAAGTATTTTAGCTTTGAGGATTTGAACACATAAGTGACAAATGTTGTATCGTGCATTTGTACATATCATCATGAGAAGTAACGAGCTTTTTTTTTTTTTTTTCCAAATTTAACATGTGCTTTCATCTTTGCTTTCAAAAGAGATAAACAATTATGGATTTTGATACTCCAGCATTTATCTACTAACTTATTGCGATTGCTAATTAATCATGGTCAACCATGAAGATAAATAAGTTAGTAGATTCACACTCAAATCACTAACATCGAGCCTTGTGGATCTGGGCCGGACCTAAAAAGAGACCCGACATTGCCAAGCCCAACTTCCTGAAATTTCTTCCAAAAATTTAGTGCAAGTCAAAGAACCCTTTTATGGGTCAATGGTCAAAACACGGAGAGACTCTTTACTTTCATGTTTCAAACCATTAAGCTTGTAACAAAACAAACCAATAATTAATTAACAAAAGCCAAACCCAATCTAGATCTTACCTACCCATTACCGAATGAACCGCGTCAAAAAGACAAAAGGGAAGCTGGAAAAGTTTCAACACAGAAAAAGATGGATCATTTGTCTTCATCTCGTATGAATTGGCCCGTGATCCAAGCCGTTTCTTTTTTCTTATTTTTTAAAACCAATTTCTCCGTCCTCTACCTAGTTTGCATCCATATATGCTTTGATGTCTGTGTGGACTAGGTCGAACCACGTGAGAGATGACAAAAAGAAGATAACAATAGGGTTACCACTTCAACTGAAGGTGGGAGAAGAGGGAGAGGATTATAACATGTTAAACTCGGCCGACATGGTTTGTTAGAGTCAATCGATTAGCAATGGTCTCAAATGACAACATCCTTTTTGTTTTGATAATAAATAAGATACGATTTCCCAATCTCGTGTATACTTTTCAAAGTGCCCGTTAAATCTCAATCGGTTGTGACAGTGTCTTTGTGTCACGAATATTACCAAAGCTACATCGATTCATGATGTTGATTTCCCAGCTCCTGGCGAGTTGCAATATCCCATGGGCCATGTGAAGCTCTCTTGGGCTTGTCTCAACGGCCATTGCATTCTCTCATCATCTTAGAGGTTTGGGCTTTGTTGCTTCATAAGATGGGCTTTCTAGTTTGATCATGGGCTTTCTTAGTCCATTGGCAGAGAGGCACCCCAGCGGCCCATCATATCTTTGCGAATTTGTTTGGACCTATAGCTAGGGATCTGCAATGAAACATTTCTCTTTCTCTTTTCTTTTGTTTCCAAAATAGTAAAAGAATAGAAATTCATTTAATAATATTAGTTAATTTTTTTTACTCGAAATAAAAAAGTGGTCAGGGGATAGTTTGGAATAGAAACAAGAAATAAAAAAAGTAACTTATTATTTCCAAGAACAATTTATCTAAATAAGTCATTTTCTTTATTTTTCTTTTTTCTTTTCTTCTTCTTCTTTATTGCACATTGCCCACAACTGTTTGCCACCTTGCATGCCACTGGTCATCACCCGTTGCAACCCACTGCTCACAACCGTCCGTTGTTTGTCATCGCTTGCTACTGTCCATTTGCCACCACCGCCCAATGATTGGCTAAAGGGGGAAGAATAAAAAAGAGAAAAAAAAAAAAAAAAAAGAAAAGAAAAATCTCAAAAAAAAAAAATTTTAATTGAAAAATTTATGTCACAAAAAAACACATTACGTTATTTTTCTATTCCGAAAGTAGAAATTTTGTATATTTATTAAACACGTTATTTTACTCATAAACTGTTTATAGGAAATACAAATTAAAAATAATTATTTGAAAAAAAAAAGTTAAAAATTAATCTCTAAACATAAATGTTACCAAATGCACTCACGTCTACTTGCTTTTGTGATGCTAAAGATGTAAAAAACGGAAAGTGATTTTGTTCAATGGTCTATGAATACTAGTTATTATGAATGATAAAATTCGACCCCAAGATCCAAATTGGTGATTAAATGCTTGATTTAGGTGTGGCGGATCCTGGATTTGAATGGTGCATCCTACATTCGAATAGCTTTTCACTACCTTGTAGACAACATTATACTAATGCGGAGAGATGGGTGGTTTTTATAGGTATTGATGCAGATTAGTCAAGTTAAAAGTTCGAATATCCCTTATTGTTAAAAATAAATAACGCGAGTTACTAATTTAAGTATTGAGTTTTTGAGATCTTTTTGAGATCTTAGATTCGTGAAATGAGCATGCCGTTATGGAAAAGACATTGAAAAAGTGAAATTCACTTGATCAAAGCTAGTTTATCTTGAAATATGCACATTCAAAGCCTCAATCCATGATTTATCGAACATACATGAGAATCTTTGTAACAAAAGAAAGATGAGTCTAAAGGTTTGAGAAATATTTAGGTATAACAATGCAAATAATTTTTCAATCTTAAATTAATATGCAATGTAATTTCTTAATTTTTAATTTATTCAATACAATCCATCGACATTTTGATTTATATTCAATATAATTCTTAAATTATATGAAAATGTTGAAAGATTATGGAGATCATTAAATTGGAACACGTGTTATCTTCTCAAATATTTATTGGAACTTGAGAGGCAAATTAAAATTAACAAGAAAAGAAGAAGCAAAAAAAGAAAAAAAAAAAAAAAAGATAATCATTTTGAACTTTAACTAATATGTAATGTGATATCTTAACTTTTAATTTTTTTAATAAATTCAAAATCCTTTAGGAGAATGATGATTAGATTAAACGACATATATCAAAAGTTCGAATACAAGATTGAACAAATTCAAAAAGATACAACATTTATGTTTAAAGCTCACATTTAATAAGTTAAGGTTTAGGGATTTAGGGACCATCAGTATATCAAAGTTAATGGACTATTCGTGTTATTTTCTCAAATATTTACTGAAACTTGAGGGGTAAATTAAAATTAACAAGAAAAGAAGGGAAAAAAAAGAGAAGAAGATAATCCTTTTAGAAGTCTTTCGAGGTAAAGACGCTCCTGGACGACCAGACAGACAGCAAGTTCTCGCTTCCGACGTCGACGGTCGACGCAGTTTACACAGTCCGCCGCGCCAAAGCTCCGAAGCAGAAACCAAAAAACCAGTGCGCAGAGAGAGAGAGAGAGAGAGGCGATGGAGGAGGCGATGGAGGCGCTGAACATGAAGGTGCTGACCCTATCGTCGCAGCCCCTCAGGCACCTCCTCCGCCTCGCCGCTTCCTCCCGCCCCCCATCCGCCCCAACCTCTTCTTCCCTCTCCTCCTCCTCCTCCTCCTCCTCCTCTCCTTCTTCTACTTCCTCCTCCCCCTCTCCCGCCGCCGCCCCCGCCGCCTCCGGCCGGGGCCGCCGGGCCGCGTCCTCGTCCTCTTCCACCTCCGACAGGGAAGCCGTCCGCGCCATTCGCTTGAAAAAGGTCCGTCCTTTTCTTCGGCTCGCGTTCGGGATGTCCGGCTCATAGGCTCCGCGGGTCTGCGCTTGGAATTGGGGTCGGTATGAATTTGGAAGGAGATTTGTGAATTCATATCGTGGCAGGGGATGAGGGAGTGTATCTAGGATTTTTAACCGAAGTTGTTGTTTTGTTTAGAGGTCGATTTTTGTTGCTTCTCGTGGTTTTCTCTTTCTAGAACGCCATTAGAAATAATGAGGACGCCATTAGATTCTGGTTTCTGTTACCAGTTTGATTAGGAATGCGGCGAACGAGAAGTTGGAATCTTTCAGTGCCTTGAGTAGTTCATTCTCTTTCGACAATTGTTAAGTACTTATTGACCCGAAAAAATGCAATTTAAAGCTGGGGAGACTTCACACCTCCTACATTGATGGTGTGTCTGTTCTATAGGTGGAAGAATTGAGGGAGAAAGGTCTCGAGCCCTACGCCTATAAGTGGGATAGGACTCATTCAGCTAGTCAGCTGCAAGAAATATATAAGCATTTAGCAAATGGTGAAGAGTTGAGCAGCGAGAAAGACAAAGTGTCTGTAGCTGGGAGAATCACCGCGCGCCGAGCATTTGGGAAGCTCGCCTTTTTGACCCTTCGAGATGATTCTGGAACAATTCAGGTTTGCTCTTGTTCTTCGGCAACCCTGTCTACTATTTCCTTAGCTACCCGTGCATTGAGTTTGTTTCCTATAGAGATGGAATTGGGGCAGGTATAATCCAGTACTTATTCCTTTACAGTCTTTAGGTAAATTGGCAAATGTACTACCTAATTATTCTAATCCTACTAGAGTTGGGACGTTTCGAGATTTACTAAATACTTAGGGTTGCCTATATAATTTTTTAAACCCCTAAAGAATTTAAATTTGATTTGACATTTCCAGAAACAAATACCATCACATGCATAATTTCTCCTTATAGGATTGTTACATTTTAGATTTCTGTGATTGTGGATCTTGAAGTTTTTCAATCTTATATATATTTTGCTATACTGTAGTTTTTATTTATTTATTGGAGATTCACAATGCATAAGTTTTAAATTAATGATTGGTTTTGCAAATTTGACACAGTTTGTCATTTAGTTAGTGTGGCATATATATCTATTAGAGGCTAGCGGGATGGATTTTAGTTGAGGAATGTTTAGCCGTTCATTCTGGAAGCTCGTGATCATCCTCATTAAGAACTTTTATGCCTTATTTGAATTGATCATGCTAAATCCTTTGTATGTTGTTATAGTTTACTTTGACCCAGAAAGTCAAACCATCTGAAATGTTAGAAGATGCATGATGCAATCATTGTTTTCATTTTCTTGACTTGTTACACTGAATTTTCTACGTATGATAGATGGCTAGCTGCACTTGCTTCCATCTGCTGGCTAGAGATAAATGGAACTATAGAGGTGCACTGAAATTTTATGTTGCACTTATCTAGGATGAAATGAACTGCTGTGTAGTTTAGATCACCCTTTAATAATTTAACATTCTTTTATGCTATATGTCCTTTTCTTTTTCTACTGAAACTTATAAGATCAGTCTTCTTTACTTTGCATGGTTGGCAATTACTTGTCTCATACTTAGATGGCCCCAAACTTTGTTTGAATATGCTGGTTAGTATTTGTATCACCTTTAATAGTGCAAAAGTAAGGCATCTACTTTTACTACCATTGCTAGACCTTTTTGATGCAATGGCTAGAAACTGATTGAAAGTACCAACCATTTGTTTTAGCTTTACTGCGAGAAGGAGAGGCTGTTAAATGATCAGTTTGAGCGATTAAAGACCCTTGTAGATATTGGTGACATAGTGGGTGCAAATGGAACTATAAAGCGGACAGAGAAAGGTATTTGATGATTCCTCTTGTTTACATTTAGTTGATATACATCAGTCACTATAGATGGAATGAGCTGCTAAGATTTCCCCTTTTCTTTCTTTGTTATCGCGGGTTAGGTAAATCTGCAGTTCTAGTTGTCCTCTGATGTCTTGTTATGAGGTCTAGCTGCTGAATGTTCTTTTCCATGATTTATGCTTCAGGGGAGCTTTCCGTGTGTGTCAACACTTTTGCAATTCTTACCAAATCCTTACTTCCGCTTCCTGATAAATATCACGGATTAACAGATGTGGATAAGCGCTATCGCCAACGGTAAAATGCTTTCCTGCTTATTTGTACTGTTTTTATTACAGCATAGAATACTTACCTCCGCCTTCATTGTAGTATGCTGCTATTAGCAGCTTCAGCTAATAAGAACTCAAATAATCTAACAAAATCTTTTAGTTCCACTTGCTGCCTTATCGTGAGTGCCACATCCCAACTACATCTTTGGTCCAGGGAAACTACATCAGAACAATTGGTTTCTTTTCCCCACCCAATTGAAACAGAAATGCAAAGGACTCTTTAAAGATTCATTCCAACACCACTAAGCATTCTAGAATGAAACGGCATCATCATTGCTTGTTATAGATTTTACATGACAATAGGAGAATCCCAGCCTTGTCTATCCATGTCCATACAATATCTTTGTAAATTCAGTTAGCTTGGCCATCCATTTACTCTAAGGTCTTGATTCACCAATTTTGGTACTAGTTGCCTCTTTAAACAAAGAGGTCTCAGAGGAAGTATCATAGAGCTGCCATCTTCCACCTATTACTTTATTATTTTGTCAGACTTATGAGACATCCTATTAAGTACCCAATGCGTTGTATGGTGAGAAAAAACATCAATTTTTGAGCTTAGAACTTTTGTGAATATGTAGGAAATTGTCATTACTAATGATGGCTGCAGGAAGAATGATAAGCAAAAGCAGGCTTTGCCATAGTGAGAAGGACTTGCTTGATTATAGGCGGCATGGTGGATGTTCTGTTTACTTGACCTGTCTCTGCTTTATGTATCTCTATTCAGGTATGTGGATATGATTGCAAACCCAGAAGTGGCTGACATTTTTCGTAAAAGAGCGAAGGTACAATTTCATGCCTTTTCACAGCTAAAGAGATATTCAAATCTTATTGCACAATATTGCTTTTCAACTTCTCTGCTCACAATGTTAATCTCTGCTCATGGAATGATAACTATGTTGAGGTATACTAATTAGGTGGCCAAAAAAATTATACTAATCAGGGGTTTGAAATGGGAAATGATTTACTATTTTTCATGCTTTGCTACATTTCTTCCAATTTTTAAGGTACCAGTCAATTTTTTTTTCTCCTTTTGAGTTTGTGTTTCTAATGAAACTGCACAAGGCTTGTGGTTTTTACAATATATCCATTCCTTTTTTAAAATTTGCTGTAGTTTTTTTGCTTTCTTGTTTTTGCTTTTGTGATGGTTATGATTGAAATCAGAGTTAAATTGGAACCCTTTTCTGGTCCCTAAGGTGTGGCTATGTGAAAGTGCAGAGATTAATCATATTAAATATGTTAAAGTATATACGTTGAAGAAGTTGAAGCAAATGTAATATTTTCATTTCAAAGAGGCTGAAGCTCATTGCATCTATCATCAGCCTTCTAAACCTCTACATAATATTAGGAGTCCTTTATATCTATTTTCCACGGCAAGGGAAGTAAGCCTGCTTTTTGATGTGGTTGTCTTGCCTGCTTGTGTAGATTGTTTCAGAAATCCGCAAGGCAGTTGAATCTGCGGGTTTTGTTGAAGTTGAGACGCCGGTCTTACAGGTTTGTTTGTTTCTTTGTGACATGTAACTCTATCAGATTTTAGTATTTGTGGCTTTAATAGTAGGTTGTGTTCTTCTTTTTGTTGGTTTTGTGTGTACATGTCATTTGCTTTGTTCTGGGTAGACAAAGCAAAAGAGAAATGGGCCTTGCGCCAGGGGTTGGGGGGGCAGGAGATGATAGTGGTAGGTGGTTAGCCAGATTACTTGGTACTTGTGAAAATTCAGCATGTTCCTAATAATTTAGTTTCTCAAAATCTACAAGCTGAGGAATAACTGCATAAAGAATTTCCATCAGGTTCATCTATAATATGCTATATCTTTAATGAATGAGCCAAAATGCTGAAAATTTCGGTCTAAAAAGCCTTCAATTAGATTAGTTCTTCATTTTTGGCACATCTGACTTTTATCTTGAATCTCAGTTAATCATTCAATAATTTTAATGGCTTTTCGTTTGAAATGAATACATTTACAACATTACTGGCCAATTGTAGGTATAATTTGAGTTTCAAAAGTTTTTTGTCTGTATGTTAAGGTTCTTTTGTGGTGAATACCTCTTGACTGTAACGTGCAGGAAATTTCCTGGTATTATGCCAAAGACAAAATCTTTGAAGAAAGATCAAAATAGTGGTGGCAGTTCTTCTTTTTGTTATATTTGGTTCGTTTATTTTGACCACTTTATTAAATACTTTGGTATAGCAGCATGGATAGGATCTAACATATTGAAAATAGGATATCCAGATGCTGTGACATTTATTGCACATAGCATTAATATTTAGATGATGTTCCATTTTTTACTGCAAATTGGTTCACAAAGCAGTAGCTCGAGAATCTTCTTGTACTGCCTAGTTAACTCATCTTTAAACTGGAGCTAAATTAGGGATTTGGTCTCCATATTGGCTCTGCCCTTTGTAAAATGAAATGAGAGAGCATGGAATATGTGTCTCCATGTGTTAGTTGACCAGGCTTCATTTGTATTGGCATGCATATTTGTTCTCTCTCGTTTTTATTTTTATTTTTATTTTTTTTGTTTGGGGGGGGGGGGGGTGTTGTCAGATTACGCATCTTTATTTTCACAATATGGTTTTTAATCGATTTTGTGGACTAGGGAGCAGCTGGTGGAGCGGAGGCCAGGCCATTTGTTACATACCACAATTCTCTTGGAAGGGATCTCTACTTGAGAATTGCGACTGAGCTCCATTTAAAAAGAATGCTGGTAAGTTACGTGTGCAAGTTGGTTTTCCTCGCTTTTCATTATGGGTCTGGAAAGCTATTCTCTAACACTAACAGTTAACTTCAGTAGGTGAAGAAAGAATGCTTGAGTATCAATTTTACCTCTGTTATTGTATTGGCCATGGTTGGTTTCTGCTGTATAATGGAATGACTTGCCTGATTTTGCCTATTTTTTACATTTATTTTTTTTTTTCAAATTTCAATGTGAACTTGGCCATATGATTCAGCCTATTGGTCTGTAATGAAGCAACTAATCTTTTTTTCAAAAATCAACGTAGTTTTTTATCTCCTTAGATCTTTCCTTCACTATCCCTTTCTCAATTTCATTTTCTTTTTTGCTACTGGATATGTTACATTTATCAGTGTTTTTTCCTTTCTTTGTACAAACTTTTTTCATTTGAGGGTAGTATTGTGTAGTGCTTGTTGTTTTGTACCTTTGGTGATAATGGATGTGAATTTTTCATGCAGGTTGGCGGATTTGAAAAGGTATATGAAATTGGTCGAATTTTTAGAAATGAAGGCATTTCAACTCGCCATAATCCAGAATTTACCACCATAGAGGTACTTTCTGTAATGCCACTTTTTCTCTATGAAGTCATCAATTTGGATGGTTACCACTGTCAATTTGCACTTGTTATGTATATTGAATTTTATATTAATACTTGTTTTAGCTTGATTCAGATGTATGAAGCATACTCTGACTATCAAAGCATGATGAACATGGCAGAGGAGATCATAACTCGTTGTGCTTTGGCAGTTCAAAATAAGCTTAAAATCGACTACCAGGTAGATCTGTTAACTCCTCTCATATTTACCAGATTCTTTGAGTCCAATCTTAGATGCTTGTCAAGCTCTTTCCTATCTCTGATCTGACAGTGCATGAGTTCTTCATGCAGGGGACGGAGATAAATCTGGAACGGCCTTGGAGGAGAGAAACCATGCACAATCTTGTCAAAGAAGCCTCAAGGATTGATTTCAGTAATTTTGGAGATGATCTTGAAATGGCTAAAAGAGTTACTCTGACTACCTTAGGGGATGGCCTTGATAATAAAGATAAATTAGCCATTGGATCATGCCCATCCATTGGCCATCTTGTTAATGAGGTCATCCACAAAGCTTTTTTCAGTAATTATGCTCAGCATATGTCCCTATCCATGCTTGTGATTTAATTGACCATTTCCAACTTTGGAGTGTTGGCATCCAAAGCCACGGACTGTAAAAGTTTAGTTGAGCACTTGTTTAGGCTTCTGGGAAATATATTAGTGGGATCTTTTCATCTTTTATTTTCATGAACAACTTATAGCTCTTCTATGATTCCATGTTTTGCAGGTTTTTGAGGTAGTTGTTGAACCAAAGCTTCTGCAACCCACATTCGTCTTGGACTATCCTATTGAGATATCTCCCCTGGCCAAACCTCATCGAAAGTAATAAAAATTAAATCATGAAGCAGTTCCAATTTATGCTAACTTTTTTCTTGAAGTATTTGTCTGTTAAATAATTTCTACCAATGGCATGTTTATTTAACTAGAAAACAACCAAGTATTACGTAGGAGGATTCTGAATTCTCCATCAAGTTTAGCTTTTGTTGATATCACTGGTCTGTGCTGAGCAATTCCCTGAAAATGTCACATGGACAGATGCTGAGTTTTATCCATTCCTTTATTGGAATTCTATTAGTTACCTCTCATTTTATAATTCCCCATGTCCAGGCATGCAGGCTTGACTGAGAGATTTGAGCTTTTCATTTGTGGTCGTGAACTTGCAAATGCATTTTCAGAATTGACAGATCCAAAGGATCAGGTAAAATTTTTTGACTGAATTAGACTAAATGTTTTGCATAAAATGTTTGTTTATATGTATGGGAATGTTAGAAACAAAGTAATGTGCCCAGGGATTAATTACTGCAGTCTACTAGTTGCTTTAGTCATTTGGTCATACTCTGCTAAAACAAGTCTTTCTCATGGTACACTCATGACTGGAGCATGGCATTTTGTAATTGCACCTAAGCTTTGTTTGGGCAGATTAGTAGAGGAGTAAGTGAGAGGTGGGAGGTGAAAATGGGTCAAAAATTGAAATTCTCCAGAGGAAACCTTATAAATTTTTCCCACATTCTCTCCCATCCGACTGTGCGACAATTTGGCCCAAGTAGACCAAGAGTAACAGATAGCGTTTTACAAGCAATGCTTGCCAATGCTTTTGCTTTAATTAAGGGAGTGACTTCTTCTTCTTCTTCTTCTTCTTCCTTTTCTTTTTTTTTCCCCCCTTTTTTTTATAAAATCTAGAGAGGACGCTTGGAAGAACAAGTGAGACAGCATAATGAGAAGAGAGCCGCATCTCTCTTAAAAGGCGCTGCTACTGAAGAGAAAAAAGAGGAGGATGATGAATCTTACGAAGTGACTCTTGATGATGACTTTCTAACAGCTTTAGAATATGGGATGCCTCCGGCTTCAGGAATGGTTAGTGTTTGCTAGACCCATGTGCTTGAGTTATGCATAGTGTTATATGCCCAGAGATACTGTGAAATCAGCAAATGTGATGGGCTATTAAATATCGTGCTTGCCAACTATTACATGTGCTATACCATGTCTTAGAGCAACTCTGCACATGGATGAGAACATCAGTTTCCTTTGTTCTGTTTCAGGGCCTCGGGATCGACAGGCTTGTGATGCTCTTGACAGACTCCGCTAGCATAAGAGATGTGATAGCTTTTCCAGTCCTGAAGATTCAGCAATGAGGCAAACAGTGAGAGTGTCTGTAGATTATATCTCCTACGCATTTCACAGGGAATGAAGGGCTCTTCAACTCATTACCACAGTCTTGAAAATTACTAGTTTTGTGGATTACCGATTTAATGTGTCTTGCCCTCAATGTCATTCAGTGAGCAGTTGCCGTGCGTGGAAAATTTTGGTAGTTCTTTGGAGATGCTTATATTCTGGAGTACCCATTTAGCACTCGGAATCCTTGCATTTATGATACTACATATTTTAGAATAATGCATTCATAGAGCCCGGAATTCGGCTGATTTAGGCATGTATTGGCCTCTCGATTTTTATGTATTTCATCTTGAAGGCTGTGCAATCTGTGAATCTCATCCTTAGTGAATTCGAATAATGTATTCTATTGACTTGAAAGATGTTGGCATGTCTTGTTGTTCAGCTAACTTACAATTTTAGTCAATTCACTATATGGTTTTTCCAGTTAAACTCTATTGGGATTTCACAAAGATGCATTCCTTCGGCCTGTATGGAAACTTTTTCCACAGATGTTGCGGTTTACAGAAATAACTTGGAACGCATGAAATCCGTTCAAGACAAACTAGTATACTGTGAAAAATTATCTACTACTTTTTCATTGTTCTAAACTTAGGTCTTTTTTTCATTTTCGAGTTCGGGGGGAAGAAAATCATAAATAGAAATGTTAGATCGTGGGCTGAATCTACTCTTCCGTGAGCTTGTGCTCGGGAAAATTGTCGACGGCCTTGTGAGCCATTGGAAGATGCAAGCATATTTTTGTCAGCTGTCCGTGTATTGTCAGCCGTTCGATCTAAACTTTGTCCATGTCGATCACCGATTTCTGCATGGCGAATTTGCCTTGCTCCAGCTATCATCTGAACTGGAGTCGAATGTTTCTCGCCACCTTATCATCATTTGGCGAACGGATTTTTCTTCCGTTTCTTGCTTTTCTTCCTAATCTTTGCCTTCCGAGATGACGACATTGATGCGCTGCACCACTGCCAATTTCGCAAGCGCTACCCCCTACTGCACGTGCGCGCGCATGCGTTCATGTGGGTCATTCCTTTTTATTCGCACTCGAGGGCTTGTCGGGCGAGAGAGAGAGACCGTTAAGGTACGACGATGCTCGTGCATTGTTGTCATAGTTGACTCATGATGGATTGTGCTTTTCGTGTGCATGGGACGCTGCAAGCCGACATGTTGTCATGACAGAGCAAGAAGAGTGTAAAACAAAGGGCGAAAGATTGACATTTGGTACAATTTGAATACGGTAGCTCCCGAACCAACGAGATGAATGTGGAAGATCTTGGTATTAGTCGACCTCTTACTAATATATATTTCCTAGAATATACTAATGTATACTAGATAACAAACAGTAAAGATTAACCAACTGAACATGTTGTATACATATCAAGGCTCCACTAGTCTCATGAACGGTGGAAAGTGACAATATAAATAGTTCATAAACTTTAGTTCAATATGTAATAACATTCCTAAATTTTAAGCCGTGCAACATGGTCTATGAACTTTGGCCTAATGTACAAGGTTTTCCATAGATTGTTAATTTGTTCAATGCGATTTTTAAATAGAGAAATTACCAAAAAAAATTATAAACCTATTATATTGTGTCTATTTAGTCATAAATTTTTTAATTGTGCTAATTAAGTCTTAAAATTTTGTCAATTGAAATCATTTGATCAATTTTGACTAGAAATTGCTAATTAAATAACTATTGTCTTATGTGGCATAGCCGGCACTAACATTGATATTTTTTAGTAATTTTTTGAATTTTTTTGAACTTTTCTCTTTTTTTTTATTTATGTTTTTTTTTTTAATTGAGGACTGGCAATGGTCACTAGATTAGGATGAGGGCTGCAACGCCCTCACCCATATGAGCAAGGGGCCATGCACCCTCGCTTTGGGTGGTGAGGGCATTGTGGTTCTCGCTTGAGCTCTCATCGGCCACAATGAGGGTGTTGCGGCCGCCACTAGATGTGGGTGAGGGCCACCATGCCCTCATTAGCCACAATGAGGGCCCATGAGCCCTCACCTAGTAAAAAGATAAATTAAAAAAGAATTATATAATTATTATTAAAAGGGAAAAAGTCACAAAAAACCCAAAACTTGCCTAGAGTGACAAATTTATCCCAATTGTTTATTGTGATAAAAAAAACTCTAAATTTTGCTAACCGTGACACATTTATCTTAAACTCTATGGTCAATAGCATTTTTTCCCCTTTTTTCTTCTTCTCTCTTCCCTCCACCGGCCATGGTAAAGGGAAGTTGGACTCAGGTGAGGGCTGCCCTCGTTAGTGTCGAGTGAGAGTCACCTTGTCGAGGATAGCCCTTGCCAAATCCGGCGAGGGTGGTCCTTGCCTAGGTTGGATCTTGTGAGGAATGCCCTCGCTTGACATTGGTGAGGCTCGCCCTTGCCATGTTCTCCTTGGATGGCCCTCGTCAATGTCGAGCGAGGGTTGCCCTCCCCGAATCCGACGAGGGCTGCCCTCCCCCGCCTAGGGGAAGGCGACTCTTGCTTGACGTCGGCAAGGGCAGCCCTCACCCGAGTCCGGCTTCCCTTCACTCGGCAGAGGGAAGAGAGAAGAAGACAAAAAAAGAAAAAAGAAAAAGTAAAAGATGAAAATACTCTTTACTTTGGGGTAAATGTAACATGCGGATGCAAATTTTGGTTTTTTTGTGTTACAAAAAAATTTTAGGGTACCACCGCCCGTGGTGGCCGCAATGGTTAGAGCTTTCTCTCCCATCGAGGAGGGAGGGGTTCGAAACCCTGCATCCCCATTGCAAGACTCGCCTACAATTGGGTCTGTGGTGGCGACCTAGTTCGCCCCGGGTTTACCCCGCCGGCTGCCGGCTATACGGGGGTTCTCGGGTCATCAAGAAAAAAAAAATTGAGGTAAATATGTTACGGTTGACAAAGTTTGAGGTTTTTTGCATTACAAAAAAAGTTTGGGGTAAATTTATCACTTTAGGCAAAGTTTGGGATTGTTGGTGGCTTTTTCCCTTTTTAAAAATATCTACATTAGAGTTAGTCATCCCATGTAAGATGACTGGTGTTCACTTTAGCGGTTTCAACTAAAACTGACTAGATAGACTCAATTAGCAATATATAAAAAGATTTAGGGCTTAATTAACATAGTTGGAATGCTTATGATTGGATTGACTTAATTGTAATAGAGTTAGAAATTGTTTGGTAGTTGTCCTTCCCCGAACTATTGGAAAACGTTCAATATAGTCCTTCCAATTGTGTCATTTTCACATATTCTAAGGACTAAATTAAAAATTTACCAAATAGTTGAAGACCTTATTGACAATTAGAATTTTAGGGATGACATTACATATTGTATGAAAGTTTATGAGCCATCTATTTTATTTTTTCCTATAAAAAATAGGAACCAAACTTGAGTTTGCGGCTTAAACTTAGAATTGTTTTTACTTGGTGATATGGGTAAAGGAACCTAAGTCATTTTGTCTATTTCAGACGCGTGTAATTTTCATTATTTAATCACTAAGCCCATCTCAAAGGACTTCACTTATTCAAGTCCAATTTCTAAAAGTTGTGTGAGTGTATAAAAGTAATTCAATCTACCGTACGTAGTGAGTTTATAATAATGCATTATATCCATATTTTACGTGAAATTCAATACTTAACATTTGCCTTTTTCATTTCAACGAGTGCTCTAAGGATATTTAACGAATTCTTGTTGTTGAAATTTTTGGATATTTCACGTTATGCTTAGTCGTACGGTTAGAATGAAGGAACAAGATGGAGTGTAAGACAATGAAAATTTCATTATATTTGTTTGGCCATAAAGAAATTGCGAGACTGTGATGAAACGGGATATTCGATGAATTTCATATAAGAGATAGGATATGCTTCCGTTTTTCTACAATTATTGTATTACATTTATTATATGACTGAATTTTGAAATAATAAACGCAATAAACAAAATTATCATGAATCATGATTAATAATGTAAAAGCATTATAATCAATAGTATTAATTTATGTATGATTTACCAACCAATATCCTTCGTATACTTTTAATTCATATTTAATTCTTGATTAATGTTTTGTTGCGAGTAAAAGGGCAGGGAGGCTCAACTAGTGCTAGGGACTCATTCTAGGTCTCATCATAAGTATCTCTCACCCACTACGAGATGATCTAGGCTATTATTTTATAATGTTTGTGATAACCGAATCATAAAAATTTGCCTAGTCTATTAACTATTATATTAATCGCTAATTGCATTTTAAAATAGGTGAGAAGAATTGATTATTCCTTCCAGTGATGGGATACCCATTCCATCTCATAACACAACCTCTTCGTTTCAACATTGGAAAGAGAATTGGGAGGCTGATGGTGCTGACCCTCTCTCCTGTTTTCCCTCTCTCCATCTCAAGCTTTTTCTTCATGACGTGGAAGATCTTTTTCTTTTAGATGAAGAAGGTGTCATTCCTTGAGATGGACTTAATAACTTCCGTGTGGCCTGTCTCTCTCAAATCTTAGATTCTTTAATTCAACTTGGACACATAATAAATGCATCCATCTCCATATATCGAGAACGTGCGATTGTATGACGGGCATGGAGGGTATGGATATCATCGGGGCCGATCCCCATAAGCTAAACTAACGGTTGGATAGCGTGCCAATTTCGAACTTTAGGGATCTGAGTGGTATTAAGTAGTGTTTCCCCGGTTTGGATCCTGCAATAAAATATATTTCACCAAGTGCTGTATTTCAGTTTTTATTAGAGGAGACTTAGGTTCTATGCTAATGTTGCACAGAGAAGGTTAAATGTTAATGGAAATATATATATTAAATGGTTCTGAATCTTATGAAATTGCTTAATATGAGATCAAAATTAATAATAACCAATGTTAAAATCTAATCAACAGTTTGATCCAAACTCATTTTGACATACTAATGAAAGCCCATTAAAATCAAAGTGTTTTGTATAATATCAAAGTTGATTCGACAACATTGGATATTAACAACAGTACCCAAAAAGCATTTCTTTCAATTGAATTCGAGGATACAATATTGGAACCTAATTGATGACGTTGGATAGTGGAAATAACACTTAGTAGATATTGCTTCTAGATGAATATGAGAACATAATGTTGGAATTTAATCAATGATATTGGACAATGGAAATAACACCTAGTAAACACTACTCCTAAATGAATATGAGAATATAACATTGAAATCTAATTGACGATGTTGAACAATAGAAATAACACCTAGTAAACACTACTCTTAGATGGATATGAGGACATAACATCAAAATTTAATCAACGACGTTAAATGATAAGACATCATTGGAATCTAATCAACAACACTACTTAGGATATAGATACTCGCTGGAATTAAATCTACGACGAGAATTAGAAACTATAGCTAAGCTAAACTATGCTAAGATAACTAAAGGGTAAGATAAAGCGATTTGTGTGTTGTTCGGGGGGCTCTCTATTGGATTGCCTGTGATATTTATAGGCCCATTTGGTACTTAGTGGTTGGTTTTAAAAGTCGTTCCATGTTCTTTTCTAAATCACTTTATCCATATCTTATTGCCTAATAACTCATTCATTGATGTTCGCATGACTTATTCAGCAAGCACTAACTGCTCCTTTGATTTTGGTGCCTTTTTAAGCCTCAACTGTTCCTTCCCAAATTTTGCCATCGATTCCATCCAAATTCTATGTTTTCAAGAGCATCTCTTGGTTTGGACACGTGATAAAACTTCTTAAGTTCATTGAAATCTAGCTCAAGGGCTCTTGAAATCCTTAGCCATCCTTCATTTTCATGATTAACATGGGCTGCGTTGATGTAAATCATAGCTTGCTCGTGACGACGAGAATGATTTTCAAATGCTTTCATCTTTCATAACCAGCATGTGATAGCGGGGGTATTTTGGGTGTCAACAAGTTGTTATATTTCAAATTGAATTTCTCATCTTATCGCCCCTCGTCCTTTTTTTTTTTTAAATCATAAAGGATTAGTGTCTCTCACATACAGATTGTTGTCTAGCAGCACATGGAAGGTTCTTGTCACGCTCAAATTCCCTCTTTACCATTAGCGCACGCCCATTCGGTTTGGCGAAAAGAGAGCACTTTCCAAAAGATTCAAAGCCATGATGAAACGCTAGCAGTAGCACCAGCTATTGTTGCTTGATAATGGCGAGCGCTATCTCTCAATCTCTCATCACGACCCTCCAGTCGATGGATTCCTCTCCATCACGATGAACGGCTGCGATGAGACTGGGTTTGGCGATGACGCGGTTTGACAATATTTTAATCCAAATTTGGGTGGCGTCCATTGCACGGAAGATCGGCCTTGTGCCAGACTCAAATTAGCTGATAACGTGAACAGGCAATGTCTTCCAAAGTTAGGTCGTGATCAAGGACAAGAGGCGATCAATTTGAGTATTATATCAATGCAACTTAACAGGAGAAATAGCGTGTCTAGCTTTACAAAAGAATAAAGATTCGATGGTTTTCATTTTATTTGGTTAATTTTTATTGGTTTGGACCTCTAGATTTTTACCTGACTATGCAGATAAGTTGTCTTAACTTGCTCGGTTTTCTGTTAAAAAAGAAAAAAAAAACTTGCTCGGTTTATCTAATTAAGTCATTCTTTGAATCATGTTTCCTCGAGCACGATTGGAGTTACACAAGCTATAGCAGTGGCCGCCTTTCGCCTCCTCTCCCCTCTCCGTTCCTTTTTTTTCTTTGTTTAGTGTTCGCTAATTTGGCATTTATTTGACATCACATCATAACAAAAGTCCTATGTGTCGTTGATGGTGATCGATTAAAGGACCTTGTTGCACACCTAATTGTACCATGACAAAAATACCTGAAGACCAATTTACACAAACCACCATAATCAAAGGACTAAGATTATATATAACCTATACTCATCGGTCGTTCTCATAGTCGTTGGTGGTTCAAATATATCGGGAACACAAAGCTTTCTTTTGGCCTCTATGTAGAATTGGTAGATAATCCATCTTTTATTTTTTTTATTCAAAAGTAGGTAATCTATCAAACACCAACAATCTTACGAATCAATAAGACAGCTTCCGTCTACCATAAGTCTCATCCCCACATTGGGAAAAATAGACCTTGATTGGCAACTTCTACATATAACGACCCACCTGTGATGGCACACATTTCAAAACTTTTTTGTATCGAATCTCGAAATTCACAAGAGTTACAGATAAAGACGACATGACATGACGACCCAAGCAATCGGTGAGCAAAATTACGTCACCCGGCGCATCGAAAGTCTCCAAGAAAGAGGAGCAAAAGAAACGTGGGCAAGTAAAAATCGCTGGGGCATCCCTTTCAAGAGGACCCGCATCACATTCATGGCTCTTATTTTCTCCTTTTGATTCGATGCATCGGTTCCAAAATCCGTTTTTAATGATGCCATTAATATTCCTCACTTTGTGTGCCGGGGCGAGGCCGGTATTAGAGCCGCCTAACGCCTTGCCAGGGCATTTTCTTCAGGGCAGAAAATTTGCCCTCATTTGTGACGATAATTGTTGATTTTATTCTTAGACTTTTATCTTGATTCTTTATAGAGCGTGGGAATAAAATCACACAATCTCCATACTCAGCCCCCTCTAATCTTTAGTCATTCTCGTGTCGTGATTCCTCTATGAAGTAAAGCGGCGTGCAAAAAGCTAAGATTTGCCAACCAATTATTGAGATTTATAGTTTTGTCGTCGAAGGGTTACATGAACTCAGGCAGAGCCGAGAAAACGATAAGAGAACTTTTTCTTTCCATGTACAGGGCCAGCAACGTGACGTGCCAAGCGCAGGCTAGAGAGAGAGAGAACTCGAATATGACGTGACCGAAATCGACCTTTTTTTCATGGTCACTCGATTAAGTTGGCACACATGAAATCAAGATAAGATATTCTAATCCTGGTAAACTTGATGACCTTGCAAGAAGTCGGCAGACGAAAAGCAGAAACAGAGGACGAGTTAAAAGTTAAAAGCGATGATGTCGGGCAAATTGATATATTCCACGTCGAAGCACTTCTCACTTCCGTCGCGTAAAGAAAGCTTGGGGTCCTCCGTCCTCCCCACTTGGCCGACCCCGCTTGCCATTTCCATCTTCCTCCATCTTCCTCTGTCTTCGCCCTCCACCCGCGATCTTCAGTGGGTCGACGGTGGATTCGCAGGCTCTTCCCCGGATGCACGTGCAGTCCTCGCCGCCTTCTCCACTGATTGATGTGCCAACAGGGCAGCCGCCCGACAGGAATCTCGGCAGCTTCGGGTTTTCCTCGGCTCATGGTCTGTCGTCGATTCCTGCTCGATAGCCGCAAGAAAGAGGTGGAATTCGCTTCTGGGTCTTGATTGCTTCCCTCAAAGGCAAGGTCTTTTCCTTCCTCACCGGTCATCGAGAATTCAAGAAAACCCGGGGTGTCGTTCTTGCTTCGGGTGGTGGCTTTTTCTCGGGATGTCTGGATTGGCGTCTTTCTTGAGCGTCGTCCTCTGCTGCGATTGACGTTTCTTGACTCTGTGCCGATTCGAAGCGATGGGTATGAAGAGGGTCGGGTCTTAGCGCATCATCCCAAAACACGTTTTTTGATGAGGTTTTTGTTTTGCAAACTCCATTGCCCTCCTTTCGTATGCTTCTGCAAGCCCTCTTCTCACATCTACGCTCCCGAACCGTTGAAATTGGAGGATGGCCCCCATGTCCCTCCGCCGGCAGTCTCGGTCCCTGATGGCTCTGATCAGTCGTGTGGAGCGACCGCTGAGGCCGGAGATGATGCGGCTTTAGATGAGAACGGCGGAGAGACTGTTAAAGTCATCACTAAGAGCTGCCTCAAGAAGAAGAAGAAGGCGGGTTTCGAAGGACACTGTGCTGAGAAGAAGCAAGTGCAATGGGTGGACTTGTTGGGGAAGGAGCTTGCTGAGGTCAAGGAGTTCGAATCTAGGTGGGTAAATTTTTCTCTTTCTGCTTCCTCCTTGTTGATTGATTCCTTTGATCTTTTCGATTCCTTTGCATTTTATTTTCTGTAGAGTTCTATTCCTGACTATAGTCTGATGACATGAAATTGTATTGATTTTAGCTATGGTTTTGCTTATTTGATGGTCAGCTTGGTCTAGTGGTTGAGGAACATTTGGGGGAAAAGGTGAATGAAATGTTGACATTGAGATTTAATGTTCTGCTTTATGCTCTTTCCATGAGAAAAGCCACATAGGATCACAGTCTATGGGACAGTAAAAGGTTCCGTATTTAGGCTCATCATTGGGCTTGAGTGTTTGGAGAATTTGTTCTGAGAAGTCTTTGTCTCCCCTGAACTGTCCCACTGGTCTCAAATCGCTCTATCACCAGTAGATATTAAACCTGTTTGAATGCATATTGGGAGTGTCTGCTCTCATGTTAGGATTCGTTTTAGAAGCTTGCAATGTCCTTGCTTTTTAGTTGTCTATGGTGAAGAAAGAGCTGCAAAGTGTGGTGATTTTGGGTGCCAGTGGGTGGGTGTGCCTTTGTTAAAAATCTACTTGATGTTAGAAAAAGAGGAATGATTGAGTTAGTCAATAGCAACGGAGAAAAATCCTTTCTGCTGTCTGACATAGGAGGCACAGAAATTGCTCATGATTGTGAGAAAATTAAGGCCAAATAGAATTTGGACCTGCTGCAAAAAGTGGCATGATTGAGAATGAAAAGAACAGTTCAGCTTAGCACAATTGTTACTTCTCTAAGTATCACTAGTCTGCTGGAAATTGAATGGACTGTGCAGGTGTATAAGACAGCCAGCCTCATGGTTGAAAAGGAATGGCTAGTGTGATTTGCATCAGGAAATAGAGAAACTAATAGCAGAGAAAGTCAACTCTACTCTTGGACTTAGTGCATCTTTTTTGTCAAACTTTTTGATTTTGTCTAAAACCTATGAAACTATGTGTGGATAAATTAGCTGATCATGCTAGCACCGAAGGAGGTAGTTTGGTCCAGTATACCTTAATTTGGTTGATGCAAGCAGATAGATAAATAACACATTGTCTCAAATCAGAAGGGGCATGATTGACTTTCAGAAAATCATTAAGATATCGATTTGGTTTTGTCTTTTAAATACCGTGTGCAAGAGTGCATGTTGATTAAAAACTTAAGCTGGATTTTCTATTATATCGAGTTGTCTGTGCAAGAATGAGCTGGCCATTTATTGCAGCTTCCTTCAGTTACGTGTATGTTGGAGTAGTTTTGGAACATATGAATCTATGTGCCATGAGTTTTTCTGATTAACTCTTGAGTGAGAGGATAAGAACCATAATTTTTTAGATGAGAGCAGAAGTGCATCAATGTGACTGACAACATTTGTAGGTTTCAAGAGCTGGCTTTTCAAGGATTTTATTTACCCTTTTAATTGGAGAGAAGGGTTTCAAGAAATAAAATAACGTGTTGACTATATTCTGTGTATGCAATGCGTGCATGCGCTGTGTGTGTATTTGTGTGCGTGCGTGTATTGAGAGTTAATGTTGGATCTTTCAAACGGGTATTGCACTTCTGGTTCAGTTTATAAGTTTGCCTGAATTTGCTTCTTTCTGTTTCCTTGTATTGACAGTGAATTGGAAGAATATTATGGAGGTGATGGACAGAATCTCTGCGTCATTCTTTGAGACCTGTTCTGTCTCTGGCGCTTGTATGAAGCAATCATTCTGATGATGGGACGCTCGTAGATCGTCGTCATACGTCTCTCTTGAGCTCTAGAAGACGTTTCTTCTTTCTGGAGTTGGTATCTGGAGAATCGTTAGGTCTCTCTATGTATAGATATTGCTGCTCTGTTCTCAATGCAAGACTCATTCCATACGATTTTTATTCAAATAAAAATGCGTCAGATATTCTTTTCTTGCTCTTTTTTTTTTTTTTGTCTTTTTCGCATGGTCCTCTCTCTCTCTCTCTCTCTCTCTCTCTCTCTCTCTCTGAGTAGCTTTGAGAAGAAATTTTTGAAACAATGGACATCCAAATTCAGGCTCACCTAATTATGCAAGAGACTCCAATCATGTTCACGTTAAATGTTACCCTTAACTATTCAACCAATGGATTGTCATCATCAAAGAAAATTCATAAGGTTGATTTACCTTGTAACATGGCCACATCAAACCTGAGATAACATTCTATATTCAACTAAGGATCCGTTTGTTGAAAGAAAACTGTTTTTGGGGATAGTTATCTGAAATTCTGTTGTTTAGATGATGGAAAAATTGATTTACGAAAAATAGTTTATGTGAACTAAAAATAACAAATTTAGGTTGGGAAAAAACAACTTCCCCTCTTGGTAAGCATGTCAAAAAGCATGTCCAAATGGGTCAACTTAAATGTGAAATTTGGGTTTAAGTAGGCTTTAAAGTTAAAGCCCTAAGAAGATGGGTTGTAATGGATCTGTTATAAATCCATCTTCAATACATAGTTACATGTGTAAAAATGAGTCATATACTCACGTCTTAATCCATATAAGATGAGTTAAGTTATTATATGAGTTGGTTATATTCAGTAAATAAATCATGAATGGGTTTATACATAATATGAGTGTTAAGTGGTCATAAATGGGTTCACAACTAACTCATATTTAATCTATTTTTATGACTTTCTTTTCATTTTCTCTGGCTCTCACTTGATATCGTGCTCCACACTTTCATCTTAGTTTTTGTTTTCTAAATTTGGGTTAAATATAAAGTGTTTTAGTTATATTAGTTGGGTTGGGCATGAGTCATTAAATTTACATTATATACAAATGGGTTAAAACAAGTTAAATGTGTCTATTTGAGTTGGACTACTTTCGACTTAGTGCAAACCTAATTTGGCCCACCGTTTAACGTGTCTGCCTACAATAAACGCACTTTGCCCCTCTTGAGTCTTGAAGCGTTCTCGCTTAGTCACCCACTTCGCTCCTCTCTTCTCGCCTTTGCGCCCTATTAAATTCTAGCGATGGTGACATGCCGGTCTCCATCCCTTGTTGAGCTCTCTTCCTTCTCGGTGTCACTACCTATCTCCGGCGTCTCCGCTGCCCATCTCTGCTGGCCCTCCGAAAATTTCTGATCATTGAACTTTACTCCTTTTTAAAATTTCTGGTCGTTGTTTTGGCTTGGTCAAATTTAGGGAGATTGATCTTTAGTTTCCAACGCCTTTCAAAATTTTAGATTGGTCTTTTGTTGGAGTAGACAAAAGGGAACAAGCGAAGGACGAGATAGACTGAGTGAGGGGAGGATAGTCTCTTCTCTCCAACTTTTATTGCTATTGTTATGGATAATCTCGAAATACCAAAAAAATTTCCATAGAAAAAGGAATAGGTTGCAGACAAAGTGTATGTACATGGATGATGATGAATTTGGAGATGACCAGGTTGTGGGCTATTGCTCAAGGGCTGCTGGTGGTGCAGCTTGCTGTTTGTAGGGGTTACTTGTTTATCTCCATATTGAAGTCTAATCACGATAGAACATTTTTACTTGCATTAATGATGATTTCAGAATGATCATTTCTTTGTAAATTAGATTTCTCTTCCTTGCTGTATATATTTATGTTTATGAGACTGATGAACGTTCATGCTCTCTCATTTGGGTAAGATCCTTTGTGTTTCCAATTGATCTTGTTCCTCTTTTCTATGCAATGCTGAATAATTTCTAGTGAATTAAAAGAATTTGGAATCATTTCTTGGAAGACAAATGGTCATATTTGGACCATTCTGATACATCGTCGGACACTTGTGTGAACCCTATGCTTCATATAAACCTGTTCTGACAGAGGAGAACAAGAACAAGAAAGTGGAAGATCCGAGTTTCCATCTGGCGCTTGGTTGATGACTATTAGGAAAATTAGGATCTTTTTCCACGAAGTATTTTCTTTATTTTTGCCTCAATAGCTGATTAGTGATCATATATTCTTTTTTCCTATTTGGTTTCTAATCAATTTTGGGAACCTCCGAATAGCGACCTTGGTGGGACGTGAATTGGCCCTTTCTCAAGTCCTCGTCCCTTGATTGGTTCCAGGTTTCAAGTACTTCAAAGTCATTATCAGAGTAAACTAGCGACATAGGGATTGAGAAACCAAAGTGTAGGAATCTAAAATTTCTAAAATTGTTACTAAATGGTAGATTTGCCTATGTAAAATTATCATGGTCGTACCATTGGATGTGAATTGGAGGAAAATCTGAATTATCTCACGCCTAACTCAAGCAAAATTAACATATCAATGAATCTTAAGTTCTCGAGTTTGGGGAATGACTAGAATTCTTGAACTCGTCATCAATGAAGATCCATTATCCTTCATCTGACCTTTTGACCCCCAAGTTCCCTCGCTCACTCATTAGGCCGATACGATGAGTCGTCTGTATCACATAAAGAGCTAAAAGTGGGTTAAATGAGTGGGTATGTACTTTC
Source organism: Eucalyptus victrix (assembly GCA_016097545.1). Classification (NCBI taxonomy): domain Eukaryota; kingdom Viridiplantae; phylum Streptophyta; class Magnoliopsida; order Myrtales; family Myrtaceae; genus Eucalyptus; species Eucalyptus victrix. Next base: position 16,187,504 of record CM027844.1, read on the forward strand.
CAATGTTAGGTTAAACATGGATTTGTTTAGTAATATGAGTCGGGACAAGTATGAGTTGGATCGGGATTGGTCGTGTATGTATGAGTCACTAAAATTACATTGTATGTAAATGAGTTAAATGGGTTACTTTGGGTCGGAAAACTTTCGACTTGAACCCACTCACTCGTTTGATGGACCTACCTATTAGTAAGAAAGAAATCACTTTTCCTAAGTCATCAAATAAAAAAATCTAACAATTTTCTTTAAAATTGACTTTCATGGAAAATATTTTCATTTATAATGAAACTTTTAGTGAAACTTATCTAATATCTATTTAACAGTATATTTATACAATGATTCCAAAGAGTAGTTTCACTCCAGAAAAAAAAAAAAAAAAAAAAAAAAAGAAAAAACCTACCAGTTCTGACACTAGCCTACCTGCGTTTCCTATTTCGCAATATGATCGTGATGGAAGGGTTCGTCCTCCTCTTCAACAAAGGCAGCAAGAATTCCCAAATTTCGTTCATGGTCCAACCCGAAGGCCCTCTTATCGAGGATCCCTTTTGGGATTCGGTTACTTCCTAGAAAGTTACTTCATGATTTAGTAGGTGATATGATAGAAATAGTAGATTTACACAGTTAAAATTTTATATTCAACTTTAACTGTGACATTTAGGTTCTCGCTTAACAAAACCAAGCACCTTTTGAGTACTAAGTTTGTCATCGTAGTACGCCACTATCGCGCCACCTTGTCATGTCGCCTCTTAACGTCACCAACGGCCACCGTGTCCCGCCATGACACCGCCGTGCCACCTACTGTGCTACCGCCTCGAACCGAACGCGCAGGCCGCTACCCCATGGGCTTACCACAAGACTGGAATTACTTGGCCCCGAGAGAGACCATGCCCATGAAGAGCCCAAACAGTCAGCCCAAGTCACAACCGCTTCTCCCTTAAACGGACGGCACATTCCTTGCGCTGTCAAAAAGGGCAAATAAGAATCACCACAGGCCAAGACACGTTCTGCACCAGGCGTCCCCTCCTCATGTTGCCATCAAATGGAAAATTTGACCAAGAAATTACAGAGGGCGGTGAGACTGAAGACCTAGTATAAAAAGATCGGCCCTTCACTGAAGTTGCATTCAACTGCCGACTCGACATCATTGTCTTCTTCTTCTTCGTTTTTCATTAGAATGTCCACCGTTCCGCCGCGCCAAAGCCGTTCAGCTCAGCCGGCAGCTGACGTAGTCCCTCCGTTGCCCGTGTTGTTGCCTCAAAGCGTCTCGGGCAGCCAGAGGACAGCACCTAATTCGGGACCTTTCCGAGACCTTCCTGAGCCGCACAACCACATCGCTTAGGACTCGAGCAACTGATTTACTGCCTGTTTATGCTACGTAGGTTAACTTCCGTACATTGAGGTTGATTTCCTCGAGTTTTAATCACCTGGATCGATTTCGTGCTTAATTACGTTCGTCAATGGTTTCGGGATATATGTGTTGACACATTGCTTAGGCTTTGGCTTTGGCTTGATTAAGAAACAATAAAGGCGATAAATTTGACTAAATTAAATCAATAAGTTTATTTTTGATGACTTGAGAACCGTTGTACAGTTGGTAGCCGACGACGTAAACCCGGGGTAACGCTTGCATGGGGACTCACCTCCCACGGTGCCGCACTTAAGTCGCACAAATGCGATCAGTGACTTGAACCTCCCCACAACCGGAAGAGAGGGAATGCATATCAATAAGTTGATATCTTCTAAACAAAAGAAATGTTCAATTCTTTATGGACTTGAAAGGTACAGCTCACCGTATTTTACGGGTCATCTATATTTGTAGGTGTTCATACAGTTAGACCTCTTCTAAACCTCGCCCTCAAGTCAATTCGATGATTGCCTGGGAATAAACATGTTCAAACCATTTATTACCTTAAACATGTTCAAACCAGGCCTCTCAGCATCAGCATACCAATGCGTGGAAGACATATAATTCAACAACCACAGAAATAGGCATTCCGTCATCCCTGAAGTTTTTCTCGTTTAAATTCACTAAAACATCGCTTATCTTTTAGTTCTACCCTTTAGTTGTTTTCGTTCCTCGTGTTTTGAATTGAAACTTCCTAGAGCTTTTTCTTCCCTTTAAGGTTTTGCTTGTTTCATGAAATAATCAGTAAATGACAAATATTTTCATTATCGATAATAATTTACATAGAAATATTTTTATTAACGATGATGATATTTTTCGCTCATTCATTTTTGTGAATGATATACAGATATTCATTTTTAGGGAACTATTTTTCAAATAATTCATTTTTTTCGTAAAGTAAACATATTCAAAGATTCTCTTCTGCATTGGAAAGATCCACTACTTCCATAAGCGTGCTGGCTGCTCATCAATGAATTATTAAGTAAGAAAAAGATTCTCTTCTGCATTGGAAAGATCCACCACTTTCATAAGCAGGCTGGCCGCTTATCAATGAATTACTAAGTAAGAAACGCGTGAATTAAGGAGACTGTAGTTTGACCAAGAAAAAGAAAAAGTAGATTGTAGTTTGAGCATAAAAGCGGATGTTCCTTTCATATTATGTAAAGGTACCCAGTAGATGTAGGTGTGCACTTCTATGGGCAAGGCTCCCCGTCATCTCAAATTGATGAATAAGCCCAGTCTATCTATATAAGGCCTCACAGACTAATATAATACATATATAACGAAGCCTTTCCACATTTCTCACCTTTGCGTTGGTATAAGTCAAAGTTTTGTTGGCGTAAGCCCAAAAAGTCTTTAACAACAGTTCAAGAGACATCTGCCGACGGTGTTTGTCCGTCAGGAGTTGTTCTTTTCTTTTTTCTTTTCTTTCCTTTTATATTACATTGGAATTGCACCTTGTTTGTTCACGTTGGGCTCTTGGAGCTGTAAAGGTGGTAGGAAGAGAAAATGCGATGGCCTTTCTGGAATTCTAATACTGAAATTGCAGTGTTTTTGTTCGCATGCATCAAGCTTGGGATTTGAACTGAGAAGTCACTCTTACAACATGAGTTTAATGTTGCTTTACCTCTGGGTTGTGATTTTCCTCATTTTGGACATTGAATATGGATAGGATATTCTAAGTTAACACCGACAAATCAACACGTGGCACTTACCTATACAGGTTTCTAGTAAAGTTACAATTTTGGTCCTCATACTTTTAAGAATGGAATGGTTCATTTTAGTTCAGGTACTTTATTTAGTTATAAATCTAGTCATCAAATTGTAAGTTCATTTCTTTCGTCCCATCTTGATCAGAAATTTTTATAAAAATGTCAATCTGAAACAACTATTAATTGTGATTTATACATTTACAAGTGTTGATTGCCTCATTAAAATTAATTCCTTCATATGCAATAATCTTACATCTAAGTTTTCAATATAGATCAACATAGAGGAATCTAGAACTACTTTTAGACAAAAAAAACGAAGATTTTAAAATAATTTAACCACGGATTTAACTTGTTATTTATAGATAAATTATTTGACAAAGTTCATAAGAAACATTCAAATTATAGCATCATCAACATCTCCATATCATATCGATTGTAAAGACTTGCATATGATGACATTTGTCTTAATAAGACTTTCAATTCGATTAGGCACGCTTGTAATTGTCGGGTTTTTTTTTTTTTTGGCTGAAACCTTTATCTCTTTTTGGCTTTTTCCTCTTCTTTTTCAGACTTTATTCTCAAAATTTTGGAAAATATTGTTGGATTTTTTAATGCCATGTACGATGCCACCATGGATGATATGTCATCGATCTTGTTTGAGTGGTTTTATAATGTCGTTGAATCTTTTATGGCCCACCTGCTTTTTAATGCCACGTACGAAGCCACGAGGGATGATACCCCCGGCGGATGCAGTCATTCTCAAGGTAATGACTATGCCTCTATGTTGTATCTCTAATGATATAGGTTGTCCATGGTTGATAATTTGATTTTTACAATATACATATTTTGACTTTGGATTTCTTTACATTCACTTCGAATATAAATATAGAGAGTAAAATATTTATTAATTACTTGTCAATTGTCTTGTCGTCGTAAATTAGATTTTGTCTATATTGTTATGTGTTGTGCAAACACACCGTGTGCATATCTTTCACGGAATATTTATGCAAAATTTTGAGATTAAATTGGCCATTGAATTTGCTTAATCAAAATTACAGAGGAAGACAACTCAATTTGGTTAGACGTTTCCATATAATGAATTTATGTATGGGCAACTCTTACATGAACTATAATCGTGACAGTGCTCCATTTTAGTGCAAATCTTGATAACCTACACAAAAGAGTGAAACTCTTCCTACAGACGTTATATTGTTTTTACATTACCATTCCAATAAGAACCCTCACCTCCAATTGATTGTCCAAAACTCACGTAAATACAATGGATATTGCACGACTAGGGCGACGAAAAATGTATCGAGATACTGAATCCGATGCAGAGAAGTGGTGTTGGGTCAAGGTGTTAAATTATATCTTGAGTTTGAGTGTTTATAAAATGCGATTTGCTTAGATAAATTTTTTTATTATTCGATCGTGGGACTGAACAAAGGATTACAAAAAAAAAAAAAAAGAAAATATAGGGTAGATACGAATTTCTTCCTTTGACTTTTGGGCACGCACACACACGATTTCTTGTTCGGCCATGCAAACAAAAGAAAGAAATCTGCACGTGAAACAGAAAGGGGTGGGCCCAGGTCAAAGATTTGATCTTTGGGCACACGATTTCCTTCTTTGGCGTGAAGCGATTTAAAAAAATGAAGCCCTACGTAGAAGAAGCCGCCGAAAGCCCTACCAAAGCAGAACAGAAAGAAGCCGCACGTCCACGCGAGCCACGCGAAGCTTTCCAAAGGAACGCAAAGATTTATGTACGTAGAGTATTTCGCTTGAACTTGAACACGCGGTAATATTATGCCGTAAGTTAATATTAAATTAAATTATTTATTTATAAATATTTTGAGTTTGGGGGTTTAAATATAGGTGTGAGAAACACTTGATTGATTATAAATTCGAATCTCCGATTATAATGAATTATTTGCTGTTGTCTCTCATCGTTGATTATTTGTAGTTATCGATACTCGGATCAAACTACGTAAATTTTTGATGTCCTTATTTTTTTTGTTTATTTATCTAGCAATTTCACGTTGTCGTAAATTGTAAGATCCTGTCGTTTGTGCGTATTATATTGCAACACAAGGCAAGGTCGGGAAGGTCATTATGATAAATATGGTTGGCAGTCAAACAGAAGATCATGGATTCACCGAAACGCAAGTCTTCTTTGATATGTTGATGATGGTGACTTTCAATGCGAAAGAAAGGGATGAAAAGGAGTGGGCAAAGCTGTTTGCTGAGGCTGGCTTTAGCGGTTATGAGATTGTCTCTCACCTGGGACTTTGATCTCTTATTAAGATTGATACTTGATTGTACTTCTGCTTATTTGATTTGCTTGGTTAATCTTTGTTCTACTTTTGCTATTAATTGGCAGATGAATGTATTGGAGCTTATACTAATGTTATAATTTAGTCTACGTATTTTAGTATTGAATAATTGAGTGACGCTTCCAAATTGGGGTCCTTCATCTCTTCCTTCATCGACGACAACAATACTTTATTTGTAGAATCATACCTTACTGAAAAAAGATTTTTTTTTTTTTAGGTTATCCTAGTTCAATAATTAAGATAAAAGGCATGCATCATTATCAGGGTTTTGTAGTTTTATTGTGGTAGGATGTTTCCTAAGGAAAATCCATTACAGAGCAAGTAGGGAGCTACAACAATTAACACATTAGAAAGGCTCTTTAAACTCCGAAGCATTTTCAGATGGACTAACCATTTTAGGGACGGTCGATTGTACTAGTAACCAATAAAATTAGCTTCAGCAGGGGACAATGAGTAGTCCATTTGAAAGTCTGTATTCAATCTATATTCTTCTCTTAAAGTTTTGAACGCCGATCATCGAAATCTTAATTTAATGTTGAGTACAATAAAGAGTGGCTCAACAAAAAATTATGAATAATTAATGAGAAGATATCACAATATCATTGAATTTTATGTTCTTTTTTTAATTAAGGTTTTTTCAGAGGATTTTTTTACTAATACTCATGCAAAAAAAGCTCGTTGGTGTAGGATTTCTTTCAAAGCTTGCACAAAATCTGAGGCGATACGATGTGGATGTTTAAATGGGTAATTGGTGGGAATGGGTGAATCGCGTCCACGATGCCCTATGATATTATCATAAGAATTTTATACTTGCAAAATATATATATATATATATATATATATATATATATATATATTTGGTTTGGAATCATAACTACTACCTAGCAAGTTCATTACTGTCGCTTCATCATGATGCTAGGGAGAGTAGAGTTGAGGTTTTCCTATGCCATGACACAATCAAACTTATCATATATGAATCTATGGAGGTATGGACATCTGTAGTGTCAAAATTTGGCATAGGGGATATTTAAATACTAAGAGTTCGGAATTGTACATTTAAATACCAAAATTAAAGCAAAATGGATCGGTTAAATGTCAATAATGAGAAATTCTAGCCCAAATGCTGATGTGGTATTTCGTTTTGTACATTGATGTGGTAGTAAGCTGAAAATGACATCGTTTTATCTCGCATTTGAATTTTAGTCTAAAAATTAATTAAATTAAATTTTAAACTAAATTATTTAATTTTTTTTAAAAAAAAAGGAGATCGCAGAATGGTGAGGGCTGTGCAAATCCTTGCCCCCACCTCCCTAACATCGCTAGGAAAGGCTAGTGAGCCGGTGGGGGGGGGAGGGTCGGCCGGGTTTCTTAGGGCCTTGGCCAAAGGCCGGCAATCTTGGCCGACCAGTAAAGAGGGCCCAACAAGTGCCAACCCTTGGCTTGACTAGGTGAGGGATGGCGACCCTCACCCTAAATCTAGGCGAGGGCTTGCAAGCCCTTGCCATTGGTCGACTAGGGTCCTCGGTCCCTAGTTAGGGCCTAACAACCCCGACCAATCCTCCTCCCATTATTGTCGGCCCTTCCTAGTGACGGTAGGGAGGCGGCAGCAAGGGCTTGCATAGCCCTCGCCATTTTGCAATCTCTCTTTTTTTTTTTTTTTTTTTTTTTTTTTTTTTTTTTTTCTAAATTTAGTTTTAAATTTAATTTAATTAATATTTATATTAAAATTCAAATAAGAGGCAAAATAAAATCATTTTGGCTCTTCTTTGCTACCTTAGTTTTCCAATGAGCCACATAGGCGACTAATATCGTTTAAAATAAGTCATGTCAGATTTTTGGCACCCTTCGCTATAATTAATGTTGGATATTGAAGAGTACCTTGGTTTGAGCTTAATTGACATGAGTCGTGGACAAATCCAAGGTCATGCTGATTTTCAACTCTATTCATTGTAGATCAAATTTTGCTAATTTTGTGTAGATTACCAATTTGATAGGGCTTTCTCATGAAATTTGTGCATTTTGGCTTATTCTATGACATACCTAAATTTCAAATTTTTTAGACTTTGTATGTGCAAAATATATTTCAAAAACTATGCGGGTCTGAAATTGTTTTTATAAGCGGTTCCTAACCTTTGCTTGGTTTCTATTTCTACGGGATTTTTGATAAACAATTTGGACTAGTGTCCTTCATGAAAGTTTTAGACCACATCTCAATATAATGTGGAATTTTTCCATGATTTTTGGAGTTCATCTAGACATCCAAAATGCAATTTCCTGAACTTGTTACGATATGGCTTTGTCCCTTGTTTTGATCCAAATTTTAGAAAACTATTGGGACTGTACAAGCTAAACCGGACCTTGAGTTCTTCATGAAAAATGTTCCTGAATTCTTGTCCACATCGTGTTAAAGTTAGTAATTTTTCAAATTGATTTACTTGGCGAATGCCCTCATTCTATCAATGGGCATGCTGCCTTTTTTCTGTAGATTTTGGATAAACTTTCATTTCGTAACACACCTTTTTGAATTGGTATTGCCGAATAAATGTTTGTATCATTTTTCTGGTTTACCAAAGATAGTTGATGGGGATATTGAACTATTCTTGTGCATTTTACTCGGTGGATGTCTTATTTAAATTGAATTATGGAATTGTTGCACTATAAAATGAATGTGTGATTTGGGAATGTATCGGTCCTTGGGACAACGATGCCTTGAGTTGTAGTAAAGATGCCTGAAAGGGTAACTAGGTTTCTTTGGATACTTTGGGGGTGTAACACGGTTCCCCCAAATGTCCTTGCGATACTGGATGGGTACAAGATGCTCGAGGTTAAAAGGGTTCCCCGAAAGATGGTGGCAGTCAATTCACAGTAAAGATGATCAATTGCAATTTATTTAAGTTCTATTGGGTTACTATTTTTAGAGGAAATGTTTTCCACTTGTCATGCTGATTTTGAAAAAGGTTCTCAGGTAAGTTGATTTTAAAGCGATTTCTATATTTTATAGCTCAACTCTTGCATGTGCTCTTATTGACATGTGGTGTAGACTGGCTAGTAGTTTACTTGTTAAGCTTTGTGCTCACTTGTGGTTGATCATCATTTCTCAAATCAGTAGTATTTTGGGAAGACCGGGCCAAGATTTTGGCATACCATGGGTGGGAGACATATGACACTGTACATATGTAGCATCTAGGTTAGGATGATACAACTACTGGAGCTTTTGGGTGTGGTATGAAGTAGTGGTACCTTTTGCTCACTCCCCAGTATATCTTGACCCTTTCACCTAAAATATATATGTAAAAGAAGTGAAATGAGAGTGCTGGGTTTGCATTTCCGCATGTGTTCATTTGAATTTTTATATATCCGAGTGTTTTTCAACCGTACACGCTTCTGCATGCTAAAAAAGTGAAAATGTTTTAATAAAAGTATTAGCTATGATATCCTGAGGCATCACGTTAACCTCTTCTCATGAAATTTTTTAGTGAAATAATTACATCCTACAATATGAAAAATATGAAAATAAAAAAATAGACAACTGGGCACTAGTTCAACGCTGGCTAGTTTAAAAAGGACCCAATTAGTAAGCTGCTTAGCTCGGCCATTGACCTAGAACACTAAATTTAATATCTTTGGACTGTCGCTCCACGTGTCATTGATAAGGAAAGATGCCGTGCAAGGTACGACGAAGATCATCGTGCTTCTCTTAGGAATTTTCTGATTTTCGACTGGATTTACAGACATGTCAAAGCTTGGAAATTGAACAAAGCAAAATCTTTAATGCCCAAAACAAGTGACAAGGCTTTCAAAGAGTTCATTTGGCTTTGCCCTTTGCTCAATTCTTGCCTAAGCATTGATGGGAAAATGACCAAAAAAGTCTTAAATCCATTACAATGGTGTCAATTCAGTCATAAACTTTTTATTTTTTTTATCAATTGAGTCCTAAATATTTTATAATTATTCCCAATTAGTCCATTCAACCAAAATTGGCCGGCAGACATTGACGTGACACCCGGCTGGCGCCAACGACCTTTTTTTTAGTAATATTTTATTTTTTTGAAATATTTTGGTATTTTTTTTAATCTTTGTTCCTTTTTTCTCTCTCTCTCTCTCTCTCTTCTCTCCTCCCTCCTTCCTTTGGCTTCGGGCGATTGGCCAAAGGGGAGGGCTAGTTGGATTGAGGCAGCTGGGCTAGATCGCCTTGCCGTTGTTGGGTGAGGGCAAGCTCACCCAACCATTGGTGGGGTGAGCCCTTGCCAGTCGGTGAGCTCATGCCTAATGATGGTGGGGTGAAATCCCGCCGAATCTAGAGAGGCGATCGGTGGGCTCGCCCCCAACAACAGCGAGGCGAGCCCTTGCTAGATCTAGTGAGGGTGGCTCGCCGTTGCGTTTGGCAAAGCCCTCATTGCCGAATCTAGTGAGGGTTCGCCTTGCGTAGTGACCGTGAGGTGAGCTCACACCCAGCAATGGTGGGGTGAGACAAGCCCTTGCCAAATCCGGCGGGGGCTCTCCCCACCGTTGTTAGGCGTGAGCTTGTGGATTGGTGAGGTGAGCCCGTTGGATCGCCTTAGTTTGGTGACCGGCTAGCTTGGCCGTTGCCAAAGCCAAAGGAAGGAGGAGGGAGGAGGAAGGAAGAAGTAAGAGGGAGAAGGAAAAAAAAAAAAAAAGAGATAAAAAAAGGAAAAGAAAAAGATAAAAAAATTAATAAAATATTTCAAAAAATAAAATATTATTAAGAAAAGGTCACCGGCACCGGCCGGCTGCCAACTTAGTGCTAGTCGGCTAATTTTGGTCGGATGGATTGATTTGGAGTAATTGTAAAAGGTTTAAGATTCAATTGGTCAAAAAATAAGTTTAGAAGCGAACTGGCACAATTGCAACAGATTTATGATTTTTTTGGTAATTTTTCCAAGCGTTAACATGCATTAGTGATGTGGACTGATGTGTAGCCAACCTTGCAAAAATCAGTCCAAAGAAAAGCATGGTCTTCCTTGGAAAAGTCTCCCTTGATCGAGAATTGCATTATATAAACCACCACTTGGTAGCTTTGCCATCAAGATAAGTAGTCATGCTTCAGCATTGCATTGCCGCGGCTTTCATATTCTTCTTTGTCCTCTTCCTTTATTTGATCGAGAAACTCTTCAAGTTGAGCGCACGCGTGAATCCTCGTCTCCTCCAGGAAACCTAGGATGGCCACTCATCGGCGAGACTCAGGAGTTCCTCCGGGCGGGATGGCTGGGAGAGCCCGAACGGTTCATCAGGGAGAGGATGGACAGGCATGATGCGAGGGTCTTCAAGACATCCCTGCTCGGGGAGCCGATGTTCGTTTTCTGTGGGACAGAGGGGCACAAGTTCTTGTTCGGCAACGAGAACAAAGCCGTCAAGGTCTGTTGGCCGATCACGGTGCAGAAGCTGTTCCGGTCAAGCCTGGTCAACACGGAAGGTGAGGATGCCAAGTCCCTGAAGAGGATGCTCATGAACTTTTTCCATCCTGAGGCGCTCAAGAGGTACGTAGAGAGGATGGACATGATCACCCAACACCATCTTGACACGCACTGGGAAGGAAGAGACGAAGTGCGACTCTATCCGATGCTTAAGATCTACACTATGGAATTGGCCTGTCGCATCTTCACCAGCACCGATGACCCTACACGAATTTCAAACCTGGCCGCTTTATTCGACGTGTTAATAAATGGAGTCGTGAATTTGCCTATAAGTTTCCTTGGAACGGCATTCCACCGTTCAACCAGGGCTGCCAATCGAATCCGGGAAGAGATTTGTCGATTACAATGGAGAGAAAATTAGCTCTGTGGGAAGAAAAGGCGACGCCTGACCAAGATCTCTTGTCCTTCTTGCTCACTTCTGCAGATGCTAACGGACGGTTCTTGAGCGAGATGGAGATCATTGACAACATACTCCTAATATTATTCGCTGGCCATGACACTACAAGATCCGCCATCATGCTGCTCATGAAGTATCTGAGTGATTATCCCGAAGTCCATGAAAAGATTTGCAAAGGTCATGAGCTTTAAAACACATCTGCAAGGCCTTTTTTTGGTGAAATTACAATTATTGAGAACGTTTTAACCTGTTGCAAGCGATTTTAAGCACTGAGTCATCTTTGGTCCCTTCATGTTCAAGCAGAGCACGAAGATATTGCCAAATCGAAAGAACTGGCGTGGTTGCAGTGGAAGGATTTGCAGAAGATGAGGTACTCCATGAATGTGGTTGCAGAAGTTATGAGGCTGATGCCACCAGTGACCGGCACGTTCCGAGAGGCCCTGGTCGATTTCACATACGCCGGTTATACAATCCTAAAGGATGGAAGGTACTCTCGCAATCTTCCTCTCGTAACTTTGTAGGAGCAGTAATAGAAGAAAGATTTTGAAGAGAACTGAGCTATATGAATTTTTCCGATGATATAAGCTGATCAACTCTGTCAGGTCAAACGAGCATAAAAAACTTCATATTTTGAAATTATGAGACTACGGTTTAACTGACTGGTGCATCTTTCGCTGCGTGTGCTAGCTATATTGGTCTACCGGCTCCACACATAAAGATCCAGTTCTTTACCCGAATCCTGAAAAGTTTGATGCATCGAGATTTGAAGGATCAGGGTCGAACCCTTTCTCGTACGTCCCGTTTGGAGGGGGGCCAAGGATGTGCTTGGGGCATGAATTTGCCAGGATTAATATCCTTATATTTCTTCACAATATGGTGACAAGATTCAAGTGGAATTTGGCGATCCCGGATGAAGCAATTGGTTATGACCCCATGCTTTCACCACAACAGGGGCTTCCACTCTGTCTTCTGCCACGCAGGCTGTGAAACAGATGCCGAGTCTACCATCTTCAACTGCTAGTGAGCCTCTAATCTAGTTACTTAACTCCGAGACATATCATCTGAATTTTTAAGATGTAGGTCATCTTCTTGGGCTGAGCATTCTCAAGAAACTTTCAGCTTTCAAAGCTCCTTGGGGAAATACTGGACTATTTGACAATTATTTTGAAATAGCTTTTAAGTGAAAGTTAGCATTGGAAGGTTGAAAACCCAATGTTAGTAAGGATTAGTTTTGAGTTTTCAGCATTTGATCAAATGTTGAAGCTTTGTTTTTGTTTTTTTTTTCCAAAACTATCATCACTTATTCTTCAAATTTCTAATTTTGCCCTCGTTATTATTTTTTTAAATGCCAAAATAATGCTAAATATATATATATATATATATTGGTCTTTTAAAAAAAATTATTTATATATTTGATTTTTTAGCATTATTGTCAAAATTTATATTTAAAAATTTACATACATTATTTTTTTTTTCAATTTTAACAAATAAAAATTAAAAAATTCCAATAAAGAGTTTGGTCTTTTTTAAATATTTTAAATATATATATATGTATGTATTTTATTTTTTAGCATTATTTTCAAATTTATATTTAAAAAAGTTGCATACATTATTTTTTAATTTTAAACAAATAAAAATTAAAAAAATTTGACAAAGGATTTAGTCTTTTTTTTTTTTTTTATAATATATATATATATGTTTTTTATATATTTTTTAACATTATTGTCAAAATTTATATTTAAAAAGTTGCATACATTATTTTTTTTTTCAATTTCAAACAAATAAAAATTAAAAAATTCCAATGAAGGGTTTGGTCTTTTTCTAAAAAAAATTATATATTTTTTGATTTTTTTAGTATTATTGTCAAAATTTATATTTAAAAAGTTGTATAATTTTTTTTTTCAATTTTAAACAAATGAAATTAAAAAAAAACTAATATTAATCATGCAAAGGGCTTTTCAAATGTGTTTTCTACCAGACGACATTTATCTCAAAGTTACTTCTCAAAACATAGTTTATCAAACGGCATTTGCATTTACCTAAAATCCTTTAGGTTAAACTGCTTTGCATTTTCCCAATGGGCTTTCAAAATACTGAATCAAATGCACTCATAAGTTTGAATATGTTAATCGATAAGGGTCAATATTACATTGACTCATGCTATACTATCATTTCATATCAAGAAACTGTGTTCTTTACACTTCCCGGTAAGGCATATGCAGAGTTATGATCTCCAAGCTCTCCGTAATGAATAAGTTCTGGTCAGCTAGAGAAGGTTAATTATTGTTTATCATTTTATATGGCGCGAAGATTAAAATGCATATGTTTTCTCTGCCCTTTGCAGACCTTCATGTTCTTCAAATTGATCGTTTTCCTACTCTCACCGCCATTATTGGTCTTCGCTCATAGTCCTGCTCCTCCTCGTGGTGGTTTATCCTTTAAAATTGCCCAACAAGGACGCCTGGACTCGACCTCGAGCTGGTTCAAAGTGTAAGACTGAGTAGTTGACAAAACAGCATATGAACTATAATGACTACCGATTCTGATATTGCTGTTAGGTGAACCTAATGTGTAATCATTTATGTCGGAAAGAATATTGTCTGATTTGCGATAAGTTGGCAGGCCTCATATTGTAATCCATAATATCTAAATGCGTTCTACCATTTACCTCAGTAACCACGCCTGAGGCTTCCTAAAAATTCAGAACCATATCACCCTCTCTATAGTAAACTCATGCATGTCCAAGCTAATCATGCGTGCATAAGCTGCAAGGGATCCGACTAATGTGCAACCTTAGTTACATGTATCGTCATGCAAAAGTAGGTTGTCCGCAAAGTGAACAAAACTTGCCTCGTGTTTTTGTCCTTACTACTTCGACAACTGGACTTGCCAACAAGGAATTACCGACCTTGATATCTCCGTTTTCACTTTTAGAAGAAGGTTTCTGTCCTCTCTTTAATCCGAGAGAGAGAGAGAGAGAGAGAGAGAGAGAGAGAGAGAGAGAGAGAACAATTGATCCCTCTTCAATTTCTCACTAATATACTTTACATCTGCCAGAACTTCACATTTTGGGGAAAGGTAAAAAGTATGTAACTACCAGAAAAATTTCCACTTGGCATGTTTCGAAGTCCAAGATCAAAGTGATGTGCATAATGAGAATGAATAAAATTGCCTGAAGCTCCCATCAGTATGAGCAGTTGCTTCTCCGGTCCTCGTCTTAAGCCTTGTCTCGGTAGAGAACCAAGGTTCTTCAATTGCACAGCCAATTTTCAGCTCTTATTTTTGTTGAAGCCAAATAGAGATTTGATGGCATTAATGGCGTTCTCATTGATAAAGGATTCGTCGAACCTTTTCAGAAGAGGATCAAATTCCTCGGACTTCCTTACATTGTCCAAATCAGGATCCGTTCGAATTCTCTGCATCAATAAGCAAAAACATGAGAAACGCAAGCTCAGCAAACTATGACACTTATCATTCGATTCATTACCTTAAAGTCTTCGAACCCCGCTTCCAAAGCATCTTCCAGGGCAGAAAGCCCAGCTTGTACCTGTTTGTGACCATTAAAAAAATTGGATTTGTAGCTGCTATGAAAATAAAATAATGTAGCCTAAACCAGAAAAGCATTTGCGGTTTTAATAAAAAACCAGGAGCTACCTGATCAAGCTTAGAATAACAACAAGCGACATTGTAACTTGCGACAGATGTTTCATTGGCATCAGGTTTAGACCCCAATACAGACTCGAATTTCTCCAATGCATCCTCATATTTGCCATCCCTCCAAATTGATTAACCCAGGAAAGAGAGAATTAATAACATAACCAAGGGCAATTCTCTGCTCAGTGGCAGCTACACGACCCATAGAAACAACTTAGCAGCAGAAAACTTGTGCAATGATATTCATAAATTTAAGAGTCGCATAGCCAGAGTTTAGATGGAGTCCGATATTATAGTCCCTCAGCGATGCACTTGTATCTGTATGAAAGATTATAGCTTCCAGCACATACAGATATTGGTCCACCCATTGATGATGACATAGTAACAAATGCAACTAAATTGAAAAGATAGTACATCATGAAATTATCCAAACAAAGAAACGACACTACCTGTAGAGCAGCAGCCCTTCACGGAGGTCCTTCTCTCTTCTCTCTTTCTGTTCTTTTTTCTTCATGTAATTTTGCATCTGGAACAGCCAAATTTTTTGATACGCCAGTCTTTTAAATTTGTAAAAAGAAATACTATTGACAAAATATTCAATGCTGGAAGATTAAAAGAACACCATCTTGTACTTACTTGGATTTCCCTAACTCTGTTACTTATTACCCCAGAGTTCCTCTCAGCTCTAATGATCTCCTTCTCTGTTAGCTCACCAGCTTCCTCCAGTTTACCTGAGAAGTACACAAATTTGTGCAATTCAAGCCACGGTGAAATGGCACTGAACCTTTTCCTCGCATAATGGTGTAGAAATCAATAAGCATTAAATAGATTGAAAGGTTCAATGGAGGAGGAACGAACCATATCTTTTCTGCATCCTCATGAGCAATGGGCCAATCCTTTGACGGATAGTATACATTGTCCTTCCATATTCAGCTGCAGGCCATATCTCCGTCCCAAACACTGCACTGCATACAACTACTAGACTTGTGTCATTGTCCCAATGTGCACCTGTATCAAATTTTTCCAGCACAATAATAGAAGGACAAGCCACAGATAATGGCAAAGAAACAAATAAGACAGGAAAAAAAGGTAATTAAGGAACTTGGAAGCTGCATAATGTAACATTCCATCGAGTGATATCAAATTCTCAAGTTTTATTGTAAATCTACTTGAGAATTGTTTATCTGAACCGCCAATTTGACCATTCATAATAACCTCTATTGGCGAGTTGAAGTAAATGTCAACAAATTTGCAGCTCCTTACTAGCACTCACAAGTCACAAGTAGCTCGATATGAAGGCAATACTTTCAGGTCAGCTGTCCAGCTTTTTTATCGAGTTATTTTCTTAAACTTGCAGGGGCTCAGGTTGTGCACCATTAAGCCTCTAACTTTGAGCAGTCTCAAAACAAGCTACTTAACCTAGCTCCATCTTCCTTTAATCTGCCAACCCGGCTATTGGCCAACACTTATATTCTAACACAGTCACAAGCTAAGGCACTATCAACCATTGTAAAACCCGATTGTCAATTATGAGTCGGTGCACTCAATTGACATTCTTTTTGATTGGCCACTTTATGTAAATACATGTGCTGCCTAGCAACTTGCAAATTGGCAATGAGCTAATCAGCAAATTGCGGCTATACACTGAATTTCCGCAACTGCAAGTAAGCATGAACCCATTTCTTGCACAAACATTAAACTATCACAGAATAAAACAGGTCCAAAAAAGAAAAAGAAATAGGAAGAATAAATTCGCAAGAAAACCTGGTGGCGAGTACTTTATCCCCCACAGTGAACATGCCGGTCTTGTCAGCAGATCCACCGGGCGCAATTACGTCGATGTAAGTCCCACCATCTCTTCCTTTCACAAACCTTAACCCATATGGCTGCTCTATCTCCACCTCATACTCCTCATACTTCTCTTCTCCTTCTCCTCCTTCGGCTGCTTCGGGCGACGTCTGTGACTCTGTTTCAGATGCTTTCACCACCAAATTGGACGCTTTTACCAAGTGGGTCTCCGAGAAATGACCAGAAAGGCTGAGGAAAGAGCACTTCTTGGAAAATGAATGCTTGGTGGGGAAGAACACCAACTGGGTTGGCTTGTTCTGAGCGGTTCTTGGTAATGGTGGTGAAGAGCAGAGAGAAGATGCATAGCTTCTTTGAGCTATAGACATGATCCTTGAGCTTGTTTTTAGTTCTGCTCTGTCAGAGATCAGAAGAGTCAAGTGAGAGTAAGGAAGGATGGATTGGTTGAAAATGGGAGGAGAGAGAGAGAGGGAGGAGAACAGAGGGGAGGCTTTGGATTGCAAGAGCGCTTGGACTAGTGGCTGAAAACGGTCGGGCGTTTATGTAGTCATTTGCTCCGCTTGGACACGACCACGTGTCCGCCTTGTGGATGGCTGCCGGTGTGGACTGTAGGATTATGAAGTATCAGATATTCCCTCAGATCCTGTGTAGACACGTGGCTGGAAATGCAGCGTCTCTGCCTCTACCATGATACTATCAGTCTAGTGTAAGTGATTTTGAGGTTTGTGTTGGCGCTCCAATTTCAATTACTTAGCTATTCCCCTTTATCAACCGGACTTTAATATTTCTAACATTACTCTGTGAGCTGAGCAAATCGGATTGTCTTTATAGATAATTCTTGACGCTCCTCATAATTGTGTGATCCACCTTATAAAATTACAATTAATCATTCGTATGCATCGGATGAGAAATTAGTAAACACTCTTCACCTATTTTGACACACATTAAACTTTTTAAATCATTCCTCCTTAAAAGAAAATGTTTCACCTTCTATAATAGGTAGGACAAAATTTCAGAGCACATAACTAGGAGTGTGCAACCGAATCGGTTATACACAGGAACCGGACCGGCCCACTCGAAAAATAGGGTTGGGAACTAGTTTCTGTTGAAACCGGTTTCCAAAATTCAGAACTAGTTTAAACTGGTCCGGGAACCAGGTTCAAGTAATTACCCACGTAGACCGGTTTTGCAACCGGTTTTGTAAGTAGAGGTCTAAAACCTTATTTTTTTTTTCTCTTGATGTCTATTCTTATTTCCGCAATTGCACAGCGTTTTTCCTCTTGGTTCTCCTAGACATGCATGATGCTCCTCCTTCATCGTTCCTCTTTGTCGCTTGCTTCCCTCCCTCACTAGCTCCCTCTTGCACTGTCCAACAGACAAACAACATCCGTCGCCGTCAAATTCTTGTGTACCACATGGAGTAGCTCGCTTAATT
This sequence comes from Eucalyptus victrix, assembly GCA_016097545.1. Classification (NCBI taxonomy): domain Eukaryota; kingdom Viridiplantae; phylum Streptophyta; class Magnoliopsida; order Myrtales; family Myrtaceae; genus Eucalyptus; species Eucalyptus victrix. Next base: position 16,205,678 of record CM027844.1, read on the forward strand.
TCTCTTTTGGAGGAAGAGTTATGCTTGCAACAGAGATTTGTTAACTGTTTTAAATAAATGAATAGCTTTATATAGTAGTTGTGGAAATGAGATTAATAGTAAACTCATGTTTGTTGCTAATGTTTATGCAATGTTATGATTTTTGCTCTGCCTTTTGATTTTATTTATAAACATTAGCTTTGTGGATCCTTAATTTTTCATTTAATCAAAAAGTTAATGTACTTAATTATTACAAGTGCTTAATGTTTCGATACAAATTATGAGGATTACGTTATTTTCTCGCGTATTAATGTAAAATTCGAAGCCGTATAGAATATCGGACAATTGCAAAACAGGTTCTAATGAAAACAGGGTACAAGGTCCAATACAAATAAGATTGGTACAAGATCCAAAAAAAGAAAACTGGTTATAATAGGGTTGGGTACAGGATTTGGGTCTAGACCTTATCCACCCTAGACTCGATCACTCCTACACATAACAACAATGCATAGGAATAGGAAATCACCTTATCTAAAACCACTCTCTCATTAAAAATAGCCAAAAGCGCTCCCATTTAGTAGCAAAGAGAAAGAAACGAGTGAGATACATTGTTTATTTAGTTATATATATCTTCGGTCGAAATCAAGATTTTCAAAGATATTCTAACCTACCATAGTCCTTGGGCATATCCACCTATAGCCTTAGGTACCCCTTCCCTCTCCTTTGGTTCCTCATGCAATGCACCACCTCGTGTGCTAGATTGGAAATTTTTGCGGTATGCCTTCCAAACAAAAGCTAATTTCAGTGGAGAAGGGGAACTTTCCAACAAAGGTCTCAAGTGATTAAAAAGGATCTTGGTGATAAATTTATAGGTTTAAATTACATAGACCAATCGCATTACCTTTCTTGGGATAAGTCATATAGGTGGTACTCATCTACTTGAACATGAATGTATCTGTAACATATTCACCATTTGCTCGCCAACTATTCCTTGACTTTGCACATAGAATACCATCGGCAAGCCATCTGAGAACATTACAAAATTTGTCATTTTCTTCTTCAATAGCGCATCAACTCACCAAGCATATCAAACCCTTGGGGAACTCTATTTGGCTTCAAGTAAATATATTCTTGATATCAGTTGTAGAATACTCCCGTATTGACTACTTTGGTTTGATGAGCTTGTAGCAAGTTGAAATGGCTTTTTATTGACTATAAGTATGTTGGAAATAAAGTTAGGTTGAGAGAGTTATGGCATGATGAAGTTTTGTGCCCAAGCTTCACATTACGAATGGCTTTAATTACTTTGAGTATGGGATTTGTTAATGCACGAGAGTCATTTTGTTACTGATTAGGCATAGTATAACCATTTTGTAATTGAGGTAACGTGTTACTCAATTTTAACATTGTTTCTCACTTATTTGATAGGATCGCAAGATCAATGGTTCAAGTAACATTTGTTATTTGGTTTTAGGGCACTCATAGGGAGTGGTACCGATATCTTTTTTGGTTTTGTAATACACATATATGGAGGTAAGAGTAACTCAATATATACATATATGGAAATAAGAACATATTTGCTGTATAAAGTTGGATGGAGTGTTTGGTACTTTTGGTTTATTGTGGGATGGTTTGATAAATCCTTCTTGAAGGGTTATGCATACTATTTTGTACATTTAAGATATGAAATGAGTTTTTTAATGATTCGGAAAATTTTTAATGAGAAAGACCTTTTGAAATGTTATTGATTTATGATAGGGATTTTCAATTGATTTTGGGGAGAGAATTGATTTGTGAAAAGATATGGTTTGGTTTGTGAAGCCAATCATGAGATGAAATGATTAAGGCTTAAGTGTTACACGATAACGTATCTTCGTGGGAGCTACTTCTAGGGCCTTGTATTCAAGAGCTAAGTGCTACAATGACTCGAGTCGCGTGGGAGCTATCTCTAGAGCCTTGTAATATTGATATACATTGAGCATAAACTAAGTGCTACACAATAACGTAATTTCGTGGGAGCCATTGCTAGGGCCCTGTACTATTGATATGTATCGATTAAGGATTAAGTACTACACAATAATGTAATTTTGTGGGAGCCACCACTAGGGTCTTGTATTATTGATATGTGTCGATCAAGGATTAAGTACTACACAATAACGTAATTTCGTGGGAGCTACTCGTAGAGCCTTATAGTCAAGGACTAAGTGCTCTATGATAACGTAACTTTATGGGAGTCACCACTAGAGCCTTGTACTATTGATATGTTTGATTAAGGGTTAAGTGCTATACAATGATGCGATCTCGTGAGAGCCACCTTCAGGGCCTTGAGATGTAATGTGTTGCAAGTTTGGAGAATGGAATGGACCATTGACTTGAAATATGACAATTTTGATTATGGAACTGAGCTAGCGATACTTGTTTTGATATTATGGATGAACGGGAAATTCTGCTAATGATATAGCAAATTTGAAGAAATATATAACTCATTTTATTCTTTTAAGTTATTATATTTTGGGTTTATCATAAAGAGTCATGTCTTTAAGTTTTAAATGAGTAATATGGAGGTTGATCTGTTTAGAAGATTTATACTATTTACCGGGCTATGGTTGCTCACCTCTCTTTTTCCTAATCTTTTTAGGTTCTTCGGTTAGCATCGATAGTATGAGAGTGCTAAGGATGAGACTTTTGGTTGTAAATTTTTGGGTATAGTTTGAGGCTATGCCTTTCGGGTGGAAGGATGGCCGTATCATCCCTATCCCTATAGTTTTTGAGGTGTGACACAATATGTAATAGTTGTATTTACCATAATAATCATAGGTTATGTTTAGTAATTATTATGTATTCTTCTTTATTTAAGGAGAATGAATCTCCCCCGAGAAGTTAAGAAATATGGGGATTTCTACCATGGATGTAGGCTTTCAAGAAATATTTTTTTTGGTTGACCAAACCACGTAAAACTTTTGTTCATCTTTCCTTTTCTTTGCCTCTTTCCACTTCATACTAAAGCTGTATGCACTTCTACTGCTTCATTAGTTGTTTCTCCTTGTCTTTATAATAAGTTAATTTCTCTTATTCTGGTTCGTTTTGCACAATGATCAACAATTCTGTCACCATTAGTTTGGATCGTTCTAGCTCAAATGAAATGGGCGCTCGACTCACCTCTATTCCTTTTAATGGTCGTAATTACCTCCCCTAGTCTTGAGCGATTACAATCGCTCTTTAAGACAAATCAAAGTTGAGCATATTAATGCCTTGATTAGACCTCTTCCTCTTAGTGAACCTAAATTTGCCAAATGGCAAGCTGCTAATAATCTTATCATGTCATGGATTGTTAACTCCATGGATCCTCAATTCTATGAGATTTTTGCATATTCTGAGATTGTGAAGGCCCTATGAGACTCGCTTCGTCATATGTGTAGACATCAAAATAATGCTTCTTGGATTTTGAGTTGTAACAAGAGTTTGCTCATACTAAACAAGCCTTTGGTCAATCTTTCACTGAACATCTTGGCAATCTCAAGTGAAAATGGGACAAATTTCAATAGTATTTGACTTGAATATGAAGATGTTAAGATATATATTCTTATGAGTGCTACTTTGCCGTCATTTGCTAATATTTGCCATTGTTCAACAAGAAGAACCTTGTCTAAGGGTGATAATATTGAACTTGAATCAATGGGAGAAGTGGTAAAGAGTTTAGCTAATACAGTAATGTTGGCAAGAAACTGGTATTGGCATTCATTTAAATGGTGTCAAAGGAAAAGGCTGGTACTAGCATTCATACAGGGGATTGTTGTTGAAATTTATTCCCTCACTTGCAATGTAGTAAAGACAAGGCTATAGATAAGATTATTGATCATAAAGTTGCTAGTTAGGTCACTACTACAGATTTTCAAACATCTCTTGGACAAATAGCCTTGCAACTCCAACAAGTGATGCGTCTCAACTAAGTTTTGACTCAAGAAGCATGGCCTAAACTTCTAGTAATATCTTTGCCTTGTTTGCATCCTCTATGAATTATTTCATAATTAATTCAAGAGTAACTGACCAAATGTGCGGTTGTTCTTATTGGATAACTCATTTGCATGGGGTTGCTACTAGTTTCTACTCTCCTATCATAGTTACTAATGGTGAAAATGTCCCTGTTAAAGGGGTTGGGAAATTGGATTTATTTTCTAACTCTTTTGATGTGTTATTTGTGCTCTCATTATCTTCTAACTTGTTATTTGTTGGCAAAATTACTAGAGATCTATATTGCATTATTACCTTTTCCTGTGATAAGGTTATCTTTTAGAAAATAATCATAGGGAGGAAGATTGGTGAAGGTCGGTTTCAAAAGGGGCTATACACTATTGATTTTTCAAGTATGGTTTTGGTTGCTAGTTAGAATTAAGGTTTAACATCTCAATCATGGCATTAGCATATGGGGTATCAATCGGATTGGGAGTTATGATCCATTGATCTTACATCTTCTCTAGATTCAACTGTGAAGCTTGTTAATTTGTTAAACGACATACATTATTGCCTTTTTCTCAAAGAACAAATAGTGCTTTTGAACTATTTGAGTTGATTTATTTTGATGTTTAATGTAATGCACCAATAGCATGTTGAGGTATTTTTAAGTACTTTTTATAGATGATAAATCTCAAACTACTCAGTTATATTTGCTTACCTCTAAAAGTAAAATATTGATAGTGTTCAAGGAATTTACTCAAATGGTCTATACACAATATAGTGCTAGGATTAAAATATTGTGTACCGAAAATGGGATTGAATACATCAATAACTCCTTTGAGTCATTTCTCAAAAGTCTAGCTATTGTGCACCAGACTTTATGTGTTAAAACTCCCCAGCAAAATGGGGGTCGCGGAGAGGAAAAATTATCATCTCCTTGAGGTAACTTGATCCCTTTTGTCTTATGAAATCTTACCTCAACATTTTTGGTCAGATGTTGTTCTAACAAGTTGCTATTTGATCAATCGTCTTCCTAGTAAGGTGTTGCAATACAAATCTTTTGTGGAAGTGCTCCTTGGCCAGTCGATTAATCTATCTCATCTCCATGTATTCGGTAGTGTGTGCTACGTTCACACTTCATCCGGGAGTATATTAGACCCTTGTATACACAAATTTTTTTTTTTTGGGGTATTCCATTTTTAAAAAGAGTTATAAATGCTTTGATAGTTCTACCAAAAAAATACTTATTTCTCGAGATGTTACGTTTGATGAAACTCACATATATTTTGCTTCCAAGGATCAAATTTAGGAGAGAATAGTGGTGACAATAGTAACAACTATGATTATAATGGATTCGATATGGAATTTGCTCCCTTACCAATTGTTTCTAATGATTTGGTGATTGATAAGAAACACAAAAATGGGAGAGACACTCCTAATCAAGACACCGCTTCTTTAGTTCCTGACCTTATCCAGGAAATAGCTCCAATTCGTTGATCAACTTGAGCATTTCAACCTTCAACTCGTCTTTGGGACTTTTCACTTATTAATTGTCTACGGCCTATCCCATACAAGCTTATGTTTGTTATGATTACATCTTTCTAGATTTTTGTAACTTCTTATCAACTATTGATACAAATATTGAGCTTGCAAACTTTTTTGAGGGGCTACAATTAGTTGTGTGGAGAAAGGCCATGGATGAGACTCTTGACAAAAATCAGACTTATGAGTAGGCTATCGATGGATTTACAAGATTAATTACAAAAGTGATGGTTAAATTGAAAGGCACAAATCTAGATTGGTGGCCAAGGGTTACTCCCTAACATACGAAGTAGAATAAAAAGAAACATTTGCTCTCGTAGTAAAGATGAATACTGTCAAAATTCTCATGTTAATTGCTATTAATTGTGGTTGGTCTTTATTACAAATGGACATTAAGGATGCATTTTTTCATGGAGAGCTTGGAGAAGAAATGTATATGGACCTCCCTTGGGGTCACCCCTTAGAAAATTAAGGATTTGTTTGCAAACTCAAGAAGGCATCTGGTTTCGAGTAGTCATCTTGAGCACGGTGTAGAAAGTTAAGTATAGCCCTTGTCACGTTTGAATTTAAAATAGCTAAATCTAACCTTTCTCTATTTGTTAAGAAAAATTTAAAAAGAATTGTGGTAGTATTAATTCATGTTAATGACATCGTCATTACCGGTGATAATTTACAAGAGATTAAAACTCTAAAATATTATTTGCACGAGAAGTTCAATATGAAGCACTTGGGTTGATTGCAATACTTCTTTGGAATTGAAGTTGCCCCTTCTAGTAAAGGCTTATTTCTCTCTTAGAGAAAATACGCATTAGATCTGTTAAAAGAAACAGGAAAATTGAGGGCCAAATATGCAAAGTCTTCAATGGACTTTGGGGACAAAGTGATAAAAAATACTACTCCTCTCCAAAGTTTTGGTCAGCTAATTTATCTAACTATCACTTGACTAGACATTTAATATGTCATTAGCTTTGTGAGCCAATTTATGCATGCTCCTATTAAAGGTCACATGGAGCTTGTCAACTGTATATTGCGGTATTTTGTAGTCATGTTTACAACATGGCATTATTATGAAGAAACATGGTCACACAAAGGTTATAGGATATGCCGATGCTAATTGGGTTGGCAATCCATTGATAGGAGGTCCACCACTAGTTTTTGTACTATTGTAGGAGATAATCTTGTCATGTGGAAAAGCAAAAAGTAGAGTGTGGCTACTTGTTTGAGCGCCGAAGTAGAATATAGAGCTACGGCATTTACCACATGTGAATTGGTTTGGATTTGCTTGCTATTGAGTGACTTGGGTCTTGAAGGACCTTGTGCTCTTATGAAGCTGTATTGTAATAACCAAACAACAATTCACATTGCATCAAATCTGGTCTTCTATGAAAGAACAAAACACATAGAAGTCAATTGCCATTTTATTCAAGACAAAGTTCAAGACAAAAGTATCAAGACTCCTTATGATTGAAGCGCAGAACAACCCGTTGATGTGTTTGCCAAACCCCTTTCTAAAGGAGTATTTCAACAAATGTTAACCAAGTTGACTTGACTTCAGAAGTGGCGAGATAAACTTGTCAAATCATGATAAGATTGAGAATCAAGATCCAATGCGTAAATAATTATATTTGCCATAAAATCATAGGTTATGTTTAGTAACTATGATATATTCTTCTTTATTTACGAAGAATGAGTCCCTCCCTAGAAGCTAAGAAACATGGGAATTTCTACCGTGGATGTAGGCTTCCAAGAAATTTTTTCTTCAACCAAACCATGTGAAACCTTTTTTCATCTTTCCTTCCCGTCGTCTCTTTCATCTTCATATCAACGCGCTAAGCAAACTCTATTGGGTCGGCTCTTATGAAGACGAACCTACAAGATTTGGTACCCTACTTGGTGTCCTTCAGCTAGGGGTGTGCAACAAGAACCGCCCAAACCGGGAACCGCCTGGACCGGACCGAACCGGCTGGTTTTGGGCGGTTCCCACGGTCGGCGGTCCGGTTCCTGGTTCCAAGGTGGAGATCGGACTGAACCGGATCGATCGGACAGAACCAATTTTTTTATATATAATTTATATACATAGAATATATAAAATATATAAATATTATAACTTATTGCAACCAAAATTGCAATTTGAGGTAGCAACCTCTTATGTAGCAAAGAGACCATTAAAATCCTTATTGTTACTCTCTTATTTATAAAAAAAATTTACTTGTTAGTTTCATCTTCTACTCGATGTGAGACTAAGGCTCCAAGAGACCCACAAGGCACTTCAAGTCTCCAATTCAAAAAGTATAAGAGAGATTATCTATAAAACTTAAGCCAAGCACAACCTTTAGACAAATTGTTCATGGCCTTCATGGTTAAGGTTAAGAGACCCACAAGGCACTTCAAGTCTCCAATTCAAAGAGTATAAGAAAGATTCGCTCGAGAACCAAAATGGATTGATCGGGCCAGTCTGGGTCCAGAGTGCGGTCACTTTTTAGTGCAAAAAAATAGAGCCGATTTTGTAGGACCGGACTAGACCGGAACCGATGGTCCGATCCGGTTCCCAGTCCTAAGACCAAATGGTCCTGTCCATGGTTACCAATTTTGAGAACTGGTGCTTCCGGTTCAGTTCCCGGTTCCAAGGTGGAACCAGACCGAACCGGGAACCGATCACTCCTAACTTCAGCTCGGGATTGTCAAACAAAGAGTGCTGCTAGACACGGGAAGGCAATTCATTAAATTGTTACACACTAGTTACACCTGGACTAACAAGCCAATGAAAAATGAGTGACTTCATTAAATTGTTACATTGTAGTTACACCTGGTGTACCAAGCCAATGAAAAATAAGTGATTTCAGCCCACAAAGGATGACAAGCCTATCAGATAGCCGTGCAATCAACACTAACATATATTAAACAAAAACAAAACCCTTTTCCGCCAGACCCCATCGTTTGAGAAAGAAAAGGAAAGAAGATGAAACAAGCCTTGAAAGTTAGAAATCCCTCAAGAGTATTAAGGGATATAATTAGGCGAGGGGGGCTAACATTACCAATAGATAACCATTAAATAGCAAGGCATAGAGTACAGGTCCATCAAAAGGTGATGTACATCAAGACAAATAACCGGGCGATCATAAGTTACCGGACAACGACCCCTGAGCACATTGTCAGCATAAACTAAGAACCACTCTCTTTCTCTACATCTTTACAGTTCCGTTTATTTCTATGCAACAACAAAAATTGCCGATCTTGGCATATGCGGATTCTATATCACGCAAGATTCTCTCTGCAGTGTAGATCATGCAAAACTTCCAACTAGCTCAATAACAAGCAAAGCATCAAAAAAACCAAAATGAACTTCTGTTCATGCCATTTTTATTTGAGATTGGCTTCGTATCTGGACTCCGGGATCTCGAAGCCTTCCTCCACATGCTTTTGCAATATATAATAATTACACTCAAAGTGATCAAAGCCTTAGCAGCACCTACCCCACGATGAAGACAGGCTGCAGAGGAGTCCCAAGACCTTTTTCTCTGGTGAAGGAAATTTAATGATTAGTTACATACCATCCCATTGACCCACACAAGAAATGAATTCTGCATGTAAAGAATGATATATAAGTGATTTGAAGATTGTGTCGAGCAACTCATGAGACTGAACACCTCATCACAAGACAAATCAATATAATTATACCTATAGATACAGCTTCTTCAGACGGTTGCTTGATGAGAGAACTTTCTTCCCATATGGACTGGTTCGCAGCACAGGGATATAGGGTCTTATTGCCTCCACTAGTGCATCTTCAAGAGCTCCCTGATCAAGAAGAGTATAAATGAGCCTTAGCACCTTAAAAGTGCAGTTATTTTTTTCCCGAACCAGATAGATACCGTGTCTTAATCTTTTGTCTGGTAACAGCAAATGATAGATGTTGAACTTCATGCAACAAGACCAGAAGTGGCGGCAAATAAACATGATTTTACTTGCTGCAACTAATAAGCCACAATACTTTGGCAAATAAAAAACATAGCCAAGCTCTCATGAAGGATCAAGTTAATTGCCTACCATATTAGTCCTTGCCGAAAGTACTGTTCAACATTTCGAGTTCAATCACATTGACTGACATCAATTGAGCTCAGGTTAAAAAAAGCATTCTAAAAGTTTCTTCACTAAAGAGAATAAGCATGTGGCTGATAATACAACTGTGATTTTTCGAATGAGAGTGAGAGAGAGAGAAGCAATACAGCCTACAGTTTGCAGAACCCAATACAGAACTTATACCATCTATAGGCTTTTGAAAATGCATAATGCTACCACGTAAGAAAATGCACTTTTCTGTATCCAGTTTCATTGCGGATCAGGTAATTTGAATTATACTCCCCAGTTATCAGTTCATTCGCATTGCTAATTCTCGGCTTTCTAATACTTCCAGTTTTTCTGAAACCCAGTTCTACTGATCGCATCTCCCATGACCGCTCCTACAAAATTTACCCGACATCAACCTTTCAGAACCCCCTTACTCCCCAGTGGGGATCAATTTCCCAGCAATTAAGTGAAAGAAAAGTAAGAGAACCGCAGAAAAGGAGGGTCAAGACTTGTATATATGGAGTGACCGGTAGGAATAAGACAGCTCCTGAACCACCATAACAGTTGTTATCTCCGCACTGTGACAGATTCTCAGGACATCGGTAGTCATTTACACTTGGAAAAGTAAATGAGCCCTTGGAACACAGCATCAAATTCCCAGGAATAGACGCTTCTAGTGAATCCCATGTGACACCACAATTTCAGGCTTCTGTCAAATGAAAGCCTAGGCTCGGTGCCCTAGCTGACGTTAAAACTTTTTATACTTTTTGACCTTGAGAAGATTATCCAAAGTGCACCGACATACCAAATCATGGACTTCATAATAGTGTAAAAGTACAACTAAACCTCAATCTCACTTCATACTATAGACATAAATAAAAAAAAAAGGAAAAAATGCAGAAAATCCCCACACATGAATTTGTGAGTTTTAACTGACCTCCGAGATGTTCAATGCAGCTTGGATGACATAATTGCCATAAGCATCTTGCATGATTTGATCTAACCTAGGATCGTCAATAAGCTCCTGGATTACACGTCTTGGACCTTCCGCAATAGAACATTTCAAACACTTCTCGACAACATTGCTGCTATATTTTTGCATAGATAAGTCCCCATATCTGCCTTCCAACTGATCAAGAATTTTTACTACCTGGGAGACTTGAAGCTCAAAGATGTATTGCACAACATAGTTCCTACAGTCAGAAACAAAATTTCGATAACTCAGTCTAACTATGCACATGTCATCATGGACTGCAAATGATATAGGCAAGAAAAACATGTAGTAGTTCCCTCAACCTCTGTGATAATTTCTTATGAGACACAATTAACTCGCCAGCAGAGAAAGCACTGAATGTAAGTTGTTGGAGGGAAACTTTATGCTCAAGTAGGGTTTGTACAATCTACAGCACACCGATGATAACAGACCCGTCGTGCAGTACGCATTTTTAAAAGCTTCCTAAGAAGGGGTTTGAGGATATTAAAACCCTTCAATATTAGAGTACTAGGACTTCAAACTAACAGATGCTAGTATCGTTGGACTATGGAAATGCAATTTTTATAGGAGAAAGTTCTTTCTACAGTCCAATAAACCTAGAATCAATTTGCTGCATCTAGGGTCATGCTTAAATCTTTTATGTAATAGATACCATGCTGGCAACTTTTCCTCACAAGATGAATTACACTCAAACACCTAACATGACACACATACTTTTTCACTAAAAGTTACAGGCAGCTTGACATATAAAAGGAAAAAGAATCAAGCTAAGCAAAATAAGACAAAGAAGTACCCAAATTGATCCTGGGAAAGGATTAGTGAATTTGAAACTATTTCAGAGATCAGATGTTTCCTATGCTCCCCAACAGAATGACTAAGGCATTTCTGAAGCACACAGCAGCCATGACGATCCGTTGCCAGCTCAACACAATTGGCAGCTGCGGCTTCAAAAAGGAACTGCAACAGAAAACTGTCAAATCACTCCAATCTCATTTTAACCAAAATAACTACTACCCAGTATGCAGAATATTGATACATGATGTCCTGTTATGCAGAAATATGTTATATTTTCCTTCTGCACCTGCTAAAATCTAATAAAGAGCAGTGGAAAACAAATTGTCAAACCAATGAAAGGAAAAATGAAAACCACTTAAATAGAAGAATCGATTGTATTTCGTCCTTTGTTCCCCATAGCAACTGGGGATCAAAAAGCACCAAATTTGATGACTTAGAAAGGGAACGACGAAGTAAGAGCAAGCAAGCAAGTTGTGGCAATACCATTGTTACTGTTACGGATGCACGGGTCAGGTAATTTCTTGGTTGCTTTTCAAAGTTTCTCATGAAAGCACTCAGAGTAAAGCAAAAATTGTAATTTTCTCAGAACTCTGGTGAAACCAATCTCAAAAGATTATAAACCAGAATTCAGAGCAACATAACAAGGAACATAGGAGCTGAGATGTACTTAATTTGTGTGAACCGAAGAACGATAAATACGGAAGTTTCCTGAAATTGTTATCAACTAAAAACATATATTAAACTGACACGAATTTAGTCCTTCCAAATTAACTTTAACAGAAGGCAAAAACAAGAGAAGAAAATACACTTTTGGGCATCAACTGCACAACAAAAAAAAATAAAAAAAAAAGATGCCTCACTTTTTAAATCAGGTTACATGTTTTCACATGCAATAAAGATTTTGCAATTTTACCTATTGCACATCTCAACAATTAAACGAAATATTGAACCATACTCTCATTATCTCTCTCTAATGATCTACACAACGTAAGGGGGGGAGACAGGGAGACAGGGAGAGGAAGGGTGGATGTTCATACAATTTAAAATGACATAAAAGAAAAATATGAAAGCACTATAAATTTTTAACTAAAATACAAAAGATGTTACTAGTCCTGCACAATCTGATCACCACGCCCTAGCTATGCATTATTGCAGCCTAGAGTGCCACCAAGGTATGTGAAGATTTTGGCTCAAGCATGAGTATTGAATCATCTCCACATCATAGTATTTTCCAGCAATTCAAACTTTAATCATACATTCCTATTTAATGAATCCAGATGAGAAAGGCTGAGTAACCAAAACTTCCTGCTTCAAAAGCCAATTCTATGCAAGATCCAAGGTACAAATATTCATATTTCTCAATTACTTGTGATTTGCATCTGTTGAGAATTCGCTTATTGCAGGTGATGGTCATCCTCTGGTACTACTAACCTTATCTAGAATAGGCCTTCTTTTTTTGGACAGTTCGCAGCTAGACCATAATGATATTATCCAAAATACCTTGTGTGTTGCCATTGTTTTTCAACCACTTGAAGAAGAAGATAGAGTTCCGTCCGGTTTTACCCCTGAACTTAGTGTGAGAAATTCATAGTTTCTGTTTATACCCCAGGATTTGTTATGTACAGATGATGATATTTCAATTATAAAGACATTCCAATCATCATACTCAGGAGGATTACTAACATCCAGTGCTTGAATTATGCATGAGTTAAAAAATGATCATGGATGAGGAACATCTTCACAGGAGTAAACTTCAAATCCAATCCCCAATTATTGTTTCGCACCTGAGTGTAAGCAGGCATTAAAAACTGCAAGCAGCGCTGGGCAACATGATTGCCGTTCATGTTTTTCATCAATGTCACTATACATGGCTTCAGAGAATTAACCACAATTGATATATGCTCTGGAGTTCTGAGGGTCTCAATGACTTTTTGAACAGCTCGGGTCCTGTCATCAGAAGAGAATAAGCTAGAGTTAACTTAAGTTGATGCAGGGGTAATCAGCAGTAAAAGGTTGACATGAGAATAAGCACAATTAGTTAATTTTATACACATCTATTTGTATTCATGAGAGAGAGAGAGAGAGAGAGTGCGCACCCGTGCATATCACATGAGATGCGAACTAGATCCCCTGGTTTCCTAGTGATCTCTTGAAGCATCCGTGTTCGCTGATCTTCACAACAAACTTCCAGAAGCTTCTGCACTAAGTAATTCCCGAAAGGATCTGTCATTAACTCAACTATGCAGTCAATGACCTCAAAAAAGATCTTGTCAACAGCCTCCTGGGGCCCCTCTGTTATCTTCTTTTGCAATAAGCGGCAACCATGTTGGTCCCTAGCCATGAGAGGAATTTTACCTCTGACTTCATCCACATTTTTAGTCTTCTGATATAGCAACCTAGGGTCACAACTTTTAAGATATGTAGCGTCGGAAGAAAAGACCCATGAGTGAGAATCATCTGCCATAAAGCATCTAGCAGCCGGATTCCATAGGCAGCAGTGGTGAAGGCCATTTAAGGTATGGCTTCCATTCTCAGTTACATGGTTAAGTGCTTCATTTCCTGAACCAAACTTCAAAATTCTTGGTGAATTCAAGTCGTGAGGTCTAGTTAGATTCTTTCTGGCAGAAGTCCCTTGCAATTTTCTGTCCAAAACTCGCACGTTGCGAACATCTGTGGGGGGAAGCCCAAAATTTGCTTGCTTCAGGCATCTTGCATTCACATAATTGTTCAAGAATTTTCCTTGCTCAAATTGTCCAAAATGGTGAGATCCTGGCACCTGATTGTGCTGCATCCTTTGATTTTCATGCAGTATGCCGTTCACATAATTTGCACTCGCTTGGACTGGAAGTTCATCTTCCACCTGACAATGACTATTCTGCTGGACATGAAGGTTTGGCTTCCACATTAGGTGAGAGTTTTCCTCCTCTGTGTTCCTCCAAAGAATCGGGCGCTCATTCCTATGTTGTCTATGAAAGTAAGGAAGTGGGGATAGAGTATTGATGCATTGCTTCTGGTTAGAGCTTACGGGAAATTCAACAGCAGGAACATGTAGATTGTGCAACAAATGGACCCCATTAGTTGTTGGCATTGAACCATTGGGATTACCAACAGACTGAAAACCACTAACTTGCCACTTCTTTAGATCTTGAGCATCAAATTTACTAAAATCCAGACTCCCTTGGCCAATTTGGGTCCCAGAGAAGTCATCAAAACCAGAGGGAGCCCTAATTCTTGTCTGAAAAGGATAGACAGTGTTCCACTGTGAATGAGACGTTAGATTATTAATCTTTAAGTTGTTGCAATACTGGCTTTCCAATAAAAAGGCATTACTATGCATCGGCATTCCATTAGCTGAAGGAATACACACAGCTTCTCCAGACAAACCATTCTCCAAATTCAAATCTGCAAATGCAAAAGCAACAGATTGTTCATCAGGCAGTTTTACTTCATTTGCCTGAGGTATCTTGTCAACTTGATCAGCCAATACTTTTCTCCTGAGTAAACTGCCATTGTTTGAAGATTTCTCACTGTGAGGCCCTTTGCTAGACTCAACCAAGATAGGAGACTTCGAATCGCCCAAAGACGCCCTCTCGAGTCCAGCATCCTCAGGCTGTCGAAATCCAGAAGTAGCATTGGGGATTTCACAGAGAAGCTTCTCAAAATCATCAACATCTAGTCCCTTTTTGTTTCCTGTCATTTGCTGAATAGCTAAAAACCTCTCTGGCAAACAGGGACAAGCTCCACTGACAAATGCACTCCTCAATAAGAACCTTCCACCAAACAAAAGAATGAGGTTAGTAAACCATTCTTATCCCAAAATTCAGCTAAATTGTCAATGATTAGCTAGAACAAACATGCATCAGCAACCCATAAATGCAAAGAGACTTCTGAGACATCTGTGTAGATAAATACCGACATTCCTGGAATTGAAGCACCAGAACTATGTCTTAAGCAATGTAAAGAAAGTGGTCGGCATCGACAATATGTTCAAATGACAGAATCCACTATTCTAAACGTTCCCATATGGATGGTATCAATCTCCAGTGTGGTCATGAAATCCAGAAATAATAACACAACCAGAAGTCCTTTACATGAAATCGATCTCTTTGGAACAGTTGTCCTGACATCAAACCAACAGATGACTAGAACTCACATTAGCCTGGTCACCCATGTACGCAATCAGCGTTTAGCGACAAAATGTGCCTCAAAAGGCACAAGGAAACCAGACCCCAGTAAAGATAGCCAAGACTAATACGGAAAATTCGAAGCCATCTGGATCATCATGGGAATATGCCGCTCCCACGGGGCTTGTCTCCTCGTTTTTCACGTCTAGTACATTAAACTATCTAAACAAGACCACTCATCCAACCCGAAGAAACATTACGCAAAAAGGGTCAATTCCGCAAAAACCCAGAAAAGAATCTCCACGATCAGACGAAAGGACAACGATCCTCACAATGCACGAAAGAACGGGAGACCAAGAACAGGGTACGGAGAGCAAGCAAATGGCAGAAAGAAGCAACAAACGACGGCGGCGACAATGCAGAAACAGGGGAAACAATTTGCGCCGATTGCGAGACGCCGGGGTCTGATCACCCCCACGTACCAGTCGCGGGAACCGGGGGGACGTAGGAAGACGAGGATCCCATCTAGAATTCCATCAAAGAATTCGAGTTCGAGTCTCGACGGGAGGAGTCCCAGTTGATGGAAAAAAAGCAAGAATGGCGGAGGAGCAGAAAAGATGGGGCCTTTATGTTTGGAGTAGTTTAAAGGAGGGGGGAGGGGAATGCGAAAGGAGTGAGGAGCGTTGTTGGTGGAGGTGCGGCGTGAAGCAGAAGGACGAGGGTGTATCAATGACTGTAAAAGAAGGGAAATTTAGAGAGAGAATGGAGTGTAGAGAGAGAGAGAGAGAGAGAGAGAGAGAGAGAAGGAGGTATTGTTGGTCAGATAATCAAGGGAAAAATCAGAGGAAACTACTACAACAACACACCAACCAGAAAGGAGAAATCTTTGTTAAGAACTGAGGAAGAGGCCATCATCATCATCCCCCCCATTCTCATGCATGGGTGGAGAATGGCATGTGTGTTGTCATTATGCCTCTCTCTCTCTCTCCCTCTCTCTCTCTCTCTACCCCCTTCTTTGTTGTAACCGGTGTGTTTTTGGGTTTGGAAGCTTTCTTGTGGAGGCCTTATTATAATGGCCCTCCTTTGCCTTTGAATAGAATATGGAGGTGGGGGATAGTGATGTTGATATTTCTTTCCTAAATGTAATCTTCCCAACATTAATTTATTCCGGACATGCTCCTAGGTATGGTTTCCGTGCTCCCCAACCCTCTTTACAGGTTGCATCATATGACGCGACGAGCTAATTTTCGTATGTCAAGTCGAATTGATTACCTTGCTCGTCACATTCTTCTGATTTTGTTTTTTCTTTATGTAGGGACACGAATTCGATACATAAACAAATAGTCGATAAGAGTTCCAAGCAAATATCGAGTTCATTAGTATTGAAATCCGTATAATATGCTATGGAGGCATTTCATTCTCTAGTAAACTTAGCTGGTTCACGATTCACGTGGCCGTTCCCTTCTCTAGAGATGTGCTTAATCCGGAGCCCGATGTCCACTGCAATTGCAACTCCCAAAATCGGCTACAATAGCAAATCATCAATGCAGTGGGTCAATAGCCTCTTGATGAGTGCGTATTTTGTTTCATCCTTATAATTTGACCTAGCCTCTTTACTAGATATTTAGGAACCACCATAAATGGAAACTAGATGCCATTTTATTTTACTTTTTCATTTTCAAAACCTTAGATCCATGACGATTTTCATACCCATGATGTCATACTAATTTCTTGGGTGGATTCAGTTACACAGTATTTTGTCATAGCAGAGAAACTTCAGGGTCCTAGTTTGCCATGATAGATGAAATTCACTCAAATAGCATTTTGAGTAAATTTCATTTTCCCCATAATTTCACTCGTAGAAATTCTTCCTATTTATCAAGTATTTTAAATAGCTTTTGCTTTGTCTAATGCGCAACGAAGGCATAAATAGTAAAGATCTTCTCCAACTTTCATTTATTAATGAGATTGAATCGACTCAAATAGTTTTCAATTAATCTCCTTAAAGAAAATAGTAAATATCTTTTGCAACTTTGGTTTATACACCATCGATTTTAAAAATTTAGTCAACTTAAGCTTGAGTTTAACAGTTAATTCTCGATCAAGCTTGAATAAAGTTTCTAGCATCGAGTATGCGAAGCGCGATCAAGCTCGTGCTTGAATACCTGGATTTTCTAATTGAGTCAAGCTCGAGAGCGATACTTAGTTAATACTCGATCAAAGTCAAGCCAAGTTTCCAACATCGAGTATACTAAGCCCAATTGAACTTGACTTTTACAGTGTATTGGCTCAACTCGGCTCGATTATTGAATTACTTAGAGCTTGAGGTTCGACTATCGTGGGAAGGGTAATGTGTTGTCCTTGAGACTATGCCGAGTTGAAATGTGGAGGTTTGAATAATTGAAAATGGAAAATGCAATGTGAGAGCACTGTGTTGGGAATATTTGGGGTTTTCTTTTGTCCTTAATGTCTCCTCGTAAGGATACAAACCTTGCCCATGATTTCCACCCTTTATGCCTCCATCTTTGTCGGCCTTATATCTGCGATTTAATTCTTTTTCTCTGTATATAAGAGAAACAGATTAATATGTAGTAATACCTCGTTAGATCGATCATAAAATTAGATTTTTGTCACAATATTTCCAAGTAAATTCCATAAAGAAGAAAAAAAATGAGAGCGTGATGGTATAATTGGGACTTGCATCTTAAGAAATGTCTAGTGCTAAATTTGATGTCAATTCGATGTAGTTTCTCGAAGTACAGTATTTAGGAGTCATTAGATAGATTATCCTTCATCGGGTAAGTGATCCCATCCCCAGACATCACAAGTACAAATACTCACATTGGGGAGATGACCAGTATAAAGATCATTATGGTCCTTAAAACATGAAAGCGAGTAGGACAAAATTGTTTCCCACTAAATTTTAATCTAAATTGTCTTATCTCTTGTTATAGGGATATTTACTCAGTTAGACCTAATTATATGGATGCCAATTCACTTTTAAAATTTTCAATTTTGTCAATTTATTCCAAAAAATTTTACGCGAAATTTTGATATAAATACTTTTGGTCAATTTTTGCTAGATAAGGCTAACATAGTCGTCCAATCATCACCAATTGTCCTACACAGCACACTTTCACATTAGCAATTTTTTTGATAAAAATTGGCCAAAATGTCTTAGGACTAAATTGAATTTTTTTTGAAAAATTTAGGATTGAATTGGCATCTGTACAATAAATTCAATTTTTATTGGACAATTTCCCCCTAATATTATCACTAGATTTTGTGCTAATGCAACCACTTGGAATTAAATCACTTGAGGCATTTTTGTTTTGACACATCCCATCCTAGTAAATTTGTAATTTGATGTACAGGTGCCAATTGGTCACAATCCTAATAATGTTCCTAAATTTGAGGGTTCCAATGCTAAACAATGTCATCACAACAAAAGGCATCTCTTGTCAATTAACTCCAATACTATACACATAATCCAAAAACGTTTCTCCTAGTTTGGTATGCAATTCAGATCATTCAAGCTCCTTTTGTCACATAGAAGTTTGCCAAGAGATACTCTTTGTAAGGGCTCCCTCGCCTAGTCGACCACTCCTAACTCTCATTAGATCAAGTTGTTACAGACCCACTAGCTTCCGTCTAATTTGTCCCGAAACAACAACCTATTGAAGGCTCCTACTCTAATACTATATTGTGACAACTTTAGACTAATTCATTTGTGGTATTGGCCATTTTGGCCTGCCTCATATTGAACTTGACAGTTTTGTCTTTTGGTATACATGTAAACACTTTCCCAAATTATGAAGTGAGCTTAATATTGGAGTCCCACTACTAAACAATGTTGTTGCATCAAAAAGCACCTATTATGAGATAATTTGTTTAACATATATAATTCATGAATGCTTCCTCTTGTTTGATGTGCAACTTGTTTCATTCATGCCTCATTCAGCGTCTTGAAAGCTTGCTAAGAGTTACTCCTTATCTAAGTCATCTCTTCCTCACAATCTATTGCCACCTTTATTGAATCAGGTCATTACACATTCACTAGTTCAATCTAACAAATGCTCATAGATAATAAGAAGAATAATATAATAAGCACTTGAACTTTTGTTTGTTTTACAATTAAGCATCTCAACTTTTCAAATTTGGCTTATGTATGGTCTTCCTTAAATGATGCCATGTTATATAGTTTCGCTAACATGACTTGCTCACTTAACAACATAGCAAAAGTTAAGCCCAGTTGGTAAAGTGGTTTGCATACTAAATGGAAATTATTTCATTTCTACTTAGGCTTTGGGTGATGAGGAGAGACAAAGAGAGGGTTTACTTAGACGATTTTGGTTGTTTATTGACTCCATTTACATGGCATCATCTCAAGAGACCATATAGGATGTCGATGTGGATATCTAAGAAGCACTAACACTCTTCGAAACCTTTCGTGTCGTGTCAGACACTTCGACACGTGTCTGACACGCTCCGACACATTCCTACACACAATTAATTGGTGTAGAAAAATTCGACATGTGGTCAACTGTGCCAACATGCTCTGACACATGAGTCCATAATTCCAACATGTATGAAGTCAATTCAAAAAATGTTCAATAAATAAGGGGTCAAAATGTAAATATGTAAAAAAATAAAAAAATTATAAAAATAAAAATGAAGGAAAGACTTCTTGTTACATTTGATAGTAAAATGTGGGTTTTTTTTTTTACTTATTATTTTTTTTGGTCGAATTCGACTTATTGTTAAATGTTCAATTTAATAGTAAAATGTGGAATGATTTTTTTTTCTCTAAGTTTTATGGATTATTGGCATGGAATATAGTTGAATTGATCAAATTAAAAAAATGAATTAATTAATAAATGGTGGATTAATGTTTTTAGCATAAATTCATTATAGGCTCCTTTTTGCTATTTATTTATTTATGAATTCAAATTATATTAATTTTTTTTCATGCATATATAAGATTATACATTCAATATATAATATGTCTCAACATGTAGGAATTTTTTTTTTTTTTAAAATAAAGTGTTGATTTGTCATGTCGGTGTCACATATCGATGTTGGTGTTATTTAGGTGGGCACAATGGCTATTTTCCAAAATAAGTGTCCAATTTGTTGTCTCTAGTCCGCAGTTTAAATGGAGTTTTCAGATTGATCCACATTTAGTTGAAATATTTAATTGAATAACCAAAAAAATTTCTTGCTCAATTGTAAGATCCGTAAAACTTCAAGTAATTGTCGTGCCCACGTCCAGATCTAGTGAGGGCCACGACGCCCTCACTATGCCCGCATTGTCGAGGCCTTGACAATTGGTGAAGGAAATAAGGAAAAAAAAAAAAAAAAGAAAAAAACGAAATCAAAGAAGAAATATTTTTAAAAAATTGCAAAAATCATCCATGCCGGTGCCGTTTGTGTTACGTAGGACGGTAAGTGTTGATTTTCCCACTATGTCAATGGTTTTTGGCCAATTTTCATCAGAAAAACTATATTAGAAAATTGTTATAGGTTAGAACTAAATCAACCATATTTAAAATTTTAGGACTGAATTGGCCAGGTTTAGGATTTTTTGAATAATATTTCTCAAAATGAACTGCCTTAAATGAAAATGGAAAAGGAAAGTTGATTTTATCCCTCATGGAAGATCGCACGGACGATCTATTTCATGTAATTTTTTAATAAAACGCAGCCGAAATGATTTGCATGGTGAAAAATTAACTTGGAGTTAGGTAAAGTAAGGTAGAGCAGAATGCATTGGACAAACATTAATTAAATGATATAACTTCAAAACAAGTATGAATCGAAATGTTGATAAGCAAAAGTCTAATAATTCGGAATGTGTGAGGGAGAACTAAGATTGCCTGGAAAATCCAGTTTAGGTCTTTCTAACGGCTACTTACAGAAGCGATGATTAACCATTTCGTTCGAAATAGTTTAACGTAAATGATTTTTCTATTTCTATTTCTAGAAGAGTTTAAGCAAAAATAACCATTTGATAACAACACAAAATTTCTACTCTAAAAATAGAAATTCATTTGATAACGACACAAAATTTCTTCCTTTCCGGACATAGGATGACGATGACGACCAACGACCTTTAATATAAAAAATAAAAATAAAAATGATTTAGTAACAAAAAAAATAATGAATAAAATAAAATAAATCATAAAAATAAAATAAAAATATCATTTTATTTTAAAATTAAAATATAAAAATAAATTTATTTTATTTATTCTATTTTATTTTATTTTACGAATAAATTTATTTTAAAATGAATAAAAATAAAAAATAAAAAATAAAAAATAAAAATAATTTTATTTGGCAAAACACTCAAGGCAAATAAAAATAAAAATAATTTATTTTTATTTATCATAAATAAATTATTTTAAATAAATATAATAAAATTGTTTTATTTATTCTATTTTATTTTATTTTACGAATAAATTTATTTTAAAATGAATAAAAATAAAAAAAATTATTTGGCAAAACACTCGAGGCAAATAAAAATTTATTATTTTTATCATAAATAAATTATTTTAAATAAATTAAATAAATTTATTTTATTTATTCTATTTTATTTTATTTTACAAATAAATTTATTTTAAAATGAATAAAAATAAAAAATAAAAATAATTTTATTTGGCAAAACACTCAAGGCAAATAAAAAATAATTTTACTTTTAATAAAAATATTTATTTATTTATCATAAATAAATTTAATAAATTTATTTTTAGTAAACTAAAAATAAAATGATAAATAATAATAATTTATTTATTTTAATAAATTTATTTTTATTTTTAAATGAATAAATTTATTTTTATTTTGGGCGAGAGAAGAGGCGTACGAGGGAGAAAAGAGTGAAATTAGGGTTGGGAGAAATCGAAATTGATTTCGGAGAAATCGAAGTAGAAAATTTCTACTTTCGATTTTTTTCCTCCATTTCTATTTCGGAATAGAAATCTATTCCAAAAATAGAAAATTTGATAAGCGTTATCAAACAAGTTTATGTCTTAAATTTGTGCGGAACAAAAAAATCATTTCTGGAACAGAAATAATTTTTATCATGCACCCCCTTATGGACTGGAAGAAAACGAGCTTATCTTAGGGTCCCGTAAATGATGTTACTGGAGAGTTGATATTAAACTTACGGTTAATTGTTGTTTTGTTGAAGGGTCCCTTTTGCAACATAAGTTTGTGTCGCTCGGATTATGATTTCTTAGTATTTCCAATAATGTTGAATTGGTCAACGACGCTCGTAACACAGTCATTGTATAAAGTCCAATCTTCCTATATCTCCATCAGAAGTTAGTCCCCTAGTTGAATTCAATAATGACCTAAATTTCTGATCTATTCAATTGCACTGACTATTAATGACGACATCAAAGATGTAAAACATTGTGGGATCACACCCGATTGCTCAAAAAACTTAAATTGCTAGAAGAATTTGTGGTTCATTATTTACTTGCAATGACACTACTTCTCACATATAAGTTGGATTTAAGTTGAACTTTGGTCGAGGATTAAAATGTTAAAATACATAATTAGAGATGTAATTAGGGATTCGAAAAGATTGGAAGTCGGGTTTCCTACTCTAATTTCTTGTAAAAATTTTGGAGAACCAGGATCAATCGCTGTAAAAGTGTAAAATATTCAAGTTTTTCCATAGAAAATTTTTACAAAAATTTACTCTCCAAGACTGAATTCATTATGTGCTTGATGTCAATATTGATCCCAATTTTTTACCAAAATGGTCCAGAAATAATCTAATTTAATTAGACGGCGATGGAGCTAGGGATGATGGTCCAGAAATCATGAACCGTTTTTGCAGCCATAGATTGCGTGACTAAATAAATAACCCTTTTTCCCGAAATCAACTAACATTTTTGGTTTTTTTAAGACATAATTTTACTTTATGAAATTTTCTACCAAACTAACATCTTTGAAATTTATTACATATTTTTTTGTCAGTTAAAAATTAATTTGGTAAAAATGCAATTTTTTTAAAAAAAGTATAAATCTATCAAATCGATTTTTTAATTTATTTATGAATATTTCTATGGGAAGTTTTGAAACCTGCCTTTGAAGTTTCCTGTCAAATGTACCGACAAAAGAACCTCTCTCAAACGTGAGACAAGTGACTACCTCGTCGTCATTGTCAGTTCTGGACAAGGGAAAATTGGCCTCTCTTTTTCCCTGAATTTTATGGTCAATTAAAAAAAAATGAATTACAGATCAACAGATAATAGTTGCTTTTCAAATGCAACATCAATCGGTAAGTTTTCGTATTCCATTTGTAATTCTCAAATGTTGACCGGTAAGTTTCGTATTCCATGAAGCAAAAAAAAAGAAAAAAAAAAAGAGCATTTTCTAATGGAAGATGAAAAGTGGTATTCGGGTGACCCCTTATTAGGGCTTCTAGTATTTTCCCTGTAATTGAAGATGGTGCCTTGGCCCATTTCACGTCTTAGAATTTAGCCCAAGTTATTTTTCTAGTCAAAAAGATTAGATTCATACCGAGATCAGAAATTTTTAAAAACATACTCCCTCATAAGCTAATTTCAACATATTCTATTAATTTAGAATCACAATCGAAATTTAGAACATATTTAAAAGAGCTAGATCTCCTTTGCGTTTCATCGTGCCTCACGACCACATAATAGGGTGACAAAAAGTACAAAGGTTATGCGTCAACTATGTACTTAGTTAACTAACTGTTGTTGATGTGACAAAAAAGTGTACAAGAATTCCATCCAATTTGTTTGTACAGTCGCCCATTAATATATATGAGGACGGATACCCAATAATATTCACTTCAAGAGTGCGCAACCTTGCTCTAGTACCATTTGTAGAGTATGCAGAAGTGTTATAGCGGTAACGGGAGAAATTGCAATAGACAATTCAAGACACTTGTTATACTAAATTGCGGTACAGATATAACACTCAAAAAATTTATCTCACACGACTATTACAATATATATTACAATATACTTTCTCTCACTGTACTCAGAAGGCTCAAAGCAAACTAGCCGATACAAGCACACACTCAACTATTCTATCTTTTCTCTCGCTCAAGGAGGGATAGCTCGCTCACGCAGAGCTACTTTCTATTTTATATGAGGTTCACCTTTTCATATGGTGACTTGCTTTTAAAACCTTCACTCCAAGCCTTATATACAGGTGAAGCTTGACCGCCTCCTGATGTCCGGTAGCAGGGTTCAATTTGAAAGGGAAAACCGCCGCAGTTTGCCGCCTTCATGGAGGACAAGCATAGTTGATTTTCTTGTCTTTTGACTCCTGTTTGTCAACTCGTGTTCATCCCTTGACCAACAACTTCCATGCCGAACGATTCCAGCTGTCTTCGATGGCTGGAGCCGAAGATTTCGTTTTCCTTCGTCAGGGTCGGTCAAAGACCAAAGTCCAATTTGGACTCTTCTTTCTTTCTTTCTCATATTAGGTGTCGTCTCCAACAAATTAATCCGTACCCTAATTAACTCATTTAGCTCATGTCTAATTCTCGGCATTAGTTGAAAATTGAGTGTTGATAAAAGGGACGTGAGCATCCATTGATAGGATTGAGATGAGGTTAGTGGTAACCAGCTAATTGCACGGATGCCTCTAGGAAAAGAAGTTCAAAGCTACAAGAATGAACCTGATAGAAAAGGACAGCAAAGGGAGAAAATGCAGAAATTCGGCCGAAATGAAAGGAAGAAAGCCTTCAAAATTAAATGGGATTACTATCAAGTATTCTAAAATTAGCCCAAATGAAAGGAAGAAAGCATGTAAAGTCATGTGGCCAAAATCTAAGTTCTTTTCTTATCGGCACATGTTTGCCTATGGGTCGGGGTCACGGGGATAAAATCTCAGTTCCATGCTTTTGAATATCGAGGATATCCAAATCTTGCCTTAATTAATCTTAACTAGTGCATGCAAACTGTTGGCACATAAATTTTGGCGACTCAATCATTCATTTATTGTATAGAAAATTAGGAATTAATTCTTAAACAAAAATACTAAAATTAAGTTGCATAACATATAGTTTTAGGAGCATTTATTATTTAGTTCCATTAATTGCGTTTACATTAGATTGGTGATAGGTGCTTAATGGTACTAATTAGGCCTATAAGGTGAAGAATTATATTGAGCCCACAAAAGCATTAAACTTTGGAAAAGTCGATAATTCCTCCTTGGTGGTCAAAATTACATGTACATGGGTGTCCTAAATTGTTAAAGTCGGCTTAGAAATTTTGATCACATAGCAAAGAAGCAGTTGGCATTGATTCCCGATATATTTGTGCATGCTCAGCTATTTGAGGGAACACAGTGTAAGCAGCCACCGATTTGCACGTGGAGAAGCCCATCCACGTGAAGGAAAAGTATGCACTGGGCCATATAATTAAGCATAATTCGTTCAACATGGGAGGCAGGGAAATTGACCAACGTTATTTTAAGAGGAAAGAATTGATTCGTTCAACATGGGGGGCAGGGAAATTGACCAACGTCATTTTAAGAGGAAAGAATTTATGCACGAATCTCTGCCATATTCGCGCAATATTGGCAAAATAATAAAGAGAAGAGGGATCCATCAGCCAAGCCTTGGCCGAGACACCGTTGTTGCAGCACTGCCCTTCACCTTGCCGTGTCACGAGCGCCTCCTCATGTTTGCAATTTATTTGTTGCCTAATTATCGAGTGTTCAATAATGATTGCACACCCATATAATCATTCTCTTAGCGGTTTGGGCTAAACAATCTAAACTGTCTACAAAACATTTTTCAAAATAAAAGAGAAAAGTAGCCAAAGAGTGTTAGAGTAATCTAGCGTAATCAAATTTCCGAACTTATTTAATCTCTGGTTTGTAGAAGTAAGGTGTTCCTCCCGATCCTTTATTCGGGTATTTAATCGACCCATCATAAATCGATTGATGGTGATTTCTCATTAACGTGGCTACGTTCATGCCTTATCTTGTGCGTATAAGGGACCAGCTTATACACGGCGAGTGTTAAGAAGTATGTCATATAATCCAATTGATGGTCCGCTTCTTCCTAACAATTAAATGCTTTTGGGGGAAGAAAAAAGATGTTTTATCTAGCATCCTCTAGAACATATGAGGAAGACTTTAGGCTCCAAGGTAATCCAATTGCTTTCTAATGTTGTTTGTCAACTGAAGCATTCATGCACCGAAAAGTATTCAGCATGGCAATGCATTGCTAGTTCTTTTCAAACATATGGAAAATTAGAGTAGCTGACCACCAATGATTCGCCAATGGAATCACACAAAATGTCAACAATCAAGAACAGAGGGATTAGTTTAATCCAATAATCTCTATTGGCTGCAGCATCTTCACAAGTTGATCACGACCTAAAAAAGTTTGATTAGGTTATCTTTTAGCATGATGGTCCAAGAAGGGCCTGCACCTAGACTTGGTGCAAGGATTACCCGTCCGTCCTTTCCTCGTACCAGCCTCGAAGAAGAGAGCGAGGTCTTTGTGCATTGCACGCTGAGCTTGTCTCAAGGTTTCAAATAGCAGTACAGGAATTGATAATAATAAAAGAAGGAAAATTCGAATTGATAGTGCGATGGCGAAGTCTTACGTCAGATTGATGAGATCTTGTGACTTTTCTAATAAACTGCCCAAGTCTTCGTCGGTTTTGGCCTAAAGCGATACCCTGTTCACATTCTTAAAATCAGGTAAGAGTTCCACCTCATCCGGGTCATCTCACCCCATTATTGCTCCCCCGTTCTCCTCGGATCGGGTTGGGCCTAGCCATCCTCCAATCACGCATCTAATAAAGGGGATCCTGTTTGATGTCATTCATAACGATTTGACCTCATTCTAAAAAAAAGTATTCAAAATAACATACGAGATAATAAGCATTTAGAGGTGGATCTTGCTTATATTTAACATGACAAGACCTTAGTCATTTCATGTGGACTTGGGGGTGTCACAAGTAAATGGAGATCATTTCATTAGTCATTTCATATACCACTATGTTAGGATGCACATATGTTAGGTTAACATGAAGAAGCGCAGCAGCAGACCCTCATCTTGCTCAACAAAGGTCCTTAATTTGAGTTGTATTAATGCCACTACTTTCGGATCGATACCATGTGATGCGCCAAGAAGTTCCATATTTTAGAAACTTTAGAAACTTTTCATTTGTTTCATTTCTCGATTGCTACATAAATGGCATAATTTCGTACGAAGAAATTAGATACAATGATTGCACCATCCTTTCCATATTGCCGGAATGTTTTTAAAAAGCTGATATAGGCAAGTTCCAAAGTGATTTCGCTACTCGTTTTTTGGTTGACGCCGACGAGTAAATTGACCTATGTGAACTAAAATTTCATTACAAGATGAGTAAATGGTTCTGAACGCAGCAAGTGCTAAACGACAAACATATATGAGTATTTGATCTATCCTTTCCGATGGAAAAACAATTTAATTTCCACATGTGATAATGAAATGTAGTTCGGCGTTCATATGAAACATAGCCATTGCATTAATATGAAACGCAGTCGTTCCAAAAGTAAGTGCCAAATGCACAAATTCTCCACGCCGACCTCCAAAACATTCTTTCCACTGGTTGTGGCTAGAGCTGTCCTCCACTTGTAAATGAATATATGAACTCATACAGGCACACATGCCCTCTGGACAGACGTTTTAGTTTCCTCTTTCTTTCTTCTGAATGACACAAGAAGGCGAGGAGTATCACTAGAACCTTTAGAGATACCTAAATTCAACACCACTGGTTGTGGCTAGGGCTGTCCTCCACTTATAGATGAATATATGAACTCATATAGGCACACATGCCCTCTAGACAGACGTTTCATGTTACTCTTTCTTTCTTCTGAATGACACAAGAAGGTGAGGAATATCACTAGAACTGTTAGACATACCTAAATTCAACATCCAAGTGTTATCAGGTTGCATGATGCAGACGATGATCCATTTGTTTCTCTTACTGTTGGAGCAGATTTTGACAAGCACTTTTTTGTTGGAGATTAGTTTCCAGGAAGCATATTATCTCTCATGTAATTATACTGGTGAGTATGTCATAAGATTTCTATGTATGAATTTCCAAATTTGTAATCTCATGACTACCATTTTGATGTGTGAGTTGGTTTATTGAAGGTCACCAGCTTATTTTCTGCTTTTGTTTGTATTTCTAGCTGTACGTGTAGCTTGTGCTCTTAGAAAAAATTCTGTCAACATAAGAAACGGCAAAAAGAAAAGAAAAACGAGATTATATTTGAAGTAAGGAAAGTTACACAAGACTAGAGATTATATTTGAAGTAAGGAAAGTTACACAAGACTAGAGAAAGCATTACTTTACACATATATGTTGTGCCTAAGATGTCCAGGAAGTTTTAGAAAGGACCGGTGTTTTTGTAGCTGAAGAGAGAAACCTACCATGCATTATATCATTTTTCAGGGGTACCAAGACTCAAAGGAGCCAAAGAGGGATTAGAAAAAGAGGCTAGAAAAAGAGGCAAACTCGAGTTCCATATCAGGAGATAGCAGCAGAGAACCCAAACATACCCAGGATTCAGCCAAAAAGAAACTAAATGCTGATCCGAGATGAAGAGGAAAATTTGGTTTTTCATAGAATACCGCCTCATTGCAACATAACTAGATTATTCTTCGATATGTTGAGTCTTTAATCGCCAGAACGCCTGTAATCAGAAGGTGGGTTGTCTCCAAACACTTGATTGAGTAAGTTATATTGGTTGGCACTCGTGCTGGATGCAGCGGATTGTGATGACCCGGATTGATCTTGCAAGGAGGAGCTGTGATTGTGAACCCCTTCGTACACAACTCGTAAATCTCCTGGCTCGGTCTCTGACCATTCAGCTCTCTTCTTTGCATTGCATTCGGCCCTTTGGCACTTGTAATAGCTCCTAATCAATGAAAATCAATGGAAAATCCATCACGGTTGTTTTCCTACACCTCCCACAATACTCATTCTACTCAAAAAACCTCAAGAGTCATCCAGAGATGATCAACTTCCTTGATGATGTGCCTTGAGAGGCTGTTCTTTAAGAGTAAAGGTCAAGTTCGTCATGAATTATTGACATGTAATTGATTATTACCTGAATTTGCCAATGTTCCTGATAAATTTTTGACCATATTTCTTCCACTCATAACCATCTTGAGGTAATTGCAATCTGCTACTGGCTTCTCGGTCCATGTCTTTCTTGGCCTATTTACTTCCACTCAGCTTCCCCTATGAATGAACAAATATAAGAGAGAGGATCGTGCATTAATACCTGCTTTTGGCTAACTTAAAGTGCCTATGCTCATAAACATCACACATCTTTGATAGAGAGAGAGAGAGAGAGAGAGAGAGAGAGAGAGAGAGAGAGATTTTTTACGAGATTGGTATCCAAGACACCAATTAAGTGGACAAGTTAACAGGCAGGCTGAATTATACATGCCCAGAAAAGAGGTACCGCATGGGTTAAATCTTGATTACTTTTTCAAAAAAGAAGCTGTCTTTCTTGATGTTAGGGCTTGAGATGGGGAAAAAAAATGAAAGAAAGAAAGAACTTAGCAGGCGTTGAAATAGAACCACTACCAAGATGGTCTGGATCTATGAATTTGTGAATACTTCCAAAAGGAAAGAGATCTACAAGAAGAAAAACAGTTTGTATAGACACAGATCTGTTCGTAAAAGCATAGACTTAGTTTGCCTCATATAAAACAGACCTCTTTTCTAGGTTTTCTTGCAACAGTAGCTGCAGAAAAAAGAACCCAGATGCAAGAATCTTACACACAAGCGGAGAGAATCTAGGCCACTCCGAGAAGTAAATGCCAACGAAGGGGTATATATACCACAAATCTCACCAAGATAAAAAAGTAAGCAACATCTTAATCAAAGCAACATCTGAGAAGCATCAGCACTTCCAATCTGCAGGGGCTTTGGCCCAGGTTCTGAGAAAATTCATGGCAAGGATGAGGAAGATGCATGAAAGCAACAAGCGCACGCCCTCGCCTCTTATTTTCCACATATCTTCAATAGGGTTGACATCCCTCTTTTCAGCGCACGGTTTTCCAAAGGAAAATAAACAGAAGCTCGGTGGGAAGAAGTGAGGAAAGAGAAACACAGGGCCTCATTATATTGGTACATAAATGGGTGGCTGCTTCTGCTCTGAGAGGGGAAGCTTCTCTGACGACTATCTGCCTGTTCCCTAAAGGCCCAAAACCTACTTGAGTCCTTAACAAGTGGGAGAAAACCTGAAAATGAAGTGAGGGAAAGACCGGACCACTCCAGCCAGCCACCGCCGTAATATATAGTACATGTCCAAGTGCACTTCATTATGGTCTAATGGATAGTGTCTTTGTAAATTAACACATGAAAACTCAAGAATTTCTAATGAACGATCGAGATCTAATGATTTGTGATTGGGCGGTCCTTGACTGCCGACAAACAATTTCTAGTGAGATATTTTTTGATCCTTGAAGATGGGTTCCTTGAAGATAACACAAATTACCCTTCCCCCACCCCCCACCTCCTTTCACTTTTGTCTCTCCCAGTATTTGACGCCAGTCGTATTTCTTACGTCGACGACATTGGGATTCAAAGCAACGCCACAAAATGAAATGAATTAGTCTAATTCAGAGTATAAAATAAAATTTCATGAAATCATTTTCGGAAAATAGTTTCTAATCCATGAGTCATTTCTCTTGTTAGTGGCTAGACGATTCTTTTAGACAAATTATGGTAGGAAATTGAACCCATCACAATAAAAAGGGGAGGGTGTTTCTTGATAACAAGTACATAGTTAAAACCACGTCTTAAGCATTTTCCAAAATTGAAAAAGAATACATTTCAAGATGGCAACATCATTCGAATTTAGTATAAAGTTACCATATAGAATAACACCATCATACTTTGCACTGGCAGAGCCATCCGCCTCTAATTTGAAAATTATAATTGCACATTCACTCTTTCTAATCACGAGTCTAAACACATTTCCTAGAAAGCTATGAAATGGTTGGCATCATATTTTCGTAATCCATTATTAAAATGAATCTTGAGTCGGATACAATTAACCTTTCTCCCTTCGGCGTGCCAAAGCTATCGCTTTACGGGATAATAAATGATTAAACATATAAACATTCTGGAGAACTCATCTTATTGGCTGGGAGGTCAACTTTCAACAGTACAATCGTGAGCAAGGCAGAATGACATAAATCCCCATAGCTTGTGCCTCTAAAACTAGTGCACGTGTTACACCCTTTAATTTCCAGGAAATTTAGTGTGCAGCCGCCACCCCCCAAGAAACTTCAGAACTTCAAAACAAACATTATATTAAGTCAAATAATTTTTAAAAAAATGCAAATTTACTTGTTGATTTTAAAAGCAAGATTCACAAAAGATCTTAAATTATACTTGTTATGACACATTTATTCAAAAAAAAAAATTGTGCTTCCATAACATAAAAGAAAAAATCAAAGTCCTATTAATATGACATAACGTCCATGTGGTTCGTAACATTATTTTGGCCGAAAATAGTGATAGAGAAAAAGATGTATCGAATTTGACGGCCAAAAAAATTGCACGATTCATAAGATTCAAATAATATTAAATTAGAAATTGATAATAATAATTTCAAATTGGTCTCGAGACAATAGAGAAGACAAACAAGAAAATTTAAAAAAAATATTGAAAATGAAAAAGAAGGTGGGAAAACAAAAACTGGACCAGAGGCAGCTCATGTGGACCTGAACATGTCCTTAAAAGATTCCCTCCTGAATTGGATATCCCGGGAGGACTCCTCCTCACAAGTCATTTAAGGCAAGTGAGGGGAGAGTAGTATGGGATAAGATCCCCATTGGGTCTCCCGGCCAACACCCTTAGGGGATGGGGCCCACATCTTGATCCCCGTGAAACTTTCCCTGGGTAACCAATCCCGGGCGTGATTCAGGGAAATGACAGATGTCTCTCCTGGAAACATGAGGGGAAGATTCAAATAATATTAAATTAGAAATTGATAATAATAATTTCAAATTGGTCTCGAGACAATAGAGAAGACAAACAAGAAAATTTAAAAAAAAATATTGAAAATGAAAAAGAAGGTGGGAAAACAAATACTGGACCAGAGGCAGCTCATGAAGACAGTGATGGAGATTGGGGGGTACGAAGCGGACAGCTAAGGCAGCGTGACGCAATGACGATGACGTCACTCCCATCAATTCTTCCCCGAGGCCTTTGTCGCCACTTGCGGCAATCGGTCCATTGCGGACGTCATGAGTGGGGAGCGGGGGCTGGCGGAGAAGGCCAGATACAACGTAGGACTCCGACATGTCTTAGAAGTTCGCGCAAAGATGAATCCGTACCGAGGTGGGGAAATTGGCATCGGCAGATTCGACAAACGTGGACTAGGAAAAAAAAAAATTCGAGTCGTGTCGTCGTGGCCCCCCGCGCATAAAGGAAATTCTATGTCCAACCCGGCACGTACGCTGAACCAGAAAATAGTGAACACAGATGATTGAATTCGATAAGGGTTCGCACGAGGTTCATGCGAGATCCCATGTCATGTATTACGTTTTTGGAGTAACAAACGGACGTTCGTTGTGATGTAGGGTGCTGCGTTCAGTTTGACTTTTAAGGAAAGTTTTAGAGAGAAAAACAGCATAAATGACCTTTAGATTAAAGGGATATTTTTCGAAATGTAAGTAGTATCCGATGAATTTGTAATCTTAAAGTACATTGAGGAATAATTTTAGTTTAAAATAATGTTTGAAAAATCACACTTTGAAAAAATTAGATTCGTCAAAATGTGGGAAAAAAAAATTAGGATTGCGTCATCGTGGGCCCTCTTGCACGCAGAAAATTCCATGTCCAATCTGGCACATATGCTGAACAAGAAAAAAGTTAACAATGATGGTTACATTCGATAGGATTCACATACACCATGTGAGACCCTATCTCATGTATTACGTTACGCATAACAAAATTTTTCAACAGACATTCATTGGGATGTAGGGTGGGGTTCGGTTTGGCTTTTAAGGAATTTTTTTAAGAAAAAAAAAAAGAAGCATAAAAGACCTTTAGGATAAAGGAATTTTTGAAATTGTAAGTAGTGTTTGGTGAATTCATAATATAAAAGTGCATTGAGATACAATTTTCATTTAAAATGATGTTTGAAAAATCACACTTTGCAAAAATCAGATTTGTCAAAATGTGGACAAAAAAAATTAGGGTTGTGTCATTGTGGCCCGCACCTCTGCACGCAAGAAATTCTATGTCCAATCCAGCACATATGCTAAACAAGAAAAAAGTTAACACGGATGGTTAGATTCAATAGGATTCGCACGAGATCCAATGCGAGACCCTATCTCATGTCTTACGTTTTGAGTAACAAAATTTCTCAACAGACATTCGTTGGGATGTAGGGTGGGTTCGATTTCTTTCCAGGAAAGTTTTTGAGTTAAAAAAAAAAAAAGCATAAAAAACCTTTAGGTTAAAAGGATTTTGCGAAACGCAAGTAATTTCTGGTGAATTCATAATATAAAGTGCATTAAGAAATAATTTTAATTTAAAATGATGTTAGAAAAATCACACTTTGCAAGAATCAGATTTGTCAAAAGGTGCCCCCGCACCTACTCGCAGGAAATTCAATGTCCAATCCGACAGTTGCTAAACAAGGAAAAAGTTAACACGAGTGGTTAGATTCAATAGGATTCACATGAGATCCAATGCGAGACCCTATCGCATGTATTACGTATTGAGTAACAAAATTTCTCAACGAACATTTGTTGGGATGTAGGGTAGGTTCAGTTTCTTTTAAGGAAATTTTTTGAAAAAAAAAAAGCGTAAAAGACCTTTAGGTTAAAGGGATTTTTTGAAATGTAAGTAGTGTCTGGCGAATTCATAATATAAAAGTGTATTGAGAAACGATTTTATTTAAAAAGATTTTTGAAAAATCACACTTTGCAAAAATTAGATTTGAAAAAATATGGACAAAAAAAAATTAGAGTCGTGTCATCGTGGCCCCCACCCTTGCACGCAAGAAATTTCATGTCCAATCCGGCACTTGCTAAACAAGAAAAAAGTTAACACGGGTGGTTAGATTCAATAGGATTCGCACGAGATCCAATGCGAGACCTTATCTCGTGTATTACGTTTTGAGTAACAAAATTTCTCAACGGACATTCGTTGGGATGTAGTGCGGGTTCGGTTTCTTTTAAGGAAAGTTTTTGAGAAAAAAAAAAAGCGTAAAAGACCTTTAGGTTAAAAGGATTTTTTGAAACGTAAGTAATATCAGGTGAATTCATAATATAAAGTGCATTGAGAAATAATATTAATTTAAAATGATGTTTGAAAAATCACACTTTGCAAGAATTAGATTTGTCAAAATGTGGACAAAAAAAAAAGGGTCGTGTAGTCGTCACCCCCACCCCTGCTCATAGGAAATTCAATGTCCAATCCGGCACATGCTAAACAAGGAAAAAGTTAACACGAGTGGTTAGATTCAATAGTGATTGGAATGAGCATGATTTGAGACCAAGAAAACTAAAAAAGAAAAAAAAAAAAAACAAGCTTTTGCCAAAACCATACCTCCAGCAGAGAATGAGGTGAGTGCAAATTGTTGAAGTAAGCAACTCTTTTGGGGATTACAGATGCAAGAGAGATTTGTGGAAGAAGAAGACAAGAAGAAGGAAAGTGGGATCCATAAGGAAAAAAAAGCATAAATAAAATAAAAAGCGTTGACCAAATGATAAAAAGAATGATCACTTTTATAAAATTGTAAGAGAATTGATGAGCCCCACAATAGATGCTATGGTCACAATTCAAAAAAATAAAAATAAAATTGGAGTGTTTAAGCTAAAAGAGGAGTGGAAAAAGTGCCACCCTTTCTAAATGGTTAATTAATGCAAAGAAAGATTGACCAGCAACATTTCTTTAAAGGGTTGGTTTAATACAACAAAAACATTCAAACTAGTACATTCGTGATACATTTAATCTCCATTAGTTTTCGTTAAATTTTACTCTCAAATTATTAAGTTAGACGATAGGTGACAACTAATAGGTATACTAATTTGGGATTTTACTTTCTGTATATTATAAGTGTAATAATTTAGGATCTTTTGTCGTATTTATCCAAATTAATGGAAATTAAAAAAGGGTTAATTTGTTATAAATGTACAAGTTTATATTTTTTTATAGTCAAAAAATTAATTTGAAATAAATTTATCACAAGTATATCGGTTTGAGGTTTTTTGTGATACTAACCATTCTTCAAAAGAACACATTAATTTGGGAAGATGTACACCACGAGTGCTAAAAGTGTCAAAATTTTCAAAAGGTATATTTAAATGCCATTTTTTTAAAAATTGGACACTTGAGTGCCAACTCCAGCGAAGATAGTCGAAAATTTGGCATAGCATTATTTTAATAATAAAATTTCTCAACAAACATTCGTTGGGATGTAGGGAGGGTTCGGTTTCTTTTAAGAAAAGTTTTTGAGAAAAAAAAACGTAAAAGACCTTTAGGTTAAAAGGATTTTTCAAAATGTAAGTAATGTCTAGTGAATTTATCATATAAAGTGCATTGAGATGCAATTTTAATTTAAAATGATGTTTGAAAAATCACACTTTGCAAGAATCAAATTTGTCAAAATGTGGAGAAAAATGAAAAAATAGGGTTGTGTTGTTGTGGCCCCCACCTTTGCACGCAAGAAATTCTATGTCCAATCCGGCACATATGCTAAACAAGAAAAAAATTAACACGGATGGTTAGATTCAATAGGATTCGCACGAGATCCAATGGGATACCCTATCTCATGTATTACGTTTTGAGTAACAAAATTTCTCAACGGACATTTGTTGGGATGTAGGGCGGCTTCAATTTCTTTTAAGGAAAGTTTTTGAGGAAAAAAAAAGCGTAAAATGCCTTTAGGTTAAAGGGATTTTTCGAAATATAAGTAGTGTTTGGTGAATTCATAATATATAAGTGCATTGAGAAACAATTTTATTTAAAAAAAATGTTTGAAAAATCACATTTTGTAAAAATTAGATTTGAAAAAATATGGACCAAAAAAAAAATTAGAGTCGTGTCGTTGTGGCCCCCACTCCTGTATGTTAGGAAATTCCATGTCCAATCCGGCACATGCTAAACAAGAAAAAAGTTAACACGGGTGGTTAGATTCAATAGGATTTGCACGAGATCCAATGCAAGACCCTATCTCATGTATTATGTTTTGAGTAACAAAATTTCCCAACAAACATTCGTTGGGATGTAGGGCTGGTTCGATTTCTTTTAAGAAAAGTTTTTGAGAAAAAAAAAAGCGTAAAAGACCTATAGGTTAAAAGGATTTTTCAAAACGTAAGTAATGTCTGGTGAATTCATAATATAAAGTGTATTGAGAAATAATTTTAATTTAAAATGATGTTTTTTTTTTTTGTCAGTCCCACTCTACTCATACTCTAACTCTCACTTTCAAACTTTTACCCTACCTCCTTGTAGGGTGGGAGAGTCGAAACCTACACTTAAAACTAAATCGTCCCCATCCCAACCCCTAAGAATGTGGGGATTTGAACCCCTCACCTCCCATTTTCATATTGGAAGAATGGTCACTAGAGTAAACTCCAATGGTTATTTAAAATGATATTTGAAAAATCACACTTTGCAAGAATCAGATTTGTCAAAATGTGGACAAAAAAAAATTAGGGTTGTGTCGTTGTGGCCCCCACCTCTGCACGCAAGAAATTCTATGTCCAATTCAGCACATGTGCTAAACAAGAAAAAGTTAACACGGATGGTTAGATTCAATAGGATTCGCATGAGATCCAATGCGAGAACCTATCTCATGTATTACGTTTTGACTCTTGAGTAACAAAATTTCTCAACGGACATTCGTTGGGATGTAGGGTGGGTTTGGTTTCTTTTAAGGAAAGTTTTTGAGGAAAAAAAATCGCATAAAAGACCTTTAGGTTAAAGGGATTTTTCGAAATGTAAGTAGTGTCGGGTGAATTCATAATATAAAAGTGCATTGAGAAACAATTTTATTTAAAAAGATATTTGAAAAATCACACTTTAAAAAAATTATATTTGAAAAAGTATGGACAAAAAAAAAATTAGAGTCGTGTTGTTGTGGCCCCCACCCTTGCAAATAGGAAATTCCATGTCTAATCTGGCACATGCTAAACAAGAAAAAAGTTAACACGGGTGGTTAGATTCAATAGGATTTGCAAGAGATCCAGGATTTGCAAGAGATCCAATGCAAGACCCTATCTCATGTGTTACGTTTTGAGTAACAAAATTTCTCAACAGACATTTGTTGGGATGTAGGGCAGTTTTAGTTTGGCTTTTAGGAAAGTTTTTGAAGAAAAAAAAAAACATAAAAGACTTTTAGGTTAAAGGGATTTTTTTTTTTAAATTCCAAGTAGTGTTTGATGAAATTGTAATCTAAAAGTGAATTGAGGAACAATATTAGTTTAGTTTAAATGATGTTTGAAAATCAAATTTTGTAAAGCACTTTTATTTTTTGTTTCTTAGAAAAAAAACTCAGAATCAGCAAATGAGTCAGCTGTCGGAAAGCAAGATCTAGTGTTGATAGACTTGCCTAGGTCACTCGGCCCCATGTAGTGCAACTTGAGGTTCCATGACATCAGAGGACCACCTAAGGTCTTGAGACCTCAAGCAACTTGGTATGGCCCCGCCAACTCTTTGTCGGTGACGTTGAGTGAGGTAAGGTCATTTATGAAATTATAAAAGTTTAGCTAAGGCAAAGTTGGAAGAAAAATATATTTTTATTCATAAAATGCTTAGAGCTCAAAACACCTCCCAATTTGCATTGGGTTTTTTTTAACTTAAGAGGTTTTTAGAAATGCATTTGCATTCTTCCAAAATTCCCCAAAAAATTTCCGAGACAATATTTGCATTTGTCTGGTGAACCTTGAAACCCCAAGCCCCTCAAGAATGCAGTTCCTGGAGGGAGCTGTACCTCGATTTCCATAGCAATGATGATGTAACTCGAGAGAAATCAGCGCATTTCAAGATCTTCATTTTCTTAGTTAATTGACAAAATCAACGTGTTACTTGCTTGCATAGGACCGGTTTAAGAGATTGGAAGGTGCAGGCGCTTTGACGATCGGTCTAAAGCGTCCCGACAGATAGTAAAAAGATGGCCGGATGGATGACCACCCGTTAAGCAGCCTCATCTCTACAAGAAAGATTGGGACTAAGGTGACAAGACACATTGTCCGAGGTCCATTGCATGATTTGCCTCGTCTTCGGCGCCACAAGATCTTTACTTTTGAGGTGACAAGACATCTTCTGTTGCCTGCGTGAGTCGCTGCTGAGGACTAAATTGAACCGTGTCCCGTTGGATCCCCGCATTAACAGAAATAATTTGCATGTCAGATGTCAAAGGCGATAGGTGATGATCCGCAAGTGATGATCAAAACGATCGTTGCCCTAGGAATCCAAAGGCGACAAGATTAGCTCGTGTTTGTCGCCTCAAGTTGATTTTCAACTAAAATAACATCGATCATGAAAAAATATTGTCTCAATTAGTAAGTGTTTGTATTTTTAAACTGTTGGAATTCAAGTCGGCAGAAGACAACTTACCTGATTCCAATACGCAAATAACAATTAACCCTATAACGAACGTTGAATTGTGGATGAATCACGAATAAAATTATCTCACGTTGGTCTGAATGCAATTATGAGGAAAGCATTCGATTTCCACGGCATAAATACAAACTGTTCTCATAAAGAAGCAATGAAACGCCTTGATGGAAATGGGAGAGAAAAGGAGTGTACGTTCTCTCTGAGCGTACGTACCGCCAACAACCATTAACTGTTGTCTTCAGGAGGCTTTTATACATCTCCCTTCATACTCTTTCAATGCTTTCCATCGTAGCGTATCAAGGTGAAACAGTGCGTTCCAATCGCACCCCATCATGGATTTAATAATAATAAAATACTACGTAAACTAATTTTTGGG
Organism: Eucalyptus victrix; assembly: GCA_016097545.1. Taxonomy (NCBI): domain Eukaryota; kingdom Viridiplantae; phylum Streptophyta; class Magnoliopsida; order Myrtales; family Myrtaceae; genus Eucalyptus; species Eucalyptus victrix. Next base: position 16,245,110 of record CM027844.1, read on the forward strand.
ACACTTTTATGTGAAAGATTTTTAATTTTTGTTGCTTTTGGCACTAATTTGCATCTACTTATAAATTGAAGTTTGATTGCAATGAAGCGTCATAGCATAATCAGTTAAAAATACATTGACATTACAAAAGTTCATAATAAAACACACCTTCGCACCCTCCAAAGTAATGAAAAAGAAAAAGAAAAAGAGAAGGCATTGCTCAAAAGTAGAAAGAGAACTACTCGATTCAAGGCCTCAACAACAAAAAGGCCAAATAAGAAAATGGTTACTCTGTATTTTAAAGGTTAGCGTTTTTTCCACTGCTCCTTTGACTCTCACTTTTTTGTTGTTTTGTTGTTTTGACCATATTATCCCTCGTAAACCTGCCATTTCTCGTATAATTTTATAAAAGTGATCTTTTTTATTATTTGGTTCACACTTTTTATTTTATATTTTCTTTTTTCTTTATGAGTCGCACTTTCCTTCTTCTTTTTTCACCGTCTTTGACTATCTCAGTTCTCTTTTGCAAATCATCTTTGTTATCTTTGTTATCCTACATCATTATTTCTGGCAAGTCAATTAATGAGAAGCGACACAGCAACACAAAATTGATGATGAAGAACCTATGGAATTAATAGTAAGAATCTAAACCTAGAGGAAGCAACAGTCTATGGGATGCAAGTATGCTACAAATTACAAAGTAACTGTCCCAATGATTTCACAAACACTATTTTGATACACGCTACACTCTAATCGCATGATTGAAACACTAAATCAAGCATTTCTATGACCCAAAACTCACCTTTATTTTTAAGAAAAGATATCAAGAAACACTCAATAGTGACCGGAATGAGCATGATTTGAGCCCAAAAAAGTTTAAAAAAAAAAAAAACAAGCTTTTGCCAAAACCATACCTCCAGCAGAGAAGGTGAGCACAAATTGTTGAAGTAAGCAGCTCTTCTAGGGATTACAGATGCAAGAGAGATTTGTGGAAGAAGAAGAAGACAAGAAGAAGGAAAGTGGGACCCGTAAGGAAAAAAATCAGAAATAAAATAAAAACCGTTGGCCAAATGATAAAAAGAATGATCACTTTTATAAAATTGTAAGAGAATTGATGGGCCCCACAATAGATAGTACGGTCAAAATTAAAAAATAAATAAATAAAATTGGAGTGTTTAAGTTAAAAGAGGAATGGAAAAAGCACAACCTTTTTTGAATGGTTAATTAATGCAAAGAAAGATTGACCAGCAACAATTCTTTAAAGGGTTGGTTTAATTTACAGACAAAAACCTTTTGTTTCTTTTATTTATAGAAAAAATCTCCTTGTTAGTTTCGATGTGAGATTAAGACATTCATAACAAATTTAATTTCCATTAGGTCACTCTTTTTGTTAAATTTTACTATTAAATTATTGAGTTTGAGGATCCCGGTCCGGTTCCCGGTTTCGTGACAAATTTAATTTCCATTAGTTTTTGTTAAATTTTACTATTAAATTATTGAGTTTGAGGATACGTGACAGCTAATAGATGTACTAATTTGGGATTTTACTCTCTATATATTATAAGTGTAATAGTTTAGGATCTTTCATCGTATTAATCCATATTAACTAAAATTAATATAGGGTGAATTTGTTACAAATGTATAAGTCTTGGATTTTTTATGGTCAAAAAGTTAATTTAAGTTAAATTTATCATAAGTGTATCAATTTGTAATTTTTCGTGGTACTAACCATTCTTCAAAACAACACATTAATTTGGGAAGATGTACACCACAAGTGTCAAAATCAGACACTTAAAAGTGTTAACTCCAACAAAATTAGTCGAAAATCTAATATGGCATTATTTTAAGAATAAATGTGGTTTACGTGACTTGTCTGAGTTATCTACTCAACAATCAATGTGCAAAATGATGTCATTCCCCCTCCCCCCAAATTTGATTTTTAATATAAATATTAATTAAATTATTATTTATATTAAAAAAAAGAATGGGGAGCAAATTAGTGAGGGCCTTTACGACCCTTGCTACTGCTGCCACCCCACCCTCATTGGAAAGGGCCGACGATGGTGGGACGAGGGTTGGCAAAGGTCGCTAGGCCCTTTCTAGTGGCTAGTGGCCCTGGTCGATTGCAGGGGACCTACAGATCCTCAAACTATATTTGGGGTGAGGGGTTGCGGTCCTCCCCCAAATTCGGCAAGGGTCTCATATTATCTTATTTAGTTCCATTAAAGTGGCTACATTTACCAAATTTTAACAAATTTTTATCGTCTAATATATTTGTCAATATTTATTTTGGTAGGTTTAGTTTTCTCCTATGTCCATATTTCACTTTTTAACGGAAATTAAGGGTAAAAGAGAGACTTCCTTTTTAAAAAATGAAATGAAAACATACTTTTACCCCCGAAAATATCATGAGCTAACGGGAAAAAAAAATGGAGTGTTAACGGCTGTAATAAAATAGAAGTTTTTAAAAGGGTATTGTATAACAATTGAAAGTTTGGAGGTAAATGTGTTCTCCTCCGAAAATCCTGAAAGTTTGATGTAATTTATCCATAATATTATTTCAATATGTTAATTTATTAAAGAGCTCATGTGACTTCACATGTAAATTTTTACCCGTTTCTGGGTAAAAATGTTTAATTGCGAGACCCGATAATTTTGAACTAAGCAAAAAGTTTAAAAAAAAAAAAAAAAGCAAATCCAAACAGACCCTGGATTATTCAAAGCGATCTAAGATCTTTTCAAACCTAACCATCTCAGGTAAAAAAAAAAAAAGTAAAAAGAAAGTAAATCCAAACAGACCCCAGATTATTCAAAGCAATCTAAGATCGTTTCAAACTTGACCATCTTCAGGTCAAGTAGCACGATCGGCCATATCAAAAATTGAAAATAAAAAGTTCGGTTGCAAATTCTACTGCGGAAGTTTTCTCAATTAATGAAAATTTTCTATTGATATCAAAGGTGCGGCGAGGATGGAGTCATAGATTTTCTTTTCCGCATAATCCTGCACGCTTTAAAACTCAAGGTCAAGTTTTATCTAACAAAGGGGAATAATGTTGGGTCCATCAAGATTTGCTTTAAATTTTTATTTTTATAAAGGTTTAGGATTTCAGAATTTGATAGTTTGTTTCTTCATTATGTTTAATTTAATATATTATACAAGAATCCGAGGTCACTTTAGTTACAAGATTATATTTTATGAGATTAGATTACAAAACACTATTTTTCAAGAATTTCCAGGTTTGTCTTTCTTTACTTTCTTAGTTTGAACTTTTCAGTTTGCTTAGTTTGCTAGGGTTTGTACTCAAAAGATTCACTATATATTCAACTGCTTCACAGGGACGGGGGCGAGACTGCTGCAGCAGCGGCAGCAGTGCGGGTTATCAGGGACGATGGTGGCAACTTACGGATGTTAATTACCCTTTTGAGTTTAGTCCTAAGACATGTATAACATGGCAAGCGTCATTCATTCCGCTTCTCAAATTATAAATCCATATAGAAGACGTTCTCCTTGCAGTTCCAATCCATTATTGCCATGCCCTTCTAATCCCAGTAGGACCACTTTTCTTGTCACATGCAGCGGGTGAAGAAGCTCAACCCTCTTCAGATATGATGATGGATGAGGAGCGTATCTTCTATGGATAATGGATGCTCGTTTCGTCGTCTTTCTTCTTGAAGTGAAGTGAGTAGATTATGTTCTCTGATTCTGAAGACGGGGGACTAAAGAGGATGCAACACAATCAATCCTAGAGCAAGACACCAAAACCACGGCATTCGTGATGGCGATATGAACTTCCGCAGCACTTTTCAGGTCTCTCGATCCTTACAGCGATGAGTTTCTTCGAGACAGATTGTGGAGTTCTCGTTAATATTTATGGAGCAATGGCGAATCAACCCTTCAAGAAACTCCACAAGCTCTACCTTCTGGCTGTGCAGTTTTTTCCACCCTCAACATTTGTTATCTATTTCACAGATTACGTTTGAGAAGCACAATGCAGAGTCATGAGCAACACATTGTGCAATCTGGACTGTCGACAGCCACGAGATCCGCATCAAACGCGTGTGAGAACGGGATTTGCGGCATCTTACCGTGAAGAGATCGCACGCTAGCAGGACCCTTATACTACCAGGAGCAAAGTGCCTAGAATGAAGCGGAAGATGAAATCCAGACGTTACCTTCTTTTTGAAAATCAAATCCCAGTTCATCTCAAGAGCTCTTAAGTTATTTGGAATGTTCACCTTGTAGAAGATTAAGAACTATGATGGCGGAAGAACCCTCATAAGTAAAGAATTCGATATTGCAGCTTAAACTCAAGAAGCCAAGTGCAGTGTGGAATGAAAGTTTGTATCAAGCAAGCCAATCGTGTACATACATTCATGGTCAGATCAATATTTACGTGCTCGGTACAGTACTTCAGTTCAAATGAAAGGTCTCGCAAGTATGCCTCTGCACTAAAAGAAAAAAACCACATCCTCCTCTCCTTCCTTTAGATACACAGAAGAAAGCTATCTAAATGAAAAGAAAAATCTCCTTTTTGTTTCTGTTGCAGATGGAAATCACTGAAAATGGAAAAGACCCCAAGAAAACTGGCAGACCGAATGCAATCCAACTGTAAATCTTCCTATCGTGTTGTATCTGCAGCGGGTACTTCGTTACTAATCACGGTCACAGTAGACTCAGTCAAAGCCTCATCATTTACCAGAAGAGGCTCCAAGGAATCTACTATGTCTCTCATGAGAGGCCTAGCTTTGGGGTTCCGATTCAAGCAATGGTAGGCAAGCATCGCCGCTTTTTGCATTCCTTTGATGGGATAATCGCCATCCAGCCTCGGATCCACAAGGTTGAGTATCTTCTTCTTCTCTTTAAGCAAAGGAAGGGCCCAATCTGTGAGGTTTTGCTCCCGTGCAGGCCTAGACTTATCCAAGGATTTTCTCCCCGTAAGAAGTTCTAGAAGGACTACGCCATAGCTGTATACATCACTCCGTGGAGTCAAATGCCCTGCACAGAAATGGATTCTTGTGATGTAAACAAAATGCACAGAGGGATGACTGATTACAAGAGAGCAGATGTAAAGTTCTTTCAGGAAGTAACTTTGTTCAAATGCTAGAATAGACACAAACAAGATTTACATCATAAGTTAAAAGTGCAAGATATAGAATTGTGACCTGTCATTATATATTCCGGCGCAGCATATCCATATGTTCCCATTATGCGAGTGGAAACATGTGATTTGTCTCCTTCAGGTCCATCTTTTGCAAGACCAAAGTCAGAGAGCTTGGCATTGTACTCCTGTTTGATTAAACTAGAATTGTGAGCTAAACACACCCAAATGCCAAGTAGGAAACAACTATTTCGGTGTCCACTGAACTACCATTTTTCTAGTCCAGGACTCAGATCCGCAATTTTGACTTTTAACCGTGACCCAAACATTTAGTAATTCACTCAACAAAAGGTACAGCACGAAAATGAATTTAAGCTTTTATGTGCAATTTGGAGAATTTGTAGTCAATGAATGGGCATGCTTTATGCTAGCAAACTACCTTAGAGGATTACAAATTCCACTGTCAACAAAATTATGTCCATTCATGGACTATGGCATTGTTGTTTGCTCTCTATCACGAACTTCTTCCTCCATTTAAGGTAGAAAAGTTATAGAGCATTTGATCCACTGACCTCATCTAAGAGAATATTAGATGTCTTGAAATCACGGTAGATGACGGGCTTCTCAGCTTCATGGAGAAAAGCAAGACCTTTGGCAGCACCGAATGCAATTTTCATTCTGATAGACCATGGAAGAGGAAGCAATACTCCTAAGAAAAACACAAAACAAGAAAATCAGAGATTGCGCATATGTATGACTTCAAAGAACAACAATCGATGTCTCAACAATAATTACTGAGAACTAAGTTTTTTAGATGAACAAGCTAGAGTCTGACAATAGGGATACAGAAAAAAAATTATCAGGGCGGAGAATACTAGGCATTAATTTGAAGGGTTTCCTTTGGATGAAAGCAACCATGAAAGAAAATTTCATACTCTCCCACTGGATAGTATGGCTTTTAAAGGATACCAATTATCAGAGGGCAATTGACACATTCTTTTTATAATTTTTTCCCAAGGAACCTACATTTCAATCATATATTACCATGAACTGACTTCTTAAGTTTAGAAATCGAAACTGTCCTACACAAAAATCGCCTCAAGATTGAGATCTAAAACACGTGAGTTAATCAAAAGGAGAAAGATTGATCATCAAGGTGAATGTTGAAGCTTCGTAAGAGAGAGCTAACAGTAAATGAGGCATGAATATGATTGAGGAACAAACTAAAACCTCTTTTTTCTAGTGCATCTAACAAATCTCTTCCTTAGTTGGCATTAAAAAAAAAAAAAGCCATATCTTCCTGAAATCACTTCCCTGTGTTCTTCTTCATAAGAGAGAGCTACCAAAAAAATGAGGGGATAATAACATTGAGCAATTAACTAAATCCTCTTATTCTAGTGCATCTGACACATCTCTTCCTAATATCACTTCTCCGTGTTCATTTTCATCATTTGTAGGAGAATTACAAGGGACTACTTACTCGAAAATAAGTTATGTTCCACGCTACCCCGAGCCATGTACTCATATATCAACACTCGATGTTCATCTTCGCAGCAGTACCCGATCAATTTCACCAAATTCGGATGAGAAAGCTGCCCCAGGAATATGACTTCTGCCTAAAATTCCAGAAAAGTATTAATCAAACCAACTGGAAAAAGCAGGACACACTGTCATATCCATCGAAAAGAGGTTAAAGCAATTTAAAATCAATCACTCCTTAATTAAGCTGGGGAAAGGGCAAATTTTCTCACCAGCCACTCACGGTGGCCTTGATAACTGTTATCGCCGTCATGAACCTTTACAGCAACTTGGAGAGGCTCCAGCCCCTCCCGCAAATCCTCTGAGATAAACCCTTTGTACACGCTTCCAAATCCACCGCCACCCAACACCCGATCTTGCCTGAAATTTGCAGTGATTATCCTCAGCTCGCTATAGGTGAATGCAATCAGCGGATTGGCAGCTGCGTCACGGCGCAGATCTTCCACTTCCGCAGGATTTGACGGTAATTTACTTTCATCCCTTTTATGTTTCACGGATGGGCTCCCGTACTTAGGGGATTCTGAAAACAGAAAGGCAAAAGCCTAAATACAGTAAGCCCATACTCTGCCCTGACAACGAGAAACAGAACCAACATTTCCAAACAACTACGTGCCATATTCATCTGGAAAGAACAAGGTAAAAAATGGACGGTAAAGGATCTTAAAAATCGAATCCAATATTTTTTGAATGGTAAAGGATCCTAAACTAACTTTACGGAGGGAAATAACAGCAAAAATGACTGCAAAATCACTTCATGCATGGGACAAGACTTGAAAGCCTCATATGCAATTATGCATCAAAATGAAAGTAGGTGCAAAACCAACCTTCTATCTTTATACAAGCAGAAATCTCTCGAGGTACAATTCTAAAATGGGCAAAGAAAATAGAAAGAAAAGGTAGATTCTGTCAATCAATGTGCAGGCTAAAAATAGTGTATCATCTGGGTCAAGAAAAATAAGATTCTACGAAGAAGATTCACATAAAGTTTGGAAAAGGCACATCGTGCACAATACTAATTCTGATTCCAAAAGGACCGCCAACTTTCGAGAGGACGATGGCAAATTTGAACGAATCACACAATACTTCATAAACTAGGAAATGAAAAAATTAAATTGGGACAAGAAAGGACTTAACGAGACAGACAGCAAAGAGAACAACCGCAAATAAAAATGGAAAAAAAGAGTACCAGAAACGAAACAAATGAGGCAGGATAGAAAAAGGGACAAACAGAGTATATACTCTCCAGCACCAAAATTTATTCTCAGTTCACCTGATCTCTCATCAAAGAAGCTTCTATGATCCAACATTAACAGAACCCATTTGCTGCAAAAGATTCACCGAGAGAGAGAGAGTTTTGAGAATACCAACCTGACTTAGCATTGGAGGAGACTCTGTAAATCGAAGGCTCCCACCTACACAAGCAATTTCCCATGACACCAAGACCCGAAAACAGCCCAGACCCAGCTCGTTTCACCGGCTGCCCATCATAAAAATCGAAGCTTTTTCTCGTTCACTCCCTCGGCAGAAACCTCAGCACCGCCATAAACCACAAGAACACCAGACAAATTGGGAAGACGCGACCTTTTTCCTTCGTGGGTTCGTGGGGAATGACAGGAAAGAGTTGGGTGCGGGCGCTGGTGGGAGAGAGAGAGAGAGAGAGAGAGAGAGAGAGAGAGAGAGATTCTGGGTGGCAATGATGATGTTTCAGTGAGTGTTGAGGTGGGTGGTAACTCTTTGGCTATGGCGGAGACGGACCCACAAGCAGGAACAGCAACAGCAGCGGCAGCGGCAGCGAGTTTCTTTTTTATTCCGAATTTCTCGTCTGTTTTCGGTCCGAGAGATTATTCGTGTTTGCTTCTTAGTTTTTGGCTTCACGGGCTGTCGAGGTGAGTGCGCCTATAGGGCGCGTTTCAATTCCGAAGCCGACCACCAATCCCTTTCATCATTATCCACGAAATTCCCTTTGTTTTAGGTCGTTGGTGACCGTGCGATCGTGCATTTGTTCGGAGAGATGTATGAATTAATATCGTGCGTGAACATTGATCGCGATTTACAACATTTCATATGCCCCAAAAATCATGGGGTCGAACTACCATTAAGTCTCTTGGACCTGTTTGTCGGTGTCTTTGAAGTGTTGAATGAACAACTTCTGTTCTTATTCGGTCAAAATTTAATATATTATTTAGATTTTTAAAAATACGAAGAAGTTAAAAGTGAAATCGCAAATCAAGATTTGGATTTTTTTGAAAATATTAGTGATTCGGATGACAAAAATGCATCCATTCCAAGATTTTGATTAGTGAAAACAACAAGAAAAAATTAAAAAAAAAAATCAGTTCGAACATAATTTTAGTGCAACTAAGATTTTTGTATCATCATATTTACTTTCGTCAATCACATAATTGTTATGCCATTCATAGCATGGCTACTCATGGGCAAAAGTTGCAATACTTAATGCAACCCAATCACATCAATCAAGCAAGATGAGAACTACATGGACATTAATATAGGATAAAATAATGGAGAAAAATATGATTTGGAGGACAGTTCAACACTTAATAGGATGCATTTGTCTCTTGAAAAATAAATGGTTTAGAAAATATTTTCCTAAAATTAATCATTCGTATCCCTTAGAATAATTTGTTAATAAGTAATATTTTCATTATCAATAGTAATTAATGTGTAAATATTTTCATAAACGATTAAAGTATTTTTTTTTTTGTTTGTTTGTTGTGTAAGCGATCATGTTTTAAATCACAAACAGAGGTAAATAAATATTTAATATTCCCCCAGCCTCCATATTTACCCATTCCCTTCCCATGTTGCCACGCCAGCATCTGCAACCACCATTACCCACCACTACTTCTTTATCAATTTGCAGTTCACTGGGTTACGGGAGGAGTCTTCCCTTCTGAAATGAGTACATAAATTGTTAATTACGCTTCCGCTGTTGCTATTCACGGTACGAAGTGGCTCCTTTCCTATGGTCCTGTAAGCCCCCCCAAAAAAAAAAAGAAAAAAAAAGAATTAGATTTACACGTTCACTTTATTGTGTCCTCCGTTGTTTCTATCTTTTCGTGCCAATCTTGTTTCCTATATTTCTTGTACAAGAAGGCATGTCGGACCAAAGAAGACGCACTCGGCCTAGATGCTATGATGCGCAAGCCCTTCTATCACCATGATTTGTTCACCCTCGAGGCATGATCTTCGTCATAATTATTATGATGGAGAGTTGGCAACTCCTATCATACCATCATATTCGCATTCGTGTGGTCACCAAAATGATGTAACATAATTGTAGACCAATTTATTTTATCGAAAACAACAGAAACCGTATTGATTCATGTTGGTTCAAGTTAAGGGTGCCGTGTTTGAATTCTTCTCGATGTGTTCCCGTTGTATAGGGACTGTATTGTCGTTGTCTCCTCGAATAATGACATTGATTGTACATGCTACAAGTACTCTCTGTGTGGTTAGCAATTAGCATGGACCAGCCTATCCAAACCTCGAGATTCATTCAACAAAGCTAGGGCGGTATCCTATACTTATTAAATATCAAAACCCTAGATGACTGAACAGAGAGAGAACTATCAGAAGCGTGACGACCGACGAAATGGGGGTCGCTTCGTTCCAACGAAGGAGCGAGTTTTTGCTGCTTTTGAGCTGTGAAAGTTAACACGAGGGTTGACTTACGAGCCGGGGTACAGGCGGGTTAGATTTGTCGATTTTCATGCACAAGTCCAGATGTTACGTCCTACTCAGGAGGCGGTGTTGTTCAGCTTCCAGGGCTTCGAGAAGAATCAAAATGTTTTTGTCCCCATGTAACTTCAAGCTGGACAGCTTTCCCATCCTTAAAAAATTCAAACCTTGTCGGCAGATGGTTTTGTAGTTACTTGCATCCTACTCTTGGAATTTTATTTTTACAGCGAAAGTTTATGATGTTGAACAGTAGTAATCTTGGAGATGAAGTGAATTTGAAAAATACTTTTTTATATTAGTTTGTGACGCTACCCGAGAGAGAGAGAGAGAGAGAGAGAGAGAGAGAGAGAGAGAGAGAGATACCCGGATGAAAAGGCTAAGGTGGAGAGGGTGTCCCACCTTCCATGATCTTGACTTGAATTATATTTCGATCTTCTTCATCTTTTTCCGTTCTTGGCTTCGAAGGTTTCGACTTTTTGGAGAGTTTAGGAAACTAAAAGTGGCAGTGGGCGAGATGGAATGTGAATGGGAGGGAGTGATCTTGGTGGTGGTGGTGGTGGTGGTGGTGGTAGTGGGGTCTCAGTTCTCATCATCCATGGAAGCTCTCTCTCTCTCTCTCTCTCTCTCTAACTGACGCTGGGAAGTGGATTGGAAGATCCTGTAGCAGCGACAGCGATGGAAGACCCAAAAAGCATCCCTGTAAGCCCCACTTTGGTTTCGCATGCGCCTGGCTCTCTCTCTCTCTCCCCCTGTGTCTCCGTTACTAGAACCGAAAAGCCATAACCCTGCTCAATTCAGAAATCCAAGAACTGTTAAGTGGTGTGCAAAGTCGACTGTAATTATACTTGACAGACCGCTGATGCCATGTACTAGCTTATAGAAAAATGCACATCGATGTTTTTTTTTGTTCAGTATGAAGACAAGGTCAGCAACCAAACGAAAATTCGGTCGCTAAAGGCAGTTCTAGGCGGCCAAATTGAGAGGGCTGGTGTTCGGTCGCCAGAACTGGCCGTTTGACCACAAAAATTTAGCCCTCTCGATTTGGTCGCTATAGAATTCAGCTTCCAATTCCCAATCCCTAACCCTAATTTCACTCTCTCCCTCTCTCCTGGTAATTTAAGGACCCGCGACCACATGCCACCTCGCGAGCGTCCACCTCAATTATCATCGCCACCGATTGTTCCCTCTGTCGTTACCGTCGACCCCAGCTGCCGTCAGCTCCTGCCCTTTGTTTTGAATTTTTTTTTTTTTTTTTGTGGGGCAAAGTATGACCAGATTGAGGTCGTGCTTGTGTGCCACCCGTTGTGTCTATGGTGACCTTGGGTTGTGTCGCCACTCACGGCCCTATTCTCGGCCGCCACTCGTGGCCATATGGTCACGACTCTAGGTTTTTTTCCAAAAAAATTGTTGATCTTTTTAGAGTTAATTGTGCTTTACATGTTCATTTTTAGGTTTTAGTGGTTCATGTTGGTTGGTTAAAATTATACCATTTGGAGTTACGTTTTTTCTCATAATTTTTCTGTGGCTATTTCCTAATTGGTATGGTATATAGCCGGTAAGTCTAATGTTTACATTTGAATTGGCGAGCATACTAATGTCTATACTATATTAGAAAGTTGTAGCCATTAAATTTTTGCACGCTTGCAAAATTGCTACATTTAAACCATACGTTTCCCATTTGAGAATAGTTTGCAGAATTAGTGTGGGTCATGTTTCTCCTTAGATAAACACGACCATGTTAGGTTTTGCGTACTATTCTTTAGTTGTCCTCAATGGACAGTTTTTTTTTTTGGTCGAACGGACGGTTTGGGGACCACAAAATTTGCATAGATGGACACCTGCTTTTATTTCGGAAGTTTTTATGATTGCATTACTCATTTCGTTCTTTGGGCGCCTATTAGAGGAAAATTTGTATAAAAAGTCTTAAACTCATAGTATAATGGCCAATTTAGTTTTAAACTTTTTATTTGATCAATTTAATCTTAAACTTTTGTGCTTATTATTGAACGACACATCAAACCCGTCAAAAGGTTAGATTTGACGTGACTCAACAGTTAGACAAACCAGAATCAGTCTGGACCACTTGTACATCAAAGATGCTATGGACGCCTTACTAGACAAATCATAGGACCACTCTATGCTATAAGTAGGAAATATATCTATCAACTCCATTTAACTTGCTTTTTTTTTTCTGTATAAAAAAAAAAAAAAGGCATCGATTCACGCTATCGATTATTTTGAACTCGCGACCCTCTTAAGTGAGAGAAACGCGGCCTCACTATCTCAATTGTACATAAAATATTTAATTAAGTTACTTAAAATTATATAAAAATATTTATATTTAACCGGCCACTTTCGAACTAGTTGAACAGCACTCCACCGAGTAATCGGGTATGGTCTCCGACCCAGTTTTAAAAACATGGGATTGGTACGGAAATAAAAAAGCAAATGTCCGATTTGATTTTCGTCCGGGTTTGCAAATTAATACCGAATCAGCATGGATGAGGCCCGACACTTTCGAGTCGGGATTCGAATGAGATGATTCGGGATGAACAAAGTCTGGATTTCGGAATATTAATTGTTGTCGAGACGACAAAAACACTCCTCTTTTCAGCCGTTACTTCTTTATTTTATTTTAATGATCTTTTTAATTTGTAGAAACCAAAACTTCTTGCTTGAAAATTAGAGATGAATATTGCCTAAACCAGTGGGAATAATGACTCTAATCAATTTTAAAGTTAGATATAATATTTACAATGAACCGGCCAATTTAACTCGTTCAGCCGGTCAAATCGATTGAGCCAAGTAATTCGGCATGGAATCCAACACAGTTTTATAAACATTGGATTTTTTTTTTTAGTTAGTCATACTCTATTTCTACTCTAACTCCTGAAACTATATTGTCTCCACTCCAAATCTCCTGAGAATATGGGAATTCGAACCCCCCACCTCCCCCTTTCATGTTGAAATAGTGATCATTGGGACAAACCCTAGTGGTTATAAACATTAGATTGACTTGGAAGAAAAGAGCAAACATTTGATTTGGTTTTTCATCCTGCTGACAAACCATATCAAATCAACACCAACGGGACCCTCAATTTACCTTTAGATGAGGCCCAACACTTTCGAATTGGGCTTTGAACGAGGCATTGGGGCCAAATACTGTAAAAAAAAAAAGGGTCAATTTTTGTTCCTCCGTAACTTCAATTTTTTGTCCACCGTTCAAACTTCCCAAATTGAAAGTCTAATTAACAAATTCCGTTAACTTGAACAAATGAAGGGATAATGTTAGATAATTTCGTATAGTCTAGGGACTAATTCAACATTTATCAAAAGTTCAGAAACAACATTGAACCAATTAAAAGTTGAACGATGATATAATAAATTAAAAGTTTAGGGAGGACATCACATATTGAGCCAAATTTTATGGACCGTTTACATAATTATCTCTTTTGATTTTCTCAAGATGAAAACAATGTTCTTTCTTTTCAGCCCTTAGTATTTTTCTTTTCTTTTCTGTTTTTTTTTTTGTTACTTTCCTTGAACGTGGATTTACTTCCAATCAAACTTTTTTAATTTGTAGATAATCAATTGAAAATAAGCGAAAATATTGCCTGTACCCCGTGGGTCCAATGTAAAGCTATGTCTTTATAGCATAATCTAAAGTGAGAATTTTTACATGAGGATACTAAGCTTATTATATCCAAGCAACAAAAAATTATTTATACCAATATTTTTATATATCTCATTCAATTAAGATCAATGCTTAAAGTTTTTGGTGGTAGACAGAGGGTAATTTTATCATGCGAGTCCAAGTTTGGGGTATTGATGACATGAAAAATAAACTATATGAAAATGCTGGATATCGTATGTGGTCCCTAGACTTTTGGTCTTAAACTACACAAAAATGCTCAATATTTTAATTTATTTAATGTGGTTCCTCAATTATATAGTTCAGGGATTGAATTAAAAATATACCAAAAGTTTAAGGTACTTTTATCATGCGAGTCCAAGTTTGGGGTATTGATGACATGAAAAACAAAAATAAAAATGAGTTATTGGTGTTAGAATGAAAATTTTTAGAGTTTTTAAAGTAGATGGAGGGTCTTTTGGTCATATCGGTTCAAGTTTAAGGTACTAATCACACCAAAAAAAAAAAGTTTGAGGTATTGGCCAATATGCAATATGATTGTTGAATTTTTAATTTATTCAATGTAGCCTTTAGATTTTTTGTACATGTTCAATTTAACCCCTAAACTATATGAAAATACTCAATGTTGTATATGGTTGTTAGATTTTTGGCACATATTCAATTTAGTCCTAAACTATATGAAAATGCTCGATATTGTATGTGGTATCTAGACTTTTGATACATGTTCAAAGTCATTACCAAACTATATGAAAATACTCAATATTATATATGATCCCTAAACTTTTGGCACATATTCAATTCAGTCCATAAACTATATGAAAATGTTGGATATTGTATGTGGTCCCTAGACTTTTGGTCTTAAACTACACAAAAATGCTCAATATTTTAATTTATTTAATGTGGTTCCTCAATTATATAGTTCAGGGATTGAATTAAAAATATGCCAAAAGTTTATGGACTACATACAATATTTAGCATTTTCATATGTTTCCGGAATTAAATTAAATATGTGTAAAAAATTTAGAAATCACTTGGCAATGTGGGGCTTGATGTGTGGTGGAGGATCAATAATGATTGAATGTACATGCAGAAGCGGCGAATGAGAGAGACCTTAAAATATGAACACTGGGGTCGTCTTTTGAAAAGCCCATATCAATCAATAAATCAAAATCAATCAATTCGAGAGTGTCACCGGAGTAGCGTGCAATACCCAATATCATCCCCATTTCTTTCCGGAGAGAAAACATGACAAATGACAACCACATGTTTTGCCATCCTATGACATCCTTTCTTATTTTTGGGACTATTTTTCTTAAATAAGTAAGTATTTTCGTGCTCTCGGAGATATTTATGACATTAATGGGTTTTCTTTTCTTTAAGATGATACGGAAGCTGTCTTAAGGATCGAAGTAAATCTTTAATCAAATTGAGTCCAAGTGAATTGAGAATCATGGATTCTGATAATTAAGGATAGCATAAATTCAGTTTGAGCGTAAAAGAATTTTTAGGAAACTGAAAGAATTGTCCACTTTATTCTATTGCTATTGAAGAATATTCTCCGCAAGTGGTGAGAGTTAGAAATTTGAACTTCATGGTCCCCTCTAACCATCTTTTGGGAGAATCTTATAGCAAGCTCAAACGTTTGGCATTGTTAGAACTTAGAAGACTTCAAAGTCACCAAAAACAATAGATGATAGTCTAATTGATGCAAGCCTTGTTTGGTTTCTTGATGTAAGCAATGACGGAGTTAAGATTTAGGTTGAGGGAGACCGATTTTTTTTTTTTAACTATTAATTTATTATTGTTGTTGTTGTTGTTATAAATAAGTATTGGGACAAGGGAATGTTTTTTTCTTGATGACTCTTGGTCATAACTAAATTAAATTTTAAAATACACTTTTTAGCTAGAACGTTTCCACTAAAATATTCAATTAATTAAGGTTGGCTTCATCAATATTTTTTTCTTAAATGAAAAGATATACCTAAACAACATATATTTTTCATACGGGGCACATATATAGTTTTAATTAAAATTACAATTCCTTTCTTGCGAATTTATACGAAGAGAGAGCGAGATGATACAAGGGAATTGCCAATTTAAGAGGTAATTATGCTATCAGTTTGCATCTTTGCCTAGTGAATTCAATAAATGGCAATTTACCTAAAGCAAATTGACTTGGATTTCCGCTGAACTTTTTCGGGAAAAAAAAGTTGAAGCAAGTCAAAGATGAAATTAATTTTCTATAGCAGCGATTTATTTTTTTTTCTTCGGGGGAGGCGATGCCCTTATAATTGATTAGGTTTCTTTAAATCTATTAATATAAAAAAATTATTTATTTTTTATTTAAAAAAAAAAAACTGGGGAGGGTGGCGCCTTCCCCCTTCCCCTTCCCTTCGCGGCTGATGTCGAGTATATAAGCGAGGTTGATAAAATTTCATTAAAGTGCTCCAAAATTCTAAAAGCCCGTTAATTAAATTCACCATAATCGCGTGATGAGGAAGTAAAATTCTCATTGTCCGTCTCCTTGCTCCCTCTCCAATTTGGCTATCTTTTCGGAGGAGGATGCAAGAGAGTAAAACGATATGATATACAACAAAACAGTATTGACCTACAAGCTAGGAGAACACGATCTTGAATGTATTTACAGTCGAACTAAACAAGCTCAGGTCCCTTCCAACATAATACTCTATTGTAAAGAAATTTGACAAATACACAAAGCTTTTCCGATCAAACTCTGCATGATTCTCTAAATTTCATTGCTATCTCGAAATGAATTACTAACGAAATTTATTGGAGCAACTGATGAGGTTGAGAATGTTTCTAGTTCCATCTTGGCTTTATTGTTGTTGACCGGCACATCCGATAGACAAGTAAGTGGCTTTGGAGGCATTTGAAGATTATCAATATCTCCTTCAAGCATTTCTAAGACTTTGCTCATTGAAGGCCGATGGTCAGGGCTTAATTGTATACACCAAAGTGCAACTATTGTCATCTTTTTTACCACCTTCCTTTCCTCTTCCACTACTCCTTCCATTTCAACACATTTTCCTTCATTAAGCTGGTCATACACCCACTCTGGAAGATAAATTTGGCTTGAGCGTTCTACATGTTCATCTAAATTTCTCCTTCTACCTGCCATTTCCATGAGTAACATCCCGAAGCTATAGATGTCTGCTTTATAAGATACACGACCAATGTTTTTGTATAATAACTCAGGCGCCATGTATCCCAAGGTTCCTCGTGCGGCAGTCAATGAGACTATGCTATGATTAGTGGGATAAAGTTTTGCGAGTCCAAAGTCAGAAATTTTTGGAGTGAAATTCTTGTCTAAAAGAATGTTATGAGGCTTGATATCAAAGTGTAATATTTGCATGTCACAGCCCTGATGTAAGTATTCAATCCCCCTTGCCACGCCAAGAGCTATCTCATATATTTTCTGGTAATCAAGAAATTTATCACTTTCCTCAGCAAAAATGTGCTTATCCAAAGATCCATTTGACATGAGATCATAAACAAGAGCTTGTTTCGAGCCTTCAAAGCAAAAACCGATGAGTTGCACTACATTAACATGGTGTATTCTTCCGATACTAGCCATTTCACTAATAAAATCTTGGCTATGAGTGTTGGACTGCTTTAGAATTTTGATGGCCACTTCATTGCCACTTCTGAGCATTCCTCTGTACACAGAACCATACCCACCTTCACCTAGTTTGTGCTTAAAATTTCCAGTGATCTTCTTAATATTCGAGTAAGAGTACCTTATGGGTGAAAAATTGTTGTGAGCTTCCAAAAATTCTTCGATGTTCGTGTCCATTGCTAAGTGTCTTCTTTTGTACTTGTAGATTAGAAATATCGCAACAAGTGGCATCCCAATTATGAATTTTGCTACACAAAAATACACTGAGGAAACTATTAAAAGGTTAGTATGAGTTATTTTCTTGAATTATTAAGAATAAGTCATTGCGGCTTACCTAGGAGTACAATAATAGCTCCAATTATCCAAATTACAATATCATTCAAGACACCTGCGAAAGGAATGAATGATGTGAAAAGAAAATTGAAGGAAAAGATTTTTGGATTACAGAGCTGACGAGAAAACAGAGTAGTAGCAAGCTGCTTTGTTTAAGTTGAAGTTTGTCCAAAAGAAAATGAGAAGTGGATGCGTGCATTTCCAAATAAATGAAAATGATAGGTTTCGTTAACAAATATAGAGGAACAGTGATACTCATTCTTAATTAATCATTAGTTCCTCCTATAGATAAATGAATAGAATTTTTAAGGAAATTGTTAACAAGTGTCTCTTACGTTATTAGTTAAGTAACCAAATAAGGAGGTGAATAAGAAAAAAACAAGTCTAAAATTTATGCCAAAAAAAGAAAAAAAAAACTAGTCGTGTGGCTGCTCGCAGGATATTCCTTTCTTAATTTTTTTTTTACATCAAGATAGCTTGGAATTATAGTCCAGCAACTCCTACAAGTTTATTTTTATAAGTAACGCGAAACTCCCGAAACTTTTCATATAAACAAATGTTGACTAATACCAACATGTGTATTTTCTCCTAACTTTCTTGGATTTTAAGTATTTCGGAAGAGGAAGTAGCAAGTAAAAGAGTGTACAAGACTCATGCAAAGTAGTCGTAAAATTTCACTGCCGACCGATGCTTACCGCCGTAGTAGTACTTGGATCCGCAAGCCTGGCCTCTGTAGATGCTATAGAGATCAAAGAAGCAGAAGAAAGTTCTCTTCACCGAAAATATGTCAAAGCCGATAACAAATCCATCGGCCATGATGTTATGGATTAGCTCATAGTTAAAGCTACTGTTAATCTCCATCGGCCACTGAACCCACGTCCAGCTGCTAATGGTACAAAAGTCCCTAACATCCGATGCTATTGGATTGATCAGAGCATACGAGCTCCAATTCAATGATGTAGTAGATGAATACAACCCCATGATGCATGGAGCGGTAGTGATGTATAATGGAGAACTAACCGGCTTTGAACAATTCACAATGACTATTGTGCTGGCGTCCATGTAGTATTGGTTGTATGGATAGCGAGCGTTCCTGAATTTATATCGGACCGGCAAATGATGGGGGAGAGATGAGCAGTTGCCCTTTTGCAACCCATCATCAACCAATCTAATTTTGTGAGTGGAGTAACTGATGGACTGTATATAGTACTGGCCTCCACGGAGGTATAAGACAGTGCGATTATCTTCACAAGCCAACTCTATTGCCGCGTTGCCGCATCCCTTCGAGTCGCTCCTGAGTCGAAACGGATAGCTTATATTGTGAATGTTACCGCAGGATGCAGCGATGCACTGCGGATTCCTCGCTTGGCATTGCTGGTCATCACTTGCAAAAGAGCGAGAATGAGCAGCAACACTTGATAGGTATTCATAGAGCTGATAGCAAAGAGAGATCAAAGAAGCAGAAGAGAGAACGGGGAAGAATTGCTTGGTTTGTGAGCGTGGAGGAGGCAGGATATATATGGACTAAGAAAAGATTGGATCATCTGCAAAACCATTTCATTCAAGTCAAGAAGTCGAAGAGGCGTCGACCAAGCTGAAGTTTCATTATCAAGTGGAGCGTCGGGCACGGCACGGTGGTCAACCCTAACTGAGAGCCACTGTAATCACGTTTTTCTACAGTGCATCTGGAAAATTTACATTTCTAGTGCAATAAAGATAAGAGAAAATGATATAAATTATTCATATACTCAAGTCTAATGTTAAATGTCGTCCCTAAATATTTTAATTAGTTTAACGTGCTTCATGAGCTTTGGTTTAATGTTCAATGCGGTCCCTAATATAATCTAGGGACAACATTGAACATTTACTAATAATTTAGAGATAATATTGAGCAAATTAAAAATTTAAGAACAACTATGCACATTAGAACAAAATTAATGCCCCACTTTACACGCGTTAAAAGTTCATGAACCACATTGTATATTGGACTAAAGTTTATGGACCATTTATGCTATTACACATAAAGATAACCATGCATTTCATTAAGAGCAAACTAATTTCCTTGCTTTTGCTTTCCGGGCCCCTAACAAAAATAGTGACATTACATCTTAATCCCGATGCCAGTTTTAAACATAGCTGATCAAAATATGCATAATGCTATTCTAGAAACTTATAACCAAAATATGCATAAGAAGTAGAGATGCAAAATCAGAGATTTGCCAAGATCAGATATATCCTAATTATCGGGTAAAGATCATAAGTGCGCCACGTGACTCAATCTTGAATATAGATATATTAAGATTAGGCCACCATAAATACCATAATTGTTTGTACAGCACTCACATAAGTTGAGTGCTATAACTTTTATTTTTTTGCTACTTCGGTGCCATGAGTTCTAAAAAAACATTTACTTGA
The DNA here is from genome assembly GCA_016097545.1 of Eucalyptus victrix. Classification (NCBI taxonomy): domain Eukaryota; kingdom Viridiplantae; phylum Streptophyta; class Magnoliopsida; order Myrtales; family Myrtaceae; genus Eucalyptus; species Eucalyptus victrix. Next base: position 16,265,463 of record CM027844.1, read on the forward strand.
GTACCATAAATCAATCACTTGAATGTCATAAAATTTTAAAAACATTCACCCAAGTGTTGAAAATTCGATGTGGCATAGTACTTGTGGTAAATGTTTTTAAAAAGTTATGGCACTTAAGTGATCGATTGAAAAGTCATATGGTAGTTAAGTGATTGGAAAAAAAAAATTATAATACTTAAATGAGAATTGTACATGAGTTATATCACTCATGTGATTGAAAAAAAGAAAATTATGGCCCTAAGTGAGAGTTGTACGAAAATGATACTTATTGTATATTTTTTTCTAGATAAAATATGTAGATTAGTGTGACTGTAGAAATCGTACTAAACTAAACTTAAAGTTGATAATGGCGAGTTCCACGTGGACCCCATCAAATATAACAACCTAGATTAATTTTAGTACATAAGGTTAGGATATTTAAGGATTCACCAATTTTAGGGGGAAAAAAGGATGTTAGTTTTGTAGTGGGTTGAGTTGGTTTGGTATCTCCATCCACAAGCAATTCTTTGGTTTCAGTGCTTTGCGTTCATTCGGTTACAAAGGACTTCTTTGGCTCCTGCCTAATATTCAAATTAAAAGGACTTGGTTCTCTCAATTTGCAATAGGTGAACTTGTATTTCCTTTGCAGATTATAAATCAGAGTTTTGTAAATTCTTTAAATATGAAATCTTCTCATAAACCAGTTTTTCCCCACTTTCGTACAATTGATTTTTATTCTGGTCCTATCTTATTATGGTTGGTGTTTGAAGGAGGCGTTCTCTTGGTTTTCCCTATGTAAATTCTAACTAATCCACTAAAGTCATGTTTGACGAAGTTTCTTTCTTACTTTTTATAGGAGTTTCCTCGCAATTGGCCATGAAACATGCAACAATACATACAATTGAGACCGTCGGACTTGGCTCCGTTTTGGCCACGCAATGAGCTTCAATTTACTTTTAACTAATACACTTTAATTGGAATCAAACCAATTTCCTTGAGAATTATTGATAGGGCCTAACAAATTGTACTGAAGGTAAAGAGTGGCGTGACATGAAGAGGTGGAAGAGGGTCTTATAGCTGTGATATACTTAATTTTCTTTCTAATTATTATGACCGTCATTGTTGTATTATATGAAAATATGATTTTATAATTTTAAAATTTGGAGCAATATCTTTGTGGATGAATGGATAGAGTTTTATAATTTATGTTTTATATTATGTGTTTTAACTTTTTATCATTACATGTTTATCATATAGATTGTTGCTTTTGATATAGGGATTTCTATTGTTCATCATTAACTTTGAATCATTTTATTGCTCTTATATTTTGAAGTAGAAAATGAAACTAGAAAAAAAAAAAAAGGAAAAATGGGTTCTCAAATAGACCATGAAACCAAACTGGAAAAAGGATGGGTTCAAAAATTGATTCTAAGGCAAATAGGAAGGTTCTAGATTCCAAAAACTAATAATCGGTTTTGGGTTTGAAACCTACTTACCCAAGGACTGATTACCTTTACTTGGACCATTGTTCAAAAGTTAAAGGTTGTTAAAAATAGAATATTTCCAAGACACGAATATTTAATTATTCTTTTTATTTGCCCTTTTGTCACGATTACAAGAAGTTTCTATGGTCATTCACCGTCGGTTGCATTTCAAAAGAAATATATGAAACGACGGATGTAGCGATTTAACTCAGCAGATTTCAACCAATAATAGTAATCCATTGATGGTATTGCGTAAGAACATCCATAAACTAAAGTAGTCTTCCTACCTAATTCTGTTTTTTAAATTGAAAATTATTTTATAGTTGTTGTGCTTTCACGATCCCTTAATTGATTTAAATAATAGCCAATTTCCCTACCATTAACCAAAACTAATTTTTAAAAGGCAATTATCGAGTCTTAACCGTAGGGAGAACGTAACTAGTAAGGTTCCATATGTGACCTAGTTGGAAGATACAACAAGGATCAAGACTGGCAAAATAAAAGACCAAGACAAATAATCAGTGACTAGTAAGGTAGACTTATTCATATTTCTTTCATCAGCCAATTAGACTTATCAATTTTCCTCAACCTAGACGGATATAAAATGAAAGTTCAACGAAATCCAATTATGATCAATCAGCGAAAAAATAAACCCCATTTATGGTTCTTTAGCATTCATTAAGAATCTAGTTAGCTCTAGTAGCCCTTCTCCAAGCTATCATTGAAAAGTCAAAGCCAATGGTTGTTGACCAATAAGACATTTCCAAGACACAATTATTTGATTATTTTCCTTGTTTTCCTTTTGTCACAATTCATGACTATCTAGAAATCCCTATGCAATTTTTTTCCCAATAGTAATCATTCATTTTCGAACCTTTTATGATGATCTACGGTATCAAATAAAAAAGCGTAGTTGCAGTGAACTAGCAATCCTCGATTACTTGTTTCTAGTCTTATTCAAGTGTGTTTGTTTGAATGATAAAAAAAATTACAAATTAGTTTTCTACCCTTTAGGGCATTTGGTTTGCGAAAAAAGATTAATCAATAAAAAACATATGCAGTCAATTAAAAAAAAAAACTATGTATGATAAAAGTAAGGAAAATAGTTTCCTAACGTAAAAAGAGGAAAACATTTTCCTTGAAAATAATTTTCAATAAAAGTTTTTTCCTTTATCATGAAGTTTTCTTCTAAATGAATACATTATATACAAAAACTTTGTTGGAAGAAACAATACATCAAACCTTTTTAATAATGAATTGCAAACCCACATTCTAATTTTTGGCATATCTTTTAATAATGTACTAACATTTCCTGAACAATTTTGTAAATCACATGCCATTTTTATTCAAATCTTCTTCTTTTTTCATTGTTTTTTCTATGATTGAGGATCTGTTTTTAAATTTGAACCACCAAATGTGATTACTTAACAATATTGCAAAAGATTGAGATCATTTTTTCTCATTTTCACACATACGATTTTGCTATTGAAATGCTGGGCGGGTATCAAAATGATCTTGGATTTGATTATTGGAAAGCTGCAAAGAAAGTTTTCAAATATTTGCAAGGTATGAAGAATCATATGCTCATTTATAAAAGATCTAATCATCTTGAGGTGACTGGATATTTAGATTCAGACTTAGCTCGATATGTCAATACAAGAAAATCAACATTTGGTTAGTTGTTTCTTCTGGCCGAAGAGGCAATATTATGGAAAAGTGTGAAGCAGTTGATTACTGCCATATCCACTATGGAGGCTAAGTTTATGGTATACTTTGAGGTCACTATTCATGGATTATGATTGTGGAACTTTCTTTCAGGGCTTGTGATTGTCGACAATATTGTCAGGCTATTGAAAATTTATTGTGATAATTCTACAACAATTTTCTTCTCTAAAAATGACAAGTATTCTAAGGGTGGTAAGCATATGGAAATCAAATATTTATTTGTTAGAGAAGACGTTCAAAAACAAAAAAGTGTCAATTGAACACATTAGCACCAATCTTATGATAGTAGGTCCCTTAAAAAAGAATGGATGCCCAAAACATTTAATGAACATGTCGAAATGATGGACATTATTGGATGTCATTAATGATTGTATTATGATAACATTAAATTTATGTATTTGACACTTTGGGCTTCATTATGCGTTTCTAATAATTCTTATTTTCTATTTAGTATGTATTATGGAAATAGATGAATGTTAAACAAGATAGCCTCTAACGAGACATTATGGTTGGACCATCAATGTACTTTTCATTTATAGATCATGTTAAGTAGAGAGTTATGGTGTAGTACATGGAAGAATGACATACAACCGCTATGACTTGTATTAGTTTTTTTTACTTAATTATGATTATTATATGATAGCCAATTTAAGGAAAAAGTTTAGCATTATATTATTGTGCACATTATGGTCTTTATTAAATCATGAAAGGAAGGTCATATGGGACAAGTGAGAAAATGTAAAAATTATTGTGAGGCCCACTTGATATTATTATTTGATGGTTTAATAAATATTTAATGCTAAAATGTATTTGATTATGAGAAGTTATAACTCTAATAAAATGACACAATCCTTATTAAGAAATTATCGTTCTTCCAAAGAGATGCAACTCTTTTGGAAGTTAAAAGGAGTTTTAATGGAAGACATCTCTCGATAATATGTATAAATAAGAGTTTGGTCCTCTCTCACCCATAATGTGAAAGGAACATTGTATTCTATCCTTCATCAGACAAAATACATTAAGAAAAAGGAGGTTAAGGGAGAGAAATTGAATTTCTTCATCTCTTTTGGTTCTCTGCAACAACTACTTTGAAGATTTCGCTATGGATAGTGTGTCTTCATCCCTCTTATTGTGAGAATTATAAAGGTCAAAGATGAGGTATTTTTGTATTTTATGCATTATAGAATTACGTTATCACTAATAACTTGTTCATTTAGGTTGTTGTAGTAACTAACAATCAACGGTGTTTTCCTTAAACCCAAATGAAGTTATGGTATCATTAAACTCTAGATACCATTGTTGAGAAGCTTGTTTAAGTTCATCTATTGATTTCTTTATTTTACACACTATGTGTTCCTTTTCTTTAATTGAAAAGCTCTCGGATTGGTCTATGTAAATCTCTTCTTCTAAATTTCCTTCAAAAAATGCAGTTTTGACATCCATGTGGTGTAACCCTAAGTCATAATGAGCCACAAAAACTATAATAAATCTAAGTAAATCTTTCTTGGAAACCAATAAAAATGTCTCCTTACAATCAATGCCTTCTTCCTAAGTAAAACTTTTAGCAATAATTCTGGCTTTATATTATTCAATATTGCATTTTGAATTGCACTTGATCTTAGAGGCCCATTTATACTTGATCTTTTTACATCTTTGAGATAATTCAACAAGACCCCAAACTTGATTTTGATACATAGATTTTAACTCTTCTTTCATGACATTAAACCATTCATTAGAATGTTCAAATTCCATGGCTTGAGAAATGAACTTGGATTATTTTCAATTCCTAAGTCATTTTCTAACTCTTATAAATAAACCACATAATTATTAGAAATAGCCGACCTCCTTTCTTGTTGAGATCTTCTTGATGCTCTTTTTTTTTTTTTTTTTGCTCAACTATCATAGGTTCAATATTGACATCTTCATTATGGAGTGTTTAGTCATTTATTTGTTATTTTGATTATTTTTTGGTTGAACTATAATATTAGGAATAATGACATTAGAAGTTTTGGGTATACGAACTTCCACCATTATTTCTTAAATGCAAACATCATGCATTCTTTGACTCCCACTAATGTCACCATTTTCAATGAACCTAATATTTCTAGATTCAATAATTCTCATACTATGACTAAGACAATAAAATATATACCATTTGGACTTCTTTGTATAACCAATGAAGTAACTATTGGTCATTCTTAAATCTAATTTTTTTCATGTGAATTGTAAATTTTTACTTTTGCTAGACAACCCAAAATATGCAGGTATCGTAAACTCGGTTTTTTTCCTATCCACAATTCAACAAAGTCTATTTGTCATTTGTCTCTTATTGACATAATAATTGAAGAATCTAGAGTTGTAGTCACCTCACCCTCCTTAAGCCACTTGATTTTGGACTTTTATCTAAAAAATGATTCTTCTTTAGAGTGCAAATCCAAGAAAGAGAGCACTGACATCTCTCCAACTCTGCAAGGGCAATAGAATTTGGGTCTTGCTGAAGGCCAAGCTGAGTAGACCGCAACTTGGCCTTTAGCAAGACCCAATTCAATTTCTCTCCCTTAACCCACTTTTTCTTAATGTATTTTGTTTGATGGAGGATTGAATACAGAGTTCTTTTCACATTATGGGTGGAGAGAGGACCAGACTCTTGTTTATTCATGTTATCAAGAGGTGCCTTCTACCAAAACGTTTTTTAACTTCCATGAGAGTTGCATATCTTCATAAGAATGATAACTTCTTAATGAGGATTGTAACATTTCATTAAAGTCATAACTTGTCCTAGCCAAATACATTTTAGCATTAAATATTTTTAAATCATTAAATAATAATATCATGTGGGCCATACAATAATTTTTACACAAGCAAGTGAATTAAGAGGGAGGTGCATTTGTTGTTCTTGGGAAAAAAATTGCAAATGACGTATGGAATGTGTTGTTGTAGTAGAAAACAATTATGAAAAACAATATTTTTTATCAAACAAATAATGAAAGAATTAAGGAGATAGAAGAGATGTAGGACAGATTTATGGTAGTTCAATGTTCCATTTGACCTACTCCACTCTCTTAGCTCAAACAGTTGTGTCCACTATGTAATTCTCACAATTTTATGGTTTGCGGAGAGTCTATTTCTACATGAAACTTGAGTAAATGATTTTATAATTTAAAGCACCTCTTGCAACTCTTATAACTCACTCTCTTCCCAGATTACAAAGGCACAAACTTGTATAGACATACAATCAAATTTAGTTGACTTTTACACACAAGATCAATAAGAAGATGAACTCATATCATAAACTAAATTTTGTCAATTTTCACCAACTTTACCAATTTTTCAGTTGGTTTGAAAAAAAAAAAAGAATTGAAAATTGCAATTAAACAAGCAAGATGGTGAAGACTTTGACTTGCTTTCCCTTGCCTCACGCCATGAAGTAGGTCAACACAAGAACAACAGGAAGATGAACTCACAACATAGACTAAATTTTGTTAGTTTTGCCCAACTTTACTAATTTTTGGGTTGGGTTGAAAAAAAAAAGAATTGAAAAATGCAACTAAGCAAGTAAGATGGCAAGGACTTTCACTTACTTCCTCATGCCAAAAAGTAGTTTACACAAGAACAATAGGAAGATGAACTCGGAACACAAACCAAATTTTGTCAATTTTCCCCAACTTTACTAATATTTGAGTTGGGTTGAAAAAACAGAATTTGAAAATGCAACTAAGCAAGCAAGATGGGGAAGACTTTGACTTGCTTTCCCTCGCATCATGTCATGAAGTAGGTTAACACAGGAATAACAGGAAGATGAACTCAAAGCATAGACTAAATTTTGTCATTTTTCCATAACTTTACTAATTTTTGGGTTGGGTTGAAAAAAAAAAGAATTGGAAAATCCAACTAAACAAGTGAGATGGTGAAGACTTTGACTTGCTTTTCCTCGCCTCACGCCATGAGGTAGGTTAACACGAGAACAATAGGAAGATAAACTTAGAGTATAGACTAAATTTTGTTAGTTTTCCCCAACTTTACTAATATTTGGATTGGGTTGAAAAAAAAAGAATTGGAAAATGCAACTAAGCAGGCAATATGGTGAAGACTTTGACTTGCTTTCCCTCACCTCACGCCATGAAGTAGGTTAACACAAGAACAATAGGAAAATGAACTCAAAGCATAGACTAAATTTTGTCATTTTCCCCCAACTTGACTAATTTTTTAGTTGGATTGAAAAAAAAAAAAGAATTGGAAAATGCAACTAAGCAAGCAAGATGGTGAAGACTTTGACTTGTTTTTCCTTGCCTCACGACATAAGGTAGGTTAACACAAGAACAATAGGAATATGAGCTCAAAGCATAGACTAAATTTTGTTAGTTTTCCCCAACTTTACTAATTTTTGGATTGGGTTGAAAAAAAAAAAAAAGAGAGAAATTGGAAAATGCAACAAGCAAGCAAGATGGTAAAGAGTTTGACTTGCTTTCACTCGCCTCACGCCATGAGGTAGGTTAACACAAGAACAATAGGAAGATAAACTCAAAGCATAAACTAAATTTTGTTAGTTTTCCCCAACTTCACTAATTTTTGGGTGGGTTGAAAAAAAAGATTTGGAAAATGCAACTAAACAAGCAAGATGGTGAAGAGTTTGAATTGTTTTCTTTTGTCTCACGTCATGAAGTAGGTTAACACAAGAACAATAGGAAGATAAACTCAAAGCATAGACTAATTTTTGTCAGTTTTACTCAACTTTACTAATTTTTGGGTTGGGTTGAAAGAAAAAAGAATTGGAAAATGCAACTAAGCAAGCAAGATGGTGAAGGCTTTGACTTGCTTTCCCTTGCCTCACGCCATGAAGGAGGTAAACACAAGAACAATAGGAAAATGAACTCAAAGCATAGACTAAATTTTGTCAGCTTTCCCTAACTTTACTAATATTTGGGTTGGGTTGAAAAAAAAAGAATTGGAAAATGCAACCAAGCAAGCAAGATGGTGAAGACTTTGATTTGCTCTCCCTTGCTTCACTCAATGAAGTAGGTTAACACAAGAACAACAAGAATATGAACTCAAAGCATAGACTAAATTTTGTCAGTTTTCCCCAACTTCACTAACTTTTGGGTTGGGTTGAAAAAAAAAAGAAATGGAAAATGCACCTAAACAAGCAAGATGGTGAAGACTTTAAATTGCTTTCCCTCACCTCATGCCATGACGGAGGTTAACACAAGAATAATAGGAAGATAAACTCAAAGCATAGACTTTACTAAATTTTTGGGTTGGGTTGAAAAAAAAAAAATTGAAAATGCAACTAAGCAAGCAAGATTGTGAAGACTTTGACTTGCTTTCCCTCGCCTCACACCATGAAGTAGGTTAGCAAGCAATCATAATTTGGAATTTTGTGTGCTTTCCAAATAATTACTCAATCATAATCAAAGTGGAATTTAAAATAACCAAGTTCAATATTACAAAATAACAAAGTCTAATGAAAAACTTTGTAGTGATCAAACATTACTATGTGCATAAACAGAATAAATGAGATATCAAAGGATAGAGAAAATTGCAAACAACAATTATAATGGTTTGGCTTATAATAAGCTTACGTCCACTCTTCTGTGCTAATAGCCTATTGGCTAGATTCTACTAAAATGAATCAATCGGAGGTTACAGTCAAGTTGGGCGCTTATATCCAAGTGCTTCTATGCAAAGCTAGTGTTGTTTATATCCAAGCCAATAGAACTAATCATCTTACACCAAAACACACACTTATGACATTGATTGCACCTCTCAAATGATTACAAATTAAGCTCACAAAGGTGAGTATGTAAAGACAAAACTCTCTTTGAACTTCGGAATTTGTAGACTACTGGTCTCTTGTTCCATTCAGCATGGCTATCTCATTTTATACTCCTCATTGTCCAAAACGACCGTTGGACATAAACTCTAAGGATCATTCATCCAATACACTTGTTAGATCTAAATAATTCAAGACGATCCGATTGCTTCTAGGTTGCTAAAAATAGAGTCTCCCTTGATTCCGATGCCCATACAACAAAGATAAGGTTTCCTAAGTTGATTACTCTGTTTGAAAAGTGCATCTCATCTCCAATTGATTGTCACATGGATATTAACTATTTAATAAGGAAAGATTAGGTGGATGTCCATCTGTCCTGGACAATCAATATATATAGAAAGAAATCAATGCCATATTACCAGCTGTTGCGCTTCATATTACCAGCTATTGCACGACCTAATGGCACCTCAGGAGTTGTAGCGCTTGCAAATAAGATCAGTATGCAAATAGGAAGCCTAGAATTGCATAGATGCAATTGTAACCACATTTAGAGTATCATTCTGCTTATAAGTAATTGTGTTTAATAGACTATAAAAGGCAACATGTAACTATAAGAATAGGATCCATCATCCAAAAGACGTACTCTCGATTTACTTTTATTAGTTTATTAATTTTAATGTCTTTTCAATTTCCATCGTTAACAACTCTTTACTTTTGAATTCATTTTTCTTCTTCTTTGTTATGCTGATTGACTTAACATCCAGATTCACCACTAAAACAATTTCATAAAAAAACAAAAGTTCAACTTTTTTTTATGGAAGTTCTTTTTCCACTTGAGTCAACGCCCATTTTTGGTGAAATATTTTTTTAGCCCACTTGGTGAGACCATTACAGTTCAATTTGAGAAAGTGCAATGGCAAGAACTAGGAACCAACAAGAGCCTAACAATGCCGCTGGCAACAACCAATCGCTGCATCATGATAACGTTATATCTAAGCGTTTCGAGTCATCAGTCGCCCAAGCGGCACTGAAGAAGGACCAAGGTGGGAATACTGACATTCCAAGGCATCTCACGGAGGTGCAGAGGAGAGAAGTGGAGCTGAGTCCAACTATGGTGGCCACCATGGGGAGCTCGTTCGAAGAACAACAAAATGAGATGGCCAACCATATTGTGAAGCAGATTTATGGCAGGATGTTATTAGGCACTAGATGTGGGTCTAATTTCATAACTTGGGTATTCTTCAATGATCCTTGGATTAGGCTTAGCTTAAGCTCACCTAGGCTTAAGTCTAGTTTAATGATTTATAGTACTCTCTTTAAAACAAAATGGTAGTCTTTTAGATTACGTAAATTCACCTTAAACAATTGAATATGTGACGTCGGATATATCGTATCCTAAGGCAAGGCTAGAATAATCCCAAGGAGCATAGATCATCCTAGATCGGATAGGTACTCAAGTCTAAGTGATTAATGATTAATATGGTTATTTCACTGAAGGTTTTGAAGCATCCATGTTACCGTTTTGAGTTAAAATCTCATTTAGAAATTTTCTTTTATAGATGTTTTTCTCCAGTGTAGGAAATAAACTTAGGTTGAAATTTAAATAAACAAGCTCATGGGATCATATTTTTCTTTTGGGGCTTAAAACAAGGCCATGTAATATTTTTTTGTTTGACTCTTATCGGGTTGAATAAGCTCATGAAGACCATATTCTGTGGCTTAGAACAAAGTCATATAATATTTTTACCAACTCATATCGGATTTACTTTCCTCGCGCATTACTTTATATGTCTTCTATTTACCTTTGATGTGGCGTGCTCATTACAATCATATGATGATTTGATCTCCTTCAATGTTGATTGGCGAACAGATCATGCTAAGGCACAACCCCAATCAAACTACCGTGCGTGGACATGTAAGGGGGAAAAACTTAGAATTCATAACTTGACCAAAGACTGCGTGAATCACTTAGTAAACAAACAAAACAAGTTTATAACCCGAAAGGGCGCTAACTTAGATGATTAATGTAGTCAAGTCTCCAACCTTAGAATCTATAGTTCTAGGAAGTGGGACATCCTCCCACATCCCACTCGACTCATGTTTGGCCCCAATAGACTTAGGACAACTCCCAAATAAAATATAATATAATCTCAATTTAAAATCAAATTGTAATTTTTCAATATTGCACAAATTAAGGGCTTTCAAAGAATTCGCACCAAACGAGGGCTAGGACTTCGAATATAAGGACTATTCATTCCCGCTCCACATTAGCTCCGAATCTGCTCACTACCTAATCCCCCTTAAGGGAGGGTCGCAACATCAGCTACTTATTTTTTTTCGCTATATTTGCTTTGCTCTTTCTAAAATTTGCTATTTCAAAGCTACGTATGATCACAAGCGTTGTGATTTGCTCAGAATCTGATTCGTGGAGCTGATATGTTTGTTCCATCGAAAATGAATTGCACACACTTATCATTAGAAATTAGAATTACTTTGAAAAGTCATATGACATAGCCCCACACCACTCCTATGGTGAATCACAAAACACCAATGGTGAAAGCACTTTGCTAGATCGACACTGACATCGAGAGGTGAAAACTACGGGAGCAAATGGGTATAGGTTCCCTTTTGTTGAAGATTGTTCGAGCTTTTCCTGGGAGTATGACATGGGGTTACTTTAGCACCATAACGCCTAGTACTCAAACATTGGCTTAGGGCATTTTTCCCCCCGATAATATCCATAGCTTGTTTTTGGTAAAATATGGACATTACTATATGTAAATTCATGTGGTTTTTTGGGGGTGATAGTGGAAAAGTTGACATATAAGTCACCCTTACTGCCACTCTACATGATGGAATCATCCAAGATTTGATATTTTCGAACTCTATTTGTAAATCACTATAGGCTTGGGAAACAAAGAAAAGATGTGTACAAACAATATATGTAGCAACAAGAAGAAGGAAAATGATTGAATAGAGGAACTCTCGAACATTTGGAGATCTCAAATGGGTCAATATTAATGGTGACTCATTATTTTGATGAATCATTTCTTCAAACAAAAGAAGATTACATAAACACTTACTCAAAATCTCACTTATCAAATTTCATTGTGGAAGATGGAATTTTTTCTAAAGAATTTGCCATGATATATTTGATCCATACATAATATCATGAAAAATGGATACAAATTTTTTTATTGCTACTTAGCATCGGCAGTAGGTATTAAAAAGTATCTAAAAATATCCAATTTAGATATTTGTACCTTATTGAGGTAAGGAACCATGGCCCAACCCTTGGAACATATTATAGCCTCAGGTGATGAAGAGCCAACATTGAGGTGTCAAACATTCCTATCAATGTGAACTCTTAGGGAACGCTCTATTTGCCTCTCCATTCTATGAGTCTCTTCCTTTTGGTGTATGGCATCGCCACTCCCTTTGGCTCATATGTTATGTTAATACATAGAAACCATAGTAAAACTCTATACGGTTGATCTTTTGAGTTAAGATCACTTCAAGTTAAGATGACTAATCAACAAATCGTGGGGTAAAAGTTTTGCTTATATTACTTCTTCTTCATTTCGGTCACTGGCTTCTTTGTCATTAGATCACCAACTTCCTTGACCTTATGGTATTGTAGGTGTCAGCCAAGCCTTTTTTTTTTCATGATTTTCCCTGAGGTCTGGAGAAAGCTGCCATAATAGGATTTTCCTAGTACTTTTTTCCTCTTGATAATTGAAAGACCCTCGTCCCTCTCACAGCACCTCCGCCCCTCCACGGCGGCGGAGTAAGCAATCCGCCTCGAGTTAATAACGGGAGGATTGTGATCCTGGGACCGAGCACTGCTACTGCTGGAGTCGGTGATGGTGAAGAGTGGGGTCTACTATCAAACGCCAGATGATCGTGCTGATCTTGATGTTCTTAATGGCGGCAGTAGCGATGGTTGTTTCTTCGTTTCTTGCGTGTTTATATTACAGCAAAGAGAGTCGCACCCAGCTGGGTGTGGTTCGGAGAATCGAATTGGAGAATTGTTCTTGTAGAAATTAAAGCGGATTATATGAAACGCTGATGGGTTAAAGGAGATAAACGATACAAAAGTCCAAAGATGAAAAAGAAAATGAAGAACATTTTTAAATAAAAAATAAAAAAAAGGAAAAAACTATGCAAAAAGTGTCGTTTTGATTAAAGTTGTCCACGTCAAGTCATCAACCATGCCAAATAAAAGGATCGACATTGACTAGATCACCATTTGAGCAATTTTGAGCAAAAAATGATAGAGGATTACGTGGGAAGTCGGCACAAAAATTTAGGACTACGAAAATGGTTAATTTTCCCTAAGTTGGTTGGTTGAAATTAAGATTGAAAAAAAATTATCAAAGTTTCAAAAATGACACATTTTTTTTTCACCACAATTTTCAAACATGTATTGAGATAGCCTCTCTTTGAAAATCATACGATCAAGACGGAGGGATCACGTAACCCACTTTTATTATATAGAAAGAAGATGGACACATTTTTTAAGTTGCCCTTTACTCTATCTCTCTCTTTTTTCCCATTAAAAAAGTTTACTGTGCATTATTTTTATTTTTATAAAAATGCAATGGGTTTCGTATAAATAAAAAATTATAGTGTATGCCAAAATGAAAAGTTGTTCATATATCTTGGGATTGTAATATATATTTGTCGGAAGGCATTTTCATATTCGAACCCAAAGCTCACGCTAAGGCTCCATTAGTCCCATGACACGTAATCCTCCCGTAGGTTCTCATATTGAGAAATCTCATCCTCCCTTCAAATTGCTTGAATGGTAAGAGCTTTGACCCATTCAAAAAGAAATGCTTCTCACCGACGGCGGCGACAACGACCGGCCAACTATAGTAACGACAAAGTGATGAAATTGGGTTTGGGATGGTTTAGTAGTGTTAAGAATCTGAAATTGGAATCTCACTATCAGCTATTACCGAATCATTTCTTCACCCAATTTTTTGGAGGGATCTTATTTTTTGCGAAATCCAACCCTCCAAACATGAAAATTACAGGATTCGGAATCCTATCTCTTGAAGAACCCAATCTCGCAATGACCCAAAACAAGGCCCTATCAACCTCGATGCAGCCCACGTGTAGCACAACACAGAAATTGCAAGTCTTGTCAAAGTAAGATAGTGTAGCAAATAAGGGCCAGAGATCATTGTCACCTTCTTCTCCGGCGAGGTGGAACTCTCTTGTAATAACTAGGGGCGAGCAACGGTCTAGGGTCGACCCTGGACCGACCCTGGACCGCCCAAGCCCGCTTGGTCACTGGGTCTCCGGTTCCTAAGTGGGTGGTCTTGATCTGAAATTCAGGACCAACTGTGCCATTGATTGGTCTGAGTCCTAAGAGTTTTGGATTGGTCCAACCCTGGACCAACCCTATATAATATATTATATTATATTATATTATATTATTTATAATTCTTTTATATATTCAAACCTAAGTAAAATGTCTATTATATTATATTATATTGACATGTTTTATCAATAGCACTAATAGTAATTTCAATTTAAAACTTTTGTTGAGTATTAATTATGTGTCGTTTGTTTTGTTTTTGTGTTTAGAAGTTCAAGTGAATCAACAAGATGTGAAGTTATATATTCATGGTATATATTAAGTATTTTGAACTTTTTATGGTTTAATTGTATTTTAATAATGAATTTCACATACACTTTACTTTTCAATTTGTGTCAAATGGCAGAAGTTTTTAAAAGTAGAGTAATCTGCGATTGCTACAGTGATTTGTTAGTCAAGTGATGTGAAACTCATTTTTTGGTTGAGTGGACTCTACATGATCAAATGCAGGAAAACGCTTTTGCATATAGTGTTATGAATATTAAAGATAGATGATTACAAGAACTTTCCATCTTGTCTCATATCTCAATGAGCGGTTAGCAAGTATGAAATTTCTATTATTGTGTCATCTTAAATTTGCTAAATATGTATTGGTATTTATAATTTAGTTGCATAATGCCGCATTGTCGATGGATGTGTAATTTGAATTTGTGGGTTTGCTTTTTTAGGGAGTATAAAAATTAAGATGAAAAAAATTATCGATCGGTCCCGGGTTGACACGAACGGACCAAACCCATTGGGTCGGTCAGGTCCTTGTCCCCAAGCTCGATAGGGTCGGTCTGGTCCCTAAAAATTGAGGGACCAATATCGTACGGGTTGGTCACAGGGTTAGGGGTGGCCGGACCAACCCGGACCATGCTTTCTCTTGTAATAACAAGGCATCTTGTCGGGATTGCGGTGACTGGCTGGTCCATTTCGATCCGAAGATCCTTTCTCTTACAAATTCCATCCGGAGCTAATAGAGAATATTCTATGATAAAAAAAATTAAAAAATATATATATGAGAAAATATGAGCCACGTCAGCCTACCAATGATCCTTTTTTTTTTTTTTTTTTTTTTTTTTTAATTTTTCCATGTGATCCCAGAACAATGATTAGAGCAAAGAAAGTGCTGACTCGCTGACTCAATCCTCCTCCCCAACTCAGCTCCGCGACAATGGCGACCTCTGCTGCGCAGCGATTCGGGAGACGCCTCGCCTCTTCGGCCCCTCGCCGGCGGTTCTCGTCCTCCGCCGCCGCCGCCGGCGGGAGCGCCGTCCAGCGGACCCAGAACCCGTCGCTCAACCTCTGCTCCGCGATCAATCAAGCTCTCCACATCGCCCTCGACACCGACCCCCGGTGACGACCCTTTGCTACTCTGCGCTTGCGGTTTCTCGCGTTGGAGCTTTTTCATTTCGATGTTGAGTTTTGAGTCGTGGGTTCTTGTTTTTTCCAATCAGTTCGGTCGTCCTGTGATGGAGGAGTTGGGTTTCTTGCATAGTCTAAGCGAGACGAGGGAAAGAAGTGAGGAGGAAAAAGAGAGAGAAAGGTGATCGTTTGCGCAGGTCTTAATGGTCTTCTGGTCCATGCACGATGATGATGCTGGTCGGTCAAATGATGGGCTTTGTTCTTGTTTCTCTCCCCACTGTAAAATGGATCGCAATGGGTCATCGGTCAACTCCAGATAGTGAGATTTATGCTAAATTATGATCTCTTAGTACCGTAGGCAGCATCAGGATTTAGACATTTGGTTAAATATGATTTCGTGGGTGCAGTCAAATTTTGTATAGGGAAATAGTCTATGAATGATGTCTCTTGTTGTTGATTTATGTCTACGACACTAGTGCTTTAGATGTGATCGGTCTGGATAAAGTCGAGCTAACTGCTGCTTTACTGATATTCGGGTGTACTTAAAGTCAAGCTCGCGAGTGTTTGATAGCGAAACTCATCATTTGCATTTCCTCTTCAGTTCTTATGTATTTGGAGAGGATGTGAGCTTTGGCGGGGTCTTCCGTTGTACAGTGGGATTAGCTGACCGATTTGGTAAAGGCAGGGTCTTTAATACCCCTCTCTGTGAGCAGGTATTCTATGTCCTAGGTGCTGCCCATGAATTATTGATTATTCTGACTTGTCAGAAGGGAAAACAAAGTTATCCCACGATTCTTGGAAGAAAAACATTGCATCCTCGATTGCCAGGTTGATGACGTATTGACTGTTTTCTGCAAAAAGGTGTATACTTTTGGTGATCAATACCAAAGTGTGACGTTTCTTGGCATTCTTTATCTGTCATTCTTTCTTGATCTTCTTTTCAAACGAGAAATACTTCACAATAATGTTTAGTTTGTGGCTTCTTTCTCTATTTTGTTTGACTGAGCCGTATCTAATTCTGTTTTACTAACAATGTTTTAAACATTGTAAACAAATGCATAAGCTTTTAATCTCAAACAATTCACATGCAGGGGATTGTTGGATTTGGTATTGGTCTGGCTGCAATGGTCAGTACTTAATTTTTCCCCCCTTATGCAATTCAGGATTATGGAATCATATTTGTACTTTAAGATCTCCCATTAAAATTTTTCTGTTTATACCACATTTAGGGAAATAGTGCGGTTGCGGAAATTCAGTTTGCAGATTACATTTTTCCTGCTTTCGATCAGGTATGAATTTCATCTTGCAAATACTGTATTGCCACATGTTTAGATTTAAGTAACAGAAACTCTTGTTTATGTAGATTGTTAATGAAGCTGCTAAGTTCAGATATCGTAGTGGGAATCAGTTTAACTGTGGAGGTAAACCTATTATCAGTCAGTATCTGATGATCAAATTAGATTTTCTTTTGCCAGTTGTCCCTGATAAGATTTAATGTGATATTCTTAGGCTTAACAATAAGAGCACCTTATGGAGCAGTAGGACATGGGGGGCATTATCATTCACAATCCCCAGAAGCATTCTTCTGTCATGTCCCTGGTATCAAAGTATGGCTTTTGTTCCCAAAATCTGGATTGCTCCTTTCAGATTATTTTTCTCTAGGGAATTCTTCCCTTATTTTATGAGAGTCTGAAAGAAAAGACATCTATTTTATGAGTATTGACCATTGCATGAACATATACATACCATTTCATTGTTTGTTTGGCCTCTTACAGTTTCTGCTGAGTGATTGTAGGTGAGGTAGAAAAGGATAGGACAAACCTGAAAAGTGTAGTCTATTTCCCTGGCTCAAATTCTTTTTGCATGAGCAAGTCTAGTTCAGGTGACTAATAAATTAAATGAAGTACAACCTTTCTAGATGTTTATCTAATACTTATAACTTGAGGAAATCGTCAGTTCTTAAAAATCACCAGTGTTTTACTTTGGAATCTCACCAAAATAAGCATCTTTCGACTTCAAGAGCTGAAGGAATTTGGTGTTTGTGATTATTTCATTTTTAAGTGCATCAAAATCATGGACATGATCAGTTTTTAAAGATTAAAACTGATGAAATTTGCATCACTTGAGAACAGATCAGTGGTTAGTTAAATTGTCCATGGTATAGCCTTAAAATTTAATTGAGATGTTCACTGAAATTCAGAACCCTTTTCTTTTCCCTCAATGAAACTGATATTCTTTCATTACTTACATAGTTTGTGGTTTAGAAACTGCCCAACACCTTTATTAAAGATTCTTTTTATAGGTGGTCATCCCTCGAAGCCCAAGTCAAGCCAAAGGACTATTACTCTCGTGCATACGTGATCAAATCCTATTGTCTTTTTTGAACCGAAGGTTTTCCGTCTTTCAATCTAAGCTCAACAACTAATAATAACTTTGGCCCAATTTAAGATTTTATTTTTGGTGGATTCCAGTGGCTGTATCGTTTGGCTGTTGAAGAGGTTCCTGAACATGATTACATGTTGCCATTGTCAGAGGCAGAGGTACCTTTCTTTTAGCTCACACAGTCAAAGACTTAAGATTCTAACAAAGTTCCAATGTTGTAGGTGATTCGTGAAGGCACGGACATAACACTGGTTGGATGGGGAGCTCAGCTTTCATCATGGAAGAAGCCTGCCTTGATGCCGAAAACGTAAGTTTATTTCCAGTTTGTTTTCCTAATGATGTACCTTCCTGCTGCTGTGGGCCATCTTGAACATAATTTCAAAGTGCAGGAATATAATCTTTTTTTCTTTTTCTGTTCAGCATTGCAATTGATGATCCCAACTCCATTTTTCCAACAGCTCATTTCTTGGAGTTTTCTGGAAAAATGAATGGCAAATGATTGGCATTCTTGTGACCGATTTCCAAATATATTTCTTTATCACAATGAATGCAGATAGATATGATGCCACTACATTTTCTACAGCTTGTGTAGCACTTGTGGTGTGTAATGTGTGTGTCATCTACATATTGATGTCGTCAATCCCCTAGGTGTAGACTTCAGATACTGA
This sequence comes from Eucalyptus victrix, assembly GCA_016097545.1. NCBI lineage: Eukaryota > Viridiplantae > Streptophyta > Magnoliopsida > Myrtales > Myrtaceae > Eucalyptus > Eucalyptus victrix. The sequence goes on from CM027844.1 coordinate 16,284,204, forward strand.
CACACTTTAATGACTGTCATCTGTTAAAGAGCCTCAAGATGGTTGATTGTATGAAGTCATCTAATGTCCTCAAACTCATATTATCAAAAAACTTTGCAGGATGGGATCTCTTGTGAACTGATAGACCTCAAAACTCTAATACCCTGGGATAAGGAGACAGTGGAGGCATCTGTCAGGAAAACTGGAAGACTTCTGGTACATTCTGCTTTCCCTCTGATAGCCTGTGAGATTATTGAAGTAAGTCAGATCCCTATTTGCAGATTAGTCATGAAGCTCCTGTAACTGGAGGTTTTGGTGCTGAAATCTCTGCTTCAATTGTTGAAAGATGCTTCTTAAGAGTAAGCCTGAAGATTTTCATCTTTATCTGATTCTCTTTTATATGGCAATACTGGTTCAAGGATTTTTCTTCTTCTTATGGCAAAATAAGAAACCTTCTAATTCCTAAAAGCGATAATTGTTTTGCAGCTACAAGCCCCAGTTGCCAGAATCTGTGGTCTGGACACCCCCTTCCCCCTAGTTTTTGAACCATTCTATTTGCCCACCAAAAATAAGGTGATCAGTTTTTGGCTTGTTGCATTGCCTTCCCATAAGGATAATGAAGTATTTGCTGATTTTGTGACTTTTTGTTCTGGATGCAGATAGTGGATGCCATAAAATCAACTGTAAATTACTAATGGGTACTTGGCTCTCATTGTTCACTCCGGTCCTATGCCATGATATGATGTGCATAACAAATTGAGACTGGCAAAATTTTAAAAACCATTTGTTCAATACTTCATGCCTGAAGATTTAGCTGTATCAACCCCCGCTGTATGTGGAAGTGTCCATGAATGATTTTTCAGGGTGGTACATAGCTGGGATAAGGAGTTTGTCTTTCCTTGCCTTTGGTTTAACCCTATTCAACTCTTGTTAACGTATCTGTAGATTCTATATGGAGTAGTGACTGGTCAAATAAAAACAAAATAAAAGATTCTCGCACTTGACAGTTCGACTAGTAAGTATATATATATGTATTTGGTATCTATCTGACTGAGGCTATCAAATGTGTTGCAAGGAGTGAGAGTTTCATAGACATTTCATTTTTCTGATCAGGAGAATGTGGCATATTGAGAAAAACGTTGTGGTTCCAGGGATTTCGTTCTCTTCCTTTGGGACGGTAATATCTCCATCGCCCTAATATAGATGGGGATTATCATTAGATTAGGTCAAAAGAGCCTGTAAGAAACCAACTTCAGTGCTCCTGAGCTAAGTTGAAACGATCAGAAGAAAATCCTGACGGTTACTAACCAAGTGAAGGAACTTGCTCGAGTGCAAAATCTAGGCTAGCAAAATTATTTAAGCAATTACCTCTAGATATAAAAATTTGTACACAAACTGTGCACTTTTACCAAAAACCGCTCTTTTCTAACCCGGCGGCGGCGATATTCCAAGCTGGTACATGATTAGCTAAGTACTGAACAGGCAATCAACCATGCCGCCCTCCTCCGCGAGAGCTTCCGACCACCTCTATCATGGCCATCAATGTTATCATTGTGATTGATGAAGAAAAGTAAAGAGCGGACAAGGTCTTTATGTATGGATGACCTGACATTATATTAATGGTCCAATCATGTTACCCAACGTACGTTAGAATCGACTTTTAAATAATTCAATAAGTTTCCTCACGTGTCATTATCGCATCGCACTGGCACCAAATAAGACGCTTCCGAGTACAAGGCAAGATAAGGTTTTGTCGGAGACGGCTAGAATGGGAACTTGGATTGGAATTGGATCCTTTTTCACCAGTGCTTATCTGCTTTGGCCTGCCTACTCAACCTTACTTCAATAAACAAAGCCTTTCTAATCCAACCCATGATGATGCCTACTTTGAATAAAGACGCAATTTACACGATCAAGTTCCGGTCATGTTTCTTGAGATCAAAACACACTTGTAAAGTACCATAAATAGGAAACGAAGCCAGGGTCCAGAAAGTCAACTCCAGCACCATTAATTTTTTTTTTTTTTTAAGTATTTCTCATTGGTGACTTTAAGAGAAAGCTGTAAATTTGCACACTGGATGCAGGCAAACAAAACAATACTATTTTCTTTCAAGATACTTGCACATAACAACTAGTCTTTCTTGCTCTCCCTTAATTTATCTTAAATCAGAAAGGGCCTCAAGTGGAGTTATCCTCCAATATTTACAACTGAATCCAGTCTCCGTCGTCGATGCCAAGCTTTCCCACCCCCCCATGACTGCTCGAATTATGTCAATCTGATCTCGACATCAGATATCTGTCACCAAATAAAGATCAACAGAGCTCAGATGCTAATAAAAGCATAGACCACATAAGCGATTGAACATAAGCTTATTGTTGGACCCAAAAAGACATAAGCTTAGTGATCCTCCTCTATGAAAAAAAGTAACATTATTTAATACAACCTCCGCACAATCAGAAACTTAAGACTAATCATAAACTGAAGATTGTCAATACTCTATATACATACACGTGTTTGTTTATATGCATCCGTTTGCTTCCATATGCATATGTGCATGTATGCTCATACAAATGTATGTCATTATGTATGAATGCACATGTGTTCTCCTATTCAGATTGCATATGCAGCTGCTGCAAATATAGCTGCAAGCATAGGCTAAGGGGCAAACTTCGTCTGCCACCAGATCAAGTCAGGACATGCACATGACACATGACCCTTTAGTTATGCCAAAAGCCACACGTTTGCAGAGCCAATCAAATTTGGAAATGAAGAAAGATTGCCGCAACACCAAGAAAGTAAGAGCTGTACCATTGCTGGATTTTCCTGAACTCAGTGAGCACAGGGTATATGTTCTCAAAGGCAGTGTACGTCTCATCTCGCACCTGGATAATCAAATAGCATGAGTGAGAGGCTGATATGACTCTCCAGAAACACCCACAGAACCAAATGCATGAGTACAAGCTAGATAATCACCTTTGCCCCAGTGAGGACAATTTTTCCTGACACAAAGATTAGCAGCACGATTTTTGGCTGTTTCATCCGATATATCAATCCAGGGAACAGCTCTGGTTCATACTGCCACAAAATTCAAACAAAAAGACACATCAACTAACAGTTCCAAAAAATGACTTGTAACTTTAAAATAGAAAATCTAGTAATACTAAGGCCATAAAAGTGCAGAGGGCTCCTGACATCATAAGAAGATGTGCAGCTACAACTTACACTTGAGAAAGCACCATGTGAATATGCAAGACCTTCAAGCCTGATGGGGAATTTCACATCACAAGAACCCACAATATTTTGAATTTTGAAATCCTGGCAAAGACAAGCACCATTAAGTAACTCAGTAACTACAACAAATCAACCACAATATTCTGTCACAAGAAAGAAGGAGACACATGTGTACCTTAAATTTAGCCGGGAATCCGAGTTTCTGAATGATTCGAGCATACTGGCAGGAAGAAGCAATATGTTAGCCTTCAAATGATCATTGTCTCAAATTGCATTGTTGTTTCACTCCAAAACAAGATAAAAGTCACAGCCTCAACAGAACTTATGGCTTTGTGAAGATATTGCTAACTTTTCTCTTATTCATGTACCAATGAAGATTGCTTGTGACAAATCCAAAGACTAACTGCTTCTCATGACACCATCACATCAACTTTTTCCATTCCCATTAATTTACAGCAATAAATATACAACAGTTCCATTGAAAACTAATCAATTGTGAACTGAGACTTTGTACGATGGTGCTATTTGTCAGAGGCCATACACCATTCCACTTATCAAGTTACCTTCGCGCTGCTAACTTTGATTGTTGTTCACTCTTGGCTCCAGTACAAACCTGAAAAGAATAGTGCACTCAGTCAGCAAAGACAACGACCTTAAAGAGAAGCAATAAGTAGGGACCCTAAACTATGTTCAAGATGGCAAGGAGAATATACACATCTTTCAAATCAAGATGGGACCATTAAATGACAATACAAAGCTTCTCATGATTAAGAGACGTATTGTTGGCCTCATAATCATGTGCCCCTTGGCATTTCTGTGCAATCTAATGATTATGATGTAAAAGACTGCTAGCCATAGAGCCAGCTAGCAACTATATGTAGTCAGTACTGGAAGGACGAAGAGATGAATAGAGGTGATTGCTTGCTTTCTTTTCAATCAGGGAAATACTCAAAATTAATGAGTAAATAATTTTGAAGTAAAAAATAACTCAGGCATATACAATCAAGGGGATAGATTTCTATGAATTCAAAAATGACACAGAGAGAAATGTCAGCTGCCAACAGAAACAACTTAGGAGTCTAATCTAATATGACTTACCATTTTCCCTGAAGCAAATATCAATGCTGTTGTCTTTGGCTCCCTTATTCTCATAATTACAGCAGCAAAACGCTGCAAAAGATATACATTTGGTAACGTTAATCCATGTAAGTACAAAAAGTAAATATATTGGTGTCACCAAAATAATTAAAAGGAGCTAGGTCAGAAACAATTTAAAAGGGAGTGATGCCTCAGATAAATACCTTGGGATTATACTCAGCATTTCTAGCTTGCAAAGCAATGGCCTTAAGATCCAATTTGCAGTCCAAATTCACTGTTGAGACAATGTTCCTGGATAAAAAAGACAACACTACTTATTACTTTCAAAGAACAAAGTAAAGCATCTAAATTGTCTCAGGAAGGGAAGATTATAGTTTCCCAAGCAAGACGATATCACCCACTCATTGCCATGAGATAATGTATGTCCCCGTGTCTATGCCAAACAAATGAGCATGCAAAAAGAATAATATAAGGCCACATGGACCTTCCATTAGCATTATATTGTGCAAAGACAAGATTTGGACGTATATCTACTTTTTCAAAAGAATAGATCTTTGAGCTACTCACCACCTAAAGATGCATACATGAATTGTTACTAGCTTAAAATCATGACGGCACCACCCTAACTAATACTCTATCATGCAAGCAGGCACATATTCAGTGATTTTACTTAACCAGTAAAAGTGGCCTCCCCTCTGTGCATGAGATAATTTACAGTCATTCCTCAGTTGCTGTTAGTTACCAGCAGTCATGTTTTCCTACGTCCTCTAACTTAGTGTAGCCCTTGCATAATCTCGAGAACCCAGCCAATATGATAAAGAACATATGACACAACCTTGAATGATCTGTGGAAGGGCGAATTAAAGTTTGGGAAATGGAGCTGCTCTATTTATCTATTTAAATGCTCCAGGGCATAAAATAACCGTTTATGAGCCCAGTTTGTATCCAAGAAAATTTTTGAGAAGCTGCTTCAGCTTCCAAAGAGCTACATAGGTCCAAAAGACTGCACAGCAAGCATTCCAAAGCACAAAAAATCATAGGTGAAAGATCTGCAGCAGTTCAAAATTTAGTTCTCAGGAACTAACTAAGAGTATTTTGCATCTCCGATTTTCCAACTTTCATAGATTTCTTTCAACTCTTCGGTCTTGAAATACCAAAACCATTCAAAGAATTTCCACTTTCAACCTTGAAAATTAATTTTATAAAGTAAATCAAATGGTTAAACTCATTGACTTCCTTAAATCATTCCATCACATTAAAAAATTGACTTTGCCAATCCATACAAGAAAACATATGACGACCACGCAAGACCGACACAGCTACAGCAACGTCGAATCGGGCTCTCAAATAAACCAGAGAATGACAGACTCACTGAAGAGTGGGAACGATTCCTGAAGGATGCTTCGACAGATCAACCGGTTGGCTTCCCTCCAAGGCCTGATCCGCCATGACTCGTCCCTCCAAATCTCCACACACAATCCAACACAGAAACCCCTGTCCACCTACAGAGTTTCACGAACGCATAAACGAGATCAAAAACAAAACAAAAAACCCAAAAAAAAAAAAAACCCTAACATCCCCCTCGGATCCTACAACAAGGAGAACCCAATTCACATCCCCTCAAGAACGCAAAAACAAGATCGACCCATCTCTTTTCCCGAGCCCTAATCACATTCCCCAACCCCAAGTCCCGCGATTTCCTAAAGAACTACCAACTTTGCACCACCGACCCAGTCCTTCAAGATCCGACAGAAGCCGAAAGAGAACAGACCCAGATCCTGAAACGAGAAAAGATCGGACCTTTTCTTCGAAACCCGGGGTTTTGACCGTTCGGATCGGCTCAGAGGGGACAGATCCGAGCGGAATCAAGAGAAGAAAACGGGCGGGTGGAGCGCCAAAAGTTCGAAAAGGCGCGTCTTTTATATGTTTATAGATGAAAGATTTGTATCTGGAGGCTTAAAAATGAGAGAGAGATGAGGGAGAAGGGGGGAGAGAGGTAGAGGGAGAGAGAGAGAGAAGAGAGGAGAGATTGGTGAGAGAAGTGAAGGAGAAGAGGCTGCGGTGGTCGCTTATGGAGGCGAGGCAGGTTGCGTAGGTTCTTGGGACAGCCCTCCTTGCTTATATTCAGGTTCCCAAAGTGCCCTCGCGGCCGGGGGCCTGGCCGGCCTGTCGGGAGGGGTGTCTTCGGGAATGCACTGTGGGGGAATGCTGGGGGTACAGGGGGTCGCGGCGTCACCGTCCAGTGGCCGCGCGCCACGTCATTGCGGAAACGCGTTCCGTTGTTTTGTCTGTATCCTGCCCATTGCACATGACGGGCTTGACAGCGATGTCGATTTTTTTTCTTTTCGATTTTCCCTTTCTTTTTTTCCTTAATGTCGGGGGAATTAAAAAGGACTTTTTCTTTTCTTTAGTTTTATTTTGGGTTAAAGCATACTCCTTTTCACATATTAGTTGACTCGATTACCAATCAATTCAATTTTCTAATCAACATTGCCCTCTCTCTCGATAAAATTGATCTCATCTCTATCTTTTAGTACCATATTTGTGCTAACATTTCTAACCAAAAATTATACTCTTGTAGTAGTGAAATTTTTGTATTAAAAAAAAGTCTCGATCTTTTTGCGATCAAGAAATCATTAATTTGTTAAAGATGTGATGTTGTTAATTTGTCTTGTTAGGAATCTTAATGTGTTCTTTTTGTCTAAGTTTCTATAAGTGATTTTTGATGAAGTGCATTCAAGTTTATTTATAGACAAAACTTTGAGGGTAGGAAGTGCATATCGATAACTTTATTCACAATTGAACAATAAAAGAAAGTTTAGCTTGATCTAATCTTTCCTTAATTTTCATTTGTTTTACCTAATCTTTGTGTTTAACGATCGGGATAAGACAAATCAGCTAAAGTCCCAAATCAAGTTTCCAACTAAATATGAGTTCGGATTTTGTTTGCTTATTTTGAGCGAAAAAATAAATCCTTATCATCTATCTAGGTTTGGGAAAGATGAAAAAGGAAAATTTCAAATTAAATCGAAATAGGAAAGTGGCAACGCATAGATTATTAGTTTTCCTCTAAAACCATGTATAAATAATAAATGCATAATAATGTTGAGACTAATTTGGTTAGTTGATATGATTTTGAATTTGAACTTTAATGCACGTTGCTGTGTTTGGTTCGATTTTACTAAAGCCCTTTTTGGGGCCTTAAAATCCCGTGGGTTCCGACCAAAAAAGAAGAAGAAAGTCTCTTGGACACATACAAATGATTTTGGGAGAGATTTGAGGAGATGCAATTACATTTCTAAAGAGCCTTAAGCCCGAAGCAACTCCAAAAGTGTTTTGAGCTCTTTCAAAATATAAATACATTTTTTCTAACTTTGCCCTTGATTAATTGTCATAATTCAATAAAATGCCCCACCTCACACAACTTCATTGGTAAAGGTTTAAGCCATTAGTGAGACTAGATCTAATTGTCAAGAAAGTTAGTTTGGCACTAGCCAACCACACCCGAGGTCATGTGACCTCAAGGGAAGCTAGCTAGTGAGGGACATAGGTTGATAATTTCAACCAAAAAAAAAAAAGGAAGAAAGGAAGCAAAAGTCATTTATAAAATATAGTATTTTTGAAACGGCATTTAGGTTAAAGTTGTTTTCCGATGTATTTTTATAATACACCTTACAAACACTACTTACATTTTGAAAAATCCTTTTATTTATAGGGAAATGAATAATTTATTTTGAGGAAAATAAATAATTTGAAAAAATTATTTCAATAAAGAAAATTACTTAAATCACTTATAAAAATGAATAAAAATTATCATAAATTATATTCATTAGCTAATTATCTCACATAAGACTTTGCCCCGTAGCGGCGCCAAATGCACCCATTGTCAATTCCATTGGTTTTGTTGAAATCCTGATGTTCCACGGAACGTGACGTCTTCACATCGTTGACCCGCACGTCCAGCGACAAAAAACAACGTCGTTTCCGACCCGGAGCGCCTTCCTCAGGTTCCCGTTCCCTCCCTCCCCGTCGCCGCGACCAGCGAACTTCCAAGATCACGGTCGAGCACCGGCACCGGCACCGGCACCGGCACCGGCGCCTCGAAAAATTTACTTCTGGGTTCCAGCTCTTTTCTAACGCTTCCTCCGAACATGAATTCGCCGACCGTTTTCATCTCCGTCGTCGCATTGGTCCTGCTGTCCAATGGTTCTCTCCGCGCGTCGTCCTCGACTGCGCCGCCCAAAGACCCGTTTCTCGGGATCGCTCCTGAAGGTTCGAGCCCGTCGCTTTCTTCTGGGTGCCTCGTTTGTGGAGTGTTTTTTTATTGGGCAGAGCTCGCTGTAGTGGGTGGGGTGGGGGGTTTTGACTTTTTGAGGTTGTGGTTGGGTGATTGATCGCAGTCTGCGTGATACCCAGATGTGAAATATTACAGTTCATCGAACAGGATCGAGTGTAAGGATGGGTCGAAGAAATTCACCAGAGCCCAGGTCAATGACGATTTCTGCGACTGCCCGGATGGCACTGACGAGCCAGGTCCTTTTTTGAGCCTTTTTTTTTTTTTTTGAGTAATTTGTTTGGTATGTTTTCCTTTAATTATTGGTTGTTCTCACGTCTTGGGTTGTGTTTATATGGATGAGTTGATGCGACGGAAGGGAAATCGAGAGAGAGATTACGAATAGGATAAACAACGGAAATAGTAAAATAAATATTACTTTTTTGGGCCAGACCTTCACCCCGGGGCTAAACTGGGAGGTGATAGAAGCAAATTCATGAATCTCTGTCGCCCTTCTTTTCATTGATGTCTGTCTTGTTCATTTGATAAGATGCATATGAAGAACTCCCGGTTTTCATAAACTGGCATTGTTGTAATTGTCATGAATAATCAGTTTTGCTTTCCATTGATATCTTATTAATGATGTTCATAAATTGGCATTGTTGAGCGATGCTTTCAGCCAGCCTCATGTTAGTTCAGTTGTATTGTGCTTATCACAAACACTGGGTTTTTCTTTGTTAGGCTTGTACTGATTTTAGATAATCTATGAAATAAATTACTTATCCATAAAAGACTGTTACTAATCCTAGGCTTTATTCTTCCTATAGAACATAGTATGTGTGCAAACACCTAGTAGTGTCCATATCTGGACCTGCTTTGATGCTTAGACTATTCTAAATGACACTGTTACCTTCACCAAGCTTTGTTTCCTTCTTTAGAACATCTCATGTATGTCTGCAGATTTCTTGTAGTGTCCACCAATTGTAACTTCACTTTCTCTGACTCAATAATGCAGGAACATCAGCATGCCCAAATGGAAAATTTTATTGTCAGAATGCTGGATATGTTCCTGTCATTATATTTTCTTCGAGAGTAAATGATGGCATTTGTGGTAAGTAGTCCATCAGAACTTTTTCTCCATGGTCTTGGCCTTTCCAAGGATTTGTTTTCCTGTGTTGATTGTGGACCTCATTCTCCCTTCTGATCATCTGTACATAGCACATGCATGTAAGTTCTTGTATCATCGAACAAGATCCTGCTGCATTTGAAATGCCCAACAAGGTTGCAATTCCTTCTTAGACACGGAAATACCAGATATGATATCGTGTACGGCCAGGGCCAGAAGTCCTCTTTACTGATTTTAATTTCTTCAGTGTCAAGGATATCTCTAATCTTCACTGCAATGAGATGTTCCATGCTTTAGTGTCATGGGGCACTGATTAATCATAATTTGTGCAACAACAGATTTATTTAGCTGCTTTAGCAACTTCATGTCCTGGATTGTCTTCCTCACCAACAAACATCACTGTTAAAATATTACTTTACAGACTATTTAATGAACCCTAATACCATGAAGACAACTAAACAAGGGTATATTTCAAGTGATGAACAGATTTGAGACTACTTTTTAGGAACTCTACGACTTTTGAGGACAAGGGCATTGATTGTGAGATATATGCATTTGGGAAATGAATGGAAACTTTTTTTTCGGCTTTACATCTTAAGGATTGTTTCAAAAGCTAGACAAGAGTGGCTTCTTCAATTGAGAACAGTTCACATGCTTGGTCTGGTTCAATCCAGTGAAAAGACAGTGGTCAAAACTAGGTGAGATGGAGAACTGGTTTAGTTCAGATTGATCTTTCCCTTAACACTCGTCAATGGACAGTTTTTCTGAGAATACAAGAAAAATTGCAGGAAGGGGGAAAGGTTGGAGAGAAAACAAAAGGTGCATTTTTGAATGAAATCTACGTGCTTATCAATATGCGGGGATCTGCAGAGTGATCAATTGTTAGTAAAATGGATGATGAATGTGTGGACTAAGTAACATCATAATATTGTGATAAGATACTAATTAATGCTTAGATTAATTTTCCCTTTTCATTGTTTAGGATTTTTGTCAATTGGACAATTACTAAATGCTAAGGTCCTATAAAAGATTTATATGCTGACATCATCTGACCTCAATAGTTTGACGGAATTACTAAATTGTTCTGGTTCTTAATGTTTCCTCCTAACATATGTTCTTTGCCTGCTCCATGATACTCAGACTGCTGTGATGGGAGTGACGAATACGGTGATAAAGTGAAGTGCCTGAATACATGTCGGGAAGCTGGAAAAGCAGCACGAAATGAGCTGAAGAAAAAAATTTCTGTGTACCACAAGGGCGTTGCCATACGTAAACAGGAGGTGGAACAGGCTAAAGTAGCTCTTGCAAAAGACAAGGAAGATTTGTCAAAACTGAAAAGTGAGGAGAAAGTACTGAAAGTGCAGTTTGAACAGCTTAAAGGTTTGGTTTTTCCTAATTTGGTGGTATCTTGGCAAAATAACTTGAATTTAGTCATCATGATCTCATTAAATCTGAGTTTGCCCTGAAAACGTAGTTGCTGGCTACTGCACATATATATCATCTTTGTTCATACTGCATCCAGTGATGGCAGCATATTATGGTCTATGGAATTGGAAAAACTCAAACTCTGATGATAATGAACTCATCATAGTATAGCTTCTGTATAGATATTTTACAGTACTAACTGTTTGGTAGTTTTACCAAACAACGAAGCATTTTCTGAATGAGTGTGTGGATGTTGTGACTATTAGATATTGATGTGCCAGATGTATCCCAACCTTGTAGTTAAATGGATGGAAGATTTGGGAAGCATTTGGTTTACCTCACTAAAGAAATTACTTCATCCCTCTAAACGAGTGTCTAGTAGTGTTATGATGTTTGGAGGATTAGCTATATTTGGGAAAAATAGTGAAAATGGACGGGATAGGTGGAAAGTCGGGAGAAGTTTGAAATTTCTGTGAGAGAGAAATAGAGAGAAAATTCAAATTTTTTGATACTCTCTCCAAATTCCGGCCCTTGGTGCTCCCAAAATAGCCTTAGTGTCATGGTCACTATTTGCTATCTCTGTTGTTGTACATGTGCTTAGACTACCCTTCTTCCATGCTTTGGCACTTTATGATGCTTAGTTTAAGATTTCTTTTACATGCATTTGTTTTTGCGTTACTATCAATTGTTTTGTTGCTTTTTCATCTCTCAATATAGAGCGCAAAGAACAAATAGAGAAAGCAGAGGAGAAAGAACAAATGAGAAAAGAAAAAGAAGAGAGGGAAAAAAGGAAGCTGAGGAGAAAGCTGGCAAAGAGAAAACCAAAACAGCTGAGGAAATTGATCAAGAGAGAATTGAAAAGGGTGGAGGAGGTGAAAGTGATACGTCAACTACGGAGAGTATGCTTGATGAAAGGATTGGACTTGTGGATGATTATCCATCTGACCAGGTTCAATAGAATTTCTCTATCCTGTTAACTTTTTAACGAGTTGTAGGTCAATGGTTGTAGAAAATTGTTGTTTCTTAATTTTTGAAAGTTTTGGTGTGGGATCTATATCGCTTGCTGCATATTCTGTAGCATGTAGAATATGATCTGCATGGACAATTTCTTAAATGGCCTAACTTTTTTTTTTTTGGTCGAGATAAGATTACCTATTGACTGATTGAATAATGTTACGTTGGCATCATAGCTATTGTGCCTCTGCACATGCATGTTGATTCAATGCCTTTCTTTTTCTTTTTCTTTTTCTTTTTTGTCCCTAATAGTAAGGCATGCTTACAAAGTTCTGGATGCATATTAGTATGTTAACTTCCTATGCAATAAACTTCCTCCCAGTTCTTTACATGTGTGCACTTTCGATAGGATTTGGAAGAAGATTTGGCAGCAGAACATGATCATCTATCAACTGGAGTCCAAGATAAGGGAATTACGGTAAGTCATCAAAAGTTTAATCATGCAGTACACTCAATTGATTCTCTGTAGTCAACATGATTCCAATAATCTGGACATTTGTTGTTCTGTATAGCATGCTGTGGAAGAGAAAGATGAGTTTTTAACACCAGCAAATGAGGAAGAGTCAATTGTATCATCTGAACCTATTGTTGATGCTGAAAGCAAGGTGGCTAATGGTTATATAGTTGCAGAAGTACTTTTTCTCAACTCTTTTGATTTTTTTGCTTTAATGTGACTGCAAACCCTTAGATTTCTCTGGTAAAATCTGGTGCAATCATAAGCAAGTATTATGTCGTAGATGCTTTTTGCTTACCACAACTACTGCCTTTGCAATGCAGCGATATGCATGAAATTTTATATTCTCATACCAAACTTTGATTTCAGTCATTCATAGCAGAGAATGTTATGACTTGGTGGAAGTGAATGTCTGATAGAAATCATGTTGGCCATAGAAATTATAGTCGTCCTCATCAACTTCATTAATGGACTCCTCTTGTCTCGTGTTTTTATGTAATATGATCCCATTCTATGCTTTGGGTATCTCTGCTTTCTCTGATATCATTCCTTGCAAATGAATTGGTCAAGCATACTCCTTTTCTGCCATTGGCAGTGTATGAAACATAATTCACATGTCATGGAAAATTCTGTTAGATTTAACTCAACATGAAAAAATAAATTCTGATTACACTTTTCACTTCTAATAGAAAATGTAGCTTTTTTTTCAAAATTTGGCAAGAACAATCTTATTTCTCAGTGTAATTTCCATCAAGTAGATATCATAGGTTTGAGAATGATGTCTTTACTCGAGGTGTCTACATGTCTGCATGTTACTTTTCTTCCTCTTGCCCAATGCAGAGCATTTTATTTTTATGGAGTTTCTGAAGTTCTTGTGGTTTTGAATTTGAAATGATCTCAGATATCTCACTTTAGCTGGCTTTTCCAGAACTGGTGAATGATTGTTTTATTACTTGTAGGGAGATGACGCATCTGAGAATGCTGAGGAACTGTCAAAGGAAGAGTTGGGTCAACTTGTTGCTTCTCGTTGGACAGGGGAGAAGACAGAGAAGGAAAGCGGTGAAGACTTTGCAAGAGATAATAATAATGAGGAACAAAGTAGGGAGATCCCAAAAGACACGCGTGATGGTATTGATGATATATATGCGTTAGAAACTGCTGACAGCGAAAAGAATGAGTATGATAACGTGGAAGATGCTTTTGATGAAGATTCTGCAGTGAACGATCATTATGATTTCAGTTCTCATTACAAAGATGGATCAGATAGTGACTCAGACGATGAATTAGACTTTGAAGGTTCGCTTTTACGGCTTCCTGTGAATTTGAATATCCTGTTTTAAAAGATCACTGGAATTTCAGTAACCTAATGCATCATGTTACATGGAATAATATTAACTTATAGATATCGCAATCCAGAAGTTCTTTTATTGGGTAGAAAAGATGAAGAAAATGTTGCGGGGAATTCTTCGAGCTATCAATATATTCCAGACTCCTGTTGACATATCTGGTAGGTGGTAACCTTATAGTTCGACTTTTAATCTTAAGATTGAATTATACAGAATCATGTCATTTGTTTTTTCTTTTTTCTTCAGAGGCTGCTCATGTACGTGAAGAATATGATGAATTGAGTACAAAATTATCTAAGATCCAGTCAAGAATATCACACTTGTCACAAAAGCTGAAACAGGATTTCGGTGAGAAGATATGTCTATACTCGTGAGAATATCTTGACAATGATGCTCTTGTGAACTAAAACTCAGAATTAAATGTTACAGGCCCAGAAAAGGAGTTCTATTCATACTATGGTCGCTGTTTTGAGAGCAAACAGAATAAGTTACTACTTCTCTTTTCTGGGATGTTCTTTCTGATTGTCACGTTTTTCAAATTGAGCCAAGGACCAATTTGCAAAGATCAAGCTTTCTCAGCAGTCAGTGTCCTAATTTCACATCTGTTGATCTAGGTACATTTACAAAGTGTGCCCCTTTAAAGAAGCTTCCCAGCAGGAAGGGCACTCTACAACTCACTTGGGGTATGTTTTTAATGTTACTTGTCATGATATTTTGATCTACGCAATTGCTGTTCTTACGTTAGGAGAGTTGCTAGTTTACTTATATGTGTTGTGCTGAGAATTACTTTCCCTGCATCATCTTTATAGAGGCACCAATTTTCTTCAACTTAACAGAGAGATTGCTGAGAAATCTTGATTAATGATTGGTTCAAGGAATACATCGTAAAATCTCAGTCTACTCAATTACCAATGGATCAAACATAGGTTAGCTTTGTTTTTAATGCAAATGAATTTGTTGTCTATCTACAAGTAGCTAGCAAATTACTTTAATAGAACTTGGCTGTACTGACCTTTTCCATCATGAATTAAACCAACGAACCTTAGGCCATAAATGCAAATAGAAAAAAAAAAGCTCAGGGCTATTTCGTCTTGGCAGATGCCAAAATGCCCGCACTTATGAATTAACGCTATTCACGTAGCACCAATAATTTTTTTGTCCCTGAGATATTTAGGAAAAATTTACTTCACCGTGATAAGATGACCAAACCAGACTGTAGATGTACAATTTTGTAGGCATTTGAATTGTAAATTATTGTAGTCTTCTTCTTAATAAGACATAACGTTGGCATTAGATGAATTGAACCATTCCTTACTCATATCTGTCATCTTTAGAGGGAACATCCCTTGAAGTCCATGTGATTTATCTGTGGTCTTATTGACTGATAGAATTACCATGAGGATATTCTTTAGTGCTTCTCAGCTGATTGATGTTACACATGTTTGCAAACAGATTTCAAACCCTGCACCTTGGATAATTATTTAGTCATTCTAGGTTTTCTTTTTTCGCCCGTGACAGTCTCCATTGCACTAAGGATTTTATTTTCATAATACCGTATGATGGTTATCATGCATGGTTTCTAGGAAGTGGGACAAATTTGACGACAGTTACAGAGTCATGGTCTTCTCAGCCGGTGACAATTGTTGGAATGGTCCTGACAGAAGTATGAAGGTACTTTTGTTAATGCTTTAGAGTTTGTCATAGACATGGTTGAAAGATTTTTCCCTCTAAGACGTAATTTATTTGGCACCAACATCAACTGCTTAGCTTTATGATTCTCTTAGAAGGATAAGCCATGGCACACTGTGCTGAATTATGGGATCAAATAACTTGTATATTGGCTGTTTTGCAAGGCTTACTCAATTTCCTTAATTTTGAGATGAGGCTGATTTCAATTGATCATCACATGTACAGAGTTGCCAGCCTCTGAGAGAGATAGGTGGTAGTATGTATTGCTGTTATGATTTCTGCTATTGCACATTTACAGGTGAAGCTGAGATGTGGGCTGAAAAATGAGGTTGCTGATGTAGATGAACCAAGTCGTTGCGAGTAAGGATTTCTTTCCTATCACTGCCTGTGTGTAATAGTATGTCTCTTTCTTGTGTAAAATCTGGTTTTCTGTGACAGATATGAAGCAATGCTCTCCACTCCAGCTCTTTGCAAAGAAGATAAACTGAAGGTACTCATTTTTTCGTGTCTCCACTGTTTCAAAATCACCTCTTAATTCAAGTAGTTTCTTATGGTAGCGTAAAATTTTTCCAATGACATGCTACAGGAACTTCAAGATAAGCTAGACACAATGAGCAGAGAACTGATGGAAGGCCATGATGAACTATAATAAATGGACGGAATCAATGAGTCAGAGATTCCTTTCGGATGCTGACTTATCGAGCCTGTACTACCCACTTTGTTCATAAGAGGTTTACACGTGACATTTGGTAAAGGAGTGACGTGCAGCTTCTTCCACCTTTGTTCATAAGAGGCTCACATGTAACATCTAGGAAAGGAGTGACTTGTGCAGCCTTCTTCAGTTGAGCTTTGTCATGGTTACCAGGCTGGAAACTTTAGCATGCTCAGGAGCACGTTGATTACTGGAGCTGTTAAATGGGTAAATGGCAGGATCAGGACGGGAAGCTTTCGACATGACTGCAGCATGAGAAGGATTTTCATGTTAGAGATAAGAGGGCCCTATGGAGAATGTATACAGCTCTGAACATGGTTTTTCTTTTGACTGTATACAGCTCTTTTGCAGATCAAGATCAGGCTTTTCAGATACCGAACCACAGTTTACTAGTTTGAATGTTATATTGTGCAGAAGACACAATCGGTAGTTTATGGTGATGACTTTTGCTGTATATCGCAAAGCCTGTCGCTTATAGTTTTGTCAAAAGACTCAAAACGAACAAACCATTGTGCACATGACAAGTACAAACTGGTGTCTGGGGGTAGGTCCGGGCAAGGGTAAAACAAATGCCCTGCCCTGTTGGCCATGCGGTGCCTGCGCAGCCCTGTAGGGAATCCATGAACAGGCGTTTCTTCATTCCGACTCTCAGCTGCATATTGTTCTTTGCATCGTCTCCCTTCTTACTCCAGAGCTAGAATGCTGAAGTTCATTCTGCGCGTTGAAAATCCAACCTCTCGGAACATCCATCAGTCTTCAAACTTTTAACGGGTCACGACAGTCCTCTCGTCTCTCCTTCCAAACCGGGCAATTACCGAGTCGAGAACAATGGCGGTCGTCGAGTCTTAACTGATCTATAGTTCCTCATAACCCCCATCGACCCTACTAACTGTAGCATGGGCTGCAGAACGCCAAGAACATTCCAACTGCGCGCGGCGCGAGCAGTTTTTTGACAGACTTTCGTACATCATGCACGAAAATGGTCAACTGACGGCGGCTTTCTTAAAACTGCAGAACATGAAGTAAGTAAATAGACGAGATGTCAATGAAATTCGAGGAGACGACCCGACCCATTACACTCTCCAAGAGCCAATTTTAGAGCGTGCAACTTTCGAACAATTGTGGGTGTTCCTCCTCGTGGACACAAAGGGTCAAAGGACCCGAATGAACCGGGGAAAATACCTGTGTCTTGACCCGAGCTCGGCGTCATGTGGGATTCACACAGTGTTAACGGCTGTGATATGCTGAATTCGCCGGACTCGGATTAGCCCCACGTGGGATCCACAATATCAATGGCTATGATTCGCCGAACCCGGGTCCCGAACCGGGCATGCCCGTGGCCGCGCGTGATGTGCCTCTCATGCTTACCCAGGGGTCACCAACACCGACGGCAATTAAACAAAAGTGGGGCTTCGTCGATGACGATCTGGGAGTTGTCCTTTTCAGTTTAGTGGATATGTATTTCATGTTCTGACTTTGGTTTGGTGGCTTTCGTGTTGTCATGCATTCACAAGCTTTTCTTGTATTCTTTATCTCCTGGTTATGGCTTCATAGTCCAAAATATCATTCTAGGAAAATAAAATAAAATAAAAACGTGAACAACCACTTGTGTAGGAAAAAAAAGAAAAAAAAAAACGTGAACAACCACTTGTGTACAGCATGTGAGGAAGAAATGGAAAAAGGATTTATTTCTGATAACTCTAATTAGATATTCTGGATATTTTCTCTTATGTTGACAGAATCATTATATATCTTTTTATGTAATTTAGGCAACGGGTACACGACATTGGTAGAAATTTAAGGATCTTGTCAACCAGTGTCCTAACCACACTGCCTTAAGATCACTGAGAATAATAATTGTGTGTGTCGAATATATTTTGAAAATTGGGTAATAAGGCCTTTTGAAAAATTCACGTACTGTAAATAAAAAATATCGATATTTCCAAAGCGTAATTAATGATCCTTCATAAGTGTTTCAGAGCCACTTAGTAATCTCCACCGCTGGACCCCAAAATTTAGATCATGGAAACTTCGATTTTCATTCATTAGATACAATTTGACTTGACTTCGATTTACTTTTCATCGATGGACTTTAACGGAGATATTGCACCATATTATCATAGGATAGAATGTGGACCAATATTCTAAAGAAATCCGAGTGTACATGAGCCCAATAAAATTGATCGATTGAATGATGTGATGTGAAGCCACGTAATTTAATAGTGGGAGTCACTTGCTCGTATGCACCTCCATATTTGGGCTTCTCATAAAAATTGATTAGAGGAGAGCATCGCTCTAAGGTGGATCCTGAAATTGAACTGAATTGATATTTTCTCGCTAGTTTGATTCAGTTTCAAAGTCTGCAAAGTATTTTCTAAATTTTGCAAAAATCGAGAATTGGTTTTGAGAAGATAGGTTTCAACTTTTGAATTTAGAGCCTACCCACCGTAGATTACTCACCCCTAACTTGCACGCCTCTTCAGTTGAATGGTGCCATCTAGCTTCCAGCATCATCTAATCTATCTTCAACTCAGTGAATGTCATCACATCAAGCAAACTTTTCCGGTATGTGCATTATTTGATCTCCATCTCCTTTGAAGACTTCGATTCTTTTAAGCAGTCGACTCAACACCCTACGTCGGCAACGTAGTTGAAGATGCTGCCTATTTTTCATCTTTTACATATGATTTGCTTTTGACAAACGATGAATTCAATTGTTACTTCAACTTTCATTCCGCTCAACTAACTCATCAATAGGGCATCTCCCAATTGCTTTACATTTTCTCATTCATTTCGTACCACAATTCCGGTCGTTCCGTCGCTCTACTATATTATCATAAATGCTATGTGTCTCGATTGTAAACCAAGGGATGGTTTACTTAAATTCGACCTTTCAAGAAATAATGAGAAAAAAAAAATGAAGCGCAAAAAAAAAATAAAAAGAGCACCTAAAGAACAGGAATGGATTCCACCTTTATTTTCATAATTTAAAAGTAGAAAAAAGGAAAAAAAAAAAAAACCCTAATTTCCCTATTGGCTTGCTGGTCAAGAAAAAAAAGGCATCGCCTTTAAGGTCCCCCCCCCGTCTCCCCGAACCGTCGACTATTAGCGTGAATTCAACAAATACCTTCTCCGGCTTTCCTTCACAGCCAGTCAAACCACTCTCTCTCTCTCTCATCCTCTTCTCGTGATCGGAAGGCGCGGCGGCGTTCGAGGGCGGAGATGGTGCAGGTCAACGGCTTCGTCGGAGGAGGGGCGGCGGTGGTGGGAGGGGCCGAGGCGAGGCCGAAGACGAAGATCGTGTGCACCCTGGGGCCGGCGTCCCGGTCCGTGGCCATGACCGAGAAGCTGCTGCGGGCCGGCATGAACGTCGCCCGCTTCAACTTCTCCCACGGCTCCCACGAGTACCACCAGGAGACCCTCGACAACCTCCGCCAGGCCATGGAGAATACCGGCATCCTCTGCGCCGTCATGCTCGACACCAAGGTAACCCCCTTCGCGGTCTGTCGTTGGGGTTTTGAGTTCCTGATTTTCCGGTCTGATATGCGTCTGGGTTTGGATTGGATGGTTTGACGATGGCTGGGGCATGCATGATTCGATGCGCGTCGATCGATTGCGTTGTGCTGTGTGCGGGGTGGTTGTCGGTGTTCGGGCGGCACGGCGACTCCGATCCTTCTTTGTGCGCTAGTTCTCGCGATCTCGAACGGCCAAGATTCATGTTAAAATTCGATCTTGCATTTATGTGTGCGGTTACAGTCGGAAAATCTAGGTGATGACTGCTGTCTTGATGGGCCCCATGATTTTTGAGCGTAGGTTTGCAATTTGAGCTTGCTATTTCTTCGATATATTTTCTTGACTACTTTAGCAAAGTGTTTCCTTTTACAAATGGAAAGTCTTTGAATTGCATCGATTAAATGCGCTTTGGAAAGAATTTTATTAGGGAGCCATTTATGGTGAAGATCTCTTCACCGCAATGTTTGATGCTCTAGCATTTGCATTTTGCTCTCTTGTGTTGTAAGTGATTCAATTTCAAGTCCACTTATTCTTATATTAGGTAAATGAAGCAAGCAAGCTCTTCCACAAACAACAGTAGCGTTTGTTTTTTCTGCTCATGTGGCTGATTGCAAAAGTTTCCTCATGATTCATTTGACGTGCGTGGTGACCACACACGCACACACAGAGGCACGCACACAATAAGTGAAATTCTTTTTGGGGAGATAGAAAGAGAGATCTCCCTTTTTGTTAATATTGCCAACATGGAGCTTAATTGGTGTCAGATAAGTATCATATGTGAGCCAAACCAAATGCCATGCGAATGGGCAAATAAGCTTTTCTTCGCTCAAAGTACAAGTGACTTAGATGTCATTTAGCCAAGAAACTGACAGTTGAACTTTTAGAAGTACAGCCAAACTTAATTACTTTCATGCTTTAGAAGAAATTGTTAATTGTGAGAATGGAATTTACTTGGTGTAACAGTTGAATGACACAGGATCAACATCTGTGAACTTTTCATTTTCCATGGGAGTAAAACTGAGCCGTGATGTTTGAAAATAGGGAAATGCATCTTGCTGGGATTCATAGATGTGATTTCTTCAAGATGCTATTTCTTTTATGGAATACGGTCTTGCTGATATCTGTTTTTAGCTGGAAATTTGATGTTTACCTTAGTAAACCAATTTCTCTTTATACCTGATTAGAAGCCATATATATGTGTTGCTTTGAGTAAGCTATTGATTTTGATGTGTTCCACTGTATCTTGTTTGAAGCTCCACAACAATCCCAGCACGAAGATTATCCAAAATGCACCTTTCTGTCAACTTCTATTTACATGAGATGTTGGAATGTTTATCTATCCCATTAGTATTTTCTTTGCATATGCTAATGTCACTACTATCGTCTAAATGCATAGCTATCAGTTAAGACAAACATGATCGGAATTCTGATTGCTAACATTGAATGCTGCAGGGGCCAGAGATTCGAACTGGATTTCTGAAGGATGCTAAGCCCATCCAATTGAAGCAGGGCCATGAGATCACGATATCTACTGACTATAGCATAAAGGGGGATGAGAAGATGATTTGCATGAGCTACAAAAAGTTGGCTGAGGATCTAAAGCCCGGGAGTGTCATTCTTTGTGCGGATGGGACAATCTCATTTACTGTATTATCCTGTGACAAAAAACAGGGTCTAGTTCATTGTCGCTGTGAGAACTCTGCAGTTCTCGGCGAGAGAAAGAATGTGAATCTTCCTGGTGTTGTCGTGGACCTTCCAACGTTGACTGAAAAAGACAAAGAAGATATCTTACAGTGGGGCATTCCCAATAAGATTGACATGATTGCTCTTTCCTTTGTTAGGAAAGGTTCAGACCTCGTGGAGGTACGGAAGTTGCTTGGGAAGCATGCGAAGAACATTCTTCTTATGTCAAAGGTATGATGAATCCATGCCTCTATCTGGACCAATGACTTATGTTGTCAAAGTTGCTGCTAACATGCATTTATCAGGAAGCAATTCATTGAGTTGTTTTCTCCTTTAGAAACTGACAAAGTGACAACTAGGAAAATAGATACTTATTTGGGCTAAGTATGAATGGTGTATTAAGTGATTAAATTTTTAAATGACAATTACGTGGATATAGAAATGCATTTCTGAAGATTTGGATTCTTTCATATGTATAAGTACAGCATTATAGTTCTCCCTTGGGTTTGGTTTATCCTAGCAGCCAATGAGTTGCAATTTATAAGGTTAGTCAAAATTTCCATTCTAAATATTGGTTGGTCCCTTTCTGTGAATGACATTTGGTAGGTCGAGAATCAAGAAGGTGTTGCAAATTTCGATGACATTCTTGCAAATTCTGATGCATTTATGGTGGCTCGTGGTGACCTTGGAATGGAAATCCCAATTGAGAAGATATTCCTTGCACAGAAAGTGATGATCTACAAGTGCAACATTCAAGGTAAACCAGTGGTCACAGCCACACAGATGCTTGAATCCATGATAAAATCACCCCGGCCAACGAGGGCGGAAGCTACTGATGTTGCTAATGCTGTCCTTGATGGCAGCGACTGTGTGATGCTGAGTGGTGAAACGGCTGCAGGAGCTTATCCAGAGCTTGCAGTTCGCACCATGGCAAAAATTTGCATAGAAGCAGAGGGCACTCTTAACCATGGAGATGTTTTTAAACGGATAATGGAACACTCACCAGTTCCCATGAGCCCATTGGAGAGCCTGGCTTCTTCTGCTGTTAGAACGGCCAACTCTGCTCAAGCAGCTCTTATACTGGTTCTTACTAGAGGAGGAAGTACAGCAAAACTGGTGGCTAAGTACAGGCCCGGCTTACCCATATTATCGGTTGTTGTTCCTGAGATCACAACAGATTCATTTGACTGGTTTTGCAGCGATGAGACTCCAGCAAGGCATAGCCTCATATTCAGGGGGTTGGTGCCTGTTTTATGCGCAGGATCTTCCAGGGCTTCTTCTGCAGAAACCACGGAAGAAGCCATTGAGTTTGCACTTCAGGTTGCTAAGGGTAAAGGACTGTGCAGAAATGGAGATTCCGTGGTGGTTCTACATCGCGTTGGAAATGCTTCAGTGATCAAGATCTTGGTTGTGAAATAATGTGGAGGTCTGGTGGTGAGGTTCAATTTTGCATTTTTCTTGCAATTTTTAAGAGAGGATTTTTACTCTGGAATATCTTGAGATACGAGTCTCTAATGCTTTCTGTAATTTCTAATTGAGGGTATCATAACCTTGAAATGTCATGGTGAAACACATAGAGATGCCCAGACTTGTGAAAATGAATTATTTGGAGACTTTCTGCTATGCTTTAGATGGGGTCCATCTATTCGGCGAAGAACATGGGATCCTATTGTTTGTCAACTGTTCTCTTTTGATATTACTAAGATTCCATTTAGTGTCGCTTTACTTTGGTGCTCGTTTTACTGTTTCTCATGCTTTATTGTGCTGCGATATAATATGGCCATGCCTATAGTGTTTGCGTTGTTGGCAGTGTTTAGTAAAGTGTTCTTAGCCCTTTATGCCACGGGTCATCTAAAATGACATAATTTTAGTATGTAAAGTTTCACCTAAGTGATAGATCAATTTCTTTGAAGTGAAGATGAATTTTGTTAAATTGATTTGCGTTTTTAGATGAAAAAAGAGGTCACACTGATGAGAAAACTTAAAATGTCGGCCGCAATATATCGTTTATAGCCTGCCCGAGTAAGGGAAAAAATTAGTCGAGCTTTTACAATCGAGCCACCGTCTTGAAACAGAAGAAAAAGAACAATCCCTGGCTCTTTAAATGTTCAAATCTTAGGAAACTTTGATAAAAGCTTGGGATCGGTCTTAAATCTTGTCAATGCGATATTTACCATCACATGAAAATAAATGTATCTCGCCTAAAGCTTTGCGATGATCAATCAATCAAGCAAGATCTGGAGAGAGGGACAAGCGATTTACGTTGCTGTCCAGGACGGGCATCGATGTCTCGGCCAGACCGGGCGGAGTCGTTCCCGAAATAATTTAGAGAATCAATCAGCGATGCATGATCTGTTGCGTTTGGTGATACAGCCTTCAAGTCCACGTCAATTTTGATAATTTCCATGAAGAAACGACGAGGAAGGCAGTTGACGTGTCGTCCTCTTCTGATCGTCGGACGCGACAAGCCCAAAAAAGAAGAAAACGAGTCGTGGATCACATGAAAGATTCGACGCCTTCTCTTGTGTGGAAAGTACATGGGAGTCAGATACCACATGGGGGGGCCATTTTCTGGGAAAAAACGTTCCGTCTAAGTCATGGCTTTTGGTCCACCCTCAAATGATGTGGTTCCACTCCTCCCAGCTCAAACCAATCCAAACAAGCACATAACATCCAAACCCCACGAACACGTTGCGGATTCCCTGCAATAAGGGAGCGTCGAGAGTCGTGCTGACCATTGTGCTTCGCATGGGCAGGCCTACGCAGGATGTGTAGTGATGTCTATTTTCAAGAGTAGGCGGTCCCGCTTGAATAAAAAAGCTGTTTGTGAGAAATGCGCACGCACGCTAAATGGCTCCTCTGCATCTTATGAAGACTTTCGACCCTAGATTACTTCGGCTTGGCATTAAGGCCAAATGAGTGATACTCCAATGGCAGGATCATCACTCCTTCGGAGCGTAGGGAGTTGACAATCAAAAACCTATCTTGACTAATGCCTTCATAAGCAGAAGGTTCGGCTCATACATACAGTGTCGTCTCCCTGCATTTGGGTCACGGTTTCATGACAAGAGAATTTCATTAACTGATCGAAAATTACAAGCAGGAACTCTGGCCAGATTCCCTGTTATACGATGTTCACACCTCACGATACCGCTCCCCAGAGGGTGCTTCGATCTAGTAAGTAAGACAAGCTTTGGAACAGTTGCAATCAAAAGAGACGCATTGCAGTGAAAAGATCCTGTTTTTGCATGGATCTTGTCTGCAACAGAAATCAGAAATCGACCCGCCTTAAAATGTGTCGCATGCATCTTGTTATACCCGCTTTGCTCATTGCCTTCGCCTTCTGAAAGATCAAGGTATGTCAACCTGTTTTTAAACCTCCATCTCCGTCAAAGGGTCTTCCTTCTTCATTGAAGCACTGAAAGCTGCCACCCCACCCACATGTCAGCATAACTTCAATGAGCTTTTCTCGTCTTATGATCAATGGCTTGTACCAAGTTCTCCCAGAGCGCACCAACTTCCCCAACATAGTTTTGGTTTCTATCATGAGAGGTTAACAAGGACCCCCTTGAAGCATCACATATTTGAATACAAAAAGGGGTAACGGATTGACAGCAACGCCAGTCGCAGTCGCGATAGCTGTTTTGTCATCACATAAGGATGAGTAAATCCTTCTGGTTTCCGCTTTTAAAAGCATAAAAGAAAATACAAATTTCCAACAAATGGGAAAAAAATAGCAATATCTTGTTGGAAAATTCCACATAAGCAAGTACAATACTATGTACAGCGTAACTCCAGACTGCCACAGCAACAAGCCAAGAAAGAAAATACCAGAACTAGTAAGAATTGTTCTTAATTCTCACCAGTTTAAGATGAAGCATCTTCACGTCCATTCGATGATGAACCTGATGGCGATGAGGTAGAATTTCCTCCCCCAGAATGTGATCCAGAGTTGGAAGAGAACCAACTAAGGGGAGACCAGAGATTAAACCTCCTGCCATTTTCATTTCTCTGGTTCCCTTCTCCTTCTTCACCACTACCCTGAGCACTCTCCCTTTCCCTCTCCCTCTCCCTCTCCCTCTCCCTCACCCTCTCCCTTTCCCTCTCCCTCTCCCTCTCACCAGTGTCATTTCCGTTCCTGGATCCATCAGCATCAGTCTTTGATTCATCAATAGGCAACTGAAAGCGGCAGACAGGGCAAGAACTATGGAGCTCGAGCCAAGGCAAGATACAGCCACTATGAAACTTATGCTTACATGGCATCTCTTTTGCTTCTGCTCCAACATGGAAATCATCCAAGCATACTGAACACTGCACATTCTCCGTCATCTTCACGGTTGGCATAGCTTCAATGGCCTCCTTTCTGGCGGGTGGAGTACCATGTCCGTTGGGATCATTTTCTGCCAAATGTTGCAACAGCAAATCCAAACCAGGGCCAACAAAATAATCACCCAGCGAGCCAATTAGGTTTGAGTTCTCTCTCGAATAATCTGATGAACCCTGAAGGACTATAGTTTGATTAAATGGATTTATCAAGATCACACGCTCTCTTTCCCTATGCCTGTCCCTATCTCCATCTCTGTCTCTAGCAACATCTGCAAATTCTGATTCAGATGCAATTCCAGCTCTAGCATCTCGCAACAATCGCAAAATAGTGGCTGAGCTTCTCCTCCTCCTACGAATTATGGAATCAATTTCCCGATCCAATTCCATGTCACCACCATGACGTGACTCACCCTCCTCGGTATCATCATCTTCATCTTCAAACCCGAAGCGTCTCAACCTACGCCTTCGACGGCTATTGCCCATCATCCCAAGCAAAATCGGTGCCCAAAGAGAGAGCGCGGTCTGAACCAAAGTCACCATCAGAGTCCTGTGAATCCCTCACGGTGGAGCTCATCTCTTCAATAAAACCACTTTCACAGTACGGGCACTTGATCTCTGCTTCCAGAATAGGACTCACCATTCGTGAGCACTGGTAACACCAATATCTTGCGGCCATTGTTTCCTCCATCTTGTCTCCCTGTTCCCCCTTCAGTTCTGTAATGCCCAAAGCAGTAAAATTAACAACCATCATAGGCTAAAAATAATTAGACGAGTCAATATGCAGCTCAAGTCTACAGAGATTCCACGTTTTCCAAAACCATGACAGATCTTGCTCATAGACAATGATTTTGTGACATCCAAACATCAAAATGTCCTCTAAACTTGCACAAACCAGGGAAAAAAAAAAAAGAAACACTCCAAGCTCTGATAAATCCCAAATCATTCAGCAAACCCCATCGATTACCTTCCGAACTCCAATTGGGTCCATCTTCAACTCTGTAGCTCGAAGGAAACGTTCAAAAATACAGTAGGGGGGACGAAAATCATCCTTCACTGAAGAGAAGGGTTAATCTCAAACTTGCTCTTCAACAAAACACAGATGACCAAAGTCAACGTTTTGCTTTCAATCTACGTACCCACCACTCCAAAAGAAAAAGTTTTCTGCTTTCAATTCCAAAAAGGCAAGACAGACAACAATAGGAAGGATCCCAAACAAACATCAAACCCAGCTTCAAACTAAGCTCCCAAATTCGCACATCACCTCGAAAATAGGGGGAAAAAAAAGAACCCACAAATCATAAAAGGCGGGTTTCGCTCAGGAAAAACAACCTCGCTCAATTTTGGGAGAAAAGGGATAAAAAACCCAAAATGAACACGAGAAACACCACGATCTGGAAACAAGAAAATCACAAGCGCACGCAGGTTCTACCCAAACACATCACCGCCCCAATTCAGACGCAGACCCACGCGTAAAGAAGGAGAAACACAATACCACGAACGAATCAACAGAGCACGTTTCGATGAATGTGGAACGGAACCCAGATGAGACGAGAGAGAGAGATCGAACACCCACCCGAGAAAGATCGAGGAAAGATACCGACCCGACAAAGGCGTTGCAGCTTCGGACCCGTTGCCGATGTTTGATTTTGGCCTCAACAGGAATTCCGAAGGTAAAAGAGAGAAAGAAAAGCAAAGCGGAGGAGGTGGAAGAAAAAGGGAAAGGAGGAGAGAGAGAGAGAGAGAGAGAGAGGGAGAGGAAGGGAGACAGAGGATTAGAAATGGTTGAAGATTCTTGGCAAAAGGCCAAACTAACCGCGTGTTCTCTCTCTCTCTCCTCTGCTTTCCCCATGCCTGTCCTTTTCCCTTTTCTTTTTTTTTTTTTTTTTTTTCCGTTTTCTATAGGAAGAAGATGTCTTTTTTCCTTCTTTTTTTTTTTTCTCAATGGGTTAGGATTTCATTTATAATTACTGAATTCACCCACTTTCTTTTTTCTTTTCCTTTTTTTCAATTTAAGCCTTTTTGAACCTGAGGAGACAGTTAAAAAGACTCACGTGAGAAGAGATGGACGGGACGATTCTCCTCGGAATGACCTTATTATGTCACCTCCTACATTCTCTCATTCAAGAAGAGAAATTTGTAATGTTTGGTTGTCGACGTTTTTTAATTGAAATAGGGATTTAGATATGATAGTGATAAAATCATGAGATTTTTTTTATTCCATCAATTATTTGGTGAATCGACATGATATTAAAGTCGGATATATTCACATCATATCATATACATTTTTTTTTTATATAAATGGCATGTTATTATAAATAAACATAAATGTTCATAAACGAAAATTATGAAAATATTTCGTGCCATTATTCCTTAATTTATTTTTATTTTATTCTTCATCTTTTTTATATTATTTTATTTATTATTTCTTTTTTCCCTTTTTATCATTCTTTAATAAAATTTTATCAAATAGTAAATTGTATTAACATACCTAAAAAATATAAATATTTAATTTATAGATTGAATGTTTATTATAAGATATAATTAAAGTTTAAATATATAAATTAAAATAAGATTAATTAAAAATAAATTTCTATTTTTTATTTTTTATTTTTAAATTATAATTCAAATATTATTATATTGAAATATAATTTCAATTTTGTTAACTTAATAAGTTTGTTATTTGAAAAAAATAATTTTCTTATTATAAACATTAAAAATCTATCAACATTTATCTCACCTCTCTTATAGGATAATTTTATCCTACTTATATTCTCTTTATATCCGACTTTATCCTATTATGAGCAAATACCAAATATAAGATATGATAAATTATATTATATCTCGAATTTTATCCTAATGCCAAACGCAACTCAAAAGTATGAGGCATCCAAGTACCAAGACGTTAAAATAAAGAACACCTACATTGGTGAGATTATTACAAGTGGCCTCTTAAATGGAAACACCCTTATTTGTCTAAGGTAGGCGATTATTGGGTTGCGCAGGAGACTTTTATTTAAGTCGATTCAATTTTTCAAAATATGATATTCGGGTTGGTCAGACTTCCTCATCAAATGCCCTCACCCAAGTTCGCCCTGAAATTCCTTTGGCCCTCACAGCTTAGCCGGGCCTAATGCAAATTGCTTCATCCATGATCCGATTTATTTTCTAATCAAGTCCTTAAACTTACACGATTATCATGATTAAGTCTCTTTGGCTTCAATTTTGGTTTGTTAAAAACAATGTGTCTGTCGGAGCAAACAGAGTTTGATGGGAAAGCTTGATTTTTCTGTTGTTCTTGTTGAGAAATCTCATTGCTTGACATATGATGGTAATTATTTTATTATGTATTATTATTATTATTATTATTATTATTATTATTATTATTAGTTATTATTATTATTATTTTTGAGTTGGTCCAAGATCCAGGAAAAAGTTTTCTCGCATTGGGGCTTGTCGACTTTGATGAACATGCAACTCCAAATAACCGGATTTGGAGATGGTGGAACTAGACTTGAAAAATTATACATGTTTAAGGATTTAATTAGGTAGTTTAAAAGTTAATGGACAACATTCGATCCAATGTGACATGTGCTATATTTGAGCTATGTTCATTATTATACAAAGCCTTACCTGATGAATGTAGATAGTATGTGCATGTACATTCACTAAGATTAGTAGATTTGAAGATTTTGTTACCATATCTTATACCTGTTAATAAAAGAGTATAAATTTTTCCATCTAAGAGTTGAAGTTCTATAATTGTGTGAGGTTGTCAACTCATTTAAGTAAAATTTTAAAGACAAGTAGGATCAAAATTTATCCATCCAGATATGGTACTTAGAAAATCAAAATTCAAATCGAGCACAGATGCCCATCCTAAAAATTTGAAATATACAAATTTAATTTGTCAATTACCTAAAACCGGTCAATTTACCATTTTTTGTGACAATTTATTTACACTACCCTTATCATTCATAGTGTGGATTACTAGTAAAGAAATATGACTTTTATTAGGTTCATCGTTGGTACAAAATATATATTATATTTATTGTTCAATGGTTAATCATAAAAAAGTTTGGTTAAAAAGCCGATTTCAAAGATACACGTCACTCTCATATTTTTTACATGGACGGTAGACCTGATAATAATTTATAAAAAAATATATTTTTAAGCCTTCTAGAAATAAATGTTAACTTTGACCCAAAAAAAAAAAAAAAAAAAGAAAATAAACGGAGTCAAAAGTCTTAATCTTGTGTTATTAATTTATTTATTTTATGAAAATGATTTTTAAAGGTCTTCTCTCCTTTACTTGACTGAGCTTAGGAGACGTCGCGTTGCAAATGCAAGGTCAACGCCGTCGTCTTCATCACCGCCCCGCAGCTTCCCGCATCTAACCGCCGCGACTCCCCCCGCCGCCGGCCGCCGGCCGCCGCCATGGAAGACCACGGCCACCACCACCACCACCGCCACCACCGCCCTCACCGGATCTCCGTCCCGCGGCGCGTCGCCGCGGCCACCTCGAGGCGCTACCCTCCCTTCTCCTTCCCCTCGTCGACGCCGACCACGACGCCGTCGAAGTCGCGCGGTCTCCCTCTCCTCACCCCCTCCTCCGCCAGCGGCGGCGGCGGCGGCGGCAGATCCTCCCTCTCCTTCCTCCTCCTCCTCCTCTTCTCCCTCCGATCCCTCTACTCCCTCCTCCCCTTCCTCCGCTCCTCCCCGCCCTCCTTCTCTCTCTTCCCCTTCTCCTTCCTCGTCTCTCTCCTCTCCTTCCTCCTCTCCCTCTCCTTCGCCCTCCTCTCCCCTTTCTCCTCTTCCTCCTCCAAATCCTTCGCCCTCCAGTCCAGGCTCCAGAGCCAGCCCCTCCTCGTCCTGACCTCCCTCTCCCCCTCGCAGAACAAGGTCCTCGCCGCGAAATCCGTCCTCCTGGCCGTCGTGTTCCTCCTCCGATTCCAGGCCCTCCGGTACTGCGGCGCCGCGGCCATGATCCTCGCCGAATTGTCCGGCAACGTCGCCGCCCGGTTCCTCGCCGAGGGGAGGATTAGGGATTCCGGATATCTGGGTAAGAATCGATCCTCCCGGGTTCGCGGGTTTGCTGCATTGTTTCTGGGATTGTTTCTTTTGGCTCTAAGTTGGGACCGGAACATGTGTTTCCCCTTTTCCGGATCGTCGTCTTCTGTCGATAAATGGAGTTCTTGGTATTGCCTAGAGAGAATTGTTTGAGGATATGGCCGATGTTGTTGCCGTTCTTGTCCGGATTTTTGGGGTGTTGCGAGCGCGTGTCGATGAATCGGGGAGTGCTGCAAGAGCTGGGGCAGAAACGGGTTAGATTGATTTCGCTGCTCTATACATCTATTGTGCTCCTTGTTCCTGCTGTTATTAGCATTCTCATCTTTGAGCACGAAGGAGATAGTATTTCAGTCACTAGTTTAGGTTGGCCTCTAGTTAATACTGTTGTTTTTGGAGTGCTGTTGAGTGAGAATTGCAGTGATGAGAAGTTCGTTAACTCTAAAGATTTTCGGAGGGAATTTTTGGTTACGTTCGCCTGCACAGTGGTTTTGGAGTTGTTTTACTTCCCTGAGCTCTCGCTTTGGGGATTATTGCTTTGTGGGATACTTCTTTATGTTGCTGTTGCGGAGCTGGATCCTATTTACTCAAGTTATGCTGAATTGGGTTTGGAATCGTCAGAGCCATTTACTACCTTGATCATAAAGCCCATCCGTCACATTTTGAGTGAAAGGAAGTCTCGCAAGATTGCGCTTTTCCTCTTGATCAATGCTGGCTACATGGTTGTTGAGTTCGTAGTTGGGTTCATGAGCAACAGTCTTGGCTTGATATCAGATGCATGCCACATGTTGTTTGACTGTGCTGCTCTGGCTATAGGCCTTTATGCTTCGTATATATCTCGCTTGCCTGCTAATGGTCAGTTCAATTATGGTCGTGGGAGATTTGAGGTTCTCTCTGGGTATGTTAATGCAGTTTTTCTGGTGTTGGTTGGAGCACTTATTGTATTAGAGTCTATTGAAAGAATTTTGGACCCTCAGGAGATCTCGACCAACAGTTTGTTAATTGTGTCCATTGGTGGGCTTCTTGTCAATGTGATTGGGTTGATATTCTTCCATGAAGAGCATCATCATGCACATGGTGGATCCTGCTCTCACTCGCCTTCCCACTCCGGTTCCCATTCCCATTCCCATTCCCAACACCAACATGACCATGACTGCCACATTGAGGATCAGAAATGTATTTCTGTCGAGCATGATTGCCATGAAAAATCTTGTTCTGGTCATCATAATCAGCATGGTCACCATCATTCTGATCAACACGGTAATGGCGATGCTAAAGTTGCTTATCCTACTCTGGGGAGCTCTAGTTGTCATGGTCATGACCAGGCTGACAATCATAGTGAAGTTTCTCATGGTTGTGATCATGCTCATCACAATGACCATGCTCATGGTCATGGTCATGACCATCATCATCATGAGCCGGTCTTCACACATCATCACTCCACTGAAGGTCATGCAGATGGATGTCTGCCTACTCAGACAGCAGCTCCACACGCCCATGGGCTCAGTTCATCCATTAGTCAAATCCACCAGAGAAATCTACCTTCAAGTGAAGTTGAAGCAAAAAAGCACAGTCACCATCACATTGACCACAACATGGAAGGAATATTCTTGCACGTTCTAGCAGATACAATGGGAAGTGTTGGAGTCGTTGTATCGACTCTGTTGATAAAGTACAAGGGATGGCTTGTTGCAGATCCTGCCAGCTCCATATTTATTTCCATTTTAATTGTGTCGTCAGTCATCCCGTTGCTCAGGAACTCGGCAGAGGTATTGCTACAAAGGGTGCCTAGGGCTCACGAACAGGATCTATTTAATGCTCTAAACAATGTCACAAAGATAAAGCAGGTGAGGGGCATTCCACATTTCCATGCGTGGAGCTTTACGAATACAGAGGTAGTGGGAACGATCCATCTTCATGTTGAGACTGAATCTGACAAGGCTTCTGCAAAAGCACAAGTTTCCCGGATGCTGCATGATGTTGGAATTAACGATCTTACTCTGCAGGTAGAGTGTGTCAAGCATACTTAATGCTGATCTTGAACTAATGTTGAGTTTCATCATTTTCGGGACCGGTTGAGAAAAGAGAAACCCCCAATGTGAGGACAGATTCAAATTACTGACTAAAATTGTCAGTGAAGCTCCATATGCAGTGCTATCGCTGCTGTTCTGGGTTCTATCTCAGTTACTCCATGTAGTTGTCAAAAATTCATATTGAATGAGAAGATGCAAGACACCCATCAATCAACTGCTGGAATGCTGTCCTTATTCTGGTAAGATTGCATGGCAGGGGCTATTGCCTCAATGTCATCGCGGCTCCCTCTTTTGATTTGGTCCATAGAAATTAGATTGCTTCGATGTAAATAAATAGCTTAGTACCCATGCAATGTGCATGCGCGGAACTCCTTTCTCTCAGCAATATAATCTCCAAAGGATTTTCTGTCCTGATTTTATTTATGTAGCTGTAACTTGTGAATGAATGAAGAAGCCATGAATCAAAACTTGGTCGATTTAATGCTGAATCTTAAAAAGTCTTAGATAGCATTTGATTATGGAATTGAAGAAAATTGTGTTAAGCTCAGCTTGCAGTGTAAAGTGTACTTGCAAGATTGCGATTTGGGCCAATTGTAGAGAATATCAGGCTATGTTTGGTAGTTAGGATAAAATTCATTATCCGATCAAGTGACATGTTTGGTAGTTAGGATAAAATTCATTATTCGATCAAGTGACTGGTTTTTGTTCAAAACACAATAAAATTGGATATAAGATAATGGTATCTAGATAAAAAAAAGGGAAAATTTCAAATAAAGATCAAAGTGCCATTATTTTCTCAAAATAAAACCGAAGTGAAGTTTGTCTCAAATAAAAACCCAAAGTGTCATAATTTTCTCAAAATATGATTTGAAGTGAAGTTTGTCTCAAATAAGGATCAAAGTAGTTATTTAGTCTCAAATAAGGATCTCACTTGTCGGCCGATGAATAGATGCATCTCCGATGTATATTATGGTGGCCTAATTATGGTATTTTCATCTTTTTTTTTTTTTTTCATTTTTGGTTGTCCTTTTCATCGTCTTTTTCATCCCCTGTTCACTTCTTCTTGCCCATATTAAGAACATCAGACTTGGGGAAAGGCCAAGCGAGCACCGGCCGCTAGTAAGGGCTGATGAGGGCTTAATGCCCATCACCAGCAGTGAGTGAGGGTTTGATGCTCATCGCTAATAGCGGGCAAGGTTCATTAAGCCCTTGCTAGCCATGGGGGAGGGGGGCTGTCCAAATCGAGGCCCTACAAGAAAGTCCTCAAGGGCAAAAGGGGTAACTGAAGAAGTCGTTGATCTAGGAGTGGTGGTGGGTGGAAGGGACAAAGAAAGCGATGCAGGCGTCCTAGTCGTAGTTTTAGCAGAAGACGAGGTTGTTGGTGGAGTAGTGGACGGAGGTGGGGGAGGTTGCCCCTCATGGCCATTAGCAAGGTCACTCCTTGTTGGCCTTGGGTGAGGGCTTGCCCACCTTATTGGCCACTGATAAGGGCCGGTGAGGGCTTGGAAGCCCTCGCTCGCAGCCAGCAAGGGCTCGACGATCCTCGATCCTTGTCGGCCGCAACTGAGGCCACCCTCACCAGATCTGGCGAGGGTTGGCTTGCAAGCTCTTGCCCATAGTCGGCGAGGGCTTAGTGGCCCTCGCCTATTGCCCGTGATAGGTGTCCAACCCTCGTAGACCCTCACCAACGGCTAGCGCTTGTTAGCCCTTCCTAAGTCCGATGTTCTTGAGAAGAAGACGAATAGGGACGGAGAAGATGATAAACAGTGCCACCATTGACCCAAAAAAAAAAATAGTAATAAAAAACAAGACAACTGAAAATTTAAAAAAAAAAAATTGGACAAAAATATCTCTAACTAGTCTATCGGAATATGCATCGAAGATGTATCTCAACCCACTCTCGAAACTTACGCGTCCCACCCCATTCACCGAGAAGGTGGGGATTTGAACCTCACCTCCCCTTTCATTCTTTGAAAGGGTGGACTAAATGATCATGGTTCGGAGATGTATCTATTTGCAAATGGGGTCATTCTTTGAGACTAAATGACTCTATTCCACTCTACGTCATCTTTTGAGAAAATGAAGCACTTTTGGATCCTTATTTAAGACAAATTTCGCTTCATGTTCTCTTTTAAAAAAAATGACTTTGGGTCTTTATTTAAATTTTCCCAAAAGAAGTGGGATAAAGGTAGATAAATTTTTTAATATTCATAATATAAAGTTTTTTTTTTCGAATAATAAACCTTTTAAAATTAATAAAATTAAAATAATATTGGGAAAAAACTATCAAAAACTCTAAATTTTGGCTAAAGTGATAAATTTATTCTAAACTTTTTTTGTAACATAAAAAATTTCAAATTTTGCTAATTGTGGCACATTTACCCAAAACTCTATAATCAATAATAGTTTCGTATTTTTTTTTTCCTTTATTTTATTTTTTATTTATTTATTTTTATTTTTTTTTTTTTCATCTCCTCGCTTTCCTCCGCTAGCCATGGTGGAGGGAAGCAAGACTCGGGCAAGGGCGGCCCTCCTTGGATTTGGCAAGGGCCACCCTTGCCTAAGTTTGGCTTCCCTCCATTGGCCATGGCGAAAGAAAGTGATAAGAAGAAAAAGAAAAGAAAAGAAAAATTAAAAATAAAAAAAATTAAAAGTAAGATACAAAAATACCATATAATTTAGGATAAATGTGTCATTTAGGTACTTTAACTTTAAGGTTTTTTTATGTCACGAAATTTTTTTGAAGTAAATACATCATAATTGACAAAGTTTATGATTTTTTCTCTCACAAAAAAAGTTGGGATAAATTTGTTACCAAACAAATTATGGATTTTTTGTATTTTTTTCCCAATAATATTTGAATTCTAGCATAAAAAATTCAAAATAACAAAACTTTCATTTTTATTTGTTCTTCATTTTATTTATATATTCGAATTTTTTCTATAAATTCAATAATATAAATATGCACTAATATTTATTTTATATTTTAGATATATTAATATATTTTATTATTTAATAAAATTCAATTAGAGAATAATCAAACGGGAAAAAAGAAATAAAAAGAGGAGAAAGTAATAAAAAAATTAGGACATAAAAATGAATTAAATAAGAATGTCGCGAGAAATTTTTATTATTTTAATTTATATAAATGAATATGATAAAATGTTAAAAATACTCAATTTTATGATTGTGACTTGTCAAATAATAAATAGAATATAACAAAATTTTTAGATTTCTATGTACCTTTTTCTTTTTTGGTCGAAATCTCTATGTACCTTGGAGAGCAGGGAACGTGCATGGGATTTACCGGAGGCTTACCTAGAACTTTCAGCTGGATGTACGACCGCTTTTGTCTGGTCTCGTGAAACGACTCGTAGAATATGATCGTATTGAATGATCAATCAGAGAGACATGACAGAGATGATGGGAACCTTTTTCTCATCGTGCAGTCCGGTGGTTGGAACTTTGTTTAATTTTTTTTTCTTCTTTTCACATTGAGTACCGCAATTTTCGAGAATGGACTTCATGCGGTCGTCGTCATGCATTTTCTTAATATGACTTGAACCAAATGGTCATTTCTTTTGCCAATAAGCTGAAAAACCTCGTTTTTCTTTTCCTTGTCCCTCTTCCTCTTTTTTCTTCCTTCCTCTGCACTGCCGTTGTTAGTAGTCGTGTGGGCCTGTCGCAGCTTGACGCCACCATCGCCATTATAGTCGCCACCCTAGCGCTGTCCGAGCAGGTGGTGGCCTTGTGGTGGTCCGGTAGAGTGCGGGTTCTCCCGTCTCGGTCATGCTCGACTGTGTTGTGGCAATGACTATTCGGATTTCTATTACACTTTTCTGTTATTATTGTGTTTGTACTATTATGCATGAGGAAAAAGCTATGATTTTTTTTTTTTTATAAAAAAAGTTATCGCATTTTGACTTGGAAGACCAAACGAATGTAGCCTTTCTTGCAGCGGCAGGCATTTGAAATCATTTTCTGCATGGGAAAAGAATATCTAATTTGCGGATGGGGACATAATATTAGTAATTTTGTCAAAAACATCCCGAAAGACTTGTTAAATAATTAAAACAGAAAATATTTTTAATTTTAATGTATCGACTGTCTCCCTTATTCAAACGGTTAGATGAAGAGGAGCTTAAGCTTGAGCCGCGGGACATCTAACATTGAACTGATTAATTGTCAGGAATCTTGACAATTCGTTCATTTTGCACACTACAAACGAACCCTTAAAGACGCTGTGTCAAATTATTGAAGCCCTCTGATTTGATTTAGTCAATGGTTGACTGCACCAACCGATACGGCGGTAATCAATAGCGAAATTTCCTGGCCTATCACGACCTGGAAAATTGAGTAAAAAGATCACAAGATGAAAGCAATCGAGGCCAAACACTTGTACGGATCCGGGTCCCACGATTCCAAGCCTATCACGACCGCTAATCACGTGGGTCCCACGTAACAAACGATCATGACTATCTTCGGTCCACGGACCCGCCGAGTCTAGGCGAGACACCTGGGAGTCGAGGCGGGATTTTTGGTCAAAAGATGATGAGCGGTGGTGGAAGATTAGCAATCCGAGAATTAGATTAGGCATCGAGTGTTTTTTGACTGGCGGATCGATGGCCGAGTCACGTGCGTTTGACTGGTCGGACAAGGTTAACGTCGATAGTCTTCGCTACCTTTTTAGTTGCTGCGTGGTCTCCACTTCCTGTGGAAAAGTCCGGCAAAGCAACGAGAAAGCGAAAGGTCACGCTCCTCAATGCCTATTTGCCAGGTCTTTACTCAGTACATGGTAAGTTTCCATGATGTCCTACTCAAACTGGGGACCCTAGAAAATGGAAAGTGAAAAAGGTGATAGAACCACATAGAGGAAGGAATATATCAGGCATATGCTTGGGAGGGACGTCCTTTGAACACACAACACACCAATGAAATGGGAAATTTCCAAGATACAACGTTGTAACGTGCGCGATGATTGCACTTTAAAATTCGATTTACGACAAACCGCCGTGACATTGTAAATCACTTTCTCCGACATATTACTCGTGGTACTGTATCTGAAAGGCATTGCCAAAACGCTCCAGCTATAACGCACCTTAGCAGCTGTAATCATGGTTGCACGATGGCGTCCTTTTTCCCTTTTGTCACGGTAGGAGTTTGTTTTAGTTCAAGCAGTCACCATTTCACGGGCTCACGCACATGGAGGGAGGCAGAGAGGTTAGGGTGCTCGGCATGCCGAGGAAAAATCAGTTATCAGCTCTAATATCCTGAAGACATCGGCAAAACATAGCTCGAGAGAGACAGAGAGAGAGACAAAAATTCCTAGCAAAAATCCGCTCTAACACTCTTAAGACACCAGCAAAACATAAATTGAGATCAGAACTAGATTAATAGGCCATTTACTCAACAAAGGACCAAATCTATGTCTCAAGTAATGCAAATGTTTTAAAAAGAGAGAGACAAGAAATCTATGCATAATCTGTACATAATCATGGTCATGCACAACAATTCCAACCGCTGCCAAGAGATGTCTGACATGATATTCAATGCAAAAGTGGCATTCAAATGTAGTTAAACCCAACATTTTCCATTGTAGTGGCATTCAAATGTAGTTAAACCCAACATTTTCCATTGAAGTTCCCTCTCAGAAGTTAATGAATACAATATCATTTGATTAGTCAACTCCAATTTCCACATGAGCCGTGAATATGATCCTTCTAAATTACACTCAGCATCCTCTTCATGCAAAAAGAATGGACATAGGAAAATGTACAAAGCCATCCTAAAATAACTCAATCGGAAAATTGAATGATGAACTCTCAGAATATATGGATGCACTAGATCCTGAGAAGGGTATATTTCTCATATATCCTTTACCTATAAACTCTGAGGCTTCTTTGCAGTCTCATGCTGAGATAGGGTTCTTGAACCCTTGACCTGCAAAGACACATTGAAATTACAGAGGACAAAAGGAGAATCATGTACCATAGTACTAAAACTGTGCTCATCTTACAACAAATTCACAATAACTCTGGTACCTTATGGTGCCACTATAAATTTATCTAGCAGTTATTTGCTTTTACAAACATATGTCCATTTGCAGGAGAAGCTGCACATATCTGTGTTTGAAGTTACATGGACTACTCTCTCTCTCTCTCTCTCACAGACAGAGACACACACAAAGAGGTCCAAGTAAGGGAGATTGGTTTCAGGGTGGGTAGATTCTAGACCAACAACCTAGAACCTAGAACCTAGAACCTAGAACCTAGAACCTACCTTGTCAGACCAAGAACTGAACGAACCAATTCCAAGGTCAACTTGGAACCAGGCCTGATCATAAGTATTACTTCTATTATTTTAGGAAAACATATTTCCAACACTATTCTTTTCTTTCAAACAAATTACAAAAAAAAAAGTTAAAAAACCGATTTAGAACTTATTCACCCTGAGTACCAATGTTCACAGTATAAAACCAGAAACCTAACCAGTCAAGGCAGGTTCCCAAATATTTTACGTAGAACCTACAAGGTGCCCCTGTGAACTGGCCTAGAACTGGTCAGGTAAGGCTGGTTTAGTTCAGTTCTCGGATTGAATGAGCCTGGTTACTCACACCTAGTTTTGAGCACGTCGTGATGAGTAGATAAACTAAAGATCAATCTTGCAAGATCCCTAGCTCCCTCTTAATTCCAACCAGTTCATCAAGTGAACCAAGAACTGTATTTATAAAAAGTTAAATTCTCCATCTAATCAATCCTCGAGTATAATCGCAGCAAGTAAAAAGAAATATTGAGATTGCCACATACATCTGCATCCTGAAAGGACCTCCCAACGGATGTCTTCAGCTCAGAAAATTCTGCCGAAGATAAAGATTCATCATCACGAGCACCACTTTGGTTAACCTACAAATGCAGCAAGCAAGATAGATGGTGTCAGAATTCATAAATTATACCACATCACAAAGAACTCTGCAGCTTCTGAGAACCTGAGCCTAAGGATAATGCCTATGCAATCTCATTAATTTACTCTCAACTCAGAGATAGTTAGATTCAAACACATAGTCAGATATAGAAACGAAACAACCTGCAAAATCAGCTTTGCAGTACAACCTCTCCAGAACAGATTTTGATCCCAAGAAAGCACGCATTAAGAGGAAATGCAGAAGAGTTAAATAATGGTTGTCACATGCCATGTAGAGAGAGCCTTCACTTGCTTCTAATCAAGCATATTGTGACAAATCTTCAGATTTTCCATATATAAAATAAGATGTTTAAACAAACATAAACCACCACGTTATGATGACACAGCCATTATACACTAACTAAACATTCAATAAAGGTTTATTGAAGCAAAAGTGATAATTTTTTTTGGACAAAAGGAAAAGTGATATATTAACTTCGCTCATCTGAAGAGATCTCGAAAAGTGTATAAAACAAAAATAGATATACTGGAGATTTAGTTGGCACTTGCGCTGAACCATGCATCATTGATTTGGTTGCAAGGCAAAGGTTTTAAAGCAAGGACTTGTCGAGAATTTCCTAGAGCTCTTGAAAAGCTTGTGATTGATCACAAGCATTGCTACAGCTCCTAATGAAGGATGCACAACTTATAATCAAGAGAGTTGATTGTCAACCCTACTTTATGCTTCCACTCAGAAGGCCCTACCATGAAG
Source organism: Eucalyptus victrix (assembly GCA_016097545.1). Taxonomy (NCBI): domain Eukaryota; kingdom Viridiplantae; phylum Streptophyta; class Magnoliopsida; order Myrtales; family Myrtaceae; genus Eucalyptus; species Eucalyptus victrix. Next base: position 16,324,843 of record CM027844.1, read on the forward strand.
ACAAGGAAGCAACTTATGACAGCATGAGATCAAACATGTCATAAAGTTGCTATACAAGTAAAATGGACATTTTACTGGTCAACATTAACAACTATGATAGCACTTCTTATGCAAAAATGGAAAAGATAGCTGGGATGCACTACTATCGTTGATAAAGGAGGCACTCCCTAAGATCATATATGGTCTAGACAATGGCTCCAACTATATTCTCCCAAAACTTGCTCCCTAATGATTTTTGTACTCCCATCTACTCACTTATCGAAGACAGTATTAGACCCAAATATCCTTCTGTAGCCCAGATGCTTTCAATGTCACTTCACAATTCCAAATCTAACGTATCAAAATGTCAACCGCTATTACAGTTTCAACAGCTAATATCTGCTGCATAATATAGTTATCATATCAAAGCAGCCATCCAATTCCTACATTATCAGTCAAGAACAACATATATAACATACATATGCTCTATTTCAGCAGAACGAATAACACTTTGCTGTCAGTTAATATTATCTGTGAGGGAAAAGATCAAGCAAACAATGATGTATGGACACAAATCAGGTAAAACGACATGAAACATTTGAAAAACCATACGACCAATTTAGATGACAATCACAATAACTTGGAAGCAACTTTAGTGCAGAAAAAGAGCAAGCCAAATACAATTACTATAATATAGGTGAAAAAACTATACCCTATTTAAGCATCCACTGTCTTGACCCTCTTCAAAAAGTGATGAATAATAAGTGGGGTCATAGATTGAGCCTCCAAGAATCTCATCAGGATCTGGGCCTTGTCTAGCTGTAGCAGGAGTCACCGGACTTAAAAAGCTACTTCTTAAATCAGAATCTACCTCATGGGGATATGCGCTGTCTTCACGTGAGGCCCCCAGCCTGTAGATCTGAATCCATAAAAACGAGGATGACAGCCTCACAGAAAACCCACATATTTGCATAGCCAGCACAAGTTTCACTGAAAAGATGAAAAATACTCCATAGTCATCAGAAGAAATGTTCCTGCATTAACATAAAAATACTCCAAGATTATACATAAAGGAAATGCAAGAAGAGAAAGATTGTTCACTGGAGTAAACTATTAACTACAGTAGGCCATCATTGTTCCACAGGGAAAATATATTTTAGGCCCTACAATATTCTTAAAATTTCCATTTGACATCTATAAATACTCATTTTCAATATTACTTTCAACATTTTGTATAGATTCTTAAAAAGCCTTTGCATATTGATCAATATCTAAAAGACAGATATAAGTTTATTTTCCTAACGGTATTGTTGTTAAGAAAAGCACATGCCAGGATATATGACCTTTGAGTCACATTTCATTTCCAAGTAACTCTTGGTAAAGTAATCAACCTAAAGGAACATAAATAACTGTGGCAGGCCACTTTAGAATGAGGGGTTGGTGGAAAAATAGAACGGCAGCATATTAGGTTCCAGAACCATCATCCTTGGACAGTTTCAATTACTGACATTGGAGATTGGGATTTGATCAGCAACTTATATTAGGTATGTAATAAGTTTTCTTGTCATAAGTAGTGACAGGCTTCCTTTTCCAATTATGTTTCCTATTCAGGTTTATTATTTTGACTTGGAGTTGAATTTACAAGAGTCACATATATGGTTAAAATTCTTTCGTTTTAGATTAAGTTAAGGAAAACTACTGAATTTTAGCAAGTCTTTCCTTGAATAGTATGATGCAATTCTTCTCTTAAGCTTGATAAGAAGACATAGTGGCGTGCTAGGGAAACTTTAAGTGTAATGCATAAAGAAAAATGTGATTGTCTTTGATTATTGTCCATTAAAAGTTCTCCTTGAATTCTCTGTCCTGGCCTACTAAGTTGGGACTCGTCCTATATCAGGTTTTGGAATCAAAGCAAATGTTCCTAGAATTGACTTATGATTTTCTCTAAAAATGGTGAGTCACACTGAATCGAACCCTAGGCTAAGTAAGTTGAACTATGACTTCGGCAAATTGAAATCAAAAAGCATTTTGTGAGGTTCATGACAATATAAAGGAAGTTTTTATGCAGAGGGCTTTTCAAGGAGAAGAGAGATCAATATCCATCCACTCTTCACATTTGGTTGGTGGAATAGTTCAATTTCACACTTACGGCTTGCTAGGAATGATATAAATAGTCTTTTGTTCTTAATATTTGTCTATGGGTTGCTTCCCTTTGAAGTCATTTTGTATAGGGGTGGTACCTTTGTGGCACCCCCTTTTTACAGATATTTTGCTCAAAAGATATATAGATGAATAAATAAAGCAAGTTTTGGTACATTTGCAAACAAAGTCCATGAAATTTTTGAGCAACTAAACAAGATACCCATTGCCCATGGATTGCAACCAATTTGAAACACAAATAACCAAGCCTCTCTTGCATGGGATACAGAAAGTTTCCACGGTCTTCAAGAGTTAGAAGAATCTTTGCTAGAGGGCGAGGAACTAGAATCACATGACATGGTGGATTATTGGGAAAGGATTAAGAATGTCAAAGAAACAGGCAAGGAAGAAAGCTTCAATGTCTGTGCTTCTAGCGTGGAGAATAAGGTCATATGGTATACCAAAATTCAGTGAGTTTCCTTTTCCTATTCCTATTCCAACTTGGAGTAGGATTACTGTTTACCTTTCTTTTAAATAGAAAGGATGGAAATTATCGAATTCTAGCATGGTTTGCTATAATAGTTATGCCATAATTCTCTTAAGTATGAAGCCCAAGAAGCCTAGAGTGATGCTTAAGAATCTTCAGATTGGGAGTCCCCTTTCAATTCTCAATCAACTTGGGCTCACTACTTGTGGGACTCGTGGTCCTGCATCAACCACCCTTTCCTTTTCTTACATTGACTAAACCTCACAAAGAGAACTTGTGGCACGCCATAAGATCTGCAGCCAAGTTTTGCATCGAATTATGGGAAAGGTCACAATCAATCTTCACATTCATACAATTCCATTATTGTGAACTAATGGCAAGAATGATGGGTTCGTGGAACTTAATTACCACAGGACAAAAATCACTACAAGAATGGGCAGTGAAGTAATCCTTTCACATCTGATATTTTCTACAAGCAGGTCGACTGCTTCAACATCAATCCCCCGGCACGACATACAGGCAAAGCAACAGTTCAACAAAAAAATGAAGTACTTGGGAATAACTATCGGACAGACAACGTACCATATCTCGTACGAGAAGAGGACGAACCAGGAGATGTCCAGCACAATAGCGCAGAAGAGAAGGACGGCGTAGGTTCGACCCAACTTCTGGCTACTACTCTCGATAGCCACCAGAGCGAACAGAGCAATAGCCAAGTTGATGAGCAGAACCCCGTTGTATATCGCGCCCAGCGATCCCACCAGCGCGCAAGCAATCTTAATCCACAAAGACCACGAATTCCAGAGCAAACAATCAAACACCCTCCAAAGACCACAACCCGAAAACGGGGTAAAAAAAAAAACCGAGCTTTGATTCAGGGGAAGAGAGAGAGAGAGAGAGAGAGAGGGAGGGAGGAGCTGACTTGGATGTAAATGAGGACGACGGCCAAGGACTGGAGGCTGTCGTAATCACGGAGGAAGCGCTGGACGCGTTCTCCCAGCGAGCAACAAGGCATCATATGCCCGCGGGGACGGGTCGAATCTCGCCTACGTGGATCCGGCCATGCGGGAACCGCGCGTGGCTGCACATGAACGGAAGTGGGCGCCGCGCGCGGAGGAGGAGGAGGAGGAGACGGCGGAGGGCGAGAAGCTGGTAGCTTCTGCAATGGCGGCGAGATGCGCAGTGACTTAAAAAAATGGGAGCTTTGGGAAGAAGGAAGGATGGAAGGAAGGGAGGGAGGAAAACTGGTTGGGCTTTTACAGTTCCAGAGGTCGCGCTTCGGTTCCTAAGGAGCGGAAATCCTCGTCCCCCGCACGTGCGGCGCACGTGCGTGATGGCTTCGATGGCGCTTTGTCGCCAGTTGACTTGTGCTGGTGTTCTGTCCCTACCCTTTTTGTGCATGTGAGGTTCGACATTAACTAGAGATTGACAAGAGAGTTTGTCACTTTGTTCATGGTCATGGGCTTTATAGATCCTTTTGGAGGCATTTCGGTAGATAGAAATCTTGAATGCATCGAGCCGATTCGAGAGAATGGCACGCCCTCTCAGAGTAACGGATGGGGTAAGTTACATTTCCTTTAAAAGCAGCATGACCAGTGGTCAATCCTATTTCAGCAACAGCTGCGGTTTAACTTTTCCAGACTTCAAAGTTGCTGAAGGCAACTTGGTTTTCTTGAATTAGTAGAGTGCCTAAGCTAAGCCTTTCCAATGATCGATGACTTGTTCAGCAAGATTGTAAGGAGAGAGAGTTTAAGAAAAGAAACTATGGGAAAGAATCTTTTGTATTGTTGAAACGTTTGGATGGACATAAATGAATGGGAGAGCTTCCCTATTTATGATTGCTTGAGATTAGTTCAATTTGAATTAAGATAAGAAGATCCACAAAATGTACAAACTTTGTATAATCAAGATTAAGTACGTAATAGGTAAGAGATTATTTCATCACAAAAGAATCTCACATTGCCAGATTGTTTTGATGTGATCGGATCCTTCTTAGACATCCCAGTCTGGGAAAGACTTTTTATGTTCTCCATGGAGGGATACAAATGATGGCTAGATGGTAAACCCGAAGCAGAGTTTTCCTGCACCAACTGCGAGCTACGAATAGAAGGCACTGGCTCAATTATCCCCACCTCCTTCGAAACTCTCTGTCCTCCACCTTTGACTGGAACACCAGAAAGGTTGACTGAAGTAGGTGGGGCAGCACCTTTGGATATGGGATTTCCAAAAGGGGTACTTGGAACATTGGCAGAAGCTACACCAAAGGCAGTTTAAAACTTGTTGTCTTTGAATTGATTTGAAGTGAATGCGGACCTTGATTCAAAGCTATTTGAAGATGTGACTTTCCCACTCAGCCATGTCTAGGAAGGAGAGATCTGAAAACCATGTGAAGCTGTTTCAGCTGGCACTTTCTGACCAGCCTGAACATCGTTTTGCATCACTTGAGCAGTACTACTGGAATTAACTCTAAACTTTTCCACAAATGAAGGACTAGATCCAACCCCAACCTGTTTATAATCCTCTTTGCTTTCTGTGATGTTCTGTATTTCCTTAGGTGGTGGGAACTTCAACGTTGATTGGCCAAGAAGTGTGCTTCGGGGCCTTGGAAAGAGAGACTGAGTGGAAACTGCACCAACTGAATGCTTTTCATCCAGAGCCTTTTCAATTGCATTAGATCCTTGTGGCTGTGCAAATGAATTTAGATTCCATTTTCCAGTTACGGCTTCTTTCCTCTCTGTTTGATTAGTTACTAGTCTGGCTGTTGCAGACTCAGAAGACTTTGTGTCAGCTTTAACAGCAATCTCGCGATCTTTTGGTAAGTTGTGTTCTATTGTGTTGATGTCCCGAATTTGATGACCTGTAAAAACCTGTTGTGAAATCATCTCTCCCAAACCTGAGGAAACAGTTGAACTGACTTCTTCTTGGGCTTCAACTCCAGAAATATCCTCTTCCACATCAGACGGCCAGCCAGTGCCAGGAAAATCAGTTTGTTCTGCAACGCTGCAAAGAAATAACACATCAGGCACTGTAGCAGCAGTGAGTTGAAGAGGCCTAACATGTTGACAACAGATTTAATAAGGTTCCACAAGATCAACAAAGCAAGTAGGAGAGGGCAAAGGAGAATACCAGGCAACATTGAACATCATGAGCTTTCCTTCTAGAGAAAGACAAAAAAGGATGCAAAATGGTGAAAGGTCCTTTTGTTCCTCAACTCCAAGTTGAACTTTGACTTTCTCATGCATGGATACTTTGTCAGTGCAAAGCCCCAGGATTGACTTGTCATCACCATTTTCTGACCACAATTGAATTTTTAAATCTTCTCAGTACAGATTGGTACTTACAGCAAATAAGAAAATCAAAATACATGAAGAGAACAACAGGCATCAGGAGACTGTCATCTGCATAAGTTGATAAATGTACCACTGCCCCATCTTCTTTTTGCCACGCTTAACTTACAATACACCATGTTGACTCCAATTCTGCGCCAACTACTCTACCATAAACCTACCTACAAAAACAAGAAATCCAATCATTCCAAAAAGCTTCAGTTAGGAGTCCTCCACTAAAGCCATTCACTCCAAGTCTGATCAACAAGAATACGAACCACAAATACTTGAAACAGTAGAAATTGCAAAAGCGCAAGAATATGTAGTTAGCTTATCCTCATGAGAACATTAGCACTTTCAGAACTCTGATAAGGAACGGACAGAGTTCATATCTAATATTCACGAAAAATGAATGCAAACATAGATTAACTAGCAAATAATGTATTAAATGAAAATGATTACAAATTTCTGCAAGTCAATATATAAGTCCATCTATTAACTATAACCTCATGTACCTTAAAGCTCAATTCTTGGAAGCCAGTTATCTCGATCAATATCAACAAGTACTGCTTCATTCCTCTCCTCACCAAGCGACCAACTGAAAAGAACAATGTGCTGGTCCACATTTTTTCGGTTAGCTGCAATTGCAAGCTTGCTGAAATTATGGAGAAGAAGAAAAGAGGTTAGCCTTTATCTGCTATGCAAGATCATTTCCATGGATACTGCAGAAGGGAAAAGTGAAGTAGCCAATCTCTGACGTTATCATCAAAAGTCAAATATCTATACATAAGTAGGAAAAAAGAGGAAATCTGTCCGTTTAACTTTCTCATGGGATCAATGTGCTATTAGAACCAAAGCAAGAAGTTCAAATTTGCAAACAGGCATGTAACTCAAGATAATTTGCCAATTGGGTTATTTCCATGACGGACCGCAACAAGGATCAAATGAGATAATTAGACCATAATCAGAGCTTTGCACAAGACACGAGTGATCAAAAATCACATATTAAATGGCCACGAGTCCCCTTTTTTTTTTTTTTGAAATATTCTATAATTATAACTCTCTCAAACAAGATATACTAAGGAATGCAAGCAATCAGAATCTCAATAACAGATGAAAGAATAAAAAATATGGAGAGAGTAAAAATTAGGACATTACCATTGTTCCAAATAGCTGAAGAACAGATGCGGCCCACATCCTGCAGGAATAATATCATCCACAATTCCAGGGAAAACATCACAAAAGGACTGCAGTACTGCCTCAGAAGAAGCCTACATAAATGAATATAACCAAAATAATTAATGAAACCATCATATTGCCACATAATCAGAAAGAACAAAGGTGGTTTGTAAATTTAAATTTTTGGACATAGTCCTGAGGATGCCGTTCAATGGGATCAGCATCCCCACATTCAAGTATGTTGCTACACATATAACAAACAGCAAGCTATCATTTGCATGTCATCAAAGGAAAATGGAAAACTATTGAGACATAGGAATATGCCCTCTCCTTCAAATCCTAGTTGCAACATCTAGCAGCCATGGACTCGTTTAAATATTTGTAGAAACTTTGTATCGCCCAATAGCAAGTGCACCAAAAACTTCTCCTTTGTCACCAATGACATCTTGAGATGATAAAATTTTGATTAGAACATAAATTTTAAAAATTTTAAGTATGGCACAAGAAAAAAATAACTATATCACAGGATTCCACAGGAAACAATTTAATTACAGGAGGAATTTGGAAACCATCACAGCAAGAATTTACAATACAAGACGACGAGGTAATCGAGGGACCATGAAGATCAGTGCAACCAGATCTAGTTAGTAAAGACTGAAACTACTTCAATTCCAAGCCAATTACCATATAATCATACTGAAATCAAGTTCAGAAAAATCACTTGTTAATTGTTGAGTATACAATTTAATTTTTCTAGTTACTAAAGGAGGTTGCCCATTAACCTCTCTTGCTGCTTAATGATGACGACGGCGATGATGATGAAAAAAATAACACTAATAATATTTGCCATATATTTTAAAAAATTAAACAATTGATAGTGAAAACTGTGTCAATAATTGTTTCACTCACATGAAAAAACTCACCATCTCTTGTCATGATCACTTGCAAAAGATAACCTTCCTCCACAACATCTGAGGTAAGTTGAAAGCACCCTAGAACGATGCAATCGCAACGAACCCACCTGAGAGAATCCACTGACAACATGGTACAAGAAATTTTCAGTATTGCAGATATTAACAAGGTGGGAAGATAACTAGACCTCAAATCTTAGGGTATAATCAAACTAGAGAGCATATAAATCTATTCTTCCATACTTGTTCAATATAATACCAACAAAGAATAACAGAAGCTAAGCTCGACCAAATGAAAGTGGTAGATGCAATTTAACATAGTCATTAAGTAATTGGCAATTGACCTTCTGAAGAGCAAGTCCTGCTGACAAGTCTTGACCCAGGTCAAATTTACAACCTGCTTTCTAAAGTAACCTAAAGAGAAGTACTGCATGTGACATTTTTGACAGCCAAGATTTTTCATTTAAGAGATGGAATCGCCAGAAACAAAAGAGATCCTACACAAACCCATGAAACGATGTCAAATTTTGCTTTCTCGGCAATGGTGAGAAATTAACCAAGCAAAAATTCAGATAATCTCTGTATCATGAAAGACACTAATAGAAGCCGGACACCTTGGACACTGAGAAATAATTGTTATTTAATGTAATTAAGATAGCTAATTCATTTCTTGTAGAGAGGATTTTGATATGTAGTCACCAAAACATTTTAGTAGTGCAGATTGCCTGTAAATGCTTTAAGGACATAACAAGTTATCCCACTCATCCATCTACAATGAGAGATCCCTGTGTTTTCTAAAAGCTCCAATGTTGCATCATATCCTGTCCCTTGGTTTCATTACAGACTAAAAAACTGCTGTCCATGCAGTCATATCTTCTGCTTTTCCCTCCTTCTAGGCCCACCAAGTAGTAATATCTACAAAATATGGGAAGGGCCTTGCCGATAGACAAATGATGGTAAAAGTAATACTAACTGCCGCTGTTTACCTGGTTATGAAATCCTAAGTGACAATGATCTGACATCTGCAGATGATGGCATCACGTCATTAAAAAAATATGCTGAACATTCTGTCAAGATGATATGGGAACATGTTGGTTCAAATTTCACTGTCTAGAATCATCTACATAGAACATAGAACCTGAATACCATTTGTCAGAAAGTGAATTTGGCAAAGAATTCCTATTGCACCTTTTCCTAGTTTGGTCTAGTATCCCACAAAAACCTTAAAGACCAAAGTGATTCTTTAGAAAGAATTCAAGTGTGAGCAGAATGCATATATGAAAAATAAAAATAAAAAACCTTTGCTCATGCAAACATGGAGCGAACTTTATCTGAACCATATTATTTATCCAAAATATAGCCTCAGTGAAAGATAGCAGCATGAATGATCATCTTCCAACTAACCTCTTTCTCTCAGGGTTACAGGAAGGTTATGCGTTCAGATAACAAATGATGAGCAAAAATTCCAGACACAAACATCTGAATTTGAACATCAGAGCCAATGTACCTTTCACACTAAAGTCATCAGACTCCCCTGTCCATGGTTGGAGCGACAATGCCATATCCCTCGCCACAGCAATGCAGTTGATTAAAAGGACAAAAGACCTCTGAGAAACTCCGCTACTTTAACCGTGGAGCGACAATGCCATGTGCGACAATGCCATCTCCCTCGCCACAGCAATGCAGTCAACTAAAAGGACAGAGACCTCTGAGAAAATCCGCTACTTTAACCGTCTCTCTCGCTCCAGTCTCTTGCTTCAGTCTCTCGCTCTTAGTCTCTCGCTCACTCTCAGTCGCTCTCAGTCGCTCTCAGTCTCTCGCTCGCTCTCAGTCGTTCTCCTCAGTCTCTCGCTCGCTCTCACTCCTCCATGGCTGAAGCACTCGCTGCCCAGAGAGAAGAGGCGACCATGCGCCTCGAGTTTCTAGAGTCCTCGGTGAACCTATTCTGGCAGGGGGTGGGCCGCCTTTTAGCGTTCCATGTGATAGCACTGTCATGCCTGCAGGCGGCCATGACACCAGCCACCCAGCTCCGCTGCGAAATGGGATGGTTGCCGGCGCGTGCCATTCTGTTGATTTCCGCTGGCAATGCCATTTCCTTTTTCATGCTGTTGCGGCGCGTGGAGCGTCGGTACGCGGAGCTTGCCGAGAGGAAGGAGGAGTGGAGGCTCCTCCTGCCGGATGACGTGCGGCTACGCAACGTCAGGAGGCTGGCCCGAAGGGGGCGTTTGACATATACAGTTCTTGCCGGAGTTTCCTACATACTGTTCACTGTTGGGTTCGCCGTTTTTCCCTGGTTGATGACCTGCTCTTAGAGACAGGGTTTTAGGCTGCTTTAGGCTGTGAGTACTATGCTTTGTGTGGTTTGTGGTAGGATGAGTCTAGGGGATACAGTGAACGCTCCGTTTTTTTTTTTTTTTTTTGGTGAGTACTTTGTGCTTTGTCTCGATTGTGACTACTATGTGATGTTCCCTTTTTTCTGGTGAAGTTTGGGGCATAGTCGGCAGACAAGTTGTTACTGCGATGCTTATTCAGCTGGGTCTAACCAGCAAGATTCAAAGACAACATAATTTCATACCTAATGGTTAAGGTACTTTACAACTTTCAGCAGCATACTTTGTTGGATCAGGTAGCCATCAAAGGTGAATGCTCTCCTTAATCAAAGGATATAAATGGAAACAGCGTGCTAAATTTATAGAAAATCTGAACGCGAGCTTCTAGTCAATTCTATAAGTGCTCAACAGATGCAACAGCATTGGTAATATGTATTTAATTTATCCAAAATCAAATAATCAGCAATAGCTAAAGGACACAATGAGATAGAGTTCTTTTTTTTTTTAGCATGAATTGATACAAAAACCTAGCGCCGGATGCCTCCATCTTGCGCCTCAGCCTCTATACGGCTGGAGCTCTCCAATTTGCTTCACCAATGCTGCTGTGCCCTGCGATTAGGGTTTCGACTTGATTGAACAGGGGCAAGGGTACATCCCTTGTTCCAGATGTGTTTGGCTGAAGGGATTCCAAGGTAAAGTGAAGGGGATGTGTAGGGGTGAATGATTTGCAAACATCTTATTTGATTGTTTTAGGGAAAGGAAAAGAAATGATTAAAAACTTTTCGAATCCCTCCATATATCTTTGTAAATTGAATGATTCGGATGCATGTGCCACGATTACCACCGCTGATATGGTATCATTACGCTCCTGCAACAAAATATATCTTTGGATTAAAGTCTTTTGGCTACCTCAAATGGTAATAGAAACTCAATTAATTGATAAACAGCAACATTATGGTCTTCTTGCTTTAAAAAATGTGAGAAGCCCTTACTAAGCATAATTGACCAGAAATTTGGGAATCCTGTTAATTTTAAATTATCTAGAATTGTAATGGTTCTTGATACTCTATTTGTTTATAAAGAACAAACAATTTAGAAAATATTTTCGTAAAAATGATTATTTGTATATTCTGAAATGATTAATCAATGAATAATGTTTTTATTGTCAACAACAATTTATAATTAGATATTTTCGTAAATGATGAAAGTAATTTTTAATGTATTAATTTTTGCGAATAATATAAATAATCAAATTTTTTGAAAATTTTAAATTAGTTATTTTTTGCAAAATAAGCTGGGCATTATTGTTATTTTGATAGAAGATGTCAAAAAATTTCAAGAAAAAATTGCCAAAAGAAATACCCGGCCTCGAGTACTCCCTTCCCGAAGAGCGGAAAGAGACCAGAGACACCTCGCCGCGACGGGAAGAGGGAAGAAGGCGATGGCGGAAGCATCTCCGTCGCCACCGGCGGCCGAGCCGGCGGCGCCGAGGCAGAACGGGAAATCGATCGCCGACATCGCGGAGGACGTGCAGCGGACGGTGCTGGAGTCCCGAGACTCCGCCATTCAAACCGCCCGTTCTCTCCAGCAGAACTCCTCCACCCATCTTCGCTCCCTCCAGGTTCCCTCCTTTTTTTTTTTTTTTTTGTCTCTCCATTCTTCTTCTTCGCCTATTCCTTTTTGGTTGGGCATCGATATTCCGATCTGGGTCCTGCCATTTTTCCGATTATTGAAGTTTCCGACGGCCGTGCGTGTCTCGATGAGCTGGGTTTATGGCAAAGTCGACTCGTGGGCACCGTCAGCTTGTCAAAATTCGATCTTTTTTTAAGTGGTATTTGCGATTTGCTTGTGTATTTTGGTTCGGCATCGATATCCCGATATGGGTCCTGCCATTTCTCTCATTCTAGAAATTTCTGACTGCCGTGCGTGTCTCGATGAACGGGGTTTATGGCAAAGTCGAGTCACGGGCACCGTTAGTTCGTCAAAATTCGATTTTTTTCAAGTGATATTTGTGATTTGCTTGTGTGCTTTGAGTGATTAGTGGGAGTGTGGTGAAGAATTTATGATTCCTCCTGAAGGGATGATCAGTCAATGCAGTTCCTCGAGTTCTTCTTCTTTTTTTTTTTTTTTTTTTTGGGTTCTTGATTTTGAAACTGCTCGTGGTGACTTCTTTTTAATCCTTTGCAGGAGTTACTGACAAAAATGAGATCTCAGTATCATGCATATGAAGATACTTTCGTCAATAAGGTCAAAGGTATGTCGCGTTTTACTTTGGGAAATTCAGTGTGAGACATGCCTTGGATGCGAGCTTTATTTATCTGCTTCTAGGACATAGTTTTCGACTGCAGCGTGAATTCTGTAGCCAGTGAAAAATTGGTCGGATAGGCGTTGATCATTAAACTCATTTCGAAGGAGTGAGGAGGTTTGACCACAATTAATTTGGGATTTTGTAGTTGATGAGATGAAATTGTAAAGGAGTAATACATCCGCCATGAAGAGTTTGTGGTTTTTGTTGGATCATGCTGGATTGACACATCTGATGATCTGTATAGGCCATAAGATAATTGAGCAGCATGTACAAATCATATTATACGAGCCAGTCATTGGGTTAGTCTTGTTGATTCTCATGATGCACTGTCTCCTTTTAACAGATGAAGTCAGGAGTGCAAGGGAACATCCTGGAACAACTGTTGGGGTTTCTGTTGCAGCTGCCCTCCTCCTCTTGCGGGGTATGAGCGGTCGTCATCTGTGCAATAATTTCATAGTTTTTGTTAGGCACGGGATTCTAAAACCGGTCATTTTTCAAGGAGCTGTCCTTTTCACCCATGCTACATCCTTTTATCACTAGCTGTGTCAGATTTTTCTCCTGGCAATACATTCCATGTTTATACAACCAAGGATCTGTTTAATCACAAATAGTGATTACTCAGACATATGTGAAGGATGGAACCAATCAACCATTATTGTTCCCAGATCTGTTTGCCAGATTCATGCTCAATCAGAGAATTTGCTTCTTCTATGGGGCTATTTAGTTTACTATTACTTAGGTTAGCATTTGTCTTGGAACATGGTTTTGGCTGACTGTGTACAACAATGTCATTTCAAGGATCGTCTATGTTGAGCTTCTAGGTAAATAAAAATCTAATCATGGTATATTAAACTCTAGTTGTTTTATTCAAAGTCTTGAGAATGAGGATGGTCGCACTTCATCTATATTGGTATGTGAAGACGATTTGTGTGACTGTTACCCCCTCCCTTTTAGAAAAGAAAAGTTTTTCACCCATGAGGATTCCTAGTTAGGATGCAACTTTTTTGAGTTTACTGTTTCAAAAGGACGGTGGACAATTTTAAATGCTGCTATTTAATCCATTCTTTCTAACTTCTCCTTCCTCTGTCCTTGTATATCCTCTGCTTCTCATTGAAGCCTGGATGTTATTTGAAGATCCTTCTCCTCTTATCATATTTGAGGAGGAGGAAGACACGTTTTTCTTTTTACTGGCACACTATACTAGCCACCCAGACTTACAGACTATCGCACATTTGTTGGCTCCAAATGCTTATTATTGCATCACTTTGTAGCGAACTGATTCTTATATATTGTTCCATCTGTGCAGGTCCTAGAAGGTTTCTGATTCGTCAAACATTTGGTCGACTTCAGAGTGAGGAGGTTGCTTGCTTGATTGCTCCTAGAGAGGCTTATTGTAATCTATGATGCTGACCAATGCAATTTATGCATAAGTTGCCACGAAAGCTGCTTTTTTTGCAGATGGATACTCTTAAGGCATTGCTAATCTCTGACTCTTATTTCTACTGCTGCACCAATATGCAGGCACAATTTGTTCGAGCTGAGAAAAATGTGAAAGATCTTAATCTTTCTGTTGATTTGATGAAGAAGGAAAGTAAGAAGCTGATAGAAAGGGCAGCTCTAGCAGAAACAGATATGAAACGTGGCCTTACTGACCTAAAGTAGGATCATTACTGTCATTTCGTTGTTAATATCGCCTAACATTTAGCTCTACTTTTCCTCTGACAATATTGTTGTTGAAATAACTGCAGAAATACAGGAAATCAAACCCAACGTCTTGCTAAATCAATCTACAAGGTTGAATCGCAAGCAGGAGGTATGCATGCTCTATTAGATCTTTCGGCCTTTTTTGTTCTTGTAATGATTTAGTTGGATGATTTTACAACTTCCGATAGCTTCCAGGGACCAGCATAATTATGCCTTACAATTCATCTTTTAGTTGTTTGGGATAAGCAAATGATACTTGACTGAGCTTGTTCATATCCACTTGGGCCAATTCCATATTGGATTTTCTCAGTTGCCATCACAGCCCGGAGTAAGAACTTTATTTAGTTTAGGTGGAAAATTCATCTGTGTCAATAGGATGTTTAACTTCTTGTTTGGTTGAGTTCTCAGTTGCAAAACTTCATGTCATGGGAGCCAGCGCATATTCATCAAATCATTTATCATCATCTTTTGAAACCACCTTCTCATTTCGTGCATTGACAGACTTTGTAATGTAGTGATTGTAACCCCTCTCTCAATTGAGAGGGAGGGGAGTCGAAAATGAGTGATTAATTTGCTTGCCTCTTTGGACAGGTCTAATGGATGACCTACGTGAAATTCCTGGTCGGGAGGCACTGAAACTTCGGGCTGAGGTATGTCCATTTGGAACTTGATGTTTTCGTTTTTTGTGTGCCTATTCTTGTTCTCTACTTTGTGGGAAGTGTCATGATGTGCTCTCTCTTTTCTCTCTCTACAGGTTGCTTCATTGGCATCAAATTTGAAGCAACAAAGAGTTGCAATGGAGAAACGGATAGTAAAGATATCTGAACTAGGGGTCGCTGTTTGATTGTAGAGGAGTGAGCATAATGAGCATTAGGAAAGCTTGTTGACAGAATTAAAATTCGGGTACCTGCCTTCTTGTCAACTATTTGCAAGAGCTGACCAGTGAACGAGATTTTCAAAGCTCGGATTTTGTATCCAATGTGTTCTTTTGGTTTTTAATTTTTTTGATACCTAAACTCTTACATTGATGCCTGAAAGACAACTGATTTCACGAGGATGAACGACTCTTTGTTATGGACTGATGCTGAAGTTGGCTTGTCGATTGTGGTCATCAGTGACAAGTCAATGGATTGTATTGAAGTACATCCGTAGCTTAGCATAAGTCCACAAATCGCTCAAGACTTGCATAAAACAGGCCGATTGGTCTTTGTCATCCCCCGTTATCTATGGTTGACGTGATGAACAATCTGTTTCTGTTTTTATTTTCCATTCTTTAAGGAAATGTGTGCTGAATTGTATAATTTGATTTGGTTCACCTATAGAATGATTCAACGCAAAGGCACGAAAGCACTAGTTAATAACATTGGTCTGATTCAGCTACAAGTCGATTCAATCCATTGTTCAACGAATAAGCTGATTTGTCAAAAAGATCATCGGTAATCTATCATATCCGAAAGCCTTGATCCATAATTGTGGTTTTTGACCTAATTTGGATTCAAACCCAAGGTCTGATCATTTACTAGGTCGAACAACCAGATGAGGGCAGGAGGCTCGTGTTGTATGCTTGAAATCTTGTAACATGAGCGATGTCAGTTGGCGGGTTGTACTCAGTCCAGAGTTCGTCATTAACTCATTCCTATTATTAGCCACTCATTTAATTTTTCCTGGTTGCAGCTACATATGCAATCTCGTTCACGGTAAAGCAACTATTAGCAAGGCGTTATGATTATTCAACAAAATTCTCATTGCAATTTTTGAAATTCTCATTAAGGATACCTGCCCAGAACAATCCCTACAAAACTTTGTTTCCGCTATACAGGAAAACTCGCAACAGAAAGTGCTCTTAAAACAACAGGTGCAAGCCACAGCCAAAAAATATGCAGACAATCATTCTGTCATTATGGTACACGAGAATTAGCCCGGTGGCACCAGGATTAAAACAAAAGGTATTGCCTCTAGATAATTAGTTGACTTTGCTAACCTATTTACCTTATATCATTCTGAAGTTTCCACGAGTTCTGCCAAAACTATTTTCTCATCTCCGTGAAAAGGTTAGATGTTTTTGTATTTCCACCACCACCAAAAGCAGAGAAGCCACCTGCACCTTGTTGGCTGCTGAAAGCCCCAAAACCAGCTCCTGTAAAATACAACGTACTATGTTTAAAAGACAGTAGACACAATCCGGGGAAGGGGGGGAGAGAGAGAGAGAGAGAGAGAGAGAGAGAGAGAGAGAGACAGACAGACAGACAGACAGAGACCCTCACCAGTCGAAAATCCTCCCCCAGGAGCAGCTCCTGCAAATCCAGCACTGGATGGAGCAGCTCCTGCAAATCCAGCACCGGATGGAGCAGCTCCTACAAATCCAGCACCGGAGGGAGCAGCTCCTGAAATCCGGCGCCAGATGGAGCAGCTGCAGCAAATCCTCCAAATCCACCCCCAGCTGAGGCCGCGCCAGCAAACCTACCACCACCACCTGAAGCCACTCCACCAAAACCACCACCAGAAGATGCCAAAGCAGCAAACCCACCACCAGTAGAACCGAGCCCTGCAAATCCACCTGCTGTGGCAGAGGAAGAAAAACCACCAGTTGAACTAGCAGCAGCAAAACCCCCACCAACACTGCTAGAAGATGCAAAGCCAGGACCTCCCAAACCTAAGCCAATCTGTCTTGACTGTCCAAAAGTGCCAAGAACTGATCCAAGAGCAGGTTGACCAGGTCCAATCTGTGATGGCTGACCAAATCCACTCTGAGTGGGAACTTGAGCATTTGTTGGAGAACCAAAGCCTCCAGAGAATGCACTTGCAATCGGTGGTTGTGATGGCTGTGAAGATTGTGGAGACTGGAAACTGAAAGAAGCAGGGCGAAACATCTCTGCACCAGGTGCTGCCATAGCAAATGGAGAGCTTGTTGGGGTTGTTGCTGCACTACCAAAAGAAACACCAAATGGGTTTCCCTTAGGTGTGGTCGAACTAGGTGTAGATCCAAGGCCAAATGCATTGAGACTTCCCAGACCAAGATCAGGTTTTTCATTAGTCTCAGGAGCCACTTCCTCCATCTCATCCTCCTGCGTAGCTGTGACATCCAGACTTTCAGTCTTTTGAACTGTGTTAATCGGAGAGGTTGGAAATGAAAACTTTCCAGCTGAAGGCTGCTCTGGAGGAGCATTTGGTGTTTCGGTCATTTGAGGACTGCCCATCTGGTTACCAAAACCCTGAACTCCCGGTATTGGTCCAGGAGAAAGCTCACTTGGAGTAGATGAGACTGAAGCTTCTATTTTCACAGCAGATCCACCAGTAAAACTCTCAGTCAGAAGAGGTGGGGCTTCTAAAGGAGCACCAAAACTGACTTTGGGCTCCTGTTGTATCTCCGGCTTTTGGTTTTCCGACCTTTTCTCCAGGGGCAGTGAGGAAGCAAGCAAAGGCACTGAATTTTTATAAGCCTGGACGGAATAAGATGTAGTGGTGGACAGTGAGGTAAAAGGGGGAGGAGAAGTGACTGACCATGATGAAGTTGATGATGGGAAATTTAATGGAAGTTCCTTATTAACATCTGTTGTTGCTCTGCTAATGATCCGAGATCCATCTGATGACACCTCAGATAATGAACTCCCTTTGATTGAAGGAACATTAGACAATGTAGAAGGCTGAATGGAGGATGAATTGGCCACTGACCCTAATGGAGATGACATTGATTTAAATGGCGTTGAAAACGATAGTGATCCACCAGGAAAGCTTTTGCCTATTACAGGATGTTCATCTGGAACTTTTTCAGGATGAGAATTGGCCAGAGGAGCACTAGGGGTGGCAGCCAGCAGTGGGTTCCCACTTCTTTGAGATCCAAGGAGTGAGCTTTCAGTTATTTGGGACCCATGCTTAACATTTCCACTTGTCGGCTCAGCAAGAACAGTCTCTTTAATAGTCAAACTAAAAGTCTCACTAGAATTATCAAGAGTCCGCATGGGTGATTTTATGGAGATAGCTGGCATCTGATGAATATTGGTGTCTCCTACCATTGTGGGCTTGATCTGATCACCAAAAACTGATTTTGACTTATTAACAGTCTCACCAGTATACTTATCTGCAGCAAGATTGTCATTACTGCTACTCATACTCCTCGGTTTGGTTTGTCCATCAATAAGTGATGCTTGGGATGCAGACAAGGAGTAACTAAGGGTACTACTTTTTTGTGCCACTGGAACCATCGATCCTGAAGTTCCATCAACCTGTCTGAAAGGACTAGATGGACTCATACTACTTTTTTGTGCCACTGGAACCATCGATCCTGAAGTTCCATCAACCTGTCTGAAAGGACTAGATGGGCTCTTAGATGCCTTTTCACCAGAAATCTCATACATGGCTGCAGAACATATGTTATTGAGAATAGATTAAACAGCCATTCCTCAGATTACTGAACTTACCAAAAGAAGAAAATCCGCTAAAATTATCACTCACCATTAACTCTCGCTTGACGTGTGTAGGTAGACGGCGTAGTGTGATTTGACTTAGCAACTCCCGATCTCTCTGAAGAGCTTAAATATGGCTCATCCATCAACAAAGACGACTTTGTGCAATCCTTCTGGTATTCTCGTGAGAGGATCCTTTTAACTGTTGTCTTTGAAGGCTCATAACTTGCCCAGCTCTGTATCAACAAAGTAATAGCCAAAGATTTTTAGGGCACCATTCAACCATGAGTGCCTCATGAAAAGCAAGGGTCAGTTGATCTTTCGGTTGAGAGACTACACATTTGAGGATCCATCTATATGCTTCACATTTTATCTAAAATTTAACAATTCTGCACCATTGACTAGTCTCCTTAAGAGGACATGACTCCTTTGGCCAAATTCTTCAAGGAACAACTGGCATATTTAAAAGTCCACACAATTTTTTGGTTGCATTACTTCTAATATCCCTTCCTCAATCACCATTTATTCAGCATGGCATGCTTAGTTCCATTTCAACAGCACATTATGCACTTCTGTTTTCTCAACTATAGAATACTTAATGGACTTGTTACTCTGCACTCTCTAGAATGTATGAACATATGGTCTTATGATATTTCAACAGTTTCAGATGAAAGGTCCATGTTCCTCAGTTTTTAAAAGAACAAAAATTCCTGGATGTTCATTTTCTCCTTCATTTGCATTTTCTTAATTCTAACCTAATTTTGCATCAAACAGGAGACAAGACTACATGACATGATATAATCAGGAAGAAGTGATTTGGCAGACAGCTAAGCAGCAGAAGCAAGTCTGCTGCAGACCATAATAGTACACACACCGATTGAGTTAACTGGTCAGCCACTCAATCAACTTAGAGCATTCCAAGAATTATTCTCGAAAGCATCAAATGGAAGTCATCTTCTAAACCATAGTATCAACAAAAGCAAAAAGTGGACTTACCAAGACAATCACCTGATCCAGAGAGTCTCTCCGTCTCCGGGCAGTTTCCAGTTCAGAAGGCTTCAGAGCACTAGTCTGGTTTCTTCTAGAATGATCTTTTGTAGCAACGGTATTTGAAAGTGTGATCTTTTTATCTCCAGGGCTTTCAGAAACTTTTGTCACATCAGGGGAGCAGAAAGAGGCATCATAGGAAATTCCAATTTCATCAAACAATTCTTTTTTAATGTTCTGCTTAACTGAAGGCGACTCAATACTCAACACTGACATTTGTCTAGAGAGAGAGTCAGAAAGTTGTTCGGCAGCCATTATTTGAGATGTCATCGTGTTATATAAACTTTTTAAGGATTGAACCGATCTGCAAAATAGTTGAATTAATGTTACATGTTACAGAATAAGCCATGTGTCATGCATCAAGTTTCTTCAAATGTGTAAAGCATGTCTTAGAGCCAATATGATAAGCAGGGAGCACCGGTAAAATCATTACATCACAACCAAAGCTGAGACAAAGATTAAACATAATCCAAACAGACAGACTCTGCCTAAGGTGGCAAGGCTGCCTATATTTTAACTATGCAAAAAATCTAGCAGTGGAAGAGTCTCAGGCAATTTGAGCAATTTTTTGGGAGTGCAAGGAATCTATAAGATGAGCTTGCAATTTTAATAGGATGGTGGTACTGGCATCAAAAGGAGAAAGGCCATATGCTAAACTCAAACTAAAGATATAATCAAACCTGGGAGGCTCGTATCTATTTTGGAGAGCTCTTCGACCTCCATGAGCTTCACTTATATCACCAAATTTGTTAAGTTCCAGGGTATTGAAATGCCTTTCTAATTTAATCAGCTCATTGGTCAGGTCCTGGAATATAACATGTAATCAGTATATTTCATCCGAACAGTAGTCTATACATAACAACATACATAAGAGACCCTAACCTGGTTTAGTTTCAAAATATGTTGCTGCTTCATCTCCAGTTCTGTACCCAACTTCTGCCAATTCCAAAGGTCCCAATATTGATCATCCTTGGCTTGTTTAACAATTCCTTCCACATACATTTTCCTAGCCAAAACTGAAACCCACATGAAAAATTGCTGATAAGCTTACCTTCATTAAACAATCCATTGAAAAGCAGAAGCAGCAGAACTTCACCAAAGGAAGGGGGAAAATTTGAACATATTCCATCAATTAAACAAAGTATAAATGGCTAAAAACACAATTAGGCTACAAAGCTCAGTAGGAATATAGTAAATCAACTCTGCACTTATGATGAAATTTACATTATTTACCAGCATATCATGTATACACAAGAAATTGGTTGACTAAAATTGGTAAAATCAGTGACTCGCCTACAGCCTTAATACGATAGATAGATGCTTCCAAATAAATCACTTATCTTCATCTGATTATAGAAAACCTTGTAACTGAAAGTACCTTGTACAGTGTTGTCGAGCAGGCTTTGAACTTCTTCAAGTTGTTCCTCCACTATACTCTACAATGTCCAGATGAAACAAGACTAGAACTAAGTAATATATAAGTGCAAGTTAATGGAACAAAGGATATAACGTACATAATTTACCATATGAGAGGAGCAAGACAACAACATTATCAGAAACAGCCACAAATACATTAATAGGGAGAAGTAGGGAGAACTCAAAAACGGACATATAAAAGCTCCTTACAAAATCATCGTACAAGTACAACATCTGAAGCTATGAAGAGATAGATATGGAAAAAAAATGCGATTTAAGCGATAATAGAAAAATGAGAAGTGACCTCTTCAGTACGCATGCATCTACCATCTCATGACAGAAAGGAACTCAGAGTCCTTGTTTCTTATATTGATAAAGGATGCAAAAAAAATTCCCAAGCTTCCAGCAATCAGAAAAACTTCATCTCAAGAGTGACATAGCATAGATGTACAACATAATCTGAATTATACTAGAGTAGTGACGGGACACGATACAGAACAACTTAGAATAAAAGAAAACCCTTAAAGGAATTCCAAGACACTTTAGAGCTACAAGAGAAACCGCAAGTAAACACAAAGGAAATATATGAGGCCAAAACATATACCTTCCACATCATACATTGGCTAGAAAGATTCCCGATTCTCTCTTCTATCTCGTCAACTGGACCTTTCAATGAGATGGTACATGCATCCTTAAAGCCACCCTTCCGCACTATAGAGTCCAGAAGTGTGTCCAGTTCATTGACCATCTCCTTGATCTGGAAATCCAATGAAATTAGTCCTTAATAAACAAGAAGCCATCTGAATCCAGAACAATCCCTTTCCTGGACCACACCATGAAGACTAAAATCCCAAAGCCATTAGCATAGAAAGTGCCAATAAAAAGAAAAATTTTAAGGTATTCAAGCGACGAATTGACTATGAGTAGAATAACATTATGTCAAACAATGACAGAGATGGCAAGCAAACTTATATTCGCCATATTTAATAATCAATTCCATGGTAAGCACTGTTGGTTAAGATAAAAAGATCCACAAAATGTACAAATTTTGTATAATCAAGATTAAGTACGCAATGGGTAAGAGATTATTTCATCAAAAAAGAATCTCACATTGCCAGATTGTTTTGATGTGATCGGATCCTTCTTAGACATCCCAGTCTGGGACAGACTTTTTATGTTCTCCATGGAGGGATACGAATGATGGCTAGATGGTAAACCCGAAGCAGAGTTTTCCTGCACCAACTGCAAGCTACGAATAGAAGGCACTGGCTCAATTATCCCGACCTCCTTCGAAACTCTCTGTCCTCCACCTTTGACTAGAACACCAGAAAGGTTGACTGAAGTAGGTGGGGCAGCACCTTTGGATATGGGATTTCCAAAAGGGGTACTTGGAACATTGGCAGAAGCTACACCAAAGGCAGTTTGAAACTTGTTGTCTTCAAATTGATTTGAAGTGAATGCGGACCTTGATTCAAAGCTATTTGAAGATGTGACTTTCCCACTCAGCCATGTCTGAGAAGGAGAGATCTGAAAACCATGTGAAGCTGTTTCAGCTGGCACTTTCTGACCAGCCTGAACATCGTTTTCCATCACTTGAGCAGTACTACTGGAATTAACTCTAAACTTTTCCACAAATGAAGGACTAGATCCAACCCCAACCTGTTTATAATCCTCTTTGCTTTCTGTGATGTTCTGTATTTCCTTAGGTGGTGGGAACTTCAACGTTGATTGGCCAAGAAGTGTGCTTTGGGGCCTTGGAAAGAGAGACTGAGTGGAAACTGCACCAACTGAATGCTTTTCATCCAGAGCCTTTTCAATTACATTAGATCCTTGTGGCTGTGCAAATGAATTTAGATTCCATTTTCCACTTACAGCTCCTTTCCTCTCTGTTTGATTAGTTACTAGTCTGGCTGTTGCAGACTCAGAAGACTTTGTGTCAGCTTTAACAGCAATCTCGCGATCTTTTGGTAAGTTGTGTTCTATTGTGTTGATGTCCTGAATTTGATGACCTGTAAAAACCTGTCGTGAAATCATCTCTCCCAAACCTGAGGAAACAGTTGAACTGACTTCTTCTTGGGCATCAACTCCAGAAATATCCTCTTCCACATCAGACGGCCAGCCAGTGCCAGGAAAATCAGTTTGTTCTGCAATGCTGCAAAGAAATAACACATCAGGCACTGTAGCAGCAGTGAGTTGAAGAGGCCTAACATGTTGACAACAGATTTAATAAGGTTCCACAAAATCAACAAAGCAACTAGGAGAGGGCAAAGGAGAATACCAGGCAACATTGAACATCGTGAGCTTTCCTTCTAGAGAAAGACAAAAAAGGATGCAAAATGGCGAAAGATCCTTTTGTTCCTCAACTCCAAGTTGAACTTTGACTTTCTCATGCATGGATACTTTGTCAGTGCACAGCCCCAGGATTGAATTATCGTCACCATTTTCTGACCACAATGGAATTTTTAAATCTCCTCAGTACAGATTGGTACTTACAGCAAACAAGAAAATCAAAATACATGAAGAGAACAAAAGGCAACAGGAGACTGTCATCTGCATAAGTTGATAAATGTACCACTGCCCCATCTTCTTTTTGCTACGCTTAACTTACAATACACTATGTTGACTCAAATTCTGCGCCAACTACTCTACCATAAACCTACCTACAAAAACGAGAAATCCAATCATTCCGAAAAGCTTCAGTTAGGAATCCTCCACTAATGCCATTCACTCCAAATCTGATCAACAAGAATATGAACCACAAATACTTGAAACAGTAGAAATTGCAAAAGCGCAAGAATATGTAGTTATCTTATCCTCGTGAGAACATTAGCACTTTCAGAACTCTGATAAGGAATGGACAGAGTTCATATCTAATCTTCCCGAAAAATGAATGCAACCATAGATTAACTAGCAAATAATGTATTAAATGAAAATGATTATAAATTTCTGCCAAGTCAATATATAAGTCCATCTATTAACTATAACCTCATGTACCTTGAAGCTCAATTCTTGGAAGCCAGTTATCTCGATCAATATCAACAAGTACTGCTTCATTCCTCTCCTCACCAAGCGACCAACTGAAAAGAACAATGTGCTGGTCCACATTTTTTCGGTTAGCTGCAATTGCAAGCTTGCTGAAATTATGGAGAAGAAGAAAAGAGGTTAGCCTTTATCTGCTATGCAAGATCATTTCCGTGGATACTGCAGAAGGAAAATGTGAAGTAGCCAATCTCTGATGATATCATCAAAAGTCAAATATCTATATATAAGTAGGAAAAAAGAGAAATCTGTCCGTTTAACTTTCTCATGAGATCAATGTGCTATTAGAACCAAAGCAAGAAGTTCAAATTTGCAAACACACATGTAACTCAAGATAATTTGCCAATTGGGTTATTTCCATGACGGACCTCAACAAGGATCAAATAAGATAATTAGAGCATAATCAGGGCTTTGCACTAGACACAAGTAATCAAAAATCACATATTAAATGGCCACGAGTCCCCAAAAAAAAAAAAAAATTGAAATATTCTGTAGTTATAACTCTCTCAAACAAGATATACTAAGGAATGCAAGCGATCAGATCTCGATGACAGATAAAAGAATAAAAAAGATGGAGAGAGTAAAAATTAGGACATTACCATTGTTCCAAATAGCTGAAGAACAGATGCGGCCCACATCCTGCAGGAATAATATCATCCACAATTCCAGGGAAAACATCACAAAAGGACTGCAGTACTGCCTCAGAAGAAGCCTACATAAATGAATATTACCAAAATAATTAATGAAACCATCATATTGCTACATAATCAGAAAGAACAAAGGTGGTTTGTAAATTTAAATTTTTGGACATAGTCCTGAGGACGCCATTCAACGGGATCAGCATCCCCACATTCAAGTACATAGCTACACATATAACAAACAGCAAGCCATCATTTGCATGTCATCAAAGGAAAATGGAAAACTATTGAGATATAGGAATATGCCCTCTCCTTCAAATCCTAGTTGCAACATCTAGCAGCCATGGACTCGTTTAAATATTTGTAGAAAAGTCTGGCACAAGAGAAAACTAACTATGTCACAGGATTCCACAGGAAACAATTTAATTACAGGAGGAATTTGGAAACCATCACAGCAAGAATTTACAATACAAGACGAGGAGGTAATCGAGGGACCATGAAGATCAGTGCAACCAGATCTAGTTAGTAAAGACTGAAGCTACTTCAATTCCGAGCCAATTACCATATAATCATACTGAAATCAAGTTCAGAAAAATCACTTGTTAATTGTTGAGTATACAATTTAATTTTTCTAGTTACTAAAGGAGGTTGCTCATTAACCTCTCCTGCTGCTTAATGACGACGACGGCGATGATGATGAAAAAAATAACACTAATAATATTTGCCATATATTTTTAAAAAATTAAACGATTGATAGTGAAAACGTGTGAAGAATTGTTTCACTCACATGAAAAAACTCGCCATCCCTTGTCCTGATCACTTGCAAAAGATAACTTTCCTCCATGCCATCTGAGGTAAGTTGAAAGCACCCTAGAACGATGCAATCAGGACGAACCCACCAGAGAGAATCCACTGACAACATAGTACAAGAAATTTTCAGTATTGCAGATATTAACAAGGTGGGAAGATAACTAGACCTCAAATCTTAGGGTGTAATCAAACTAGAGAGCATATAAATCTATTCTTCCATACTTATTAATTATAATACCAACAAAGAATAACAGAAGCTAAGTTTGACCAGATGAAAGTGGTAGATGCAATTTAACGTAGTCATTAAGTAATTGGCAATTGACCTTCTGAAGAGCAAGTCCTGCTGACAAGTCATGACCCAGGTCAAATTTACAACCTGCTTTCTAAAGTAACCTAAAGAGAAGTACTGCATGTGACATAATGACGTGATGCGCACAACAGCTTTTTCTTGTGGGGAAATGTTTTCTTTGATAAGTGATGAACACAGAAATTGATATTCTCACTTGGGTTTGCATTTGGAGAAGGCCGTTACTTCAAGCATATTTTTGACAGCCAAGATTTTTCTTTTAGGAGATAGAATCGCCAGAAACAAAAGAGATTCAACACAAACCCATGAAACAATGTCAAATTTTACTTTCTCGGCAATGGCGAGAAATTAACCAAGCAAAAATACAGATAATCTCTGTATCATGAAAGACACTAATAACCCTAGAAGCCAGTCAACTTGGACACTGAGAAATAATTGTTATTTAATCTAATTAAGATAGCTAATTTCTTGTAGAGAGGATTTTGATATGTAGTCACTGAAACATTTTAGTAGTGCAGATTGCCTGTAAATGCTTTAAGGACATAACAAGTTATCCCACTCATCCATCTACAATAAGAGATCCCTGTGTTTCCTAAAAGCTACAATGTTGCATCATATCCTGTCCCTTGGTTTCATTACAGACTAAAAAACTGCTGTCCATGCAGTCATATCTTCTGCTTTTCCCTCCTTCTAGGCCCGCCAAGTAGTAATATCTACAAAATATGGGAAGGGCCTTGCCGATAGACAAATGATGGTAAAAGTAATTCTAACTGCCGCTGTTTACCCGGTTATGAAATCCTAAGTGACAATGATCTGACATCTGCAGATGATGGCATCACATCATTAAAAAAATATGCTGAACATTCTGTCAAGATGATATGGGAACATGTTGGTTCAAATTTCACTGTCTAGAATCATCTAGATGGAACATACAACCTGAATACCATTCGTCAGAAAGTGAATTTGACAAAAGAACTCCTATTGCACCTTTTCCTAGTTTGGTCTAGTATCCCACAATAACCTTAAAGACCAAAGTTATTCTTTACAAAGAATTCAAGTGTGAGCAGAATTCAAATATGAAAAAAAAAAAAAAACCCTTGCTCATGCAAACATGGAGCGAACTTTATCTGAACCATAGTATTTATCCAAAATTTAGCCTCAGTGAAAGATAACAGCATAAATGATCATCTTCCAACTAACCTCTAGCTCAGGGTTACAATGCCTTCAAATAACAAATTATGAGCAAGAATTCCAGACACAAACATCTGAATTTGAACATCAGAGCCAATGTACCTTTTACACTAAAGTCATCGGACTCCCCTGTCCACGGTTGGAGTGACAATGCGATGTGCAACCTCTCATTTAATTTGGATGAAAGAATGCTTAGACTGTTATCCCTCGCCACAGCAATATAATCATCTTTTGCACTGCAGTCAACTAAAAGGAGAAAGGCGTAAATAGAGAATGAAGAATAACGAGAATGACTACGCTAATTTTTTATGTTCATTTTAAGGTATTACTGTCCAAACAAATAATTACTATGCCATAAAGCAGCATTAGAGAAGTAAACAGGAAGAACTTTACCAAACTAAACAAAACATGATGGTCAAAGTACTCTAATAGCATACTTTGTGAAAGCCAGAGAAAAGTTCGTTCCAGAGCTCATTGTAGTATGAAAAAGTAATAGAATGATGAAAGTTTGAACATTTGATCCAATTGTGGAACTATCAGCAAGAAATTTTCTTGTATCAGATAACAATCAAGATTTGAACAATCTCCCATGACCACACAATGTAAATGAAGACAGCATGCTAAGAGAAAGCCAAGCGCAAGCTTCACATAAATTCTTCCTGCCACATAAATAAAGCTATATGGTGAAACTTTCAAATTTAATCAGAGGATCAACAGATGAACCAGCATTCATAAAATGTATTCTTCAGTTCATCCTCTGAAATTCAAATAATCAACACTAGATAAGTTGGTCTCTCAAACTCAGAGAGAAAAATGACACATTAAAATAGAGTCCATGTTCTTGAGCATGAATTGATACTAAAATAACCACAAAACGAGTGGCATTATCGTGCAACAAATAAGTAATACGGCATAAAGTAGCGTGCAGGAAGTAAACAGAAAGGACTTTACCAAACTAGACAATACTTAATGGTTAAGGTACTTTACAAGGATACTTTGTGAAACACAGCAAGATTCATTCCAGAGTTCATCACAGTGTAGGCAAATACACTGATCAACAAAACACTATGTTTAATCCCATGGGTGGTTGTAATATGTATAATTTAGTTTATCCAAAATCAAATAATCAGCAATAGCTAAGTTGGTCTCTCCAAGCCAAGGGAATAAAGGACACAGTGAGATAGAGTCTTTTCTTTAGCATGAATTGATACAAAAACCTTACAAATCAAACCATATCACAATGCAAACGAACAATAATAAGTAATACAACATAAAACAGCATTGCAGACACTAAACAGAAAGAACTTCACCAAACAAGACAAAAAAAAACGATGGTTAAGGCACTCTTCTACAAGATTATTTTGTGAAAGCCACAGCAAGATTCACTCCATAGGTCATTTTGATATACTGCAATGTCAGAACAATCAACAATCCACCATGTTTTCCTCAATAATATCCTTTATTATCTATGAAAAACGATCAACTGCATTTGATCTTCTCATGGAACTTTCAGCACCCAACTTTCTTGGATCAGATAGCCTTCCCCATTAAACAATCTCTCATAAGCACACAATACAAATAAAGACAGCATGCTAATTTATTAGAAAAAGAGTAAGTGCAATCTTCACGTCAACTCTATCAGCCACACAAGGAAAGCTATTTGGTAGAACTTTCAAACTTTCATTAATGCTCTACTGATGCACCAGCTTTCATAATATCTACAGTTCAGTTTATCCTCCTAAATCCAAATAATAAGCAGTATATATGTTAGT
Organism: Eucalyptus victrix; assembly: GCA_016097545.1. Classification (NCBI taxonomy): domain Eukaryota; kingdom Viridiplantae; phylum Streptophyta; class Magnoliopsida; order Myrtales; family Myrtaceae; genus Eucalyptus; species Eucalyptus victrix. The sequence goes on from CM027844.1 coordinate 16,353,829, forward strand.
CTTTCAAACTCAAGGGGAGAAAAGGACACAGATTGAAACAGATTCCATGTTCTCGAGCATGAATTGATGCCACAATAAAGAAGAAATGTGGACATCAAGGGTGACAAGCAACAAAGTCTCTACAGAACAAAGCAGAGCCTAAGTAAAGAAGTTATTGATTTTTAAATGCATACCTGCATCAACATTATCCATTAAAGACTTTAAAGGTCCATCAATGCTCCCAAGATAGAGGTTCCCACGACTTGTCAGAAGAATGTATGAATTTTGTCTCTTCTTTAGCCACTTCATGTCCTTTACAGAACTTTCTTCATCTATTGAGCAGGAAAAAAAAGGTAGTTGCTCCTGCACGATTGAAGAGCTCAATTAGAAGCAAACCCATTGTCAGATAGCATATATGTATTACTCCTTTATGAAAGAGGAACAAAAGTCAAAGACAACATAATTTCATCCAATATAATTTGAAATGCATAATGTTAGTAACTGCACATGATGTTAACGGATGAAAGGAAGCTCTCTTTCCAACCTCATGTCAAAGTGTTTCAATTATTTGGTGTTAAATCGATATATGTACTAGCCTAGGAAATACTTCACATGCAAAGCCTTATGGAGAATAAAGATAAATAAGGGGATAAAAATGCAAATTGCAAACGACCACGGCCTATTTCAAAATATGGTTTAGATTTTCATACATGTGGAGTACATAAAATGCACAAAGTAGGAAATTGTTGATGTAAGAATAAATCAGATTAATCACCAATTTTGTACATTAGTCTATGTCCCACAAAATGAGGCTCCAGCTAGACCAGGATAATAAAATTCAACGAGGCATCCACATCTATAGGACTGTCAGTCATTACAAAGGGAGGATACTGCTCACCTACTTCATTTTGGTCCATAGCTCCGTCTTTATTACGGATAACTTGCACCAACAATCATTTGCAGATACCAAAAGAAAGCGCATGTAACTAGAGATATCTCAATTCCCAAAAGCCAAAAGAGCATATATGCAGGAAAATGTCCAAAACGTAGGGCCAGCTATACCCAGTCCCAATCTCAACCGAACGTAACAAAATAGGCATCGCTTGCCAATCGGCCAGCTTCTTCCAAGAATTCTCAATGAACATGCTCAGAAAAGAATCACACCATCACCGGAAAAACTCAACCTTTTTATAAAGGACCTCCACACGTAGGGAGTGTAACTGGAAAAGGAATTCCGGCCCCAAAAGTTCCGAGCCTTGTTCTAGGATAAACACAAAGCATGATCAGAGACTTGAACTGACCTTATTGAGAAGCGAATCGACTGAGAAGAAGTTAAGAGTTCCCCCAACAGAAGCCGCAAGCGTCGAAGAATCGGGAGAAAGAGAGAGCAAGCCGATCGCCCCCACAGGTACGTCCACGACGCTGAGTTCCAGCACGGAAGATCGGCTCCCCCCCTTCTCCTTCGCGGCCTCCACCACATCCCCGGTCCTCGCGACGCAGAATCCTACGAAATCGGAACACGATTATCAGCACCGAGAACGCGCCGCCACGGGCGATCGATTTGAGCGGACGCATCGAGGTCCACAACTCACCGGAGGAGTGGGCCACGAAGACGAGCCGGAACCGCTCGGAGACGGCGAGCGGCTGGGACGGGAGGCGGCCACGGTCGTAGAGGCCGGGACCGCCGCCGCCGCCGCCGCCGCCGGTAGGCCTGACCGGGACCGGCTCGCCGACGCGGTCGAAGAAGAAATCGGAGGTCTCCACGAGCTCTCCCTCGACCGCGTCCTTCAGCTCGATCGTCGGGGCCATGGCTGGAGATTGGAGTTCCGGTGCGACGAAAGTGTGAGGGCTTTTTGGGCGGGAAGACAGAGAGATGATGATGATGAGTGCCCTAGAGATGAAAAGACTACGGGCTTGCAAATTACTTAAGAATAAAGCAACTATGGTGTATAACATTAAAATTCACAAACATAAATGTAAAGTACTATAGTATAGTATAGTATCCGTAAATACCGTGCTATTCCATAAAATACATATGGACAATTGAAGCGTTTGTCTTCAAACTACTATGAGATAAAAACTTTGATTTTTTTTTTTTTTACTTTGTTGTGTTAGATTAAAAGAATTCCTTAAATATAAAAGAGTTAAAAGTTAAATAGTCAATAATGGAGACAGAGGAGAAGGATGAGGGGGATGAATTATTGCCCATGTGTTATGCTATGAAGAAAGCACCATAATCTTTTAATTCCGTAAAATCGTGTTATGAATACATATGGACAATTGAAGTGTTTGTCTTCAAACTACTAGAAAAAAACTCTGATTTTTTTTTTTTTCTCTTTAATATAAAAGAGTTAAAAGTTTCAATAATGGAGAGAGAGGAGCAATTTACAATTTCATAATGTAGCGTCCGATTCTAGCAATTTACAATTCCAGGCGGCACATTCAGAGACAAATTTAGAGACAATTTGTTGTGACGGTCTAGTTGATTGTTTTGTTGATTTCTTTATAAGAAAGGAGAAATTTATACAAATAATGCTAACTACTTTTCTCAGTGTGCAATCAGATTCCAAGTATTTTGAGTCCAATGCAATCCATTCCTTCTGGCCAAGCTCAAACAATTTTGCCAATGTGGGATGTGTAGGAATTCGACGTGTTGATTTTTTGAAGTACTTTTTTTTTTCTTCCAAATTCTAAATATATCTATCCTAGCGCCCCCATCAACCACTTCTCCATAAAAGGGCATTAAAAAATGCTCCAATGAACTACATCATCAAATTTGATTAAGCAGTTGTTGAAAAATACTTAATTGCATCATATCTAAAACATTCAAGGCTTAGTTGCACTTATTCAGATGTTTAGGATTAGACTGTATACTAGGCAAAACATGTAAAAACTTTGTGCAATTTTCACTAAGAAAAACCAATTTTAGTACAGAAAGAGATATAGTTTTTAGACCCAATCGAATAAAAAAGGTTTCTAGAATCATATTGAACACTTTGAATAAAGTTTGGGGCTAAAGTATCTTTTTCCCTTACTTTTCCTATTATTATTTTTTTTTTACACAATGGCAGCAGATATAGATTTATTAAATATTTAACTCTTCACCATCTGCGCAAGAGCATACTCCAATTTCATCGGATTCGAATATTAAATCACGAACAACACATAAATTCAAAACAAATGTTTATAGCTTATTGACAAGTAATAAGAGCATGTTAGTAAATAAAGTGCACTGATTTTATTCACAATGGTTACACATAATTGCACACAAATATAAATAGTCGGGAGTAGAATCCTAATATCGAGCCAAGTACAACACAAGTGTCGGCACATCAACATTAATAAAAATAACTAATATCACTAGAAAACTCAAATTGACATATGTGTGTTCCATTTATCCAAAACTAATTTATGTATTATAAAAACTTCCAAACGAATACATATAATTACCCAAAATTAATTTTTAGGTCACAACAATTTCAAACAAGTATATTCATACCACGGTTATTCCAAATTAGGGATAATGATACAAATGATCCATCAACTTTAGTTTAATGTATAATGCGATTTATTAAATTTTTACTTTGTTCAATGTGATACATAAATTTTTTGTACCTATTCAATATAGTTTATGAATTATATAAAAATGTTCAATATAATTTTTCAATTATTTTAAGATTAGAGATAACATAGAGTGTAGGGACTAACTTTAACTGGTATGAGTTTTCTGGCGTTAGAATAAACTTTTTGATGTAATTAGTGTTTTTATGCCAAAAGTGTACTTAATTCACGTCAAATGGAACCAAATCAGCAGCTAAAATGGGGAAATTCATCCTTTATTATATAAGAAATTGTAAAATTGCCACAAATTATAGCCTTCTATTTTCCATATTGAAAAATCGAGAACTGGCTTCAAAACTGACATTTAAATCGGTTCAAATCATTTAAGAAAGAAAAAAAGAAAAAAATATCCTCTCCGCTGGTTCAGCTTTATTTCTGGAAAACGATACCCCTTACCAATAAAATTGCCCATGTGATCTTGATAGACGTGCGATGTGTCGAGAAAAGGATTGCACGGGCCGGGAACCCAACGCCGACTCTAAACTACAGAGCAAAACTACCGTTTTGAAAATTGCGACGGCTTAAAGTATGATAATGATTAAATTGCTCGATTGACCCGTCTTATAGCCTCGCAGGAAAAAAAAAATGTTATTTTGAACATAAATGATGATTCGTCTTGATTGAACAATCACAAATGAAGTTAAGTCGATTTAAATTTGATCTCTCGAGTGTCTCTATTATATATGTCGTTCATTTTCAATTTTGATGTCCCTTCTTCTTCTTCTTCTTCGCCCTTTGTTGTGCGTCAATGACATTTGAAGATGGAAATTTCTTTGAAGATTGGGGCCAAACAGTGTCTCTCTCTCTCTCTCTCTCTCTCTGGATGCCATGGCTGTCCGCAGAAGCTCGTCGCCATCGTACCCTTCTTCTTGTTCTGCTTCAGCTCTGTTTCCCTCTCGAAGCAAGAACAGAGCCACCGTCATGAAGAAACTCTGATAATGTCAAGACTCACTCTATCTCACCAACTTGATAATTTCAGACAGCACGAAGTTGACTTTCTAAATAACCGAAAGCTCACTCTTTGGATCTTGAAGAAATGAGGCCTGTTGCTGGCTGTGACGCCTAGTGCTTCTCTGGCCAATTCTCATCCTGAAATAGTTCCACATGTCCATCCCGCAATAGGCAAAAGCTTTCCTGGTGGATCACAATCATTTTCAACACTGTTTAAATCAACGTCATCTCCGTCGTCGCAGTCGCTGGCCAATTCATCTTCCATTCAGCCTTCTACGTTGCTTAATGTTCCTTCAATCAAAGGGAATTTTCATTATCTGAGGTGTCATAGGTGGATCTTGGATGACTAGCAGTAGCAGGGCAACTACAGATTATGATAAGGCACTTCCATTAGACTTCTCATTATCAACATCATCATGCTCAGTCACTTCTCCTCTTCCCCCTTCTTCCTCCCCCTACACCATTTCATCTTCTTCCGTCCAGGCTTCTAAAAATTTAGTGCCTTCGCTCGCTTCCTCCCTACCCTGAAATTATGGTTGGAAAATCAAAAGCCAGAGATACAACAGGATTTGCCCAGTGTCCGTTTCGGAGATCCTCCAGAACCCTCACCTCTTTTGGCTGAGAGTTTTACATGTTCGTCTGCCATGAAAATAGAAGCGTCAGTGTCATCTACCCCCATTGAACTTTCTTCTGGACCATTACTGGAGTTCAGGGCATAAATAAACAGATAGGTAGTCCTCAGTGAACTGAAACACCGAATGCTCCTCCAGAGCAGCCATCTGCCGGAAGCTTTTCATTTCCAACTGCATTTATAACTTCTTTGATTAAGACAATTCAAAAGACCGAAAGTCTGGATGTTGCAGCTACACAAGAGGATGAGGAGGAGGCTCCTAGGATTAATGAAAAACCTGATCTTGGTCCGGGAAGTCTCAATGCTTTTGGCCTTGGATCTACCTCCCAATTTGACCACACCCAGGGGAAGCCTGTTTGGCGCTTCTTTTGGTAGTGCATCAACAACACCAACAAGGTCTCCATTTGCTATGACAGCACCCAGTGAAGAGCTGTTTCGCGCTGCTTCTTTCACGTTCCACTCTCCACAATCTTCACAGCCATCAGGATTCAGGACCACCAAATGGGAGTGCATTCTCTGGAGGCTATGGTACTCCAACAAATGCTCGAGTTCGCACACAGAGTGGATTTGGTCAGCCATCCCAGATTGGACCTGGTCAACCCGCTCTTGGATCGCTTCTTGGCACTTTTGGACAGTCAAGACAGATTGGCTCAGGTGGAGGTGCTGGCTTCACATCTTCTAGCAGTTGTGGTGGGAGTTTTCTCAGTCCTAGTTCAAATGGTGGTTTTTCTTCCACCGGCACCGCAGGTGGATTTGCAGGGGTTGGTTCAACAGGTGGTGGATTTGCTATGCTGGTATCTTCTGGCGGTGCGGCCTGAGGCGGAGGTGGATTGGGAGGATTCGCTGCAGCTGCCTTATCAAGTGCTGGATTTGCACGAGCGGTCTGTCTCTCTGGTCTGGGTCTGTTGCCCCCTAAATTGACCATATTTATATTTTCATTTACTTTTTCTTTAACGTGATGACTGATTTTTTTTAAATTAAAAAAAAAAAGATGTTGTTTGGAGAGCACATCGGCAAAAAAAAAAAAAAATCGAACAGATTGAAAAAGTACAGGGATCAGCCGTGCCATTGTTCAATTTTTTTTTCTTTACTGATACGTAAATAAAGATACGTGCATCTTATAAATTCCTCCACTAGTCAAACCGATTTCCATGGACTTTGAGAAAATATGTGCATCAATTGTATCATTATAAAAGGAAATAACAGCATAGTCCTCTTAGCAATGTTCAATGATATTTATATAATGAATGGGTCAAAAACGTTTCACTGCTTTTAAGAATTACATGAATCTTATTAAAAAGTAAATGTTAATACCATCAAAAACCCTACATTATATTCATCAAAATTGTGTCCTCTGTGATGCTAACATCTTAAAAATTTTGTGCCACAATATCTCCTACATTTACTCTAATGTGACAAAAATATCATACATCACTATTGCATCCAAGATACCTATTGAAAATACAATGTGGTGACTTGTGTGGACATCTGTAGGTGAATGGAGCTAACGTGGATCTGACATGACTTTAGTTAGGTCCACAATGACGTTGATTCATATAGAATTATCATTATATGCGATTAGCAGATCGCTTGTTAAAGTCGAGAAGAAAATTGTAAGGTGATTAGTATTAGGGTTATTAGTGACAACAGTCCAATGCACATGACGACACAAGCTTGTTGACTTGAGGCAGAAGAGATGAATGTCCGCAGTCAATTTCTAGCATAGTCATTTTAGCAGATTGCTTGTTAAAGTCGAGTAGAAAATTTTAAGGCGATTAGTATTGGCTCTATTGGGATTATTAGTGACAACAGTCCAATGCACATGACAACATAAGCTTGTTGACTCGAGGCAGAAGAGATGAATGTCCTCCCTAAAGATTGCCAGAGTAGGTTGATGTGATTTTCTTTGAGCAATGTGTTCCAACATGGAAAGGGAGGTGGGGGATTAAATCCCCACCTTCTTGGGAGTTGAGGTGGAGGATGATGTAGTTTCAAATGTGGGTTTCGATTCTTATACCCTATAAGAGGCAAAGCAAAAGTCTAAGAGCAAAAATTAGTGTAGGAGTAAAAGATGACCAACAAAAAAAAAAAAGAGTAAAATTATCATTATTGGTTGTCAAGGCATCGTGTAAATTAGGACAACAGACGAATCGCTATCCATAGCAGAGGAAGAGCTGGAAACACGAGACCAACAAAGTCATCAATGAATCTGATAAACACGTTTTGGAATATTGATGTCACATTCCATATTAAATCCACCCATATTAAGATCACTCATTAATGACAGATCAAGTTTGATAAATTTGCCCTTGAAAACAAGAAGTTTTCTAGCCCTAGGGATCACATCAACTAGAATTTGTAAGCTGCTTTATGAGCCTCTGGATAATTGAGCGTTCGTGATCATGCTTCTTGATTATCAAAGAAATTTTTTTACTTTAAATCGTCTAATTAGGAGAGAACCACTAAATCTCACCTATTAAGTTGATAGAATGTGCTGTTCTCAAGGTATCACGACCAGCGCCTTCGAGTCTATTTTCCAATGCCGATTCCAAGGGTCGGTTTCCAGGTTCAGCTTTATCTAGGAAGGTGTCGGCTGATCCTCCACGCAGAATAAACGGCAATGTAAGGCCTCCAAAAGTGGACATCCCGATGTATACGTTTCTCCAAATTGGATATACACAAGTTCCCACATCGGCGTGTTTAAGTCACTCTCAAATTTTATATTATATTTTCCTGAAATAATTATAGATTCTAAAAAATCTTGTTTGTCCTTTTATCTGAGCAATTGCCTTCCCAAACGGCAACCTAAGAAAATTCCCGATTACGAATTCAATGCGGTCGATGCATTATATAAAAAGAAAAAAATAAATGGGGAAAATGATTATTGATAATTTTGAAATTTGTTGTGACAAAATAATTTTTACACGACGGTTCGCATCGCCTGCGTCAAACCAATTATGGTTTTTCATTTATTCGATATGTTGATATCTTGTGCTCGGTTGAAGTTTTGTAGTTATCTCGCGTTAAACTCTAGATGACAAATTTTAGATTTTTGATGTGATTTCTCAATTTCTATCTCATAAATTGAGAAGTTAAAAATTTTAGGTTTTGATTTATTCTCTCCTTATTTCTAAAATAAAAATTTTTCTTTATAAAATATTGACTTCAGAGAAATAAAAAAATAAAAATTAGACCGTTGAGAATCTTCCACAAATCCATGCGGTGGTTGTCGTTGGCTAATTTTCTATTCACTTTAGAATGGTGACGCGAGAGATATCTACGTACATTATAAAACATTATCTACTAAAAGATAAAGGAAATTAAAAGTAATTGCATAATCTTCCGCATAAAAGTGACCTGGGAATATTCAAGTACAATTTCTACGTATTTCATCCATTTATTTAAAAGGTTTTTGGTGATTTACTTTTATGTCATTATTTTATCGACAAAAATCATTATGAATTTCATATCTACACATACTATGTATGTTTCTATCTAGCCACGCATTGATATTAATATTACATTTAAATTGCACCACAAAATCAAGGAGACCCAAAGTAAGCACTTCATAAACTGTCAATATATGACTTTCAAAACAACCAACGTATTGTTCAGAAATTTTGTGCATCATGCATACCAAATTACTAAACAAAGGTAGACTAGCATAAACAGTGCAAGAGAGTCCAAAAAAATTGGTAGCGGCTGTTTTTGGGTAGAATGAAAATTAATTTCTTATTAGGATTATGGGGCCGCTAATCCCAGTTCTTTTAAAATTATTTAATTTCTTTCATTTAGGATTATCAGTGGAGTTAAGTATCACATCCTCTTCCACTCATTCCTGTATATCGGTGAAAAAAAAAATCCCTGGATATCGGCCAGTATGATCCCTATACTATTTCTTTTTCAAGTTATATGTGGACCAACACAGTAGCGCCACGTATGCACCGACTAGGCAATGATATTGGAAAATAAAAGAAAAAATCTCAATTTTTGAACAAAAATACCGTTTGGTAAACTTGTTCCGGGAATAAAAAATAAACAGAAACATGTTTGGTAAATTTGGATAATTTTTTATTTCTTTTATTTTTTATTTTTTCTTATTTTTCCTTTTTTTCTTTTTTCTTTTTCAATTTTTTTTTCTTCTTTTGGCCGGTCGCCGGCCAAGGCCTTGGCCGGCGACCGGCCCGGCGAGGGTCGAGCTCGCCCGGGCGGGCGAGGCGCGGCCTCGCTGAGCCACCGCCAGGCGAGGCCGAGGCTCGCTGGCCGCTGGGCGAGCTCGGCCTCGCCGGCTTGGGCGAGCTCGAGGCCGGATCTGGGCGAGATCGAGCTCGCCCAGGCCGGCGCGAGGTCGGATCTGGGCGAGATCGAGCTCGCCCAGGCCGGCGCGAGGTCGGCCTCGCCGGATCTGGGCGAGATCGAGCTCGCCCAGGCCGGCGCGAGGTCGGCCTCGCCATGGCTGGGCGAGCTCGAGCTCGCCCAGCCATAGCGAGGCCGACCCTCGCCCAGCTACGGCGAGCCTCGGCCTCGCCGGGGGACGGCGAGCGTCGCCCTCGCCGGGGGCCGGCGAGCCTCGCCGTGGCTGGGCGAGGCCGCCGGCCCTCGTCGGCCGGTCGCCGGCCGTGGCCGAGGCCGGCAACCGGCCTTGGCCATGAAAGAAGAACAAGAAAATAAAAGAAAAAAGAAAAAAAAAAAGTGTTTCTGATTTGTGTTTCAGAAACAAGAAACAAGTTTTTTTTGTTTCTTGTTTCTATTTCTTTTTTGTTCCTGGGAACAAAAGAATAAAAAAGGAACAGAAACGCACACAAACGCGTTTCTGTTCCTTTTTTGTTCCCAGGAACAAAAAAATAGAAATTTTTGTTCCTGGGAATAGAAATAGGGTGCAGCCATGCAGGGCCTAAGAATCAGACAGAGAGAAGAATGAGGGGAAATGGCGGCGGCTCATAAAAGCAACAGTCACCGACCAAAAAATTAAACAAATAAAAGCAACAGTCAGGGGATTCTTGTGAGAGAATCTTTTTAACTGCTGTCTTTGCTGGCTCATAAGTTGCCCAGCTCTGTATAGACATAATGATAGTCAAAGATTTTTGGGGCTATTTTTAACCATGAGTACCATGTGAGAAGCAAGGGTCAGATGATCTTTCAGTTCAGAGACTAGACATGTGGGGATCCATCTGAATGCCCCAATTTTCATCTAAAACTTATGATTACTGCACATTTGACTACTCTCCTTGAGAAGACATGACTCAATTTCGACCAACTTCTTCAAGGAACTGGTATTTTTATGTCTCATGCAATTTTCTGGTTGCATTACTTCTAATATTCCCTTTCTCAAGCACCATTTTTGTAGCTTGGCATGCTTACTTCCATTTAACCAGCACGTTATGCACTTCTTTCTTTCTGAACTATAGAGTACTCATCAACTTGTTACTCTCCAGAATATGTTTGGTTTCATGATATTTCAACAATTTCAAAGGAAAGGTCCATGTTCCTCAGTACTCAAAAGTTCCAAAATTGCTGCAGTTTATTTTCTCCTTCATATGCATTTTGTTAGTTCTAACCTAATTTTGCATCAAACAGGAGACAAGACTACACCGCACGACATGATGTGCTCAGGAAGAAGTGCTTTGGCAGACAGCTACTGCTGCTGGCCATAAGACTACACAACACGTTGCTTGAGTTATAACTAATCAGCCACTCGATCAACTTACAGACCATCCCATGAAAGAGGCAGTTCTTCTAGTGGACATTTACCTTCCACAGCATGCATTGGCTATTAGAACCAAAGCAAAAAGTTCAAATATACGAACATGCATGTAACTCGTGTTAATTTGCAAATTAGGCTATTTCCATGATTTCAACAACAATAGAAGTGTAAACATGAGACAATTAGACCATAATAAGGGATTTGCACCTGACACAAGTGATAAAACATCAGGGCATTAAATAGCCCCGAATCAAAAGAAAAACAAAATTGAAATGGTCTAAAAATTTATAATTCTCAAAAGGCTAAAGGATGCAAGCAATCAAAGTCTCAAGGACAAAAGAAGAATAAAGAATTACACAGCAGAAATGTAGAGAAAGTAAAAATTAGAACATTACCATCGTTTCAAATAGCTAAAGAACAGATGTGGCCGGCATCCTACGGGCATAATATCTTCAACAATTCCTGTGAAACATCACAAAAGGACTGCAGTATTTCCTCAGAAGAAGCCTACGGTCATAAATTTTACCGATATGAGTAATTAAATTATCATATTGCTACAATCAAAGCGGACAAAGATGGTTTGTAAATTTAAATTCTTGGACATAGTCCTGAATACGTCATTCAACGGGATCAGCATCCCCATATTCAAATATGTTGCTATACATATAACAAACGGTAAGCCGCCATTTGCACGTCAGCACAGGAAAATGGAAAACCACTGAGAGATAGGAATATGCCCTCCCCTTCACATCCTAGTTGCAACGTCTAGCGGCCATGGACTCTTCTAGATATCTATAAAAACTTTGTATAGCCATGACAGCAAGTGCACCAAAAACTTCGCTTCTGTCTGACATCTCGGGACAGTACAAAATTCAACTAGAACACAAATCTTAAGACTGGCACAAGAAAAGAATAAAAACGTCACAGAATTCCACAGGGAACTTTTTAACTATGAGAGGAATTTGGAAATCATCGTAGCAAGAATTTACAATACAAGACGGTGGTTGAGGGTCCATAGCAGATCACTGCAACCACATCTAGTAAGTAGAGTATAAAACTACTTCAGCTCCGAGCCAATCACCATAAAATCTTAAAATCAAGTTCAGAAAAATCACTCATTAATTGTTCTTCGAGTATACAAGAGTTTGCCATTTTTCTAGTTACTAAGGGAGGTTGCTTATGAACCTCTCTTGCTTCTTGATGATGATGATGATGATGATGATGATGATGATGATAACGTGTCAAATGTTTTTAAGAAAAACAATTGATGGTAAATAAATGTGTCAAGATTTGTTTCACCCACATGAAAAATCTTGCCGTCTCTGGTCCTGATTACTTGCCAAAGATAACTTTCCTCCATGCAAGTTGAAAGCATCCTAGAATGATGCAACCAGGAAGAACCCACTCGAGAGAATCCACCGACAATATAATACAAAAGCTGAATTTGACCAAAGGAAAGTGGTAAATTCGAATTAATTAGTCATTAAGGTAATCAGAAATTAACCTTCTGAAAGGCCAGTCATGTTGACAAGTCTCAACACAGGTCAAAGTTACAATGCTTTCTAAAGTAACCCAAAAAGAAATACTGCAAGTGAAATAATGACCCGATGCACCCTACCGTTATTTTTTTATTTGGTTTCTTTTATAAGTGAGGAAAACCAAATTCATATTCTCATGGATCTTTGCATTTGAAAAAGGCCATTACTTCAAGCATATTTTTGACGGCTAGGATTTTCTCTAAGAGATGGAACCGCCAGAACAAAAGAGATTCTACACGAACCCATGAAACAATGTCAAAATTTGCTTTCTTAGGAATTTGGTAAGAGATTAACCAAGAAAAAATACAGATAATCTCTGTATCATGAAAAACACTAATAACCCTCAAAGCTGGCCTACTTGGGCGCTGAGATGTAATTTTAAATTGATCTAATTAAGATAGCTGATTCATTTTTTGTAAAGGGGGAATTTTTTTATGCTGCAGTCGTGTAGATTGCCTAATGCTTCTGCTGGTTTTATTTATTTATGTTTATGGGCCTTAAAGGGCCCGTCCGCCCATGTTGGGCCTAAAAGCCTGGCTTGCAAGATAAGGGCCCACAGAGGAACAATTGCGTCTTTTGGGATATGTATTATGTTGGGGGTTGCGTCCTATGGATGAGATGCTTTAAGGGAAAGAAACAAAAAGGGAACATACCTTTTGGGATGTACGTACGTTCTCAAGGAAACAGTTCTCTCCCTCTCCCAATAACAACGTAAGTTTTCTCCCCCTTACAAAAACAGTACGCTCCTCGGTAGAATGGGATCAGGATTCTTCCTCAAACTTCAACGTTTGTGTTTAATCTGTGGATAATAAGGTACGCTCGAATCCGTGGTGTGTCTTTGATCGGTGAAACATGTTTGTTCTTGAGCTCGTCTTCCGCAATCGTTTTAGGAGTTCGATTTAGTGTCGAATCCATTTTAGGGAATCAGTTATTCCCGATAGCTTCAAAAACACAACAATTGCTTGCACTCATCCATTTACAATAGAGATCCCTGTGTCTTCTAAAAGTTTCAATGTTCCATCCCACCCTGTCCCTTAATTTCATTACAGACTAAAGAACTGCTGTCCTTGCAATCATATCTTCTGCTTTTCCCTCATTCTAAGGGCACCGAGAAATAACATCTACAAAATACGGGAAGGGCCTTGCTGATAGAAAAATGATGGTAGAAGTAATTCCACCTGCCGTGTTTACCTGGTTATGAAACCCTGAGTGACAATGATCTCATCTGCAGATGATGGCATCACATTATTTAAAGAAAATATGCCAAACAATCTGTGAAGACAATATGGGAACATCTTCATTCAAATTTCACTGTCCGGAATCATCACACATGGAACAGACAACCTGGGTACAACTTCTCAGAAAAAGAATGTGACAAATAACTCCTTTTGGACCTTTTTCTAGTTTGGTCTAGTATACGATAAGGACCTAAAAGATTAAATTTAATCCTTAACAAGACTTCAAGTGTGAACAGAGTTCATATTTGAAAATAAACAACCCTTGAATGTGCAAATGCAGACCAAAATTTTTCTGAAGGACCACATTAACAATTCTGAATGATCTCCCATAACCAGACAATGTAAATGAAGACAGCATGCTAAGAGAAAGCTAAGTCCAAGCTTCACATAACTCTTTTGCCACATTAAATGGTGGAACTTTAGAACTTTCATTGAGGATCAAAAGATTCAATAGCATTGGCAATATGTATAGTTTAGTTCACCAATGGTTTTTTTTTTTTTTTTAAATGAGGAATGAAAAATTACACCAACAGTCCTAAATATTTTGCTCAATGTGCAATCGGATCCTTATTATTTAAAAATGTGCGATCAAATCCTAGCCCTTTTTATTCCGGTGCAATTAAGTTATTTTGGGCCTTGCTCAAACGATTTTGCTAATGTGGCATGTGCAGAGATTTGGAGTGTTGACATTTAAAATATTTTTCTAAGTTCTGAATTTTTGCGACGTGGCTACCCATCGATGTTATGTCAGCATTGCTTCCGTATAAGAGCATTAAAAAAACGCTACATCAGATCCTAGCAAACCATGTTGACAAATTTGGCTAAGCGGTTGTTTGTGAAGACTCGATTGCATTGAATTTAAAACATTTTGGACTCGATTGCAAGTGTTCAAATATTTAGGATTTAATTGCACATTGAATAAAACATTTAGGACCGTTGTGCAATTTCCCCAAAGCAAAAACAATTTTAATACCAAAAAGATATAATTTTAGGACCCAATCAAATTATAAAAGAATTTAATAAAAGCAATTTTGGCCAATTAATTTTGGTAATTAAGTTTTAAATATTTAAACGATTATCAATATAGTCCATCCGATTAATTTTGATTGGCAATCACTAACATGCACATTAATTATCTTACATGGCACGGACAACGTCGACGTGGATAATTTTTAAAATTTTTAAAATTTTTATTTTTTCTTTTCTTTCCTCTCGCTCTATTTTATTTCCCAATTGTGGGTTGACTGCCCTAACTATCGTCAGCCCAAAGTTGTAAGAAAAAAAAAACAAAGAAATTTGAGAAAAAAATAAAATTATAAAATTTATTCATATCAACATTAATCGTGCCATATAATAATACCCCGCATCAATTTTAGTGATTTTTTTAAAATTGACCGGATTGACTATATCGACAAATCATTAAAAAGTTTATAACTTAATTAATTCAATCGAAAAGTTTATGACTAAATTGAAATAAGTGCAATAGATTTATAACTTTTTTAATACTTTTTCTCAAATAAAGTGCATTGACGTTACTGTTAATAGCTTACACATGATCTCACCCATATAAACGTACACGATCGGGTTAAATCCTAACATCAAGCCACAGAGGGCACAAGGGCACACACGTTGGCACATCGGCATTCGTAATAATCACACTAATTAGAGCAATATGCTTAATGTAATAATTATCGTTAATTTTGCCGAAAAGCCTTCTTAGTTCATGTCAAGTCGAACCCAAATCGGCATCCCAAAGAGGAAACTCATCCATTATCTAACTTGAAAAAATTTCGAATTTCTCACAAAAAATGCCAGCCTTTTTTTCCCCTCGTCCAAAATAAAATCGAGCACTGGCTTCTAAAATTCACATTTAAATCGATTCAAACCAATTTTTTTTTTCAAAAAAAAAAGAAAAAACCCTTTCCTTCTGTCTATCTTGATTTCTGGAAAAAAAGAAAAGAAAAGAAAATCTGATAATGTGCAAAATCTTATAACTGATAACAATCGGACATTTCAGGAAATATTTCGAAAAACTCCAATTCGAGTTAGGAAAGTTCAAAATCTTTCCGGCCAACTTATAAATCATGTCATGCACATCTCTTCAGAAGCTCCGCATGGAGAGAAGATAGCTGCCATGGAGAGAAGAAGCCAAAACGGAGATCCTGCTGTCCGGGAAGAAGCCGGAGAAGACCTCCGGGCATCGCTGTTCCTTTCCATAATGAAGCACACCGGGGACGGCGCCGGGGACGCTCAAGCGAGCACCTCGCGCCAGCCGCCGCGCAGGTCCAACCCTCCAGTCGTCCAGCGCGTGAACGCACTGATCGACTCAATCGACCAGTGCCATGGGCCGTTTGAGAAGCCGGTCACGGCGAGCGACCTCAAGGAGCAGCAGAACCGGCTCATCCTGCGTAAGGGAGACGTCCGGGATTTCGTGCTCCCGCTGCTAAGGGAGGAGGACAACCCCACGGAGGGCGTGGCGGCGACGGTGTTTAACAATGAGGGAGAGGCGTTCCCGATGCGGTTCACACTCTGGTCCCGCAAGGTGTACGTTCTCATGAGCAGCTGGAAGAGATTCGTCGAAGCCAATCACCTGGAGGAGTCGGATATCCTCAGGATATGGGCGTTCCGCGACGTCCGGACCGAAGGGTTGTGCTTCCTGATCCATGTTCGGAGATCAAAAGCGGCCGGGCAGAGCTGGACAGAGAAGGGGACTCGAAGCGAAGGACGGAAGCGCGTCACGTCGAAGCCCCGGAAGGCGCTTCAATCCGGCTAGGTAGAGTTATTGGTTTTCGCCGGCTTCGCTGCATTTGCCTTCTGCCGCTCCCATTCCGGCTTCGATTGAGTTTTGGCACCTATTCGGGTGCTTATAGTGTTTTTGGTACATTCATTGTCTGTCATTGTGAAATTTTTTGAGACCATTGTCAAGTGTTCTTATACTTAAACTTTTGAATGAAAAATTCGAATTTAGGATCTCATGAGACAGCTGCCAACTAATTTTTACGCCAAGATCATCCTAAATATTCGATTTGTGTGAACGAAAAAGAACGTGAGTTTCTTGTTGAGTATCTCCTGCATCATGAAAAACAATAGCAATATCAGCTAGCTACCTATATTATCAGTCTATCACAAACATAGTTAATCTAGGATGAGGTTTCGATGGGAAAAGTGTCAAGAAAGTCTTAAACCTTTTATTGGTGCCAATTTAGTACTAAACCTTTTGATTTGGTGCCAATTTAGTTATAAACATTTTGACTTGGTGTTAATTCAGTCATTCCAACTAATTTTGGCTAGATTTTGCTAACGTGGGCACCGTTCGGTTGATGTGGCACGTCAACACTGACGTGGACAACTTATAATAATATTTTAATATTTTTTAAAATTTTTATTTTTTTATTTTTCCTTTTCTTTTCTTTTTTCCTTCTCCTCCTCCTTCCTCTAGCCCCGAAAGGTGCTTTAATCAGGCTAGGAAGGGTTATTGGTTTCCATCGGCTTCGCCGCATTTGTCTTCAGCCACCTCCTTTCTGGCTTCGATTGAGTTTTGGCACCTATGCTGGTGCTTACAGTATTTTCTGTACATTCATTGTCTGTCATTGTGAAACTTTTTGAGAACATTGTCAAGTGTTCTTATACTTATGAATGAAAATTTCGAATTTAGGATCTCGTGAAACAACTGCCAACTAATTTCTACTCTAGGATTATCTTAAATATTCGATGTGTTAACAAAAAGAATGCCAGTTTCTCGTTGAGTATCTCCTACATCGTGAAAAACAATAGCAATATCAGCTAGCTACCTTTACAATCAGTCTATCACAAACATAGTGATCTAGGATGAGGTTTTGACAGAAAAAAGTGTTAAAAAGTTCTTAACCTTTTTTTGATGCAAAATTAGTCTTAAACCTTTTGATTTGATGTCAATTTAGTTATAAACCTTTTGACTAGGTATCAATTCAGTCATTTTAGTTAATTTTGGCTAGATTTTGCTGACGTGGACATCGTTTGGTTGACGTGGCACAACAATGCTAATGTGGACAACTTTTAATAATATTTTAATATATTTAAAAAAAATTTATTGTTAATTTTTTTTTTTTTTTTTCCTTCTTGTCCTCCTTCTTCCAGCCGGTTGCCATCAACGATCAACTAGAGGCAACAATCGGCGAGGTCGAGGTTGACATTGTCGGCCTCTGGTGAGCCTCATCAGCCTCTTGTGAGCCTCGTCAGCCTCTTGCAAGCCTTGTTGACAACTGCAAGGCTCACGTTTATGCTGGGCAAGTAGGGTTCCAGCCTAGTCAACCTCTTGCAAGCCTTGTCGACAACTGCAAGGCTCACGTTTATGCTGGGTGAGTAGAGTTCGAGCCTTGGCAGCCTATGGCAAGTCTGATCGAGGCCGCCCAAGCTACAAGGGCTCAACCTCACCAGCCTCTAGTGAGTTTGGCTGGAGGCCAACCAGGTTGCAAGGGCGGTCTTGTGTTAGGCTGGTGAGGCTCGCCCTAGTTGGCAATGGGCATAGCCCAACCTCACTAGATCTAGTGTGGTTGAGCTCTCATAAGCACAACCTTGTGGCCTCTAGCGAGGGCTCAAGCCTCACCAATGGTCGGCGAGGCCTTGGCAAGGTTGAGCCTCGCCTCTTGCTAGAGGTCGACTAGTTGGAGGAAGGAGAAGGAGAAGGAAAAAATAAAAAGAAAAGGAAAAAGGAAAAAGGAAAGAAAAGAAAAATAAAAAAATTGAAAAAATATTACAATATTGTTAAAAGTTGTTTACATAAGCAAATATGCCATGTCGGTCGACCAACGTCTATGTCAGTAAAATCCTAATAAAATTAATTAGAAGGATTAAATTGGCACCAAATCATAAGGTTTATGACTTTTTTTTGACACTTTTCCCGATTTTCAACAAAGGTGGCAATACTAGACATGATTTGCTTGCGCAAGTTGAATAAGAGAGGTGAAATGCAAATTATAGAAAAGAAAATCCAAATATGACACAATGCGCCCTCCTCTATATGTATTTACGAAACGGCGTGAATTAACACGTTTTCATCATAATTCGATTATTTCACATATAAAATCATGTTTGAGATGTTTTATGAGTATCACTAGTATCCTCTCTCTGTCTTTGGTCTAAAAAGTTATGCTTTTGTGAAAAAAAGAAGAAGTGTTTTTGGAGGATATGTACCTTATAAATTAATCTAATTGGGCGTTCAAGCTCAAAGAATGATCAAGAGTTTTGGGTGAAAAGCAGATATGTCTCGAATTTAAACTTGCAAAGACATCCCGATCCAAGCGAACTTCCTAATTTTAGTAGGTTTACTTGTTTGAACGATTTTTTTAGCTCGAGTAGGTTTTCTAAAAAGGATCCTTAGTATTTGGATTTTGTCACGAAGTGAGAAATTATGAGATAAATACTTGTGTAGTTTTGCTTTAGACATAATTTAGTTAGGGAAATCCTTAAACGATTTAGCATCGTAGTACTACCAACTCTCGAGACTTTGTAGTGAAGATTTCTTAGCGGAATTCTCTTCGTTTTGGTAAATTCTTCTGTTGGTATTCTAACACTTTCTCAAAAGTGTAGCTTAAGCCGTGAAAAAGGTTTGAACTTAAAACTTATGCAAGGAAAAGTTACGTAAGAAAACTGCCAACTATCCTAAAACCTTAAGCCGATGCGTGATTTTGTGTTTAAAAATACTAACAAGTCTCTAACATTATTCTAGCGCAGCACGTAAATTAACAAAAACCATATATTATGCTTGTGAAGTTTTAATTTTATACTAATCAGTTATTCTGTACTTTGAGAGTTAATTTTATTTTTACCTTTTAGTACTAATGGTATGTTATGATAATAGTGCGCTTATATTAAATATTTTACGCTCCAATTTAATTATATTTTAATACGATAATCCGCAAAAAGAAAACGTCTAGTCTTATGTAGTTATAAAATTCTTAATAAAGCTTCTAAAGATATTAAAATTATTTTTTGAAAGAAAGAAAGGTAAGAAAAAGGGATCGGCCAATAAAAAGAAGTAAAATAACCAAAGATGATAGTGTACGGTGAAGTGTAATTTGAAAGTGCACTTTGATTTCAAATGCTGTTTGGAAAAAAAAAAAATTAAACGTTCCGTTTTTTATTTTTATTTTTAAATTCGAACCTTCGCCAGCGAAGCTCAGGCCAGCAGTGGTCAAATCTGGCCTCGTCGGGAACATATAACTTTTCTGAAATTTTGAAAGTTTAATGAGAGCAAAATTGAAAAAAGAAAAATACATTAGCACTCGTTGTCGATAGTTCAAAACTTCACTCGCGCGTCCTTTGTCTCCTCGGACTAAGCTAAACGCAACCTCCATATTCTACCATCCCTCCCTCATTTCTCGATTGAGCCCAACTGTAACTTCATCTCCGGTCAAGCCCCGAGAAGGGCGGAGACGACGGTTTCAAGCTCTACGACCCCAGACTGCCTCCCGCTCTCGGCCGCTAGCCGTCTCCGACTGGTTCCAGCTCGTCTTCATGGCCCCAGTCCTCCTGTGATTTGTAGACCTTCTCGATACGTTTTCAACCGGTCGCCTGTGGCAATGTCGGTGCTGATCTTGTTTCCATGGGTTGGATCTCGTGTTGCCGGAGACCAAGGGACGTGATGGAGTCGGCCAAGAAGATGGGGAAACGGATGGTGCTCTTGATTCTTCGGTGTACCTGTGGTGACATAGTTCACTAGAGGTGATGAAATGAGTATTGGACTCATATATGACCCATTTAAATCATAAATGAATCATGTATGAATCTTTATTTTTTAAAAGTTAGTTAAATAGGTTCAAAAATTGAAAGTTTAAGATAAATGGATCTTAAATGAGTTGAACTTAGAACTCATTTTCAACTAAAGCGTCACAATCTCTCTCTTCTCTCTTTAACTTTATATATATATATATATAAATTGAAACTATAATTATTTTTTTTATATTTCAATTTTCTTTTTTTTTTCCCTCCTTTCTTCTTCCTCCTTCCTTAGCTGGTAGCCGGCGTGGTGATGGCCGGCGACTAGCCAAGTGAGGCTCAAGCTCACGGGCATTGGGTAAGCTTGAGCTCATCAGATCTGACAAGGCTCGAGTTTGGCCAATCCAATGAGACTCAAGCTCTTCATTGTTGGATGAGCTCAAGTTCGCTGATCTTGCGAGTTGGAGGTCTCACCAATGTTTGGTGAGGCTAGAGATTCGCCAATTTGGTGGGTCTCGAGCTCGTCGACATCGGGCGAGTTGGAGGCTCACTTGTGGCCGGTCGTCAACCATTGTCATGGTCGGTGATCGGCTGAAGAAGAAGAAAAAGAAAAATTATATTCTTAAAAAAATTATAATTCGATTAAAAAAATAAAATCAATTTTAAAACTAGTTATCTTTAAAAAAATTAAAAAAATTATCCATTAAATTTGTATTGCATAAAAGTATTTTAGCAATACCATTTTAAAAAAATCATAAGAAATAAGCTCTCTTAGGTTTATTTAAATGAGTCGGGTATAGGTTAAAAATTTTATACTACGATAAATGGGTCGTAGATAGGTTAAATGATTTATTTGGGTTAGATCACTTATGACCTGACTCGAACCTAACCCGATTCACCCGTTTAACAGGTTTACAGGTTGCTTGCTCTCGCTTTCTCCTGATTTTTTTATCCTTACAGCTTCAGTTGGGGGAATTAGTTCAGTGTCCCTTTTGTAAGATCATGCTACATTTTTGTCTGAGAACGAGGGTAAGGTTGCTGCTGCCCGCCGAAGTCGATCTCGGAGGAGGCCATGCCGAGGAGAGCGAATGGGGCGGCGCATCCTCAGTTGCAGTTGACCAGAACGGGGGGTTGACGAGGATGTTTCAAAATTCGGGATGGGGATGATGATGACTGGCGGAAGAGGGAGAAATTCGAGAGAGGTGGCAGGAGTTGCGCTCGCCGGAACCGGCGCACGACATGATTATTGTCCGGCCAAAGTCGATCTCGGAGGAGGCCATGCCGAGGAGAGCGAATGGGTTTGCAGTTGACCAGAACGTGAGGTTGATGACGATGTTTCAAAATTCGGGATGGGGATGATGATGACTGGCGGAAGAGGGAGAAATTCGAGAGAGGTGGCAGGAGTTGCGCTCGCCGGAGCCGGCGCACGACATGGTTATTGTCCGGCCAAGGTGTTATATAGGTGATCCTCGACCGTTCGGTTGTTTTTAGCGGTCCTGCATATAGCTGATGATGAGGTTTTCTCCGATGAAATAACATTTTCTTAGATGTATTTCAACTTGGTTGTTTGTTCAAACGATTCCCCTTGAAAACCGGTGATGTCCACCTTTTTTTTCCTTAGTGGAACTGTAATTTTCTTAAATTTGATGTCATCAACCAACCTTCCATTAGTCATATTGAACGGAGTCTCAAACTAATTTGTGAAGAATATGGCGATTGCAACATGATCAAATGTTTTCAAATTATTTGCAGAGATTTTTCCCATCAAACCTGGATTAGTTAAGAGCTTGATTGAAAAACGAGAAAGTGGGCATACTAGGTCTCGAGGACCTCTTTTGTTGTTGCTAAAAGTAGATTTTTGAAGGGCATAAACATCAATAAATAGAATATTTAAAGGAAAAGAATTTCACAAAAGAAAAACTAAATTGAATTACAACATATGAATTCTACATACTGGACGCGTCACGCAACACATAGTAGATATGACGTGTCACAGTCTACATAAAAGCGTGACGAGTGTCCATGGGACAATTGGGACATTTTAGGGTCGTTTAGGATATTTTGGCAATTTTTTTCTATTTTTAATGGCTTTTTGAATTATTGTACATAGTTTGAGATTTTAAATTCGTTTTAAGCGCTTATAATTCATTTAATTGCATGCAGGCCTCATAAGCACATTTAAGATTAGGTTAGAGGTGGGCATCGATTACTTTAGTAGGTAGGATTCGAGCTATTTGATCCACGAATGATCACATTATAAGGATTAGTTCCATGTTATTGAGAAATACCTCAAGTAATTTGTCC
Source organism: Eucalyptus victrix (assembly GCA_016097545.1). Lineage (NCBI taxonomy): Eukaryota > Viridiplantae > Streptophyta > Magnoliopsida > Myrtales > Myrtaceae > Eucalyptus > Eucalyptus victrix. The sequence continues at coordinate 16,376,491 of CM027844.1, forward strand.
TTTAATTTTCATGGAAATTAAAATGAACCAACGACATCAAAAGTACGACCCTATTTAAATTTACATTATAGTATCATCTTATATAATAATTCGTACTACGCCCAAAGTAAGCTCAAAAACATTGTTTAGCTCAAACTTTTGCTTAAGATTTGATTGCGTTTTTTGAAAGTTTAAAGCTCAATTATACTTTATATATATGGGGATGAGGGATTTCAATTATGCCCATATTGTCAAAGGATAAGTATGTCGGAAATTTTGGGCGCGCATGTTTTTATTTGTTTTTTTGTTCCCGGGAACATAAAAAAAAAAAAGTGTTTGTTCCGGAGAACAATTTTTGAATAAAAAAACGCGTTTGGTAAACTTGTTCCGGAAATAAAAAATGAACAGAAATATGTTTGGTAAGTTTTATTCTTTTTTTGTTTCTTTTAATTTTTTAATATTTTTATTTTATTTTTCATTTTTTCTTTTCTTTTCTATTTTTTCTTTTTTCGGCCGGTTGCCGGCCGAGGCTGAGCCTCGCCGTGGTTGGGCGAGGCTCGGCCTTGCCTTGGCTGGGTGAGCTCGGTCTCGCCGGCGCGGGCGAGGCTTCGGCGAGGTCGCTGACCCTCGACGGCGTCGCCGGCTCTCGACGGCCGGTCGCCGGCCATGGCCGAGGCCGGCGACCGGCGAAAGAAAAAAGAAGAAAAAAAGAAGAAGAAAAGAAGAAGAGAAGAAGAAGAGAGAGAAGAAGAAACGTTTCTTCAAAATTGTTTATGGAACAAGAAGTAAGTTTTTTTTGTTTCTTTTTTTTGTTCTTTTTGTGTTCGGGAACAAAAAGAAAAAAAAAAAAACGCAACTGTTCTTTTTTTGTTCTCGGGAACAAAAAAACAAAAAAGGGTTCCATGAACGCTTTTTAGGAATAAAAACATGCAGGCCCTTTAAAACCTATTGTGAAAGTATAATTGAGCTTTAAACTTTCAAAAAACGCAATCAAATCCTAAAACTCGTCCAATTTGAGTAATTAGGTCATTCTGTTAATGTCAGTTTGGTTGACGAAAGATAGGGCTGTGGCATTTTTAATAATTTTCTCTTTTTTACGTGGCAATCGCTTTAACTAGTATAAGGCCAAAACAACATTGTTGTGGTCCAAATCCCAATTTTTTTACCCCTAAATCTTACTTAAACTAAATAAAAATTGAAAAAGGCTAAAATTTTATTAAAAAATTTACGTACTGTGTTAGGCTTACCCCTCGTCATCCACATGCCGATATTCATAAATATTTTGCAATTGGAATAATCCTTTTGATGTAATTATCACATTTCTTTTCTTATTAATATTACGGAAAACTTCAAATTGGTGCATTTTTGGTAAATTTGCCTTAAATTAATCTTTTGACCATAAAAAATCCTAAATTAGTATATTTGTGATAAATTTACTATTCGGTAATTTCTGTTAAATTGAAGTAATATCACGAAAAATGACAAATTGGCACACTTGTAACAAATAGAGGATAAACCCAAAATTGGTACACTCTCAACTATCATGTGTTATCAAACTCAAAAATTAACAATAAAATTTAATAAAAACTAATTGAGGATAAATCTGTCACAATTGGTTTGGAGTTTTTTTATCAAAAAATTAATTTATGATAAATTTATCATAGATATACAAATTTGTGGTTTTTGTGGTGTTAACCTTATCTCTTTATGCCAAATCAGCCGTTCAAAAGGGAACATTCATCCTTTCTTTGATTAGAAAAATCTAAATTTCGTCACTAAAGTTACAGCCTCTTTATTTCCCTTGTCGAAAAATCGAGCATTGGCTTCCAAACCGACATTTAATTTGATTCTAATCTTTAAAAAAGAAGAAAATAAAAATTCCCCTTTTCAAGTCGTTTCAGCTTGATTTCTGGAAAACGGTAATCCCTTGCTCAATAGGACAGCTCGTGAAGAAAATCTGATGATGTCTAGACTCACTCGATAATATCAGACACCACCAAGTAACTCTTCTATGCGAGTATATTTCAGGAAATATTTCGAAGGACTCCTATTAGGAAAGCGCAATTTCTACTCGAACTACTTATAGATTATGTTATAGACATCTCTTCAGAAGCTCAGCATAGAGAAATTGTTGCCATGGAGGGGAGTCAAAGCCAAAGTGAAGAAGCCACACAAGTCCTTCGAGCATCGCTGTATCTTTCCGTAATGAAGCACACCGGCGATCGCGTCTCCAAGGGCGACGGACCTACGAGCAGTTCGCGTGCCCTGCCTTGCCAGCCTCACAGATCCGACCCCCCGGTCGTCCGGCGTGTGGACACACTGATCAACTCTATCGGGCCATGCGGGGGGGCGTTTGAGAAGAGGGTGAAGGTGAGTGACCTCAGAGATGGTCTTCTTGCATGACTTGAATGAGAGTGGTAAAATACGAATTATAGAGAAGAAAATCCAAATATCACACAATATATCCTACTTTATATATTGTCACGTAATGAACAAAACGATATTGATTAACATATTTTCATGGTAATTTTGTTTTTTTGCATATAAAATGAAATTTGAGATGTTTTATGCGTATCGCAAGTCAACATGTTCCACGGATATGGGGACGGCACTGTGGATTTCCAGTCAAATCGTTCGTAAAATCCGCTCTTGTCCAGTTAATAATATTTCTTCGGTCTAAAAGTAACGCTTATGTGAAGAAAGCGTTTTCGAAGGATATGATTAATTGCTTATACTTTATGAATTAATTTAATCGGGCATTCAAGCTCAGAGAATGATCAAGAGTGTTTATTTATTTATTATTATTATGAGTGAAGGGGCAAGCATGAGGAAGGGTGATGTCTTGAATTTAAACTCGCAAAGGCAGCTTGATGCAAGTGAATTTCCTAATTTGAGTAGGTTTCTCATTTGAATTTTCTCTAGCTTGAGTAGGTTTCCTAAAAGGGATTCATTAGTATTTGGGTTTTGTACGAGAGTCTTTAGAACGAGAGATTGTGAGATAAAACTTGTATAATTTTGTTTTGGGCAAAATTTAGGCAGGGAAATCCTTAAGGCTACCTTTGGTAGTGACGATAAAAATTGGAACATGATAATGTTTATCCTATCCTATGTTTGGATCCTACCTAAGATTGGATTAAATTGGATATAAGGGAATATAACCTAGATAAAAATATCTTATAAATGAGTAGGATAAATGTGGATAGAATTTCTTATTTCTATATTATAAAAGTTATTTTTCTCAAATAACAGACTTCTTAATGAATTTCTTAGCTTCGATGAAAAAAGAAGAAGGATTTCTTAGTGGAAATATCTTGTTTTGAAAAATTCTTTGATGGTATTCTAACACCTCATGTGTAATGTGGATGTCTAGTTGTAGAACATGAAAATATTTGAACTTAAGACTTAAACAATGAAAATTTTTGTAGGAATATTACCAAATATTCTAAAAACTTAAGCCACTAAAAGATGGGTAATTTTATATTTAAATATACTAACAAGTCTCGAAGTTTATCACCAAGATAGTCTGCTTTAATTGGGAGGGTTTTGAACCATTTTTCTTAATTTTTTTTTTTTAGTGTGGGTGTGGAATTTCATTTCAGAAGCAACATGATTAGTGAATCCCTCTAGAATGTAATCTAATTAAGCAAGGTAAATAATCATGTTACGAAAGCTTAATCGTTTGAAATGTTAAACCAAAGAGAGATTCTCTCTCTCTCTCTCTCTCTCTCTCTCTCCCCCCCTTTAAAACTGTCCAAATGAAAAGGGGTGTCGCGATCAGATTTTTCGGGTTCATCATCTAAAACTAGGTTAATGGATTACTAAGCCTTTAAGCTTAGCTCGGGCTCTCCCAAGCCTATACCAATTCGCGACTTAAGTTTGAATTCTTAACATGCAAATGATTTTCAATTAGGAGTCGCCACTAATATATTTTTTGTGGTCGATTAGAAACCCAAATAAAGTAACGGGAAATTTACTTTATTTCTACGAACCAGAGATTCTGGGTTCAGGGACTTGATTGAACTAGATTTCTCTAACGCCCTTTCGGTACCATTTTTTTTTTTAAAAAAAAGGTTTTGCAGGCAGTTTGAATTGATTTTAAACTAATTCCCTAACATGTGAGGTGTTCGGGTTGGTGCGCAAACCACCAATTTAACACCCAAGAAAAACAACAAATAAATTACAAAAACATACCTTAAAAGAACGAAAGCATCTGCAGGTGTTAAATTAAAATCCACATCAAACGCAATTTCTTTTTTTGTTTTCACTTTTTTAACGAGACTATAATCCATATACAATGCAATGCTTTCAATCTAATATGAAATGATATGGCATGGCAATATGTCTTAAACTATATAAATGCGTAAAAAAAAAACTAATGATTTCTTAATGAACATGCAATAATTAAATATGCAATCTAAATTAATCATAACGATTTAATTCTAATGACGTGTGATGAAATGCAATGACGTACAAGATTATTTTAACTAAAATGACATGATATACAATTTAATATGAGAGCTATATGTCACACGACATTTATTAAATGCCCTAATCTAATGATGGGCAATTTCTAATTAGAAATGAACCTAGCAATAATCACTAAAATGACGTGCATTTCATGGACTTAATTCTATATAACGTGCACATGATTTTTTCTATTCTAAAAATGCAATCTATCCTAGAAATTACAACTAATTTATCCTAAGAAAAATTTTATGAAATTCGAAATTTAAAAATGCAAAAATGATCTAGCTAGATTAAGATTCTATCTAATTTAAACTAGGAATTAAGTCATATTAAATCCTAATTTAAACTAAGACATTATCTAAATCTAAGATGCAATTTATCTAAAAAGATGATCTAAATTTAAAATGAAACATGCAATTCTAATCTAAAATACACAATGATTTTTCTTGTGTTTTTCTTTAAGAAATTCGAAATTATAACTTCACATAATTAAATATGCAATTCAAATAAAAAACTAACAACCTAAATGAATGCACTTTCTTTTTTGGATTTTTTTATATTTTTCTAAATTCGGAGTAAAATCACTATTCTAGATATGCAAGATAACAAGAAATATTCTAAAACAAACTGAATCCTGATTCAAATATTTTTTGGATATTTTTTAGTGGTTTTCCAAAACAAGCAATTATCAACTAAACCTTAAATCTAAACAAACAAGATATTCAACAAATAAAGGATTAAAATAAACGAAAAAATAACATGTTATCTCATAAGTCAAATTAACGATTAATTTTAACCCAGAACATCACGACAAGAAATCAAAATAATTAAAAATATAATCTGAAATTTTACGAATTAAATTAATAATTATATTAATTCAACAATTAATATGCTATTAACAAATCCCAAGAATTAATATAATTAAAAAAATGACCCAACATATTATGGGTCAAATTAATAATTATAATAATTTTAGGGATAACTCATTTGAGTAATGCCTACAATATCCATAACCTAAAAGTCATCTCGCAATATTCAAACTTAAACAATAATAATAAAACTAACTAAAAGTAAAGTAAAATAATATAAAATAAGAAAAATAAAAATAAAAGAAAAATAAACAACCTAAGGAAAATGGAGGGGCAGCCAATTCGTCGACACCGGGCAGGGGGTTTGGGTTGCCGGCGTTCGGGGTTCCGGCGAGGTGAGTTGCCGGTGCGACTGGACGTCGGGGGGAGCGAGCAACGCGGGTCTGCCTGGCTTCGGGCAGAGCAGCAGCGGCAGGTCGGATTGAGCGGCGCGGAGCAGAGAGCTGTGCGGAGGCGGGGCCAGCGGAGGCGGCGTCGGGCTTCGGACGAGGCTGGTGCGACCGATCGGAGCGGAGATGCCTGACAGCAAAGATGTCACTCAGACGTGTGGGGGCTCGGATCTGGGCTTGGCGTCGCGGGTCAGCAGCAAGCCGAGGGCGAGATCGGCGCTCCGGTGTGGTAGATCGGGCTCCAAGCGGATGCGGGGACTGAGCAGAGGGCAGTGATGGCGCGGTGCGGTGTCCAGCGAGCTCGCGGGTATAGAGGCGCGGCGGCGTCGGTTGCTGCAAAGGTGCGGATCGGGTGGCACTCCGGCGCGGTGGCGAGCGAGCAGGAGGTCGCGGGTCACAGTGGGCTGCAACAGAGGGCAAATCGGCTCGGCGGTACGGCTGATTTGGGGCTCCGATGGCGTCACGATTTTGGGGCACGGGCAGTACTCAGAGCAGGGCACACGAGTCGGCACGGCTGGGTTGCGGTGCGGCAAGGCGGTAGCTCCGTCGGACTGGTGAGAGGCAAATCGGCGCTGGGCTGTCGTGGACAACCGGCGGAGCGGTGATGGCTTGCGGTTCAACTGCCGGCAGTGGTGGAGACGCGGTAGGCGCGACAACGAGCAGAACAGGAGCCGCAGCAACGTCGGAAGGGGAACGGGCAGTGGCCGGCACGGCGCGAGACTACCAACGCGAAGAAGACGACACTGTTCCTGTTGTTTTCTTTTTATTTTTTCTTTCCTTGCTGATTGACGTCTTCTCCCGGTCTCCTTTCTCCCCACCTTCACGTTTCTGCAAAAACTTCAATTTTTCTTTTTTCACTTTGGACCTTTTTTCCTCTTTCCTTTCGACGAAGAGAAACCTAGAAAAAGCTGACGAAAAGATTGCCGATAACCTCTTAACCACAAAAATCCTTATTAAGGACTTCACTTTTCTTTTTTCACTTTTGACCCTTTTTCCTTTTTCCTTTCGACGAAGAGAAACCTAGAAAAAGCTGACGAAAAGATTGCTGATAATAGCTTAACCACAAAAATCCTTATCTCTTTAATATTCTCAACGATCTTATCATTTAAAGACTAAAAATAAGATTACAACCCGATTTCAAAAATCACCATAATATGACATCAAATCTCAATTTTTCACGAGATAATTAATTTAAAAAACAACGTGGGCTAATTTATTCTTTTTGCGGACCTAATCGGCTCGCGAAGCTAGAGCTTAGAAATATTAATTCACACCCCTCCACCACCAGTCCTAAAAAATAAAATGCAAATATGCAGACTAAAAAATAAATGCATTTAAATTTATATACTATGCAATTAATATTTTTTCAGGGATAAAATTGCTCATAATTTTCTATGCAATAAATAAATGACCGGCTCGCCAAAATTTATGTGCCAACAAGAGGGAAAAAAGTGAAACCCAGCCTGAATAAGTCAAACAATCAAGGCCGCTCAGATTGACTTTCTCTGGTTTATTTACGCACTGAACAATAATAACTTCAAGAAATTCAAGAAAGATCCCTTCACATCCGGTTTTTCACTAGACATACGACCTTGAAGTGAATATGTTGATAAAGTCACTAATTATTAGCATGCCTTGGCAGTCTGCCGTCAAATCCCAGGACTCAATCCTGGACAGGTAGTGGAAACTACCAAGCTGGAGTACGGTAGGGGCAAAGGGAATTTCCGGTGGAGCGGTGACATGCATAGAGATAAGAAAGAACACCAGGGCCAACATTGACATTGAGAGGTGAAAGCTAGCTAGGGGAGCGGATGGGATTTCCAAGCTGATTCTATTATATCAATCACGTTATAAATAAAAACAAATAATTCGTCGAATTTACTTACTTAGAAAGTTAGAACTTTACAAATTATAGATTTGCCGTGTGATGATTAATTGTACTTATCGCATCAACAAGAAAGAGCGAACTTCTATTTTTTTTCCCTTACCTTCGATCATTCTCGACGGAACTGTAAAGATTACATTCGTAATTTCTCTTTTCAAGTTTAAGGGGTATGTAGATGGTCATTGAAAACTATTTCGATGAATTGCTACAGGTTGAACTCAGGAGAAAGAATGCGAATCTAGCACCTGTATTTGTGAGAAATAGAGAGAATATTACAGGTTAGATCAGTTGATCACGTCGGTGGTCAAAGGAGCCCAATGATCCGATTTTCTTTTACTTTGGAAATAAAGAACTTTGTCTTGGCGATGGTGAGTGCGTCACCTAGCTAACCAATTTCTTTTACTTTGGGAATAAAGAACTTCTTTGGAATAAGGAACTTCCTCTTGGCGATGGCGACTCCACCAGTATTAAATTACTAATCAAAGTCCATTATTGACCAAAAGCAAACCACTGGATCTCTTTCTCATACGCCAACACGAACCTTTCCTCTCCCACGCACACTATAAGAAGCTTCTCCTTCGCGACCTGACTGAAGAGTTAGGGCAAACAACAAAGAATTCTAGAGAGAGAGAGAGAAGAGAGAGAGAGAGAGAGAGAGAGAGAGAGAGAGAGAGAGAGAGAGAGAGAGAGAGAGAGAGAGAGCATTAAGGAGGATGAAGATGGAGGCGGGATGACTCTTCCAGGAGTTCCGGTTTCACCCGACGGACGAAGAGCTCGTCGCGTTCTACCTCAAGAGGAAAGTGGAGAAGCAGCTTCTCGGCGTCGAGCTCATATGGCACGTCGATACCTACAAGGACGACCCTTGGGATCTTCCAAGTAAGTTTGTTTTCGCATTCATTCGTTTTCTTCTTTATAAAGTTTATGTTTTTCATACTGAGTGGATCAGAAAAATCATCTCTTTAATCGTATTTGTGAAATATTACAATGATGTATATCATCGACCACCTTGATAAGTCTTATCTTGATTCCTCCAATAACCCTGCAGCTCAACGCATGCATCCTATAATTGATTTTACTCTAGAAAGTTGAGTTCGAGAGAAGATCAAATGAAGAAAAAGAATTTTTGGTTTCAATATGATGCATAGATGAGCACGTGTGACACTGTATGTTATCCAACCTGTGAATTCTACAGACGACTATGGAAAAAAGAAAAAGAATTCTATAGACGACGTCTCACACGTGACACGTAATAGAGGTGATGTGTTACAGTCTACATGGAAGCAGGATGCGAGTCCGCATGATAACTAGGGCATTTTAGGGTCATTTTGGATTTTTAGGCAATTTATTATTTTATTTTTATGGTATTTTAAAATATTGTACATATTTCATATTGTTCCGGAAGTTTGGGAATTTAAATTCGTTTTTAGCGCATATAATTCATATAATTGCATTCAGGCCTCATGAGCACATTTAAGATTAGGTTAGACGTGGGGCATCGATCACATTATTAGGTGAGATTCAAGCTAGATCATGCCTCCACCAACGAGTGGTAAATTGGGGAACATCCCCATTCTGACATCTATAAATATCTAGCAATTAGAATAATCTTTCTGATGTAATTATCCGTATCTCTTTTTTTGCCAAATCAGCAGTCCAAAAGGGCAACATTCACCCTTTCTTTGATTAGAAAAATCTAAATTTTGTCACTTAAGTCACAGCCCTTTTATTCCCTCGTCGAAAAATCGAGCATTGGCTTCCAAACTGACATTCAAATCGATCTCTAATCATTTAAAAAAGAAGAAAAAAATTCCCCTTTTTCAGTCATTCCGGCTTGATGTCTGGAAAACGATGATCCTCGCTTAACTAGGATACTCTTGAAGAAACTCTGATAACGTTAAGACTTACTCAATCCGACTAACTTGACAACATCTGACAGCCCGAAGTTAACTTTGCAATCCGAGTATTATTTCAGGAAATATTTCGAGAGACTCCTATTCAATTTAGGAAAGTGCAAATTCTATTCGGACTGCGTATTAACATGTTATATACATCGCTTCAGAAGCTGTGAATAAAGAAAAGTTGACATGGAGAGAATTCTAAGCCAAAGTGATATGTTCTCCGGAGATTCTACTGTCCGTGAAGAAGCTAATGAAGTACTTCAAGCATCGCTGTTTCTTTCCGTATTGAAGCACACTGGCGACGGCGTCTCTAGGGGCGACAAGCCCACGCGATCCAAGGACGTTCGAGTGAGTAGTTCTTCGTGTGGGCCACTTCACAAGCCGCGCAGATCCAACCCCCCTATTGTCCGGCATGTGAATGCACTGATCGACTCGATCGGGCGATGCCGGGGGCCATTCAAGAAGCAGGTGAAGGCGAGCGACCTCAAAGACCAACAGAACCGGCTCCTCCTGAGGAAGGAGGACGTCCGGGAGTTTATACTCCGGCTGCTCGAGGAAGACGACGATCCTGAACGAGGCGTGGAGGTGACGACGTATAATACGTGGGGAGAGACATTTCCTATGCAGTTCAAAATGTGGTCCGGCAAGGTATACGTTCTTATGAGAAATTGGAAGGAGTTCGCTAGAGAGAATAAGCTGAAGGAGTCGGATATCCTCAATATATGGGCGTTTCGCAACGTTCAAACGAAACGTTTGTGCTTCGTGATCTCGAGGACACCAAAAGCGCCCGGACAAATTCGGATGGAGAAGGGGCCTCTCAGCGAAGGACGGTAGCGCGTCGAGTCGAAGCCCCAGAAGGCGCTTTTATCCGGCTAGGTAGGGTGATTGGTTTTTGCCAGCTTCGCGGCATTCATATTCAGCAGTTTCCATTCCGGCTTCGTTGAGTTTTGGCACCTATTTTGGTGCTTGCAGTATTTTCTACTTATATTGTCTCCATTGTAAAATTTTCGCAAGATTATTAGCAACCATTCGAAGCTTAGACCGCTATATAAAAGAATAAAATTCAGGATCTCGTAAGACCACAATCAACTGATCTTTTCTTCAAGATCATTGCTGAATATTCGAGTTGTGTTAACATGTTCCTCACCTTATCCATGAAGTACGAAAAAGAGCACGACTTTCTCGCTAGGTATCTCATGTATCGTGGAAAATAGTAGTATATCAGTTAGCTACTTGTATGATCCGTCGATTGCATACATAGTTGATCCAAGATGGAGATTCGATAGAGCTGGCAATACTAGACATTATCCGCTTGCATGACTTAAATGAGAGAGATAAAACATGAACTATAGAGAAAATTTAAATACGACAAGTCTTATTTTATACGTTATCACAAACCGACATGAGCTAACACGTCTTCATCATTATCAATTATTTCACACATAAAATCAAATTATGAATCCATTGATGACATTTTAGATGAGTTCACGTGGATATGGAAACATATCAGAGGACTTCGTTGTCCATAAAATCCACATTCTCTTCAGGTTATATTATTTCTTCGGTCTAAAAGTTATGCTTATGTCAAGAAAACGAGTTGAAGGATATGATTTGATTGCTTAATTTCTATGGACTTAGATTTGATTTAGCATTCAAGCTCGGAGAATGAACTAGAGTTTATTTTCTATATTATAATTATATGAGTGAAGGGGTGAGCATGAGGAGATGATTAGCAGATATATGTCGAATTTAAACTCGTAAAGAAACTCTAATCTAAGTGGATTTTCTGGTCTGAGTAAGGTTCCTCGTTTGAATGGTTTTCCAATTTGAGTAGCTTCTCTTTATATGGTTTTGCTTTGCGCATAATTTAGGGAGGGAAAAACTTAAATGATTTAGCGACTGTGATTCTATAACTCTTCAAATCTATAGTGGGTTTCTTAGCTGAAATCTCTTCTTTTGGTAATATCTTTTCTTGTGTTAGACTTTAATTGCAAAATAGTTAAGGACGGCAAAGTAAGGGCTCGTTAAACTTTGAGCTCTAGATCTATACATTGAAAGATTATGTATGACCATCGTAGACTATTCAAAAAGCTAAAATTATCAAAAGGATGCATGATTTTATATTTAAATATCTAACAAGTCTCTAACATTACTCTACAGTACCATGTCAATTAACAAAAACATATATTATGTTTGTGAAATTTTATTTGGGAAAAAACCACCAAAAACCTCAACCTTTATCCAATGTGATAAATTTACCCCATTTTTTTTTTTTTTATGATACAAAGAACCCCAAACTTTACAAATTGCAATATATTTACCCCAAATTTTATAGTCAAAGGGCATTTTCATCTTTTCTTTCCTTAATCTATTTTTCCTATTTCTTTTTTTCTTCTTCTCTCTTCTTTCCACCAGCCATGGTAGAGGGAAGTCGTACTCAGGCGAGGGCGAAGGCGGTCCTTGCCTAGGTTAGGCGAGGACAATCCTTACTAGATTTGGTGAGGGCGACCCTCACCTAACGCAAGAGAGAGCAACCCTCACCTAGTCCAAGTCTGGCGAGAAATAACCTTGCCCGATGCCCTGCGAGGGCGGCCCTCCTCAAATTTGGCAAGGGCTGCCCTGGTGAAGGAATAAGAAAAGAAGAAAAAAGAGAAAAACAAAAAAAAATTAAAAAATTAAAAAGTAAAAAACGAAAATGCCCTATAGTTTGGGATAAATGTGTCATCTGCGTACGAGTTTGGGGTTTTTTGTGTCACGAAAAAAAGTTTGAAGTAAATGTGTCACAATTGATAAAGTTTTGGTTTTTTTGTGTCACAACAAAAAAGTTTTGGATAAATTTGTCATAACGGACAAAGTTTGAGATTTTTGTGGTTTTTTCCCTTTTTATTTTTACACTACTTAGTTCTTTTATATGTGTACCTTTTATATGATAATCCGTGAAAGTAAGCCTCTAGTCTTATATCGCCATTAAGAACTTATAAAGCTAATACAGATATAACAAAATATTTGAAAATAGAAAGGACAGAGATGTGAAAAAAATTGGGATCGGCCAAAGAAAGAAGTAAACAAAGGTGAACAACGTAGGGCGGCTGCCTCCAGTGAGGCTTTTGGGAAAAACCTTTGAAAAATATAAAGTATTTTAGATGAAGGAGTCGGATGCCCTTAAGATAGGAGCGTTTCACGACATTTGAACCGAAGGCTTGTGCTTCGTGATCGCTGTTCGGGACATTGAAAGCGGCCGTGCAGAGTCAGATGGTGAAGGGACTTGAACCAAAGGACAGAAGCGCGTCAAGTTGAAGACCCAAAAGGCGCTTTTATCCAGCTTGGTAGGATGGTCGGTTTTCGCCGGCTTCATCGCATTCGTCTTCGGTAGCTTCCATTCCAACTTCAACGAGCTTTGGCACCTATTTTGGTGCTCATAGCATTCTTTGCTGATATCTAAATGTAAATTCATTGCTTTCATTGTGAAATTTTCTTAGGATCATTGTCAATTGTTTTTAAATTTAAACTCTTAGATTGAAGATTTAAATTTAGTATCACATGAGACTATTGCCAATCATTTTTCCTCCAAAATCATAGTGAATATTTGATTTTGTGTTAATATGTTGCTTTCCTTATGTATGCAATACTTAAAGGAGCACAACTTTCTCGCTGTTTATCTCATGAATCGTGGAAAACAATATTGGTTAACTATAGCTACAGCGAGTTTATCACAAACAGAGTCAATTCAAGATGAGGTATTGACAGATGTGGCAATACTAGACATGATCTGCTTCCATGACTTGAACGAGAGAGGTATAACACGAATTATAGAGAAGAAAATCAAATATCACACGACATATCCTACTTTATGTATTGTCACAAAACGATACTGATCAGCACATTTTCATTGCAATTTAATTATTTTGCATATATAATCAATTTAAGATGTTTTGCGATTATCACAAGTCAACACGCTCCATGGATATGGGGACAGCCGAGTGGATTTCTAGTCAAATTGTTCGTAAAATCCGCTCTTTGTCTAGTTAATATCATTTCTTCGGCTTAAAACGTTATGCTTATGTGGAGAAAGTGTTTTCGAAGGAATGATTAATTGCTTATACTTTATGGATTAATTAAAATGGGCATCCAAGCTTAGAGAATAATAAAGAGTTTTGATCATTATCACTATTATTTTAAGTGAAGGGAGAGAAATGGTGACTAGTCGATATATCCCGAATTTAAACTTGCGAAGATAGCTTGATGCAAGTGAATTTTCTAATGTAAGTAGGTTTTATTGCTTGGAGAATCTTCTAGCTTGAGTAGGTTTACTAAAATGGTTTCCTTAGCATTTGGGTTTAGTCTCGGAATCTTTAGAGTGAGAGATTATGAGAAAACCCTCGTCTACTTTTGCTTTGCGCATAATTCAGGTTTGTAGATTCTTAAGGCTATGTTTTATAGTTAGTATAAAAGTCGCGATAGGATAAAATTTATCTTATTTTGTATTTGGTTCTGCGTCAAATTGGATAAAGTTGGATATAACAAGATATAACCCAGATAAAAATATTCCATGAGGGGGTTGAGACAAATATGAATAAGATTTCTTATCTTCATAATATAAAAGCAATTTTTTTAATAAAAAACTTCTTAACTTAAAAAATTAAGTTAATAATTAAATACAAAATAACATTTTGATTTTAATATAAAAAATAAAATTCAAAATAACCATAAAATGATGAAATTTTTTCATTTATTTATATATTTGAATTTCTTTATATTCTATAATATATATTGTGTGTGAATATATATTTAGTATCTATATTTATTGGATTTTAGGTATATTAGTATAGTTTATTATTTAATAAATAAAAAGGAAATAAAGAAGGTAGACAAATAATTAAAAAGTATAAAAATGAAGGGGGGAAGAACTTTGATTTTAAATTAACAAATTTAAACTTGAAATGGATCTTTCTAATTTTCAATGTTTCATTTTCCTTTGTATTTCTAATTCATGTTGAAGCTTCACAACTCTTCCATAATTCTTTGTTTACATCAAACTTTCATGAAAACAAGGAGAGAGTCAAAAGTCCTTATCCTTTGCAACTCTCTAATTTAGGGGTGATCAGGTCCAAAGTGGATAGTGTCTAGACCTGGACCCTATACTCGACCCTATTATAATCAGTTTTACTTTTTTAGACCCTATACCTAACCTTGTTTGTATTGGGTCCTGTACCCGACCTACCCTGTTTTTTGGTTTGGTTCTAAGGTCAACCATATTTCCACTAAAATCTATTTTGCAATCACTCAATATCTTATATGGCTTAGAATTTTACATTACTATGCAAGAAAATAACATAATCATCCTAATTTGTATTGAAACATTAAGCACTTGTAATAAATAAGTACATAACCTTTTAACTAGATTAAAAATTAAGGATCCACAAGGTTAATTATCATGAATAAAATCATAAGGCAAAGCAAAAATCATAACATTGCATAAACATTAGCAAACATGGATCTAATATTAGTCTCATTCCCATAACTACTACATAAAGCTGTTCATTTATCTAAAATGATTAACAAATATCTACTGCAAGCATAACTCCTCCTCCAAAAGAGAAATTAGGCGAGTCAATCCACGTGGTACATAGGAATTTGGTGGTGATGGATGCTACTCGTCCATCGGACGGTGCGAGAGGGAGGGAAGTGAGCGAGGAAGAGGAACAGCAAAGGAGGAGCTTCATGCATGTTTGAGAAAGCCAAGAGGAAAAATGCCGCGCAACTACGAGAGTACGAATAGAAATTAGGGGGGAAAACATGATTTTGGATCTCTATTTACAAAACCGGTTCCAAAATCGGTTTGGAATCCGGTTCCCGGATGGGTAATCACTCGGAATCGGTTTCCGACTTTTTCAAACCAGTTTTGAATTTTGGGAATTGATTCTCGAATTGGTTTCAACGGAAACCAGTTCCCAACCCTGTTTTCTAGGTGGGCTGGTCCAATTCTCGAGTATACCCGATCCGGTTGCACCCCTACTCTAATTCACAGCAAAAGCTCATGAAAGTAACAAAAAAATTTGGATCTCATTTTTGTCCAAAACTTTGTGGTTCACATTAAAGTTTAATGAAAGTGCTGAGAGAGTCGAAGTATTATAATCTTTGGAATTGCAAAGATGAGTAATGATGTTCTCTCTCGTTTATTAGATTTGGTGTGCATTGATTGATATACTTCATTGATGTTGCGATAGTGCATTCACATTTCTTGTCACAATCAAACCTATAGCTCTAGAATGTTGTGGTAAGCTTCTTTTTTGTTTTGTTTTTGTTTTTGTTTTTTAATTTTTTTTATGCCGAGGATCTAGCTTAGCTCACCTTACGGGAGCATAGTATCGACTATACTTCGGGGGAGACTAGCTTATCAACCCACCAGCCGAGGCAAATTCTGTTTAAGATGTAGATCGTACAATAATCATGAATTAATTGATGCAAGTTATCTTTGTTTGTGTATTTGTGATTTCTTTAATAGTTAACAATAATAAGTTTCTTATATTTTAACTTATGCATTTTTAGGTTCATTTACATTGAATATCTGGTTTTCTTATTATGATCATTAAATAATGAATATGAAATAGCAAAATCTCTAAATTTCAGATTTAATCCTATTTAATTCTATCTTGATTATAAATCCAAACAACCAAACATAGCCTAAACGATTTAGCAATTGTAACTCTATAACTTTCCAAATTTATAGTGGATTTCTTAGTAGAAATATCTTGTTTTTGGTAATTTTGTTTGATGGTATTCTAATACTTACCCTCACGTGTAACTTTGATACCTAGCCATAGAACATGAAAAGATTTGAGCTCCACATCCATACAACAAAAAAGTTTTACATGACCACTGTTGACTATTCAAACGGTTAAATTTATAAAAGAACGTGTGTTTTTGTGTTTTGATATTCTAATATTACTCTAGCGCACTGTATCAATCGTGCGGCAGCAACAATCTTTCTTTTTTCGTGCTGAATAGATTAAGGGAGTGAGCAGTTGAGAGTGCCTTTTGTGAGATCTTTTGATGACTACAATGCTTGAACTTCTGGGGCGAGATTCCTGCTGTGTAAAAATTATTGTGGCCCATATTATGTGATTTATTATATGATTTAATAATTATTGAAATGCTATAAATGATTATTTGTTACGAGAAGGTACGACTCTAATAAAACGAAAGGGTATATCGCTTTGATGGAAGGCACCCTTTCAACGAACGTATATATAGAGTCCGGTCCTCTCTCCACCCACATATGAACAACAAAACAAAAACAGAAAGAACGTATTCTCTCTTCCATCAATTGAATACATTAAGATTTAGTGGGTTAAGGGAGAGAAATCGGATTCTTCTTTTGGATCAAGTTCAAGCGCAGCGTTATGGATAAAGGTATGTCTTCATCTATTTGTGAGAATCATGAAGATCAAAGATCCTTAATTTGTTATGAATTTCCGCATCAGATTTTATATGAATTATCTAACAGTTGATATCAGAGCATTTGGTTTATGATCTCATGTTTTTTCCGTTTAAATAAATATTATGATTTATGCATGATGATTTGTTGAATGATCCTGTTCGTAGCATTTGCTGTTGTTGAAATATTTTGAAAGATTCTGTTGAAGAAAATCCGAATGATTGAACTTGAAAAGTTACTGTATGTGCACGTGTGAAAATGAACAAAAATGGAGTAATTCGGAATTTTAAGGACAAAAATGGAGGAATTCGGAATTTTGAGGGCAAGGTAGAAACTCTTCGATTCCGGGCAAAATCCGGCGACCCACCACTTGATTTCGGATCCACACCGTCGCAAGACCATGAGGAACATTAGCCATGAGTTTTTCCGGCATATCGGTGTTCGCGGAGGCTAATCGAGCGGCGGAAGCGGCGGTGGTGGAGGTTTTGTGTTCTGAGAAACTTTGGTTTGATTTGGGGCCAATTTTTAGTCATTTTCTGTGAAACTTGGACCCATGTGGTCGTGCCGGCATGCTCTTCAAAACCCATTAATTATTTGTGTCTCGGGATGGGCTGTCGGAGAAGAAACGGGCGGCGAAACGGCGGTGGAACGGCGAAAAACCGGCGAAAAATCGCGTCTGTGCGCGAGGAAGAAGGCGCGTGGGATCCACGCGCGCGCCGTGGTTGCAGGCGCGTGGAACCCACAGGCCACGCGCCCATACGCGCGCGCGAGCGCTGCACGCGTGGGATCCACGCGCGCGGGCTTCCCTCGCGGTTGCGGGCGCGTGCAACGCACGCGCCGGCGCGTTGGACGCGAGCGTGCGGGGCACGCGCCCGCGGTGGATGAGGGCGCGTGCAGCACGGGGCCCGCCGAGGACGAAGGCACGTGCCGAGCACGCGCCTGACATTCCCGCGCGTACTTTTACGATTTTGCCCCTCCCGAGGCTCCTAATTACCGTTTTGCCCTCCATTTGATGGTTATTTACTGTTCTACCCCTGTTTAATTTATAATTACAATTCTGCCATTGTTGATTATTTACCATTTTGCCCCTGGATTATAATTTTATGGTTCTACCCTTATTGAATTATGATTTTACGATTTTGCCCTTATGCCTTGATTGCATTTTATGTTCTTGTGTGCAATTTGGTAAATATTTGTATTTTACAATTAAAAAAAAATTCATATTATGAAAGGTTTGTTAGTCACCAAAGTGACCGAACCTTAAAGTCTTATGAATTTTGATATTGTAAATTATTTTATTCAATTACCCATGATTAATTGATGCTATATTTGAAATTGATATGTTTTATATCATTATTGGAGTTATGGGTATATTGAAGTTCATTTATTATAAGAACTTAGGGATTAACCCAAAGGTTAATTATTTTCTTATAATTCATGAACATGATGGTTGATAATTAATATGACTTGTTAAATTTGTTTGTATATCCAAAGATAACAAATAAATTTTAATAAGATATATTTACAATTATCAAATAAAAGTTATTAGCATCATTATGGTTTATATATATTTGTATATCATAGGATCGCCCAAAGGAGAACTATGATGTGCATGTGTAGTTTAGTTTGAATCTGATTAGGTGATATTCTCAAAGCATTAATGTATTAGTATTTTCTTGCACATTTGCAGTATCTTTACCTGTTTCACTCCATTCGCACGCCTCATCTGTTCCCCTATTCAATGGGATAAATTTTCCTGATTGGAGTGAGCAAGTCCAGTTTCACTTAGGTGTCCTGGATCTTGATTTATCGCTTCAAGTTGAGAAACCAGCTGCTATTACTGATGAAAGTAGCAATGATGAAAAATCTTTCCATAAAGCTTGGGAAAGATCGAACAGACTGAGCTTAATGTTCATGCGGATGACAGTTGCAAACAACTTAAAGACTTCTCTTCCCAAGACTAACAATGCTAAGGAATTTATGAAATTTGTGGAAGAACGTTCTCAAACCGCGATAAGTCACTTTGGTACACCGATGAGCACACCGACCACCATGAAATATGATGGTTCGCGTACTATGCATGAGCATATACTTGAGATGACCAATTTAGCAGCAAAGTTAAGGACTTTGGGAATGAATGTGGATGAGTACTTTTTAGTACAATTTATACTTAATTCCTTACCTCATGAGCTATATGGGCCATTTCAAATGAATTACAACACTATAAAGGATAAGTGGAATGTAAACGAATTGGCCAAGTATGCTAGTTCAAGAGGAAACAAGGATAAAGAATCAAAAGGCTCATTCTGTTCATCTCTCAAGTCATCAAGGAGTTCGAAAGAATTTTAAGAGGAAAGGTGGAAGGAGCAAGAAGAAAGGACTACATATCCGAATGACTCTTCGAAGGCTTCTCAAATCCACAAAAAGGAACACAATCTTATTAAGTGTCATTTTTGCAACAAAATTGGACACTTGAAGAAAGATTGTCTGAAATGTAAGGCTTGGTTCGAAAAGAAAGGTAAGCCTTGTGCTTTAGTATGTTTTGAATCAAACTTTACGAAGTTCCTTATAATACTTGGTGGATTGATTCGGTGCCACCACTCATGTGTCAAATACGATGCAGGGATTTCTTACGATCCAAACTATAAAGCCAAATGAAAGTTATGTGATTACGGGGAAGAGACAAAGCTCCAGTTGAAGGCATTGGCACTTATCGTTTGATCTTAGATACTGGGCATTATTTGGATTTGTTTCGAACCCTTTATGTACCTACATTTTCTCGCAATTTAGTTTCTTTGCCAAGACTTGATGTGGCGGGATTTTATTGTAAGTTTGGATCTGGATCTTTCAGTCTATTTAAGAGTGATACTCTTATTGGAACTGGAACTTTATGTGATGGTCTTTACAAATTTAGACTTGATAATACTTTTGTTGAGACATTAATGACCTTGCATCATAATGTTGGCACTAAACGAAGTTTGGTGAATGAAAATTATGCTTACTTGTGGCATAAACGGTTGGGTCATATATCCAAAGAAAGAATGCAAAGATTAGTGAAGAATGAAATTCTTCCAAATTTGGATTTTACTGACCTTGGAGTGTGTATTGATTGTATTAAAGGTAAACAAACAAAGCACACTAAGAAAGGTGCCACAAGAAGCACAGAGCTTCTTGAAATTATACATACTGACATATGTGGTCCTTTTGATGTTCCATCTTTTGGTAAGGAAAGCTATTTCATAACCTTTATTGATGATTTTTCACGTTATGGTTATATTTATCTATTGCATGATAAGTCTCAATCAGTGAATGTACTTGAAGTATATATTAAAGAGGTTGAGAGGCAATTAGATAGAAAAGTGAAAATAGTAAGATCTGATAGAGGCGGTGAATATTATGGAAAGTATGATGAATCGGGACAATGTCCAGGTCCATTTGCTAAATTCCTTGAAAGACATGGTATTTGTGCTCAATACACAATGCCAGGTACACCACAACAAAATGGTGTAGCAGAAAGGCGTAACCGTACTTTAATGGAAATGGTTAGGAGTATGATGAGTCATTCATCTTTACCCTTGTCTTTGTGGATGTATGCTTTAAAGACTTCTATGTACTTATTAAATAGGGTTCCTAGTAAGGCAGTTCCAAAAACTCCCTTTGAACTGTGGACGGGAAGGAAACCTAGTTTACGACACCTGCATGTTTGGGGTTGTCAAGCAGAAGTAAGAATTTACAATCCACATGAAAGGAAATTGGATTCAAGAACAACCAATGGTTATTTCATTGGTTATGCAGAGAAATCCAAAGGGTATAAATTTTATTGTCCTAATCATAGTACAAGAATTGTTGAATCTGGAAATGCTAGGTTCATTGAGAATGGTGACATCAGTGGGAGTGAAAGAATGCGTGATGCTTGCATTCAAGAAGTAAGGGTAGAAGTTCCTATACCCAAAGCTTCTAAAGATGTCAATAATGAACCTCCAATAGCCGAGTCACAAGAAATAGCATTAAGGAGATCTCAAAGAGAAAGGAGGTCGGGTATTTCTGATGACTATATGGTTTATCTACAAGAGTCGAAATTGACTTAGGAATTGGAAATGATCCGATTCATTTTCCCAAGCCATGGAATGTGAAGATTCTAATGAATGGTTTAATGCCATGGAAGAAGAATTAAAATCCATGCATCAAAATCAAGTTTGGGATATTGTTGAATTGCCTAAAGGATGTAAGAAGGTCGGGTGTAAATGGGTCTTTAAGACCAAGCGCGACTCAAAAGGCAATATTGAACGACATAAAGCCAGACTTGTTGCAAAGGGTTTTACTCAGAAAGAAGGCATTGACTATAAAGAGACATTTTCGCCGGTCTCTAAGAAGGACTCACTTAGAATCATTATGGCTTTGGTGGCTCATTATGACTTGGAGTTACACCAAATGGATGTTAAAATCGCTTTTCTTAATGGGAATTTAGAGGAAGAAGTTTATATGGATCAACCCGAAGGCTTTTCAGTTAAAGGAAAGGAACACATGGTATGTAAATTAAAGAAGTCAATATATGGACTTAAACAAGCTTTCCGACAATGGTATCTTAAGTTTAACGATACCATAACTTCATTTGGATTTAAGGAAAACACCGTTGATCGGTGTATTTATATGAAGATCAGTGGGAGCAAGTTTATTTTTCTAGTTCTGTATGTTGATGATATTTTGCTTGCTGCTAATGATCTTGATTTATTACATGAAACCGAGAAATTTCTCTCTAAGAATTTTGAAATGAAGGATATGGGAGAGGCAACATATGTGATAGGAATAGAAATATTCCGTGATAGATCACAAGGATTATTGGGATTGTCTCAGAAAGCCTACATTGAGAAAATTTTAGAGAGATTTAATATGAGTAAATGTTCAGCAGGAATAGTTCCAATTCAGAAAGGTGATAAATTTAGCCTTATGCAATGTCCGAAAAGTGAATTGGAACGAGAACAAATGAAAAATATTCCTTATGCATCTGTTGTGGGGAGCTTAATGTATGCACAAACTTGCACCGAGACCAGACATCGGTTTCTTTGTCGGAATGGCGAGATATCAAAGTAATCCCTGAAATGGATCATTGGAAAGCTGCAAAGAAGGTTCTTAGATACCCGCAAGGAACGAAGAATCATATGCTCACTTATAAAAGATCTGATCATCTTGAGGTGATTGGATATTCAGATTCGACTTAGCCGGATGTGCCGATACAAGAAAATCAACATTTGGTTACTTGTTTCTTCCGGGCTGGAGGGGCAATTTCATGGAAGAGTGCGAAGCGATCGGTTATTGCTGCATCCACCATGGAAGCTGAATTTGTGGCATGCTTTGAGGCCACAATTCATGGATTATGGCTGCGGAATTTTATTTCGGGACTTGTGATCGTCGACAAGTATTGCCAAGCCGCTGAAAATTTATTGTGATAACTTTGCAGCAGTTTTCTTCTCTAAGAATGACAAGTATTCTAAGGGTGCTAAGCATATGGAGATCAAATACTTGTCTGTCAAAGAAGAAGTTCAGAAACAAAGAGTGTCAATTGAGCACATTAGCACCAATCTTATGATAGCAGATCCCTTAACAAAAGGATTGCCGCCCAAAACATTTAATGAGCATGTTGAAAGGATGGGTATTATTGGATGTCATTAGTGTTTGTATTATGTTTGTATTAAGTTTATGTATTTGACACTTTGAGCTCACTTACGTGTTTCTGATATTTCCTGTTTTCTATTTAGTATACATTATGGAAATAGATGAATGTTAAACAGGATAGTTTCTAAAGAAACATTATGGTTGGACTATTACTGTACTTCTCATTTATGGATCATGTTAAGTAAAGTGCTATAGTTGTAGTACATAGAAGGGACTATGTCGATTGATGACATACAACCGCTATGACTCACATTAGTTTTCTTTACTTAATTGTGATTATTATGTAATTGTCAATTTAATGAAATTTTATAGCATAATCTTGTTGTGCACATTATAGTCTTTATTAAACCATGAAAGGAGAATCATATGGGCCAAGTGGGAGAATGTAAAAAATTATTGTGGCCCATATTATGTGATTTATTATATGGTTTAATAATTATTGAAATGCTATAAATGATTATTTGTTACGAGAAGGTACGACTCTAATAAAACGAAAGGGTATATCGCTTTGATGGAAGGCACCCTTTCAACGAACGTATATATAGAGTCCGGTCCTCTCTCCACCCACATATGAACAACAAAACAAAAACAGAAAGAACGTATTCTCTCTTCCATCAATTGAATACATTAAGATTTAGTGGGTTAAGGGAGAGAAATCGGATTCTTCTTTTGGATCAAGTTCAAGCGCAGCGTTATGGATAAAGGTATGTCTTCATCTATTTGTGAGAATCATGAAGATCAAAGATCCTTAATTTGTTATGAATTTCCGCATCAGATTTTATATGAATTATCTAACATGCTGCTCTGCTGAAGTCGTCGTCGTCGTCACAGGGCGAGGAGTGCGACTGCGGTCACGTCTATTCTCTGTTGCAACTAACCAAATTGGGGGTTGACGAGGAGGTTTTGAGGATCTGGATGGGGATGATCAATTGGTCGAAGAAGAGGGAATTAAAGGAGAGGTGGCAGCAGTTGCGCTTGTCCGAGCTGCAAAATGCCGCCGATAGAGCGGTGATAATGCATGATCTGGCTAATCTTTATATCGATGATTAATGTCAGATCAAGGAAGCACTGGGTATGTGAGTGATGATAGGCGATTGTTAGGCCTCTTTTTGTGGTCTTTGTTGAAGATTTGTTAGCATACATGTCTTTATAGCCGATTTTCAAACAGTGCCGTAGTAATTAACGATAGAATTGATGAATGGAACCGATTTTCTGCAAATATTATTCTTTATATTCATTAGCACTTGATGTGGATGAACTCTATGGCCGCATTGTTTTTGTTTTCATGTATTCTAGTTTCATGAAAACCATCCCGTCTATCGATATGAATCGCAATCCTATATGGTTACATGCGTGACGGACTAAAAATCATAATGTAAAATGTTAAATAATTGCCCAAAAATATGTGGCACCCCGATCTGTCAGGGTCGCCACAATTCGCTTACCTTTCTCTTTGCTGACCTGAAGGTCCATCAATCTTGGGGGTTTATATCTTTTTGGTCGGTCCCTGCGCAATTTATACGGCGGAAGCGTATCCAACAACTCCCTTCCCTATATTCAGAAAACAGTCCGCACCAACTAAACATATTATGTAAGTTAAAGTCGTACACTTTTATTTACTTAACTTGATGGACATCATTCGTCGGTACATCACAATGCCAAGGTTTTCTATACTCGGCTATATTTCAAAAGATGACCGACATCTCTTCCAACAGTCATATACTTAAAGTCCATCGATCAGTGTCGGCGTCCAAAAGTTCCTTCCTTTGCTGTCCTCCTCCTCGCGGCCATATCCAACCATTCGGTCCATCTGCTGGTGGCGGTGGCAACAGAGGTATCTTGTCTAATCTGAAATGTTAGTCCCCAAACAGGGTGAGTACAACCACTCAGTAACAAAAGATTCAACAAGCTATATCGAGCATAACAATCAGCATCTAATTTCATACAAGATAGACAAGGGATAAATGGATATCAATATCATGGAATTCTTCAATACTAAAGCAATTGCAAATTCAATAAGAATCATATGCCACATAATTAGATCAAATCATGAAACCCTTCAATGTGATGACAACATATTCAGACCCACACATTTATAGTCAAATCATTCATTTTATTTTTCAAAAGGTTTCATCCCCGAAGGACCAATGTTTGCGTCCCTTCGGCATTCGCATCCTTCCAGGCATTGCAAAAGCCTCCGGCATTCAGCCATTTAAGTCCACCGGGCATCTGGAGCGAATCACGCCTCTCGTACTCCATCTGGCATCACGAGGAACCTCGAGGGCCTCCCATGAAAATGGTTACCCTGGCCATCCGGATTTACGTATCGATTAGCATACTACCGGGTATCCCGAAACTCTCGGGGAATAACCTCTGGCATTCAGCCATTTAAGGTCACCGGGCATCCACAAGGCATCAACTCACTCGATCCTTTGGGTATCCCGACTCCCGGGGCATCATTAATCTGAGGGTTCAATGGGTAACAAATCGCATTTTAATTTCACAAATGCTTCATCATATGTCAAACAAGACATCTCACAAACTTTTTATCAATCACGATATCCCACCATCAGCATCATCAAGTCACAAACCTCCCACCATCAGCATCACTAAGTCACATGGCAATTCGAGAACTATACTTCATATAGGACAATTCTATAGAAATCTCGAAACAGTAACTTAATTTCTACAATTGCGCAGTTTTAGCAACAATTCCGAATTAATTACTAAATGCGCTCAGAAAATTACGAAATTTTGACACATTATCGATAAGACCTAGAGGAACAAATCTCAAGATGAACACTAAGTCAGATTCCATAGGAAACGAGGGTAAACCTTCGATTTTCTTCCTACCCAACATTCTGTAAAATTCCAGATTTCATATTTTTGTAGGAAAATTATTTCAAGGGTCATACTTTGTTCGTTTTCTCTGAATTTTGGATGTTATTCATGAAGATGTTCTCTAAAAATTTCATCAAGGGTTCGAAATCAAATTGTGGTAAGATAATTACAGAAAATTTAAAATGTCGCCTGAAGTCACACTGATTTTCACAAAAAACAGTTCACAAGTTCACAAAACTCCTCCTATATATTAGATTTCGATCTCCCGTCATTATACTCTTTGTCCATACACACAATACACCTTACCACAGCATGATTATCACTAAGATTCCTCAAGGTCAGAATCTCAAATTCATTTGGTTTCACTTGCAAGTTCAAAAATCCAGCACTCACACTTCATGAAATTCGAAATCCAGCACATGCACCTCATCCACAACCAGTTTTCTTGATCTAACACCCTCCTACATATCAAAGACTCCACATGCAGCTCAAGTACTCCATTCTCCTCACCTATTTCACTTCTTTTCTAGGCAAAACAGCTTGCAACAACATAGATTGAAGAATAATTGCTTGCCTTAAACTCTCTCACTCGGTAGCTGTCCGAAAATGGAGGTTCGGGGGTCATGGCTTGGCCGGTCAGCGACGGGAACCGGTGACGTCGACGGCGGCTGCACAGACATGGCTAGAGGTGGCCCTTCCTTCTCTTTCCCTCACTGTCCGCACCCACGATCGACCCTCCTTTTCTCCTTGCTTGGTTTCCTCTCAAACTCTCTCTCAGTCTCTCTCTCCCGGCGAGGTCGCTGGCTTAGGCGAGGTTGACCTCACCCAACCACATTGAGGCTGACCTTGTAGGGCATTGGCGAGGTCGTTGGCTCTCATCTTTGACTAGTTGCCATTTAGGGATAAGCATGGTTCAGGTGGACGATTCCCACCCTAGAACTGAAAACTACTCATTAAAGATGAATTCCGAAAAATAGAAATTGGGAACTACTCGTTGGTTCCATGAATCCATTCGAGAACTTGACCATTGGTCCGGTCTAATTCCCAAGTGGGTCCATGAAACTGATCCCATCAAGTTTCACACACTCAGTGCAACATTTTTCAGCAAGCCAAAATAAAGCAAAAAAACATAGAACTTTCATATTCTTAGTCGTAATATTAGTAAAAAGATTAAACTCATATTAAAAATTGAGAGTCAAGGCTGTCAATCATGGGTGTTGAGCTTGAGAGGTGAGACCATGAGGAGAGATAGAGAGATGACTTAGATGAGATAAGAGTGAGACGAGACGAACACTCAGATAATGGGTGTTTAATTCCAAATTAGGAGTTTTAGGGTTTTCATTTTTCTTAAAATATTTCTTGATTGGAAATTTTTCTTAAAAGTTAAAAATATATATTTTATATATTATCGGTCCAGTCTATAAATGGGAACTGGACCATTACCCATTGGTTCCAATAAATTAGAACCGAGAATTGAACCGGCTCCCTTGGGAACCACCAGTTTCGGTTTGGTCCGATCCCGTTTCGAGTGGTTTTGGAAGGTTCTCGATTCTTTTGCACACCCCTATCACCAGCCATCATTGAGGCCCAACAACCGACTCGAGGAGGAAGAAGAAGAGAGGAAAAAAAGAAGGAATATACAAATCTCAAAAAATTATTAAAAAATTAAAAAAATTCTACGTTACAAAAAATTAAGGGTCGTACCAAGTGTAATCATGTTCCTTTTCTATTCTCGGAATAAAAATTTTGTGTAGTTAGCCAAAGTATCATTCATTTTTCATTTTATTTCCAAAAAAGGATAGGGAGGAATGCGGACAAAAGTTTATTCATCCAGGCCTAGATGACACCTAAGCCCTGAGACGAAATCGACCAAGAATCTCTCTATATTTCCATTCTCCTCGACAGCCTGGTGATAAGCGAGATGTTTACCCTTCACAATCGATTCCATTCTGGCCTGGATTTCATCCAGATCCACGAGGGCATCTTTGCAGCCCTTGACCCTCTTCCTAAGGCTCGTCATCATTTCTTTGCAAACAACGATCTCCTCTTCGAGAATGGTCAATGGGCTGGGTATCCTAGGGGTTATAATGTGACCAAGACCTTGGGTTTGGATCCTTGCATGCTCCTTGGCCACATCGTCTTTATAGGCCAGTATCCACTCCATCATCTTCTAGACGTCATCCCCGGCCCCGCGCCATTCGTCACGAATTTGTTGGAGGTGTCGATTGTAGTTGACGTCCCTTTTGACCTCTTCCTCTAACTTGCGAAAATAAGAGATAGTTTTTCAATTCTTGGAGAACGAGTCTAGCACCTTGTAGAAGAAGAGCCATAACTCGTTATAATCCTCCCTGAAGCTATGCGAGGGGGGAAGGTGAGTAGGCTCGCCATTGTAGATGAGCTTGATGACCTCCCCCAAGGTTCTTAGGGTTATCGATTAGGAACACGAAGGTCAGGATGAGTTTCGCGATCCACTTCCTCCAGAGGTTTAGGAAAGCACTGCTAGAAGGCACTGTGCTAGAGGAAAAGGAGGAGGAGTGTGCCGTGGATCTTGAAATGGGGACCTCAAAGTGGGGGAAGGCTTTGTCTAGCTCCGCTTAATGCTTTCAACGATTTAACTTTGGATAGATAAGGAGCTCCACTAGCACTCACAGGGGTTTATATAATATAGGAAATGAAATCTTAAGAGCCGAAGTTGATGGTGTGAACATACAAGGTCATGGCCAAGGGAGAAGTACAAAGGCCACAAGTAATGCATGGTTGTTATAGCGCGGTTGTTGCGGGAGTAAAATTATGATGAGAAGCCACTGGTCGATGGTAACATCCGTTGATTACTCTACACGTGTTTTGAGATTTTTATTAGGATGAAGAGTATCGAGGCAAGGGCAAAGATTAGCGCAAAGGTACAACGTACTAGAACTATTTCCTCAATCATTATGAGATACACCGTGGATATGCTGTGAATAGTTTGCTGGAAATCGTAAATAAAGATATGATAGCTATAGATAAGGCGCACAGTAGATAGGTGCATACCAGCTACGACTTAAGCAAATAACATATCAAAGGATGGTTGTACGCCAGCAGCTTATACATTAACGAATATTTCATTGAAAGGGTAACAACACTGAAAGAAATAACATGTGAACTGCAAGGTTACATAAAGTGCTGCCGCAGCCCTAAAGTAAAGTTATGGAGTTTTAATTCTTGATCGCAATTAACTTCGAAGAGTCTTTCTTTCTAGACACGATCTTTAGAAAAGGGCTTGAGTCATTGATTCACGTGTGGCTTAAGCTCAGAAATCAGTTGGCATAGGTTGACTATGACTTGTGATAAGATGCTCGTGTTACCACGATACACCTCAAGAAGCTTGTAAGATTGCGCCAGCTCCTTCTCCTTCAGGGAAAATGTCTCCTCACACTCCTTGACGGCCTAAATGTACTTCATATTTGCCTTGTAAGTTTCTAGGGCAGCGTCAAAGGAAGTAAAAAACTCATTAACAGTAAACTCCAAGGCGTGGCAAGGTAAGGGGTAAAGTAAATTGCTCAGATATCCGAGCAAAGATTTGATCTCATACTTAGTTTCAAGAGTGTGGCATATGACTTCGTAACCTTCTCACAACAAGTTGTAAAGCTTGGTCCATTTGCTTCATGCCATCGCTGATGGAAGGAAGAGTTTTCTCAGCTGGGGGATTATTTGTCCCTAATGCATAAACGCCATTGACAGATCGCCCGAAAAATGAGTACAATGAGCAGATTGCAATTCACTCATTGAATCATCAAAGTATTTACTAGGTGAAGGCAAGTTCCCTATTAATATCGATGGTATATCCGAATAAGACATGTTGGTTATCCCAAACCTTATAAAAGGATGAAACATTACCATTGGACACTGGTTTATCCTTGATATCACTGACCTTGGGTTACATGGAAAGATGAAGATCCTATAGTCCTCCCACCATTGATCAAAAGCCTTGGAACTATGAGGAATCCCAAAACCATTGAAGAATTTGAATCCCTTCAAGACGTGCTATGTGATCTCATCATAACAAATCGCAGCAGCTTTTTCTTCAGCTAAGATGGGAGGAAAATTCATTGAATATACTATTGGCATGGGCATAACTTGGGTCAATCCAAATGGGCGAGCACAATAGTGAAGATTATATATCTCGAAGGTTGAGGTACGTTCCCCCCCAAAGTGGAGATCCAACATGAGATTAGTAGGGACAAGAACGCTTGTCCAAAATGCTAGCATGCCATGATGGAGTGAGATAGGGCCGGAAGAGAAGTCCACATCGAACCTGTAAAAGGTAAAACTTTCCAGAGAGAGCACGTAGATAAGGAAGCATTCAAAACAGAAAATCCTTCGTGGGTTGGTAAAAAGGTGTTATAAATTTCCAATAGCCCAAATTGATTCTCAACTGAAATCTCATGTGCCTCACACCAATGAATTGGAGGGGTTTTGTCCTCAGGGAATAGTTGAGGAAAGTATGTGCGCAACCACCCATGCAGGATCCACAAAGGATTGAAAAATGGTGTGAGGTGAGCACTAAACAAGGAAGATTGAGCATCAGTAAGACTTTTGTACAGTGCACTGAGCGCCACCGAGACTCAGATTGATACCGTTTGAAAGGGCATATGCTATGTCAATAAAATCCTGGGATAAGCAAGTAGTGGGCAAACGGAGGATATAACAGTATAACCAATGTAGAAGAAATGCCACGTGCTCTTGGAAAGAGATTGGTCCTGCTGACATGGCAAATTTGTCCGCAAATTCATCAAATGGCATGTTGGTGAATGTGGTGCCATAAAAATTTGGACAGGTATATGGCTATTGACCATGGAGATTTATGAGAGGGGACATGCTAGTCAAGGACCAAATATCGAGCAGAGTGATCGTAACTGGATTGGTTAGGAAGAAGAAACAATTGGTTGACAGCAACCAAAAGCAACAGAGACCCCCAATAAGCCTATACTTGACTGGATCGATCGCCATACAACTGAAGGAAACCGCTTCTCCAATTTTGGTTGTCTCCTATATGCCCGTCATTTCTCGTTTCAACCTTTTATACTAGTAGAAGAAATGCTTATCAAGGGAAGGGTATGAGTTGAAACGAGAATTAGGTATAGACTAGGCATGCATACGAATATGTGATTGGTTGATGGGAAGAATCCGTTTATAATGACGAGGAAAGTGTTTGGTAAAGGTGTATGGTAGAGGCGTGGACTTAAAATGTGGACTCAGGTTAACACACTGAGTGTCAGGTTGATAATCCATAAATAAAGGGAAAGTCGCCCCTGAGCCTCACATGGTCAAAGGCTCCCAAGTGATGGATACGAAGAGCAGCTTGCGCATTGATTACATAAGAGCAAGAATTAGCCATGATGGGTAGAAATGATGTGAGCGTCCATGTGCGGAAGCTAGGTATAAATAGTTCTAGTCCAGTAACTATTTGCCACATTTCAAGGATGCTCATGCGAATGTGGGTGCATGGAAATAGGAGCTTACTTGGCACAAAAGACGCGAGTTTCATGCAATAGTGGAGAAATAAAGAGGGAAAATTCATTTATTTATTGGCTTGTTTCTTGGGTTACAAGAAAGATTTTACATCACTTTGAAGACAAAATATTGTAGAATCAAGCTCGCTCATCCGTAAGAGATGCTCAGTTTTACAAATCCTATGCTGCCTTTCTCGGCCCATCACCCGGAGATGTTCATTTTTCTTCAACTCTTGAAGCTTTGGTACTTGGGACTTTAATTTAACCTCTACTTCCATCTGTTGTCCAAGCTTGATCATTCTTCTCTGGCGAACATCTTGAAGTGCTCTCATAAGATGAGCTTCTTCTTTATCAAGCTCAGTGACTTCGCCTATAAGGATCTCCAAAGATTTGCTGTGTTCTGACACATTTTGACTGAGTCCCATAAGGGCAGCATTAATTGCTGCATTCTCATTCTCATAAAGTGTCAGCCGCTGCACTTGATCCATATGGTAACAATACTTGTCAAAGATGCCTTGCTAGCCATTGGAGAATTGCTGAAATTTTTCTCTGAGCTCCCGAGGGAGGATAGCACTAAACTTGTTTCCTTCGTCACTGTGTTGACTCGACAGAGCTTTAAGTTAGTGAAAGATCTTCTGGTCGAATATAATTTTGCAAATTCCTCCCACCAAAAGATCTAGGAACTTTGACAGTTTGAACCTTATATTGTCATTATTCATGAGATTAGGAGTGCAACCAGGAGTCAAATCATATGGATTGACATCCAAAACGATTTTGGCCCAGTTGAGTGTTTCCAACACTGGAGAAGATGTGTCCACTTGAGGCTTAATCTGAGGAGATACACTAATTTGGGGGTTAGAAGTACCAGCAACAGGGACAGAAGTTTCAGAAGTATGGGCAATAGGCATAAGATCAGCTAGTAACACGAGATGAATTGTTAAAACCAGAAGGATGGTGGAAAAATTAATGAAAACCAAGCAAGGAAGTACATACTAGGACTCGGCAATGGAGTGTGTATAGGTGAGCCAGGTGCTGAAGTAGCAGGAACTTCAACGTGTTTAACATTAATAGCTACAATGTCTGTCTCAATTTCAACAAATTCAATGTTGCTAGTTGCAATGGTGGGCTCAGCTGTCACCTAGAAACAGAGGGTTGTTACAAGGTACGTGGTATGTCTATAATTAAGAGGCAATCAAATAAGACTTATAGTGAACAACTAATGCAAGAAGATTGGAATCATCATGCTCCAATTGAGATGGAGAACAGATGATAGGATTGGAAGAAATAGAATTGTCGACGGTGCCAAGAAGCTCTGTTGAAGTAGGCACAGTAGGAACATCATCTACCTCATCAACGATGGCCTTGGGAATCTCAGTCAAAGAAGTGGAGATAGCTCGGACATTATCTGCAGAAGTATCCTCGATGGCACTAGAAAGTCCTGTTGGAGGAGTAGAAATGACTGGAACGTCATCTGTAGGAGTCTTCTTCTTCTTCAAAAAAAAAAAAAAAAAAAAAAAAACAGAGTTTGTTGGAGTGTCAATTGATAAAATATCTTCTTAAAGAAGCAATAACAATTGAAACAGGGACATCAGAAAGTACTCTAGATCGCTTCTTTGGGGAAACAGAAGGGGTCCTTTTACTTTTCTTCAACAACCGTGCCGGTGGTTCTCTGTCTGAATTCAGAGCATATAGTCTCTTGTAAGCAAAAGACATATATATATGAAGAAACAAGAAGAACTTATAAGAACTTCTAGCTGGTGATAGAGTACCTTCATTTGAGTCACCAGGGAGGTTAATGGTATCACTGTTGGGTTTTTCAAGCTCACTAGGACCAGGTAAAAGCTTAGGGAGAGGATTGTTTAGTTCAGGCAAAAGGTTATTGAGCAGAGTATTGTCACCATATGTAGCCAAAGCAGAAGCAAAGTCAGGATTGGTGCATGGAAGACCTTGTTTTGGTTTATCCATATGTTTAATTCGATCAATTGCTATAAAATACCTTCTTCATAAGGAGCCTCATGAGTATAGTTGACTCACCATGTCATCCATTTAGGAAGTAGACCGAGACAAGGTTGAAAATCTTTTTTAAGATCTTGTCAATATTTGGCATACATGGTCTTGGTTATCTTAGCACAGCAAATTAAGGGTCTACGATCTTCTAGATTATCCTCCTTCTTCCACCGGGAGAAATCCATTGGGTAAGGGATAGGCATGGGAATGGCCTGAAAGAAGCCAAATTGTCTCGTGCTGTAATGAGGAGAATATACTTCAAAACCTGGGTAGAATTGACCCTTCATGGACAGCCATAATGGAAGTTCTACTAGAGATAATGCATGGACCCAGAAATCTTGGAAAGAGTTCATACTATCAAAATAAAAAAGATAGTAATGTTCCTCATTCTTATAGGGGAAAAAGTAAATATCTTGTGATCAACTTCCATGATAGCTTTAAAGTAACGGAGAAAAGGAGAAGTGTTTGAAGGAGCCTTCTTGGGTGTGTGATTCAAGAGTCAATAGCCTAGATGAGGCCTACTTCTAGGTACTGCGCTCAACAGAGGGTAATGACGAACATTGTGAAAGCTCAAATCAAAAAGAAATTCAAGATAAAGAGTCATCCCTGCTGGCAAAATCCAGAAAAGGACTAGAGATGTCACCATTCTTTTCAGCCTTCATGACCATTAAGGCATGTGCCAGCCCTTTGTACGAAGAAGCGAGAACTACTGAAGCCAAAGCAATGTGCTTACCACGTTCAAGATTCGCAGTTATTTGAAGATAATCCTTGTTCACTTTTAAGTGTCGCACAATAGAAAAAGTATCTTGATAACCAATATAGCAAGAAAAGGATGCGTTCCTTTTCATCAATAGGGCCAGTCCCTTTACCAAACCGCTGAAAGAATTTACTATGTGCAAGAAATCCATCTAAGATGAAAAAAAGGAATTTCGATCGTAAGCAACTCCTCAACAGAACAACCAAGTAGTTGTAACTGGCTATAGTCCACATCTCCAGTAAGATGACAGTCATAAGTCCTCAAGGAAAAAGGAAATAGTTAATAGAATGGGACCAGAAGCTTACGACAGATCCTACCAATACACGGTTTACAACATAAGAAAACATACTGATCTCAAGTGTCTTCTCAATCCCAGCATTCATCCAAGCAAGTCGGGTTGCTTCGTCATCCCTTAGTCAGAGATATAATTTATGGAAATCTGCTTCGAGTGAAGGAAACCCATGAAATTGAGGAGAAGCTAAAGACCAGATATCTCAGAAATAGTTGTGTTGAAAAGCCAAGGTCTTACGCCTAGTCGGAAAGCTGTGTGAAAACGAGGTATTTCTTTAAAAGAAATAAATTCAAATTTATTTATTTTAAAAGGGGACATATGTTGATACCCAAAATTACCCTTGGGATTACATGATGGCCACAAGAGAATATTGGATGAAATGCCCCATTTTGGTTAACGAAATTAAAGGAAAATAGCTTTTGTGGAGGCTACTTAAGCTAAGCCTCAATGAAATTCTAGAAGCTAGCTGCTAGGTAATTGACAGTCACGTGTCAAGCTATGAGGATAGTGCACTAGATTTAAAGATTAAATGGGATTAGCAATAGAATAACTGCTGCAAGGAATGTATGTCAAAATAGGAAATAGTTATTTGTTTGATGAACAAGTTGTACAAACACCATTGATGGGTCAAGAAGCGGTTGCTAAAGGATAAGGTCATTCAGAGGGAATGAAAAATGTGGAGATTGCAAAGAGTAGAGACCAAGGAAGAGCAACCGACTGAGGAACATTAGTCCACCTCGTAAATACTATGGCTTCTGCAAAGAGAAAAGCCCCCCCTCCCCCGCCCAAACAACACATCAATTGCCTGTACTTTATCTTTATTTTATAGTTTTCAAGATTATCGTCATTGATTCAATTCTGACATGTATCTCTATCTAGTCCAACATCGTCGATTAGATTTCGATATAGTTCCACAAACCCAGCATCATTGATTCAATTCCGGCATTGTGTTATCTATCTAGGAGTATTGCTGTTGATTAAATTCCAGCTTTACACCTAAAACAAATTGTGTCATAGATTGAATTATGGTGTAGTTTTGGGTTCAAATTTTAGGCTATCCAATTACTAGTGTCTAGATTACATCATTGATTGAATTTTGGTATAATTTGTGCTTAGCAGTGGTTAGTCTTTAAGTCATTTAGGCATTGGCTATCGATGGTTGTATATACAAGTTGGAAATAAAATTCCCTTTGCATTTGATATTATTTGTCCAAACTCAACACAAAACCCAAGTCTCCTCTAATAAAACCAAAACGTAGCATTTAGCAAAATTTTTTTCACGGGAATCAAAACCGGTGAAACACTATGATATGAGTCAAAAATGAAAAGGGATTTGGTGGTTAACAAGTAATCCCTATTTTAAGGTCAGAATCACAAATTCTGTTTTCGTTTTCCCTGGTTCTTATCATAGGCCAATTTTATTTTATTGACCTAAAAAGATTTCGAAGTATTTGTGTCACGGTAGACATAATTTGAGATTTTTATAGTGTTAATCCTTCAAATTTTTTATCCATGCATATAATCCTATTCTAGTTCATTTTCACACGGTCTCAAGGCCACATTCGGTGCGCCTAGGCATACCACCCCGTCTCTAGAATGGACAGGGAAGAACTCATTGACTTATTTATGTCCTTCCCGCAACAAATGTCTTTGCCCATTTTCCTCAAGGGTTCTACTAGAGAAGTCCTGAGTATAACATCGAATGCTTGCCCGCCTCCCATTTCCCTATATCGACTACAAAACATTACAATTATCATTCGTACAACAAGGTCGCAAAATTGATAACCCTTCTATTGGCAGCCGAGCTCAATCAGAATTCGGAAGACACTAGTAAGCTTGATATCCAGGCTATCCAGCTATTGCTAGTTTGCTACTCCTTAGGAAGGACAATCCTGATCGCTGAATATTTGTTAAAGCAAGTACCCCCATCCTAAATTGTGGTTCGTTTTCCAGACCATTCGGAAAATATGAGTCTTGTTCAATAAGGCTAGAAACTGTAGTTTTTCGGAAAATATGAGTTTTGTTCATCAAGGCTAGAAACTGTAGTTGTCACCAAATTTGAGGGCTTTTTTCCGTACATAATTAATAGTTATCTGCAATTTACTCGATGGAGGATTTTTATAATGGCTGTTTACAATAGTGAATCTCTTTTGTTCCTTTTATTTTGGGAAGGATGTTGGAAATTTCGAAATAGTTCTTTTTAAGGCCTAAAATTAAGTTAATTCTCTGTTATTAATGATTGATTACTTGGAGATCGGAAAACGCGTTTGAATATTGAAGCCAATGGGGATTAGATGACTTTGGAAGTCCATATTTGTTGTTCACTTGTGATGCGTTTATTTGAGGGAAAATTCCATGATAAAAAAATTTGATTACTGGAAAAACATTTTTTAAGAAAATGGTTAGTTTTATTTTTATTTGGTGATATTGGACCAAAAACATTTTCTAGTGCTTAATTTCAATCTCATGAACAATGTCCCTTCTTCTCCACCTTCCATCCAACACGTTATCATCACGTTTCTGAGAAAGCAAAGCGAAATCCGATCTCAATCTCCTAAAAATTGGATTTTCCCCTGCGATCGGCCGCCTTGTAGTCGTAGCTGCTATTGTGCCGCAGCTGTTGATGCAGAGACAATTGCAAAAGAGAAAGCCCGAGCTTGAGATCCCTGTCGTGTTGGTGCGAAGGAAAATTCTTCAAGAACAGGTTGATCGTTTCATGAAACGATCGTGGGCATACAGAAGAGAGAGAAACAAAGACAGTGCAAGCAAATTAAGTCTATCAGGGGACAAAATTACCTTGGATTGGCACGATACACGCAGAGGACGATAACAAGATGGTCCCCCCGTAGGTTGCAGAGTAAAATTCCGTTGTAATGAACATGGGATGTTGAAAAGAGAAGTTGTCACGCCCCGATCCTCAAGCACACGCCCATTCCTCACTGATCGATTAAATAGCGATGTCCTAGGATGCATCGCCGATCCTTCCATTTTAATACGTATGCGAAAGCAGATATAAAATTCCCAAACAATAAAAAAAAAAATCCCCAGAAAATAAAACAATGGGATAGGAGAGTAGGACTAAAAATCTCGAACCTGAAAAACCATCACACTTATGGACATATATAACAACTAAGTCAAATATATACATATAGTACACTAACAGGTTAGGTTCTACTCAAGCTAGTTCAGTACACAAGTCTTGCAAACAGGGGTGGGGTTTCAATTTTCTCCTGGATCCTCCTCTGGGTCCTCCTTCGGGTCCTCCTCAACAATCGCACATTCTTCCATGCTCTAGCTGGAGCTCACTGCTGAGTACACCGGAGAGTTAGAATCGCCCTCGGGCTTGGGATCTTTCGCATCAACCACTGATCCACCATTGGGATGTGATGTCTTATTCCGAAACGCTACCTCCAAAACGTATAGAGGTACATAGATTCCGACACATGACTCACCATTCATCCATCATTGTAATGGCGATACCACAACCAGTATTTGTGGAGCACCTTTTGGGGTTCACCCACATCAACCCAGACAGTGGATTTTACCAGTATATATTCCAAGCCTTCAGGGTGATGGTGTATCAGAATGTGATAACCTATCTTAGTGATTTTCTCCTGTATACCAAAATGCTTGGGAGGAGGTGGAGGAGTTACCATTAATAGACCTGAAATGTTATCCCACAATAGGGTGAGACGACGTCTCAGCGAGTTCTACTCCCTCAAACTCGATTAGGAAGAAAATATGCCCTAAGGGCTGCCTAAGCACACCATAGGTCAGAGGACTTACCTTAGTCTCAGTTCCTTCCTATCAAACAATAGAATTCAAATAGTTATTCACTCAAATCGAATTATTGATCAATCAACTTAATTGATTACATGTCACAATGACCTTCCCTAATCGGTACATTCAATACTATCTATAAAGTCCTATCAAATTATGATTGCTCACCCAAAACTGATAAATAGATATTATAGCTCACCAAAAACTGATATAGTATACTATATATATGCTTACCCAAAGCTGATAATTTAGGGCTTCCAGGCCAATATAGTATACTATATATGCTCACCCAAAGTTGATAATAAATTGTTCGCCCAAAGCTAATATTATGGTATACTATTTAATGCTCATCCAAAGCTGATAAATTAGGGCCCCCTGACCAAAATAGTATACCGCTCCAATCATATGACCAATTTCTCATTTTTATCATACCTGATAAAAATAGCCGTGTGTAGGTACACAGTTAGCTTTAGCGAAAATACCATACTTTCACTTCTATAAATCCCACCATTTTATATAGTCCATCGAAATATTTTTGGGATTGTAAACTGACGCTCGATTATCTTCCAATCAATTACTGAAATTAAATCAATTTAAGAATAAATTCCAGAAATGCAATTCATGCACAATTAGCACAATTTAAAGC
This sequence comes from Eucalyptus victrix, assembly GCA_016097545.1. Taxonomy (NCBI): domain Eukaryota; kingdom Viridiplantae; phylum Streptophyta; class Magnoliopsida; order Myrtales; family Myrtaceae; genus Eucalyptus; species Eucalyptus victrix. Next base: position 16,414,904 of record CM027844.1, read on the forward strand.
TCAATTAAATAAACAGGTTGCACCACCGCAATCGTATAAAATTCCGATCATCGACTATTCCAGTCTAATTTTTGAAAAATAAATAACTAATTAAATAATTACGGAAAATATTATATAAATGCAATAAATCCAACTTAGGCCCATAATGCCGAATTGGACGTCGAAACGGACCGAAAAATTTCGAGTCACTCTAGATAAATATTAGAGCTTGTCTAGGCCATAATTGCACTAACTAACCACCTAACATGCATTGGCAATCAATTAAATTTTACTAATCTAATCTAACTAATCACCTAATCATACTTAACTTAATCTAATTAACTCTTAAGCGTCATTAATCTACTTATTGAGGATTAGTGAGTTAAACTCACTTATTTCACGATTCGGTCGATTCAAATTGATGGGGACGCGACAAGAGACAACTTTTTCCAAAGCGGGCCTAACTTTCAAGATCCGAAACAACCTAAAAAGGGGCCAAACCCTTGCTGGAAAACACACTCCCTAAGCTTTTGTTTTTGGCTGGAAAATAGGGCAACAAACTCGGTTTAAGGCGGGGATGGACCGAGGAAGATTGAAAGGGTCAAATCAGGTTCAAGCGGGGACTCATGGTGGTCGGAGGAGGCTCACAGCGGCTTGAGTTGGTCGGAACAGAATGGTTGGACGGTGGGGTTGCGCGGGCAAGGCAGGACGTCGCGGGGTGAGGACGGTGCTGCTTGAGCTCTAGTGGTCTTGGCTGCTTCGACGACGTCTCCAAGCTGGCTGGGGTGGCTCGGCTGCTTCTCTCCTAGTTTGTTTGAGCTCAAGAAAGGCACAATGGAGGAGGAAAGGAGCTTGGTCAACCAGCTGAGGAGGGAAGAGGGAGAGAGGAGACAAGAGGGGGCCACAAAAAGCCCTATTCTCATCCAATGGTCCCCTTGACCATCCACCACCACCAGCTGTCTTCCTTGGCCTCAAATTAGCCACCAAGGCTCATCTTAGGACACTTGAAATGGTCCAAAAGCCCTAGGTAAGGGGGAGTTACGAAATTGGCTTGGCTTCTCTTCAATTAGAACTCAATTACTTCTTGAATCAATCCAATTTGGCCTCTCAAAAATCAACTGACATCTTAATGATCAAATTGGTATTTTCCATCACCAATTGATCCCTCTTGTATCCTAATTTCAAGATAAAAAACGGTCCTTGACTTTTTTTTGGATAAAAACGGCGCTATGATGACTTTTTCTCAAAAAGTGTCGGTTTGCAGAAAAATTTTCTGAGACTGAGTTGATGCTCCTAGAATTAATTGTGACATGACAGAACTTTCAATTTTTGAAATATGACTCAAATTCACAGTTAATTTCAATTCGACATGATTTTAGCGTGACAAAGGCTATTAAGTAGTTTTCAGAAATTTTTAGTTCAAATGACCTGTGGTCTATTTTTTTTCGAGCCACAATGAACCCACTCGACACATTGGTGACTCTCGGTTGTTGTGAAAATTTCAAGGATTCAAATACGGACACAAGGTACCAAAACGATAGAAAAATCAGTCTAGTACCGGCCGACAAGAATTTTCCAATTTAGTAGTGTCACCTATGATTAGCCACACATCTCAGTTGGACCGACTTATCTCTAATCTCAAATCGATTTTTAGCTATGCCGTAATGGTCTCTAAAGATGAGCACGGTCGAATAGCCGATTCATGGTTGAATTCTCAGATTTGTCGCATTAAAATTCCTTAATGACTTTCCTAGATAGTCTAATTATCTCAAGAGTGATTAGCTCTTAGAATAGCCCTATAGACGCGGCAATGAAATGCCCAATTTATTCAATGGAAAACAGAATTGAAAATCTGGGATGTCACAACTCTTCCCCTTTTATAAAATTTTCGTCATTGAAATTTAAACCATTATAATACTTAAGCAAAAAGGTGGGGGTACAAACGTCTCATCGACTCTTCAGTCTCCCATGTTGCTCCTTTAGTACTATGGTGTTGCCAGACCATTTTGACTAACGGGATGATCTTTGTACGTAGAACTTGCTATTTTCTATCCACTATCTGAATTGGGCTTTCAACGTATGACACATGGTTATCCATGTCTAATTCTTCAAAACTAAGCACGTGAGTCGGGTCAGACTCATACTTTTTCAACATCAACACGTGAAAGACGTCATGCACTTGCGCCAATCTCAACGGCAACACAAGACAATACACTAAGGTCCTTATTCTCTCTAGAATTTCAAATGGACTTACGTACCTCGGACTCAATTTTTTTTCCTTTCCAAGGCGCGAAGCTTCCCCCATTGGTGACACATTCAAAAAAACATGATCACCAACTTAGAATTTCAATAATCTCCAACGCTTATCTGCGTAACTTTTCTGTCTACTCTAAGCGGTCTTTAATCTACCTCTGATCATTGCAACGGCATCCACTGACTATTGAACCAACTCTGGGCATGTGATCTTCCTTTCCCCAACTTCATCCCAACACACCGATATCCTACACACTTGGCCATACAACGCTTCGAAATGAGCCATATGAATGCTCTACTGATAACTATTGTTGTAGGCAAATTCCACCAGGCATAGTTGATCTTCCCAACTTCCTTTGAAGTCTAGTACACAAGCTCTCATCATGTCCTAAATGGTTTGAATTGTCCTCTCAGACTAGCCATCCGTCTGAGGATGATATGCTATACTATATTGCAGCCTGGTACCTAAAGCACTCTGTAAGCTCTTCCAAAAGGCGGCGGTAAACCTCAGGTCTCGATTTGAAGTTATCGTAACTGGCACTCCATGCAGACGAACTACCTAACGCACATACAGATGTGCGTGTCTATTCAAACTGAGATTTTTTCGAACTGTAATGAAGTGAGCTGACTTTGTCAGTCTGTCGACTACTACCAAAATCGAATCATTTCCTCTCTGACTCCTTAGTGGTCCTGTCACGAAATCCATCGTGATATGCTTCAATTTCAATTATGGGATCTCGAGAGGTTGCAGAAGTCCTCCTGGCTTGCAATGCTAAGCTTTGACCTACTGACACATCAAACACTTAGTGACATACTTGGCGATATCTGCCTTCATACCTGACCACCAATAATGTTGACATAGATTCTGATACATCTTGGTACTACCAGGGTGGATGTTGTAGCTGCTAGGGTATGCTTCTAATAAGATATCCTCTCTAAGCTCCACATCGTCAGGTATAACTAAACGTCCTCGGAACCTTAGTATTCCTTCATCAGAAATCTGAAAGTCAGCCTTTCTTTTCTCAGTGTCTTCCTGTAGAATCTTCGGCACATCTAGCTCTGTCAGTTGGAGTAACTTGATTATGATTTGGACATCTGGTTCAATTTTTAGGGTGGTCATAAGACTCGAAAGGTGGCTTACCTCAAACTTGAATACCGAATCTCGAGCTCTCTCGATTAAATTCCGCTCCTTGATCAATATATGAGCAACTGAAGACTTTTGACTTAAAGCATCAGCAACCTTGTTCGTCTTTCCCGAGTGATATAGGATATCACAGTTGTAGTCCTTCAGCAATTCCAGCCATCGACGCTGTCTCATGTTCAACTCCTTCTGAGAGAACAAGTACTTGAGGCTTTGATGGTCCGTGAAGATCTAGAATCTTTCTCCACACAGATAGTGTCTCCAAATCTTCAGGGTGAAAATAATTGTCGTGAGTTCTAAGTCATGTGTCGGGTAGTTTTGTTCATGAGGTCTCAATTAACGGGAGATGTATGCAACAACTCGGCCATGTTGCATCAGCACGCAACCCAATCCTTTGAACGACGCATCACTGTAGATCTCGAATCCTCTAGGACCAAATGAAATGGTTAGCATAGGTGTGGTAGTTAGCTTTTGCTTCAGCTCGTGGAAACTATGCTCGCACTTGTTTGTCCACACAAATTTCTCTTCTTTCTTCAAAAGTTTTGTCAAAGGTGATGCTAGTGATAAGAACCCTTCCACAAACCGCCTGTAATAACTTGCCAAACCCAAAAAAATTCTGATCTTGGTCACTGTAGTCGGTCTTGGCCAATTTATCACGGCTTCAAACTTGCTCGGGTCCACAGAGATTCCTTTGCCTGAAATCACATGCCCTAAGAAAACAACACGAGTTAATCAAAACTTGCACTTGCTGAACTTGGCGTATAGTTGATGGACCCTCAATGTCTACAGCACTAGTCTCAAATGACTCTCATGCTCTTCATCACTTCTTGAATATACTAGAACATCATTGATGAACATGATTACGAATTGATCTAGATATTCTTTGAATACTCGGTTCATCAAATCCATGAAGGCAGCGAGAGCATTCGTCAACTCAAATGGCATCACTGTGAACTCATAGTGACCATACCGAGTACAAAATGCTGACTTAGGAACATCCTCATTCCTAATCCTCAGCTGATGATATCATGTTCTCAAGTCAATCTTCGAAAATATCAACGCTCCTTGCAATTGATCAAACAAATCATCGATCATCGGGAGTGGATACTTGTTCTTGATCATTACCCGATTGAGTTGCCGATAGTCGATGCACAGACGCAATGAACCATCTTTCTTCTTTACGAATAGAATTGGTGCTCCCCAAGGTGATGCATTAGGACGAATAAATCATTTATCCAACAGCTCTTGCATTTGCACCTTCAGTTCCTTCAACTCAGATAACGCCATCCGGTAAGGAGCCTTAGAGATTGGCTCTATCCCAGGTGCTAGCTCGACCACGAACTCAATTTCTCTCTTTGGTGGCAACCTTGCAATTCCTTTGGAAAAACATCTGGAAATTCTTGTACCACAGCAATGCCTTCCATCTTCAGCTCTCCAACTGTCATAACCACAACAATTGCCGAGTATCCTTGGCAACCCTTATTTAACAAACGAGTTGCCTCAGGCGATGAGATTAAAATAATCGAGAGTCCTCCTTGATTCCCAACAAACTCGAAGCTCTCACCCTCTAATGGGTCAAATTGAATCGCTTTGCGATAGCAGTTCATTATGGCTCGTTGTTTGGTGAGCCAGTCCATGCCAATAATTAAATCAAAGTCGTACATGACTAGGACTAATAAGTTTATTTTCTCCACTTGCTCACCAATCGCTAACTTGCAACCAGAACAACTAAAAGCAGCTATCACTTTATCCTTCAATGGCATAGATATACTAACTGCCGACTCCAATAACATAGGACCGACTCCTATCAATTTAACATATTGCTCGGCAATAAAGAAATGCGTTGCTCCTTGGTCGAATAAAGCATAAGTAGGATGGTCGTTCAGTGTAACCATACTTGTGATCACATTAGGCGCAGCCTCTGCCCGACTTTGTATGATGGTATACACCGTGCCCTGAATTGGTTGTCTTAGCTGTCCTCCTTGTGGTGCATTCTGAGGCCCATACCCTCTGATCTGACCCATTTGCGATGGCGGTGGCAATTGCGGTTTTCCTTTTGGTCAGTTAGGACAATCTCTGATCATGTGGTCCTATTGGCCACATCCAAAACAAACACCCAGCCTTTGAGCACACGGAGCTGTACCATGTTGCCTTTCATAGAAGCGACATAGGCCATTATGACTCGGCCCTGATTTTTCGATTCCACCCTTCCTATTAGGCAGAACCTGGAATCTACCTCTAAGCATGGGCCTCTTTCCATGGCGAGTCCCTTCTCAATGAGAACTAAACCTTGATCCAAACAAGGTGACTTGCTCATTCAAGCTTCTTTCAAGCAGCCGTGCTCGACGATAGATTCCTTGGTAATCGACCAAGTCAAACGGCACTAGCGGTTGCTTCAACTCTTGTTGAAGGCCATTCTTAAACCTTCGAGCCTTTTCCTCAAGGTCTTCAATTAGCCTCAGAGCATACTGAGAAAGCTTCGCAAATTTGACCCCATACTAATCAACAATCATTGACTCCTGACAAAGTCGCAGAAATTCTTCTATCTTCTGCTCCCCGGCGTTCCTTGAGAAGTATTGTTCTTTGAACGCCTAGAGAAATGCATCCCACAGCGCGACTACTTCTTGTGGAAACACTATCTCTCTGGCAACTCTCCACCAAGTGTTGGCATTACCCTACAACTGATGGACTGCTAGGGTTACCTTTTCTGCCTCAGTGCACATCATAAGTGCAAAAGCTTTCTCCAAATCCTAGATCCAAAGTGAAGCAGCCTCGGGTCTCCAGTACTTGTGAATCTTGGCAGGTTCAACTTTAAAAATTGCTCCACCAGCTTGTGAACCGGCCTCTCTCTCTGCACCATCACGTTCTCAGGTTGAACCTCGGCAGGTGCGGCAGCAGGTATGACAACAGGTGCAGCAGCAACATCGACTTGATTCCGTGCCTGCTATGCCATCACATATTTCATGGCTTCTAGCGCCTGCATGATCCCCTCAATTTTGGGATCACCAAGGGCTGCTACCCCGGCACCAACAGGAGGCGTTGCCACTCCACTCGTGCTAGCCTGAGCTGGCGCTTGACCTCGGCCTCCTCGGATACCGACCATGATCGGCGTTCTACCCCAAGTCTCAGCCCTAACGGTCCTCTTGGTAGGAGTTCGCTGCTCCTAATTACAAATAGCTCAGCTTTATCTACTGAAACCTGCTTCTAATTCCATACCGAATTAGAAACAGAGTGATCTAACCAACAAACAAGTATACCAATCAATTACCACAGACATGCTCCAGCATGAATTTAAATGTCATTCTAACTACTATCCCATGAACTATCGCACCTTATTACTCAAATCCCTAACCATTGCTTTGATACCACTTAAACGGGGATGTCACACCCCGATCCTCGAGCGCATGCCCATCCTTCACTGGTCAATTAAATAGTGATGTCCTATGACGCATCGCCGATCCTATCCATTTTAATACGCATGCGGAAGCAGATATAAAATCCCCAGACAATAAAACAATGGGATAGGAGAGTAGAACTAAAAATCTTGAACCTGAAAAACCATCACACATATATACATATATAATAATTGAGTCATATATATATATACACACACACACACACACACACACATACAGTACATTAACAGGTTAGGTTCTACTCAAGCTAGTTTAGTACACAAGTCTTGCAAACAGGGCTGGGGTTTCAATCTTCTCCTGGATCCTCCTCTAGGTCCTCCTCCGGGTCCTCCTTGACAATCTCACCTTCTTCCATGCTCTAGCTGGAGCCCACTGTTGAGTACATCGGAGAGTCAAAATCACCCTCGAGCTTGGAATCCTTCGCATCAACCACCGATCCGCCCTTGGGATCTGCTATCCCATTCCTGAACGTTACCTCTAAAACGTACAGAGGTACATTAGATTTCGGCACAAGACCCACCATTCCACGACCGGTATTTGTGGGGCACCTTTTGGGGTTCACCCACATCAACCTAGACGGTGGATTTCACCAGTACATATTCCAAGCCTTCGAGGTGATGGTGTATCAGAATGTGATAACCTATCTCAGTGATTTCCTCCGGTATACTAAAATGCTTGAGAGGAGGTGGAGGTGCTGCCATCTATGGACCTGAAATGTTATCTCACAACGGGGTGAGATTACGTTTCAGCGAGTTCTACCCCTTAAGACTTGATTAGGAAGAAAATACGCTCTAAGGGCTACCTAAGCACACCACGAGTCAAAGGATTTACCTTGGCCTCAGTTCCTTCCTATCAGACAATATAATTCAAATAGTTATTCACTTAGATCGAATCATCGATCAATCGACTCAATCAATTACATGTCACCACGACCTTCTCCTGGTCGGTACATTCAATACTATTTATAAAGTCCTATCAAATCAGGACTGCTCATCCAAAATTGATAAATAGATAGTATAGCTCACCCAAAGCTGATAATTTAGAGCCCCCAGGCCAATGTAGTATACTATATATGCTCACACAAAGATGATAATAAATTACTTGCCCAAAGCTAATACTATGGTATACTATTTATATGCTCGCCCAAAATTGATAAATTAGGGGCCCTTGGCCAAAATAGTATACCGCTCCAATCATATGACCAATTTCTCATTTTATCATACCCGATAAAAATAGCCGTGTGTGGGTACATGATTGGCCTTAGCCAAAATAACATACTTTCACTTATATAAATCCCAACATTTTATATAGTCTACCGAAATATTTTTGGCATTGTAAATCGACGCTCAATTATTTCCAATCAATTACTGAAATTAAATCAATTTAAGAATAAAATCCAGAAGTGCAAGTCATGCACGATCAACACAATTTAAAGCTCAATTAAATAAACAGGTTACACCACTACAATCAGCATAAAATTTTGGTCACTGACTATCCCAGTCTAATTTTCAGAAAATAAATAAATAATTAAATAATTACGGAAAATTTTAAATAAATGCAATAAATCCAACTTAGGCCCGTAATGCCTAATTGGACGTCGAAACGGACCCGGAAAATTTTTGAGTCACTCTAGATAAATACTAGAGCTCGTTTGGGCCCTAGTTGTACTAACTAACCACCTAACACACATCAATAATTAATTAAATTTCACCAATATAATCTAACTAACCACCTAATCGTGCTTAACTTAATCTAATCAACCCTTAAGCATTATTAACCTACTAAGCAATCATTAGTGAGTTAAACTCACTTGTTTCACGATCCAGTCGGTTCAAATCGACAGGGACGCAACAGGGGACAACTTTCTCCAAAGCGGGCCTAACTTTTGGGGTCCGGAACAACCTCAAAACAAGCCAAACCCTTGCTGAAAAACCCACTCCTTAAGCTTCTATTCTTGGCTGGAAAAGAGGGCAACAAGCTCGGTTTAAGGCAAGGATGGACCGAGGAAGGTTGAAAGGGTCAAACCGGGTTCAAGCAGGGACTCATGGTGGTCAGAGGAGGCTCATAGCAGCCTGAGTTGGTCGGAATAGCAAAGCTGGATGGTGGGGTCGTGCGGGCAAGGCGGAGGGCGCGCGCACAGGCGGCAGGACGTTGCCGGGTGAGGACGAAGCTGCTTAGTCTTCAGCGGTCTTGGCTACTTTGACGACATCTCCAGGCTGGCTGGGTCAGCTCGGCTACTTCTCTCTTGGTTTGTTGAGCTCAAGAAAGGCACAATGGAGGAGGAAGGGAGCTTGGTCGGCCAGTTGAGGAGGGAAGAGGGAGAGAGGAGACAAGAGGGGGCCACTAAAGCCCTATCCTCATCCAATGGTCCCCTTGACCATCCACCACCATCAGCTGTCTTCCTTGGCCTCAAATCGGCCACTAAGGCTCATTTTAGGACACTTGAAATGGTCCAAAAGCCCTAGGCAAGGGGGAGCTACGAAATTGGCTTGTCTTCTCTTTAATTAGAACTCAATTGTTTCTTGAATCAATTCAATTTGGCCTTTCAAAAATCAACAGACATCTTAATGATCAAATTGGTATTTTTTCTCACCAATTGATCGCTCTTGCATCTTGATTTCGTGATAAAAAAAGGGTCTCTGACTTTTTCTAGACAAAAAGGCCTTATGACGGCTTTTTCCTAAAAAGTCTCGGTTTGCAGAAAAATCTTTGAGACTGAGTCGATGCCTTTAGAATTAATTGTGACATGGCAGAACTTTCAATTTCTGAAATCGAATTTAAATTCGCGGTTAATTTCAATTCGGTGCGAGTTTAGCGTGACATAGGTTACCGGGTAACTTTTAGAATACCAAAATAATAATAAATAAAAAAATCAGTCTAGTGCCAGCCGATGAGAATTTTCCAATTTAGTGGTGTCACCCACGATTAGCCACACATCTCAGTCAAATCGACCTATCTCTTATCTCAAATTGATTTTTAATTGTGTAGTAATGGCCTCTAAAGATGAGCACGGTCGAATAGCCAATTCCTGGTCGAATTCTCAAGTCTATTACATTAAAATTCCTTAATGGCTTCTCTGGATAGTCTAGTTATCTCGAGAGTGATCAGCTTTGAGAACAGCCCTATAGGCACGTCGATGAAATGCCCGATTTATTCAATGGAAAACAGAATTGAAAATCTGGAATGTCACAGAAGTCGACTCGGAAGCCCGGATGGTGATCAAAAGAAGTGGCGACAAAGCTCAACATTAAAGCACTCGCCATCATCATCGCCATTTTGCTCAGGGAAGATGCAGTAGCCACAGAGGAGCTCAGCAATGAAGGGCAAGCATCAATGATCAAGTGATGCCCGCATAATGATATGAGAGAGAGACTAGTGAGATTAGCAAGAATAGGGAGAGAGAGAGAGAGAGAGAGAGAGAGAGAGAGAGAGAGAGAGAGAGAGAGAGAGAGAGAGAGAGAGAGAGAGAGAGAGAGAGAGAGAGATTGTTTGTCTTGGAGCGTCAAGGCCTCAGGGGAGAAAGAGCAATTCATAAGGCGTTTCATTTTTAGATTTAGGAATTCACATTCTTAATTTTATGCACAAATATTTTGATTGACCATAAAGTATTTTCGGTTTAGCTAATAATTTTCGACGAATCAAACTGGTGAAAATTCGGAAAAGTAATTTTCGTAAAACACTTCTACTTAAATAAACACCTTGTTGAATTTGCTGCGACTTCTAACGAATTTGTTAGTTTTTGGTGTTACTGTGCAAGTGTGTCTGTGTGTTTGAGACTTACTTGGTAAAGGAACAACGAGCCAGTTGTATTATCAAATTGTTTGGTGCAAGGGACCTGTGGAGCTGCAGTTGATGTGGACATGAATAAACGAGCATGAAGCCTTTTTATAGTCCTTCCTAATCGACTCTTGTGCTAAGAATCTCTGTCACAGAATATGCTTCATTTTAGTATTTTAGATGTTGGGTAGAATTTTAGCCATTACTTCTTACTACCTCCAGCTAAGCTAGAAAACCACCAAGTTTTACTGCTCACTCTGGATCCAGAAGCTTGTAGAGTCTTAGCTTTTCTGGATAAATCGACCACAGCTTCAACAAAATTTAATCAAAAAGAAAATGTTGGAATGGAAGATTTCATTTGCCCGCAACTTGATCATCCTTCAGACAACCGATCCAAATTGGACAAAAATGAAGAAGACTGAAACAAGACAAACATCATATGATAATGATATATAAACAGCCAAATGTCCATCGTTCGAAACATTTGAAGAGGGAAATAAGCACGACTGAAAACGGGAGAAAAATCATTGATGACAACAATCAACAGCCAATCAGCAGAAAATTATCAAGCATCAGCTATTAGGAGTTAAACCCACAAATGGAAAGGGTTCAATAGTAGCTGAGCATGGCATATACGGTCTGAATTATGGTAAGCGTGAAGAGGAACACGGCGGCGAAGAGAGACAACCTAGCCCAAGGACTGCTGCAGTAGGTGTCGTGGAACTTAGCCCAGGAACTGTTCGAGGGATCCTTGTAGTACTCACTGATGTCCTCTTGCACCTCGCAAATGCTGCAGTTGAATTCAACTGGCACTCCCTGGCACAGCGCGTTGAATAGCTTGGCGACCGCCTTGTCGCTCCCCATGGCATTCTGGATGATGCCTTTGGTGTGGAGCAGCGCGACATCATGCTCATTGTTGATGATGCTGTCCATGAAGCCGATGTAGGATGTGATCTCGTTCCCAGTCCCGTGCAGGCGCTCGAAAGTTATGAGGTTGAGGAACTTGGACTCGGTGGTGCCATCCACCATTATAACGGGGAGCTTCAGTACCCCTCCGGCAAAGGAGATGTCCTCGAGACTGTGGGTCGGGCTCTTCTCGAACTGGATCCCGGTCTTTTTGAGCTCGGTGGCCGACCGGATTATCTTCTCGGTCTCCTCGTCGTCCTCGTCCACGACATGCCAAAGGCATCTTTTCATCCCCGTGATGCACTTCTCGAGGAAGCAGAACTTGAGGATGGTCCTGACACACTGCGTTGTTGGGAGTAAAATCAGTGCATTGAATACAAGATTGCCGTCGCAGGGACACCAGTTGCTTAAAGAAATAATGGCACAAATAATCTCTAAACTTTGACTCAATGTATAATGTAATCCCTAAACTCTTAATTTGTTTAATGTAATTCATATACTTTTGATACATATTTAATGTTATTATTCTATTAATTCTAATTCAGAAATAACATTAAACATTTATATATAATCTAAAGACTATGCTGAACATATATCAAAAGTTCATGATTTAAGGACAATATTGTATATTGAGTTAAAATTTAGGAATCACATTAGAGAAGATTATTTGCTCGCCAGCCTCTGGCCCCACATTGTTCATTTCGGGCCGGTCCTTCTTGGGATCCGGCAGCAGCAGGCCTTTCCTGAAGACGTCCAGGACATGTAGGCATCTTCTCTCTTCCATAGTGCGCATGCCGTAGAACCCGAGGATGAGATTGTTGGTCTCCTTGATGCATTCGTTAGGCTGCGTTGTTGGAGTAGAGTCAGTGCATTGAATACGAGATTGTTGTCGTGGCGATACTACTCGCATAAAAGGGGGAAAAAAAAAGAGTCTCCAATTGGGGCGACAGATCTAATAATGAAAATGTTAATTGATCTCGAATAGTGCATCTTCAATGTTTGGAGCATTAGATTTAATGGATTTCATGCGAGGTCGATATGATAGCACCAAGATGTACTGTTAAGTGAACATAGTACGGCGGTTTAAGCGCGCGCAATAACCTCTCAAATGATGGAGTGAAATCTAAGAAACTAACTTCCTTGTTTTTGTCTTTGGCAAACAGGTGATACAGCACTAGCATCGGCAGCTGATTCTCCAGCAGCAGCATGTCCCGCCTTATGTACGGCCTTATGTATCTCAACCAGTGGGTGCTGAAGATGGGTTCATTTTCTGCATGGTTAGGAGTAGGATTCTCTTCTATCTTGGTCCTCATGATCTCCAGCATGAAGCAGCCGTCCGTGATCATCATCTCCAGGAATTTGTCCTCCTCCTGCCACACCGAGTCCAGCTTGTCGTAGCTGTCCTTGAGCTTTTGCTTCACTCTTCCCAAGGACTCGATAAGATTCTTGAGGGGCTGCCCGGACCGCTTTGCGAATTGGGCGAGAGCACGGCGCTTGTGTTCCTTCATCGGACTGAGGCTCTCGTCCGCGTAGTGGTAGGGGCCAAAAGAGACAACCTGTGGCCGGTAGGCCTTGTCGCATAGGATGCTGATGTAGCTAGGGACCTTGTAGATGGACGTCCCGTCCCATTGCTCGTTGGAGGGCATGGAGATGTTGACTGCACCGATCTCGTTGGTCTCGTTCGGGTCCCGTGGGGGCTGCAAGGGTCCTTCGTAGGTTCCACGAGTTTCTGTTGTGTGTGAGAGAAGAGGAGAACGATCCATGGAGAGGGAGAGGGAGGGAGACAGACACTGTTGGGAAAGAGTATAAAGTTTGGGGTTGCTGTTGGCCTAGCCCAATGCTGGCCATGCTTGTATATAAATAAGGGCGTCAAAATGATCCTTGGCCCACTTTCTTACTCGTACGAAATGAGTTGTCATGTGTGGGGTAGTTAAATTTTAATAAAGGATTTAAAATGACAAAAAAATTTAAATTTGTATACATGACAAATTTATCATAAACTAATTTTTTGTTAATCAAAAACTTCAAACTAGTATATATTTGACAAATTTTCAGAAAAATAATATTTTGACTATCAAAAACTCCAAACCGATATATTTATAACAAATTTATCCATCGTTAGATTCCGTTATTTGGATTGATACTATGAAAACCTACAAACCGAAAATGATATATTTATAATAAATTGATTATAATAAGTTTAATTAAAGGATGCTAAATTTGTTATAAATGTACCGATTTAGAATTTTTATGATAAATTTATTATAGATGTAAGGTTTTTCAGTACTATTAACTCTTTAATAAATAACCACTAGGGTTTGTCTCACCGGTTATTCTTCCAACATGGAAGAGGGAGTTGGGAGGTTCAAATTCCCACATTCTCAGAGGTTGGGGTGGGGATGATTTAATTTCAAGTTTGGGTTTCGACTTCTACACTTTGTAATGAGGCAGAGCAAAAATCTAAGAGTGAAAGTTAAAATAGGAATATAGTAAGACCGATAAAAAAAAAAAAACTCTTTAATAAATGACTGAGAAATCCATGTAAACATGAATTTTAAATGGGTTCAAGATTTTACATGTATCCAACCCACATAAGTAGGGGTGGGCGATTTCCAGCCTAGAACTGAGAACCACCCACAAAGGACTGATTCCAAAAATTTGGAATTGGGAACAACCCATGAGTTGCATGGATCCACCCGAGAACCGAACCGTTAGTCCAGTCGGTTCCCGGGTGGATTCAAGGAACCGATCTCACCAATAATAATATCGTTTTTCGAATCCCGCCGTGAGTACTTTTCATATTGAATGCTATTTTTCTTTAAATCGAACCGGCTTAATTAAGGGTACAATTTATCTTTATTTTATTGGAAAACACTACCAAAAAAGAGAAATAGGTTTTTTTTTTTCCCTATTCTAAATCATTTCAGTTGAAATCTAAAATAATCTTTAAGTTCAAGGTTCTGGACGATTGTCATATGTAGATCGTTTTTTCCTTTATCCCTAATAATGCTCAATCTCTTACAACATTTGCTTTACTGAATTCTTTTTGTAGAAACAATTCCACAGAAACTTCACATTTTCTTGAACATAGTGTCATAAATGAGTCCCAAAAGTATCATTTGAAGAAACCATTTGTTGAGTTGCTGAAAAGTAACTTACACACTATACTAAATTTTTATAAAAACATGAAAACCATGAGAGGAGATAGAGGCCTAAAATTTAGGTTTGCTAATTAGTAATTTAGAAATTTATTTCAAAATTAAAAATTAATATATTATTATAATATAATCAGTCCAATCTGGGTGGGGGATTCGCCCATGGAACCGAGAACCATGCTGATACCCACCGGTTCCCATAAATTAGAACCGCGAATCGGACCGGTTCCCTTAAGAACCACCGGTTCCGCGTGGTCTGGGCGGGTCCCGATTATTTTGCACACCCCTAAATGTAAGCACGTAATTACAGTGTACCACGAAATGGGGCCCAATCTGACCCTCTCACTTCCCAGGAATAAAGGAAAGGGGTGGGCACTCCTCCCACGTGTGAAAAGTCTACGAATCTACGGGACAAAAATTGTTGTTTATTCTTATTTCCTGTTAGGAACAACCCTAATATGGATAGTTATTTCGTAAATTATCTGAACGAGAGTTTCGAGCCAAAAGTCGTAACTTTGAATATATATTGGAATTTTCGTTGTCAATGCTCTTGTGAATTTGATGTACACCTAATCAACATGCATGTAAACACTCCTTAAAAAGTAAGCCAATCATGGGACTCGAAATGCCATAGAATCAAATCAATTTGATGTTATCAATCAATTTTGGGCACCAAATCAATCGGATCCTTTGTTCTTATACATATTCTTCATGCAACGTGACTATCATAGTTTATGAGCACGATTGATTTCAAAATTGGTAATTCATGCATCGGGTTAGGTATAGGTCCATAGAGCTGGTCCACTCTTTAAAGGCAACAATTTAAGCCGAAAAAAATTGTTAACATGGATTTTGAGTCAAGTCAAATAGGAGTCAGGTGCATTTTTTGTGACCGTAAATGAGCCTTTGGATTCGATAAGTCTCACTAGTGTCTGCCTAAGTTAAAGGGGTTGTTTGACTTGAGTACACGTAATACCTATGGAGATATGAATTTTGCTGATGTGATACTAGATTTATAATAGCTTTTTTTTTTTTTTTTCGTTTACTTTGGAAGTAATTTTTACCTCATACAGATTTTATATGAGGTCTCCTTTTTATTACTCGAAGCCCTTCTCCTATTTATGCAATGCTAGTATGGAAAACAAATTCACAATGAGAAATGTTTCAGTAATATCTATGCATAGTTAGCTCACGACAATTATATAACTTCTCATAAATTAACTTCAGATGGAATATAAGATGGATTGTTGTCATCTAATAAGAAACTCAAAAATCTTTACAGAATTGAATTGGAGAAAAATTAATTTAAGCAAAAAATATATACATGAGAATCAAAGTCAAACCATAGATGCAAAGTCAAGTTTCAAAGTTAATTTAAATATTAACGTGGATTTTATTTCTTTTTATTTTTTTTAGCTTCAAATCACCTAATAATGATTGATTGCAAGCATTTATCAGCTCTAATTAAGAGCTATGTTAAAATATATCTCGAATTTGAGTTTTTGTACGAGACCCTATCCAAATTGGATGAGGTGGATTAGAATTCTTGACTAAATACATTTTGGGGCCGTGCCTTAGGAGTGCAATGAATATAAGGGTTGTTGCTTTGCTTTATCTAATTTCTTTGGAGCTGTGGCAATTATGTAAAGATCCAAGATTGATAAATCAGGAGATTGAATCCTCTAAATGCAGCAGTGCAAGCGACGCTTCATATGGAGAAAAATTGATTCTAGCAAACATATATATTAAAACTCAAATCAAAGTCAAATTAGCATGACAGAGTCAATTTTATAAGTTAAACTAAATATCCGTGCTGCTGGAGAGGAATCACCATCCAATGAAGTAATCAAATGCGCATTGAAACCTCCCTTCTTAATTCCACAACCTTCTAAAATGCCTAAGAAAAGTTCATATTTTTCTTAAAACCTTAATTTTGGGAGGGAAACTCGTAGAAGTAGTAGGACATCCGTGATATTTATCATTGCTATTATTTATTGAAAAAAATGCCATTTAATTAAAATATTTGTCCCTGAAATATATTCTGGCGTCATCACGGGTCCCGCTTGCGCCGTCGCATCATCGCATGCCGCTGCCTCTTAAGTGGTTTTTTTTTTTTTTTTTTTTTTTTAAATCCAAAACTTCCTCAACTAAAATTAAATCACTCATAATTTTTTTTGAGCTAAATCATTTTAATGACAGTTTCTTCTATTTGTTTTGACTAGCAATAAATTTAACCAACTATTTTTCTTCATGCAGTCATGTCGAATTTTCTGGCTCCAAGAAACAGTGAAATGATAATTTGAAATAATAAAAAAATGGTCCCATTTCATTTTTTCTCTTTATTAAAAAATTGTTGTTGATTATTAAGTGAGAAATGGTCGGTTTCGGAGTGCATCAATATCTGAATAAAAATTCTACCAAAAAAAAAAAACCATCTGAATAAAAAACAAATTGTCATATTTGTCGTTTGCTTCCAATTTAAAAATGGCCGTTCTTCTTATCGCAAAGCGTTTTTTTTTTTTTTTTCATTTTACCATTTTGAGAGGATCCCCTTTAAGTAAATAAATTTCAACTCATCGAGTTGCACTATTTTCTTGGGAGCAGTGGCAATTATGTAAGTATGCAAGATTCACCAAGAGGTTGACTCCTTTGAAGGCCGTACAAGTGGCGCCACTCTTGATTGGCAGTATAAAGAGAAGGGTTTAAATTTTTTTTCTTGATTTTAAGCCGCATCAAAGAAATAGAAATGGTCTTCTTTTGAAGGACGAACGACTAAGAAATAAAGGGGGATCGAGTTATTTTATTTATGAACATTGTGGGCTCGGGTGTGTTTAGGTATGAAAAATATTAGAACTTGTGAACGATTTTTACTCTATAATTTTCAGATTAATTAGTGGACTATTCATTGTTAACTCTCCCAATAGAATAGGTACGATACTCACATCGTATCAAGTAAATATATGATATTTCTTTATTATTCTTCGTTTAGTTATCTTGTAATTTCTTATTGATTTGATCATAAAGATTTGACGATTTTTCTAGTTAATTTTACAACAAGCTTCAATCGATAAGTACTTGGATATGTTCACAAAAATCTCATAAAAGATGTTGACTTAATCCAAAGGCGACTAATTCAAACCAATCAAATTAATACGGAAGAGGGTTTGGGGGCACCTAGGTGAGGAGTGTGTTGCTTCTTTGTGCAACAAGTAAAGACAAAATGTGTTTAGGTATGTCTCATGAAAGATGTGGGAATTGAATTGCATGGTTGCCATCCACATATTGAATTGAGCGCATCAATATTGTTTTAGGTACGAACATGACATATTTGACGTGACAGTAGATAGATGAGTTTTACCTTCGGGATAATCCAAATTTCTTTCTTAAGATCTCCTTTCTAATACTCAACGACCTTCTTTCAAACATACATCTCATTCAGCAAAAATAAATAATAAAAAAATAATATTCACAAAGATTGATTTTATGATAATATATGTGCTCAATTATCTCACGGCAATAACAAAATTTCTCATAAATCAATTTCTGGTTGTGCACAAGGGTAGTTTTAATTATCTTGTGTCAAATCCAAAAAAAATTACCGGCTTCTTATGGAGAAAAATTGATTCTAGCAAAAAAATATATTAAAATTCAAATCAAAGTCAAATTAGCATGGCAGAGTCAATTGAATAAGTAAAACTAAATATTCGTGCTGCTGGAGAAGAATCGTCATCCAACGAAGGAATCAAATGCGCATTGAAACCTCCCTTTTTAATTGCACAACCTTCTAAAATGCCTAAGAAAAGTTCATATTTTTTTTTCTAAAATCCTTAATTTTGGGAGGGAAACTCGTAGAAGTAGTAGGACGTCTGTGATATTTATCATAGCTATTATTTATTGAAAAAAATGTCATTTAATTCAAATATTTGTTCCTGAAATATATTATGGCATCCTCACGTGTCCCACTTGCACCATCGCATCATCGCATGCCGCTGCCTCTTAAGTGGTTCTTTTTTATTAAAAAAAAAAACCAAAAAACTTCCTCTACAAAAATTAAATCATTCATATTTTTTTTTTGAGCGAAATCATTTTAATGACAGTTTCTTCTGTTTGATTTGACTAGAAATAAATTTAACCAACTATTTTTCTTCATGCAGTCAAGTTGAATTTTCTTGCTTCAAGAAACAGTGAAATGATAATTTGAAGTAATAAAAAAAAATGGTACCATTTCATTTTTTCTCTTTGTTAAAAAATTGTTGTTGATTATTTTTTTTTATTTTCGTGGCGGGTGGACAAGTGAAAAATGGTCAGTTTCGGAGTGCATCAACATCTGAATAAAAATTCTGACAAAAAAAAACATCTGAATAAAAAAAATTGTCATATCTGTCGTTTGCTTCCAAAATAAAAATGGTCATTCTTCTTGTCGCAAAGTGTTTTTTTTTTTTTTTTTACCATTTTGAGAGGATCCCCTTTAAGTAAATAAATTTCAACTCATCGAGTTGCACTATTTTCTTGGGAACAGTGGCAATTATGTAAGTATGCAAGATTCACCAAGAGGTTGACTCCTCTGAAGGCCGTACCAGTGGCGCCACTCTTGATTGGCAGTATAAAGAGAAGGGTTTAAATTTTTTCTTCATTTTAACCCGCATCAAAGAAATAGAAATGGTCTTCCTTTCAAGGACAATTATGGGCTCGGGTGTGTTTAGGTATGAAAAATATTAGACCTTGTGAACGATTATTACTCTATAATTTTCAGATTAATTAGTGGACTATTCATTGTTGACTCTCCCAATAGAATAGGTACGATACTCGAATCGAATCAAGTAAATATATGATGTTTTTTTATTATTCTTCATTTAGTTAGCTGGTAATTTTATATTGATTTGAGCATAAAGATTTGACAAGTTTTCCTATTAATTTTACAACAAGCTTCAATCGATAAGTATTTGGATATGTTCACAAAATCTCATAAAAGATGTTGACTTAATCCAAAGGTGACTAATTCAAACCAATCAAATTAATATGGAAGAGTGTTCGGGGGCACCCAAGTGAGGAGTGTATTGCTTCTTTGTGCAATAAGTAAAGACAAAATGTGTTTAGGTATGTCTCATGAAAGACGTTGGAATTGAATTGCGTGGTTACCATCCACATATTGAATTGAGTGCATTAATAATGTTTTTGGTACAAACTTGACATATTTGACGTGACAGTAGATAGATGAGTTTTACCTTCGGGATAAAATCCAAATTTCTTTCTTGAGATCTCCTTTCTAATACTCAACGCCCTTCTTCCAAACATACATCTCATTTAGCAAAAATAAATAATAAATAATAATATTCACAAAGAGTGATTTTACGATAATATATATGCTCAATTATCTCACATCAATCACAAAATTTCTCATAAATCAATTTATGGTGGTGCACAAGAGAAGTTATAATTATCTTGTGTCAAATTCAAAAACTTTTACTGGCTTCATATGGAGAAAAATTGATTCTAGCTAAAAAAAAAAATATTAAAACTCAAATCAAAGTCAAATTAGCATGACAGAGTCAATTTTATAAGTTAAAAATATTTGTGCTGCTGGAGAGGAATCTCCATCCAACGAAGGAATCAAATGTGCATTGAAACCTCCCTTTTTAATTCCACAGCCTTCTAAAATGCCTAAGAAAAGTTCATATTTTTCTCATCAATTTAAAACTAGAACAAGCAAAACCCCAGTAGGAGGAAACTCAAGATGACCCAACCAACCCCCCCCCCCCCCCCCAAACAAAAAAAAACCCAAAGGGAAAAAAGAAAACAAATTCAATTCACAATCGAGCAAGGCCATCGTGCGGTTGCTGTGGTTGGTGGTGGGGGCTACATGGGCATGGCTGTTGATGGCTCAGCAAGCCTTTCTAAGTCCGCATTTAATTGCCTCAACCACTCTAGCTAGCTTTTTTTAAATCTTAAATTGGGTTGGGTTACCTTTCTTTTCGCTATTTGATTTTTTTCTCTTTGACCCGTTGTCTACTTAATGAGAGTGAAGTGGTTCTAATCGTAATTCCAAAATTAATAAGACATATTCAGAGATAATGGAGTATGATAGCTTTACAAATTTTCTTAGAGCAACTTAGAATTTGTATATTGAACTCGAAATTAATAAGACATATTGGTGCACAATTCAAAGTATAATAGAATATCTACATTGAACTCGACTTAGAACTTTTAATCTCTCATTCATATGTTACATTACAATGGTCTTTACTTATAATATCGATGAAATAGAGCTTATGAAATGCCTTTATTGAAATGAGAAAAACTGATTTTTAAAATGGCCCTATTTAATTGAACATAATTTTCACATATCAAACATTATAAATTCCTTTAATTTCATTCAAAACGATATTGTTTGGCAGGAGATAATTAGATTGGATCGGCGGAAGCATCAGGATCGCTTCTGTTGGAAGGCTCTGGCGTGTTTCACCATTCTGAGGAGCAGTTCAGTCTTAATCATAGGGTAGATGTTGTGTCCTTCGGTAGCTGGCAGATTATGAAGTCCTTAATTCTAACTGCTGAAAATTGACAGGTGGGTCATTTCAATACTGACCACAGGATGAGCTCATCTAATAATATAATTGTTATCATATGTCATGCTTCCATTTTCATAGGGCTTATGATAGCTGAATGATGTTCCTTATAATGAATAATGAAATTTGAGGTTAGTTTTGGATTAGAGGAGATGACAATCTCATAATTTTTTTAAAGACGTTTATTGCAAGTGTTGAAAATCTGATGTAACATGACACTTGTAATGAAATTTTTTTAAAAGTTTATAGCACTCAAGTAAACAATTAGAAAAGTTATAACACTCGAGAGAACGTTATCTAAAAGTCATGACATTCAAGTAATTAAAAAATAAGTTTTGGTCCTCAAGTGTACGAAAGTTAAGATACTTGTGAAATCCTTATCCCATAAATGAAGGATCAAGTTGTAGTCAATAAGGCTTGAGAGAGCTAGTTATGTAGCATAAGTGCCATCAAGTGAGAGAGTTATATGTTAAATCCCTTAGAATTGATCTCGGGAGTTGTGATAGAGAGTTTCCACAATTTTAGACAGGCAAAAGAATTTCAAAACAGGTAAAATCTTTTATTCCTATAGTGTTTCTCTTGGAGTTTCAACATTGATATGTGCCTTATTTGTATAGATCTACAACGAGATTTATTAAAAGGAGCATTGTACATGATAAATAGGGCATTCATGTCATTTCGAAAGGATTGGACGAGCCTGCCCAAACGTGCCTCTTGGTTACCTCCGTAACCGAGCCAGTATTGATTCTTAAAATGGGTTGGGCTGGTCCACTAGAAGTACAAGTTAAACCCTCTGAAAATATTTTAGGCCCATCGGATGGTCCACTTTGATATTTTCCCTTTTTTCTTTTGTACCTACATAACGCCAATTACCAAAAATAGTGCTCAAATAGCTTTACCAAATTCAACTCCTACTATTTTTCCAAAATCATATTAGGTAACGACTAATTTAGTCTTTTCACTAATAAATTTTTTCAATTCCGCTCCTCAATTTTTTTTTAATGCAATTAAGTCCTCTAATATGCTTGATTTATACAATCAAACCTTTCAATCATCAACATATGATGAGCCTGTAAAAAAAAAAGCGAATCTTTTCTTTGAAATATACTTGTGCATGCAGATTTAATATCAAAATTCCCGTTTGTCATCATAAAAACGTTTAAGATCCTGTGACATATAAAAAAAACTTTGTGAGTGAGAGAGAATGAATATGGAATTCAAAAATTCCTAGATCAATTAATTAAGAATCGCGCTTGGGGGTCGGGCGGTGGGGCCCCAGATTCGGAGGTTCCCCGGGTCACCAAAAAAAAAAAATGGAATTCAAAAATTCCTAGATCAATTAATTAAGAATCGACAGATTTGATGAGAAGGATTTTGGTTTCTATAAGATGCAAATTGAAGATTATCTCTACTAGATGAAACTGCACTTGCTCTTGTTTAGGGAGAAGCCGGAGACGATGAAGCAAGCTTATTGGGATTTGCTAGATAGACGAGCAATGGATGTTATTCGGTTGACGTTGGCTCATAATGTCATGTTTAATATCATGAAAGAGAAGACCACTGCTGATTTGATGCAAGCCCTATTGGATATGTACGATAAGCCCTCTATGAACAACAAAATCCATTTGATGCTACGTCTGTTTAATTTGAAGATGAGTGAAGGTGTGTTAGTTGCAAATCATATTAATGAATTCAATGTGATTGTTAGTCAATTGAATTTAATTGAGATTGACTTTGAAGATGGAGTATATGCTTTGATTCTATTATCTTTATTGTCTGATAGTTGGAATATTACTGTTACTGCCATTAGTAATTCCTCTAGGCCAATAAGGTTGACGTGTGATGGGGTTCAAGATTTGATTTTGAGCGAGGATATCCGTATAAGAGAATCCAGCAAACTTATATTTACAGCTTTAGTTGGTGAAAAATAGAGGAAGATTTAGAACACGTGTTAATAAGAATAGTACTAATATGAATAGACATAGTCAGTCTAGAACTAATGATGTTGTCTGTTGGAATTGTAGCAAAAGGGGACATCTTAGAAGGAATTGTCTTAAGCTGAAGAATGAAAAGTGTAAGTGAATTATAGTTGATTCTGCAAATGATGTTGTAACTGTAGCTGATAGTGCCGATCATATCTTGTCTATCATGATTATTATGGATTATGGTTGTTCTTTTCATGCTACACTAAATAGAAATTGGTTTACTACTTATCAATACACAGATAATAGTAAAGTGCAGTTGGAGAACAACACTAAATGTGATGTCGTTGGTGTTGGCAATGTTAGAATCAGAATGCATGATAGTATCATGAAGACATTAACTGGAGTGAGGCATGTTCTAGAGTTAAAGAAGAACTTAATTTCCTTGAGTACCTTAGATTCAACTGGGTATCAGTATATTTTAGAATGTGGAATTCTGAAAATTGTTCAAGGTGCTTTCGTGATAATGAAATGAATCAAGCATAGTGGCCTGTATAAACTTCAAGATAAGATAATGACCAATTTCACCACGGAGACATCGAATGCATCTGAAATTGCAGAGTTAATTCACTCGAATATTCGCAGGTTAAGAGAAGCATATTGGCAAGAGAAGCCCAAAGGTTTTAAGTGAAAGAAATATGCTATTTAGATCAACGACGGAAAGTGCAGTTCAGTATAAATGTCAAAGAAACCACTGACATTGCAGAGTTAATTCACTCGAATATTCGCAGGTTGTCGCGGTTTCCTTCAAGGGAGAGTGCTAGATATATTAACAACTGTTGATGACTACTCGATGAAGACGTGGGTTTTAGTGCTTAGGCACAAGTTTGTTGTTGTTGTTAGGATCAGGCAGTTGATGGTTTGGATTGAAAAGGAGACTGGTAAGACGATCAAGCAAGTACAGACTGACAATAATATGGAGTTTTGCTCGAAGCTATAAAATGAATTTTGTATGAAAGAAGGCATAATAAAACATTGCATTTATGCCTATGAACCACAACATATTGTGGAATTGATGAGCAAAAAATTACTAGAAATGGCCCATAAAATGCTCTCTAGCGCTAATGTGGCTAGGAGATTCCTTATGGATACGCTAAGTATGGCAAGCCACCTAATGAATAGATCCCCATCAACTGCAATTGGATATGGGACTCCTGAAAAAGTGTGGTCAAGTAACATTACTGATTATTCTATTCTTAGAATATTTGATTGCCTATGTTATATTCGAGCAAGTGATGATAAGCTTGATAAAATGGTAAGAAAGTGCATGTTCCTAGGCTACACACAAGGTTAGAGGGGTTATCGGTTGTGGTGCCTATAATTAAATTCACTTGTTATCAATAGAGAAGTTACATTTGACAAGTCTTTGATACTTCTGGTTAGGAGTGTTTATAGTAGTGTTAAAACGGATTTGAATGGTGTTCAGTTTGAGGTAAAGTTGCAACCAAAAACTCTTGATGTAGCAGGTACAAGTGCTAGTGGAGTAATCGACATAAATGGTGCCTGTAGGGAGGTGGAGTCTATGGAGCCAATGGTTGCTTAATGGTTGATATTAACAAGGTATGTATTTGATCTCTTGACATATATGGATGCAACAATGGTTTGCTTTATCTGTAGTTAAGGAAGTTGGGTTGGAAAATCCTTGCGGAGCAGTTAAAGGTGCATGTGGAGTTGGTATTCTAATGAGATCTTTGGTTATGATGAAGTTCAAGGGTGGCTTGGACTTGAAAGATATCTATGGTAGTTGAGCCCATTGGGGGCTAGAGGAGAGTATCGGCAGAGCTCGAATTTTTGCGAAGCAATTGCAATTTGACTTAAACATTGAGCCAATGTGGAGATTGTTATAATATGTCTTGAGTTTGAGCCCGTGAATAAAATTGAACCCAAGATAAATTGAAGGAAAGTGGATATTTGGACTTCAAGTTGCTAATTTGTTGAGACCAAGCTGTGAATTTGTAGATTACGAAAACAAAGCTACGTTGGAGTCCAAGTTCAAGAAGTCTGACTTTGTGCTAGAAAAGGAAATAAAATCAAGGCTACCCTAGTAGGTGTGGGCTTCTTGGACTTAGTCAAACAACAACGGATAAGAGAAAGAATAAAAGGAAATAAAAGATATGATATTATTTGATGCAGAAGTCGGCTTGAATTCTAAGTGCACATATGTATTCACATTCTCGTGGGATGTGGTGCGGATCACAAAGAAGTGTTGAAGCGTTGCGTGAGTACTTGGTGTTCAGCCGTTGTTGATGCAAGCAATCTTGAAGCACCAAATATCGCGTGCTTGAAAGCGGGTTTGTTGTTCTTGTTCGTGAATTACATCCAAGAAGTTTTGTGTTTGTAGTCAATTAAATCTTGTGGTAAGATTTGTGTGTAATTCCTTCGTGAGATTGATAGATTATTTAGTGAGGAATTTCGGGGCTAAACACTACGTGCATTTTTTTGATGTAATTGGGATTTGGGAAACACCGAAAGAGTATTTGAGTGACTCGAGTGTTTAATCTCCTTATAACGCTTGATCTATACTGAATTTGTCATTGTTCTCCCCATAGATGTATGCCTCTACAACTAAACTACATAAATCTAATGTTCGATTTATTTTCTTATTCTGTATATTTTATTGTTCAATCGTTTGCTTTTTTGCAATAGATATCACAGCCCTCGAGCAATGACTCACTATGATCTATTTTGTGGCCATGGTGATGACCATGCTCATGATGGTATTCCATAAATTCACCACATGATAGTGGTAGTAATCATCATATGCAACTCTTGATTTTAGGTTATGTCCAGCGTGATCCTCATCATTATGTTCATGGCTTCCATGGTCATGACTATCTCCACTATGATGGTGGTCGTAGTCATGGGCATGACTGTGACCATGACTGTGGTCATGACTATGGTCATGATGATGACCAACAAGAATGCCATGGCAATATTTACCACCAAACCAAAGGCAAAAACAACAAACATAAGAAAGCTCTGAACATCACTTATGTCATTGAGAAGCCTTGCAATGGCTTCATATATGAGAAGCACTAGGGGTGATCGAGTCCAAGATGGGTAAGGTCTAAACCTGGACCCTGTACCTAACTTTGTTATAATCAGTTTCCCTTTTTTGGGCCCTATACCGGATCCTGTTTGTGTTGAACTTTGTACTCGACTCACCATGTTTCCATTAAAAGCTGTTTTGCAATTTCCCAATATCTTATATGACTTCGAATTTTATATTAATAAGCGAGAAAATAACATAATCCTCCTAATTTCTTTCGAAACATTAAGCATTTATAATAAATAAATACATGAATTTTTTGATTAAGCAAAAAATTAAGCATCCACACGGCTAATTATAATAAATAAAATCATAAGGTAAATAATTAGCAACAAACATGGGTTTAATATTAGTCTTATTCCCACAACTACTACGTGAAGCTACTCATTTATGCAAACATAAATTCTCATACAAAAAAGAAATTAGGCAAGCCAATTCATGTGGTACACAAGAATTTGGTGGCGACAAACACCATTCGTCCGTCTGTCAAATGGTGCAAGAGGGAGCAAGAAGCAAGTGAGGAAGAGGAACAATAAAGGAGGAGTGCCGTGCGTGTTTGAGAGAGCCAAGAGGGAAAACGCCGTATGATTGCGGGAATAAAAATAGAAATAAGGGGGAAACATAGAGTTTTCGACTTATACTTACAAAACCGGTTCCAAAATCGGTCCGGAAACTGGTTCCTAGGTGGGTAATAAATCGGACCCGGTTCCCGAATCTGTTTAAACCAGTTTCGAATTTTGGGAACCGATTCCTTAACCGGTTTCAACGGGAACCAGTTCCTGACCCTATTTTCCAAGTGAGCCGGTCTGGTTCTCGAGTATACCTAGGGCCCGTTTGATTCAACTTTGGGGAAATGCCCTTGGGAGAATGCAAATACCTTTGAGAGAAAGGGGTTTTCTGAAATGCTAAGCTGTTTGGTAAACTAAAACTGAAAAGTGCTTTGGGGAAATGCAAAACTGTTTGGTAAACTTGCATTTGAAAAGCCAACGTGTTTTAGTTTTAGTTTTTTTTTTTAAATTGCAAAAAAGAAACAATGGGTATATAACATTTTACATTTTCATGTTGAGAGTAATATAAAAAATACATATTAGTAAACTTATTAAAAATTATATTAAAAGAATTTAATTATAGATTAAATGCAAAGCTTAACTTTTAGCCTAAGGTTCTTTTAGGTTTGTTTTTAACTTTGAATATTTTTTTAATTATTGTAGTATTAATCATCTTCGTTAATTAATGATCAATCTAGTGTATTGATAAAAAGTTGGGCTATTGATTGTCAAAAGATTAAAATGATATAAAAAAAAAAAGTTGAACTTATTCGGTGGATGGTGAAGCGATCGATTATAGATGCTAATTTTTTTGAGTAAGCACCACATATAAAAAGAGAGGTCCTAATTAAGAGAAATAAAATCAAGTTCTTCTCATACAAATTTGACTAGAAAGAGTCATTTCATGATAGTAAATATGATAATATATATCTGGAAAAAAGGAAATACGTTATATTTAGGATTACAAACTTCAACGACTTTGTAAACTTATGGCTATTTCATCACATAAAAGTGCCATGTCCGGAGATGCATACGAATTTGAAGCACCCACCCCTTCATTTGCATCATCATGGTCAACTGAATATCCATAATTGGGATCCAATTCTGCTTGTTCAAAATCCGTATCAGGCACGTTATTTCTCTGGATATAATTGTGCAAAGTCATTGCCGTTACCACAATTTGCACTTGCTTTTCATATGGATAACTTGGCATATGAGTTAAAATCCTCCACTTCTATTTTAATACACCAAAGGCCCGCTCAATTGTCGAGCGTAGTGAGGAATGGGCACGATTGAACACTTCTTGATATCCCGTAGGTGAAGGACCTTCTTGAAACTCTGGCAAATGATATCTAACTTCTTTATATGGCCCCAAATAACCAGTAGGATTTGGATATCCAGCATCTACTAAGTAATATTTACCTACATACATACATATATATATATATATATATATTGTAAATTTAGTCAACATATGCCAATTAGATATATGAATGTATCTAAACCATTGACTAACATACCTGGAGGAGGATGGGGAAAATTTGCGTTACGTCTTCCAATAGCTTCATAAAAGATACGAGTATCATGAGCTTGTCCCTCCCAACCGGCCCAAACATAGACAAATTCCATATTAAAATTACATATGGCTAACACGTTTTGAGTTGTTGTTCCTTTTCGACCAATAAAACAAATTTGATCATACTTAGGTACAACCGCTAAAATATGTGTGCCGTCAATAGCTCCAATGCAATCCTTAAAATATGAATAAAATCGCCGATCCTTCTTGATCTTCTCTGGAACTTTTCTATATTGTGGATCAGTTGGTTGGATCAAATTTTTTCCCATATCACATACTTTATCTAAAATTAAGTTGAAGTGCCTACTTATGGTTTCCCCGGAACGCTCTTGTGCTAATCTATTACCTATACCATGTCCTAGAATATTAAGAAACATACCAACCATTTCTCTAACATCAGTATTCCTAGATCCTTGAAGGCTATAACGTGTTACTAAATCACGCGTTAAATTGTCAAATACAATCTTATTCATTCTAAACATATTATAGCACCTTATCGGATTAGCATCTTCGCCAATCAATTCTTTTAACCATACATAACCTGTATATGTTGAGGTCATGCAATGTTGTTTGCAAAGGTTGGTTGCTTGATAAAGAATTGCAGCTTCAGTGACTGAGATAAGATCCCATAATTCATTTTCCTCTTGCTCATGATCTGTCCTTGTATGTGAATCATCCATAACTGCTTTAAGTAACAAATTATAAAAAGAAACAATGTATTAACCATCACATAAATCATCAATAATTGTTTCAAGTAACAAAATATAAAGATAAACAATATATTAACCATCGCATATATGCAAACTATCATATTAAGAGAATACCAAATGAAAATAATTATAACATCAAACATTAATTGAAATTAGGTTCACAAAGGCTACAAATAAAGATCCATAGATGGAAACAAAGTGAAATGACTAAGTTTCAAACATGAAAACAATAAGAAGCTAACATCCTCCTATCTACGAAGACTTGATTCTTTTCTCATCTCATAGTTGAGATACTTTACTTTATTTGCATTATCCTTTAAGTTCATGAAAACTTGCCTATTGTCTATCTTTTCCTTTAAATGAAAAATTGAAAAAAAGTACAAGTCTTCGTCTTCCACAATCTCAGGTATGGAATCCAATATCTCTATAAGGTCCTCATAAAGACCGACTAAACTGGTTGCATTGGATGCAGCACTGGTAGTACTCCTACTCTCAACAACTGTAAGCAGCCTGTTAATTTGTGATCCGAGCTCCTCTCTTGTGCTCAATTTCTTATCTTTCTTTCCTCGAGCTTGCATCTTTGAAGTCTGTGTGGCTCTCTTACGAATTTGAGTTCCAGTTGGTTCATCCACATGATCCTCAAAGTTTTCATCAGTAGACCCTACAACATCATCGATACCAGGTTGTGTGGTCTCCACATCATTATCAACACATAAACCTTGTCCAAGATTCCATGTGATTCCTCCAGTAGTAACTGTATCTCTGAACATCATATCTAACTTTACTTCAAGATCATGATGTATGCCTTTCATCCTAAAAGCCTTAAACTTTGGATTACCTATTATAATGAAGCATTTACATAAGTTGTATTATTAAATGTGAGCTTAACATTAAAAAAAAAAAAATTGAGGAAAACCTGAATTTTACGCTCCCACCATTCATCACTGGCATAAATGGTTTTCTTCCTTGAATCCCATCCTAATCCAGTTTCCTTGTAAAGCAATGACCTCCATCTTTTCCATTCTTCCTTGAGGTTATCCCACTTACTCTTCATTTTTTGTTTATCATATTTTTTACTCGTTAGCTCCTCAAACTTACTAATTATGACTGTCCATCCATCTCTTTTGTTGTTTGCAGGACGATTGCCTTTTTCAATTTGTTCGATGCACAAATTACAAAAGATTTATACATCTTCCGAGCTCCAAAATGCCTTTTCTTTTGATGAACTCATCTTCTAGTAAAGTGACATGAACAAATTTAAGAGACACAAACAAATAAGATCAACCACTTAGGCCCTCTCTTATTAAAAAACTAAAAGATATTCACTTAAAGAAAAGAAAACTAACATTGAGAAAAAATAAGGACACGCAAAAACATTATACTTGCATAAAAAATCCTTGATGGTTCGTCGGTTAAACTCTTTTACATACTCACATTAAAGTACTAGATTACAACAGCACTTTGTTAAGCACTCCTAAAGTTTCCATTTCAAGAGGTTCTCTTATTTCTCACCTAAGTAAGTCCTTTGCTAAACCCTAAACTTCTTTCACCAAGTACAGCATGACCTATTGAACACCGCAAATAACCAGCACATACTGAAAATGGATTCCAGGCGTAAGCCAATTAAACTATAGCTAATACATTCTGAATAGGACATTATCCTTGATATAGACCAGCAAAAGCATTGCATAACGTGCTGCAAATCATAAAGAATGCACGTGAATAACGTGCTGCATATCAGATTGACAGAAAGAGAGATGGACAAAGTCAACAGACGCAATATATTAGTTGTATCATATATTTATGACAGCAAAAACAATAGGCAGTCCAAACTCTCTTAACTTTACATCATCAACATGATATATGTACACCTCAGACCAATAAAGAATGCACACTCACATTAAAGTACTAGATTACAACAGCACTTTGTTAAGCACTCCCAAAGTTTCCATTTCAAGAGGTTCTCTTATTTCTCACCTAAGAAAGTCCTTCACTAAACTCTAAACTTCTTTCACCAAGTACGGCATGACCTATTGAACACCACACACAGTAGCAGCTCTCAAAGCTCTCTGGTCACACTAGACTATAGCAACAAGTGGTTAGTACTTTCACCTTCTTGCTTGCCCATAAAATGCCAATTAATATACACCTTACCCCCTTCTAAGATTTTCACCAGTTCAAACTGCTCCTAAGAAGCTTCACATGTTAGAGTTTAGCTTCCAAATAGGCATGTAAATGAATTATCGCAACTATGCAAAATGATGACAAGGAAAAAGAACAATGAAAACTTGCAATTTTGGGACCAAGTGAAAGCTTTGCCTACGGTAAAAATTGGTACCCATGCGATAACAATGCATCAATCAAAGCAAGCAAGATCGTAGACCAACCTATTGCAGGGTGTGTCAGGGTCGGAATGTGAACGAGATCGGAGCACAGGGAAGCCAAGTGATCGCACCACGTCCAAGCTTCGACCCACCCAGACTCGGTGCCACACAGCAACTCGTCCTCGCCTTCTTCGGTCAGGCGTTCCTGAGAGAAACGAGTTCACACATAACAGAACGAAAGAGCCCGAAATTCAACTAGCAAACTCCACCAAGCACACACCCATCGCACACCCAACCCCGTGTGAAATTCAAGAATCGAAAAACCACAACACTCCTAGATCAATCGAATTCCAAACGAACCGACAACGCCGATCCGACCCCAATTACGCGGTTCCAGCGCAGACCCAAGAAAAACAGAATCATACCCACAAAAATTGAACAAACACCTGAACGGACGAACAAGAACAGGGGGAGAAAAGAGAGAGGGATCGGGTGTGCGAGAGAGAGAGAGAGAGAGAGAGAGAGAGAGAGAGAGAGAGAGAGAGGGAACAAACCAGTTGCAGGGTGTGTCGGGGTCGGAATGTGAACGAGATCGGAGCACAAGGAAGCCAAGTGATCGCACCACGTCCGAGCTTCGACCCACCCAGACTCGGCGCCACACAGCAACTCGTCCTCGCCTTCTTTGGTCAGGCGTTCCTGAGAGAAACGAGTTCACACATAACAGAACGAAAGAACCCGAAATTCAACTAGCAAACTCCACCAAGCACACACCCATCGCACACCCAACCCTGTGTGAAATTCAAGAACCGAAAAACCGCAACACTCCTAGATCAATCGAATTCCAAACGAACCGACAACGCCGGTCCGACCCCAATCACACGGTTCCGGCGCAGACCCAAGAAAAACATAATCATACCCACGAAATTGAACAGACACCCAAACGGACGAACAAGAACAGGGGGAGAAAAGAGAGAGGGATCGGGTGTGCAAGAGAGAGAGAGAGAGAGAGAGAGAGAGGGAACAAACCGAGAAAACCGAAATAGCGTTTACCATCCAGCGACAAAAAGGAATAAAGAGGGAGGAAGAGAGAGAGAGAGGGGCATACCAGGTAGAAGAGAGGAGAGAAAAAGAATCGGTGAGAGCGGATGCGATGCTGCAAGAATCGGCGAGAACGGATGCTGCGAGAATCGGCGAAAAGAAAAGCACTTCGCGCGATGGACTGTAGAACAGAGGAGAGGAAAGAGCGTCCAGTCGAGAAGGTAGGGTTTTGTTTTGGGGTAGGGTAAAATTAGAGTTTTAACAAAATTTTGAGGGTAAAATGGACAATAAGCAAAAATTTATTAAGCCTCCCATCAACATTCCAAATGCAAACATTTTGCTAAGTAGCATTTGAAAGCCGAACCAAACACCCTTAAATTTTTCCCAAGGGGCTTTGGGGGCTCAAAGCCCCTTGGGAAAGTTGAACCAAACACCCCCTAGTTTGGTTGCACACCCCTAAGAAACACAGCAAGAAGTCAATCATTTGAATAGACACAAGAGCACCAAGAATCTCAATCATGAAGAACCATAAGAATGACGAGGTGTTGCCTCCCATCCCGAAGCCTAGAGAGAGAATAAAGATATAGCAAATGCAACATTTGTTAGAATTGCTATTGTTCACTTTGATGCCTTCGACAACTTCTACAGTCATGAATATTATGCAGAGAACTACTACCACCATAAGTTTCCTCATAGTGACCACTCCTTTTCATTTTGAGAACTGGTACTAAAATTCAAGACTCTTCTGATAGCTGTCACAAGTGTTGCGGAACTCGAGTGCATCGCCCCTTCAATTCGCAGCAAGTGTGATCCGAGCAACTCGTTCAAATCTTTCTTCTTTAGAGATCTTCATTGTTTTCTTTATCTGAGAAGGGGTCGGTGGGGGCGGTCTTCCAACTCTCCGATCTCTTTCTTCTTCCTCTACTTTTTAGGATTTTAGCTTTGAATTTTGGAGAATCCCCAAGACCGAAGCCACCCAAGACATGAATCCCCACTTTTCTATCCATAAGACAACGCAGATGATTTGCTTAACCCCCACAATCAACTGTGTACTTCACTCCTAACAAAAATCCACAATCTCCATTGACTAGACCGAGGCTAAGGGATAGTAGGCAAGTTGGGGTCCAGGATGTAGAAGATACATAATTCAGATAAAAGAAGAATCATATCATCCTTCCACTAGATGAAATTAGTTCCATCATAAGGATCAATTCGCAATCTTGACAGATTGCGAGCACTTGATGCTGTCAATGTCTCCATCTCCATGAAAATAATACCTTAAGATTGTTGGGGAAAATGTGATTATTAATAAAGATATCGAAGTAGTACTAGATCCTTAATACTTTGATACGTGATGACTATCACTATCCTTAAGGTATTATTTGCCCCCATTATCGTTGTTTTCTGGGTTTAGGATAGTTATTCCTCAAGGATATACACCAAAGCCGCAAAGAAATGAGTTTAACAATTACTCAATATTTCTCTTAGAATTTCACCTTGAATGTGTTAAAGTTGCTTGTATGAAAAGAGAATAAGAGAGAGTTTTCAAGAAGAAGCATTCATGAACAGTTGTGGTTATTATAAATAATATGTTAATTGGTTTCTATTTATAGACAACCAATCGACATATCTCTTGGGAATAGGTACCTTATCTCCAACCATCACCACTCTTCATGTTAAGAATAACTTCCTTTCATAATTACCATTAACCTCCTTTTAGGATGAAAAGTCACATCTTTTCATAATCGAAAGTCATGTCTTCTATTAACCGAGAATCATGTATTCTCTTAATCGAGAAACTCTTCTTTTATGATAACAAACTATTTCAACAGAAGACACCCGTTATGGATGGGCTAAGATGCATAACAAATGAGTATGTATGATTCCATCCCCCATGAGTTAGTGGTGACGATGAAATGATAATCATCATGCAAATGTACAGTTGTAATGTTAATCATCATGCAGATGTACAGTTGTGCATTTATCATCATTGATATAGAAGACATCGTTGATGGATGGGCTAAGAGGTGTGGCAATTGGGTATTGTATGATTCCATTACCTATGAGTTAGTGATGACGATGGCTCGTCAATCAAGATGCCTCATGAGTCGAGATGGGAGGCTAATGACGAGTAGGAGTAACTACAAACATATGGCATATTATTTCATGATGCGTAAATACTGCGTAGTGGCTCACCCATATATACAGGTGAGTTTCTAACTCCTACTTGGTGAGCCACTACGTAGTATTTACGCATCGTGAAATAATATGCCATATGTTTGTAGTTGAGTGAATAATATTATTCAATATTGCTAATGGTTTCCATGGGCATATTATAATGGGAAGATAGTGCATTTACTCATACATTTGTTGTACATGGTTATTTTGTATTTGTCTTGAACTCACATTGTTTGTCGGTACCAAGTTAAGTGGTAAGATAATCTTTTACTTTAGATTTAAGGATTTCAATCCTGAGCTTTGGCTTATTCCTTTATTTTTATACACATTTAAGATGGACCTCTCATTGCCACTACTTTTTGGAGCTCCTGTGTATCTTGATTGTGAATATCAAGATGTGCTTGTACTTGAATCAACTGAATTTTGTTGTCTCGTACTTAGTTCAAATAATTTAGTTAAGCTTAGAACCCCATTGCTTTAGTCCATTAACTCCAATGCAATATTATATGGGCTTAATTAAACTGCTTCAAATGTCTATATGCAATTCAACTAATATATATATATATATATATATATATATATATATATATATATATATATATTTGGGGTGGCATCAATCCCTAATTTTCTATACAATGAATGCCATATTGAGTCGTCAAAATTTAGGTATCCACATCAAATGACTGTTCAAACCCTTCAACTTAGGAAACCTGCCCAAAATTGAGACATATTCTCAACATTCTCTAAACATAATTAGCAATTTGCCGTCAACTTATTTTGATCTAGGATTCTATAATGGCGGTCTTGAACAGTGAATATCTTTTGCTCTTTTTATTCCATGAAGGATGTTGGAACTTTCAAAGTATTTCTTTCTCAGTCATAAAAGTCTGTTTGTTCTCTGTGTCAATGTTTGATTTCTTGACAACCGCAAAGTGTATAGATGACTCTGAAATTTTAAGCCGTTGGGGGAAGAGAGATGACTTTGAAGGCCATCTTTGTTGTTCACTTAAATGCACTGCAACTCATTAAAATTCTAATCAAGAAATGGTGCGTTGGAAGATTTCATTTGCCTAAAACTTGATCATCCTTCACACAATTGGACAAACATGAAGAAGTCAAACAAGAGAATCGTTGTATGACAATGACAAATAAACAGCCAAATGTCCATCATTGGATACATTTTAAGTTTAAAGCAGCTCATCAACAGATACACCTTTTGCAACAGCAACTCCAGCACTGCATTAATCAGCCTGCATGTAATTATGACAAAGATCTCCTTACTTCCTTAAAAAATCAAATTCAGCATAAATAGGCACAAGAAGAACAATATTGGGCCATGCGTTCTCGAATTAACTGGATGTGCTGGGGTGATCGAAACATGCAGTTCTTCCATGCAACCATAATACAACGGCGAAAGCGAAACAAAATCAGCATTTTACAGAATGACAATGGGGAATGGATCCGCGATCCAGAACAAGTGAAGCATGAGACGCTAAAGTTTTTTCAGCATCTGTACACTTCAACAGGTCAGAGGGAATATGGCCCTATTCTAATGCAATGTTTCCCGATCATAACAGAAGAAATGAACACACATCTCATAGCAGAAGTTTCGAGGGAGGAAGTCAAGCAAGCCACATTTCAACTAGGTGCCACCAAAGCTCCAGGACCGGATGGCTTAAATGGATTATTCTACCGTCATCATTGGGACATTATTCAGGAAGATGTCTTT
The DNA here is from genome assembly GCA_016097545.1 of Eucalyptus victrix. Classification (NCBI taxonomy): domain Eukaryota; kingdom Viridiplantae; phylum Streptophyta; class Magnoliopsida; order Myrtales; family Myrtaceae; genus Eucalyptus; species Eucalyptus victrix. The sequence continues at coordinate 16,451,231 of CM027844.1, forward strand.
TGAACAGTTCAATAATTTTTTACCACAACAATCATGCCACCGGATATCAACCTAACATCCATAACCCTGATTCCTAAGATCCAGAATCCTGAGAGGTTAGACCAGTTTCGCCCCATTAGTTTATGTAATTTTATCTATAAGATCATCTCAAAAGTTTTGGCTAATCGTCTAAAGACTTGGCTACCGACGCTGATTTCTAAAGAACAAAGTGCATTTGTCGCCGGCAGACAAATCCAGGACAATATTCTTATAGTTCAAGAGGTTATGCATCAATTGAAAACTAGAAACAGAAAGAAAAAATTTCAGGGGATTCTTAAGCTGGATATGAAGAAAGCCTATGATAGGGTGGAGTGGGATTTCTTAAAAGATTATCTACACCAACTCGGCTTTCATGCTCGTTGGGTTGAGTGGATGCTGCAGATGTTTCAACGACTTCTTTTAGTGTTAAACTTAATGGGGAATCTCTCCATTATTTTCGACCCTCGCGAGGTTTAAGGCAAGGTGACCCTCTATCCCCCTATTTATTCATACTAGTGGCACATTTACTATCTACTCTTATTCAACATGCTGTTGCTATGGGCAATTTACGAGGTATTAAACTTAACAGATGGTGTCCTACGTTATCACATCTATTCTTTGATGATGACGCCATCTTTTTCCTTGATGGTCGACTGACGGAAAGCCAAAACTTATCAAACATTCTCAATCAGTATTGACTAGCTACTGGTCAAGGAATAAACAGGAACAAATCTAGCTTGTTTATGAGTAAAAACTGTCATTATTCTCTTCGTATTAATTTGGCTAATGATCTTAAAGTTCCACTCTTAGATAGGACAGGGAAATATTTAGGCATTCCTTCTGATTAGGGATCATCTAAACGAGACATGTTTGCGTGGATCTTAAGTAGAGTCAATACCAAATTGGAGGGGTGGAAAAAAAAAACCTAATATCTAGAGGAGGGAAGGAGGTTCTGTTGAAATTGGTGGTTCAGACGTTACCGCAGTATGCAATGATGATTTTTAAGCTTCCTGTATCTATATGTAAGGCGGTGGAACAAAAAATAGCAAGGTTCTGGTGGAAAAACAGCAACAATAAATCAGGTATCCATTGGAAGAACTGGGAATTTCTTAAAGAAAGTAAGGCTCAAGGAGGACTAGGATTCCGAGACTTAATCTCTTTTCATAAAGCTCTCTTGGGTAAGTAGGCATGGTGACTTTTTATTAATCCTTCATCTTTGTGGAGCAGTGTTTTCAAAGCATTATATTTTCCTCATACAAACTTCTGGTCTGCAAAAAAGGGGAATAGATCTTCTTGGGGTTGGCAAAGCCTTATTCTAGGTCGGGATTCTATCATTGACAAGCTTCAATGGTCAGTAGGTGATGGCACCCAGATCAGAGTCAGAGAAGACAAATGGTTGAAAATGGGAGTTCTAGGAGGACCACCTAACAGGATAGAACCGAAAAACGTGGTGGATCTTATTCTGCCCAATCAGAATGCATGGAATGTGGACCTACTACATCAATTTTATCAGGACTACATTGTCAACGAAATATTATCTATTCCTCTTTCGTCAACCTCCACTGTGGACAAAATTGTATGGACAGAAACTTTAGATGGATGTTATACTGTTAAGAGTGGTTATCAATTTATTAAGCAAAAAGCATCTACCAAGTTTCAGTATCAGGCTTCAGCATCCTATCAGCCCCCTTCTAACTTATGGAGACAGATTTGGAAGACTCAGATTGCTTCAAAGGTACGTGTATTTCTTTGGGCCTTGTGCCAGAATGCTCTACCTACAATAGAGAATCTATTTCGAAGGAAGATTACACCGGACCCAATTTGCAAACTCTGTTATTCCAATATCCCCAAAACCCTGGAACACCTATTCCTATTATGTCCTTGGACAACATATATATGGAATCACCCCAACGTGCAAGTTAAAATCTCCCATCACAGAATACAGTGCATAGATGCATGGCTTCACGATCATATAAATCTGAAGAGGGACGCACCTGAGTTTGAGTAGATCGCGGCTCTGCTTTGGCATATTTGGAAAGCTCGGAATCTTTTTGTCTTTCGGGATAACAAACTCACCCGGATCACCTGGTTCAAGCAGCTCTTACTATGGCACAGTTTGGTAGTCGAATTCAATAGATAGTAAAGCCTACCTAGAATAGGTGGTTGAACCCTAATTGGATTTGGGAACCTCCGCAGCAAGGTATGATCAAGATTAATCTAGATGAAGCCTTTTCGAGTGCACATCAACAAGGCGTGATTGCTAGTATTGCTCATGATTCTACTGGCAGATTGGTCGGAGGTTTCACTCGCACAGTTAGGGCTCGATCTGCCATTGAAACAGAAACCCAGGCATTGTTACATACTCTCCGAGAGCTCTTATAGACAGCGCAAACGGAAGCCTACCTGGTCATTGAATCGGACAATCTCATTCTCGTTGAGACCATCAATGGCTGCTGCGAACCACCCTGGGACTACCGTGCTCTGTTCGCCTAATGCGCAGCATTGAAGCTTTTGTTTCCCAATCTCCGCGTGCTACACTATCGAAGGGAAGCAAACGCCCTAGCTGACTGGGCTGCTAAGGCCCATGGCCGAGGATCCCTTCCACAAAACTGGGCTTCTTCTCCTCCACAGCTTATGTTGGACTTAATTTGTATTGACGCCCTGGTTAAGGGTTGTTCCTATGTTCCAACTTAAATGAAATTTTTGTATCTTTCGACCAAAAAAAAAAAAAGTGGGAAATGAACATGGCTGGAAAGGGAAAATTATTGTACGAAGAGGCAAAGAGTGGGTTCAAATGTTGTAGCTAAGCATGGAATATATGGTCTTCATTATGGCAAGTGTGAAGAGGAAGATGGCGGCGACGAGAGACAATAAAGCCCAATGACCTATGAAGTAGGTCTGGATAAGATTAGCCCTCCACTTATTCTAGGGCTTATTGCAGTACTCGTTGACCTAATTGCACACGGCAATGAGACGTTGTTGGGCTTAATTGTTGTATACTTGGCCAGTAAATGGAACAGCTCGATGGTTTTGTTATTGTCCCCCAGGACATTTAGGACTATGCCCAAGTTGAGTAGAAGCATGACGTCACACTCATTCTCAATGATATAGTCCATGAAGTAGATATAGGACGTGACCTCGATCCTAGTCTTGACATAGAAGCGCTCAAATGTGATGAATTTGAGGAATGTTGGAAATTATGATCTATTTTATAAATTTAGAAACTACTTGCTTAATAATGGCTCGATTATTGGTTGATTTTGGATTGGAGCCATATGAGGAAAACCTGGGACCTATTGCACAGCATAATTGGGCCCATAGAATTGTGGTTGTGGCTAGACTACAAGTGGCTGGACTATAAGTACCGGATTTATTTGGGATTGGAGATATTCGCCTGAGTGGAAGAAGAGGCTCCTACAACATTTCAAGTTGAATGTTCAAAGGTATTTGGGGCTGGATATTATGGACTTGTCATTGATCATTAAGTGGCCCAAATTGAGGTACCTAGGGGTGGACATTCGATATTCCGATTTGGGATACCTGGGGTTGAACATTCACATTTTGCAATTGGTCCCGCCTCCTAGTTGGAGGATGTGCGGACTCCTGAAGTGCCTTAACTTTGCACAAAGGAACACTTAAGTGCCATAACTTACGAAATGTACACTTAAGTGCCAAAATCGGAGTAAAATGGATCACTTGAGTGCCAATCCGACCAAAGTCCGGCCAAAATGCCGACGTGTCATTTTTCCGCTGAAGCGAGCCTAAAACGACACCATTTTGCACGCCGATGTGGCCAAATAATACAAAAACGACGTCATTTTGAGTTGACATGGTAAAAAAAAATATAGAAATTAATTAAATTAAATTAAAAATTAAATTTAGTTAAAATTTTAAAAAATAATTTAAAATTTTAAAAAATGTTAAAAAAATTTTAAAAAAAAAGAAAGGGAGGGAGGTGGCTAAGGGATCAACCCTTAGCCACTGCCGCCACCGGGAAGGGCCGGTGATAGCGGGGGTAGGGTCGGCCGAGGTTGCCGGGCCCTAGCCAGGGGCCGGCGACCCCAGCCAACCGACAGCGAGGGCTCACAAGCCCTCGCCCTAGATTGGGGCGAGGGTCGCAGCCCTTGCCCAGATCCGGCGAGGGTCGCGAGCCCTTGCCCGGCCGGGCCAAGGGCCACTGACCCTCGCCGGATCTGGGCAAGGGCTGCGAGCCCTCACCACTAGCCATAGATCTGGGGAGAGTCGCTGCCCTCGCCCACATCTGGCGAGGGTCGGCAACCCTCGCCCGGCTGGGCCAAGAGCCGTCGCCTGCCGAGGCGACCCCCGGCGGGCGGCGGCCCTTGGCCCGCCGAGCGAGGGCCCGCGACCCTCGCCGAATCCCCTCATTTCCTTTTTTTTTTTAATTTTAAATTATTATTTTTAAAAATTTTAACTAAATTTAATTTTAAAATTGTTATTTTTAAATATTTTTACCACGTCAACCCAAAACGACGTCGTTTTTGCATTATTTGACCATGTCAGCATGCAAAACGGTGTTGTTTTGGACTCACTTCGCTAGAAAAATGCCATGTCGGCGTTTTGGCTGAAATGACACTTAAGTGATCCGTTTTTCTTTGAATGTGGCACTTAAGTGTACCTTTCATAAGTTATGGCACTTAAGTGTCATTTTTTGTAAAGTTATGACATTTGAAGCGTTCTTTTGCCCTAGTTGAAGTCGTTACAACTCTGAGAACCTCTACCATGACAGGGAACACATTCGCTTGAGGCATCAGAATGGGGCTTGGCTAAGTTAGACCCATTCTTAAGGTATTCTCCAGTGATTTATTTTGTTGAGTTGTCGACGAATGAACACTGCAGGACTGTGATCAACATTTGTAATGACATGCGCATCAATAAACCTATCTGCTTGGGTAGTCGCAAAAACTTCTCCCCCTTTGAGAACAATGCACAAGCCAAGTCGTCATCAACCCAACACCCTCGAAATGAAGTGACAAATCAAATCCAAGAGGAAGGAGCTAATGCTTCAAGGATCATGAAGAAGAAAAAAGGCAGGCAAACCTCACATCAGTAATGCTTGCTACTATGAGGCTAACAATTGAAGAAACACAAAAATGAGTTTGCTGGTTACATGGTCAAATGAATAATTGATGTAATCAGACCATTGATTATCAACATGTATCACGAGTGTGCATAAAGACAATATAGTGTTCCAAAGAACCCAATTCAACCTCAAATTGGACAAGTCCCTATATCGACCGGATATGTTCTCGTATCATCAACTTCACAAATAACATTATGTAATGTTAGGGCAAACTACGTCGACTGGACCCCCTTTTAGAATTGCTCGTCAATGGCATTATTCAAGTTAAGTTGACTTTAGGTATGTGGTATAGCACTCTCTCAACTCCACACAAGAGGTCCCACCAGGCGTGACAAAAAGATGTTTCATTGATTTTGATTCCCGTGAAAATCTTTCACCAAACGCTACGTTTTGGTTTTATTGTAAGAGATTCAAGTTCTATGTTGAGCTTGGATAGAGAATGTCAAATGCAAAGGAAATTGGATTCTCAACTTATATCTACAACCTTGACAATCAATGCTTAGATGACTCAAAGACTAACCACTATTGAGCACAAATTACGCTAGAATTCAATCGATGATATAATCTAAACACTAATAACTAGATAGTCTAAACTTCAACTTCAAACTATGCCAAAATTCAATCTACGACATAGCCTGCTTTAGGCGTAAAGCTAGAATTTAATCAACATCAATACTCTTGGATAGATAATACAACGCCAGAATTTAATCAACGATGTTGAGCTTATGGAACAGCACCGAAATCTAATCAACGATGCTGGATCGGATAGAGTTACCCGCCGGAATTTAATCAACGATAGGAATCTTGTAAACTATAGCTAAAGTGCAATAAAGTAAAAATAAAGTAAAGGCAATTGATGTGTTGTTTAGGGGGCTTTTTAATGGAAATGATGTGGTATTTATAGGGTGGGCTCATGTTCCTTAGTTGGTTACTCTTCCTTGGGTACTACTCTTCGCATTCCCCACATTTCTCATCTCTTCTTAATGACCTTATCATTTAGCAACCGCTTCCTGATCCATTGACAATGCTTGTGTGGCTAGCTCATCAAGCAAATAACTATTCCCTATTTTTATGCACATTTTTCACAGCAATTATTCTCGCTTGAGTTCTAATGCTAATTTCACTTAATCTTCAAATCTGGTGCATTATCCTTATAGCCTAACACATGACAATCAGTTACCTAGCCATTGACTCTAGAGTTGGCTTTTAGAATTCCATTGAGGCTCAGCTTAAGTAGCCTCCACAATTAATTTTGTGAACCAAAACAGGGCATTTTATCAAATATTCTCTCACGGTCAGCATGTGGTCCCAAGGATAATTTTAGGTGTCACTAGGTAGTCAGTATAGGATAATATTTATCCTATCTTGTGTTTAGATCCTACCTAAGATTGGACAAAATCAATTATAAGGGAATATAATCTAGATAAAATATCCTATGGAGGAGTAGGATAAATGTGAATAGGATTCCTTATCTCCATATTATAAAAGTTACTTTTCTCAAATAACGGACTTCTTAATGAATTTCTTAGCTTCGACAACCAACAACAACAAAAAAAAAAAAAAAGGATTTCTTAGAGGAAATTTCTTTTTTTGGTAATTTCTTTTGATGGAATTCTAACATCTCATGTGTAATGTGAATGTCTAGTTGTAGAACATGAAAATATTTGAACTTAAGACTTAAACAATGAAAAGTATTGTAGGAATGCTACCAAAACATTCTAAAAACTTAAGCCGCTAAATCATGCGTAATTTTATAGTTAAATAGACTAACAAGTCTTGATGTTCGTCACCGATCTAGTCTACTTCAATTACGAGGGTTTTGAACCATTTTTCTTCCTTTTTTTATTTTTTTTTTTTTTAGTGTGGGTGTGGAATTTAATTTCAGAAGCAACATGATTCGTGAATCCCTCTAAAATGTAATCTAATTAAACAAGGTAAATAATCACGTTACGGAAGCTTAATCTCCCTCCCTCCTCCCTCCCTTTGAAACTGTCCAAATGAAAAGTAAAAAAAAAAAAAAAAAAGAAGAAGAGTGGAACTAAGCCTGAACAAGTCGAAAAATCGGGGCCGCTCAAAATGGCTTTATCTGGTTGATTTACGCACTGAACCGTAATAACTTCAAGAAATTCAAGGAAGATCCGTTCGCATCAGGTTTTTCGTCAGACATATACGACCTTGAAGTGTATATGTTGATAAAGTTACTAATTATTAGCAGACCTTGGTGGTTCTAAACTCATTCTATTATATCTATCGCGATATAAGTAAAAAAAAAAAAAATTCACCGAATTTCGTTACTTAAAAAGCCTTAACTTTACAAATTATAAATTTGCTGTGATCCGATTGATTGTACTTATTGCATCAGCAAAATAGCAAATTTCTATTTTATTCTCTCTTATCTTTGACCATTCACAATGGAACAGTAAGGATTACACTCATAATTTCTCTATTCAAATTTTAAGCAGTATGTAGATGGTCATTGAGAACTATTTTGATGAATAGGTACAGGTTGAACTCAGCAGAAAGGACCCGAATCTAGCGCTTGCATTTATGAGAAATAGTGAAAGAATATTACAAGTTATTTTAATATGTGATCGGTAGATCAGTCGATCACGTAAATTGTCAAATGAGCCTAGCAACCGATATTCTCATTCTTTGGAAATAAGGAACTTTCTCATGATGATGGCGACTCCATCTCCATTAAATTACTAATCAAAGTCCACTCTTGTCCAAAAGCAAAACCCTCGATTTCTTTCTCATATGCAAACTTGTTCCTCTCCCACGCACACTATAAAAATTTTCTGCTTCTTGATCTGAAGGAGGAGTTGGCCAAATAAGGAACTTTTCCTTGATGACGGCAACTCCATCACCATTAAATTACTAATCAAAGTCCATTCTTCACCAAAAGCAAACCACTCGATTTCTTTCTCATATGCAAATATGTTCCTCTCCCACGCACACTAGAAGAATTTTCTGCTCCTTGATCTGAAGGAGGAGTTGGGCAAATAAGGAACTTTCTCCTGACGATGGCGACTCCATTGCCATTAAATTACTAATCAAAGTCCATTCTTGACCAAAAGCAAACCACTCGATTTCTTTCTCATATGCAAACATGTTCCTCTCCCACCCACGCTTTAATATGCTTCTGCTTCTTGATCTGAAGGAGGAGTTGGGCAAACAACAAAGAATTCCAGAGAGAAAGAGAGAGAGAGAAAGAGAGAGAGAGAGAGAGAGAGAGAGAACACAAGTGAGTGTAGTGGAGAGAGGATTAAGAAGGATGAAGATGGAGGCGGGATGACTCTTCCAGGGTTCCGGCTTCACCCGACGGACGAAGGGCTCGTTACGTTCCACCTTGAGAGGAAAGAGGAGAAGCAGCCTCTTGGCATCGAGCTCATAAAGCACGTCGAAATCTACAAGAACGACCCTGGGGATCTTCCAAGTAAGTTTCTTTTCGTAATCATTCGTTTTCTTCTTTATAAAGTTTGTGTTTTTCATACTGAGCTGATCAGAAAAATAACCTCTTTAATCCTGTTTGTGGAATATTAAATTGATGTATATCATCGACCACTTTAATAAGTCTGATTCCTCGAATAACCCTGCAGCCCAACGCGATGCCTCCTATAATTGATTTGACCCTAGAAAGTTGAGTTCAAGAGAAGGTCAGATGAAGGGAAAAAATTTTTGGTTTCGATATGATGCATGAATGAGCACATGTGACACTGTATCTTACCCAACCTGTGAATTCTGTAGATGACTGACAAAAAAGAAAAAGAAAAAGAATTCTGTAGACGACATCTCACATGTGACACACGTAATAGAGGTGATGTGTTACAATCTACATGGAAGCGGGACGAGGATCCGCATGATAACTGGGACATTTCAGGGTCACTTAGGATGTTTTCGGCAATTTCTTATTTTATTTTCTATGGTTTTTTGAAATATTGTACATATTTCATGTTGTTCCGGAAGTTTGGGAATTTAAATTCGTTTTAAGCGCATATAATTCATTTAATTGCATTCAGGCCTCATGAACACATTTAAGATTAGGTTAGAGGTGGGGCATCGATCACATTATTAGGTGAGATTCAAGCTAGATCATGCCTCCACCAAAGAGTGGTAAATTGGGGAACATCCCCATTCTGACATCTACAAATATCTAGCAATTAGAATAATCTTTCTGATGTAATTATCCGTATCTCTTTTTTTGCCAAATCAGCAGTCCAAAAGGGCAACATTCATCCTTTCTTTGATTAGAAAAATCTAAATTTTGTCACTTAAGTCACAGCCCTTTTATTCCCTCGTTGAAAAATCGAGCATTGGCTTCCAAACTGACATTCGAATCGATCTCTAATCATTTAAAAAACAAGAAAAAAAAAATCCCCTTTTCAGTCATTCGGGCTTGATGTCTGGAAAACGATGAACCTTGCTTAATTAGGATACTCTTGAAGAAACTACGATAACGTTAAGACTTACTCAATCCGACTAACTTGACAACATCTGACAGCCCGAAGTTAACTTTGCAATCCGAGTATTATTTCAGGAAATATTTCGAGAGACTCCTATTCAATTTAGGAAAGTGCAAATTCTATTCGGACTGCGTATTAACACGTTATATACATCGCTTCAGAAGCTGTGAATACAGAAAAGTTGACATGGAGAGAATTCTAAGCCAAAGTGATATGTTCTCCGGAGATTCTACTTCTACTGTTCGTGAAGAAGCTAATGAAGTCCTTCAAGCATCGCTGTTTCTTTCCGTATTGAAGCACACTGGCGACGGCGTCTCTAGGGGCAACAAGCCTGCACGATCCAAGGACGTTCGAGTGAGTAGTTCTTCGTGTGGGCCACTTCACAAGCCGCGCAGATCCAACCCCCCTATCGTCCGGCGTGTGAACGCACTGATCGACTCGATGGGGCGATGCCGGGGGCCGTTCAAGAAGCAGGTGAAGGCGAGCGACCTCAAAGACCAACAGAACCGGCTCCTCCTGAGGAAGGAGGACGTCCGGGAGTTTATACTCCCGTTGCTTGAGGAAGACGACGATCCTGAACAAGGCGTGGAGGTGACGACGTATAATACGTTGGGAGAGACATTTCCTATGCAGTTCAAAATGTGGTCCGGCAAGGTATACGTTCTTATGAGAAATTGGAAGGAGTTCGCCAGAGAGAATAAGCTGAAGGAGTCGGATATCCTCAATATATGGGCGTTTCGCAACGTTCAAACCAAACGTTTGTGCTTCGTGATCTCGAGGACACCAAAAGCGCCCGGACAGATTCGGATGGAGAAGGGGCCTCTCAGCGAAGGACGGTAGCGCGTCGAGTCGAAGCCCCAGAAGGCGCTTTTATCCGGCTAGGTAGGGTGATTGGTTTTTGCCAGCTTCGCGGCATTCATATTCAGCAGTTTCCGTTCCGGCTTCGTTGAGTTTTGGCACCTATTTTGGTGCTTGCAGTATTTTCTACTTATATTGTCTCCATTGTAAAATTTTCGCAAGATTATTAGCAACCATTTGAAGCTTTTTTTTTTTTTGTCGGAATATACTGAAATTTCATTTCTAGCCCGTAAAAAGGGCACCATCACCTGGTGAGTCTAAACATAATATGGACATTAAAGGTTGAGGAGGGAAAGAGACCCAATTGCTGGACAGTAAATTTTTTCGGTGAGATTTGGCCACCCAATCCGCCGCGGTATTGCATTCCCTTGATTCGTAATGGATGGGCACACCACCCAGCTGGGCTTTGAGCTGTGCGCAGTCAGCAATAAGGGAATGGGCCTGCCAAGGAGCTGCTTCTCGGCCCGATATGCTGTCCACGAGAGATAAGTTGTCAGAGAAAACGTGCACCTGCAGATCTGTTCGGTCAACACCTTCGTTCGGGAGTTCAGTTCGAGCTTCTCTGTTTGTCCGCCTACTTTTTACCCACAAGAGGGCTTCGTGTACTGCTAGGGCTTCTGCAATCCAGGCGGACGGAGCTGAGATATGCTTTGTGAAACCGGCAACGAGAAGGCCAGCTTCGTTCCGACAGAGTCCTGCAACCGATCCCTTCAAGCTCGAGCTGCACCATGAGGCATCAACGTTCACCTTCAGCGTGTGCGGGTCAGGTGGTTTCCAGTGTTCCCCGCTTCTTTGAGTCTCTTGCTGTCTATATCTACTCGGTGTCCGTCTAACAGTCCATTTCATGGTCAGATCTGCTGTTATTCTTGCTTCTTCGTGGGTGCTGTTCGGGTCCGGCGATTTCCCTTGGAAAACCACAGAGTTGCGAGTCTTCCATATTTGCCACATGAGCGCTGCAAAGAGGGCTTTTGATCTTGTTTCGTGTTTTGAGGTGAGATTACCAAGAATCCAACTCTCGATTCGAGTTATGTTCTCCGGATTTGTATCGACTTCGAACTCAGAGATTTCCCATACTTGTTTTGTCCAGTTACAGAGGATGAATATATGCTCCATTGTCTCTGGTGCATGGCCGCAAATCTGGCACATTGGGTCAGGTATTATTTGTCTCTTGTGCAAATTTGCCTTTGTTGGGAGGGAGTTACTGCATAAGTTCCAGAAAAAGACTCTGATTTTGGTGGATGTTGGTAGATTCCATATTTGATGCCACAATGATTTTGGTGTTTGGTAGGATGAAGAAGGGTTTTGTCGAGTGGTGGGAATGGCTGAGCTTTGTAGTCTGTTGTATCCGCTCTTGACGTGTATGAGCCGGATCTGTTTGCTGTCCAAACAAGCTTGTCTGGGTTAGGTTGCGGGCTTAGAGGGTGCGCTAAAATCTCTTGCGCTATATTTTCTTGAAAAAGTGCTTGTACTCTGTTCAAGTCCCATTCCTTCGATTCACTCTCTATTAGTTCCGCCACTATTCTTGGATCTTCTTTGTTTGCCGGGCCAATGATTCTTCCTGAAGGCAACCATACATCCTCTCGGATTCTGATCGTTTTCCCATCTCCGACCACCCATCTAGTAGCTGGTTCAATTGCATCCCTTCCAACCAAGATACTTTGCCATCCCCATGAGGGCCGATGTCCTCTGTTTGCTGCCCATAAATCACTGCGTGGAAAATAGATGCTCTTCAAAACTTTGCACCATAGCGCATTTGGCTGTTTAACAATTCTCCAAGCCTGTTTTCCCAGCATAGCTTTATTAAAATCCACCAAATCTTTGAAGCCTAACCCACCACAATCCTTTCTGATTTTCATATCTTCCCATTTCTTCCAATGAACTCCTCTTCTGTTTACATTCTGTTTCCACCAGAAGGAAGCAACTCGCTTTTCAATAGTTCGACAAATGGAAGTTGGAAGTTTGAAGATGGACATCGCATATTGGGGAATGGCTTGAATGACTGACTTAATAAGGATTTCTTTACCTGCCTTCGAAATCAGCTTCTCTTTCCACCCTTCCATTTTTCGTTCAACCTTCGCAAGGATCCACGCAAACATTTGCTTTTTTGTTTTTCCCCATTCCGATGGAATTCCAAGGTACTTTCCTAAATTTTCAGAGATGGGAACTCTCAATTCTGAGGCTAGATTCTGTTTAAGGTTGTGAGGACAATCTTTCCCAACATAGAGGCCTGATTTGTTGAGGTTGATAGCTTGACCTGTCGCATAACAATACTGGTTCAGCACATTTGAGACACTTTGTGCTTCTCGGATTGTGCCATCTAGGAAGAAAATAGCATCGTCTGCAAAAAGGAGATGTGAGAGGGTTGGGCAAGAAGCATTAAAGCGAATACCCTTTATAGTCCCTTCTTGGACAGCTTTCCTCATGAGAGTCGATAAGATGTTTGCCATGATGATAAAAAGGTAGGGGGAAAGGGGATCCCCCTGCCTTATTCCTCTAGTAGGTCTGAAATTTTCTGTAGGCTCTCCATTAATGAGTATGTTGAAAGATACCGTTGAAATACATTTTTTTATCCACTCGACCCATCTCTCATGAAATCCCACTGTCAACATATAATCACAAAGAAAATCCCATTCGACTCTATCATATGCTTTTTTCATATCTAGTTTGAGGATGGCCTGAAATTTTCGTCTCCTTCTTCTCACCCTTAGTTGATGGATCACCTCTTGAACAATGAATATGTTATCCTGGATTTGCCTGCCACTTATAAATGCTGTTTGTTCTTCTGAAATTAGCATTGGCAGCCATGGTTTCAGCCTATTTGCTAGCACTTTGGCTATAATTTTATAATTGAAATTGCACAGGCTTATAGGTCTGAATTGGGAGATATTCTCTGGATTGGTTATTTTAGGGATGAGAGTAATATGTGTTCTATTTATCTCTGGATCAAACATACCATGTCGGAAGAAAGCCTGCACCATGCTGAAAATGTCTTCATTGATAAGTGACCACTGATTTTGGTAGAATAAACCATTTAGTCCATCCGGTCCTGGTGCCTTAGTTGCCCCTAGCTGAAAGACTGCTTCTTTAACTTCCTCTTTTGTAACTGGTTTGATAAGGTCCGCGTTCATTTCTTCACTCACCACTTCTTGGCATTGTTCTAAAACAGGTTGGTAGTTCCGATCACCAGCTGAAGTGAATAAAGATTGGTAAAATTGGCGAATATGATGCTTTAGAGTCTCGGGATCTCTACTCCAGGTTTGATCCTCTAGCCGAAGCATAGAGATTTTATTTCGCTGTCTCCTTTGAACTGTTGTTGCATGGAAGTATTTGGTATTTTGCTCTCCCCATTTTAACCACTCTATTCTTGACTTCATACACCAGTACATCTCTTCCTGCCTCCATAATTCTTCAATTTTCCGAATAAGATTACTGATTTCCTCTCTGATTTGCTCTCCATCTGTGCTGTTCGTTAACTCCATAAGTCTGAATTTGAGGGGGTGGATCTGCTTTTGGGCGTTTTGAAATTTTCTCCTGCTCCATTTGTCTAATTCTGATGTCGTCAACTTTAATTTGTGAGTAAAGCTGAGTGCAATAGAGCTGTTTGCATGCCAAACCCGTTTAATCACCTCTTCACATTCCGGATCTTCTAGCCAAAATGGTTGAAACTTAAAAATTTTCTGTCTTCTCCTTTCTGGCGGTTGTAGGGATAGAATGATCGGGCTGTGATCTGAGCCTATTGCTGGTAGAGCAAAGGCCTGAGCATTTGGGTAGAGCACCCTCCATTCCAGATTACAAAGTACTCTGTCTAGTCTCTTTTTAACCAAAGCACTACCTTCTCTCTTGTTGGACCAGGTATAGGCATAGCCTTTACTCTCGAGATCCATCAAAGAGCAATCATCCAAGAATCCCCGAAAAGCTGTTGTTCGATATCGATCCACCTCCCTGCAACCAACCTTTTCCCAGTGGTAAAGTATTTCGTTGAAATCTCCAACACATAACCATGGGAGAGAGTTGAGATAGTTGCTGTTCTTTACTTGACGCCATAATCTCAATCTCTCTTGAAAGATAGTTGGTGCATGTAAAAAGGAAATCCGCATGATATCCCCCGTGCTAAGATTCTTACATTTAATATTTATGAGCTCCCGAGAACCACCTTCCACTTCCACTTGGACCTCCTCATCCCACATTACTGCTAGCCCTCCAGCTATACCCATTGGCTCAATGATATAAGAATTTGTAAACAGAGTCCTCTTCCTTACTCTCTCAACAACATTATTCTGATTTTTTGTTTCCATGAGGAACACCAGGTTGGGCCTCTCATGAGCCACTAAGGCTCTAAAATGCTGGACTGTCAAGGAGTTGCCCAGCCCTTGACAGTTCCAGCTTAATAGCTTCATTTTTGCTGAGGTGGCTTATTAGGGCTAGCCACCAAAGCCCATGTGCTCGCCCCTTCCCAGGTCTGAATAGGGGCATCCATCAGTTGATTTTCATTCATCACAAGCTCCTGTGCAGTTTTCTTCTCATATGGACTGACTCTCTTTTGTTTTTTTGCAGCTGGAGCTTTATAGATTGCCTTCCCTTTCTTGGAAGACTCTGATGACGGTTCCCTCGCAGCTACAGGGAGTTGTGTTGCTTGTTGTTTCTCTAGGGTATGCCTTCTAATTATACTCAGTGGTTCTGTTTTCGCTGGCTGGATAGGGACAAGTGCCATAGCATTCTGCTCTTCTTCTGCTATTTTCATGGTTGTTTCTATCGCCTCTGTTTGAGTCTCCATTATTACTTCCTCTTCTGAATCCGACAAGTCTAATTCACCATAGAAAGTCTTCCAGTAAGGGCTTATTTCTCTAACTTCCGCTTTGAGCCACGACCCATATCGGCCTGGTTTATCCTGTGCTAATCCTGTTTCTTCATACGGTATTTCGGGACAGTAGTTAGCATAATGACCGATTCGACCACAAGAATAGCAAAAATGCGGAAGCCTTTCATACTTATAATCGATCCACCATTTTTTTCCTCCAGAGGTTATGATAGAACCTGTTTTTAGCGGATTGGACAGGTTTAACACCACTCTAGCTTTTCCACTCTTCCTTGAGTTTGCACCTCTTGCCTCAATTTTAATCTCCTCTACCTTCCCCATTTTTGAAGCTAAGAGGCGTATGGCATCTTCATTTACTCTAGCTCGAGGAAGACCTATAAAGTGTACCCAGAACGCATAATGCGTGAATTCGTAACAGTGCTCGGGTATATTTGGGTCTCCTTCTTTGAGGACTAAAAGGTTACTTGAGAAAGACCAAGGTCCCGAATTTAATACCCTTCTTTTTTCTTCAATTGACTGGAATATAAAGGCAAAGAAACCTGTATCTATTTGTTCGCATTTGACTGAATCAGACTTCCATGCTCTTGTCATAGTATTACTGAGGGCCTGGAAGTTAACATTTGGCTTGGAATAGAGCTTACCATACAGGGTTAATTCACTTTGATGCTTTTCCTCTGCAGGAATGTCATCCCCTAGGTCCGTGATGTCTTCTTCGGACCATAGATCGCCCATTCTCCGACACAGTGCCGCTAACCGAAGGTGATTATCTTCTCTGTCAGTCATCTTCCTGTCTCTTTGTCTATTTTGGTAGCTTAACACTTCAGTAATTTAGCTATGGAATGAAGGGAGCTCAAAGATATGGCTCTAAAAAACTGGTTTATGACACGTACCCAGGAGAATCCTCTTACAGGAAAATTGGTATACGTCTTAGAGATCATAGAGTATTCAAAGGATGGCACCCACCTAGGGCTTCAAAGCTGTCATACACAGGGAAGTGCTCAGGCTAGACGGGCACTAAGGATCGTTCTTCATACCTTGAAAATGAGACCGAGACAGGAAGCTGGATGTGATGGCAGGCCTCATCCGACTTCAATCGTTCATGGGTTGCCTTTAACAAGATGATCGGGAAAATAACAACAAGGAGGCATCGCCACCTCTCTCATGAAGGTCTTACGAAAGGGTAAAGCTAGCAGAGGGCCATTAATCTGGTGGTGTAGTCCAGAGTACTGCCATTTTTGGCGTGGTGATTTGGGTTTTGAGGGATTGGGACCAGCTTTCACTGGAGATTTAGGGTTTGAAAGGGAAAGCTACCCGAGGGTAGAGAAAACCTCTCCGAGTCGAGAGAGAGCCCACTGTAGCCGACCGCTATATAAAATAATAAAATTCAGGATCTCGTAAGACCACAATCAACTGATCTTTTCTTCAAGAACATTGCTGAATATTCGAGTTGGGTTAACATGTTCCTCACCTTATCCATGGAGTACGAAAAGAGCACGACTTTTTTGCTAGGTATCTCATGCATCGTGGCCCTACTATATCAGTTAGCTACTCGTCGATTGCATACATAGTTGATCCAAGATGGAAATTCGATAGAGCTGGCAATACTAGACATTATGCGCTTGCATGACTTAAATGAGAGAGATAAAACACGAAACTATAGATAAAAATTAAATACGACGCGTCTTACTTTATATGCTATCATGAACCGACATGAGCTAACACATCTTCATCGTAATAAATTATTTCACACATAAAATCAAATTATGAATCCTTTACGACATTTTAGATGATGGATATGGGAACATATCAGAGGACTTCGTTGTCCATAAAATCCACACTCTCTTCAGGTTATATTATTTCTTCGGTCTAAACGTTACGCTTATGTCAAGAAAACGATTTGAAGGATATGATTTGATTGCTTAATTTCTATGGACTTTGTTTTCATTTAGCATTCAAGCTCAGAGAATGAACAAGAGTTTAATTTCTATATTTTAATTATATGAGTGAAGGGGTGAGCATGAGGAGATGATTAGCAGATATATGTCGAATTTAAACTCGTAAATAAACCCTAATCTAAGTGGATTTTCTGGTCTGAGTAAGGTTCCTCATTTGAATGACTTTCCAATTTGAGTAGCTTCTCTTTATATGGTTTTGCTTTGCGCATAATTTAGGGAGGGAAATACTTAAACGATCTAGCAATTGTGACTCTATAACTCTTCAACTCTATAGTGGATTTCTTAGAGGACATCTCTTCTTTTGGTAATTTCTTTTCTTGGGTTAAGGAAGGCAAAGTAAGGGCCCACAAAACTTTGAGCTCTAGATCACTACATTTAAAGATTATGTATGACCATCGTAAACTATTCAAAAAGCTAAAATTATTAAAAGGATGTGTGATTTTATATTTAAATATTCTAACAAGTCTCTAACATTACTCTACCGTATCATGTCAATTAACAAAAAAATACATTATACTTTTGAATTTTTATTTGGGAAAAAGCCATAAAACACCCCAACTTTTGTTCAATGTGATAAATTTATCCCAAACTTTTTTTTTTGTGATACAAAAAACCCCAAATTTTACTAATTGTGACACATTTACCCCACATTTTATGATCGGCGGACATTTTCAT
Organism: Eucalyptus victrix; assembly: GCA_016097545.1. NCBI lineage: Eukaryota > Viridiplantae > Streptophyta > Magnoliopsida > Myrtales > Myrtaceae > Eucalyptus > Eucalyptus victrix. Next base: position 16,469,117 of record CM027844.1, read on the forward strand.
CTTTTCTTTCCCTTTTCTTTTTTATTTTCTCTTTTTTCTTCTTATCTCTTTCCTCCACCAGCCATGGTGGAGGGAAGCCGAACTCAGCCGAGGATAGCCCTTGCTAGATTTGGTGAGGGCGACCCTTGATTGATGCAGGTGAGGGTAGCTCTTGCTCAATGCTAGAGAAGTGGCCCTCCTCGAATTTCACAAGGGCTGCCCTCGCCGGCCTAGGCGAGGGTGACCCTCACTTGATGCCGGTGAGGGCAACCCTCGTTTGAGTACAACTTCCCTTTGTCAGCCATGGCGGAGGGAAGAGAGAAGAAGAAAAAAACAAAAAAGAAGAAAAAAACAGAAAAAGAAAAGCAAAAGAAAAAAATTAAAAAAAGTAAAGACAAAAATGCTCTATAATTTGGGATAAATAAGTCACACGGGTATAAGTTTTGAGTTTTTTATATCACGAAAAAAAAGTCTGAGGTAAATATGTCATAATTGACAAAGTTTTGAGTTTTTTTTTGTATTACAAAGAAAGTTTGGGATAAATTTGTCATAACAAATAATGTTTGGGATTTTTTACGGCCTTTTCCCTTTTTATTTTTACACTAATTAGTTGTTTTATACTTTGATAATTAATTTTTTGTGTACCTTTTATATGATAATCCGCAAAAGTAAGCCTCTAGTCTTATATCGCCATTAAGACCTTATAAAGCTAATATAATTTGAAAATAGAAAGGACAGAGATGTGAAAAAAAAAAAAAAAAAAAAGGATCGGCCAAAGAAAGAAGTAAACAAAGGTAAACAACGGAGGGCGGCTGCCTCCGGTGAGGCTTTTGGGAAAAATCTTCCAAAAATACAAAGTATTTTAGATGAAGGAGTCGGATGTCCTTAAGATATGAGCGTTTCGCGACATTTGAACTGAAGGCTTGTGCTTCGTGATTGCTGTTCGGGACATTGAAAGCGGCCGTGCAGAGTCAGATGGTGAAGGGACTTGCACCAAAGGACGGAAGCGCGTCACGTTGAAGACCCAAAAGGCGCTTTTATCTGGCTTGGTAGGATGGTCGGTTTTCGCCGGCTTCATCGCATTCGTCTTCGGTAGCTTCCATTCCAACTTGAACGAGCTTTGGCACCTATTTTGGTGCTCATAGCAGTCTTTGCCGATATCTAAATGTAAATTCATTGCTTTCATTGTGAAATCTTCTTAAGATCATTATAAATTGTTCTAAAATTTAAACTTTTAGATGAAAGACTTAAATTTAGTATCACGTGAGACCATTGCCAACCATTTTTCCTCTAAAATCATAGTGAATATTTGATTTTATGTTAACATGTTGCTTTCCTTATGTATGCAATACTTAAAAGGGGCACAACTTTCTCGCTGTTTATCTCATGCATCGTGGAAAACAATATCGGTTAACTATAGGTACGGCAAGTTTATTACAAACAGAGTCAATCCAAGATGAGGTATTGACAGAGGTGGCAATACTAGACACGATCTGCTTACATGACTTGAACGAGAGAGGTATAACACGAATTATAGAGAAGAAAATCCAAATACCATACTACATATCCTACTTTATATATTGTCACAAAACAATACTGATCAGCACATTTTCATCCTATTTTAATTATTTTGCATATGTAATCAATTTAAGATGTTTTACGAGTACTCAACACGCTCCATGGATATGGGGACAGCCGGGTGGACTTTTAGTCAAACTGTCCGTAAAATCCGCTCTTTGCCTAGTTAATATTATTTCTTCGGCTTAAAAAGTTATGCTTACGTGCAGAAAGTGTTTTTGAAGGATATGATTAATTGCTTATACTTTATGGATTAATTAAAATGGGCAATCAAGTTTAGAGAATGATCAAGAGTTTTTATCATTATCATTATTTTTAAGTAAAGGGAGCACGAGAAAAGGTGACTAGTCGATATGTCTCGAATTTAAACTTGCGAAGATAGCTTGATGCAAGTGAATTTCCTAATATAAGTAGGTTTTATTGTTTGGAGAATCTTCTAGCTTGAGTAGGTTTACTAAAAAGATTTCTTTAGCATTTGGGTTTTGTCTCGGAGTCTTTAGAGTGAGAGATTATGAGATAACCTTTGTCTAGTTTTGCTTTGGGCATAATTTAGGTTTGTAAATTCTTAAGGCTACGTTTGGTAGCTAGGATAAAAGTCGCAATAATTGGATAAAGTCGGATAAAACGAGTTATAGCCCGGATAAAAATATTCCATGAGGTGGTTGGAATAAATATAGATAAGATTTCTTATCTTCATAGTATAAAAGCAATTTTTTTTAATGACAAACTTCTTAGCTTAAAAATTTAAATTAATAATTACAATAAAATAACATTTTGATTTTAATATAAAAATAAAATTCAAAATAACCATAAAATGATGGAATTTGTTCATTTATTTATATATTTGAATTTCTTTATATTCTATAGTATATATTTTTTGTGAATATATATTTAGTATCTATATTTATTACATATTTTAGGTATATTAGTATAGTTTATTATTTAATAAATAAAAAGGAAATAAAAAGGTAGAAAAATAATTAAAAAGTATAAAAATGAAGAGGGAAGAACTCCAATTTCAAATTAACAAATTTAAACTTGAAACATATCTTTCTAATTCTCTCCGTTTCCTTTTCCTTTGTATTTCTAATTCATGTTGAAGCTTCACGACTCTTCCATAATTCTTTGTTCACATCAAACTCTCATGAAAACAACGAGAGAGTCAAAACTCCTTATCCTCCGTAGCTCTCTAATTCATGTCAAAAGCTCATGAAAGTAACAAAAAATTTTGGATCTCCTTTTTTTCCCATAACTTTGTTATTGATGTTAAAGTATCATGAAAGTGTTGAGAGAGTCAAAGTATTATATTTTTTGGAATTGCAAATATGAATAATAATGTTCTCTCTCTTTTATTAGATTTGGCATGCATTGATTGATATACTTCATTGATGTTGTGATAGCCCCTTCACATTTCTTATCACAATTGAACCTATAGCTCTAGAATGTTGTAGTAAGCTTCTTTTATGTTTAAGATGTAGATCGTACAACAATCATGAATTAATTGACGCAACTTATCTTTGTTTGTGTATTTGTGATTTCTTTAATAGTTAAAATAATAATTTTCTTACATTTTCATTTATGTATTTTTAGGTTCATTTACATTGAATATCTGGTTTTCTAATTACAATCACTAAATAATGAATAGGAAATAGCAAAATCTTTAAATTTCATATTTTATCCTATTTAATTATATCTAATTATACATCCGAACAACCAAACATAGCCTAAACGATTTAGCAATTATAACTCTATAACTTTCCAAATTTATAGTGGGTTTCTTAGTAGAAATATATTGTTTTGGTAATTTTGTTTGATGGTAGTATAATACTTTCCCTCACATGTAATTTTGATACCTAGCCATAGAACATGAAAAGATTTGAGCTCTAGATCCATATAAATTTTTTTTACATGACCACTGTTGACCATTCAAGAAGTTAAATCTATAAAAGAACGTGTGATTTTATATTTTGATATTCTAATATTACCCTAGCGTACTGTATCAATCGTGCGGCAGCAACATTTTTTTTTTCCCCTGCTAAAAAGATTAAGGAAGTGAGCAGTTGAGAGTGCCTTTTGTGAGAGCTTTTGATGACTACAAGGCTTGAAACTTTTGGGGCGAGGTTCCTGCTGGTCACGTCTATTCTCTGTTGCAACTAACCAGATTGGGGGTCGACGAGGAGGTTTTGAGGATCTGGATGGGGATGATCAATTGGTCGAAGAAGAGGGAATTGAAGGAGAGGTGGCAGCAGTTGCCCTCGTCCGAGCTGCAGAATGCCGCCATAGAGCGGTGATAATGTATGATCTGGCTAATCTTTATATCGATGATTAATGTCAGAATAAGACAACACTAGGTATATAAGTGATGATAGGCAATTGTTAGGCCTCTTTTTGTGGTCTTTGTTGAACATTTGTTAGCATACATGTCTTTATAGCCGATTTTCAATCAGTGCCGTAGTAATTAACGATAGAATTGATGAATGGAACCGATTTTCTGCAAATACAGACAGTGTCGTAGTTCGTTAGTACTTGATGTGGATGAACTATATGGCTGCGTTGTTTTTGTTTTCACGTATTCTAGTTTCGCGAAAACCATCCTGTCTATCGATATGAATCGTAATCCTATATGGTTACATGCATGACGGACTAAAAATCATAATGTAAAATGTTATATAATTGCCCAAAAATAATATATGAAAAAAGACCCAAATGTAGTTCAAGTCTCCCTATCCTGAGAAATGGGGGCTGGATTTACAGGCCTAGCTGATACCACCATCTTCAGGCAGGCCTTGTCCTGGGGTTGAGCCCAGCTGATGGGCCACTGCCCTAGGCCTACTCCTCATCTCTTTGATGGGCCACTACCTTAGGCCTACTCCTCGTTGCTTACGTTAATAAAAGCGCACCAATTGGAATAATTCTTTTTTAGGGAAATACCGCTAATGGCTCCTCTTATACCAGTACCTCGAATCTTACCAAAACCCTCAAGCAAAGGATAACATCAAGCACCGCGAAGTAGTAATATTCGGTCCAAGTATTATTTCAGGAAATATCTCGAGGGACTCCTATTCAACTTAGGAAAGCGTAAAATTTATTCGGTCAAAAGTATAAATATGTTTATATACATCTAAGAAGCTGTGAATAGAGAAACAGTTGACTTTGACATGGAAAGAAGTAGTCAAAACCAGTGTCCTCCAGGAGTTCTACTTTCCCTGTAGAAGCCAAAAAAGTGCTTCAGGCAGCGCTGTTCCTTTCCATATCAAAACACACCGGCGATCCTGTACCTAAGGGCAATGAATGCGCGCAGTCGGCTCGTCCTGCACGTGAAGGTGCTGATCGACTCTATCAGGCAGTGCCGGGAGCTGTTGAGAAGTGGGCGACAGAGAGCGACATCATGGACCAGCAGAACCGGCTCATCCTGGCGAAGGAGCACGTCTGGGAGTTTGTGCTCCCGCTGCTGAGGGCAGGTGACGATCTCGTAAACAGCGTGGAGGTGAAGACGTTCAATATGGAGGGAAAGACGTACCGGATGCGGTTCAAGATATCGTGCGGCAAGATATATGACCTTTCCAGCGATTGGAAGGCGTTTGTCATGGAAAATCAACTAGGAGTCTCGGATGTCCTGAGGATATGGGCGTTTAGCAACGTTTGAACCTAAGGATTGTGCTTCGTGATTGCTCGGTCGCCGGGACGTCTCAAGTCAAGCCGGACGGAGAAGGGGCTTGAAGTGAAGGACGGGACTATGGCGAGTTAAAGCCCCTCGAAAGGCGGCTTTTTGTTCAGCTGGGCAGGAGGATTGGTTTTTGCCAGCTCCATCACGTACATCTGCAGTTGCTTCTGTCCCGATTTCATCGAGTTCCGGTGGCTATCCAATGTGCATGTTATGTTCGGCTATTATCTAACAAGAATTTTATGAAAGGACTGCGGCTGTTCTAAAATTTAAGCGGTTAAGTAAATACGTGATTTTAGTATTTTGATGTTCTAACACTATCTCTCAACCCAGATTGGACTGGGGGAAGTATGTCCAGCACCATGTAAAATTTATATAACCGCAATCAGTTTTCTGAAATTTCAACTGTTAGATGATTGCCTAATTTAATGTTTGAGATATTCTGAAATCCATGTCATGATATTGCTTGCCTGATTTAATATCATAAAGCGTAGAAACTCCAAGATCATTGTTGAATGTTCGTTCTGTGTTAACAAAATCCTCACTTTATGCACTAAATTCTATAAAGAGCGTGCCTTGGTCGTTAGGTATCTAATTTATCGTGGAAAATAGTAGTTTATCAGGTAGTTAGTTACTTGTACGATCTATCAATCATAGATGTAGTTGATCTTTTTGTAGAGTTTTTTTTTTATATAAAGTCTGGTTCTCACTTATTTTATATCTATTTTACAAACTACTGTATTTGCTATGTATCGTGCAAGGTTGCAAAGCCTATTCCCTCACTAATACGTCCCACAGGCTTATATGAGAGAAGTAAAACACGAATTATAGAGTTGGCAATACTAGATGTGATCCGTCTACACGAGTTTATATGAGAGAGATGAGGAGCGAATTACAAGGAGAAAATACATATACGACAGTCACGTGCAATTTTATGTTTTGTTATGAATCAACATGATCGTAATTTGATTATTTTATATGTAGAATCAAAACTAAGCTGTTTTTGGCCAATTCAATTCAAATTAATATGCCAACACAAATCATGAGGCTTAGGTTTTGGCTACATGACACTTAGGCGAGGCTAACCTCACCCAGCCACATTGAGGCTGACCTTGCAAGGTATTGGCGAGGCGTTGGTTCTCATCTTTGACTGGTCGCAGTTAGGGATAAGCATGGTTCAGGTGGACGATTCTCACCCTAGAACTAAAAACTACCCATTAAAGATGAATTCAAAAAATTGAAATCGGGATCTGCTTGTTGGTTCCATGGATCTATTCGAGAACTAGACTATCGGTCCAATCCGATTCCCAAGTGGATCCATGGAACCGGTCCCATCAAGCTTCACACACTCAATGCAACATTTTTCAGCAAGCCAAAATAAAGCAAAACAAATAGAGAACTTTCATATTCTTAGTTGTAATATTAGTAAAAAGATTAAACTCATATTAAAAATTGAGAGTCAAGGCCATGAGTCAATGGGTGTTGAGCTTGAGAGGTGAGACCATGAGTGAGAGATAGAGAGACGACTTAGATGAGATAAGAGTGAGACGAGACGAACAATCAAATAATGGGTGTTGAATTCCAAATTAGGAGTTTTAGGGTTTTCGTTTTTCTTAAATTATTTTTTCATTGGAAATTTTTCTTAAAAATTAAAAATATATATTTATATATTATCGGTCCAGTCTAGAACCGAGAACCGGACCATTACCCATTGGTTCAAATAAATTAGAATTGAGAATTGAACCGGCTCCCTTGGGAACCACCTGTTTTGGTTCAATCGATCGGTTTTAGGCGATTTTTGGAGGTTCCGATTCTTTTACACACCCCTACCGCTAGCCATTGTCGAGGCCTAACAACCAACTCGAGGAGGAAGAAGAAGAGAGGAAAAAAAGAAGGAATATACAAATCTCAAAAAATATTAAAAATTTTAAAAATGTTCTACATTAAAAAAAAATTAAGGGTTGTACCAAGTGTAATCCTATTCTTTTCCTATTTTATGAATAGAAATTTTGTGATTAGAACACACCCTTAATACCAAATTCCTTTTGCGAAAAATTTTCAAATGCTTCAACAAACTTATATCGGGAATATAATAAAAAAATTATTTTTAAGAATAAATAAAAAAATTATTCTCAAGAACCAAGTAATTATCAAACACACCCTTAATCACTAAATTCCTTTTGCAAAGCAAAATTTTCATGTCTTTATGTTTTGCTTAACTTGGTGGCTCATGGGCAACAATACTTTGACGCTTAGTTTCCAAATCATATGATACATTTATTTCATTAAAGTTTCTAACTCATATAGTACATTTATTTCATTAAAAACTTCATGATAAAAGAAAATATTTTTCATGAACATCATTTTTATATATCAATTAGCTTTTCATCATTCAAATATTAAAAACTCATGGAGAAAATAACTTCTCAAAAATAGGTTTTTTTCTCGAACAACATCGTTCTAAAAGTCATCCTTATGTGAAGATAGTGTATTGAAGGAAATGATTGACTGCTTATTCTTTATGGACTAATTTAATCGACCATTCAAGCTCAGAGAATGATCGCGAGTTCTTTCTTTACTTGTAAGCAAAGGGGAAGCTCGCGGAAGGGCGACCAGTGAAACTATTTAGAATATGTCTGAAGCTCGAGTCAGTAAAGAATACCATTCCAAGTAAATTTTCTAGTTTGAGGAGGTTGTCTTGAGGGTGAGCACTAGTCCCGGCCCAACCCAGGAATCGGATTGGCAGGTTTTGCGCAATTCTCTATTTCAAATTTTTGGAACTCGTTATGACCGGTCGCGTTCTCAGTCCTTTGTGTACAGTCCTTTGTGTAGAAACAGACCAATCGGACCGATGACCGGTATTTATTCATTTATTTTTTCTCTCTCTAGCAGAGCAAAAGCCGCATTACAATCAAAGATCTCACGTGCATCCGCAATCGCAGCGTCCCAGCCCCGAAAATACCCTTGAAATAAACCAACAAATTCTCGCCGCGTCGATCAAGACAATCACGTGGATTCCTCGTTCAAACAGCCGTAACTCTAAAACAGCAGCGAAGATTTCGGAACTTTTAACATCAAACAGCAACCGAGTTACACAGAATACATTAGTTTATATAGAGTTTCAAGTACACCATCATCAGCTGATCAGCTGTGCGAAAAAAAAAAGTCTTGTCACTGCTAAGCTTAGTGCCTTCCTGAGCTCCCGAAACAACAGAAGAAAAAGAAGAAAAGGAAAACCAAAGCCAAAAGCAAAGTCTTCTTCCACAACCTCCTTCCCTTGCTCAGAAGCGAAAGCCTTGGAATTTTACAATCGACAGTTGCATTTCATTTCATTTTCCTGGGCGGGTGACCACTCCTCATTCACCTCAGCCTAATCGATTCTTTCCGGTATATAGAAAAGTTATTTGAAAAGAGAGGCCTTCCACGCTGTGTAGAGATGACCTCCGGTGTGATAGTTACGACACGACACGACACTGCATCACGCCCGTTTGAATAGAGGGCACGAGCACAAGGGGGGAACAAACTTTCGGGGGGCTACTCCTAAAAAGGCCCACCCGCCCACAGGGGACTAGGACACCACATGACCAACACCACGCACATAATAAAGTCACATTGCTATGTTCAGTAGCCTATATTTGACTAGAGGAAATTAAAATTAGGCCCTTCATTGGGTTAGAAGGTGTAGATTTTTTTTGTTTTTTTTTTTGGAGTTAGCTTTTCACGGTTTTTCCGGCCCCAGGGTCGGGTTTAGAATTGGGACCCGCTGAATGTCTGGCCGAAGGACCAGTTGGGCGGGGCGGCAGCGTTGGAGATTGAGATGCGGCCGTCGCTGGTGGTAACCTTGAAAGAGAGGGCCTGGCCGTTGAGGTACGAGTTGCTCTGCCAGTTCTGGCCCCAGTTCCTGGACATGGCTTGCCAGCCGGTGTTGGAGCCTTTGATGGACGCCGACACCACGTCCCCAGCGCCACCGACGTTGGTTATCAGGACGAGGTTGAAGTAGGAGTGGCCATTGATGGTGAATCTGATCCCACCCTTCCTCACACAAGCAACCCTGTACGAACACATACATCGTTAGCGTGCTTGCTGATGATGGAAGAGTTGAAAGGGCTTCAATTGGTGTTTTCTGACAGAACAGAAAGTGCCGTGATCTACTCAATTAGTTGCTCACCTTCTGTACTGAACAGGAACTATTCCGGCTTTGTACTGAGCGATCTTCTGGAAGACCGGCTCGGCGAGGTCGAAGTGCTCGAGAGGGGGATTACACCATCCTCCATTGTCGTTCGGGAGGCTAGGGTTAGGAGGGCAGAAATTGGTGGCAGTGATGGTGATGGAGCCGGACAAGCACCACTGCTTGTCACTCACGCACTGGATCTCGTAGCACGCTCCGCAGCTCTGCCCGTTGTTGAACAGGGCGGTGCTCAGGGCGCCCGTGTTGGTGCCGTACCCCTGGCTAATCAGATTCCCATACCCGCAAGCACCACCTGAAAGCAGATCCAAAAGAATTCGTCTTAACTCAGGAACCGAAATGATGTTGCAGACAATGTGATTCTTCTGATGATAACTTACCCATTGTTCCAGAAGCATCACTGCCCCCATAGAAAGTGGCGTGGGCAGTGGTCCATCCGCTCCCAGCGCTCTGGACTGTCTTCAGCAATGTCAGGAAGGCCACAATGGTGAATCCGAGAGAACCCATTTCTGGCTTTTGCAGCAAGAATTTGCAGCCCAAGATGACAGAGGGAGAGAGGGAGAGAGAGATGGAGAGAGGGAACAGCTTGGAACTTCTGAGTGAATGGGCCTGGGAGGGAGAGAAGTGAGGAGGAAGAGGGACCAGGTCCATTGCTTATATAGAAGCGGGAAGGGATGGGGAGCGGTGGGGGAATAAAATAAAGGGAGATGGAAACATGGAGGAACAGTATCTAAACTTATAACCGAAACAGAAAAAACTGCTAAAAGAAAAAAAATTAAAGCAAAGCGCTTGTCGACATGGAGCGGGGAGGACTCCAAATTTTTTTTAACTTTTCTTTTTTGGAATTCCCCATATTCTGCCTAGATTTATGATCCATCTGAGTGGACTTTTTGACCTTTTTAGTTCGTGAGGACCAAGGCACATTGGGAAGAGCCCGGTGGTTCAGCTGAAGACCGGTCAGAGGGGTTGTGGGCAATTTGGGGTGAGAGAAAGGAATTGAATTTTGATTCTTGAGGGGGGTGGTGGTGGTGTTGAGATGCCCACAAGTGCATTTAATTGCAGCATCGTACTTGCTCAACTTGCCCATCAAAATCGCCTTTTAATTGCATGAGCAGGATCTTCATGATCTCTGTTTCCACTAGGCCTGATGGCTTCGAGTAGCTGCACTAGGGGGGATTGCAGAGCATTGAAAAAAATAGGATCAAAAAGTGCACGACTGACTTAGATGAACTTATTCTTTTATTGTTGGTGTATAATGCCATGATCCCTTTAAACTTATTGGACAGTGGACAACGATCTTTGGCAAATTGAAAAGGAAAGGAGAAAAGAAAGATATAAACCTGTGAGCGGGCTCATTTACGTTTAACAGTTATATTATGTGAAATCTATAGATCATATCGACTTTAGTTGATCTAAGATCACTTCCCTCGGATATGTGCTACAAGAGAAAAGTTATAAAATAGCCCTTGTGAGGGAATAGGTTGCAGATGAATGGGGAGCATACGTTGAAGTAGCTAAAAAGGCTTTCTCCCTTGAGAAATGACAATTCAACTGCGAGCAAGTAAAGAGTTGGTGGGGCAGTTAGCTAACCCTCGAGCTGAAACCGGATAGCCTCTCAACTTATTGCAGCCCTCAACCCAAATTGAAAAAGGTTTTGAAGGTCTGGCCTTTTTCGGAGCGTGCTTAGTTAGGTTCCGCAGGGCGGCTGTCAACATTTAATACGATCATAATGAATTCACGTAGCCAGCAAGCGCATCCTGTACAATGTCAGTGAATAATCGAGAGGTTGGGGAAAGGCACTGGGCTATTCAAGTTCAACCGAAAGGGAAAAAGGATAAAGGAAAAAGCAAAGGACTTTGTCAGCCATTGAATTGCCATTATTCTTTCCTTCCTTTTCTTCTTTTGCATGGAATGGCGACAGTTGATAGTTAAAGGCGCTCCAACTGAAATCCATGTCAACTGATGCTGGAAAATATATTGAAAGAAACACCAACAATGCAAAGTAAGAGGATTCCACACTAAAGTTTCAACGGATGAGGGGCCTCTTTTTGGTCGCTTTTATTCCTAGACAGATGCTCCGACTCAACGAAACGAGAGGCGGCATTGCGATATTGCAGACGTCCATGCTTTACAGTCGCTTTGAAGGAAAAACCAGTGTCATGTGCTGCTTTTCTCTGCCTCTAACCAAAAGCCCAAAAAAAAAAAAGGCAAAAGAAAACCAAAAAAGAGAAATGCAAAGTAGTAATTTGAGACGTAAGCCGCAATTAGCTGCGCAATTTGGACCTAATTAATTGACAGCATGCGCAAAAGGGTATTCTAATCCCCCGATTCTTTTTTTCTGGGTTGAAAATATTATTTATGTGATTTTGGGGTTCTTGAGATTCTGCTAGCTTGAGTAGGAGGAAAAAGAAAAAAAAAATGTCATCACATGGTCCCATCTGGGCACATGGGGGGTGTTGTGGGGCGATGAAGTATAACCCGTTTTTCTAATCTGACTTTTCATCACTAGCATCATCAGTTTTCTGGGAATTTGTAAAGAAAGGTTTTATAATGAAGTCTTGCCATCCCCTATTGGAATTTGCACTCTTCTCTTCAAGCGTGGCGAGCCTCTTGATTATTTTTTTTTCCTTCCTCCCTCCTTTGGGCACCGAAACTAAGAACGAGCAGGAAACTTATTGCCTCAAATTCAGGATCTTCTGAGATTAGGTAAAAAAAAGTGGCCTGCATGTGGCAAACCAACCCAGCTTAAACTAAGCTGAACTGCTCTCTCTCTCTCTCTCTCTCGTTTCTTTAAGAGAAGAAGAACCTTTTCAGTCATCTCTTTTTGGCCGCCTTAGTTGTTTCTACATGATGCTTGCGAGTTGCTGTCCTTAGTTCTCTCTGGATAATTCTCCTAGACTCACTCAAGCTTTACAGCGAACTCAGGGCTCCGGCGTGCGAGGATACAGCCATGCATAAGTGCAAATGCCGCGTGTCGTGGGTGCGCACGCGCGAGTGGCGCGCCTTTTCATCCTTAAGCTTTTCGATCTAATGATTATTAGTAGTTGCTGTTAGTTAAAGAGATTGCACATGACTCGTTCATGGGCCATGCCTTGTCTGGAAAACCGGCATCCCGAGTGCCCTTTTTACGGCCATGTGTAGTCAGCTTCCCGTTTCCTTTCATCAGGTTATTAATCAGAGATTCATGAAAATTTATGCTCGGAGGAGTAATTTTGCTGGGCAACTTCAGCTCTAATTGTTCTCGGAATGCGTGAGGATCTTTAGGAGGTGAATCCAAGATCGACCCTGAACAAGCAAGACCTTCTGGCATCTTTCTTAATCGAATTCAACGGTCGATCTGAACAACTCGAGATAATCCCAAGCAAATTTACTAGGTGGAGTCCCGCGCCTTACACGCCCGTTCGCCACTTTTTGCTCAACTCTTCCCCCCTCCTGTGTGAGACAAGCGTAGCTCGATTTTCCACTTGATGTACAGCCTTGACCGGGGGAATAGTGAATTGAGTAACGACATTTGAGATTAACTAAAGACGAAAGGCGTGGCCGATATTTGCGGGAGCTGCACATGCATCCTCACTCATCCTCCTCATGTAAGGATCCAAACGAGACTTTAGCGTCTTGACATGACCAAATTGAATGGATATTCTATAAATTTGAATGGATTCATTGTATATTTCTTGGCAAAATAGCTATAAATAAAAAAAATCAAAGGATGAGTTTTATCTATTTATTCATTGTTGCTCTTATTTGATCGGAGGTTGCATCATTCATAGGAATATGCCTGAACACCACATCAAAGATTTTTAGTAGCAATTGGCTGAAGGATCTACACCAAAGTTTTGCGCAAGGAATTAAAAACTACATTAATAAAATTGAAAAATTTAGGACAAAATTGACTTCCGTGCTATAGATCTAGGACAAATTATGTAGTCATCCTCTTTTAATATAAATAGCTGTGTACTCAATTTGAATAAAGCCACGACTCGTGGCTCCTAACTCAGCCGAATCTTCTGTTTGTGCGGTGCCAATGAAAGCATTTATTCACTGCTACGAATAATCCAACTACTGATTACTTAAATGATTCAAATCATCAGTAGCGGTGCCCAATCGCGTGTTGACCAAGATGTCACATGGAGTTCATTAGGATCTTGTCATGCGTTTACCAATAGATGCTTCGATCGACAGTTTATCATAAGATCGCCCCTTGATTTCTATTCTCCTTTTTTTTAAGACTACAGTCATCACATGGGAGATATAAAATCATGAACGTATCGCAAAATTCGGACCCAAACACTACTATTTTCTGAAATCGAAAGCTTGATCATCAAGGTCACATGAAACTTTCAAGAATGTCAGAGCGCTCTTCCCTTAATCTAATGCAGACCCGTAAATGAGATCGACATGGAAATGGAACAGATGTGTTTTATCTGTACGCAATGGTACGACGTCGACTGCTCGAAACCTCCCTCAGATCGCATGAAAAACTCATCGTACGTTTCGTTCATGGAGAGTAGCGATCGATTCACATGATCCTCGAGCACCTTCATTTATTGCTCCGTGCCTTCACGGTCTTCGATGTGCTATTTCTCTTTGTTTTTATTCGAATAGAATAGCGAACATCGTTAGCTAGTGGACAAGGTTCCTTGACCAAAACCCTAATCATGAAAGTTGTGTATATATATATAGGTCAACGAGCACATTAACCGACATGTTGGCGCACCTAATTTATTTGGAGAACAAGTAGTAAGTGCCATGGAAAAAATGCAAAAGAAGGGTAATGATATTTGATAGTTAACGAGGAATTCTTCATATTCTCTCATTTGAAAAGTTGCCCCTCCAATAGAGTAGTGACCTTCTCTCTTGCTAAGAAGAAACCTTATTCGACCAAATCGCGGGTTCGACAGGCAATTAAAATTACGAGGACTCTACACATAGAGCCGGCCAATGGAAATTCTAGTAACTGGCTAAAGAAAGCCTCCAGGGCAAGAAAAAGAGCGCGCGCACGTACTTACACGACCTTATATTCCGTGTGGACATATGTATAAATACGTATTTGGATCAGGGTCCAAGTGAAATGAATCCACTGCAACCGTTAATTGTGCAGGCCCTACATTGATGGGAGACGTATTGACCATGATCATTTTATATCCACGAATCTGGATTTGCTTAATCTCATCCACAAGAGTTTGGTGCGATGGCATCTATCAAAACCGGTGGCCAGAGAGACAAAAAATATAGACCATGCAGAGCGAGAATGTCGGGACCGAAAAAGAAATTCTCTCTCATAAACTCAAACACCCTTTTGACTTCTTGTTTAGCCAAAGTTTTCCATATAATAGTTCAGATTTAAACTTGGGCAATTCCTTTCTGTTAAGTTAACCAGTGAAAACTTAATGGTTGATGCTTCGAAGAAGAATAATCCACATTTTAAATGGTTTACATAGACATTTTATGCCGGCCCTCCAAACAAACAAAAAATAAATAAAAATACAAGGCTGTAGGAGTATAATTCATAAATCACATGTAGACATTCTCCTTGTAACCAAGGATATGAATCGTCCTTGAGGCCTGAAGTGGCAATGTGAACTTATCTCTTTGTTCATCTCATGCATGAGATGAACAAAGAAAGCTGTGAATTCAAGCATATCATGTCACAACTTCTTTTCAAGCGAAAAACCTCCAAAAGCTTTTTTCATGCACAAAACGATATAAGCACGTTGCGTAGCTTATCTATGACTTATCTTATGTGAAGAGACTTCCTGACTACTAGCATTTTGGTAAAGTTACGATGATAAGATCGCCGATCTTGAATCTTTGAATCACATGTGGTGCAAAATAGTTATGGTTTGATGCAAACTTTTTGTGATGACAGCGAAACTTTTATGAAGGGAATCGTTAGCAATAATCGTCCATCCTCACCAAGAACAAAATATAATGCAAGCAGAAGATGTCATGTCCTTTTCTTTGTAAGATAAGATGCTTCCCAAAGCCGCCTTGTTCGTTGCATTAACTAGACTGATGTCCATATACAATTCTGAAGTTGGAGGACTTTTGTTTATGGCGATTAGACTTTGTCGACTTTGAGGAGAGGAATATCTCTTACATCACAGTTAGTTGTTTTGATGAGTAATGAAAGAAGAAACCTACGACCTTTTTTTGTTATTATAAAGACCTACGACTTCAGTGGTCGGTCTTCTGTCGTGTTATTAGCTATATGTTATGAAGAGAGAGAGAGAGAGAGAGAGAGAGGAGTCGGCTTCATAAAAATTTTGTGGTAGGTTCATATTGATTTACTCATGTTCTCCAAGTTATTCTTCTTTATTTGGTCCTATATGAGAGAGAGAGAGAGAGAGAGAGAGAGAGAGAGAGAGAGAGAGAGAGAGAGAGAGAGAGAGAGAGTCATGGGCTTCACATAAAAATTTTGTGGTAGGTTCGCATATTGATTTACTCATGTTCTCCAAGTTATTCTTCTTCTATTTGGTCCTTCCAAGCACCTCCACCTTCTCGCGACTCTCGCCTGTTCGATATCTTGTTCGCCAATTGCAAACTAAGCTCTGCACTATCATATATGTCCTGATGTTAACATTAACTTGTGTATGTAGAGGATATTTAGGCTAGACAGTGAAAAACACGAACTAGTTTACGCAGAACGTTTTGTCCTCTTTAAAATACATTGGGAGTTTTTCCAAAATTTCAAGGTCACCTGAGATTGAGCTGGAAGTCACGCGAGCTTGAAAGTAGGGTTGTGCCCTCCTCTCGAACCGAGATAGACCTCCGAGGGTGATGGCGCGTCCTTGAAATTGTAATGGTGGTTGTCGCTTTGGTTGCAGGAGGTTGAGGTGTGGCTCGCTTTGGGCCCTATGTGCTTGCTTGTCTTTTCAGTCCATTTGTCATTTTTATTATTGACTTCACATTTTTATTGTTAAGTAAAGGTTCATCTGATTCATGAACAATGACTGATATGATAAAAATTTTCCTAAAAATGATCAATCATGTCTCTTACAAAAATGAATGCATGAATAATGTTTTCATTGTTCACGAAAATATTCGAATGTAAATTGTTGTCGATAATGAAAATATTTCTTATTAACTAATTATTTCAAGCGATATAAACGATCTTATTTAGAAAAATGTTTTCCAAATTATTCATTTTCAATAAAACATATGGAGTATAAAGCTCCTTTTGTTTTAAGAAAAATGTGACATTTTTGGAAAATATTTTCCAAAAAATGACAATATTGAATATTTTCTAGTGTTTGGTTGCAACATAAATATGAATTGGAAAATATTTTTTGTCGTTTGGTATGGAAAATTTGATTTGATTCTCTTAAATAGACACATACTATTCAAGTGCTAATAACTTATGCATGGGCGATCGATAAATAGGGTATGGGCACTAGGGTCCACGGTCCGACCTCATTGGACTTTGACCTAGGGATTAGGGCACAATCACCTAGGTCCTGGCGCAACCTCGATGGACCTAAGCATGAGCATTGGAACCCAAGGCACAACTTTTATGGGCACGAGCGTTGTTGGGGATTTGAGTTCAAGCACTAGGGTCCTAAGCTTGACCTCAATAGACCTAGGTGTAGGTGCTAGGGGCCGAGGCATGGGCATCCAAGTTTTAAGCCTAGCCTCAATGGACTTGGGCCTTGGTGCTTGGGACTAGCGTTGGGGTTTCCATGCCCATGCACATATGCTTAGTCATATTTTGAAAAATTATCTTCAATCATATGTTGATTAGGAAAACATTTTTCGTTAACTTATTATTTTAAGCAAACCAAACATTGAAAAATGAAGAAAATGTTTTCAGCGAAACAAACAAAGCCTAAGATAGGAAAAATAAGTATAAGTACTTGAGTAATTTTCGAAAACCAATAGCCTTAACTACATGAGAGAGTTTTCTCTGAAATTTGCCACCAAATTTTCTCTGAAATCTGCTTAATCTGGTAGTTTTGTGTCATGGGTTGGCAATTCCTTAGCCATGGAATAGCCCGTGTGGCACTTGGTGAGTGGAGAATACCTAGCCAATCTTCTTTCTGTAGTTGTTCCTAACAACAATACATTGAATAATATCCTTGTACTAGATTGTATCATGCCTAGTCTTGCTCGGGTGTTTAATCCATCGAGTGAGACATGCAAAATACTTTAGGCACAACAATCGGTTTTGACTTGCCATGGCCTCATGAGGAGAGCTATATCAGCTCCCAACTAATTTGTGCATAGGAGGTTAATCCAGTATTCAAAGCTCTATAGAAATATAATCATTTTGTCCTAAAACTCTTATTATCAACTGTTCTGACGCTACTCTTAGGACCAGTTGCATCATCCCCTCTACATCACTCACTCTTCACCCAATAACCCTAAGTTTCACTTACAAGAGTGCATGAGTATGAGAGAATCCTTGTATCGCTCCAGTCCGTGATACTTGCTTCTACGATTGTGTTAACTTAGACGAAACTCCTTTACAATGCACAAGTCTGCTAGTAAGTTAAGGATTCCGAGCTGTCGTGCTCAGGCAAAAATGGCTACTTACCACCACCTGCAACTGGGATACGAGAAATGGCATAGGATCACGGACAGATCCACGTCGTTCATGCCGATTCAGTTGAAATCGAGTGGGCCGGTTTGGCCAAATTGTGGGCGGTTTCAGCTGCAAACACGGCATAGGATCATGAACCAGACTGGGAATCAGGTCGGTACTTGATCAAACCTTAGTCGGCTGGATCGTGGGGTTCGACAAGTAATTGATATCGTGAGGACTCTACACACATAGCCGGCCGGTGGAGATTCTAGTAACTGGCAAAAGAAAGCCTTCGGGATGAGAAAAAAGAGAGTGCGTGCGTGCCTAGACGACCTTATATTCCACGTGGAATGCATGGGTAAATACTTATCTGGCTTAGGGACTACATGGATCAAATCCACCGTGACTGTTAATTGCGTAGGCCCGACATTGAGGGTAGACATGATCACAACGTATTCACTCTGCATGATTAATAGACCCTTTTCTCTCTCTTGCCTCGGTCTTGATAGGTGGCATCTGATGCCACCGCACCAAACTCGTGGACGAGTTAAGCAAATCCACATTCATGGATATAAAATGATCATGGTCATTATTCACATCTAGAGGTGGCAAACTAAGTCTTAGACCCATATATGACCCATTTAAATCATAAATGGGTTATATATGGTTCACTTGTTTTTTGAAGAGACTGGTTAAATAGGTTTAACAATTAAAGACTTAAGATGTGTGGGTCTTAAGTGGATCTTAAATAAGTTGGATTTAGTATTCATTTTCAACCAAAACCACCCAATCTCCCTCTTCCCTCTTTAACTTTACAAAAAAAAAAATATATATATATATATATATATATATATATATTATAAAAATCAAAATTATAATTTTTTTTATTTTAATTTTTTTTTTTTTTTTTCTTGTTTTCTTTCATTTTTTTTTTCTTTCTTCTTCCTTCTTCCGATGGTTGGCACGGTGACTAACCAGGCGAGCCTTGAGCTTGCCAGATTTGGAGCTTGTCGGATTTGGCGAGGCTCGAACTCATTGACAACCAATGAGGCTCTCGAGTCTCGCCAGATCCAGTGAGGGGGCGAGCTCGAGCTCGTCGAATCTAGCAAGGTGGAGGCCTCGCCAACGTCCGGCGAGGCCTAAGCCTTGCCAAACTCGCCAGTTTCAGCAAGCCGAGCAAGCTCGCAACTCACTTGTGGCCGGTCACCGTCTGTTGTCATAGCCAACGGTCGGCCAAAGAAGAAGAAGAAGAAAAAAAAAAGAGAAAAGAGAAAAAGAAAATTAAAAATTATATTCTCAAAAATAAAAATAATTAAACATTTACTTTTAAAAAATAAAAAATAATTAAAATTCGATTTTTTAAAATAATTACTTTTTAAATTATAAAAATTGTCCATTAAATTTGTGTTGTATAACAACATTTTAGCAATACCATTTAAAATATATATATATATAGATATATATTTATAAGCTTTTTTAGGTTTCATTAAATGAGTCGGATATAAGTCGAGTATGGGTCGGGTCGGGTATGAGTCGAGTATGGGTTGGGTTGGGTATGGGTCAAAAATTTTGCACTACAATAAATGGGTTATAAATGGGTTAAATGGGTCAATTTGGGTTAGACCATTTATGACCCGACCCAAACCGGATCCAACCCGACCCACCCATTTAACGGGTCTACTCGCTCTTTGCTTTGGTTTGTTCTTGCCTTGGTAATTGATTTTCTTCTTCGCACGTCCACGAATGATGCCTTAGACAGTACCTCGTCTTATTAAGGCAATAAGAGAAGTGCTAATCAACAACTTTGATACAAGATTTATCATGCGTGCAGTAAGTTTTCCACTAATAGGAGTACTGAAATAACACGTACGGCTGCATTGAAAGAGCTAAAAATTGTGTTCTCGTATAATTAGTCTTTGGTTTCTTTTGGTTGAGCTTTGTGTCGAGCTATTAATTTTTTAATAATGGAAATGAATCTTGTTCACCAATATAATTGAGGACAGATAATTCGATTTACTTGTCTGTAGAAAGTAGCATTTTCTTCTTATCTGAAAGTCAGACCCTAGCAATCCAAACTTATAGTAGTTGCCTCATACAATTTTTCCTTGTGAATCGGGGGACTATTTCATGAAAAATGTTTGATTGCTTTGTATCAATTGAGTGGATGTCGGCCGTCCCTCAGTTCTCAACGTTCTAATTTAACCGGCGTCCTAAACCTCTTATGCTTGCCATGAGCTCATTTCCACAAATTACACCCCAAAAATTTAACTCCTCAGTCATTGAGAAGTGCCCCGTTCTCGCCCTTCAGCAGTCAAATCTTCCATAACAAGAATAAATCATGTCAAATGCGATGAAGAAGCCATTTTCATTTCAAATCAAAAACATAAAAACCCACCCATCTGCATCATCTTCCATGACGGTAAGAAGTTGGGTTTCGTTGAAATCAAAAGATAAATACGCATCCGCATCTACATTTGATTGAAAGCAGAACATAAAACTTGTGCATCATCTTCCCTAACCAAGCTAAAGACATTACAGAACTATTTTTTTCCCCAGATGACAGTTGTGCCAGGCATTTTTGACACTTTCATCTCAGCGGTCATTGCAAGCCAACAACCGAGAAATCCAAGCAGTGGTGACAGTGAAGATGACGAAGTACCCCACGGCGAGGGTGGCGTAGAGGGCCCGCCTACTGCGGCCTCCCCTCCTCCCAGCGCCGCCCTCTACTTCCGCTAATGGCCGCCTCAGCAGACGCTCCACAGCCTCCAGCTCCGCATACCTCTGCATGAGGCGCAGCATGAGCATGACGAAGCTGACGAGGTGGAGGCCGGCAGTCATGAATACCAGCGCCACCGCCTTCCAAGCTACCAAGCAGTGCAGCTCGGACGGAAACACAAACACCATCACGCACGCGAGCACGACGTGCAGGCCCGCCCCTCGCCGCAACAGTGGCCAGTAGCGACCGATGGAAGCCCTCAAGTGGCGGGCCACGGTTTCGAGCCCTTCCTGGCTCATTGAGGACAGCGTTTCCTCCGTCAGCATCGAAAGAGAGATGCGGTGAAACGTGAAGAGAGGCGTGAGAGCAGCAGAGGAGGTGGGGGAGAGAGAGAGTGAGAGGGCCCGAAGGAGGAGGAGGAGGATAGCAAAATTGTCTCTGCAGGAGAAGAAAGAGAACGAGGGAAGAGAGCGAGGTCAATGCAGAACTGAGCACAGGTGAATATAAAGGGCAAAGAGGCCTATTGCATTTTGAAAAAAGCGAAACCGAAAGAACAGAGGACATGCTCCGATTTTTGTTTTTTTCTTCGTTTTCTAAACTTTGGTTATACTCTCTCAATTCGTCCAAAATCAATCAAAACATTATAAATTTACGGTTTTAGACTCGGTCTAAGTTTGATTGGTTATCATGAGCATTGGTGGAATCTTAAACTATGAATTGAAATATTATTGTATCGATCAATCTTAAGCATTTTGTATCTTTTAAATTACTTTTTATTATTTCAGCGTAATGAATTATTGAAAACCCATTGCACAAAATTCAATATTTTGCAACAATATGAAAAAAAAAAAAAAATGCAGGCACTTTGATAGTGATAAAAAGAAACCCATTTAATTAAGGGATAAGTGTACTATAAGTTCTAAAATTTGTCACGAGAGTATAATTGAGTTCTAACATTTTCAAAAAATGTAATCAAATTCTAAAACTTGTCACGTAAGTATAATCAAGTTCTAAAATTTTCAAAAAATGTAATCAAGTTCTAAAACTTGTTACGAAAGTATAATCAAGTCCTAAAATTCTGAAAAGATGAAATCAATAGAAAGACTTAATTAGACCAATTCGACAAGTTTAAGCATTGGTTTGCACATTTTGAAAGTTTTAGGATTAGATTTACTTTGTGACAGGTTTTAGAACTTGATTATATTTTTTGAAAATTTTATGATTCGATTACACTTACATAACAAGTTTTAACACTTCCAATACATTTCTCACTTTAATTAAAGTTCCATATTTCGCTAGGAGGAACAATCTTGCATAAACCAATATCATTTGGCACCCATGATGTTTATATGAAGCAATTTGATTAGAAATTACAAACAAATCTATGTATCATAATTACTATCAAACATATCTTAGGTGGCATAATTATTGTCAAACAAATCTTCATCGAAAAATCTATGTTTCGATTTTAGAGTACTAGCGATTGTGGGAGACTACCACTCTATTATTCTTTAATGTTTTTTTTTTTTCTTTTTTTCCAAAAATATCTACACAATTTTAACGGAAAAAATATATGTGGGACGACCAAGATCTCGTACATTGCATTAGCCTTCTAACTAATGTTCCAGCATTCTTTAAATTTCTTGAGCATTTCACCATTACTCTTTTTTTCGGTACTTCAAATCAAGTCAGAGATAACATGAATCAAATGAATAATATTATATATATATAATATATATATATATATATATATATATATATATATATTATAATAAGAAAATCTCAAGATAACTAGTAATGTAAAATTTAAAGATTGAAATTCTAAATACTAACATATCGATAAGCTAAATATAATTCATGTGTGTCGCCAAGTTCATAACATAATTAGGGATTAATATAGTTTTAATTAAGGGTGTGAGAATCAAATTGGAAAACTAAACCGAAATTAGACCCTAATTAAATTTTCATGTATTTTTGGTTCAATTTGAGTTTTGGTTTGGATAATAAAAAAATAACCATTTTCACCGGGTTAGATAGTTTTAGTTCGGTTGGTTAACCAAACCAAATTGAAAGCCGCACATCCTTTTGATCTTATAATTTGCACGATCTCTCTCCTTCGTCATTACACCTATTCTTAATATTAAGTAAAAGAAAAACTCAAAAATTGACCCAAATCAGGTGTTCGGTTTGGATTACATTCGGTTCGAGATGCAATTCAATTTAAAATTAATACACAGTCAAACAGTTTGGTTCAGTTTGAATTTTTCAGAAAATCCGAACCGTAAACACCCGTAATTTTACTTACACCAGCACACTTTAACCCGCCTTTTTTGTTTTTTTCACTCTTTCAATTTGTTCCATCATTTTCCCTCAACTGGTGTCTCTGTCTACCAACAATTCTTGGACACAGCTGGCCCGGAATCGGAAGTTGGCAGAGATTTGCGCATATTGTCAGTCTCAACGTTTGACTGTCCTTTCTGGTGAAAAGATGCAGGGCAATGCTTGCCTTGTGTCCTAACAATGGTCACGCAGTTTCCATTCGCGAGTGCAAGATGGAGTGTACCCCTTGGCCGTTCCCGAAATGGAATTAGAAGCCTGATTTTGCACGATAAAGCTTGCCAGTACATGCATGCACCATTCCATTCCCATGTCAGATGAATATTAAAGAACATAGTGATGACCCTAATCAATGATAAACTGATTTGACCAAAGAAAATTACAATTGATCTGGCATAATAATCCAGAAAGTGTTATCTACAATTTCGAGCTAGCTTTAAAATGGTGGCCATCGTCAGAAAATATCAACTTTTCAATTTGCAAACAACATTGTCTATTCGAAAAATATGCATCGTAAATTACTGATTAGGATAGTGCGGCGCAATGAAATATAAGATCAAAAGAATTTGAGATCAACGGTCATAAAAATATAAGATCAAAAGAACTTGAGATCAATGTTGACACCTCATTTTTAATTAGTTTTATTAATTAAGTTTTTAGTTTTGTCTTTCCAAATAAAAGCAAAAAGAAAACAAGAAAAAAAACAAATAAAAGCAAGAAAAGCAAAAAGCAAAAAAAAAGCACCCAACCCCTTTCTTTCTTTTTCCCTTTTGCACGACTTGGCCCCCCTCTTCTTCTTCTTCCTCCTGTCTTCTTCTTCTTCTTCTTCTTCATTCGCTTCGCATCTCACGCACGGTGGCCGGCGACGCGCTCAAGGGCAGCCTACGGTAAAGAGGCATGGAGGTAGGCCGCCGAAGGAGGGGACGACGCGCATGCGCCTTCAATGCGCGCCTTTACCGGCGAGATGGGACACCGGTTTGGCCGTTGATGGTAGCTCGGCGCGGGAAGAGAACCGGCGGTCGAAGCTCCGTCGACCGGACCTCCTCGCCTATAAATAGGAGGGCACAACTTCCGTTGAAGGGCATAGCGAGCTCCGAGATCTTCCCACCGAGAGACTTCGGGGAGGAATCAAAGAGCGAGCGAGAGAGCTCGAGTCGCAAGCTCAGCCCACCCTCCACCGAGAGACTTCGAGGAAGGCGGCGGCAAGCGACTTCGAGAAGGTCGATCCGGCCGGTGGAGGCTCGGATCTAACCCGAGTGAGAGAAGATTGAGGCCGAGGATAGGGTTTCGCAAGATCCGCGCCTCGGATCTGGTTTTTTTGCCGTTGCTTGTTGTTGCCGAACGCCGTGCCGAGCCGAGCACTCCCGACCACCTCAACGCCGTCGCTACGACCGATTCGTCCAAAGCCGCACCAAATCCGAGGTCGATTTAGCCCCAACGCCATCCCGACGCCGTCGACCGCCCACGCCGAAACCCACGGTCACTGTTGTGCCATCGCCGTTCGCCGCCGCCACACCCCGCCCTCGATTCGGAAAGTAGAAGATTAGATCTCGAGGAGAATCCACGAGATCCGGCCACCGCGACACGCCGTCATCCACCGCCGTGCTGCCCCCTACCGACGAGCCCGGTCGAAGTCCCCGGCCGTGAGTATCCCCGACCTCCTCGCTTCGGGTTGGGCACGCCGGAGCTTGCGAAGCTCCGACACGGCCGCCCCATTCCTCGTCCCGCTGTCTACGCCGTCGCACCTCACACCGTCACCGTGCCGCCACCCGCCGCGACGCCCCGTCGCTTGCCGCGTCGCCACCGTCGCCGTGTCACCGCCGGTGACGTCCAGCCTAAGCCCCACCTCGGCGCCGCAAATCGTCTAGCTCTAGGATTCCCAAAATCCGGTTCTACGAAGGAGAAGTCGGGTCGGAAAGCGGGTCGGGCATGGGTCAGCAATCGGGTAGGGTTTCCCCCCCGATGTGGGCTTGCACGTGTGGGCCGGTTAATCCATGGATTTTTTATAACTAAAATGGGCCCGGGGTTAGTTCATGGGCTTGGAAAAAGAAAAAAGGGAGAAAAATGAGTCGGGCCCGCGTTGCGGGCCCGTGTGCGTTCGGGCTGGTCGGGTCGGACCCAACCCGCGGATCCGTCCGGGTCGGCTTTTCTTTTTTAAGTTTTAATATAAAATGATATTTTTAATAAATAAATAATAAATATTTTATTTTCCGAAAAATCAAAAAAAATCAAAAAATGTTTTATTTTCAAAAAAAAAATTAAAAAATATTTTAATTTCCAAAAAAATCGAAAAATATTAAAAATGATAAAAATATTTTATTTTCCGAAAAAAAAAAAAAAAAACAAAAATATTCTATATTTTCCAAAAAATGCCAAAAATTCATGAAAAAGCCAAAAAAAGCCAAAAAAAAAAAGTGCTTTATATTTTCAAAAAAAGATAAAAAATCCAAAAAATGCTTTTTATGTCCAAAAATTAGAAAATGACTCAAAAAATGTTTTTCTCCCAAAAATGCATGGAAAATCCCTCGAACATCCAAAATGTGTGGAAAATCTCTCGAGCATCCAAAAAGCCTCAAGGTTTAAACAAGATTAGATACCGAAAGGGCATTAGTGATTAACTAGTGTAATCAAGTCCCCGATCCTAATTTCTCTGGTTGCGCAGGAGCGAGTATTTCTCCCGATACTTCGCTTGGGTTTCTAATCAACCCACCCCAAATCGATTAGTGGCGACTCCATTTTAAAATTGATTTACAGGTTAAAAACTCGAACCATCAAGTCGTGAATTGGTGGACTTGGGAGAGTCCGGGCATAAATAAATTCAGCCGAGCCATTAGCCTCCTTAGGCGTCCGTACCCGACTGCGGGCGCCGGAAAAAAAGAGGTCGCGACAATCAATGATCATAAAAATATAATATCTCAAAATTTGGAGCTAAGTGTAAAATGGTGACCGTTTGGAAGACCTTACCTCAGAATCTACAAATAAGATTTTTCTATTCAAAGTCCATGTATTGTAAATATCTAATTAAAAAATAGGATCGGTGCATTTAGTTTGCTAACAGTGAAAGTCCTAGATATTCATTGGTCGAATAAGATTTAAGTGAATATGAGAAGAAGAACAAATATTATAAAGTCTCTGAGTTATGATCTGAGCAATCATAGGTATATAATAGTTGAGCCACATCATCTAAATACTTCACTTACTTGCATCAATTTTACGTTCACGGTGTTGTTATATAGCAATAAACCACTTCAATTAGCTGCATTAGTCTTGAAAAGTTGGAGATTCGGACTTTTGGGCAAGATACAGATTTGTTTTGTGCGGATTGTCATTGCATTCTTTAAATTTCTTGAGCATTTCACCGTTGCCCCCTTTTTTTTGCCGGTATTTCCAGTCAAGTCAGAGATAACTTGAATTGAATGAGTAATATTCTACATTGCATATATTACATAAAGAAAAATCTCAAGATAATTAATAATGTAAAATCTAAAGATTTTTCAAGGAATAGATTAAATATAAAAGAAAATAGAAAAATGTTAGGGAATTGAAAAGAGCATTATTGAAAGCATTATTTACATGAAATATTTTAAATTCCATGTAAAAAGATTAGTTCAAACATTTTTCACACTTATATTCATGAAAAATATATATTCATCATTTAACAAAATGAATACAATTACCAAAATTAACACTTGAATCCTTATTTATACAACTTAAAGCATCGATAAATTTAATTTGAGCCAAAGCAATCTAAGTAAACTCAAAAATCAAAATCATGATTATTTCTAACTATTCAACATTGATATTTATTTAAAAATTTATAGTATATTGAATTTTTTTGATTAAATATTTTGCCTCAATTCCCTTTTCAATATTTTACATAGCCCAACTTTTTCATTGTGCTAGCCAAATTTCAATTTACCAGATAAGTATATATTGTGTCTAATAGAGCTAGCGAGGGAAAAAGAGAATAGTACAGAGGGTAAAGATTGAGGGGGTGCATCCTGAAAATTGGAGGGAGGGGCAGAGGGAGGGTCGGTATCGAAGGCAAATACGGAGGGGGATATTTTTGACTGATTTTGACTCCAGAATATGTGAAACAAATTTGTGCTAAACTTAAATTCGACATTCACTCAACCATTAGTTACTTACGAGTGATTCAATCGCATCACTAGCCAACAAGTTTCATTTTCAGGGCTAGTATAATCGATATTTTCATAGATTAAATTTTTTGATCAAGAATTCGGACAAATCGAGTAGGTTGTGGACTGCTCAATTGAGCTTTCCAAGTAATTGAGTAACCCTCGATTATAATAGATAATTAACGAGATGTATCTTGTGTATAGATAGGCACTGGTCATTCAGCAACGCAACCTGAGCAAATCCTTCTCTTTCACGGACCGGTGATTCTCTGCCAAAAATCCCCCCAAGTCCACATTACCAACTAAAGTAGATCTGGAACTCGCATGCCTGGAAAGCGTCGGGAGGGCCAAGATGCCTACTGATGAACTTTCTATTGTAAGCTGGGCTTAGCTGTTGGCACCGTCCGTAGGTCCGCTGAGTTGATATTTACTCCATTTCAGAGAAACGCATACGAACCTTGAAGACTTCTCAGAGAAGGCACAGTCTCAACAGCGCTTGTGCGGCACCATGGACGTCAGTGGATTTGATGAATAATGTATACCATGCAAGGGAAGAAAGAAAAGCTCGTGTTTAGATTTCTTCCAAACAACATTAAAAGAGAATCAACTGTTACGTCCTGAGCACAGAAAGTTCAGAAGCAGCTATGTGCAATCGAGGAACATAAATTTCTAAGCATTTAATTTTTCTTTTTATAATCTAGTTTTCGATAGAACATCTACTTTTGTCGGGGAGTGTATTCTTCAAGATTTATATTGGGCAGTAAAAACAGCACAAATTGCACCATGAAATGGTGACGAGATCCATTTGCTGGGAGACTATCTTTTGGCAGGGAGTCATGTGCCAAACGCACGGCTGATCGCCTTGAGTGGGCGGAAGATCAAATTAGAGAGATCAGTACCGAAGATATCATCGTCCTTTTTAACCCTCTTGCCTTCTTACTTCGAGACAGGAGATCACAAGGACGAAACGACAAAAAGATTCTAGACAGACAAAAAAAGTAATGATTTTCTCCATATTCGTGGGCATTGCAGAGAACAAGTTAAAGCAAGCAAAGCTTCTGGTGCAGCTTTCGTTTTCTCCCCACCATTTGCCAACCTGACAATACATCCATGTAGCTCTGGGAGTCTTTGCTGATCCATGGGGATCCTTAACCTGGTAAATCCATGGACCGGAAGTTTTGTTTCTTCTGAATTCAGGTAGAACCGAGTAGCTTAGGAAACGTTTTGGTTTTTGCGAGTGTTCTAGCGGTACCGTCCCTCTTAAAAAGAGTCGGTGCCCTGCCAGCCTTTCCATTTGCCAAGCGAATGGGTAAATTGCTTAGCCAGTTTCCCTTGAAAATTTGGAAGGAAAATATCCCTTAAAATTGCGTTTGGCAGTCAAGATAAAATTCAAAATAGGATAAAACTTATCATATCATACGTTTGGTGCTTGTTCAAGATAAGATAAAGTCACATATAAATGAAATATAAACCAAATAAAATTATCTTATAGGAAGATGGAATAAAGACGAATATGATTTCTAATATGCACAATATGAAATTTTTTTCTCAAATAACAAATCTTAAATTAACAAATTAAAATTATATTTCAATATAAATAATATTTAAATTCTAATATAAGAAATTCAAAATAACGAAAGATACAAATTTAGTTTTATAATATAATCTTATTTTATTTATATATTCAAATTTAATTCTATTTTATAATACAAATTCAATATATATATTTATTGCATATTTTAGGTGTTTTAGTATTTTAGGTATATTAGTGCAATTTTCCATTTAATAAAATTTTATTAGAAAATGATGGAAGAGGAAGAAAGAAATAAAAAAGAAATTAATTAAAAAAGATAGGAAAATAAAAATAAAAATAAAGTAGACAAGAGTGTCGCAAGAGATTTTTACTATCTCTATTTGTAAAATTTGTGATTTATATAAGTGCATATACCAAACAATATATATATATATATATATATATATATATATATATGTATATGATGTGAATATATCTAATTGCAAATCACCAAATAATGGATAAGATATAACAAAATTCTCTAGATTTTATATCATATCCTATTTAGTCTTATTTTGATTAGAAATCTAGGCGATCAAGCATAGCCCAATAGGATGATCGAGAGCTCCTTATACGATAAAAATAAAATAAAGAAAGTGCTAAAAGTGAAGAAAACCAATAAATACCTATAATAATACAAATTTTATGATTCATAACTATTCTCACGATTACCAATTGAGTAACCATGATCAAGAGCTCAAATCAAGCAATCGTCGCCACGACGACGACAAGGATTCACTATAAAGATTATTATTACTAAATTCCGTCACACCTAGTGCAGAGTCCCTTTATTCCTCTCTTTTTAATCACTCTCATTTTCTTACGGTAGCAAAATCGCCGAGTTGCTGCATTTGACTAAAATAATCTTCAACATAGACAAAGAAATGTAAAATTATCCAAATATTTGGATAACTAAAGTAAATTATACGAGAGTTTTAGATTATTTAGAATGACCATGACCATTTTATATCCATGAATCTGGATTTGCTTAACTCGTCCACGAGTTTGGTGCGGTGGCATCTGATGCCACCTATCAAGACCGAGGCAAGAGAGAGAAAAGGGTCTATTAATCATGCAGAGCGAATACGTTGTGAACTTGTGAGTGAAAAAGAAATTATCTCTCGCAAACTCAAAAACCCTGTTGAACTTTAGTCAAAATTTTCCATGAACTAGTTGAGATTTAAATTTGGGCAATACCCTTTTGTTAAGTTAACCGATGAAAAAACATAATCGTTAAATAATTAACATAGACATTGAACCAAGGATATGAATCATCCTTGAGGCCTAAAGTGAGAATGTGAGCTTTGCCTCTTTATTCATGTCATGTATGAGATGAACAAAGAAAGTTGTGAATTCAAGCATATCGTATCACAACTTCTTTTCGAGCAAAAACATCCTAAAGCTTTCTTCATATACAAAACAATACAAGCACGTCACATTGCCTAATTATGACCTATCTCGTTTGAAGAAATTTCCGAACTATTAGCATTTTGGTAGGGCGACAGTGATGAGATTGTCAATCTTGAATGTTCGGATCACAAGTGATGTAGGGTAGTTATGCCTCATATGCAAATGTTATGTTATGTGATGAAAGCGAAACTTTTACGGCGACTCTCAAAGGCAATCGTCAGCACTAGTCATCCATACCCACCACTTTAGCAAGAACATAATATAATGCGAGCAAAAGATGTCATGTCCTATCCTTTCCTTTGTGAGGTAAGATGCTTCCCAAAGCCGGCTGATGTTCGTTATACAAACTAAACTAATGTCAAAAGACAATTGTGAAGGAGGATTTCGTTTATGGCGATTAGATCTTGTCGACTTTGATGAGTAGAATATCTATAATGGTAGGATATGCAACCCTTTGCCCTCTAATACCAATTGTTGGATATGCGACCCTTTGCTCTAATACACCTTGTAGGGTATGCGGAAGCGATGTGATAGTTACACGAGAGAAATGTAATAGACAACTCAAAACACTCGTTATACTAAATTGCAATACATAAGACTCTGAATGAACACTCTTACACCACATGTAAAAGAGTCAAAATAAATTGGCTAATACAATCACACTCAACTATTCTATCTTCCCTTCTCGATCACAGAGAGATAAATCGCTCACATAGAGCTACTCTCTCTATCTAGCTGTGTTGCCTTTCATTTGAAGCTTACCTTTGCACTTGGTGACTTGAGGCCCTCTCTGGCCTGAGGATTCTAGTGCAAGCTATCCTCTTAAGTGAGTCTTTGGGTCCCATGCGCTATGCAGAAGTCTCTTAATCTTAACAAGTCAAAAGTAGAGAGATGGCATGTATGCCTCATGTCATCACCCTTTGCCACGTCCAACTCATGTGTTAAATGTTGAGCCCACACATGTCTTCATGCATGCTATATTCTCCTTTGTGTTGCCAACTCCTTTCCTTGATCAATGTGGGCTTCTTGAAGATACGTATCTTTGGCGGCTTGAAGAACTTCATGCATCTCTTGGCGAAAAACTAATACTGGTCTCACGTGGTGAACTGCCACAGCTGCAACGTTGCATACAAAGGTCTCAATGCACTCGAGGTCACCTTGCAGGTGTTGTCTGTAGCTTCTCTGGGAGTTGTCGCCGTGGCGAAACAAAATGCGATGTCGGCTATAGCAAGGATTACACTCGTGGTGATGGCCGTAGTGTCCTCGGGGCATCCAAATGGTTGGCTCATTTCATATACAAGAATTTCCGGTACCATGACTATGACCATGCCTTCCGCTGAGATCCGAGTTTCCTTATCTCTCCTTTTTCTCTCCCTGATCTTTGCGGAGATCCTTTTTGTACATGACTCAACACACCCTCCCATCTTTAAAGAATAAAGACCCGAAATGGACTTCGGATACCATATTTGCGAAGAAAGTGATTACGAAACTCGTGGGCAGTCAGTGTTCTTATGGCACGATCCGCCGTGATTATGATGAGATTTCTTTTACTTTACAGTCCTTGTTTCAGTAAAAAATCTGTAGCCATGTAGTCACTAGATACTGGACAGAACACTTCGCAGCGAAATGCTGTGAAAATTCGACTAGAACAGCTTTGTACAGCCGACCTGTGACACTGAGTAAGACCACGATACATCTAAGAACTTGGATCGTCCTGCGCATGTTTAGTATGACAGAGTCGGATCGTTTGCATCGTATATAGATATTGCTACCAATTGCTCGTCGACTTAAGAATGTTTTCGGGTCATCTGCAGGATCCGTTTTAGAGACAAACGAGCAGAGCCATGGATGCAAGGAACATGTGTTGATTTGAGCTGGTGCTTCTTATCGGTGTTGTGCTCACATCAAAGTGGAAAAGACATCGTCGGATATCAAGTCATTGTCATCCCAACCATCTCCACAACCACAAGCTGATATGGGCTTTTTATATGCAACTCCAAAGTCGAACGCAAACGCACGCGATGATTTGAGTTGGAGGGTCACGTTAGCTAAATTTGATAGATTTAATTTGGGAAAATTGCGTAACTAGTCCTGAAAGTTGTTAACTTTGTGTCCACTTCATTTCTAAAACTTTAAATTCATGTATTTAATATCAGACCTCATTAACCTTCGTCAGCTTTCTGCTTTTCGGTCAACTTGGTTAATTTCAAATGCACACGACTTTTTGATTTTTTTTTTTTTAATGCTGCGTCGTTTTAAACATTTTTTCAATAGGTGAATATGAGGGGGAGTGGTCTTGTGATGCTACGTCAGAAAATTAAAAGAAAATTTTGAAAATAAACGGGAAATATGAAAAATTGGAAAAAAAAGAATTAAAATAGAAGGAAAAATTAAAAAGGAGTGGAATGCAAAGAATTTCAAGTCAAAGATGAAATGCAAATAGTTTTGGTAAACACTTTTCGCCTCTAGATTAAAGGGTTTCTACAAAATGTTAGTAAACACTATTTGCTTAAACGATTTTGGTTTTAAAAAGATAAAGAAAAGGAAGATTACAACACTAACCAAACTCAGGCAAAGATGGAAGCTTTGGTCATAGTTGTTGGTGAGGTCGCGTGACCCTAAACTAGGCATAGCTAGAGTGGCACAACCTAGGCGATCGGCTACCGCCTAGGCGAGGCAACACTAAAGTTGAATGATCTCAAACAAGTCATTTAAGAGAACAGTAGCTAGGCAAATTCAAACAGAAGTGAACTCAAACGATGAATTATTGAGACCATATAAATTTTATAAAAATTCGCAATGCTTATTGAGACCAATGTGACCTCACAACCTCGACAGGCGTATCCTACTTATGATGTCAATGTTATGCCTTTAACTAAACATGACTGTGAACTAATTTTTGTGGAAGAATTATGAAATCAATTTAGCCATCCCATAAAACTCACAAAAATACAAAAAGATAAGTGGGAAAAAATCACGCCTTCCGGTGCCAATAAGGAAGCCAATTGAAGTGACTGTCAATTCGACAAAAAAAATAATCTGACTGTCCGAGAGAGAGAGAGGGTTAACGCATAAGCGCGACTCACGACGAAAATTTTTGCCCACTTTGTGATCATTGTCAGAACGCGAGCGCAATACAGAGCTCCGCTTAGCATTGCCCAGCCTCTTTTTCACCGGAATGGATGGATCTGCAGACTGTTCAGACGTTTGTTAAGACTGACAATTCCCCTTCCAAGCAAGCTGTGTCCAATAAATGTTGGCAGACGGGACACCTTCTGTGTCCAAGCCTCTTTTTCACCGGAACGGATGGGATGTTCAGATCGTTCAGACGACCTGTTAAGACCGACAATTCCCATTCCAAGCTAGCTGTGCCCAAGAAATGTTAGCGGGACACTCCTGGAGAGAACATGAGGAAACAAATTGGAAGAATGAAAACCAAAAAAGTGGGTTTAAAAGTGTGCCGGTGCGACCAAAACTAAGGTTGTTTACAGAGTGCATGAACTTTAAATCGAATTGTGACTTGAGCCCAACATAATCTAAATCGAAGATTCGATTCGATTTGATTCAACTCAATTTTTCAATTTTCTGTTGGTCACAAATTCACAGCCACTAGCCAATCTTTTCTGTTGCATTTTGCAGTGAATCCTGGATATTTTTGGAGTATTTTTTAGATGAGAATCGGCACATTTAATAGCAAGCGATTAAATAACGAGGCTCTCGATTCCCAAAGCACTAACGTTTTCTCTTGCGGCACGTAGAACTAGTGCACTGCTTTGAAATCAAAATTTTCCTCATTAGTAAGCTTCCCTAGGATTGACATAACTCCCTTTTTCTTTATATGCCTGATGTGTATATTATGATTTGAATAATTTTTTTCAAATATCCTTAATTTTAGGTGTAATAATTTTGGATGCACTAGTGTGTTCATTTATCGATTCATCAAAGACTAATCTCGCGAGGTTCATTATGCTGACACAGTAAAAAAGCGCGTTAATTTACTCTGTAGTAAATATTCTTAAGATGAATATTTTACTTTTCTTTGATTAACTATCTAAATGCCGGCGGGAACTTTTATTAAAGAATGCAAAGTGTGACATGTTAGGATTGTCATCCACATTTCTCATATGAATGTACTCTATTTGCCTATAAAACTAGTATAGTTGATGTGGAAAATGCAATGACATATTTGGACTAACATTTGTTCTTTTGCCTTTCATTTATATTTTACATTTGGAGATAAGGTTTCCACTATATACCAAGCCCCTCAAATCCTTAGAAACATATTGCTGTTGGGAAGAAATCTAAACCGGAGCTCTTCTTTCTTCCCTTGCATGGTATATATTTTTCATAAAAACCATTGCCGTCCATGGTGCTGGACACGCGCTAGTGTGACCGTGCCTTCTCTGAGATGTCTTTGAGCTTCGTATATGCTTCTCCAAAATGGAGCAAATATCAACTCGGTAGACCTGTGGAAATATCACATAGTACTTAAAGTGTCATTTTCTTAATTTTTGATACTTAAGTGTCCCCCTTGTGCCAAGTTTTGGCACTTTAGGTGTTCTTTTGCCTATAAAAATCTATTTGGACTATATTTAGATGAAACCTACGACTTTTAAGGCAGGTCATGTACATTATGGTCTAACGACTTTCCAAATTAATCATCCGTTTCCAAAGGGATCATCGATTTATATTCATTTATCAACCTCCGCATAATTCTTTGAAAATGTGAATTCAAGTGCCCTTCTTAAAATTTCTCTTTTCATTCTAAATCTTTCTTTCCTTCTATATTGTCATCTCATAATCAAATCATTTCCTTCAAAAAACCCATTGCAAGAAATTCTGGATTTGTTACATAAGGTTTGTTGTCGTAGTCTCTACTGCATAAAATTTCATAATTTTTGTCAATCGTGAGGGTTCAAGTCCCTCCATCCCCTAAAAAGGACCAATCTTGACTCCCAAATTTATATACTTAGACTTTGCCTCTTCATCCAAATTTACTTAAGTGTCTATTCATGGCATGTTTAGCTGGGACACTCTTTCAAGCTAGTTTCGTCCGAAAGCAGGAATAGATAACTCCCAAATAAACGAAAGATGAATTAAGCGACAACAACAGTGAAATGGTCTATCCTTTTCTTCTTCTTTTTTGTCCATTTTCCTGCAATTTTCTTCTTCTTTTTTGCCTGCATAATATCTGTTTCGTACGATTTCTTCTTCTTTTAATTTCCTTCTTCTTTTTTTTTTTACGATTTTCCATTGACCAAATCTTGCTTATTTTCACTTATTTCCTTAAACAGCCGACAAATAGTGCCCACTAAATCATGGGTATCAGGTCAAGAAATCATAATGTGATAAATACGGCGAATATTTGGTATTGACAAAAGACATAATTTAATTGAAAAAAAGAAGTAAGTTGTAGAAAAAAGATGTAATATTAATATCATTTGTTCTATATGTGCAAATACAAACCAGGTAAACTTTTACTTAAGAATTGAAATCGATCCCCGATTTTTTATGCAATTAATATCTAAATAGGTTGTCAAAATGTAAGTGTTAACAAAACCTTGTCTGAATTGACTGAGCCAAACATAAAAAAGAAAAAAAGAAAAGAAGAAGAAGAAGAAAATACCTAACTCCCGCTTGTGCTCTTGCAATCATACAGGCAAAACTAAAGAGTTGTATGTTAATAGACCAAACTCCAAGTTTACAACCTTGAGTTGTCATATACTCTTCGCAAAGTCAAAGCAAAACATGCAAAGCATTTGCATTGAAAAATAATGAAATAGGTAGAAGTCTTAAATGATGCTCTACGAGTCTGTGACCTTACCGATAACAATGGGGGTTTTAATTTCATGAAAATGAATGAAGAGAAAATACTTCTTATCTACAATTGCATAATGGAGTGTTACTCAATTACTTGAAAAGCTCAATTGAGCAGTCCATAACCTACTCGGTTTGTCCAAATTCTTGATCAAAAAATTTAATCTATGAAAATATCGATAATACTAGCCCTGAAAATGAAACTTGTGGGCTAGTAATGCGATTGAATCACTCGTAAGTAACTAATGGTTAAGTGAATGTCAAATCTAAGTTTAGCACAAATTTGTTTCACAATTCACATATCCTGGAGTCAAAATCAGCCAAAAATATCCCACTCCGTATTTGCCTTCAATTCTCTGCCCCTCCCTCCAATTTTCAGGATGCACCCCCTCAATCTTTACCCTCTGTACTATTCTCTTTTTCCCTCGCTAGCTCTATGGGACCCCTTGCCGACTGATGCCGTTAAATAGAGAATTTACCATAGTCAAAACTCTCCACCTCCTCTCGTCCTTCTGAGCAACTTCTCATTCTTCTTCTTTTGTATGTCTTCTTCAATGGCTACCTTTTTTGCACGGCATTTTTTCTTCAGTTGCTATTGACGAAGGGAGCACTTGGTTGGATCAAGCAGTAAGAACTGAAAATCAAGTCCCGGAACTTGGAAACTTGTATTGATTGCCTGTGGCAAGATTTGGCCACGTGAATAGTCTGAATGGCGTTCGAATGCACTGTGAGCACAAGTTGCGTGTCCGAGTTGTTGCCACAGGTGATCCATACGAGCTTCCAAGTTCTTGGTTCCTAGTTCTCTTTCTGCTCAATCGAACGAAGTGCTCCTTCTTTTTCATGACCAACTGCGAAGGTGTAGCCATGAAAAGAAGAAAAATGAGAAGATGCTTGGCAAAGGAGGAGGTGGAGACTACGATGGCGATTCTCTATTGAAGATGCACAGCGACAAAGAGGCCAGTGGTGGTGCCGGTCACAGTGTCTGGTTGACACAAGAAGTTATCCCGGGAAAGCGGGGAGCACCGGGAGACAGCAGGGGAACTCCCGATGCAGTAGAAACCGTAGAAAAATCGGAGGCAACAAGCAAAGCTTCCAGCGATCATGTATCAACGTGTAGGAGCGGCACCTGCCTCATGTAGATGAAGGAGAAGAGAGCTGTGGCCAGCCAGATGAGAACGACCGGCATCCAAACATGGGCGCATTTTAAATTGGATGGTGACATACTGATCAGCATGAACACGTGCCCCACAAAATGCAGGGCCAACATATGGGCAAGGCGAAACCTTTCCCTTTTGATGGTAGTGTCCAGCTTGATGATCTTGTTCTCAAGCTCTCGTCTGCTCATCTCCATGGAGAGAGTAAGAGAGGAAGAAGAACGATGTGGAAGAAGAAGGAGTAGGTGAGGAGGATGATGGGCGGGAGAGCAAGGATATAAAAGAAGAAGAAATCGTACGAAACAGATATTAGGCAGGCAAAAAAGAAGAAGAAAATTGCAGGAAAACGGACAAAAAAGAAGAAGGATGATGAGCAGACGAGAGCTTGAGAACAAGATCATCAAGCTGGACACTACCATCAAAAGGGAAAGGTTTCGCCTTGCCCATATGTTGGCCCTGCATTTTGTGGGGCACGTGTTCATGCTGATCAGTATGTCACCATCCAATTTAAAATGCGCCCATGTTTGGATGCCGGTTGTTCTCATCTGGCTGGCCACAGCTCTCTTCTCCTTCATCTACATGAGGCAGGTGTTGCGGCTCGTCGACTTGCGCGTG
Organism: Eucalyptus victrix; assembly: GCA_016097545.1. Taxonomy (NCBI): domain Eukaryota; kingdom Viridiplantae; phylum Streptophyta; class Magnoliopsida; order Myrtales; family Myrtaceae; genus Eucalyptus; species Eucalyptus victrix. The sequence goes on from CM027844.1 coordinate 16,506,806, forward strand.
GAGCTGAATGCCGCGAAGCGTTGTGCGAGGCGGGACACGGAGGATGGCGCCTGGAGGAGAACCCGCTGGAATGGATACACTATTCTCGCCATCGTCTGTCTTCTCTTCTCCACCGTCGCCGTGAGTATCATATGTGTGATGCTGGCGTGTCTGCATGGCTTGTCTTTTTAAGTGTTTGAAGTGTTTGAACTTTCTGAACTTTCTGAACTTCTTAGATTTTCTACTAGGTGTTTCTGGACTTCTTTTGTGTTAGTATTTTCCACTTGGTGTTTTAGGAGGTGTTCTCTTCGGCACGCTTTTATGTGTTTAAAGATCTTGGTTTATTTCTCTCTTCTTGTTCCCGTCGTTCTTGTTTCTGTCATTCCTGTTTGAGGAAGGTTTCATTACTCGTTCCAGTCTGGTTTTCTAAAATTCATTGCAAAGCAACAAAGAACAAACCGCAGATAATTTGCAATTATGCTCACTATACTCCCGCCAAAGGCCATGTGAAGAAAGCTTGTAGTCTGAAAGTGTGACCGGGCCTTATGAAATTAAGTCTGTCAATGGTATGAACAGCAAATAACGAGCAGAGAATCAGGAAGGAAACATAGGAAGAGGAAGAACCTACTGTGACTGAGCTGCAGGTCGGTAAGCCACCGTTTTATTTTTCCGAAGGATGACAACATTGAAGAGAGGATTGGGAAGAAGATATAATATTCAATATAATTGATTAGGGAGATTAAGGAGAATAACAATATTTTTTTTGAGCTCCCATTTACTGATTGTCATGGAAATCAAGGAGAACGATGAAAAAAAAAAAAAAAAAGAGGAGAACAATGGGGTAGGCTAAACTTGAAAATACGAAGGACTGAGCACTAAGTTAATAATAAATAGAGAACAATTAAAAAAAGAAAATCAATAAAAGAACCTTTTGAGACTTGCTGCATATCCTGCGGCTATGTAGACTGTAAGAGGGGGGAGGACAAGATTGCAGCAGAAAAATACCCTAGTAACAGAGGAGGGGAGGGGACCAGATTGCAGGAAAATGACAAAATGGAGCATGTGACCGAGCCCCGACCTCATGGAGAAAACCTTGAGGAAAGAAACATTATCTCTTTTCCTCTTTCCACACTCAGATTCCACGGTCAAAGATGCAATTTCCTTTTTTTTTTTTTTTTTTACGATTTTCCATTGACCAAATCTTGCTTATTTTCACTTATTTCCTTAAACAGCCGACAAAACGAAATCATGGATATCAGATCAAGAAATCATAATATGATAATTTCGGCGAATATTTGGTATTGACAAAAGACATGAATTTAATTGAAAAAAAGAAGTTGTAGAAAGAAGACATAATATTAATATCATTTGTTCTATATGTGCAAATACAAACCAGGTAAACTTTTGCTTAAGAATTGAAAACAATCCCCGATTTTTTATGCAATTAATATCTAAATAGGTTATCAAAATTTATGTGTTAACAAAATCTTGTCTGAATTAATTGAGCCAAACATAAAAAAGAAAAAAAGAAGAAGAAGAAAGTACCTGACTCCCGCTCGTGCTGCTCTTGCAATCATACAGGCAAAACTAAAGAGTTGTATGTTAATAGACCAAACTCCAAGTTTACAACCTTGAGTTGTCATATACTCTTCGCAAAGTCAAAGCAAAACATGCAGAGCATTTGCGTTGAAAAATAATGAAATAGGTAGAAGTCTTAAATGATGCTCTACGAGTTTGTGACCTTACCGATAACAATGGGGGTTTTTATTTCAAAAAAAAAATCAAATGTAATACATTTAATTTCATGAAAATGAATGAAGAGAAAATATTTCTGTCGACAATGGTCAAGTATACATTGTTCTAAATAATTAAAAAGTTTTCGGTTAGTCAATCTTTCTAGATGATACAAAGATAATCATATTGATAAAAAAAATTGTAATCATTTATTTTCTCTTTCTCTAAAATAAATTATATCCAGGTTAAATTGGACATTTAGGCGATTATTGGGGCTGGTCTGTGCTAAAATTTGCGAATGTGAAGATGCGCTTAGAAACAAAAGAAAATATAATGTTAGGGATATTTTAGTCATTTTCTTCATTTGAAAGCTGCGTCCCCAGCCTTTTGTGCTGTGGAGATAGCTGAACTCTTTCGTCATGATCATCATCATTGTGACAAAATAATAAAAACACCACCACCATCGAAACAAAGAGGAAGAGGAGCGATCTCAAAGTCCTAGAATTATGTTGCGCTTCTGCAATTTTCGGTACATATGAACCTCCTTCCGATTAGGGGTGGCAAATGAGTGGGTCAGGTCGGGTATGGGTCAGGTCGAAAATGGGTCAACCCATATTTGACCCATTTAACCTATTTTGACCCATATTCTTGTAATGTAAATCTTCCGACCCATACCCGACCGACCAAGTATTCAACTCATACCCGACTCGACCGTATTAGTAAAACCTATTAATATTCTAGGAAAATCCACTTATACTATATGCTAATTGGATTAAAACTTCAAATATAATTTTTAATTGAATTTTAATTTTTATAAATTGAATTTTTAATTTTTATAAATTGAATTTTTAATTATTTTATTTGTTAAAAATATAATTATAATTTTTTTATCGAATTTAATTATTTTTACTTTTAATCGACCTGTTAGCTCGAGCCTCACCTACCGTCGCCTTGCCGGCCGCCGGCTAAGGAAGGAAGAAAAAGAAAGAAAAAAGAAAAGAAAAAAGAAAATAAAAATAATTAAAATATGAAAAATAATTATAATTTCGATTTTTTATTAAAGTTAAAAAATGTCATAGATTTAAACTTTAAAGTGCAACATTTAGACCAATTTCTTTTTGTATTTTACTTTCTCAGATCCATTTTTGACTCATATTTAACTTTCACTCAACCCATTTATAACCCATATTTAACTTTCACTTGACCAATTTCTGACTCATATTTAACTTTCACTTAACCCATATATGATCAATTTAACTAAAAATGGGTCATAATATGGGTTTATGACCCATTTTGCCAGCTCTACTTCCGATAAAGGAACATCTTGATGGTTGTCACTCACACTTCAACGAAGGCCCGCTAGATATTTCATGCTCATTTAAGAAATGCCTATTGTAGCATGAGCCATGCGATTTTGATCAGTTTTACTTTTAGATGGAAAATGGCACGATACAATGAAATTCCTTTTAAATAAGCCATGACTCAAGATTTTCAGCAAACCATATCAAATATGTTGACATCTAGAAAAGAGATGCCACTATAGATAAATCCCAAATTGTTAAAGTAAAAGAATTGCAGTCTTCTAGTCTTGCACATGTATATCAATTCCTAAATTGTGCTTCCAAGACTGAGTGAGAGGTGTTATTTCTAATTATTTTAGAATCCCTTGATGAAACCACACTCTTTTGTATCGCGAGTGCAACGGATCTCTCTTGATTATGATAATTTTGCTTTGCCTATATGGTTGCGAGAGCACGAACGGAAGTCTTTCCTGATTCATTGTTTCGTGCGTGGGGAATTCTTAGCCTGGTAAAATATTAGTTTTTTCTAGAGACCGGAAGCTCTGTTTCTTTTGAATTCAGGTAGAATAGAGCAACTAAGGAAATGTTTTGGTTTTGGCAAGAATTCTAGTTATAGAGTGGTTCCATCATTTACCATCAAAGAAATTAGAGGCACTCAATTTGACAACTGGAACATAATGCTTGCAATATTTGTTCGCCAAAACTGGGCCGAAAGCTAAATCCTCTAAGACAAATAATGAAAAGCAGAATCTTATCATTTAGCACAATATTAACTGGCGGTGCCGCTCCTACACGTTGATACATGATCGCTGGAAGCTTTGCTTTTTGCCTCCGATTTTTCTACGGTTTCTACTGTATCGGGAGTTCCCCTGCTGTCTCCCGGTGCTCCCCGCTTTTCCGGGATAACTTCTTGCGTCAACCAGACACTGTGACCGGCACCACCACTGGCCTCTTTGTCGCTGTGCATCTTCAATAGAGAATCGCCATCGTAGTCTCCACCTCCTCCTTTGCCAAGCATCTTCTCATTTTTCTTCTTTTCATGGCTACACCTTCGCAGTTGGTCATGAAGAAGAAGGAGCACTTCGTTCGATTGAGCAGAAAGAGAACTAGGAACCAAGTCCTAGAACTTGGAAGCTCGTATGGATCGCCTGTGGCAAGAACTCGGACGCACAACTTGTGCTCACACCGGTGTTGGCGCATCGGAGCAGCATAGCGCGGACGGTTTCACAAGGCCAGCACCTGTGCATTCGCAAGCACCAACACCACTGCGAGCACAACGCCATACAGACTATTCACATGGCCAAATCTTGCCACAGGCAATCAAGACAAGTTTTCAAGTTCCGGGACTTGATTTTCAGTTCTTACTGCTTGATCCAACCAAGTGCTCCCTTCGTCAGTAGCAACTGAAGAAAAAATGCCGTGCAAAAAAGGTAGCCATTGAAGAAGACATACAAAAAGAAGAAGAATGAGAAGTTGCTCAGAAGGACAAGAGGAGGTGGAGAGTTTTGACTATGGCAAATTCTCTATTTAACGGCATCAGTCGGCAAGGGGTCCCATAGAGCTAGCGAGGGAAAAAGAGAATAGTACAGAGGGTAAAGATTGAGGGGGTGCATCCTGAAAATTGGAGGGAGGGGCAGAGAATTGAAGGCAAATACGGAGGGGGATATTTTTGACTGATTTTGACTCCAGGGTATGTGAAACAAATTTGTGCTAAACTTAGATTTGACATTCACTTAACCATTAGTTACTTACGAGTGATTCAATCGCATTGCTAGCCCACAAGTTTCATTTTCAGGGCTAGTATTATCGAGATTTTCATAGAAAAATTTTTTTATCAAGAATTTGGACAAATCGAGTAGGTTATGGACTGCTCAATTGAGCTTTCCAAGTAATTGAGTAACACTCAATTATAATCGATAATTAATGAGATGTATTTTGTGTATAGATAGGCACTGGTCATTCAGCAATGCAACCTGAGCAAATCCTTCTCTTTCACGGACCGGTGATTCTCTGCCAAAAACCCCCCGAAGTCCACATTATCCAACTAAAGTAGATCTGGAACTCGCACGCCTGGAAAGCGTCGGGAGGGCCAAGTTGCCTACTGATGAACTTTCTATCGCAAGCTGGCCTCGCTTTGGGCCCTATGTGTTTGCTTGTCTTTTCAGTCCATTTGTCCTTTTTTTTTATTGACTTCACATTTTTATTGTTAAGTAAAGGTTCATCTGATTCTTGAAAAATGAATGATTTGATAAAAATTTTCCTAAAAATGATCAATCATGTCTCTTACAAAAATGAATGCATGAATAATGTTTTCATCGTTCACGAATATATTCGAATGTAAATTGTTGTCAATAATGAAAATATTTTTTATTAACTAATTATTTCAAGCAATATAAACGATCTTATTTAGAAAACTGCTTTCCAAATTATTCATTTTCAATAAAACATTTGGAGTATAATGCTCCTTTTGTTTTACGAAAAATGTGACATTTATGGAACATATTTTCCAAAAAATGACAATATTGAATATTTTCCAGTGTTTGGTTGCAACATGAATATGAATTGGAAAATATTTGTCGTCGTTTGGTATGGAAAATTTGATTTGATTCTCTTAAATAGACACATACTATTCAAGTGTTAATAACTTAGCATGGGCGATCGATAAATAGGGTATGGGCACTAGGGTCCACGGTCCGACCTCATTGGACTTTGACCTAGGGATTAGGGCAAAATCACCTAGGTCCTAGCGCAACCTCGATGGACCTAAGCATGAGCACTGGAGCCCAAGGCACAGCTCTTATGGACACGAGTGGTGTTGGGGATTTGAGTTCGAGCACCAGGGTCCTAGGCTTGACCTCAATAGACCTAGGTGGAGGTGCTATGGGCCGAGGCATGGGCATCTAGGTCCCAAGCCTAGCCTCAATGGACTTGGGCCTCAATGATTGGGACTAGCGTTGGGTTTCCGTGCCCATGCACAGATGCTTAGTCATATTTTGAAAAATTATCTTCAATCATATGTTGATTAGGAAAATATTTTTCGTTAACCTATTATTTTAAGCAAACCAAACATTAAAAAATGAAAAAAAAAATGTTTTCAGCGAAACAAACAAAGCCTAAGATAGGAAAATTAAGTATAAGTACTTGAGTAGTTTTCAAAAACCAATAGCTTTAACTACTAATAACTTGTGAGAGAGTTTTCTCTGAAATTTGCCACCGATTTTTTCTGAAATCTGCTTAATGTGGTAGTTTTGTGTCATGGGCTGGAAATTCCTTAGCCATGGCATAGCCCGTGTGGCACTTGGTGAGTGGAGAATACCTAGCCAATCTTCTTTCTGTAGTTGTTCCTAACAACAATACACTGAATAATATCCTTGTACTAGATTGTATCATGCCTAGTTTTGCTCAGGTGTTTAATCCATCAAGTGAGACATGCAAAATACTTTAGGCACAACAATTGGTTTCGATTTGCCATGGCCTCACTAGGAGAGCTATATCAGCTCCCAACTAGTTTGTGCATAGGAGGTTAATTCAATATTCAAAGCTCCATAGAATATAATCCTTTTGTCCTAGAACTCTAACTATCAAATGTCTAGACGCCACTCTCAGGACCAGTTGCATCATCCCCTCTACATCACTCACTCTTCACCCAATAACCCTAAGTTTCGCTTACAAGAGTACATGAGTACGAGAGAATCCTTGTATCACTCCAGTCCGTGATACTTGCTTCTACAATTGTATTAACTTAGACGAAACCCCTTTACAATGCACAAGTCTGCCAGTAAGTTAAGGATTCCGAGCTGTCATGCTCAGGCAAAAATGGCTACTTACCACCACCTGCAACTGGGATACGAGAAATGGCATAGGATCACGGACAGGTCCACATCGTTCATGCCGATTCAGTTGAAATCGAGTGGGCCGGTTTGGCCAAATTGCGGGCGGTTTCAGCTGCAAACACGGCATAGGATCATGAACCAGACTGGGAATCAGGCCGGTACTTGATCAAACCTTAGTCGGCTGGATCGTGGGGTTCGACAAGTAATTGATATCGTGAGGACTCTACACACACAGCCGGCCGGTGGAGATTCTAGTAACTGGCAAAAGAAAGCCTTAGGGGTGAGAAAAAAGAGAGTGCGTGCGTGCCTAGACGACCTTATATTCCACGTGGACTGCATGGGTAAATACTTATCTGGCTTAGGGACTACATGGATCAAATCCACCGTGACTGTTAATTGCGTAGGCCCAACATTGAGGGTAGACGTGATCCCAACGTATTCGCTCTGCATGATTAATAGACCCTTTTCTCTCTCTTACCTCAGTCTTGATAGGTGGCATCAGATGCCACCGCACGATACTTGTGGACAAGTTAAGCAAATCCGGATTCATGGATATAAAATGATCATGGTCAGTATTCACGTCTAGAGGTGACAAATTGAGTCTTAGACCCATATATGACCCCTTTAAATCATAAACGGGTCATATATGGTTCACTTGTTTTTTTGAAGAGATTAGTTAAATAGATTTAACAATTAAAGACTTAAGATGTGTGAGTCTTAAGTAGATCTTAAATAAGTTGGATTTAGAATTCATTTTCAATCAAAACCACCCAATCTCCCTCTTCCCTCTTTAACTTTACAATTTTTTTTATAAAAATCGAAATTATAATTGTTTTTTTATTTTTATTTTCTTTTTTTTACTTTGATTTTTTATTCTTTCTTCTTCCTTCTTCCGGTGGCTGGCATGATGACCAACCAGGCGAGCCTCAAGCTCGCCCGATCTAGCGAGGCTCGAACTTGCCAACGTCCAACGAGGCCCGAGCCTCGCCAGATCCGGTGAGGGGTGAGCTCAAGCTCATCGGATCTAGCAAGGTAGAGGCCTCGCCGATGTCCGACAAGGCCCAAGCCTTACTAGAACTTGCCAGGCGAGCTCACAGCTCGCTTGTGGTCGGGCCACCGTCGTCGTCGTAGCCAGCGGCCGGCCAAAGAAGAAGAAGAAAAAAAAAAAAAAAGAAAATTAAAAATTATATTCTCAAAAATAAAAATAAAATTAATTTTAAAAAATAAAAAAAATAATTAAAATTAGATTTTTTAAAAAATAATTATTTTAAAAATTATAAAAATAGTCCATTAAATTTGTGTTGTATAACAACATTTTAGCAATGCCATTTTTAAAATATATATAAGCTTTTTTAGGTTTCGTTAAATGGGTTGGGTACGGGTCGAGTATGGGTCGGGTCGGGTATTTGTCAAAAATTTTGCGCTGCAATAAATAGGTTATAAACGGGTTAAATGGGTCGATTTGGATCGGACCATTTATGACCCAACTCAAACCCGACCCAAACTGTTTAACGGGTCTACTCGCTCTTTTCACTCTTTGATTTGGTTTGTTCTTGCCTTGGTAATTGATTTTCTTCTTCGCACGTCCACGAATGATGCCTTAGACAGTACCTCGTCTTATTAAGGCTATAAGAGAAGTGCTAATCAACAACTTTGATACAAGATTTATTATGCGTGCAGTAAGTTTTCCACTAATAGGAGTATTGAAATAACACGTACGGCTGCATTGAAAGAGCTAAAAATTGTGTTCTCGTATAATTAGTCTTTGGTTTCTTTTGGTTGAGCTTTGTGTCGAGCTATTAATTTTTTAATAATGGAAATGAATCTTGTTCACCAATATCTTCAGAGTTATAATTGAGGACAAATAATTCGATTTACTTGTCTGTAGAAAGTAGCATTTTCTTCTTATCTGAAAGTCAGACCCTAGCAATCCAAACTTATATTTCCACCTCATAAAAAACAAAGTGGGCGAAAAAGTGGTTCCAAATGTATCGTTTACTGATAGTAGTTGCCTCATACAATTTTTCCTCGTGAATCCGGGGACTATTTCATGAAAAATGGTTGATTTCTTTGGATCAATTGAGTGGATGTCGGCCGTCCCTCAGTTCTCAACGTTCTAATTTAACCGGCGTCCTAAACCTCTTATGCTTGCCACGAGCCCATTTCCACAAATTACACCCCAAAAATTTAACTCCTCAGTCATTGAGAAGTGCCCCGTTCTCGCCCTTCAGCAGTCAAATCTTCCATAACAAGAGTAAATCATGTCAAATGCGATGAAGAAGCCATTTTCAATTGAAATCAAAAACATAAAAAACCACCCATCTGCATCATCTTCCATGACGGTAAGAAGTTGGGTTTCGTTGAAATCAAAAGATAAATACGCATCCGCATCTACATTTGATTGAAAGCAGAACATAAAACTTGTGCATCATCTTCCCTAACCAAGCTAAAGCATTACAGAACTATTTTTTTCCCCAGATGACAGTTGTGCCAGGCATTTTTGACACTTTCATCTCAGCGGTTGGGGCAAGCCAACAACCGAGCAATCCAAGCAGTGGCGACAGTGAAGATGATGAAGTACCCCACGGCGAGGGTGGCGTACAGGGCCCGCCTACTGCGGCCTCCCCTCCTCCCAGCGCCGCCGTCTACTTCCGCTAATGGCCGCCTCAGCAGGCGCTCCACGGCCTCCAGCTCCGCATACCTCTGCATGAGGCGCAGCACGAGCATGAAGAAGCTGACGAGTTGGAGGCCGGCAATCATGAATACCAGCGCCACCGCCTTCCAAGCTACCAAGCAGTGCAGCACGGGCGGAGACACAAACACCAGCACGCACGCGAGCACGACGTGCAGGCCCGCCCCTCGCCGCAACAGTGGCCAGTAGCCACCGATGGAAGCCCTCAAGTGGCGGGCCATGGCTTCGAGCTCTTCCTGGCTCATTGAGGACAGCGTTTCCTCCGTCAGCATCGAAAGAGAGATGCGGTGAAACGTGAAGAGAGGCGTGAGAACAGCAGAGGAGGTGAGGGAGAGAGAGAGTGAGAGGGCCCGAAGGAGGAGGATGAAGATAGCAAAGTTGTCTCTGCAGGAGAAGAAAGAGAACGAGGGAAGAGAGCGAGGTCAATGCAGAACTGAGCACAGGGGAATATGAAGGGCAAAGAGGCCTATTGCATTGTGAAAAAAGCGAAACCGAAAGAACAGAGGACATGCTCCGATTTTTGTTTTTTTCTTCCTTTTCTAAACTTTGGTTATACTCTCTCAATTCGTCCAAAATCAATCAAAACATTATAAATTTACGGTTTTAGACTCGGTCTAAGTTTAATTGGTTATCATGAGCATCGGTGGAATCTCAAACTATGAATTGAAATATTACTGTATCGACCAATCTTGAGCATTTTATATCTTTTAAATTACTTTTTATTATTTCAGCATGATGAATTATTGAAAACCCATCGCACAAAATTCATTATTTTGCAACAATGAAAAAAAAAAAAATGTGGGCACTATCACTAGTGATAAAAGAAGCCCATTAAGGGTTAAGTGCACTAGAAGTTCTAAAATTTGTCACAAGAGTACAATTGAGTTATAACATTTTCAAAAAATGTAATCAAGTTCTAAAACTTGTCACGTAAGTATAATCGAATTCTAAAATTTTCAAAAAATGTAATTGAGTTTTAAAACTTGTTACGAAAGTGTAATCAAGTCTTAAAATTCTGAAATGATGAAATCAATAGAAAGACTTAATTAGATCAATTCGACAAGTTTAAGCATTAGTTTGTACTTTTTGAAAGTTTTAGGATTCGATTGTACTTTTGTGACAAGTTTTAATTTTTGATTACATTTTTTGAAAATTTTAAGATTCGATTACACTTGCATAACAAGTGTTAACACTTCCAATACATTTCTCAATTTAATTAAAGTTCCATATTTTGCTAGGAGGGTCTATCTTGCATGAACCAATATCATTTGGCACCCACGATGTTTATATGAAGCAATTTGATTAGAAATTACAAACAAATCTATGTATCATAATTACTATCAAACATATCTTAGGTGGCATAATTATTGTCAAACAAATCTTCATTGAAAAATCTATGTTTCGATTTTAGAGTACTAGCGCTTGTGGGAGACTACCACTCTATTATTCTTTAATCTTTTTTTTTTCCAAAAAATCTACACAACTTTAACGGAAAAAATATGTGGGACGACCAAGATCTCGTACATTGCATTAGCCTTCTAACTAATGTTCCAGCATTCTTTAAACTTCTTGACCATTTCACCATTACCTCTTTCTTTCAGTATATTATAATAAGAAAATCTCAAGATAATTAATAATGTAAAATTTAAAGTTTGAAATTCTAAATACTAACATATCAATAAGCTAAATATAATTCATGTGTTTCGCCAAGTTCATAATATAAATAGGGATTAAGATAGTTTTAATTAAGGGTGTGAGAATCAAATTGGAAAACCGAACCAAAATTAGACCCTAATTAAATTTTCATGTATTTTTGGTTCAATTTGAGTTTTGGTTCGTATAATAAAAAAATTACCATTTTCACCGAGTTAGATAGTTTCAATTCGGTTGGTTAACCAAACCAAATTGAAAGTTGCACATCCTTTTGATCTTATAATTTGCACGATCTCTCTCTTTCGTCATTACACCTATTCTTAATATTAAGTAAAAGAAAAACTCAAAAATTGACCCAAATCGAGTGTTCAGTTTGGATTACATTTGGTTCGAGATGCAATTCAATTTAAAATTAATACACAGTCTAACAGTTTGGTTCAGTTTGAATTTTTCAGAAAATCCGAACCATAAACATCCGTAATTTTACTTACACCAGCACACTTTAACCCGCCTTTTTTTTTTTTCACTCTTTCAATTTGTTCCATCATTTTCCCTCAACAGGTGTCTCTCTGTCTACCAACATTTCTTGGACACAGCTGGCCCGGAATCGGAATTTGCGCAGAGATTTGCACATATTGTCGGTCTAACAAACGTTTGACTGTCCTTTCTGGTGAAAAGATGCAGGGCAATGCTTGCCTCGTGTCCTGACAATGGTCACACAGTTTCCATTCGCTAGTGCAAGATGGAGTACCCCTTGGCCGCTCTCGAAATGGAATTAGAAGCTTGATTTTGCACGATAAAGCATGCCAGTGCATGCATGCACCATTCCATTCCCATGTCAGATGAATATTAAAGAACATAGTGATGACCCTAATCAATGATAAACTGATTTGACCAAAGAAAATGATTAATTGATTTGGCATAATAATCCAGAAAGTATTATCTACAATTTCAAGCTAGCTTTGAAATGGTGGCCATTGTCAGAAAATATCAACTTTTCAATTTGCAAACAACATTGTCTATTTGAAAAACATGCATCGTAAATCACCGATTAGAATAGTGCGGCGTGTTGAAATATAAGATCAAAAGAACTTGAGATTAATAGTCATAAAAATATAAGATCAAAAGAACTTGAGATTAATAGTCATAAAAATATAAGATCAAAAGAACTTGATACCAACGATCATAAAAATATAAGATCTCAAAATTTGGAGCTAGGGGTAAAATGGTGACCGTCTGGAAGACCTTACCTCAGAATCTGCAAATAAGATTTTTCTATTCAAAGTCCATGTATTGTAAATATCTAATTAGAAAACAGGATCGGTGCATTTAGTTTGCTAACGAGTGAAAGTCCTAGATATTCGTTGGTCGAATAAGATTTAAATGAATATGAGAAGAAGAGCAAAGATACATAAAGTCTCTGAGTTACGATCTGAGCAATCATAGGTATATAATAGTTGAGCCACGTCATTTAAGTACTTCACTTACTTGCTTCAATTTTACGTTCACGGTGTTGTTATATAGCAATAAACCACTTCAATTAGCTACATTAGTCTTGAAAAGTTGGAGATTCAGACTTATCCGTCTCTATACTCCATTGCGTGGATATAGATTTGTTTTGTGCGGATTGTCATTGCATTCTTTAAATTTCTTGAGCATTTCACCGTTGCCCCCTTTCTTTTTGCTGGTATTTCCAGTCAAGTCAGAGACAACTTGAATTGAATGAGTAATATTCTACATTGCATATATTACATAAAGAAAAATCTCAAGATAATTAATAATGTAAAATCTAAAGATTTTTCAAGGAATAGATTAAATATAAAAGAAAAAAGAAAAATGTTAGGGAATTGAAAAGGGCATTATTGAAAGCATTATTTACATGAAATATTTTAAATTCCATGTAAAAAGATTAGTTCAAACATTTTTCACACTTATAGTCATGAAAAATATATATTCATCATTTAACAAAATGAATACAATTACCAAAATTAACACTTGAATCCTTATTTATACAACTTAAAGCATCGATAAATTTAATTTGAGCCAAAGCAATCTAAGTAAACTCAAAAATCAAAATCATTATCATTTCTAACTATTCAACATTGATATTTATTTAAAAATTTATAGTATATTGAATTTTTTTGATTAAATATTTTGCCTCAATTCCCTTTTCAATATTTTACATAGCCCAACTTTTTCATTGTGCTAGCCAAATTTCAATTTACCAGATAAGTATATATTGTGTCTAATAGAGCTAGCGAGGGAAAAAGAGAATAGTACAGAGGATAAAGATTGAGGCACCGTTCTCAATTATTGCATGCTACCAAAAAAGGATACCACCCGCTAGGGTGGCTCTGCTGGTTCGGCACTCCCTCTCCCGAAAGAGAGGTCGAGGGTTCGAATCCCCCGCGAAGCGGGGGAATGCTGGCAGAGGCATTTTAGGCGACTTACCCGGTGCACGTGTGTGGTGGCTAGCACGTGTACCCCCAGGGTTTACTCTCCGGCTGAGGGTTATCAAAAAAAAAAAAAAAAGATTGAGGGGGTGGCAGAGGGAGGGTCAGTATTGAAGGCAAATACGGAGGGGGATATTTTTGACTGATTTTGACTCCAGAATATGTGAAACAAATTTGTGCTAAACTTAAATTCGACATTCACTCAACCATTAGTTACTTACGAGTGATTCAATCGCATCACTAGCCAACAAGTTTCATTTTCAGGGCTAGTATAATCGATATTTTCATAGATTAAATTTTTTGATCAAGAATTCGGACAAATCGAGTAGGTTGTGGACTGCTCAATTGAGCTTTCCAAGTAATTGAGTAACCCTCGATTATAATAGATAATTAACGAGATGTATCTTGTGTATAGATAGGCACTGGTCATTCAGCAACGCAACCTGAGCAAATCCTTCTCTTTCACGGACCGGTGATTCTCTGCCAAAAATCCCCCCAAGTCCACATTACCAACTAAAGTAGATCTGGAACTCGCATGCCTGGAAAGCGTCGGGAGGGCCAAGATGCCTACTGATGAACTTTCTATTGCAAGCTGGGCTTAGCTGTTGGCACCGTCCGTAGGTCCGCCGAGTTCATATTTGCTCCATTTCAGAGAAACGCATACGAACCTTGAAGACTTCTCAGAGAAGGCACGGTCTCAACAGCGCTTGTGCGGCACCATGGACGTCAGTGGATTTGATGAATAATGGATATCATGCAAGGGAAGAAAGAAAAGCTCGTGTTTAGATTTCTCCCAAACAACATTAAAAGAGAATCAACTGTTACGGCCTGAGCACAAAAAGTTTAGAAGCAGCTATGTGCAATCGAGGAACATAAATTTCTAAGCATTTAATTTTTCTTTTTATAATCTAGTTTTCGATAGAACATCTACTTTTGTCGGGGAGTGTATTCTTCAAGATTTATATTGGGCAGTAAAAGCAGCACAAATTGCACCATGAAATGGTGACGAGATCCATTTGCTGGGAGACTATCTTTTGGCAGGGAGTCATGTGCCAAACGCACGGCTGATCGCCTTGAGTGGGCGGAAGATCAAATTAGAGAGATCGGTACCGAAGATATCATCGTCCTTTTTAACCCTCTTGCCTTCTTACTTCGAGACGGGAGATCACAAGGACGAAACGAGAAAAAGATTCTAGATAGACAAAAAAAGTAATGATTTTCTCCATATTCGTGGGCATTGCAGAGAACAGGTTAAAGCAAGCAGAGCTTCTGGTGCAGCTTTCGTTTTCTCCCCACCATTTGCCAACCTTCCATTGGAGTTTTCTCCCCACCATTTGCCAACCTTCCATTGGACAATACATCCATGTAGCTCTGGGAGTCTTTGCTGATTCATGGGGATCCTTAACCTGGTAAATCCATGGACCGGAAGTTTTGTTTCTTCTGAATTCAGGTAGAACCGAGCAGCTTAGGAAACGTTTTGGTTTTTGCGAGTGTTCTAGCGGTACCGTCCCTCTTAAAAAGAGTCGGTGCCCTGCCAGCCTTTCAATTTGCCAAGGGAATGGGTAAATTGCTTAGCCGGCTTCCCTTGAAAATTTGGAAAGAAAATATCCCTTAAGATTGCATTTGACGGTCAAGATAAAATTCAAGATATGATAAAACTTATGATATTCTAGGTTTGATGCTTGTTCAAGATAGGATAAAATCGCATATAAATGGGATATAAATCAAATAAAATTATCTCATAGGGAGGTGGGATAAATACGGATATGATTTCTAATATGCATAATAGCAAATTTTTTCTCAAATAACAAATTTCTTAAATTAACAAATTAAAATTATATTTCAATATAAATAATATTTGAATTCTAATATAAGAAATTCAAAATAACAAAAGATAAAAATTTAGTTTTATAATATAATCTTATTTTATTTATATATTCAAATTTAATTATATTTTATAATACAAATTCAATATATATATTTATTACATATTTTAGGTGTTTTAGTATTTCAAGTATATTAGTGCAATTTTCCATTTAATAAAATTTTATTGGAAAATGATGGAAGGGGAAGAAAGAAATAAAAAAGAAATTAATTTAAAAAGATAGGAAAAAAAAAAAAAAAATAAAAATAAAGTAGACAAGAATGTCGTGAGAAATTTTACTATCTTTGTTTGTAAAATTTGTGATTTATATAAGTGCATATACCAAACAATATATATAATATGATGTGAATATATCTAATTGCAAATCACCAAATAATGGATAAGATATAACAAAATTTCCTAGAGTTTATATCATATCCTATTTAGTCTTATTATAATTAGAAATCTAGGCGACCAAGTGTAGCCTAATAGGATGATCGAGAGATCCTTATACGATAAAAATAAAATAAAGAAAGTGCTAAAAGTGATTAAAACCAATAAAATACCTATAATAATACAGATTTTATGATTCATAACTATTCTCACAATTACCAATTGAGTGACCATGATCAAGAGCTCAAATCAAGCAATCATCGCTGTGACGACAACGAGGATTCACTATAAAGATTACTATTACTAAATTCCGTCACACCCAGCACTTAGTCCCTTTATTCCTCTCTTTATAATCAATCTCATTTTCTTACGGTAGCAAAAACGCCGAGTTGCTGCATTTGACTAAAATAATCTTCAACATAGACAAAGAAATCTAAAATTATCCAAATATTTGGATAACTAAAGTAAATTATACGAGAGTTTTAGACTATTTAAAATGACCATGATCATTTTATATCCATGAATCTAGATTTGCTTAACTCGTCCACGAGTTGTGGCATCTGATGCCACCTATCAAGACCGAGGCAAGAGAGAGAAAAGGGTCTATTAATCATGCAGAGCGAATACGTTGTGAACTTGTGAGTGAAAAAGAAATTATCTCTCGCAAACTCAAAATCCCTGTTGAACTTCTTGTTTAGTCAAAATTTTCCATGAACTAGTTGAGATTTAAATTTGGGCAATACCCTTCTGTTAAGTTAACCGATGAAAAAACATAACCGTTAAATAATTAACATAGACATTAAACAAAGATTTAGGAGTATAATTCATAAATCACATATGGACATTTAAACTAGAAACCAAGGATATGAATCATCCTTGAAGCCTAAATTGAGAATTGTTAAACCAAGGATATTCATGTCATGTATGAGATGAACAAAGAAAGTTGTGAATTCAAGCATATTATATCACAACTTCTTTTCAAGTAAAAACATCCAAAAGCTTTCTTCATATACAAAACAATACAAGCACATTGCATTGCCTAATTATGACCTATCTCGTTTGAAGAAATTTCCAAACTGTTAGCATTTTGGTAGGGCGGCGGTGATGGAATCATCAATCTTGAATCTTTGGATCGCAAGTGATGCAGGGTAGTTATGCCTCATATGCAAACGTTATGTGATGAAAGCGAAACTTTTACGGCGACCCTCAAAGGCAATCGTCAGCGCTAGTCATCCATACCCACCACTTTAGCAAGAACATAATATAATGTGAGCAAAATATTTCATGTCCTATCCTTTCCTTTGTGAGGTAAGATGCTTCCCAAAGCCGGCTCATGTTCGTTATACAAACTAAACTAATGTCAAAAGACAATTATGAAGGAGGATTTTGTTTATGGTGATTAGATCTTGTCGACTTTGATGAGGAGAACATCTATAATGGTAGGATATGCGACCCTTTGCCCTCTAATACTAACTGTTGGATATGCGACCCTTTGCTCTAATACACCTTGTAGGGTATGCGGAAGCGATGTGATAGTTACACGAGAGAAATGTAATAGGCAACTCAAAACACTTGTAATACTAAATTGCAATACATAAGACTCTGAATGAAAACTCTTATACCACATGTAAAAGAGTCAAAATAAACTAGCTAATACAATCACACTCAACTATTCTATCTTCCCTTCTCGATCACGGAGAGATAACTCGCTCACATAGAGCTACTCTCTCTATCTAGCTGTGTTGCCTTTCATTTGAAGCTTACCTTTGCACTTGGTGACTTGAGGCCCTCTCTGGCCTGAGGATTCTAGTGCAAGCTATCCTCTTAAGTGAGTCTTTGTGTCCCATGCGCCATGCAGAAGTCTCTTAGTCTTAACAAGTCAAAAGTAGAGAGGTGGCATGTATGCCTTATGCCATCACCCTTTGCCACGTCCAACCCATGTGTTAAATGTTGAGCCCACACATGTCTTCATGCATGCTATATTCTCCTTTGTGTTGCCAACTCCTTTCCTTGATCAATGCGGGCTTCTTGAAGATACGTATCTTTGGTGGCTTGAAGAACTTCATGCATCGTGCTTACTCCTGGCGAAAAACTAATAAAAACAAAATCAATTTTACTTATTTTCTAACAGCCTCCCTTAAAATTGATTTTGAAAATCAAAAACACCAAGCATTTTCTTCAATTTTTCGAACAAACCTAGCTTCAACTGATTTTGTCAGGATATCTGCAATTTGATCTTTGAATCTTCAAAATCAAGCTCAACTTCACCATCTTTGACTAGCTCATGAATATGGTGATACTTAATGTTGATATGTTTGCCCTTGCCATGAAAAATAGGGTTTTTGGCTAATGCAATTGCCGACTTGTTATCACACATCAATTTAATAGGACCTTTTTGTTCATGCATCAATTCAACAAAGCATCCTACAAAGCTATATCACTTGACATGCTACCAAAGCTACTGCTATGTATTCAACTTAACCTGTCAAGAGTGCAATAACTTATTTTTTTTTAGGACCAAGAAATTACTCTTGATCTAAGAAAGAGCGCATATCTAGAAATACATTTCCGTGTCTCAATATCACTTGTCCAATCATTGTTTGTATACCCCATTAAGCTGAAATTGTCAGTGCAAGAATATAAAATTCCATAATCATGAGTTCCGTTAACATACCATAGAATTCTTTTTGTCGCCTACAAATGTGATTGGTATAGTTTCTTCATGATCCGAGTAATAATTCCCACACCATAAGGAATATCCAACCTAGTGGAAGTCAAATATCTTAAATTGCCAACAATGCTTTTAAAATAAGTGGAATTTATCAATTCACTTGTTCCTTCTTTCTTCAACTCTAACCATTATGCTAGGGGAGTTCGAATTGATTTGAGCGATTCCATATTGTGTTGCTTCAAAATGTCATTACATATTTCCGCTGTGAGATAAATATGCCTTCATCTATCTACTTCACTTTAAGGTTGAGAAATATGTCATCAATCCCAAATCTATAATCTCAAATTGACTAGTCATGGCCTAACTGAATTCTACAAACATCTTTTCAAAGTTTCTGTAAATATCAAGTCATCAACATAAAAGCATATAATTATAAGATCACCATTAGGATTTGACTTGATATAGCGTATGCTCATATGGGCAATTTTTGAAAACCATGCTCCAACAAGTATGTGTCAATCCTGATGTACCAAGCTCGAGGTGCCCGTTTTAGGCCGTACAGTTCTTTCTTTAATTTGTACACTTGATTTTCACACCCTTTCTTCTCATACTCTCCACATATACTTCCCCATCAAGGAAACCATTAAGAAATGTTGATTTTACATCCATTTGATGGATCTTCCAACGATTCTAAGCAAGAGCTAATATCATCCAAATAGTATCCATTTGAGCCACTGGCACAAATACGTCAAAGTAATCAATATCCGGCTTTTGCTTATAACCTTTCACGACTAGTCTGGCTTTATGACAATCCACCCGATCGTCAGGTTTATACTTTGTTGTGTACACCCACTTGACACCTACGGGCTTCTTACTAGATGGCAAAGAAGTTAGCACTCATGTGCCATTCTTTTCAATGGAGTGAATTTTTTCATCCATTGCTTGGATCCACTTCTTATCTACAATTGCATCATCATAGGAAATGGGGTCACATTTTGCAAATAAACGAAAGTTTACCATGGTTTCATTAGTGATTTCATCTCTGTCACTATCATAATCTCTTATAACATCATAATCCTTGAATTTAATTGGCATCTTCTGCAATCATTACGAACGACGATTCAACGGTTCTACAGTCGTTGTTGGTGGAGAGGATGAACTACGAGGCGAAAGTGATAGATCTTCAGTAGAAGATTTTTCTATCTCTTCCACCAAAGGTTCATCTTTAATAGGGTTACTTTTCTGGTCAACCTTTTCGTTCTAGTCCTAGGCTTCATATTCAAAAAATTGAACATCCCTGCTAATAATAACCTTCCCCGTGACTGGATTATATAGCCTATAACCCTTAATCACCTCACAATAGCCAATGAAAATGCACATTTGGCTTTTGTCATCCAACTTTTTCCTCCGTTAGTCTAGTATATGGAGATATGTAACCTAAATACTTGTAGAAACGAAACATCTGGCTTGTTACCACTCCAAGCCTTTTCTAGAGTTCTTCCAAGAACCCTCCTTATTGGGCATCTGTTTAGCAAAAATACAACATAAGCGATGGCTTTTGCCCAAAACTTCTTTAGTAATGCTTTATCCTTTAGCATACTCGTCACTATTTTAGAAATTGTTCTATTATGCTATTTTGCTGGGGAGTATAGCTAGTAGTCAACTAACGTTTCACTCCATGAGTTTTACAAAATTAATCAAATTCATTGAAAGTAAATTCTTCACCACTATTTGATCTCAACGTCTTTGAATTAAAGTCACCATGTTTCTCAACATAGACTTTGAATTCTTTAAATTTGCCAAAAGCTTCGGATTTTTCTCTCAAGAAATATACCCATGTTTTTCTAGTAAAATCATCGACACAAATTAGCATGTACCCTTTTTGTCTGATTGATTCCGCATCAACAAGACCACAAATGTCCGTATGTGCCAATTTCAAAGGTTGCTTGGCTCTTCTAGCTTTTCCAACTAGAAAGGATTCTCAATGCTTTTTTTTTTTTTTCCAATGAGACATCCTTCACATGGAGGATTTGGACTGTCAATCAAAGGCATGCGAGTCACCATTTTCTAGACCAGTAATTTTAGTCCACGAAAAATTAGATGACCAAATCGAAGATGCCATAGCCACTTGCTATCTTTTGTCATCGCTTGAAAACTCAACAAAGTCTTCATCTAAAGGGATAGAGGGAACATCCAATTCTTTGTCATCTGTGTCGTAGTGATCAACTTATTGTCTACACCTCCGATGGTGCAAACTCCATTTTCAATGTTAACTTTGTGGCCTTTTTTAGAAAGTTGCGCGACACTTAACAAATTCCAAAAAAGTCTCGGCACAAAATAAACATCCACAACAATAACATTAGTACCATTTTTAGAGTTGATATCAATGTTACCTTTGCCTATCACTGTATTTTTTATTTATTTCTGAAGTTGACTTCACCACAAAATGTCTCATCTACCTGCGAAAATATCTCATTTCGGCCACACATGTGATTATTGCACCCAGTATCGAGGCACCAAATATTGGCGTCCATGGCGCTTGAGTCATCCGTTTAGCATGCTAACACCACGTTCTCATTAGCATCGACAACATGTACATGTTCTAGCTGCTCGTGCCCCATATTTGCTCAGCATTTGGATTTGTAATGTTCGAATTTGTTAAACTTAAAAACACTTGACTTTTGACTTGTCATGTATTTTATACCTTCTAGTGGAATTTAGATTTCCACCATGACCTCAGGCACCATAACAACCTCCTCGATTTGAGTGAGTGACCTGACTTTGCAGCGCTTGCTTGGGGTCTAAATCAATGGACTTTTGATTCATTCTTTGCTCATGCAGGCATAATGAACCCATCAACCGCTTTAACATCATGGTCAATATATCTTGGCCTTCTTCGATCACCGCAACAACGTAGTCAAATATGTTAGTCAGAGACCTCAAGATCTCAAGATTTTTTCTACGACCCGTACATCCTAGAGTTCTTCACCATTAACCCTCAATTGGTAAACAATGATTTGTACACGATCAAAGTATGCCAAAATAGATTCCAAGTCATTTATGCGTAAAGAGTCAAAATCTCCTCGAAGTGTTTGGAGTTGTGCTGGCCTAACACGATAATTGCCTTTATAGGATTTTTGCAAAATATCCCACACTACTTTTGCGGTCTCCGCCCTCAATATTTTTTCAAATATCAATTCCTCTATGGCTTGAAAGATTATATACACTATTTTCTAATATTTCTTTCAGGGTTTTACCAATGATTCTTTCTCCTCTTTCCTCAAAGCATTGAATTCTTCCGCATCAGCCACTTTGGTGTAGCCATTCTCCACCAGGTTCCACAAATCTTGCAATTTAAAAAGAACTTTCATACGGATAGATTAGTTGTTTTCAACTTTGGAAGTCACAATCGAACGGAATTGGTGGATGCCATTATTAGTTCTGAGACAAATTATTGGAATCAAAAGGATAAAGATTTGTGGAAACTCGCATGTAAAACACAACAAAAAAAGGAGATGACTGAAAAGAAATGAACGACACAAGACAATAAGATGTTTCGTATGTAGTCGGATGCAATACAAAGCTAAGAAGAAACTTTTCTCTGCAGGTTAGAAAAGTTTACTCTCTCTCTCGATCTCTCTGTGTTTTTTCAGAAGCGATCTCTATTTTCCCTCCATCCCTTGTACCAAGTAAACGTATATATAAGGAGAAGACCACCGCCTGGTGAAGTGGCAAAGGTTTTTTGGTGCAAGCTGTCCTCCAAAGTGAGTCTTCGTGTCCCATACATCACGTAGAAGTCTCTCACTCTTGACAAGCCAAAAGTAGAGAGATGACATGTATGCCTCATGCCATCACCCTTTTTCACGTCCAACTCGTGTGTTAAATGTTGGGCCCACACACTTGTCTTCATGCATGCTATATTCTCCTTCGTGTTGCCAGCTCCTTTCCTTGATCAACGTGGGCTTCTTGAAGAAACCCACCTTTGGTGGTTTGAAGAGTTCATGCATCATGCTTACTCTTGGCCAATAAACTTTTAAAGACAAAATCAATTTTACTTATTTTCTAACGCTCACTTCCAAGCAAATACTTTCCACGTGTCATTTTCCCCCCATTTTGCCAAAATATGTGAAATTACTTCTGTTTAAAATTCATTGATGGCATTTCGAGGGACAAATTAGAGAGCTAAGAGGATGCAATATCTATCCCTGAAATTGCTTGTTTCACTGTTAAATTTTTCGTTTATTTTTGGGCATTTAGTTCTAATTGCGTCGACATTGAAATACATAAAATACAAACAAAAATAGTGGTTATAATTATTAGAGGCCCATCTTGTTTTGCTTTCCGTAAAAATCCGAAATATTATTCAAATTTCATTAAATCATAAAAACATAATGTGTGAATCTACGTGTCAATATTTGACGGGCAAGAAAATTTCAAGAGTTTCGGACTTGAAAGAGTCGTAATGTGGTCAACGTAACATTTCGATCAATAAATAACAAGTAAAAGTTATTTCTTTTAGTCTTGGATTCTTAATTTTGGAGAAGAAAATCAACAGATTCTGTTTTCAGTTTCGTTGAATTAACAATTGGTCGGAAACTTGAGACTGAGACACCTCCTTAATTTAGATAGGAGCTTTTTAGTCTTGGATTTATTTAGAATTTCACCCAAAAAAAAATAAGCAACAACTTTTTTGTTTTCTTTTTTCCAGTTTCATTGCATTAATAGGTTGAAAACTTGAGACTGAGAGCGCGAGTTAAAAAAGAGGTTGGGAAGAAAAACAGACTTTGAGTATTAAAAGAGGAAGACGTTAAAAGGGAAATCAGGCGATGAGAATCAAGAACTGGCCCGACCCCCCTAAAAACTGATGTTTTCGTTTTCTTTCGCGTACATGGAGCTAAAAATGGGACCAGTGTTTTGACCACACAAGCGCAAGTCAATAATTAATTATTGAAGATTACGGTTTTTTCTTTGTAAAATAAAAGAGTTGAGAGACGCGACCAACTTAACAACGTCCTCTGAAAAGTTGCCGAAAAGGCCGCCATACATTCAATACACAAGGTCCAAATGAATCGTTCCATTTAAGAATCCCCGCAATACCACCAAAATGCTAAAAATCTATAAGCTTATTCATTACACGGTATTCATGTGTTATTACTGCGAGCAGGTTTGACCTCCTAAGCTTGTCGGTCGGAAAGTATTATTATGCATCACTAGGGTACTGGCATGGAAGAAGAAGATTTTATGAAATTAGATGGGGGAGGTGGATTGAATTTCGCATTGGCATCATGTCATACATAAATAACAAATAGAGAGAGATCCCTCAATTCATGAGATGGAGGTTCTATATCAATAAGGAAAGTTTAATCACAGATACAAGGAAAGTTTAATCACAATATCATTTAGACGGATAATTATTCAAAAAGTCACAAACCTATTTTACAGTGATTAATTCAATAATAAACCTCTTAGTTTTGTCAATTTTGTCCTAAGACTAGCAATTTATCAACTTAGTCATATATTTTCTAACAAGTTAATAATATAATCATTCTAGTCAATTTTAGCAAAAAATCATTAATATGAATGATTTTTGCAATTTTTTTCCCTTTCCTTTATTTTTTATTTTTTTTAACTTTAATTGGATTTCCAACATGCGAGGGCCTACTGATGGTGTGTTTCCTTCAAATTCTCAAAGAGCTTTAGGCTTTCAAAGCCTCTTGATGAAAATTTTGAGTGTTTGGCAAAATCTTTTGAGACCTCTTTGGCTAAATGCTAGTCTTGGCAAAGCTTAGGACAAGAATGCTACTCCATGAATTAATGAATTTTGGCCAGCTGCCTTTTTTGTCTTCAAAATCTTATTAAAAGTCCACTTTTGCCTCATTTGAAAAAATAAAACGCCACTTCTCTGCTCCCTCGTTCCTTTTGTTTCGCTCAATGGTCATTTTGCTTTGCAATGTTCCCATAATTGTTCGCTTTCATCTTCGCAATCGCCTGCCCTCTCGCACTCCTTCGCTCAACTGCTCTTCGCTTCGCATCTCTTGCAGGCTCCTCTCTCTCGTTCTTTGGTGGATCTGTTTTTTTTTTTTTTCATTGAAAGGTGGATCTGCTTTCAATTGCTTGGAAATATGCTTTTCGTAGTCTCTCATGTCTGCAATGTTTGAGTGGCCTGTGCTTAGTCTATGTCGTGGGCGCATTTGTCCTCATTCACCCACCACCCATGTGGTGAAGTTCAAAACTCCCTTTCTGGCCTCAAGCGTGAGAAAATTTCCACCCATCATGGACTGCTATGTGATGTTGCTGATTTCCTTGATTTCCCACTCTGGCGCCTTAAGAAATGTTGCCGATTTCTTAGCCGAGAAGTTAGTACTTTGAGGGGAAATGCTGAGGAGCCGGAGATCACTGATTCATTAATTATCGATTACGATAGTATCTTAGCTCCTTTAGGTTAAAAGCCTTTAACTTTCTCAAATGCCGAACTAAACATATTATATTACATGCTTTGTCATCATCAATAATGATGGAAAGAGAATTCAAGTAAAATGTGATAGGTTATTTTTTTAAAATAAAAAATTTCCTCACATGGTAAAGGAGCGGAGGCGTCACCTATCATTATTACTATTTATTCCCTTTCCCTTCTATCGTCTAGTTTGTTTCCTTGTTACTTTTTTAAAAAATTTTCATTTTCTCCTTCTTACTATGATTAATTCCTTTTGATTTTACAATCAAAATAAGGGCATTGCAATGAACTTTCAAAAGATCAGGGGCACATTATAAGTTTGCCGAATTTGCAGGATGGATTTGCGCCCGCAGCCGACAGACACCATCAATGGGGAGAGTATGAGATTGAAATTTTGGATGAGAATTTGGCCGAAAGTCATGGTGGAGGTACAATTGAAATGGACTCCAAAATATAGGGTGCACATTGCAATTTCAAAAATTGCAAACCTCAAGAAGCAAATTCCTACAACCTAAGCTGCACTCGCCGGCCGTCTCTCCTCCATTCTCTACGCCGTCCGACGGCGGCGGCGGCGACGCCCCCAGAAGGACTCCAGATGCCGCCCAACCACCGTCCGGCGCCGGAGCCCTTCAAGCCGTACTTCTTCTACGGCCACCGCAAGCCCTCCCAGAACCGCCCCGTCGTGTACGGCGGCCTCTTCTCCTCCCGCAAGGCCGTCGCCGCGCGCCGGCGAAGCCCCAGACCCACGAACCCTCCGGCCCCCTTCCACCTCCACGAATGGGACCCGGACCACCACGGCGCCCTCCGATCTCCGCCGCCGGCGCCCGAGCCTCCCTCCTCCCTCGCCGCCTCCCGCCGCCTCTCTCCGATTGCCCGGTTCATCGTCGACGCGTTCCGCCGGAACCGCGGCGACTGGGGCCCGCCCGTCGTCGCCGAGCTCGGCAAGCTCCGCCGCGTTATGCCCGGCCTCGTCGCCGAGGTGCTCAAGGCGGAGAATAACGCCACGATCGCCTCCAAGTTCTTTGCTTGGGCCGGTAGGCAAAAGGGTTATAGGCATGACTATGCTACCTATAATGCACTTGCTTATTGCTTGAATAGGAACGACAAGTTCCGGGCTGCTGACCAGGTGCCCGAGTTGATGGACTCACAGGGGAAGCCGCCTAGTGAGAAGCAATTCGAGATTTTGATTAGGATGCATGCGGATGCCAGGAGGGGATTGAGGCTTTACTATGTGTATGAAAAGATGAAGAAGTTCGGCGTGGAGCCACGTGTTTTCTTGTATAACAAGATTATTGATGGGTTGGTGAGGACTGATCATTTGGATCTGGCATTGTCTGTTTACGATGATTTTAGGAATGATGGGTTAGTTGAGGATAGTGTCACTTACATAATCCTGATAAAAGGATTGTGTAAGGCAGGGAGGATTAATGAAATGATGGAGATTTTGGCTAAAATAAGAGCAAACGTGTGCAAGCCGGATGTTTTTGCATACACGGCAATGGTTAAGATAATGGTTTCGGAGGGGAATTTAGACGGATGCTCAGGGGTGTGGGAGGAAATGAAGAGAGATGGTGTCAAGGCTGATGTTATGGCATATGGAACCTTGGTTACGGGATTGTGTAAAGGAAAGAGAATGGACAAGGCCTTTGAGCTGTTTCAGGAGATGAAAGCAAAATGTTTTTTAATTGATCGGGCGATTTATGGCGTATTAGTTGAGTCATTTGTTGCATGTGGCAAAGTTGAATCTGCTTGTGGCTTGTTGAAGGATTTAATTGACTTAGGATAGCAGGCTGACTTGCGGATCTATAACACTCTTATTGAAGGCTTGTGTAGCGTCAAGCATGTTGATAAGGCTCACAAGCTTTTCTTTATAATGTTGCAGGATGATCTTTGGCCAGATTTCAGGACAGTTAATCCCATTCTGGTTTCTTACGCTGAGATGAGAAGAATGGAGGATTTCAGCAAGTTGCTGATGCAGATGGAGAAGTTTGGATTTTCTGTGATAAACGATCTCTCCAGTTTCTTCTCATCTTTCGTTTGTGTGGAAGAGAGGATACCAATAGCTTTAGATGTTTTCAGGGACTTGAAAGTAAAAGGTCACTGCAGCGTGTCAATCTACAATATCCTGATGGGGGCTTTGGAAAAGTCTGGGGATGTGAAATTAGTAATGTCTCTATTTGATGAAATGAAGAGCACCCAAATCAAGCCCAATTCCTTGACTTATAGTATCACAATCGAATGTCTTGTTGTGCTTGGGGAAATAAAAGAGGCATGCACATTTTATAATAAGATAATGGAGATGTCATGTCTCCCCTCTAAAGATGCATATTGTTCTCTTGCTAAAGGACTCAGCAAAATCAGGGAGATCGATGCAACTATGATGCTCATCCGTGATTGCCTGGCCAGTGTTATGAGTGGACCCATGGAATTCAAATACTCTCTGATGATTCTCCATGCAACTAAGTCAGGGCAGGCTGAGAAAGTGGTTGAAGTCCTGGATGAGTTGGTGCAAGAGGGCTTCCCTCCAAGTGATGTTGCATTCTGTGCTGTCATCTCTGTATTTTGTAAGCATGGGACAATAGAAGAACCTAGAAAAGTCTTTTCAAGTATGCAACAGCACAAACTTTTGAAGGAATCAGATGCAATTGTTTATGAGGACATGCTGGTTGAACACATGCAGAAGAAGACTGCAGACCTAGTTTTATTGGGATTGAAATTTTTTGGCTTGGAAAGAAAATTGAAAGCAAAGGGATGTAACCTGTTGCCTTTGTGATGATAGATGGGTTCTATGTTCATTCTACAACCACTATATTTAAAGGCTTCTTAGCAACACAAAATGGAATGGGCTTCCTAGCTTTGTGATCACTAGGATGGCCTCAATGAAATGCAAGGCAGTTTCTGGATCCTTGAGGTTTCACATTGGTCTACTGCCCTATGCCAGTACCCTTTATTGAGGGTTGACTTGATGTTGATATCTGCTGCTATTGCACCATCACTTAAGGTGAGCCAACATGACTTTGGAATTACCTATATGTTGCCTTGAAATAGTTTGGTTATTCAATTAACATTTATCTTTTATGATCTTCAAGTGATTTGTATTGCTAACAAGTTGATGATGAACTGGTGTTCCACACCTGTATCTCTGTTGCAATTGCTTTCAAAGCAGGAAAATGGAAATTACATTACTATCTTTGAATTTATATTCCAAAATGTCATAGAAAGTATTATCTTAGTTTTGCACCTCCTATAGGTTTGCCATCTGTGTGGACTGAGTATCTTTCATCCATTCCTTTTCTGATAGAAATTACTGCAAAGCAAGGGACATGATGTGGAAGTGCATATACAGCTCAAGAATGCTTTGCATCCCAAATGGGCACACACTACAGCTGAAGCAATGCTGCAAATGTCAAGAATTATGCACTTGGATGAGGTATGCATGTCTTCTTCTGTGTGGCCCTTTGGCTAAATATTACCTATACTACAGATAAGGGATCACAAAAATATCTGAGTAGGTACTGATGTGAGTGAGTGTTACTAATATGAGTTGATTGACCTAACATGCAGGCTGAACGCTATTTTTGTGAGGATGATAGCTGTTCACCCATGGGATACTGCCCCAGAAAAATGAACTGGAAGCTTTAAATTTGATGCTTTCTCATGTCAATAGCTCGTTTCTGGATGATACTTGCTATCACAGGGACGTCTTGCAAGATTTGCAGGAAGCAATTATTCAGCTGATCTGTGACTTTGGGGAAAAGAACATTACAGAAACCACAGTCATCAACTCCCAGAATTGTGACAAGGAAAATTTTCTATTACAGTGGGGTGGGGTGTAAAAAAAAATGAGTATTCAACTGAAATGATGGGTATAGGCTGACATAATTATGTTTTATAGATGTAGCATATTCTTATTGTATCACAGTGCTTTGTTTTAGCTTTGTCTAGATTTGGTCAATAGTGAGAGACATAAGGTTCCATACTCATTCCTCTAGCTAATCCATTCAATAGACATCGAGGGGTTTGGAAGGGGGGCCACTGCTGTCACAGATCTAAAAGTTGGAGACATTGCTTTAGAGATTCCTGTCTCTGCTGTTATTAGTGAGGATACTATGGAGAATTCTGACCTGGTATATTTCTACACCTCAAGCATTTCTTTACTTTTATAGCTTTATTAGGTTTCACTGGTGTGGGTTCAGATAAACTTGCTTTGAGAAGAATCAGATATTCATTGGGAATCTTCATTAACGGAGATTGTAACCAGTGACATGCAATTGCGAGATATTATTAGTTTTTGTGAGATGGTTGCTCTTACTTGTGCAAATAGTCTTTTAACCTGAGCCCAGTTGTATAATCTTGGAGACTTTAGAAGTGTACGTACTTTTGGTGTTGAATGGTGGATTCCTGTGGTTTTTGCTGGTGAAAAGTACACTTTGCTTATCATGCTGTAACATTTCACTTCTTTCTTAAAAAGTAATTTCGACATTCAAACACATTGTGTAAACCGGAATTGTGAACCAAACAACAAAAGAGGGATCAATGATGCTTAGGCTGTTAAACAAGTCCAATTAAGATACAGGCTAAACTCAAGGCTTCTGCCGAAACCATTCTTTGCGCATCACCTCAGGTGGTATTTACCTGAACTTGGGACTTAGAGCCTTTTATTTAATAGCTTTATCAGCATGTTGTTCTTTCTTTCTGGATATCATATTTTCTTCAATTTTATATATTACTCCTCTTTCAATTCTTGCTTCCTTATATTTTTTTTATTGGTTATAGCTCCTGTGCTTGGGCTGGGCAAACCATGAATCCCTGTCAAAGAAAGAAAAAGATGTTCTAATAATTGAGCTGTAAATTCTCACCAGGCTGCTGGGAAGCCAAACAATTATAATTGATGCATCGGTGGCCTTGTTTATCTGAGTTTTAGGGCACTAGTTTGATTTTGAGTGCAAAGTTCTTGGTGTTGATGACCAATCAAGTTTTGAATTATATAGATAATGATAACTGCAAAAATCAAGTCTGTTGATCTTTTCCCAGTTATATATGTTTGGCTACACAGCAGACATTATCCAATTCTAGAAATGTAAATTGCAGTCCTAAGTTCTTGTGCTTGCCTCTGTGCTCAAGCATCATGACAGAGATCCAGAGGATGCCTCTTAGTTTTATCCTACTATGTGAAATGAAGGGTCTATCCATAATATACCCTTTGATGCAGTTTCCCGCATTGGAAAAAGTTGATGGCATTTCAACAGAGACAATGCTGTTACTCTGGGGTATGAAGGAGATACAATTCTTCTTCAACATTCAAGAATTACTTTGACACATTCCCAGAAGAATTTAATACAGGTATTTCTGGTTTCCTTTACTTTTTAAGCAGAATAAACCAACTTAAAAATGGGATAACACACTTGATAAGGCATAAGTTCGAGTATCATAAGTGTTTCCTCATAGGAACGTCCACGAATCTGATCAATTACCCTTGAATGACTCTGGTACACAATTTTAAGGCTTAGCTTGAATGAGCATTCTCATGGAGCACTCAAGACTTGCCTAATCCCCATTGCTGGATTTCCTCCAGAGCTTTATACGTGGGAACAATTTTTGTGGGCTTGCGAACTTTGGGATTCTAACAGCATGAAAATTTAGTTTGCTGATGGAGCACTCAAGACTTGCCTAATCCCCATTGCTGGATTTCTTAACTGTTCGGTATGTCGTTTGACCATTCTCATTTTATTTTCATGATTTCTCAGGTCTCTTGAGCATTTCTCTACATGTTTGTTTACCATGTTGATGTGGCTATCTTCCAATTGGCATTGGTTTATTCTGACTGAGTCTCTTTTTTCTTGGATCACCTCATCTCAGCAGCAGAACTACCATTGAGTAAACAGAACTGCACAAAAAAGTTATCATTACGACTGACTGCTCAAAGAATGCAAGAATATGAGTCCAACTGGATTTTCCTTTTGAAATGTGTTTATCTCCTCCTTGTCTTTGATTTTGCATCTATCAATGATTTGCATGTGTTTCCGCGTCTCTGGATGGGTTGCCCAGGGGGGATCGTGGATCTTTGGCACATATTTTGTTCATATAATTTCACCTTGTGTTACCTTTCCCACTTTTCCACTTCGCTGAGCATGAGTTGGGAACCAGTCATTTGTTGTTCATATTTGCAGATTCGGTTTAATGGATTTCTGTTTCACTCTGTTTGGGTTCCTCCTCATCACTTGTTTGCTCTATTTTGACAGCTGCTATCATGCAGTATGGCAAAGTTGATTCTGCAACAAACACATTAAAGTTCCGCATGTCAAGACCATGTCACGCAGGAGAACAGTGCTATCTTATTTGTGGGAACTTCTCCAGTTTGCATCTAATTACCTTTTATGGATTCATGCCTCAAATGGATAACCTATATGACGTTGTCCAACTGGGCAGTTCCAATTTCATCATATTCATTTGGGATGAAATGTTGTATTTCTTGGACAATATGCAGAATAGTTCTATTCCAAATGAAACAGGATGTAAATGGAAGTGTTCACATTTGCTCCTATTTATGGCTTATATGCATTGGTAGGATGCGATTTCAATCCTCTTTGTGCAGATATAGATGGTTCTCAGGATGTTTGTTCTGATGAATTGGACGCATCCAGTGGCACAACTCATAGGGGTACTTGGTTTTCAGGCAACCATAGCAACTTCCATTATGGCTTGCCAGTTCCATTGCTGGCCCATTTTAGAAGAGCTCGGGAAAATTTCCTGGATGCTGATTCTCCTCTATGATTGCTTCTCTTCTT
Organism: Eucalyptus victrix; assembly: GCA_016097545.1. Taxonomy (NCBI): domain Eukaryota; kingdom Viridiplantae; phylum Streptophyta; class Magnoliopsida; order Myrtales; family Myrtaceae; genus Eucalyptus; species Eucalyptus victrix. Next base: position 16,538,621 of record CM027844.1, read on the forward strand.
CTTGTGAGTTTAATTTAATAAGATTTAGCGCCTGGCCTTTGTGATCCATTGAACCTTTTACCTCAAATGTCCATAAGAATGTGTCCAGTCCTCAACAAGACAATCATACAAAAAGCATTGCTCAACCATTAACTAAAACCAAATGGAAAATAGAGTGAATTCATGAATATTACTGATTGCACCTTATCCATCTAAGCATAAGATAAATGCATCTTATGATTGTTGGAATGTTTTTTCTACATGTAGGTTTGATAAGATATCTCTCTAGTGAGTACCTTTTAGTTTATGATTGCTTCCATGCCAATACCTATTTTTTGAGCTTGTCTGAAAATCAATATCATTTGTAATATTGTCTGTGGGTAAGACTACAAGAGAACTGTGACGATTGGAAAAGGAAAATAAATAGTCTCTTGCCCATTTGAGTTGGCTATTGATTTGGTGATTAATTTTCTAATGTGACTTGAGTCTGTCATGTAATTGTGATGTTCATTTTTTTCCTCTTCATGTAAGCAGCTGCAGGAGAAGTTAAAGATATAAATTGAGATTCTGAGGACCTCTCCTTGACTTTCAGTGGGATGATGGAAAACCTTGGTGAGGTGAATAGTGTGTCCAGGTAAATAGCCTTCTCTGGAAACTCTTCAGGAAACTATTCACCTACTTTTGCAGAAAACATGTGAAATTTCTGGCTTTTCTTAGCCTGTGCATACTCATGCATGTACCCATATGCTAATAATGGCCCTTGTAAAATTTGGAAGAAAATCTTGCAAAAATTACATTTTCTTGAAATCCTTTTCAGGACGTCCTTGCTGATAGAAAAAGTTAATTGGCATATGATAATCTACAATATAGAGTCTTTGAACTGATTTTAGTTAGAATAATTTGACATCCAAGCATCTTTAATATGTGACCACTGTCTGTACTACATCAGGAATAGATTTCATTTTGTGTGTGATTGATGATTTGACTTTGCAGGGAGAAAATGGATTGGGATGTGAAGCTTGTGGCGGAGTACAGAAATCTTCAGAGGATGATTTCCTTGATCTTGAGCTCATGTTATGCCGGTCACAAGTTGGTTGAGGACGAACTTTGTAAATTGATAGCCAAGGATGATGGTAGCCCTTTTTAGTGGAGAGGAATCGTTTGAAAGTGTCGCTCTTTACAAACTGAACCTTGTCTTCATATCAGAGAAAAGTGGAGGTGGAACCTAAGGCTGACCTTGGGAGGATCTGGCAATGATTTCTTGTCTCATGCCTCATACACTCATTGTTCAGCACACCTTCTGAGCTACCATTCTCCAGTGTCTTGAGCAGTAAATTATTGCATATGGAGCTCATGGTAGTCAGCACGAAGCCTTGAGTTTTTGGCGATCTTCTTCAGATGTCTGGTAAATGAAGATGTGTTGCTTGGGAGCTTTTCATCTGTAAAACTACAGAGTTTTTGGCGACTGTAAAAATAAGCAGGATATGCACATTCGACCAGTTTTTTCCTCTCCATGTGCTCTAGTTTAAAGTCATACCCACACCCATCTGAAGATCTTCCTCTTGAGCAAGGTCTCTCCATTATTTTCACTATGGACGTTCTCTTTGTTGACTGAAGAGTATCACCTCGAATTATTTCTTGAATGGTCGACGGCAGAAGCTAAAGCAGTGCTTTCGATATGGGAGGTCCAAAGATTATGCAGGTTAGAACAAGAAATGCAGGAGACATTGCCGAAAAGATGGACTGGGAAGAGTCTACGGAAGATGGGAAGTACAATAACAGACACGGTATACAAAAATAACTAAGGAACTTCTTCCCAGAGATGGCAGCCATAACTTATTAAAGGAGAGTGTAATGTTTTGACGACTCTTCAGGATCAGTTGTTAAATGACAGATAAAAAAATCTGATAATTCACGCATTAAGAAAATAATTCTCTTCGAATTTTTTGATCCTGACTGAACAGAGTGGTATATTTCATCTGGTGTAACGAAAATTGCCTCAAGATATCACCTAATCGCAACACCAAAGCCGAAACAGAAGTGACAAAATAGTTAAATAAGTCTGGGGGCTGTCCCTTTCTTGTGCAAAATATTCCCAGCATGTTCTGGAACTTCTTTGTTCTAGTTTTCTGAGCATGATAGGAACTTTCCACGACGCCACTAACTTGGACGAAACTCGTCTACAAATGCATATGCCCGCTAGCAATGGTGAAGGATTGCGGGCTCCCTCGTGCTTAGGCAACAATGGTTGCTAGCCACTGGGACACAAGAAACGGCATCGGATGACAGACCGGTCTGCATCGTCTGCGACGATTCGGTTGAAATCGAGTGGACTGGTTTGGCCAAGTTGTGACTGGTCTCATCTACAAACGGCGTAAGATCATGGACTGGATCGAGAGTCAGGCCAGTACTTGATCGAACCGGTTGGATAGCCTGGTTTTGGTAGGCCTATGGGTTTAAAGCCTACAGTATAGAATAGTGATATATTTGGGAAAAGTACAAAAAAAATAAATAAATAAATAAATCTATTGTATTGATATTAATTTAACTTTTAATTTGACCAATTTAGTCATAAATCTTTTGTATTTGTATAAAATTAAGTCCATTCGCCAATTTGACCAACAATCATTAGTATAAACACCAATCATTTTATATAGCACGACCATTACGATATGGACAAATTTTTAATATTTTTGAATTTTTTATTATTTTTTGTGGCTAGAGACTCTTGACGGCTACAATGGAAAAATTAGAAAAGAAAATTATTAAAAAATTATAAAATTTGTGCTCATTAGGGTCAATTACACCATGTAGGACAACCAAGATCAATGTCGACGACTATTTATCAAAATTGGTTGAATGAACTCAATTGACACAAATGTAAAGAGTTTAAGACTAAATTAATCAATCAAAAAGTTTATGATTAAATTTGTAACGATGCAATATGTTTAAAACATTTTTGGTACATTTCTTCCCGATATATTCACCAACAAGAAATAATATGTAACATGGATGTGGTACAGAAAAATGAATTGCTAACAGAAAAATCGAAGGCGGGCAAACTATCTAATTTCTTTGCTTTCTTTCAAATCCTATGTCCCATAATACATTGCACAAAAATCTGATTACATGGAAACTCCTCGTGCAAAACTTGCACCAAAGGTTAAGCCATGATTGAACAGTTCCATCGGGCATCCACGCAAATTCATTCTATTAGATCAAATCAATCCCATTTCAGAAAACTGTAACATTCCATATAGGACCTTATAAAAACGACCCCTTACATACTTTCTGCGTCGCGATTCGCTACCAGTCCATCCGACATACAAACGTTCTTAGCCATAACGTCTCGTCGGCCAGTCCGCGGCGGAAGCGCCCCGGCTTACATCCAGCGGCTCCACCGCGATCGGCTTCATCACACAGTATCCGGACGTCTTAGAGCATGAGCCGCCTCTTATCCTCCGGCAAATTTCATCACCATCATGCTTCAGGTCCGTACTAATCTGTCTCTCTTCTCTCCTCCTCATGAAGCTCAACTTCTCTTTACTCGCTTTCCTCCTCACCGGCACCGGCATGGCCTCCAGGCCCATCAGCTTGGCCACCACCCCTGGCTTGCACCAGATCACCCTCTCCCCTGCCAGGATCGGCGGCAAGAGGCTCGGCCTATCGTACCTGGCGTCGTTCCGGGACCTGTCACGTGGCCCGCCTCCAACGTCCCAGTCGCAGCAGACCGACCTCCTGGCCGGCAATCTCCCCTCGGGGCACTCCGAGTTCCGGAACGAGGACCGGTACATGGCGTCCTTCCCGTCGAGGGAGAATCGCGGGTACTGGTTCAGCGCGTTCCTGGCGCACCGCAAGATGTCAGAGTTGTTCACGCAGGACATCCTCCTCTGGGGCGCGTCCAGCTTCGCCCTCCGGGCGATCTCCTCCTCCAGCTCCAGCTGCAGTATCATCTCCTCCAGCGTGTGCCCGTCCCCGCCGACCAGGCTTGGGGAGCCGATGATCAGGGGCTCCTTGGGGGCGGTGCGGTCGTTCCTGCCTTGGCTGAGGATCGAGGTGGAGGTGTCGCCGTGGCAGAAGGTCCCCACGCCTTTCTTCATCTTGGCACCGAGGTAGTTCTTGAGGAGGAAGAAGGAGAGGTCCTTCATTGACCGAGCGGCATTTGAGAGGGGGCTTGAGTCCTGGAGTCTGGAGATGGGGAGGAACGTTTTGAGTTTGAAGTAGACAAAAAAGAAATTGGAGCTTGTGTAGCTTTGATGATGATGTTCAGAAAGCTCAGGAATTGTGTGAATTAGAGCGGTGTTGGAGGTTGCTGTCATTCACATGACACAGTCACAAGTTGTTTAGCTTTACATTTAGGGAAGAAGAGGGGCTCTCATCTCGTTCGATCAACATGGGTTGAGGTGGCTTTAAATGTGACCTTTGAATTTAATTCACTAAAATATTATCCATTTTGATCCGTCTCATATCGAGTCTCACGGTTTTGTCTCACTTACCTAGGAGGTCACTCATCTTGGAAGTGATTCCATTTGAGCACCAAGCTAAACATTGCCGTTTACGTAAAAAGACATCTTCTTGAGTTAATTTCAATTTTTACATATATATTTCATAATGATTCTCCACCTGTTCGGTACATAATTTGGTTTATATGTGCTCATTTTCCCGTCCTAGAAGTTTGCCGAGAGTCGTTTCTTGTCCGGGCCTTCTAGATTCGACGACAACTCCCTGCCTTTGTCAAATCACGTCGTTACATTAAAGACTGTGTGGGCTGAATTTGGTGGAGTGCAATGAAACATTTACTCAGAATTTAAAGTGCTTAGCCTTTTAGGGTGGACCTGCATCAAACGGTGGTTGCATTGCATGTCTTCTCGGACATGTCCGCATCGACGCATTCACGTCATCCTAACAATCGGAGGAATTGCGGTCTCCATGATGGTCAAGCTGTGCCCATCAAGAGGGAGAGATCATTGGCAGCTGCAACCGAATCAGTGTCGTGGACGAGCGTCAAGAGCCGCGGTTGCCTTCGATGCAATCCCAAGCGCATACCAAATTAGGAGGAAACGTTCATTCAAGAAAGGTCTGCATATATCATTATGATAGTCATTTAGCTCGACAGTAGAAGTAGGGGTGAGCATCATTCTAGAGTATAGAGACTAGGTTCCAAATGTTGAATATTGATAAACATATTTCAATGAGTAAATTTCAGGTTTTAAATAGGTGGAATTTGAAACTTGGAATCTAGATGTTAAACCTTGGAACTTGGATTAAGTTTTTCTTTTTTTTTTTTTTTTTTTTATGTCTTTGTGATATCCTATAATATTCCATGTGACAAGTGTATAATCCGGGACTACTAGTCTAAGTTTCTATTTTATGATTAAGATTTTTACTTTGTTAACGTTTCATATTTTCCGTGTGCCTAAATATAAACTGTAGTCAGTTGATTGATTATTAAAATGATGAATCACTACATTGTCTAATTAAAATACAAATGGAACCTAAGAAAAGTAGAAGTTTAAAATCGACCTTGAAACTTGAAACAGGGTAAGTCCTAGGTAGATTTCAAATTCTAAAAAATGATGAATTTATTTCAATGAGTAAATTTTAAATTTTAGATGGAATTTATATGGAATTTGGAATTGCTCACTCTTAAGTAAAAACGTGGGATCCGAATCCAGTAGACTTGAAAAACAAAGAATCCAATGCAACCCTCTTTGACGTACCAAGTTAGTGTTTAGAGTCCTTTTCCGTTTACTTCTCAGTATTGATGCCAGGGATTTTAAATATCGCATGTTAAAACAGAATCACACGACACTTTTTAAGTGGCAAGTTAAATCGGTTGGCGCATTTGAGCAAACAAAATAATGCGTATTATCGCCCGGTGAGCACTTTTGCGAGGACGAGATTTGATTCTTTTTTTTTTTTTTTAACATTGTTCTTCCATTTCTTTTTTTTTCCTGAGCTGCTAGTTCAAGCGAAGTAACAATTGGCAAACTATTTTTTAAGAAAAAAAAGTATATATGAACATGTATATCTAGATGCCATTGAAATTCTTTTAGCATACTGCACGATGCCGATACACAAAAAAGTGTCATGGCCCAGGCTAATGCCACTCTCGAAATCATGGGGCGTGCATTGTCGTCACATGCAAGTTAAGGGTGAACATGGGTTGAGAGGGTTGGGTCTTAAGATTAACTGTCTGGAATTTTCAGGCTCATCTAGATTCCTAATCGGCATAGACCAAACTAAATGGTGCCTGAATTTTTATCTTGTAAAATAAAAAAGTCCAAATAGTTTTTGTTTTTTGACCTTAGTACATCTTTTAAATTTACAAAATAAATTAATCCGAGGACCTCAATTTCAACGGGGCAAAACCATTGGTCCGAATGGAGTTACAAAACCCTTGAGTAGAATATTGAAATCTCATTTGGAGCCGAATGCCCTATGGCTAAGGGCCAAGGGCATATTTGGCCTTAAAAATCACTTTTTCGACATGCTTTTTGGGTCACTTTTCATAATTTGTACCTTTACCAGCACAACATTTCCTCGCCTATTTGATTTTCAATTATTTATGTAAATTGTTTCTGACTTTACTAGAGTTTTTGTTGGATAATAATTTCATATCTATTGCATTTGCTTTCATGTTTCGTATTTTTCAATAAACTATATTTATTTATTTATTATTTTGGGCTGGTCTGAACCATTGCGGGCCTCTAGATCTCAGGCCCTGAGGCCCAAACCTGACAAAACAAAAAGAAATTGAGGTCCAAAATTCAGGCCGGGCCTATTTGGGCCCAGAAAAGTTTGATCTAGGCTGGCCTGGTCGGTCCGGTTTTTGGGGCTCCGGTCTGTTTTTTTTTTCTCACCCCTTGAACATTTCAAGTGAGATTGTAAATAAAAAAGAGCTTGACAGAGGTTCTTTCAGTGCAAAAATCATATCACAAAGTAATTGAATTTTATTCATTTAAACTAGATGGTAGCAAAACGAAAAAAAGATGTTTTATCTAGTGATTACAAACCATTTATGGATGACTTGGGCCGAGCCCGATTCTTATAATTTCCCATTCGTTGGGCTTTTAAAATTTGATGAATCGAATCCCCAACACATATATATGAGTAATTTTTTTTAAAAATAATAATTAATGATTGAACAAATTGATAAATTTCAATCCAAAAATGATTAAACGTAAAAAGCATTTTTGGAAAAAATTAAAAATTAAGTTTGGAGTAAAATATATTAAAAGTATTGTTGATTCAAATTTTTGGAATTTCTACTAATTGAAAGGAGACCAACCCTATATAAAATTTAATTTATAGAATTCTTGACTTTTATATTTATTTATTATCTATTAACGAAATTCTTTACGAGATAAAAATTAAGTTTGGAGTAAAATATATTGAGAGCTTATCAATTTGTGGTTTTTACGATATTAATTGAAGAAATATTTTGCGACAAAAGGACATTGAAATTTTTTTCCTTTTACCACACTTTGGCAGAATTCCATTTTCTATTTTTTTTTCCTTGTCCAAATAAAAGAAGAGCAACTGAACAAAACGGCGATCACGCCAGGAAAGATCACGGGACAAAAATCACAATAAATAAAATAAAAAAAGGAAAATTGCATCTTCCTAGGCTCGAAGCATCAGCAGCTCCTCCAAAATCAATCCGAAGGATTTGCGTGCAAAGGCGCCGCGCTCGTCGACCGACCGATTTCCCATCCCCAAACCCCGCGGCGATTGCCATCCCCAATCGCTCTCGCTTCTGCGCCGGTAATCTCTCTGCAATCCGATCTCGTTTCGCCTTCCGACTCGCACTCCTTCCGATTCGATTCGATTGGACTCGACTCGACACGAGTTGGAAGTCGTCGCAGCGTCGAATCGCCTTCATCTGGCGATGCTGCTCACATCTTATAAGCTCGCGTTGCTCGCGATTGATCGTCCAATGCTCGATGATTTCACTTTGCCCCGTCGAGTTCATCCGTTCCTAGATAGATTTCAGATTCGTGTTTTTTCACTTTCTGTATGCAATCAGGATCGGAACTTAATCAATCGGCACGTCCATTTTGCGTTTGTCTGAGTATTTATTTATTTATTTATTTTTGTGGCGTCGGTTGAAGTTTTCTAGGTTTTTCTGAGGCGTGGGGACGATGAAGGAAGCTTTGCCAGTGGCGTTGTTGTTGTTGGTTGCGCTGATTCCTTCGGCATCCTCTTCGGCTGCTACCGGTTCTGCTTTTCTGTGGTCCAGACACTACGAACCGTAAGTTTTTCGTGTTTTATGATGCCTCATCGCACCATTGGATGCAGATTGTGAACTTTTGATTATTTATGGGAAATGGCTTCCGTGACCTTGTGCCTGCAATTTCAGTTCCGCCATATCAGTTTTCGTGCTCGCGCCTCTATTTTGTCACTGTGGTTATTAATTTAATAGGAATGAAAGCTGGAGAGGAAATAGTTCTGAAGAGTTTGAGTAGTTTATGCTGCTACTTTTTATGCATGTTTTCATCAGTTAACAATTGGATAGTCATTTTCCAGTGAATTTTCTGACTAGATCTTTGCAAATCATGCCATCAATAGTGAGAAGCCGGCTGTTAATGATATTGTCGGGGACCATGTTCTCTTAATATAAATCAGAAATCAATAGTTAGGGCTGCTCTTCCATTGTGTGACTATGCTGTAGATAGATAGAGACTCACTTGATAATGCTTTGTCAATTCTTCTTCAAATAGCACTTTTATTTTTGTGGCAAGTATACATCTGAATGCTGAATCATTAATAGACATATACCAAGAGAATGTAACTTAACCATGTCTACAATTGGCACAAAATCAAAATTCCTTGGTCAGATCTTGTCCTTTTCTTTTCTTTTTAATCTCTAGCTAGTCAAATCATAAATCCTGTTGTGCTTTGTTTATGTCAGAGTGTTTGTAATTGTCTTCTAAGCTGCTGGTTTGTGCTTCACTGGTACATTTCTTCGTTTGCTTCTTTGATAAGTGTAAGAGAGTGTGTGCGCACGCGCGTGGATGTGTGCGTACTTGACATTCTATCAAGATTTTTATCCTTGGACAAGACTTTAGGTGCAACGCCTTTTAATTCTCTGAGAAACTCTTTATTTCCTCAATAAACAAAATTTTCCATGGTATTCACCATTTGAGAAAAATCTCTTTCCATTGCCTATGGCATCCAGATAATGTCTGATAAATGTTTATTGAAAAAGGACTATTTTCACCTCCTTTCAAGTCCACCATCTTATTCTAAGACATTTGAAGCATTTGTTATAGGGAAGACGTAGACAATGATAATGACATATCTTGAGTGAAAAACTGCCCATTGCATGTAGTATTTGTTGCATAATCTTGCAGCACAAATAAATTGAACACTTAGGTTTTCCTTGTGGAGTTTATACATAATTAAAAGTTAATAGGTTCTCTCGTCCTCTTCTCCCCAAAGTACTTTCCCTTGCCAACTGTTCTTGAGGTAGTTGTGTTGCGAAAATACAAGGAAGACAGCTGTATTGATGTAACACATGCATATCTCTTTGAGCATTTTAGATTTTGCTAACAATGATGATTGGATGCTCCTCAAGTGATTGACACATCGTAAAACATTTCCTATATTTTCACCAGGAGAGATTTGACATATTTTTCATTATTTTAACACTTCTCATGCCTTGTTGTCTTGCTTCCTTTGTATGGGTCACTTCTGGATATCCAGATATCTTACAGATGTCTATAAATGTCACAGGTTTTCCACTGATGGAATTAGGGAACTTGTAAACTATCAGACCATATCTCCAAAGGATCTGGCCAAGTCAATTCTTTCAAAGGGCGGGTGGTCGGACTTCTTGGTACTTGATTCCTGTATTGTGATTCTTAGACTGATGATGCAACAATAGCAGCTTATTTTTTATTTCTTCTCAGAATTTAAGAAAGAAATATGTTGTTTTATACTGGTTTACTTACTGCTTTGTTCTTGTTATGTTCCAATGTAGTGCTTGGGAAAGAAAAGTCAGCAGCCTGTGGATGTTGCTCTAGTTTTTCTTGGTAGAGAGGTTAGAATTCTTAAACTTATTTTGATTTGACTTATCATTTAGAATAGTGGAATTTCATTTCCTTAGCATGCATTAAACTTTGTATTTTTGCATATGATGCATATAGTTTTCCCTCCATCAGGCATTTGACATGTCATTGATTTTAGGATGCGCTGCAAACCTTTTAATATTGACTTTGTGTTGCTCATTTTTGTTATGTTATGTTTATTTTCCAACAGGTGCAATCTTTGGATATCTCTGCTAACAACCGTGCGGATCCAGCTCTAGTAGACTTGCTTAAGGTAAACAAGGCCTACTTTGTAAAATGGATATTGTGGCTCGAAACCAATCAGACTTTGAATGGTTCGATTGTGCAATTAATCAAAAGTTCAAATCTTTAACAGGTCTCTTTCACAAGGTCTAATTTTTCAATGGCGTTTCCCTATGTTACTGCCATTGAGGAGGAGACAGTGGAAACTTCGTTAATATCTGGTTTCACCGAAACTTGTGGACAAGGTTTAGATACCAGTAGCATTGCTCTTCTGGGATCATGCTCCTTAAAGGGGGACAATTACCATAAACTTTCTGACCTGCAATCACTCAATGTAAGCCAAACAATCATTCAAGCTGGCATTTGTAAATTCCATAACTCCTGCAAGTTACTTATGTCTCTATTCAAATGATGAATAGGATTATCTAGCCTCCAGAAAGGAAAAGAGGCCTGAGGGGAAGGCAGATCTTGTCATGTTTTGCCATGAGGCACCTGGCCTTTCATCTGAATCTGATGTACCACCTTCAGAAAGTATGGTTTTAAGGTTTCAAAAGTAAAGATATCTTATAAAGATCATTTCAATCTACTTCTATATACTGTAATATATTTCCCTAGAGAATGCTTAGAAGTATCTTTTATGAGCTTTGCAGGCGAAATTTTTTCTGAACTTCTTTATCCATGGAGCAGTCTGGGCAGAAATTCGCTTCTCTCTATGTTTCGCATCCTTATAGTTCAATTCAGTATCCTTCTTCTCGGGAACTAGAAAGGTTTCTTGCTGAAGGTGGTGCGTTGACCAATATAACATGCGATGGAGTTTGCCAGATCAAATCATCACTCCTTGAAGGAGTTTTTGTTGTAAGTTCTTGCAGGTTTCCTCAATGTGCTTGCGCCTTTGTTTTTGAATGTCCCTTTTTTCCTTTTAAAGTTCCATGCACTGTTGCGTTTTTATAGTGCCCGTTGCATGAGAGTATGAATTGAACTGTTTTAGGCTCCATTGCTGCTGTACCTATGATATATAGTAACGATTAGCATGATGCGATAAGCGCCCCCCATCCCCACCTTTTTTCTCCTGTTTCTGGTGAATTTTATTTTGGCTTTATGTTTTTCGTTAGAATTGGGGTCTGTCCATCCCATACGATGACCAACTCCAATGCTAATCATTTATGTTTAATGGAGATTGCTCTTTTTCTCCCCAACCTCATCCTCTTAACTCTTTACCTCATTTGAAGTATCACATCTTTATACCAGTGCTTCTTTGGTGCTTCAGGGGCTTGTGTTGCTTATAATCTTAATATCCGGCCTCTGTTGCATGGCGGGCATTCAAACTCCAACAAGATTTGAGGCGCCTAAAGAGTCGTGAGTTCTCAGTTCCAGTCTTTTGTCTTGGCAATGTGGCCGCTAGATGTTTAATGAAAGGTGCCCACTAGGTTAATATTTGTGATTGCTTGTCCTTCTGCCTATATTCGTTAAATGGTTGTATCTGGCATTTTAATGTAGTTTGGTCGTTTTGTACCCTTCGGATCACTTAAAATCTATTTCAGGAATCATAAATGAGTATTTGAGGGCCTGTAGATGAAAGAACCATCTCAATATGTCCAGATTGATTTTCATTTTTTGCATTGATCTAAATTTTAATGCTTTGATCTTTCTAAATCCAAAACTGCTGGAAACTTCTACTATTCTCATGTATATTTTACATAGTTTTGTGAAATACGAATAATATTATAAATTCGACTGGAAGTACAAAAATACCTTTTGTTTTTGCTTTAAGTGGAAAAAAGAACAAAAATCTTAAAGCTATCTTGGATAAGCTAATTACCTTCCAACTTTCTTGCTGAAAAAATAAATCCAATGTGAAGAAATATGGCCACTAAAACAACTACAAGGTAACATATGCTTGTGAGTCATTTGGGAACTATTTCTATTGGTGTGTATACTTGCCATTTTATTGTCTCAAAAGCCCGTTCGCAGCAGACTTCTTAGCCAGTTCATAAGTATATGCTTCCTCATGAGAGAATGCTGCAGAGCGAAAGCTAATGTGAGACTAGCTTCCCCATGCGATGACCAACAAACCAAACAATTTTCAGTTTGACTAGACTTCTGCTGTTTTAGACATGAAAGAGTGCCGTAAATCTGAGCCAGATTGATTCCAAGTCAAGTTGCTCAGACTGATTCCAAGTTAAGTTTGCACCACCAGCTCCTCAAGCGTGGTATGAATCGCCATTGAGATGTCCTTCTTCCCTAATGTTATCCTATATGCCTGAACAATAATGAAAAAAAAGGTGAGCTGGGATTGAGATTCGCTGGGAACAGATAACTATGATATAAATTAGACCCCACCAACTGAACATTATGGATTTCCATGAATTATCACCCCGTCCAGCAGACGCAGCAAGAATGACTACATTGCAGTCGAACTCCAACAGCAGCCTCAACTTGTCGCGCTTGAGCATAGCTATCGGGAGTGATCACCAATTCCCGGCTTAGAACTGTCAATTCAGCAGCAACTTTTACGACTTTGAGGCAACAAATCACGTGAACTCATCTGGACCTCCCTCTGCCCTCATTTGTCCGTCTATCGTGCACAGTACTTCATTAATAACATCTGCCGGATGGTTCGACAAGTCTTCTGCTGCAAATTCATGAACTTTGTTGTTCAGTTCTATGGAACTCTTACCAGGCATCTTCTCCGTGCCTATGGCCCTCATCGTCTTCCTTATTGACCCAGATTCGTTCCATCTTCCCAGACCAGCGTATGTGTTAGATAGAAGTGAAAAGTTACCACTGTTCTCAGGCTCCAAGCGCATCAAATGCTGCAGAGCCTGCTCTCCAAGATCAGGATCGCCATAGACATTAGAAGCAGCAAGAAGCGATCCCCATATGGCGGCATTCGCTTCAAAGGGCATACTCTTAACTAGCTGCTCTGCCTCTTGTAAATAACCAGCCCGTCCAAGTAAATCGACCATGCAGCCATACTGCTCAATCTTTGGGTCAATCCCGTACCTCGAGTGCATCACAGTAAAGAACCCTTGACCCAGCTTGACCATCCCGCTATGGCTACAAGCAGAGAGGACCGCCGTGAAAGTGACCTCATTGGGCTTAATTTTAGCCCTTTCCATTCCAGAGAACATTTCCAGGGCTTCTCTTCCCATGCCATGTATGGCCAGCCCCACGATCATAGTCGTCCAACTCACTACAGTCCTCTCCATCATGCCGTCAAAGACATGACGAGCCTTCCTGATGTTGCCTGATTTTGCAAACGTGTCTATAAGTGCATTGTTAAGCTGCACGGTTCGATTTAACCCATGTCCGTCGATGTAGCTATCGATCCATTCACCAAGTGCAAGTGCGCCCAGCTGCGCGCAAGCAGACAGCGCTGCCAACATCGAGACTTCATCCGGCTCTATGCCCTCGAGCAACATTCTCTTAAAGACTTCAATCGCCTGGCCTGGCCTATTCCACTGAGCATATCCTCCGATCACAGCAGTCCAAGAAATCAAATTCCTCTCAGGCATTCGGTCGAACAACTCCCGGGCACTCTCCAAACAGCCAGCCTTGGCATAGCCAGCGATCATCGCGTTCCACAGCGCGGCACTCCCGGAACTCAATCCATCGAACACCTTCCGCGCATCGGAAATGCACCCGCACGAGCAGTACATCCGAACGAGGGCCGTGGCCACGTGAGCATCCGACTCCAGCCCGATCCCCACGCTCTGGCCGTGAATCTGCCTCCCTACTCCGACCGCGGACAGCCGAACCGCAGCTCTCAACGCGAAGGGAAGGGAGTAGGAGTCGGGCCGCAGACCCGAGGCCCGAATCCCGCCGAACAGACGGACGGCCATCTCGGCGGAGCCCGCGTCGGGGAGGGCCCGGATCACGGCGTTGTAGAGGTACAGATCGGGGCGGGCGCTGCGGGCGAAGACCGCCATCGCGTAATCGGAGAGGCCCAGAGAGAAGCAGCGGCCGATGAAGTGGCCGAGGAGGACGTTGTCCCGGTCGAGGCCCCTCGGGACCATGAACCCATGGGTCCCGCGGAGGCGCCTGAGGTCGCCGCACCGGCGGAGCAGGGAGAGGAGGGACGGAGGTTCTGGCGACGCGGCGGCGGAGGAGGAGGGAGGCGGCGACTTGGGGAGGAAGGGCCGGAGCATCCTCGGCCGCCGTACGCCTAACTTGGCCGCGCCGCCGTCGCCAGCATGACCGTCGCCGACCACGCTCGCTCAGCCATCGCCCATCTCCTCAAGTCGCCATGGAAGGTGTAGAGAACGGAAAAGATTACACAGTTTTGTATGCGAGAGAACAGCGAATCACAAGAAATCCATAGAGAATGGGAAGAAAATGGGCATGAACAACAGGATTTTTAGTTTGAATTAATTAGTTAATAAAAAATATTTTTATTCTGAATAATAATGTATATTTAATTATTTTCATTAATCTTTTTTTAATATAAAATAATTTATTTTCCACGAAAAACGAAGGATAATTACCCATACTTTTTCTATTCATTTCTTAGAAACGTGAAGACTACAAAATATCGGTCTTTTCAGGACTTCATACGAACATTAAGTTATTTATTCTTTAATTCTAATTCGAATTGGTTTGGATGGGACTTAGCTGGTGGGAGGGATTGACTCCACTCGAGACGCAAAGGAACCACAGTGTCATACCGACCCACCCATGATTTACTTTCAAGACGGGCAACTCGGTCCTCAAGGCTAGAGAGAAATTCAAACAGGAGTAACTATGAAGTATGAATCACGTCAACCAGTATCATATTCGTACTTTTTTTCCATATAAAAATATTATGATAAACGATTCAGAGGATTGTTACGTGGCCTACATGACTATTGATTTAGATAGATTTGATTTACATGATCTATAAATTATTATGATATTATTCTGCGTAGGAAGCTCATATTCGAACATTTCTTGAATTTTTTTCGGAAAATGTAAGTTACACACTTCGCTAAACACATGCTTGCTCAAAAAAAAAAAAAAAAAAAACCACTCACATGCTTTATTTACTTTTTTTTTTATTTGCAAAATATCGTTCTGATATATCTCTAGACAAAGCCCTATTTTCGAAAAAATCAAATTGCTAATTCTTGTGGATACTTTGCATCTCGAGGTTTGGCTTTTCATTGAGTTGGAGAGTTTTGAGTGCGTGCCCGCAAGCATTTAGGATTTGGAGATTAAGTTCAAGGAAAAAAAATGACATTTTTGTAAGTTGAAACATAAGTAGGGGTGATACCACTCGTCACGGTAGCTCCGCTCGATAAGGTCTCGCTGATCATTGCCTCAAGATGAGAGGTTCGAAACCCAGTAGAGGCACTTGATGCCTTAACTGATTGCACGACATAATGGTTTCCTCATGCGGCCCTAGAGTTTGCTTGCCGACTACTGGCTATACGAGGTTCCACTCAAGCAGTTTAGTTCCTACTTAGGAACTAGGAATTGGTGGAATTAGTTTGCTCGAATCCTATACGAGGTTCTACTCAAGCAGTTTAGTTCCTACAATAATAGTCCATTTAGTAACTATTCTATTTCTCATGAATAATTTGTATTTAGAAATTATTATTTTTATTATATTCATTAGATGGTTTTTAAGCATTTTAAAACGTTTGCTAACTATCTAAAATTTATATTCCAAAAATAGAAATGCATTTAATAATTATTCAAATTCTTTTGTGTTTTAGAATTTTTTAAATTTTTAGATAATTTTTTTTTCCTTTTTTTCTTCTCCTTCTTCTTTTAGTTGGTCGTTGGCAATTAGCTAGATCAAGGGTGGCAGCCTTGATGAGACTAAGCCTTGTCACCTCGAGTCTCGTGACGATTGGGTGAGACTTGATATCGCCTTGATAGTGAGGTCAACCTCGCCCAGATATGATGAGGTCGAGCTCATCCTAGTTCGCTAGCGAGACTCGATTCTAGAGATATTTTTGAGAACACAAAAACTATCAAATAGGTTCATTTTCTTTTTTGGTTTTGGGGAATAAACGAATATAATCAAGTATTGTTTGGTCAATTAGCAAACAAGGCGTAAGTCTAAAAGACAAACCTTTCTTAGAAGCCAAGTGGAAAAATTTCCCTTGCTTGGCCTCAAAGTCCTAGTGTTGATCATACGAGTACCTCTTCCACTCCATTTTATATAAACAAAAACCTCTACAAAATCCTTCAAATTTCTATGCTAAGTTAAGAAAAGATTCAGAAGTATGTAGCCAAGGACTTTATTATGCACTACTTTAATTGTGAAGAAATTAAAGATTAAGTTTAGCTCGTAGTATTTTATAGATTTGTAATAAAATTACAAAAAGTACAAAAAGAATCAATCCAGTCTAGGTTAGCACTTTCGCCCTTAAAATTGGATCAAAATTCATCGATTTCAATTTTATGTAATTGGGAATCGAAATAGTGATCCCGGGAACCACCCAAAACCTATCGGTTTAGTCTGATCCAAGTGGTTCCTTTTGGATAGTAGAAGATGCAAATGTAAAGAGTTATAAATTAATTTAAGTATTCAACATTCTAATAATAGTACATCAATTTTCTCGTAATTATGCAATTTTTGGTAATTGGCATCCTTTTCCTTAATCTTACAGTTCCCCACTTCTTACTGGGAGCCTCTGACAGGCCGCCACGCGTCGCTCCTTTTCACTCCCTTTGTCGCTCTCCTGTAACTCTCGGATTGGTTAGTAACCGAAGACGAAGATGATGACGATGACCATGACGACGGCGATGGCGGTTCCACCCGCGCCGGGTCGTTAAATTCAATCGCCGGATTCCAGCTTCCCTTCGTCCGATCGATATCGAATCTCCGAATCGAATCGCCCCTTCCCGATCTCCGTCCGAACGCGTGCTTTGGTCCCCGTCGACGGCGGCAGGTCGGCTGAATCCGCCGCCCGGCGACTGCGAAACGCGAGAGAGAACGAACTGCGAATGCGCTCGCTCCGACCGTGCGCGGCGACGGTGGGGCGGGGGAGGTGAGAGTCCGACGCCAGGCCCGAACCCACCGGCGCAGCGAGCGAACGAGCGAGCTGCGGCGGCGACGGCGGCGACTTGAGTGGCGTTTCAGTACGAAATAGATAATTACTCATTTTGGATAGAGGAGAGAGAGAGAGAGAGGGAGAGAGAGAGAGAGGAGAGAGAGAGTGTGAGTAAATAAAAAGCTTGGATTTTTGAGTTAAAAATAAGACGAAAGCGTTCACACTTGACCATGGGACTTGGTCGTCTATCTTCTTCTTCTTCTCCTTCTTCGTCAGCGCACTCCTCGATTCTCATCCGAACCCTAATTGGCGACAAGGGCTGCGGCGATCCGGTGGCGGCTGCGTCCTCCGCCTCGGCCCCGCGCCTCTGCTAGGCGGGCTCGGCCGATTTCCGGTCTTGCAACCGTCGCGGGGCGACGGGTCGGGAGGGGGAAGGGAATCGAGGCTTTTGATTCCGTTCGTCGGAGGTGGGGGAATTTAGGGGGCGGGGTGCGGTCGTGGGAGGAGGGGGTTTTCGTGGAAGGAGGGGGATGGAGGGGAATTCGGGTGGAGGAGGAGGAGGAGGAGGAGGAGGAGGAGGGGTTGTTGGGGGAGGAGGGAACGACGTGGAATTGATGTGCAAGACGCTGCAAGTGGAGCACAAGCTCTTCTACTTCGATCTGAAGGAGAACCCTCGCGGGCGCTACCTCAAGATCTCCGAGAAGACCTCGGCCACGCGGTCCACCATCATCGTGCCCTTCTCCGGCATCTCCTGGTTCCTGGATCTCTTCAACTACTACGTCAGTACCGACGATCAGGAGGCCTCCAGCAAGGAATTGCAGCTCGACACCAAGGCATTGTTTTTTTTCATTTTTTCTTTTTCAATCGGGGCGTTCTGTTCCCTGTTGTCTGTCGTTTTCGGTGTTTGCATTGCTTGAATTGCCTGTTGTTGGTTGCAGGTGTTCTACTTTGATGTTGGTGAGAATCGGCGGGGGCGCTTTTTGAGGGTAATTCCGCTCTCAGGTCTTCATTCGCTTGGGTTTTCGGTGCTGATTGGACTTGCGGTCATTGAATTTGCTTGTCATCTTGATCCGTGGCTTTATCTCCTCCGCTTATTGGTTCTAATATGTCCTCAGAGTCTGCAGTTCTGTGATTGCCTTGACCTGGCAATTCATTTTCTTTTAATTAAATTAGTTGAAGTATAAACTATTAAAAGGCCATCCGCAGTCTGAGTATCTAGCCACTGTCACTAAGCTCTTTGGATCTTTCCATATACCAGGCTGAGTAGATTTTGCTTTGTGCATACCGCATTCTTAAATTTGGACAAGCAGGGTTGCGTTCCATAATGGGGCATGTTGCTCCAGAATGAACCTTAATTTGCACCAAATACTTGTACCTTTAAATGCTTTCTATTGGTGGTATTTTCAAATAATTATGGTTTTTTTTAGAGTAATAATAAAACAATGTTAAATAGATTTTCCAAATGTAGGCTCTCTTTTAGTTTATTCCTAGAGGGAAGAATAAGTATCTTTTCCTTTTGATACTTAACATCTTGCAGGCTTGGCAGTTGGCATTTATATAAAGTTATTTGTCTGATTCCCATCATTGTCGGACTATACTTTTGGACAGTCTAGCTACATGGAATGGCAGGGGACCTTTTACAAATATGGAAGTTTGTTATCTAGGTCTAGAGAAGAGTGGAACTACATAATTTGATAATATGAAAGAGTTCCTGATTGGATGATTCATTGTTATCTTTTCCTTTCGATAGTTAACA
Source organism: Eucalyptus victrix (assembly GCA_016097545.1). Classification (NCBI taxonomy): domain Eukaryota; kingdom Viridiplantae; phylum Streptophyta; class Magnoliopsida; order Myrtales; family Myrtaceae; genus Eucalyptus; species Eucalyptus victrix. The sequence goes on from CM027844.1 coordinate 16,557,631, forward strand.
ACTTGCAGGCTTAGTAGTTGGCGCAATTTGAAGTTTTTGTCTGGTTCTCATTATTGTTGGATTATACTTTTGGACAGTCTAACTGCATGGAATTGCAGGGGACCTCTTACAAATATGGAAGTTTGTTATCTAGGTCGAGAGAAGAGTAGAACTATATAATTTGATAATATGAAAGATTTCCTGATGAACGACTCAATGGATAATAGAATTGGATCTACATTATAGTGTTCCTGTCTATATTCATACGCTAAATTAGTGTCAAAACTCTTAATATAGTGCATGAAATTCTGACAGTTTTTTGTGCTCTGACTAGAATTGTTTGACCTGCATTGTCACATACATGTATTTAGTCCTTCCGGATTCATATTTCCAAGTCTACATAAATGCTGCTTGGCTGAAAAGTTCTGCAACCTCAGTTGCAAGTCTTTTCCTGATATGTCCAGCTTGCACCTAAGAATGCAATCCTGAACCATTATCTAAATAGAATGCATCTGAAATGTCTTAATGAAAGGACCAGTAGGATGATTAGAATGGTAGACTATAAAGGTTCTTTCCAGAAACTGAAAAACTTTGTTGGGAAGGAGGATGATTCTAACATTATTTAATGCAATATGTTATCAGTTTCTCGTAACAAATCAAAAAGATGTGTGACTACATTAGAAGTGAACATTTACCATTCAAATGATACTGTTTGATTTTTTGATAGGTAAAAAGAAATTGTAAATGTGATCTCTTGCTTTGAATTTGTTCTTTTCCTCTGACCCAGCTAATTGAGACTTGCACGTTCAAAGTTTAGTCTCTTTTATAAGTTTGTATGCAAAGACACGGATCATAATCATTTTTAATCATCATCTGGAATTTGCAAGCTTCTGCTACATGGCACAACCTTATCTCCTAGACTTTTAGGATTATGGAAAACAATGTTAATGCAGCTGTACTTGCTATTATGTGAGATGCTGGTGCAAGTTTATTTTGGGAGGTTATTTTCTCATCCAGGAGCAGTTGGTCCATGAGTTGTGTGGTAGAGTAGTGTCTTCATGTAACAGGCAGCTAGGAATGCAGTTTTGCTTTTGTGGTCATTCCCACTGGCATAACTGTTTTTCTTGCTGAAAGGATGAACTATGGTTTCTAAAAGCATGGTCACAGCAATACAGAAAGGAAAGTAGGGTAAGGAATATTGGTCATCTAAAATTCAGTGAGAGAATTTTTTGGCAACCGGATATGCCCTGTATGCTGGAATCTTCGGTGAAAGGATTGTATTCTATGGGAATTGAGAAGCTTGTCTTTGAGAATATTTAGACAGTGTTGAAGCATGGGTAACGTTCATTATCAAAGTCAGGCAATTGCTTTTCTTTGGGAATACCGTGAATGTTGATATTAGTTGTTCAGATAACTTATATAATATGAATTGAACGAGTATTTCAGATCTTAAATGGTTGGGGAATTAGTAGGCAATATCTGTTGCCTGCATGCAAGATAGAGGAAAGAATTAGGAAAAGGACTTAACTAGTTGGTAACATTTGGATGCCACATATTCGCAATGGATAGAACTTATTAACGGGTCTTCTCGGTTGATTGGGAAGGATTATGAGTCATCCTGCTGAAGGTTGTGGTGAAATATAGAAAAATGAAAAGATTAGTTGCTCCAACTATGCAGGCATGTTAAGATCTATTATGATATTCATTCAGGTGCTAGTACTAGCAATCCTGTGTCAGCAGCCAATGCTTTAATTGACTGATTTAGTGATAAATGATTCTGGTTATATCTGTCCACTAGATCCTTTTGCTTTTTGTGGATTTAGTTATTTGTCCTTTATGGACTCCCTAGTTGTAGATCAAAGATGTTCTTTGGCTTATCAAGATCTCTCCCTATTCAGTTTCTTTGGCCACAAATTTTGTTATTCTTCAGGATGATGTTCAAGTTTTCTTGTTGCGCTATAAGGCATGGTTGGTGTTTGTATGAATTCTTTGAAGTTTTGTAGAAATCCTGCCAACTGTTCTAAAAGTTTAAACTGTTAAGATGAAGATGCTGTTTAATATTTAGATACCCTAGTAGGAATATGAAAAAATTTGATCTCAAGACTCTTGCTCCAATGCCATCTAAAATTTCATGGGATCATTGCCGACCATTCTAAAAGTTAAGTTATTAGATGAATGTGTAATTTAATAGTTAAATACTAACAAATTCTTTTTTTTTTTTTTTTTTTTTTTTGGGGCTAGAGTTTGCATCAAGAAGCAAATAACTTTTATATAATTTTATGCAGGTATCTGAAGCTTCAGTGAGTAGAAGCCGGAGCACCATCATTGTACCTGCAGGTAGCACCCGTGATGAAGGTTGGGCAGCTTTCAGAAATATCTTGGCTGAGATTAATGAAGCATCAACGCTTTTCATACTTCCCAACCAGGTATAGTAGATTTTGACCCATAAAAAAAGAAAAAAAACTGGTTATAGTATGACACGTCATAGCTAGGAGTTCTTAATGACCTGCCCATGCTCTGTTTTAAGAAAAATATGTTGAATTTCTCTAATGCTTGTGGATATTCCATGTTCTTTTTTCCTATTCAATTGCATTAGGCTTTTTCTTTTCTTGTCTCGAGGGATCTCACTTTTTTCCTTTTCCGGGATGCTCCCTTGGCCTTCCTGATCATGTGGTCTGAAGCAGCAAAGTTCTGAGCCTACAGGAAGTCTTGTTGGGTTTTCAGATGATGTAGGTGCAGGCTTCATATCTGGTCATAGTGGCCAATCTGCCCCGGCTTCTTCTGATTTGAATGTGGACAGATCGGCAGAATTGCCAGCACAGGATGAGATTGGTAACATGGGAGTGTCGAAGGTAATTAGAGTTGACCAGAAGAAGTTTTTCTTTGATCTAGGGAGCAACAACAGAGGCCATTTCCTGAGGATATCTGAGGTAATCTAAAACTATTTGTGATGTTTCATTAAGAAACTTAGTGATATTAAACTAACAAAGTGAGTGTTGGGATGGTATGTGAATGCAGGTTGCAGGCACCGACAGGTCTTCCATCATTCTTCCGCTTGCAGGTTTGAAGCAGTTCCATGAAATATTAGGTCACTTTGTGGAAATTACAAAGGACCGGCTTGAAGGGATGACGGGTGCAATTGTGCGAACTGTGGACCCCCTGCAAAGATGAATGTTTAAACCTGCAGGGTTGGGCAAAGAGTGAAAAAAATTCGCAAAGGGATGTACTCAAGCTGGAAATAAGTGCTTTTCTAGGGTGTGCTGATGATTTTCTTTTGTTATTTTATTTTCTTGATTCTGTGGTGAAGGATGAGAATAATCTGATTTATGTGTTTGATCAACAATAAATTGGGGGGTGGATAGCAGAAATAACAAGATGGAAGTGTGAATGTGTGGGATGGATTCATTAATAATATTCGTTGCAGATGTGTTTCACTCTTCTCCTGTAATCATCTTCATTATCAATCATTCAAGATCCTGCACGAGGGCTATGAAAAGTGGGATTTGTAGTTCATGGCTGCTGCATTCATGCCCAGATCATGTCCTTTGCATTCACGTTAGAGTACTTGATTGCAATACCTGCTTCCATGAATGGCAGGAGCGAACTCGTGGGATTTTACATGTTGCCCTTTCCGGGCACCAAGGGAAATGTCTATTCTATCGATCCTATTGATATCACCGACTGCAGAAGTGGATAGCCAAATCTTATTGCTAATTGGTTGTGCTCTTCCTATTCTTTTGGGTGGCCATATGATGACTCCCAACTGCTGCAACTAATGCTTCTCCTCTGACCATTACGAGACTGGTTTTATTCAGATGAGATGCTTCAACGTTCCGATCCAAAGCTCCTCGGGAGTGAGGTAGCCAAGTACTTGTTGGTGTGAACAGTAATAACTGGTTCCTCTAGATGTTTCTTATGTCAATGTATAGCATGAGTCTGGCTCATTCCTCAGAGGCTGGATGCAAAAATTGCCGACGAGCCTGTGGGGCTAGGAGGACTCGGTCTGAAAAAGGCAGCTTCTAACCGAGGAAAGGTTTTCCTGGGTTATTATCCCGTTCCACTCCTAAGTCCTCGTTTTATTCCACAATTCATATGATCCACTCGAGTGCACAGGAGGAAGTTGCTTTTGCCTTCCATAGACCATGAAAATGAAACTAACAATTTATGATAAGGTATCCAATGAATTCGACACGAGAGCTAATACATGCCATCGACACGGTTGCTGGTGTTGACGGGCCACCGAGTAGTGCGGTGAACGTAGTCACTGGGAGCTAATAATACGTCCATTTGGTCGACAGTGCATTGAATACTTGAATGTCCTAGTCTTCGACCAACCTTTTGTCACGCTCAAAATGTCTTCCAACGTCGACCATGAGCTGGAATTCCAGTAGTCCTATCTTTAGGATTGCTAGGACGGTGACATGGCTGCGTGCATCGGATGGACGATTCCTCCGTTCTACATCCATCCTTCGTTGCGGGACATCTTTTCGCTCATATAGCATTCAACCTATAAAACATCGTTTTATGGCAGCCAAAAGTCATGCATTTTTCTGAACATGAACTACTGTGAACATGCGCTGTTACAGCCATCTTCACCTCGATGGGAACTCAATTTAATTACGGTTTCTGAATTAGAGTGTAGATTGCTAAAGTTGGGTCTTCGATGGCACTTTGATTACGTCCATCATTGTAGCCGAGGCAGCAACTAGGTAGTTCAAATGACGGGTAAATTGCACGTTGTTTTGACCAATTAGGAGTATACACAGAATGCGGCGTAGGATGATTCCTTACGTGATCTCCCTTGCTAGACAAAAGGTCGACTGCCATTTTCATGAACGCGAAAAAGGGTTTGTGGGCAAGGTTGGGACCTACCTTACTATCTATTGCCATGTTTAGTTTAAGGCACCGAGGAATAGTAAATAATCAACTGGCTAGCCCGTCACTACAGCCCCACCACGTGCAAGTGGTGAAGCCCAAGACTGGCGGTACTCTCATGCTCAAGCCTCTCCTTCGCAGATAATCAAGTTTCCTAAGGTCGAGCATAGACTGGGAAATCAAACTCGTGACCATCGATTTCCAAATCAAGTCTTGGACCACCCCCACCAACTTGTTTTAATAGTGCTGAAATGATCTCGCAACTGAATGTACCAGGTCTCAAAAAGAATGAAGAGTCGGCCACAAACTTTTGTTTCAAAAGCGAAGATGGATATGTTAACGTCACGTTTCATGTGCATTCTTCAGTATCTGAAAATAAAAGCTGGAAGAAAAGTCAGTTCAAATAGACAGCATTACGATCTCTCTCTCTCTCTCTCTCTCTCTCTCTCTCTCTCATGTGGGGGACCGCAAGACCGGATGGAAAGGACCCATTACAGGAACAAGGAAAAGGATGTGAAGAAAACAGTGGGATTGAGGGGTTAACATTCAAAAGGAGTGACAGTCCACAGCAAATGCTGATAGAAACTGCTCATAAGGTTTTGACAATGCCAGTGGAATGATAGAGAGGTACATGGAGCCCGTTCATGGTTGCCATCTCCTGTGTATGTGAGAGAAAGAGAGAGAGAGGACACTGTGCGCGTGCGTGCGTGTGCGCCAATTAGTTCACATGAGTCTTACAATTGTAGCACCACCATACCAAATAATAGGTGGGGTCAACTCTCTCCTGGAAAGATCCTTTTCACCGGGAGATTGGCCCAAGTACTATTCTGTTGAACAGTATCCAATTTGTCGTAAAATTAGTGTCTCTTTTTATCTCGCTGGAAATGATCGGAGCTGGCATGTTTCCTCTCTCTGCTCTAATCTGCAAAGCAAGTGGAGTGTGTGTACAATGTGCATGTCCCAGCAGTTTCTACTTGTTGAATGATCTGGAAAGACTGGAATGTGTCCCCAGCTGATCGCCAGGCCATTTGATTCTCGCCCAAACTTGATGTTTTGCTCTCCACTCACTGCTTTGGAATGTGACAACTCCTACTTCTTAAGAAGGGATTCAGGACCACCTCTCTCTCTCTCTCTCTCTCTCTCTCTCTCTCTCTCTCTCTCAGAGTTAAATCCCTTTCAAGCACAAAAGTTTTCTCTTCCCCAGCTTTTCATAGAGAATCTTCATGGAACTTCAAGCGCGTCAGTCTTTTGCTCCTTTAGGTGATGTAACATTTGAAAGCTTCGAAAATCAGGATATGAGGCATGTCATGAACAAATAACAAAATCAATTTGATGCGTAGTCTTCAATTTTCACATAATTTGTTGGCTGCTAAAGGTACACTGTCCCTGTAGCATAATCAAGAATTTACAGCTAGGACATAATGCTGTTAACATTTTCATGATAACTTTTGAGTCATTGATTCATTTATTGCAAATGAATACCCATTTTAAGGTGTTTACAACCTGAAAAGAAAGATGGTAGTAGTTGGTCCAAGAAAATTGAATTTTCATCGTTGTGGAATCCAAGGCTTTCTTCACGGCATTGTAGGAGTTTTCCTAATCGGAAATAACAGTGTTTAGCGCATCATCCCGTGCAATTGTTCAGAGTTGAACCCTTTTAAGAAGTACTTAAGACAAATTTTGTTTTATAGTATATACTTAAGACAAATCTTGTGTATGATTCCAACACTTCCTTTCCTTTTGAGTTCTCGTTTTTCCCTTTTATTATGGTAGTATAGAACTGGCAGCATAACCTGAATGATAAAAGATCAATTAGGCACCCACACACAAGCAATATACATCGGACTTTATCTGTATGAATAGCAATCCAGGCCGATCGAAAGGGATTGACATCCAAATTGTTAATGTGACCCTACGAGCTACTGTTCCAACGTGATGATTTTGCAACAGAGAGAGAGAGAGAGAGAGCTGCTTTATCTAATTCCTGGCTTGCCAGCTAGACTTTGGCGAAATGCTCCATTTGGACAAAGAACACTTTGCACTACCATGGCATTCAACACCAAGTTGATTGAGAGGAAAGCATCAATATCTACATCCTATCTTCGTTTTTCGTTTTATTTACGCGTGCAAACTGTCCTTCCCTAGTGCTTTTCCACTTAGCTGGGCTTTTCTGTTGGCACAGAAAATTTTAAAAACTACTGATGCCCAGAGAAATGTGCTGGTATGAGTTGTTTCTGTCCCAGATATAAATGGGCATATTGCTGTCTTGGAATCTTTTTTCCCCTGACCGTTTCCTAATTGTTCAAACAAGAAGAAAGTAAATGCCACACGGCAGAGCTAATTAACAGCTCCCAGATATAAATGGGCATATTGCCGTCTTGGAATCCCTTTTTCCCCCATCGTTTCATAATTGTTCAAACGAGAAGAAAGTAAATGCCACACGGCAGAGCTAATTAACAGCTCACCATTTGCGAAAGTTCTTGGTGCACATGAATCTGGAAGGTAAAAGAAGGCTGGCGTGGACGAACAACGGTACGAGCTGGGACAGAGATCTCATTATTGAGCAAAATACAGCGATGCCTTTGATCCGTTTTACTGATTCTTGAGTGAGCAGAATCTTTGATGCTTGAATGGGGAGAATCCGAATTCTTGTAGGTCCGCCGATCCAGTCTTTTGAAAGAATTTGGAGACTGATACCATATCCAAGGGTTTTAGGCCAAAAATCATAACCTTTTCATGAGACACATAACTTGTTCTAGCGACCCCTTGGCAATCTGCACACAAAAAAATGATCATCCGCGAGAAATCTTTATCTTCTGTCAACATTACCAGTACCCTCTCCCAGTCTCTCAGAGTGTTTTACTTTAAGTAATTACATTGAATCGCCATGGTGGAATTCAGGCGCGAACATGATTATGTACTGTTAGGTAAGAGTGAAATGAGAAAGGCTGCTAATATCCAGAGAAGAGTGGATCGCAGGAATCTGATTGGCTCTCTTGATTCCTATGCGATCTTCTTGTGAATGCTTCGCAATATAAACCAGGGAACCAAAAGGCCAATCTCCAAATTGTACGGATTCAGTACCTGAACAGAATCCAACCATTCATTTCACATGACATGTAGTATTTGCAGTTGTCTACTTATATTCCCCCATTCCATGGTTCTTTACGCGAGTGGAAAATCAAATGATCTCGATATCGCATGTAATTTTTCTTGATCCGATCATCTTATGTTTGCCATCGATTAGAGTTTTGTGTAATCTCTTGAGCTGAGTAATTGCATCTTGATAATCCTACTTAGGGACTTCCTAGTAAATAGGCGAATCACGAATTGGCTGTTGAGCCACCCAATTTATTCTTTCAATCTGTTCTCTGCTATATCAAATCGATTACAGATCAAGAGAGGAGGGGGGGCCTAGATTCGTTTCTACGAGAACTCATATGATTATACATGTAAAATACCATGATTTGTCATGTCAAACATGCGAGATATAAGATAATTTTAAGTACTCTAGAAGCACAACGCATTTATCTACCCGGCCCGACCCGAGTCAAGTCATCTTCACCTGTCGAGTGGTTAAAAATCTCTTTTTATCTCTAAAAATAATAATATCTGATCATACATGAATTTAGAGACGCCACGCTATAATGGGACGGTTACGAATCCCTCCTTATATAGAATGACTCTAAAGCAATAGTTTGAGCCACAAGAGTGGGCGAGAGAGAGAGAGAGAGAGGCTTATACACCTTCCTGAGAGAGTCTTCAGGTGTCTTTCATCCTGCTGAGGCAGAAACAATGGAGTCGCCGCCGTTCAGTTCGACGATGGTATCATCAGCATCGGCCAAGGATGTCGCGTCGGAGCCCAACAGTAGCGCAATAGAGTGGCACAGCAGGCGCTGGACGTGGGGAGGGCCGATAAGCCTCCACAGAGTGCTGTGCATGCAAGGCGGCGACGATGATGGGAGCTATGCCAAGAACTCCGACGCACCCGCGTCTGCAGTCACCCTATCGAAGCCCTTGCTCTTGAATGCCATACAGTCCATGAAGCTCTTCCTTGCGTCGAAGCATGACGATTCACTGAGGATTGCCGATCTAGGCTGCGCCACGGGGTACAACACCTTGGCCACGGTCAACATGGTGGTGGAGGGCCTGAGGAAGAGGTACGTGGAGGAGCTGGGGTTTGAGCCTGAGTTCGAGGCCTTCTTCTCCGACCTCCCGTCGAACGATTTCAATTACTTGTTCAGGACGTTGAGTGGGGTGGTGCCTGCTGATTGTAGCAGGGAGATAAGCAGGCGCCGCTACTTTGCAGCCGGCGTGCCTGGGTCATTCTATCACCGCCTCTTCCCGAGGGCAAAGCTTCATGTGGCCGTGAGCTTGAGCGCCTTGCACTGGCTCTCTCAGGTGATGATATTTCTTCACTCTTACCTCCTTTGTACCATTCATAGGCATGGTATCTGGCGTTCAAATCATCAATCTGATTTTACCATCTGAAATCCTCATAGTTTCCCTTACTTCAATGAACTTTTTGTCACTGTACTTCATAGTCCTCCAAGCGTTTCCCTCCTTCCCGTGGCCTGCAAAATCCATTCGATGTGCATAGTTAAGTCACCTGAGCTCAACCGTTACAGTTCAGACTATCGTTGCGAACGTAGAAATTTAGATTGAGAAGAAAAATCGAAAGTCAGCAATCGAGCAATACCCTAGCCTCGAATGAAACATGATTAACTTCATATGAAATTTCATAGATTGAAGTACATGTATAAAAAGCATATGCCGGCTGAAAACCGAAGTGAACTTCAAGTGGCCGAGGAGGATGACAGCCCTCGCCAGCCTCCCAAGTTCTGATCGGGAAAATCACACGTAACTCTGAGCAAAAAGCAGGAACAGCCTTCACGTTTCTTCTTCTTGCTTTGTTTTTCTTTTTCCTGACCAGCCCAAACCCTCCGGTCCCTTCACCACTAGGCCCTGCACCTAGTGGCTTCTTGCTTTCTTTTTCAAAGGGGCATTCCTCTATGATCCCTCCTGGACCGATCCCCTCGTCGTGATAACGTACATTTTATCATAACTCCTGCAAGAAATACGGTAGCATACTTCTGGTTTGAAACTGGGTGGGATCAATGGAAACCTAATGGTATCACTTTTTCAAGTCTGCAGAAGCATAGCTTATGAACTTGTCTCTCTTTAGGCAGATACCAGAAGAAGTCACGAACAAGAGCTTGCCGGCGTGGAACAGGGGGAGGGCATGGATCGACGGGGCCAAGGACGAGGTGGTGGAGGCCTACGCTAGGCAGTCTGAGGAGGATCTGGACGACTTCTTGCGGTGCCGGAAGGAAGAGATCGTGGAAGGCGGGATGCTGTTCATGCTGATGGGAGGGCGGCCAAGCTCCCGACAGCCCTGCGACCAGTTGGGCGATCCGGACTCGCGAGACAAGCACCCCTTCACCACCTCCATGGACCAAGCTTGGCAGGAACTCCTGGACGAGGTACGCGCATCGCCTCTTTGCCTATAGTTACGCACGCGCGATTGACAAGCCGACACAAACATCGTCCTCGTCATGATGCTGCACTGCGTGCACGATCCCATACGCCAGTCTTATCTCTTGCCGTTTCGCGTCGAGCTTGAAGACATTCGCACATGCATCATCACCGTGTCTTCTCCTGCAAATGCGATGCGATGTCCCTTCTCTGCTTTCTCCGACTTCGTAACCGGCACGACATCAGAACATGCGCTTTCCTTTGCTATTTTTTAGGAGTCTTTGTCTCTGGAGAGTCTGTATGTGATGCATGGTCAGTCGTTCGATGTTTTCTTCTGTCATTCTAGGTTTTCTCCATTCGCGCGGTGCATGGGTATATGACCAGTTATATGCGGTAAATCTCAAGCAAAATAGATTAAAAAAAAAATGTATGTAATCTATTGAAAAATGACCTCTACTTGTTTTTTTTTTTTCAGCAATTGGAGTATTATTTAATAGAGTTAATACCAAGAAAAACCCCAAACTTGTACACACATGACAAATCTACCCCAAACTAATTTTTTGACTAATTGGTACACATTTGACAAATTTACCCAAAATTTGTACCCTTATGCTAAATTTATCTTGTTAGTTTTCATTAAATTATACTGTTAAATTGTTGAGTTAGATAATACGTGACATTTGACTTATATACCAATTTAAAATTTTATTATTTGTTTGTCACAATTGTATCCATTTTTTTAGTTTTTTGTGGTATTGATCCAACTTAATAAAGGGTGCCTTGTCACAAATATAGTCATTTGAAATTTTTGGCCTTCAAAAAATTATTTTGAGGTAAATTATGTCACAAATGTACAAGTTTTGGATGTTTTGTAGTCATTTTGAGTAAATTTGTTATATATCGATTTAGGGTTTTTTAGTATATGAACTTTTATTTAAAGTGAAGTATTCAAAATTTTTCAAAATGTAATGATAAATTGGCATAGCATTGATATAGGATTCGTCATGATTTTTAATGATTAAACGTTAATAATTACATTAAAAAAATCAATGAATTTTTGTATTGCAAAAGGGAGGAATTTCAAGATAATTTGAAAAAACTTGCATAGAAACTGAGAATTACACTGAATATCCAGTAGCCAGGGTGAGGCCGCACTTGCCAGCCTCACCGATTTGGCTCCGTCACCGGTGGCTACCCAAGCATAACAAATTGATATTCGAGTCTCGCCGGTAAGGTAACAAACATAGTAATGTATCACCATCTTATCCCAGCCATTGTCGGAAGGTTATTAAAAAGATTCTAAACCTATTATATGGTCATCAATTCAATTAAAAACTTTTCAATTGAGTTGATTTAGTTCTAAATCTTTTAATGATTTTCCAATATAATCATTCCAGCCAATTTTGGCTAAAAATCGCTGACATAGTGTTCTTGTTAGCACTAACTATGGCATCGTGGCCCTTGGTTGTGGTTAGCGACCAATGAAGGGAAATAGAAAAAAATAAAGAAAAAAAGAAAAAGAAAAAAAAGGAGAAAAATAAATTCATAACTTTAAAAAAAAAAAAAAAATTATAATAAGATTTAGGACTATATTGATCAAATTAAAAGTTTATGACTATTTGATGGCTCTACAATATTAGAACTTTCTAGACAATTTTACCGTCATCCTATATGTAATTTACCTATATACATTTTCCATGCTTTCTCAAATTATTTCAAGAAAATTTTGGCAACTTGGTGTGCAAAAGGGCTTGATAGATGAAGAGACCAGAGACGGGTTCAACATCCCGGCGTACATGAGGAGCACGGAGGAAGTGGAGAGAGCCATGGCCAAGTGCGGCGGCTTCGAGATCCAGAGGATGGAGTACCGGCGGATCAGGGAGCACTCCGAGGAGAAGCAGGAGGAGTGGTCCCGCGACCCAGCCTCGTACGGCCTGTCCAAGGCCAACCTGGTCAGGGCCACCCTCGGGCCCATCGTCGAGGCGCACCTCGGCCGGCCCCTCGCCCGCGAGCTCTTCGACCGCTTCCAGCAGCGGGTCTCCACCGATCTCGGCCTCCTGGCGAAGACCTGCTTCTATGGGGTTATAGTGGTCTGCGCCATCCGGAAATGAAGACGGTCGAGCTTGGGTTTATTTGTGTTTGGTCGCGGACCATCTAGTATTTCATTTTTCGAGGGAGACTATAATGTCGGAATTCGAGAAAAGAAATGGCTAATAAATCTTTTTCTCCTTTTTAAAAAAATACATATATTTGGAGGGATGCAAATGTCGTTTGCTCCCTCGTTTTGGCGTGAGTAGTCAAAAGCACAGCATCTTGCGCACGGTCTTGCATGAACTTGTAAGTCTTTGGAGATGGGAACACTTGGGTGGATTTTGGTATATTATCATACGTGGAAATTGAAATAGCTGGGAAAATTATTGGATTTTTTTTTTTTTTTATAAAGGCCTAATTATGAAAAGAAGAAGAAGAAGAATGATGCTCGGCCAAGGGGAGCTCGCCGAGACCGCAACAAGGACAACAATGAAGATAAGAAGAATAGAAGGCATAATGGATGGTGTTACACCTATGGCAAAGTATGTCACTTTGCTAGGGATTGTTGGTTCAAAAGAGTTAAAGGAAATGTCGTGACACCTAAGGAAAATGATAATGAATAAGAGTGGGGTTTCCAAGCATCCTTTAATGATGAAGATTAGATAGTTGATTCAAGGTGCTCAAATCACATGATCGGAGATCAAGGCAAGCTATCAAACATATGTGAGTACAATGGTGGACTAGTAGTTGTCACCGTAGACAACTAAAGATTACCGATTACCCATGTTGGCCAAATGATGAAAATACCCCGATTCAATTCGCATTAGGTTAAATTGGAAAAAGTGTATAATGTGCCAAGAATGAAGAAAAATATATTGTCCATAGCATAACTTACAAACTTAGGCAATTATGCGGTGTTCGGTCCAAGAGACGTTATGGTATACCACACTTTGAAACCTACTGGTACACCAATCATGGAAGGGCGTTGATTAGAGTTTGTCTATGTAATGCAGTAGAGACAACAAACGAAGACAAAACTTGAAAGAGTGAAACACCCGATTTGTGGCACGCATAGCTTGGGCATGTGAGCTAAGGGCGCGTTTGGTAACGATTCTATTCTCGGAAGCTGATTCTGATCAGAACTGATTCTTTTTTATTTTGTTCCCGGAAACTGATTCTAAGCATTTTAAACCGTTTGGTAACTGTCCAAAATTTCTGATTCTAGAATAGAATTGCGTTTGGTACCGTGTTCATTAATTCCGTTCCAAATTAATTTCCTTTAATTTTTAAATAATTTTTTTACTTTTTTTACTTTTTTCCTTTGTTTTCTTTTCATTTTTTTCATATTTTCTTTTCATTTTCCTTTTTTTTAATTTTCTTTTTCTCATCTTCTTCTTCTTTCTTGGCCGGCGACCTCACTAGAGCGTTGCCGGCCTTCGGCGAGGCCGGCCCTCGTCTGCCGAGCCTCGCCGGTAGTCGGGCGAGGCTCGCCTAGCCCCGCCGGTGGCTAGGCCGACCTCGTCGGGGTTGGGCGAGGCCTGCCAGGCCACCAGTGGGGCTGGGCGTCGCGAGGCTCGCCCAGCCCTTGCCTAGTCCCGGCGAGGCTCGCCGGACCTCGCCCTGGTCTAGCGAGCCTCCGGCAAGCTCGCCGGACTGGCGGCCGGCGGTGGCGGACGGCGGCTAGTGGCGGCGGTGGATGGTGGTGGCGGACGGCGGATGGTGGCGGGCGGTGGTGGACGGCGGTCGCAAGATGGCCGAAGGGAAGAAGAAAATTTATTGATTTTGATTCTCAAATTCGTTCCCGGAACAAGAATCAACTTTTTTTTCGTTCTTGATTCTATTCCCAATCTGTTCCCGGGAACAAAATTTTTACCAAACGCGATTCTAGGTCGAAACTGATTCCGGGAACAAAGAATCAGAATTTGGCCCTGTTTGGATGGTTACCAAACAGGGCCTAAAGGGCCTCCCTTGGAAGTTCAAGATGACGTCATCTATGTTGGATGCCAATACGGAAGGCACATTAGCTTCTATATGAAGAGTCCACATTTAGAATAAAGATGCCTCTCAAGCTCGTCCATTTAGATATATTTGGACTAGTGAAGCGATCGTCAGTTAAAGGATCAAAGTACATGATAACATTCATTGACGACATCTCTAGGTACGTTTAGGTCGACTTTATGAAAGAAAAATCTAAGGCAGTAAATCGATTTAAAGAGTTTAAAGCAAAAGTAGAAAATGAAGTAGGCAAGAAAATACTATGCCTTCATACAAAAATGGGGGAGAATGTACATAAGAAGACTTTACAAAGTATCTTAAGAAAATGGAAGATACATTGACAATTTACCTATCCAAATACACCACAACAAAATTGAGTTGCTTAAATAAAAAATTAGCATTTGGTGGAGACATGCGGAGCATGTTGCATGCAAAGAATGTTCCACCCAGGTTTTGGGCCGAATGTATGAAGACATCAATGCACGTGATCAATAGCCACCTTACTAGAAGTTGTGGAATTGTAAGTCCATAGTAAGTCACTTTTGAGTATTTGGATGTATATGTTATGCATTTGTGCTAGACCATCTTCGCAACAAATTCAGTAAAAAGGTAGTTCGTTACATATTTGTGGGCTACGATGATCAAAGAAAAGGATGGAAGTGTTGTGACCCTACACCACTTCTAAAAATGTGGTGTTTGATGAACTATCATCTTGGTAGTCATCACAATCTAATTCAAAACAAGTTGAAGAAGAGGCTCGTGAAGGAATGGAAGAAAATGACAAGCTTGATAAGGGTCAGCCAAGTGAAGAAAAAAATGATTTTGTAATTGGAAGAAAAGAAGTTAGAGCATAGTCGCCAGAGTAATCAAGGAGTCCATGGCAACTGGTGTACATCCAAGAATTATAGAAGAGCTTTGACCAAGTCAAATGGAATAATCTGAAGAGCGCAAACCTCAACTTAGGAGATCACCAAGACAAAGAAGAACAAATCCCAAATATGCAAATGCGGCATTTACTGAAGATGCTGGAGTAGTTGAGCCATCTATATATGAGGAAGCCTCGCAAGACGTGGAATGGAGGAAGGCCATGGAGGAAGAGATACAAGCACTAAGAAAGAATGAGACATGGGACCTAGTGTCGAGATCTAAAGAGGTACGTCTTATACCTTGCAAATGGGTTTTCAAACTTAAAACTCGACCAAATGGATCGATGGAAAGATATAAGGCACAATTAGTTGCTCGAAGATTCTCTCAAAAGTATGGCCTAGATTATGATGAGACTTTTAGCCTAGTAGCAAAGATTACTATAGTTTGAGTTTTACTAGGACTTGCAACAAGCAAGTCATAGAAATTATGGCATATAGATGTGAAGAATGCCTTCTTACATGGAGAACTTGATCAAGATATATACATGGAGCAGCCATACTGTTTTAAGAGTAAGACTCATCCATACTATGTTTGCAAGTTAAAGAAAGCTCTTTAAGGCTTAAAACAAGCCCTGAGAGCATGGTATGGGAAGATTGTTGAATTCTTGGTGCAAAGTGGTTACTCAATAGCCCCCAACAAACTCGAGCTTGTTTGTGTAGGTAGAAGATGGCAAGCTTGCAATAGTATTAATCTATGTGGATGATCTAATCGTCATTGGATATAATGAAGAAGAGATATGTCAAATCATAGCCAATCTCTTAGTGCGGTTTCAGATGAAAGAGCTTTGAGAATTGAAACATTTCTTGGGACTTTGGTTGAGAAGACCAATGAAAGACTATTCCTATATTAGCATAAGTATGCATGAGGCCTCCTAGACAAGTTTGGGATACTTGATTGCAAACACATATCTACTCCAATGGATGTAAATATAAAGCCTTTGTGCAGCTGAAGGATGAGAATTGGAAGACTCGGCTATGTATAGACAATTGGTAGGTAGCCTTATTTACCTAACCAGAACACGGCTTGATATTGCTTTCACAGTGAGAGTAGCAAGTTGATTCATGGAGAAGCCATGAAAGCCTCACTAAGATGCAGTCAAGTGCATACTAAGGTATTTAAATGATGCATTTGATTTTGGGCTCCTATATAAGAAAGAAGTATCATGTGAGGTTGTAGGCCATTGTGGTGTTGACTTTGATGGAGATTATGACACACGACGATCAACTACTGAATACATGTTTAGCCTTGGATCAACAATAGTGTCATGGTGCAGTAAAAGACAAGCAACTGTGTCATTGTCTACAACATAAGCCGAGTATAGAGCAAAAACAATGGCAGCTCAAGAGAGTACATGACTGGAACAATTAATGGAGGATCTTCATCAACCAATAGATACTCGGTAAGATTATATTGTGATAATCTATCAACCATAAGCTTAGCGGAGAATCCAATTTTCCATGCGAGAACCAAGCATGTAGAAATGCACCATCATTTCCAGCAAGAAAAAGTATTACTAGGTGAGATAAAGATGGAGTATACCAAAACGAATGATCAAGTTGTGGACATCTTCACCAAAGGTCTTGGAGTTGCAAAATTCGGAGAGTTTCAAAGGCAACTTGGTATGATCGTAGGGTTCATGCTAAGAGAGAGTAGTTGATGAGGGAGAGTGTTAAAGAAAAACCGCCTCTCTCTCTCTCTCTCTCTCTCTCGTTCTCCAGATTTTTCTTGCCACATCTTGGTTTCTTTAGTCAAAATCCTCGTTGGACAAGTAGCTGAAATTGTTGACAACTTGAAGTCAGCAAGTTGACAAATTGAAGGGCTCCGCTGACTTCCCATGCCCATAAATAGGCAGTCCCTCTTTCCTTTGTGCAGAGTGAAGTGAAGTGTGTGAGCGTATTGTGTAAAGTGTGTGTGAGTGTAGGGGTCGTGTAATAGTGAGTGGTGTAAGAGAGTGTGGTGTTGTGATGTTGTGAGTGACGTGTGGAGAAATGATAGTGTGTAGTGTGTTAAGTGAGTGACGTAAAAGTGGTGTATGTGAGTGTGAGAGTTCTTTGTATGCTTATATGTAATTAAGCGTTATTGTAACATCGAGAGAATGTTTATTATAGTCACTTTTTTCATAAAATCAAAATATAATACGATTGCTGCTGCATTCCATGTTTCGTTTTACTTGATCTAGTTCTACAAGTCATCGTCCCATTGGCTTCTCGTTGGTGGCTTCCTACGCATCGGGAATCGCTATTCAGGTCTTTCACCTGTCAAGAATATAGTGATTTATCACCATCTTATGCTATTAGTAATTAAACTAAATTCATTGGAAGTTGCCAATTAATCGAAGAGATTGTCGATTCACTAAATAAGTTGGTGACTTTAATGGCTGTCGATCCCCACTTGTAGGCGTCTGTAGAAACAAGGATAGAGCTCTCTTTGATGGGTTTGTGAGCCGGATCGTTGCCTCGTCTGCTGTAGTCACCGAAACCCCTACAATAAGGAAGCCTTGCTCTGGTTGAAAAGGAAAAGAAGCAAACGAACTGAACAAGAAAGAGGCGTACTTGTACCTGCTCAGTCTACATTCTTGGCTTCGGATAGCTTGTCTGCAGTAGAGTTTATAATGGGCCGGGCAAGCAAAGCCAACGTGGGCTGTTCAATCTATAGTCAAAGACTGCCAATCTCTGCTGGGCGAGCTGAAGGACGTGGTCCTCTGTTTTCAGCCGAGGATATATAATCAAGCAACTAGGTCGCCAAAGCCCACCGAACCGATTCCCTCCTGAAGAACTGGATTACCAACCCCCTAATTCCCTTTCGTTGATTTGATGTTCAGACATCAAAACCTTATGTTTTTCATCAATGCCGAGTTAGTAATGAAAATATCCTTAATTCTGACCAAAAAAAAAAAAAAAAGAAAAAAAGATCGGGTTTGCCAATTCACAAGATCAATTTTGACGTCAGTTCGGCTCTCAATACCGGTGCACAGATTTAAGAGTCTGTATTGCATTGTTATTTTCAACAATATCTTCTTGGAATGCTACATATATTTAATGAGTCATATATCAAATTTATAAGATGAAATATCAAAAAGTTTATTCGTCTCATTCTCTTCGAGTCTTGTGACTGTTTTCATCTTCAAACATTCTAAATCAACAATTCACCTTAAGATTCATAGCCTATCATATACTCGACATCTTATAGTCATCACATGCATTTTTTTTTTCATCTTTTCTCAAATTGTTTCAGCAAATAGTTTCAGGATGGAGGAGGAAGTGGAGAGAGCGATGGCCAAGTTGGGGTGGGTTTGAGATCCAAAGGGCGGAGGATGGGGAAGGATCGCAGAGCACCTCGAGGAGAAGCAAGAGGAGGAGCGGCCTGAGACCCGCCATCCCGCAGCAGTCCAAGGCCAACCTGGCTGGGGACGCGCTCGGGCGCAACACGGAGGCCAACCTCGGGCTGCCCCTCCTCCCACAGGCTCTCCTACTGTTTCCAGAGACGGGTCTCCTCCGATCCAAGCCTCCTTGCGGAAACTTGCTTCTATTTTTGTATTCATGAAGGAAGAGAATCGATTTTTTTGAATGCTTAATCAATTTGAATTTAATATGAGGAAGCATAGTTTCCAAAAGAACAGTTGAAGAATGGCTTAGGAGTTCGAGACATTCAAACAAATTTTGAGATTCCTAAGTACGTAGGGTCAGGGCCGTTGCTCTATTTTGTAGGCGGGCAAGCCCTTGCTTGCCCCTCCCTGACCCCGTCCTCGGACATACGGTGCCCATATCGCAAATCCTATGATGCCGCACGGAGCAATCGCAGGGATTCATGCCTGAGTTTTCTTGGGATATGTTATATCGATGCGCTGTCAGGTCGTGGATTCTACGTTCAGACATATCATGTCCAATTTTGCGACCGTACATTAAATTCGATTTAGATTAGATTACAGAACGATAGAAGAGAATGAAACCAAGATGAAACAGAGATCAGAAAATTGTATTAGAGTTCACAGATGCTCGAGAAATATCGAAAAGTGGCTCGATACATTCGCTCTCTCTACTGCCACCACTTTTGTTTCTAGGTACGAGATTCTCAGGACAAAGCAAACACTTTTAGATGGTGTAAGGGGCGGGCAGTGGCAAGCCGACGACGGAACCGCAGAGTGGGGCGTTGTCGGGGAGGTTGTACTCGTCCCTGAGGGATCGCTCCGGTGAGAGGATGCTGATATACATCTCCTGGCCCAAGTACCTCCTCTCCAGCATCTCCGACCTCAAGTTCCACATGCCGGCGTTGTCGAACGTCAGCATGATCGCTGCCCACGACTTGGGGAACACCTGGACGGTGTGCCTGCTCACGGCGTCGAGGAGGTTGTAGCTCTTCCTCTTCTCTGGGGTCCACCTACCAGGCTCGACGCTGAAATTACACGAGAATGGAAAACAATGTGAATTGAGTTGTTCAATCAATGTCTGAGTTGTAGTAAACTTGATGCGGTTGTCGTTGCACGACGACGGGCATAAGCGAAAGAGTACTCACGCGACGGCAAAGAAAGAGTAGCCATCGAGGTGCCACGACTGGATGCTCTTCTCGCGGTTCTCAAAGATGATCTCGACGAAGGTCCTGAAGGTGATGTTCCCCACATTTGGCTCCAAGGTCACCAACTTAGGCTCTTGCTCCGGTGGGCTGTCGGGGATCGAGTCGTACTTGAAGACCTTGTCGGCAGTTCCAAAGTACTCGGCGAGCTTGAGCGGGGTGGTGGGATTGACGTGCGAGACTCCATTGATGGCATAGCGGAGCTTGCCGCCAACCCTGGAAGCCGAGTTCACAAGCTTGATGGTGCGGGTTATGTTGATCTGGCCGTAGTGGTAGGATCCTTGAGGGTTAGGCCTTGCGGCGCTGGCAGTCAAGTTCCATCGGAAGGATCGGAACTGATTGAGCGACCACGCCCAGCCCTCGGGAGCCTTAGGGAGGACAGTGGAGGCAGGTCCCTTGCCGTTGGTGTAGCGGAGGATGCGCTTGGCGGTGATCACTTCCTTGGTGAACCGGGTGGAGGCGACCATGTAGTAGTCACGGGGCTCCTGATCGGCGGTCACGAGCACGCTAAAGCACTGCCCGACGTGGACATCGAGGGACTCGTAGTCGTTCTGGACGACGTGTGATCCTTCCATCTCAACCAGCTTCATCGGGTGCCCTTGGATCCGGAAGTTCAGGGAGTTCTTCAAACCGACATTGCAAATCCGGTACTTGTAGGTCTTTCCGGGCTTCATGGTGAAGACGGGCTCATCGCCGCCAGGGCCTTTCCCGGACTTGCCATTGATGATGACGCCGTCAGGCCTGGCGAGGGATCGGCCGCTGTCCAGGAAGGTCTTGAGCTGTTTGTGGGTCTTGGAGTACCAGTCGCCAATGAGAACGGTGTAGTCGTCCTCAGGGTCGGCATAGGGGACAGGGATGAGCAGGCGGCTGTTCACGCGGAGGCCGCCAAAACCGCCGGCCGCCCGGTGGGTAGAGGTGGTGGGGTAGTAGAAGTAGCTCCCGATCTGATCCTTCACCTGGAAGTGATAGGTGTAGTTCTGTCCTGGAAGGATGGGGCAATTGGTCCCCAGCGTTCCATCTTGCCAGGAGTTCTTCCTGTGCTGGACTCCGTTCCTGCATCGACAAAATAACCCGCGTTTAGTCCGGTCGAAAGGTTCAGATTACCTGGTACTATAACGAAAAAGAGAGAGAGAGAGAGAGAGAGAAGGCGGGGAGGCGGGCGGTAACCATGTCAACAGGAATGGCTCGTCGAGGTGGTTGAAGACGTTGACGACAATGTTGTTGTTGGAGGTGGAGTTGATGTTGGGGCCGGGGAACTGGCCATTGATGAGAATGCCCTGCTGGGGGACGCCGAGGGGCGAGATGGTGCCGTACGTGATGTTCCACGTGAAGAAGAAGTAGGGATCCTCGGCCCTCGCCACGGTGGCGGCTCCGGCCAGGAGGCACAGTAGCGACGCTAGCGTCACCGTGTTCATCCTCTCACCACCGCCCTCCTTATAAATCCTTACACCTCGTTACACGAAGGTCGGTCTGTGTTTTTTTTTTTCCTATCTCTTCTTTCGGAAGAAGAATTATTTCCTTCTTCTTCTTGCCTCCTCCGTGGTGCTGAGCCATCCCTATTTATAACGCCCTTCGCCAAATCGCGTCTTGCCTTCTTTACCTCTCGTCCATCGAGAATCTCTCCGCGCCTCCCGTTTTTCCTCTCTCTCTCTCTCTCTCTCTCTGTCCTCTTGAATTGCGCTTGGCCGGTTTCGTTGTTCCGCTCTCTAAAATTAGAAAACATTTAGGCCATTGCAGGTCTCGGGAGGAGACAACCATGATGAGGTCAACGAGTTTCGCGACTGGCGATTAGGACTTGATCGACGCCGTGCGCCCCTCCTCCCTCCTTGATCGTGTCGGGCGGCGGAACTGACCAGGGATTTTTGTGGGTTCGAATTTGATGAGACGCGAACGAAGATGGAAATGTAATAAATTTTGATTTCACATGATGAGAGAAGATCGTGTAGAATTTAATGTGGATGGAATGAAATGATGGAATGAATGAATTTTCGTTGAGAGTACATTTGATGAGCTATCTGAATTATATTGAGCTGGCTCTTGTCAATTAATTCGCTGTCATTTCCTCTACCAAAGTAGATTCAATTTGTTGCTAGTGTAGGATACATTTATCATCTCTCTTGTTATTATTTCCTAACAAAAATAGAATATACACACCCACTTTTCATATTTCATGAGATTGGATCAAAAGATATATCGAGGAAATTAAAATAAATAAATGCCAAGCTTTGATCTGATATGCAATGTCATTTTTTCACTTTAAATTGGTGCAACGTGATTTCTGAATTTTGTCATAATGTGTAATATTATCCTTAAACTTTTAACTTGTTTAATATGGTCCTTGAACTATAGGTAAATGTTTAGTGTAATCCCTAAATTATATAAAAAAAATTGAAAGTTTAGGGAGAATATCGATTGAACCAAAATTTAGGGATCACATTGAATAAAATAAAAGTTCAGGAATAACATTGCATGTTAGACCAAAGTTTAGAAATCATATTGATTAAATTAAAAGTTTAAGGATAATATTGTAAATTCAATTAATGTTCATTTACCATTTATGTCATTTTCTCATCGCAAAATGATGACCCCATTCTAGTATGTTTAGTCTAACTTATCATGAAGGAGTATCATTAATTTGCTGTCATTTCCTCTACCAAAATAGATTCAATTTGTTGCTAGTGTAGGATACATTTATCATCTCTCTTGTTATTATTTCCTAACAAAAATAGAATACAACGCTATACATGCCCACTTTTCATTTTTCATGTGATTGGATCAAAAGATATATCAAGGAAATTAAAATAAATAGATGCCAAGCTTTGATCTGATATGCAATGTCATTTTTTCACTTTAAATTGGTGCAACGTGATTTCTGAATTTTGGCATAATGTGTAATATTATTCTTAAACTTTTAACTTGTTTAATATGGTCTTTGAACTATAGGTAAATGTGTACTGTAATCCCTAAATTATATAAAAAATTTTGAAAGTTTAGGGAGAATATTGAATATTGAACCAAAATTCAGGGATCGCGTTGAATAAAGTAAAAGTTTAGGAACAACATTACACGTTAGACCAAAGTTTAGGAATTATATTGATTAAATTAAAAGTTAAAGGATAACATTGTAAATTCAATTAATGTTCATTTATCATTTATGTAATTTTCTCATTGCAAAATGATGACCCCATTCTAGTATATTTAGTCTAACTTATGATGAAGGAGTATCCTTAATAATGATGACCCCATTCTAGTATAAGGATTCCTTATACTAGGACTGAATTCTTCCAAGGTAAGCGGCCATTTTCATTAATCGACTTTCTATTTTATCTTGGAGAAAATAGATGATCAATAACTAGAAATTCAAATACCTTTTTCTTTCCTTTTATACTTTAGGCACCATGAACCTCATGGGGGAAGAGAGAGAGAGAGAGAGAGAGAGAGAGAGAGAGAGGTGTCCTAGGTCCTAGGAAATCACGACGAAAACAGATGGTGGAAATGAGAACACAAGACAGGAGGAAAGGCTAGAGAATTTGGCGGGACTTCAACGGTTGACATTGTCAACGCGTCGGCATTAGTCTCATATATATATATAAGAGAGAGGCATGAACTTGGAGGGTAAAAACCAGAGCGAGTCGTCTTCTTCCTGATACACCCAGATAGAACCAAAGATCAGATAGACAGACAGATCCATGGAAACCCGGAGACCGGAAGAGAAAACCAAGTTCCCGACAAGGAAGCCGAGAGACAATCAAGACATGGGCCTACGGATCCCAATCCTGTTCCTGTGCCTCTCGGCCTGGGCCGCGGTGGCTCGAGGCGAGGATCCTTACCTGTTCTTCACGTGGAACATCACCTACGGCACGGTCTCGCCCCTGGGGGTGCCCCAGCAGGCCATACTCATCAACGGCCAGTTCCCAGGGCCAAACATCAACTCCACCTCCAACAATAACATCGTCGTCAACGTCTTCAACCACCTCGACGAGCCGTTCCTGATCACATGGTAAAATGAACTGACTCCTGTCAAGCACCTAACACGTGCTTGTTAGCGCGAATTCTTTTCATTCAATGCATTTCTTCCTAGTTTTTTTATGTGTAGCATCCTATCCCGTTAAGATTTTCTTTATGACGTCATTTATAAATAAGATTGTTTTACAATGAAAACATAAATTCGAATTTAATTGGTATGAGATGATAATAAAAATTTAATGCTTATTATCACCCTTTTCTTGGCCCTAGGAACGGAGTGCAACAAAGAAAGAACTCTTGGCAAGATGGCGTGCTTGGGACCAACTGTCCAATCCCTCCAGGAAAGAACTACACCTACCATTTCCAAGTGAAGGATCAAATTGGAAGCTACTTCTACTACCCGAGCACTGCCATGCACCGCGCTGCCGGCGGCTTTGGTGGCCTTCGCATCAACAGCCGGTTGCTCATCCCTGTCCCGTACGCCGACCCTGAGGACGATTATACGGTCATGATCGGTGACTGGTACACCAAGTCGCACAAACAACTCAAGAGCTTCTTGGACAGTGGCCGAGCACTCGGCCGACCTGATGGGGTCCTCATCAACGGGAAATCAAACAAGAGCCGAGGAAAAGACGAGCCCCTCTTCACGATGAAACCCGGCAAGACCTACAAGTATCGGATATGCAACATCGGCCTCAAGAACTCGCTCAACTTCAGGATTCAAGACCACCCGATGAAGCTCGTCGAGATGGAAGGATCTCACACGGTCCAGAACAACTACGAGTCGCTCGACGTCCATGTCGGGCAGTGCTTCGGCGTCTTGGTTACAGCCGACAAAAAGCCTAAGGACTACTTGATGGTGGCTTCGACCCGCTTCACCAAGACCGTGCTCACCACCACCGCCGTCGTCAGCTATACGAATGGCAAGGGACAGGCTTCACCTGAGATCCCCAAAGCACCAGTCGGATGGGCATGGTCGCTCAACCAGTTCAGATCCTTCCGATGGAACCTGACTGCCAGCGCCGCCAGGCCCAACCCTCAGGGATCCTACCACTACGGCCGCATCAACATCACTCGCACCATCAAGCTCGTCAACTCGGCCTCTAAGGTCAACGACAAGCTCCGCTACGCCATCAACGGCGTCTCCCACGAGGAGCCCAAGACCCCGTTCAAGCTCGCGGAGTACTACAATGTGGTCGACAAGGTCTTCAAGTACAATGCGATCCAGGATGACCCACCCGCCGCCGTCGGCGACAAGGTCACAGTGGAGCCTAACGTGGCCAACATCACGTTCCGCACATTTGTTGAGATCATCCTGGAGAATCACGAGAACTCCATCCAGTCGTGGCACCTCGATGGCTACTCCTTCTTCGCGGTCGCGTAAGTTGACCACAGATCTTCCTATTTTTCCTAACATGTCTCGATTGAACGTTGTTTTCCCGCTGACATCTAACCGTGCGAAATCCAATGTGTTCTCGTCAGGATCGAGCCCGGGAGGTGGACGCCGGACAAGAGGAAGAACTACAACCTCCTTGACGCGGTGAGCAGGCACACGGTCCCGGTGTTCCCCAAGTCGTGGGCGGCGATCATGCTGACGTTCGACAATGCCGGGATCTGGAACCTGAGGTCGGAGCTGCTCGAACGACGGTACTTGGGACAGCAAATGTACCTCAGCGTCCTGTCGCCGGAGCGTTCCCTGAGGGACGAGTACAACATTCCCGACAACGCATTGCTCTGCGGGATCGTCAAGGACATGCCCAAGCCTCCACCTTACTCCATATAGAGAGAGCTCTGTGATTTTTTGTTTTGCTTTTTGGTTTTTTCTTTTCTAATTATAATGGCGATGGGAAAGAGACGAGGAGTGACTAGGAGGATTGAGAGAAGGGAGGGAATTCTTTATTGGGAAAGAGATGGTGGGAGAAATCAATTTTGTTCTAATACAATTATCTAAACAAAAAAGATCATAAGTTCGGTGCAAGAGGTTTTTCAGATGCGTACGTTCGATCTTTCTGGTAATCTCATTCCGGAAATCGTTTGGTTATTCTTGCCATCGACTTCATAATAAATTATTGCCACTCTATTAGTGTTTTTTTTCCACCCCTGATGTTTCGCGAATTATGTTCAAAAGATGGGCATGATTTCGCGTTACTGAACTTTAGCGTTCAATGATGTTCCTCTGCTTTTAATATAGGGAAAACTATTTCCGGCCAAAAAAGAATATAGGAAAAAATATAAAAAAAATCATCCTCGATTTTTAATGCAAAATCACTTTGCATCATCTGCTTGCAAAAATACATATTGTATCCAGTAATTGAGTTTTATTCTTAATTCGTGTTAATAGCGAGAGGTCACAAAAAGTATTGTACTTATCTTCTGTAATTATGAAACAAAATAATCATAGTTTAGGTATATGAGTGATTCTTGACATGTTACATTGTTAATTACCTATAAAAAAAGATGTAAATTAGTTCAAAATTGAAGTACTTTTACCTAAGTATAACACAAAAGGGCCTTATATGTGTATACTCTGGCTCCTTCTAGAAGAACGAGTATTTTTTTTGTAAGTTCATTGTGTGCGAATGATGGAATTTTTATTGAAGTCACATGCATACGTGTATTCTCATATAAAAGTACGAGTATTTTACTAATAGAGTTTTTTTTTTTATTTTTGATCCATTACTAACAGAGTCATATACAATGATTTAGTTCACTATTATCTTATTCTACAATGATTAAATAATTTGATGAATAGACCTTTGCCTAGAATGATATCAATTTGTATACATTTTTTTTTTCCTAATGAAACATAGGCTTGAATCAAGCTAGACAAATCAAATGTTAAGACATCCATCATGTTTGATCGATTCTGATTTTTAACTATTGAATTCGAGCATGCATATCGCAAGCGAAAAGTCACGACCCTATTGAGATGAATGACGTGATCGCTAAGCCGCAAGTGAGGCGACCTTGTTTCCATTGCCTCTCCCGGGACGAATGCGAGCTTGTAGCGAGGTTGTGTCCTCACCCCTCTGACGCAATAACTTCTCTCCATATTTTTCTAACTTTATACTAATGTGTTGTCGCATCATTGCCATGCATCAACTTTTGGCGCATGGCAATGTAACTTGGATTCCATCTGATTCATAAAAGTGAATCATTTAAAAAAGCATTCTCAAAAAGTGACCCATTGTATTGCTTTAAAAAATTACTGAATGAAAAATATTTTAACTATTGATGATAATTTATATCTAAATATCTTTGTGCATAATGAAATTATTTTTCGTTCCATTCATGTTTTCAAACGATCATTTTTCAAAAAATGTTATTCAAATCTTAATTTTTTCCGAAAATATATTGATTCCACGTATTAAATAAATGAAGATTTAATTGCAAAAAGAAAATAAAGGACCGCATAAGCAGCGGGGAGCAAAAGCACACTTAAACCGGTCGATTAAATCCTCTACAGAAACAGAGAGACAGGACGTCGCCGTTTCGATGTTCTGGGCCTCCGAGAACTTATTTCCATCCGATTCGCTCAAGGATATCCCACTTTTCTTGATCTCTGTTGAAACCATTTGCTTGCCCTCGCTCTCCCAAAGTTTCCAGCGTCGGAAAGGCGGAAAGCTTGCGAAGGAATCGGGCACAAACCACTCGTTCCCAGGTTCTTAACTGTGATTCCGCCTACGTCGGTTCATGGGTCGATCGAATTACGCATGAGCGATGGATGTGGAATGGACTGCGGACGTGTTGTATGAAGCTCCGAGCGGAGCTGCTGTATTATATGAACGCCGTGGCTAGTGCTCGAGTGCCCTGTGTGATGTTGTTCAAGTGGGTTTTAGTTCTCTGCACTGCTCGATTGCGAAACGCGGCAGCTCGTGGAGCTTCTGAATTTTGCCGAGCAATGTCGGAGAAATTAGGAGCATGATCGCTTTTAGTGGATGTCGGACTGATTTTATTTGAATATGGGCGGTACTAGTCTGGATTGACAATCTGGAGAAGCTACAGTTCTAAGTAGAGTTTAGTGCCATTGTCATTTTGTGCATTGGATGTCGGGTTGTCTCGGTTTGTTTCTTGCTTTTCAGTTCGCAAGTAGTTATTTTTTATGCTAAACTTCTAGTTCTGATTGCTTTTTAAGTGAGAAGTCATCCTACCCTTTTCACGATGCTTTTTTTTTTTTTTTAAACCTCATAGATGGCCATATTTGTCCAAATTCATCACTTTGGCACTCGGATCATGCTTTTCATAGCTAACAAATGTCTTGTGGTGCAAGTTCTTAGATATTAGACCAAAATGCCTCCCTGGCTTAGCCTCATTCTCAAAGTTGTTCCTCTTGAAGTTGCAGAAGTCTGCCCTATACCTCACCCTCACCCTGTTTCACTCTCCTGCAGCTGCAGATAAAAGAATTGCACAATAAGCATGCCCTTAAAGCCAAAATGGTGGACTTTTGCGAACGTGTGTGTGAGACTGAAATTGAGTCACATGAGGAGGGCTCCATTGGCTAAAAAGCAACTAAAGTCTTGGAATGTTTAATCATCAAACCAATAAGGTTTAATTTTCAAGGGCAGAAATGAAACTTAAGAGGGCAATGGGTATTCACATTTTTCTGGAAATTGTTTTGGGCTTATTTTTAGAGTGGGTGTTATGTTTCACAATTATCATCAAGGGCAGGGTTTCCTCCTTGGAAGTCGAAACAAGTTGTCCATCCTCATGAAGATACACATTTTGGCCATGTCAGAAACTTTCTTATCTTCTATGTGTTGATTTTATCTTTGAAGCCTAAACCGTGTGAGAAGTTGGCACTTTTGATCATTTCAAGTAATTTCTAAGGGCAAAATTTTTTAAAGATTATCATCCTCAGGTAGAAGTCATTTTTTCAAACTTTATTTGCTTTCCACTGACGTTTCCCCTATCAATTCCTTTGAAAGGTGAGCAGAATGAAATCAAAGAGGAATCTTGATAATTTTGTAGTTGGAACTGTGCCAACTGTCCTTTATGTTCCAGACTTTGTCACTGATAGTGAAGAAACGCAGCTGCTAGATAAAGTATGATTCAATACATGGTTGTTCTATCCTGCCGTTCTCATGTCTAATTGTGATCTCATCTGTAATGCTGAGTATCGAGTACCTGTGCAGGTATACAACTCTCCAGTATCAAAGTGGAAATCTTTGAAGAACAGGAGGCTACAGAATTGGGGTTTGTATATCTACCATATCTGAGCGTGTGCATATCTGTGCATGCGGTTTTTTCATACAAATAAAGATGTTCAATGAATCCTTATGGTGATTGTAACATCATTTATGATGGTTCCTGACAGGTGGCATCGTCCATGAAAAAGGTCTTCTTCCTCAAGAATGTAAGTTGAGATCAATTGAATGATGTCTTTGATACCCAGCCCATTCAGAATTCAACTATTGTAATGCATGGTTTTGAATTTCTTTTTTTTTGGGTGACAAGCATATATCTTGGGTTTGTTTGCTCATAGCTCACCTTAAAAACTGCCACCATTTTCATTAGAACAAGAATATTCTGACACTTATTTTTAAGGCCATATCATGCTTTCTCCTCATAAGTGTTCTAATGATGGAATTTTTGTTCTTGCTGCATTTGAGTATGTTTTGAGCTTCAGAGAGTAGATCCATACTTGCTAAAACTGTTTACAAATGTCTGCATGTATGGATTTAAATGTTGTTAGGAAATTACATTGGTCCTTCTCATAGTTGGCATAAAAAAAGAAAAACAAGTGGCAAATATTACTAGAGGTAAATTAAATAGATATAGTTGATTTTGAAATTTCTAAAGTGTTTTGGTGAGAGCAGCAGCTTCAGCATTGTGGTTGGTGGACTGGTGGTCATCATACAATTATTTTGGGACATCAATAGGAAAAGAGAAAAAAAACTGAATAGTTGAAAATCTCAAATCAAATGCAGGGAAACTGCTGGTAAAGGAGGGTTGTTGCTTTGCTCGGCCCTAGTTGGTTGTTAGTTGCTTCTCTACACAGGCTGTATCATTGCTTTGTTCACCATTGTGACTAAGCAGTTTCCCTCTCCCTGCCTCCCTGCCTCCCTCCCTCCCTTCCTTCTCTCTCTCTCTGTCTCTCTCTCGCAGTGCCTCCGTGGTTGAAGAAGGTTACTGAAAAAGTATCTGAAGAATCAGGGTTGTTTCCTTCAACAATAAATCATGTCCTCATTAATGAATACCTTCCCGACCAAGGCATAATGGTTTGTACTGAATTTTATGTTTTTTTCTTTCAATGATTTAGAATCAACGTGTCGCTTAGAAGATACTGAAATGTTCTATTGAAAGAGCTTCGATACTTTCTACTTTCTGTACTGGGATCCATGACACTGCATAATGTTAGAATGGGCTATTTGTCTGTTTTATGTGTTAGTGACTTTCAGCTGCAAATTGCATTTTACTTATTATCACCATTTGTTTGTATTACACAGCCACACCAGGATGGGCCTGCTTATTATCCAGTTGTAGCAATCTTGTCTCTTGGATCAGCTGCGGTAATGGACTTTGTTCCTCATCCCAGTTTGAGGACGTCCCCTGATACATCTGATGGTAGTTGTGAGGATAACGAGCTTAATGGGGCTTCTGACTTGGGGACTGACAAATGGTTGAATAACCATCGTCCCTTTTCTGTTGTGTTGATGCCTCGCAGTTTGTTGATATTTAAAGATGATGCATACTCCAGTGAGTGCCTGATTGATACAATTCTTATTGTGTGTTTAATTTTCTCATCTTGCTTCCTTGCTGAAAAATCTGACAATGTATACCCGCACTGCAGGTTATCTACACGGCATAAGAGATAGTTCGATACATCAGTATGACGGGGTAAGATTATTAGCTAGGGTGTGTCACTTGACCACAGATATGGGATTTAGTAGTGGATATTACTTTCTATCTGTTAAGAAAATGTCCAAAGTACCATCTTACAGCTGTCCTGATTCGGCAGTAAAAGGTATATGCCAGTTTAGTCTTATGATTTCCTTTTTCCTTGTCCAGGCTGTGAATGAATGTGAAGCTGTCGGGCCTCAGCCGCCATCAGTTTCGGAAGAAGGAGATGAAGCTGTGAGCAGTGGCAATGGCAATGGCAAATGTATTCATAGGACCGGCACTAGAATATCATTGACATGTCGACTAGTGTTGAAAGTTCACCATAAACTGTTCAAGTTTTAGATATCCTCGCTCCACATGAACTCTCTCTCTCCCTCTCTCCAAACTTAAAAGTACGTTTTTTCATAGCTCAGAAGCCTCTGTTTAAATGAAAAATTTTGACATTGTAGCGACGGTCATTGACAAACAGAGAGAAAAAATTCTTGAATCACGGATGTGTTTCCGGTGCGGTGGCCTTCTGGTCGGATGAGCTTCTGCATCTATGGAAGAAATTCTAACTATGCATAGATTGGGCCTTTCAAAGTCAAACTACTGGTGACTTTCAACAGAAGTAAAACCTCAGTTATGTTTTTTTTTTTTTTTTTCCTGGTTTTCTAGTTCATCTTCCTTAAACTGCCCAAGAGTCATTACTGTGAAACGGCTTCCACCTCGTCCCTGATTGAGATGCTTAAAATTAGTAAATTTCTCACACAAAATCCTACACATTTTTCTCGACGGACATTAATACCTAATTGTTTGTTGTCTCATCAATAATCTTAAGCTTGTACCATTTACCCAATAAAACCTTTCGTTAGACTTTATGGTAACATGATAATATTTCTAGATAAGATCAAACTAACGGATTTGAGAACACACATATAGTCACGTCGGATTTTTAATGGTCATGCGAGCTGCCACGCCGGATTTCAAACGGCCAGATGGATAGAAGAAAGCATTTTTCGATCATCGATGCAAATTCGGAATATCCATGAGTCGAAAAAAAAAAAAGTTTAGAATAATGGTGTTCATGAAAAAAGGTTTTGAGATTTTTTGTGGGATTTTTTTGGGGAAAGGATGGAGCTAAAAATTGCAGACTTCCTTCGGGATCTGGAGGTCCCTGTCATCAAGGTTGGAACTTTACAAATTGCGAAGAAGAACCTGCGCCGCGCATCCCAACTTATCCGAAGCATTCAGTGGTTGAGCGAGCCGGCCCGCGACGCCTATCCTAGAGCGCGCACAATGCGAGGCCTGTGGGCGGCGAGCTCGCGGTCGCTGGGAAGGAAGACCCTCCACTCGTCGACGTCTTCATCATCGCCTTCTTCGTCTTCGCTGTCTCCGCATTTGAAGCTGCTCGGCCCGAACCTCCCCGACGTTTGGATGGTGCCCGGCCCCAGCTCCAGCGCCTTCCGTTCCCAGTCTTCAGGTATCGTCCTTTCCGCGACCGGCCCGCCACCCTTTTTGCCACCTGTGGCGATGAGCCTGGACTTGCTCTCGGGCGTGTGAAACGCGTGTTACTCGAGTCTGTTGGGGTCGCTTCGAGGGTTGACGTGAGTGTCCTCTGCACGTTGCCTCTGCTTTTCCGTTGTCGGTGACTTGTTCTCCATGTTTCGTTCGGCAGCATGCTGATTGCCTTGAAGCGGTTTTTGGGTTCGGGTGTTTTGGCTTTCGACGTCGTAGTTTTGATCGTGAGGTGTAGCTGTCGTCGTCGTCGTCGTCGTCGTGGTGTTTCGGATTCATTAGCGATCCTATGAAGTAGAATGGTGAATCCAGTGTCGACTGTAAGTTGTTGAATCCTCCGAAAAAAATGACGGGTTTTTCTTTTTGGTACTAGAAAAAGGTTGGGTTCTTCTTGAGTGAAGCTGAGACACAACTTTCCTCGGTAACTTTTGTGACTTCTGCATATAAAACTTGTTGGGGATAAAATTAATCTGTGCATATGTAGGAAAAGCAGAAGCGAAAGCAGGCGTAGGACTACTTTCGAAAATCATCTTTTTACTTTGCTTTCGTGTGCATCAGACATACGAAGGACCACAAAAATGCTTCCTTGGATCTGATGGACTTTTTCGTAACTGGAGTCACTCTCCAAAAGCACTAAAGATTTCAGTGAGATGGTTGGGGATGGTTTCTATAGAACTCTTTTGAGAATTAGGAATTCCATGCAATCCAAGTTGTAAGGTTGATTATTCTACCTGTGGACTTTTGGTAGCTTGTTTTCTTGTAGCTCTATATACGGTGTTTGAGCAGGACTACTTGCTTCTTTGCTTGCTTCATTTACCTTGTGCATAGCACACTAACCTGTTTTGTGATTTTTACTTGAAGCAGCCAATGGGCAAACTGCTAATGTAATAAACGGGAAGTCTATTGCAAGAGCTATTAGAGCAGGAATAGCCAATGAAATTTGCAGAATGAAGGAAACCATTGTAAAATCCCCAGGATTGGCTATTGTGTTGGTTGGCGGAAGAAGGGATTCACGAACTTTTATTCGTGTCAAGTTAAAAGCTTGTGAAGAAGTTGGGATAACGACCTATGTAGAGGAGTTACCTGAAGAATGTACAGAAGAAGAAGTTCTGCGTGTTGTTTCCAGATTAAATAATAACCCATCAGTTAATGGTATTATTGTGCAACTCCCTTTGCCACAAGTAATTTCTACAGCTAGACTTATGCTTCATTCCCATTTCTCTTTTGAATCTCTTGGGTAATCTGTATCAAACAAGTCTGCTTAATTCATTGTTGCCAATGGAACATTCGCTATGTTCCGACACATTCCATAGAGTAATTCAATAGTGTAACCTGTACATAATTTGTTTCCAATACTATACTTATTAATTTTCTGGTGCGGACAATGATGCAATTACTAGAGCTCCTCATCTACTAGAAAAATTTCAATGAGATATTACCATTCTTTTAACAAATCTTGTGAGGAAATATTTACAATTATGCCACCTAATGTGATGTTTGCCCAGCATGTGGATGAGGAGAGAATCATCACTTTTGTGAGCCCAGAGAAAGACGTGGATGGCTTCCATCCCCTCAATATGGGAAACCTTGCCATGAAAGGAAGGGAGCCACTTTTTATTCCTTGTGCTCCTAAGAGTTGTATTGAGTTGTTGTTGAGATCTGGTGTGGAGATCATGGGAAAGAGAGCTGTGGTAGTCGGGAGAAGCAAGATCGTCGGGTTACCCACTTCTTTGCTATTGCAGGTAAGCATGCCTTTTTCTGCATTTCTCTGGTTGTTTGAGGTGCTCTCCATATCGTGCTCTTCTAATATATTCCTCTGGTAGAGGCACCATGCGACAGTCAGCACAGTACATTCTTTCACCAAAAATCCAGAACAGATTACAAGAGAAGCCGACATTGTGATTGCTGATGTGGGGATACCCAATTTAATCCGTGGCAGTTGGCTAAAACCGGGAGCTGTTGTAGTGGATATGGGGACCAATCAAGTTCAGGTAGGAATACTGAAAGTTCAGCACCAACGGCATTCTCAAACTGTGTGGCCTCACTTGAATGCAAATTTGGATTGTAATGTGCGCTGACCTTTATAAGTAAGATATAGGTTATAGGATGCTGTGGCTTCTATCTTTCATGTTGAAAAGATTGGAAAAGCAGTGCAGGACTCTTTTTATTAGGGAAAATTAAAAAAATTACACTAAGCTTTCTCTTGGTTGGCACTTACAACCTCTACACTACACTTTGTGTCATAAGGTGTCATCAGCCAGCTTAGACTTTTTACCTTGAAGTTTAACACCATTCCAGAAAGTATGGTAACTGGAGGGTGCAAAGATTAGCTCTTTTGAAACCTTAAGATATGTCGTGTGAGGTCTTGAAATTAGAGGGTGCAAGGTGTAGGATTTGAAGTTAGAGGCTGCCAAGGTATAACTATGGAAAATTTGAGGGTGGTTTTTGTCTTTTTGCCTTTTTATTGTTTCAGGGGTCTTGTACCTGTGATCTACTCAATGCATGTATGCAGATATGCTGCACTACGCTCAGGGAAGAGGTGTTTGAGGGGGAAGGCTTAAAAGTAAAGTGGGTCTTTCAGAAAAGAAATGATGAGTGAACAGTCAAGGATTGACAAAGGGCAAAGCCTTAGAAGATGTAAAGTCTGCTTGCTGGATTTCCATATGAAAGCTTTGATTCAAGGTCACTAAAATTAGCAAATAGATTTAGAACTGTAAGGTCCTCACTCTGACGGAGGGGAGCTTTAAATCACAGTTAGGGTTGATGTATAAATGCTCATTAATGTCGATAATCTTGTGTAAGTAGCTGCTGTGGTATAAGTGGTCACTTAGCAGGTAGTTTCCTGAGAACTAATGATTGTTCCTCAGTCCCACTCGAAAGAACTAGCTTGCTCTGCTCTGTTTCCATTTTGAGCAATTTACTGTCGTAGAATTAAGAGTTTGTAATGTCCAGGATCCTGGCATTGATCAAGGTTTCCACATCACGGGAGACGTTTGCTATGAAGAAGCAATCAAAGTTGTGTCAGCCATTACTCCTGTGCCAGGAGGCGTGGGACCAGTGACAATTGCTATGCTTCTGTCTAATACTCTCGACTCTGCTAAGCGTGCATTCGGATTCATATGAAAGCTGAGGTTGGTCCCCCAGTATAGCTTTTGTAAAGGCAAAGGTGTTTCATTTTTCCTTGCCAATCTCTATTTGTCAATGACAATCTTTGCAAAATCTCTCCTGTAGATCAGAGTCTGGTTTTTCGAATCACTTAATCCCACACTTTCTTATAATGGTAATATAAAGGAAAGAGATGAGTACGCCATATCTTAATCCCACACTTTCTTACAATGGTTAATATAAAGGAAAGAGATGAGTATGCCATATGTAAAATGAGTTTGCTTCATCCGTAAGTTGACTCTTTGAACTGCTTAAAGTGAATAATGCTACTTATACTGATAATGGTTCACAAATTGGTGTACCGAGTGATGTAGCATACTTCTAGCAGATCTTGAAGGTGACGTGCACATGTTTAGAGGCCCATCTGTCATGTTGCTCTCTTTAGGCTGGAATTCGTAATTTGTTATATTGATCAGTATGACAATTTTGGTAAGCTATGCTTAGTATACTTTGCAATATCAGTTTTTTTCTTTTTGACTTTTCTTTACTTTCTAAGAACTTCCTTTCCATGGGGGAAAATGAACCTGCAATGAAAGTAGCATTATATAATTATTTCCGTTGGTGTGGGAAGTTTGGGGACTTTGATTGGTAAGAAAAAGGTACACTGAGAGACTTTGTAGATGACTATACCAAACACGGTCTCCAGATTTCATGCTCTTTGCTATTGAATGCGTCCTCTCGATTTCTCTTGTGGGGATAAGTATGGCTGCACATGATAAAATTTATGTTTTTTGATTTCTCTATTTCTCTGTTTCTCGGAACAGGTTTGGAACATAAATTTGTTTGGTAACGTAATTTGATTTTTCTATTTCTGAAACATATTTCTATTCCAGAAATTGATTTGGAGGAGAAATCAAAAGCTAAAAATTGTAACTTCTCAGTTTTTAAAATAAAAATAGAAATTATTTCATTTTCTCCATCCTTCTTCGTTCACAGATGTCGACTCCTTCTCCTCACTTCTTACCCTTGCTTTTCTTCCTTCTCCTCACTTCAATAAAAAACCCTAGCGTTGTCAACTCCAAAGTTGTCCATCCTCGCCGTCAACTCCGAATCCATCCTTCTTGCCACTTTGGACTCCAATGCCATTGCTGTCCTCTTGCCGGTTAGATCGTCGCTCATCTCACCGTCGCCATCCTCAGACCGTCCAATTTGCTCCGATCGTCCCGTCAAACCCGTCTCCTCCATCCGTATCCCCTTTCCGCTCTCGATTCCAAAACTCCAGTCGCCGTCGCCCATCTCCGTCGTTATTCAGTTCTCTCGCATCCATGTTCGTTTGCATTCTTCTCTGGAACTTCCCACCGTGATTCCTCACGAGGTTCGATCGATCCTTCCCTTCTTGTCTCTCTTATCATGTTTAGACTTTCGTTTTGCAGATTTGATTTCGATTTCCCTATTGCTTGTTGAACAGGGATGGGGGATTTTATGTTCTCGGTGTTTTGTCTTTCATTTGTCCCTCTTCCGGAATAGTTGCTGGTGGATTTCGCCTCTTTCTTGGTTGTTCTGCGCTTGTGCTCTGCAAACAAATAGTTGATGTTTGTGCAGCGAGTTTGTACATGGATTTCGTCTGGGTTGCTTTGTTTCTCGGTGGGGTGGGGTGGTTTTGGATGTGAATCCAAGGCTCGTGTTAGGGTTGATCGAGATTTTCAGCGATGGAAAATGGGTACGTGAATGTGAGAGCGAATGTGAACGGTTGGTGTTTGTGCGGCGAGTTCTTATGTAGATTTCTTCGGGCTGCTCTGTTTCTCAGTGGGGGTGGGGAATAGAGAGAATTTTTACAACAGGAAAAGAGAAAGGAACGATGGGGGTGGGGTAGGTTGGTTTGGATGTGAATCTAAGGCTCGTGTTGGGGTTGATTGAGATTTCCGGCGATGGATAACGGGTACGCAAATGGTTGTTTGTGCAGCGAGTTCGTACATGGATTTCGACTGTGCTCGTTTGTTTATGAGATTGCCATATGCTGGTATTCTCTTTATAATGTTGATACAAACCTTCTAGCTTATTATGCATGTGAGAGTAGTGGTGAATGTGAAATCAAGATATGGAGCGATTTTTGCAATGATGATTGTCATTCAAGCAGGTTCTAATTGCAGGAGAGACTTTATCTTCATCTAGACCTAATTTTTGCATCTATGTTGAAAATAATAAATGAAGGAATCACTAAGGTTTTCTCCACTCAAGCTCATTCCTCATGTTCCTTAAGTCCTTTTATATCTCTTGACTTTCCTTTCCCATCGTATAGTTGCATTTTGGAGTAAGTTTTTGAGATATCCAAAACACTAAGAAATGTTTCTCATCTCATCCTTAATGCTACCGGACCAAGGCTACTGGAATGCAGTTATTGTAATCCTCTTTATATTTGAGTGCGAATTGATTTGCTAAAGCAGTCTCATCATGCAACACTCATTTTTTCAACATATTGGTACTTGCTACCATGCATTTTGTGCAATAAAGCATTCACTGTTGTATCATAAATTTCACCCTTTAGCTTTATAAGAGAACATAACTCATTTTGGCTTCTAAGAATCTTATGATGCTTTTTTATGAAGATAACTTGTTTTTGCTTTAGTAATACACACAAAATAATGGATTGCTGATTTTATATGCCTCTTGAAGATACGATTTCCACATATGTAACTGTTTTTCTTGTTATTTGTTGTTCTTTAACTTCTAATTTCAGCTTACCCTTCATGTCTTCGAAAACAGATTTTACATCTGAACCACAAGCACCAAGAAGAGCGAAGTAAAAGGATGGGGACAACATGATTCCTAGAAATAGAAATTTTATTATGTTATTAAACGGATTTTTGTTTCAGAAATAGAAATTTTGAATTGTTATCAAACGGGTTTCTTTGCTCAGAAACTTGTCCGGGAAATAGAAATTGAGAAATTAATTTCTGGCTAGAAATCAATTTCAGTTTCATAAATTTTGTCATGCCCACCCTATATATCCACTTCTCAACATCACAACAATGGTAAATATCCTACAGATGGAGCTCAAACTGAGGCTGCATTTGGTTGGGCTTTGATATGGGCTTTAAAGCTCTAAATATCTTTAGGCAAATGCTGAAGGGCTAAGTGACTATTTGTAATAAATTTATCCTCCATTAATTATTCATTAAATTGTATTAATAACATAAAAAAAAACCACAAATTAGTAAGTGACAAATGAAAGGTTCACCTATCAACTGCATGTGTCATGCAATTTAGCAATGCAAGTCTCTTGATATGAGCCACAATTATTCTTATTGAGAATGCTAAGAGAGAGGAAGGAGAGCTTCAGAACTTACAATGCTCTTGAGAGTGTGTTATGCATTTGGTCTTGGTTACAACCAGGAAGTATTCGTAAGTGCGATTGTGATGGACCAATTTTCTCTCCCTTGAGCGTTGATATGTTCCTCTCTGTATAAACAATGAATCCTCGCCATATTTCCTAGAGATTGACGATCAAAAATTGCCTAAAGATGCACTATATATATATTTTATTTCTTTCTTTCTCCCATCTATTCAAATCTCTAGCAAATTCTTGAGTAAATTTCAAATGTGCGCCTGAAAGTTGGAAAGCAAAATTTATTTCCTTTTCCTTTTTAAGTGCTAATAGAATGTGTTCCTACCTTTTTGCCAATTTCCTTCCTAACGACATCACTTCCTTTTTGAGTGCTGATAGAATATGTTCCTACGTTTTTGCCAATTTCCTTCCTAATGACATCACTTCCTTTTTGAGTGCTGATAGAATATGTTCCTACCTTTTTGCCAATTTCATTCCTAACGACATCACTTTCTTTTTGAGTGCTGATAGAATATGTTCCTACCTTTTTGCCAATTTCCTTCCTAATGACCTCACTTCCCAAAAGTTACAGAAAAAGTGTCAAAAAAGTTTTAAATCTTTTGTATTTGTGCCAATTTAATCATATTTCCCTGAGATTGACGAACGAAAATTGCCTAAAGATGCGCTATTCCACACACACTTTCTTCCATCTATTCAAATCTCCAGCAAATTCTTGAGCAAATTTCGATTGTGCGTTTGCAAGTTGGAAAGCAAAATTTATTTCCTTTTCCTTTTTGGGTGTTGATAGAATATGTTCCTACCTTTTTGCCAATTTCCTTCCTAACAACCTCACTTCCCAAAAGCTACCGAAAAAGTGTTGAAACAGTTCTAAATCTTTTGC
Organism: Eucalyptus victrix; assembly: GCA_016097545.1. Taxonomy (NCBI): domain Eukaryota; kingdom Viridiplantae; phylum Streptophyta; class Magnoliopsida; order Myrtales; family Myrtaceae; genus Eucalyptus; species Eucalyptus victrix. The sequence goes on from CM027844.1 coordinate 16,597,116, forward strand.
ATTTGTGCCAATTTAGTCATATTTCCTCGAGATTGACGACTGAAAATTGCCTAAAGATGCGCTATTTCACACACACTTTCCATCTTTATATATATATATATATATATATATATATATATATATATATATTTATTTATTTATTTATTTCCTTCTTTCTCCCATCTATTCAAATCTCTAGCAAATTCTTGAGTGAATTTTGATTGTGCGTCTACAAGTTGAAATGCAAAATTTATTTCCTGTTCCTTTTTGGGTGCTGATAGAATATGTTGCTACCTTTTTGCCAATTTCCTTCCTAATGACCCCACTTCCCAAAAGTTACAGAAAAAGTGTCAAAAAAGTTCTAAATTTTTTGCATTTATGCCAATTTAGTCATAAATCTCTTCATAGTACTAATTTAGTTTTGAACCTTTTCACTAGTACCAATTCAATCATTTCCAACTAATTTTAGTTGGATTTTGTTGACGAGGCGTTGGTGGGCTGATGTGGCACGATCGGCGATGACATGAATAGTTTAATAATATTTTAATATCTTTTAGATTTATATTTTATTTTTTCTTCTCCTCCTCCTTCTTCAAGTCGGTTGTCGAACCTTGACGACCGGCCAAAGACAGCACTTGGTGAGGCTCGAGCACTTGCTAGAGGTCGTGAGGGTTGCTTGCGCTGGGCGGTGAGGCTAGCTCAAGGCCGCCTAGGTTGCGAGGGTGGCCTCGCGCTGGGTTGGTGAGGCCCGACCTCATTAGATCCAGCGAGGTTAAGCCTTGCCCGGCCACTAGCGAGGGCTCGAGCCTTGCCAGTGGCCGGTAAGGCTTGCCAAAGGCCATTGAGGTCGATCTCAACCTTGTTGGTTGTCAACATTGGCCAGTCGCCAAGGTCTGGCAATCGGTTGGAAGAAGGAGAATGAGAAGGAAAAAAGAAAAAAGAAAAAGAAAAGGAAAAGGAAAAAGAAGAAGAAGATAAAATAAAAAACAAAAAGCAAAAAAAAAAACAAAAAAATTGAAAAAAATATTAAAATTATATTAAATAGTTGTCCACGTTAGTACCGATTGTGCTACGTTAGTCGACAATGCCTAGTTAGCAAAATCAGGCCGAAATTAGCTAGAAAGACTGAATTGACACCAAATTAAAAGGTTTATGACTATATTTATACTAGTGAAAGGTTTAGAACTAAATTGATACTAATATAAAAAGTTTAGGACTTTTTTGATACTTTTCCTCAAAAATGGCCGGTCATTTCTTCATGACATGTAATCTTCAGCTTGTCAAGCAAGGTGAGGCCGAGTCCACTAAAAGGATCAGGCTTGTGAGGTCCTAATGAGTTTTGAGGTCTCAGCTCAAGTTCATTTATCATGTCGGACCAACATGAATCTATTTTACAACTAGATCAATTCAAAATAAATTTATCCACGGATGTGTTTTTGTAATGCCTGAATGCAATGTAGAATCCAAATACATTATGCATATTAATATGTTTATTTAAGGATTGAGTTTGATATCTAATTTTCTTATTCGATAAATAATTAAATGGGATCGTTTGTATTTAGATGTTGATAAAAGCAAATAGCAAGTATTATTTGCATTTTATCAAAACTATTTTAAGTGCTTTGTTTTTGTGTAAAGCCCGAACCAAACGCAATCCTAATGAGGGAAGAGAAAGACGAGAATGTTGAAGAGGAATGCTACGCTAGAAATATCAAAGGAGGATGGCCCAAAATATGTTCTCATTTTCCCGCTTTATTTTTCATTTTTTTTATTTCTTTTGAAGCAAATACCACTTCAAACTATGCTTATTGTGATACAAAATATCCTAAAGTTATTTTTGTATCACCGTAAATCCTAAACTTGCCCACTACCACATAATATTCCAATTTTTTTTTTTTTTTTGGTCATGAAAAAACTTACACATCATTTATTTCAATTTCATTTAGGGTTAATAAATAAAAGAGTAAATTTAGAATTTTTAGAGTGTGCATGACAAAATTTGTGTCTCCGGATGAGTTTTTGAGCAAATAAATGAATTTGATAACAACTCAAAATTTTTATTTCTAGAATAGAAAATCATTTAATAACAAAATAAAATTTCTATTTCTAGGGGGTGATAGGTGGCGGGCATTTGGCGTTCAACGGCCGATGGTTGGCGCTTGGTGTTGGTGATTGGCAGCGGGCATTCGGTGGTTTACGACGGATGTCCGACGACACACAGGCGGTGAGTGAGCGGTGGGCGGTAATGGGAGTAAACGATAAGAAGAGTTTTCATTTTTTTCATTTTTGTTCCAAAATAAAAAAAATAAAAAATTTTAGCTTATGATTTCTTTTTCAAATTTATTTTTGGAATAGAAATATGTTTCAGAATTAAAAAAATGAAATTGTATTATCAAATGGATTTACGATTTGAGACATTTTTCGAGGAACAAAATAGAGAAACAGAAATTTTGTTATACTCGCCTTTAATCATACTGGCACAAGTCACAAAGCCTTTGGTGCCAACCGTAACAATAGTAAAGTCACATCATCAATAATGCTCACGTGGGCCCTACAAAAAGGTCAATCAACTCTTGATAAGTTTAGAATCCATATTCATTATTCAATTATACTCTACAACTCAATTTCATAAAAAAAAAAAACTATTAAAATTTAATCAACACATATATGATCCAACTCATTTTATATGAGCTACAGAATTGGTGAAAACGCATTTCCACACCACTATGTATGCACAAGTGACCAGCGTTGGGCTTGGTCGACCCCGAACCGCACGCACACTCTTCCCATTCTCTCTCTCACTCTCTCTCTCTCCCCCAGAACAGAAACTTGTGGAACCTCTGAAACCCCCGAAACATGTTACCTTCGCCGCCCCAACTGGACCCGAACGAGACCAACTGGATCGTTCATGTCAACGAGAACCTCAACTGCATGCCCAAAGACGAGCAACAGTGCTGGAAGTCTCCGTCTATCTACAAGGTTCCCCCCTCCATCACTCGCCTCAACTGGGAGGCCTACCAGCCGCAGGTTGTCTCTTTCGGCCCCTATCACTATTACGAGGACCACCTCCGTCCAATGGAGGAGCACAAGCACCGCGCGCTCCTCCACTTCCTGAAGCGGTCCGGGAAGTCCCTCGAGTGCGTCTTCGAGTCTCTGAGGAAGGTGGCACATGAGCTCGAGGACAGCTACGACAATCTGGACCAGAAGTGGAAGGAGGGAACGGGGGGGCAAGTTCCTGGAGCTGATGATGAGGGACGGCTGCTTCATGCTCGAGATCATGGGGGCCACCACGACAGAGAAGGGAAAGAATGACTACGCGCCCAATGACCCAATCTTCAGCACCCACAGGCTGGCATACATAACGCCGTATATAAGACGGGACATGCTGCTGCTGGAGAATCAGCTGCCGATGCTAGTGCTGTATCAGCTGTTTGCCATCGCGAACGATGGCAAGGAGGTTAGTTTCTGATTTCCCTCTGTCATTAGAGAGATTATTACACTGATTATCTTAGATAGACCTCACACGAAATCCATTAAATTTAATGTTTAAAATGTTTAGCATGCACAGGTCGAGATCAATTAACAATTTAATTATTAAATCTATCACCTCAATAAGAGACTCCTTTTTTTTTTTCCTTTTATGTGGGTGGTGTCGACAGAACAACACTCTCGTATTCAATGCACTGACTTTACTCCAACAACGCAGGATAACGTCAACGAGCTCATCGGACAATTCTACTTCCTCCCTGAAAATAAAAAGTTCACGGGGTTGGGCAGACGCCTCCATGTCATGGACGTCTTCAGGGAAGGCCTGTTGATGGAACACAAGAAGGCCCAGCACGAAGGGAAAAATGTGGAGACCGAGACGATAATCCGGTCAGCCACTGAGCTCATCGAGGCCGGGATCAAGTTCAAGAAAAGCAAGACCAAAAGCCTCAAGGACATCTCCTTTGCTGAAGGGGTCCTGAAGCTCCCAGTCATCAACGTGGATGACACCACCGAGTCCATTTTCCTCAACATCATGACGTTCGAGCGCTTGCACATCGGAGCTGGGAACGAGGTCACATCCTACGTCACCTTCATGGACAAAATCATCAACGATAGGCAGGATGTCGCCCTGCTTCACACAGAAGGCATCATCCAGAATGATTTCGGAAGTGACAAGGCAGTCGCCACACTATTCAACTCTCTCTGCACGGAAGTGACGCTCCCATCCAACGGAAACCTCGACGACGTGCAACAGAACATCAGCGAGCACTGCAAGAAGCGCCGTAACAAGTGGAGGGCTAATCTCAAGCGCACCTACTTCAGGAGTCCTTGGACTATATTGTCTCTCACCGCCGCCATCTTCATCTTCGCTCTCACTATATTGCAGGCCGTGTATGCCGTGCTCAGATACTATGCATAATGATGTTTTTTTTTTTTTTTTTTTTTTCCTTTTTTCGTTGTTTCTTCTAATGCCTCATGCTCGATAATTATCTGTTGATTGGCTGTTGATTGTTGTCATCAATGATTTTCCTCCTGTTTTCAGTCGTGCTTATTCCCCTCTCTAAATGTTATGAACAATGGAAATTTGGCTGTTTATATATCATTACCAGATGATGATTCTCTTGTTTCAGTCTATTTCATTTTTGTCCAATTTGGATAGGTATTCAGAAGGACGATCACATTCTAGGCAAATGAAATCTTCCATTCCAACATTTTCTTTTTGATTAAATTTTGTTGAAGTTGTGGTCAATTTATCCAGAAACAAGTTTGCAGAACTATAGTACGTAGTTAAAGTCTGGTGTTTTCTGGCTTAGATGGTGGTAATTAGAAGTGATGGCAAAAAACCTGTCCAACATGTAAAACGAAGCAAATTTCTTTGTTTGTGACAGAGATTCTTAGCAGAAGAGTCGATTAGGAAGAACTATAAAAAGGCTTCATGCTCGTTCATTCATGTTCAGCCCAACTACAGCTCCATATATCCCTTGCACAAAACATTTTGATAATAAAACAAGCTTCAAAAGCTCCTTCCTTTTTCCTTTGCTGAGTAAATCCCCACAAACATACACACTTCCACATTAACCCTAAAAGCCAACAGTGGTGTCAGGGCCTCATTCGGTTGGCATTGAGCGTGAGTCCTATCCACCCCCAACTAAAATCCCCACCATATATCCAACACCAAAAGGATGGCCAACTCTATCACACTATTGTTCCTACTTTCGATGAAAATAACTATATTTATTTATTAAAGCATTAAAATGATTGCTTTCTTGATGGCACAAGATTTAAGTGACATTGTGGAGAAAGGATATAAGGCTCCGTAGGAAGGTACAAGCTTCTGGCAGAGCAACCACAAAAAGTTGCAAGGGCTTTGTATGTCATCCAACAAGCACTCTTGGAAACAATATTTCCGCAAACCATTGGAGCAAAAACCGCAAAGACGTGTTCTAAGATAATGTGGAAGCCAAAGAATGTATGTAATTAAATTACGTGAGAGAACAAAATTACTAGAGAAACAAGACAATCAACAATAAGGAAAAATTTGCACTATTCAGACCGACCACCAACAACCACTCCATAGGAAGGGTCAGCTGCAAATAATCAGGTAATTATCAATTGGAGAATTATAGAGCTACAATCGCTCATAATGCTTAAGTGTTTCCCTGTTTAAGATTATATCCAAACCCATAGTATTTCACCTCACGCAATTGCTCGATAAACAAATCATTGAAAACTCGAAACACTCGTGTCTTCACGAAGAAAATGCCTCAATTGGATGAAGGATTCTCTTCACAAGCTTCACCCGATGCTCACATCTCCTTTGTTCCCCCAACGAAAAGAGAACTCCACTTGAAGGCTTGAAGAAGTCAACGGCCCACACGGCCCACACAAACCCATGTTTCTCTCTTCTTCTGACGAGCACCAACATACGAGCCCCTTTTTATTATTATTAATATTTTTTTTGGCTGTAAGGAGTTCCAGTTAATGGACGGCTTGGATAAGATTACAACAACCAACTCTCCGTGTTCCAATCCAAATATGATATGTTTGCTGGGTTTTAATCCAACAAGCATCTTTCAATCAAATCGGATTTCGTATACGGCTCAAACTCAAAATATAATTTAAGAACATATTAAAAGAAAATTTTCAAGATGCGACAAAGACACAAACAATTAGATTTCAGTCTCTTCAAAATATTAAAATAAACAATTATGACACCCTCAAACAATAATATGGAAGATTAGAATGACGAGTAGATCAAATGGGGGCTTATGGAGATGATATCAGGGGAGTAGAAATTTTAGATGTGATGTTTATCAAGGAACACAATCCTATTATCAGCCCTCTAGAAGAATTTAAGGATTTAAAAATCATGTTAGTGAGTGAATTAATTAGCTCAGGCGTATGAGAAAAGACTAAAAGCAGATTCCGTTGGGAGTGACTTTCAGTCTAAATAAATGTGGGGTCTCATAAATCTCAAAAGGGTTCAAGGAGCTTGTGGAAAAATAAAAGAGGAGAAGAAACCTCTTAAAAGAAAATAAAAATCTAACCTGCAGTATTTGCAATAAAATAAATCAGTTAAAAAAAGATTGTTGGTTTCCTAAATAAATCTCAATATGCCTCGTGTAAAAGATAAGCCACATAGAAAAAAATTTGTTGATTGAAAACAGATTATCGAGATAATTATGTTGAAGAAAAAGAAAATACAGACAATATGTTCACTGGAAGCCAAGTGGCAAATGTCGAAAAAAATTATACATGTTATATTGATAGTGGTGTAGTAATCATAGATATGCGATAAACTACGTCCTACAATCTTGATCTACCATTTCCGGTGGGGGCAACAATGGTGCCTGGTGGAAAATCCCGACGAATCTCAACTTTCAGTTAGTGAAAGTACTCAAGTTTCCCAAAGGGTATATTTTGTATCATTAGGTCTTAATGCAACAATGTTGGGCGCATAAACACTAGAGGGTAAATGATATTTTAGAGTTTGTAGCCATGACAGCAACTTGAAAGGGAGAGAACTGTAATGCCCTGGCGAGCTCAATTGCCCTTGAGGGACGATTTTCTTTACTGAGCAGAAATTAAGTAGATGAAGAATCCATAGCTATATAAAAATATTATAAGAGAATTTATTTAATACGCCTATTAAGATCCTATATTGCTAGGATAGCCTTCTCCTCATTATATATATGTGGGTATAAACTGATGGTGCTTTCTCCATAATAGTGGTCGTCACTTAAGTAAAAATTAATTTTTTACAAGTTAACTAAGTTGAATATCGACTTTAATTTACTTTCCCCTAATAAATTTGTAATTTGAGTTCTTAGTTGAGATATTTAAGAGCAACTTTAGACAAACTTGTCGAGTGCTTTCAAAATGACATGAATCCTTTATCTAGTACAAGAAAATATTAGATGGTGTTGAATCCTCATGTGAATCATGCTCTACCCTGCTTATTGATTGACATGTGCCTAGATGGTGGCTCACTTTTAGTCTCTTGTCTCTCTCTTATGTGCGGTGCATTTCTCCTCTTCTTCTTCCTTTCTTCCTTTTAGCGTCAATAGCGATGCCCATGGAGCCTCCACCACCAACCACTGCAGCCTCATGTTGGCTTTGCGTGATTGTGAATTGGATTTGTTTTCTATTTTCCCTTGTGGAGTTGGGGGAGGGGGGTCATATAGAGTTTCTTCCTATTGAAGTTTGCTTGCTGTGATTCTGAATTGATGAGAAAAATTTGACTTTCTTAAGCATTTTAAATGGTTGTGGAATTAAAAAGGGAGGTTTTAATGCGCATTTTGATTTCTTCATTGGATAGCGATTCCCTTCGTAGTAGCACCAATATTTAGTTTGACTTATAAAATTGACTTTGCCATACTAGTTTGACTTTGATTTAAGTTTTAATTTATCTTTTTGCTAGAATCATTTTTTTCTCCATATGAAACCAATAAAAGTTCTTGAATTTGACATAAGATGATTATAATTTTGTCTTGTTCATCATCTAAAATTGATTTATGAGAAATTATATGATTGCCATATCTTATTGGAAAATCACTCTTTGTGAAATATATATATATATATAATATATATATATATTCGTTACATCACATGTATTTTTGAAAGAAGGGCATTTAGTACTAAAAAGGAGACCTCGAGTAAGAAATTTAGATTATTTAAAAGGTAAAAGCTACATATCTAATGTCATGTCAAATATGGGAAGTCCTTGCCAAAACACATTACATGTACTCAAATATGTGGATGACAAGCAATGCAATTCGATTCCCACGTTATTCATGGGACATTTTCTAAACACTTTTTATCTTCACTGGGGCATAAGGAAGTGACACATCCTCACTTGGGCACCACCACACACTCTTCCCATCTCTCTCTCTCTCTCTCTCTCTCTCTCTCTCTCTAAATTCACCACTTGTCACATCTTTTAGCTTGATTGGTTTATGGAAAATTGATTCGGAAAATAATATATTAATTCAATTGTTCATGGAATTAGCCATTTTCGGGTTAAATCAACATCTTTTATAAGATTTTTGTGTTTACTATTTATTAATTATAGCAATCATCATCATCATCATCATTATTATTATAGCAATCAGTTTTCAACAAAAAAAAAACATTATAGCAATCACAACAAATTCAAGAATTCTTCGATTTGAGCTTCTTATAAAATAAATGTAGAAACTCACCATATCTTTCAATTAAATCAACACGAAATCGTAAGAGAATTATACAAGGAGAGATAGAGAATATGAAATATTTATGTGGTTCGATCTAAGTATCGAAACCTACACCACATGAAAAGCCAGCTAGAGAAAATTCCACCAACCAATCCAAGAATTACAAAGTGACAATCTTACAAGTTTGAACGTTTTCGATACTTAAAAGGAAGACTTTTATTGTTTTCGTCCTTTTATATTTTATTTTTTTGTGGCATAAAATCAATAAAAACTTAAACCCTTCTCTTTATATGATCAACAGTAGCATCGCTTGTACGGCCTTAGTGACAGCCTTTAGAGGAGTCAATCTCTCGATTGATCAATCTTGGATCTTTACATAAGTGCCACCGCCCCAAAGAAATTAGATAAAGTAATGTAACAACCTTTCTCTCGGCTGAACTCCTGCAGCATGACTCCTGTAGGTATTCAGTCAAGAATTCCAGTCCGCCTCATCCAATTTGGGTCGGATCTCGTGCATGGGCTGAAACTCGAGATATATTTCAAGAGAACTCTTGATTGGAGCTCATAAATGTGCGCAATCAATTATGTTTAAATGGTCTGAAGCTAAAAAAAAATGAAAAATAAAACCCACATTAATATTTAGTTTAACTCAAAAACTTGACTCTACCTCTATGATTTGACTTTAATTTGAATTCAAATATATCTTTTGCTTAAACTAGTTTTTCTCCATTTGAAATCTGTGGACATTTTTGAATTTCACACAACATGGTTACAACTCCTCTTGTGTGCCATCTAAATTTAATTTATGAAAAGTTATATGATTGTCATGAGCTAACCATGCATAAATATTACTAGAACGTAACTCATTATGAAGTTTTTTTCCCTACAAGTAATGTATATACGGGAGAAGGGCGTTGAGTACCTAAAACAAGACATCAAACAAGAAATTTGGCATATCCCAAACATACGAGGTAAAAATTATTACCAAATAAACCAAAAAGTACTATTATAAATTTAATGTCACGTCAAATATCAACTATACCAAGTTCATACCTCAATTAGCATTATATGTACTCTCAAACGATCCTTCTAATTTAGGCAGACACTTGTGAAATTCATCAAATTCAAAGGCTTATCACGAGATGTCATGCTTTGTGTGCATACAATTCATTTCCTATGGCTTCCATGGGACATGCTTAAACACGTTTCTCTTTACCTTGTGCAAAAAAAGTGATTTATACAGGGGACCGTCAAGTGGGTAAATCCGGTTGAAATTTATTTGACCCAAATTGATCAATTTAATATGTTTTGACCCATTTCTTTGCAATACTAATAGAACGACTCACATGAGACCCACACCTGACTTGAGCCGAGATCTATTTTAGCAACTCCTTTTCGCCTTAAATTGTCGTTTGTGTGTATTTTGTGAGCTCAAACTTTTGTACGGATTATTCAGGAAATCCAACCTATATTGAGGTTGTTCCTAATAAGAAATAAGAATAAACAACAATTTTTGTCCCCGAGATTCAAAAAATTTTGTCCCGGAGATTCGAAGATTTTTTGCACTGGACCCGAACGAGACCAACTGGATCGCTCATGTCAACGAGAACCTCAAGTGCAGGCAGAACCCGTCTATCTACAGGGTCCCCGCCTCCATCACAAACCTCAACCCCAAGGCCCACCAGCCGCAGGTCGTCTCTTTCGGTCCCTATCACCACGACGGCCCCCGCCTCCACCGAATGGAGAAACATAAGCAGCGCTAATGGTAGGTTTGCAGCCATAATGCAGATACCCCAACCCTGCACCACCAACAGAGAAAACTTAATGGAATGTGTTGTGTAAGCTCAACTCGTGGAATTGTGAACAAAGGTTTTTGTCATTCTACTTTATGTACCTTGAGCTGCATCATTTGCGATTTGTAGCCTTTGGCTCCAGCTCAGAACATTAGGGTTGTGTGCTGCTGGAGAGTAGAAAAATAAGGAGCTTCAAAAACATGAAAGATGTAAAATCCTGCTCACTAGTGTCCTCGTCCGCTGAGAAAGTTAATTTTATCTCCACGGTGCTATTAATGAATATGAAACTTGACCAATTAATGCAAAAGCCTAAACTATCAAAGAACGTTAAGAAAAAAATATATTTGGACGCATGTTGTACTGTCACATATTGAGAGTCTAAGAGATACTTGACCTGGCAAGAATATGCAAAAAGGAACATCAAACTGGACTAATGTGGGTGAACATTTTAATTGGGCATGAATTCATGAATCAACGCCATGTTTTCAAGTTCTTTGCAATGTCCAATAAGTGAAGCTAGATTTCTACGATGAACGGCAATAAGGAGTTGCGCTTAAGCATCAAGGTATCAGAGCAGATATTGCCCTATATTTCTCTTTCATTCAATATTGAAACAAGATCAATGCAGATTCTTACGAATTCATTAAGTGGCTTGATTTAATACTTAAAGTGTTCTTTTTTTTTTTTTGGGAACACGCAAGAGCACACATTTACTAGCTCACATGACGTGGTAAAAGATTTGTTAGATTACTCGGCCGATAGATATAAAGTAATTTTTGTCCTTTCATTGCAAAGCAGCAGTTTCTTTCTTCAATACTGTCTCTCACTGAGTTCATAGGCAGATATGGCACATGCAAAACCTTGAAGTGCTATCATATAATCAAAGAAAATCACATCGTCCACAATTACAAAACCCAAAGGAAGGTTTTGGAGCACATCGAGCACTGTCTCGTGGGACCTTTTCACAGGCATATATCCAAATCATAAGCAGCGATCGTGAAGGGTGAAGCAGAACATAATCCCTTGATCCATCAGGTACCTTGCCTAAAAAGAGTCGAGCATTCCTTCAGCTCCAACAGCAAGTGGGTTCATGTTCAGCCTCTCCTTCGCAGTCATGGCCAAGCACGGCATTGCTGCCTTGACTAGTTTCCAAGCGGATGCGGCGCTGAACCGCCCTTGTAGCCTCTGATCCATGATGCTCTCTATATACTCCTGTTCGATGAGAGGCGACACTGATTGGATGAGGTGAGTGCTGCTCTTCGGGCTTCTCATTACGGCCAGGTGGCTACTAGTTAGGTGGTTCTGGTTGGCAAAGATTGTCAAAAGATGACTGGGTTTATAAAACAGATAGTATCACAATGAAAGAAATTCATTTTTCCTCTGCTTCATTATACAAGGGTTCACATGGATAACTGACCAAGGCTAGCTATCAACGTCTTGATGGCTGTACAGTTTGGAGCCTTGTAAAGAGGGGCCAAAGTGTCAATTGAACTCACCATTCACTCATTTATTCACAAAGCTATAAAAGCAACAAGCCCAATACACAACACTCTCAATTTAAAGTCACAACGGCAGACTTTGTTCGTAAGTTTTCAAATCTGTTCGATCCGATAATCAACTTTACAAGGAAGGTGGACATGATAACCTTTATAGACAAAGTATGGTTAACGAGCACTAGGAACGCTATCAACGTCAATTAAGGTCATCTCAAAACACTCACTTCATCTCTTACTATTTCCCATTCCTTCTCTTCTTCCTGAACTGATCTCTGCCGTCAAGCATTCTTTTAGTTCCAACAGAACACGGTCTGTCTGGCCATTGGACTGCTATCATCGGCACGCACATCATGGCTAATTCCACCGCTTTCCATGCAGAATTGATGCTGAATTGTCCATTTAACCTTGGATCGACAATGCTCTGGATTTTCCCTCTTTCTATGAGTGGAGTCTCCCAGTGAAGTATGTGCATGCTGCTGGCCTCTGGACTTCTTCTAATGGCTGGGTGGCCTGTGATTAACTCGAATAAAACTACACCAAAGCTGTACACATCGCTCTTCTTGCCCAAGTTTCCAGATGAATGAAACTTCAGATTCAAAAGGAATCATTGCTTTGATCAGTAAAATGATAGCTGGAATTGCCTTTCAAAAACCCACCTACATACATGCATCCAACATAAACATGTACGAATAAAATGTATAGGCCTCTCGCGATGGTCTACATTAGTACAGTTATTCTGCTTCCTAAGTGGAATAGTATATGTATTCAGAGTTGTTGGTTCAAGTTGCTTACTCCGGATCAAGATAACTAGGCGTTCCTGCTGGGCAAGTCGAAATATGAGACTGAAGCTCTGTTACAAATGCCTTCGATAATCCAAAATCAGCAATCTTCGCTTGCATGTTTTTGTTTAGTAAAATATTGGGCGTCTTTAAATCTCTATGGACAATGGGGGGTTTGCAACCATTGTGCAGGTACTCCAACCCCGCACCACCAGCAAAAAAGGAAACTTCATGAAATGTATTGTGTTGCTCAACTCGTGGAAATGTGAACAAAGATTTCATCAATCTACTTTATGTACCTTGAGCTGCATGGATTGCGACTTGTAGTCTCTGGCTCCAACTCAAAACATTCGGGTTTTGTGCTGCTTGAAAGTAGAGGATTAAGGAAGTATTTCAATCATGAAAGATATAAAATCTTGTTCACCATCTTATTCATTCATTGAGAAAGTTTAATTTTTATTTCCAGTGTGCTCTTAATGACTACATAACTTGACCGATTAATCCAAAGGCCTGAACTGTCAAAGAACAGAGTTGAGATAAAATATAACTCAACACACGTCGTTCTGTCATATAACGAGAGTCTAAGCAATGCTTTATCTGGTTAGAATTTGGAGAAGGAAATATCAGGCAAACCTGACAAATGTTGCTGAACATTTCCATTGAACATAAATTCATAAATCAGTGCCATGTTTTCATATTCTTCGCAATATCTGATAAGTGAAACCAGAATTCTATGGTGAATGACCATCAGGAGCTGCACCTGCACCTGCACGTGCACAATGCGAGGCCTGTGGGCGGCGAGCTGGCAGTCGCTGGGAAGGAAGACCCTCCACTAGTTGACGTCTCCATCATCGCCTTCTTCGTCTTCGCTGTCTTCGAATTTGAAGCTGCTCGGCCCGAACCTCCCCGACGTTTGGATGGTGCCCGGTCCCAGCTCCAGCGTCTTCCGTTCCCAGTCTTCAGGTATCGTCCTTCCCGCGACCGGCCCGCCACCCTTTTTGCCACCTGTGGCGATGAGCCTGGACTTGCTCTCGGGCGTGTGAAACGCGTGTTACTCGAGTCTGTTGGGGTCGCTTCGAGGGTTGACGTGAGTGTCCTCTGCACGTTGCCTCTGCTTTTCCGTTGTCGGAGACTTGTTCTCCATGTTTCGTTCGGCAGCATGCTGATTGCCTAGAAGCGGTTTTTGGGTTCGGGTGTTTTGGCTTTCGATGTCGTAGTTTTGATCGTGAGGTGCAGCTGTCATCGTCGTTGTTGTGTTTCGGATTCATTAGCAATTCTATGAAGTATAATGGTGAATCCAGTGCCGACTGTAAGTTGTTGAATCCTGCAAAAAATAAAAATAAAAAATGATGGGTTTATCTTCTTTGTATTAGGAAAAGGTTGGGTTCTTCTTGAGTGAAGTTGAGACACAACTTTCCTCGGTAACTTTTGTGACTTCTGCATATAAAACTTGTTGGGGATAAAATTAATCTGTGCATATATAGGAAAAGCAGAAGCGAAAGCAGGCGTAGGACTACTTTCGAAAATCATCTTTTTACTATGCTTTCGTGTGCATCGACATATGAAGGACCACAAAATGCTTCCTTGGATCTGATGGACTTTTTCGTAACAGGAGTCACTCTCCAAAAGCACTAAAGATTTCAGTGAGATAGTTGGGGATGGTTTCTATAGAACCCTTTTGAGAATTAGGAATTCCATGATATCCAAGTTGTAAGGTTGATTATTCTACCTGTGGACTTTTGGTAGCTTGTTGTCTTGTAGCTCTATATACGGTGTTTGAGCAGGACTACTTGCTTCTTTGCCTGCTTCATTTACCTTATGCATAGCACACTAACCTGTCCTATGATTTTTACTTGAAGCAGCCAATGGCAAACTGTTAATGTGATAAACGGGAAGTCTATTGCAAGAGCTATTAGAGCAGGAATAGCCAATGAAATTTGCAGAATGAAGGAAACCATTGTAAAATCCGGGATTGGCTATTGTGTTGGTTGGCGGAAGAAGGGATTCACGAACTTCTATTCGTGTCAAGTTAAAAGCTTGTGAAGAAGTTGGGATAATGACCTATGTAGAGGAGTTACCTGAAGAATGTACAGAAGATGAATTTCTGCGCGTTGTTTCCAGATTAAATAATAACCCATCAGTTAATGGTATTATTGTGCAACTCCCTTTGTCACAAGTAATTTCTACAGCGAGACTTATGCTTCATTCCCATTCTCTTTTGAATCTCTTGGGTAATCTGTATCAAACAAGTCTGCTTAATTCATTGTTGCCAATGGAACATTCGCTATGTTCTGACACATTCCATAGAGTAATTCAATAGTGTAACCTGTACATAATTTGTTTCCAATACTGTACTTATTAATTTTCTGATGTGGACGATGATGCAATGACTAGAGCTCCTCATCTACTAGAAAAATTTCAATGAGATATTACCATTCTTTTAACACATCTTGTAAGGAAATATTTACAATTATGCCACCTAATGTGATGTTTGCCCAGCACATGGATGAGGAGAGAATCATCAATTTTGTGAGCCCAGAGAAAGACGCGGATGGCTTTCATCCCCTCAATATGGGAAACCTTGCCATAAAAGGAAGGGAGCCGCTTTTTATTCCTTGTGCTCCTAAGAGTTGGCTTGAGTTGCTGTTGAGGTCTGGTGTGGAAATCATGGGAAAGAGAGCTGTGGTAGGCGGGAGAAGCAAGATTGTTGGGTTGCCCACTTCTTTGTTATTGCAGGTAAGCATGCCTTTTTTGGCGCTTTTGGTTGTTTAAGGTGCTCTCATATCATCCTCTTCTAATATATTCCTCTGGTAAAGGCACCATGTGACAGTCAGCACAGTTCATTCTTTCACCAAAAATCCAGAACAGATTACAAGAGAAGCTGACATTGTGATTGCTGATGTGGGGATACCCAATTTAATCCGTGGCAGTTGGCTAAAACCGGGAGCTGTTGTAGTGAATATGGGGACCAATCAAATTCAGGTAGAAATACTGAAATTTCAGTACCAATGGCGTTCTCAAACTATGTGGCCTCACTTGAATGCAAATTTGGAGTGTAATGTGCTTTGACCTTTATAAGTAAGATATAGGATGCTGTTGTTTCTATCTTTCATGTTGAAAAAATTGGAAAAGCAGGTTGGCACTTACAACCTCTACCCCACAATTTGTGTCATGAGGTGTCATCAGCTTAGACTTTTTACCATTCCAAAAAGTACGGAAACTGGAGGGTGCAAAGATCTTGAAACCTCAAGATATGTTGTGTGAGGTGTTGAAATTAGAGGGTGCAAGGTGTAGGATTTGAAGTTAGCTGCCAAGGTGTAACTATGGAAAATTTGAGGGCGGTTTTTTGTCTTTTGGCTTTTGTATTGTTTCAGGTGGTCTCGTACCTGTGATCTACTCAATGCATGTATGCAGATATGCTGCACTATGCTCAGGGAAGAGATGTTTGAGGGAGAAGGCTTAAAAGATAAGTGGGTCTTTCAGAAAAGAAATTGTGAGTGAACAATCAAGGATTGAGAAAGGGCTAAGCCTTAGAAGATGTAAAGTCTGCTTGCTGGATTTCCTTATGAAAGCTTTGATTCATGGTCACTAAAATTAGCAAATAGATCTAGAACTGTAAGGTCCACACTCTGACAGAGGGAAGCTTCAAATCACAGTTAGGGTTGATGTATAAATGCTCATTAATGTCGATAATCTTGTGTAAGTAGCTGCTGTGGTATAAGTGGTCACTTAGCAGGTAGTTTCCTCGGAACTAATAATTTTGTTCCTCCGTCCCACTTGAAAGAACTAGCTTACTCTGCTCTGTTTCCATTTTAAGCAATTTACTGTCTTAGAAATAAGAGTTTGTAATGTCCAGGATCCTGGCATTGATCAAGGTTTCCACATCACGGGAGACGTTTGCTATGAAGAAGCAATCAAAGTTGTGTCAGCCATTACTCCTGTGCCGGGAGGCGTGGGACCAGTGACAACTGCTATGCTTCTGTCTAATACTCTCGACTCCGCTAAGCGTGCGTTCGGATTCATATGAAAGCTGAGGTTGGTCCCCCGGTATAGCTTTTGTAAAGGCAAAGGTGTTTCATTTTTCCTTGCCAATCTCTATTTGTCAATGACAATCTTTGCAAAATCTCTCCTGTAGTTCAATATTTCACCAATTAGAGTCTGGTTTTTGAATCACTTAATCCCACACTTTCTTATAATGGTAATATAAAGGAAAGAGATGAGTATGCCATATCTTAATCCCACACTTTCTTATAATGGTAATATAAAGGAAAGAGATGAGTATGCCATATGTAAAATGAGTTTGCTTCATCCGTAAGTTGACTCTCTGAACCGCTCAAAATGAATGATGCTACTTATACGGATACCAGTTCACAAATTGGTGTACCTAGTGATGTGGCATACTTCTAGCGGATCTTGAAGGTGACATGCGCATGTTTAGAGGCCCATCTGTCACGTTGCTCTCTTTAGGCCGGAATTCGCAATCTGTTATATTGATTAGTATGACAATTTTGGTAAGCTATGCTTAGTATACTTTGCAATATCAGTTTTTTTTTTCTTTCTTTTTTTACTTTTCTTTACTTTCTAAGAACTTCCTTTCCATCGGGGAAAATGAACCTGCAATGAAAGTAGCATGGTATAATTATTTATGTTGGTGTGGGAAGTTTGGGGACTTTGATTGGTAAGAAAAAAGTACACCGGTAGACTTTGTAGATGACTATACCAAACACGGCCTTCAGATTTCGTGCTCTTTGCTATTGAATGCCTCCTCTCGATTTCTCTCGTGGGGATGAATATTATATCCGCTTCTCAACATCACAGCAATGGTAAAGATCCTGAAGATGTAGCTCAAACTGAGGCTGCATTTGGTTGAGCTTTGATATGGGCTTTAAATATCTTTAGGTAAATGTTGGAGTGCTGGGTGACTATTTTTGGGAGCACATTTGGAAAATGATTGATATCACAAAAAATCAAAAACTAATATATTTATGACAAATTTATTATAAACTAATTTAAATCCTAAAATAATACATTTGTAACAAATTTATCCTCCATTAATTATTCATTAAATTGTATTAATATCACAAAAAAAGAAAAATCATTAATTAGTAAGTGACAAACGAAAGGTTCACCTAGCAATTGCACGTGTCATGCAATTCAGCAACATGAGTTTAGTCTCTTGATATGAGCCACAATTATTCTTATCGAGAATGCTAAGAGAGAGGAAGGAGAGCTTCAGAACTTACAGTGCTCTTGAGAGTGTGTTATGTGTTTGGTCTTGGTTACGACCAGGAAGTATTCGTAAGTGCGATTGTGATGGACCAATTTTCTCTCCCTTGAGCGTTGATATGTTCCTCTCTTTATAAACAATGAATCCTCGCCATTTTCCCTCGAGATTGACGACCGAAAATTGCCTAAAGATGCGCTATTCCACACACACTTTCCATCTTCTTTTTATTTTTATATCTCTTTGTTTATTTTATTTCCTTCTTTCTCCCATCTATTCAAATCTCCAGCCAATTCTTAAGTAAATTTCGATTGTGCGTCTGCAAGTTGGAAAGCAAACTTTATTTCCTTTTCCTTTTTGGGTGCTGATAGAATATGTTGCCACCTTTTTGCCAATTTCCTTACTAAAGACCTCACTTTCCAAAAGTTACAGAAAAAAGTGTCAAAAAATTTTTAAACTTTTTTGCATTTGTGCCAATTTAGTCATAAACCTATTTATAGTATTAATTTAGTCATGAACCTTTTCACTTAGTACCAATTCAATCATTTCCAACTAATTTTGGTTGGATTTTGCTAACGAGGCGCCGGTGGGTTAACGTGGCACGATCGGCGATGACATGGACAACTTTTAATAATATTTTAATATATTTTAGATGTATATTTTATTTTTTTCATTTTCTTTTTCTTTTTTCTTCTCCTCCTCCTTCAAGTTGGTCATTGGACCTTGACAACTGGCCAAAGATGACACACGGTGAGGCTCGAGCACTTGCCAAAGGTTGTGAGGGTTGCTTGAGCTGGGCAACAAAGGCTAGCTCGAGGTTGCCTAGGCCACGAGGGCCGCCTCACGCTGGGTTGGTGAGGCCCGACCTCCTAGATCTAGCGAGGTCAAGCCTTGCTCGGCCACTAGTGAGGGCTCGAGCCTTGCCGGTGGCCGGTAAGGCTCGCCAAAGGCCGGCGAGATTGATCTTAACCTCGTTGGTTATTGCCATTGGCGGTCGCCGAGGTTCGGCAATCGGTTGGAAGAAGGAGAAGGAGAAGGAAAAAATAAAAAATAAAAGGAAAAGGAAAAGGAAAAAGAAGAAGAAAAAATAAAATAAAAAACAAAAAAAATAAATTTGAAAAAAAATATTAAAATGTTATTAAATAGTTGTCCACGTTAGTACTAGCCATGCTACGTCAGCCGATCGATGCCCGATTAGTAAAATCTAGCCAAAATTAGCTAGAAAGATTGAATTGGCACAAAATCAAAATGTTTATGACTAAATCGACACTAGTGAAAGGTTTAGAACTAAATTGATACTAATACAAAAAGTTTAGGACTTTTTTGACACTTTTCTCCAAAAATGGCCAATCATTTATTTATTACATGTAATCTTCAGCTTGCCAAGCGAGGTGCAGCCGAGTCCATTAAAAGGGATCAGGCTTGTGAGGTTCTAATGAGTTTGGAGGTCTCAGCTCAAGTTCATTTATCATGTCGGAGCAACCCGAATCCATTTTACAACTAGATCAATTCAAAATAAATTTATCCACGGGCGTGTTTTTGTAATGCCTGAATGCAATGTAGAATGCAGATACATTATGCAATATTAATATGTTTATTTAAGGATCGAGTTCAATATCTAATTTTCTTATTTAATAAATGATTAAACGGGATTGTTTGTATTTAGATGTTGATAAAAGCAAATAGCGAGTATTATTTGCATTTTATCAAAACTATTTTAAGTGCTTTGTTTTTGTGTAAAGGTCAAACCAAATGCAATCCTAATGAAGGAAGAGAAAGACGAGAATGTCGAAGAGGAATGCTGCGCTAGAAATATCAAAGGAGGACGGCCCAAAATATGTTCCCATTTTTCCGCTTTATTTTTCAATTTTTTTTTTATTTCTTTTGAAGCAAATATCACTTCAAACTATGCTTATTATGATACAAAATATCCTAAAGTTATTTTTGTATCACCGTAAATCCTAAACTTACCCACTACCACATAATATTCCATTTTTTTTTTTGTCATGAAAAAACTTACACATTATATATTTCAATTTCATTTAGGCTTAATAAAGAAAAGAGTAAATTTAGAATTTTTAGGGTGCGCATGACAAAATTTGTGTCCCCCGACGAGTTTTTGAGCAAAGAAAGCGGGTTTGATAATGGCTTAATTTTTTTTTTCTGGAATAGAAATTCATTTGATAACAAAATAAAATTCCTATTTCTAGGGGTGGCATGTGGCGGGTAGCCAGCATTCAACGACCAGTGGTCGGCACTTGGCATCCAACAAGCGGCGGCGGGCATCGGTGGTCAGCGGCGAACGTTTAGAGTCCCATGAGTGGTGGGTGGTAATGGGAGTGAATGATAAGAAGAGTTCTCATTTTTCATTTTTGTTCCAAAAATATAAAAATGAAAAGTTTTAGCTTATGATTTATGCTCCAAATTTATTTTTGGAATATAAATATGTTCCAGAATTAGAAAAATAAAATTATGTTACCAAACGGATTTCTGTTTCAAACATTTTTAGAGGAACAAAAAAATATAAATATAAATAGAGAAATATAAATTTTGTTACACACACCTTTAGTCATATTGGCACGAGCCACCAAGCCTTTGGTGCCAACTTAACGACAGTAAAGTCCACTCATCAATAATGCCCACGTGAGCCCTACAAAAAGGTCAATAAACTCTCGGTCCGTTTAGACCCTGTTTGATATAAAAAGTTTTGTTCCCTGGAACAATTATTTGTATTCTTTTGGTCCACGGCAAGAAAAAGGAATAGAAATCTATTTAATAAAGTTTTTGTTCTCGAGAATAGATTTGGAACAAAAATAAAAAGTATAAAAAACTAATTTCTTATTCCCGAGAACAATTCCTAAGAATCAAAAAAACAAAAACAAAGAACTTATTTTTTCTTCTCTGCTCTCTTCTTTTCTTTTCTTTTCTTCTTCTTCCTTTTGGCCGGTTGCTAGCCTTGGCCATGGTTGGCACTAGCAACCGGCTAGATGAGGGTTGACGACCTCACCGAAGCATGTTGGCCCCTGGCGATGCCGTGGCTTGTTGGCCTGAGCCTTGTCGTGGCTGGGCAAGGCTCAGCCTTGGCTTGGTTGGGCGAGATCAACCTTGCCCAGATCGAGCGAGGCTGTGACATCCCGATTTTCCAATTCTATTTTCAATAAATTAAGACGGGCATTTCATTGGCACGCATATAGTTCTTTTTTCCTTGAGTCAGCCGCTAAGAGATTATAATGCATCAGACTCGATAATTTGATCAGGAAGCGACCTTTCGACCGAGCTAATCTGCAAGGGTCATTATGGCATAAATAAAAATCGATTAGAGACCAGAGATAGATCGACTCGACAGAGGCATGTGATCCGGTGTGGGTGATTCCACCAGATCGCACAATTCTTGTCGATCGGCACTGGACCGACTTTTCTGTCGATTGGGTACCTTATTCCCGTATTTGAAACCTTGAGATTACCCCCAACAACCGAAAGTTGCCAATGTGTCAAAGATGTACATTGTGGCTTGAATTGATCAACCACTAGTCAAATGCATGAAAATTTCTAAAAGCTACCCGGTAGATCAGGACGCGCTAGTATTGTGCAAAATTGAAATTAACCGTGAAATTGAGATCGAATCTTGAAATTGGAAGTCATGGTGTGTCACAATTCTTATTAAGATCATTGGATTAATTTATGGACTTTAATTGGACTCAATTGGAAGAGAATTGAATGGAATTGAAGAAATTAGCACACAAGATTCTATGCCCCGGCAAAAAATGAAATTGAACCTATTGGACTAAAGTTGTGGGAGGTTAGAGTTAGTGGATTGTGACATCACAAGTGATGTCATGGTGTGGGGCAAGAGTGTATAGGATGATGGCAAGTGGATGGTGGGGGATTGGCTCTTGGAAAGATGGGGTGTCACTGCCCCCTTGTCCCCATCATCTTCTTCATTTAAACTTGGAGGAGAGAGAGAGAGAGAGAGAGAGAGAGAGAAGCCGCACCGTGCGACAACCAGCTCGACGCCCTTCGCTCGCTTCTTCGTCGCAGCCGTCGCCGTTCACCGGAGCCGTCGCGGTCGTTGCCCGTCCGCGTGAGGAGGCCTGCGTGTTGCTCCGCCGATTAGCTCGTCCGCTTGTCGCCTTCGCCCACGAGTTCCAGCCGTCAACCACCGTCCCGCAGCTGCTACTTCTCCATCGCCGCCGTTCCTTCGCCCGAACCACCGCCGGTTGTTGCTCGAGCTGCCGCCTCTCTCTTCTGCCGATTTTGTGTCCGACTGACCGCCGTGCTGCCTTCGTCCGAGCTTGGTCAGTGGCTAGAAGTTCCAGCAAGATCCAGTTCTTCAAGGCTTGATTTGGTCGCCTTTTGGTTCTCATTTGGTGTTGATCCGCATAGGTTTGTCGACGGCATCGTCGTGCTTTTCGCCGGAAACTCGTCGGAAAGCAATTCCGATGAGTTTAGCTCACTAAACCTTGATTAGCGGGTTAATAATACCTTAAGTGTGTTTAGCTTAGGTTGATTGAGATTTGGTGGTTAGATTAGTTTATTTAGTTATGGATTAGATTAAGGTGATTAATTAAGGTAAAGTATGTTTAGTTTAAAGGTTAAGTAGGTTTATTTTAATATAAGCCTTGATGTGACTTAAAATGATTTGTTTCTGATTTAAATAAATGTTTCGAAATTATTGGATTATTTAATAATATATTATATTCCGAAAATTAAAAAAAAACTCGAAAAATTATTTTTGATCTCAATTGCTCAGAATTTCATGCCGATTGCTGCTGTGTATTTAGAATTTGAAATTGATGAGTGGTTAATGCAAATTGAGTGTTGATTGTGGAAAATATGGATTTTGTTTAAAAAATCTTAAAAGTCGGGTTTGGCATCGAAATTGGATTTTTGAAGATTAATATTGTAATTGGGGTATGTGAGTGATGTGCAAAGTGCCTTGGGTTGATTATGAGTTGTTGTATGATAATTAAGAGAAATTGTCTTGAGCTATTGAGTGGAATGCCCCTATATGGGATGCCTCATACAATGGATGCGGGTCGCAATTGATTCTGGGCCCATGCTCCTTCGAGAACGTCGTCGATGTACTGGCGAAGCCGCGCTCCAAGGTAGGGAGGCGATGCCTCGCTATATGTCAGTAGATAGCCGAACTGCGAATAGGCTATGCCCTTGTGTGGCAGTGAATAATAATTTGGAATGCTTATTGTGATTGCGAAATTAAGTGAAATTGATTGTGTTCCGATGGTTTAAGTTCCTATTATTACCTGTGTTTGAGTGATATGAATTGTACTAACCTATAGGAAGGCAGGAAGGCGAGGTAAGTCTTTTGTGCTATGTGGCTAGACCACTCTTGAGCGTATTTTCTTTCTAATAGGATTTAAGAGGGGTGAACTTGCTGAGACAAAGTCTCATCCCAGTTTGGGGAACATATTACAGGGCTATAGATGGCGGTACCCTCAAAGAAGAGTGGCATGCCGACGGAGATTCACCAAACGACGCAGAGTGCTCCTGACCCTGGAAGTCCTTGGGTCTATTAGTTGGTTAGGTCCAATGTCTGGGTCCAGGTGACTGTGGATGCCAGAGTACCTTATATGTTTTGGGCTTGGTTTCGTTCTAGGGCTGATGGCGTTAGGGTTGGCCCACTGGATAGCATGGACATTCTGTTGACTGTGATGGACACCATTTTGGCTGAAGGCGTGGCGGATCTTCCCGACGGTGGAGTGATCAACGCATCGCCCCCGGCCTCTTGGGTGACAGAACTTGAGGATGTGGGATCATCGAACGAGTCCGGCCAGTATTTATAGGACTATTCTTTTTTTTTTTTTGTGGACCAATCCCTAGTGTGCAGACTGACCATTTTTGACGCACATAGTCCCTGACTCATTTTTAGTGCATATAGTCTCTGGATCCTGTTGGTGTATGTAAACCCTGGATTGATGATATATGAAAGTATGTTGGTTTGATTTTGAATTAATTTTCCTGTTGTCCTATCCCGTATGTTTTGTCAGAGGTTTCTTAGCACGTTCCGCATGCGCATAATAATTCAATGGGGTCGGTGACACTACCTAGGAATGTCGCATTTACATGACCATGACGGGTTGTTCACATGTCTCGAGGTTCAGGGTGTGATAGAGACTGAGCTCGCTTGGCCAACGGAGAAGCTAAGGCTCACCTAGCCATAGGCGAGGTTTGGCCTCACCTTGATCTAGTGAGGCCAAGCCTCACTGCGGTTGGGCTAGCCTTCGGCGAGCTCAATGGACCTCGCCCGGTGGCGACGGCGGCCAAAGAGAAAAGGAAAAAGAAAAAAGAGAAAAGAGAAAAATAAGAAAATATAAGAAAATTATTAAAAAATTAAAAGAAATTAAAATATTTTAGAATCCTACCAAACGCTTTTTTATCCCGGGAATAATCATTTTATGAAGTTACCAAGCGCGTTCTTTTGTTCAGAAATTGTTCCCGAAAACATAATCAGAAAAAATCATTTATGATAAAAAATTGTTCTTCGGAACAGAAGTATTATCAAGCGCCCTTCGTCATTAACTTGCAGTTAGCTTCTTGTATTTGTCTTGTCCCATGGCCAATTTCTATAAAGCAAGAGACCTTGCTCCTCCTCGATTTTGTACCCTTAGTCCACGGTAAAGGTTCTTCTTTAGTTCCACTTCACTTTCTTATTTGTTATTTTACTTGTGGTAGAGGTGATGTTAATGGCGATGATTCAACTCAATTGAGCGACCGCTACTCGCTTCTGATGCGCTGCGTTCAATTTTCCATTTTTTCTGTGCCAATTATTTGATCATAGCTAGACCAAAGCATAGTTTCAAGAAATCCACAGGCAGTTTTGTTGTTTCTTTTGAGCGCTTTAGCTGTAAGTTAGTCTGCTAAGTCTGCTAAGTGTCCTTTTCCCCCTAGTCGATCAATAGGGATAAGACGAGATGCTGAGTGTTTTTTTTTTTTTTCCTCGTGTGCTAAGTGTTTTTTTTTTTTTTTTTTTGGCCGTTTTCCTTTCGAATTTTTCGGTTGGGTAAAGGCGTCGTATGGTTCCTCTTTGTTTCCAGCTCCACGCAGCACGATGATGCAGTATGCTCGGAAAGAATGCGGGTCTTATGTTTGAAGGTATAACGAATGCATCGAGGGGAGAACCTTTCTCACGAAGTGGAAGTGCTCCAAAAATAAAAAAGATATGGAAGATTGCCTTCGTCAATTCTAAGCCTTCTTGAGCAAGCTCTTTCTGTTTCATCATGAGACTTTGTACTTAATCTGGTTCCCATAATTTTTTGGTGATCGTTCAGCGAGGTATTTGAATTGATGATGGCGGTTTTGTATATCAGGAAATGATAATAAATCTGGCCACTTACAATTTGCTAGTGTGGCATGCTCAGCTAGTCTAGATATATCTGTTGCTAATACGACCCCCTTTTACATGTTTTACGAGTTATTTCTGTTCAACTAAAAACGTGGTTCGAAAGACAGGAACTTGTGCATATCATGGAGTCGTCACTTTGGTTTGATGCGAGGGTTCTTGGAATCATGTAGTATGTTTGTGACGTGCTGTAAGAAAGCTAGTGGGAGTATGTAATAGCATTTGTTTTGAATGTTGTATAGTGAGGTCCTGCTCTTTCCTATTCTTTAATGACGATGATAGCATGAATAGGGCGGAAAGTACTTGTCCTCATATGATTCCCCTGAAAAGTACATTTTCCTTAGAGTATTATCTTATGTGTTAAGAGTCGTGGGATGCAGCGCGCATGATGTATAGGTAAAGCACCGTCTTCACATGCTTGAGAAAGCTTTCTTCCTAATGCAACTCGAGACGTAAATTTATGTACGTGTACATCATAGATCTTGTGGGGACTTTAATATGAGAAGTATCCAAACGTTCATTTTACAATTCTAGATTCTGAACTTATTTTCCTTGTAAGTGCTAAGAATTCTAGGTTAACTTGATGCAAATTTCCATTGACAATAGTACGAAATTAACAGACATGAAGTAGTAGACGGTGTGTCCTAGATGCATGTGTTCCTTAGATTTGGAAGATAGAATTGTGAAGTTTCTCTTCAGGTCTGCTCCATATTAGATGAGGACGCAAGACTGCCACAGAGAATTCTTCTGGTAGTTGCTGTCCATTGAAATCCAAGCAAACATCTTTGATGTCTTAATTTGTGCAGAAATACCCGTTAATGTTGAGAAACAGAGATTCCCCAAATATCTCACAATTCTCCGTGGCCTCTTTTGCAGTGGAATTGAAACAAATAATGCAGGAAACCAAGAAGTGAAAGGCCTAGCCATACGTTGAGTGACGCGCAGAATTTGCCTTCAGTCTGCTTGTGTATGTGGGAATCAAGAAAATGGAAGCATGATATATGATAACAATTAGTAGACAACGGCTCATCACGTGCTCGGTATTAAAATGGCCCACAAGTCAATTTTTAGTGATTGGAATAAAGGACTTCGTAATCTGCCAGCTTTAGAAGGGCATGGCGTCGCTCGTATGATTGCAATTGAATTGCCCCTCATATGGTGAGACACGCTAGAGCCTTCCTACAGGAGTGATTCTTACCTTTCCGCTTATCCAATCGAACTATCGCTTGCGAAATAACATCGTTTTGAATAAAATTAAGGGAATTTATAATGTTGGATATGTGAAAACTTTGTTTGATTAAATAGAGACACTTTAAAAGCTGGTTTTTCTCGTTTCAATGAAAGTGTTTTGTAAGCTCTATTTCGTCGGCCATTGTAATATAAGATATGAATGAGAGACATATCATTCTAAGTTGAGTTCGGTGTAGATATGCTATTATATGTCAAATTGTGCACGATTTTGATGTGATGTTTTGTGTCTGCCCTTCTTTGACTTTTCTATATATGAGAATAAAAAGTTAGGGGAAAGGACGCAAACAAGTATAGTGGAGGAGAAAGAGAGAGAGAGGGAGAGAGAGAGAGAGTTGTTGAAAGAAAATGGAGGAAAAGTTATTTTGAGAAAAATTTAAAAATTGTCATACTTCGTTATTTTTTAATGTCTTATTAAGTTTGGAATTTGGACTAGAATCACTTTGCTCTCGTGAATTAGATAATAGGTCGATAAGAATAAACTAGTAACGGAGCGAAAGGTGACCCGACCCAAATTAAAATAATAAAAGTTAGTTAGGGTGATTGAGGTAATAATCACGAGTAGATTTAGACAAGCTTTTGAGGTCATATCAAAATGCCTTGAATCATTTATCTAGTATAGGAAATTATTAGGTGGTGTTGAATCTTCACATGAGTCACGCTCTACCTACTCATTGATCACCATATGCTTGATAGTGGCACACTTTTAGTCTCTTGTCTCTCTCTCATGTGCCTTACATTTTTCTTTTTCTTTCTTCCTTTCTTCCTTTCTTCCTTTTGGCCACTACCACTGTCAATAGCTATACCCATGGAGCCCCCACCACCAAACTCCGCAACCTCCTGTTGGCCTTAGCTGATTGTGAATTGGATTTGTTTTCTTTCTTCCCTCATGGAGGTAGGGGAGGGGTTAGCTTGAGTTTCTTCCTATTAGAGTTTTGCTTGTTTTGGTTTTGAATTGGTGAGAAAAATCTGACTTTTCTTAGGCGTTTTAGATGGTTGCAAAATTAAAAAGGGAGGTTTTGATTTGCATTTTGATTTCTTCATTGGATGGTGATTCCCTTCCCAGCAGCTCCAATATTTAGTTTAACTCATAAAATTGATTTTGCAATACTAATTTGACTTTGATTTGAAATTTAATGTATCTTTTTGCTAGAATCAATTTTTCTCCGTACGAAGATAGTGGAAGTTTTTTTAATTTGACACAAGATAATTATAACTTGACTTGTTTAACACCTAAAGTTAATTTATGAGAAGTTATAAGATTGCCATGAGCTAACCGAGAATATATTATTTGAAAGTCATTCTCTGTGAAATAGTTTTTTTTTTTTTTTTTTTTTTTTTTTTTTTTTTTTGCAATACACATAATATATAAGAGGGGCATTGAGTACTAATAAGGAGGACCCCAAGTTAGAAATTTAGATCGTTCTAAAGGTAAAAATTATATATCAAATATCATGTCAAGTAGGTGAAGTCTATACCTAGATCACATTGCATGCACTCAATTTAATACGAGCATTTTAGCTGAGGCTCATACTTGGGAGATTTAATAAATCCTAAGGCTCATACATAGCCATAAGATTGTGTGGATGGCGTGCATTCAATTCCCACGTTTTTCATAGGACATTACCTAAACACTTTTTGTCTTTATCTGGGCGACAGTAAGAGACAACCCACCCCCCAAAAAAGTAAAAATAAAAAAAAAAAAAAACCCAACTTGCACACCACCTTTATCTAAACACCTTTTGTCTTTACTTGGGACACGAAAAGCGACACCCCTCTCGCTTGGACACCACCAAATACTCTTCCCATAGGGACACCACCAAGCACTCTTCCCATTAGCTAAACTCTTTTTTTTTTTTTTTTGATGACGGGGGGAACCTCCGAACGCGCATCGCGGGAAAAACCAGAGCGAGCGCGCCCCCACCGCCGACCCCCTCGCAGGTTGAGTAAGACGCGCGTTATGCGTTGAAGATCGCCACCGGAGGTTCGAACCCTGCGTTTGGTCCGCACTGCCCCCTAACCAACGCTTCCACCGCGGGCGGTGGTTTAGCTAAACTCTTTTTGTCTTTACTTGGGGCACAAAAAGCGACACCCCACCTCCCCTGGACACCGCCAAACACTCTTCCGATGGATATAAATAAAAAAAACCCCCGACCATTTAAAATCCATATTCATTATTCAATTAGACTTTATAACTCAATTTCATTAAAAAAAACTATTAAAATTTAATTAACACATATATGATCCAACTCATTTTATGAGTTACAAAATTGGTCGAGATCCATTTCCACACCTCTATTTATGCACAGGTGACCAGCATTGGACTTGGACAACCCAAACTGCACGCACACTCTTCCCATTCTCTCTCTCTCTCTCTCTTTCTCTCACCCAGAACAGAAACTTGTGGGATCTCTGAAAGCCCCGAAACATGTTACCCTCGCCGCCCCAACTGGACCCGAACGAGACCAACTGGATCGTTCATGTCAACGAGAACCTCAACTGCATGCCCATAGACGAGCAACAGTGCTGGAAGTCTCCGTCCATCTACAAGGTCCCCCCCTCCATCACCGTCCTCAACCCCAAGGCCTACCAGCCGCAGGTTGTCTCTTTCGGCCCCTATCACTATGACGAGGTCGACCTCCGTCCAATGGAGGAGCACAAGCACCGCGCGCTCCTCCACTTCCTGAAGCGGTCCGGGAAGTCCCTCAAGTACGTCTTCGAGTCTCTGAGGAAGGTGGCGCATGAGCTCGAGGACAGCTACGACAATCTGGACCAGAAGTGGAAGGAGGGAACGGGGGGCAAGTTCCTGGAGCTGATGATCACGGACGGCTGCTTCATGCTCGAGATCATGGGGGCCACCACGACAGAGAAAATAAAGAATGACTACGCGCCCAATGACCCCATCTTCAGCACCCACAGGCTGGCATACATAACGCCGTATATAAGACGGGACATGCTGCTGCTGGAGAATCAGCTGCCGATGCTAGTGCTGTATCAGCTGGTTGCCATCGCGAACGATGGCAAGGAGGTTAGTTTCTTTGATTTCCCTCTGTCATTAGAGAGATTATTGCACTGATTATCTTAGATAGACCTCACACGAAATCCATTAAATTTAATGTTTTAAATGTTTAGCATGCACAGTTCGAGATCAATTAACAATTTAATTATTAAATCTATCACTTCAATAAGAGACTCCTTTTTTTTTCCTTTTATGTCGGTGGTAACGACACAACAACACTCTCGTATTCAATGCACTGCCTTTACTCCAACAACGCAGGATGACGTCAACGAGCTCATTGGAAAATTCCACTTCCTCCATGAAACTAAAAAGTTCACGGGGTTGGGCAGACGCCTCCATGTCATGGACGTCTTCAGGGAAGGCCTATTGATGGAACCCAAGAAGGCCCAGCACGCAGGGACAAATGTGGGGACCGAGACGATAATCCGGTCAGTCACTGAGCTCAACGAGGCCGGGATCAAGTTCAAGAAAAGCAAGACCAAAAGCCTCAAGGACATCTCCTTTGCTGAAGGGGTCCTGAAGCTCCCAGTCATCAAGGTGGATGACACCACCGAGTCCATGTTCCT
This sequence comes from Eucalyptus victrix, assembly GCA_016097545.1. Taxonomy (NCBI): domain Eukaryota; kingdom Viridiplantae; phylum Streptophyta; class Magnoliopsida; order Myrtales; family Myrtaceae; genus Eucalyptus; species Eucalyptus victrix. The sequence goes on from CM027844.1 coordinate 16,627,258, forward strand.
CAACATCATGACGTTCGAGCGCTTGCACATCAACGCTGGGAACGAGGTCACATCCTACGTCACCTTCATGGACAAAATCATCAACGATAGGCAGGATGTCGCCCTGCTTCACACAGAAGGCATCATCCAGAATGATTTCGGAAGTGACAAGGCAGTCGCCAAGCTATTCAACTCTCTGTGCACGGACGTGACGCTCCCAGCCAACGGAAACCTCGACGACGTGCAACAGAAGATCAGCGAGCACTGCAAGGAGCCCTGGAACAAGTGGAGGGCTATTCTCAACCGCACCTACTTCAGGAGTCCTTGGACTATATTGTCTCTCACCGCCGCCCTCTTCCTCTTCGCTCTCACTATAATGCAGGCCGTGTATACCGTGCTCAGATACCATGCACAATGATTTCTTTTTTTTTTTCCATTTTTGGTTGTTTCTCCTAATGCCTGATGCTCTTATCTGTTGATTGGCTGTTGATTGTTGTCATCAATGATTTCCCTCCTGTTTTCAGTCGTGCTTTTTTCCCTCCCTAAATGTCATGAACGATGGACATTTGGCTGTTTATTTATCATCAGATGATGATTCTCTTGTTTCAGTCTCTTTCATTTTTGTCCATTTTGGATGGGTATTCGGAAGGACGATCACGTTCTAGGCAAATGAAATCTTCCATTCCAACATTTTCTTTTTGATTAGATTTGTTGAAGTTGTGGTCAATTTATCCAGAAAAGCCAAGACTTCACAAGTTTGTTGAACTATATTACGTGGTTGAAGTTTGTGGTTTTCTAGCTTAGTTGGTGGTAGTTAGAAGTAATGGCAAAAAACCCGTCCAACATGTAAAATGAAGCAAATTTCTTTGTTTGTAACAGAGATTCTTAGCGGAAGAGTCGATTAGGAAGAACCATGAAAAGGCTTCGGGTTTGTTTATTCATGTTTAGACCAACTACAGCTCCATATATCCCTTGCACAAAACATTTTGATAACAAAACAAGCTCCAAAAGCTCATTCCTTGTTCCTCTGCTGAGTAAATCCCCACAAACATACACACTTCCACATTAACACTATAAGCTAACAGCTATACGAATGCCTCATTCGGTTGGCATTGAGCGTGAGTCCTATCCACCCGCTACTAAAGTCACCCACCATATATCCGACACCAAAACAATGGCCAACTCTATCTCATTATTGTTCCTATTTTCGATGAAAATAACTATATTTATTTACTAAAGCATTAAAATGATTACTTTCTTGACGGCACAAGATTTATGCAAGATCATGGAGAAAGGATATGTGGCTCCGTATGAAGACACAAGCTTCCAGCAGAGCAACCACAAAAAAGTTGCAAGGGCCCTGTATGTCATCCAACAAGCACTTGTGAAAACAATATTTCCGCGAACCACTAGAGCAAAAACTGCAAAGACATGTGTTCTAAGATAATGCGGAAGCCAAAGAATGCATGCAATTAGATAACGCGAGAGAATGAAATCAGCAGAGAAATAAAACGAGCAACAATAACGAAAAAATTGCACGATTTGGTCAGACCATCAGCGGTCACTCCACAAGAAGAGTGGGAAAAGTGCCAAAAAAGTCCTAAACCTTTTGCCTTTGTGCCGATTTAGTCCTAAATCTTTTTTTTTTGTGCCGATTCAGTCCTAAACCTTTTTAAGTTGTGCCAATCCAGTCCTTTCCAGCCAATTTTGGCCGGATTTTGTTGACTGGACGCCATTTGGGCGACGTGGCCTAATCGACGCCGACGTGGACAAATTTTAATAATATTTTTTTATTTTTTTGGTCTTTTTCCTCCAGCCGGTCGCTAAGGTCCGTTCGGCGACCGGCCAGAAGCGACCACCGGCGAGGGCGAGGCCGACCTCGCCGGATTTGGCGAGGTCGAGCCTCGCCGACCCTCGCCCGACCTCGCTAGATCAGGCCATGGGTGAGGGCCGGCGAGGCTCGACCTCGCCAGATCCGGCGAGGGCGAGCCTCGCCCATGGCCCGCGCGAGGTCGGGCGACGGCCGGCGAGGCGAGCCTCGCCCATGGCCCGATCCGGCGAGGCGGCCATGGCGAGCCTCGCCGGCCCTCGCCCTTGCCGGCGGTCGCTTCGGCCGATCGCCGACCGGACCTCGCGACCGGTTGGAAGAAAAAGACAAAAAAAATAAAAATATGTTTTAAAAATATTTAAAAAATAAAAATATATTTAAAAAAAATAAAAATATATATATATTATTAAAAGTTGTCCATGTCGGCGCCGATTAGGCCACGTCGATCGGCTGGCATCCAGTCAGCAAAATCCGGCCAAAATTGGCTGGAAAGGACTGGATTAGCACAACTTAAAAAGGTTTAAGACTGAATCGGCACCAAAAAAAGGTTTAGGACTAAATCGGCACAAAGGCAAAAGGTTTAGGATTTTTTTGGCACTTTTTCCCAAGAAGAGTTAACTGCAAATAATTAGGTAATTATCAATTGGAGAATTACAGAGTTACAATCGCTCATAAAGCTCAAGTGTTTCCCTATCCAAGATTATACTCAAACCCATAGTATTTAGCCTCATCCAATCAATTAATCCCCCAATCCGGGGAAGCTTAAGTAGACATGAAAGAATAGGATGAGGGAAAGGGGGGGAGCCACTAAATGTAATTGCTCAATAAACAAGTGACCAAAAATTTGAAACGCTTGTGTCCTCACGAAGAAAATGCCTCAATTGGATGACTGATTCTCTGCACAAACTTCACCCGATGTTCAGATCTCCTTTGTACTACTAAGGAAAAGAGAACTCCACCTTATGGCTTGAAGAAGTCAACAGCACACAGCCCCACACCATCCTTTTTCTCTTCTCTTCCGACAAGCTCCAACGTACGCATACGAACTCCTTTTTTATTGTTTGGCTGTAAGGAGCTCCAGTTAATGGACGGCTTGGGGATAATTACAACAACCAACTCTCTGAGTTCTAATCCAAATAGGATAAATGTGCTGGGCTTTAATGTAAGAGTTTTCCTAATATGGGCTATATTAATTGATATTGTAATTTACCGTTTTACAGAGTTGGTCTAAGGTGAGATAAAATGTATTTTAATTAGTCTAATAAGAGGTTGGTTAGTGTTGGTTAAGTTAAGCCCGGCTCGTAATGAGAGGGTCTAGGTAGAAAACTCTATAAATAATATTAAAGTCTCTCCTCTGACCCCAACTCTTACAATTATCTTCACAAATGAGCATTTACCTAATGCTAAAGAGTGGGAGAGCCGTCTCATTGAGTCAAAGCTATAGAGAGCAATAGAGGACGATTGTCACTTTTCCTCTTCCACATCAAGATTGATGGATTCTAAAATAGATGTGTTAATTTTCTACTCGATTATAAGTACTATTGTTCTAGCTATGGAGATCGTGGAATTGCGCTTTTCGCATCTAACATTTAATCCAATAAGCATCTTCCAATCAAATTGGATTTCATATACGGCTTGAACTCATAACATAATTTAAAACATATTAAAAGAAGAGTTTCAAGACACAACAAAAGCACAAACCATTAGATTTCAATCTCTTCAAAATGCTACAATAAACAATTATGGGACTCTCAAACAATAATGCGGAAGATTAAATGGATGAGTAATATCAAGGTAGTAGAAAAAATCTTTGTGATGCTTATTAGAGAATATAATCCTATTGTCACCTCTATAGAAGAATCTAAGGATTTAAAAAACATGTTAGTCAGTGAATAAATTAGCTCTATGGAGGCGTATGAAAAAAGACTAATGCTATTTGATGAAGATTCCATTGAGAGTGATTTTCATTCTGAAATAAACATGTGGTCTCATATATCTAAAAGGGTACAAGGAGCTCATGGAAAAATAAAAGAGGAGGAGAAACCTCTTCAAAGCAAAAAAAAAAAAAAAATACCCTGCGTTATCTACAAGAAAATAAATCGATTAGAAAAAGGTTATTGGTTTGTAGATAGATCACAATAGCCCCCATGTAAAAGACATAGGCACATGGGAAAAAATTGTTGGTTGGAAACAAATTATCGAGCTAATTATGTTAAAGAAAAAGAAAACACGGACAATATGTTCAATGCAAGCCAAGGGGCAAAAGTCGGAAAATATTATACATGTTATACTGATAGTGGTGTAGTAATCACAGACGCACTATGAACTATGTTTGACAATCTTGATCTACCATCTTTGGTGGGGCAACGGTGACGCTCGATGGAAATCCCAGCGACTCCTGAATTTCAATTAGTGAAAGTACTCGGGTTTCTCTAAGGATATATTTAATATTATTAGGTCTTAACGCAACAAAGTCGGGCACATAAACTTTAGAGGGTAAATGAGATTACAGAGTTTGTAGCCGTGGCAAAAACTTGAAAGGAAGACACGTGCAAATGCCATTGTGAGTTCTAATGCCCTTGAGGAGCGGTTTTCTTTACCGAGCACAAATTAAGTAGATGAAGAATCTAAGTACACCTTTTTAGATTCTATATTGCTAGGATGGCCTTCTCCTCATTATACATACATACATACATAAATACATACATACGGATAGTACTTTCTCCTTAAGAGTGGCCGTCACCTTAGCAAAAACTAAGTATTTACAAGTTAACTAAGTCGAAATATCTACTTTACTTCAATTACTCCTAATAAATTTGTAATTTGAGTTGTCGGTTGAGATAATCAAGAGCGGATTTAGACAAGCTTGTCGAGTCCTTACAAGATGACATCAATCCTTTATCTAGTCAAGAAATTATAAGGTGGTGTTGAATATGAGTCATGCTTTTCCCCACTCATTGATTGCCATGTGCTTAGATGGTGGCCAATTTTAGTCTCTCGTCTCTCTCTTCTGCGCCTTACATTTCTCTTCTTCTTCATCATCCTTTCTTCCTTTTACCGAATGCCTGTGCCACTATCAATAGCCATGCCCATGGAGCCCCCACCACCAACCACCGCAACCTCATGTTGGCCTTGCTCGATTGTGAATTGGATTTGTTTTCTTTTTTCCTTGGTGGAGTCAAGGGACGGGTCATCTTAAGTTTCTTCCCATTGGAGTTTTGCTTTTGGTTTTAAATTTGTGAGAGAAATCTGACTTTTCTTTGGCATTTTAGATGCTTGTGGAATTAAAAAGGGAAGTTTTGATGTGCATTTTGATTTCTTCGTTGGATGGTGATTCCCTTCCCAATAACACCAATATTTAGTTTAACATATAAAATCGACTTTGCAACACTAGTTTGACTTTGATTTGAGATTTATTATATCTTTTTGCTAGAATCAATTTTTCTCCATACGCAGCTAGTGGGAGTTTTTGATTTTGATACAATACAGTTATAACTTGACTTGTTCTCCCCTTGAAATAATTTATGAGAAGTTATATGGTTGTCATCAATTAAGCGAGCATATATATTATTGGAAAGCACTCTTTGTGAAATGTTATTATTATTTTTTTTTGTTGCATGGAATATATATGTATGTATATATATGTATGTATGGAGAGAGAGAGAGAGAGAGAAGAGAGAGAGAGGAGTGTTGAGTACTAAAAGGAGACCCTGAGTAAGAAATTTAGATCATCCCAAAAGTAAAATTTATAAATGTCACATCAAAGAGGTGAAGTCCTTCCGACAATTAAAAAAAAAAAAGGCAAAATCCATACCCCCAAGTCACATTACAAGCACTCAATTCAATACGAGCATTATAGTGTAGGCAGACAGTGGGGAGATTCATTAAATCCTAAGGCCTGTGTCATATGATTATGTGGATGGTGTGCACGCAATTTAATTCCCACGTTTTTCATGGGACATTACCTAAACATTTTTTGTCTCAACCTAGGCCACAAAAAGTGACACACTCCTTTATTGGACACCACCAAACGTTCTTACCATCTTCTCACTTCCACACCACCAAACCCTCCTCCCCCCCTCCAACCACCACCCCTTCTCTCTCTCTCTCTCTCTCTCTCTAAGTTCACCTCCTCTCACATGTTTCACCTTGATCACAAAAATTGTATATTAATTTGATCGGTTTCTGGAATTAGTCACTTTCGGATTAAGTCAACATCTTTTATGAGATTTTTTTGTTTACTATTTATTAATTATAACAATCACAATAGATCCAAATACTCCTTAATTAGAGCTTCTTATAAAATAAATTCAAAAGACTCACCAAATCTTACAATTAAATCAATATGAAATTGCTGAGAGAAATATATGAGGAATAATAGAGAACACTAGATATTTATGTAGTTCGATCTGAATATCGACACCTGCACCATGGGAAAAGCCAGCAGCAAAATTCCACTAATCAATTAAAAAATTACAGGGTAACAATCAGTCATGAGTTTGAGTGTTACCAATACTTAAAAGCAAGACCCCTAATGTTTTGGTCCTTTCCATTTCTTTTGTACATCATAATATCAAGAAAAAATTGAACCCTTTTCTTTACACGGCCAATCAACAATAGTGTTACTTGTACCGTCTTTTGAGCAATCAATCTTTTGATTGATCAATATCAGATCCAAATAAATTATATAAAGTATAGTAACAACCCTATCATGGTTAAATTCCTATGGCATGACTCGAATAGGTATTCAATCAAGAATTTTGGTCCCCCTCATCCAATTCGGGTCGGGCCTCGTGATGGGTTCAAATTGAAACATCATTTAAGAGAACTGGAGCTCATAAATGCGCGCATTCAACATTTAAATGATTAGAATCTATAATAATAATAATAATAATAATAATAATAATAATAATAATAATAATAATAATAATAATAATAATAATAATAATAATAATAATAATAATAATAATAATAATAATAATAATAATAATAATAATAAAGCTCACATTAATATTTTGTTTACCTTGGAAACTTAACTTTGCCTCTATTTGAATTCAAATAAATCGTTTTGCTTAAACTAATTTTTCCCCATTTGAAATTGGTGGACATTTTTTTAATTTCACACAAGATGATTACGACCTGCCTTATGTGCCATCTAAAAATAATTTATGAGAAGTTATATGATTATTTGGAGCTAACCGTGCATAAATATTACCATAACGTTACTCATTGTGAAATTTTTTCCCTACAGGTGGTGTATATACGGGAGAAGGGCATCGAGTACTAAATATGAGATATCAAATAAGAAATCTGGCATATCCCAATCATACAAGGTAAAAGTTATTACCAAATAAAACAAAACAAAAAAAAATACACATCAAACATTAATATGCGAAGTTCATACCTCAATTAGCATTCTCCATTCAAACAACACTTTTAATTTAGATAGACACTTGTGAAATTCATCGAATTCAAAAGTTCGGATACGATTGCGAGATGTCATGCTTTATGTGCATACAATTCATTTCCCTACGGCTTCCAACGGACATGCTTAAACATGTTTTCTCTTTACCTCGTGCATAAAAAGTGATTTATACATGGACCCATCAAACTCATAAATTGAGTCGAAAACGGTTCGATCGATAATTAATCAATTTAACCCATTTTGATTCAGTTTTATGCAATATTAATATAATCACTCATATGAAATTCGTACCCGGCCTGATTTGAGATCCACTTTAGCAATTTTTTCGCCTTAAATTGTTGGTTGTGTATTTTGCGATTTGTGTGTATTTTCTGAGCTCGAACTTTTGCACGGATTCAGGAAATACAATCACTATTGGGTTGTTCCCAATAGGAAATAAGAATGAACGACAATTTCTATCCCAGAGATTTGAAGACTTTTCACACGTGGGAGGAGGGGCCCACCCAGACTTGTCACGTTCTCGAAACGACTGCCCCTTTCTTTTGATTGCTGGGAGTGAGAGGGTAAGATTGGGCCCCATCTTGTGGTGGACTGTAGCTCCGTGCTTAGATGGGTTGGATATGGACAAAAGCCTAGACGCTTTTTTTTTTTTTTTTTTTTTTACGAGAGCCTAGACGCATTTAAAAACCCATATTTAATTGGACTTTAAAACTCAAATCCATAAAAAATTATTTATTAATTAACTCATATTTGAGGATGAGTTATGATGATGAAGTTAATGCTTTTTTAGATGTTTCATGGTCTTAAAGTTCATAGATTTTTTCTCTTCAAATTCATTAGAGATCTTATAATAATAAGATATTATTGATATTCCCATATCGTCAACAATACAATCTTTTTTGTCTTTCTTTTATCTCACGAATGGTAAGAAAGCGCCTTATCCTACCAGCATTGGTTTGTATAGCCCCAGGCTTCACACACTCTTCCCATTCTCTCTCTCTCTCTCTCTCTCTCTCTCTCTCTCTCTTCATGGATTCTCCTCTTCTCTCACCCAGAATAGAAACTTGTGGAACCTCTGAAGCTCCCTCAACCAAGTTCGCCTTGCCACCCGACCCGGAGCCGAGGTCGACGGGGTGCTGGATGGTCACAGTCGACAGGAACCTGGACTGCATGCCCTCCGACGAGCAACGGTACCTGAAGAATCCGTGCATCTACAGGCTCCCCGCCTTCATCACCAAGCTCAACTCCGATGCCTACCAGCCACACGTCGTCTCTTTTGGCCCCTACCACCATGGCGAGGACCACCTCGTTCCTATGGAGGAACACAAGCACCGTGCGTGCGACCGCTTCCTTGAGCGGTCCGGGAAGTCCCTTGAGTCCTTCTTCGAGTCCTTGAGGGATGCGGCTCGGGACCTCAAGGAGAGCTACGATGCGCTGAATGGAAAGTGGAAGGAGGACAGGGGGGACCATTTCCTGGAGCTGATGATCAGGGACAGCTGCTTCATGCTCGAGATCATGAGGGCCACCACGGCAGAAAAGGAAAAGAATGACTACGCGCCCAATGACCCCATCTTCAGCACCCACAGGCTGGCATACATAACGCCGTAAATAAGACGGGACATGCTGATGCTGGAGAATCAGCTGCCTATGCTAGTGCTGTATCAACTGGTCGCTGTCGAGAGCAATGGTGAGGAGGTTAGTTTCTTATATTTCACTCCATCGTTAGAGAGGTCATTCCAAGCACGCAAACCCCCGTCTATGTTCCCCTAACAGTACACCAACAAGACAACGATCTCGAATTCAATGCCACTGACTTCACTCCAACAACGCAGCGTGATGAATACATCAACAAGACCAACAACCTCGTCCTCAGTTTCTACTCCCTCGACACGAGCATCACGGGGATGGGCAGATGCCTGCATGTCGTGGACGTCTTCAGGAAAGGCCGGCTGAGGGAGCCCCAAAAGGTCCAGCACAAGAAAATAAATGTGGGGCCTGAGGCTGGCGAGGTGATAATTTTTTCTAGGGACCACGTCTATGGGAGATATTTTTCTTTTTTTCCACCAAGCAAGTAGTATCGACACGACAACAATCTCGTATTCAATGCGCTGGCTTTACTGCAACAACGCAGGGTGACAAAAGCTACCTCGACACGTGCATCCCGGGGATGGGGCATGTCGTGGACGTCTTCAGGAAGTGCCTACCGAAGAAGACCAAGGAGGTCCAGCACGGGATAATCCGGTCGGCCACTGTGCTCAAGGAGACCGGTATCCAGTTCAAGAAGAGCCTGACCAGCAGTCTCAAGGACATCTCCTTTGCTAGAGGGGTCCTGAAGCTCCCCGCTATCATGGTGGATGACACCACCAAGTCCGAGCTCCTCAATCTCATGACTTTCGAGCGCTTGCACATCGGGATTGGGAACGAGATCACATCCCACACCAAATTCATGGACAACATCATCAACAATGAGCGGGATGTTGCGCTGCTCCATGCCCAAGGCATCATCCAGAATTCTATTGGGTGCGACGATGCAGTCGCTGACCTATTCAACTCGCTGTGCAAGGAAGTGACGGTCGGACCCAACAGCAGCCTTGATGCCGTGCAGAAGAAAATCAGTGAGTACTGCGAGAAGCCCTGGAACAGGTGGAGGGCTAATCTTAGACACACCTACTTCAGTAGTCCCTGGAGTGCATTGTCTCTCATTGCCGCCATCTTCCTCTTCGCACTCACCATAATTCAGACCACATTTATCGTGCTCTCCTACTATTGAACCCTTCCGTAGCCTCTGCATAATAATTTCGATTTTCCATTTTTGGGTTTTTTTCCTATGGCTGATACTCGATTATTATCTGTCGATTGGTTGAGGCTTGTTCTCATGAATGGTTTTCCTCCTGCTTTCAGTCGTGCTTATTTCCCTCTCTAAATGTTTTGAACGATGGACGTTCGGCTGTTTATATATCATTATCAGATGATGATTCGCTTGTTTCAGTCTTCTTCATTTTTTGTCCAATTTGGATAGGTAGTCTGAAGATGATCGAGTTTTTTAGGCAAATTAAATCTTCCACTTCAACGTTTTATTTTTTATTAAATTTTGTTGAAGCTGTGGTCAACTTATCCAGAAAAGCCAACACACTACAAGTTTCTAGATCTATTGTAAGCACTTTAAGTGAGGGGTTCTAGCTTGGTTGGTGGTAGTTAGAAGTAATGGCTAATAGTCTGTCCAACATGAAATATGAAGCAAATTTCTCTGTTGGTGACAGAGATTCCTAACACAAGAATCGATTAGGAAGGACTATAAAAAGGCTTTATGCTCGTTCATTCATGTCCAGATCAACTTACAGCTCCATTAATCCCTCGTACCAAAAATTTTGATAATACAACAAGCTTCACAAGCTCCTTCCGTGTTCCTCTGCTGAGTAAATCCCCACAAACCTATGCGCTTGCACATTAACACTAAAAGCTAACAGTGGTATTAGAGCGTCATTTGACTGGTATTGGGTGTAAGTCCTATCCACCAGCTACTAAATGACCCACCTGAATATCCGATATCTAAACAATGGCCAACCCGATCTCACTCATGTTCCTACTTTTGATGAAAATAACTATATTTACTGGAGCATTAAAATGATTACTTTCTTGATGGCACAAGATTTACATGACATTGCGGAGAAAGGATATGCGGGTCCGTAGGAAGGAATAAGCTTCTGGCATATATATATAAAGGAAGCTAGAGGATGTATGATATTAAATATTGCAAGAAAATGAAATCATCAGAGAAATAAAACGAGAAACAACAAGGAAAAATTTCCACAATTCAGTCCAGCCATCAGCAGCCACTCCATAGGGAGGTTAGCTGCAAATAACAGTTAATCAATTGAAGAATTATAGAGTTACAATTGTTCACAATGCTCAAATATTTCCCTGTCCAAGATTATATTGAAACCCATAATATTTAGCCTAACGTAATTGCTGGATAAACAAATCACCGAAAACTTGAAACACTCATCAATCTTCACCGGGAAAGTGCCTCAATTGGATGACAGATTCTCTGCACAAACTTCACCCGATGTTTAATCTCCTTCGTACTACCAAGGGAAAGAGAACTCCACTTTATGGCTTGAAGAAGTCAACGGCACACTCAGCCCCACGCAAATCCATGTTTCTCCCTTTTCTTATCCGACGAGCACCAACATATACATACGAGCTCCTTTTTTTTTTTTTGGCTATAAGGAGTTCCAGTTAATGGGCGGCTTGGAAAAGGATACAACAGCCTACTCTTTGAGTTCTAATCCAAATAGGGTAAGTGCGCTGGCCTTGAATCCAATAAGCATCTTCCAATCAAATCGGATTTCAGATACGGCTCGAACTTGTAACATAATTTAGAACATATTAAAAGAAGAGTTTCAAGACGCAACAAAGGCACAAATAATTAGATTTTAGTCTCTTCAAAATGCTACAGTAAATAATTATGGGACTCTCAAACAATAATGCGGAAGATTAAATGGATGAGTAAATCAGATGAGGGCTTATGGAGTTAATATCAAGGTAGTAGAAAAAATATTTGTGAAACTTATTGGAGAATATAATCTTATTGTCACCTCTATAGAAGAATCTAAGGATTTAAAAAACATGTTAGTCAGTGAATAAATTAGCTCTATGGAGGCGTATGAAAAAAGACTAATGCTATTTGATGAAGATTCCATTGAGAGTGATTTTCAGTCGGAAATAAATCTAAAAGAGCACAAGGAGCTCGTGGATTGGTGGGTTTGGGAGAGCCTAGGCTAAGGCTAATAGATCTAGCTGAGCCATTAGTTTCCGTTGACGCCCGCACATATCGAACGCCAAAAAAAGGAGGTCGAGACACAAAGAGGCTTCATGCTCGTTCATTCATGTTCAGATCAACTACAGCTACATAAATCCCTTGTACCCAACATTTTGATAATTCAACAAGCTCCAAAAGCTCCTTCCTTATTCCTTTGCTAAGTAAATCTCACAAACATACACGCTTGCACATTAACACTAAGAGTAATAGTAGTATCAGAGCCTCATTCGGTTGGTACTGGGCGTGAGTCCTATCCACTTACTATATTAGAGTAGGAGATATGATTTGATTATGATTATTTTAATTGCAAGTTAATTGATCCGATCAATCTGTAAGATTAGATATTCGGAATATAGAATAGGAAACGGTATTTTGTATACTCTTTCCTATTGTACATCCTTCTTGTATTATAAATAGGCTTGTAGTGCATGTGCAAAAGTAGTGATATACACAATACAATATTCCCCAATATTTTTCGTTTTCTGATTAGAAACATGGTATCATAGTGCGATGATCATTGAGCTTGTCTCTTGCCTTCGGTTATCTGATATTGGCCGGTTGCCACTAGCCGTTCATTCGCTTCTCCTTCAGACTGATCGTCCTTCGTTAGTTTGCTTTCGGCTTGCTTTGATTGATTTTTCCTGAGCACCGTCGTTTTTCTTTTTCTTTTCTTTTTTTGACTAGTTATCATGTCAGAACAAAGCTCCGAAACTGAGGAATCCTCCAGCCACACATTGGCTCATGAATAGACCGACGGTCCGTTCTTCCTCCATGGGTGGCCAAGATGGGCATGCCATGAACTGTGGATAGGCAGGTGGGCGGATAATGCGGCACGTTCGGGAGAGAGCTCCAAGTTGTAGAGACCACCACGTTGAAGGCCCCAACCAATGATCTTCTTCATCGAGAGGTCCTCGAACAAGCAATAAAAGGGAAAAAAGGTAACCGAGCAATTTAATTGTTGAGTAATTTTTGAAATGGATAGGAGAGGAAACTTAGAGATTGGAGCACAAAGAACATCAATAAGGGTGAGGGTTGACGTCAGAGATACCGAGCCGTTTGTGAAGTGACGAGAACTCCAACCCCATTAGGTATGCCAATAGCGGGAATAGGTTTCGGGTATGCTTGTGCATATTGAAGTGATTCAGGGTTATGTGTAATGTGATTCATGGCTCTGGTGTCAATAACCCAAGTGCAAGAATTTAATGAATTAGAATTCAAGTCGAGAACAGTGCCTGTGAGATTTGCCTTGGAAATGTTTACCGCTTGGAGTAAACGCATGATTTGTTTATATTGCTTACCGGTGAATGGCATGGGAGACGCCGAAGAGGAGTTCTCGGGACTACTGGCAGGCTTGCTGTCCGAGGGCTTAGTATGGGGCTGGTCATGACGTTGTCCCTTATAATTAGCAGGAAATCCATGGAGGCGGAAGTAAACATCACGGGAATGGCCTGGTATACTGCAATGGGCACAACGTTCGCGAGCATGTGATGGAGGCCCGCATTTTGCAAGGTGAGCAGAAGCTGTCTTGGTGTGCTTAGGGGATCGAGTCGAGAGTGGCGAGTCCCTTTGAGGCGGGATGTTTCGCATGGAGTCATATGTCAACAGTGTGTTCTTGGTGGAGGTACGAGTCAAGTGAACATGGCGTTGAGATTTGTCTTGAAGAATAAGTGAGTAAGCTCGTGCAACAGTGGGCAACGGATTCATGAGCAGAACATGACTGACCACATTAGAATACCTTGGGTTTAAACCCATTAAGAATTGATAAAGACGTCGATTCTCAAGTTGCATCACAAACAATGTCTTTGCCTCGCAAGAGCATTTGGCAAGTGTTCCAAATTGTTCAGCTCATCCCAATAACGCTGCAAATTATTGTAATACCTAGTGATGTCATCTTCACCTTATTCAAGAGCGCATATTTTCTGCTCGAGGCAAAATATGCAAGGACCATCAGACGGTAACAAACGTTCATGCAGATCAGCCTATACTTCCACAACAAATTCCGTGTACAAGACAGTAAAAACAAGATTTTGATGGATGGAATTCAGGATCCATGATAATATCATGCTGTTGACTCAAACCCATGGGGCATATGTGTTAGTTGATTCGGGTTTCCGATTATCTCCCATGATGAAACCCATTTTATTCCTTGCGGATAGAGCAATGGTCACGGCTCATGAGTAGCTGTAGTAATTATCACCCATTAAAACGATGTTGGCGTTATCCAAGGTATGGGAGAACACACCACCTATGACTTTGCGTGTCAATCTCCCAAATGGAGGGTGTTGACACCTAAATTTTGGCGACTCATTTAGTCATTTATCACATTAAAAAAAATTAAGGGTTAATTTTATCCCGAAAAATATTAATTACATAACATATAGATTTAGGTACATTTGTTTTTAATTTGCATTTTTTACATTTATTTATTGGACCGGTGGGGATGGGTCAAATTAGTGGTTTGAGTTTTAAATTAACAGGCGGACTAAGTCCATGAAGAGTGCAACCTGAATCCGTTTTACGAAATTGAGATTTGAAATAAGGATTTTTGAAATTTAAGAAAATCGGGTTGTAATTTTATTTTTAAAAATTAGTAAAAAATATTTAGGAGATAAGAAAAATAAGAGGATTTTTATGATCATGAGGTTATAGGAAAATCTTCGTGTATATTGAAAAGTTGATGAAATATTTCACGAAGATCACATCTTTATTTGCCTATTAAGGGAGCCGTGTGCGATGAGAGAAAGTGGGGGCCTCTCTCGGTTTTCAAAAAGAGAAGAACAAAAGTCAAAGAAAAAGAGAAAGAAAGAAAGAAAAAGGGAGAGAGAAGGAAAAGTGACCGGTCTGCAGTGAGGCAGAGAGAGCAGACCGGTTAGAGGACGTGCGACAGGTGAGAGAGAGAGAGAGAAAAAAAAAAGTAAAAAAAAAAGAAAAGGAGAGGACTGTTCATCGTCTTCTTCGTGCAGCCGCTCCGCCTGCCCTTCCGCCTGCGACCCAGCCACGACGCCACTACTCCTGCGCCCCTGGGACGCCCGCATCTGGTCGACAGCCACCGCCGCGTCCCACCGAAACGCCTTCACCCGCCGGTCACCACATCTTCCCCGTCGTACCTCAGTCCCTGTTCCGCCTCGCCGCTCCCGCTCCACCCTAGCCGTGACGCAGCCAGAGACCCGAGTCGGATCGCAGCCTCTTCCGCCGCGCCGCTACCCGACACCCCTGCTCGCCGAACGCCACATCGCCGTTCCTCCAGTCACCGTCGCGCTCCGCCTCACCTGCAACCCGCGAGATCCCGGCGAAGCTGCTGCTGCAACACTCAGTCCGTGATCTGCTCGCCCAGCTGTGCCGTGACGACCTGAAGCGCTGCTGAGCTGCTCCACCATCCCGACGAAGCCGCCCGTCGGTCGTGTCGATCCGTGACGATCCCGACGCTGCCCCCTGGTCCGTTCGTCGTCGGTTCGCCCGCTACCGACCCGCGACGCCACCCGCGACCTGCTGCTGCCGCCAGACCGCTCGCTGCCGATCTACCCATTGCCGATCCTCGCCGGAGCTCCGTCGGACAATCTCCCATTCCGAACGGTGACCCATTCCCCCGTGAACCACCCCCAGCGACACCACAGCCGCTGCCCTTGCACCGTCTCTAGCCGCGCTGAGTCTCCATTGGGGTTCAATCTACCATCGGATTTTTAGGAAAAAATCCAAATTTAGGTAGAAATTTGTTTTATATTATTTGATAGGTTTATTTTTAGGTAGGTTTAATTTATTTAGGTAAATTTACTTTATCTTATTTTAGTTTCGATATCTTATTTCTTTGTTTAAAATAGTTCCCAATGCATGGTTGAAATCCCTGTAACGTCCAATTCATTCTATTTATAAAACTTTAGATGGAATAATTATTCATGTAAGAGTAAAATTGGTATTTTAATTTTTAAGACTTAAGATCAATTTATTGATTTTATTAGCGAGATAATTGAGTTTAAATTTCAAATTGAGAGATGGATAACGTTTTGAATGACCATGGATGGTTTGAATGTTTATCTTTTAATTGTTCAATTTATCCTGAAAACACAAAAAATCACATTTTACGTTCCATGTAGATTAGGATTAATTGCATGATAGGTTAGTTTTTTTAACATGCATGTTTAGAAGGCATTTAGTATAGATAATATTTCACTTTAGTTAGATTTTTATTGATTTTAATTACGAATTTTCATAAAAGAAACTATAAAAAAATCATGCATTCAATGTATGATTAAATTCATGAAATGCCCGCCATCTAGTGATTGTTACTAGGTTCATTTAATTAAAAATTGCTCGTTATTAGAATCAGGTCATTTGATTAATTTAGATTGCATATTTGATTGTTGCATTTCTTTAATTTCGAATTTCATGGAAAATACAAAAAATTTAGAATAAATTCATTTCATGCTTTAGGATAGATTGCATGCTTATTTATGTTATATAGTTTAGGTCATGTTACCACGTCATATCATTTCATGTTAAGTTAGTAGCATGCGTTGCATGATTCTCATTCAATAAAGTGAAAACCAAAATTGAGTGATTGCGTATTAATTAGAAATCATATCTAGGATTGTCAATATGAATTTTGAACTAACATTGCAGATGCTTTCGTTGTTAGGGGGTAAGTCATGCAATTTATTCATTCTTCATTTGGGTGTTTAATTGGTGGTTTGCATATCCACATGATCACTTCACATATTAGGAAGGCAAAATGAAAATCAATTCAAGCTATCGTAAAATATCTTTTTAAAATAAAAAAGGGAAATGTACCAAAATGACCTTAGAGAAATATGGCATAATTAAATCTCTGAACTCATAATCTTTAGTTCGTAGAAGTAAAGTAAATCTCCCGTTACTTTACTTAGGTTTCTAATCAACCCACCAAAAATAGATTAGTAGCGACTCATAATTAAAAAAATTAATTGTATGTTAAGAACTTGAACCTAAGTCGTGAATTTGTATGGACTTGGGAGAGCCCAAGCTAAATTTAGATTTAATAATCCATTAGCCTAATTTTAGCTAGTGTACCCGAAATTTAAATTATGACAAAGGGAGGCAATGTCTTTGAAATTACAAGCTCTTGAACAAAACCTACGATATCGTACCTCTTTCATGTCGTAAAAAGGCGATTGGTTTTTTGAATCACTTAATCCCACACTTTCTTATAATGTACTATAAAGGAAAGAGATGAGTATGCCATATGTAAAATGAGTTTGCTTCATCCGTAAGTTGACTCTCTGAACCGCTTAAAATGAATAATGCTACTTATATTGATACCAGTTCACAAATTGGCGCACTAGGTGATGTGGCATAGTTTTAGTGATGTAGCATACTTTTAGCAAAAGTGATGCCACATACTTTTAGTGGATCTTGAAGGTGGCACGTGCATGTTTAGAGGCCCATCTGTCACGTTGCTCTCTTTAGGCTGGAATTGGCAATATGTTATGATGATATGTACGACAATTTTTGTAAGCTATTTTTAGTATACTTTGCAATATCGGTTTTTTTTTTCCTTTTTTACTTTACTTTCTAAGAACTTTCTTCCATTGGGGAAAATGAACCTGCAATGAAAGTGGCATGATATAATTATTTCCATTGGTGTAGGAAGTTTGGGGACTTTGATTAGGAAAAAGAACACTAAGGGTTCGTTTGGTAACGTTTCGTTTAAAAATTATTCCAGGAAACAGAAATAGAAAAAAGTGTTTCTGTTGGGGAACAATTTTTGAACAAAAAAACGCGTATGGTAACTGTATAAAATTTCTGTTTCTGAAATAGAAAAAGAACATAAACACGTTTGGTAACTATACAAATTTTCTGTTTCTGGAATAGAAAAAAAAACAGAAACACGTTTGGTAACTGCACAAAATTTCTGTTTCAATTTGTTTTTCAAGTGTTTTTTTTTTTAATAAAATGTAAACTTGGTATTAAATTATCATTCTCATGAAATGCTCATCAATTTAATTATGTTCATAGTAAGTGAAAACAAACATTCTAAACATGATCATATTTGCTTACTTGGAAGAAAATTTTTAAGTTTGTACCAAAATTTTCCCAATTGTTTTTTTTTTTTTAATAAAGTGTAAACTTGGTTTTGAATTCTTATTATCATGAAATGCTCATCAATTGAATTATGTTCATAGTAAGTGAAAACAAACATTCTAAACATGATCATATTTGCATACTTGGAAGAAAATTTTTTAAGTTTGTACCAAAATTTTCCCAATTTTTTTTTTAATAAAGTGTAAACTTGGTTTTGAATTCTTATTATCATAAAATGCTCATCAATTTAATTTTGTTCATGGTGAGTAAAGTCAAACATTCTGAACATGGTTATAAGTGCATACTTTGAGGAAAATTTTATAAATAAACTCTGTACCAAAATTTTGTCACGTGCTTTTTCTTTAAATAAAGTATAAACTTGGTATTGCATTATCACGTTAATGAAATGCTCATCAATTTAATTTTATTCATGGTGGGTGAAGACAAATGTTCTGAACATGATCATGTGTATACTTGGAACAAAATTTCGTAAGTAAAATTTGTACAATAAGAGCTAGCTAAAAGAGGAATATCTTATAGATCTCTACATAGACCCTTTCATACATAACATCACAATAATGAAGTAGTAGAGTTCATTGTTCAACTTCATCACATTGAATTTGATAAGTGAGTACTTAAAAACAAAATTACAAAAGTTGGAAACACAAAGTCATGAAATCTCAGGCATATTATTATCCCTCGCCATTTTATTTGCAATCCTTGTCCTAAGCATGTTTATTCCAGGTGCATCATGCAATGTATCCTTGTCCTCCTCCTACAGCAGCGCTCATGCATGCATCCAACATGCACACCTCAATCTGTTGAAGTTTGGCCTCAAAGAGTTTATCCTTGTCCTCCTCCTACAGCAAACAATATATATTCTTTTATAATGAGTATGAGGGGAGCGTAAACCGATGTGATTATTATTAAGGATATTGTTAACAATATACTTTACCTCCAATAATTCAATTTTCAAGACATCGCATGCGCATGACACGAGGACAATTTAGTCAACATAAATGTTGAGGACTAATATTATGTACATCTTCGACATCAGTTAACACAACAAATGCACACATGAACCGCGAACAGCACATCAATGACACGGCTAAACAATTCCACACACCAAGACATATGAATAGCAAGCAAAGAAATATTGATACTAAAGAACAACATAACTCTGGACGTCTTTACAAACAAAAACACGGAGTTTGGATCGATAGAACACAAATAAGCTACTGGGCAAAGTGATTGATGTTGGAAATTGGTTTGATGGTGGATATCTAATATCAATTATCAAACAACAGAACTTTGCTAAAAAAAGAGAACAATAGAGCAAGACCATCCCACACGTGATTTACTTTTTTTTGATATTATCACCCTCAAAATCTATGCTCAAAAGGTCGTAGGAAAGTGGCAGACAATCAGGCCCACCCAAAAACAAAATATGCATTTCTGACCAAGGCAAATTCCAGATTTCAGAATGGATTAGAAAAAAAAAATGTTAAACATGGCAAATGATGGTTGATTCAGGCATGCAGTATGTCATTTTAGAGCTTGAGATGCCTATTACAATTATCTAGAAGACATTAAGTCCTAATAACATCATCTACCGGTTCATATCAAGTGGTTTACACAGAAGGGACCAGCTCCAACATATCAGTAGAAACTCAATCATATGGAAATACTCTTAGTTCACATTAACAGTATGTATAGGATAGACCCGAAAAGAGTAACAAAGCAGCTAATTTGAGGTCTGAGTGTTAGGATCAAACATCTTAATCAAAATCCATACAGAGAAACTCACACACACAAAAAATAGTAAGCTGAACCTATTGTTCTAGCGATCAACATTTCAGCAACATTGACAGATTGCAGCATAGTTTCAAGTATGCAATTGATAGGGAGAACAAAGGTCAATTGATGCAATCCGTATATTATTGAAAAGTCCATGGAATATACTATGACTTTCACAGATATC
Source organism: Eucalyptus victrix (assembly GCA_016097545.1). NCBI lineage: Eukaryota > Viridiplantae > Streptophyta > Magnoliopsida > Myrtales > Myrtaceae > Eucalyptus > Eucalyptus victrix. Next base: position 16,647,347 of record CM027844.1, read on the forward strand.
TCGAGACTAAAAGAGCATGTTTAACAGTTCATCCAAGACAAACAACAACCAAGCCATAGCCAGGACAAAAGGACGATTTAATGAACATTTTTCTAATCATATCAACTCCAGAAAATCTAAAAAAATATGTATGTTGTAGCCAAGGATAGTTCAAGCAACTTTCATGAAGCACCAATCCAGGAATTTGAAGCACCAAATTCAATAGAGAATCGGAAAACAGACAAGGCCGAGTCAATGTATAACAGTAAATTTTTATGTATCAGTTTTCCAGAATCCCTTCTTAACTTTCGAAAAGGATTTCAGGTAGCTAATAATCTCGGATCAGGACGTGCTATGGCTCGTTGGAAAGCTAATCGAACTATCTTCAACTCTCATGAAGGCATCAAGCACCAAAAATCACATATACAAACTCATTTTCAGGCATATGCGCAAAGAGGTCAGAGATACGAAATTGCAGAACAAAGCCCATCCAAGTTCAAAAATCATTTTAGATTGCAATGCATCCTGGCCCCCAACTTTCGTTGTCGAGAGTGTATTTCGACACTAGAAGCCCTCTCCTCATCGGATGCTATTAAAAGGATTTTCATTTTGCTTACCTCGGTTGAATCTGTAACTTCAGTGGATGAACAAGCAGCAGCGAGCGAGCAGAGCAGGGCTCGCTGCTCTGCTCGCTCGAGCAGAGTAGCAAGCGAGCAAACGCTTGCTGCTGCTCACGCTAGAGCGAGCAGACGCTCGCTGCTCTGCTCGCTTGCAGCTTGAGCAGGGCCTGCTGCTCTACTCGCTTGAGCAGAGAAGCAAGCGAGGAGACGCTCATTGCTGCTCATGCTCGAGCGAGCTGCGAGCAAGCAAAGCAACGACCGTCTACTCGCTCGAGCAGGCAAGCAAGCGAGCTATGCTCTGCTCTGCAGCGAGCAAGCAGAGCAGGGCTCGCTGCAACCAAACTTTCGATCTAGGGCACCATTGCTCGCCAGATCTGAGCGAGCATGCTCGCCCAGATCTCGAGTGAGCAGACGAGCTGTTGCCGCAAATCTGGCGAGCAACGGTGCCCTAGATCTGGGCGATGCCTAGTCGGAGCTCGAGCGGCTCGAGTTCCGACCAGCCATCACCCAGATCTACGAGGGCCTTGTCAATCGGTGAAGAAGAGGAGTGAGCAGGTTCACTTGGTGAAGGAGCAGCGGCTGTTGGCGCCGGAGAGGACGATGGTGGAGAAGCCGGATGGTCTCGAGACAGAGGCGGTTGTCGACGCCGGAGAGTGGGAGGCGCCGGAGAAGACGGCGGTGGAGAAGATGGAGGAGGAGAGGCTGCAGTGTTCGAAGGAATGACCAAGAAATAGAAACGAAACACGAGAGTTTCTCTTTTGTTTCTTTTGTTCCTCTTTTGTTCCTCTTTTGTTCTTCAATTGTGTTTCAGAAATAAGAAACACAAATTTTTTGTTTCTTATTTTTATTCTACATTTGTTCCTGGGAAAAAAAGAACAAAAAAGGAACAAAAACGCACCAAAACACGTTTATGTTTCTTTTTTGTTCACAGGAACAGAAAAACAGAAAAAGTGTTTAAAAACAAAAAAAAAAAAGAAACAAAAACAAACGGGCCCTAAGTGACTTTGTAAATGACTGTCAAACATGGCCTCCAGATTTCGTGCTCTTTGCTATTGAATCCCTCCTCTCGACTTCTCTTGTGGGGATGAATAATACATCCACTTTTCAACACCATAGCAATGGCGAAGATTATGAAGATGTAGCTCAAGTTGAGGCTGCATTTGGTTGGGCTTTGATATGGGCTTTAAGGCTCTAAAGATTCTTGGGCAAATATTGAAGTGTTAGGTGACTATTTTTGGAAACACGTTTGAAAAATAATTAATATCATGGAAAACTCAAAATTAGTATACTCATAATAAATTTACCTTAAACTAGTTCAAACTTTAAATTGATACATTTTTAACAAATTTATTATCTGTTAGTTATTCATTAAATTGGATTAATACTACAAAAAAAAATCACAAACTAGTTAGTGACAAATGGAAGGTTTACCCATCATGTGTTATACAACTCGGCAATGTGAGTCTCTTGATATGAGCTCCATTATTCTTATCAAGAATGCTAAGAGAAAGGGAGGAGAGCTTGGGAACTTACGGTCTTTGGCGGGAGTGCGTCATGCGTTTGGTCTTAATTACGACCGGGAAGAATTCGTGAGTGCGCGTAATGGACCAATTTTCTTTCCCTTGAGCATTGATATGTTCCTCTCTTTATAAACAATGAATCCTCGCCATATTCCGCCGAGATTGAGGATCCAAAAATTGCCTAAAGATGCGCTATTCCGAGACACAATTTTTTTTTTAATCTCTTTGTTTATATTGTCTCCTTCTTTATTTTATTTCCTTCTTTCTCCCATCTATTCAACTCTCCAGCAAATTCTTGAATCAATTTCGATTGTGCGTTTGCAAGTGGGAAAGTGAAATTTATATAATTTTCCTTTTTGGGTGCTGATCGAATATGTTTGCCACCTTTTTGCCAATTTCTTTCCTTAAGACCTCACTTCCCAAAAATCGTCAGATGGTAATTTCTTCATTACGTGCAATCTTCAACTTATCAAGCGAGGTGCAGCCATTAAAAGGGATCAGCCTTGCGAGGTTCGAATGAGTTTTGGGGTCTCAGTGCTAGTTCATTTATCTTATTGGACCAATTCGAATCCAATTTACAACTAGACATATCAAAATAAATTTATCCAATAGACGTGTTGCCTAATGCCTAAATGCAATGTAGAGTGCAGATGCAGGATCATGCAATATTAATATGTTTGTTTAAGGATCAAGTTTGATATCTATTTTTCTTATTCGGTGACTAATTAAATGGGGTCGTTTATATTTAGATGTCTATAAAAGCAAATAAAGAGTGTTATTTGCATTTTGTCGAAACTGTCTTTTAACTTTAAGTGCTTTGCTTTTGTGTAACGGCCAAACCAAATGCAATCGTACTGAAGGAAGAGAAAGGAAGAATGTCGAAGGGAACGCTGCGCTAGAATTATCAAAGGACTGCCTAGGGAAAGTTTGCATTTTTCCGCTTGATTTTTCAGCTTTTTTAATTTCTTTTGGGCAAGTAATATAAAAACCTTTTAGGTTAAATACCTTAAAATTATTTTTTTATTATTAAAAATCCTTTTTTTATGTCGCAAAAAAATCTAAATTTATATATATGATATATATTATTTATGTTAATTTTATTTAAGATATAATCGCCACTTGATATTCAAGGTTTTTATTTTTATTTATTTATGTCATAACGCGTAAATTTAAGATTTTTAGTTGTACAAGCTTTCGGTGCCAACTGTAACTCTTATAAAGTCCAATCACCATTAATGTCCACGTGGGCCCCACGAAAAGGCCAATCAACCCCGGTCCGTCTAGTCATTAACGGACGGTTGACTTCTGGTATCTGTCTAGTCCTACGGCCAAGTTCTAAAAAGCAGGAGACCTTGCTTCTTCTATTTTCGACGCCTTCTTGTGTCTCAATGACTTAATCACTTGATAAGGTAAAATTTTTGGAATAGAAATCATTTTCTATTCTATAGACAAATTTTTGAATAAAAAAAATGTATTTGACAACGATTTAAATTTTTTATTTCTAGAATAAAATTTTGATTTCTAAGAGCGAGTGATGGTTGGTGATCGGCGATAGGCAGCCGAAGTCCAGAGTTCGACGTCTGACATCTAGCTGCTGGCGATCAATGACTGACGGCAGACAATCGGAGTCTGAAGTCCAATGTTTGGCGACCGATGTCCGACGTTCGAAGTCTAGCTTCCAGCATCCAACGTCCAACAATTGATGGCAGGCATTCGACATCTGACGTCGAAAGTTTGGCATTCGACGCCTGATTAGCTGGCGGCCAGCATCTAACATCTAAAGTTCAGAGTTCGGTGTTCAATGTCTAGAGTCCAGCGACTAGTAGCCAACGACGAGTGGCCAATGGCTAGAGTTTGGCAAGCGGCGATGAGCAGTCGACATCAGGCGGTCGGTGGTGAGCGATAAGCGGTCGGTGGCGGACATCCGGTGGTCGACAGTGGGCCTCCGGCGTATAGCGGTTGGCGATAAGCAACCAACGATTGGCGGGCACCCGACATTCGACGGCCGGTGATGGGCAGCTAGAGTTTAGTGGCTGGCGGCCGGTGTTCAATGGCTGATGGCTGGTGGCTAGGGCCTGTGGCGGGCGGGTGGTGACTCACAACAAGCGGCGAGCATCCAATGTCTCACGGGTGGCGGGTGAACGATGGGCGTGATGAGAGTGAACGATGAGCAAAGTTTTTATTTTTCATTTCTGTTTTCAGAAATAGAAAAACCCAAAATTTTAACTTCTAATTTCTACTTCAAATCTATTTCTGCAATATAAATTTATTCCAGAAATAGAAAAATGAAATTGCGTTATCAAACGGATTTTTATTTCAAACTTATTTCAGGAAACAAGAACAGAAAAACAAAGAAATAGAAATGTTGTAATGCGCACCCTTAGAGTTTGGCCAGTCAAGCAAGGTTCTTCTTTTGTTCCACTTCACTTTCTTATTTGTTATTTTACTTGTGGTAGAGCTGATATTAATGGCGCTAATTCAACTCAATTGAGCGACCGCAACTCGATTCTGATGTGCTACGTTCAATTTCCCATTTTTTCTGTGCCAATTACTTGATCATAGCTAAACCAAAGCATAGTTTCAGGAAATCCACAGGTAGTTTTGTTGTTTCTTTTGAGTGCTTTAGCTATAAGTTGGTCTACTAAGAGTGCGTTTGGTAATATTTATTTTTAAAAATTGTTTCGGGAACAGAAATAAAAATAAGTATTTCTACTTCACGGAACAATTTTTGAACAAAAAAACGTCTTTGGTAAACTGCGGAAATATAAAAAGAATAGAAACACGTTTGGTAAATTTGTATAATTTTTTTTTATTTCTTTTAGTTTTTTAATATTTTTATTTTATTTTTTCTTATTTTCCTATTTATTTTTCTTTATTTTTATTTTTTTCTTCTTTTGGTCGGTCGTTGGCCTCGGCCATGACCGGCGACCGGCCAACGAGGGTGGCGGCCTCGCCTTGGCGAGCAAGCTCGAGCTCGCCCGGCTCGGTGCAAGGTCGGCCTTGCTTTGGGGGTTGGCGACGCTCCAGCGAGGTCGCCGGCCATGGCCAAGGCCGGCAATTGGCCAAAGAAAAAAGAAAGAAAAAAGAAGAAGAAAAAAGAGAGAAGAAAACAGAAGAGAGAGAAAAAGTGTTCCTAAATTTTGTTCCAGAAACAAGAAATAATTGTTTTTTTTTGTTTCTTGTTTTTGTTCCAGATGTGTTTCTGGGAACAAAAAAATAATTTTGGAACAAAAACGCAAACAAACGCGTTTCTGTTCCTTTTTTGTTCCCAAGAACAAAAAAACAAAAATTGGTGTTCCTGGGAACAGAAACACATTTTAACAAACAGCCCCTAAGAGTCTTTTTTTGTTTCTTTTTTTCCTTGCGCTAAGTGTTTCTTCTTTGGATTTTCCTTTTAAAATTCTCGGCTGGGTAAACGCGTGGCATGGTTCCTCTTTGTTTCCAGATCCACTCGGGCAGAAGGCTCAGGAAAAATGCGAGTCTCATTATTCAAGGTATAAAGAATGCAAGGACGGGAGATTTCTGTTCAGGGAGCGGAGGTGCCGCAAACTTAAAAAAAATCTGGACGATTGCCTCAGTCGTAAGCCTTCTTGAACAAGCTCTCTGTTTCGTCATGAGACTTTGTACTTAATCTTGGTCCCATAAATTTTTTGTGATCGTTTAGCGAGGTATTTGAATTGATTATGGTGGTTTTGTATATCAGGAAATGATAATAAATCTGGCCATTTACAATTTACTACTCGGGCACGCTCAGCTCGTCCGGATATATTTGTTGCTAATATGACTCCCTTTTGGATGTTTTAGGAGTTATTCATGTTCAGCTGAAAACGTGATTTGAAAGACAGGAACTTGGGCATATCATGGAGTCGCCACTTTGGTTTAATGCGAGGGTTCTTGGAATCATGTGATATGTTTGTGATGTGCTGTCCGAAAGCTAGCGGGAGTATGTAATAGCATTTGTTTCGGAAGTTGTGTAGTGAGGTCCTGGTCTTTCGTATCCTTTAATGACGATGATAGTATGAACGGGGCAGAAAGTACTTGTTCTCATATCATTCCCCCGAAAAGTACATTTTCTTTAGAGTACTATCTTATTTCTTAGAGTCGTGGGATGCAGCGTGCATGATGCATAGGCAAAGAGCCATCTTCACATTGCTTGAGAAAGCTTTCTTCCTAATGCAACTTGAGACGTAAATTTATTTACGTGTACATCATAGATCTTGTGGGGACTTTGATATGAGAAGTATCCAAAGATTCATTTTACAATTCTAGATTCTGAACTTATTTTCCTTGGAGTGCTGAGAAGTCTAGGAAAACTTGATGCAAATCTCATTGCCAATAGTACGAAATTAACACACATGAAGTGGTGGACACACCGTCCTCGATGCATGTGTGCCTTAGATTTGGAAGATATAATTTTGTGAACTTTCTCTTCAGGTCTGCTCGATATTAGATGAGGACACAAGACTGCCGCAGAGAATTCTTCTGGTAGTTGCTATCCATTGAAATTCAAGCAAACATCTTTGATGTCTTAATCTGTGCAGAAATATACGTTAATGTTGAAAAAACAGAGATTCCCCAAGTATCTCACGATTCTACGTGAGTTCTTTGGCAGCAAAATGGAAACAAATAATGCAGGAAACCAAGAAGGGAAGGGCCCAGCCAAACGTTGAGTGACGCGCAGATTTTGCCTTCAGTCTGCTTGAGTATGTGGGAGTAAAGAAGTTGTAAGCTCAAGCCATCTTCAGATAGACTTTTGGGTTTCCTTGGAAGATTTTCATGGGCATATGTTGTCCGAACTATGGTGATGCATGTATATCATTCGGTAGCAGCGAACCCGACCCATGGAACTCAGAGTGTGTATTAACTAAATTTAGCCTCAAACTTTAATCAGGTGAAACCTGAAAATAAAAGGGCTTACGTTTTCTTTGTCCTTCCCCATTTCGCTTCCATTACCTTCGAAGCTGAGTTGCTGCTGCGCAGAACAGGATCTACCATTCAATAAATGAGTGGCTGTAAAGCGAATCTTGGCTAAGTAATCATTGGCACCAAGTCCTTCACTGTTTTAGATTCAATGGCAATGAAAGAGCTTTAACTTAGTGCACAGAGACTAATCTCTCATCTCTCTATGAATCTATCTGTAGGCTAAATGCAGACTGAAAACGCATTTGCAAATTGCAAACTTCGGCATATAGGGCAACGGTGTCCTCTTGCAACCTAACGAAGATGCTTCTGCAGCTGATTTGTAGCGCACTTGCAGGTTTCAAGCAGTAATTTTATTAAAGATGTGTGAATTCTATAGAAATTGGACTATAATGTTGGCGATGCTGCAAGACGAATCGGTAAACATTTGGAGGGTCAAGTAACAGATTTAGTTCTCTAAGTGTCAGCATTTGTAAAGTTTGGTCTTCTCTTTTGTAATCAAGTCCTCTTAACTTTTTGATTGCACGATCAAATTTTTTGTTTACCCATTCTAACTAAAACCGTCAAATTGAGATTTTTTTTTTCTTGTTTTTCCTGCCCGTTTGGTAGCAAATCAGCAGCAAATTTAATCTTTTATAACGTAAGCAATATCACAGTGTAATTAATTTCAACCTCAATTCAGACCTCATCAATTGATCCAACCCAAATGCTTACTCCTGCAAGCAAAGGCTCATTTCGATACAATTTGATTCAATAGGTTCAAGTTAAAGACATCGATTCTATAAGAATCAATTTACAAGTTTGTTGTCAACTTTGAGGCTGCTAATCGACTACCTAGCAACAAGAGATTGTTTTAGTCTGTTACCATCGCTGTTGATTGATCTTCCATGATGGTTATTCGGCTTCTAGGTTGGTGGATGAATTTGAAGGGTCTAATCCTTATTACTATGCATTTGGTTTTAGTTAAATGCCTTTAGTTCTGTTAGCTGGGTTCACTCCTATGTGGAGGAAGTCCAATGAGTTGCAAGCCCAAAAAGGGCTTGAGCCCATATAATAAGTTATATGAGGAAATAGGGTTTTTCACTATATATATAAAGAGTAGTAGCGCGAGAAAAGGAAATAGTAACAAGAGAAAAAAAAAAGCGAGAAAATGCGGGGTTTGGGGCAATATCGATTTACATCAAGCTGGCGTTGGAGGTCGATTCGTGGTCCGATTGAGCTGAAATTTTGTCAGCATGTTCGTGGCGCAATTTTATCGAATCTGAACGGTTTGATTTTTGTTTGAAGCTCCATACATCAGGTTTTTCGTGGATTGATCAAAACCTGCGTTTTTGGTCGATTTATCCTTGATCTCTTGTGAAGTTCATGTGTATTGCCAAGAATTACATTCTTGAGGTGTTTGCTGCTATGTACCTCTAGTATTTACTAGAGAAGAACAATTTTATTGATAGTGAAGATTTTCGGGTGGACTCCGGTCCGTGGTTTTTTTATCTCCTCACATTGAGGAGGTTTTCCACGTAAAAAAATCGTCTTGTGTTCGCGTGCTTGGTTATTTTACTCTACTATATCGATTCCTATTAGGTTTACACAAGAGGGGAGATTATTTTATTCCGCTGCGTTGATTCGATATTGTTCGAATTATTACCGTTCTCCCATCGAGTGGTATCGAGCATAAGGTTATTGCTTGATTTTTCTGCCTTGTGTTAAACAATGGAAACGAATATGAGTAGAATGGTTACACTTTGAATGGTTCGAATTATCATATTTGGAAAGGGAAGATGGAAGATCTTTTATATGTGAAAGATTTTTATTTGCCTGTATTTGCTTTGAGGAGAAACCAGATAATAAAGCGATGTTGAATGGTCTATATTTCATCGTCAAGTGTGTGGTTATATCGGGCGGTGGGTAGATGATAATGTTTTGAACCATATTATTGAGGAAACACATGCACGCAGTTTATGGGATAGGCTCGAACAGTTATATGCTCGAAAGACTGGGAATAATAAATTGTTTTTGATAAAACAGATGATGGCTACGAGATATCATGATGGTACTCGTTTGACTGATCATTTAAATTCTTTTCAAGGAATTATAAATCAGTTGGCTGCGATGGGAATCAAGTTTGATGATGAGATACAAGCACTATGGTTGCTTGGTACTTTGCCGGACTCATGGGAGACGTTCCGAACATCTTTGTCTAACTCCGCCGGATGGTACGATTACCATGGATTTAGCCAAGAGTAGTATTTTGAATGAAGAGATGAGAAGGAAGACACAAGGATCGTCCTCTTCACATTCGATGCCTTGGTTGTTGAGAAAAGGGGGAGAAGTGAGTCTCGAGGTCCGAGAAATAGAGATAAAAGTCGAGACAAAAGCAAAGGTAAGTATAATAAATTTGCTAATGTTGAGTGCCATTATTGCCATCAGAAAGGACATATTCAGAGGTTTTGTCGCCAGTTAAAAAGGGAGAAACAAAAGGAGAAAGGTAAAGAGAAGATAAGTGATTATGACAGTGATGACAATCGTGTTGCTGCACTTAAAGAAGACTTTCTCACTATTTTTGATGGTGATGTGGTGAATTTTGTTTCTCATGAGACCAGTTGGGTAATTGATAGTGGTGCATCCGTTCATGCTACATCTCGTAGGGATTTCTTTACATCATACGGGTCAGGTGACTTCGGATCTGTGAAGATGGGAAACAATGGACTAGCTCAAGCTGTAGGCATCGGTGATGTGTGCCTAGAAACCAGCAATGGCACGAGGTTAGTATTGAATAATGTTAAACATATACCTGATATCCGCTTGAATTTGATTTCTACAGGCAAGTTGGATGATGAGGGGTATTGCAGCACCTTCGTAATGGTCAATGGAAGCTCACTAAAGGTTCTCTTGTTGTGGCTAGAGGTGAAAAATATTCTTCGTTATACATTATGCGAGGCAAAATTGTCTACAGACAAAATTAATGCAGTAGATAGCGAAGATGCAGCTGAGTTATGGCATAAGAGGCTCAGTCACATCAGTGAGAAGGGTTTGTCAATATTGGCCAAGAAGAAGCTCCTTTCGGGATTGAAAAGTTCAGCGCTAAAGAAGTGTGCTCCTTTGTTTAGCGGGGAAAACAAAACGAGTTGCATTTAAAAGCACCCCTCCTTCAAGAAAGTCGGGTATATTGGATTTAGTGCATTCGATGTTTGCGGTCCTATGAAAACAAAATCACTTGGTGGCTCTCTTTATTTTGTTACTTTTATAGATGATTTTTCAAGGAAAATTTGGATTTATACCTTGAAAACTAAAAATCAAGTGTTAGATGCTTTTAAGCAATTTCGGGCTTCGGTTGAGAGACAGATTTGGAAAGAAATTGAAATGCATCGGAAGCGATAACGGGGAGAGTATATTGGACCTTTTGATGAATATTGCAGACAACAAGGTATTCGACATCAAAAGACACCTCCCAAGACGCCTCGGTTAAATGGCTTAGCGAGAGAATGAACAGAACATTGGTTGAAAGGGTAAGATGCTTACTTTCACAAGTCAAAGCTACCGGATCCTTTTGGGGTGAGGCTTTAAGTAGTTGTGCATATATTAAATCTTACTCCATGCGTTCCTTTAGAGTTTGATGTTCCTAATAGAGTTTGGACAAGCAAAGAAGTTTCTTATGATTATTTGCGTGTATTTGGGTGCAAAGCATTTGTGCATATTCCCAAAGATGAGAGGTCTAAACTTGATGTGAAAACACGACGAGTGCATATTTATTGGTTATGGACGGGATATGCTTGGCTACAAATTTTATGATCCACTTGAAAAGAAAATTGTAAGAAGCGAGAGACGTTGTGTTTATGGAAGATCAAACAATAGAGGATATTGAGAAATCGAGAGATGATTTCAGCACCACAAGTTAGTGATAATCTGGTTGATTTAGATCCAGTTCCTCTTACAAATATCCCTACACAGGTTGATGAAGAGCAGCAGGAAGTCAATGTTCCAAATAACGAACATGTTCCTGAACATGTTGAGATAGATAATACTATTCCTGAACCAGAGGCTCAATTAGATGTTCCACTGGATGTTCCAGTCCGGAGATCCATTAGAGACCGACGACCTTCCACCAGGTATTCAGAAGATGAGTATGTATTATTGACTGATGCAGGTGAACCAGAGTGTTATGCAGAAGCAATAGAAGATGAGTACAAAAGCAATTGGTTCGATGCTATGCAAGATGAGATGCAGTCACTTTATGATAATCATACTTTTGAATTGGTGAAGTTACCTAAAGGTAAAAGAGTTTTGAAGAACAAGTGGGTATATAGGTTGAAGCAAGATGAACATACTTTACAACCACGATACAAAGCTAGATTGGTTGTTAAGGGATTCGGTCAGAAAAAGGGTATTGATTTTGATGATATATTTTCTCCGGTAGTAAAAATGTCTTCTATCCGTGTGGTACTAGGCTTGGCAGCTAGCCTAGATTTAGAAATTGAGCAAATGGATGTTAAAACAGCCTTCCTACATGGTGACTTGGAGGAAGAGATATACATGGAACAACCTGAGGGTTTCAAAGTGAAAGGGAAAGAGGATTATGTGTGCAAATTGAAGAAAAGTCTCTATGGCCTAAAACAAGCACCGAGACAGTGGTATAAGAAATTTGCGTCAGTTATGACAGAACAGGGCTATAAGAAGACTTCCTCGGATAACTGTGTGTTTGTCCAAAAATTTTCTGATGATGACTTTATTATTCTCTTGCTTTATGTTGATGATATGCTGATTGTTGGCAGGAATGCTTCAAGAATTGAGTTATTGAAGAAACAATTGAGCAAGTCTTTTGCCATGAAAGACTTGGGCTCGGCGAAGCAAATTCTTGGCATTAGAATTACTCGAGACAGAGATGCTAAGAAGTTATTTTTGTCGCAAGAGAAATATATCGAGAAGATCCTTCAGAAATTTTACATGGACAAGGCTAAAGTGGTTAGTACTCCTCTTGCTGCCCACTTTAAGTTAAATATAATGCAAAGTCCTACGACTGATAAAGAAAAGAAAGATATGGAAAGTGTTCCATATGCTTCAGCTGTAGGAAGCTTAATGTATGCGATGGTATGTACACGCCCAGACTTGGCGCATGCAGTTGGCGTTGTTAGTCGCTATTTGTCAAATCCAGGTAGAGAGCACTGGAATGTAGTGAAGTGGATTATGAGGTATCTTCGGGGAACTTCAAATTTGAAACTCAGTTTCGGGACCGGGAAACTTGAGTTAGTTGGATACACAGATTCCGACTTGGCAGGAGATATTGATACTCGTAAATCTACTTCGGTTATTTGATTTCTTTGCGGGTGGAGCTGTGTCATGGAAGTCAAGATTGCAGAAGTGTGTTGCACTTTCTACAACCGAAGCTGAATTTATTGCAGCGATGAAGCTAGTAAAGAGATGCTATGGATGAAGAAGTTCTTAGAAGAACTTGGGTTCAAGCAAAAGAGGTATGTGCTATTTTGTGATAATCAAAGCGCAATTCATCTTGGTAAGAATTCATCTTTTCATTCTAGATCGAAACATATTGATGTTAGATATCATTGGATAAGGGATGTTCTAGATGAAAAGTTGTTGGAACTTGAGAAAATTCATACGGATCATAATGGCTCCGATATGATGACGAAGACTCTACCAAGAGAGAAGCTTGAACATTGCCGTTTGATAGCAGGGATGGTGAATCCCTCCACATTGTCGTGAGGGGGAGATTTGTTAGCTGGGTTCACTCCTATGTGGAGGAAGTCCAATGAGTTGCAAGCCCAAAAAGGGCTTGAGCCCATATAATAAGTTATATGAGGAAATAGGGTTTCTCACTATATATATAAAGAGGTAGCGACGAGAAAAGGAAATAGTAACAAAGAGAAAAAGAGAAAGCAGAAAATCGGGGTTTGGGGCAATATCGATTTACATCAAGCTGGCGTTGGAGGTCGATTCGTGGTCCGATTGAGCTGAAATTTTGTCAGCATGTTCGTGGCGCAATTTTATCGAATCTGAACGGTTTGATTTTTGTTTGAAGCTCCATACATCAGGTTTTTCGTGGATTGATCAAAACCTGCGTTTTTGGTCAGATTTATCCTTGATCTCTTGTGAAGTTCATGTGTATTGCCAAGAATTACATTCTTGAGGTGTTTGCTGCTATGTACCTCTAGTATTTACTAGAGAAGAACAATTTTATTGATAGTGAAGATTTTCAGGTGGACTCCGGTCCCGTGGTTTTTTATCTCCTCACATTGAGGAGGTTTTCCACGTAAAAAAATCGTCTTGTGTTCGCGTGCTTGGTTATTTTACTCTACTATATCGATTCCTATTAGGTTTACACAAGAGGGGAGATTATTTTATTCCGCTGCGTTGATTCGATATTGTTCGAATTATTACCGTTCTCCCATCAAGTTCTAGTTATCAAGTATCAAGTCCTAGCTATTATGCGTTTTAATTGTGTTGTGGCTTCGAGTCTTGGTTTTTATGAATATGATGGTTTCAAGAGTCATAATTAGATAACTGTCCATAGTCATCATGATTTCTTAGAATTATAAGAGTCATTTTTGTTTGCTTAGAAGAGTCCCTCTTAAAATCAAGGTGCTATCTTATTTTGTACAAAGAAGACTTGAATTTGATGAATAAGGGAGATTTTTCTCAAGCGAGTGAATATCTATCTTCAATTCTGTATCCAATTCCATTGGCGATCAACTCAAAGTTCTTTATTCTAGGATGGTGATGTTCTTTTAGGTCTTGGTGGTGAATTTTTTCTCTATTAAAGTCCTTTATCCTTAGTTGATGTTGCGACCTTCCCAAAGGCGAACCACCAACAGTAAGCTAATAAACTAATAAGCTGGTACAAATGGCTACTCATTAAAGTGATAGTACAATTCCTCAACACGAACTCTCCCAAACTCATACTAATCACAACTTTGGGGTTTTAATTACATAGATCACACGTGCAATTTAGTTTATAATGGAGCCGCCACTGATTTATTAGTAGTTTGTTAGAAATTCGAGTAAAATATGGGAGAAGTTACAAGATTTTTTGAACTAATTGAGCATATATATATAATTGGAAAGTCATTCTTTGTGAAGTATTGTTTTCTCTTTTTGCTACATGAGATGTGACCCACACATAACATGCAGGTGCTGAGTACTAAAAAGGAGACCTCAACTAAGAAATTTATATGTCACATCAGATATTTGAAATCCGTTCCCAAATCACATTACATGCACTCAATTCAATTTATATGTGCATGTAATTCAATTCCTCCTTTGTCGTGAAACATACCTAAACACATTTTGTGTTTATCAGGTGCCCAGAAAATTGACACACTCCTCACTAGGCAACCCCAGACACTCTTTCCACATTAATTTGATTGGTTCAAATTAGTCACTTTTGGATTAAGTCAACATCTTTTGTTAGATTTTTGTGTTTACTGTTTAAGTGCTTAATAATTATAGCGACGTTGGAATGCCAAATGAAACACCGCAGGAATAAAATATTTTATCTCATTTGAAGTTATTTAGCCTGTATGAAATTGTGTAAACTCTGTATCACAACTCTCCCAAAGTGAATCCCGAGAGATTTAATTGATCGCTAGGCAAGCATGTATAACTCTTGTGAAATGGCTCTTATGCTTTGTTATGGGCTCTCCCAATTCTTACCAACCATAATTTAATTTCTCATTTTTGGAATAAGGATTCAATGAATGTCATAATTTTTATATAGTAATTACTTGAATATCATAACTTTTAGATAATATTTACTTGGGTGTTATCATTTTCAATCAATCACTTGAGTATTATAAATTCTGAAAGAACTTTCATCACAAGTGTCATGTCACATCGGATTTTCAATACTTGCGGCATGCTTTTAAAATTTTTTGGGATTATCTTCTTTGCTAAACCCAAAACTGTCCTCGATTTATGAGAACATAATCCAACTATCATAAGCCCCGATAAAATGGAAGTATGATATATGATAACAACTAGTAGAAGGGCATGGCGTCATCCGTATTATTGCTATTGAACTGTTCCTTAAATGGTGAAATGCGCCGGAGCCATCCTACCGAAGTGATTATGATGTTTCCACTGATCCAATCTAACTATCGCTTGTGAAATAATATCGTTTTGAATGAAATTAAGGGAACTTATAATTTTTGATATGTGAAATTTTTTTTCGATTAAATAGGAACACTTTAAAAGTTGGTTTTGTTATTTATTTTTATGTGATCCCACATTTATACCCAATTTTCTCTTAAAAGTTACGACTATTCGACATGAAGTTTTCCACGCTTCGTGCCTTTTCGTTGACAACCATTCGTCTTGATGGGAGACGATGTATAAATAGGGACGTACGTTCATTTTTGACGGGTGATCAAGGTCTAACACAAAATCCTCATATTTAGAATACACCATCAGTACGTGAGGAGATTTGGTTAGTAGAGTGTGCCTATTGCTTTCTTGATTTTCAGGAGAATCGACGAACGTGAATGCAAACAATGGCTGGAGGTTTGTCTACAAACGATCTTGGCTTCCGCATATGAATTATTTATGTCTTTCATTTGGTATCAGAGCATGTTTATAGCCTCTGCCTTGTTTTGTTAAATTTTGGTGTATTTTCGATGTGTTTTCGTTGAATTTTCGGCCATTTATGTACATGAACAGTAACTCGGATTTTGAGGCCGAGAGAGAAACTCAACGATTCCGGGCAAAATCCGCACTACCCACCCCTTCATTTCGGACCCCTTCGGTCGCACCGCCATAAGGAACGTTAGCCATGAGTTTTTCCGGTATATCGGAGTTTGCCGGAGGCTAATCGGGCGGCGGAAGTCGTGGTGGTTGAGGATTTGCGTTTGTGGAGTTTTTCGTTTGTTTTTGGGGCCAATTTTTGCTCATTTTCGCCGAATCTTGGACCCATGTGGTCGTGCCGACGTTCTCTTCAAAACCCATGAATTATTTCGGTCTTAGATGGGCTGCCGGAGAAGAAACGGAGAAGAAATGACGGCTGAAAATGGCGAAAAACCGGCGGAGAAGCCTCTGTTCGCGCGAGGGAGAAGGCGCGTGGGCTCCACGCGCGTGCTGCAGTTGCAGGCGCGTGGACCTATGCGCCACGCGCCCATACGCGCGCGCAACCGCGGCGCGCGTGGGATCCACGCGCGCGGCAGTTGCCGGGCGCGTGCAACGCACGCGCCCGCGCGCTGAACGGCGCTCGTGCGGGTCACGCGCCCAGCACGGGTTCTGGCGCGTGCCGAGCACCCGGCCGTGCGCTGGACGCGCACGTGCTCGGCACGCGCCTGACGTCCCTCTTCCGCGGTTTCTTTTTCACTTTTGTCCCAATTTTTAAAATTTTTTGCAATCATACCCTTGGCCAATTTATTTATTTACTGTTCTGCCCTTGATGTATTTATTTATTATATCATTTCATGCATTGTTATGAATATTTTATACATGAAATTAAATGTCCAATGGTCCATATATTTAATTAATTAGGGAGTGGCCACAGCATCTTTAATTAATTAAATTATATATTAAAAACCTCCGGATCATATTTAAAAATGGACATTGATTGTAATTAATTATATTAATATGATGAATTTTATCCCACAGGAATTTTCATTATATTAATATGATTAATTGGGATGAAATATCATATTATTTTTCTTAATTTACCCACGGGGATTAAGAAAATGCATATAATATGGTAGTTTCTTCATGATGTAATTATGAATCTATTTAAATTAAAAACTTAGCCCAGGTAGTTTTTATGTTATGTGATTCATATTGTGACATGTTTACATTGGTAAAACATGATTTATTTATATTTGCCTCAAATTTTGTGACATAAGCATGATTATTTGATATGCGGTTTCGCAACTTGTGAATTTCTCTGAATTTAAGTTTGATGTTCCCATACTGAATGGTGAGAACTATAAAATTTGGAAGGAGTCAGTTCTTCTTCAATTGGGGTGGATGGACATTGACTATGCTATAAGGAAAGACGAACCACCTGCTCCTACTGATTCGAGCACTCAAGCTGAGATAGCTCTTTATAACCAATGGGAGCGGTCCAACCGCGTTTGTGCCATGTTTATAAGAGCTAAGATATCTCCAAGTATTCGTGGTTCAGTTGCTCAGCATAACAATGCTAAGGCTTTATTGGAGGCTATAGATGCAGTTTGAAAGTTCGAGAAGGCGCATGCCATGACCCTGATTATGAAGTTTTCATCATTGAAGCTCACTAGTGTTAGAGGTGTGCGTGAGCACATCATGCAAATGAGGAACATTGCAGCTCAGCTTAAGAACCTTGAGGTTGAGATATCTGAATCATTCCTTGTGTATTATATTTTGAACACTCTCCCACATCAGTATGCACCTTTCAAGATCTCTTATAACACACATAAGAATAAATGGTCTATTAATGAACTCATGACCATGTGTGTTCAAGAGCAAGAAAGACTGGTTATGGAATTGGGAGAAAGTGCTCATTTGGCAACACGGGGAAAGAATAAGGGCTATGGCAAGCATAAGGGAAAAGGTAAAATACCTCCCCAAGCTGACATTAAGAAAGAATCCAAGTGTTTCTTACGTAGACGGAAGGGGCATATAAGGAAGGATTGTGTCAAATTTAAGGCCTGGCTCGAGAAGAAAGGTAATCCAATCTCTTGTGTTTGTTATGAATCTAATATGACTGATGTAAGTCACAACACTTGGTGGATTGATTCTGGATCTACAATCCATATTTCGAATTCCTTGCAGGGTTTTCAAAACCACCGGAAGCCAGTGGGAAGTGAACAAAGCATCTATTCTAGAAACAAGATGCGTTCGCATGTGGAAGCTATTGGGACATATAGACTAGTTCTCAATAGTGGTTTTGTTTTAGATTTGGAAAAGACTTTTTATGTTCCTAGTTTTTCTAGAAACTTAATTTTAGTTTCAAGACTTGTACCTTTGGGATACTCTTTTAACTTTTCAGATTCAAACTTTAGTTTATCATTTAAATCTGAAATTGTTGGGAGTGGTATTTTGTCTGATGGTCTTTTTCGAATTAATTTACAAGACAATCCCTATTATGATGCGATGCATGTTCATGATAAAGCTGGTATGAAACGATGTGTTGTGAAAGAACATTCCTCTATGTTGTGGCACCGGAGATTGGGACATATCTCCATAGAAAGAATTAAGCGATTAGTAAATGATGGAGTACTCGATACTTTAGATTTTATGATTGTGATACTTGTGTAACTGCATAAAGGGAAAGCAGACTAACAAGTCAAAGAAAGGTGCCAAGAGGAGTATAGAAATATTAGAAATCATACATACAGATATTTGTAGTCCGGATATGGACTCATGTGGTCAGAAATACTTCATCTCCTTCATAGATGATTATTCACGTTATATGTATCTCTACTTGATTCATAATAAATATGAAGCATTAGATGCCTTTAAAGTATTTAAGGCGGAAGTAGAGAAACAATGCAATAAGCAAATTAAGATCGTGAGATCAGATAGAGGTGGAGAATTCTATGGTAGATACACTGAAGATGGACAAGCACCTGGTCCATTTGCAAGATTTCTTCAAGAGCATGGGATAGTTGCCCAATATACTATGCCTGGTTCTCCGGACCAAAATGGCTAGCGGAAAGAAGAAATCGGACCTTATTAGACATGGTGCGTAGTATGCTTAGTAGCTCCAAACTTCCTAAATTCTTATGGACTAAAGCACTTAAGACGTCAGTGTACATATTAAACCGAGTTCCGACCAAGGCTGTCCCAAAGACACCTTTTGAGTTATTTAAGGGTTGGAAACCGAGTTTGCATCATGTGCGCGTTTGGGGATGCCCGTCACGAAGTAAGAATTTATAATCCACAAGAAAATAAGTTGGACCCAAGGACCATAAGTGGGTATTTCATTGGATATGCCGAAAGGTCCAAGGGATACAGGTTTTATTGTCCATCTCATACCACTAGGATTGTGGAATCAAGAAATGCTAAATTTCTTGAAAATGACTTGATCAGTGGGAGCGATCGACCAAGGGATCATGTTCCTAAGGAAGATCATTCAGACACTCAACTTTCCACTTCAAGTTTAAGATTGGTTGTTGCTCATAATGCCCCTACAGTTCAGCCGGCTATTGAACAACCAATTGTTGAAGTTCCACAACCTGCTGATATTGATCCAGTAGATCCAGTTGTTCAGCAATTACTAGAAACTGTTGAACAACCAGTTGAGCAACATGCTCCTCAAGAGAATGTTGATCCAACATTGAGAAGATCTACTAGAACAAGGAAATCGGCTATTCCTAGTGATTATATTGTGTATTTACAAGAGTCTGACTACAATATTGGAGCTGAGAATGATCCTGAAACGTTTTCACAAGCCATGGATAGTGATAAATCCAATTTGTGGTACAATGCCATGAAGGAAGAGATGAGTTCTATGGCATCTAACAAAGTCTGGGATTTGGTTGAGTTACCTGATAGTGCAAAGGCTATTGGTTGTAAATGGGTCTTCAAAACTAAGAAAGATTCATTGGGCAACATTGAAAGATATAAAGCTAGACTTGTTGCCAAAGGATTCACTCAAAAGGAAGGAATCGATTATACTGAGACTTTTTATCCTGTATCTAAGAAAGATTCTCTTCGTATTGTTTTGGCATTGGTTGCCCATTTTGATATGGAATTACATCAGATGGATGTGAAAACGGCATTCCTCAATGGAGAACTAGAGGAGGAGGTTTACATGAAACAACCTGAAGGATTCTCCTCTAGTAAAGGTGAGCATTTGGTGTGCAAGCTTAAGAAATCTATATATGGCTTGAAACAAGCATCCCGCCAATGGTACTTAAGGTTTCATGATGTTATCTCTTCATTTGGTTTTATGGAGAATCACATGGATCAATGTATATACCAGAAGGTTAGTGGGAGCAAAATTTGTTTCCTTGTGCTGTATGTGGATGATATACTACTTGCAACCAATGATAAGGGGTTGCTACATGAGGTGAAACAATTCCTCTCTAGGAGTTTTGACATGAAGGATATGGGTGAGGCATCTTATGTCATTGGCATTAAGATCCATAGAGATAGATCTCGAGGAATTTTAGGACTATCTCAAGAAACCTATATCAATAAGGTCCTAGAGAGATTTCGGATGAAAGATTGTTCACCAAGTATAGCACCCATTGTGAAGGGTGACAGGTTCAATTTGAACCAATGCCTGAAGAACGATCTAGAAAGGGAACAAATGTGCAACATTCCATATGCTTCTGCTGTTGGAAGCTTGATGTATGCTCAAGTTTGCACTCGACGACATTGCTTTTCTTTGTTGGAATGTTGGGAAGATATCGAGTAATCCAGGTTTAGACCCGGAGAGCTGCAAAGAAAGTGTTGAGATACCTTCAAGGTACCAAAGACTATATGCTTATGTATAGACGGACTGACAACTTGGAAGTGATCGGTTATTCGGATGCGGACTTCGCGGGTTGCATTGATTCACGAAAATCAACATCTGGATACATTTTCATGTTAGCTGGCAGAGCCGTGTCATGGAGAAGTGCCAAGCAGACTTTGACTGCTACTTCCACTATGGAGGCTGAGTTCGTATCTTGTTTAGAGGCTACCTCGCATGGTGTATGGTTGAAGAGTTTCATTGATGGGCTTAGAATTGTTGATTCTATTTCTAGGCCATTAAGAATATATTGTGACAATTCAGCTGCAGTTTTTATGGCTAAAAATGCCAAAAGTGGCGATCGAAGTAAGCATATCGACATTAAGTATTTAGCCATAAAGGAGCGTGTTAAGGAGAATAAAGTGGTCATTGAACACGTTAGCACTGAATTGATGATAGCTGATCCTTTAACTAAAGGCATGCCACCGATGAAGTATAAGGATCATGTAACTAGTATGGGAATAGGTCCCA
Source organism: Eucalyptus victrix (assembly GCA_016097545.1). Lineage (NCBI taxonomy): Eukaryota > Viridiplantae > Streptophyta > Magnoliopsida > Myrtales > Myrtaceae > Eucalyptus > Eucalyptus victrix. The sequence continues at coordinate 16,668,301 of CM027844.1, forward strand.
TTATGTGATTTGTCGACATATGAACAATTTTTGTTGTGTGGAACTCTTATTCAGTTGTAATGTTGATTCTCAATTTTTGTGTACACATTTTGTTGTTTATGAGAATAACATTTATCCTTGATTACGGAATAAACATGAGGTTTATTCATTGAGATATGTTGTCACATATAGGCTGATATTAAAGAAATAAGATGCATTGTGATACATGGAAGGTATTACTCACTCTTAGAGGACATGTCGCCATGATCCATGTGTTTTGTTTCTTTTCTTTAAGCATTAAGGTTTCGTGGAATTAGTTGAATGATTCGTATGATGAAAATGATGGGATCAAGTGGGAGAATGTTATTTATTTTTATGTGATCCCACATTTATACCCAATTTTCTCCTAAAAGTTACGACTATTCGACATGAAGTTTTCCACGCTTCGTGCCTTTTCGTTGACAACCGTTTGTCTTGATGGGAGACGATGTATAAATAGGGACGTACGTTCATTTTTGATGGGTGATCAAGGTCTAACACAAAATCCTCATATTTAGAATACACCATCAGTACGTGAGGAGATTTGGTTAGTAGAGTGCGCCTATTGCTTTCTTGATTTTCGGGAGAATCGATGAACGTGAATGCAAACAATGGCTGGAGGTTTGTCTACAAACGATCTTGGCTTCCGCATATGAATTATTTATGTCTTTCAGGTTTTTCTCATTTCAATGAAAGTGTTTCATAAGCTCTACTTCGTCGATATAATAAATAGATGCCATTGTAATGTAAAATATGAATGAGAGATATATCATTCTATGCCATTGTAGTGTAAAATATGAATGAGAGATGTATCATTCTAAGTTGAATTCAATGTAGATATTCTATTATACTTTGAATTGTGCGTGATTTTGATGTGATCTTTTGAGTCACACTTTCTGTGACCTTTTTGTATATGGGAATAAAAAGCTAGGAAAAGAACATAAACAAGTATAGTGGAGGAGGGAGAGAGAGAGTTGTTGAAAGAAAAGAAAATGGGGGAAAAGTTGTTTTGAGAAAAAAAAATTAATATTTGTGATACTTTGTTACTTCTAAATATGTCTTATTAATTTTGGAATTTGGACTAGAACCACTCACTCTATTAAGTAGATAACAGGTTGAAGAGAAAAATCTTGTAACAAGGCAAAAGGTGACCCAACCTAATTTAAGATTTAATAAAAGCTAGCTAGCGTGGTTGAAGTAAGAGTAGATTTAGATAAGCAAACTCATTCCTTCCAAAATAACATGGATCCTTTATCTAGTACAAGAAAATATTAGGTGGTGTTGAATCTTTACGTGAGTCACGCTCTACCCCATCATTGATTGCCATGTGCCTAGATGGTGGCCCACTATCAGTCTTTTGTCTCTCTATTCTACCTTGCATTTCTCTTCTTCTTCGTCCTTTCTTCCTTTTAGCCAGTGCCACTACCACAGTCAGTAGCCATGCCCATGGAGCCCCCAGCACCAACCACCGCAAACTCATGTTGGCCTTGCCCGGTTGTGAATTGGATTCGTTTTCGTTTTTTACCTTGTGGAGTTAGGGGAGGGGTCATCGTGAGTCTCTTTTTATTGGAGTTTTGCTTGTTCTGGTTCTAAATTGGTGAGAAAAATCTAATTTTTGTTAGGCTTTTTAGATGGTTGTAGGATTAAAAAGGGAGGTTTTAATGCGCATTTTGATTTCTTCATTGGATGGTGATTCCTTTCCCAATGGTACCAATATTTAGTTTAACTTATAAAATTCACTTTGCCATACTAGTTTGACTTTAATTGGAGATTGACTATATCTTTTTGCAAGAATCAGTTGAGTTTGATGCAAAATGATTATGACTTGATTTGTGTGCGATCTAAAGTTAATTTATGAGAAGTTATATGATTGTCACGAGCTAACCGAGCATATACATTATTGGAAAGTCACTCTTTGTGAAATACAGTCTTCTTTTTGTCGCATGATATGTATGCATGTGTGCATGTGTGTGTATATATATAAAAGAGGGGCGATGAGTACAAAAAAGGAGACCCCAACTAAGAAATTTATATCATCGTAATGATAAAAGTTACAAATATAATGTCACATCAAATAGGTGTAGTATGTACCAAAATCACATTGAATACATTCAATTCAATACAACCATTTTAGTTGAGGCAAACACTCAGGGCATTCATTAAATCCTAAGGCCCATACATAGTTATAAGATTATGCAGGTGGTGAGCAATTCAATTCAATTCCCACGTTATACATGGGACATTACCTCAACATTTTTTGTCTTTACCTAGGCCACAAAAAGTGACACACTCCTCTCTTGGATACCACCAAACATTCTTCCCATCTCCTCACTTCAACGCCACCAAACACTCCTCTCTCTCTCTCTCTCTCTCTCTCTCTCTCTCTCTCTCTCTCTCTCTCTCTCCATCTCCTCACTTCAGCGCCACCAAACACTCTCTCTCTCTCTCTCTCTCTCACTCTAAGTTCACCTCCTCTCACATGTTTCAGCTTGATTGGTTTATAGAAAAATGATCCACAAAATTATATATTAATTTGATTGCTTTATGGAGTTAGCCGCTTTTGGATTAAGTCAACATCTTTTATTAGATTTTTGTGTTTATTATTTATTAATTATAGCAATCACAATAGATCCAAGTACTCCTTAATTGGAGATTCTTATCAAATAAATACAAAAACTCACCAGATCTTACAATGAAATTAACATAAAATTGCTAGAGAAATATATAAAGAATAATAGAAAACACCAGATATTTACTTAGTTCGATCCAAGTATCGATACCTGTATCATGAGAAAAGCTAGCAGCAAATATTGCACTAATCAATCTAAAAATTATAGAGTAACAATCACTCACAAACTTAAGTTTTTCCAATGCTCAATAGCTTAAAGTCAAGAAAAAATTGAACCCTTCTCTTTACACAGCTTGCACTGTCTTTAGAGGAGTCAATCTCTTGATTAATCAATCTCGGATCCAAAGAAATTAGATAAAGTATAGTAACAACCTTATCTTGGTCGAACTCCTACGGCATGACTCCAAGAGGTATTCAGTCAAGAATTTTGATCCCTCTCATCTAATTCAGGTCGGGTCTCCTATATGAGTTCAAACTAGAAACATCTTTTAAGAGAACTCTTAATTGGAGCTCATAAATACGACCATTCAATTTCATTTATATGATCAGAATCTAAAAAAAAAAAAAAAACCCCCACATTAATATTTCGTTTAACTTGGAAACATGACTTTGCCTCTTTTATTGGACTTTGATTTGAATTCAAATAAATCTTTTTACTTAAACTAATTTTTCTCCATCTGAAATTGGTGGACATTTTTGAATTTCACACAAGATGATAACAACTTGTCTTGTGTGCTATCTAAATTTAATTTATGAGAAGTTATATGATTGTTCTAATCTAACCGTGCATATTACTGGTACGTTACTCATTGCGAATATTTTTCCCTGCAAGTGATGTTTATACAGGAGAAGGGTGTCGAATACTAAAAATGAGACAGCAAATAAGAAATCCGGCATATCCCCGAGCATACGAAGTAACAATTATTACCAAATAAAACAAAACAAAAAAAAAACTATTATAGATCTAGTGTCACGTCAAATATCAATATGCGAAGTTCGTACCTCAATTAGCATTCTCCATTCAAACAAGCCTTTTAATTTAGGCAGTCACTTGTGAAATTCATCGAATTCAAAGGTTCGGATACGATCTCAAGATGTTATGCTTTGTATGCATACAATTCATTTCCCTAAAGCTTCCGAGGGACATGAGTAACACGTTTTCTCTTTACCTCATGCACAAAAAGTGATTTATACATGGGTCCATAAAACGAATAAATTGAGTTGAAAACGGTTCAATTGAAAAATTGATTAATTTAACTTGTTTTCACTCAGTTTTATGCAATACTAATGTAATCACTAATATGAAATTTGTACCTGACCTGAATTGAGATCCATTTTAGCAATTTTTTCGCCTTAAATTGTTGTTTGTGTGTATTTTGCGATTTGTGTGTATTTTCTGAGCTCGAACTTTTGTATGGATAATTTAGGAAATACAATCTATATTGGGGTTGTTCCCAATAGGAAATAAGAATGAACGACAATTTCTTTCCCAGAGATTTGAACACTTTTCACACGTGTGAGGAGGGGCCCACCCAGACTAGTTACGAAACGACTGCCCCTTTCTTTTAATTGCTGGGAGTGAGATGGTCAGATTGGGCCCCATCTTGTGGTGGACCATGGTTCCATGCTTAGATTGGTTTGATATGGACAAAAGTCTAGACCCATTTAAAAATCCATATTTAATTAGATTTTACAACTCAAATCTATAAAATTTATTTATTAAAATTTAATTAACTCATATTTGAGTATGAGTTATGATGATGAAGTTAATGTTTCTTTAGATAAGTCATGGTCTTGAAGTTAATGTCCTTACCCTGTCGACTTTTTTCTCTTCAAATTCCTTTTCAATATTAGAGATTTTAAAACGACAAGATGACATTGATATATTTGTGTCCCACCCATGTAATCTTGTTTGTCTTCCTTTTATATTACGAATGGCACGAAAGCACCTTATCCTACCGGCACTCGGCTTAGATAGCCCCAGACTTCACACGCTCTTCCCATTCTCTCTCTCTTTCTCCTTCTCTCCATGGATTACCCTCTTCTCTCACCCGGAACAGAAACTCGTGGAACCTCTGAAGCTCCCTCAACCGCGTTCGCTTTGCCACCCGACCTGGAGCCAGCGTCGACGGGATGCTGGATGGTCACAGTCGACAGGAACTCGGAGTGCATGCCCTCCGACGAGCAAGGGTACCTGAAGAATCCATGCATCTACAGGCTCCCCGCCTTCATCACCGACCTCAACCCCAAGGCCTACCACCCACACGTCGTCTCTTTCGGCCCCTACCACCATGGTAAGAAGCACCTCCTCCCCATGGAGGAACACAAGGACCGCGCGCGCAACCGCTTCCTCGAGCGGTCCGGGAAGTCCCTTGAGCCCTTTCTCGAGTCCCTGAGGGAGGCAGCGTGGGACCTCAAGGAGAGCTACGATGCGCTGAGCGAAGACTGGGAAGAGGGCAGGGGGGACAAGTTCCTCGAGGTGATGATGAGGGACGGCTGCTTCATGCTTGAGATCATGAGGGCCGCCACGATAGGGAAGGAGAACAATGACTACGCGCCTAATGACCCCATCTTCAGCTTCCACAGGCTGGAATACATAACGCCGTACATAAGACGGGACATGCTGATGCTGGAGAATCAACTGCCGATGCTAGTGCTGTATCAACTGGTCGCCGTCGACAGCAATGGCGAGGAGGTTAGTTTCTTTAATTTCACTCCATCTTTAGAGAGGTCATTGCAAGCACGCAAACCCCCGCACTATGTTCCCCTAACAGTACATCAACAAGACAACGATCTCGAATTCAATGCCACTGACTTCACTCCGACAACGCAGCGTGATGAATACATCAACAGGACCAACAACCTCGTCCTCAGTTTCTACTCTCTAGACACGAGCATCGCGGAGATGGGCAGATGCCTGCACGTCGTGGACGTCTTCAGGAAAGGCCGGCTGAGGGAGCCCGAGAAGGTCCAGCACAATCTTTTCTAGAGACCACCTCTATGGGAGATTTTTTCTTTTTTTCTTTTTTCCTCCAAGCAAGTAGTATCGACACGACAACAATCTTGTATTCAATGGCTTTACTCCAACAACGCAGGGTGAGAAAAGCTCCCTCGACACGTGCATCCCGGGGATGGGGCATGTCGTAGACGCCTTCAGGAAGTGCCTACCGAAGAAATCCAAGGAGGTCCAGCATGAGATATCCGGTCGGCCACCGAGCTCAAGAATAGCGGTATCCAGTTCAAGAAGAGCCTGACCAGCAGTCTCAAGGACATCTCCTTTGCCAGAGGGGTCCTAAAGCTCCCTGCTATCATGGTGGATGACACCACCGAGTCCGAGTTCCTCAACCTCATGACTTTCGAGCGCTTGCACATTGGGACTGAGAACGAGATCACATCCTACACCAAGTTCATGGACAACATCATCAACAATGAGCAGGATGTCGCGCTTCTCCACGCCCAAGGCATCATCCAGAATGCCATCGGGTGTGATAATGCAGTCGCTGAACTATTCAACTCGCTGTGCAGGGAAGTGGCGGTCGGACCCCACAGCACCCTTGACGCCGTGCAGAAGAAAATCAGTGAGTACTGCGAGAAGCCCTGGAACAGGTGGAGGGCTAATCTCAGTCACACCTACTTCAGTAGTCCTTGGAGTTCATTGTCTGTCATTGCCGCCATCTTCCTCTTCGCACTCACCATAATTCAGACCATTTTTATCGTGCTCACCTACTATTGAACCCTACTTTCTATTTTCCATTTTTGAGTTTTTCTCCTTGTGGCTGTGCTCGATTATTATCTGTCAATCGGTTGAGGATTGTTGTCATGAATGGTTTTCCTCCCGTTTTCAGTCGTGCTTATTTCCCTCTCTAAATGTTTTGAATGATGGACATTTGGCTGTTTATATATCGTTATCAGATGATGATTCTCTTGTTTCAGTCTTCTTCATTTTTGTCCAATTTGGATTGGTAGTCTAAAGGATGATCAAGTTTTAGGCAAATTAAATCCTCCATTTCAACAATTTCTTTTTGATTAAATTTTGTTGAAGTTGTGGTCAACTTATCCAGAAAATCCAAGACACTACAAGTTTCTAGATCTATGGTTAAGTACTTTAAGGAGTTTTAGCTTTGTTGGCGGTAGTTAGAAGTAATGGCTAAAAATCTGTCCAACATGAAATATGAAGCAAATTTCTCTGTTCGTGACAGAGATTCTTAACACAAGGGTCGATTAGGAAGGACTATAAAAAGGCTTCATGCTCGTTCATTCATGTTCAGGCCAACTACAGCTCCATAAATCCCTTGTACCAAACATTTTGATAATCCAAGAAGCTCCAAAAGCTCCTTCCTTTTTCCTTTGCTGAGTAAATCCCCACAAACATACACGCATGCACATTAACACTAAAAGCTAACAGTGGGATTAAAGCCTCACTTGATTGGTATTGGGCATAAGTCCTATTAACCCGCTACTAAAATCACGCACCCAAATAACCAATGCCAAAACAATGGCCAACTCTAGATGGCGCAAGATTTTCAAAACATTGTGAAGAAAGGATATGCGGCTCCGCAGGAAGGAACAAGCTTCCGGCAAACCAACTACAGAAAATTGCAAGGGCTCCGTATGTCATTCAAGAAGCACTCTCAGAAACAATATTTCCACAAACCATTGGAGCAAAAAATTTAAAGACATGTGTTCTAAAATAATGAGGAAGCTATGATATTAAGTATTGTGAGAGAACGATATCACTAGAGAAATAAAAAAAGGAACATTAAGGAAAAATTTCCACGATTCTGTCCAGCCATCAGCAACCACTCCACAGGGAGGGTTAGCCGCAAATAACAGCTAATCAATTGAAGAATTGCAGAGTTATAATTGCTCACAATGCTCAAGTGTTTCCCTGTCCAAGATTATATTGAACCCATAGTATTTAGCCTAACGTAATTGCTAGATAGACAAATCACTGAAAACTTGATACACTCATCAATCTCCACTAGGAAAATGCCTAAATTGGATGACAGATTCTCAGCACAAACTTCACCCGATATTTAATTTCCTTTGTACTACCAAGTAAAGAGAGAACTCCACTTTATGGCTTGAAGAAGTCAACGGCACACTTTGAGATAGCTAGTATAAGCACATAGAGGGAGGTGAATTGGTGCAAAAAACAATTTCTCGAGATACGGAAGCGATACTAGGCAGACGATAGAAAGGGAGTTCTCTTTTAATTAACAAAATGAAATACGATCAAAGTAAAGTAAGAGTAGGGAAGAGAAAATTGAACACAAGGTTTATAGTGGTTCGGCTTATTCCAAGCCTACGTCCACTCTTCCGCACTAACAGCCTACCGGTTGGATTTCACTATAAACAAAAGAGATGTTACAGCACTGCTTTTCTTGATTCCACAGTGTAGATATTCTACCACACTTCCTCAAGGATTCTCACGAATATAGACTCTCTTTTGTATACAAGATTTTGCTCAAATGAATTGACTAAGAACAAGGAGCTTCAGACTTTGGAATTCTTCTATCGTGCACACCCTCAAACAATTGGAATGTCTTCCTTATATACTCCTTTATGCCATCATACCCGTTGGCACTTACCAAAGGAATTCCTCCAATCTACCAGTTGGACGGAATCAATTATGAAGATTATTCAAGCTATTAAAGGAACATGTCAATAGCCCATCGATCTTGTTCGCTTATACAATCAGGATCTCGGTTTCCATAAGTAAAACCTTCCAAGTATACTTTGTCAATCATCGGATCCTTAATCTTCGAATCAATCATGATCAAATAAAGGATTCTGTTATGTCATATCCAGCCAAGAGATCTTCTCCAGTTGATAAGGTCACATCCTTAATGAAACATCCAGTTCTAGATAGCCTTTCTTCAATAGATTAGAAACTGTCAATGATGATAGACTTTGAGTCTTGTGTTTGGCTGTCCGGAGGTCTTCAGACTTTAAATAGCAGAGTCTGCATATCTTCAGACTAAACTGATGGAAACGTTTTGTCAGCTTCAAAACATTTCACGAAGATTTCTCCAACAATTACCCCCTTTTTGATGGTGGCAAAACTTTCCTGCATGATTTGGATAACTTTGACCTGCAAAATATTACTCAAACAAATATGGATATCTTATAAAGATAAATGGCTTAATGAATGATAATGCTAAAATTTGCAACCACAGAAATTTGGTTAGTCTTGCATGTGATAAAACCATCCATAAGATATCAATAGTAGTTAATATAAGCAGTCAAGTCCAAATCCAAATTCAGTCCACATCCAGACACAAAACTAAAATCAAACATCAAAACAATCCAAAAGTTCAAAAGTTGTAAAGATTCAAAGTTTTCAAATCTTGCATCTCTTCCCCTTTTTGTCAGCATAAAAAAGGTTGAGATGAAAATGGAGTAGAGTTACGAATGCTTGGGAACACGAACAAGCTGGAAATCTCTCATTGACTGAACAATGCCTTCCAACCTTTTCAAGTCTTCCTTTAGTTCTGCAATATCCTCACCCTTAGCATTAGCCTGAATCTAAAGAGAAAGGGCTTGGATCTGATCATTCAAGAAACCCGAAAAAGCTTGACCTGCATTCTGCAAATTCTGAACTTCGCATCCCAGAACATATATCCGACCTCGCATTTCCAAGAGAACATCCAGAATTCTGCGAAAATCTGCTGAATTATCGGTCTGCGTACTAGCTTCGGCACGATCTGAAGAAGTAAAGGCAGACGATGGCGGATCAGCATAATCACGCGGATTTGGCGATGACACATCATGTCCTTCCTCAGGAAATTGAGAGGCATAGATGTTCTCTGGATCTGCTGGAGAGCAACTGACTCCCTCACTGGTAGCAGGATGTGAGGACATTCCTCTTTTCTCTTGGTCTCCCCCTGTTTCCATGCTTTCAGGTGGAGAAGAGTGTTCCTCATGTTCTTCTTCCTCTTGATCTCTTTTCTCTTCTTCTTTTTCAACTCTTTCCTTCTCAGCATCTCTTTCTTCTTCTTCTTCCTTCTCCTTTGCTTCTTTTTCCTCTGCTTCTTTCTCTTCTCTTTCTCTAGCCCTCTGTTCTGAGTCTTTCTCTAGAGCAGAACAACTCCGATTCTTCAATGCCATTGCAAAAATGGTGATGTTTTCCTCATCATCTTCATCTTCAATGATAAGAGCTCTTCTTTTCTTGGATGGAGCAACCACGGGCTCCTTCCCTTTTCTTTTTGATGTAGAAGAGATTTGATGAGTTTTGACTAGAGTCTTCTCCTTGAATTTCTCCAACGCCTTGCTTAGTTCCTTCAGACGCATTTTAGTCACCATTTTCAGTCCTACCACCATATGATCACACGATCGAGCACAAAGAATTTGTGGATGCTGAATATTCAGATGTCTGAATAACTTTGTCACAATATCTGGATAAGGAAGTTGACCCCTGTCCTTTATTACTGCTCTATACATGTGGAACATAACAGTGTGAGGAAGAGAAAAATTTTTCCCAGTGATGGTGGCATACATCAGCTTTGCCTCTGAACTTGAAACATCAGTCTTGGAAGTTGATTTCGGTCTGAGGCAATTGATCACAATCTTGTAAAGCAGAATGTTAAACGCACTCATCCTCAAGTAGGAAATCTTTTCCTCTGTTCTTCTATCCTTAACAAGTTCCAATGTAGCACGAGCAATAGAAACATTGATAGGTTGATATCTTCCTCTCTCAACCCCAATGACATCCGCCAACATATCCATATCCACCACGAAGTCCTGATCTCGGACACTAAAAGAAAACCTATTCGCATCCAGGAAACTAAGATTCGAATAGAAATAGGCAAGATCAATTCAGCATGGGCTTCGTGGTGTCGAACGTAATTGCTCAAGTTGAAGAAAACTAAACTTTTCTCTCAAATTGACATTTACAGCATCAAGGAATTCAAAATCTACACTCCTAGGGTTTATCACTCCACGCTACTTGTTTCGAATATAGAACCTTATGTTCCTTCGATTTAAACATCTTTGTCCTTTTTCCTCGAATTTTCGCTGCAACATCCATTCTTGGTTGAAATTGGCTGTACAGTTTGTCATCATCATTCCCATCTATAGGATTAAATCCCCCAACACGCGGATCACTTGGGATATTTGCAAGGGTTTCTTCAGCCAACCCTTTAGGAGCAATTCCCCAACTCTCCATTTTTCGCAAAAAGATATATTAATTTCCATATCCTTTGTCCTTAAGAAATTCATCGATGTAGTTTAATGGAGTACTAGTCCTCTTTAAAGCATGATAAAGCTTATAAATAAAAGAGGGCCTTTGAACTCTTACATGATCTATGTCTTCAATGATTTCTTCCTCTTGTTGATGACCAACGCCCTAAGGACTAGATGGTGGAGAATGACGCTGCTGAGAATGTTGTGGGCTCTGCTGCTGATTTGGAGACTCTTCTTCCTCAGTGAGATCGAAGTGTGTCGGCCCCTCACTCATTCGCTGTGGTCCTCTACTTGCGATCCTCGAAGACTTTCTTGAAGACGACATCTTTCTCAGTCTTTGAAAGATTCATTGTTTAACTTTCCCAAGAAAGATGGCAACTTTTTCGAAGATTAAACAAGAAAAGAAAACAGGAATGGAACATCGGTGCTTTTTAGGGTTTTGAAATTAAGCGAAGAGAAACCGACTGTATATAACTCAGTCGAAAGGAGGGGATACTAAACGTCGTAATGGAAAGTGAAAAGATGCCTTTTCAAAAAAACAACTGCCTTTTTTGGGAAAATGGTCATTTCAAAATAACTCCTTTTTCAAAAAGGAAACATTGCAATAGTCATGTCAATTAAATATAGCAATAATCAAACACGGTTGATGATCATACCTTTTCAAGATGTGATTCGAGAGAGAGAATAACTTACAATCAAAGTCTTGTATACTTACAGTCAAAGTCTTGTGTGTCTGAGTCTAAGAGTCTCTAGACTTTAACTTCTTCAAACCTTAAAATGTTGAGTCTGGAACGGATGATTTCAAATCGATTTTTCTCTAAAGGCTTTGTAAATATATCCGCTAGTTGGTTCTTTGAATCAACAAACTGAATCGAAATTTCTTCATTTTGAACATGATTTCTAATGAAGTGATGTCGAATCTCTATATGCTTTGCTCTTGAGTGAAGAATTGGATTTTTGGTGAGATTGATCGCATTGGTGTTGTCACAGTTAATCTCCATGCATGAATCTTTAATTTCAAAGTCTCTTAGTTGTTGTTTTATCCACAGAATTTGTGAACAACAACTTCCAAGAGCTACATACTCTGCTTCTGCTGTAGAAAGAGCTATTGTACTTTGCTTCCTTGAAAACCAAGACACTGTCCTGCCTTCAAGTAGTTGACAGGTACCCGAGGTGCTCTTTCTATCAACTCTACATCCGGCTAGATCTGCGTCTAAGTATCCAAGAAGAGTAAAGTCTCCCCTTTTAGGATACTAGAAACCAAAGCTTGAAGTTGATGAAATATATTTGATAATACGCTTTGCAACATTTAAATGAGATTCTTTAGAATCTGCTTGAAATCTGGCACAAATGCAAACACTAAACAAAATGTCAAGTCTAGAAACTGTAAGATAAAGAAGTGGGCCAATGATACTCCTGTATAACTTCTGATCAACTTTCTTTCCTCCTTCATCTTTGTCTATCTTCAGGGAACTTGACATTGATATATCAGCCTTTTTGCAATTGTCCAGTGCAAACTTTTTGACAAGATCTTTAGCATACTTTTCTTGATGAATAAAAGTTCCTTCCTTCAGTTGTTTTACTTAAAGCCCGAGAAAGAAGGTTAACTCACCCATCATGCTCATTTCAAATTCATCCTGCATAGTCTTAGAGAATTTCTTGCACGAGACTTTCATTAGGGGATCCAAAAATAATATCATCGACATAAATTTGAACAAGTAGAAAACTTTTGCTTTCTCTTTTAATAAACAGAGCAGTGTTTACTTTACCTTTTATAAAGCCTTTTTGAATTAAAAACTTACTCAGCCTGTCGTACCAAGCTCGAGGTGCTTGCTTTAAACCATACAAGGCCTTTTTCAGTCTGAATACTAAGTCTAGCTTTCTTGGGCCTTCAAACCCAAGTGGTTGCTCCACATAGACTTCCTCATGGATAAATCCATTCAAGAAAGCACTTTTGACGTCCATTTGGAATAACCTGAAATTCTTATAACAAGCAAAAGCAAGTAATAATCAAATTGCTTCTAACCTTGCTACTGGTGCGTAACTCTCGTATAGTCTAACCCTTCTTCTTGTGTATATCCCTTGGCCACGAGTCTTGCTTTGTTTCTTATGACTTTTCTTTTCTCGTCCATCTTGTTCCTGAAAACCCATTTAGCTCTAGTAATAGATTTACCTTTTGGTTTAGTAGTCAACTCCCAGACATCATTAATTCTGAATTGTCTGAGTTCTTCTTGCATAGCTTCAATCCAGCTTTCATCAGATAAAGCTTCATATATGCTTTTGGGTTCTATTTCAGAAATAAGAGCCATAGCACTAGACTCTTCGTGCCTTTTGGATCTTGTGTGAATTCCTTCATTAATATCGCCAATAATAAGATCTTTGGGATGACTGGACTTATGCTTCTAGTTGCTAGTTGATTTGTCAGGTTGATGATCATTTCCTTCATTTGAATCTTCAATAACCATTTGTTGCTGGTCTTTCAGATTCTGAGCTGCTTCTTGAGATTTAGACTTTGTAGAGTCTAGAGCAGATTCAAATTCTTCAAGATGAGTCCGAATGGGTTCATTTTGCATAGAATCTTGGAATTTAACATTCATTGATTCTTCCACAGATTGAGTCTTCTTGTTGTAGACTTTGTATGCTTTGCTTGAGGTTGAATATCCAAGGAAGATGCCTTCATCTGACTTTTCTTCAAACTTACCAACTTGATCATTTGCATTTTTCAATATAAAACATTTGCATCCAAACACATGAAAATATGAAACAATATGCTTCTTTCCTTTGAATAACTCATAGGAGGTTTTTTCTAAAATAGGCCTTAGAAAAACTCTATTAATAATATAACATCGTTGAAAACCGCTTCAGCTTAAAATCGTGAAAAAATATTACTTTCAATTAAAAAAGTTCTAGCCATTTCTTGAAATGACCTATTCTTTCGTTCCACAACTCCATTTTGCTCTAGAGTATATGGAGAGGAGAACAAGTGCTGAAAGCCAGAATCATCACAAAATTTTGTAAAATCTTGATTTTCAAATTCACCTCCATGGTCTGTTCTTATATTTGAAATAACATATCTCTTGTCATTTTAAAGCTACTTAGCAAATTTTTCAAAGTAAAAGAAAGTTTCAGACTTACTTGCCAAGAAATACATCCAAGTAAATCGTGAGTAGTCATCCACAATTACTAGGCAGTATTTCTTACCTCCAGTGCTCTGTGTTCTGGTCCAAAAAGATCCATATGCAAAAGCTACAGTACACGGTTAGTGGAAACTTGATTTATTGGTTTAAAGGAATTTCTTACTTGTTTTCCCAGTATGCATGGTGTATATAGGTCAGATTTTTGGTATGATAAATTAGGTAGACCACGAACAAGCTTCTTTGCTGAAATTTTGGCTATCTGCTTCATATTAATGTGCCCAAGCTTTCTGTGCCATAAGCTTGCTTCGTCTTAGACTGAGATTAGACATTGCGATTCATCTAGTTTCACATCCAAGAGGTAGATATTTCCATGTCTTTGACCCATGAATGATTGAGTAGAATCTTTACTAATTCCTGAACATATTCCCTCTTGAAAGTTGATTTTGAACCCAGTATCACACAGCTGACTGACACTAAGCATATTGTAATTGAGTCATTCTACTAAAAGAAACATTGCTTATTGTGAGATTTTCAATCTTTACAGTTCCAAATCCCACAATTTTTCCTTTGTTATTTCCTCAAAATGAGACTTTTCCACCATTTACTCAAATAAGCTTTATGAAGCAATTTGAGTCTCCTGTCATGTGTCTTGAGCATCCACTATCCAGATACCATTTTATCTTTTTCTTGATAGTGACCTGCATTTAAAAGAGAAACTCAAACTTTCTTTCGTATCCATATTTTCTTGGGTCCATTGGTGTTAGTATGAGATGCGGTTTTTGCCTATACCTTTTTAACATGTTTCCAAACCATAGGACATTCTTTTTCAAAATGATCTGCACTATTGCACTTTGAGCATCTGAGAGCATTGTGTCCTACTGGTTTTACAAAGGTCCTTTTAAAATGATTTTTGTAAGCATCTTTTGTGGGTCTTTGTTTGATTCTTTCCTTCACTTTAGGAAAATCAATTAAAATAATGGTTTCAGCAGTCATTCCCAAACCAGATTTATTAAAGTAAGGTCTTTGAACATAAAGAATTTTTTCCAGTTTCTCAAATCCTATAGAAAATCTTTTGGAAATATTTGAGATATCTCTTTTCAATAATGCATTTTCTTTTAACAAATTATCTTCACTTTCTTTAAGAGAAGAAACATTTTTGTCTAGACATTTCACTTTTTCTTTCGAAATATTTTCCTGTTGTTTTATAACAGAATTTTCCTTTTTGAGTTCGGAAATTCTTTTAAGAGAGGTCTTAAGACTAAAACACAATTTATCAATGTATTTTGAAACTTTAATAGAGATTTTGAAGTTACTAACCTCAAATTCGCTTTCTGAATCTGAATCTGTCTCGGAATTTGAATCTGAATCCGATTGTGCCATTAGACATACATTGGCATAATCATCATCACTTTCTTCACACTCTGTATCACTCCAGGTTTTTGCTTTAAGAGTCTTTCGATACTTTTCAGCTTTTCCTTTCTTCTTCTTCAGAAGAGGATAGTTGGGTCTGATGTGTCCCTTTTCTTACATTCAAAGTAGACTACATCTTTGTTGGATTCATCATCTTCAACAGATTTGGTCTGTTGCTTTTGAAAACTCTGTTTCTTTGGATTGAATCATCTTCCTTTTCTGTTCGGCTTTCGAATCTTCTTATTATGAGAGCAAACTCCTCATCTTCTTCCTTTTCGTTGATTTTATTTCCTTCTTTCTCCCATCTATTCAAATCTCCGGCAAATTCTTGAGTAAATTTCGATTGTGCGACTGCAAATTGGAAAGAAAACTTTATTTCCTTTTCCTTTTTCGGTGCTAATAGAATATGTTGCCACCTTTTTGCCAATTTCCTTACTAAAGAACTCACTTCCCAAAAGTTACAGAAAAAAGTGTCAAAATAGTTTTTAAACTTTTTGCATTTGTGTCAATTTAGTCATAAACCTCTTCATAGTACTAATTTAGTCACGAATCCTTTTACTTAGTACCAATTCAATCACTTCCAACTAATTTTGGTTGGATTTTGCTGACGAGATGCCGGTGGGTTAACGTGGCACGACCAACGATGACACGGACAACATTTAATAATATTTTAATATCTTTTAGATTTAGATTTTATTTTATTTTTTTCATTTTCATTTTCATTTTTCTTCTCCTCCTCCTTCAAGTCGGTCGTCGGACCTTGATGGCTGGCCAAAGATGACATTCAGTGAGGCTCGAGCACTTGCCAAAGGTCATGAGAGTTGCTTGCACTGGGCGGCAAGGCTAGCTTGAGGTTGCCTAGGCCGCGAGGGCGGCCGCACACTGTGTTGGTGAGGCCCGACCTCCTAGATCTAGTGAGGGCTTGAGCCTCGCCAGTGGCTGGTAAGGCTTGCTAAAGGCTGGCGAGGTTGATCTTAACCTCGTTGGTTGTCGCCATTGGCGGTCGGCGAGGTTTGACAACCGGTTTGAAGAAGGAGAATGAGAAGGAAAAAAGAAAAGGAAAAGGAAAAAGAAGAAGAAAAAATAAAATAAAAACAAAAAAACAAGATTTTTTGAAAAATATATTAAAATTTTATTAAATAGTTGTCCACGTTGGTACTAGCCAAGTTACGTCGGCCGACCGATTCCGGTTAGAAAAATCTGGCCAAAATTAGCTAAAAAGACTGAATTGGCACCAAATCAAAAGGTTTATGACTAAATTGACACCAGTGAAAGGATTAGAACTAAATTAATACTAATATAAAAAGTTTATGAATTTTTTGATACTTTTCTCCAAAAATGGCCAATCATTTCTTCATTACATGTAATCTTCAGCTTGCCAAGCGAGGTGCAGCCGAGTCCATTGAAAGGGATCAGGCTTGTGAGGTTCTAATGAGTTTTGAGGTCTCAGCTCAAGTTCATTTATCATGTCGGACCAACACGAATCCATTTTACAACTAGATCAATTCAAAATAAATTTATCCACGGACGTGTTTTTGTAATGCCTGAATGCAATGTAGAATGCCAATACATTATGCAATATTAATATGTTTATTTAAGAATCGAGTTCGATATCTAATTTTCTTATTTAACAAATGATTAAACGGGATCGTTTGTATTTGGATGTTGATAAAAGCAAATAGTGAGTATTATTTGCATTTTATCAAAACTGTTTTAAGTGCTTTGTTTTTGTGTAAAGGTCGAACCAAACGCAATCCTAATGAACGAAGAGAAAGACGAGAATGTCGAAGAGGAATGCTGCGCTAGAAATATCAAAGGAGGACGGCCCAAAATATGTTCCCATTTTTCCGCTTTATTTTTCAATTTTTTTAAATTTCTTTTGAAGCAAATATCACTTCAAACTATGCTTATTATGATACAAAATATCCTAAAGTTATTTTTGCATCACCGTAAATCCTAAACTTACCCACTACCACATAATATTCCATTTTTTTTGTCATGAAAAAACTTACACATTATTTATTTCAATTTCATTTAGGGTTAATAAAGAAAAGAGTAAATTTAGAATTTTTAGGGCATGCATGACAAAATTTGTGTCCCCGGACAAGTTTTTGAGCCAAAAAAACGGATTTGATAACGAATCAATTTTTTTGTTTTTGGAATAGAAATTCATTTGATAACAAAATAAAATTCTTATTTCTAGGGGGTGGCATGTGGTGGGCAGTCGGCGTTCAATGACCGGTGGTTAGCGCCTGACATCTAGCAACCGGTGGTGGGCATCCAGTAGTCAGCGGCAAACGTTTGGCGTCCCATGGGCGGTGGGTGGTAACGGGAGTGAACGATAAGAAAAGTTTTCATTTTTCATTTTCGTTCCAAAAATATAAAAATGAAAAGTTTTAGCTGATGATTTATGCTCCAAATTTATTTTTGGAATATAAATATGTTCCAGAATTAGAAAAATGAAATTATGCTACCAAATGGATTTCTGTTTCAAACATTTTTTGAGGAACAAAAAAATAAAAATAAAAATAAAAATAAAAATAGAGAAATATAAATTTTGTTATGCGCGCCTTTAGTCATATTGGCACAAGCCACCAAGCCTTTGGTGCCAACTTAACCACAGTAAAGTCCACTCATCAATAATGCCCACGTGGGCCCTACAAAAAGGTTAATAAACTCCCGGTCCGTTTAGACCCGTTTGATATAAAAATTTCTATTCCCGGAACAATTATTTTTACTCTTTTGGTCCGAGCATGAAAAAAGAATAGAAATCTGTTTAATAAAGTTTTGTTCCCGAGAATAGATTTGGAACAAAAATAAGAAGTAGAAAAAAGTAATTTATTATTCTCAAGAACAATTCTTAAGAATCAAAAGAACAAAAACAAAGAACTTATTTTTTTCTTCTGCTCTCTTCTTTTTCTTTCTCGTTTCTTCTTCTTCCTTTTGGTCGGTTGCTAGCCTTGGCCATGGTTGGCGCAACCGGTGAAATGAGGGTTGACAACCTCACTGGAGTGTGTTGGCCCCTGGCGACGCCGAGGCTCGTTGGCCTGAGCCTCGCCGTGGCTGGGCAAGGCTTGGCCTCGCCTTGGTTGGGCGAGATCAACCTTGCCCAGATCGAGCAAGGTCAACCTCACCCAGATTGAGTGAGGCCGAGCTTGCTTCGCCAACGGAGAGGCTCATGCTCGCCTAGCCACAGGTGAGGTTCGACCTTACGTCGATTTGGTGAGGCCGAGCCTCGCCATGGCTAGACTAGCCTTCAGCAAACTTGTTGGACCTTGCCTTGGTGGCTGGCGACTGGCCAAAAAGAAAAGGAAAAAGAAAAAAGAGAAAAGAGAAAAATAAGAAAATATAAGAAAATTATTAAAAAATTAAAAGAAATTAAAAAATTCAAGAATCCTACCAAATGCATTTTTATCCCGAGAATAATCATTTTATGGAGTTACCAAGTGCGTTTTTTGTTCAGAAATTGTTCCCGAGAACGAGAATCAGAAAAAATCATTTATGATAAAAAATTGTTCCCGTAATAAAAATATTATCAAGCGCGCCTTTAGTCATTAACTCGCAGTTAGCTTCTTGTATTTGTCTAGTCCCATGGCCGGTTTCTATAAAGCGGGGAGACCTTGCTCCTCCTTCAATTTTCAAGGCCTTCTTGTTTCTCAATGACTTCGCCTAGAAGAGTCCACGGTAAAGGTTCTTCTTTAGTTCCACTTCACTTTCTTATTTGTTATTTTACTTGTGGTAGAGGTGATGTTAATGGCGATGATTCAACTCAATTGAGCGACCGCTACTCGCACGATGTGCTTGTGTTCAATTTTCCATTTTTTCTATGCCAATTATTTGATCATAGCTAAACCAAAGCATAGTTTCAGGAAATCCACAGGCAATTTTGTTGTTTCTTTTGAGCGCTTTAGCTGTAAGTTAGTCTGCTAAGTGTCCTTTTTCACCCTAGTCGATCAATAGGGAAAAGACGAGATGCTGAGTGTTTTATTTATTTTTTTTCCTCGTGTGCTAAGCTCTTTTTTTTTTTTTTTTTTTTTTTTTTTTTGCATTTTCCTTTCGAAATTTTCGGCTGGGTAAAGGCGTCGTATGGTTCCTCTTTGTTTCCAGCTCCACGCAGCACGATGATGCAGTATGCTCGGAAGAAATGCGGGTCTTATGTTTGAAGGTGTAACGAATGCATCGAGGGGAGAACCTTTCTCACGAAGTGGAAGTGCTCCAAAAATAAAAAAGATATGGAAGATTGCCTTCGTCAATTCTAAGCCTTCTTGAGCAAGCTCTTTCTGTTTTGTCATGAGACTTTGTACTTAATCTGGTTCCCATAATTTTTTGGTGATCGTTCAGCGAGGTACTTGAATTGATGATGGCGGTTTTGTATATCAGGAAATAATAATAAATCTGGCCACTAACAATTTGCTAGTGTGGCATGCTCGGCTAGTCCAGATATATCATGTTAGTGCTAATACGACCCACTTTTGGATGTTTTACGAGTTATTCGTGTTCAACTAAAAACGTGGTTCGAATGACAGGAACTTGTGCATATCATGGAGTCGTCACTTTGGTTTGATGCGAGGGTTCTTGGAATCCTGTAGTATGTTTGTGACGTGCTAGCGGGAGTATGTAATAGCATTTTTTTTTTAATGTTGTATAGTGAGGTCCTGCTCTTTCCTATCCTTTAGTGACGATGATAGCATGAATAGGGCGGAAAGTACTGTTGGACGCAAATTGTGCAACCCTAGGATCTCCATAACCAGAACAAGAACATGCATAATTAAATAGAAAGATTAACGCACCTGTTTTAGGATCCATCGAACATAAAGCGGAAGCAGAAAAGGATTACCCACATATATTAAGGGAATCCACGCATCAAGTCCTTCTCCTCTATTGCCCTTCGTATCACTGGCTCAATGAGGCGGCCCCCCTCACGTTTAGCGTTAGGTAAACACCCCTTAGGTGAGGATACATGTGAGAATAGGGTTAGAGGAGAGACTTGAGCACTATTTATAGAGTTTCCAGCCAGGCCCCCTCATTACGGACCAGGCTCAACTCGGCCCACACTAGCCAGCCCCATATTAGACTAATTAAGAAACCTTCTATCTCACCTTAGACCAGCCATGTTTTATGGTAACCGTAAAAATAGTAAATTACAATATCAATTAATGTAGTCCACATTAAGAAAACTCTTACATTCTCCCACTTGGACTATATTAATTAAAATCGTACCTTATGCGCGCGCATTGGTCCAGAGATAATTCTTAATAGTCAATCCTATCCTATAAAGTCTTAAATACCGAATCATGGCGGTAACTGCATGTATACACACAGAGCCTTCCATGGTCACGAGTGCTCTCAACTTTATTGATATGGATTCAATATGGTAGTGTGGCAAATGGATAACATTTCTCATAGAGATCCCATTTGTCAGTCACCATTCTCTTACCTTAGGTGTCACAAAAAACTTGTGCCACTAGAGAATGCTTTATGGTTCTAATGAACCCACATATGTCTTGTCATTATGGTTAACCTTTCTTTATGTATCACAAGACATATGCACAAGGCTTATAACCGGAATCCCGGATGCCCCTAGCCTTCACTCAAGGTCTGTACAATCCCTTGAGACTTTATCAATATGTATTCAACATAATAACAACACATTCAAAATATTTTATTGAATGCAAAAGTTGATACATATCAAACCGTTACTAAGTGTAACGAACCACAGATGTGAACTTTATTAGAGTAAAGCCAAAATAGCTCCCACTAAACAACAGTATCCGAAGATACTCTTAGGCCCATGTTAACAATATGTTACTAAAATATACATGGGCGTAGGCCTTTAGTTTGTGGATCTGCAATCACATCATCTGTGAAAATATGTTATATCATAAGTCACATTTCTGTACCGTTTCTTTATGGTCAAAAATATCTGACCACCATATATTTAGACCCCTTGAGACCTCTGTAGTAAATAAATAATACTACAAATTTGTTATCTCAATACAACCGTATGGGTCTATCCATCAAGTTAAAACGATCAATTCCGTCATGAGGTTTTGGAGCATAATAGCCCAAGCAACAACATAAAAGAATGTTACTAACACTACATACATAGTAGAAGATAACAAAGAACTTTATTTACTGCACTTCCTACTAACATAAATCTGTATTCCGTTATTGATTGCATGTCATCAGAACAGCCAGCAAAGTTTACATCTAAATACTCTACTAACTGCAAGAATTGAACATGTCTATAAATTAGCATATAATCTCTTGTCTTCTTTAAGTACCTTAAAACCTTCTTGAAAGCAACCCAGTGATCATGTCCTGGATTTGACCGATATCTGCCTAGAAATCCCGTCACAAAGACAACATTTAGTCTAGTGCAAATTCGAGCATACATTATACTTTTAAGTGCACTGACACAAGGTACACCATTTAATTAGATTTTCTCAATATTTAAATAAGGACAATGTGATAGATTTAGTCCATCACCCTTAACAACAGGACCAATTCCTGGCTTGCAATGATGTATATTGAATATTCCCAATATACAATCAGCAAATGTCCTCCGAGAAAATCTAATATAATATGGCAAAAACAATCCTTACAGACCTCAGTATTGTCTCAAGGTCACAACTTGTAAGCAAAATATCATGTACATAAAGTATGAGAAAAAATAAATTTCCTCCCACTGACCTTGCAGTATATTGAATTACTTTGTTCCCAATTGAACAAAATAACAACACTATGAAACTTTAATAATATTGTTTGGAAACTTGCTTAAGACCATGAATTAGAACTTTTCAGTCTATACACAAGTTTACTTGAATCTGCTGCAAAATCATCCAGTTGCACAATATAGATTTTGTATCTATTTGGCGTAACTTTATATCAAAATAAATTATTAATGCCACGTTCACTCTGAAAGAACATTTAAAGAAATAATTATTTCTTTACTATAAACAATCCACCCCTCTTTCAGAGTTAAAACGTTAGTTACAAATTTGGCTTTAAATTCTACAATCTTTGTTTGAAATTCTTTTAGTTTTGTACGCCAATTTGCAACTAATAAACTTGTGATCTTTAGACAAGTCAGTAAGTTTCCAAACATGTTTCATAGATTGTATATCGCCTTTTATGGCATCTAATCACATACTTAATTGAGAATAAGAAACGACATTTATAAATATGTCATTACATCAACCATATAGTGGATATTGTAATCATGCTCTCACAAATAGACTATATAGTCGATGGTATAACGATCGTATTTCCTTAACAAATCTTCTTAATAAAGCTGCAACCACTTCATTCGCACTTGAGAGGTTTAAGAAATTTCATTATAAACTATATCAAGAATAGTACCTTTAACCTCAACAAGTTTAGTCTATGGTACAGGAGATTCCATAATTATACGTACAGGTAAAGACAAAAACATAGTAATCTCCATCATACTATTATTTTTAATAATCTGAGAATAGCTATCCTCTACAATTACGTCAATATTTAAAAATTTTAGAGTATGTGATTCCATAATTCTTGTACCTTCTTTAGGGTCATAAAATCAATACCCATTTTGTATATGAAAAAATTGCTTTCATAATATCAGCCCACAAAAGACTAGATATATTAGTCTTACTAATCATACTCATCACCATGTTCAATATGGTGCATTTATGCCTTTCGCCTAAATCTTTTTGTCAGAATTTTTAAGTATAGTAATTAAATTACCACCCCAGAATCTACCAAATATTTGACAAATGACCCTTTAAGCTATTTCGCATTGTCATACTTGCCAAAATACTCATTGCCACCGTTAAACCGACAACCTTTTAATCATATACGAGATGTATATGTCATTAGGACTTAAACACAATTTTTGTAGATGTGTCCTAATTTCAATATCAAATAAGACATAATTTCCAGCAACTAAGGCTTCCATCATTTTATAGCAGTGCAGTCCGTAGGCAAACCTCTTTTCAAGTGTTCTAGAATGGAACGCTTCATGGACAATAAGCAAATTCAATTGCTCTTTTCTCAAGTAACAAATCATATGTCCACAACTTAAAATTTGAAGCAGTAAAAAATCTCAATGATGACGGAATTACCATTTACGGAAAAGGTGACTGAAAAACAAGCAGTATATAATTAGCATCATGTGAGTATTGTGTAACTTGATGTACAAGTACACATCCAGAGAATTACATGCAAAATCACATAATTACCTTTGGGCAGAATACATGACATGTAATTGTACACTCCTCACATGATAAGGGTTATGAGAATATATACCAATTCTTCGTGAATTCATCACCTTTGGGCATATGAATCACTAGAATCAGTCACTCCTCCACCACACTATCATGTATCCTTCCATGAACTAATACACAATCACCTCCTTTGAGAGTATGATTACGCATTAGACCAGGAGACATCCCAATCATCATACGAGACCGAAATTTCTCAAACCCAATCAAGCGTGCCACTTTGGCGGTCACTACTCAATTAAATCATTGAAATTCTCTCATACTAGGGATAAAATCTTTACTCCTCACATACACCATATATATGTGATTTTAACTTTAGTGATAGGGACATCATATCACCAAAATCACATATCATGCTAATTATATTGCTTTATTCATTAATAAAAAATTAATCATATATATATATATATATATATATATATATAGCGAACCCGAAAGACAGATTCCAATGAGATCATTGATCACGGTAACACAAGAAACTTCTCATAACAGAGAATAAAGCATCTCTTGTGCACCCTGATTATTGATTACTAAAACAACAGTAAATAAAATGCCGATCCTAAGGATCCCTCACAAGTCAACATCAATAGCAATACAAGGTACTCCATATTGACAAGCTTGATAACTAATCAACTATTGCTCATGCGTTTCATATGGCATAACATGACTCCAAGGCCAACAACTGATTTGTTAGCTAATTTTTTAAGTAACAAATTATCATTGTAATCAACCAGTGGCTTATTAATTGAGTCAAATCAGAGAAGCAAATATCTAAAAATTCAACAGTAGATACTATTGCTTTGCATAAATATTGCCATACCCTCTTACCATAAAAAATATT
Organism: Eucalyptus victrix; assembly: GCA_016097545.1. Lineage (NCBI taxonomy): Eukaryota > Viridiplantae > Streptophyta > Magnoliopsida > Myrtales > Myrtaceae > Eucalyptus > Eucalyptus victrix. The sequence continues at coordinate 16,692,784 of CM027844.1, forward strand.
TAACTCGATAGACATTAACCAGTGACCATATGAGTTTAGGTACAATATGCAATAACTTTACAAACATGCATTACCTACACTCAACATATGTGTTAATTAGTACAATCAGTTTGGTCACATATTCTTAAGACGTCCATCATTCAAAGGTTACCAACATGTAAAAGAGTATGCATGATCAATAAAAATTTCATGGCTTTTACTGTTTCTCATTATCTCAAGATATATTCAATTACTATCTCATAATGATTGTATCTCATTAAGCTAGCTTCAGTTTACAATAAAGTTTGATTTTTATTGATGAATCACACCTTTATAATGATTATGTGATAATATACCTATAACCCAACACTTGTATTTCCAAAATCACAAAAAAATACAAGGAAAAATACGCAAAAATTCATTTAAAATACACGTATTTAGGGTTTCATATGCAATTTCACATCAATAAAACCATCAAACATATAAAATAAATATACCACGAGATAGGAAATCACCATACGAGTCCAACGCCACCAGCCACGCGTCGATCGGAGCCTCCACGCTCCCACACACGCAGCCTGAGTGCGTGGGGCGTGGAGCTCATGCGCGGTGCGCGTTCGACGCCCTGGCGGCGCGTGTCTGCGTGTGGGGGCGCGTGCGGCCTCCTCCGGCGACGCACCGCTGACCGTCTTGCTCGTCTTGTCGAGCCCAATCCGAATTTGTGATTTAATTTTATTTTTATTGAGCAAAAAGTCTCGAAAATCACAAATTAGGGCAAAATCCATACTAATTAGGGCTAATCCGTACAAATTAGGGCAAAACCTTTATGCGTTCAAGTTCTAGGGTTATGGTTGCTCTGATACCACATGTTGGACGCAAATTGTACAACCCCAGGATCTCCATAACCAGAACAAGAACATGCATAATTGAGTAGAAAGATTAATGCACCTGTTTTAGGATCCATCGAACATAAAGCGGAAGCAAAAAAGGATTACCCACATATATTAAGGGGATCCACGCATCAAGTCCTTTTCCTCTATTGCCCTCCGTATCACTGGCTCAATGAGACGGCCCCCCTCATGTTTAGCATTAGGTAAACGCCCCTTAGGTGAGAATACATGTGAGAATTAGGGTTAGAGGAGAGACTTGAGCACTATTTATAGAGTTTCCAGCCAGGCCCCCTCATTACGGACCAGGCTCAACTCGGCCCACACTAGCCAGCCCCATATTAGACTAATTAAGAAACCTTCTATCTCACCTTAGACCAGTCATGTTTTACGGTAATCGTAAAAACAGTAAATTACAATATCAATTAATGTAGTCCACATTAGGAAAACTCTTACAAGTACTTGTCCTCATATGATTCCCTTGAAAGGTACATTTTCCTTAGAGTATTATCTTATGTGTTAGAGTCGTGAGATGCAGCCCGCATGATGTATAGGTAAAGCACCGTCTTCACATGCTTGAGAAAGCTTGCTTCCTAATGCAACTTGAGATGTAAATTTATGTACATGTACATCATAGATCTTGTGGGGACTTTAATATGAGAAGTATCCAAGGGTGTTTTTTTTACAATTCTAGATTCTGAACTTATTTTCCTTGTAAGTGCTAAGAATTCTAGGATAACTTGATTCATTGACGATAGTACGAAATTAACAGACATGAAGTAGTAGACGGTGTGTCCTAGATGCATGTGTGCCTTAGATTTGGAAGATAGAATTGTGAAGTTTCTCTTCAGGTCTGCTCGATATTAGATGAGGACGCAAGACTGCCACAGAGAATTCTTCTGGTAGTTGCTGTCCATTGAAATCCAAGCAAACATCTTTGATGTCTTAATTTGTGCAGAAATACCCGTTAATGTTGAGAAACAGAGATTCCCCAAATATCTCACAATTCTCCGTGGCCTCTTTCGCAGTGAAATTGAAACAAATAATGCAGGAAACCAAGAAGTGAAAGGCCTAGCCAAACATTGAGTGACGCGCAGAATTTGCCTTCAGTCTGCTTGTGTATGTGGGAACCAAGAAGTTGTATGCTCATGCTATCTTCAGATAGGCTCTTGGGTTTCCTTGGAAGATTTCATGGGCATATGTTGTCCGAACTATGGTGAAGCATGTATATCATCTGGCTGCAGCAAACCCGAGCTATGGAGCTCAGAGTGTGTTTTAATTAGATTTAGCCTCAAACTTTAATCAGGTGAAACCTGAAAATTAAAGGGCTTCCGTTTTCTTTGTCGTTCCCCATTTCGCTTCCATTACCTTCGAAGCTGAGTTGCAGCTGTGCAGAACAGGATCTACCGTTCACTGAATGAGTAGCTGTAAAGCGATTCTTGGCTAAATAATCACTGATACCAAATCCTCCACTGTTTTAGATTCAATGGCAATCAAAGAGCTTTAACTTAACTCACTCGTAAGTAGCCATGATAGTTGGGCTTTACTACCTTATCCCCAAGGGAACAAGTTCGAATCTCCAGATGATCGCGACTTAAGTGGGGTCCCAGGGGTGATTTACTGGGCCAACTCCCTGAGGGTTTACGTCTAAATAGCGGCTTACAATGAGGCCCCACTGGTGCTACCGAGCACCGGAAGGTCGTGTGATCCCCAAATGATGATCTTCAGCAGTCCCTCAGTCATTAAAAAAAAAAAAAAAAAGCTTTGACTTAGTGCACGAAGATTAATGGCTCATCTCTCTATGAATCTATCTGTAGGTTAAATGCAGACTAAAAACGCCTTTGCAAATCGCGAACTTCGGCATATGAGGGCATCCACGTCCTCTTGCAACCTAACGAAGATGCTTCTGCAGCTGATTTGTAGGCGCACTTGCAGGTTTCAAACAGTAATTTTATTAAAGTTGTGTGAATTCTAAAGAAATTGGACTATAATGTCGTCAATGGAATCTGCAACACAAATCGTTAAACAATTGGAGGGTAAGGTAACAGATTTAGTTCTCTATGTTTCAGCATTTGTGCAATTTGGTCTTCTACCCTGTAATCAAGTCCTCTTGACTTTTTTGATCGTACAATCAAGTATTTTGTTTACCCATTGATATATATAGCAAACCAGCAGCAAATTTCATCTTTTATAACGTAAGCAGTATCACATTGTTAATTAATTTGACGTTTTAGTTGAAATGGTTGATCAAAGGATTTGATGCGGGAGTACAACGTCCGATTGAGCAACTCTCAAGCTCAATTTAAATCTCATGGATTGATCCAACCCGAATGCTTACTCCTGCAAGCAAAAGATGATTTGATTCGATGGGCTCAGTTGAAGACATCGATTCAAGAGGGGAGTTGTCCATTTAATGGATTAGTTTTGATTTTATGGTTGCCAATCGATTATCAAGATGTTGATTAACAAGTTTGTTGAGACTGCTAATCGACTACCTAGCAACAAAAGGAGTTCTAGTCTATGTCCATCTCTGTCGGTTGATCTTCCATGGTGGTTGTTCGGCTCCCAAGTTGGTGGACGAATTTGGAGGATCTGATCCTAATTACTATGCATTTGGTGTTGGTTAAATGCATTTGCTTCTAGGTGTCAAGCATTAAGTCCTAGCTATTATGCGTTTTAATTGTGTTGTGGTTTCGAGTCTTAGTTTTTGTGAATATGACGGTTTCAAGAGTCATGATTAGATAATTGTCCATAGTCATCATGATTTTCTTAGAATTCTAAGAGTCATTTATGTTTGGTTAGAAGAGTCCCTCTATAAATCAAGGCGAAATCTTATCTTGTACATAAAGACTTGAATTTGATGAATACCAAGGGAGTAAATATCTATCTTTGGTTCTGTATCCAATTCCATTGGTGATGAACCCAAAGTTCTTTATTATTGGCTAGTGTTGGTCCTTTAGACCTTGGTGGTAAACTTAATCTCTCTCAACATCCTTTTATCGTTAGTTGATGTGACCTTCCTAGAGTGGTGAATTTTATCACTCTGAAAGTCCTTTATCCTTAGTTGATGTCACGACCTTCCCAAAGGCAAACCATTAAGAGGAAGCTAATAAACTAATAAGCTGATACAAATGTTCACTCATTAAAATGGTAGTACCATTGCTTAGTACTAATTCTACTAAGTCCAAACTAATCGCAACTTTCGGGTTTTAATTAAATAAGTTAAACATGCAATTTAGTTTATAATGTAGCCACCATTGACTTATTATGAATTGATCAGGAACTCAAGTAAAATGCCAGAGAAGTTACATGATTTTCTGAGCTAGCAGGGTATATATATTAACGGAAAGTTACTTTTTGTGAAATATTGTTTTTGCTTTTCACTACATGAGATATAACACATGCAGACACGGGCGTTGAGTACTAAAATGGAGGCCTCAACTAAGAAATTTATCACATCCCAGAAGTAAAAGTTATAAATTTAATGTCACATCAAACATGTGAAGTCCGTATTCAAATCACATTGCATGCATCCAACTCAATATGTGAATAGTAGTGTGCATGCCATTTGGTTCAAACGTTTGTCATGAGACATACCTAAACTTTGTTTGTCTTTATCTGGTGCACAAAAATTGATATACCCCTCATTGGGCACCCCCGGAAACTCTTCCCATATTAATTTGATTAAGTCAACATCTTTTATGAGATTTTTGTGTTTATTGTTTAAGTGTTTATTAATTATAGCGATGTTGGAATGCCAAGAGAAATATCGCAGGAATATAACATTTTCTCTCTTTTGAAATTCTTTAACCCGTCTAAATTTTAAAAACTCTCTATTGCAACTCTCCCAAAATAAATTCCAAAGGATTTAACTAATTGCTAGGTAGGCGCCCATAACTCTCTTGTGAGATGGCTCTTACATTGCGTAATGGGCTCTCCCGAGTCTTACCAACTACAACTTAATTTCTCGTTTTTGGGATAAAGATTTGATGAGTGTCATAATGTTCATGCAACAATCATTTGAGTACCATAACTTATTTTTCTAGTCACTTGAGTGTCATGACTTTTAGATAACATTCACTTGAGTAGTATAACTTTCAATCGATCACTTAAGTATTATAAAATTTTAAAAAACTTTCATCACACGTGTGATGCCACGTCAGATTTTCAACACTTGTGAAGAATGTCTTAAAAAAATTATTGGATTATCATTTTCTCTGAACCCAAATTGTCCTCGTGTTTTATTATTGGGAACATAATCCAACTATAATAAGCCCCGAGAAAATGGAAGCATGACAAATGATAACAATTAGTAGACAATGGCTCATCACGAGCTCGGTATTAAATTGACCCACAAATCAATTTTCAGTGATTGGAATTAAGGACTTCGTAATCTGCCACCTATAGAAGGGCATGGCGTCTCTCGTATGATTGCAATTGAACTGCCCCTCATATGGTGAGACACTAGAGCCTTCCTACAGGAGCGATTCATACCTTTCCGCTGATCCAATCGAACCATCACCTGAGAAATAATATCGTTTTGAATAAAATTAAGGGAATTTATAATGTTTGATACGTGAAAATTTTGTTTGATTTAATAGAGACACTTTAAAAAGCTGGTTTTTCTCATTTCAAAGAAAGTATTTTGTAAGCTCTATTTCGTGAATATAAAAATAGAGGCCATTGTAATATAAAATATGAATGAGAGACATATCATTCTAAGTTGAGTTCAGTGTAGATATGCTATCGTATGTCAAATTGTGCATGATTTTGACGTGATGTTTTGAGTTTTCCCTTCCTTTGACCTTTTTTTTATATGTGAGAATAAAAAGTTAGCGGAAAGAACGTAAATAAGTATAGTGGAGGAGAAAGAGAGAGAAAGAGTAATGGAGGAAAAGTGTTTTTTTTTTTTTTTTTGATAACTATAATGGAGGAAAAGTTGTTTTGAGAAAAAATTAAAAATTTTCATAATATTTCCGAATATGTCTTATTATGTTTGGAATTTGGACTAGAACCACTTTACTCTCGTTAATTAGATAACAGGTCGAAGAGAATAAACTAGTAATGGAGCGAAAGGTGACCCGACCCAATTTGAGATTTAATAAAAGCTAGCTAGGGTGATTGAGGTAATAATCACGAGTAGATTTAGACAAGCCTTTGAGGTCATATTAAAATGCCATGAATCCTTTATCTACTCAAGAAAATATTAGGTGGTGTTGAATCTTCACGTGAGTCACGCTCTCAACTCTACCCTACTCATTGATCACCATGTGCTTGATAGTGGCCCACTTTTAGTCTCTTGTCTCTCTCTTGTGCGTCTCGCATTTCTCTTTTTTCTTTCTTCCTTTCTTCCTTTTGGCAACTACCACTGTCAATAACTGTACCCACGGAGCCCCCACCACGAACCTCCGCAATCTCATGTTGGCCTTACCCGATTGTGAATTGGATTTGTTTTCGTTTTTCCCTCGTGGAGTTAGGGGAGGGGTCAACTTGAGTTTCTTCCTATTGGACTTTTGCTTGTTTTGGTTTTGAATTGGTGAGAAAAATCTGACTTTTCTTAGGCATTTTAGATGGTTGCTAAATTAGAAAGGGAGGTTTTGATGTGCATTTTAATTTCTTCATTGGATGGTGATTCCCTTTCCAGCAGCTCCAATATTTAGATTGACTCATAAAATTGATTTTGCAATACTAGTTTGACTTTGATTTGAAATTTAATGTATCTTTTTGCTAGAATCAATTTTTCTTCATACGAAGCTAGTGGAAGTTTTTGAATTTGACACAAGATAATTATAACTTGACTTGACTTGTTTAACACCTGAAGTTAATTTATGAGAAGTTATCAGATTGCCATTAGCTAACCGAAAATATATTGTTAGAAAGTCACTCTTTGTGAAATAGTTTTTTGTTTCTTTTTTGCAATACACGTAATATATATAAAAGAGAGGCATTGAGTATTAAAAAGGAGATCCAAAGTTAGAAATTTAGATCGTTCTAAAAGTAAAAAATCATATATCTAATATCACGTCAAATAGGTGAAGTCTATACCCATATCACATTGCGTGCACTCAATTCAATACTAGCATTTTGGCTAAGGCTCATACTTGGGAGATTCATTAAATCCTAAGGCTCATACACGGCCACGTGCATGATTCGATTCCCACGATTTTCATGGGACATTACCTAAACACTTTTTGTCTTTACCAAGGCCACAAAAAGCGACACCCCTCTCACTTGGACAACGCCAAATACTCTTCCCATGGGGACACCACCAAACACTCTTCCCATTAGCAAAACTCTTTGTGTTTACTTGGGGCACAAAAAGCGACACGCCACCTTCCTCCCTTGGACACCGCCAAACACTCTTCCGAAGGATATAAATAAAAAAGGCCCCGACCATTTAAAATCCTTATTCATTATTCAATTAGACTTTAAACTCAATTTCATAAAAAAAAACTATTAAAATTTAATCAACACATTATTGATCCAACTCATTTTATATGAGCTACAGAATTGGTGAAGACCCATTTCCACGCCTCTATTTATGCACAAGTGACCAGCGTTGGGCTTGGTCGACCCCAAACCGCACGCACACTCTTCCCATTCTCTCTCTCTCTCTCTCTCTCTCTCTCACCCAGAACAGAAACTTGTGGGACCTCTGAAACCCCCGAAACATGTTACCTTCGCCGCCCCAACTGGACCCGAACGAGACCAACTGGATCGTTCATGTCAACGAGACCCTCAACTGCATGCCCAAAGACGAGCAACACTGCTGGAAGTCTCCGTCCATCTACAAGGTTTCCCCCTCCATCACTCGCCTCAACTGGGAGGCCTACCAGCCGCAGGTTGTCTCTTTCGGCCCCTATCACTATTACGAGGACCACCTCCGTCCAATGGAGGAGCACAAGCACCGCGCGCTCCTCCACTTCCTGAAGCGGTCCGGGAAGTCCCTCGAGTGCGTCTTCGAGTCTCTGAGGAAGGTGGCGCATGAGCTCGAGGACAGCTACGACAATCTGGACCAGAAGTGGAAGGAGGGAACGGGGGGCAAGTTCCTGGAGCTGATGATGAGGGACGGCTGCTTCATGCTCGAGATCATGGGGGCCACCACGACAGAGAAGGGAAAGAATGACTACGCGCCCAATGACCCAATCTTCAGCACCCACAGGCTGGCATACATAACGCCGTATATAAGACGGGACATGCTGCTGCTGGAGAATCAGCTGCCGATGCTAGTGCTGTATCGGCTGTTTGCCATCGCGAACGATGGCAAGGAGGTTAGTTTCTTTGATTTCCCTCTGTCATTAGAGAGATTATTGCACTGATTATCTTAGATAGACCTCACACGAAATCCATTAAATTTAATGTTTAAAATGTTTAGCATGCACAGGTCGAGATCAATTAACAATTTAATTATTAAATCTATCACCTCAATAAGAGACTCCTTTTTTTTTTTTTTTTTTCCTTTTATGTGGGTGGTGTCGACAGAACAACACTCTCGTATTCAATGCACTGACTTTACTCCAACAACGCAGGATAACGTCAACGAGCTCATCGGACAATTCTACTTCCTCCCTGAAAATAAAAAGTTCACGGGGTTGGGCAGACGCCTCCATGTCATGGACGTCTTCAGGGAAGGCCTGTTGATGGAACACAAGAAGGCCCAGCGCGAAGGGAAAAATGTGGAGACCGAGACGATAATCCGGTCAGCCACTGAGCTCATCGAGGCCGGGATCAAGTTCAAGAAAAGCAAGACCAAAAGCCTCAAGGACATCTCCTTTGCTGAAGGGGTCCTGAAGCTCCCAGTCATCAAGGTGGATGACACCACCGAGTCCATTTTCCTCAACATCATGACGTTCGAGCGCTTGCACATCGGAGCTGGGAACGAGGTCACATCCTACGTCACCTTCATGGACAAAATCATCAACGATAGGCAGGATGTCGCCCTGCTTCACACAGAAGGCATCATCCAGAATGATTTCGGAAGTGACAAGGCAGTCGCCACACTATTCAACTCTCTCTGCACGGAAGTGACGCTCCCATCCAACGGAAACCTCGACGACGTGCAACAGAACATCAGCGAGCACTGCAAGAAGCGCCGTAACAAGTGGAGGGCTAATCTCAAGCGCACCTACTTCAGGAGTCCTTGGACTATATTGTCTCTCACCGCCGCCATCTTCATCTTCGCTCTCACTATATTGCAGGCCGTGTATGCCGTGCTCAGATACTATGCATAATGATGTTTTTTTTTTTCCTTTTTTCGTTGTTTCTTCTAATGCCTCATGCTCGATAATTATCTGTTGATTGGCTGTTGATTGTTGTCATCAATGATTTTCCTCCTGTTTTCAGTCGTGCTTATTTCCCTCTCTAAATGTTATGAACAATGGAAATTTAGCTGTTTATATATCATTACCAGATGATGATTCTCTTATTTCAGTCTATTTCATTTTTGTCCAATTTGGATAGGTATTCAGAAGGACGATCACATTCTAGGCAAATGAAATCTTCCATTCCAACATTTTCTTTTTGATTAAATTTTGTTGAAGTTGTGGTCAATTTATCCAGAAAAGCCAAGACTCTACAAGTTTGCAGAACTATAGTACGTAGTTAAAGTCTGGTGTTTTCTGGCTTAGATGGTGGTAGTTAGAAGTGATGGCAAAAAACCTGTCCAACATGTAAAACGAAGCAAATTTCTTCGTTTGTGACAGAGATTCTTAGCAGAAGAGTCGATTAGGAAGAACTATAAAAAGGCTTCATGCTCGTTCATTCATGTTCAGCCCAACTACAGCTCCATATATCCCTTGCACAAAACATTTTGATAATAAAACAGGCTTCAAAAGCTCCTTCCTTTTTCCTTTGCTGAGTAAATCCCCACAAACATACACACTTCCACATTAACCCTAAAAGCCAACAGTGGTGTCAGGGCCTCATTCGGTTGGCATTTGTCGCGACCTCTTTTTTCTTTTTCGGCGCCCGCGATCGGGTACGAGCGCCTGAGGAGGCTAATGGCTCGGCTGAAATTAATTAAGCCTGGACCCTCCCAAGTCCACCAATTCACGACTTAATGGTCTGAGTTTTTAACCTGTAAATTAATTTTTAAATTGGAGTCGCCACTAATCAATTTGGGGTGGGTTGATTAGAAACCCAAGTGAAGTATCGGAGAAATACTCACTCCGCGCAACCGAGAGAAATTAGGATCGGGGACTTGATTACACTAGTTAATCACTAATGCCCTTTCGGTACCTAATCTTGTTTAAACCCTAAGGCTTTTTGGATGTTCGAGGGATTTTCCATTCATTTTTGGGAGGAAAAACATTTTTTAGTCATTTCTAATTTTTTTGACACAAAAGGGATTTTTTTGGTTTTTTTGGAAAAATACAAGTCTTTAGGCTTTTTCTGAATTTTTTGGCTTTTTCATGAATTTTTGGCTTTTTTTGGATTTTTGGCATTTTTTGGAAAATATGAAATATTTTTGAATTTTTTGAATTTTTCGGAAAATAAATATTTTTTAATATTTTTTAAATATTTTTGGAAAATAAATTATTTTTGATTTTTCTTTTTTTTAGGAAATAAACATTTTTCAACATTTTTTTTATATTTTTCGATTTTCTGGAAATTAAAACACTTCTTAATATTTTTTGAAAATAAATTATTTATTATTTATTTATTAAAATATTATTTAAAATAAAACTTTTAAAAAGGAAAAGCCGACCCGGGTCGGATCCATGGGTTGGGTCCGACCAGGGCTAGCCCGAAACGCACACGGGCCCAACGCGGGCCCGACTCAGCATTTTTCTCCCTTTTTTCTTTTTCCAAGCCCATGAACTAACCCGGGGCCCATTTTCGTTATAAAAAATCCATGGATTAACCGGCCCACACGCGCAAGCCCACATCGGGGGAAACCCTACCCGATTGCGACCCATGCCCGACCCGCTTTCCGACCCGACTTCTCCTTCGTAGAATCGGATTTTGGGAACCCTAGAGCTAGACGATTTGCGGCGCCGAGGTGGGGCTTACCTGGGGACGTCACCGGGCGGTGACACGGCGACGGTGGCGACGCGGCAAGCGACGGGGCGTCGCGGCGGGTGGCGGCACGGTGACGGTGTGAGGTGCGACGGCGTAGACGGCGGGACGGCGAGGAATGGGGCGGCCGTGTCGGAGCTTACGCAAGCTCCGGCGTGCCCAACCCGAGGCGAGGGGAGGTCGGGGATACTCACGGCCGGGGACTTCGACCGGGGCTCGTCGGTAGGGGGCAGCACGGCGGTGGATGACGGCGTGTCGCGGTGGCCGGATCTCGTGGATTCTCCTCGAGATCTAATCTTCTACTTTCCGAGATCTTAGGGCGTGTGTGGCAACGGCGAACAGCGATGGCACAACGCCTGACCGTGGGTGTCGGCGTGGGCGGTCGACGGCGTCGGGATGGCGTTGGGGCTAAATCGACCTCGATTTGGTGCGGCTTTGGACGAATCGGTCGTAGCGACGGCGTTGAGGTGGTCGGGAGTGCTCGGCTCGGCACGGCGTTCGGCAACAACAGCAATGACAAAAAAAACCAGATCCGAGGCGCAGATCTTGCGAAACCCTATCCTCGGCCTCAATCTTCTCTCACTCGGGTTAGATCCGAGCCTCCACCGGCCGGATCGACCTTCTCGAATCGCTTGCCGCCCTGCCTTCCCCGAAGTCTCTCGGTGGAGGGTGGGCGAGCTTGCGACTCGAGCTCTCCCCTCGCTCTTTGATTCCTCCCCCGAAGTCTCTCAGTGGGAAGATCTCGGAGCTCGCTATGCCCTTCAACGGAAGTTGTGCCCTCCTATTTATAGGCGAGGAGGTCCGGTCGACGGAGCTTCGACCGCCGGTTCTCTTCCCGCGCCGAGCTACCATCAACGGCCAAACCGGTGTCCCATCTCAGCAGTAAAGGCGCGCATTGAAGGCGCATGCGCGTCGTCCCCTCCTTTGGCGGCCTACCTCCATGCCTCTTTACCGTAGGCTGCCCTTGAGCGCGTCGCCGGCCACCGCGCGTGAGATGCAGAAGCGAATGAAGAAGAAGAAGAAGAAGAAGACAGGAGGAGGAAGAAGAAGAGGGGGGGCCAAGTCGTGCAAAAGGGAAAAAGAAAGAAAGGGGTTGGCTGCTTTTTTTTTTGCTTTTTGCTTTTTCTTGTTTTTATTTGATTTTTTTCTTGTTTTCTTTTTGCTTTTATTCTTGTTTTCTTTTTGTCATCTATTTATCCGGAAAGACTAAATTAAAAACTTAATTTAATAAAACTAATTAAAAATGAGGTGTCAACAGCATTGAGCGTGAGTCCTATCCACCCCCAACTAAAATCCCCACCATATATCCAACACCAAAAGGATAGCCAACTCTATCACACTATTGTTACTCCTTTCGATGAAAATAACTATATTTATTTACTAAAGCATTAAAATGATTACTTTCTTGATGGCACAAGATTTAAGTGACATTGTGGAGAAAGGATATAAGGCTCCGTAGGAAGGTACAAGCTTCTGGCAGAGCAACCACAAAAAGTTGCAAGGGCTTTGTATGTCATCCAACAAGCACTCTTGGAAACAATATTTCTGCAAACCATTGGAGCAAAAACCACAAAGACGTGTTCTAAGATAATGTGGAAGCCAAAGAATGTATGTAATTAAATTACGTGAGAGAACAAAATTACTAGAGAAACAAGACAATCAACAATAAGGAAAAATTTGCACTATTCAGACTGACCACCAACAGCTACTCCATAGGAAGGGTCAGCTGCAAATAATCAGGTAATTATCAATTGGAGAATTATAGAGCTACAATTGCTCATAACGCTCAAGTGTTTCCCTGTTTAAGATTATGCCCAAACCCATAGTATTTCGCCTCACGTAATTGCTCGATAAACAAATCATTGAAAACTCGAAACACTCGTGTCTTCACGAAGAAAATGCCTCAATTGGATGAAGGATTCTCTTCACAAGCTTCACCCGATGCTCACATCTCCTCTGTTCCCCCAACGAAAAGAGAACTCCACTTGAAGGCTTGAAGAAGTCAACGGCCCACACGGTCCACACAAACCCATATTTCTCTCCTCTTCTTACGAGCACCAACATGCGAGCTCCTTTTTATTTATTTTATTATTATTATTATTGTTTTTTTGGCTGTAAGGAGTTCCAGTTAATGGACAGCTTGGATAAGATTACAACAACCAACTCTCCGCGTTCCAATCCAAATATGATATGTTTGCTGGGTTTTAATCCACATGCATCTTTCAATAAAATCGGATTTCGTATACGGCTCAAACTCAAAATATAATTTAAGAACATATTAAAAGAAAAAGTTTCAACATGCGACAAAGGCACAAACAATTAGATTTCAGTCTCTTCAAAATATTAAAATAAACAATTATGAGACCCTCAAACAATAATATGGAAGATTAGAATGACGAGTAGATCAAATGGGGGCTTATGGAGATGATATCAGGGGAGTAGAAATTTTAGATGTGATGTTTATCAAGGAACAAAATCCTATTATCAGCCCTCTAGAAGAATTTAAGGATTTAAAAATCATGTTAGTGAGTGAATTAATTAGCTCAGGCGTATGAGAAAAGACTAATGCTTTATGATGAAGATTCCGTCGAGAGTGACTTTCAGTCTAAATAAATGCGGGGTCTCATAAATCTAAAAAGGGTTCAAGGAGCTTGTGGAAAATAAAAGAGGAGAAGAAACTTCTTAAAAGGAAATAAAAATAAAAATCTAACCTGCAGTAGTTGCAATAAAATAAATCAATTAAAAAAAGATTGTTGGTTTCCTAAATAAATCTCAATATCCCTTGCGAAAAAGATAAGCCACATAGAAAAAAAATTGTTGATTGGAAACAGATTATCGAGATAATTATGTTGAAGAAAAAGAAAATACAGACAATATGTTCACTGCAAGCCAAGTGGCAAATGTTGAAAAAAATTATACAAGTTATATTGATAGTGGTGTAGTAATCAGAGATGTGCGATAAACTACGTCCTACAATCTTGATCTACCATTTCCGGTGGGGGCAACAATGGTGCCCGGTGGAAAATCCCGACGAATCTCAACTTTCAGTTAGTGAAAGTACTCAGGTTTCCCAAAGGGTATATTTTGTATCATTAGTTCTTAACGCAACAATGATATTTTAGAGTTTGTAGCCATGACAGCAACTTGAAAGAGAGAGAACTACAATGCCCTGGTGAGCTCTATTGCTTTTGAGGGACGATTTTCTTTACTGAGCAGAAATTAAGTAGATGAAGAATCCATAGCTATATAAAAATACCATAAGAGAATTTATTTAAGTTGTTCTCTAAGTACGCCTATTAAGATCCTACATTGCTAGAATAGCCTTCTCCTCATTATATATATGTGGGTGTAAACTGATGGTGCTTTCTCCATAACAGTGGCCATTCAGTTTAGTAAAAATTAATTTTTTACAAGTTAACTAAGTCGAATATCGACTTTAATTTACTTTCTCCTAATAAATTTGTAATTTGAGTTCTCAGTTGAGATACCTAAGAGCAAATTTAGACAAACTTGTCGAGTGCTTTCAAAATGACATGAATCCTTTATCTAATACGGGAAAATATTAGATGGTGTTGAATCCTCATGTGAATCATGCTCTACCCCACTTATTGATCGCCATGTGCCTAGATGGTGGCTCACTTTTAGTCTCTTGTCTCTCTCTTATATGCAGTGCATTTCTCCTCCTCTTCTTGTTCATTTCTTCCTTTTAGCGTCAATAGCAAAGCCCATGGAGCCTCCACCACCAACCACCGCAGCCTCATGTTGGCTTTGCGTGATTGTGAATTGGATTTGTTTTCTATTTCCCTTTGTGGAGTTAGGGGAGGGGTCATATAGAGTTTCTTCCTATTGGAGTGTGTTATGATTTTGAATTGATAAGAAAATTTGACTTTCTTAAGCATTTTAAATGGTTGTGAAATTAAAAAGGGAGGTTTTGATGCGCATTTTGATTTTTTCATAGCAATTCCCTTCACAACAATATTTAGTTTGACTTATAAAATTGACTTTGCCATACTATGACTTTGATTTAAGTTTTAATTTATCTTTTTGCTAGAATAATTTTTTCTCCATATGAAACCAATAAAAGTTCTTGAATTTGACATAAGATGATTATAATTTTGTCTTGTTCATGATCTAAAATTGATTTATGAGAAATTATATGATTGTCATATCTTATTGGAAAATCACTCTTTGTGAAATATATGTTTTTTCATTACATCACATGTATTTTTGAAAGAAGGGTCTTGAATACTAAAAAGGAGACCTCGAGTAAGAAATTTAGATTATTTAAAAGGTAAAAGTTATATATCTAATGTCATGTCAAATATGGGAAGTCCTTGCCAAAACCACATTACGTGTACTCAAATATGTGGATGGCAAGCAATGCAATTCGATTCCCACGTTATTCATGGGACATTTCCTAAACACTTTTTATCTTCACTGGGGCATAAGGAAGTGACACATCCTCACTTGGGCACCACCACACACTCTTCCCATCTCCCTCCCTCTCTCTCTCTCTCTCTCTCTCTCTCTCTAAATTCACCACTTGTCACATCTTTCAGCTTGATTGGTTTATGGAAAATTGATCCATGAAATAATATATTAATTCAATTGTTCATGGAATTAGCCATTTTCGGGTTTTTTTTTATTTATTTAGCAAGTAGCCATTTTCGGGTTACGTCAACATCTTTTATAAGATTTTTGTGTTTACTATTTATTAATTATAGCAATCACAACAAATTCAAGAATTCTTCGATTAGAGCTTCTTATAAAACAATTGTAGAAACTTACCATATCTTCCAATTTAATCACCACGAAATCGTAAGAGAATTATATGAGGAGCAATAGAGAATACAAAATATTTATGTGATTCGATCCGAGTATTAATACATATACTATAGGAAAAATCAGCTAGAGAAAATTCCACTAATCAATCCAATAATTACAAAGTGACAATCGCTAACAAGTTTGAGCATTTTCAATACTTAAAAGGAAGACTTTTATTGTTTTCGTCCTTTTATATTTTCTTTTTTGTGGCATAAAATCAATAAAAAAAATTGAACCCTTCTCTTTAGATGATCAACACTAGCATCGCTTGTACGGCCTTAGTGACAGCCTTTTAGAGGAGTCAATCTCTCGATTGATCAATCTTGGATCTTTATATAAGTGCCACCGCCCCAAAGAAATTAGATAAAGTAATGTAACAACCTTTCTCTCGGCTGAACTCCTGCAGCATGTCCTCTTGTGTGCCATCTAAATTTAATTTATGAAAAGTTATATGAGTTAACCATGTATAAATATTTCTAGAACGTAACTCATTATGAAGTTTTTTCCTACAAGTAATATATATACACACGGGAGAAGGGTGTTGAGTACCTAAAACAAGACATCAAATGGGAAATCCGGGATATCCCAAACATACGAGGTAAAAATTATTACCAAATAAAACAAAAATTACTATTATAAATCTAATGTCACGTCAAATATCAACTATGCGAAGTTCATACCTCAATTAGCATTATATGTACTCCCAAACGATCCTTCTAATTTAGGCAGATGCTTATAAATTCATCAAATTCGAAGGCTTATCACGAGATGACATGCTTTGTGTGCACACAATTCATTTCCTATGGCTTCCATGGGACATGCTTAAACACGTTTCTCTTTACCTTGTGCAAAAAAAGTGATTTATACCTAAGACCGTCAAATAGGTAAATCTGGTCGAAAATTATTCAACTCAAATTAATCAATTTAATCTGTTTTGACTTATTTCTTTGCAATACTAATAGAACGACTCACATGAGACCCATACCCGACTTGACCTGAGATCTATTTTAGCAACTTTTTTTCGCCTTAAATTGTTGTTTGTGTGTCCATTAACTTTTGTCCGGATTATTCAGGAAATCCAACCTATATTGAGGTTGTTCCTAATAGGAAATAAGAATAAACAACAATTTTTGTCCCCGAGATTCAAAAAATTTTGTCCCAGAGATTCGAAGATTTTTTGCACTGGACCCGAACGAGACCAACTGGATCGCTCATGTCAACGAGAACCTCAAGTGCATGCCCAACGCCGGGCAACAGTACTGGAACAACCCCTGTATCTACAGGGTCCCCGCCTCCATCACAGACCTCAACCCCAAGGCCCACCAGCCGCAGGTCGTTTCTTTCGGTCCCTACCATCACGACGGCCCCCGCCTCCACCGAATGGAGAAACACAAGCAGCGCTAATGGGAGTTCTGCAGCCTTAATGCAGATACCCCAACCCTGCACCACCAACAGAGAAAACTTAATGGAATGTGTTGTGTAAGCTCAACTCGTGGAAATGTGAACAGAGGTTTTTATCAATCTACTTTATGTACCTTGAGCTGCATCATTTGCGATTTGTAGCCTTTGGCTCCAGCTCAGAACATTAGGCTTGTGTGCTGCTGGAGAGTAGAGAAATAAGGAGCTTCAAAAACGTTATATCCACGGTGCTATTAATGAATATGAAACTTGACCAATTAATGCAAAAGCCTGAACTATCAAAGAACGTTGAGAAAAGAAATATATTTCGACGCATGTTGTGCTGTCACATATTGAGAGTCTAAGAGATACTTGATCTGGCAAGAATACGCAAAAAAGAACATCAGACAAACTGGACTAATGTGGGCAAACATTTTAATTGGGCATGAATTCGTGAATCAATGCCATGTTTTCAAGTTCTTTGCAATGTCCAATGAGTGAAGCTAGATTTCTATGATGAACGGCAATAAGGAGTTGCGCTTACGTATCAAGGTATCGGAGCAAATATTGCCCTATATTTCTCTTTCATTCTATATTGAAACAAGATCAATATAGATTCTTATGAATTCATTAAGTGGCTTGATTTAATACTTAAAGTGTTCTTTTTTTGTGGGAACACGCAAGACGTGCACACATTTACTAGCTCACATGACATGTGGTAAAAGATTTGTTAGATTACTCGGCCGATAGATATAAAGTAATTTTTGTCCTTTCATTGCAAAGCAGCAGTTTCTTTCTTCAATATTGTCTCTCACTGAGTTCATAGGCAGATATGGTACATGCAAAACCTTGAAGTGCTATCATATCATCAAAGAAAATCACATCGTCCACAATTACAAAACCCAAAGGAAGGTTTTGGAGCACATCAAGCACTGTCTCGTGGGACCTTTTCACAGGCATTTATCCAAATCATAAGCAGCGATCGTGAAGGGTGAAGCAGAACATAATCCCTTGATCCATCAGGTACCTTTGCCTAAAAAAAGTCGAGCATTCCTTCAGCTCCAACAGCACGTGGGTTCATGTTCAGCCTCTCGTTCGCAGTCATGGCCAAGCACGGCATTGCTGCCTCGACTAGTCTCCAAGCGGATGCGGCGCTGCACCGCCCTTGTAGCCTCTGATCCATGATGCTTTCTATATACTCCTGTTCGGTGAGAGGCGACACTGATTGGATGAGGTTAGTGCTGCTCTTCGGGCCATTACGGCCAGGTGGCTAGTAGTTAGGTGGTTGTGGTTGGCAAAAATTGTCAAAAGATGACTGGGTTTATAAAACAGATAGTATCACAATGAAAGAAATTCATTTTTCCTCTGCTTCATTATACAGGGGTTCACATGGATAACTGACCAAGGCTAGCTATCAACGTCTTGATGGCTGTACAGTTTGGAGCCTTGTAAAGAGGGGCCAAAGTGTCAATTGAACTCACCATTCACTCATTTATTCACAAAGCTATAAAAGCAACAACCCCAATACACAACACTCTCAATTTACAGTCACAACGGCAGACTTTGTTCGTAAGTTTTCAAATCTGTTTGATACAATAATCAACTTTACAAGGAAGGCGGACATGATAACCTTTATAGACAAAGTATGGTTAACAAGCACTAGGAACGCTATCAACGTCGATTAAGGTCATCTCAAAAGACTCACTTCATCTCTTACTATTTCCCATTCATTCTCTTCTTCCTGAACTGATCTCTGTCGTCAAGCATTCTTTTAGTTCCAACAGAACACGGTCTATGTCTGGCCATTGGACTGCTATTGTTGGCACGCACAACATGGCTAATTCCACCGCTTTCCATGCAGAATTGATGCTGAATTGTCCATTTAACCTTGGATCGACAATGCTCTGGATGTTCCCGCTTTCTATGAGTGGAGTCTCCCAGTGAAGTATGTGCATGCTGCTGCCCTCTGGACTTCTTCTAATGGCTGGGTTGTTGAATCTTGCGGAAACGTGGTTTAAATATAACTTTCACTATTACAATAATTTCTCACACCACATACAATACTCACACAACTCTAACACAATTTCTCTCACTCATGTGCATACATAGCACTCTCTACTCAACACACTCTCAAGACCCCTACACATACCCACACACCCCCTTGGACTTCTTACTCACACACTCTCTTAGTTTGGACACTCAAATGAGGAGCAAGTTGCTCCTATTTATAGGATGGAAAGTTGGTGACTTTCCTAGCTTTCTACACTATTTTAGAAGTATTATTATTATTTTATTATAGCATCACAACTAGATTTCTTTGGAGAGGTCTAGAAGTGGTGTAGCTTTTCTTGATGGATTTTGCTAGAACATTCTAGACAAGGGAGAGATCTAGAGAAATTTGGAGGAGAGAGATATGGAGAACTCTAGAGAGAGATCTAGAGAACTCCAGAGAACTCCAGGAGAGAGAGAGAGAGGCGGTAGTCTTCAACACTCCCCCTCACCGACTACTCTCTCTTGATATAGTAGCTGTGCTGAAATTGCTTTTGGACTCTTCAATTGTCTTCCTCCATTCAGCATAGTGCGAAGTTTCCTCAGATGTGGATGGCTTTATGGCTTCATCTCCAATTGCTTCTCTTGCTGCAACTTTCCACAGAGTTTTGTGATCCTTGAACTTTTGCAATACCAATTCATTTTGCCCTTTAGTTTTTTTTTGCCTTCTTCTTACTCAATTCAATATTCGTATTTAGCATATCTCCTCTAATAATTTTGAGATTAGAACTCATTCGATCAAGCCTCTCATTTGTGACTTTCATTTCGTGCTTCAACCGATTCAGTCCCATCCAAAGCACTTTAGTGAAGATATCTTGATACTTTTTCTCATAAAATTTCTTTTCCTCGATCTTATTCCACTTATCCTTGCACCATGGGATGTAGGGTGTAGATGGCCTCCTTTCCTCAAAGAGACCTTTCTTCTTCTTCTCCTTCATGTGTTTGATATCTTTCTCAGCATAACCAATTGGGAACATCATAGTGGGCTTGAGATCCTGAAGCTTCTGCAACTTCTTGAACTCACATCGGAACTTCTCTAACTCATTTTCTTTTGCCTTGAGCTCTCGATCCTTTTGCCTTATCATCTCATCCCTTTTCTTCAACATATTCTCCATCTTTGCATTCTTAACTTTTAGCTTCTTTATCATCTCCTGCATCTCTTGCAGTTTCTTTTCACGACTGCTTGTTGGCATTTGCTTCTTCGAGTTCTCCCTTGGCTTGCTCTTATTCGGGATCGTGATGGAACCTGTCGAATTATCCAACTCAACTATACAAGCTGTTGCAAGCTCTTCTCGTTCCTTCACTGCAATAGGCGCTGGAAAGTCCCATTCTTCTTCGCTTTCAATCTCCTTCTTGCAAGAGGTGACGACATTTCCTTCTTCCTGCCTGTACCAACAAAATCTAGCAATATGTCCTACCTTGCCACAAATGTAGCACCGTTTGCTACGCATTTTGTTGCTCTTGTCTTCATCGTCATTGTCGTCACGATCTTGACGAGCTCCCCCTGGCTGATAATCCTTCTTTTCGGGTTGCCTCCACCAATCTCCATGATTTTTCCATGGTTTGCCATCTCTTGCAGTTGCTCTATTTCTATTTTGGCCCTTGAACCCTCTTTTATTACTAAAGAGGGCACTTTCATCCTCCTTGATTGAGACCGTAGGCATTTGTTTATCTAAGGCCTCTTGATTGGCCAATATATTTTCCAACTCAGTTAGAGTTGGCTAATTTGCCCATCCACGAGTGGCCGTAACAATACCGTTATACCCGGCCTTAACCTATGAATTATTATTCTTCTCATTCTTGTCTCAGAGATGGCATTCTCAGGATCTAATTTGGAAATTTCTTCGCAAATAGATTTAACTTTAGAAAAATATTGACTCACCGTCATATTTTCTTGCGAGATTGAGAGGAGCTCGTTCTCCAGGCATTGTAACTTGGCATCGTTTGTCCTTGCAAACAGCGTCGCCAAGTTATCCCAGGCCTCCTTCGGGGTCTTCGCACTCTTTATGTGTGGTAATAATTCATCATCAACAGTCACGGCAAGGACGTAAAGAGCCTTACCTGACTTGACGTTCCACTTTCTTAAATCACTATCATTTGTGGGTGGTGTGGTGTTGTTGCCACCAATAATATCCCATAAATCTTGTCCAAGCAAATAATACCGCATGCGGGTACTCCAATTATTATAATTAAAGTCATTGAGCTTCTCCATCCTATTCACCGGACTCGAGAAATCCACCATGGTGACTTGAGTATAATGCCCCGCACTATACCAAGTAAGCCTGGTCCCAGACCAACCGACTTCACAATCCCAGATTGCGCACTGGTAGAACTCCAACATGCTTCGCTTCTTCGCTCCTTGGCTCTACGATCCCTGATCGCCTTGCTCACTTACAATGGTCCCCGACCACTGTCTTTGTACAGCCTCCGACGACCTGCTCTGATACCACTTGTTGAATCTTGCGGAAACGTGGTTTAAATATAACTTTCACTAAATAACTTTCACTATTACAATAATTTCTCACACCACATACAATACTCACACAACTCTAACACAATTTCTCTCACTCATGTGCATACATAGCACTCTCTACTCAACACACTCTCAAGACCCCCACACATACCCACACACCCCCTTAAACTTCTTACTCACACACTCTCTTAGTTTGGACACTCAAATGAGGAGCAAGTTGCTCCTATTTATAGGATGGAAAGTTGGTGACTTTCCTAGCTTTCTACACTATTCTAAAAGTATTATTATTATTTTATTATAGCCTCACAACTAGATTTCTTTGGAGAGGTCTAGAAGTGGTGTAGCTTTTCTTGATGGATTTTGCTAGAACATTCTAGACAAGGGAGAGATCTAGAGAAATCTGGAGGAGAGAGATATGGAGAACTCTAGAGAGAGATCTAGAGAAATCCAGAGAACTCCAGGAGAGAGAGAGAGGTGGTGGTCTTCAACATGGGTGGCCTGTGATTAACTCGAATAAAACTAAACCAAAGCTGTACACATCGCTCTTCTTGCCCAAGTTTCCAGATGAATGAAACTTCAGATTCAAAAGGAATCATTGCTTTGATCAGTAAAATGATAGCCGGAATTGCCTTTAAAAAACGCACCTACATTTGTGCATCCAACATAAACATGTACGAATAAAATGTATAGGCCTCTTGCGATGGTCTACATTAGTATAGTTATTTTGCTTCCTAAGTGGAATAGTATATGTATTCAGAGTTGTTGGTTCAAGTTGCTTACTCCGGCTCAAGATAACTAGGTGTTCCTGCTGGGCGAGTTGAAATATGATATTCCTCTGGTTCAAGATAACTAGGTGTTCCTGTTGGTTCAAGTTGCTATTGCAGGTAAGCCCTTTTCCGTGGTTTCTGGTTGTTTAAGATGCTCTCAATATCATCCTCTTATAATATATTCCTCTGGTAGAGGCACCATGCAACAGTCACCACAGTACATTCTTTCACCAAAAATCCAGAACAGATTACAAGTGAAGCTGACATTGTGATTGCTGATGTGGGGATACCCAATTTAATCCGTGGCAGTTGGCTAAAACCGGGAGCTGTTGTAGTGGATATGGGGACCAATCAAGTTCAGGTAGAAACACTGAAAGTTCAGCACCAATGGCATTATCAAACTGTATGGCTTCATTTGAATGCAAGTTTGCATTGTAATGTGCGTTGACCTTTATAAGTAAGATATAGGTTATAGGATGCTCTGGTCTCGATCTTTTCTGTTGATAAAATTGGAAAAGCAGGGGCAGGACTCTCTTTATGAGGGACAATGAAAAAATTACACTAGGCTTTCTCTTGGTTGGCACTCATAACCTCTACCCTACACTTTGTGTCATAAGGTGTCGCAAGCTTAGACTTTCTACCTTAAAGCTTAACTTCATTCAAAAAAAGTATGGAAACTGGAGGGTGCAAAGATTAGCTCTTTTTGAAATCTCAAGATATATCATGGGAAGTCTTGAAATTTGGGGGTGTAGAGTGTAGGATCTATAGTTGGAGGCTGCCATGGTGTAACTATGGAAAATTAGGGTGGTCTTTGCCATTTTGCTTTTTATTGTTTCAGGGTGTCTTGCATCTGTGATCTACTCAATGCATATGTGTAGATACACTGCACTATGCTCAGGAAAGAGATGTTTGAGGGGGAAGGCTTCAAAAAAGGTGGGTCTTTCAGAAGAGAAATGATGAGTGAACAATCAAGGATTGACAGAGGGCAAAGCCATAGAAGATGGAAGTCTATTGCAGGATTTCTCTATGAAAGCTTTGATTCATGGTCGCTAAAATTAGCAAATAAATTCAGAACTGTAAGGTCCTCACTCTGACAGAGGTGAACTTCAACTCCCACTTAGGTTTGATGTATAAATGCTCATCAATGCTGATGATCCCATTTAAATAGCTGCTATGGTAGAAGTGGTCATTTAACAGGTGGTTTTCTGAGAACGAATGATAGTTCCTCAGTCCCACTTGAAAGAACTAGCTTGCTCTGCTCCATTTCCATTTTGAGCGATTTACTGTCAGAGAAGCTTTACGTGTTTCTTCTGGGTTTGACTTTGAATTAAGAGTTTGGAATGTCCAGGATCCTTGTGTTGATCAAGGTTTCCGCATCACGGGAGACGTTTGCTATGAAGAAGCAATCAAAGTTGTCTCGGCCATTACTCCCATGCCAGGAGGTGTGGGACCTGTGACAATTGCTATGCTTCTGTCTAATACTCTCAACTCTGCTAAGCGTGCATTCGAGTTCATATGAAAACTGAGGTTGGTCCCCTGGTATAATTTTTGTGAAGGCAAAGGTGTTTTCATTTTTCCTTGCCAATCTCTCTTTGTCAATGACAATCTTTGCAAAAATCTACAGTTTTCTTCTTTTCTGCAGTTCTATATTTCACCAATTAGATCCTGGCTTCTCGAAGCACTTAATCCCACACTTTCGTATAATGGTAATATAAAGAAAAGAGATGAGTATGTCATATGTAAATGAGTTTGCTTTATTTGTAAGTTGATTCTTTGAACCGCTCAAAATGAATAATGCTACTTATACTGATACTGTTTCACAAATTGTTGCACTGGGTGATGTGGCATACTTTTGGTGGATCTTGAAGATGGCGCACGCATGTTTAGAGGCTCATCTGTCATGTCGCTCTCTTCGGGGTGGAATTGAAAATCTGTTAAGTCAATTAGTATGACAATTTCAGTAAGCTATTCTTACTATACTTTGCAATATCGTTTTTTTTTTTTTTAAAAACTTTTCTTTACTTTCTAAGAACTTCCTTCCATCGGGGAAAATGAACCTGCAATGAAAGTAGCATGGTATAATTATTTTCGTTGGTGTGGGAAGTTTGGTGACTTTGATTGGTAAAAAAAGGTATACCGAGTGATAGATGACTGTGCCAAATACGCCTCCAGATTTCGTGCTCTTTGCTATTGAATCCCTCCTCTCGATTTCTCTTGTGGGGATGAATGATATATCCGCTTCTCAACATCACAGCAATGGCAAAGATTCAGAAGATGTAGTTCAAGCTGAGGCTGCATTTGGTGGGCTTTGATATGGACTTTAAGGCTCTAAAGATCTTGGGCAAATGCTGAAGCGTTGGGTGACCATTTTTGGGAGCACATTTGGAAAATGGTTGATATCATGAAAAATTCAAAATCGATGGATTTGTAACAAATTTACTCCAAATTAATTTAAACCCTAAATTGATATATTTATGACAAATTTACTCTCCATTAGTTTATGTTAAATTAGATTAATATAACGAAAAAAATCATAATTTGGTAAGTAATAAATGGAAGGTCGACTCACCAACCGTATGTGTCATATAACTCAACAATGTGAGTCTCTTGATATGAGCCACAATTATTCTTATTGAGAATGCCAAGAGAGAGGACTACCTCGAGTGTGCTCCCATTTTTCTACTTGATTTTTCAATTTTTTTTTAATTTCTTTTGGGTGAGTACTTATGCTAAAAAATACCTTAAATTTATTTTTGTGTTATTAAAAATACTTTTTTTTTTTGTAAATTTATACATATATATATTATTTCAATTTCACTTAAGACATATTTGTCACATTGATATTTGAGATTCTCATAATGAATAAATTTAAGATTTGTAGTCTCCATGGCATAAGCTTTCGATGCCAACTATGACCTTATACTCCAATCACCATTAGGTTGCGTTTGACAATCATGATAAAATTCAAGATAAAATAAAATTTATCATATCCTGCGATTGATGCCTACTCAAAATAAGACAAAATTGGATATAAGAAGAATATAGATGAGATAAAATTATTCCATGAAGGAGATGTGATAAATGTGAATATGATTTCTAATATCTATAAAAAGGAAAGTTATTTTTATGAAATAATAAAATTTTTAAATTAACAAATTTAAAATTATATTTCAACATAAATAATATTTAAATTCTAATATAAGAAATTCAAAAGATAAAAAAATAATTTTTTTAGTTTTTTAAATTTAATATTATTTTTATTTATATATTCAAAATTTAATTTTATCTTATAATATAAACTCAATATATAAATATGTATTTATTACATATTTTAGGTGTTTTGGTATTTTAGGTATATTAGTATAGTTTTCTATTTAATAAAATTTTATTAAAGAATGATGGAAGGGAAAGAAAGAAATAAAAAAAAGAAATTAATTAAAAAAGAGTGGAAAAATAAAATAAAAATGTATATGAAAATGAATTAGACAAGAGTGTCGCGATAGATTTCAACCATCTCCATTCACAAACTTTATGGTTTATTTTTATTTATTTATTGATGTGCCATTTATACCTAACAATATATATTGTATGATATGAATATATCTAACTTTATTACTGCAATCACCAAATAGTGGATATGATATAATAAAATATCTTGGATTTCATATCATGTCTTATTCAGTCCTATATTTGTTAGAAATCTAGGTGACCAATTGCCCGCGGTGGAAGCGTTGGTTAGGGCTTGGTACCCCAAACGCAGGGGGAAGGGTTCGAACCTCCGTGGAAGCGATGCTTCAATGCATAACGCGCGTCTTACCTGTGCTTGGGGGTCAGCGGTGGGGGCCCCCGGCGCTCCAAGGTTTACTCTCCCCGCGAAGCGGCGTTCGGAGGTTCCCTGGGTCACCAAAAAAAAAAAAAAAATGTAGCCTTAATGTTACCACTGCCCGCGGTGGTGCAGCTGGCTTCGAGGCCCTTTGCCCCTCACGAAGGGGAGGGGTTCAAATCCCAGAGGTGTTGTGTTCGCGCGACTCAAACGCGGCTGGGTCTATGGTGGTGGCTCAGTCCGCCCCGATTCTCGAGTCATCCAAAAAAAAAAAAAAAGTAGCCTTAACGTTCACGTGGGCCCTATGAAAATTCCAATCAACTCCCGTCCGTCTAGTCATTAACTCGCGGTTAGCTTCTTGTATCTGTCTAGTCCTATGGCCAAGTTCCATGAAGCAGGAGACCTTGCTCTTCCTCCGATTTTCAAGGCCTTCTTGTTTCTCAATGACTCGCCAACCTAGAGTCGAGAAAGGTTCTTTTTGTTCCATTCCACTTTCTTATTTGTTATTTTACTTGTGGTAGAGCTGATATTAATGGTGATGATTCAACTCAATTGAGCGACCATCACTCGATTTTGATGCGCTACGTTCAATTTTCCACTTTTTCTGTGCCAATTACTTGATCATAGCTAAACCGAAGCATAGTTTCAGGAAATCTGCAGCGATCGTGAATGGTGAAGCAGAACATAATTCCTTGGTCCATCAGGTACCTTGCCTAGAAAGAGTCGAGCATTCCTTCAGCTCCCACAGCATGCGGTTTCATGTCCAGCCTCTCATTTGCAGTCATGGCCAAGCACGGCATTGCTGCCTTGACTAGTTTCCAAGTGGATGAGGTGCTGAACCGCCCTTGTAGCCTCTGATCCACGATGCTCACTATATCCTCTTGCTTGGCCAGAGGCGACGCCGATTGGATGACGTGAGGGCTGCTCTTCGGGCTTCTCATTATGGCCAGGTGGCTAGTACTTAGGCGGTTGTGGTTGGCAAAGATTGTCAAAAGATGGCTGGGTTTGTAAAACAGATGGTATCACAATGAAAGAAATTCTTCTTTCCTCTGCTTCATTATACAGGGGTTCACATGGATAACTGAGCAAGGCTAGCTATCAACGTCTTGATAGCCGTACAGTTGGTAGCCTTGTAAAGAGGGGCCAAAGTGTGAATTGAACTCACCATTCACTTATGTATTCACAAAGCTATAAAAGCAACAACCACAATATAAAGCACTCGCAGTTTAAAGTCACGAGCGCAGACTTTGTGAATAAGTTTTCAAATCTGTTCGATCCAGTAATCAATTTTACCAGGAAGGTGGATATGATAGCCTTTATAGACGAAGTATGGTTTAACGAGCACTCGGAGTGCTATCAACGTCAATTAAGGTAATATTAAAAGCCTCACTTTGTCTGTTATTATTTCCCATTCCTTGTCTTCTTCCTGATCCGATCTCTGCCGTCAAGCATTCTTTTAGTTCCGACAAAACACAATCTATGTCTGGCCTTTGGACAGCTAGCGTTGGCACGCACGACATGGCTATTTCCACTGCTTTCCATGCAGAATTCATGCTGAATTGGCCATTCAAACTCGGATCGACAATGCTCTGGATGTCCCCTCTTTCTATGAGTGGAGTCACCCAGTGAAGTATGTGCATGCTGCTGCTCTCTGGACTTCTTATAATGGGCGGGTGGCCTGTGATTAACTCGAATAGAACTACACCAAAGCTGTACACATCGCTCTTCTTGCCCCGATTTCCAGATGAATGAAACCTGAGATTCAAAAGGAATTGTTGCTTTGATCAGTACAATAATAGCTGAAACTGCCTTTCAAAAACGTATCTACATATCAACATAAACAT
Source organism: Eucalyptus victrix (assembly GCA_016097545.1). Classification (NCBI taxonomy): domain Eukaryota; kingdom Viridiplantae; phylum Streptophyta; class Magnoliopsida; order Myrtales; family Myrtaceae; genus Eucalyptus; species Eucalyptus victrix. The sequence goes on from CM027844.1 coordinate 16,720,845, forward strand.
GTATGAATAAAATGTATGGTCTTCTCGCGATGGTCTATAGTAGTATAGTTATTCTGCTTCCTAAATGGAATAGTATTAGTATTCTGAGTCATCAGTTCGAGTTGCTTACTCTGGATCGAGATAACCAAGTGTCCCTGCTGGGTGAGTTGAAATATGAGACTCAAGCTCTGTCACAAATGCCTTCGATAATCCAAAATCAGCAATCTTCGCTTGCATGTTTTTGTCTAGTAAAATATTGGACGTCTTTAAATCCCTATGGACAATGGGGGGTTTGCAGCCATTATGCAGGTACTCCAACCCTGCACCAACGGCAAAAAAGAAAAAGAAATGTCATGTATTGCTCAACTTGGGGAAATGTGAACAAAGATTTCATCAATCTACTTTATGTACCTTGAGCTGCATCAATTGCGATTTGTAGTCTCTGGCTCCAACTTAAAACATTCGCGTTTTGTGCTGCTTGAAAGTAGAGGATTAAGGAAGTATTCCAATCACGAAAGATATAAAATCCTGTTCACCATCTTATTCATTCGCTGAGAAAGTTAATTTTTATTTCCAATGTGCTATTAATGACTACCTAACTTGACCGATTAATCCAAACGCCTGAATTCAAAGAACAAAGCTGAGACAAAATATAACCTGACACATGTCGTGCTGTCATATAGTGAGAGTCTAAGCAATGCTTTATCTAGTTAGAATTTGAAGAAGGAAATATCAGGCAAACCTGACAAATGTTGCTGAACATTTCCATTGAACATGAATTCATATATCAGCGCCATGCTTTCATATTCTTCGCAATATCCAATGAGTGAAACCAGATTTTTATGGTGAACGACCATCAGGAGTTGTGCCTGCACCTCAAGGTTTTAGAGCTTGTCATGAGTAGAACACCCAAAAAATTGAAAATGTGACATTCATTCTAGTTGCACTAAATTTTCGAACCTCCGCGTGAAACTCCTTGTAACCTTGCTTTGATGATTGAGATAATATTTTTACTGCGACTTCAGTGCCATCATCAAGTTTGCCCAAGTAAACTTTCCCAAATCCTCCCTCTCCGATTACTGTTCTGAAGTCATCAGTAATTCTTGTAACCTCAGTAGGTGTAAAAGGTTGATTTTTTGACAACCTGAATGTCCCAATAGATCCTCTAGTAGAGTTGGTAGTCGTAATAGTGGTAGTAACGTCTGGAGAAATGAAAAAGGTAATTAAGTAATCTGAATAGAGTTATCGGGTAATGATCTTCGATCTGATATTTTATGCCTTCGCTGCAAACAGAACTATCTGGAAGATGTGTGTAATGACTTATTATAAGAAAAGACTGTGTCGTGGAAAACAAACCAGAAAGAGTGAAGCAAGTCACCTCAACCAAATGAAGTATACCCAGAAATGACTTTTATTTACACGACTTGTGAGTAAGCCTTGTTGCAATTATCAGATCATTAACCAACAATGTGTGCAAGTTTTTTGAACATGAAACGGTGATGACATAGAAACGTGATTACTTGAGTGAGATCAAGTCAGTGTGTCATGGTCACTTTTCCCAGGCCCAATTGTGGAAAGGGCCACGAGCAATTGGACCAGTTAAACCAGTTTGGGGTTCAAAACCCGACCTGGACTGACAAAATCACATGTAAAACTTTTGATTTTCCTTGCACATGCAATATGCAAAAGAGTTACTTTGGATTTGTCTTCTTCTGATTATCCATAATACTGCAAGAGCTCCCAATAAAATCAAGACCAGAACAGCTGCAACTGATGCGATGATTGGAGCAATGGAGATGCCCTTTTTCGTCGGCTGCACATTGCTGGTTGGGCAATTGTCTGATTGGCAAAGATTTGGATTTCCATCTAACCTGTCAAAAAACATCGATGGTACATGTCACAGCCGAAAGATTAGCCCACGAATTCATGAATAGCCCACCCTCTGTATGTATTACATGCATAAGTCGATCAAACAGAAAACTAAAAAAGAAAGTACCACTTCCATCTTTTTCATTCTTCAGTGAGCAGAAACGTACAGAAAGAAGAAGCAGACTGTATAGACAATAATAAGCGATTAAATGTAATATTACAACAGTGTGGCAATGAGCGAACCTTAGTAGCAACGTGCCATCTGCCTTCTTCTTCAAGAGAGTTTGAGGAACAGAGCCGTTCAAGTTGTTTCCGCTTAAATTCCTGCTAGTATTCATATTAGAAGTTGATAGCCATTTACTTGAGATAGATAACTACATATAATCTTTCCATTAGAAGCTCAGTGACTCACAGAACTTTCAAGCTCGGCATTTGTGATAAAAACTCAGGTACGGACCCAGTTAACGAGTTGTTGGATAAATCCCTGAAATTAAGCCAAGAAAGTACTAAGAAACTTCATAAGCATATACTTATCAAAATGCATAAAACAGGATACGGTAGATAATGAACATCATGCTAATGATAAAGAAGCGTGTCGCTTTTTTGGGCTAGTGTTTTCCATTCTCTTTCCGTGCAAATTAAGTAAACAATATGAAAGAAATTCTACTGCGCATACAGGGATTCGACTGCTGTCAAATGGGAGATCAATGTTTCTATCCGTCCTTTCAGTCCACTAAAGCTCAGGTTCCTGCACATCCGCAGCTAACTTTATAAGAGTAAAATCCCACTGGTTAAAACTTTTACCATGGAAGGCTTTAATATAGAGACTTGATTTTGGAAATTATTTCCTCGATCACATGATGTATTACCGATCTGTACTAAGTTGTTGTTGAGAAAAATTTTCTTTTGAGACTTGTGGGGTTCGTATGTGTTGATGTATCAAGACTGCACGTGCTGTTTTTTTCTCTTTTTGTTTTGTTTAGTCAATTTGTTAGTGTCCTGTTTTTTTAGAAGTTGGTTAGTCAATCTTATCTCCTAGGAGCAGTTAGCTGCACGTATCTTAGATATTCTGATCTATTGCTGATTTTGTGGATCAAGCAAGCCGTTAGTCGGCAACGTGGGTTTGTGGTTACGTTTTAGTATGTATTTTGAACCTTTTTTTTCAGTTTTCCAGAATACGATGCTCTGTTTTCTGCTGTAAACTTGTTCTCTGCTTCTGCTGTAAACTCCTTTTTTCTGTTCTTTTTGCTGTCTACGTGTTCTTTGTTCTGATTAAAAAAAAGAACACAACACTGGTATCAGAGCTCTCTTGATCTTAAGGGGCTGTGAGTGACTTGTGAGGTTGATTGATTGAGAGGTGTCTGCATCCATAGAAGTTAAAAGCAAGATGGAGGCAGGATCGAGTGGTTTTTCAGCAATGGCTCCGCCAACGTTTGATGGAGAAAATTATCAAGCCTGGGCAGTGAGAATGCGAGCCTATCTAGAGGGTTGTGATTTTTGGGAAGCTGTGGAACAAGATTATGAAGTCGCTCCCCTTCCCGACAATCCAACCATCAATCAAATCAAGTTTCACAAGGAGAGGACGACAAGGAAAGCAAAGGCAAAGTCCTGTTTATATGCTGCTGTCTCGCCTGCCATTTTCAGCAGAATTATGGCTTGTGAATCAGCCAAAGCTATTTGGGACTTTCTCAAAGCTGAGTATCAAGGAGATGAGAGGATCAGAAGCATGAAGGGGTTAAACTTGATCACAGAATTCGAGAGACTGCAAATGAAGGAATCTGAGACAATTAAGGAGTATTCTGGTAAGTTGATAAACATTGCAAATCAGGCAAGAGTTCTAGGCACTGACCTCTCTGATAATAGGCTAGTGCAGAAGATTCTTGTCTCCTTGCCCGAAAGGTTTGAGGCAACTATTGCCTCTTTGGAGAATACCAAGGATTTGTCTCAGATCAAGTTGGCAGAATTGCTAAGTGCTTTGCAAGCACAAGAGCAAAGGAGGTTAATGAGGCTGGAAGGAAGTACAGAAGGAGCTTTGCTAGCCAAAGAACAACAGAATGTAGGAGGAAAAGTCAAGAAGTGGAAAGGGAAGAAAGGAAATGGCAGTAGTGGTTCAGAAGCTGCTACAGGAGAGAATAGTGTGGGCAACTCCAAGAACAATTGGGGAAGATATTCCTCATGTCAGCATTGTGGAAAAAAGAATCATCCACACTTTAGATGTTGGAAGAGGCCAGATGTTAGGTGCAGAAAGTGTCATAAGCTTGGACACATTGAAAAGTTCTGCAAAGAGAAGAGAGATCAACAGCAAGGTGAGGCACATGCTGCAGTTCAGCAAGAGGTAGATCAACTGTTTGTTGCCTCTTGTTTCTCCTCTAGTACTCCATGTGATAGTTGGCTTGTTGATAGTGGTTGCACAAACCATATGACAAGTGATGAAACGCTGTTTATAAACCTTGACAAGTTGTTGAAGTCAAGAGTGAGGATTGGGAATGGGGAGTACTTAGAAGTGAAAGGTAAAGGGACTGTAGCAATGGAGAGTTGTGCTGGAACGAAGCTGATTTCTGATGTGATGTATGTGCCTAAAATTGATCAGAATTTGTTAAGTGTGGGGCAGTTGGTAGAAAAGGGATTTAAGGTGATATTTGAAGAGGAAAAGTGTTTGATCTTTGACTCCAATGGTCAGGAGTTGTTCAAGATAAAAATGCAACAGAAAAGATTTTCTTTGAATCCTCTTGAGAAGGAGCAGATGGCATTCAAGTGTCAGGCTAATGATTTAGAATTATGGCACAAGAGGTTGGGGCACTTTCATCATAAAGGCGTGCTGTTCATGCAGAGGAATGAAATGGCAACCGGGTTACCAAACCTGGAGGAGGAGATCACAAGGTGCAAAGCTTGTTTGCTAGGCAAGCAGACAAGACTTCCCTTCAAGAAATCCACTTGGAGAGCGACAGAGAAGTTGCAGCTGATTCATACGGATCTATGTGGTCCACAAGTGATTCCTTCACTAAATGGCAGCAGGTATTTCATTATTTTCATTGATGATTATACTAGAATGTGCTGGATTTACTTTATGAAGCAGAAGTCAGAAGTTGCTGAGGTATTTCAGAAGTTTAAGAAATGGGTTGAGAACCAAAGTGGCTGCAAGATTCAGGTCATTAGATCTGATAATGGAACAGAATACACTTCACAGAGGTTTAAATATTTTTGTGAAGAGGCTGGAATTGAGCATCAGCTTACTGCTCCTTACTCTCCACAGCAAAATGGAGTTAGTGAGAGGAAGAATAGAACTATTATGGAGATGACTAGGTGTTTGCTATATGAGAAGAGTCTACCAAAAGAGTTTTAGGCAGAAGCAGCAAGCACAGCAGTTTTTCTACTGAATAGATTACCTACGAGGGTATTGGAGATGAAGACACCCTTTGAAGCCTGGTTTGATGTCAAGCCAATTCTAAAAAATTTGAAGGTGTTTGGCTGTTTGTGTTTTTCTCATATTCCACAAGTCAAGAGAGACAAGTTGGGAGAGAAAGCTGAACCGGGATCTTTGTTGGCTACGTTTAGTATCAAAAGCTTACAGGATCTATCAACCTCAGACAAGAAAGATGATCACTAGCAGGGATGTTCAGTTCCTAGAAGATGAGAAATGGGATTGGACAAATGAGCCACAAGGCAAGCACAAAGAGGTCTCATTAGAACCTGACGAACTGGTGGATGATGTTCCAGTTAGAGGTACCAGATCTTTGACTGATATATATCAAAGGTGTAGTGTGGCTGTTTTGGAACCCGCAGGTTATGAGGAAACTAAAAGTGATCAGAGGTGGATGAATGCAATGAAGGAAGAGTTGGCTATGATAGAAAAGAACCAGACATGGGAGCTAGTGGAGAGGCCTGAAGATAGGAAGGTGATTGGAGTAAAATGGGTTTTCAAGACCAAATTTAATCCTGATGGCTCAGTGAATAAGCATAAGGCCAGGTTGGTGGTGAAGGGATATGCACAGGTTTGGGGAGTTGATTTCTCAGAAACCTTTGCTCCTGTGGCAAGATTTGATACAATTAGAATGATTCTTGCTTTGGCAGCTCAACAAGGATGGAAGGTATATCAGTTAGATGTGAAATCTGCATTTTTGAATGGAGTGTTGCAGGAGGAGATTTATGTTGAGCAGCCAGAAGGCTTTGTCACACCAGGCCAGGAGGAGAAAGTTTATTTGCTGAGAAAGGCTCTCTATGGCTTGAGGCAAGCTCCCAGAGCATGGTACAGTAAGATGGATGAGCACTTGTTGGGTCTAGGTTTCAAGAAAAGCCTCAGTGAATCCACTCTATATGTCAAGAAGTTAGTATCTGACTTAGTGGTGGTGTCTCTTTATGTGGATGATATGATGGTGACAGGGAGTAATAGTGCTCAGATTACTGCATTTAAGCAAGAAATGATGAAGATGTTTGAAATGACTGATCTTGGTGAAATGTCATATTTTCTAGGAATGGAAGTCAGGCAGACTCAGAATGAAGTTTTTATCTGTCAAAAGAAGTATTTGAAGGAGATCCTAAGGAGATTCAACATGGAGGAGTGCAAGAGTGTGAGTACTCCAATGGGTCATAAGGAAAAGCTTCAAAAGGAGGATGGATCAGCACCTGCAGATGAAAGAGTTTATAGAAGTTTGATTGGCTGTCTTATGTATCTCACTGCAACTAGGCCAGACATCATGTTTCCTGTAAGTGTTTTATCTAGATTTCTCAATTGTGCAAGTGAGTTGCATATGGTAGCGGCAAAGAGGGTATTGAGGTACTTGAGAGGTACTCTTTCATATGGGATTAAATTTTGTAGAGTTCAGGAGTTTAAGTTGCAGGGGTATTCTGATAGTGACTGGGCAGGATCAATGGATGATATGAGGAGCACTTCAGGTTATTGCTTTACATTTGGGTCGGCATGTTTTTCTTGGTGTTCAAAGAAGCAGGAAATAGTGGCTCAATCAACTGCAGAAGCTGAGTTCATTGCAGCTACTGCAGCTGTGAATCAGGCATTATGGTTGAAGAAGCTAATGGATGATCTGCATATGCAGCAAGAAGAAGATATAGAAGTGTTTGTGGATAATCAAGCTACTTTGGCCATTTCACAAAATCCGGTATTTCATGGAAGAACAAAGCATTTTAAGGTCAAGTTTTACTTCTTGAGAGAAGTGCAAAAGGCTGAAGAGGTGAAACTGGTGTACTGCAATTCAGAAAACCAGATTGCAGATATATTCACAAAGTCATTTCATGTTGGTCGATTTGAACTTCTCAGGGCAAAGCTAGGAGTGTGCATTACTTGATCCAGGAGGAGAGTGTTGATGTATCAAGACTGCACGTGCTGTTTTTTTCTCTTTTTGTTTTGTTTAGTCAATTTGTTAGTGTCCTGTTTTTTTAGGAGTTGGTTAGTCAATCTTATCTCCTAGGAGCAGTTAGCTGCACGTATCTTAGATATTCTGATCTATTGCTGATTTTGTGGATCAAGCAAGCCGTTAGTCGGCAACGTGGGTTTGTGGTTACGTTTTAGTATGTATTTTGAACCTTTTTTTTTTTCAGTTTTCCAGAATACGATGCTCTGTTTTCTGCTGTAAACTTGTTCTCTGCTTCTGCTGTAAACTCCTTTTTTCTGTTCTTTTTGCTGTCTACGTGTTCTTTGTTCTGATTAAAAAAAAGAACACAACAGTATGCAGCATGTTTACAGAGAATATGTGTAGTCGTGGACTTACAACGAGATGATTCTTGGAGTATAATCGTAGCTACAATGGAGTCCGCTCCGCGAGTACTGTCTAGGAACACATGGATCCCCCTGCCAGCTAGCTCTGATCACCCCATATATTCTCTTGACATCATACATAGCATTGACTAAACCACCACGTAAAGAGCTACAATCGTAAGGAAATCAAAGAGAATTGAAAAATAAATAAATAAGTGGAGCATAGACGTATACATACAGTCATCAAGAAAAGTTGGTGGATTTGAAAGTTGAGCCACGGTGAAAATCTCGACGGCATTGAGGAGAGGTGGCAGAGTAGAGCGGGCTGTCGCCTTTATAGTCAAGTTCAAAGATGGTCCACCTATGGGAGATGAGTTTACGGTCACCGGCTTTAGGTTCTCGAGCATGACAGTTGTCACGGATTTATTTTGTACATATACCGTGAGTTCTCGGATATCGTTCTCCTGCAGTTGCAATTCCACAAAGTGAAAGCATATAAACCAGTCACTAGAAGAGTTGTCTGATGACCATTTCAGAATCAAAGGATAAGTGACATCTTGTGTTTTTACGGCGGTCATCAAAACTTCAGGTGGAACTTTAAAGGCATCATCACTTGTACTTGTCTCGATGGTTGTCACGTTGCTGACTGACCGGAATTTTTCATAAGTCTGATTTGCCCAGATGCGATCATATACATCTTGTGGATGCCTAATCATGCCAATGCCAGTCAAATGATCATAACAGTAAGTGCAAGATGATGACCAAGTCGACACAAATTGGTTTGGTAATACCATGTTTTCTAAAGTTCACGCTGTTGCACTATAGTGCGAAAATACAGGTCTATTAAAATGTGAACACACTAACATGTCATTTACTGACTGATCAATGCGGTCAACATTCGAATATCATGGGCAATAACAAAGAAAATCACCTGTATGTGTCTGTGCTCCCTAAATTTAATCTCCAGTTGGTTACAAGTGCACCAGAGTTGATTTGGTAAATCGAGTTATCCAACAACCGCAAGTCGAGAGCTGACAAGAATGGAACTCCTGAGCCGATATTCACCAAGCAGACTTGTATATAGTCTCTTAGAGGAGTGTAAATAATCTCTTCGTATGTCCAAGACGAAGAGTTCACCCTGGCCCAATAGTTAACATCAATATGGAGGTCAAATACCGGGGTTTGATTCTTGCCATCATAATTCCCATACCAAAATGAAGCCCTGACCAAAAATGTGTTGCCCTTTCCTTCATTTGGCTTTAATGTGTAACAATTCCTTTCTCCAGTGGGGAAGATCCTAAGATTCCTTGATTGTTGTTCGTAGTTGGTTTGGGTGGACACCAGCATGTTTGTTCCGGAATCTACAAACCCAGCATCGGCCTTGTAGTATATCTTGAGATGATCGTCATAGTAATCATTAGGTATCCCGCAATCGATGCTTATGAAACCTATGTCAAGGTGAAATCAGAGAAAGTCACTTACCCTTTACTATTTATTAATTTAAAATATAAACAGTGTTTTTTTTTTTTTATTCTTTACGATGTCCCTTAAATTTTCTTATCTAACCTTTTTACAACCGTATCAACTAGATGGATATTTCAGCAATGAAAATTACGTCAGTAATAATTGGGCTGGGAATTGTAAGTTAAAAAGAAGTTTTGATGGACAATTTGATGGTAAAGGCACCTGTGAAAAGCTTGAAAATAGAGATGTCATCTGAGCCAGAGGATGCTACACTGGGGGTGCGTTTGTTTAGAGTACAATAAATTATTTGGATAACAATTTTCTGAAATCATCCTTTATACTACTTATAAAAAATATTTAACAAAAATATTTCTATCTTTTACGAAAATATTTAGATATGTATTATTATTGATAATAAAGATATTTTTCATTGACTAATTATTTCAAGCAATACAAGCAATTATTTTTAGAATAATTTTCAAATAATCTATTTTCAGCAAAATAAACAGAGCCTAAGATTCGTAAATGTCTCCTAGAGAATCTTGAACATCCTTTACTTTGCTAAATTGCTAAATTTTAGCTCAAGAGATTGCTCTGCGTAGCTCTGAAACCGTGAAAGCTTCTTGACCTCTACTCTGCCTAAATACGAGGCGCTCAATTTTGAAATCAAAATGGAGCACGACTACAATCAGTCTTCCGCTTGAAAGGTCGATGGCTAACGGAAAGAAAAGATAGGTAAACATTGAATCCTCATTGTGCCCTTTTCTTGAGTACCGTTTCCTTTTGTCTCAACTCTTCACAATTCAATCATCACCATGCGCGCACGCGAGAGAGACGAGGGAGAGAACCTAGATTTTGTTGCCTGCGAGCGATGACTCCTAGAGCTAGACAACCAATCAAGACATGCAACATCTTGAGGGTCTTTCATGGCATATCAAAACCATCTCCGTTTCAGAGAGAGAGAGAGAGAGAGAGAGAGAGAGAGAGACAGAGAGGAAAGGTGTTCCTGGACCCTTATTCGATTTTTTTTTTTTTAAATTTCAACCTTGTACCCTTATTCACTAGGCACACTTGTATGTAGTCTCTTGGGGCAACATAACGATTTTGCTCCACGTGTAGCTTGGCGAGTTCACCGTGGCCCAGCCGGGGCCATTCCTTTATTATCCTAATTCCCATAGTCAAAGGTTGCCCTAATCAAGTACTTTCTATTCTGGCCTTGCCGTGGTTGAAGAGTAGCAATTCCTAGTACCATTAGGAAAGTTTCTCAAGTTCTTCAATTGTTGCATGTTGTTGTAGATGAGATTACTAGGGACTTGCATGACCTTTCCGGAGTCTACAAATTCAGTATCAGCCTTGTGGGATATGTTGAGAATATTATCATGGTAATAATTCGGCACGCCACAATTGATGCTTATGAAATCTATTGTTAGAAATAACCAATATATATATATATATAGTTGAGTTTTTCTCGAGAACGATGTTCTTTGAAACTGATACTGATTATATTATAAGTAAACCTCTTGAGAGATTTTGTAATAAGTGTGAAACTTCATAAAGCACAAATTAATCTCTTTATGCTAAGTGGGGGACTATAATTTAAATAAGAAGAAAGAAGGCCGCTTTACATGTGACATGCCTCACTTATCCAGTATCAAATAATTCAAAGTAAGAAGCCTGCAATATTAGCTTTTGTTTAGTTTAATGACCTTATCTTAAATGGTTAATCGACAAACACGATAAAAACATTGCAAGGAAAAAATCGATGTTATATCAAACCACGCATTGAAAGGAAAACCTGGTTAATCGACAAACACGATAAAAACATTGCAAGGAAAAAATCGATGTTATATCAAACCACGCATTGAAAGGAAAACCGACTTGATATGTTCTGTGCATATGAAATAAAATCATATTGGTTATGGGAAAAACTGATGATATATACGTAAGAACCGGATTGTCTTGTCCTAGAACAAGAAGTACGAGAGATAAAAGAAATGACACGCATCAAGCCTTCATAATTCCTTCACAAGTATGAACTTGCCAGCTTTGTCTTCCCTCTGTGTGTGTGTGAGAGAGAGAGAGAGAGAGAGAGATACCTGGATTTTGCTGGGCTTGAACCAACAGGACAAATCCTAAAGCTACAGAAGCAAGCAAAGAAAACGAGAAAGCTGTAGTTAATCTTCCCATAGTGATCGAGCAGGGGAGATGGTTGAAGAGAGAAGTATGCAAAAGAAATGCCTGCTCGCAGTATATTAATATCACGAGCTCTGGATGCGACAAACGGACCCCATCCTAGCGGCTACGGCTCAATATATACATTACTACTAAGTATTTTGTATCCTCATTTTCCTTTTGGGCACTTTATATTCATGTAGGAAAAACAGTTTCCACGGAAACTAAAGGTGCGTTTGGTAACGTTTCTAATATGGGGAATAATTTTATTTTTTTTAGAAACAATTTTTTCTATATTCGTTCCTAGAAACAATTTCAGAGTATTTGAATGCATTTGGTAACTACATAAAATTCTGTTCCTGGGAGAGAAGTGCATTTGGTATGACTTCCTATATTTTTGTGACTTAGAATTTTTTTAATTTATTAATAATTTTATTACATTCTTCTTTTTTTCTTTTCTTTTTCTTCTCCTTCCTCCAGCCGGTCACCAATCGACGATTGGCCAAATAAGGGTCAGTGACCTTGAGGGAGCCTTGCCATGACTAGGCGAGGCTCCACCTCGCATTGGTTGGGCGAGGCTCGACTTCACTAGATCTGGGCAATGTCAAGCCTCACCCAACCATCAAAAGCCTCGAGGGAGCCTCCCTAGCCATGCCGAGGCTTGGGAGGGGGGCGGGGCCTCGTCAGTGGCCAATGAGCTTGGGGCGACCTCGCTGGGGGCTAGTGAGGCTCTGGCAAGGTCACCGAGCCTCGTTGGTGGCCGACGAGCTTGGGGCGACCTCACCAGGGGTTGGTGAGGCTCCAACAAGGTCACTGAGCCTCGTCTGGCTAATCGCTAATTGGCGCCGAGGTTGGCGACTGGGTAGGGGATTTCTAGGGTTGTTCTAGGGTTGTTCTAGGGTAAAAGAAGCAACCTTTTTTTATTTTTTATTTTTTATGTCTTGTTTTTATTTCAAATATGTTCCTGGGAACAAATTTGTTCCCAAGAATAAAAAACTTTTTTTTTGAGCAAACCCAAGAATAAAAAACTTACCAAACACATTTCTGTTCTATTTATGCTCCCGGGAACAAAAGAATAGAAACACCTATTCCCGAGAGCATTATCCAATGCAGCCTAAGAGTTTGATATATCTAGACAACAAGATCATAAATTTCATAAGTTTAAATCCAACTCAGCATAAATCCTAGCGTAATTATTTCTATTTTGGAAGGCATATACGGGATTGACTCGTATTCAGACGATAATTATTGGAAATTAGCTTCTTATTCTAGAAGAAATACTAAGAGGATGCCCGTGGTTGACGGAGTCATGGCTACAATACAAGAAGACCAAGACTTGTAGCTGGGTCTTCGTCCACATATGAATCCAAGTCTAAGTCCCACAATTAATTTCAATAGACCACTTTTGATTGATGACACTTGGACCTTTGGTTTGCAATCGTTGGTATTCCCCTCAAAGTGTGGAAGAAAAATATTCACTTGTAATGTGACATCCTGAAATTCGACCCCGTTTCGATAAAATGAAATGTGCATATCGTCGGCGTGCCTACGGTCCTTTTTCTCTGAGCTGATCACTCATGAGTTAACTAACTTATTGGGTGAAGCCGTTAAGGGATATATCCGCGGTAAAATCCCTAAAAGCTACCTAATTTGTTGGATTGGACTAAATCACGTCCGGTCGATTTTAATCATGGAATTTGATTTGGTTTCGGGAATCGAAAAATTCGAGCGTGTCACAATTCAAATTTTTGGACCTCGTCTCATCGTCCGTCAAATTATCGGCGAGTCCGAAATTTCAAGAAAGAAATTATCGGAGGAAAAATCGAAGACCGGAAGAAATTAGAAAGGGAAAGAGAAAAGAAAAAAATAAGAAAAATATAAATTTTAGATTTCTTTTCTCTCTCTCCCTTTTCTCTCTTTCTTCTCTCTCTCTTCTCTCTACTCCCCTCCCCCACTCGTGCGACTCCCCCAGCCGACCACCCCTTTTTGCTGTCTTCCATTTGCTTTATTTTATTTTATTCTTTTTCTTTGGACCAGTCAAATCTCTCTCTTCTCTCATCCCTCTCTCTCTCTCTCTCTCGTCACTCTCTTCTTCGTTGTTCTCTGTGCAAAACGGAACCAGAAGTTGCAGGAGATCGGAAGCCCAAGCCAGCCACCGACGCCGCCTGTCCCGCCGCCGCACCGCACACCCGTTCGCCGCCCGCACGCCCGCCGTTCGCCGTCCGTGCACCGCTCGCGCTTGCCGATCCTCCCGCGCGACCCAGCTCCCGTTCGGTCTCTGTTCAGCCACCATGAGCGGGCCGAGCGAGCCGCCGGAGCCGCCGTCCGGCCTCACCGGAGCCCCGCCCGCGCTCCCGACCTCTTACCGCCCCCAACCCTCTCTCTTTTTCTCTGTTTTTGCAGTCGATCCAGCAAACCCGCGAGTGGGTTTCAGCCGGTTCGTGGGCCGTTTTGGGCCGTTTCCGGGCCTCGAACCCGAGCCGTGCTTTGGGGACAATCGCTCCTCGCGTCGCCGCCGTCGGATTGATCCGACTTGCGCGCGATTTGGTGAGTAATCTCACTAATCCACGTTTAGTTGGCTAATTATGCTTTAGGTTGGGTTAGTTTTAATTAATTATGTTTATGTTGGTAGATTAGAAGTAATTAGCAATTATTAGTCAATTGTGATGTGATTTAAATAAATTGATTGTGCAATTAACAAGTAGACGTAGTCTACTATTTATTGGAAGCATCTCGGGAATTTTCCGATGCCAAATCGGGCTTCAATTTGGCGATTTGGGCCTAAGTGAGATTTTTGGGCATTTAAATATTAATTTTCGGAATTAAATTAAATAATTATTTATTTTCCGAAAATTCAAGGGAGATGGTCTGGAACCGGAAAATTATGCTGATGATCGTGGCGAAGTCCGTTTATTTAATCGGACTTTATTTTAAGCTAAATTGAATTTTTAATATTAATTAATTTTCGAAATTAATTAAATAATTATTTATTTTCCGAAAATTTAACTGAGATGATCTGGAACCGGAAAATTATGCTGATGACCGTGGTGAAGTCCGTTTGTTTAATTGAGTTTTAGTTTGTGCTAAATTGAATATTTAATGTTTAATTTTCGAAATTAATTAATTAATTATTTATTTTTCGGAAATTAAGATTTTGATGGCCGACGACCGAAATCTCGTGCTAATCATCGTGGCGTAGTCCGTTTATTTATTTGAGCTCTACGTTGTATGGAATTAAATAAATTGTGATGTTTTAGGGATTTACCCTAAATTGATTTGGAATTGATTGAGATTGAATGATTGATTGGTAGATGGCCGAGTATGTTTGTTTAGCATTTATAATGCTTTGATTGAGTTGTAAAGTGGATGGGGTTATGAGAGAATTGGAAATACTCGGGATTGAACCAATCGGACACGTGTATAGACCTACGTGGTTCGGTGATTGGGGATATCTTTGGCGAAAAACGGCGCCTTAAAGAACGCACGTATCGGTCTAGTACGTACATTATTGTGGACCTACGTGGTTCGGTGATTGGGATATCACTGGCGAAAACGGCGCCTTAAAGAACGCACGTATCGGTCTAGTACTCGTATTGTTATAGGCATGTATGGTTCGGTGATTAAGGACTTCACTGGCGAAAACGGCGCCTTAAAGAACGCATACACTTGTCTATTAAATACATTATTGTGGGCATGTGTGGTTCGGTGATTGGGGATATCACTGGCGAAAACGGCGCCTTAAAGAACGCACACAATTGTCTATTTGAGTACATGGTTATAGGCATGTGTGGTTCGGTGACTAAGGATGTCACTGGCGAAAACGGCGCCTTAAAGAACGCACGCAATTGTCTAGTGGATAAATCACATTGGTGAGCTTGATGCCTGAGAGTATTGACCTAGAATGGTCTTGTTGACTTGTAATCGACTAGGTCAATTTAATTGATGCTTTGATCGATGATATGATTGCTTGAGTACCTATTGTGAACTGCATCGACTTGCGGGTGGAATCGATGCTAAGGTACGTCTTCTGACCTATGCGTGTTTAGGCAGCCTATAGTATAATGGTTTACTAATCGGGCTTAGTGGGGTAGAACTCGCTGAGACGTAGTCTCATCCCAGTTTGGGGAAAACCATTTCAGGACCCCGCTAAGGAACTGAGGAGGAGAAGTCGGAGAAGGACTTTTGGGAGAAGAAGATAATCCGAGAAGGGCCTTGAGTTCGGCCTAGCTCATCTAAGTTTCTGTCTTCTTTTGAGACCTCTGTTTTGATGTGAATAGTTTTGAAAGGGTTTGTGGTTTGTATAAAAGTTTGGTTATAAATTTCAATATGAAAAATATGGCCCTGCTTTTCTATCCCATCGTTTTATTGTCTGGGGATTTTAACTGCTTCCGCATGTGCTTAAAAATGAAAGGGTCGGCGATACATTGTCCTGGGATATCGCATTATAAAATCGACCAAGTGAGACGGATGTGTGCGTGCCTGAGGATCGGGGCGTGACATCCGGTTTAAGTGGTATCAGAGCGAAGTTCAAGATTGGAGTGATAAGGAGCGATGGTTAATGGGATAGTTAGTAGGAAAGGCCTTTAAATTCATGCTGGTGCATGTCTGTGTTAGCTGAATGCTAAGATTGTTTGTTGTTTGAATCGCTCTGTTTCTAATTCGGTGTTGAATTGGAAGCAGGTGTCGGTAGATTAAAGTGACACCATGAGCGATCAGGAGCCAAGAACTCCTAGGCAGAGGACTTTGTCCTCAGTGACTCGGACTAGGACACCGACAAGAGTTGGTGCCCGAGGTGGCCGAGGTAAAGCGCAAGCTGAGGCTAGCGCGAGTGGAGTAGCACCACATCCCGTTGGTGCCGGGGTAGCAGCCCCAGTTGATCAGGGAACAGTTGGGATCACGCAAGCGTTGGATGCTATGCGTGAGATGATGGGGCAACAGGCCCGGGATCAAACAGCTGCATTTACTGCCGCCGTTGCTGCCGCTACTATTGCTGCTGCCAATGCTGTTGCTGCAGCCGCACCTGCCGTCGTACCTGCTGAAGTCCCGCCTGTGAGGCCGATGCCTAGTTTGGTGGAGCAGTTTTTGAAATTGAAGCCACCGAAGTTTACTGGGGCAGGAGACCCCGAAGCTGCTGCTCTGTGGATCCAAGGACTAGAGAAGGCATTTGCACTATTAATGTGCTCAGAGACTGAGAAAGTGGTCCTCGCAGTCTACCAATTAGAAGGAGTTGCGAGTACTTGGTGGAGAACCACTCGAGGAACGATATTTCCCGAAGGTGTAGCCCCAGAATGGAACGCCTTTGTTGAAGCCTTCAACGGGAAATACTTTTCAGAAACTGCTAAAGAGATTAAGATGGTTGAGTTTCAGCGCCTTCGCCAAGGCTCTATGACTGTGGATCAATATGAGGCGAAGTTTGCTGAACTGTCGCAATATGCCCCTGAATTAGTTGAGAATCCAATAAACCGAGGGAGAAGATTCAGAGATGGACTCAAGCCAGAGTTGAGAAGCCCATTGATTTTGCTAAATCTGAGAAATTATAATGATCTTTATGAGAGGGCTCAGATGATTGAAAGAGACCAGAACGATAGAGCCGCCTCATCTGGATCGAGGTTTAACTCTCATAGAGACAACATCCGCCAAGGAAAGAGGCCGATGTTTGGAAATAAATTCCAAGGCCCGCCTAGTAAGAGAAGTGGATTTAATAGGCCAGTACCAAGTAGTGTTGGTGTATGTCGTTTTTGTGGGAGAAGACACGGGACAGCACCATGCCCAGCTAGGACGGGTGCATGCTTCGAATGTGGCCAACAGGGCCACATAGCCAGATATTGTCCAAAGAAGCAAAGAGGACAACCTCAATTGCCGCCGCCGCCACCGCTGAGACAGATAGGAGGGTATGCCCCTCAGAATGCACCACAAGGAGGACATCAAAGACCTCCAGCTCAGGGCACTGTGTACGCGATTACCCAAGGTCAGGCAGAAGCTGCGCCTGGCGTGATTACAGGTACGGTCTCACTCAACGACCAACCTGCTTATGCTTTGTTTGATTCGGGAGCAACCCATTCCTTCATTGCCGAGCAATATGTTAGGATGCTAGGATTGAATCGTATTGTTGGAATCGGCAATTTGCATATCTACACCCTTGAAAGATAAAGTTATTGCTGCTTTGGGATGTTCGGGGTGCAAGTTAGAGATTGGTGAGCGAGTGGGGAAAATTGACTTGTTAGTCCTAGCCATGTATGATTTTGATTTGATAATTGGCATGGACCGGCTCACCAATCAACGAGCTAAAATGGACTGCTATCGCAAGGCGATTCAGTTTGACCCATTAGGGGATAAGAGCTTCGAATTTGTCGGGAATCGAGGAGGACCTTCGATTTCCTTAATCTCATCGTCAGAAACAACTCGTTTGTTAGACGAGGGTTGCCAAGGGTACTTAGCGACTGTCGTGGATACGACAGTTGAAGAGTTAAAAATGGAAGATATTGCAGTGGTACAGGAGTTTCCAGATGTCTTTCCAAAAGAATTGCCAGGGTTACCGCCAGAAAGAGAGATTGAATTTGTAATCGAGCTAGCACGGGGGACGAACCGATCTCAAAGGCACCTTACCGAATGGCGTTATCGAGTTGAAGGAACGAAGGTGCAGATGCAAGAGTTACTTGGATAAAGGATTTATTCGTCCTAGTGCATCGCCTTGGGGAGCACCGCCTGTTTGTTAAGAAGAAAGATGGTTCGTTGCGTTTGTGCATCGACTATCGCACTCAATCAGTAACGATCAAGAACAAGTATCCATTGCCGAGGATAGATGACTTGTTTGATCAACTGCAAGGAGCGTCAATATTCTCGAAGATCGATTTGAGGACAGGATACCATCAGCTGAGGATTCGGAAAGAGGATATTCCTAAGTCAGCATTTCGTACCCGGTATGGTCATTACGAGTTTACAGTGATGCCGTTCGGATTGACGAATGCTCCAGCTGCCTTTATGGATTTGATGAACAGAGTGTTCAAGGAATATCTAGATCAATTTGTAATCGTATTCATAGATGATATCTTGGTCTATTCGAGAAGTAATGAAGAGCACGAGAATCATCTGAGATTAGTACTTCAGACCTTAAGAACACATCAGTTATATGCTAAGTTTAGCAAATGCGAGTTTTGGCTGACTCGTGTTGCGTTCTTAGGTCATGTGATTTCCGGAGAAGGAATCTCCGTCGACCCGAGCAAGATAGAAGCCGTGATCAAGTGGCCAAGACCAACATCAGTGACAGAAATCAGAAGTTTTCTGGGATTGGCAGGTTATTACAGACGATTTGTGGAAGGTTTCTCAGCATTAGCATCGCCTTTGACAAAACTCACAAAGAAAAACGAGAAGTTCATATGGACAGACAAGTGCGAGAGTAGTTTTCAAGAGCTGAAGGAAAAGCTGACTACCGCACCTGTGCTGACGATTCCATCTGGTCCTGGAGGATTCGAGATCTATAGTGATGCGTCATTTAGGGGATTGGGTTGCGTGCTGATGCAACATGGCAGAGTTGTTGCATACGCTTCCCGGCAGTTGAGACCTCATGAATTGAATTATCCGACGCATGACTTAGAACTCGCAGCCATCATATTTGCGTTGAAGATTTGGAGACACTACTTGTGTGGGGAAAAGTTTCAGATCTTCACGGACCATCAGAGTCTCAAGTATTTGTTCTCTCAAAAGGAGTTGAACATGAGACAACGGCGATGGATGGAATTGCTGAAAGACTACGACTGTGATATTTTATATCACCCGGGAAAGGCGAACAAGGTCGCCGATGCATTGAGTCGGAAGTCTTCAGTGGCACAGATCTTGGTTAAGGAGTGGAACTTAATCGAGAGAGCTCGAGATTCGGAATTCAAATTTGAGGTAGGCCACCTCTCAAGTTTTATGGCTACCCTCAGAATTGAGCCGGATATCCAGGTCAGAATCAAGCAACTTCAACCGACAGATCCAGACGTACAGAAAATTCTTCAAGAGGATACCGACAAAAGAAAAGCTGATTTTCAAGTTTCTGACGATGGGGTACTGAGGTGTCGTGGACGTTTGGTTGTACCTGACGATGTAGAGCTTAGAGAAGAAATTTTATCTGAAGCACACCGTAGCAATTACAGCGTTCATCCTGGAAGCACTAAGATGTATCAGAATTTGCGTCAACACTATTGGTGGTCAGGTATGAAGGTGGATGTCGCCAAGCATGTGGCCAAGTGTTTGACTTATCAGCAAGTAAAAGCTCAGCATTGCAAGCCGGGAGGATTTCTACAACCTCTCGCGATCCCTGAGTGGAAATGGGAGCATATCACGATGGACTTCGTGACTGGACTACCAAGGAGTCAAAGGGGGAATGATTCGATTTGGGTAGTAGTCGACAGGCTGACAAAGTCGGCTCACTTCATTGCAGTTCGAAAGGACCTGAGTCTGGATAGACACGCAGACCTGTATGTGCGTCAGGTGGTTCGTATGCATGGAGTGCCGGTTACGATAACATCCGATAGAGACCCGAGGTTTACTGCTGCTTTCTGGAAGAGCTTACAGAGTGCTTTGGGTACAAAGCTTCAGTACAGTACGGCATATCATCCTCAGACGGATGGCCAGTCTGAAAGGACGATTCAGACTCTTGAAGACATGCTGAGAGCGTGTGTAATAGACTTCAAAGGAAGCTGGGAAGATCAGCTTCATCTGGTGGAATTCGCCTACAACAACAGTTATCAGCAGAGCATCAAGATGGCTCCATTTGAAGCGTTGTATGGCAGAGCATGCAGAACTCCAGTATGTTGGGATGAAGTCGGAGAAAGGAAGATAACAGGCCCAGAGTTGGTTCAGCAGTCAGTAGATGCTGTGGCAGTGATCAGAGACAGATTGAAGACCGCGCAGAGCAGGCAGAAAAGTTATGCAGATAAGCGCCGAAAGTCTTTGGAATTCCCAGTTGGTGATCACGTTTTTCTGAAAGTGTCACCAATGAGGGGAACTTCGCGCTTTGGTAAGAAAGGCAAACTGAGTCCGAGGTACGTAGGTCCGTTTGAGATTCTTGAAAGAATCGGAAACCTAGCGTATCGTCTTGCGTTGCCGCCAAGATTGGCGCAAGTGCATGACGTCTTTCACGTGTCGATGTTAAGGAAATACGAGCCTGACCCGACCCACGTGCTCAATTTCGAGGAATTGGACGTGGATGACCGTGTGTCATACGTTGAAAGCCCGGTTCAGATTGTCGATCGTAAAGAGCAAGTTCTGCGTACGAAGACCATTCCGTTGGTCAAAGTGGTCTGGCAACACCATGGCACTGAAGGAGCAACTTGGGAGACCGAAGAATCGATGAGAGAATTGTACCCCCACCATTTTGAGCAAAGTGTGTAATGGTTTAAATTTCGAGGACGAAATTTTTATAAGAGGGGAAGAGTTGTGACATCCAGAAATTCGACCCCGTTTCGATAAAATGAAATGTGCATATCGTCGGCGTGCCTACGGTCCTTTTTCTCTGAGCTGATCACTCATGAGTTAACTAACTTATTGGGTGAAGCCGTTAAGGGATATATCCGCGGTAAAATCCCTAAAAGCTACCTAATTTGTTGGATTGGACTAAATCACGTCCGGTCGATTTTAATCATGGAATTTGATTTGGTTTCGGGAATCGAAAAATTCGAGTGTGTCACAATTCAAATTTTTGGACCTCGTCTCATCGTCCGTCAAATTATCGGCGAGTCCGAAATTTCAAGAAAGAAATTATCGGAGGAAAAATCGAAGACCGGAAGAAATTAGAAAGGGAAAGAGAAAAGAAAAAAATAAGAAAAATATAAATTTTAGATTTCTTTTCTCTCTTTCTTCTCTCTCTCTTCTCTCTACTCCCCTCCCCCACTCGTGCGACTCCCCCCCGACCACCCCTTTTTGCTGTCTTCCATTTGCTTTATTTTATTTTATTCTTTTTCTTTGGACCAGTCAAATCTCTCTTCTCTCATCCCTCTCTCTCTCTCTCTCTCGTCACTCTCTTCTTCGTTGTTCTCTGTGCAAAACCGAACCAGAAGTTGCAGGAGATCGGAAGCCCAAGCCAGCCACCGACGCCGCCTGTCCCGCCGCTGCACTGCACACCCGTTCGCCGCCCGCACGCCCGCCGTTCGCCGTCCGTGCACCGCTCGCGCTTGCCGATCCTCCCGCGCGACCCAGCTCCCGTTCGGTCTCTGTTCAGCCACCATGAGCGGCTGAGCAGGCCGCCGGAGCCGCCGTCCGGCCTCACCGGAGCCCCGCCCGCGCTCCCGACCTCTTACCGCCCCCAACCCTCTCTCTTTTTCTCTGTTTTTGCAGCCGATCCAGCAAACCCGCGAGTGGGTTTCAGCCGGTTCGTGGGCCGTTTTGGGCCGTTTCCGGGCCTCGAACCCGAGCCGTGCTTTGGGGACAATCGCTCCTCGCGTCGCCGCCGTCGGATTGATCCGACTTGCGCGCGATTTGGTGAGTAATCTCACTAATCCACGTTTAGTTGGCTAATTATGCTTTAGGTTGGGTTAGTTTTAATTAATTATGTTTATGTTGGTAGATTAGAAGTAATTAGCAATTATTAGTCAATTGTGATGTGATTTAAATAAATTGATTGTGCAATTAACAAGTAGATGTAGTCTACTATTTATTGGAAGCATCTCGAATTTTCCGATGCCAAATCGGGCTTCAATTTGGCGATTTGGGCCTAAGTGAGATTTTTGGGCATTTAAATATTAATTTTCGGAATTAAATTAAATAATTATTTATTTTCCGAAAATTCAAGGGAGATGGTCTGGAACCGGAAAATTATGCTGATGATCGTGGCGAAGTCCGTTTATTTAATCGGACTTTATTTTAAGCTAAATTGAATTTTTAATATTAATTAATTTTCGAAATTAATTAAATAATTATTTATTTTCCGAAAATTTAACTGAGATGATCTGGAACCGGAAAATTATGCTGATGACCGTGGTGAAGTCCGTTTGTTTAATTGAGTTTTAGTTTGTGCTAAATTGAATATTTAATATTTAATTTTCGAAATTAATTAATTAATTATTTATTTTTCGGAAATTAAGATTTTGATGGCCGACGATCGAAATCTCGTGCTGATCATCGTGGCGCAGTCCGTTTATTTATTTGAGCTCTACGTTGTATGGAATTAAATAAATTGTGATGTTTTAGGGATTTACCCTAAATTGATTTGGAATTGATTGAGATTGAATGATTGATTGGTAGATGGCCGAGTATGTTTGTTTAGCATTTATAATGCTTTGATTGAGTTGTAAAGTGGATGGGGTTATGAGAGAATTGGAAATACTCTGGGATTGAACCAATCAGACACAGTGTATAGACCTACGTGGTTCGGTGATTGGGGATATCACTGGCGAAAACGGCGCCTTAAAGAACGCACGTATCGGTCTAGTACGTACATTATTGTGGACCTACGTGGTTCGGTGATTGGGATATCACTGGCGAAAACGGCGCCTTAAAGAACGCACGTATCGGTCTAGTACTCGTATTGTTATAGGCATGTATGGTTCGGTGATTAAGGACTTCACTGGCGAAAACGGCGCCTTAAAGAACGCATACACTTGTCTATTAAATACATTATTGTGGGCATGTGTGGTTCGGTGATTGGGGATATCACTTTAAAACGGCGCCTTAAAGAACGCACACAATTGTCTATTTGAGTACATGGTTATAGGCATGTGTGGTTCGGTGACTAAGGATGTCACTGGCGAAAACGGCGCCTTAAAGAACGCACGCAATTGTCTAGTGGATAAATCACATTGGTGAGCTTGATGCCTGAGAGTATTGACCTAGAATGGTCTTGTTGACTTGTAATCGACTAGGTCAATTTAATTGATGCTTTGATCGATGATATGATTGCTTGAGTACCTATTGTGAACTGTACTGACTTGCAGGTGGAATCTGATGCTAAGGTATGTCTTCTGACCTATGCGTGTTTAGGCAACCTTTAGTATAATGGTTCACTAATCGGGCTTAGTGGGGTAGAACTCGCTGAGACGTAGTCTCATCCCAGTTTGGGGAAAACCATTTCAGGACCCCGCTAAGGAGCTGAGGAGGAAGAGTTGGAGAAGGATTTTTGGGAGAAGAAGACAATCCTGAGAAGGGCCTTGAGTTCGGCCTAGCTCATCTAAGTTTCTGTCTTCTTTTGAGACCTCTGTTTTGATGTGAATAGTTTTGAAAGGGTTTGTGGTTTGTATAAAAGTTTGGTTATAAATTTCAATATGAAAAATATGGCCCTGCTTTTCTATCCCATCGTTTTATTGTCTAGGGATTTTAACTGCTTCCGCATGTGCTTAAAAATGAAAGGGTCGGCGATACATTGTCCTGGGATATCGCATTATAAAATCGACCAAGTGAGACGGATGTGTGCGTGCCTGAGGATCGGGGCGTGACATGTAACTTGGGGTCATGATGTGACATCTCAAAATTTCGGAAAAAGAAATTATTGGATGAAAAATCGAAGATTGGAAGAAAAAGAAAAATGATAACAATATTATTATTATTTCTCTCTATCTCTCTCCTCATTACTCTCCTTCCCCCAACGTCCGCCCCACTCCCCACGTATCTCTCTCTCACATTTTCTTTCCCCCTCTTTCCACGCAATTTCCACCCCCTCACTTATAGTAACTTCTTCTTCTCTCTTTCTTCTTTTTCTCCCTCTCTCTCCCACTTTTCCACCTCCTCACCTACGCCACTCTTCTGCTGCAATTTCCCTACAATTTCCCTGTAATTTCCCCTCAACTCCCCCCTTTACTTTGTTGTTTCTCTCTCCTCTTCCCCCTTTCCTCCCTCTCGACCACCCCCTCCCTTCTTCCTTTTCTCTTTCTCTCTTGAGTTTCTTTTATGCTTTTTCTTCCAAAACAGCACCGTGTGCTACTGTTTTTGCCCCAAGCTAGCCACCATCTTGCGCCATGGCCGTGGGCCATCACTGTCCGCAAGCCGCCGAAGAGCCGCACCACCTATCTGTGAGCCGTCGGCCCGCCGTTCTTGCCAAATCAGAAACCACCTCCGTCGAGACTGACTTTTGCCTAGTGCCTCCATGACATTTTAGACATAACCATGCATAGCCCTCGCCACCGCCGTCGTGCTCATGTCGTCGGAATTGTCGTTGGGGTGAGTTTAGCTCTTAATCCTTTGATTAGTGCCTAAACTTGCTTAGGAGGTTGATTATGTTTAAGATTGGTTTAGGTTGGCTTAAAAAGAGACTAGCGATGATCCATAATGGTTATATTAGTATTAGAATTGGTTAATATTAGTCAAATTAGAGAGATTTGCATCGTTGGGGATGATTTGGGTGAAAACAAAAGCTGTTCGTCAGAACTGGTTCCTGGAGGTCTGCTGTTTGTAATTTTTGTAGGTTGAAATTGGTGGCAAATCTGAAGCCGACATCTTCTAGAGAAATGTTTTAAACATCCTAAGCTACAACATATATATTTCTTAATATTTTTAGAAACTTAGAAGCAGGAGATATTAGCTCCGCCATTTTCGAACAGAACTGTAATTTTTGCTGGAACTGGTGACCTTTAAGGATTCTAGGGGTTTTTATCGACTCTTGGAATTCGAATTTTAAAATGGTTTCTTCACAAAAATTTTTTATCACCTCTTATAGTTTAACATACTCAAATTTAAATCAAATGGACGTGTTTAAGAGCTCGAACCAAACTGATTTTTGAAAACTGACTTTTTGAGAACGGACCAAATTTTGATGCTGGATTGAATGAATTATTGGGCCGAATCTAGAGGGATTTGGGTCTCAATGTCTCATGAAAAATGTTTGTTTACATTTCCTTTATCACATACTCAAATTTGAGAATTTTCCAAGCTTGATTGGTTAGGTTTTTTGATTTAAATTTGGAGATGCGCGAAGGCATAGTTTCTGCCAATTATGACCAATTTTAGTTTAATGATGGTTCTCGATGCTTTGCTTCCTTTAATTAGTGTTTTTAATGACTTGTGGATTTAATTGATTAGTTAGTTAATTCGGAAATTTTACTATTCACGAAACATTGTTCACACGCACTGTTCACGTGCACTGTTTACCCGAGAATGAAAAGTGATCTAATTTCATGTGTATTGATTTTATGAAGTGAATGGATGTATAAATGCATAGGCATCCACGTGAATTGGGTGATATTTTGTGCAATAGTATGGTGATTGGAAACTGTTGGCATTTAGTTAGAAAATACCGAGTGTCGGGTTTTGGACATCGAAAGTGTTTTTAAATACTATATCAAACTATGAGATTTTAAAGAGATGACACAAATTTTCTGGTTCGATCTGATCATGTGCCCACACACGATTATTCTACCATGCATTTCTAATATGAAGAAAATAGGCCGGGATTACCATTTTAATTGAGGTATTTGAGTGCGATGCACGGTATCCTGGGATGAAATTGAATGAATGCATGAATGATATAAGATGCCGTCACGAGCCTTTGGGACCGGACGATGCTCCTTCGGGAATACCCCATGTCAATGGATGCCAGTTGCAGTGGATGCTGGGCTGATGCTCCTTCGGGAATGTCCCACGTCAACGGATGCCAGTCAAGTGGAGGCTGGACCGATGCTCCTATATGGAATGCCGTCTAGATGTAGAGATGTAGACGTTGCCGTGCTCGATGATGCGAGACAATGCCTGGTTATGTCGGAAGACTGTTATTTGTTGCATTGACAAGAATCTATGTGATTGATCGATGTATGCTGTGTGGCGCACTAATGTGCAAGAACACATGAGAATCATGACATCTTTAATTCTAGTCATGCATGAGTTGAGCACACTGTTTACGGCACGCACGCACGAATCAATAACGCATTTCACATATGCTTCTGTTGTGCTAAGAACAAAGCCTTGAGGGGTGGCTCGATTGGGATGGCGGTTCGTCCGCGCTAGTGTAGGGCCCAAGGAGGCAATATTGGGCTGGGATGAGGGATGGCGGTGTGTCCGCACCTCTACCTCAGACAACGCGTTCTTGTGGCAATAGCCAGGTGAGATTGCTTGTAACACGATTCGTATGTGATTGATGAACTGCATCATCTAATGGCCATGTGCACTGTGTGTATCGTGCTGAGTTATGATGTGCAAGGTATGGCATACGAGGTAAGATTGCATGTGAACCAATTATTGATTGTTGATTGTTAATCTTTGGTTTGTTTGTGGGATGGTTCTGAAGAGATACCCTGAGTTGAGTTGGTGTACTAATCGGGGGACTAGGGGAAGAACTCGCTGAGATTTACATCTCATTGGTTATTGAATAACCATTTTCAGGTCCTCGGTGTGAAGAACCCAGAACTTGAAGCGGAAGGGTCAAGAGCATAGGTGGCTTAGTAGTCCTTTGTGAGATAGACATTCTGTATAAGCTTGAGATGTTTATGAAAGTGTATTTGATTTGAAACCGGTCGTCCTACTTTTCTATCCCATGTTTGTTGTTGTTAGGGGATTAATTAATTTGCTTTCGCATGTGCAATAAAATGAAAAGGGTCGACGACGAGTCCTAGGAATGTCACAAAATTCTATTGATCATTGAGGGATGTGCGCGCACTCGAGGTTCGGGGCGTGACACATGAAGCATGTATGCATCGATATGTTAGAAAAAAGAAACGCAGTCCTATTGGGTGCCCCATTAGGGGAATACTGACGATGACTCTCATTGGTGGAAACACCTCTTACCTACTTGCCACGGGCACCTCAACCAACTTGAGTAGGATAACACCCCCGGTTGAGGAGCTTGTCAATAGACAGTTTTTGATTGATGACACATAGATCTTTGGTAAGTTTGGAAATGTATTATCATGTCACATGCTAATTTCTTTTAGGGTACGGCTAAGCTGACCGTTGACGGAGTGACAGTTAGCTTCCGTCAACAGTCAGTTAAGGAGCACAAACCTTTTCAACGAGTTCCTATCTTTTACCCTTTAATTTTTTTAATTTTCTTATTGCAAGTTTAAATTGAGAGATAAAATCGTAAGAGGGCCAAGGCAATCAATTTTCATGAATATGATGAAAGAAAAAATAAATTAGATATCAAAATATAAATAATTTTACAATGCAACTTGATTTTTCTTTTTTGTTCTGGAGTCAATATTCCCGTATTATGTAAAGAGTCTAGTGCCTTGAGGAGTTGTAAAATGATTATAATCGAGTACAACTTTTGTTATTTCCCACTTATGAGGCCCAACTATTTATATTCTAACCATTGCTGGACAATCGAATCTTTTTCCGGGTCTTGACTTAACCAACTCCTTTTCGATCTTGTACTTTTGACAATTGCAAACAAAGTACTGCACCACATTTTTCATCGCTACTTTTTTTTTTTTTTTTGTACAAGTTTAACATTCTAATGCCAAATCCCTCTTCTTTAGCATAATTGTTATAAAATGCATAAACCTCATCATAAAAATTAAACTGCATACCTATGTGAGGTTCGATTTTCACATTGTCCGGTATCGTGATGCTTTCATAATTAGCATCTTCGGTTGCATTGATCATCTTGCCTTCATTATCGCCATTATTTTCATTGGCGAAGTTGTTTTCAATTCAAACTCTATCCGTTTGAATGAGATGTCGAGGAAAAATTAAGAATTATATGTCTAAAATATATGGATACAAACTAAAATTCAACAACAATGAATACCTCTTACTTTCTTGCAATAAGAAAAGTAGAGATTAATGAACCTTTCTCCACAGTTATGACTTATTCAATTACAAAATCATACAACAATAAAAGTTCAAAGCATACAAGATAATTACACATTCTGCAAAAAAAAAAAAAAAAAAAAAGAACATAATTACATTCCTATTTTTTGAGTTATTAATTTTTTTTATTTGGGAACAATATTTACATAATTTTTTTCCTTGGACAGAGAATAATATTCACTATTTTAAAAGTTGCAATTGAATTCTTTATTTATTTCTCACTATTTGAATAGATATAGATTGAAGATTATCTTTATTAGATGAAATTGCACTTACCCCTGTCATGGGAGAAACTAGAGACGATGAAGTAAACTGACTAGAATCTATTGGATAGACAAGCTATGGGTGTTATTCAACTAACATTGGCTCATAACATCGCATTGAACATCATGAAGAAGAAGGCCATTGCAGGTTTGATGAAAGCCATATCGGATATGTACGAGAAGCCTTCTGCGATCAATAAGGTTTTGTTTGATGTAACGTCTATTTAACTTGAAGATGAGTGAAGGTGTATCAATTGCAAATCATATTAATGAATTCAATGTGATCGTTAATCAATTGAGTTAAGTTGAGATTGACTTTGAAGATGAGGTATGTACTTTGATTCTATTATCCTCATTGCTTGATAATCGGAATACTATCATTATAATTGAGGGAAGTACATTATCAGTGCCAAAAGTTGTGTACGGCTCTCACTTTGGTGCCAAAAGTTTTCGTCGGATCACTTAAGTGCCAAAAATTTTGAAAAACGATCATTTCAGTGCCAATGCCGATCCGGTTAGTTGGAAATCCGACGTGATAGTTTTTTTTATTAATTTTTGAAGCCGATATGGATCGTCGTAGAATAGAATCAGCATACAAACAACAAAACGACGCAGTTTAACGTCTTTTCCCCCAAATAAGAAACCCTAAATCCCCAAATTCGACCAGAACCAGAAGTTGAAAACCCTAAATCCCCAATTCAACTAATTCGAGTGCATACTTCGATTTTATCCCAAAATTATCAGCTCGCTCTTGCAAATGGAGGGCAGAAGCTTTAGCAGCAGCTCACATTCTTATATAAAAAAAAAAGAATTAGATGGTGATTGTTACTGTTATTGTGGGTTATCGAGTCTGAGAAGAACATCTTGGATTTGGTTGAATCCCAGGAGCAAATTCCATGTGTGCGGCAAATATAGAGAAGGTTTGAAGTGCAAATATTTCAAATGGGCTGATAGAAATTCTTTGATCGAGCGACATAGGTGAACATAGAGTTACTTGAAGGCCGACATCAACCTCCACCAACATTAATGGACGAGTTGGAGGATGTTAACTCAATGCAAGCTCAAATGAAGGGTTTAATATTTCTGATCGACCATTTGAAGAGGGAGGTTTCAAGGCTGAAAATTGAAAGAAACTTTTATCAAACATTGATTGTGTTGTTATTCTCTTATGTAGTTTATTCAAATGTTAAGTGAAGTAATGATAAGAAGTTTATATGTCTACCTTAGTCGAAGATGTGAAAATAGAAGTAAAATGTGTTTTTGCTTTACTGCAATTTTTGTATTGTTCATAAGGTTTTGTTGTAATCTATGGTAAAAATGGAAGGTTGCAGTTGTAATGCATTAGTTGTAAGTACTTAAAAGTTTTATTAGTTAGTTGTGTATTATCAATATTTGTTTTGGTTAAGTTTTATTTCAAATATAATGGTTTGCTGCATTTTTTATTTGGTAATGGTTTGCTAGTTTGCTGCAACTGCAAACCATGGCAAAATGGAAGATGCTTTTGGAATGCATTAGTTATGAGCACTTAAAAGTTTTATTATTTAGTTGTGTATTGTTAATTTTTTTTTTGGTTAGTTTTTGCTTCAAATATAATAGTTTGCTGCATTTTTTATTTGGTAATGGTTTGCTAGTTTGCCGATTTGCCGGTTTGCAGCAACTGCAAACCATGGTGAAATTAAGGGATGGTGGCAAATTCACAATTGATTATTTCAATGCCATAAGTTGTAAATAGTAATTGCTTGAGTGCCATTTTTATTTTTATTTATTTATAAAAGTGATTATTTAAGTGCAAATTGTGATTACAAAGTGATCACTTGTGTTGCATAAATTTTTTAAAAAAGAACATATTAGTTTCAAATGTCATTTAACTTGCACCAGCCATGCTGCATCTTGCATCTTGCTGCACCAGCCCATAAAAGTGTTGATGCAACAAGATGCACTAGCACTCAAAATCGCATCTTGTTCTTACATCAGCACACACAGTTAGAACTCCACAAATTTATTAGCATTCACAACTTCAAACAGCAACAGTATATGCACACATCTAAAAATAATATTAACTTCATAAGAGCATTGCAGCAACAGCAAAAAAATATACAACATAACTGATAACTGTCTTGCTAATATTACTAGCTGAAGCCAACACAAGAGAAAATAACAAAAACAGAAATAGCTATTGCCATTGACATTGATTGATTGTTTACAAAAGAAAAACATGTCTAACTTCACTCCCCAATCACTGAAGGTTCAGCACCCTCTTAAGAAAAAAAAAAAAAAAAAAAAGACAATGTCAATATGTAGGTAGCAACTACCATCAATGATATAATATTTAGCACCCTTCTAAAAAAAGAAAACATGAAAGGAGACCATGTCCATCATTACATAAAAAGAGACTATGTGTAGCACCCTCCCATAAATCAATATGGATAACACCTCGATCTCCTTTCCTATTGGAGCTTTGAATTGATTCATAATCCGAGCACTCTTTCGAATTGGATGTGCAGGTCCTTTAACTGGGCTTTTTGTCACCTCATTTTTGTTATTTTTTACAGTGGCTATTTTTGTTCTAGCATGTATCATGTGTTGGTCCATATCATCACTATTGCTCACAATCGTTAGTTGAGATAGAACTAGCGTTGGGTTCTTTTTGGATGGCTGTTTTGCAGCTATACTCTCTGTCTTCTTCTTTGGAGCACTCTTCTTTGGTTGCGTCCTTGATTCTTGAGTTGGCCCACCTTGAGAGAGAAGTACCTCTGAAGTTCTCCCAGGCTACAAGAATATAACGATATTGCCAACAAAATGAATTGAAGTACAACAAATTAAATGCATGAGGCCTACAAATCTTACATTCAAA
Source organism: Eucalyptus victrix (assembly GCA_016097545.1). Lineage (NCBI taxonomy): Eukaryota > Viridiplantae > Streptophyta > Magnoliopsida > Myrtales > Myrtaceae > Eucalyptus > Eucalyptus victrix. The sequence goes on from CM027844.1 coordinate 16,751,869, forward strand.
ATAGTCATTCAAGTATGTTCATTTGTGTAAATCTCATAATCATATTGTCTTAATTTTTTTTCAATAGCTCCTTTTGTTCGTTGTGGTGCATCATTTTCAACAACAACAATTAGGGGAGCAACCTCTGCAACTTGTGCAGTTGCTCATCTTCTCACTTGAGAAACACAACAAATTAAAATTTCAGCTTATAAAAGACAAATACAGCGATGTACAGCTTACAAGATATTTTTTTTCTAGTTTGCTCAACAGTGGACTCAGCTGTTGTTATCACCATTTTGTGTGACATCCAGATTTTCGGGTTTTAATTTTGACTGGATAAATATGGCCGTTTTCGTTCAGTTGAAGCCCAAAAGAAAATAGAAAGGGAAAGAGAAAAGAAAAGAAAAGAAAAGAAAAAATGATACCATGTGGTGTTATATTAGTATTTCTTTTCTCTCCCTCTCTCTTCTTTTCTTTCTTTTTCTTTTTTCTCTTTCTCTCTCTCTTCTCTCCCCTTTTCTTCCGTGCGGACAGCCCCCCTCCCCACGCCGACTCTCTCTCCTTTTCCTTTGCTGTTTCCTACTTTGCTTTCTCTTCCCCATTTGACTTTTCAACCATTATCTCTTCTTCTCTCTCCTCTCGCTTCTCCCCCACATGAACTTCTTCTTCTTCTTCGTTCTTCTTTGTGCGAACCAGACCAAAACCAGCAAAGAAGAGCAATAGCTCGCCGAGGACCACCGTCGCCCGTCCCGCCGCCACACCGGAGCCGAACCGCTCGCGACGCCCGCCCGCACAACGCCGTGCGTTCCGCCGGCCATCCCTCGCACCCAGGCGTGCTCCCCCGCACGATCTAGCTTCTGCCCATCCTCTGTCCAGCTCCGTTCGGCCACCTCCGGCCACCGTGGGCCACCGCTCGGCCTCGCCAAGCCACCACCCGCTCTCCCGACCTCTTGCTGCCCCCAACCCTCTCTCTTTCTTGCTGTTTTGCGGCCGAACCAGCAAACCCGCGAGTGGGTTTCCAGCCGGTTCGTGGGCCGTTTTGGGCCGTTTCCGGGCCCCGAACCCGAGCCGTGCTTTGGGAAGTTTCGTTCCTCGCATCGCCCCCGTCGGATTGATCCGATTTGCGCGCGATTTGGTAAGTAATCTCACTAATACTGAATTAGTGGCTAATTATGCTTAAGGTTGGTTTAGTTTTAATTAATTATGTTTAGGTTGTTAGATTAGAATAAATTAGCAATTATTAGTCAATTGTGATGTGACTTAGATAAATTGATTGTGCAATTAACAAGTAGACGTGGTCTACTATTTATTGGAAGCATCTCGGGAATTTTCCGACCCCTAATCGGGCTTCAATTTGGAAATTCGGGCGTAAGTGAGATTTTTGGGCATTTAAATATTAATTTTCGGAATTAAATTAAATAATTATTTATTTTCCGAAAATCCAAGGGAGATGGTTCGGAACCGGAATATTATGCTGATGACTGTGGTGAAGTCTGTTTATTTAATCGAGCTTTATTTTGAGCTAAATCGAATTTTTAATATTAATTATTTAATTTACGAAATTAATTAATTATTTATTTATTTATTTTTCGGAAATTAAGATTTTGATGGCCAACGACCGAAATCTCGTGCTGATCGTCGTGGCACAGTTCGTTTATTTATTTGAGCTCCACGTTGCATGGAATTGAATAAATTGTGATGTTTTAGGGATTTACCCTAAATTGATTTGGAATTGATTGAGATTGAATGATTGATTGGTAGATGGCCGAGTATGTTTATTTAGCATTTGTAATGCTTTGATGAGTTGTAAAGTGGATGGAATCATGAGAGCGGATTGGAAGTATTCTGGGATTGAATTGATCAGACACAGTGTATGGACCTACGTGGTTCGGTGATTGAGATATCACTGGCGAAAACGGCGCCTTAAAGAACGCATGTATCGGTCTAGTACTCATTGTTGTAGGCATGTGTGGTTCGGTGATTGGGACATCACTGATGAAAACGGCGCCTTAAAGAACGCACGTATCGGTCTAGTACTCATTGTTGTAGGCATGTGTGGTTCGGTGATTGGGACATCACTGGTGAAAACGGCGCCTTAAAGAACGCACACAATTGTCTGTTGAGTACATTGTTATAGGCATGTATGGTTCGGTGATTAAGGTCATCACTGGCGAAAGCGGCGCCTTAAATAACGCATACACTTGTCTATTGAGTACATGGTTATAGGCATGCGTGGTTCGGTGACTAAGGATGTCACTGGCGAAAACGGCGCCCTAAAGAATGCATGCAATTGTCTAGTGGATAAATCACTTTGGCGAACTTGACGCCCGAGAGTATTGACCTAGAATGGTTCGTCTGACATGTAATCGACTAGTTCGATTGACCAATGAATTGATCTGATTGTTGTGAAATGATTGATTGAATGGAAATAACTGTGAGTGGTCTTGTTAACATGTAATCGACTAGGTCGATTTGATCGATGCTTCGATCGGTGATATGATTGCTTGAGTGCCTATTGTGAATTGTACTGACTTGCAGGTGGAATATGAGGCCAAGGTACGTCTTCTACCCTATGCGTGTATAGGCAGCCTATAGTATAATAGTTTACTAACTGGGCTTAGTGGGGTAGAACTCGCTGAGACGTAGTCTCATCCCAGTTTGGGGAAAAACATTTCGGGACCTTGATGAGGAGCTGAGGAGGAGTCTAAGAAGGAGAACTCGGAAGTGAAACTTAAAGAGAAGGATTTTTGGAAGAAGAAGATAATCCCGAGAGGGGCCTTGAGTATGGCCTGGATGGGCTGAGAGTCTATCTTCTTTTGAGAATTTCTTTTGAAGTGAATAGTTATGAATTTGTTTGTGTTTTGTATAAAAGTTTGGTTATAAGTTTCAATATGAAAAATATGGCCCTGCTACCACCGCCCGCGGTGGAAGCGTTGGTTAGGGCTTGGTACCCCAAACGCAGGGGGAAGGGTTCGAACCTCCGTGGAAGCGATGCTTCAATGCATAACGCGCGTCTTACCTGTGCTTGGGGGTCAGCGGTGGGGGCCCCCGGCGCTCCAGGGTTTACTCTCCCCGCGAAGCGGCGATCGGAGGTTCCCTGGGTCACCAAAAAAAAAAAAAAAAATATGGCCCTGCTTTTTTATCCCATCATTTTATTGTCTGGGGATTTTAATTGCTTCCGCATGTGCTTAATAAACGAAAGGGTCGGCGATAATTTGTCCTGGGATATCGCATTATAAAATCAACCAAGTGAGAAGGATGTGTGCATGCCCGAGGATCGGGACGTGACATTTTGCCCGTTCCAATCCCTGTCCCTGTGCTTGAGCCTGCAATATGTCCTTTTTCTAGCCCTTTAGTAGGCCTTACAACAATGTACTTTGTCCCTCATCCCAGTTTGAGGACGTCTCCTGATACATCTGGTGGTGGTTGTGAGGATAATGAGCTTAAGGGGCTTCTGACTCGGGGACTGACAAATGGTTGAATAACCATTGTCCCTTTTCTGTTGTGTTGATGCCTCGCAGTTTGTTGATATTTAAGGATGATGCATACTCCAGTGACTACCTAATTGATACAATTCTTATTGTGTGTTTAATTTTCTCATCTTGCTTCCTTGCTGAAAAATCTGACAATGTATACCTGCACTGCAGGTTATCTACACGGCATAAGAGATAGTTCGATACATCAGTATGACGGGGCAAGATTATTAGCCAGGGTGTGTCACTTGACCACAGATATGGGATTTAGTAGTGGATATACTTTCTATCCGTTAAGAAAATGTCCAAAGTACCATTTTACAGCTGTCCTGATTCGGCAGTAAAATGGTATATGCCAGTTTAGTCTTATGATTTCCTTTTCCCATGTCCAGGCCGTGAACGAATGTGAAGCTGTCAGGCCTCAGCCGCCATCAGTTTCGGAAGAAGGAGATGAAGCTGTGAGCAGTGGCAATGGCAAATGTATTCATGGGACCGGCACTAGAATATCATTGACATGTCGACTAGTGTTGAAAGTTCACCATAAGCTATTCAAGTTTTAGATATCCTCGCTCCACATGAACTCTCTCTCCCTTTCTCCAAACTTAGAAGTATGGTTTTTCATAGCTCAGAAGCCTCTGGTTAAATGAAAAATTTTGACATTGTAGCGACGGTCATCGACAAACAGAGAGAAAATGTTATTGAATCGCGATGTGTTTCCGGTGCAGTGGCCTTCTGGTCGGATGAGCTTCTGCATCTATGGAAGGAATTCTAACTATGCATAGATTGGGCCTTTCAGAGTCAAACTACTGGTGACTTTCAACAGAAGAAAAACCTCACGCATGTTTATTTCTGGTTTCCAGTTCATCTTCCTTAAATTGCCCAAGAGTCATTGCTGTGAAACGGCATACCTGATTGAGATGCTTAAAATTAGTAAATTACTCACACAAAATCCTACACATTTTTTCTCGACGGACATTAATACCTAATTGTTTGTTGTCTCATCAATAATCTTAAGCTTGTACCATTTACCCAATAAAACCTTTCGTTAGACTTTTTTTTTTTATGGTAATCGTGAAAGTCTGACATGAAAACATTTCTAGATAATATCAAACTAACAAATTTGAGAACGGTAACGAACACACACACATAGTCCCGTCAGATTTTTAATGGTCACACGAGCTGCCACGCCGGGTTTCAAATGGCCAGATGGATAGAAAGCATTTTTCGATCATCGATGCAGATTCGCAATATCCGTCGGTCGAAAAAAAAGTTTAGAATAATGGTGTTCATGAAAAAGGGTTTGAGATGAGATTTTTTGTGGGATTTTTCTGGGAAAAGGGTGGAGCTAAAAATTGCCGACTTCCTTCAGGATCTGGAGGTCCCCGTCATAAAGGTTGGAATTTTAGAAATTGTTAAAAACCAGAGAAGATGTTGATATGCAGATGTGCACAAAACAGCGTTAAAACAGGGGAAAACAGAGGAGATTTTCTGATATGCACAAAACAGAGGAACGTCTGCATAACCACACACACTAAAAAAAACTGACAGCCTTTATATAGGCTTTACAAAAAACAAATAACCACCACACCCCACTAACTTCACACGTACAGCAACCAATCCACATAATAAAAGTGCTTAATAGACTATTAACACATAAAACAAACCAGAAACATAGACTCGTTCAACATTCCCTCCCTTAAACTGATGTTGCAAACAATCAGTTTAAAGGACCTTCTCTCAATTTGGAATATCCAACAAACGAACACCAAGGAGCTTTCTCAGCTTCTGAAACATGGACAACTTTAGGGGCTTGGTGAATATATCAGCCACTTGATCTTCACTTCTACAGAAAACTAGCTCAACTACTTCATCCTTTGTAAGATCTCTTAAGAAGTGGTACTTCACATCTATATGCTTGCTCCTCCCATGTAGAACTGGATTTTTGGACAGCTTGATAGCTGAGCTGTTGTCACAATAGATTATAGTTGCTTTTTGCTGTTTGAACTGAAGCTCTTCAAGAATCTTTCGTAACCATATGGCTTGACAAGCTCATGAAGTTGCAGCAACAAATTCTGCTTCAGTTATTGATAAAGTAACAATTGATTGCTTCTTTGAAGACCATGAAACCGCCCCTGAACTAAGCATGAATACATACCCTGAAGTACTTCTTCTATCATCAACATCTCCAGCATAATCGCTATCTGTAAACCCAAACAAATCTGACTTTTCTCCCTTTTTATAGAACAGCCCAAAATTTTTAGTTCCTTGCAAATAGCGAAAAATCCTTTTTGCAGCTTGTAAATGTAACTCAGTTGGGTGCTCCATATACCTGCTTATAAGGCTCACAGCATGCATGATATCTGGTCTTGTCCCCGTCAAATACATCAGGCTTCCAACAATCTGCTTGTAGAGAGTGCTATCCACCTTGCTTCCATAGGGATCTTTCAAGAGCTTCAATCCAACTTCAGTTGGAGTAGTCACGGGGTTACAATTATTCATTTGAAACCTGTCCAAAATCTCTTGAACATACTTCTTTTGAGACATAAAGATTCCAGCTGCAGATTGAATAACTTCTATGCCCAGAAAATAATGCATCAATCCAAGATCAGTCATCTCAAATTCATCCATCATAGACTCCTTGAATTTGTCAAACATGGCACTATCACTCCCAAGTAAATATAAGATCATCCACATATAAGCATACAAGAAGCAACTTTCCACTATCACCAATTTTAATAAAGAGTGTATGCTCATATGGACATTTTCTAAAACCTTTCTTCAAGAAATAGGCATCAATGCGACTATACCAAGCTCGGGGAGCTTGTTTTAACCCATACAGTGCCTTTTTTAATTTATAAACTTTATGTTCACTACCGAGCTTCACATAACCAGAAGGTTGATCAACAAATACCTTTTCTTGAAGATCACCATGCAAGAATGCTGACTTCACATCCAATTGGAAGATAGGCCATGAATTTTGCGCTGCTAATGCAATTACCAATCTGATTGTGTCAAGTCTTGCTACAGGTGCAAATACTTCTTTGTAATCCACTCCAAATTCCTGCTTGTAGCCTTTAGCCACCAAGCGCGCCTTATACTTATCAACTTCACCATTCTTGTTCAATTTTGTCTTGTACACCCACTTGACTCCGATTGTTTTGTACCCTTTTGGAAGATCTGTTAACTCCCACGTGTTATTCCTCTCAATAGCTGCAATTTCTTCATCCATTGCTATCCTCCAATTTTCTTTTTGTACTGCTTCATCAAAAGTTGTTGGATCACAATCTGAAAACAAAGCAAAATGGATAAGTGGATCTTCATATTGATCAACTCCTGTTACTTCATAATCACTCATCCATGCAGGCCTCCGTCGAACACGATGAGGCCGATCTTTAGGTTCCGCAGCTGCTGCTGTACTTTGGACACTGCCTGTGGTGATTTGGGTTGTTGTGGATTGCTGCACCAGCCCATTTTCATCTTCAAAATTCGTTGGAATTTGCTTACCAACACCTTGTTCACCCCACAGCCAAGTTTGTTCTTCATCAAATATCACATTACGGCTGATAATGATTTTCTTGGTCATAGGATTATAAAGTTTATAGGCTTTTGATTGATCACTAATGCCAAGAAAAACACATTTGACTCCCCTGTCATCTAGCTTCTTCCTCTTTTGGTCAGGAACATGGGCGTAGGCAATACACCCAAAAATCCTGAAGTGATCTACTGCAGGTCTTTGGCCGCTCCATGCTTCTTCCGGTGTCATATTTTGAACAGCTAGAGTGGGACTTCTATTTAAAATATGAATGCTCCAATTGACTGCTTCAGGCCAGAAACTTTTTGGAATTCCACTTCCCCTCAAGAGACTTCGCACCATATTCAGAATGGTACGATTCTTCCTCTCACATACGCCATTTTGCTGTGGTGTATAGGCTGCTGTAAGTTGTCTCTTGATCCCATGCTTCATACAAAAATCTGTAAACTCAAGCGAGTTGTACTCTCCACCACGATCCGTGCGAAGGACCTTTATTTGATTTCCTCCATCCTTTTCAACAAGTGCTTTGAAGTTCTTGAAAGCCGCAAAAGCTTCAGATTTTTCTTGCAAAAAATACACCCAAATCTTCCGGCTAAAATCATCGATGAAGGTAATGATATACCGTTTACCTCCATTGGAAATTGGAGATATTGGTCCGCAAATATCTGAATGAACCAACGCCAACGGACTTTTTGCTCTCCACGATTTTCTTTGTGGAAATTGAGCACGATGTTGCTTGCTAACAACACAATCTTCACAAATTTCCAAAGGAGCAGAGATTTGAGGAAGACCCTCCACCATCTCTTTTTTATATAGTGTTCGCAACCCACCGAAATTAAGATGCCCATAGCGAAAATGCCATAACCAGGCTTCCTCCTTCAATCTTGAGAGAAACATGAATTTGCAGTGTTGTGGAGATACAATGGAAACATCCGATTGCCCGTCATTTTGACTTCAGCAATTAAACCCAACTTCTCATCTTGGATTCTACAAATCCCACCTTTAATAGAGATTTCATATCCCTTCTCTTACAGCTGACCAGCACTTAATAGATTAGTCTTCAATTCAGGGACATACAATACATTTGAGATAGTTTGTACCGAAGTCCTTTTGGATGAATTGCCACTGTTCCTTTCCCCATCACGACACAATGGAATTATCACCAAACTTTACGGTGTTGTTGTACGTTTCGTCTAGATCAAAAAACATTTTCTTGTCTCCACACATGTGATTGCTACAACCAAAGTGTCGAGATACCACATGTTTGGTTGAGTTTCTTCCTTCTCATGGCACACCATCAAAAGAGATACTTCTTCTTCTTTTTCAGCAAAGTTAGTTCTTTCAACTCTTTGTTTATTCAAATTAGTTCGACATTCAGATTTGTAATGCCCATACCGTGGCATCTAAAACACTCCACTTTGGATTTGTCTCTCGCTGACCTTGGCCTAAAACAGTTGAATGTCGTCCTCCACGACTCTTCCTCTCCCTTGGAAATCACGATAGGAATAGCTTTCAGACTTTTGATCAAAGCTGAAGCCACTGCGATCGTTGTTCTCCCTTCCTCTCGCCTCTTCCTTTGTTCACCCTTACCGCTGATGAAGAATGATCTCCGGTTGAGACCTTCAAAGCTTGCTCTTCCGTCTCTTGTTGTAGGAGTTTTTGTTCATGAACTAACAAGGATCCTTGCAACTCATCAATGGAAAGTTCTTCAATGTCCTTGGCTTCTTCTATGGAACAAACAATAAAGTTGAACTTTGGTGTCAACGATCGAAGAATCTTTTCAACAATGATGACATCCTCCGTCTTGTCACCATGAATCCGCATCTTATTGACTATTGCCATTGTCCGAGAGAAGAAATCTGTGATTGTCTCTCCCGACTTCATTCGTAGCATTTCAAACTCCGAACGAAGCGTTTGAAGTTGCTGCCTCTTTGCTCTTGCTGAGCCTTGATACTTTTTCTTCATGGAATCCCATATTTCCTTGGAGGTATCCTTGCAAAGAATTGTCTCCAAAATGGATCTGTCAATTGCTTGGAAAAGATAATTTTTGGCCTTGAGATCCTTCAATTTTAAAGCATCCAAAGCCGTTCTTTGCGCTGCCGCTAACACAACTCCTTCATCAGGTTCGGCAATTCCCGAAGAAACAACATCCCAATACTCCTTGGACTTGAGAAAATTCTCCATTAGCATGCCCCAATGATCATAATGACCATCAAAGTGTGGAATAGCAGGTTGTACAAATGTTTCGAGGCCATTCGCTGCTGCAAAATAGAACCACCACAAAAGCAACCCGCCGCTGCTACAAACGAGAATAACCTGCTGCAATACTCTCCCTTGACTGCTGCAAACGAAAGTACTTGCTGCAATATAAACTCTCTTTTGGTTCTCACCTTTTTACAGCACTCAAACACACACTTTTCTTCCTAACCTTCGCTCTGATACCAATGTTAAAAACCAGAGAAGATGTTGATATGCAGATGTGCACAAAACAGCGTTAAAACAGGGGAAAACAGAGGAGATTTTCTGATATGCACAAAACAGAGGAACGTCTGCAAAACACACACACTAAAAAAAACTGACAGCCTTTATATAGGCTTTACAAAAAACAAATAACCACCACACCCCACTAACTTCACACGTACAGCAACCAATCCACATAATAAAAGTGCTTAATAGACTATTAACACATAAAACAAACCAGAAACATAGACTCGTTCAACAGAAATTGCGAAGAAGAACCTGCGACGCCCATCCCAATTTATCCGAAGCATTCAGTGGTTGAGCGAGCCGGCTGGCGACGCATATCCTAGAGCGCGCACAATGCGAGGCCTGTGGGCGGCGAGCTGGCGGTCGCTGGGAAGGAAGACCCTCCACTCGTCGACGCCTTCAGCATCGCCTTCTTCGTCTTCGCTGTCTTCGCATTTGAAGCTGCTGGGCCTGAACCTCCCCGACGTTTGGATGGTGCCCGGCCCCAGCTCCAGCGCCTTCCGTTCCCAGTCTTCAGGTATCGTCCTTCCCGCGACCGGTCCGCCGCCCTTTTCGCCACCTGTGGCAATGAGCCTGGACTTGCTCTCGGGCGTGTGAAACGCGTGTTACTCGAGTTTGTTGGGGTCGCTTCGAGGGTTGACGTGAGTGTCCTCTGCACGTTGCCTCTGCTTTTCGTTGTCGGAGACTTGTTCTCCATGTTTCGTTCGGCAGCATGCTGATTGCCTAGAAGTGGTTTTTGGGTTCGGGTGTTTTGGCTTTCGACGTAGTAAATTTGATCGTGAGGTGCAGCTGTCGTCGTCGTCGATGTGTTTTGGATTCATTAGCGATCCTATGAAGTATAATGGTGAATCCAGTGCCGACTGTAAGTTGTTGAATCCTGTGAAAAAGATGACGGGTTTTTCTTAGTGGTATTAGAGAAAGGTTGGATTCTTCTTGAGTGAAGCTGAGACAACTTTCCTCAGTAACTTTTGTGACTTCTACATGTACAACTTGTTGGAAAAAAAATTAATCTGTGCATATGTAGGAAAAGCAGAAGCGAAAACAGGCGTAGGACTACTTTCGAAAATCATCTTTTTACTATGTTTTCGTGTGCATCGACATATGAAGGACCACAAAATGCTTCATTGGATCTGATGGACTTTTTCGTAACAGGAGTCACTCTCCAAAAGCACTAAAGATTTCAGTGAGATGGTTGGGGATGGTTTCTATAGAACTCTGTTGAGAATTAGGAATTCCATGCAATCCAAGTTGTAAGGTTGATTATTCTACCTGTGGACTTTTGGTAGCTTGTTGTCTGGTAGCTCTATATAAGGTGTTTGAGCAGGACTACTTGCTTCTTTGCCTGCTTCATTTACCTTGTGCATAGCACACTAACCTGTCTTGTGATTTTTACTTGAAGCAGCCAATGGGCAAACTGCTAATGTAATAAACGGGAAGTCTATTGCAAGAGCTATTAGAGCAGGAATAGCCAATGAAATTTGCAGAATGAAGGAAACCATTGTAAAATGCCCAGGATTGGCTATTGTGTTGGTTGGCGGAGGAAGGGATTCACGAACTTTTATTCGTGTCAAGTTGAAAGCTTGTGAAGAAGTTGGGATAATGACCTATGTAGAGGAGTTACCTGAAGAATGTATGGAAGAAGAAGTTCTGAATGTTGTTTCCAGATTAAATAATAACCCATCAGTTAATGGTATTACTGTTGCACGACTTGATACGATAAGGCTATTGTTAGCTATTGCAACAGAGAAGGGGTGGCCTATATTTCAGTTAGATGTCAAGTCGGCATTCCTAAATGGAGAGCTTGAGGAGGAGATTTTTGTTGAACAACCTGAGGGCTTCAATATCAAAGGGCAAGAAGAGAGTGTATACAGGTTGATGAAAGCTCTATATGGACTGAAGCAGACTCCAAGAGCTTGGTATGGGAAGATAGATCGATATTTGCAGGATTTTGGCTTTGTAAAATGCTTAAGTGAGTTCACTCTTTATGTCAAGAAGGTGAATCACAGTATTGTAATTCTGTCATTTATGTAGATGATCTATTAGTAATAGGGAATGATATGGAATTGATAGAGAAGGTGAAGCAAGATCTATTTGCAGGTTTTGAGATGTCAGACTTGGGAAAGATGGCTTATTTTTTGGGTCTAGAAGTCAAACAAGCTTCATATGAGATCTTTATCTGTCAGAAAAAATACATGAAGGAAATTCTAAAGAAGTTTTAGATGGAAGATTGTCGAAGTGTAAGCACTCATATGGTTGCTAAAAAGAAGCTGTAGAAGAATGATGGAACAGATGCAGTAGATGCTTATATGTATAGAAGTCCGATTGGGTGTCTCATGTATCTTAAAGCAACTAGACCAAATATTCTATTTGCTATGAGTGTTTTATCTAGGTTTATGAGTAGTCCTAGTCAGTTACACTTGGTTGCAGCAAAAAGGGTCTTGAAATATCTCAAAGGAACAAGTTTTTTTGTTTGAAGTTTAAGAAAGGTCAGAAGTTTAATTTGCAAGGATTTTCTGATAGTGACTAGGCTGGTTCCGTAGATGACATGAAGAGTACGTCCGTATATTGTTTCAGCTTTGGTTATGCTTGTTTCTCCTGGTGTTCTAAAAAGCAAGAGATTATAGCTTAGTCCACGGTAGAGGTTGAGTTTATAGCAGCTACTGCAACTAAAAATCAAGCTTTGTGGCTGAAAAAGATAATGAAGGATCTGTGGTTGAATTCTAGTGATTGCATTGAAGTTAATGTGGATAATTAGGCTGCTTTAGCAATATCTTAGAATCCAGTTTTCCATGGCAAAACCAAGCATTTCAAAGTCAAATTTTTCTTTCTGCGTGAGGTGCAACAAAGTGGCGAAATTAAGTTGGTCTATTGCATATTTGAAGCTCAGCTTGCAGATATGTTCACAAAACCATTTCAGGCTGGAAGATTTGAGCTGTTAAGAGAGAAAATAGGAATCTGCAGCAGCAATTGATCCAAGGAGGAGTTTGTTGGAATTGTCCCAATGCTTTTGTTTTCAGTCATGTTTCCTCTGTTTTTCTCTTTTTTTTTAAAAAAAAAAACAGCCAAGTTCATTTTAGTTATGCAATTAGTGTTTTTGATATTTTCTAGGAAGTTAATAGTATGTTTGTGTGCAGTTATGTGTTGCACGTATGTGAGCAGTTTTTGCTTTGTATTTAGTTGTGGTACTTGGCAATTTTTCCTTTGCACAAGATGTATGAAGTGCTATGCTCTTTTTCTTTATCCTTTCTCTCCCTCAAACAATAGAGATGTTTTCTGTTTTGATTGTTGTTTTATGAGCTTTAGCAGAGATAACCAGCTTTTGGTAAATTTGGAAATGTATTATCATGTCACATGCTAATTTCTTTTAGGGTACGGCTTAGCTGACCGTTGACGGACTCCGTCAACGGTCAGCTAAGGAGCACAAACTTTTTCGACCAGTTCCTAGCTTCTACCCTTTTAAAAATTTTTAATATTCTTATTGCAAGTTTAAATTGAGAGATAAAATCACAAGAGGGCCAACACAATCAATTTTCATAAATATGATGAAAGAAAAAATAAATTAAATTATGAAAATATAAATAATTTTACAATGCAATTTGATTTTTTTTTTTTCGGAGTCAATATTCCCATATGATGTAAAGAGTTTAGTGCCTTGAGGAGTTGTCAAATGATTATGATCAAGTACAACTTTTATTATTTTTCGCTTATGAGGCCCAACTAGTTATATTCTAATCATTGCTGGACAACCGAATCTTTTTCCGTGTCTAGACTTAACCGACTAATTTCTGATCTTGTACCCTCAACAACTGCAAACAAAGTACTGCACCACATTTTTCCTCGCTACCTTTTTTTTTTTTTTGGGGGTACTATTTTAACATTCTAATGCCAAATCCCACTTCTTTAGCATAATTGTTATAAAATGCATAAGCCTCATCATAAGAATTAAACTCCATACCTAGTTTGATTTTCATGTTGTCCGGTATCATGATGCTTTCATAATTAACATCTTTGGTTGCATTGATCATCTCGTCTTCATCATCCCCATTATTTTCATTGGCGAAGTTGCTTTCAATTCGAACTCCATCCGTTTGAATGAGATGTCAAGGAAAAAAAGAAGAATTATATGTCTAAAATATATGGATACAAACTAAAATGCAACAACAATAAATACCTCTTACTTTCTTGCAATAAGAAAAGTAGAGATTAATGAACCTTTCTCCACAAGTTATGACTTAATCAATTACAAAATTGTACAACAATCAAAGTTCAAAGCATACAAGATAATTACACACTATGCAAACAATAATAATAATAATAATAATAATAATAATAATAATAATGAGAACATAATTACATTCCTATTTTTTGAGTTATTAATTTTTTTATTTGGGAACAATATTTATATTTTTTTCCTTGGACAGAGAATAATATCCACTATTTTAAAAGTTACAACAGAATTCTTCATATATTTCTCATTATTTGAATAGTTCTATAGGATATGTTTCTTATTGTGTGAATATTATTACTTTGATTTGTTTCTCAATTTGAACTTACAATCAATAATTATACAAATCTTGGAAAAAAGAAAAAAAAAGAGCAAAAATGAAACCAGTCGAGGACGCCACCATTTCAAATGTTTTTTCATCTTTTAAATTTAACAGATATATATATATATATAATTTCTTTTTAGTAGGTGATAATACTTTTTACTTGTAATTACTTATATTTCGGTATCTAATTTATTTTTTCTTTCATCATATTCATGAAAATTGATTGTGTGGGCCCTTTTATGATTTTATCTCTCAATTTAAGCTTGCAATAAGAAAACATAAAAAAGAAAAAAATGGAGTAAAAGATGGAAACCAGTTGAAAAGTCAATGGCTTTCCATTGAAAATAGTCACGCGGGCTGCCACGCCGGATTTCAAATGGCCAAATGGATAGAAAGCATTTTTCGATCATCGATGCAAGTTTGGAACATGCGTCAGTCGAAAAAAAAGTTTAGAATAATGGTGTTCATGAAAAAGGGTTTTGAGATTTTTTGTGGGATTTTTCTGGGAAAAGGATGGAGCTAAAAATTGCCGACTTCCTTCAGGATCTGGAGGTCCCCGTCATAAAGGTTGGAACTTTAGAAATTGCGAAGAAGAACCTGCGACGCCCATCCCAAGTTATCTGAAGCGTTCAGTGGTCGAGCGAGCCGGCCGGCGACGCCTATCCTAGAGCACGTACAATGCGAGGCCTGTGGGCGGCGAGCTGGCGGTCGCTGGGAAGGAAGACCCTCCACTCGTCGACGTCTTCATCATCGCCTTCTTCGTCTTCGCTGTCTTCGAATTTGAAGCTGCTCGGCCCGAACCTCCCCGACGTTTGGATGGTGCCCTGCCCCGGCTCCAGCGCCTTCCGTTCCCAGTCTTCAGGTATCGTCCTTCCCGCGACCGGCCCGCCACCCTTTTTGCCACCTGTGGCGATGAGCCTGGACTTGCTCTCGGGCGTGTGAAACGCGTGTTACTCGAGTCTGTTGGGGTCGCTTCGAGGGTTGACGTGAGTGTCCTCTGCACGTTCCCTCTGCTTTTCCGTTGTCGGAGACTTGTTCTCCATGTTTCGTTCGGCAGCATGCTGATTGCCTAGAAGCGGTTTTTGGGTTTGGGTGTTTTGGCTTTCGACGTCATAGTTTTGATCGTGAGGTGCAGCTGTTGTCGTCGTCGTTGTGTTTCGGATTCATTAGCGATCCTATGAAGTATAATGGCGAATCCAGTGCCGACTGTAAGTTGTTGAATCCTTCGAAAAAAAAAATGACAGGTTTTTCTTTTTGGTACTAGAAAAAGGTTGGGTTCTTCTTGAGTGAAGCTGAGACACAACTCTCCTCGGTAACTTTTGTGACTTCTGCATATAAAACTTGTTGGGGATAAAATTAATCTGTGCATATGTAGGCAAAGCAGAAGCGAAAGCAGGCGTAGGAATACGTTTGAAAATCATCTTTTTACTATGCTTTTGCGTCATTGACATATGAAGGACCACAAAATGCTTCATTGGATCTGATGGACTTTTTCGTAACAGGAGGCACTCTCCAAAAGCACTAAAGATTTCAGTGAGATGGTTGGGGATGGTTTCTATATAACTCTTTTGAGAATTAGGAATTCCATACGATGCAAGTTGTAAGGTTGATTATTCTACCTGTGGAGTTTTGGGGCCTTGTTGTCTTGTAGCTCTATATAAGGTGCTTGAGCGTGACTACTTCTCTTGCTTCTTTGCTTGCTTCATTTACCTTTTGCATAGCACACTAACCTGTTTTAAGATTTTTACTTGAACCAGCTAATGGGCAAACTGCTAATGTAATAAATGGGAAGTCTATTGCCATAGCTATTAGGGCAGAAATAGCCAATGAAATTTGCAGAATGAAGGAAACCATTGTAAAATCCCCGGGATTGGCTATTGTGTTGGCTGGCGGAAGAAGGGATTCACGAACTTTTATTCGTGTCAAGTTAAAAGCTTGTGAAGAAGTTGGGATAACGACCTATGTAGAGGAGTTACCTGAAGAATGTACAGAAGATGAAGTTCTGCGTGTTGTTTCCAGATTAAATAAAAAACCCATCAGTTAATGGTATTACTGTGCAACTCCCTTTACCACACGTAATTTCTACAGCTAGACTTATGCTTCATTCCCATTTCTCTTGAATCTCTTGGGTAATCTGTATCAAATGAGTCTGCTAATGCATAGTTGCCAATGGAACCTTCGCATGTTCTGACACATTCTGTAGAGTAATTGAATGGTTTAACCTGTACATAATCGTTTTTCAATACTATATCTTTTAATCTTCCATTGTGGAGGATGATGCAATGACTAGAGCTCCTCATTGACTTGAAAAATTTCAACAACATATTACCGTGCATTATTTCATTTAACACATCTTGTAAGGACCTATTTACCATTATGCCACCTCAATGTGATGTTTGCCCAGCATGTGGATGAGGAGAGAATCGTCAATTTCGTGAGCCCAGAGAAAGATGTGGATGGCTTTCATTCCCTCAATATGGGAAATCTTGCCATGAAAGGAAGGGAGCCACTTTTATTCCTTGTGCTCCTAAGGGTTGTATTGAGTTGTTGTTGAGGTCAGGCGTGGAAATCATGGGAAAGAGAGCTGTTGTGGTCGGGAGAAGCAAGATTGTTGGGTTACCCACTTCTTTGCTATTGCAGGTAAGCCCGTTTTCTGGTTGCTTAAGATGCTCTCAATATCATCCTCTTATAATATATTCCTCTGGTAAAGGCACCATGCAACAGTTGGCACGGTACATTCTTTCACCAAAAATCCAGAACAGATTACAAGTGAAGCTGACATTGTGATTGCTGATGTGGGGATACCCAATTTAATCTGTGGCAGTTGGCTAAAACCGGGAGCTGTTGTAGTGGATATGGGGACCAATCAAGTTCAGGTAGAAACACTGAAAGTTCAGCACCAATGGCATTATCAAACTGTATGGCCTCATTCGAATGCAAGTTTGCATTGTAATGTGGGTTGACCTTGTTAGGGAAATCCCTTATGATGTTTTGAAGATGACAAAATAAATCAAAGGCTACTAACATGTTTGATGGTTGAGTAATAGACCATGCAGATAATAGAACATGTAAAGGATATTGTCAAAGTGCGAAGACGGCCGAGAAGACTGAACGTAACATATGTCCAGAGTATATTCTGAAGATTTCCAGACTTCTGTGTCAAAGTCTGAAGACTGCCAGACTCAAGACTCAAAGTCTGAAGACTGAGACTCAAGACTCAAAGTCTGTTCTACATCAGAAGTCTGCTCACTCTGACTAATTCCAGACTGAACGTAAATGATGAATCAGAAGACAGACTATGCTGAAGCTGAACCAAATTGTAAAGTCTACAGACTCATATTGTAAAGTCTCAAGACCCAGAGTGTAAAGTCTCAAGACTCATATTGTAAAGTCTACAGACTCAGACTTTACATCCAGATTACGATGAATCGTAACTCAAGCCCAATCATACAACGGCTAGTGATCTGGTTTGGATTCCACATCAAGACTGATTTGATTGAAGACAAGAACTTTCTACACGAAGAAGCTTTACTTATGGAAACCAAGATTTCGTTTGTATGGGCAATTGGAATCAATTTGGGATTCTACCTTTGTCACTCAACGGCTACCAAATCTTCTAGATACAGAGCTGTCCAATGGGTATATTGGAAGACGATTCTCCGGGATGCTGTCCAACGGCTAGTTTGGAAGTGGAGGAGTATTTAAGGAGATGAAGGACCGATGAGCAAGTAAGAGACGGAGCGTAGAATTTATAATTCCAAAGTCTGAGCGACCTTCGATCATACACTTGTCTTTGGAGAGCTTAAACGTTTGTAATCGTGAGAGAAATACCAAGAGAGTGACTTAGTGAGTTGGTGTGATCTACTACTAAGTGTTTACACTCGAAGTTGTAATCTCTTGTTGATTGCATAGTGGAATCCAGCCAAGAAGGCTGTTATCGTGGGAGAGTGGACGTAGGCTTGGATTAAGCCGAACCACTATAATTTCTGTGTTCTTATTCTCTTCCCTAACTCTTTTGTTTTATTTGAAGTTTATTTTATTCCGCATACTAGCTATATCAGACCTTTATAAGTAAGATATAGGTTATAGGATGCTATGGTCTCGATCTTTTCTGTTGAAAAAATTGGAAAAGCAGGGGCAGGACTCTCTTTATGAGGGACAATGAAAAAATTACACTAAGCTTTCTCTTGGTTGGCACTCATAACCGCTACCCTACACTTTGTGTCATAAGGTGTCATGAGCTTAGACTTTCTACCTTAAAGCTTAACTCCATTAAAAAAAAGTATGGAAACTGGAGGGTGCAAAGATTAGCTCTTTTTGAAATCTCAAGATATATCATGTGAAGTCTTGAAATTTGGGGGTGCAGAGCGTAGGATCTATAGTTGGAGGCTGCCAAGGTGTAACTATGGAAAATTAGGGTGGTCTTTGCCTTTTTGTTTTTTATTGTTTCAGGGTGTCTTGCATCATCTGTGATCTACTCAATGCATATATGTAGATACACTGCACTATGCTCAGGAAAGAGATGTTTGAGGGGGAAGGCTTAAAAAGAGGTGGGTCTTTCAGAAGAGAAATGATGAGTGGACAATCAAGGATTGACAAAGGGCAAAGCCTTAGAAGATGAAAGTCTTGCAGGATTTCTCTATGAAAGCTTTGATTCATGGTCACTATTATGGTCGCTAAAATTAGCAAATAGATTCAGAACTGTAAGGTCCTCACTCTGACAGAGGTGAATTTCAACTCCCAGTTAGGTTTGATGCATAAATGCTCATTAATGCTGATGATCCCATTTAAGTAGCTGCTGTGGTAGAAGTGGTCATTTACCAGGTGGTTTTCTGAGAACGAATGATAGTTCCTCAGTCCCACTTGAAAGGACTAGCTTGCTCTGCTCCATTTCCATTTTGAGCGATTTACTGTCAGAGAAGCTTTACGCGTTTCTTCTGGGTTTGACTTTGAATTAAGAGTTTGGAATGTCCAGGATCCTGGCGTTGATTAAGGTTTCCGCATCACGGGAGACGTTTGCTATGAAGAAGAAATCAAAGTTGTCTCGGCCATTACTCCCGTGCCAGGAGGTGTGGGACCTGTGACAATTGCTATGCTTCTGTCTAATACTCTCGACTCTGCTAAGCGTGCATTCGAGTTCATATGAAAACTGAGGTTGGTCCCCTGGTATAATTTTTGTGAAGGCAAAGGTGTTTTCATTTTTCCTTGCCAATCTCTCTTTGTCAATGACAATCTTTGCAAAAATCTACAGTTTTCTTCTTTTCTGCAGTTCTATATTTCACCAATTAGATCCTGGCTTCTTGAAGCACTTAATCCTACACTTTGTTTTAATGGTAATATAAAGAAAAAGAGATGAGTGTGCCATACGTACAATGAGTTTGCTTCATTTGTAAGTTTCATTTGTAAGTTAGACTCTTTGAACCGCTCAAAATGAATAATGCTACTTATACTAATACCGTTTGACAAATTGGTGCACCAGGTGATGTGGCGTACTTTTAGCGGATCTTGAAGTTGGCGCACACATGTTTAGAGGCCCATCTGTCATGTCGCTCTCTTCGGGCTGGAATTGAAAATTTGATATGTCAATTAGTATGGCAATTTCAGTGAGCTATTCTCACTATACTTTGCAATATCGTTTTTTTTTTTTTAACACTTTTCTTTACTTTCTAAGAACTTCCTTTCATCGGGGAAAATGAACCTGCAATGAAAGTAGCATGGTATAATTATTTCCGTTGGTGTGGGAAGTTCGGGGACTTTGATTGATAAAAAAAAAGTATACCGAGTGACTTTGTAGATGACTGTACCAAATACGCGTCCAGATTTTGTGCTCTTTGCTATTGAATCCCTCCTCTCGATTTCTCATGAATGATATATCCGCTTCTCAACATCACAACAATGGCAAAGATTCTGAAGATGTAGTTCAAGCTGAGGCTGCATTTGGTGGGCTTTGATATGGATTTTAAGGCTCTAAAGATCTTGGGCAAATGCTGAAGTGTTAGGTGATTATTTTGGGGAGGACATTTGGAAAATTGTTTTTTTTTTTTGGTAAAGAGACATTTGGAAAATTGTTGATATAAGGAAAAATCCAAAATCGATATACTTATAACAAATTTACTCCAAACTAATTTAAATCCTAAATTGATATATTTGCGACAAATTTACTCTCAATTAGTTCCTGTTAAATTAGACTAATATCACAAAAAAAATCATAATTTGGTAAGTAATAAATGGAAGGTCGACTCACCAATCGCATGTGTCATATACCTCAACAATGTGAGTCTCTTGATATGAGCCACAATTATTCTTATCGAGAATGCCAAGAGAGAGGACTACCTCGAGTGTGCTCCCATTTTTCTACTTGATTTTTCAATTTTTTTTTAAATTTCTTTTGGGCAAGTACTTATGCTAAAAAATACCTTAAATTTATTTTTGTGTTATTAAAAATATTTTTTTGTGTAAATTTATACGTATATGATATATATATATATATATATTATTTATTTCAATTTCACTTAAGACATATTTGTCACATTGATATTTGAGATTTTTCATAATGAGTAAATTTAAGATTTGTAGTCTCCATGGCATAAGCTTTCAGTGCCAACTGTAACCTTATACTCCAATCACCAATAAGTTGCGTTTTGATGATCATTAATATTTATTATATCATACGTTTGATGCCTACTCAAAATAGGATAAAATCGAATATAAGAAGGATCTGTATAAAATTATTCCATGGAGGAAATGTGATAAAGGTGAATATGATTTATAATTCTATAAAAATGAAAGTTATTATTTTAAAATAATAAAATTTTTAAATTAACAAATTTAAAATTGTATTTCAACATAAATAATATTTAAATTCTAATATAAGAAATTCAAAATATAAAAAAATAAAATTTAGTTTTTTAAATTTAATCTTATTTTTATTTATATATTCGAATTTAATTTTATCTTATAATATAAACTCAATATATAAATATGTATTTATTATATATTTGAGGTGTTTTGGTATTTTAGGTATATCAATATAGGTTTTTATTTAATAAAATTTTATTAGAGAATGATGGAAGGGGAAGAAAGAAATAAAAAAGAAAATTAGTTAAAAAAGAGTGGAAAATAAAATAAAAAAGTACATAAAAATAAAATATACAAAAGTGTCGCGAGAGATTTCAACCATCTCCTTTCACAAACGTTATGGTTTTTTTTTTTTTTTTTTTGATATGCCGTTTATACCTAACAATATATATCGTATGATGTGAATATATCTAACTTTATTATTGCAATAATCAAATAGTGGATAGGGTATAATAAAATATCTTGGATTTCATATCATGTTTTATTTAGTCCTATCTTTGTTAGAAATCTACGTGACCAATGTAGCCTTAATGTTCACGTGGGCCCTATGAAAAGGCCAATCAACCCCTGCCCGTCTAGTCATTAACTCGCGGTTAGCTTCTTGTATCTGTCTAGTCCTATGGCCAAGTTCCATAAAGCAGGAGACCTTGCTCTTCCTCCGATTTTCAAGGCCTTCTTGTTTCTCCATGACTCGCCAACCTAGAGTCGAGAAAGGTTCTTCTTTTGTTCCACTCCACTTTCTTATTTGTTATTTTACTTGTGGTAGAGCTGATATTGATGGTGATGATTCAACTCAATCGAGCGACCATCACTCGATTCTGATGCGCTACGCTCAATTTTCCACTTTTTTCTGTGCCAATTACTTGATCATAGCTAAACCAAAGCATAGTTTCAGGAAATCCGCAGCGATCGTGAAGGGTGAAGCAGAACATAATTCCTTGGTCCATCAGGTACCTTGCCTAGAAAGAGTCGAGCATTCCTTCAGCTCCCACAGCATGCGGTTTCATGTCCAGCCTCTCATTCGCAGTCATGGCCAAGCACGGCATTGCTGCCTTGACCAGTTTCCAAGCGGATGAGGTGCTGAACCGCCCTTGTAGCCTCTGATCCATGATGCTCTCTATATCCTCTTGCTTGGCCAGAGGCGACGCCGATTGGATGAGGTGAGGGCTGCTCTTCAGGCTTCTCATTATGGCCAAGTGGCTAGTACTTAGGCGGTTGTGGTTGGCAAAGATTGTCAAAAGATGGCTGGGTTTGTAAAACAGATAGTATCACAATGAAAGAAATTCTTCTTTCCTCTGCTTCATTATACAGGGGTTCACATGGATAACTGAGCAAGGCTAGCTATCAACGTCTTGATAGCCGTACAGTTGGTAGCCTTGTAAAGAGGGGCCAAAGTGTGAATTGAACTCATCATTCACTTATTTATTCACAAAGCTATAAAAGCAACAACCACAATATAAAGCACTCGCAGTTTAAAGTCACGAGCGCAGACTTTGTGCATAAGTTTTCAAATCTGTTCGATCCAATAATCAATTTTACCAGGAAGGTGGACATGATAACCTTTATAGACGAAGTATGGTTTAACGAGCACTCGGAGTGCTATCAACGTCAATTAAGGTAATATTAAAAGCCTCACTTTGTCTATTATTATTTCCCATTCCTTGTCTTCTTCCTGATCCGATCTCTGCCGTCAAGCATTCTTTTAGTTCCGACAAAACACAATCTATGTCTGGCCTTTGGACAGCTAGCGTTGGCACGCACGACATGGCTATTTCCACTGCTTTCCATGCAGAATTCATGCTGAATTGGCCATTCAAACTCGGATCGACAATGCTCTGGATGTCCCCTCTTTCTATAAGTGGAGTCACCCAGGAACGTATGTGCATGCTGCTGCCCTCTGGACTTCTTATAATGGCGGGGTGGCCTGTGATTAACTCGAATAAAACTACACCAAAGCTGTACACATCACTCTTCTTGCCCAGGTTTCCAGATAAATGAAACCTGAGATTCAAAAGGAATTGTTGCTTTGATAAGTACAATAATAGCCGAAACTGCCTTTCAAAAACGTATCTACATATCAACATATGAATAAAATGTATGGTCTTCTCGCGATGGTCTATAGTAGTATAGTTATTCTGCTTCCTAAATGGAATAGTATTAGTATTCAGAGTCATCAGTTCGAGTTGCTTACTCTGGATCGAGATAACCAGGTGTCCCTGCTGGGTGAGTTGAAATATGAGACTCAAGCTCTGTCACAAATGCCTTCGATAATCCAAAATCAGCAATCTTCGCTTGCATGTTTTTGTCTAGTAAAATATTGGACGTCTTTAAATCCCTATGGACAATGGGGGGTTTGCACCCATTATGTAGGTACTCCAACCCTGCACCAACGGCGAAAAAGAAAAAGAAATGTCATGTGTTGCTCAACTTGGGGAAATGTGAACAAAGATTTCATCAATCTACTTTATGTACCTTGAGCTGCATCAATTGCGATTTGTAGTCTCTGGCTCCAACTTAAAACATTCGCGTTTTGTGCTGCTTGAAAGTAGAGGATTAAGGAAGTATTCCAATCACAAAAGATATAAAATCCTGTTCACCATCTTATTCATTCGCTGAGAAAGTTAATTTTTATTTCCAATGTGCTATTAATGACTACCTAACTTGACCGATTAATCCAAACGCCTGAATTATCAAAGAACAAAGTTGAGATAAATATAACTTGACACATGTCGTGCTGTCATATAGTGAGAGTCTAAGCAATGCTTTATCTAGTTAGAATTTGAAGAAGGAAATATCAGGCAAACCTGACAAATGTTGCCGAACATTTCCATTGAACATGAATTCATATATCAGCGCCATGCTTTCATGTCCAATGAGTGAAACCAGATTTTTATGGTGAACGACCATTAGGAGTTGCACCTGCACCTCAAGGTTTCAGAGCTTGTCATGAGTAGAAACCAAAAAAATTGAAAATGTGACATTCATTCTAGTTGCACTAAATTTTCGAACCTCTGCGTGAAACTCTTTGGAGCCTTGCTTTGATGATTGAGATAATATTTTTACTGTGACTTCAGTGCCATCATCAAGTTTGCAAAAGTAAACTTTCCCAAATCCTCCCTCTCCAATTACTTTTCTGAATCATCAGTAATTCTTGTAACCTCAGTAGGTGTAAAAGGTTGATTTTTTGACAACCTGAATGTCCCAATAGATCCTCTAGTAGAGTTGGTTGTCGTAGTAGTGGTAGTAATGTCTGGAGAAATGAAAAAGTAATTAAGGAATCTGAATAGAGTTATCGGTCATGATCTTCGGTCTGATATCATATGCCTTCGCTGCAAACAGAACTATCTGGAAGATCTATGTAATGACTTATTATAAGAAAAGACTGTGTCGTGGAAAACAAACCAGAACGAAAGAAGCAAGTCACCTCAACCAAATGAAGTATACCCAGAAATGACTTTTATTTACACGACTTGTGGATAAGCCTTGTTGCAATTATCATATCATTAACCAACAATGTGTGCAAGTTTTTTGAACATGAAACGGTGATGACATAGAAACGTGATTACTTGAGTGAGATCAAGTCAGTGTATCATGGTCACTTTTCCCAGGCCCAATTGTGGAAAGGGCCACGAGCAATTGGACCATTTAAACCAGTTTGGGGTTCAAAACCCGACCTGGACTGACAAAATCACATGTAAAACTTTTGATTTTCCTTGCGCATGCAATATGCAAAAGAGTTACTTTGGATTTGTCTTCTTCTGATTATCCATAATACTGCAAGAGCTCCCGATAAAATCAAGACCAGAACAGCTGCAACTGATGCGATGATTGGAGCAATAGAGATGCCCTTTTTCGTCGGCTGCACATTGCCGGTTGGACAATTGTCTGATTGGCAAAGATTTGGATTTCCATCTAACCTGTCAAAAAACATCGATAGTACATGTCACAGCTAAAGATTAGCCCACGAATTCATGGATAACCCACCCTCTGTACGTATTACATGCATAAGTCGATCAAACAGAAAACTAAAAAAGCAAGTACCACTTCCATCTTTTTCATTCTTCAGTGAGCAGAAACGTACAGAAAGAAGAAGCAGACTGTATAGACAATAATAAGTGATTAAATGTAATATTACAACAATGTGGCAATGAGCGAACCTTAGTAGCAACGTGCCATCTGCCTTCTTCTTCAAGAGAGTTTGAGGAACAGAGCCGTTCAAGTTGTTTCCGCTTAAATTCCTGCTAGTATTCATATTAGAAGTTGATAGCCATTTACTTGAGATAGATAACTACATATAATCTTTCCATTAGAAGTTCAGTGACTCACAGAACTTTCAAGCTCGGCATTTGTGATAAAAACTCAGGTACGGACCCAGTTAACGAGTTGTTGGATAAATCCCTGAAATTAAGCCAAGAAAGTACTAAGAAACTTCATAAGCATATACTTATTAAAATGCATAAAACAGGATAAGGTAGATAATGAACATCATGCTAATGATAAAGAGGCGTGTCGCTTTTTTGGGCTAGTGTTTTCCATTCTCTTTCCGTGCAAATTAAGTAAACAATATGAAAGAAATTTTACTGCGCATACAGGGATTCGACTGCTGTCAAATTGGAGATCAATGTATCTATCCGTCCTTTCGGTCCACTAAAGCTCAGGTTCCTGCACATCCGCAGCTAACTTTATAAGATTAAAATCCCACTGGTTAAAACTTTTACCATGGAAGGCTTTAATATAGAGACTTGATTTTGGAAATTATTTCCTCGGTCGCATGATGTATTACCGATCTGTACTAAGTTGTTGAGAAAACTTTTCTTTTGAGACTTGTGGGGTTCGTATGCAGCATGTTTTCAGAGAATATGTGTAGTCGTGGACTTACAACGAGATGATTCTTAGAGTATAATCGTAGCTACAATGGAGTCCGCTCCATGAGTACTGTCTAGGAACACATGGATCCCCCTGCCAGCTAGCCCTGATCACCCCGTATATTCTCTTGACATCATACATAGCATTGACTAAACCACCACGTAAAGAGCTACAATTATAAGGAAATCAAAGTGAATTGAAAAATAAATAAATAAGTGGAGCATAGACGTATACATACAGTAATCAAGAAAAGTTGGTGGATTTGAAAGTTGAGCCACGGTGAAAATCTCGACGGCATTGAGGAGAGGTGGCAGAGTAGAGCGGGCTGTCGCCTTTATAGTCAAGTTCAAAGATGGTCCACCTATGGGAGATGAGTTTACGGTCACCGGCTTTAGGTTCTCGAGCATGACAGTTGTCACAGATTTATTTTGTACATATACCGTGAGTTCTCGGATATCGTTCTCTTGCAGTTGCAATTCCACAAAGTGAAAGCATATAAACCAGTCACTAGAAGAGTTGTCTGATGACCATTGCAGAATCAAAGGATAAGTGACATCTTGTGTTTGTACGGCGGTCTGTTGGATCTTTTGATGTCTAAGTGCTGCTGTTTTTAGACTAAAACTTCTCTGTTCTGTTTTATATTGTTTTAGTTTATTTTCTTACTTAGTCAATTATGTTATGCAGTTGTTGTTGTGTTATTTAGGAAGTTAAGTACTTGTTCAGGTGCAGTTACAAGCTGAACGTGTGTGTGTGTGTGCAGTTATTTTTTTTGGTTTAAGTCGTGTTCTGTACTTGACTTTTTCATTAGAACTGCAGAAGACAGTTTCCATGCTCTGTTTTCTCTGTTTTTTCATCTTTCTTCCTCGATATCTATAGTTCTGGTTTTTCTGCTTCTTTGCTGCTTTAATCAGAATCAACAGTGGTATCAGAGCATCGAATGATCTTGAGGGACTGTGAAGTGAAGCAAGTATTGTATTGCAAAGAGGTTAGAGGGTGATGGAGACAAATTCAAGTGGTTTTTCTGCGATGGCTTCTCCAGTATTTACTGGAGAGAATTATCAAGCATGGGCTGTTAAAATGAAAGCATTTCTGGAGGGTCATGATCTGTGGGAAGCTGTGGAGGATGATTATGAAGTTGCTCCACTTCCAAATAATCCGACCATGAATCAAATCAAGCTTCATAAAGAGAGAACCACAAGGAAAGCCAAGGCAAAATCTTGCCTGTATGCTGCTGTCTCGCCTACCATCTTCACCAGAATTATGAAGTGTGACTCTGCGAAGGTCATATGGGATTTCTTGAAGGAAGAATATGAAGGAGATGAGAAGATAAGAGGTATGAAAGTGCTGAATCTCTTGAGAGAATTTGAGAGACAGCAGATGAAGGAATCTGAGTCAGTGAAGGAATACTCAGATAGGCTAGTGGGAATAGCTGATAAAATCAGAGTTTTGGGAACTGACTTGAGGGATGATAGGCTTGTTCAGAAGATCCTAGTGTCTCTTCCAGAAAAATTTGAAGCTACTATAGCTTCTCTGGAAAACACAAGGGACTTGGCTGATATAAAACTTGCAGAGTTGCTGAATGCTTTGCGAGGCACGGGAGCACGAAGACTAATGAGGAGAGAAGATTATGTTGAGGGGGCATTGCAAGCCAAATTAAAGCAAAATGATGGAGGCAAAGGGAAGAAATGGATTCAGTTTAAGGGAAATGTTGCTGATTCGAAATTTTTACCAAAAGAAGGAAATGCTGGTGGATCTAGCAAATGGAAAAATAATAAAATGCCATGTCAGTATTGTGGTGGAACCAACCATCAGTCCTTTAGATGCTGGAAAAGGCCAGATGCGAGGTGCAGAAGATGCCACAAGTTGGGTCATATGGAAGCTATTTGCAAAGGGAAAGCCTATCAGCAAACAGGAGAAGCACAAGTGGCAGTGAGTGAAGTTGATGAAGAGCACTTATTTGTTGCTTCAGCTGGTGAATATTCAGTCGAAAATAGTACATGGCTGATAGATAGTGGTTGTACTAATCACATGACTGGCAACTTAGAGCTATTCAAGAGCATAAACAAAACAAGAAAGTCCAAAGTCAGAATTGGCAATGGACAACATATTGAAGTTCAGGGTAAAGGTGTAGTTGCTGTTAAAGGAAACCAGGGGGTGAAGTTAATCAAGGATGTCCTCTTTGTGCCAAATATTGACCAGAATCTGTTAAGTGTTGGTCGTTAGTGGAGAAGGGCTATATAGTGAAGTTCGAAGGAAGGGAATGTCTCATTAAAGATACTTGACAGCAATGAAGTCTTGAGAGTTCAAATGAGGGATAAAAGTTTTGTGTTCAAGCCAAATGAGATGCAGCGAGATGGCTTTGAAGTGTATTAAGAGAATATAGAGCTGTGGCACAAAAGATTGGGGCATGTTCATAGGAGGAGTATGCTGGTTATGCAGAAAAATGGCCTGGTAGATGATTTACCAAGCTTGAAAGAAGAGCTTCCACAATGCGAACCCGCCTTCTTGGCAAACAAACCAGATTTCCCTTCAAAGGAGGAGTCTCGAAGACATATCAAAAGCTGGAATTAGTTCACACTGATGTGTGTGGACCTATGTCTGAACCTTCTTTAAATGGAAGCAGGTATTTTATTACTTTTACTGATGATCTGACTAGAATGAGCTGGATCTATTTTCTGCAAGCTAAGACTGAAGTAGCTGATGTATTTATGAAGTTTAAAGCATTAGTTGAAAATCAAAGTGGGAAGAGAATCAAAGCTCTCAGGTCAGACAATGGATCTGAGTATACAGCTAACAAATTCAAACTGATTTGTGAGCAAGCTGGAATTGTACAACAATTTACAGCCCCTTACTCACCTCAACAGAATGGGGTTAGTGAGAGGAAAAATAGAAGCGTTATGGAGATGGCCAGATGTTTGATGCAAGAAAAGAATTTGCCTAAAAGTTTTTGGGCTGAGGCAGCCAACACTGCTGTATTTCTTTTAAATAGATTACCTACAAAAGCTTTAGAGAAACTAACACCTCTCGAGGGCTGGCAAGACACTAAACCTTCTGTGAAAAATTTGAAGGTTTTTGGAAGTTTGTGTTATACTCATATTCCTGATGTCAAAAGGGATAAGCTTGATAAAAAGGCTGAGATTGGAATTTTTGTTGGATATAGCTCTCAATCAAAGGCTTACAGAATTTTCTATCCAAAAACAAGGAAGATTACGTGAGCGAGAGATGTTATGTTCTTAGAGGAAGATGAATGGAATTGGTTAAATGGAAGGAACACCGAATTGAAGCACTTTGAAAGACAACCTGAAACCGATGTGGAGACTAATGAAATTACGGGGAAATGGAAGAAAGTATAGATGATGAACTCCGTAAGAGGCACAAGGACACTTGCTGAGATCTATGAAAGGAGTAATGTGGCTGTGCTCGAACCATCAAATTTTGCTGAAGCCAAGGAAGATCAGAAGTGGTTTGCAGCAATGCAGGAGGAGATGAAAATGATTCAAAAAAATCAGACTTGGGAATTGGTAGACAGGCCATTAAATAAGAATGTAATTGGAGTTAAGTGGGTCTTTAGGAAAAAACTCAATCCCGATGGCTCGTTAACAAGTATAAAGCAAGGCTGGTTGTTAAAGGCTATGCTCGTGTATGGGGAGTAGACTATTCTGAAACTTTTGCTCCAGTTGCAAGGCTGGACACAAGAAGACTCTTGTTTAATTGCGGCCAAAGAGAAGGGTTGGACCATTTTTCAGCTTGATGTCAAGTCTGCATTTTTAAATGGTGAGCTTGAAGAGGAAATTTTGTTGAACAACCTGAA
Organism: Eucalyptus victrix; assembly: GCA_016097545.1. NCBI lineage: Eukaryota > Viridiplantae > Streptophyta > Magnoliopsida > Myrtales > Myrtaceae > Eucalyptus > Eucalyptus victrix. The sequence goes on from CM027844.1 coordinate 16,781,425, forward strand.
GGGTTCTGTGTTAAAGGGCAAGAAGAGAGTGTATACAAATTGCATAAAGCTTTATATGGATGAAGCAAGCTCCAAGAGCCTGGTATGGAAAAATTGATCGATATCTTGGATTTAGGTTTTAAAAAGAGCTTGAGTGAGTTCACTCTTTATATTAAGAAAGTGAATCATAGTGTGGTAGTTCTATCTCTATATGTGGATGATCTTTTGATAACAGGAAATGATGTTCAGCTGATATAAAATGTTAAGCAAGGCCTATTTGCTGGTTTTGAGATGACAGACTTAGGAAAAATGGCTTACTTCTTAGGTCTGGAAATCAAGCAAAGTCCTTATGAAATCTTCATTTGTCGAGGAAGTACTTAAAGGAAATTTTGAAGAAATTTCAGATGGAAGAATGTCGAAGTGTCGTACACCTATGGCAGCAAAAGAGAAATTGCGTAAGAAGAATGATGGAACTGAAGCTGTGGATGTTTCGATGTACAGAAGTCTAATAGGTTGTCTCATGTATCTCACAGCAACCAGACCAGACATTTTATTTGCTGTAAGTGTTCTGTCCAGATTTATGAGTGATCCAAGTCAGCTTCATTTGATTGCAGCTAAGAGGATTTTAAGGTATTTAAAAGGAACCATGCTTTTTGGAGTGAAGTTTCAAAGGAGTCTAGAATTCAATTTACAAGGTTATTCTGATAGTGATTGGGCTGGCTCGATGGATGATATGAAGAGTACATCTGGGTACTGTTTCAGTTTAGGATCAGCTTGTTTCACTTGGTGTTCTAAAAAACAAGAAATTGTAGCTCAATCTACTGCTGAAGCAGAGTTTATAGCTGCTACTGCAGCAGCAAATCAAGCCTTATGGCTGAAGAAGATAATGAAAGATCTTTGGCTGAACTCCAATGAATGTATCAAGATCAATGTGGATAACCAAGCTGCAATTGCAATATCTCAAAACCCAGTTTTTCATGGCAAAACTAAGCATTTCAAGGTCAAGTTCTTCTTTCTACGTGAGGTGCAACAAAATGGTGAGGTCATGCTGGTTTATTGCAGATCTGAAGATCAACTTGCTGATATGTTCACTAAACCACTTCAAGCTGGAAGATTTGAAGCATTGAGAAAGAAAATTGGAGTATGCAGCAGCTACTAATCCAAGGAGGAGTTTGTTGGATCTTTTGATGTCTAAGTGCTGCTGTTTTTAGACTAAAACTTCTCTGTTCTGTTTTATATTGTTTTAGTTTATTTTCTTACTTAGTCAATTATGTTATGCAGTTGTTGTTGTGTTATTTAGGAAGTTAAGTACTTGTTCAGGTGCAGTTACAAGCTGAACGTGTGTGTGTGTGTGCAGTTATTTTTTTTTGGTTTAAGTCGTGTTCTGTACTTGACTTTTTCATTAGAACTGCAGAAGACAGTTTCCATGCTCTGTTTTCTCTGTTTCCTCTGTTTTTTCATCTTTCTTCCTCGATATCTATAGTTCTGGTTTTTCTGCTTCTTTGCTGCTTTAATCAGAATCAACACGGTCATCAAAACTTCAGGTGGAACTTTAAAGGCATCATCACTTGTACTTGTCTCGATGGTTGTCACGTTGCTGACTGACCGGAATTTTTCATAAGTCTTGCTTGCCCAGATGCGATCATATACATCTTGTGGATGCCTAATCATGCCAATGCCAATCAACTGATCATAACAGTAAGTGCAAGATGATGAACAAGTCAACACAAATTGGTTTGGTAATAACATGTTTTCTAACGTTCACGCTGTTGCACTATAGTGCGAAAATACAAGTCTATTAAAATGTGAACACACTAACATGTCATTTACTGACTGATCAATGCGGTCAACATTCGAATATCATGGGCAATAACAAAGAAAATCACCTGTATGTGTTTGTGCTCCCTAAATTAAATCTCCAGTTGGTTACAAGTGCACCGGAGTTGATTTGGTAAATCGAGTTATCCAACAACCGCAAGTCGAGAGTTGATAAGAATGGAACTCCTGAGCTGGTATTCACCAAGCAGACTTGTATATAGTCTCTTAGAGGAGTGTAAATAATCTCTTTGTATATCCAAGACGAAGAGTTCACCGTGGTCCAATAGTTAACATCAATATAGAGGTCAAATACCGGGGCTTGATTCTTGCCATCATAATCCCCATACCAAAATGAAGCCCTGACCAAATATGTGTTGCCCTTTCCTTCATTTGGCTTTAATGTGTAACAATTCCTTTCTCCAGTGGGGAAGATCCTAAGATTATTTGATTGTTGTTCGTAGTTGGTTTGGGTGGACACCAGCATGTGGGTGGACACCAGCATGTTTGTTCCGGAATCTACAAACCCAGCATCGGCCTTGTAGTATATCTTGAGCTGATCGTCATAGTAATCCTTAGGTATCCCGCAATCGATGCTTATGAAACCTATGTCAAGGTGAAATCAGAGAAAGTCAGTTACCGTTCACTATTTATTAATTTGAAATATAAACAGTGTTCAATTTTTTATTTTATTCTTTACGATGTCCCTTAAATTTTGTTATCTAACCTTTTTACAACCGTATCAACTAGATGGATATTTCAGCAACGAAAATTACGTCATTAATAATTGGGCTGGGAATTGTAAGTTAAAAAGAAGTTTTGATGGACAATTTGATGGTAAAGGCACGGGTGAAAAGCTTGGAAACAGAGATATCATATGAGCCAGAGGATGCTACATTGGGGGTGCGTTTGTTTAGAGTACAATAAGTTATTTGGATAACAATTTTCTGAAATGATCGTTTATACTACTTATAAAAAATAATTAACAAAAATATTTCCATCTTTTATGAAAATATTTAGATATATATTATTATTGATAATAAAGATATTTTTCATTGATTAATTATTTTTAGAATAATTTTCAAATCATCTATTTTCAGCAAAATACGGAGCCTAATATTCGTAAATGTCTCCTAGAGAATCTTGAACATCCTTTACTTTGCTAAATTGCTAAATTTTAGCTCAAGAGATTGCTCTGCGTAGCTCTGAAACCGTGAAAGCTTCTTGACCTCTACCCTTCCTAGATACCAGGCGCTCAATTTTGAAATCAAAATGGAGCACGACTACATTTAGTCTTCTGCTTGAAAGGTCGATGGCTAACGGAAAGAAAAGATAGGTAAACATCGAATCCTCATTGTGCCCTTTTCTTAAGTACCGTTTCCTTGTGTCTCAACTCTTCACAATTCAATCATCACCATGCGCGCACGCGAGAGAGACGAGGGAGAGAACCTAGATTTTGTTGCCTGCGAGCGATGACTCCTAGAGCTAGACAACCAATCAAGACATGCAACATCTTGAGGGTCTTTCATGGCATATCAAAACCATCTCCGTTTCAGAGAGAGAGAGAGAGAGAGAGAGAGAGGAAAGGTGTTCCTGGACCCTTATTCTTTTTTTTCTTTTTTTTCTTTTTTTTTTTTAATTTCAACCATGTACCCTTATTCACTAGGCACACTTGTATGTAGTCTCTTGGGGCAACATAACGATTTTGCTCCACGTGTAGCTTGGCGAGTTCACCGTGGCCCAGCCGGGGCCATTCCTTTATTATCCTAATTCCCATAGTTAAAGGTTGCCCTAATTTAGTACCTTCTATTCTTGCCTTGCTGTTGTTGAAGAGTACTAATACCATTAGGAAAGTTTCTCAAGTTCTTCAATTGTTCCATGTTGTTGTAGATGAGATTACTAGGGACTTGCATGACCTTTCCGGAGTCTACAAATTCAGTATCAGCCTTGTGGGATATGTTGAGAATATTATCATGGTAATAATTCGGCACGCCACAATTGATACTTATGAAATCTATTGTTAGAAATAACCAAAAAAAAAAAATAGTTGAGTTTTTATTGAGAACGATGTTCTTTGAAACTGATTATATTATAAGTAAACCTCTTGAGAGATTTTGTAATAAGTGTGAAACTTCATAAAGCGCGAATTAATCTCTTTATGCTAAGTGGGGGACTATAATTTAAATAAGAAGAAAGAAGGCAAAGAAGGTCGCTTTACGTGTGACATGCCTCACTTATCCAGTATCAAATAATTCAAAGTAAGAAGCCTGCAATATTGGCTTTTGTTTAGTTTAATGACCTTATCTTAAATGGTTAATCGACAAACACGATAAAAACATTGCAAGGAAAAAATCGATGTTATATCAAACCACGCATTGAAAGGAAAACCGACTTGATATGTTCTGTGCATATGAAATAAAATCATATTGGTTATGGGAAAAACTGATGATATATACGTAAGGTTTGAGAGAGAGAGAGAGAGAGAGAGAGAGAGAGAGAGAGAGAGAGAGAGAGAACCGGATTGTCTTGTCCTAGAACAAGAAGTACGAGAGATAAAAGAAATGACACGCATCAAGCCTTCATAATTCCTTCACAAGTATGAACTTGCCAGCTCTGTCTTCCTCTGTGTGTGTGTGTGTGAGAGAGAGAGAGAGAGAGATACCTGGATTTTGCTGGGCTTGAACCAAAAGGACAAATGCTAAAGCTACAGAAGCAAGCAAAGAAAACGAGAAAGCTGTAGTTAATCTTCCCATAGTGATCGAGCAGGGGAGATGGTTGAAGAGAGAAGTATGCAAAAGAAATGCCTGCTCGCAGTATATTAATATCACGAGCTCTGGATGCGACAAACGGACCCCATCCTAGCGGCTATGGCTCAATATATACATTACTACTAAGTATCTTGTATCCTCATTTTCCTTTTGGGCACTTTATATTCATGTAGGAAAAACAGTTTCCACAAAAACTAAAGGTGCGTTTGGTAACGTTCTAATCTGGGGAATAATTTTTTTTTTTTTTAGAAACAATTTTTTCGATTTTTGTTCCTAGAAACAATTTCAGAGTATTTGAATGCGTTTGGTAACTACATAAAATTTCTGTTCCTAGGAGAGAAGTGCATTTGGTATGACTTCCTATATTTTTGTGACTTAGAATCTTTTAAATTTATTAATAATTTTATTACATTCTTCTTTTTTTTCTTTTCTTTTTATTCTCCTTCCTCCAGCTGGTCACCAACTGATGATCGGCCAAATAAGGGTCGGCGATCTCGAGGGAGCCTTGCCATGACTAGGCGAGGCTCCACCTCGCCTTGGTTGGGCGAGGCTCAACTTCACCAGATCTAGGCAAGGTCGAGCCTCACCCAACCATCACAAGCCTCGAGGGAGCCTCCCTAGCCATGTCGAGGCTTGGGCGGGGGGTGGGGCCTCATCGGTGGCCGACGAGCTTGGGGTGACCTCGCTGGGGGCTAGTGAGGCTCCAGCAAGGTCACCGAGCCTCGTTGGTGGCCGACAAGCTTGGGGCGACCTCACTGGGGGTTGGTGAGACTCCAACAAGGTCGTTGAGCCTCGTCTGGATAATCGCTAATTGGTGCCGAGGTTGGCGACTGGGTAGGGGATTTCTAGGGTTGTTCTAGGGCCAAAGAAGCAACCTTTTTTTATTTTTTATCTTTTATGTCTTGTTTTTATTTCAAATATGTTATTTGGAACAAATCTGTTCCCAAGAATAAAAAACTTCCAAACACGTTTTTGTTCTATTTATGCTCCTGGGAACAAAAGAATAGAAACACCTGTTCCCGGGAGCGTTATCAAATGCAACCTAAGAGTTTGACATATCTAGACAACAAGATCATAAATTTCATAAGTTTAAATCCAACTCCGCATAAATCCTAGCGTAATTATTTCTATTTTGGAAGGCATATAGGGGATTGACACGTATTCAGACGATAATTATTGAAAATTAGCTTCTTATTCTAGAAGAAATACTAAGAGGATGCCCGTGGTTGAAGGAGTCATGGCTGCAACACAAGAAGACCAAGACTTGCAGCTGGGTCTTCGTCCACATATGAATCCAAGTCTAAGTCCCACAATTAATTTCAATGGACTACTTTTGATTGATGACACTTGGACCTTTGGTTTGCAATCGTCGGTATTCCCCTCAAGTGGAAGAAAAATATTCACTTGCAACTTGGGGTCATGAGACATGCATGCACCGATACGTTAGAAAAAGAAACGCAGTCTTATTGGGTGCCCCATTAGGGGATTACTGAGGACAACTCTCATTCGTGGAAACACCTCTTACTTACTTGCCACGGGCACCTCAACCAGCTTGAGTAGGATAACGCCCCGGTTGAGGAGCTTGTCAATAGACAGCTTTTGATTGATGACACATGGATTTTTGGTAAATTTGGAAATGTATTATCATGCCACATGCTAATTTCTTTTAGGGTACGGCTTAGCTGACCGTTGACAGAGTGACAGTTAGCTTCCGTCAACGGTCAGCTAAGGAGCACAAACCTTTTCAACGAGTTCCTATCTTTTACCCTTTTTAATTTTTTTAATTTTCTTATTGCAAGTTTAAATTGCGAGATAAAATCGTAAGAGAGCCAAGACCATCAATTTTCATGGATATGACGAAAGAAAAAATAAATTGGATATCAAAATATAAATAATTTTACAATGCAACTTGATTTTTCTTTTTTGTTCCGGAGTCAATATTCCCGTATTATGTAAAGAGTCTAGTGCCTCGAGGAGTTGTAAAATGATTATAATCGAGTACAACTTTTGTTATTTCCCACTTATGAGGCCCAACTATTTATATTCTAACCATTGCTGGACAACCGAATCTTTTTTCTGGGTCTTGACTTAACCGACTCCTTTTCAATCTTGTACTCTTGACAATTGCAAAGAAAGTACTGCACCACATTTTTCATCACTACCTTTTTTTTTTTGTGTACAAGTTTAACATTCTAATGCCAAATCCCGCTTCTTTAGCATAATTATTATAAAATGCATAAACCTCATTATAAAAATTAAACTCCATACCTATGCGAGGTTCGATTTTCATGTTGTCCGGTATCGTGACGCTTTCATAATTAGCATCTTCGGTTGCATTGATCATCTCGTCTTCATTATCACCATTATTTTCATTGGCGAAGTTGCTTTCAATTCGAACTCCATCCGTTTGAACGAGATGTCAAGGAAAAATTAAGAATTATATGTCTAAAATATATGGATACAAACTAAAATTCAACAACAATGAATACCTCTTACTTTCTTGCAATAAGAAAAGTAGAGATTAATGAACCTTTCTCCACAGTTATGACTTATTCAATTACAAAATCATACAACAATAAAAGTTCAAAGCACACAAGATAATTACACATTCTGCAAAAAAAAAAAAAAAAAAAGAGAACATAATTACATTCCTATTTTTTGAGTTATTGATTTTTTTTATTTGGGAACAATATTTACATAATTTTTTTTCCTTGGACAGAGAATAATATTCACTATTTTAAAAGTTGCAATGAATTCTTTATTTATTTCTTATTATTTGAATAGTACTATAGGATTTGCTTCTTATTGTGTGAATATTATTACTTTGATTTGTTTCTCAAATTGAACTTACAATAAATAACCATACAAATCTTGGAAAAAAAAAAAAAAAAGAGTAAATTTCATAAGTTTAAATCCAACTCAGCATAAATCCTAGCGTAATTATTTCTATTTTGGAAGGCATATACGGGATTGACTGGTATTCAGACGAAAATTATTGGAAATCAGATTCTTATTCTAGAAGAAATACTAAGAGGATGCCCGTGGTTGAAGGAGTCATGGCTACAATACAAGAAGGCCAAGACTTGCAGCTGGGTCTTCGTCCACATATGAATCCAAGTCTAAGTCCCACAATTAATTTCAATGGACTACTTTTGATTGATGACACTTGGACCTTTGGTTTGCAATCGTCGGTATTCCCCTCAAGTGGAAGAAAAATATTCACTTGCAACTTTGGGTCATGAGACATGCATGCACCGTTACGTTAGAAAAAAAAATGCAGTCCTATTGGGTGCCCCATTAGGGGATTACTGAGGACGACTCTCATTCATGGAAACACCTCTTACCTACTTGCCACGGGCACCTCAACCAGCTTGAGTAGGATAACGCCCCCAGTTGAGGAGCTTGTCAATCGACAGCTTTTGATTGATAACACATGGATCTTTTGGTAAATTTGGAAATGTATTATCATGTCACATGCTAATTTCTTTTAGGGTACGGCTTAGCTGACCGTTGATGGAGTGACAATTAGCTTCCGTCAACCGTCAGCTGAGGAGCACAAACCTTTTCAACAAGTTCCTATCTTTTACCCTTTTTAATTTTTTTAATTTTCTTATTGCAAGTTTAAATTGAGAGATAAAATCGTAAGAGGGCCAAGACAATCAATTTTCATGAATATGATGAAAGAAAAAATAAATTAAATATCAAAATATAAATAATTTTACAATGCAACTTGATTTTTCTTTTTTGTTCTGGAGTCAATATTCCCGTATTATGTAAAGAGCCTAGTGCCTTGAGGAGTTGTAAAATGATTATAATCAAGTACAACTTTTGTTATTTCCCACTTATGAGGCCCAACTATTTATATTCTAACCATTGCTGGACAACCGAATCTTTTTCCGGGTCTTGACTTAACCGACTCATTTTCAATCTTGTACTCTTGACAATTGCAAACAAAGTATTGCACCACATTTTTCATCGCTACCTTTTTTTTTGTGTGTACAAGTTTAACATTCTAATCCCAAATCCCGCTTCTTTAGCATAATTGTTATAAAATGCATAAACCTCATCATAAAAATTAAACTCCATACCTATGTGAGGTTCGATTTTCACGTTGTCCGGTATCGTGACGCTTTCATAATTAGCATCTTCGGTTGCATTGATAATCTCATCTTCATTATCACCATTATTTTCATTGGTGAAGAAGTTGCTTTCAATTCGAACTCCATCCGTTTGAACGAGATGTCAAGGAAAAATTAAGAATTATATGTCTAAAATATATGGATACAAACTAAAATTCAACAACAATGAATACCTCTGACTTTCTTGCAATAAGAAAAATAGAGATTAATGAACCTTTCTCCACAGTTATGACTTATTCAATTACAAAATCATACAACAATAAAAGTTCAAAGCACACAAGATAATTACACATTCTGCCAAAAAAAAAAAAAAAAAAAAAGAGAACATAATTACATTCCTATTTTTTGAGTTATTGATTTTTTTATTTGGGAACAATATTTACATAATTTTTTTCCTTGGACAGAGAATAATATTCACTATTTTAAAAGTTGCAATGAATTCTTTATTTATTTCTTATTATTTGAATAGTACTATAGGATTTGTTTCTTATTGTGTGAATATTATTACTTTGATTTGTTTCTCAATTTGAACTTACAATAAATAATCATACAAATCTTGGAAAAAAGAAAAAAAAAAGAAAAAAAAAGAGTAAAAATGAAACCGGTTGAGGACGCCACCATTTCAAATGTTTTTTCATATTTTAAATTTAATAGATCTATATAATGACATTAACAATTTCTTTTTAGTAGGTGATAATATTTTTTACTTGTAATTATTTATATTTTGGTATCTAATTTATTTTTCCTTTCATCATATTCATGAAAATTGATTGGTGGGCCCTTTTACGATTTTATCTCTCAATTTAAGCTTGCAATAAGAAAACATAGAAGGAAGGGGGGTGGCTTTCCATTGAAAATGTACGGTCCTAAGCTGATCGTCACTCCATCATTTGACTGAAAACGGCCAACTAAGCCGTTTCCTTTCTTTTACACATATCATTATTACAAAATACTGTGAAATTATCTTTGATGCAGTGGACCAGGCTATCGCATTAACAGTCAAGTCTAAAGATAGTCCATGTTAAATATATGTCTTGAGTTTGAGTCCGAAAAAGAAAGTTTCCTATTTTGTATAGATTTTCTAATTGAATGGTTTTCTCAGTTGGAGAAGGTTTCCTATTTTGAATTTAATTCTTCTCTATATATAAGAAGGGATGTTCTTCATGAAGTGCATCAAAGAGGAGCTTCTGCTTGTGAATTACACACTGAAGATATCCAAGGGTCACTAAAGTAGTTGACATAAAGAGTTTTAAAGCGCGATGTTCATGTGAGTGCTTGGTGTTGGTTTTGTCATGCAATTACACCGAGAGATTTTTATGTGTTGAAGTCGATTAAATTCTTGAGGCAAGAATTTGTGTATGATTCCTTCATGAGATTAAGAGACTATTTCGTGAGGAATTGTGGGGTTAAAACATTGTGTGAGGACTTGGGAAATACTGTGAGTGTTTGAGTGACTCGAATGTGATTGTAATTTCCATTTATCGCTTGATCTATAGTGGAATTCGTTGCTACTCATCCTGTGAATGTAGGTCATTTCGACTGAATCACGTAAATCAAGTGTTTGATTTATTTTCTTTGTTCTATCCATTTTATTGTTCGATTGCGTATGTTCCGCAACAATTAGTATCGGAGCCAGACTTGACTGAGTTGAAGCGAATCAATAGCAACATAAAAAAAAGAAAAGTATGAATCGACAAATTTGATAGGAAATATATTGATTTCTAGAAGATATAGATTGAAGATTATCTTTACTAGATGAAATTAGACTTACCCCTGTCATGGGAGAAACCAGAGACGATGAAGTAAACTAACTAGGATCTATTGGATAGACAAGCTATGGTGTTATTCAACTAACGTTGGCTCATAACATCGCGTGGAACATCATGAAGAAGAAGGCCATTGCAGGTTTGATGAAAGCCATATCGGATATGTACGAGAAGCCCTCTGCGATCAATAAGGTTTTGTTTGATGCGACGTCTATTTAACTTGAAGATAAGTGAAGGTGTATCAATTGCAAATCATATTAATGAATTCAATGTGATCGTTAATCAATTGAGTTAAGTTGAGATTGACTTTGAAGATGAGTTATGTGCTTTGATTCTATTATTCTCATTGCTTGATAATCGGAATACTATCATTATAATTGAGGGAAGTGCATTATTAGTGCCAAACGTTGTGTATGGCGCTCACTTTGGTGCCAAAAGTTTTCATCGGATTACTTAAATGCCAAATTTTTTGAAAAACGATCATTTTAGTGCTAATGTCGATATGGGTGGTCGGAAATCCGACATGGTAGTCTTTTATTAATTTTTGAAGCCGACGTGGATCGCCAGAGAATATAATTAGCATACAAACAACAAAACGACGCCGTTTAACGTCTTTTCCCCCAAATAAGAAACCCTAAATCCCCAATTCAACTAATTCGAGTGCATACTTCGATTTTCTCCCAAAATTATCAACTCTCTCTTGCAAATGGAGGGCAGAAGCTTTAGCAGCGGTTCACATTCCTATAAAAAAAAAAAAAAGCGAATTAGATAGTGATTGTTACTGTTATTGTGGGTTATCGAGTCTGAGAAGAACGCCTTGGATTCGGTTGAATTCCGGGAGAAGATTCCATGTGTGCGGCGGATATAGAGAAGGCTCGAAGTACAAATATTTCAAATGGGTTGATAGGAAATTCTCTGATCAAGCGACATAGGTGATTTTGGAGTTACTTGAAGGCCAACATCAACCTCCACCTACATTAATGGACGAGTTGGAGGATGTTGACTCAATGCAAGCTCAAATGAAGGGTTTAATATCTCTGGTCGACTATTTAAAGAGGGAGGTTTCAAGACTGAAAATTGAAAGAAACTTTTATCAAGCGTTGATTGTGTTGTTATTCTCTTGTGTTGTTTATTCAAATGTTAAATGAAGTAATGATAAGAAGTTTACATATCTACCGTAGTCGAAGAAGTGGAAATGGAAGTAAAATGTGTTTTTGCTTTGCTGCAATTTTTGTATGAAGCAGAAGGTTTTATTGTAATCTATGGTAAAAATGGAATGTTGCAGTTGGAATGCATTAGTTGTGAGTACTTAAAATTTTCATTGTTTAGTTGTGTATTGTCAATATTTGTTTTGGTTAGTTTTTATTTCAAATATAATGGTTTGCTGGTTTGCTGCAACTGCAAATCATGGCAAAATGGAAGGTGCTTTTGGAATGCATTAGTTGTGAGCACTTACAAGTTTTATTGTTTAGTTGTGTATTGCCAATGTTTGTTTTGGTTAGTTTTTGCTTCAAATATAATAATTTACTGCATTTTTTATTTGGTAATGGTTTGCTGGTTTGTCGGTTTGCCGGTTTGCTGGTTTGCTACAATTGCAAACCGTGGCGAAATTAAGGAATGGTGGCAAATTCACAATTGATCATTTCAATGCCATAAGTTGTAAATAGTGATTACTTGAGTGCCAATTATTTTTTTATTTATAAAAGTGATTATTTAAGTGTCAATCGCGATTACAAAGTGATCACTTGTGTTGCATAAGTTTTTTAAAAAAGAACATATTAGTTTCAAACATCACTTGACTTGCACCAATCATGCTGCATCTTGCATTTTGTTGCACCAGTTGGGTTGCTGGTGCATCTTCTTGCACCAACCCATAAAAGTGTTGATGCAACAAGATGCACTAGCACTCAAAATTGCATCTTGTTCTTGCACCACACACACAGTCAGAACCCCACAAATTCATTAGCATTCACAACTTCAACCAGCAACAGTATATGCACACATCTAAAAATAATATTAACCTCATAAGAACATTGCACCAACAACAAAAAAATATACAGCATAACTGATAACTGTCTTACTAACATTACTAGCCAAAGCCAGCACAAGAGAAAATAACAAAAACAGAAATAGCTATTGCTATTGACATTGATTGATTGTTTACAAAAGAAAAACATGTCTAACTTCACTCCCCAATCAGTGAAGGTTCGGCACCCTCTTAAAAAAAAAAAAACAATAGCAATATGCAAGCAGCAACTGCCATCAATGATATAATATTCAGCACCCTTCTAAAAAAAGAAAACATGAAAAGAGACCATGTTCAGCACTACATAAAAAGAGACTATGTCTAGCACCCTACCATAAGTCAATATGGATAACACCCGATCTCATTTTCCTATTGGAGCTTTGAATTGATTCATAATCCGAGCACTCTTTCGAATTGGATGTGTAGGTTCTTTAACTGGGCTTTCTGTCACCTCATTTTTATTGTTCTTGACAGTGGCTATTTTTGTTCTAGCATGTATTATGTGTTGGTCCATATCATCACCATTGCTCACAATCGTTGGTTGAAATGGAACTAGTGTTGGGTTCTTTTTGGATGGCTGTTTTGCAGCTATAATGTTCATTTGTGTAAATCTCATAACCATATTGTCTTAATTTTTTTCCAAGAGCTCCTCTTATTCGTTGTGGTGCATCATTTTCAACAATAACAATTGGGGGAGCAACCTGTGCAACTTGTGCAATTGCTTGTCTTCTCACCTGAGAAATACATAACAAATTTAAATTTCAGCTCATAAAAGACAAACACAGCGATGTACAACTTACATGATATTTTTTTCTCGTTTGCTCAACAATGGACTCAGTTGTTGTTGTTACTGTTTTGCCCGTTCCAGTCCCTGTCCTTGCACTTCAGCCTACAACAAGGCCTTTTTCTGGCCCTTTAGTAGGCCTTACAATAATGTACTTTGTCCCTCATCCCAGTTTGAGGACGTCCCCTAATACATCTGGTGGTGGTTGTGAGGATAACGAGCTTAATGGGGCTTCTGACTCGGGGACTGACAAATGGTTGAATAACCATCGTCCCTTTTCTATTGTGTTGATGCCTCGTAGTTTGTTGATATTTAAGGATGATGCATACTCCAGTGAGTGCCTAATTGATACAATTCTTATTGTGTGTTTAATTTTCTCATCTTGCTTCCTTGTTGAAAAATCTGACAATGTATACCTGCATTGCAGGTTATCTACACGGCATAAGAGATAGTTCGATACATCAGTATGACGGGGTAAGATTATTAGCCAGGGTGTGTCACTTGACCACAGATATGGGATTTAGTAGTGGATATACTTTCTATCCGTTAAGAAAATGTCCAAAGTACCATTTTACAGCTGTCCTGATTCGGCAGTAAAATGGTATATGCCAGTTTAGTCTTATGATTTCCTTTTCCCATGTCCAGGCCGTGAACGAATGTGAAGCTGTCGGGCCTCAGCCGCCATCAGTTTCGGAAGAAGGAGATGAAGCTGTGAGCAGTGGCAATGGCAAATGTATTCATAGGACCGGCACTAGAATATCATTGACATGTCGACTAGTGTTGAAAGTTCACCATAAGCTGTTCAAGTTTTAGATATCCTCGGTCCACATGAACTCTCTTTCCCTCTCTCCAAACTTAGAAGTATGGTTTTTCATAGCTCAGAAGCCTCTGGTTAAATGAAAATTTTGACATTGTAGCGATGGTCATCGACAAACAGAGAGAAAAAGTTATTGAATTGCGGATGTGTTTCCGGTGCAGTGGCCTTCTGGTCGGATGAGCTTCTGCATCTATGGAAGGAATTCTAACCATGCATAGATCGGGCCTTTAAGAGTCAAACTACTGGTGACTTTCAACAGAAGAAAAACCTCACGCATGTTTATTTCTGGTTTCCAGTTTATCTTCCTTAAACTGCCCCAGAGTCATTACTGTGCAACGGCATCCACCTCGTCCCTGATTGAGATGCTTAAAATTAGTAAATTGCTCACAAAAAATCCTATACATTTTTCTCGAAGGACATTAATATCTAATTTATATTTTGTCTCATCAATAATCTTAAGCTTGTACCATTTACCCAATAAAACCTTTTGTTAGACTTTGTTTATGGTAATTGTTAAAGTCTGACATGATAATATTTCTGGATAGAATCAAGTTAACGAATTTGAGACGGTAACAAACACACACATATAGTCACGTCAGAGTTTTAATGGTCACACGAGCTGCCACGCCGGATTTCAAATGGCCAGATGGATAGAAAGCATTTTTCGATCATTGATGTAAGTTCGGAATATCCGTCAGTCGAAAAAAAAGTTTAGAATAATGGTGTTCATGAAAAAGGGTTTTGAGATTTTTTGGGGGATTTTTCTGGGAAAAGGACGGAGCTAAAAATTGCCGACTTCCTTCAGGATCTGGAGGTCCCCGTCATAAAGGTTGGAACTTTAGAAATTGCGAAGAAGAACCTGCGCCGCCCATCCCAAGTTATCCGAAGCATTCAGTGGTTGAGCGAGCCGGCCGGCGACGCCCATCCTAGAGCACGCACAATGCGAGGCCTGTGGGCGGCGAGCTGGCGGTCGCTGGGAAGGAAGACCCTCCACTCGTCGACGTCTTCATCATCGCCTTCTTCGTCTTTGCTGTCTTCGAATTTGAAGCTGCTCGGCCCGAACCTCCCCGACGTTTGGATGGTGCCCCGCCCCAGCTCCAGCGCCTTCCGTTCCCAGTCTTCAGGTATCGTCCTTCCCGCGACCGGCCCGCCACCCTTTTTGCCACCTGTGGCGATGAGCCTGGACTTGCTCTCGGGCGTGTGAAATGCGTGTTACTCGAGTCTGTTGGGGTCGCTTCGAGGGTTGACGTGAGTGTCCTCTGCACGTTGCCTCTGCTTTTCCGTTGTCGAAGACTTGTTCTCCATGTTTCGTTCGGCAGCATGCGGATTGCCTTGAAGCGGTTTTTGGGTTCGGGTGTTTTGGCTTTCGTCGTCGTAGTTTTGATCGTGAGGTGCAGCTGTCGTTGTCGTCGTCGTTGTGATTCGGATTCATTAGCGATCCTATGAAGTATAATGGTGAATCCAATGCCGACCGTAAGATATTGAATCCTACGAAAAAGATGAGGGCTTTTCTTTTTGGTATTAGAAAAATGTTGGGTTCTTCTTGAGTGAAGCTGAGACACAACTTTCCTCGTTAACTTTTGTGACTTCCGCATATGGGGATAAAATTAATCTGTGCATATGTGGGAAAGCAGAAGCGAAAGCAGGCGTAGGACTACTTTCAAAAATCATCTTTTTGCTATGCATTCGTGTGCATCGGCTTGTGAAGGACCACAAAATGCTTTGTTGGATCTGATGGACTTTTTCGTAACAGGAGTCACTCTCCGAAAGCACTAAAGATTTCAGTGAGATGGTTGGGAATGGTTTCTATAGAACTCTTTTGAGAGTTAGGAATTCCATACGATCCAAGTTGTAAGGTTGATTATTCTACCTGTGGAGTTTTGGTAGCTTGTTGTCTTGTAGCTCTATATAAGGTGCTTGAGCAGGACTATTTCCCTTGCTTCTTTGCTTGCTTCATTTACCTTGTGCATAGCACACTAACCTGTTTTATGATTTTTACTTGAAGCAGCAAATGGGCAAACTGCTAGTGTAATAAATGGGAAATCTATTGGAAGAGCTATTAGAGCCGGAATAGCCAATGAAATTTGCAGAATGAAGGAAACCATTGTAAAATTCCCAGGATTGGCTATTGTGTTGGTTGGCGGAAGAAGGGATTCACGAACTTTTATTCGTGTCAAGTTAAAAGCTTGTGAAGAAGTTGGGATAACGACCTATGTAGAGGAGTTGCCTGAAGAATGTACAGAAGATGAAGTTCTGCGCATTGTTTCCAGATTAAATAATAACCCATCAGCATCATTCCCATTTCTCTTTTGAATCTCTTGGGTAATCTGTATCAAACAAGTCTGCTTAATTCATTGTTGCCAATGGAACATTCGCTATGTTCCGACACATTCCATAGAGTAATTCAATAGTGTAACCTGTACATAATTTATTTCCAATACTATACTTTTTAATTTTCTGGTGCGGACGATGATGCAATTACTAGAGCTCCTCATCTACTAGGAAAATTTCAATGAGATATTACCATTCTTTTAACACATCTTGTAGGGAAATATTTACAATTATGCCACCTAATGTGATGTTTGCCCAGCATGTGGATGAAGAGAGAATCATCAATTTTGTGAGCCCAGAGAAAGACGTGGATGGCTTCCATCCCCTCAATATGGGAAATCTTGCCATGAAAGGAAGGGAGCCACTTTTTATTCCTTGTGCTCCTAAGAGTTGTATCGAGTTGTTGTTAAGGTCTGGCATGGAAATCATGGGAAAGAGAGCTGTGGTAGTCGGGAGAAGCAAGATCGTTGGGTTACCCACTTCTTTGCTATTGCAGGTAAGCATGCCTTTTTTGGTGTTTCTCTGGTTGTTTTGAGGTGCTCTCCATATCATGCTCTTCTAATATATTCCTCTGGAAGAGGCACCCTGCAACAGTCAGCACAGTACATTCTTTCACCAAAACTCCAGAACAGATTACAAGAGAAGCTGACATTGTGATGGGAAAATATTGGGTGCCCTAACAGTTCCACGCAATCGGTGCCCTGAACGATTCATTGCGTGACACCTGTCCGGGTGTCAGTCCACGTCGCCACTCCTCCGTTTCAAACCAGCGCGCGGGAGCTTCTCTCTCTCCTCTCTCCCTGGCCCACCTCTCTGCACCTTCTGACGCTCTGCTCTCCTATGCTCTCCTCTCTGTCTCTCTCCCCGTTCTCCGTTCCGTTGCGGGGAGGGAGAACAAAATTGCGACGGTTCAGAGGAAAACATAAAGTCCGCTCTGCTCTCTCTCTCTCCCCCCTTCGACGGCCCTCCACCTCCGCCTCCGCCTCCGCCGGTTGCCTCCATCGCCCCCGACACCGACTCTGACGCCGACGCAGCCTCCGCCTCCGCCTCCCTCTCGTGACCTCTGGTCCGCTTTATCTCTCTTTCGTCCTCTTAGTCGCCCCTCTCTTCCCGCAAACCGCGACGCCGACGCCCCTCCGCCTCCGCCTCCACCTACGCGCCCGATGCCAACGCCGACACCGACGCCCCTTCGCCTCCCTCTCGCGACCTGCGCTCCGCTCTCTCCCTCTTTTCTCTGCGAAGCGCCCTTACTAGCCAACCCCAACGACGACGAACCCCTGCTCTCACGTTTTGGCCTCCCTATCCGCGAGCGAAGGTCGCGCTGCTCGCTCTGCTCGCTCTTTCTCTCTTTCCTCCACGAAGCGCCTCCTGCTCCTGAACGCGGACGCCGCTGACGCCGTCGCCTCCCGCCATCGCCTTCCCAAGCCCCATCAATAGGCGCCCCATTGGCGACTCCCGTACGTTCGAAGGTTCGTTTTCTTTTTTTTGTCATACTTAGTTCTTCAAGATCATGCTGTTAGTATAATGCAGGCCATCGAGATTCCGTTCTCCCTCCCCCCTTCTCTCTCTCTCTTCCTCCTTCTGTGCTCTGTTTTTTCTCTTCTCATTTTCTATTTTGGGAGATTTTACGCCTTTTTTTTTTTTTTGGTGTTTGATAGGAATTGGATGTGGCCATAGTCAAAGCGACGAACCACATCGAGTGCCCGCCCAAGGAGAGGCACCTCCCGGTGAGTGTTCCTCCTCCGATCAGATCGATATTAGAGTTTTCTCTTCTTTCTGCCGCCGCCGCTGTTTTTGATGCGCTTGTGGCGTGGATGGGATGTGAAATGATCGTGGATTGGCGGTTCTTGTCTTATTGTAGAGATTGCCTTCGTGACCTCGGCGGTTCGCCCGCGGGCCCGCCTACTGTATCCAAGCCCTCTCCAGGAGGCTCACCAAGACGCACAATTGGACGGTACGGATCGGTTCCTTAGTTGCTCAAATCGGATGCTGTCTAGTTCGATGTGGTTCGGCGTGGATCTATGCGTTGTTTGGATTGGAAAAACGACTGTTCTTTACGGTTGCTTAGCCTAATTGGTTTTGTATATAACTACTCATTGCGCAGCACAGCACGTAGTCTATTCTACTGTAATGAACTTACACTGACACTGATGCTAATGATGCCACTGCTGCACTTAATTACATGTAAACCTCGAATGTATTGGATCGTGGCTTCAGATTGATTTTAATTGAGAGAACAGAGTTTGAGAGCGTAGCTTTTTAGGTGGATCGTATTGCACTTTGAAGGTTTTGTTCTAGCTTGAAATGGTAGCCGTTTCTTCTTCGTAGGCTTTGTGATCTTAATGCAGCGATCAATATAAGGCTTGGATTTTTTTTTTTAATTAAATAGCAGCAACTTATGTTGTTCGACACTCACATTCACCTTGAGCGAATAATCCATCATGAGATCTTTGTGTTGCCTTCACAACTGAAGGATTGTACATAGTTGTTCTTGCATTCGAGCTTTCATGATGGAGGAGTGGGGAGAAAGATGTGGAACTGGTCTAGCTCGGGCTTGGTTTTGTATGGGATCTATTTGCAACATCTTTGTGCATCTAGACGTAACCTGAGCTTGGCTGGTTAACTTTTTTAACTCTTGTAATTGAGACCTCAGAAAAGTTAAGAATATATACCGTACTTCATTCGGCAAGAATAAAGCATTCTACAGAAATTTCGGTTGATATGACCCTGTGTTCTCTCAGTGACTCTTATCTTCCACAAGAGCTGCCTCAAATAGTCGTCACTTCTATGTTATTTTTGTGTTATTATGCCTAGTCTCTCTGTGCACCATGCGAGGGCCTGATATGTTGAGAAGAGGCATTGATGCTGATAGAAAGAGATGCAAATGGTGTGGGTTAGTTGTTGAAATAAAGGAAATAACCCTTTGTGAGCATGCGTGAAGAAAGTGGATTACAGGTGTGAAGTTTTGAAGGAGAGGTGTGTAACCGGAGATTAGTTGTGGTGTGAAGGTGGGTGGTATAGTATTTTTTTTGCATTGTTTCACCTTAAGGTAGGTTTTCATGTAGGGGCAGAAGCAGAAATTCAATTAACTAAAAGTGAGATCAAAGCAGTTTTTCTGGTTATATTAGTGGGTATTACAATGAGGAACTTATGTTTTTTGTGATGAGCTAATCTTTAATTTACTGGTAGTCTCAAGTAAAGGAAAACCTTCCTACTTATCTCTACTGATTTGCGTCTTTCACAAGTGCTGATTTTTTAACAAAGCATGTACTTTTGGAAGTTTGAATTCTATTACGGTCGGTGTTCACTTGTATATTATGGATGACACAATGTCTTTATGAAGTCTTGAAGTTAGTTTGATGTGAATTTTCGTTTTGTATACAGTTTTTTGATGTTACATTTCATTAACCTGCTAATGTTCTTGAGTTCTTCATGCTCTAACAGTGGCATCGAAAACACCGATAGTTATTCACAGACTCTTGAGAGAGGGAGATCCTACATTTCGGGAACAGCTTTTGGCTTTTTCACAGAGGGGACGAATTCTTGAGCTTTCTAATTTTAAGGATGACTCAAGTCCCATAGGTTTACCTCTCTCTCTCTCTCTCTCTCTCTCTCTCTCTCTCTGATGGCATTAGCTTTTAATTTTCTTGCACTAATCGTTGTTCTTATCTTTAAAACATGGAATATGATGCTATCACTGTTTTTGGGATGGTTGCAGCTTGGGATTGTTCAGCCTTGGTGCGCACCTATGCAATCGTTTATAGAGGAACGGCTTGAATGCTTTAGAATAATAAAATATGACATTGAAGCGAGCGTCTTCCAAGACCCGCTCAAGGACAGGAGAAGGTATTACATTGTAGTGTATCTTCATTTTCTTTCCTTAGTGTAGTGAATAAATTCTCAATGAGGAGAACATGCTTGATTTGATTGATATTTGCAGTCAAGTTAACCAAGAAACTATGTGGAGGCTTGTGATGATGATTTCTGAGGTCTGTCGGTTTATTTATACCTATAGTTTTACAAGAATCATATAATTTGCATGAGTCATGTCATCATTGAAAGTAATTTTTCCCAAATCATCCTTACTTTTCGCTATCTTTAACCCGACCCGATCCTTACTTTGACATACAGAGGCTGACCAATTTGTGAAGATGACTAATTTCATGTTTCTCCCTGTCTTTTGATTGCTACATGAGGGTATTGTTTTTGGTGTACTGATGGACATGCAACCTCTACCCATTGTGCATCCTTTTAGGGAAGAAAATTTGGTACTTCCCATCAATAAAATGCAAATTGTGCAAATGGAGGAAGAGGCTTTAATTTTTACTGATAGGATAGCGTGCCTTTTGGATGTCTAGGGAAAAAGACATCTGATTTCTAATCAACTGGGGTATAGAGTTAACAGATATATTTCCTTCTCGGACCTTGAATCCCTGGTCTGCCATACAAATTAGGATGGAGTGTAAAATATGTTCTTTGCAATTATGTGTGTGTTCTTAGAGTGCTGTTTTCTCACACTATTGCTATTGGTGGTTTGAAATTTTAGTTTGATGAAATAGTTCCTTTGTAATTCCATTTTCTAGTATGTTCACATTAATAAGAATAATTGATTTTGTAATTGTTGATTTTTTGGTTGGATGACTTGGGCAGAAAAATATTTAAAGGCTAAAAAAATTCGAGAAGTAGAAGAGGCAGCATGGCGCTCAAGAATAACAAAGGTGATTTAATATCTACTCTACCAGTGCCCCTTATGATTTTGTTTTTGATGCTCAATTTTTATGTGTAGCTTGTAATCTCGATATATAGCTTCTGTTCTATAGTTTAGAATCATGGATTGATGAAGTGTCTGGTGGCCCTTGTCTCTGTGTTCGTTTCTATTGGATATCAACAAAGATAATTATCTGTAGCCTATCTTGTTGAATTTTGATTAAGCACAAGCAATATTCTTTTATAGTCAAGTGCGCTCATGAAAGTTTAGGGCATGTTTGTTTGTACTTAAGTAAAAGCAAAAGCTATTTTTTTATTTTCCGCCAAAATTTAAAATATTTGTCAAATTTTAAACTATAATGAAAAATCTTATGTGAGTCTATGCGCCATCATTAAAGGGCCGTGAAAATTAAAGGAGTTTCAGATTGAAAGAATCAAAGTGCGTGAATTTTAGATTAAGCAATAAGTAAATGTCAATCCAAATTGGTCCTTAATATCGACATTGTATATTTTATGCGGTTGCATGCTTTTGTGCAATATGAATCCATCAATGTAGCTGAGAAAACAGTGAGTACTCCCTCTATCAATAAGATGAATCATGATGTATAATGTTCTCATCATAATTAAAATGTACATGTCCTATTATTGCAGGTTGAAGAGCTAAATGATGAGGGGAACTAGAGAAGTGGCTTAAGGGTTCGTTTAATGCATAGACACAGGGTATGTGTTCCTCTTTTTCTTCTTTAGTTGCACGAAAGCATTAGTTTCCAAATTTAGGTAAATCTATGGTAAAAAAATAGGTAGCCATCATTTTGAAAATCGTAAAAATGACCACATTCAAAAGCTGCCTGTCCCTTTTTTGGCTGAATAAATGGCACTTACAGGTTGACAATGTCTGTGATGTGAAAAGAAATGAAATCATGCAAATGAAATCATGCATAGAAAGTCACTGATAAGAACTGACATTTTGTACTTAGGAATATAGGGTTTGCTCATCCTGCTTTTGATGTGCCTGAATTAATGCTACTTGCATGTTCACAGTATGTGGTGCAAAAAAAATTTGAATGAATGTGATTGTAAAAAGATTTAACATTTTTCTGTAGAATCAGTGTTACCTCAGTGCAGTTGGGATGGCAGATTTCTTATAGTTAAAAATCTTTCTAGTTCAAAGCCTCGAATGTATGCTCGACTTCACTTCTCATTCTATGCATGGTAATTTCTACTGCGGTCTTGCTGAAAGCTGAGTGACAAAGACTGAGGATCTTCACTTCATACTGTGTTATGTGCATGCATTTGAGATTTTAATAAAAATATTGATTGAAGATTTGTTTGGGTTTAATGCACTCGCTAAACGGGATAATTCATCTTACCAGGTTTTTCCCGCTTCTAGGCAAAACCCTCTCAAGCACGGGGAAGAAGGGACATGATGGAGAAGAACCCTAGGAAGAAGAAGATGCTTCTATATCTCGAGCAACGACCAGAGCAACAACTTGAGGAGTCTTTTGAGCAATCCGATGCTCACTTCCAGGGGAATATGGTGAGTGTTGTCTCAATCTTAAAACTAAAATGATGCCAAATTAAATCGCAAATTTGGACCTTTGGTTAGACTTTTGTATGGCGGTGCTATTGGTTGAGCATCGTTTGAAAACTTGGATTCCATGACAATGCGGGGAAGGGCGAGCCGAGGCTGAGTCCGGGGAAGAGGACGTAGAGGAGGCCAATACCATCAGAATAATCGGGGAAATCATTTGGGGGCTCTTCTTTGAACAGTCTCACCAATAATGAGAATACAATTGTGGCGAAGCAGCCTCTGGGACCTCGCATACCAGATGGAACAAGAGGATTCGCCATGGGTTGTGGGAAGTGAGTCTCAGCTAAGTACCACATGACCACGTCATGTGATATCATCATCTCTGTGTGTTTGTCTTCGGTGATAGAAATCACTCTCTTGGAAGTATTTCTTTGGATTAACCGTGCACCTTAGAAATTTACATGCTTTTACTCCTGCGTCTTTGCTGTCATTTAATGAATGCGAGCATTGTCATAGGTTACATAAGCACATCAAAAAACGATGGTCGTGGATGTTTAACATTGAGATGTCCTAATCCATCTGTGGTTCTGCAGTCGGTCAAGACATGATAAATCTATTAGCGCCTAAAGAAGATAAGAAAAAGTATTCTCAATATCTTCTTCGCTCGTACATTGAAGACAATAGGAAGGTATATGTGCAACCGTATTCTTTTTCTTTGTGTGAAGTTCTTTTTTTTTTTTTTAAGTGTGATAATGACTTTGCACTACTGGGTGCCTATTATATGAAATATAATTTCCTTTACCTCAATTTCCTCGCGAGACCAAGTGGTGTCCCGCCCCGGTGAATATCTTTGTAGAATATTTTGCCGGCCGTGAAGGTTACGATGTTTCCGCCAATGCTCTTTCAACTTTTGCTGGAATGTAAGCTTCTTTTTGGAAATTTCTTGTATCAATATGTAGCAAGTAGTGTGTTGACATACTTTTGATTTGATCTGCTACAGTGTACAGAGGACCATTCAGTAGAATGTGGCACTGTGCACAGTGGATCATGAAGAACAGTGTTGAATCTGAAAACATGAACTGGTACAGATAACTTTAAGCATGTAGAATTTGCCATCATTTGGGTTCTATGACAATGGTGTACAACGGATTGTGTGGTCTTTCCTCTTTCAAGAAACAAGACTGTTTATGTGACTTACAAGACTGTTTTATGTGACTTACTTACTAGGTTGGACATATATAGTCCTATTTGGGCATGTTTTTATCAGCAGTATGAGATATTTGATGGCCTAAAGGGCTATCATATATGGTGTAACCTTTGGACCTTCTAAAATCAACCGGTGATTTGCATATAGGAGTTCCACAATTATGTCCTTTACGTAGTTAAATTTGGAATCCTTGGAATTTCTTAATAGATGGATATGCTTGTTCTTGCTATCATATGGTTAGTGCATTCACATATTTTCTCTGGAGGAGATCCAATAATGCTAAATTGGATGATTTGTCTAGAGGATAATGATGTCACCCATGTCAGTTTGAAGTTTGAACATACAATTCTAAATGTGTCATTTCTTTTTTCTTATTTTAGGAAAAATACTAAGTTTAGCCACTGCAATTCTCCTTTTGATTTATTTATGCATGTTGATTCGAAAGGCAAACCTGGACGGTGGACTTACCAAGAATATGATCTTCCAGTGCATATGGCATTGGTTGGTTGTTATAAGGATGTTGGACTATTATTTGTTTATTTATTTAAGTTCATAGAGTAATATTGGGAATCAAGAATTCTCGGAGCTGTTTTCCCATCAAAAACATGCTCTTCTTTTATTGAAAAATCGGTGGCCCTCTTTACTTCAGCTGCAATGTAGTTTAGGAAAATTCCAAAATGAGACCCGAAGTACTCTCTTTTTCTCAAATAAGGGTCCGAAATGAACATTGTTTCAAATAGAGACCCGAAATGCCATCACTTTCTCAAATAAGGGCCTAGAGTGGATGTTGTTTCAAATGATGACCTAAAGTGGTTATGTTTGTTTTAAATAAGGACCTGACTTTTCAGTGATCAAGGGTATTTTTGTCTTTTGTGATTTTCCGTCTTTTTTCTTTCCTCTTTATTTATTTTTTTGGGGAAAATTTCAAAAAATGACCCAAAGTGCCCTTATTTTCTTAAATAAGAGCCCAAAGTGGACTTTGTTTCAAATAATAACCTAAAGTGGCTTTGGTTGTTTCAAAATATGGACCCCACCTCGCTGGTTGCCGACTAGCTAATTTTTTGACAGATCAATGGTATTTTCATCATTTGGCATTTTCCCCTTTTTTCCCTTTTTTTTTTCTGGTTTTTCTTCTTCCTTATTGTCGATGGCTGCCAGCCATCAGCAATGCCCACAAAGCCCACAAAGGGCTAGGTGAGGGTCGCTTTCGCCAGTGAGGGCCATCCACACTAGCCACAAGTGAGGGATGGCATCGCTTAGGCGTGGCGACCCTCACCTAGGGGCCATCGACGAGGTTGGCCCTCGCTAGCTACTAGTAAGGACCGGCGTGGGCGGCCTCGCCTAGCCCTCTGTGGGCATCACCGGTGGTCAGCTGGCCACTGGCGAAGAGGAAGAAGAAGAACCAAAAAAAAAAAGAAAAAGAGGAAAGAAAAAAAAGGACGAAAAATGGAAAGACAAAAATACCCTTGATCGCCGAAAAGTCAAGTCCTTATTTGAAACAAACATAACCACTTTAGGTCATCATTTGAAATAACATCTACTTCAGGTCCTTATTTGAGAAAGTGATGCCATTTCGGGTCCCTATTTGAAACAATGTTCATTTCGGACCCTTATTTGAGAAAAAGATGGCACTTCGGGTCCCATTTTGGAATTTTCCCTTTATTTAAGTTCATAGAGTAATATTGGGAATCAAGAATTCTCGGAGCTGTTTTCCCATCAAAAACATGCTCTTCTTTTATTGAAAAATCGGTGGCCCTCTTTACTTCAGCTGCAATGTAGTTTACGTAGATACTTTTCTTAATAGCCTCTGGTGTGACTTCCAGAAGGAGCGCCCATGTGTGCACAGAGACATGCATTTGACATTCTTACATCTGTTTTTGTTGCTACAGTGTGACCAGAAACTACTTTGACAACCTCGTGAGAGCATTGGAGAATGGGGTATCAGATGTGGATTCCCATGGTGGTTGCAGCAGGGCGGCAAGCTCTAAGAATGGAGGGAGCAGCAAGGCAAGCAGAGGTGGTGGAAGGGGAAAAGGAACTGCCAGCACTTGAGTTGGTTCCAGCCGAACCAATGACCCGTCTCACTGGTCCTGCAATCATTGCACGTATGCTAATGTTAAATCTGCAACCACTTGCCAGATTTCCCAGCATTGTCGATGAGGGCAGTGACAGGAAAATCTACAAAGAAGGATGGTTTTCACCAGAAACACGACTTTCATGGACAAGGAACTAGTTCAAGCGCATGGGCAGTGTCCTATAAGGGGATTATTGGTATGAATCGTTCAAGTTCCCAGTGACAAATCAATTATTAGGAGGCTCAACTGTTGGTGTGGTGTGCTGACTGATTAAAGCACGAGCAGTAGCAGCTTTTGGCCTGTGTTTATTGTTGTTGTGTGTTGATGGTGGCAGCCTATAATGCCGGCCCATGTATATAGGCTGTAGGGTTTCATCCTCAGTACCGTACTACTTCGGCAAAGAGAAAGAAATAGTGACTGTCACGAATCATTTAATATTTCATGTATTTGCTGCTGGAAGAGGCAAATGTACTCCATTTGTCTTATATTTTGCATACTACTTTGTCTATTGGAGTTCATCTAACCCTTTTTTGAAAGGAATTACTTCAGAGTTCGTATTCTGTTGGATGCGTGGGGGCGCTCTCACTCAAGACTGTTTTTACTCAAGACGGTTCGCAAAACCAAAAGGATGATTCTGCTTGTGTATGATGTGCTTCAAACAGATAATATTTCTAAAGTAGAATTCTAGTTCTCATATGAACGTGCACAATCAATGAATTCTAGTTCTCATATGAACGTGCACAATCAATGAACGCATGGGTTCAGTCATTCATTACATGAAAAAGCAATGTACTTTTAATGGGAACATGACACGTTTGTTTGTGGACAACAGCAATAGCTACTTTGAAGCTTGGATGGGTCTCTTATGAGCTTTATTTGAATGTTGCGAAGCATATAGAGCTATGTATCTTAATTTTAATAGATTCCTGGTATCGATGGATGGGCTCAAGTTGTTTAGTTTATTTGCAATATTCAAGTTACGATTTAAAATTTTGGTCTATGAGTACAAATATAATGGTTCATTTGGTCAGTATATTTGATATACACGCCTAGATGATATCATCCAACGTATTTTATCTGAATGACAGGTGCTACGATCTATGAAAGGGCTTAAGGGGTGAATTCACTTCATGAAATTGACGGACGTAGCAGAGTTTTACAATATATCTTGTGTTATGTATTCAAACTTGCGGTGATTTCACTCGATATGTGCTAGGAGATCTAGTATCCTATGATATGAGATTTGCAAGTTAATATGCGACTTTACGATGACATTTCTTTACATTTAACACTGATAACCATATGCTAATGGAGATGGTCAGGTTGCCGCAACATGAGGCTCCAAATTCCTTAAGTTGATTAGGATGGGCATTGCAAACCAACTCTGATTAGTAGTTTCAATTGATATTCCCTTTAATTAGGGAAAATAAAAACATAAAAATTAAATGCCAAGCGGTGTAGGAATCTGACTATTTATACCCAATTTCTTCAAAATTTTCACAGCACTTATGTCCCTACACTAGCAAACCAATGCAATGATTTTGTATAATGCCTCCTTCCCAATACCCTTAGACTTAAATTTTGTTTCTCCACGGTTCATTTGGATTAGATTAAGAAGCCATGGGTGGAACATCTTTTAGCATATGAGAGAAGAAGGTTTGTCTTTGAACATCTTCTGACTAAGTGCGTTTGGCTTCGCTCTTGACTACTGGCATGAAGCCATTTTCCAATCCATGCCCGTTTTCATCATGGCCTTGAATTCATCATAACTGATTCGACCATCCTGGAATACATCCATCACTGAATGAGCACTCTATTTTGTATATGAACAAGATATACATAGATTCCAAATTGCAGGTTCCTCTTGTTATGTATTACCTTATCTAGATCAGCATCGAAAATGATGTCTTCAATAAATTTTTCGTTGTTCGGACGAAGATTGTCATCTATCAAAGCTTCTTTCAACTCATCGAATTCAATATATCCGCTTCAATTCTTGTCAAAGAATTCAAAAGCTCGCGTAAAGTGGTCATCGTTGCCAATCCTTCTCAAGTGGACTGACATACTGACAAACTCCTTTAAGTTTAACGTTCTGCTTCCATCTTCATCAGCCTGTTCTCCTATAAGATGAAGTTCTATTATTAGATGCTAATACAAGAAATCGTGACTCATCAAATTATGAGAAATGAACTTCATTTTGCAAGAAGTGCTAGCAATTATGTGAAATGGTGATACAACCTCATGATCAAATCTTTGATTAACTGATGAAAAACATATTTCCGTATTATGTAATCGGTCCATAATCTTCCAAATGCCTTGCAATTTAAGCAAAATCATGCACTTCACAGCATACAATGCGTCGACATGGAAGAAGAAAACATAAACCATGTCCAAAAAAAAATGCGCTAAGCTGTTGAATAGGTGATCTTACTACGTCCATCAACATCTGCACAAAAATGTGCTAATTTGTTGAATAGGATCAGCAACTTGCTGTCCATATTTGTGCAGGCCATGTTTCAACTCTTCAAATGTCAGATCTCCATTTTTATTGATGTCCATCACGTTGAACATCTCTTTGATATGATCCACTTGCTCATTAGGCAAATTGTTTGCTACTACCTACATTAACAATGCAGCAAACATGATTCAAGTTTAACTTTGCACTAAGAACAGCAATGAAATCCAACAAGGCAATGTTCAAGGACTCACTCTGAGAACTTTCTTCTTGAACTTATTCATCAAAGCGAATTGCTTTATCCTCGTTCGGACATTTTGTCCAAGTGAAACGTTGGGAGCCCTGTCCACATTCTGTATCTAGTTATGCTCTGCGCGAATCAAATATAAATACAACCTTAAAACCATTTGTCGCAATGACCACCTTACCAGCACCTTCTGGCGGGGTTAAAATATCTTTGCCTGAAGATCTGTAGGCAAATTAGCATATATTGGCCATATAATGAGTTCGGCAATTTTGGAGCCACAACCCCTTACCTATTGGAGCCAAAACCCCTTACCTATGCGTCAAAAACTCTTCTGCTGCTTCAATTTCCTCTTGAGCGGGTCATTGCTGTTTAGTGATGCAAGAGCAGACATCTTAAGCAAAAAACACTAATCATTTCCACTACATCAAAAGCTTTCTTTCTCAGCACAGCATTCGATGTACACATGATGACGTTCTCAATCCCCTAGATTTTGCACTTTAATGATAAGAAGAATATAGAAAATTAAATGGCATAAAATCAACATCTTTCATTATAATAGCTGCAAGGTAGCAAAATGGTTAGGAACAAATGATGAGAAATCTAGAGTTTCACTCTCACTCTCGTATGCTTCAAAAGCTCTTCCGCTGCTTCAATTTCCTTGGCTAGGTCATTGCTGTTTAGTGATGCAAGAGCAGACATCTTAAGTCAAAAACACTAACCCTTTCCAGTACATCAAAAGCTTTCTTCCTTAGCACAACATCCGATGTGCACATGATGACGTTTTCAATCCCCTAGATTTTGCACTTTAATGATAAGAAGAATATAAAAAATGAAATGGCATAAAATCAACATCTTTCACTAAAATAGCTGCAAGGCAGCAAAATGGCTAGGAACAAATGATGACAAATCTAGAGTTTCACTCGTCACTCTCCGTGATGAAAAATGATGGCAAAGGCAGCTGCCTACGGTTCATTGGATGAAAAGATAGAAACCTTCCCAGAAAAGGGATGCTAAAAAATAGTTCGAGGTAGAGGCGACTTTACGGTGGGGTCGTCCCATCCAAGAATTGTAAGTTACTTCGGCCAATCGGTATGTGTTTCTTCAGAATTGTTGAATTCATTCATTACAGGACGCTCAATAGAGTTTGATGACCCCTATACAATAGAATAAACAATTTATTTACATTTTACTAAACAACATGTCAAGATAAATATGTCTCAAAAGAGCCAGGGGCAGCGAACAACGAAAATAAAAATGCTCTATTAAGACATCATGGTTGCTCTAATATGTAGTACGTCCATCACCAATTAGCTGTGAACATGTAACAATTAAGCATATGATTGTGTCACTACTCATCTTACTCTTCTCATTGTAATAGCATAACATAGTGCTCCCATCACTTTACATGAATAGGCTGGATGCATCTTTCCCATTTTAAATTCAACTCAGATCTCTACCTTCTTCCTTGACCAATACAATTATCCATTTCAAATCAGAAAAAATTTGTTTGCTCTTTGTAAATTGGCCATTGCATTGACATGACAAACATTAAAAAATACAAAAGCCTCACAAGACACTAACATTATAATTTTAGTGAGATAATATCATATGAGATGCGGCATTACTTGCAAATATTTTATTCTAAAACTTCATACCATGCACCAGCCATCGTACGTTATAAACCATCAAGAATCGCTCCCTACCAAGAAGATTATTTCACATAGGAACTAAAAGCGATAGACATTCCAAGTAAGGCTAAATTATGGTTCTATAAGAGAAAGGGCGAGTTATACCTGACTCAAAATGGTTCCGTGAGATCTATTATGATACGCCAACATCTATTCAGAAGAAACCATTAACAATAAATATTAAAATATTAAAAACAATATCATATAACATTAGGATCTAAAATAATTTCATAATAATCACCTGATTAGTGAATGGCAAATATCCAGTCATATTCCCTGGAGGCATATTATATGGCGGCATATTATAAGGGTATTGCATCTAACATAAAACAGATAATATGTTATCTATAGTCGTAGAAAGACACGATCCATTATAGATAAATTAATATATCAAACTACTAAATAAACCGATTGGGAAGTGGGGAAAACCCATTCATAATCCCCGGAGGCATGAAACATGGTGGCTGCACCTATATTAAAAAAAAAAAAAAAACAAATTAGTAAGATGTAAATACAAATTGAGAACTAATAGCAATATATCTAACCGTGATAATTTAGTTTTACCGAAGGACCATCGACATTGCTAGGATAAAAGGCACTTCGAGATGGATTTGAATTACTCGAATAGTCTGGATAATGAGTTTCATTATGTGTCGCTTGAATAGCCAATTCTACATCACAAAGTAATAAATATGTTAATTAGCATTATATAACATAAGCGAAGAAATTAATAATCACATTAAGTAAAATAATACATAACTTACCTCGACTTTCTATTTGCGTGGGGGGTGTTCCTTTTTTAGATTTTTTATTCCTTTTCTCACTTGAACTTTTGAGCCTTCCATAGCTTATTCCCTTTCCTTTTCTTCGAATAGGGTCTGAAACTGAAATCTCACAAGAATCCTCAATATCATCATCGTCATCAGGGACAGCATCATCAGTGACAACCACACTTGCTTTGTATGATGCAATTTCAGCCTTCGTTTTTTTCATGTTTGTTCTCACTATAGTCATAGTATTTACATCTTCGGCTCCCAAACTCATCAATTCAAAAGATTCTTGCATTAACGTGGAAAACCGATTAAATTTAGATGGACACAGGAGACATTTCTTTGACATTCATCATTCACAATTCCTTCTTTGGCATCCTTGGTCCATCTTTTCAAAATATAAGAAGATGGAATACTCGTAACCGATATGTTATCATTCAACACTTTCAAGGCATGGCGACACAACCACCCTTTCAATTCAAATGATTTGCAATCACAAAAAACTGAAAAGTCTATGGGATTAAATCTGACAACATTTTCACGTTCAATCCCCGGACACTTCAAAGTATATAAATAAATCGATCCATCGAATGTAGTGCCTGAAACTTGCTCGCCGAGACTTTGCAAAAATTCTACATTGAACTTCTTAAATATGGTACGAGTATACACTGAAGCAGCATGTCCTAAGATCCCTTTTTTAGGAATCTGCAACTTAGGCTTCCCACGAGAACTATAATCATCTTGACTTTCAATTTCTCTCATGTGCTTTAGTTGTTCTTCATAGTGATGGACCAATGCTACAACAGACGATGTCTTGGTCGCTGTCTGTTGAAAGACATTATTAGTGCTCTCACTCCTTTGACTCGATGTTATACCACATGTAAAGGTATTACGACCAAAGGCTAAACTCCACTTATGTCTAAGGTTGTACAATCTTTGAAGCCAATTGTTATTCTTAGTACCCCACTCGTCTTCCATTTCCTTCCAAGTAGATTCAAATTCATCCTCTGATCTGCATCTATACATAAGCGTCGAGAAATATTTATCCTTAAAACCCGGATTACGATAAAGATCTGGAATGTTTTGATGGGCATTTTTCCCAATATGCCAAGTGCATAATCGATGTTGTGTATTCGGAAACATAATTCTAATGGCTTTTGCCATAGCTTGATCTTGATCAGTGAATATAGTCTTTGGAGCCTTGTTTCCCATAGACTTCAAAAATACCTCAAATAACCAAATAAATGACTTTGTAGTCTCATCTAGCAATAATGCACAACCGAACAAAATATTCTTCCAATGGTGATTAATTCCAACAAAAGGTGCACAAATCAAATTATATATGTTGGTACGATACGTGGTATCGAACACAAGCACATCACCAAAACAGTCATAATCATACTTGGATAAACTATCTCTCCAAAATATATTTGTCATTTTACCATCTTGATCTACTTGAACAGCGTAGAAAAACATCGGGTTTTCCATTTGCATGCGATGAAAATGATTTAGAACATTTTGACAATCTCCCCATCGATGTCATTAGATCTTTTGGTCTGCAAAAATTCTGACAATCACGCAAGTTGAAACCCAAGTTTTTACTTCCTCCCGCTTCATTTGCTAAAAACTTGTATGTCGAAGTCCCCCAATACCAGCTTTAATCATATCAACTATAACACCCTTACAAGTATCGGATATCATTCTTCCACATCTAATCAAATGCTTCTGACCTTCCGGAATAAATGGATGATTATGCTTGGAAACATACTCAATGACTTCGTAGACACCATTGTCAACCTTAAATTTGATACGAGCAGGACAACCACATCTAACTTCAGACCTTTGAAATTTCTTTTCTGGATTAGATGAGTTGATAGGATGCCCCTCACAATTACACACGAAAATCCGTCGAGTTAATTCTCCTTTCCGATTTCTTAACAAATTATCCTTCCTCACTCCAAATCCTTTGCCAATTGCGTAAGCTACATACGTGTGATATGCTTCAAGTTCATTTGCAAAAACCATTCCTATTGCAAACTCATAATCTTTTTCCATATCACGCATTACGTGTGCAAGATGGGAAGTTTCATCCTGCAAGTTTTGAAATAAAAAGTAAGTAATATAATACTTTTACGAGCAAGATATCATCCAACACGTTACTTAAGAAAGCATAATAGGTTTTACATGGTATGCATGAAAAATTACCTCTGATTCAGCCATTTGAATATTCCTTTTTCAAATAGACGGGCAAGCTTTCAGCTTCCTCAAAGACTCTCAATCCCGTGAGCCAAGAACCAATGTCGTTTATTTCGTCTTAAAGATTGTTGCGACTTGACATACCACAAAATAAATCTACCACCAAGAAAAAAAAACATAAGTTTTCTCATTTTGGTCTAGCAAACTTCCACAAATCAAAATTAAACTTATAATTTGTAATCGAGCACTACATACAAACATCTCCAATTTAGAAGAAAATATGTCTTACAAAGAGGCAAAGTAGAAATAAAATTGATGAGATTAAAGATCTGCACCTATGCAATGATACAAGTAGGGTATGCAAGATCCTTGGCTTCACTATTGTGCATCAGTTCATTAATATATATGCTGCCCAAGATTCCAAAGTCAATATAAGCAACGTTTTCACCAAAAATCTATTGATATGTTTTCCATTGTGATAGCTTTTCCAAAGAACACAGTTACCATGCTTTATTGCTTTCTCAAATGCTTCTGCAAATAAACAACATCTAACCCTAAAAAGAAAGAAGAAGACACTAGATAATATGATGCCTTTAAAGGGACAACATTAATTTTGATATAGTTACCTATATTCTGATCATGTAAGAAGTAAATATGCAAATCAAGAGAACTGCAATGCTGTAACATGATACCTTTTTATTTGAGCTTCACAAAAGTGCGTCTTACCTTATGGGGGGACTTCTAGATCTTCACAGCTAGCAAAGCTTGTTCTATGTCTATACTACTGTGTGTCTTATCAGTTACACCTCGTGGGTTGCAGCTCTCGAGAAACCTTGATCCTTTCCTATTTCCAACCAAATGATAAATAAGCATCGGTCAAATTTAGCATCACTTGACAAGGCAGAAGTCAAAAGAGAAGAAGAAATGGCAAAGGATTATGATCCATGTTCATAGTATTGTTAGCAGGGTCGATGCCACACCTCGAGGAAGAAGCAATAAGCACTTGAGCCTTACAATACTAGCGGTCACAAAAGTAAATGTAAGTATAGAATTGGATTCCCAAGTTCGCGGTCACTCATTAAGGTCGCATATATATTTAATCTTAACACTTACTTGCAAATATAGAATCAAGGTTGGTAAAGGAAAAACACATGACAAGATAAGCAAAACAAATTATTTGATTGACATCGCCACAAACGTGCAGCTATTGGTAGTTCATGTGAGTGGGTCATCTTTCAGTATGCATTAGTATACCCAAGGCAGATTACCAAGAAGGACCTGTAAATGTGCTTTAGCTTTGAGGTGCTAAGAAAAAAGTGAACTGCACTTGGGGTAGTTTTGGATCACTTAGGCACACAGTAAAACTCAAATTTATTTCTTTAAAACAGCTTAAAGATGAGCCACTCTAAATAACACGAAGAAGCAACCCGTGGCAAGCATAAAGAAAAAGGAAGATACTACATTTGAGGTCAATAATAAGCATATAAACCTTTCCAGTGTCATATGAAAAATAAACTATTGCACCAGGAATGAAGCCGGCAGAGTAAAAGTCCTAAGACAAGTCTTTTATTTGCTTCTTGGGTGGAGCTGTATCTGAAACATGATCAGATATTTGCCTTATGCTTTAGCTTCCAAAAACTCATTCTTGAGACGTGAATATCGAAATCATCGAACTATTGCAAATTAGTTACATCACGTGAGCAAACGTACATATATAAAATGGCAGTTCAGCTTTAGCTACCACTTTCTCGAGGAGAACAATCAAACTCTCTATTTTCTTTGACGGATGAAATGTAGCCTCTAGCGTATGATTATCAGGAAACCGTACCCTTATAACAGTCTGCATCACAAAGCAGAGGAATTTTAGGGGTATGTTGCACAAGAAACCAATATAAGACAAGCTATATATCGAGATTACAAGCTACACGTAAAAATTGAGCATCAAAAACAAAATCATAAGGGGCACTGGTAGAGTAGATATTAAATCACCTTTGTTATTCTTGAGCGCCATGCTGCCTCTTCTACTTCTCGAATTTTTTTAGCCTTTAAATATTTTTTTGCCCAAGTCATCCAACCAAAAAATCAACAATTACAAAATCAATTATTCTTATTAATGTGAACATACTAGAAAATGGAATTACAAAGGAACTCTTTCATCAAACTAAAATTTCAAACCACCAATAGCAATAGTGTGAGAAAACAGCACTCTAAGAACGCACACATAATCGCAGAGAACATATTTTACACGCCATCCTAATTTGTATGGCAGGCCAGGGATTCAAGGTCCGAGAAGGAAATATATCTGTTAACTCTATACCCCAGTTGATTAGAAATCAGATGTCTTTTTCCCTAGACATCCAAAAGGCACGCTATCCTATCAGTAAAAATTAAAGCCTCTTCCTCCATTTGCACAATTTGCATTTTATTGATGGGAAGTACCAAATTTTCTTCCCTAAAAGGATGCACAATGGGTTGAGGTTGCGTGTCCATCAATACACCAAGAACAATACCCTCATGTAGCAATCAAAAGACAGGGAGAAACGTGAAATTAGTCATCTTCACAAATTGGTCAGCCTCTGTATGTCAAAGTAAGGATTGGGTCGGGTTAAAGATAGCGAAAAGTAAGGATGATTTGGGAAAAATTACTTTCAATGATGACATGACTCATGCAAATTATATGATTCTTCTAAAACTATAGGTATAAATAAACCGACAGAACTCAGAAATCAGCATCACAAGCCTCCACATAGTTTCTTGGTCAACTTGACTGCAAATATCAATCAAATCAAGCATGTTCTCCTCATTGAGAATTTATTCACTACACTAAGGAAAGAAAATGAAGATACACTACAATGTAATACCTTCTCCTGTCCTTGAGCAGGTCTTGGAAGACGCTCTGCTTCAATGTCATATTTTATTATTCTAAAGCATTCAAGCCGTTCCTCTATAAACAGTGCATAGGTGCGCACCCAGGCTGAACAATCCCAAGTTGCAACCATCCCAAAAACAGTGATAGCATCATATTCCATGTTTTAAAAATAAGAACAATGATTAGTGCAAGAAAATTAAAAGCTAATGCCATCAGAGAGAGAGAGAGAGAGAGAGAGAGAGAGAGAGAGAGAGAGAGGTAAACCTATGGGACTTGAGACATCCTTAAAATTAGAAAGCCGAAGAATTCGTCCCCTCTGTGAAAAAGCCAAAAGCTGTTCCCGAAATGTAGGATCTCTCTCTCTCAAGAGTCTATGAATAACTATCAGTGTTTTCAGTGCCACCTGTTAGAGCATGAAGAACTCAAGAACATTAGCAGTTTAATGAAATGTAACATCAAAAAACTGTATACAAAACGAAAATTCACATCAAACTAACTTCAAGACTTCATAAAGACATTGTGCCATTCATAATATACAAGTGAACACGACCGTAATAGAATTCAAACTTCCAAAAGTACATGCCGATTGTTAAAAAATCAGCACTTGTGAAAGACGCAAATCGGTAAGAGATAAGTAGGAAGGTTTTCCTTTGCGAGACTACCAGTAAATTAGAGATTAGCTCATCACAAAAAACATGAGTTCCTCATTGTAATACCCAATAATATAACCAGAAAAACTGCTTTGATCTCACTTTTAGTTAGTTCAATTTTGGTGGGCAAACCGCCAAGGTCACGAAGGCAATCTCTGCAATAAGACAAGAACCGCCAATCCACGATCATTTCACATCCCATCCACGCCACAAGCGCATCAAAAACAGCAGCGGCAGCAGCAAAGCGGGAAGAGAAAAACTCTAATATCGATATGATCGAGGAGGAACACTCACTGCGGAGGTGCCTCTCCTTGGGCGGGTACTCGACGTGGTTCGTCGCTTTGACTATGGCCACATCCAATTCCTAGCAAACACCAAAAAAAAAAGGCATAAAATCTCCCGAAATAGAAAATGAGAAGAGAAAAAACAAAGCGCAGAAGGAGGAAGAGAGAGAGAGAGAGAGGGGGAGGGAGAACGGAATCTCGATGGCCTGCATTATACTAACAGCGTGATCTTGAAGAACTAAGTATGACAAAAAAAAGAAAACGAACCTTTGAACGTACGGGAGTCGCCAATGGGGCACCTATCGGTGGGGCTTGGGAAGGCGACGGCGGGAGGCGACGGCGTCGGCGGCGTCCGCGTTCGGGAGCGGAGCGCTTCGCGGAGGAAAGAGTGAAACAGCAAAGCGGAAGCGAAGCGGTCGACCTTCGCTCGCGGAGAGGGAGGCCAAAACGCGAGAGCGAGGGGGTTCGTCGGCGTCGGGGTTGGCTAGTAAGGGCGCTGCAGAGAAAAGAGGGAGAGAGCGGAGCGCAGGTCGCGAGAGGGAGGCGAAGGGGCATCGGCGTCAGCGTTGGCGTCGGGCACGTAGGCGGAGGAGGAGGCGGAGGGGAGTCGGCATCGCGGTTTGTCGTAAGAGAGGGGCGACTAAGAGGACAAAAGAGAGATAAAGCGGACCAGAGGTCACGAGAGGGAGGCGGAGGCGGAGGCTGCGTCGGCGTCGAGGGCGACGGAGGCAACCGGTGGAGGCGGAGGCGGAGGTGGAGGGCCGTCGAAGGGGGGAGAGAGAGAGAGAGCAGAGCGGACTTTATGTTTTCCTCTGAACCGTCGCAATTTTGTTCTCCTTCCCCGCAACGGAACGGAGAACGGGGAGAGAGACAGAGAGGAGAGAGAGGAGAGTGGAGGAAAGCAGAGCGTCAGAAGGTGCAGAGAGGTGGGCCAGGGAGAGAGGAGAGAGAAGCTCCCGCGCGCTGGTTTGAAACGGAGGAGTGGCGACGTGGACTGACACCCGGACAGGTGTCACGCAATGAATCGTTCAGGGCACCGATTGTGTGGCACTGTTAGGGCACCCAATATTTTCTCACATTGTGATTATTAGATGTATGCCCTAAAGCTGTTATGTAATAGTTACATATTAGGGATTTCATTTGTACATATAAAGATTATGTTCCTTTTAATTTTAAAAGGAATTGATTAATTAATTATTTGTTCATTTAATTAATTAATT
The DNA here is from genome assembly GCA_016097545.1 of Eucalyptus victrix. Taxonomy (NCBI): domain Eukaryota; kingdom Viridiplantae; phylum Streptophyta; class Magnoliopsida; order Myrtales; family Myrtaceae; genus Eucalyptus; species Eucalyptus victrix. The sequence continues at coordinate 16,819,749 of CM027844.1, forward strand.
AATTAATACCTTTTAATAACCAATAATAAAATAATATATATAAAGCTTCATGCATGTGCACGAAGCACATGCATGAAATTTGGATGGTTAGCAACCGCTGACCATCATCCACGAAATCGTGCATGAACGGTCAGCAGTTGCTGACCATCATGCACGATTGTTCGTGCATGAGTGGGGACGATCAGCAACGGTTGTTGATCGTCCATCGATCAGCAACGGTTGTTGATCGTCCATCGATCAGCAACCGTTCCTGATCAATTTATATTTTTTATTTTAAAGAGTTGGTTTTTGGCGACACTTCAAGGGGTTGAAAAACAGAGAAAGGTGGGTGTGCGTTTGTGTTTTTAGAGAGAAAATGCTTTGCTGAAAAGAGAGAGCAAATTGTGTGCGTGTTATTGTGTCTTTGAGACGCAAGAAAGAAGAGCGTTATCTCGTTCGGGTCGTGACTATTATACATCAAGAATACGACGGATTGTTTCCACATGATTGCTAGCACGATCGAAGTGGTGAATATCCGAAAGTTCTCTCTTCTGTTCGACGTTCGTTGTTGATGTGTCTGAACTAGAGGTCCGACGCTTGTGGGACTTAAACTGTAGAACATCCGAAACGACTTATTTTCAAAGCGCGCTTCGAGAGGTATTTCGTTTAACTCCCTTATATGTTTAGATTTTTTATTAAAATGCACAAACAACACCTTAGGAGAATCATGTGTAAAATATATATTTGTTTCCGCTGCGTTCATTTCGTTAATTTTTCTTATACATGATTCATGAAACCCTAACAGTGGTATCGAGCCAACCTTAGGCGTTTTTCGTGCATTTAATTGATTTATAGTTCAAATATGTTTTTGCGTTCTAATGGCCAATTTATTTTTAAGAGAATTGGTTCTCTTGCTTAAATGTGGCCTATAGAAGTTGATTGATTTATGTGATAAATTTAATCAACAAAACAAAAATTGGAACTAAATCAATTTTGAATCAAAAATCCGTAACTTGTTATACTTGATGTTTATATTTTGCAAATGATTTGCAGAATTTTATGCATGCCTTCCAGAGCTTTAAATTTTGAATTTATGGCTCGTAAGAAAGGGTGGTGATCATGGAAAAATCCCTAATTGTTATTATTGTTGAATGGATGAATGTATGATGATTACATGTATTCTTTTTGGGGATGTAATTATTAAATGGAGGCTGCGTCATTCCTTTTATTTTACTTTAATTTTTCTTGATATGTAATTTTAGTATAGTTTAGTATTTCAATTGTTGATGTAAATACTATAAGAGAGGAGGAGCCATTGGAGGAGCCATTAAACCGGTGAGTTCTTTGGGCCCGGTCTTTGATGAGTTCAAAGATTGAAGAAAAAGTGAAGAGCAGGTCCATATTATTAAAACATTAAAATGGCTAAATAAGTCTCTTTGGCTCAAGACCCATTGAACCATAATTCCATGATCACCAAATAGGATAGATGTATATGTGATATCTATTTATTTATTATGTTTTTGTTATCGTGCATGTTAAGCCGGTTAATGTGTAAAGTGAGACCATTAATAAAGACCAAAATCTCCTTAGTAATAATATTAAGTCGAAACGGGTTTCGAACTTGTGGCCTTCCATCGTCGTGGTTTGATCCAATATTATAGTGGTTAATTAATCAGTTATGGATACATAGGGGTTGATTACCATTTATAATATTAGACCACTCCATTATGCATATGATGTTGTGGGGTTAGAGCCAAATGATTTCTAATAACTGTCAAGTGAGGGAATCATCTGTGTGTTCAATACTTGCATGAGACGACGAGCTAGACTTAATTATGATCATGATGCCAATAATTGTTAGGTAAGGCTTTTATGGTCTAGAGGCCAAAGTTATGATTGGGACTCGCATATGATGCGTTGAACAAGCTGGTTCACTCACTAAGTTCATAGGACACCAATAACTGTTAGGTGAGGTGAACTTTGGGCTAGTGGGACTCCAATCCCCACTAGTAATCTTTACTTAACAAAGATTACCGCTTCCCATCTTAAGGAGTATGGGATTCGAATATAAATTTAGTGAGATGATCTATTTCATTTAAAGGCCAAAATGAAATAGTTACTTTGAAAGATATAACGGCTAACAATTTATTTTCTGCAACAGATATATTATTACTCTGAAAATGGTGACCACAAACCCACTCGCTTCTATACTTGACAAGAATTGTTTGAATGGACCTAATTTCACTGACTGGGTGAGGAATTTGAGAATTGTTCTCAATTCAGAAAAAAATTGGGTATGTGCTTGATGAAAAGATGCCAACCTCCTTTCTTGAGGGCGGGACCCAAGAGGAGCGTGTCACTTATGATAAGTGGCGTGATGATGACTTAAAAGTTAGGTCATATATGCTTGCTTCGATGAACAATGAATTACAAAAGAAGTATGAATCTATGGAAGATGCTAGGTCGATCATTTTGCACTTAAAGGAATACTTTGATGAGAATTGTCGAATATCTAGATATGAGATATCTAAGGCATTGTACCGTATGAGGATGGCTGAAGGATCATTTGTTAATGATCATGCTTTGAAAATGATCTGGCACATTGAAGAATTGGCTAGGCTGAATCTCGTTATGGATAGTGAGTTAGCTGTGGATTTGATCCTCCAATCTTTACCCGATTCCTTCTGTAGTTTTGTCCAAAACTTCCACATGGATAAAATGGAGAAAACTCTTGCTGAGTTACATAGCATGCTGGTAGTTTATGAGAAGGAAATGCATAACATGAGGCCAAATGTAGTGGCTATGGCTAAGGCTTCTTCTTCAAAGGGTAAGACTGTTTTAAAGAAGAATAAATGGAAGAGGCCTGCCAAACCTGTTGTGCAACCAAAACCCATGATTGATAAAGAGAAATGTCATTACTGTGGTGTCAAAGGGCATTGGAGGAGAAACTGTAGGAGGTACCTCGCGAGCTTGAAGGTCAAGCCCAAGAACCGACCTTATGAAGGTATGGTGTCTATGCTTATTGAAACTAATATTATGGTTAGTACTGAATCCAGCTCATGGGTTGTAGATTTTGCTGCAACTTCACATATTTGTATGTCTTTGTAGAATCTAGAAATAAATAGGATGCTAGGGCGAAATGAGATTGTCTTGACGTTTGCCAATGGAGCAAGAGTTGCTGCATTAGCTATAGGGACTTTTCATTTATGTTTGCCTTCTGGACATGTAATGGTTTTAAAGAACTGTTTGCATTATAAGAATGCTGTTAGGAACATCATCTTTATACCTCGTCTGGGTAAAGAGAATTATGGATTTTCTTTTGCTGATGATGTATGTTCTATTTATCATAATAGAATATGTGTTGGTTCTAGCTTATTAACCAACAATCTTTATACCATTACAATGTCCGGTAATGCGATGACCAATGTCAATAAGCAAAATAGAATTGATATAAATGCCATAACTAATAAACGCTCTAGAGATGGTCCAAATAAAAAATATGTTTGGCATCTCCGATTAGTCATATTGGAGAAGACAGAATTAACAAGTTGAGTAATGATGGATACATTGATCCTTCAAATTTTAAGTCATACTCGACTTGTGAGACATGTCTTCTAGGAAAAATGACTAAAGCGCCTTTTGTAGGACAAAGTGCGCGAGCTGCTAACATATTAGAATTAATACATACAGATGTATGTGAACCAATTAATAAAATTGCTAGAGGTTGTTATAATTACTTCATTACCTTCACCGATGATCAGTCACGGTATGGTTATTTATACCTCATGAAGTATAAATTTGAATCTTTTGAAAAGTTCAAAGAATTTAAGGCTGAAGTTGAGAAACAAACAGGAAAATGTATTAAGGCTCTTTGATCAGATCGAGGAGGTGAATACCTTAGTACTGAATTCCTGGATTTTCTTAAAGAGAATGACATTTTATCACAATGGACACCTCCTGGAACTCCAGAACATAATGGTGTATCTAAACGAAGAAATCGTACTTTATTAGATATGGTACGATCTATGATAAGTTACACCGATTTGCCAATATTCCTTTGGGGATATGCCTTGAGACAGCTGTATATATACTAAATAGAGTACCGTCCAAATCTATTCCAACTACGCCCTATGAGATATGGCATAGTAGGAAACCTAGTCTTAATCATATTAAGATTTTGGGTTGTCCAACTTTTATGAAAAAGCTGAAAATGGAAAATTGTAGGCAAGATCTGAACAAGGTCGCTTCATTGGATATCCAAAGGAAACTCTTGGATATTATTTCTATTTTCATTCAAACCAAAGAATTTTAGTATGCAAGCACGCTTCTTTTTTGGAGAATCAGTTCATCCAAGAAAGTGGTGCTGGGCGGAAAATAGTCTTACAAGAAGAAAATGATGAAGTACCAAATAACTTTGTTCAGATACCAACCTCTGATTCCGTGGGAGCTTTTGATACACAACCTCTAAGGAGAAGTGCGAGAACGTCTCGCCCACCTACTCATTATAAACACTCGGTTGATCATATTGAACCATTATTCATTGTGAATGATAGTGATCAACCCGGTGATCCTAAAACCTATGAGGAGACGATGTTGGACATCGATTCTGGTAAATGGTTAGAAGTCATGAAATCTGAAATGAATTCAATGTATTCCAATGAGGTTTGGATCTTGAATGACCCGCCTGATGGTATTATACCAATTGGCTGTAAATGGATCTTCAAGAGGAAGATGAATGCTGAAGGTCAAATTGGAACTTATAAAGCACGGCTGGTGGTGAAAGGATATCGTCAAAAAGAAGGAATTTATTATGACAAAACTTTCTCACCTGTGGTCATGCTAAAATCCATTCGGATTATGTCAGCTATAGCTACACACCTTGATTATGAGATATTCCAAATGGATGTCAAAACGGCTTTTCTAAATGGTTTTCTCGATGAGGACATTTATATGGAACAGCCACAGGGTTTTGAATCCAATAGTGAAAAACATAATGTGTGTAAGCTTAAGAGATCCATTTATGGACTCAAATAAGCCTCCAGAAGTTGGAACATCCGTTGTGATGAGGTAGTCAAATCGTTTTGGCTTCATAAAAAATATGGATGAACCTTGTGTATACAAGAAGACCAGTGGGAGTGCAATTGCATTTCTGGTTTTGTATGTCAATGATATACTTTTGATTGGAAATGATGTACCAATGATATCATCGATAAAACTATTATTGTCACAGAAATTCTCCATGAAAGATTTAGGAGAGGTAACCTACATTTTAGGTATCAAGATCTATAGAGATAGATCAAGACGATTGATTGGCCTCTCACAATCTACGTACATAGACAAAGTGTTAACACGGTTTAACATGCATTGTTCCAAGAGAGGATTATTGCCTTTTAGGCAAGGGATTCGTCATTCTAAGGAGATGTGTCCTAACACTCCTGAAGAAAGAGAGCGGATGGCAAAAATACCATATGCATCCGCTATTGTAAGCATAATGTATGCTATGCTATGTACTAGACCTGATATTGCGCATGCTGTAAGTATTACTAGCAGATATCAGTCTGATCTAGGAGAAGAGCACTGGATAGCAGTCAAGAATATTCTTAAGTACTTGCGAAGGACTAAAGATTTATAATTGATATGTGGAGAAGGAGAATTTAAAATTGTAGCTTATACTGATTCTGATTTTCAATTAGATCCTAATTATTATAAGTCTACATCTGGGTCTTTACATTCAATGGTGGTGCAATTAGTTGGAAAAGTTCCAAACAAAGTATAACTGCCGATTCAACCACTGAGGCAAAGTATGTAGCTGCTTCTGAAGTAGCAAATGAAGCCGCTTGGATGAAGAAGTTTATTTCTGAACTTGGAGTCGTTCATTCAATTGAGCAGTTGATCACATTGTTTTGTGACAACAATGGGGCGATAGCTCAAGCTAAGGAACCAAGGTCTCACCAAAAGTCCAAGCACATCGAGAGACGCTTCCATCTCATCAGAGAAATTAGGAGAGGTGATATCGCCTTGCAGAAAATTGCCTCAACAAAAAACGTGGTAGATCCCTTCACTAAGGCCTTACCTCAGTCTTCTTTTGAAAGACATATTGACAAAATGGGTTTGAGGTACCAGACAAATTGGCTTTAGTGCAAGTGGAAGATTGTTGGATGTATGCCCTAAAGCTACTATGTAATGATTACATATTAGGGATTTTCAGTTGTACTTTCATTATTATTATTTAATTAATGGCAATGACGTATTCATTCATTTGTCCAATTATTTTATATTGATGAATGATTCCATAAGATCAGTTGCAACTAGACCTATCCTTGAGACGTCAAGAATATATGTGACGGGTTCATAGTTAGACTGAATCTTTAAATCATTCCCGGTCGATGGATTATTGAGTGGATATTAATAATCCTGTTGAAACCGGTGTGTTCTTAACTTCGCCATTAAGTATTGGATACTTAAGGGAATGATGAGTCACATGTCATTGGGTATCATGATGCCTGAGTTAGAACACAAGTGTTTGTATTAGACAAATTCATTGAACGTGATGCATATGGAACGATTAGCGACATAGAAGCTTTTAGCGTGGTCAATGTTTAATTGTTCGTGCTTTGGTCTTATGTAAATAATTCTTAGACTTAAGGCACGCTGTTAACTTGTGTATTGAACAACTATGGTTCACAGGTGCACATAATGCTGGGTCATTGATCCGTCTTTATACCTGATAGTCATAGTTTGTTCATATATGAAGTTACATGTGTGCGCAATATGGAATCTGTCTCCTTGTTATATGCAAGGTATGATAATGATGTCCTATACGATCTAATTGTGACACTGCATTGAAATCCTCGGCCGGGGTTGTAACCGAGAATAAATTGTTTATGTCTCGAATAAAATGCATGTTAATTAGATTTGTGCATATGATCAAAATTAATGACTTGACTAATATTCCATGGTCTTTGTTTGATTGGGACATAGTAAGACAGAAGGATTGAATTACACTGTAGCCAAAGTTGACATGTTCATTATGTTCTTAAAATATTCACACTATCTAGGTAGCCATGACATATTGCTAGATGTCAATCATGGCTTGTAAGACCCAAAGATTAATCGGGACAATTAATTTTTGTTGGAGTACTAATGTGTTAGTACAAGTCTTACTACCAGCTTAGTGATGAACCTAGGGATGTCACACACCATAAACAATTAGGATAACATGGAATAAGAGAGAAATATAATTGCAAATGTGTTTGCAATTACTGCAATCAAATTGTGTCGATTTGAAATTAAATTAAATGAGATTTAATTTAATTTGTATTATAGTCACGAGCCTATTTGCATATGATGCACACGCATGCCCAAAGTGGATATATGTTAACATACCTCAATTATGTACTTTCATTATTATTATTTAATTAATGGCAATGAATTGACAAAATGGGTTTGAGGTACCAAACAAGTTGGCTTTAGTGCAAGTGGGAGATTGTTAGATGTATGCCCTAAAGCTGTTATGTAATAGTTACATATTAGGGATTTCATTTGTACATATAAAGATTATGTTCCTTTTAATTTTAAAAGGAATTGATTAATTAATTATTTTTTCATTTAATTAATTAATTAATTAATACCTTTTAATAGCTAATAATAAAATAATATATACAAAGCTTCCTGCATGTGCACGAAGCACATGCATGAAACTTGGATGGTCGCTGACCATCATCCATCAAATCGTGCATAAACGGTCAGCAGTTGTTGACCATTATGCACAAAGTCATGCATGAGCAACCGCTCATACACGAAGTCGTGTATGAGCAACGGTTTCTGATCGTCCATTGATCAGCAACCGTTCCTGATCAGTTTATATTTTTTATTTTAAAGAGTTGGTTTTTGGCGACACTTCAAGGGGTTGAAAAACAGAGAAAGGTGGGTGTGCGTTTGTGTTTTTAGAGAGAAAATGCTTTGCTGAAAAGAGAGAGCAAATTGTGTGCGTGTTCTTGGGTCTTTGAGACGCAAGAAAGAAGAGCGTTATCTCGTTCGGGTCGTGACTATTATACATCAAGAATACGACGGATTGTTTCTGCGTGATTGCTAGCACGATCGAAGTGGTGAATATCCAAAAGTTCTCTCTTCTGTTCGACGTTCGTTGTTGGTGTGTCTGAACTAGAGGTCCGACGCTTGTGGGACTTGAACTGTAGAACATCCGAACCAACTCGTTTTCAAAGCGTACTTCGAGAGGTATTTCGTTTAACTCCCTTTTATGTTTAGATTTTTGATTAAAACGCACGAACAACGCCTTAGGAGAATCATGTGTAAAATATATCTTTGTTTCCGCTGCGTTCATTTCGTTAATTTTTCTTATACATGATTCATGAAACCCCAACAGTGATTGCTGATGTGGGGATACCCAATTTAATCTGTGGCAGTTGGCTAAAACCAGGAGCTATTGTAGTGGATATTGGGACCAATCAAGTTCAGGTAGGAATACTGAAAGTTCAGCGCCAAAGGCATTCTCAAACTGTGTGGCCTCACTTGAATGCAAATTTGGATTGTAATCTGCGTTGACCTTTATAGATATAGGTTATAGGATGCTGTGGTTTCTATCTTTCATGTTGAAAAAATTGGAAAAGAAGTGCAGGACTCTTTTTATAAGGGAAATTAAAAAAATTATGCTAAGCTTTCTCTTGGTTGGCACTTACAACCTCTACACTACACTTTGTGTCATAAGGTGCATCAGCTTAGACTTTTTACCTTGAAGTTTAACACCATTCCAAAAAGTACGGAAACTGGAGGGTGCAAAGATTAGCTCTTTTGACAAAGTAAATTGGTGTCTGTAACTTTTGACAAAGTAAATTGGTAGCATAGGCAATGTCAGGTCTTGTTAAAGTGAGATACTGAAGAGCACCAACCAGGTTGCAGTACTTAGTAGGATTGGATAAAGAAGCATAATCATTTTGCAGAATGAGTGGTCTTAGTGATAGAGGAGTGGAAATTGGTTTACATTCAGACATATGAGCTTGAGTGAAAAGGTCGCTAGCATATTTGGTTTGGCACAGAAACAAATGATCAGAGTTTTGTTTTACTTCAATGCCAAGAAAATAGTGCAGTGGGCCAAGGTCTTTCATGTGAAACTTGAGACTTAGAGAATGAATGAGAGTAGAGAGTAGTTGAAAGGAACTTCCAGTTAAGACAATGTCATCAACATACAATAGTAAAAGAATGGTATCCTTTCTATGATGATATATGAATAAAGATGGATCTGTAGAACTGCAAAAGAATCCATACTCAAGTAAAAAATCACTGAACTTTTCAAACCATGCTCGAGGGGCTTGTTGAAGACCATAAAGTGACTTTTTGAGCAAACACACATGATGAGGTTTCTAAGGGTCTTGAAAGCCAGGAGGCTGCTCTATGAAGACTGTTTCATTTAGTGTGCCATGCAAAAATGCATTTTTAACATCAAGTTGATGAATGGGCCACTGTCTCATCTTTGCTATAGAGAGAACTATTCAAATTGTGGCATGCTTGATCACTGGACTGAAAGTCTCTGTGAAGTCAATGCCTTCTTCCTGATGAAAGCCTTTAGCAACTAACCGAGCTTTCAGTCTATCAAAACTACCATTAGATGTAAGTTTCGTTTTAAAGACCCACTTGCAGCCAATTATATTCATTTGATCAATTCGAGGAGTTAATTCCCAGGTTTTATTTTGATACAATGCATCCATTTCTTCTGTCATTGGTTTATACCAACCTTCATGTGCCAATGCTGATTTAATTGACTTTGGTTCAGAAGGTACATCATAAACCGCAAGACATGCATACTTGGGATTACATTTTATAATGCCGGACTTTGATTGAGTCTGCATTAGATGACTGGAAGTTGTTCCCTGCATTAAGTGGCTAGAGATGATTCCTTGTGACATATGAGAAGGGACAACTTGTTCAGATCCAATGCTTGTATTATTGGATATTGCTGTATCAGTAGAGGACATCTCTTGATGTTGTACAGGTGAAGATACTCCATCTTGTGTTGTTGTAGAGATGACATGTTCTTGTGTTATTGTCGATAGTAAAGATAAATGATCAATATAAGGCATAGTAACTTGTTGTGAAGGCTGAGAATTCCTTGCAATATTATCTTCATCCAGCTGCAGATTGGCTGCATAAGTCTGAGAACAAGTAGAAGCTGTTTCTTTGCTTGTTGATTCCAGAAGTTGTATTTCTTCTTCCCACAGCTGATAAAGTGTTGTAAGTGGTGCATATTTTGTTAAACACATCTTGGTGAAAGGGAAAAAATTCTCATCAAACTTCACAAGTCTACTGATATAAACTCGACCTGCTGAAGGCATGAGGCATCTGTAGCCTTTGTGATGTTCACTATAGCCAATGAACACCCAACTGAGAGATCTTGGATCGAACTTGTGCTGAGCATAAGGTCGTAAACATGGATAGCAAGCATATCCAAACACCCTGAGATGATCATAAGCTGGTTCTTGTTGATATAACTTTTGATGAGGTGATTGCATTTGCAATTTTGGTGTTGGAAGAAGGTTGATGACATAGTTAGCTGTTATAAATGCATCAACCCAATATTTCAGTGGAACTTTGCCATGATATAACATGGCACGACTTAATTCAACAATGTGGCGATGCTTTCTCTCAGAGATGCCATTATGTGCAGGTGTATAAGGACAAGAAATGTTCTGTTTGATACCACAATCTTGCAAATGGGCTTGAAATCTGTGACTAAGAAATTCTCCTCCACCATCACATTGAAAGATCTTGATTTTCGACCCAAATTGGTTCTCTACTCTTTTTTGGAACATAACAAAGATCTTATAGAAGTCTGACTTCAACTTTAATGGATATATCCAGCTAAATCGAGAGAAATTATCTACAAACAGAACATAGTACTTGAAATTCTGAAAAGAAGTCACAAGTAAGGGACCCCATATATCACAATGGATTTTTTGTAGGGGCATAGTTGTTATAGATTCAGATGAAGGAAAAGGTAAAGTTGCAGTCTTAGCAAGTTGACAACTACTACATATATTCTGCATTCTACTATTACATTGAATGAGTTTTTGATTCTGCAAATACTTCAAGGTATTCAAATTGGTGTGTGCTAATCTTTGATGCCATGTGTCCTCTCCTACTGCTTTGTGTCTCTGAGTTAGAAAAGCTTATGTTGTTTGTGAATTCACTTGATATAGCCCTTTAATTTTCCTTCCGAGCAGCAGTGTTGTGTTGGTGTAGTTGTCCTTTATATAAACACCAAATTTGTCAAAAACAAATTACCATGGGTAGTCATCTGTTAACTTGGACACCGATAGAAGATTTTTCTTTATATTACGGACAATTAGTACATTGTTTAGAGGAAATAAACTTTCGCCAGTATGTAGCAGTGTATCACGAGTATATGTAATAGGTAAGTATGATCCATCACCAATCATAACAGTGTCATATCCAGTATATTAAGAAGAATTATGAAGTATACCAGGATTAGCTGTGATATGTGCAGTTGCACCAATGTCTGGATACCACTCGCTACCTTTGGAGTCTTCAAGATGTATGGCTGCCAGAGCTATTGGTATCTCCTTAGCTTGATAGGAGTTATCATCTATACCGGCAGTGTAAAGCATCATGGCCCGATTTCTTGCAGATTTGACACTAGTTTTATGCTGTTAGCTGGTTTCTAATCTTGCACATTCTTAGAAAGAGTTAGATTAGAATGATAAGATCTCATTTCTTGGTATCTCTGTGATGGAGCATAGGGATGAAATCCTGAGGTGAAAACAGGGTCAGAGGAATTGTAATAAGGTTTGATTTTCTGACTTTCTTGCATGTAGCTGATATTGCTGGATCTGTAACCTGAATCTTCTCCAGGATATCTGAATCCTCGACCCCTGTTATTAAGGAAACGTCCCCTACCATAGCTACGGCCTCCTCTGTAAATTCCTCTTTGAGCTACAAAACCTGAGTTTTAAGGAATGTACTCTCCACCAATAGCTTCTTTAAACTGTATTTGAGAGTGTCTTTGCCCAAAATAAGCCATATTGGTGTTAAACTGAGTCCTAGAGTAATTTTGCATCCTTGATTCGAACCTTTCTAATTGTGCAATTACCTCATCATACTCAGGTTGAGGCTTTAGACAGTATATTGTGGTTCGAAAATTTTCATATTCAGAACCCAAACCTTCTAACACACCAAACAACTTAGTTATTTCATCCACGGGTTTTCCTATAGCATTCAACTGATCACATATGGACTTGTATTCTCTAAGATAAACTGAAAGAGCTCGATCATGTTTTTGACAGACTTGAAGTTTCCCCCTTAATTCAAATTCTCTAGCTGCTGATTTTTGTGTGAAGCGATTCAGAAGTGTCTGCCACACTTCATAAGATGTTTCTAAACCAATGATTAAGCTTAGTATATTCTCAGAGACAGCTCCACTTATCCATGATCACATCCTTCAACTACACTCTACAGCATTTGAGGAGGTGATGTAATATCACCATTAATAAAGCCAAAGAGTTCTTGGCTTTTTAGAAACCTGTGGATCTAAGCTTGCCATAAGAGGAAATTGTCTTCGGCAAGCTTAATTGTGACAAAGTTAGAGATATTCACATGTATAGGAAAGGGATACTTTGATGCTCTTACTGCCATTGTTGTATTCTCTCAACTTTGAAGATGAAGATAGCAATGGTGTTATGAAGAACTAACACAATTATCGTGATGCTGCAATCTGCTACAAACTTCAGCTTCTTCTTTCTCGATCTACTGAATAACTATTGAATGGATCCTTTTGGCAGATATGATCGCGTACTCTGATACAATGTGAAGATGAAGATGAAGATGAAGAATATGAATCTAGATACAGAAGAATCAGTAAACGAAACACTCAAATCACTTTACTTCAATAAGATTGTATTACAAAGCTTTCTGTGTATTATTGAACAACTATGAATACAACTCCTCTGTTCTTCCTCCCCTGTTTTCTATCTTTCTATCTCACATGTATATGCTATTCAGTGCAGAGCATCCATGGATGATTGCTCTCTCGTTTGCTATCTTAGCCTGATCTACCTTCTGTTCTACTCCTTCATCGAGGAAGAAGAAGACTTCTTAACAGAATAGAAAAACAGAATACAACTAACTGTTTCTTCATTTTGTTTTTCCCATTTTCAGCTGAATAACCGCACAGACTTGGTGATCCATGTCAATCTTCATTCCAGGCTTCTTCTTCATTGATGTCAATCCAAGTTTGTCTTCATCATGAGTTATTTACCGTTGATCACCAGCTCTTTGTTGTTTTTCTGTCTTTGTTTTTCCACACGTGTTCTTTCTCTTTCTTTATCAATCTCAGTTCCTTTATATTTAACAGTTGGTCCCCTGGTATAATATTTGTGAAGGCAAGGGTGTTTTCATTTTTCCTTGCCAATCTCTCTTTGTCAATGACAGTCTTTGCAAAAATCTACAGTTTTCTTCTTTTCTGCAGTTCTATATTTCACCAATTAGATCCTGGCTTCTCGAAGCACTTAATCCCACACTTTCGTTTAATGGTAATATAAAGAAAAGAGATGAGTGTGCCATATGTAGAATGAGTTTGCTTCATTTGTAAGTTGACTCTTTGAACCACTGAAAATGAAAAATGCTACTTATACTCATACCGTTTCACAAATTGATGCACTGGGTGATGTGGCATACTTTAAGTGGATCTTGAAGGTGGTGCACGCATGTTTAGAGGCCCATCTGCATGTCGCTCTCTTCGGGCTGAAATTGAAAATCTGTTATGTCAATTAATATGGCAATTTCGGTAAGCTATTTTCACTATATTATACTTTGCAATATCGTTTTTTTTTTAAATACTTTTCTTTACTTTCTAAGAACTTCCTTCCATCGGGGAAAATGAACCTACAATGAAAGTAGCATGGTATAATTATTTCCGTTAGTGTGGGAAGTTCGAGGACTTTGATTGATAAAAAATAGTCTACCGAGTGACTTTGTAGATGACTATGCCTGCAGATTTCGTGCTCTTTGCTATTGAATCCCTCTCGATTTCTCATGAATGATATATCTGCTTCTCAACGTCACAGCAATGGCAAAGATTCTGAAGATGTAGTTCAAGCTGAGGCTGCATTTGGTGGGCTTCAATATGGACTTTAAGGCTCTAAAGATCTTGGGCAAATTTGGAAAAAAAATTTTTTTTTTTGGTAAAAGCAAATTTGGAAAATTGTTGATATTATGGAAAATCCAAAATTGATACACTTGTGACAAATTTACTCCAAACTAATTTAAACCCTAAATTGATATATTTGCGCCAAATTTACTCTCCATTAATTTATGTTAAATTAGATTAATATCACAAAAAAAATCATAATTTGGTAAGTAATAAATGGAAGGTCGACTCACCAACCGCATGTGTCATATAACTCAACAATGTGAGTCTCTTGATATGAGCCACAATTATTCTTATCGAGAATGCCAAGAGAGAGGACTACCTCCAGTGTGCTCCCATTTTTCTACTTGATTTTTCAATTTTTTTTTTTAAATTTCTTTTGGGCAAGTACTTATGCTCAAAAATACCTTAAATTTATTTTTGTGTGTAAATTTATACATATGATATATATATATATATATATATATATATATATTATTTATTTCAATTTCACTTAAGACATATTTGTCACATTAATATTTGAGATTTTTCATAATGAGTAAATTTAAGATTTGTAGTTTCCATGGCATAAGCTTTCAGAGACAATTGTAACCTTATACTCCAATCACCAGTAGGTTGCGTTTTGACAATAAGAATAAAATAATATTTATTATATCCTACGTTTGATGCCTATTCAAAATAGGATAAAATCGTATATAAGAAAGATCGGTATAAAATTATTCATGGAGGAAATGTGATAAAGGTGAATATGATTTCTAATATCTATAAAAATGAAATTTATTTTTTTAAATAATAAAAATTTAAAATTGTATTTCAACATAAATAATATTTAAATTCTAATATAAGAAATTCAAAATATAAAAAATTATTTTTAAAAATTTAATCTTATTTTTATTTATATATTCAAATTTAATTTTATCTTATAATATAAACTCAATGTATAAATATGTCTTTATTATATATTTTAGGTGTTTTGGTATTTTAGGTATATCAGTATAGTTTTTTATTTAATAAAATTTTATTAGAGAATGATGGAAGGGAAAGAAAGAAATACAAAAAATAAATTAATTAAAAAAGAGTGGAAAATAAAATAAAAAAGTATATACAAATAAAGTAGACAAAAGTGTTGTGAGAGATTTCAACCATCTCCATTCACAAACTTTATGTTTTTTTTTTTAATATTGATATGTTGTTTATACCTAACAATATATATCGTATAATGTGAACATATCTAACTTTATTACTACAATAATCAAACAGTGGATAGGGTATAATAAAATATCTTGGATTTCATATCATATCATATTCAATCCTATCTTTGTTAGAAATCTACGTGACCAACGTAACCTTAATGTTCATGTGGGCCCTATGAAAAGGCCAATCAACTCCCGCCCGTCTAGTCATTAACTTGCGGTTAGCTTCTTGTATCTGTCTAGTCCTATGGCCAAGTTCCATAAAGCAGGAGACCTTGCTCTTCCTCCGATTTTCAAGACCTTGTTGTTTCTCAATGACTCGCCAACCTAGAGTCAAGAAAGGTTCTTCTTTTGTTCCACTCCACTTTCTTATTTGTTATTTTACTTATGGTAGAGCTGATATTGATGGTGATGATTCAACTCAATCGAGTGACCATCACTCGATTCTGATGCACTACGTTCAATTTTCCACTTTTTTCTGTGCCAATTACTTGATCATAGCTAAACCAAAGCATAGTTTCAAGAAATCCACAGCGATCGTGAAGGGTGAAGCAGAACATAATTCCTTGGTCCATCAGGTACCTTGCCTAGAAAGAGTCGAGCATTCCTTCAGCTCCCACGGCATGCGGTTTCATGTCCAGCCTCTCATTCGCAAAGTCATGGCCAAGCACGGCATTGCTGCCTTGACCGGTTCCAAGCGGATGAGGTGCTGAACCGCCCTTGTAGCCTCGATCCATGATGCTCTCTATATCCTCTTGCTTGGCCAGAGGCGACGCCGATTGGATGAGGTGAGGGCTGCTCTTCGGGCTTCTCATTATGGCCGGTGGCTAGTACTTAGGCGGTTGTGGTTGGCAAAGATTGTCAAAAGATGATTTGGGTTTGTAAAACAGATAGTATCACAATGAAAGAAATTCTTTCCTCTCGCTTCATTATACGGGGTTCACATGGATAAGCGAGCAAGGCTAGCTATCAACGTCTTGATAGTCGTACAGTTGGTAGCCTTGTAAAGAGGGGCCAAAGGGTGAATTGAACTCATCATTCACTTATTTATTCACAAAGCTATAAAAGCAATAACCACAATATAAAGCACTCGCAGTTTAAAGTCACAAGCGCAGACTTTGTGCATAAGTTTTCAAATCCGTTCGATCCACTAATCAATTTACCAGGAAGGTGGACATGATAACCTTTATAGACGAAGTATGGTTTAACGAGCACTCGGAGTGCTATCAACGTCAATTAAGGTAATATTAAAAGCCTCACTTTGTCTCTTGTTATTTCCCATTCCTTGTCTTCTTCCTGATCCGATCTCTGCCGTCAAGTGATAGATGTAAATTGCACAACCCCAAGATCTCCATAACCAGAACAAGAACATGCACGATTGAGTAGAAAGATTAACGCACCTGGATCCATCGAATATAGAGCGGAAGCAGAAAAAGGATTATCCACATATATCAAGGGGATCCACGCATCAAGTCCTTCTCCTCTATTGCCCTCCGTATCACTGGCTCAATGAGGCGGCCCCCCTCACGTTTAGCATTAGGTAAACGCCCCTTAGGTGAGGATACATGTGAGAATTAGGGTTAGAGGAGAGACTTGAGCACTATTTATAGAGTTTCCAGCCAGTCCCCCTCATTACGGGCCAGGCTCAACTCGGCCCACACTAGCCAGCCCATATTAGACTAATTAAGAAACCTTCTATCTCTCTTTAGACCAACCCTGTTTTACGGTAACCGTAAAAATAGTAAATTACAATATCAATTAATTTAGTCCACATTAGGAAAACTCTTACATCAAGCATTCTTTTAGTTCCGACAAAACACAATCTATGTCTGGCCTTTGGACAGCTATCGTTGGTACGCACGACATGTCTATTTCCACTGCTTTCCATGCAGAATTCATGCTGAATTGGCCATTCAACCTCGGATCGACAATGCTCTAGATGTCCCCTCTTTCTATGAGTGGAGTCACCCAGTGACGTATCTGCATGCTGCTGCCCTCTGGACTTCTTATAATGGCGGGCTGGCCTGTGATTAACTCGAATAAAACTACACCAAAGCTGTACACATCGCTCTTCTTGCCTAGGTTTCCAGATGAATGAAACCTGAGATTCAAAAGGAATTGTTGCTTTGATAAGTACAATAATAGCCGAAACTGCCTTTCAAAAACGTATCTACATATCAACATAAACATGTATGAATAAAATTTATGGTCTTCTCGCGATAGTCTATAGTAGTACAATTATTCTGCTTCCTAAATGGAATAGTATTAGTATTCAGAATCATCAATTCGAGTTGCTTACTCTGGATCGAGATTGTTGGAATTGTCTCAATGCTGCTGATTTCAGTCGTGTTTCCTCTATTTTCCTCTGTTTTTTTTTTTTTAAATAGGCATGTTCATTTTAGTTATGCAGTTAGTGTTTTTGCTATTTTCTAGGAAGTTAATAGCACGCTTGTGTGCAGTTATGTGTTGCACGTATGTAAGCAGTTTCTGATTTGTATTTAGTTGTGGTACTCGACAGTTTTTCCTTTGCACAAGACGTATGAAGTGATATGCTATGTTTTTTCTTATCCTTTCTCTCCCTCAAACAACAGAGATGTTTTCTGTTTTGATTGTTGTTTTATGAGATTTAACAGTGGTATCAGAGCGTTTGTGGAATCTTAAGGGACTGTGAAGTGAGGGTAAGTGAGTGAAGATTGCTTCCAATCTGCATAGAAAAGGCTGATGGAGGTAGGGTCAAGTGGATTCTCTGCAATGGCTGCTCCAGTCTTTACTGGGAAAAGTATCAGGCTTGGGCTGTCAAGATGATGACATTCTTGGAGGGTCATGATTTATGGGAGGCTATGGAGAATGATTATGAGGTTGCTCCACTTCCAGACAATCTGACCTTGAATCAGATAAAGTACCATAAAGAGAGAATCACAAGGAAGGCCAAGGCAAAGTCTTGCCTGTATGCTGCTATTTCACCCACTATCTTCATAAGGATCATGAGATGTGATTCTGCAAAGGCAATATGGGATTTCTTGAAGGATGAATACAGGGGAGATGAGAAGATAAGAGGCATGAAGGTGCTGAATCTCTTGAGGGAGTTTGAGAGACAGCAGATGAAGGATTCAAAGTCAGTGAAGGAGTACTCTGATAGGCTGGTTAAGATAGCCGAAAAAATCAGAGTTTTAGGGGCTGACTTGAAGGATGAAAGGCTTGTTCAGAAGATTTGGTGTCTCTTCCAGAGAAATTCGAAGCCACCATAGTGTCTCTAAAAAATACAAGAGACTTAGCTGATATAAAGCTTGCAGAATTGTTAAATGCTCTACAGGCAGAGGAGCATAGAAGACTAATGAGAAGAGAAGAGCATATAGAGGGTGCACTGCAAGCTAGAGTGAAGTCCAATGATGGAGGCAAAGGGAAGAAATGGATTCAGTTTAGAGGAAATGCTAGTGATTCCAAGTTTGTAGCAAAAAAAAAAGGAAATTCTAGTGAGTCTAGCAAATGGAAGAAGAACAAAAAACCTTGTCAATATTGTGGTGGAATTAATCATCAGTTTTTTAGAAGTTGGAGAAAGCCTGATGCTAGGTGCAGAAGATGTCACAAGTTGGGTCACATGGAAGCCATCTGCAAAGAGAAAAATTACCAGCAAGCACGAGAAGCATAGATCGTAGTGAATGAAATTGAGGAAGAGCACTTGTTTGTAGATTCTTTTTCTGAATCTTCTATTGAGAATGATGCATGGCTGGTGGATAGTGGCTGTACCAATCACATAACTGGCAATTTGAAGCTGTTTAGGAGTCTAAACAAGTCAGTCAGGTCTAGAGTCAGAATTGGCAATGGATAGTATATCGAAGTGCAAGGGAAGAGTATAGTTGCTATTGAAGGAAATTAGGAGGTGAAGCTAATAGTGATGTTCTTTTTGTGCCAAATATTGACCAGAATATGTTAAGTGTTGGTCAATTAGTTGAGAAGGGCTATAAAGTGAAGATCGAAGGGAATGAATGTCTTATTAATAATGCAGATCGCAAAGAAGTGCTAAGAATCCTAATGAAGGACAAGAGTTTCATGTTTAAGCCACAAGAGATGCAAGAAATGACTTTAAAGTGCAAAGAAGAAAATGCAGAGCTATGGCATAAAAGACTTGGGCATGTTCACAGGAAGAGCATGTTGTTTATGCAGAGAAATAGCTTGGCAGATGACTTGCCAAGTTTGAATGAGGAATTTCCACAGTGTAGAACTTGCCTTCTTGGCAAGCAAGCCAGATTTCCTTTCAAATGAGGAGGTTGGAGAGCATGTGAGAAGTTGCAATTAGTCCACATAGATTTATGTGTACCTATGTCTAAGTCTTCTCTTAATGATAGCAGGTATTTTATTGCTTTCACTGATGATATGATTAGGATGAGTTGGATTTATTTTCTGCGAGCCAAGTCTGAAGTTGCTAATATGTTTGTGAAGTTTAAAGCCTTAGTTGAGAATCAGAGTGGGAAGAAAATTAAAATGCTCAGGTCTGATAATAGTTATGAGTATACTGCTCACAAGTTTAAGTTGAATTGTGAGCAAGTAGGAATTGTGCAGTAGTTCATTGCTCCCTATTCACCTCAACAGAATGGGGTCAGTGAGAGGAAAAACATAAGCATTATGGAGATGGCTAGATGTATGATGCAAGAGAAGAAGTTACCTACTGCAGTGTTTCTATTGAATAGATTGCCCACAAAGGCCTTAGAGAAGTCAACACTTTTTGAAGTCTGGCATGGTGTTAGACCTTCTGTGAAGAATTTGAAGGTTTTTGGGTGTTTGTGTTACACTCATGTTCCTGAGGTCAAGAGGGACAAGATGGATAAGAAAGTAGAGCTTGGAATCTTTATTGGGTATAGTCTTCAATCAAACGCTTACAGGATTTTCCATCCCATGACAATGAAGGTGACTGTGAGCAGAGATGTTATTTTTCTAGAGGAAGATGAGTGGAATTGGATGGAAGGAAAGAGTGCAGAACAGCAGCAGTTCAAAAAACAACCTGCAACAGATGTAGAGGTTGATGAAGTTATAGATGGATTGGAAGACAGTATGGATGATTTATCAGTGAGAGGCACAAGGTCACTTGCTAAAATCTATGAAAGAAGCAATGTGGCAATGCTCGAACCATCTAACTTTGTGGAAGCTTAGGAGGATCAAAGGTGGATTGCAGTAATGCAGGAGGAGATTGCAATGATCCAAAAAACCACACATGGGAGCTTGTTGACAGATCATCTGATAAGAATGTGATCGTGGTTAAGAGGGTGTTTAGAACAAAACTTAATCCTGATGGTTCTGTCAATAAACACAAAGCTAGACTGGTGGTGAAAGGCTATGCACAAATATGGGGAGTAGACTATTCTGAAACATTTGTTCCTGTTGCACGAGTTGATACAATAAGGCTACTGTTAGCTATTGTAGTAGAGAAGGGGTGGCCTATATTTCATTTAGATGTCAATTCTGCATTTCTAAATGGAGAGCTTGAGGAGAAGGTTTTTGTTGAACAACCTGAAGGCTTCAATATCAAAGGGCAAGAAGAGAGTGTATACAGGTTGAGGAAAGCTCTATATGGACTGAAGCAAGTTCCAAGAGCTTGGTATGGGAAGATAGATCGATATTTGCAGAATTTTGGCTTTGTAAAAAGCTTAAATGAGTTCACTCTTTATGTCAATAAGGTGAATCACAATGTTTTAATTCTGTCACTTTATGTAGATGATCTATTAGTGACAGGGAATGATATGGAATTGATAGATAAGGTGAAGCAAGATCTATTTGCAGGTTTTAAAATGTCAGACTTGGGAAAGATGGCTTATTTTTTGGGTTTGGAAGTCAAACAAGCTTCATATGAGATATTCATCTGTCAGAAAAAATACATGAAGGAAATTCTAAAGAAGTTTCAGATGGAAGATTGTCGAAGTGTAAGCACTCCTATGGCTGCTAAAGAGAAGCTGCAGAAGAATGACGGAACAGATGCAGTAGATGCTTCTATGTATAGAAGTCTAATTGGGTGTCTCATGTATCTTACAGCAACCAGACTAGATATTCTATTTGCTGTGAGTGTTTTATCCAGGTTTATGAGTAATCCTAGTCAGTTACATTTGGTCGCATCAAAAAGGGTATTGAGATATCTCAAAGGAACATTGTTCTTTGGTGTGAAGTTTAAGAAAGGTCAAAAGTTTGATTTGCAAGGATTTTTTGATAGTCACTGGGCTGGTTCAGTAGATGACATTAAGAGTATGTCTGGATATTGTTTCAGTTTTGGTTATGTTTGTTTCTCCTGGTGTTCTAAAAAGTAAGAGATTGTAACTCAGTCCACTGTAGAGGCTGAGTTTATAGCGGCTACTGCAGCTGCAAATCAAGCTTTCTAGCTAAAAAAAGATAATGAAGGATCTATGGTTGAATTCTAGTGATTGCATTGAAGTTAATGTGGATAATCAAGCTGCTTTAGCAATATCTCATAATCCAGTTTTTCATGGCAAAACCAAGCATTTCAAAGTCAAATTTTTCTTTTTGCGTGAGGTGCAACAAAGTAGCTAACTTAAGTTGGTCTATTGCAGATCTGAAGATCAGCTTGCAGATATGTTCACAAAACCACTTCAGGCTATAAGATTTGAGCTATTAAGAGAGAAAATAGGAATTTGCAGCGGCAACTGATCCAAGGAGGAGTTTATTGGAATTGTCTCAATGCTGCTGTTTTCAGTCGTGTTTCCTCTGTTTTCCTCTGTTTTTTTTAACAGACAAGTTCATTTTAGTTATGCAATTAGTGTTTTTGCTATTTTCCAGAAAGTTAATAGCACGTTTGTGTGCAGTTATGTGTTGCAAGTATGTGAACAGTTTTTGTTTTGTATTTAGTTGTGGTACTCGATAGTTTTTCCTTTGCACAAGACGTATGAAGTGCTATGCTTAGTTTTTTTATCCTTTCTCTCCCTCAAACAACAGAGATGTTTTCTGTTTTGATTGTTGTTTTATGAGCTTTAACATAGATAACCTGGTGTCCTTGCTAGGTGAGTTGAAATATGAGACTCAAGCTCTGTCACAAATGCCTTCGATAATCCAAAATCAGCAATCTTCGCTTGCATGTTTTTGTCTAGTAAAATATTGGACGTCTTTAAATCCCTATGGACAATGGGGGGTTTGCAGCCATTATGCAGGTAGTCCAACCCTGCACCAACGGCAAAAAAGAAAAATAAATGTCATGTGTTGCTCAACTTGGGGAAATGTGAACAAAGATTTCATCAATCTACTTTATGTACCTTGAGCTGCATCAATTGCGATTTGTAGTCTCTGGCTCCAACTCAAAACATTTGTATTTTGTGCTGCTTGAAAGTAGAGGATTAAGGAAGTATTCCAATCACGAAAGATAGAAAATCATGTTCACCATCTTATTCATTCGCTGAGAAAGTTAATTTTTATTTCCAATGTGCTATTAATGACTACCTAACTTGACCGATTAATCCAAACGCCTGAATTATCAAAGAACAAAGTTGAGATTAAAATATAACTTGACACATGTTGTGCTGTCATATAGTGAGAGTCTAAGCAATGCTTTATCTAGTTAGAATTTGAAGAAGGAAATATCAGGCAAACCTGACAAATGTTGCCGAACATTCCCATTAAACATGAATTCATAAATCAGCGCCATGTTTTCATATTCTTCGCAATATCCAATGAGTAAAACCAGATTTCTATGGTGAACGACTATCAGGAGTTGCGCCTGCAACTCAAGGTTTCAGAGCTTGTCATGAGTAGAACACCCAAAAAATTGAAAACGTGACATTCATTCTAGTTGCGCTAAATTTTCGAACCTCTGCGTGAAACTCCTTGTTTACACCTAAAATTTTAGAAAATAATAAATAAAATAAAAATTCGTTTTTGGAAATTTTTGTTGAAAATATATCTTCATTTCAAAATTCAAAAAAATTCAGTTTTTATTTGATTTTGGAGCCTTTTTATTGTTGGAGTTGTTGAGTGAATATCTCACTCACAAAAACAACTTTGAGCCTTCCTCTATAAATAAAGGGCGAGGTTTCGGAACCAAAGGGGGGGCGAATTCAGAAAAATCGACAAGAAAAATTCAAAAAAAAAAGGTTCTTCCTTCGGGGGCTTCTTTTCCCTTCGTTCCTTTGAAAATCTGCACAAAAGAAGAATGAGGAAAAAAGCTTTTTGAGGTAAAAAAAAAAAGAAAGTTGCAGCAAGAGCCAAAGGGGAAACAGCAGAAAAGTGAAAAAGAGAATAAAGTTCTGCGGAAAGTACAAGGAGAGAGAGAGAAAACAAGCGTGGGAGACGTGAGAGTGACCAGTCAACAGAAAAAAAAAAATGAGAAACGGAGGGACTGTTTGTCTCCTTCGCTGGTTTTCGCCGGAGCTTCACGCCGCACCGCCACCGATCCGCTGCTTCCCCCTGCCGAAGCTCTGCCGAAACCGGACCCGAGCGGGATCTGTCCAACACCTGCACCGCGCCGGCTCCGAACTTCCCTGACGACCGCTACTGCTGCTCCCGCGCTGCTGTCTCTCAGCCCGTAGCACAGAAGCCCCGACACTCCCTGCTGCTGCAAATCGCAACACCAGCAGCTCACCGAAGCCCGTTGACGCCGCCGTTGCTGCTCCCCTCTTACCGTCGCTGAGCACCACCAGAACTCGACGCCTGTGCCTTGCCTCCGGCGACCCGCGAGCCAGAACCTGAACCCGCTCCCGTGACCCGCGATTCGCAGCTCGCTTGCGCCTCTGCCCGTGAGCTCGCCCCGACGTCACTGCTCACCATCACCGCAGCGACCCATAACCCAGCCGTTGCTCGCCGGTCACTGACGCCGCGCCTCCTTACTGCTGCCGCCACCCAGCCCTCGCCAGAGATCCGACGCCGGCTGTCTCCCTCGCTTGTTCAGACGCCGACCAGCCTTCATCCGAAATTGTCCAGCAAATTCAATACCGTTGGTACCATTTTCCTAGTGCAGGTCACTTGAGGCTTAAGAAGGGTGAACTTGGCATTGTCCCTTGCTGGTTTCCATCTTGGAAATAATTTTTTTAAGCTAGGTAAATACTTTTAGATTAAATTAAGTCCAAATTTTAGGTTTCATAGCTGGTGAATTGTTCTGATTTATTTTCATCATTATCCAATTAGAAAATTTGTTATATTAAGTCATAATAATAAAAAATATTGAACCGCGAGATGTCGGGTTAGATTTTTTATTATCTCGACTTTTTATGGCAAAAGTCATGAATTGCTTTGCATCATTGATTCATATTAAAATAATATGCCATTGATTACATGGATGGATTTTTATTTTGGCGTGTTATTATTATTTGCTCATCACATATCATGCATCATATTAGGTATTTAGGTCTATACACATTTCACATTTGAAGCAACGCATTTTAGTTTTTTTTTTTAAGATTCATGTAGAATTAGGATGATTTTCCTTTAATAAAACCAAAAAAAAAAAAAAAGATGTTATTTAGGTTATATAGATTTTATAATGCGCACATTACATGTTGTGTTTTAATTAGTGGGTTATAGGTTAATGTTTTAACATTCCCATCATGTAGTTTTTTTTTAATATAAAAAAATAAAAAATGCCAAAAATTAGCATTGCATCATTACGTTACTTTTTAATAAAAATTATCAGGTCATTTCATTTTAATTAAAAAAAAACACAAAAGGTCATTTATTTGGTTAGTTAATAGGTTAGTTCATAATTAATCTCATTTCATGTCATCATTGTTAGTGCAGGTTGTATATGTGTAATAAAAAAAATCATTAAAAAATCATAAAAAGAACATGCATATAGAATTACCACGTCATACATCCCATATCATATAACACACGTATATTTAGGATTATGTAAATAAGATTGCATACATATAGTAATAGTTCTAGTTTTGCCATATGAATCGCATTTCACATATCATTAAAGTAAAATCCATATATATTAAATTTAGATCAAGATTGCATATAATTAACATTTTTAAAAAATTAAAGAAAAAGAAAAATTAGGTGTCATGTCATTTAGAAATCATGTTTAGGGCATGCATTTTTGTTAATATTTTTCATTGAATGTTATTTTATTGATTGTGCACCTACATGACCACCATTTGCATGTTAGTAGCTTAGGTTAAAATTAATCAACATTGTCTGCAAAATATTTTTTTTTAAATAAAAGGTATCGAAAAGGTGTTAAACTAATCTAGCGTAACCATGTCCTTGGACTTATTGAATCTCTAGTTCGCAAAAATAAAATATTCTCACATACTTTATTTAGGTTTCTAATGAACCCTAAATGATTAGTGGCGGCTCCAAATTGAGTATAATCGCATGTTTAAATAGATTAATTTATTAACATCAAGTCGCGATTGGTAGGACTTGGGAGGGTCCGTGTCAAGTCTTCGGACTTAGTAATCCATTAGCCTTTTTTAAGTAATTCACCCTCGAAAATTAGGTCGCGACACTCCTTGTAGCCTTACTTTGATGATTGAGATAATATTTTTACCGCGACTTCAGTGCCATCATCAAGTTTGCCAAAGTAAACTTTCCCAAATCGTCCCTCTCTGATTACTGTTATGAAGTTATTGGTAATTCTTGTAACCTCAGTAGATGTAAAAGGTTGATTTTGACAACCTGAATGTCCCAATAGATCCTCTAATAGAGTTGGTAGTCGTAATAGTGGTAGTAACATCTGGAGAAATGAAAAGGTAATTAAGTAACCTGAATAGAGTTATCGGGTCATGATCTTCAGTCTGATATTATATGCCTTCACTGCAAACAGAACTATTTTGAAGAAGTACGTAATGACTTATTGTAAGAGAAGACCGTGTCGTGGAAAACAAACCAGAAAGAGTGAAGCAAGTTACCTCAACCAAATGAAGTATAACCAGAAATGACTTTATTTACACTTGTGGGTAAGCCATGTTGCAATTATGATATCATTAACCAATAATGTGTACAAAGTTTTTGAACATGAAACGGTGATGACATAGAAACGTGATTACTCGAGTGAGATCAAGTTGGTGTGTCATGTTCACTTTTCCCAGGCCCAATTGTGGAAAGGGCCACGAGTAATTGGACCAGTTAAACCAGTTTGGGGTTCAAAACCCGACCTGGACTGACAAAATCACATGTAAAACTTTTGATTTTCCTTGCACATGCAATATGCAAAAGAGTTACTTTGGATTTGTCTTCTTCTGATTATCCACGATACTGCAAGAGCTCCCAATAAAATCAAGACCAGAACAGCTGCAACTGATGCGATGATTGGAGCAATAGAGATGCCCTTTTTCGTCGGCTGCACATTGCTGGTTGGGCAATTGTCTGATTGGCAAAGATTTGGATTTCCATCTAACCTGTCAAAAAACATCGATAGTACATGTCACGGCCGAAAGATTAGCCCACGAATTCATGGATAGCCCACCCTCTGTATGTATTACATACATAAATCGATCAAACAGAAAACTAAAAAAGAAAGTACCACTTCCATCTTTTTCATTCTTCAGTGAGCAGAAACGTACAGAAAGAAGAAGCAGACTGTATAGACAATAATAAGCGATTAAATGTAATATTACAACAGTGTGGCAATGAGCGAACCTTAGTAGCAACGTGCCATCTGCCTTCTTCTTCAAGAGAGTTTGAGGAACAGAGCCGTTCAAGTTGTTTCCGCTTAAATTCCTGCCAGTATTCATATTAGAAGTTGATAGCCATTTACTTGAGATAGATAACTACATATCATCTTTCCATTAGAAGCTCAGTGACTCACAGAACTTTCAAGCTCGGCATTTGTGATAAAAACTCAGGTACGGACCCAGTTAACGAGTTGTTGGATAAATCCCTGAAATTAAGCCAAGAAAGTACTAAGAAACTTCATAAGCATATACTTATTAAAATGCTTAAAACAGGATAAGGTAGATAATGAACATCATGCTAATGATAAAGAAGCGTGTCGCTTTTTTTGGGCGTAGTGTTGTCCATTCTCTTTCTGTGCATGAAAGAAATTCTACTGCGCATACAGGGATTCGACTAACTTCATAAGCATATACTTATTAAAATGCATAAAACAGGATAAGGTAGATAATGAACATCATGCTAATGATAAAGAGGCGTGTCTCTTTTTTGGGCTAGTGTTTTCCATTCTCTTTCCTGCACATCCGAAGCTAACTTTATAAGATTAAAATCCCACTGGTTAAAACTTTTACCATGGAAGGCTTTAATATAGAGACTTGATTTTGGAAATTATTTCCTCGGTCGCATGATGTATTACCGATCTGTACTAAGTTGTTGAGAAAACTTTTCTTTTGAGACTTGTGGGGTTCGTATGCAGCATGTTTTTAGAGAATATGTGTAGTCGTGGACTTACAACGAGATGATTCTTGGAGTATAATCGTAGCTACAATGGAGTCCGCTCCATGAGTACTGTCTAGGAACACATGGATCCCCCTGCCAGCTAGCCCTGATCACCCCGTATATTCTCTTGACATCATACATAGCATTGACTAAACCACCACGTAAAGAGCTACAATTATAAGGAAATCAAAGAGAATTGAAAAATAAATAAATAAGTGGAGCATAGACGTATACATACAGTCATCAAGAAAAGTTGGTGGATTTGAAAGTTGAGCCACGGTGAAAATCTCGACGGCATTGAGGAGAGGTGGCAGAGTAGAGCGGGCTGTCGCCTTTATAGTCAAGTTCAAAGATGTCCACCTATGGGAGATGAGTTTACGGTCACCGGCTTTAGGTTCTCGAGCATGACAGTTGTCACGGATTTATTTTGTACATATACCGTGAGTTCTCGGATATCGTTCTCTTGCAGTTGCAATTCCACAAAGTGAAAGCATATAAACCAGTCACTAGAAAGAGTTGTCTGATGACCATTGCAGAATCAAAGGATAAGTGACATCTTGTGTTTGTACGGCGGTCATCAAAACTTCAGGTGGAACTTTAAAGGCATCATCACTTGTACTGTTAGCTGGGTTCACTCCTATGTGGAGGAGACCCAATGAGTTGCAAGCCCAAAAAGGGCTTGAGCCCATATAATAAGTTATATGAGGAAATAGGGTTTCTCACTATTTATATAAAAAAGGTAGCAAAAGCAGAAAAGGAAAAGAACAAGAGAAAAAGAGAAAGCAGAAAATCTGGGGTTTGGGGCAATATCGATTTACATCAAGCTGGCGTTGGAGGTCGATTCGTGGTCCGATTGAGCTGAAATTTTGTCAGCATGTTCGTGGCGCAATTTTATCGAATCTGAACGGTTTGATTTTTGTTTGAAGCTCCATACATCAGGTTTTTCGTGGATTGATCAAAACCTGCGTTTTTGGTCGATTTATCCTTGATCTCTTGTGAAGTTCATGTGTATTGCCAAGAATTACATTCTTGAGGTGTTTGCTGCTATGTACCTCTAGTATTTACTAGAGAAGAACAATTTTATTGATAGTGAAGATTTTCAGGTGGACTCCGGTCCGTGGTTTTTTATCTCCTCACATTGAGGAGGTTTTCCACGTAAAAAAATCGTCTTGTGTTCGCGTGCTTGGTTATTTTACTCTACTATATCGATTCCTATTAGGTTTACACAAGAGGGAGATTATTTTATTCCGCTGCGTTGATTCGATATTGTTCGAATTATTACCGTTCTCCCATCGAGTGGTATCAGAGCATAAGGTTATTGCTTGATTTTTCTGCCTTGTGTTAAACAATGGAAACGAATACGAGTAGAATGGTTACACTGAATGGTTCGAATTATCATATCTGGAAAGGGAAGATGGAAGATCTTTTATATGTGAAAGATTTTTATTTTTTCGTATTTCCGAGGAGAAACCGGAGAATAAAGCGACGTTGAATGGTCTATATTTCATCGTCAAGTGTGTGGTTATATCAGGCAGTGGGTAGATGATAATGTTTTGAACCATATTATTGAGGAAACACATGCACGCAATTTATGGGATAGGCTCGAACAGTTATATGCTCGAAAGACGGGAATAATAAATTGTTTTTGATAAAACAGATGATGGCTCGAGATATCATGATGGTACTCGTTTGGTGATCATTTAAATTCTTTTCAAGGAATTATAAATCAGTTGGCTGCGATGGGAATCAAGTTTGATGATGAGATACAAGCACTATGGTTGCTTGGTACTTTGCCGGACTCATGGGAGACGTTCCGAACATCTTTGTCTAACTACCCCGGATGGTACGATTACCATGGATTTAGCCAAGAGTAGTATTTTGAATGAAGAGATGAGAAGGAAGACACAAGGATCGTCCTCTTCACATTCGATGCCTTGGTTGTTGAGAAAAGGGGAGAAGTGAGTCTCGAGGTCCGAGAAATAGAGATAAAAGTCGAGACAAAAGCGAGAGGTAAGTATAATAAATTTGCTAATGTTGAGTGCCATTATTGTCATCACAAAGGACATATTCAGAGGTTTTGTCGCCAGTTAAAAAGGGAGAAACAAAAGGAGAAAGGTAAAGAGAAGATAAGTGATAATGATAGTGATGACAATCGTGTTGCTGCACTTAAAGAAGACTTTCTCACTATTTTTGATGGTGATGTGGTGAATTTTGTTTCTCATGAGACCAGTTGGGTAATTGATAGTGGTGCATCCGTTCATGCTACATCTCGTAGAGATTTCTTTACATCATACAGGTCAGGTGACTTCGGATCTGTGAAGATGGGAAACAATGGACTAGCTCAAGCTGTAGGCATCGGTGATGTGTGCCTAGAAACCAGCAATGGCACGAGGTTAGTATTGAATAATGTTAAACATATACCTGATATCCGCTTGAATTTGATTTCCACAGGCAAGTTGGATGATGAGGGGTATTGCAGCACCTTCAGTAATGGTCAATGGAAGCTCACTAAAGGTTCTCTTGTTGTGGCTAGAGGTGAAAAATATTCTTCGTTATACATTATGCAGGCAAAGTTGTCTACAGACAAAATTAATGCAGTAGATAGCGAAGATGCGGTGAGTTATGGCATAAGAGGCTCGGTCACATCGGTGAGAAGGGTTTGTCAATATTGGCCAAGAAGAAGCTCCTTTCAAGATTGAAAAGTTCAGCGCTAAAGAAGTGTGCTCTTTGTTTAGCGGGGAAAACAAAACAGAGTTGCATTTAAAAGCACCCCTCCTTCAAGAAAGTCAGGTATATTGGATTTAGTGCATTCTGATGTTTGTGGTCCTATGAAAACAAAATCACTTGGTGGCTCTCTTTATTTTGTTACTTTTATAGATGATTTTTCAAGGAAAATTTGGATTTATACCTTGAAAACTAAAAATCAAGTGTTAGATGCTTTTAAGCAATGTCAGGCTTCAGTTGAGAGACAGACTGGAAAGAAATTGAAATGCATCAGAACTGATAACGGGGGAGAGTATATTGGACCTTTTGATGAATATTACAGACAACAAGGTATTCGACATCAAAAGACACCTCCCAAGACGCCTCAGTTAAATGGCTTAGCTGAGAGAATGAACAGAACATTGGTTGAAAGGGTAAGATGCTTACTTTCACAGTCAAAGCTACCTGGATCCTTTTGGGGTGAGGCTTTAAGTACAGTTGTGCATATATTAAATCTTACTCCATGCGTTCCTTTAGAGTTTGATGTTCCTAATAGAGTTTGGACAAGCAAAGAAGTTTCTTATGATTATTTGCGTGTATTTGGGTGCAAAGCATTTGTGCATATTCCCAAAGATGAGAGGTCTAAACTTGATGTGAAAACACGACAGTGCATATTTATTGGTTATGGACAGGATATGCTTGGCTACAAATTTTATGATCCACTTGAAAAGAAAATTGTAAGAAGCAGAGACGTTGTGTTTATGGAAGATCAAACAATAGAGGATATTGAGAAATCAGAGATGATTTCAGCACCACAGGTTAGTGATAATCTGGTTGATTTAGATCCAGTTCCTCTTACAAATATCCCTACACAAAGTTGATGAAGAGCAGCAGGAAGTCAATGTTCCAAATAACGAACATGTTCCCGAACATGTTGAGATAGATAATACTATTCCCGAACTAGAGGCTCAATTAGATGTTCCACTTTGGATGTTCCAGTCAGGAGATCCATTAGAGACCGACGACCTTCCACCAGGTATTCAGAAGATGAGTATGTATTATTGATCGATGCAGGTGAACCGAGTGCTATGCAGAAGCAATAGAAGATGAGTACAAAAGCAATTGGTTCGATGCTATGCAAGATGAGATGCAGTCACTTTATGATAATCATACTTTTGAGTTGGTGAAGTTACCTAAAGGTAAAAGAGTTTTGAAGAACAAGTGGGTATATAGGTTGAAGCAAGATGAACATACTTTACAACCACGGTACAAAGCTAGATTGGTTGTTAAGGGATTCGGTCAGAAAAAGGGTATTGATTTTGATGATATATTTTCTCCGGTAGTAAAAATGTCTTCTATCCGTGTGGTACTAGGCTTGGCAGCTAGCCTAGATTTAGAAATTGAGCAAATGGATGTTAAAACAGCCTTCCTACATGGTGACTTGGAGGAAGAGATATACATGGAACAACCTAAGGGTCTCAAAGTGAAAGGGAAAGAGGATTATGTGTGCAAATTGAAGAAAAGTCTCTATGGCCTAAAACAAGCACCGAGACAAAGTGGTATAAGAAATTTGCGTCGTTATGACGAACGGGGCTATAAGAAGACTTCCTCGGATAACCGTGTGTTTGTCCAAAAATTTTCTGATGATGACTTTATTATTCTCTTGCTTTATGTTGATGATATGCTGATTGTTGGCGGGAATGCTTCAAGAATTGAGTTATTGAAGAAGCAATTGAGCAAGTCTTTTGCCATGAAAGACTTGGGCTCGCGAAAGCAGATTCTTGGCATTAGAATTACCCGAGACAGAGATGCTAAGAAGTTATTTTTATCGCAAGAGAAATATATTGAGAAGATCCTTCAGAAATTTTACATGGACAAGGCTAAAGTGGTTAGTACTCCTCTTGCTGCCCACTTTAAGTTAAATATAATGCAAAGTCCTACGACGATAAAGAAAAGAAAGATATGGAAAGTGTTCCATATGCTTCAGCTGTAGGAAGCTTAATGTATGCGATGGTATGTACACGCCCGGACTTGGCGCATGCGGTTGGCGTTGTTAGTCGCTATTTGTCAAATCCGTGCGAGAGCACTTTGGAATGTAGTGAAGTGGATTATGAGGTATCTTCGGGGAACTTCAAATTTGAAACTCGGTTTCGAGACCGGGAAACTTGAGTTAGTTGGATACAGATTCCGACTTGGCGGGAGATATTGATACTCGTAAATCTACTTCGGTTATTTGATTTCTTTTGCGGGTAGAGCTGTGTCATGGAAGTCAAGATTGCAGAAGTGTGTTGCACTTTCTACAACCGAAGCTGAATTTATTGTAGCGATTGAAGCTAGTAAAGAGATGCTATGGATGAAGAAGTTCTTAGAAGAACTTGGGTTCAAGCAAAAGAGGTATGTGCTATTTTGTGATAATCAAAGCGCAATTCATCTTGATAAGAATTCATCTTTTTATTCTAGATCGAAACATATTGATGTTAGATATCATTAGATAAGATATGTTCTAGATGAAAAGTTGTTGGAACTTGAGAAAATTCATACGAATCATAATGGCTTCGATATGATGACGAAAACTCTACCAAGAGAGAAGTTTGAACATTGCCGTTTGATAGCAGGGATGGTGAATCCCTCCACATTGTCGTGAGGGGGAGATTTGTTAGCTGGGTTCACTCCTATGTGGAGGAGACCCAATGAGTTGCATCCAAAAAAGGGCTTGAGCCCATATAATAAGTTATATGAGGAAATAGGGTTTCTCACTATTTATATAAAAAAGAGGTAGCGACGAAAAGGAAACAAGTAACAAGAGAAAAAGAAAGCAGAAAATGCGGGGTTTGGGGCAATATCTCGATTTACATCAAGCTGGCGTTGGAGGTCGATTCGTGGTCCGATTGAGCTGAAATTTTGTCAGCATGTTCGTGGCGCAATTTTATCGAATCTGAACGGTTTGATTTTTGTTTGAAGCTCCATACATCAGGTTTTTCGTGGATTGATCAAAACCTGCGTTTTTGGTCAGATTTATCCTTGATCTCTTGTGAAGTTCATGTGTATTGCCAAGAATTACATTCTTGAGGTGTTTGCTGCTATGTACCTCTAGTATTTACTAGAGAAGAACAATTTTATTGATAGTGAAGATTTTCAGGTGGACTCCGGTCCGTGGTTTTTTATCTCCTCACATTGAGGAGGTTTTCCACGTAAAAAAATCGTCTTGTGTTCGCGTGCTTGGTTATTTTACTCTACTATATCGATTCCTATTAGGTTTACACAAGAGGGGAGATTATTTTATTCCGCTGCGTTGATTCGATATTGTTCGAATTATTACCGTTCTCCCATCATGTACTTGTCTCGATAGCTGTCACGTTGCTGACTGACAGGAAATCTTCATAAGTCTGACTTTCCCAGAAGCGATC
The DNA here is from genome assembly GCA_016097545.1 of Eucalyptus victrix. NCBI lineage: Eukaryota > Viridiplantae > Streptophyta > Magnoliopsida > Myrtales > Myrtaceae > Eucalyptus > Eucalyptus victrix. Next base: position 16,853,534 of record CM027844.1, read on the forward strand.
ATATACATCTTGTGGATGCCTAATCATGCCAATGCCAATCAAATGATCATAACAGTAAGTGCAAGACGATGAACAAGTCGACACAAATTGGTTTGGTAACGTTCACGCTGTTGCACTATAGTGCAAAAATACAAGTCTATTAAAATGTGAACACACTAACATGTCATTTACTGACTGATCAATGCGGTCAACATTCGAATATCATGGGCAATAACAAAGACATTCAAATATCATGGGCAATAACAAAGAAAATCACCTGTATGTGTTTGTACTCCCTAAATTTAATCTCCAGAGTTGGTTACAAGTGCATCGGAGTTGATTTGGTAAATCGAGTTATCCAACAACCGCAAGTCGAGAGTTGATAAGAATGGAACTCCTGAGCTGGTATTCACCAAGCAGACTTGTATATAGTCTCTTAGAGGAGTGTAAATAATCTCTTCGTATATCCAATACGAAGAGTTCACGGTGATCCAATAATTAACATCAATATGGAGGTCAAATACCGGGGTTTGATTCTTGCCATCATAATTCCCATACCAAAATGAAGCCCTGACCAAATATGTGTTGCCCTTTCCTTCATTTGGCTTTAATGTGTAACAATTCCTTTCTCCAGTGGGGAAGATCCTAAATTCTTTGATTATTGTTGGTAGGGGGTGGAGACCGGCATGTTTGTTCCAGAATCTACAAACCCAGCATCGGCCTTATAGTATATATTGAGCTGATCGTCATAGTAACCGTTAGTATCCCATAATCGATGCTTATGAAACCTAAGTTGAGGTGAAATCAGAGAATGTCACTTATCCTTCACTATTTATTAATTCGAAATATAAACAGTGTTCAAATTTTATTTTATTTTTATTCTTTGCAACATCCCTTAAACTTTCTTGTCGAGCCTTTTTACAATCGTATCAACCAAATAGATATTTCAGCAACGAAAATTACGTCAATAATAATTGGGTAGAGAATTGTAAGTTGAAAAGAAGTTTTGATGGACAATTTGATGGTAAAGGCACCTGTGAAAAGCTTGAAAACAGAGATGTCACCTGAAACAGAGGATGACTGGGGGTGCTTTTGTTTAGAGTACAATGAATTATTTAGATTACAATTTCCTAAAGCTGATGGTTTATACTAATAAAAAAGGAATTAACAAAAAATATTTTCATCTTTTACAAAAATATTTATACGTCTATTTTTATCGATAATTAATATATTTTTCATTGACTAATTATTTCAAAAGATACAAACAATCATTTTTATAATATTTTCCAAATCATCTATCTTCGGCGAAATAAAACAGAGCCTAGGATTCATTTATGTCCCCTAGAGAATCTTGAACACCCTCTACTTTGCTAAATTGCTAAATTTTAGCTCAAAAAATTGCTCTGCGTAGGTCTGAAACCATGAAGGCTTTCCTGACCTCTACTCTGCCTAAACACTAGGCGCTCAATTTTGAACTCAAAATAAAGCACGACTACATTTTGTATTCTGCTTGAAAGGTCGATGGCTAACGGAAAGAAAAGATAGGTAGACATTGAATCATCCCTGCGCCCTTTTCTTGAGTACCGTTTCCTTATGTCTCAACTCTTCGCAATTCAATCATCACCACGCGCGCACGGGAGAGAGACGAGGGAGAGAACCTAGATTTTGTTGCCTGCGAGCGATGACTACTAGAGCTAGACAACCAATCAAGACATGCAACATCTTCAGGATCTTTCACGGCATATCAAAACCATCTCCATTTTAGAGAGAGAGACAGAGAAATCAAAGGTGTTCCTGGACCCTTATTCCTTTTTTTTTTTTCTTTTTTAAATTTGAACCCTGTACGCTTATTCACTAGGCACACTTGTATGTAATCTCTTGGGGCAACATAACGATTTTGCTCCACGTGTAGCTCGGCGAGTTCACCGTGGCCCAGCCAGGGCCATTCCTTTATTATCCTAATTCCCATAGTTAAAGGTTGCCCTAATTTAGTACCTTCTATTCTTGCCTTGCTGTGGTTGAAGAGTACTAGTACCATTAGGAAAGTTTCTCAAGTTCCTCAATTGTTGCATGTTGTTGTAGATGAGATTACTAGGGACTTGCATGACCTATCCGGAGTCTACAAGTTCAGTATCAGCCTTGTAGGATATGTTGAGAATATCATTGTGGTAATAATTCGGTGCGCCATAATTGATGCTTATGAAATCTATTGTTATAAATAACAAAAAAAAAATTGGTTGAGTTTTTCTCAAGAACATTGTTCTTTGAAATTGATTTATTTATAAGTAAACCTCTTGAGAGATTTTGTAATAAGTGCAAAACTTCATAAAGCAGTGAATTACTCTCTTTATGCTAGGTGGGGGACTATAATTTAAATAAGAAGAAAGAAGGCCGCTTTACATGTGACATGCCTCATTTATCCGGTATCAAATAATTCAAAGTAAGAAGCCTATAATATTAGCTTTTGTTTAGTTTAATGACCTTATCTTAAATAATCGACAAACATGTAAAAACATTGCAGAGAAAAAATCGATGTTATATCAAACCACGCATCGAAAGGAAAACCGACTTGATATGTTCTGTGCATATGAAATAAAATCATATTGGTTATTGGAAAAACTGATGAAATATACGTAAATTTCAAAATTGCTTCCCGTAATAGTTTTGGTTGCAAGCAAGCAATTCTAGTTTATATAAATTTCTTGAAACCAAATGAAATATGAGAGAGAGAGAGAGAGAGAGAGATAACCGGATTGTCTTGTCCTAGAACAAGAAGTACGAGAGCTAGACAAAGAAATGACACGCATCAAGCCTTCATAATTCCTTCACAAGTATGAACTTGCCAGCTTTGTCTTCCTCTGTGTGTGTGTGTGTGTGTGAGAGAGAGAGAGAGAGAGAGAGAGAGAGAGAGAGAGAGAGAGAGAGAGAGAGATACCTGGATTTTGCTGGGCTTGAACCAAAAGGACAAATCCTAAAGCTACAGAAGCAAGCAAAGAAAACGAGAACGCCGTAGTTAATCTTCCCATAGTGATCGAGCAGGGGAGATGGTTGAAGAGAGAAGTGTGAGGAAGATATGCCTGCTCGCAGTATATTAATATCACGAGGTCTGGATACGACCAACGGACCCCATCCTAGCGGGGCCCAGTATATACATTGCTACTACGTATTTTGTATCCTCATTTTCCTTTTGGGCACTTCAAATTCATATAGGAAAAACAGTTTCCACGGAAAATAAAGGTGTATTTGGTAACACTTTTTTCTATTTTTGTTCCCGGAACAATTATATAAAATTTCCGTTCCTAAGAGAGAAATGCATTTGGTATGACCTCCTATATTTTTGTGATTTAGAATTTTTTTAATTTATTAATAATTTTATTACACTTTTCTTTTTCTTCTCCTTCCTCTAGTTGGTTGCCGGCCAACGACCGGCCAAATAAGGGCTGGCCACCTCGAGGGAGCCTCGCCCTGACTAGGGGAGGCTCAGCTTCACTAGATCTAGGCGAGGTCGAGCCTTGCCCAACGACCACAAGCCTTAAGAGAGTCTCCCTAGCCACAGCAAGGCTAGGGAAGGTTGGGGGGGGGGAGGGTGTGCTCGCCGGGGCTGGTGAGGCTCGAGCAAGGTCGTCGGGCCTCGCGATCAGGTAAGGGACTTCTAGAGTTATTCCAGGGTATAAGAAGCAACATTTTTTTTTATTTCTTATTTTATTTCAAATATGTTTTCAAGAATAAATTTGTTCCCAATAATTAAAAAACTTACCAAGACACGTTTATTTTCTATTTATGCTCCCAAGAATAACATAATAGAAATACCTATTCCCGATAAAGCGTTATCAAATGCAACCTAAGAGTTTGATATATATGGACAACAGGATCATAAATTTCACAAGTTTAAATCCAACTCAGCATAAATCCTAGTGTAATTATATCGATTTTGGAAGGCATATACGAGATTGACTCATATTCAAACGATAATTATTGGAAATTAGCTTCTTATTCTAGAAGAAATACTAAGAGGATGCCCATGGTTGACAGAGTCATGGCTACAATACAAGAAGACCAAGACTTGCAGCTGGATCTTCGTCCACATATGAATGCAAGTCTATGTCCCACAATCAATTTGAATAGACCGCTTTTGATTGATGACACATGGACCTTTGGTTTGCAATCGTTGGTATTCCCCTCAAAATGCAGAAGAAAAATATTCACTTGCAACTTGGGGTTATGAGGCGTGCATGGACCGATAGGTTAGAAAAAGAAATGCAATCCTATTGGTTGCCCCCATTAAGGGATTACTAGAACAATCCTCATTGGTGGAAACACCTCTTACCTACTTGCCATGGGCACCTCAACTAGCTTGAGTAGGATAACGCTAGAGCTGTTAAATGGGTGGGTCGGGTCAAGTTTGGGTCAAGTCATTAATGGTTTGACCCAAATTAACCCATTAACCCATTTATAACACATTTACGCCAAATGTAAATTTTTTCGATCCATACCCGACTCGACTCATATTAGTAAAAAAAATTTAATATTTAACTAAATTTAGAAAAATGTATTCCCATATTTTTTTAAAGATTATATTACTAAAATACTTCCAAGCTTATTTCTTATATATATAATTTTTAAAATTATATTGCTAAAATAGTTTTATACAACACAAATTTAATGGAAAATTTTTATAATTTTTAAAATAATTATTTAAAAAAATCAAATTTTAATTATTTATATTTTTAAATTAAATTTTAATTATTTTTATTTTTAAATTAAAATTTAATTATTTTTTATTTTTAAATATAAATTTTTTATTTTTTATTTTTTCTTCTCCTTCTTCTTCTTCTTCTTTGGTCGGCCGTCGACCATGACAACGGCTGACGATCGGCCACAGGCGAGCCTCGAGCTCGCCTGACACCGACGAGCTTGAGGCTCGCCAGATCATCGAGGCTCGAGCCTTGCCCGATGTCGGCAAGTTATAGGCTCACCAGATCGGAGGCTCGAGCCTCACCTAACGCTTGTGAGCTCGAGTCTCGCTGGATGTCGGCGAGGCCTCCGCCTCACCAAATCTGGCGAGCTCGAGGCTCGCCGGTGTCAAGCTCACCCCTTGTCAGAACTTGAAATAGCTAGTACGAGTACCTAGAAGGGGGTGAATAGGTATAAAAAAAATTTCTCGAAGCTTGCACAATATTTAAACAGTTAGAGGATTTGCAACAGTTAAAAATTCAATCGCAAGACTGAATAAGGGAAAGAGAGAATTGAACACTCGGTTTATAGTGGTTCGGCTTGATTCAAGCCTACGTCCACTCTTCTGCACTGACAACCGATTGGCTGGATTCCACTATGATCAAAGAGATGTTACAGTGTTGATCTTCCTTGATTTCTAGGTGTAGATGATCTACCACACTCACTCAAGGCGTCACCAAGTATAAACACTCTCTGTATACAATTTCGCTCGAACAGTCTCAACTAACAATCAAGGATATTCAGACTCTGGAATTTTTCTATCAATCACACACTTAAATCAACTAGAACGACTTCTTTTTATACTCCTTTATGCCATCATGGCCGTTGGCACTTACCAAAGAAATTCCTCCAATCTACCCGTTGGACGGAATCAATCAAGAAGATCATCCGAGCTATTTAAGGAATCGATGATAGCCCATCAATCCCGTTCGCCCATACAATCAGGATCTCGGTTTCCAAGAATAGAATATTCCAAGATTATTTTGTCGACCATCGGATCTTCAATCGATCTTAGATAAGAATTAAAGAATCCGAAACGATTATCCAACCAAAGAATCTATTCCAAAGGATAGGATCGAATCCTCAACCATAAACTTCGGCTTTGGATTTCCTTTGTCACTGGATTAGAAAGACTGTCAGTGAGAATAGACTTAAGTCTTGAGTCCTGAGTCTTAAGTCTTGAGTCTTGAGTCTTGAGTCTTGGGTCTTGAGTCTTGGGTCTTGAGTCTTGGGAGTACAAAGTCTTCAGACTTTAAACTGACGGTCTCCGAACATCCAGACTTTAGACTGAAAGAAACGTTTTGTCAGCTTCAAAATATTCTGGAAAGATTTCTCCAACAGAACTAGTGAGGCTCGAGGCTCACTAGATCGGCAAGCTTCGAGCCTCGCCCGAAGTCAGCAAGCTTGAGGCTTGCTTAGCTAGTTGCCGGCCATTGTCGTGCTAACGACCGGAAGGAGGAAGGAGAAAAAAAGGAAAGAAAAGAAAAGAAAAAAATAAAATAAATTATAATTTCGATTTTTATATTTTTTTTTATAAAGTTAAAGAGGGAAGAGAGAGATTATAAGGTTTTTGTTGAAAATGGGTTCTCAACCCAACCTATTTAATATTCACTTAAGACCCACCTATCTTAAATCTTTAATTGTGAAACTCATTTAACTACTTTTTGTCAAAAACAAGTGACTCATTTATAACCCATTTATGATTTAAAATGAGTCATATATGGCTCTATGACCCATTTTAACACCTCTAGATAATGCATGCCATTGTCTAGATAATGCCCTCGCGGGGGGGGAGGGGGGTGCTCGCAGGGGCTGGTGAGGCTCGAGCAAGGTCGTCGGGCCTCGCGATCGGGTAGGGGACTTCTAGAGTTACTCCAGGGTATAAGAAGCAACATTTTTTTTCTTATTTTATTTCAAATATGTTTTCAAGAATAAATTTGTTCCCCATAATTAAAAAACTTACCAAGATCACGTTTATTTTCTATTTATGCTCCCAAGAATAACATAATAGAATTACCTATTCCCGATAGCGTTATCAAATGCAACCTAAGAGTTTGATATATCTGGACAACAGGATCATAAATTTCATAAGTTTAAATCCAACTCAGCATAAATCCTAGCGTAATTATATCGATTTTGGAAGGCATATACGGGATTGACTCATATTCAAACGATAATTATTGGAAATTAGCTTCTTATTCTAGAAGAATTACTAAGAGGATGCCCATGGTTGACAGAGTCATGGCTACAATACAAGAAGACCAAGACTTGCAGCTGGATCTTCGTCCACATGTGAATGCAAGTCTAAGTCCCACAATCAATTTGAATAGACCGCTTTTGATTGATGACACATGGACCTTTGGTTTGCAATCGTTGGTATTCCCCTCCAAATGCAGAAGAAAAATATTCACTTGCAACTTGGGGTTATGAGGCGTGCATGGACCGATAGGTTAGAAAAAGAAATGCAATCCTATTGGATGCCCCCATTAAGGGATTACTAGAACAATCCTCATTGGTGGAAACACCTCTTACCTACTTGCCACGGGCACCTCAACTAGCTTGAGTAGGATAACGCTAGAGCTGTTAAATGGGTGGGTCGGGTCGAGTTTGGGTCAAGTCATTAATGGTTTGACCCAAATTAACCCATTAACCCATTTATAACACATTTATGCCAAATGTAAATTTTTTCGATCCATACCCGACTCGACTCATATTAGTAAAAAAATTTAATATTTAACTAAATTTAGAAAAATGTATTCCCATATTTTTTTAAAAGATTATATTACTAAAATACTTCCAAGCTTATTTCTTATATATATAATTTTTAAAATTATATTGCTAAAATAGTTTTATACAACACAAATTTAATGGAAAATTTTTATAATTTTTAAAATAATTATTTAAAAAAATCAAATTTTAATTATTTATATTTTTAAATTAAATTTTAATTATTTTTTATTTTTAAATATAAATTTTTTATTTTTTATTTTTCTTCTCCTTCTTCTTCTTCTTCTTTGGTCGGCCGTCGACCATGACAACGGCCGACAATCGGCCACGGGCGAGCCTCGAGCTCGCCCCGACACCGACGAGCTTGAGGCTCGCGAGATCATCGAGGCTCGAGCCTTGCCCGATGTCGGCAAGTTATAGGCTCACCGGATCGGAGGCTCGAGCCTCACCTAACGCTGGTGAGCTTGAGTCTCGCTGGATGTCGGCGAGGCCTCCGCCTCACCAGATCTGGCGAGCTCGAGGCTCGCCGGTGTCAAGCTCACCCCTTGTCAGAACTAGTGAGGCTCGAGGCTCACTAGATTGGCGAGCCTCGAGCCTCGCCCGACGTCAGCAAGCTTGAGGCTTGCTTAGCTAGTTGCCAGCCATTGTCGTGCTAACGACCGGAAGGAGGAAGGAGAAAAAAAAGAAAGTAAGAAAAAAAGGAAAGAAAAAGAAAAGAGAAAAAAATAAAATAAATTATAATTTTTATTTTTGTATTTTTTTTATAAAGTTAAAGAGGGAAGAGAGAGATTATAAGGTTTTTGTTGAAAATGGGTTCTCAACCCAACCTATTTAAAATTCACTTAAGACCCACCTATCTTAAATCTTTAATTGTGAAACTCATTTAACTACTTTTTGTCAAAAACAAGTGACTCATTTATAACCCATTTATGATTTAAAATGAGTCATATATGGCTCTATGACCCATTTTAACACCTCTAGATAATGCATGCCATTGTCTAGATAATGCCCTCGCGGGGGGGGGGAGGGGGGTGCTCGCCAGGGGCTGGTGAGGCTCGAGCAAGGTCGTCGGGCCTCGCGATCGGGTAGGGGACTTCTAGAGTTACTCCAGGGTATAAGAAGCAACATTTTTTTTATTTCTTATTTTATTTCAAATATGTTTTCAAGAATAAATTTGTTCCCAATAATTAAAAAACTTACCAAGACACGTTTATTTTCTATTTATGCTTCCAAGAATAACATAATAGAATTACCTATTCCCGATAGCGTTATCAAATGCAACCTAAGAGTTTGATATATCTGGACAACAGGATCATAAATTTCATAAGTTTAAATCCAACTCAGCATAAATCCTAGCGTAATTATATTGATTTTGGAAGGCATATACGGGATTGACTCATATTCAGACGATAATTATTGGAAATTAGCTTCTTATTCCAGAAGAATTACTAAGAGGATGCCCATGGTTGACAGAGTCATGGCTACAATACAAGAAGACCAAGACTTGCAGCTGGATCTTCGTCCACATATGAATGCAAGTCTAAGTCCCACAATCAATTTGAATAGACCGCTTTTGATTGATGACACATGGACCTTTGGTTTGCAATCGTTGGTATTCCCCTCCAAATGCAGAAGAAAAATATTCACTTGCAACTTGGGGTTATGAGGCGTGCATGGACCAATAGGTTAGAAAAAGAAATGCAATCCTATTGGATGCCCCCATTAAGGGATTACTAGAACAATCCTCATTGGTGGAAACACCTCTTACCTACTTGTCACGGGCACCTCAACTAGCTTGAGTAGGATAACGCTAGAGCTGTTAAATGGGTGGGTCGGGTCGAGTTTGGGTCAAGTCATTAATGGTTTGACCCAAATTAACCCATTAACCCATTTATAACACATTTATGCCAAATGTAAATTTTTTCGATCCATACCCGACTCGACTCATATTAGTAAAAAAATTTAATATTTAACTAAATTTAGAAAAATGTATTCCCATATTTTTTTAAAGATTATATTACTAAAATACTTCCAAGCTTATTTCTTATATATATAATTTTTAAAATTATACTGCTAAAATAGTTTTATACAACACAAATTTAATGGACAATTTTTATAATTTTTAAAATAATTATTTAAAAAAGAAAATTTTAATTATTTTTTATTTTTAAATTAAATTTTAATTATTTTTTATTTTAAAATATAAATTTTTTATTTTTTATTTTTTCTTCTCCTTCTTCTTCTTCTTTGGTCGGCCGTCGACCATGACAACGGCTGACGATCGGCCGCAGGCGAGCCTCGAGCTCGCCTGACACCGACGAGCTTGAGGCTCGCCAGATCATCGAGGCTCGAGCCTTGCCCGATGTCAGCAAGTTATAGGCTCACCAGATCGGAGGCTCGAGCCTCACCTAACGCTGGTGACCTTGAGTCTCGCTGGATGTCGGCGAGGCCTCCGCCTCACCAAATCTGGCAAGCTCGAGGCTCGTCGGTGTCAAGCTCACCCCTTGTCAGAACTAGTGAGGCTCGAGGCTCACTAGATCGGCGAGCCTCGAGCCTCGCCCGACGTCAGCAAGCTTGAGGCTTGCTTAGCTAGTTGCCGGCCATTGTCGTGCTAACGACCGGAAGGAGGAAGGAGAAAAAAGAAAGTAAGAAAAAAGGAAAGAAAAGAAAAGAGAAAAAAATAAAATAAATTATAATTTCGATTTTTTTTTTTATAAAGTTAAAGAGGGAAGAGAGAGATTATAAGGTTTTTGTTGAAAATGGGTTCTCAACCCAGCCTATTTAAAATTCACTTAAGACCCACCTATCTTAAATCTTTAATTGTGAAACTCATTTAACTACTTTTTGTCAAAAACAAGTGACTCATTTATAACTCATTTATGATTTAAAATGAATCATATATGGCTCTATGACCCATTTTAACACCTCTAGATAATGCCCTCGGTTGAGGAGATTGTCAATAGATAGCTTTTGATTGATGACGCATGGATCTTTGGTAAATTTGGAATTGTATTATCATGTCACGTGCTAATTTCTTTTAGGGTACGGCTTAGCTGACCGTTGACAGAGTGACAGTCAGCTTCCGTCAATGGTCAACTAAGGAGCACAAACTTTTTCAACCATTTCCGGTCTTTTACCCTTTTTTAATCTTTTAATTTTCTTATTGCAAGCTTAAATTGAGAGATAAAATCATAAAAGGGCCAACACAATCAATTTTCATAAATATGATGAAAGAAAAAATAAATTAGATTATCAAAATATAAATAATTTTACAATGCAACTTGATTTTTTTTTTTTTTTTGGTTTCTGGAGTCAATATTCCCACATGATGTAAAGAGTCTAGTGCCTTGAGGAGTTGTAAAATGATTATGATCAAGTACAAATTTTGTTATTTTTCACTTATGAGGCCCAACTAGTTATATTCTAATCATTGCCAGACAACCAAATCTTTTTCCGGGTCCTAACTTAACCAACTAATTTTCAATCTTGTACCCTCAACAATACTATTCAATCAAACATCTTTGTGTTCATTGTTTAGGTGTTTATTAATTAAAGTGATGTTGGAATGCCAAGAGAAATATCGAAGGAATATAATATTTTTCTCTCTTTTGAAATTATTTAACCCGTCTAAAATGTTGAAAACTCTCTATTGCAACTCTCCCAAAATGAATCCCAAAGGATTTAACTAATTGCTAGGTAGGCGCGCATAACTCTCTTGTGAGATGGCTCTTACATTGCGTAATGGGCTCTCCCAAGTCTTACCAACTACAACTTAATTTCTCGCTTTTGGGATAAAGATTTGATGAGTGTCATAATGTTCATGCAACAATCACTTGAGTACCATAACTTATTTTTCTAGTCACTTGAGTGTCATGACTTTTAGATAACATTCACTTGAGTATTATAACTTTCAATCGATCACTTAAGTATTATAAAATTTTAAAAAACTTTCATCACATGTGTGATGCCACGTCAGATTTTCAACACTTGTGAAGAATGTCTTATAAAAATTATTGGATTATCATTTTCTCTGAACCCAAATTGTCCTCGTGTTTTATTATTGCGAACATAATCCAACTATAATAAGCCCCGAGAAAATGGAAGCATGATATATGATAAAAATTAGTAGACAAAGGCTCATCACGCGCTCGGTATTAAATTGACCCACAAATCAATTTTCAGTAATTGGAATTAAGGACTTCGTAATCTGCCAGCTATAGAAGGGCATGGCGTCTCTCGTATGATTGCAATTGAACTGCCCCTCATATGGTGAGACACGCTAGAGCCTTCCTACAGGAGCGATTCTTACCTTTCCGCTCATCCAATTGAACCATCGCTTGAGAAATAATATCGTTTGAATAAAATTAAGGGAATTTATAATGTTTGATATGTGAAAATTTTGTTTGATTAAATAGAGACACTTTAAAAAGCTGGTTTTTCTCATTTCAATGAAAGTATTTTGTAAGCTCTATTTCATGAATATAAAAATAGAGGCCATTGTAATATAAAATATGAATGAGAGACATATCATTCTAAGTTGAGTTCAGTGTAGATATGCTATTATATGTCAAATTGTGCACGATTTTGATGTGATGTTTTGAGTTTTCCCTTCCTTTGACCTTTTTTATATATGAGAATAAAAAGTTAGCGGAAAGAACGTAAATAAGTATAGTGGAGGAGAAAGAGAGAGAAAGAGTAATGGAGGAAAAGTTGTTTTGAGAAAAAATTAAAAATTGTCATACTTTGTTATTTCCGAATATGTCTTATTATGTTTGGAATTTGGACTAGAACCACTTTACTCTCGTTAATTAGATAACAAGTCGAAGCGAATAAACTAGTAACGGAGCCAAAGGTGACCCGGCCCAATTTGAGATTTAATAAAAGCTAGCTAGGGTGATTGAGGTAATAATCACGAGTAGATTTAGACAAGCTTTTGAGGTCATATTAAAATGCCATGAATCCTTTATCTACTCAAGAAAATATTAGGTGGTGTTGAATCTTCACGTGAGTCACGCTCTTGGCTCTACCCTACTCATTGATTGCCATATGCTTGATAGTGGCTCACTTTTAGTCTCTTGTCTCTCTCTTGTGTGTCTTGCATTTCTCTTTTTCTTTCTCCCTTTCTTCCTTTTGGCCACTACCACTGTCAATAACTGTACCCCCGGAGCCCCCACCACCAACCTCCGCAACCTCATGTTGGCCTTACCCGATTGTGAATTGGATTTGTTTTCGTTTTTCCCTCTTGGAGTTAGGGGAGGGGTCAACTTGAGTTTCTTCCTATTGGACTTTTGCTTGTTTTGGTTTTGAATTGGTGAGAAAAATCTGAATTTTCTTAGGCATTTTAGATGGTTGCTAAATTAGAAAGGGAGGTTTTGATGTGCATTTTGATTTCTTCATTGGATGCTGATTCCCTTCCCAGCAGCTCCAATATTTAGTTTGACTCATAAAATTGATTTTGCAATACTAGTTTGACTTTGATTTGAAATTTAATGTATCTTTTTGCTAGAATCAATTTTTCTCCATACGAAGCTAGTGGAATTTTTGAATTTGACACAAGATAATTATAACTTGACTTGACTTGTTTAACGCCTGAAGTTAATTTATGAGAAGTTATAAGATTGCCATGAACTAACCGAGAATATATTATTAGAAAGTCACTTTTTGTGAAATATATATATATATATATATATATATTTTGCAATACACACACATATATAAGAGGAGTATTGAGTACTAACAAGGAGACCCGAAGTTAGAAATTTAGATGTTCTAAAGGTAAAAATTATATATCAAATATCACGTCAAGTAGGTGAAAAGTAGGTGAAGTCTATACCTAGATCACAATTCACAATGCATGCACTCAATTTAATAGGAGCATTTTAGCTGAGGCTCATTCTTGGGAGATTTAATAAATCCTAAGGCTCATACACAGCCATAAGATTGTGTGGATGGCGTGCATGATTCGATTCCCATGTTTTTCATAGGAGATTACCTTAACACTCTGTCTTTGCCTGGGCGACAAAAAGCGAGAACCCCCACCCACCCCCAAAAAAAAAAAAAAAAAACACCAAACCCAACTTGCACACCACCGTTATCTAAACACTTTTTGTCTTTACTCGGGACACAAAAAGCGACGCCCCTCTCGCTTGGACACCACCAAGTACTCTTTACATGGGGACACCACCAAGCGCTCTTCCCATTAGCTAAAACTCTTTTTGTCTTTACTTGGGGCGCAAAAAACGACACCCCACCTCCCTAGGACACCGCAAACACTCTTCCGATGGATATATATAAAAAAAAAAAAATCCCCGACCATTTAAAATCCATATTCATTATTCAATTAAACTTTACAACTCAATTTCATTAAAAAAAACTATTAAAATTTAATTAACACATATATGATCCAACTCATCTTATATGAGCTAGAAAATTGGTGAAGACCCATTTCCACACCTCTATTTATGCACAAGTGACCAGCATTGGGCTTGGTCGACCCCAAACCGCACGAACACTCTTCCCATTCTCTCTCTCTCTCTCCCAGAACATAAACTAGTGGAACCTCTGAAACCCCCGAAACATGTTACCCTCGCCGCCCCAACTGGACCCGAACGAGACCAACTGGATCGTTCATGTCAACGAGAACCTCAACTGCATGCCCATAGACGAGCAACAGTGCTGGAAGTCTCCGTCCATCTACAAGGTCCCCCCCTCCATCACCGTCCTCAACCCCAAGGCCTACCAGCCGCAGGTTGTCTCTTTCGGCCCCTATCGCTATGACGAGGTCGACCTCCGTCCAATGGAGGAGCACAAGCACCGCGCGCTTCTCCACTTCCTGAAGCGGTCCGGGAAGTCCCTCGAGTGGGTCTTCGAGTCTCTGAGGAAGGTGGCGCATGAGCTCGAGGACAGCTACGACAATCTGGACCAGAAGTGGAAGGAGGGAACGGGGGGCAAGTTCCTGGAGCTGATGATCACGGACGGCTGCTTCATGCTCGAGATCATGGGGGCCACCACGACAGAGAAGGAAAAGAATGACTACGCGCCCAATGACCCAATCTTCAGCACCCACAGGCTGGCATACATAACGCCGTATATAAGACGGGACATGCTGCTGCTGGAGAATCAGCTGCCGATGCTAGTGCTGTATCAGCTGGTTGCCATCGCGAACGATGGCAAGGAGGTTAGTTTCTTTGATTTCCCTCTGTCATTAGAGAGATTATTGCACTGATTATCTTAGATAGACCTCACACGAAATCCATTAAATTTAATGTTTAAAATGTTTAGCATGCACAGGTCGAGATCAATTAACAATTTAATTATTAAATCTATCACCTCAATAAGGGACTCCTTTTTTTTTTCCTTTTATGTGGGTGGTGTCGACAGAATAACACTCTCGTATTCAATGCACTGACTTTACTCCAACAACGCAGGATGACGTCAACGAGCTCATCGGAAAATTCTACTTCCTCCCTGAAAATAAAAAGTTCACGGGGTTGGGCAGACGCCTCCATGTCATGGACGTCTTCAGGGAAGGCCTGTTGATGGAACCCAAGAAGGCCCAGCACGAAGGGAAAAATGTGGAGACCGAGACGATAATCCGGTCAGCCACTGAGCTCATCGAGGCCGGGATCAAGTTCAAGAAAAGCAAGACCAAAAGCCTCAAGGACATCTCCTTTGCTGAAGGGATCCTGAAGCTCCCAGTCATCAAGGTGGATGACACCACCGAGTCCATGTTCCTCAACATCATGACGTTCGAGCGCTTGCACATCGGAGCTGGGAACGAGGTCACATCCTACGTCACCTTCATGGACAAAATCATCAACGATAGGCAGGATGTCGCCCTGCTTCACACAGAAGGCATCATCCAGAATGATTTCGGAAGTGACAAGGCAGTCGCCACACTATTCAACTCTCTCTGCACGGAAGTGACGCTCCCATCCAACGAAAACCTCGACGACGTGCAACAGAACATCAGCGAGCACTGCAAGAAGCGCCGTAACAAGTGGAGGGCTATTCTCAAGCGCACCTACTTCAGGAGTCCTTGGACTATATTGTCTCTCACGGCCGCCCTCTTCCTCTTCGCTCTCACTATAATGCAGGCCGTGTATACCGTGCTCAGATACCATGCACAATGATTTCTTTTTTTCCATTTTTGGTTGTTTCTCCTAATGCCTGATGCTCGATATTTATCTGTTGATTGGCTGTTGATTGTTGTCATCAATGATTTTCCTCCTGTTTTCAGTCGTGCCTTTTTCCCTCCCTAAATGTCATGAACGATGGACATTGGGCTGTTTATATATCATTATCAGATGATGATTCTCTTGTTTCAGTCTTTTTCATTTTTGTCCATTTTGGATGGGTATTCAGAAGGACGATCACGTTCTAGGCAAATGAAATCTCCCATTCCAACATTTTCTTTTTTATTAGATTTTGTTGAAGTTGTGGTCAATTTATCCAGAAAAGCCAAGACTTCACAAGTTTGTTGAACTATATTACGTGGTTGAAGTTTGTGGTTTTCTAGCTTAGTTGGTGGTACTTAGAAGTAATGGCAAAAAACCCGTCCAACATGTAAAATGAAGCAAATTTCTTTGTTAGTGACAGAGATTCTTAGCAGAAGAGTCGATTAGGAAGAACCATGAAAAGGCTTCGTGTTTGTTTATTCGTGTTTAGACCAACTGCAGCTCCATATATCCCTTGCACAAAACAAGCTCCAAAAGCTCTTTCCTTGTTCCTCTGCTGAGCAAATCCCCACAAACATACCCACTTCCACATTAACACTATAAGCTAACAGCTGTACGAGGGCCTCATTCGGCTGGCATTGAGCGTGAGTCCTATCCACCCGCTACTAAAGTCACCCACCATATATCCGACACCAAAACAATGGTCTACTCATTATTATTCCCATTTTCGATGAAAATAACTATAGTTATTTACTAAAGCATTAAAATGATTACTTTCTTGACGGCACAAGATTTATGCAACATCATGGAGAAAGGATGTGGCTCCGTATGAAGACACAAGCTTCCAGCAGAGCAACCACAAAAAGTTGCAAGGGCCCTGTATGTCATCCAACAAGCACTTTTGAAAACAATATTTCCGCGAACCACTTGAGCAAAAACCGCAAAGACATGTGTTCTAAGATAATGCGGAAGCCAAAGAATGCATGCAATTAAATAACGCGAGAGAATGAAATCAGCAGCGAAATAAAACGAGCAACAATAAGGAAAAAATTGCACAATTTGGTCAGACCATCAACGGTCACTCCACAGGAAGAGTTAACTACAAATAATTAGGTAACTATCAATTGGAGAATTACAAAGTTACAATCGCTCATAAAGCTCAAGTGTTTCCCTGTCCAAGATTATACTCAAACCCATAGTATTTAGTCTCATCCAATCAATTAATCCCCCAATCCAGGGAAGCATAAGTAGACACGAAAGAATAAGATGAGGGAAGGGGGGAGCCACTAAATGTAATTGCTCGATAAACAAGTGACCCGAAAATTTGAAACACTTGTGTCCTCACGAGGAAAATGCCTCAATTGGATGACTGATTCTCTGCACAAACTTCACCCGATGTTCAGATCTCCTTTGTACTACTTAGGAAAAGAGAACTCCACTTTATGGCTTGAAGTAGTCAACAGCACACAGCCCCACAAAATCCCTTTTCTCTTCTCTTCCGACGAGCTCCAACGTATGCATACGAACTCCTTTTTTATTTTTTGGCTGTAAGGAGTTCCAGTTAATGGACTGTTTGGGGATGATTACAATAACCAACTCTCTGAGTTCTAATCCAAATAGGATAAATGTGCTGGGTTTTAATGTTAGAGTTTTTCATAATATGAGCTATATTAATTGATATTGTAATTTATCATTTTACAGAGTTGATCTAAGATGAGATAGAATGGTTCTTAATTAGTCTAATAAGAGGTTGGTTAGTGTTGGTCAAGTTGAGCCCGGTCCATAATGAGAGGGTTTGGCTAGAAACTCTATAAATAATGCTCAAGTCTCTCATCTTACTCCAACTCTTATAATTATCCTCACAAATGAGTGTTTACCTAACACTAAAGAATGAGGGAGCCATCTCATTAAGTCAAAGCTACAGAGAGCAATAGAGGAGGACTGTCATTTTTCATTTTTTGCATCAAGAATAATGGATTCTAAAATAGATGTGTTAATTTTTCTACTTGATTATAAGTGTTCTTGTTCTAGCTATGGAGATCGTAGGATTGCATTTTTCGCGTCTAACATTTAATCCAACAAACATCTTCCAATCAAATTGGTTTTCATATACGGCTCAAACTTGTAAAGAACGTACTAGAAAAAGAGTTCCAAGACACAACAAAAGCACAAACCGTTAGATTTCAATCTCTTCAAAATGCTACAATAAACAATTATGAGACCCTACCACCGCTTGCGGTAGCCTAGTTGGATAAGGCTCTCATGATCCTTTGTGAGGAGGAGAGGAGTTCGAATCTCTTTGGCCGCACGGGATCTTAAGTGTGATGTTGGGGTGGTGGGTCCTCCGCTAACGTCACCCCGGGTTTATCTCGTCGGCTGCTGGCTGTACGGGGGTTCCCAGGTAAAAAAAAAAAAAATAGCTCTTTGGAGGCGTACAAAAAAAGACTAATGCTATATGATGAATATTCTATTGAAAGTGACTTTTAGTCTAAAATAAATACGCGGTCTTATAAATCTAAAAAGGGTACAAGGGGCTTGTGGAAAAATAAAAGAGGAGGAGAAACCTCTTCAAAGGAAAAAAAAAAATAAAATTGCCCTGCGTTATCTACAAGAAAATAAATCAATTAGAAAAATGTTATTGGTTTGTAGATAAATCACAATAGCCCTCAATAGCCCTCATGTAAAAGACATAGCCACACGGGAAAAAATTGTTGGTTGGAAACAAATTATTGAGCTAATTATGCTAAAGAAAAAGAAAACATGGACAATATGTTCAATGCAAGCCAAGTGGCAAAAGTCAGAAAAGATTATACATGTTACATTGTTAGTGGTGTAGTATTCACAGATGCATAATGAACTATGTTCCACAATCTTGATCTACCATCTTTGGTGGGGCAACGGTGACGCTCGATGGAAATCCCCGCGAATCCTGAATTTGAGTTTGTGAAAGTACTCCGGTTTCTCAAAGGATATATTTAATATGATTAGGTCTCAACGCAACAAACTCGGGCACATAAACGTTAGAGGGTAAATGAGATTTCAGAGTTTGTAGCCGTGGCAAAAACTTGAAAGGAAGACACGTGCAAATGCCATTGTCTTGAAGAACGGTTTTCTTTACCAAGCACAAATTAAGTAGATGAAGAATCGATAGCTATATAAAGATACCATAGGAGATTTTATTTGAGTTGTGCTCTCTAAGTACACCTTTTTAGATCCTCTATTGCTAGGATGGCCTTCTCCTCGTTATACATACATACATATGGATAGTATTTTCTCCGAACGGTGGCCGTCACCTTAGCAAAAACTAATTATTAACAAGTTAACTAAGTCGAATATCTACTTTACTTCAATTACTCCTAATAAATTCGTAATTTGAGTTGTCAATTGAGATAATGAAGAGCGGATTTAGATAAGCTTGTCGAGTCCTTACAAGATGACATCAATCCTTTATCTAGTCAAGAAATTATTAGGTGGTGTTGAATCTTCATGTGAGTCATGCTTTGCCCCACTCATGATTGCCATGTGCTTAGATGGTGGCCAATTTTAGTCTCTTGTCTCTCCCTTATGCGCCTTATATTTCTCTTCTTCTTCATCATCCTTTCTTCCTTCCTTTTAGCGAATGCCTGTGCCACTATCAATAGCCATGCCCACGGAGCCCCCACCACCAACCACCGCAACCTCATGTTGGCCTTGCTCGATTGTGAATTGGATTTATTTTCTTTTTTCCTTGGTGGAGTTAAGGGACAGGTCATCTTAAGTTTCTTCCCATTGGAGTTTTGCTTTTGAATTTGTGAGAAAAATCTGACTTTTCTTTGGCATTTTAGATGCTTGAGAAATTAAAAAGGGAAGTTTTGATGTGCATTTTGATTTCTTCGTTGGATGGTGATTCCCTTCCCAATAACACCAATATTTAATTTAACATATAAAATTGACTTTGCAACACTAGTTTGACTTTGATTTGAGATTTAATATATCTTTTTACTAGAATCAAATTTTCTCCATATGCAGCTAGTGAGAGTTTTTGAATTTGATACAAGATGGTTATAACTTGACTTGTTCTCCCCTTGAAATTAATTTATGAGAAGTTATAAGGTTGTCATGAATTAAGCGAGCATATATATTATTGGAAAGCACTATTTGTTAAATGTTATTTTTGTCGTTGTTGCATGGTATATATATCTGTGCGTGTGTGTGTATTTATGTATTGAGAGAGAGAGAGAGAGAGAGAGAGAGAGAGAGAGGAGTGTTGAGTACTAAAAGGAGACCCGAGTAGGAGAATTCGATCAGCCCAAAGGTAAAAATTATAAATGTCACATCAAAGAGGTGAAGTCCTTCAACAATTAACAAAAAGGCAGAATCCATACCCAAGTCACATTACAAGCACTCAATTCAATACGAGCATTATAGTGTAGGCAGACAATGGGGAGATTCATTAAATCCTAAGGCCCGTGTCGTATGATTATGTGGATGGTGTGCATGCAATTCGATTCCCACGTTTTTCACAGGTTATTACCTAAACATTTTTTGTCTCTACCTAGGCCACAAAAAGTGACACTCCTCTATTGGACACCACCAAACGTTCTTACCATCTTCTCACTTTGACACCACCAAACGTTCTTACCATCTTCTCACTTTGACACCACCAAACACTCCTCTCCCCCCCCCCCCCCGCGGTCTCTCTCATCGGTTTCTGGAATTAGCCACTTTTGGATTAAGTCAACATCTTTTATGAGATATTTTTGTTTACTATTTATTAATTATAACAATCACAATAGATCCAAAATACTCCTTAATTGGAGCTTCTTATAAAATAAATACAAAAGACTCACTCAATCTTACAATTAAATTAATATGAAATTGCCAGAGAAATATATGAGGAATAATAAAGAACACTGGATATTTATGTAATTCAATCCGAGTATTGACACCTACACCACGGTAAAAGCTAGTAGCAAAATTCCACTAATCAATTAAAAAATTACAGAGTAACAATCGCTCATAAGTTTGAGTGTTCCCAATACTTAAAAGCAAGATCCCTATTGTTTTGGTCCTTCCCATTTCTTCTGTACATCATAAAGTCAAGAAAAAAAATTGAGCCCTTCTCTTTACACGGCCAAACAACATTAGTGTCACTTGTACTGTTTTTGAGCAGTCAATCT
This sequence comes from Eucalyptus victrix, assembly GCA_016097545.1. Taxonomy (NCBI): domain Eukaryota; kingdom Viridiplantae; phylum Streptophyta; class Magnoliopsida; order Myrtales; family Myrtaceae; genus Eucalyptus; species Eucalyptus victrix. Next base: position 16,874,310 of record CM027844.1, read on the forward strand.
CTTGATTGATCAATATCGGATCCAAAGAAATTAGATAAAATGCAGTAACAACCCTATCTTGGTAAAATTCTTATGGCATGACTCGAATAGGTATTCAATCAAGAATTTTGGTCCCCCACATCCAATTCGAGTCGGGTCTCGTGTATGGGTTCAGACTAGAAACATCTTTTAAGAGAACTCTTAATTGGAGCTCATAAATGTGCGCATTCAATTAGATTTAAATGATTAGAATCTATAAAAAAAAAAAAAAGCCCACATTAATATTTTGTTTAACTTGGAAATTTAACTTTGCCTCTATTTGAATTCAAATAAATCGTTTTGCTTAAACTAATTTTTCTCCATTTGAAATTGGTGGACATTTTTTAATTTCACACAAGATGATTATGACCTGTCTTGTGTGCCATCTAAATTTAATTTATGAGAAGTTATATGATTATTCGGAACTAACGAGCATTAATATTACCAGAACGTTACTCATTGTGAAATTTTTTCCCTACAAGTGGTGTATATACAGGAGAAGGGCGTCGAGTACTAAATATGAGATATCAAATAAGAAATCCGGCATATCCCAAGCATACAATGTAAAAATTATTACCAAATAAAACAAAAAAATACTATCATAAATCTAATGTCACATCAAACCTTAATATGCAAAGTTCCTACCTCAATTAGCATTCTCCATTCAAACAACCCTTTTAATTTAGGTAGACAATTGTGAAATTCATTGAATTCAAAAGTTCAGATACGATCGCGAGATGTCATGCTTTATGTGCATACAATTCATTTCCCTACAGCTTCTAGGGGACATGCTTAAACACGTTTTCTCTTTACCTCGCCCATAAAAAGTGATTTATACATGGACCCATCAAACTCATAAATTAAGTTGCAAACGGTTCGACTGAAAATTGATCAATTTAACCCGTTTTGATTCAATTTTATGCAATATTAATATAATCACTCATATGAAATTCGTATCCGGCCTGATTTGAGATCCACTTTAGCAATTTTTTCGCCTTAAATTGTTGGTTGTGTGTATTTTGCGATTTATGTGTATTTTTTGAGCTCGAACTTTTGCACGGATAATTCAGGAAATACAATCAATATTGGGTTGTTCCCAATAGGAAATAAGAATGAACGACAATTTCTGTCCCTGATATTTGAAGACTTTTCACACGTGGGAGGAGGGGCCACCCAGACTTGTCACGTTCTCGAAACGACTGCCCCTTTATTTTCATTGCTGGGAGTGAGAGGGTCAGATTGGGCCCCATCTTGTGGTTGACTGTAGTTCCGTGCTTAGATGGGTTGGATATGGACAAAAGCCTAGACGCATTTCAAAACCCATATTTAATTGGACTTTAAAACTCAAATCCATAAAAATTATTTATTAATTAACTCATATTTGAGGATGAGTTATGATGATGAAGTTAATGCTTTTTTAGATGTGTCATGGTCTTGAAGTTCATAGATTTTTTCTCTTCAAATTCATTAGAGATCTCATAATGATAAGATATTATTGATATTCCCATATCATCAACAATATAATCTTTTTTGTCTTTCTTTTATCTCACGAATGGTAAGAAAGCGCCTTATCCTACCAGCATTGGTTTGGAGATAGCCCCAGGCTTCACACACTCTTCCCATTCTCTCTCTCTCTTTCTCTCCATGGATTCTCCTCTTCTCTCACCCAGAATAGAAACTTGTGGAACCTCTGAAGCTCCCTCAACCAAGTTTGCCTTGCCACCTGACCCGGAGCCGAGGTCGACAGGGTGCTGGATGGTCACAGTCGACAGGAACCTGGACTGCATGCCCTCCGACGAGCAACGGTACCTGAAGAATCCGTGCATCTACAGGCTCCCCGCCTTCATCACCAACCTCAACCCTAATGCCTACCAGCCACACGTCGTCTCTTTTGGCCCCTACCACCATGGCGAGGACCACCTCGTCCCTATGGAGGAACACAAGCACCGTGCGTGCGACCGCTTCCTTGAGCGGTCGGGGAAGTCCCTTGAGCCCTTCTTCGAGTCCTTGAGGGATGCGGCACGGGACCTCAAGGAGAGCTACGATGCGCTGAATGGAAGGTGGAAGGAGGACAGGGGGGACCATTTCCTGGAGCTGATGATCAGGGACGGCTGCTTCATGCTCGAGATCATGAGGGCCACCACGGCAGAAAAGGAAAAGAATGACTACGCGCCCAATGACCCCATCTTCAGCACCCACAGGCTGGCATACATAACGCCGTATATAAGACGGGACATGCTGATGCTGGAGAATCAGCTGCCTATGCTAGTGCTGTATCAACTGGTCGCTGTCGAGAGCAATGGTGAGGAGGTTAGTTTCTTATATTTCACTCCATCGTTAGAGAGGTCATTCCAAGCACGCAAACCCCGTCTATGTTCCCCTAACAGTACACCAACAAGACAACGATCTCGAATTCAATGCCACTGACTTCACTCCAACAACGCAGCGTGATGAATACATCAACAAGACCAACAACCTCGTCCTCAGTTTCTACTCCCTCGACACGAGCATCACGGGGATGGGCAGATGCCTGCATGTCGTGGACGTCTTCAGGAAAGGCCGGCTGAGGGAGCCCCAAAAGGTCCAGCACAAGAAAATAAATGTGGGGCCTGAGGCTGGCGAGGTGATAATCTTTTCTAGGGACCACGTCTATGGGAGATATTTTTCTTTTTTTCCACCAAGCAAGTAGTATCGACACGACAACAATCTCGTATTCAATGCGCTGGCTTTACTGCAACAACGCAGGGTGACAAAAGCTCCCTCGACACGTGCATCCCGGGGATGGGGCATGTCGTGGACGTCTTCAGGAAGTGCCTACCGAAGAAGACCAAGGAGGTCCAGCACGGGATAATCCGGTCGGCCACCGAGCTCAAGGAGACCGGTATCCAGTTCAAGAAGAGCCTGACCAGCAGTCTCAAGGACATCTCCTTTGCCAGAGGGGTCCTGAAGCTCCCCGCTATCATGGTGGATGACACCACCAAGTCCGAGCTCCTCAATCTCATTACTTTCGAGCGCTTGCACATCGGGACTGGGAACGAGATCACATCCTACACCAAATTCATGGACAACATCATCAACAATGAGCGGGATGTTGCGCTGCTCCATGCCCAAGGCATCATCCAGAATTCTATTGGGTGCGACGATGCAGTCGCTGACCTATTCAACTCGCTGTGCAAGGAAGTGACGGTCGGACCCAACAGCAGCCTTGATGCCGTGCAGAAGAAAATCAGTGAGTACTGCGAGAAGCCCTGGAACAGGTGGAGGGCTAATCTTAGACACACCTACTTCAGTAGTCCTTGGAGTGCATTGTCTCTCATTGCCGCCATCTTCCTCTTCGCACTCACCATAATTCAGACCACATTTATCGTGCTCACCTACTATTGAACCCTTCCGTAGCCTCTGCATAATAATTTCGATTTTCCATTTTTGGGTTTTTTTCCTATGGCTGATACTCGATTATTATCTGTCGATTGGTTGAGGCTTGTTCTCATGAATGGTTTTCCTCCTGCTTTCAGTCGTGCTTATTTCCCTCTCTAAATGTTTTGAACGATGGACGTTCGGCTGTTTATATATCATTATCAGATGATGATTCGCTTGTTTCAGTCTTCTTCATTTTTTGTCCAATTTGGATAGGTAGTCTGAAGATGATCGAGTTTTTTAGGCAAATTAAATCTTCCACTTCAACGTTTTATTTTTTATTAAATTTTGTTGAAGCTGTGGTCAACTTATCCAGAAAAGCCAACACACTACAAGTTTCTAGATCTATTGTAAGCACTTTAAATAAGGGGTTCTAGCTTGGTTGGTGGTAGTTAGAAGTAATGGCTAATAGTTTGTCCAACATGAAATATGAAGCAAATTTCTCTGTTGGTGACAGAGATTCCTAACACAAGAATCGATTAGGAAGGACTATAAAAAGGCTTTATGCTCGTTCATTCATGTCCAGATCAACTTACAGCTCCATTAATCCCTCGTACCAAAAATTTTGATAATACAACAAGCTTCACAAGCTCCTTCCGTGTTCCTCTGCTGAGTAAATCCCCCCAAACCTATGCGCTTGCACATTAACACTAACAGCTAACAGTGGTATTAGAGCGTCATTTGACTGGTATTGGGTGTAAGTCCTATCCACCAGCTACTAAATGACCCACCCGAATATCCGATATCTAAACAATGGCCAACCCGATCTCACTCATGTTCCTACTTTTGATGAAAATAACTATATTTACTGGAGCATTAAAATGATTACTTTCTTGATGGCACAAGATTTACATGACATTGCGGAGAAAGGATATGCGGGTCCGTAGGAAGGAATAAGCTTCTGGCATATGTATATAAAGGAAGCTAGAGGATGTATGATATTAAATATTGCAAGAAAATGAAATCATCAGAGAAATAAAACGAGAAACAACAAGGAAAAATTTCCACGATTCAGTCCAGCCATCAGCAGCCACTCCATAGGGAGGTTAGCTGCAAATAACAGTTAATCAATTGAAGAATTATAGAGTTACAATTGTTCACAATGCTCAAATATTTCCCTGTCCAAGATTATATTGAAACCCATAATATTTAGCCTAACGTAATTGCTGGATAAACAAATCACCGAAAACTTGAAACACTCATCAATCTTCACCGGGAAAGTGCCTCAATTGGATGACAGATTCTCTGCACAAACTTCACCCGATGTTTAATCTCCTTCGTCCTACCAAGGGAAAGAGAACTCCACTTTATGGCTTGAAGAAGTCAACGGCACACTCAGCCCCACGCAAATCCATGTTTCTCCCTTTTCTTTTCCGACGAGCACCAACATATACATACGAGCTCCTTTTTTTTTTTTTTTTTTTTTTTTTTGGCTATAAGGAGTTCCAGTTAATGGGCGGCCTGGAAAAGGATACAACAGCCTACTCTTTGAGTTCTAATCCAAATAGGGTAAGTGCGCTGGCCTTGAATCCAATAAGCATCTTCCAATCAAATCGGATTTCAGATACGGCTCGAACTTGTAACATAATTTAGAACATATTAAAAGAAGAGTTTCAAGACGCAACAAAGGCACAAATAATTAGATTTTAGTCTCTTCAAAATGCTACAATAAATAATTATGGGACTCTCAAACAATAATGCGGAAGATTAAATGGATGAGTAAATCAGATGAGGGCTTATGGAGTTAATATCAAGGTAGTAGAAAAAATATTTGTGAAACTTATTAGAGAATATAATCTTATTGTCACCTCTATAGAAGAATCTAAGGATTTAAAAAACATGTTAGTCAGTGAATAAATTATCTCTATGGAGGCGTATGAAAAAAGACTAAATGCTATTTGATGAAGATTTCATTGAGAGTGATTTTCAGTCGGAAATAAATATGTGGTCACATAAATCTAAAAGGGTACAAGGAGCTCGTGGATTGGTGGGTTTGGGAGAGCCTCGGCTAAACCTAATAGATCTAGCCAAGCCATTAGTTTCCGTCAACGCCCGCACATATCGAACGCCAAAAAAAGGAGGTTGAGACACAAAGAGGCTTCATGCTCGTTCATTCATGTTCAGATCAACTACAGCTACATAAATCCCTTGTACCCAACATTTTGATAATTCAACAAGCTCCAAAAGCTCCTTCCTTATTCCTTTGCTAAGTAAATCTCACAAACATACACGCTTGCACATTAACACTAAGAGTAATAGTTGTATCAGAGCCTCATTCGGTTGGTATTGGGCGTGAGTCCTATCCACTTACTATATTAGAGTAAGAGATATGATTTGATTATGATTATTTTAATTGCAAGTTAATTGATCCGGTCAATCTGTAAGATTAGATATTCGGAATATAGAATAGGAAACGGTATTTTGTATACTCTTTCCTATTGTACATCCTTCTTGTATTATAAATAGGCTTGTAGTGCATGTGCAAAAGTAGTGATATACACAATACAATATTCCCCAATATTTTTCGTTTTCTCATTAGAAACATGGTATCATAGTGCGATGATCATTGAGCTCGTCTCTTGCCTTCGGTCATCTGATATTGGCCGGTTGCCACTAGCCGTTCATTCGCTTCTCCTTCAGACTGATCGTCCTTCGTTAGTTTGCTTTCGGCTTGCTTTGATTGATTTTTCCTGAGCACCGTCGTTTTTCTTTTTCTTTTCTTTTTTTGACTAGTTATCATGTCAGAACAAAGCTCCTAAACTGAGGAATCCTCCAGCCACACATTGGCTCATGAATAGACCGACGGTCCGTTCTTCCTCCATGGGTGGCCAAGATGGGCATGCCATGAACTGTGGATAGGCAGGTGGGCGGATAATGCGGCACGTTCGGGAGAGAGCTCCAAGTTGTAGAAACCACCACGTTGAAGGCCCCAACCAATGATCTTCTTCATCGAGAGGTCCTCGAACAAGCAATAAAAGGGAAAAAAGGTAACCGAGCAATTTAATTGTTGAGTAATTTTTGAAATGGATAGGAGAGGAAACTTAAAGATTGGAGCACAAAGAACATCAATAAGGGTGAGGGTTGACGTCAGAGATACCAAGCCGTTTGTGAAGTGACGAGAACTCCAACCCCATTAGGTATGCCAATAGCGGGAAGAGGTTTCGGGTATGCTTGTGCATATTGAAGTGATTCAGGGTTATGTGTAATGTGATTCATGGCTCTGGTGTCAATAACCCAAGTGCAAGAATTTAATGAATTAGAATTCAAGTCGAGAACAGTGCCTGTGAGATTTGCCTTGGAAATGTTTACCGCTTGGAGTAAACGCATGATTTGTTTATATTGCTTACCGGTGAATGGCATGGGAGACGCCGAAGAGGAGTTCTCGGGACTACTGGCAGGCTTGCTGTCCGAGGGTTTAGTATGGGGCTGGTCATGACGTTGTCCCTTATAATTAGCAGGAAATCCATGGAGGCGGAAGCAAACATCACGGGAATGGCCTGGTATACTGCAATGGGCACAACGTTCGCGAGCATGTGATGGAGGCCCGCATTTTGCAAGGTGAGCAGAAGCTGTCTTGGTGTGCTTAGGGGATCGAGTCGAGAGTGGCGAGTCCCTTTGAGGCGGGATGTTTCGCATGGAGTCATATGTCAACAGTGTGTTCTTGGTGGAGGTACGAGTCAAGTGAACATGGCGTTGAGATTTGTCTTGAAGAATAAGTGAGTAAGCTCGTGCAACAGTGGGCAACGGATTCATGAGCAGAACTTGACTGACCACATTAGAATACCTCGGGTTTAAACCCATTAAGAATTGATAAAGAAGTCGATTCTCAAGTTGCATCACAAACAATGTCTTTGCCTCGCAAGAGCATTTGGCAAGTGTTCCAAATTGTTCAGCTCATCCCAACAACGCTGCAAATTATTGTAATACCTAGTGATGTCATCTTCACCTTATTCAAGAGCGCATATTTTCTGCTCGAGGCAAAATATGCAAGGACCATCAGACGGTAACAAACGTTCATGCAGATCAGCCTATACTTCCACAACAAATTCCGTGTACAAGACGGTAAAGACAAGATTTTGATGGATGGAATTCGGGATCCATGATAATATCATGCTGTTGACTCAAACCCATGGGGCATATGTGTTAGTTGATTCGGGTTTCCGATTATCTCCCATGATGAAACCCATTTTATTCCTTGTGGATAGAGCAATGGTCACGGCTCATGAGCAGCTGTAGTAATTATCACCCATTAAAACGATGTTGACTAAATTCGAACTAGCGTTATCTGAGGTATGGGAGAACACACCACCTATGACTTCGCGTGTCAATCTCCCAAATGGAGGATGTTGACACATAAATTTTGGCGACCCATTTAGTTATTTATCGCATTAAAAAAAATTAAGGATTAATTTTATCCCCGAAAAATATTAATTACATAGCATATAGATTTAGGTACATTTGTTTTTAATTTGCATTTTTTACATATATTTACTTGGACCGGTGGCGGATGGGTCGAATTAGTGGTTTTGAGTTTTAAATTAATGGCCGACTAAGCCCATGAAGAGTGCAACTTGAATCCGTTTTTTTTCCGAAATTGAGATTTGAAATGAGGATTTTTGAAATTTAAGAAAATCGGATTGTAATTTTATTTTTAAAAATTAGTAAAAAATATTTAGGAGATAAGAAAAATAAGAGGATTTTTATGATCATGAGGTTATAGGAAAATCTTCGTGTATATTGAAAAGTTGATGAAATATTTCACGAAGATCACGTCTTTATGTGCCTATAGAGGGGGCCGTGTGCGATGAGAGAAAGGGGGGGGCCTCTCTCGGTTTTCAAAAAGAGAAGAACAAAAGTCAAAGAAAAAGAGAAAGAAAGAAAGAAAAAGGGAGAGAGAAGGAAAAGTGACCGGTCTGCAGTGAGGGGGAGAGAGCAGACCGGTTAGAGGACGTGCGACAGGTGAGAGAGAGAGAGAGAGAGAGAGAGAGAAAAAAGTAAAAAAGAAAAAAAGAAAAGGAGAGGACTGTTCATCGTCTTCTTCGTGCAGCCGCTCCGCCTGCCCTTCCGCCTGCGACCCAGCCACGACGCCACTACTCCTGCGCCCCTGCGCCGCCCGCATCTGGTCGACAGCCACCGCCGCGTCCCATCGAAACGCCTTCACCCGCCGGTCACCACATCTTCCCCGTCGTGCCTCAGTCCCTGTTCCGCCTCGCCGCTCCCGCTCCACCCTAGCCGTGACGCAGCCAGAGACCCGAGTCGGATCGCAGCCTCTTCCGCCGCGCCGCTACCCGACACCCCTGCTCGCCGAACGCCACATCGCCGTTCCTCCAGTCACCGTCGCGCTCCGCCTCACCTGCAACCCGCGAGATCCCGGCGAAGCTGCTGCTGCAACACTCAGTCCGTGATCTGCTTGCCCAGCTGTGCCGTGACGACCTGAAGCGCTGCTGAGCTGCTCCACCATCCCGACGAAGCCGCCCGTCGGTCGTGTCGATCCGTGACGATCCCGACGCTGCCCCCGGTCCGTTCGTCGTCGGTTCGCCCGCTACCGACCCGCGACGCCACCCGCGACCTGCTGCTGCCGCCAGACCGCTCGCTGCCGATCTACCCATTGCCGATCCTCGCCGGAGCTCCGACGGACAATCTCCCATTCCGAACGGTGACCCATTCCCCCGTGAACCACCCCCAGCGACACCACAGCCGCTGCCCTTGCACCGTCTCTAGCCGCGCTGAGTCTCCATTGGGGTTCAGTCTACCATCGGATTTTTAGGAAAAAATCCAAATTTAGGTAGAAATTTGTTTTATCTTATTTGATAGGTTTATTTTTAGGTAGGTTTAATTTATTTAGGTAAATTTACTTTATCTTATTTTAGTTTCGATATCTTATTTCTTTGTTTAAAATAGTTCCCAATGCATGGTTGAAATCCCTGTAACGTCCAATTCATTCTATTTATAAAACTTTAGATGGAATAATTATTCATGTAAGAGTAAAATTGGTATTTTGATTTTTAAGACTTAAGATCAATTTATTGATTTTATTAGCGAGATAATTGAGTTTAAATTTCAAATTGAGAGATGGATAACGTTTTGAATGACCATGGATGGTTTGAATGTTTATCTTTTAATTGTTCAATTTATCCCGAAAACACAAAAAATCACATTTTGCGTTCCATGTAGATTAGGATTAATTGCATGATAGGTTAGTTTTTTTAAAATGCATGTTTAGAAGGCATTTAGAATAGATAATATTTCACTTTAGTTAGATTTTTATTGATTTTAATTACGAATTTTCATAAAAGAAACTATAAAAAATCATGCATTCAATGTATGATTAAATTCATGAAATGCCCGTCATCTAGTGATTGTTGCTAGGTTCATTTAATTAAAAATTGCTCGTTATTAGAATCAGGTCATTTGATTAATTTAGATTGCATATTTGATTGTTGCATTTCTTTAATTTCGAATTCCATGGAAAATACAAAAAATTTAGAATAAATTCATTTCATGCTTTAGGATAGATTGCATGCTTATTTATGTTATATAGTTTAGGTCATGTTACCACGTCATATCATTTCATGTTAAGTTAGTAGCATGCGTTGCATGATTCTCATTAAATAAAGTGAAAACCAAAATTGAGTGATTGCGTATTAATTAGAAATCATATCTAGGATTGTCGATATGAATTCTGAACTAACATTGCAGATGCTTTCGTTGTTATGGGGTAAGTCATGCAATTTATTCATTGCTTCATTTGGGTGTTTAATTGGTGGTTTGCATATCCACATGATCACCTCACATATTAGGAAGGCAAAATGAAAGTCAATTCAAGCTATCTGTAAAATATCTTTTTAAAATAAAAAAGGGAAATGTACCGAAATGACCTTAGAGACATATGGCATAACCAAATCTCTGAACTCATAATCTCTAGTTCGTAGGAGTAAAGTAAAGCTCCCGTTACTTTACTTAGGTTTCTAATCAACCCACCAAAAATAGATTAGTAGCGACTCATAATTAAAAAAATTAATTGTATGTTAAGAACTTGAACCTAAGTCGTGAATTGGTATGGGCTTGGGAGAGCTCAAGCTAAATTTAGATTTAATAATCCATTAGCCTAATTTTAGCTAGTGTACCCGAAATTTAAATTATGACAGAGGGAGGCAATGTCTTTGAAATTACAAGCTCTTGAACAAAACCTACGATATCGTACCTCTTTCATGTCGTAAAAAGGTGATTGGTTTTTTGAATCACTTAATCCCACACTTTCTTATAATGTACTATAAAGGAAAGATATGAGTATGCCATATGTAAAATGAGTTTGCTTCATCCGTAAGTTGACTCTCTGAACCGCTCAAAATGAATAATGCTACTTATATTGATACCAGTTCACAAATTGGCGCACTAGGTGATGTGGCATAGTTTTAGCGGAAGTGATGTAGCATACTTTTAGCAAAAGTGATGCCGCATACTTTTAGTGGATCTTGAAGGTGGCACGTGCATGTTTAGAGGCCCATCTGTCACGTTGCTCTCTTCAGGCTGGAATTGGCAATATGTTTGATGATTTGTATGACAATTTTTGTAAGCTATTTTTAGTATACTTTGCAATATCAGTTTTTTTTTTTTTTCCTTTTTTACTTTACTTTCTAAGAACTTTCTTCCATCGAGGAAAATGAACCTGCAATGAAAGTGGCATGATATAATTATTTCCATTGGTGTAGGAAGTTTGGGGACTTTGATTAGGAAAAAGAACACTAAGGGTGCGTTTGGTAACGTTTCTGTTTAAAAATTGTTCCGGAAACAGAAATAGAAAAAAGTGTTTTGTTCCGGGAACAATTTTTGAACAAAAAAAACGTGTTTGGTAACTATATAAAATTTCTGTTTCTGAAATAGAAAAAGAACATAAACACGTTTGGTAACTATACAAATTTTCTGTTTTGGAATAGAAAAAAAACAGAAACACGTTTGGTAACTCGCACAAAATTTCTGTTCCAATTTGTTTTTCAAGTGTTTTTTTTTTTAATAAAATGTAAACTTGGTATTAAATTATCATTCTCATGAAATGCTCATCAATTTAATTATGTTCATAGTAAGTGAAAACAAACATTCTAAACATGATCATATTTGCTTACTTGGAAGAAAAATTTTTAAGTTTGTACCAAAATTTTCCCAATTGTTTTTTTTTTTTTAATAAAGTGTAAACTTGGTTTTGAATTCTTATTATCATGAAATGCTCATCAATTTAATTATGTTCATAGTAAGTGAAAACAAACATTCTAAACATGATCATATTTGCTTACTTGGAAGAAAATTTTTTAAGTTTGTACCAAAATTTTCCCAATTGTTTTTTTTTTTAATAAAGTGTAAACTTGGTTTTGAATTCTTATTATCATAAAATGCTCATCAATTTAATTTTGTTCATGGTGAGTAAAGTCAAACATTCTGAACATGGTTATAAGTGCATACTTTGAGGAAAATTTTATAAATAAACTCTGTACCAAAATTTTGTCACGTGCTTTTTCTTTAAATAAAGTATAAACTTGGTATTGCATTATCACTTTAATGAAATGCTCATCAATTTAATTTTGTTCATGGTGGGTGAAGACAAATGTTCTGAACATGATCATGTGTATACTTGGAACAAAATTTCGTAAGTAAAATTTGTACAATAAGAGCTAGCTAAAAGAGGAATATCTTATAGATCTCTACATAGACCCTTTCATACATAACATCACAATAATGAAGTAATAGAGTTCATTGTTCAACTTCATCACATCGAATTTGATAAGTGAGTACTTAAAAACAAAATTACAAAAGTTGGAAACACAAAGTCATGAAATCTCAGGCATATTATGATCCCTCACCATTTTATTTGCAATCCTTGTCCTAAGCATGTTTATTCCAGGTGCATCATGCAATGTATCCTTGTCCTCCTCCTACAGCAGCGATCATGCATGCATCCAACATACACACCTCAATCTGTTGAAGTTTGGCCTCAAAGAGTTTATCCTTGTCCTCCTCCTACAGCAAACAATATATATTATTTTATAATGAGTATGAGGGGAGCGTAAACCGATGTGATTATTATTAAGGATACTGTTAACAGTATACTTTACCTCCAATAATTCAATTTTCAAGACATCGCATGCGCATGACACGAGGACAATTTAGTCAACGTAAATGTTGAGGACTAATATTATGTACATCTTCGACATTAGTTAACACAACAAATGCACACATGAACCGCGAACAGCACATCAATGACACAGCTAAACAATTCCACACACCAAGACATATGAACAGCAAGCAAAGAAATATTGATACTAAAGAACAACGTAACTCTGGACGTCTTTACAAACAAAAACACAGAGTTTGGATCGATAGAACACAAATAAGCTACTGGGCAAAGTGATTGATGTCGGAAATTGGTTTGATGGTGGATATCTAATATCAATTATCAAACAACAGAACTTTGCTAAAAAAAGAGAACAATAGAGCAAGACCATCCCACACGTGATTTACTTTTTTTTGATATTATCACCCTCAAAATCTATGCTCAAAAGGTCGTAGGAAAGTGGCAGACAATCAGGCCCACCCAAAAACAAAATATGCATTTCTAACCAAGGCAAATTCCAGATTTCAGAATGGATTAGAAAAAAAAATGTTAAACATGGCAAATGATGGTTGATTCAGGCATGCAGTATGTCATTTTAAAGCTTGAGATGCCTATTACAATTATCTAGAAGACATTAAGTCCTAATAACATCATCTACCAGTTCATATCAAGTGGTTTACACAGAAGTGACCAGCTCCAACATATCAGTAGAAACTCAATCACATGGAAATACTCTCAATTCACATTAACAGTATGTATAGGATAGACCCGAAAAGAGGAACAAAGCAGCTAATTTTAGGTCTGAGTGTTAGGATCAAACATCTTAATCAAAATCCATACAGAGAAACTCACACACACACAAAATAGTAAGCTGAACCTATTGTTCTAGCGATCAACATTTCAGCAACATTGACAGATTGCAGCATAGTTTCAAGTATGCAATTGATAGGGAGAACAAAGGTCAATTGATGCAATCCGTATATTATTGAAAAGTCCATGGAATATATTATGACTTTCACAGAGATCTCGAGACTAAAAAAGCATGTTTAACAGTTCATCCAAGACAAACAACAACCAAGCCATAGCCAGGACAAAAGGACGATTTAATGAACATTTTTCTAATCATATCAACTCTAGAAAATCTAAAAAAATCTGTATGTTGTAGCCAAGGATAGTTCAAGCAACTTTCATGAAGCACCAATCCAGGAATTTGAAGCACCAAATTCAGTGGAGAATCGGAAAACAGACAAGGCCGAGTCAATGTATAACAGTAAATTTTTATGTATCAGTTTTCCAGAATCCCTTCTTAACTTTCGAAAAGGATTTCATGTAGCTAATGATCTCGGATCGGGACGTGCTATGGCTCGTTGGAAAGCTAATCGAACTATCTTCAACTCTCATGAAGGCATCAAGCACCAAAAAGCACATGTACAAACTCATTTTCAGGCATATGCGCAAAGAGGTCAGAGATACGAAATTGCAGAACAAAGCCCATCCAAGTTCAAAAATCATTTTAGATTGCAATGCATCCTGGCCCCCAACTTTCGTTGTCGAGAGTGTATTTCGACACTAGAAGCCCTCTCCTCATCGAATGCTATTAAAAGGATTTTCATTTTGCTTACCTCGGTTGAATCTGTAACTTCAGTGGATGAACAAGCAGCAGCGAGCGAGCAGAGCAGGGCTCGCTGCTCTGCTCACTTGCAGCTCGAGCAGGGCCTGCTGCTCTACTCGCTTGAGCAGAGAAGCAAGCGAGGAGACGCTCGCTGCTGCTCACGCTCGAGCGAGCTGCGAGTTGCGAGCAAGCAAAGCAACGACCGTCTGCTCGCTCGAGTAGGCAAGCAAGCGAGCCCTGCTCTGCTTTGCAGTGAGCAAGCAGAGCAGGGCTTGCTGCAACCAAACTTTCGATCTAGGGCACCGTTGCTCGCCAGATTTGGGTGAGCATGCTCGTCCAGATCTCGAGTGAGCAGACGAGCTGCTATCGCAAATCTGGCGAGCAACGGTGCCCTAGATCTGGGCGATGCCTAGTTGGAGCTCGAGCGGCTCGAGCTCCGACCAGCCATCGCCCAGATCTGTGAAGGCCTTGTCAATCGGTGAAGAATAGGAGTGAGCAGGTTCACCTGGTGAAGGAGCAGTGGCTGTCGGCGCCGGAGAGGACGATGGTGGAGAAGCCGGATGGTCTCGAGACAGAGGCGGTTGTCGGCACCGGAGAGTGGGAGGCGCCGGAAAAGACGGCGGGGGAGAAGATGGAGGAGGAGAGGCTGCGGTGTTCGAAGGAATGACCAAGAAATAGAAACGAAACACGAGAGTTTCTCTTTTGTTTCTCTTTTGTTTCTCTTTTGTTCCTCTTTTGTTTCTCTTTTGTTCTTCAATTGTGTTTCCGAAATAAGAAACACAAATTTTTTGTTTCTTATTTCTGTTCTACATTTGTTCCTGGGAAAAAAAGAACAAAAAAGGAACAAAAACGCACCCAAACACGTTTCTGTTTCTTTTTTGTTCACAGGAACAGAAAAACAGAAAAAAGTGTTTAAAAAAAAAAAGAAACAAAAACAAACGGGCCCTAAGTGACTTTGTAAATGACTGTCAAACATGGCCTCCAGATTTCATGCTCTTTGCTATTGAATCCCTCCTCTCGATTTCTCTTGTGGGGATGAATAATACATCCACTTTTCAACACCATAGCAATGGCGAAGATTATGAAGATGTAGCTCAAGCTGAGGCTGCATTTGGTTGGGCTTTGATATGGGCTTTAAGGCTCTAAAGATTCTTGGGCAAATATTGAAGTGTTAGGTGACTATTTTTGGAAACACGTTTGAAAAATAATTAATATCATGGAAAACTCAAAATTAGTATACTTATAATAAATTTACCTTAAACTAGTTCAAACTTTAAATTGATACATTTGTAACAAATTTATTATCTGTTAGTTATTCATTAAATTGGATAAATACTACAAAAAAATCACAAACTAGTTAGTGACAAATGGAAGGTTTACCCAGCATGTGTTATACAACTCGGCAATGTGAGTCTCTTGATATGAGCTCCATTATTCTTATCAAGAATGCTAAGAGAAAGGGAGGAGAGCTTGGGAACTTACAGTGCTGTTGGGAGTGCGTCATGCATTTGGTCTTAATTACGACCAGGAAGAATTCGTGAGTGCGACTGTGATGGACCAATTTTCTTTCCCTTGAGCATTGATATGTTCCTCTCTTTATAAACAATGAATCCTCGCCATATTCCGCCGAGATTGAGGATCCAAAAATTGCCTAAAGATGCGCTATTCCAGACACAATTTTTTTTTTAATCTCTTTGTTTATATTGTCTCCTTCTTTATTTTATTTCCTTCTTTCTCCCATCTATTCAACTCTCCAGCAAATTCTTGAATCAATTTCGATTGTGCGTTTGCAAGTGGGAAAGTGAAATTTATATAATTTTCCTTTTTGGGTGCTGATCGAATATGTTTGCCACCTTTTTGCCAATTTCTTTCCTTAAGACCTCACTTCCCAAAAATCGTCGGATGGTAATTTCTTCATTACGTGCAATCTTCAACTTATCAAGCGAGGTGCAGCCATTAAAAGGGATCAGCCTTGCGAGGTTCGAATGAGTTTTGGGGTCTCAGTGCTAGTTCATTTATCTTATTGGACCAATTTGAATCCAATTTACAACTAGACATATCAAAATAAATTTATCCAATAGACGTGTTGCCTAATGCCTAAATGCAATGTAGAGTGCAGATGCAGGATCATGCAATATTAATATGTTTGTTTAAGGATCAAGTTTGATATCTATTTTTCTTATTCGGTGACTAATTAAATGGGGTCGTTTATATTTAGATGTCTATAAAAGCAAATAAAGAGTGTTATTTGCATTTTGTCGAAACTGTCTTTTAACTTTAAGTGCTTTGCTTTTGTGTAACGGCCAAACCAAATGCAATCGTACCGAAGGAAGAGAAAGGAAGAATGTCGAAGGGGAACGCTGCGCTAGAATTATCAAAGGACTGCCTAGAAAGTTTGCATTTTTCCGCTTGATTTTTCAGCTTTTTTAATTTCTTTTGGGCAAGTAATATAAAAACCTTTTAGGTTAAATACCTTAAAATTATTTTTTTATTATTAAAAATCCTTTTTTTATGTTGCGAAAAAATCTAAATTTATATATACGATATATATTATTTATGTTAATTTTATTTAAGATATAATCGTCACTTGATATTCAAGGTTTTTATTTTTATTTATTTATGTCATAACGCATAAATTTAAGATTTTTAGTTGTACAAGCTTTCGGTGCCAACTGTAACTCTTATAAAGTCCAATCACCATTAATGTCCACGTGGGCCCCACGAAAAGGCCGATCAACCCCGGTCTGTCTAGTCATTAACGCACGGTTGACTTCTGGTATCTGTCTAGTCCTACGGCCAAGTTCTAAAAAGCGGGAGACCTTGCTCCTTCTATTTTCAACGCCTTCTTGTGTCTCAATGACTTAATCACTTGATAAGGTAAAATTTTGGGAATAGAAATCATTTTCTATTCTATAGACAAATTTTTGAATAAAAAAAAAATGTATTTGACAACGATTTTAAATTTTTTATTTCTAGAATAAAATTTTGATTTCTAAGAGCAAAGTGATGGTTGGTGATCGGCGATAGGCAGCCAAAGTCTAGAGTTCGACGTCTGACATCTAGCTGCTGGCAATCAACGACTGACAGCAAACAATCGAAGTCTGAAGTCCAATGTTCGGCGACCGGTGTCCGACGTTCGAAGTCTAGCTTCCAGCATCCAACGTCCAACAATTGATGGCAGGCATTCGACATCCGATGTTGAGAATCTGGCATTCGACACCTGATTAGCTGGCGGCCAGCATTTGACATCTAAAGTTCAGAGTTTGGTGTTCAATGTGTCACGCCCCGATCCTTGGGCACGCACACATCCTTCTACTTGGTCGATTTTAGAATGCGATATCCCAGGACAATGTATCGCCGACCCTTTCATTTATTAAGCACATGCGGAAGCAATTATAAATCCCCAGACAATCAAACAATGGGATAGAAAAGCAGGCTATATTTTTCATATTGAAATATACAACCGAACTCTTATACATGGCATTAGGCAAAGCACTTCACAAACTATTCACATCACAAAACTTCGAAGTCTCACTCTATCTACACATAAACAAGGCTTCACAAAGAGATGGGATCTCAATCCTCATCTGAGTCATACTCAGGGTCATCCTGATCCTCCTCTGACTCCTCTTCACTCACGTCATTCTCCTCCAAATCATCATCCTCTTCCTCGGCTTCGTCCTCAGCTTCAGACGCCGGCTCATCTTCAGGCATCTCCTCAGCTGCTCCCCAGTCTTCTTCCTCTTCCAGTCCTCCCACCTCTTGTTGTGGCATCTCACCGTTACCTTCATGCCCATTGTCCTCTTCAGTCGAATATACAGGACCACTAGTCTCGGCCTCCTGTTGTGGGTCCCTCGCGTCCACTACCGATCCATCCACTCGATCGGCTGTTCCCTCTCCGAATGCTTTTCCATCACATCAAAAGGCACATCCTCTTCCGGAATAGGACCTTCTCTGCGTCCATCATGGTAATCACGGTACCAAGACCGATACTTGTGGGGCCTCTGATCTTCCACTCCCACATTAACCCAAATAGTCGACTGAACTAATACGTACACTAATCCTTCCGGATGAGGGTGGACATGGAAATGGGTCTCAAACTCCGAAATAGCCTCAGGGACACCATAGTGCATACGAGGACGAGGAGGTGGAGGTCCTGCCATTCTAAGGGCCTGAAATGATATCCCACAACCGGGATGAGACTACGTCTCAGCGAGTTCTACCCCACTAAGACTCAATTAGGGAACCAATACACCACAAGGTTGCCTAAGCACAGCACGAGTCAGAAGACTTACCTTGGTCTCAGATCCCACCTGCATGTTAGCACAGTTCAAATAGACATCCTAACAATCACATCACCGATCGAAGCATCGATCAAATCGACCTAGTCGATTTTTATACTAACAAGAACACTCACGGTCATTTCCATTCAGTCAATCAATTCACACATCAAATCAAAACAATGATCAATCGACCTGGTCGATTACATGTCAACCTGACCATTTCCCGGTCATTCAAGCTATTACTATTCAGTCATAACTGATAGAACCAATCACCGAGCCACGTGCATTCTCCGAGGCGATATCCCTTATCACCGAGCCACGTGCATTCTCCGAGGTGATGGAACCGATCATCGAGCCACGTGCATTCTCCGAGGTAATGCATTAATTTACCGAGCCCACATGCCCTTTAAAATGCCAAATGTATTCATTGGGACCACGTGCATTCTCCGAGGTAATGCATCAAATTACCGAGCCCACGTGTCCTTTTAGAAGCCAAATACACTCATTGGGACCACGTGCATTCTCCGAGGTAATGCATCAATTTACCGAGCCCACGTGTCCTTTTAGATGCCAAATATACTCATTGGGACCACGTGCATTCTCCGAGGTAATGCATCAATTTACCGAGCCCACGTGTCCTTTTAGATGCCACACTTAATCACCGAGCCACATGCATTCTCCAAGGCGACATACTTCGTCACCGAGCCATGTGCATTCTCCGAGGTGATATATCTAATCATCAAGCCCCGTACCTTTCATGATGATTCATTCCATTTCTAAAGTAATTATCCACAACCTTAATTCGTACTCAATTTACCCCAAATAATCAATTCAGCACAAATTAAAACTCAAATAAATAAACAGACTGCGCCACGACGATCAGCCCGAGATTTCGGTCGTCGGCCATCTCACTCTTAATTTCTGAAAATTATTTATTTAATTAATTAATTAATTTCAAAAATTAATTATTAAATATTCAAAATTCCGTTTAGCTCAAAATAAGGCCCAATTGAATAAACGGACTTCACCACGGTCATCAGCATAATTTTCCGGTCACGAGCCATCCCAGTTGAATTTTCGGAAAATAAATAATTATTTAATTAATTTCGAAAATTAATTAATATTAAAAATTCAATTTAGCTTAAAATAAACTCCGATTAAATAAACGGACTTCGCCACGATCATCAGCATAAATTTCCGGTCACTAGCCATCCCAATTGAACTTTTGTAAAATAAATAATTAATTTATTTAATTCCGAAAAATAATATTTAAATGCCAAAAATTCCACTTAGGCCCGAATCATCAAATTGAAGCCCGATTAGGGGTCCGAAAATTCCCAAACTACCTTCAATAATTAGTAGACCACGTCTACTTGCTAATTGCACAATCAATTCATCAAATTCACATCACAATTAACTAATAAACACTAATCCATACTAATCTAACAACCTAAACATAATTAATTAAAACTAAACAACCCTTAAGTGTAATTAGTCCACTAAGCAAGGATTAGTGAGATTACTTACCAAA
Organism: Eucalyptus victrix; assembly: GCA_016097545.1. Classification (NCBI taxonomy): domain Eukaryota; kingdom Viridiplantae; phylum Streptophyta; class Magnoliopsida; order Myrtales; family Myrtaceae; genus Eucalyptus; species Eucalyptus victrix. The sequence continues at coordinate 16,894,277 of CM027844.1, forward strand.
TCGCGCGCAAATCGGATCAATCCGACGGGGGCGACGCGAGGAACAACAAACTCCAAAGCGGGTCTCGGGTTCGGGGCCCGGAAGCGGCCCGAAATCAGCCATGAACTGGCTGGAAACCCACACGATGGGTTGCTGGTTCGCTGCAAAACAGAGAGAAATGGAGAGGGATGGGGCGGCAAGGATGGGCGGAGCTCCGGGAAGGTGGCGCGGTGGCCGATCGGAGCTGGGCAGCGGTCCGGCGGTGGCTGAACAGAGGCCGAACGGAAGTTGCAGGGGTCGGGTTGCAGAGGAAAGCGGCGCACAAGGACAGGCGGAGCACGCGGCGTCGCGCGGGCGGCGGCGCGGCAGCTCCGGTGTGACGGCGAGCGGATTCGACCTTCAAACGATGGTGGTTGCTGCTTCTATTTTGCTGTCTTCGCTGGTTCGCACAAACAGGGGAGAAGGATAGAAGAAGGGCGGCAACGTTGGCTGAGGGGGCGACCGAGAGAGACGGAGGCGAGGCGCGGACGGCACGGCTCGAGCGGCGCGCGGGTGGCGGAGCGTGGGCGGCGACGACGAGCTGATTTCTGTTCAAACCGTGAGGAGGAAGAAAGAGTCGAGGGAGAGAGAAGGAGGGATGAGAGAGAAGAAGAGAGGATAAGTATTGAAAAATTAAAGAAAAGAGAAAGAAAAAGAAACAAAGTGGAAGCCAGCTAGTATTCGGCTGGGGGAGGGGGAAATCCGCACGAGGGAATAGAAAAGAGAGAGAGAGAGAGAGAGAGAGAGAGAGAGAGAGAAAGAAAGGAAGAAAGAGAGGGAAAAAGGAAAAAAAATGTGTTTGGCTACAAAGGGAAAAGAAATGGGAATATCACAAAAACAGAAGGATTTCCTCAAATAGAAAATCCCAATCCCAATTTCTTTTAAATTGGCTCATAGAAAATTCAAGAGAATATCAACTTAGATTCATTGGTCCCACTTGTCATTGCATACAAAATCCCTCTTGAATTTCTCTCAATTAATTCTCCCAAAATCAATTGATATTTCCATTACCAAATTGATCATTTCTTTATCCAATAATCCCCCCACTCCTCGATTTCACCATCAAAATTAATCCGCGACTTCAACCGAACGAAAACGGCCATAACCTAACTTTTTCCCAAAAGTCTCGTTGTCGAAAATCTTCCGAGACCGAGTCGTGGATCCTAGAATTTATTGTGACATGAGAACCTTCAATTTCTGAAATCGGACTCGAATCGACGGTTAATTTCCACTTGGCGCGTTTTTAGAGTAACCTAGACTACCGGGTGGTTTTCAGAACTTTTTAAGGCATTTAACCCGTGGTCGATTTTCTTCGAACCACTATGAACCCATTCGACTCAATAACGACTCTCGATTATCGTGAAAATCTCGAGGATTCAATTACGGACACGGGGTACCAAAACGATAGTAAAATCAAATTAGTGTCGATCGATGAGAGTTTTCCAATTTAGTGGAGTCACCCACGATCGATCATACATCTCGTCGAACGAGACCTATCTCGATCTTAATTCGAATTTTTAAGCGTGCCGCAATGGCCTCTAGAGATGAGCACGGTCGAGAAACCGACTTTTGATCGAACTCTCAAGTTTATTGCCTTAAATTTTCTTATTTACTTACCCAGACAGCCTAGTTATCTCAAGAGTGATCAGCTTCGAGAATAACCCTATAAACGCATCAATGAAATGCCCGATTAATTCAGTAGAAAACAGGTTGAGAAATTCAGGATGTCACACAATGTCTAGAGTCCAGCGACTAGCAGCCAACGACGAGTGGCCAATGGCTAGAGTTTGGCAAGCGGCGATGAGCAGTCGACATCAGGCGGTCGGTGGCAAGCGATAAGTGGTCGGTGGCGGACATCCAATGGTCGACAGTGGGCCTCCGGCATATAGCTGTTGGCGATGAGCAACCAACGATTGGCGAGCACCCGACTCCGACGGTCGGTGATGGGCAGCTAGAGTTTAGTGGCTGGCGGCCGGTGTTCGATGGCTGATGGCTGGTGGCTAGGGCTTGTGGCGGGCGGGTGGTGACTCGCAACAAGCAGCAAGCATCCAATGTCTGACGGGTGGCAGGTGAACGATGGGCAGTGATGAGAGTGAACGATGAGCAAAGTTTTTATTTTTCATTTCTGTTTCAAAAATAAAAAAACCCAAAATTTTAACTTCTAATTTCTACTTCAAATCTATTTCTGCAATATAAATCTATTCCGAAATAGAAAAATGAAATTGTGTTATCAAACGGATTTCTGTTTCAAACTTATTTTAGGAAACAAGAACAGAAAAACAAAGAAATAGAAATGTTGTAATGCGCACCCTTAGAGTTTGGCCAGTCAAGCAAGGTTCTCCTTTTGTTCCACTTCACTTTCTTATTTGTTATTTTACTTGTGGTAGAGCTGATATTAATGGCGCTAATTCAACTCAATTGAGCGACCGCGACTCGATTCTGATGTGCTACGTTCAATTTCCCATTTTTTCTGTGCCAATTACTTGATCATAGCTAAACCAAAGCATAGTTTTAGGAAATCCGCAGGTAGTTTCGTTGTTTCTTTTGAGTGCTTTAGCTGTAAGTTGGTTTACTAAGGGTGCGTTTGGTAATATTTCTTTTTAAAAATTGTTTCGGGAACCTGAAATAAAAATAAGTATTTCGCTTCACGGAACAAATTTTGAACAAAAAAACGTGTTTAGTAAATCTATTTCAGAAATATAAAAAGAATAGAAACACGTTTGGTAAATTTGTATAATTTTTTTTATTTCTTTTAGTTTTTAAATATTTTTATTTTATTTTTTCTTATTTTATTTTTTTTTCTTCTTTTGGCCGGTCGCCGGCCTCGGCCATGGCCGGCGACCGGCCAACGAGGGCTGGCGGCCTCACCTTGGCTGGGCAAGCTCGAGCTCGCCCAGCTCGGCGCAAGGTCGGCCTTGCTGGGGGTTGGCGACGCTTCGGCGAGGTCGCCGGCCCTCGATGGCCGGTCGCCGGCCATGGCCAAGGCCGGCAACTGGCCAAAGAAAAAAGAAAGAAAAAAGAAGAAGAAAAGAAGAAGAAAAAAGAGAGAAGAAAATTGAAGAGAGAGAAAAAGTGTTCCTAAATTTTGTTCCAGAAACAATAAATAATTTTTTTTGTTTCTTGTTTTTGTTCCAGATGTGTTTCTGGGAACAAAAAAATAATTTTGGAACAAAAACGCAAACAAACGCGCCGTTCCTTTTTGTTTCCAGGGAACAAAAAAACAAAAATTGGTGTTCCTGGGACAGAAACACATTTTAACAAACAGCCCCTAAGTGTCTTTTTCTGTTTCTTTTTTCCTTGCGCTAAGTGTTTCTTCTTTGGATTTTCCTTTTAAAATTCTCGGCTGGGTAAACGCGTGGCATGGTTCCTCTTTGTTTCCAGATCCACTCGGGCAGAAGGCTCGGGAAAAATGCGAGTCTCATTATTCAAGGTATAAAGAATGCAAGGACGGGAGATTTCTGTTCAGGGAGCGGAGGTGCCGCAAACTTAAAAAAAATCTGGACGATTGCCTCAGTCGTAAGCCTTCTTGAACAAGCTCTCTGTTTCGTCATGAGACTTTGTACTTAATCTTGGTCCCATAAATTTTTTATGATCGTTTAGCGAGGTATTTGAATTGATTATGGTGGTTTTGTATATCAGGAAATGATAATAAATCTGGCCATTTACAATTTACTACTCGGGCACGCTCAGCTCGTCCGGATATATTTGTTGCTAATATGACTCCCTTTTGGATGTTTTAGGAGTTATTCATGTTCAGCTGAAAACGTGATTTGAAAGACAGGAACTTGGGCATATCATGGAGTCGCCACTTTGGTTTAATGCGAGGGTTCTTGGAATCATGTGATATGTTTGTGATGTGCTGTCCGAAAGCTAGCGGGAGTATGTAATAGCATTTGTTTCGGAAGTTGTGTAGTGAGGTCCTGGTCTTTCGTATCCTTTAATGACGATGATAGTATGAACGGGGCAGAAAGTACTTGTCCTCATATCATTCCCCCGAAAAGTACATTTTCTTTACAGTACTATCTTATTTCTTAGAGTCGTGGGATGCAGCGTACATGATGCATAGGCAAAGAGCCATCTTCACATTGCTTGAGAAAGCTTTCTTCCTAATGCAACTTGAGACGTAAATTTATTTACGTGTACATCATAGATCTTGTGGGGACTTTGATATGAGAAGTATCCAAAGATTCATTTTACAATTCTAGATTCTGAACTTATTTTCCTTGGAGTGCTGAGAAGTCTAGGAAAACTTGATGCAAATCTCATTGCCAATAGTACGAAATTAACACACATGAAGTGGTGGACACACCGTCCTAGATGCATGTGTGCCTTACATTTGGAAGATATAATTTTGTGAAGTTTCTCTTCAGGTCTGCTCGATATTAGATGAGGACACAAGACTGCCGCAGAGAATTCTTCTGGTAGTTGCTATCCATTGAAATTCAAGCAAACATCTTTGATGTCTTAATCTGTGCAGAAATATACGTTAATGTTGAAGAAACAGAGATTCCCCAAGTATCTCACGATTCTACGTGAGTTCTTTGGCAGCAAAATGGAAACAAATAATGCAGGAAACCAAGAAGGGAAGGGCCCAGCCAAACGTTGAGTGACGCGCAGATTTTGCCTTCAGTCTGCTTGAGTATGTGGGAATAAAGAAGTTGTAAGCTCAAGCCATCTTCTGATAGACTTTTGGGTTTCCTTGGAAGATTTTCATGGGCATATGTTGTCCGAACTATGGTGATGCATGTATATCATTCGGTTGCAGCGAACCCGACCCATGGAACTCAGAGTGTGTATTAACTAAATTTAGCCTCAAACTTTAATCAGGTGAAACCTGAAAATAAAAGGGCTTACGTTTTCTTTGTCCTTCCCCATTTCGCTTCCATTACCTTCGAAGCTGAGTTGCTGCTGCGCAGAACAGGATCTACCATTCAATAAATGAGTGGCTGTAAAGCGAATCTTGGCTAAGTAATCATTGGCACCAAGTCCTTCACTGTTTTAGATTCAATGGCAATGAAAGAGCTTTAACTTAGTGCACAGAGACTAATCTCTCATCTCTATGAATCTATCTGTAGGCTAAATGCAGACTGAAAACGCATTTGCAAATTGCAAACTTCGGCATATAGGGCAACGGTGTCCTCTTGCAACCTAACGAAGATGCTTCTGCAGCTGATTTGTAGCGCACTTGCAGGTTTCAAGCAGTAATTTTATTAAAGATGTGTGAATTCTATAGAAATTGGACTATAATGTCGGCAATGCTGCAAGACGAATCGTTAAACATTTGGAGGGTCAAGTAACAGATTTAGTTCTCTAAGTGTCAGCATTTGTAAAGTTTGGTCTTCTCTTTTGTAATCAAGTCCTCTTAACTTTTTGATTGCACGATCAAATTTTTTGTTTACCCATTCTAACTAAAACCGTCAAATTGAGATTTTTTTTTTCTTGTTTTTCCTGCCTGTTTGGTAGCAAATCAGCAGCAAATTTAATCTTTTATAACGTAAGCAATATCACAGTGTAATTAATTTCAACCTCAATTGAGACCTCATCAATTGATCCAACCCAAATGCTTACTCCTGCAAGCAAAGGCTCATTTCTGATACAATTTGATTCAATAGGTTCAAGTTAAAGACATCGATTCTATAAGAATCAATTTACAAGTTTGTTGTCAACTTTGAGGCTGCTAATCGACTACCTAGCAACAAGAGATTGTTTTAGTCTGTTACCATCGCTGTTGATTGATCTTCCATGATGGTTATTCGGCTTCTAGGTTGGTGGATGAATTTGAAGGGTCTAATCCTTATTACTATGCATTTGGTTTTAGTTAAATGCCTTTAGTTCTAGTTATCAAGTATCAAGTCCTAGCTATTATGCGTTTTAATTGTGTTGTGGCTTCGAGTCTTGGTTTTTATGAATATGATGGTTTCAAGAGTCATAATTAGATAACTGTCCATAGTCATCATGATTTCTTAGAATTATAAGAGTCATTTTTGTTTGCTTAGAAGAGTCCCTCTTAAAATCAAGGTGCTATCTTATTTTGTACAAAGAAGACTTGAATTTGATGAATAAGGGAGATTTTTCTCAAGTGAGTGAATATCTATCTTCAATTCTGTATCCAATTCCATTGGCGATGAACTCAAAGTTCTTTATTCGAGGATGGTGATGTTCTTTTAGGTCTTGGTGGTGAATTTTTTCTCTCTTAAAGTCCTTTATCCTTAGTTGATGTTGCGACCTTCCCAAAGGCGAACCACCAACAGTAAGCTAATAAACTAATAAGCTGGTACAAATGGCTACTCATTAAAGTGATAGTACAATTCCTCAACACGAACTCTCCCAAACTCATACTAATCACAACTTTGGGGTTTTAATTACATAGATCACACATGCAATTTAGTTTATAATGGAGCCGCCACCGATTTATTAGTAGTTTGTTAGAAATTCGAGTAAAATATGGGAGAAGTTACAAGATTTTTTGAACTAATTGAGCATATATATATATAATTGGAAAGTCATTCTTTGTGAAGTATTGTTTTCTCTTTTTGCTACATGAGATGTGACCCACACATAACATGCAGGTGCTGAGTACTAAAAAGGAGACCTCAACTGAGAAATTTATATGTCACATCAGATATTTGAAATCCGTTCCCAAATCACATTACATGCACTCAATTCAATTTATATGTGCATGTAATTCAATTCCTCCTTTGTCGTGAAACATACCTAAACACATTTTGTGTTTATCGGGTGCTCAGAAAATTGACACACTCCTCACTAGGCAACCCAGAGACACTCTTTCCACATTAATTTGATTGGTTCAAATTAGTCACTTTTGGATTAAGTCAACATCTTTTGTTAGATTTTTGTGTTTACTGTTTAAGTGCTTAATAATTATAGCGATGTTGGAATGCCAAATGAAACACCGCAGGAATAAAATATTTTATCTCATTTGAAGTTATTTAGCCTCGTATGAAATTGTGTAAACTCGTATCACAACTCTCCCAAAGTGAATCCCGAGAGATTTAATTGATCGCTAGGCAAGCATGTATAACTCTTGTGAAATGGCTCTTATGCTTTGTTATGGGCTCTCCCAATTCTTACCAACCATAATTTAATTTCTCATTTTTGGAATAAGGATTCAATGAATGTCATAATTTTTATATAGTAATTATTTGAATATCATAACTTTTAGATAATATTTACTTGGGTGTTATCATTTTCAATCAATCACTTGAGTATTATAAATTCTGAAAGAACTTTCATCACAAGTGTCATGTCACATCGGATTTTCAATACTTGCGGGACGCTTTTAAAATTTTTTGGGATTATCGTCTTTGCTAAACCCAAAACTGTCCTCGATTTATGAGAACATAATCCAACTATCATAAGCCCCGATAAAATGGAAGTATGATATATGATAACAACTAGTAGAAGGGCATGGCGTCATCCGTATTATTGCTATTGAACTGTTCCTTAAATGGTGAAATGCGCCGGAGCCATCCTACCGAAGTGATTATGATGTTTCCACTGATCCAATCTAACTATCGCTTGTGAAATAATATCGTTTTGAATGAAATTAAGGGAACTTATAATGTTTGATATGTGAAATTTTTTTTCGATTAAATAGGAACACTTTAAAAGTTGGTTTTTCTCATTTCAATGAAAGTGTTTCATAAGCTCTATTTCGTCGATATAATAAATAGATGCCATTGTAATGTAAAATATGAATGAGAGATATATCATTCTATGCCATTGTAGTGTAAAATATGAATGAGAGATGTATCATTCTAAGTCGAATTCAATGTAGATATTCTATTATACTTTGAATTGTGCGTGATTTTGATGTGATCTTTTGAGTCACACTTTCTGTGACTTTTTTGTATATGGGAATAAAAAGCTAGGAAAAGAACATAAACAAGTATAGTGGAGGAGGAAGAGAGAGAGTTGTTGAAAGAAAAGAAAATGGGGGAAAAGTTGTTTTGAGCAAAAAATTAATATTTGTGATACTTTGTTACTTCTAAATATGTCTTATTAATTTTGGAATTTGGACTAGAAGCACTTCACTCTATTAAGTAGATAACAGGTTAAAGAGAAAAATCTTGTAACAAGGCAAAAGGTGACCCAACCTAATTTAAGATTTAATAAAAGCTAGCTAGCATGGTTGAAGTAAGAGTAGATTTAGATAAGCAAACTCATTCCTTCCAAAATAACATGGATCCTTTATCTAGTACAAGAAAATATTAGGTGGTGTTGAATCTTTACGTGAGTCACGCTCTACCCCATCATTGATTGCCATGTGCCTAGATGGTGGCCCACTATCAGTCTTTTGTCTCTCTATTCTACCTTGCATTTCTCTTCTTCTTCGTCCTTTCTTCCTTTTAGCCAGTGCCACTACCACAGTCAGTAGCCATGCCCATGGAGCCCCCAGCACCAACCACCGCAAACTCATGTTGGCCTTGCCCGGTTGTGAATTGGATTCGTTTTCGTTTTTTACCTTGTGGAGTTAGGGGAGGGGTCATCTTGAGTCTCTTTTTATTGGAGTTTTGCTTGTTCTGGTTCTAAATTGGTGAGAAAAATCTAATTTTTGTTAGGCTTTTTAGATGGTTGTAGGATTAAAAAGGGAGGTTTTAATGCGCATTTTGATTTCTTCATTGGATGGTGATTCCTTTCCCAATGGTACCAATATTTAGTTTAACTTATAAAATTCACTTTGCCATACTAGTTTGACTTTAATTGGAGATTGACTATATCTTTTTGCGAGAATTAGTTGAGTTTGATGCAAAATGATTATGACTTGATTTGTGTGCGATCTAAAGTTAATTTATGAGAAGTTATATGATTGTCACGAGCTAACCGAGCATATACATTATTGGAAAGTCACTCTTTGTGAAATATAGTCTTCTTTTTGTCGCATGATATGTATGCATGTGTGCATGTGTGTGTATATATATAAAAGAGGGGCGATGAGTACAAAAAAAGAGACCCCAACTAAGAAATTTATATCATCGTAATGATAAAAGTTACAAATATAATGTCACATCAAATAGGTGTAGTATGTACCAAAATCACATTGAATACATTCAATTCAATACAACCATTTTAGTTGAGGCAAACACTCAGGGCATTCATTAAATCCTAAGGCCCATACATAGTTATAAGATTATGCAGGTGGTGAGCAATTCAATTCAATTCCCACGTTATACATGGGACATTACCTCAACATTTTTTGTCTTTACCTAGGCCACAAAAAGTGACACACTCCTCTCTTGGATACCACCAAACATTCTTCCCATCTCCTCACTTCAACGCCACCAAACACTCCTCTCTCTCTCTCTCTCTCTCTCTCTCTCTCTCTCACTCTAAGTTCACCTCCTCTCACATGTTTCAGCTTGATTGGTTTATAGAAAATTGATCCACAAAATTATATATTAATTTGATTGCTTTATGGAGTTAGCCGCTTTTGGATTAAGTCAACATCTTTTATTAGATTTTTGTGTTTATTATTTATTAATTATAGCAATCACAATAGATCCAAGTACTCCTTAATTGGAGATTCTTATCAAATAAATACAAAAACTCACCAGATCTTACAATGAAATTAACATAAAATTGCTAGAGAAATATATGAAGAATAATAGAAAACACCAGATATTTACTTAGTTCGATCCAAGTATCGATACTGTATCATGAGAAAAGCTAGCAGCAAATATTGCACTAATCAATCTAAAAATTATAGAGTAACAATCACTCACAAACTTAAGTTTTTCCAATGCTCAATAGCTTAAAGTCAAGAAAAAATTGAACCCTTCTCTTTACACAGCTTGCACTGTCTTTAGAGGAGTCAATCTCTTGATTAATCAATCTCGGATCCAAAGAAATTAGATAAAGTATAGTAACAACCTTATCTTGGTCGAACTCCTACGGCATGACTCCAAGAGGTATTCAGTCAAGAATTTTGATCCCTCTCATCCAATTCAGGTCGGGTCTCCTATATGAGTTCAAACTAGAAACATCTTTTAAGAGAACTCTTAATTGGAGCTCATAAATACGACCATTCAATTTCATTTATATGATCAGAATCTAAAAAAAAACCCACATTAATATTTCGTTTAACTTGGAAACATGACTTTGCCTCTTTTATTGGACTTTGATTTGAATTCAAATAAATCTTTTTACTTAAACTAATTTTTCTCCATCTAAAATTGGTGGACATTTTTGAATTTCACACAAGATGATAACAACTTGTCTTGTGTGCTATCTAAATTTAATTTATGAGAAGTTATATGATTGTTCTAATCTAACCGTGCATATTACCGGTACGTTACTCATTGCGAATATTTTTCCCTGCAAGTGATGTTTATACAGGAGAAGGGTGTCGAATACTAAAAATGAGACAGCAAATAAGAAATCCGGCATATCCCCGAGCATACGAAGTAACAATTATTACCAAATAAAACAAAACAAAAAAAATACTATTATAGATCTAGTGTCACGTCAAATATCAATATGCGAAGTTCGTACCTCAATTAGCATTCTCCATTCAAACAAGCCTTTTAATTTAGGCAGTCACTTGTGAAATTCATCGAATTCAAAGGTTCGGATACGATCTCAAGATGTTATGCTTTGTATGCATACAATTCATTTCCCTAAAGCTTCCGAGGGACATGAGTAACACGTTTTCTCTTTACCTCATGCACAAAAAGTGATTTATACATGGGTCCATAAAACGAATAAATTGAGTTGAAAACGGTTCAATTGAAAAATTGATTAATTTAACTTGTTTTCACTCAGTTTTATGCAATACTAATGTAATCACTAATATGAAATTTGTACCTGACCTGAATTGAGATCCATTTTAGCAATTTTTTCGCCTTAAATTGTTGTTTGTGTGTATTTTGCGATTTGTGTGTATTTTCTGAGCTCGAACTTTTGTATGGATAATTTAGGAAATACAATCTATATTGGGGTTGTTCCCAATAGGAAATAAGAATGAACGACAATTTCTTTCCCAGAGATTTGAACACTTTTCACATGTGTGAGGAGGGGCCCACCCAGACTAGTTACGAAACGACTGCCCCTTTCTTTTAATTGCTGGGAGTGAGATGGTCAGATTGGGCCCCATCTTGTGGGGGACCATGGTTCCATGCTTAGATTGGTTTGATATGGACAAAAGTCTAGACCCATTTAAAAATCCATATTTAATTAGATTTTACAACTCAAATCTATAAATTTATTTATTAAAATTTAATTAACTCATATTTGAGTATGAGTTATGATGATGAAGTTAATGTTTCTTTAGATAAGTCATGGTCTTGAAGTTAATGTCCTTACCCTGTCGACTTTTTTCTCTTCAAATTCCTTTTCAATATTAGAGATTTTAAAACGACAAGATGACATTGATATATTTGTGTCCCACCCATGTAATCTTGTTTGTCTTCCTTTTATATTACGAATGGCACGAAAGCACCTTATCCTACCGGCACTCGGCTTAGATAGCCCCAGACTTCACACGCTCTTCCCATTCTCTCTCTCTTTCTCCTTCTCTCCATGGATTACCCTCTTCTCTCACCCGGAACAGAAACTCGTGGAACCTCTGAAGCTCCCTCAACCGCGTTCGCTTTGCCACCCGACCTGGAGCCAGCGTCGACGGGATGCTGGATGGTCACAGTCGACAGGAACTCGGAGTGCATGCCCTCCGACGAGCAAGGGTACCTGAAGAATCCATGCATCTACAGGCTCCCCGCCTTCATCACCGACCTCAACCCCAAGGCCTACCACCCACACGTCGTCTCTTTCGGCCCCTACCACCATGGTAAGAAGCACCTCCTCCCCATGGAGGAACACAAGGACCGCGCGCGCAACCGCTTCCTCGAGCGGTCCGGGAAGTCCCTTGAGCCCTTTCTCGAGTCCCTGAGGGAGGCAGCGTGGGACCTCAAGGAGAGCTACGATGCGCTGAGCGAAGACTGGGAAGAGGGCAGGGGGACAAGTTCCTCGAGGTGATGATGAGGGACGGCTGCTTCATGCTTGAGATCATGAGGGCCGCCACGATAGGGAAGGAGAACAATGACTACGCGCCTAATGACCCCATCTTCAGCTTCCACAGGCTGGAATACATAACGCCGTACATAAGACGGGACATGCTGATGCTGGAGAATCAACTGCCGATGCTAGTGCTGTATCAACTGGTCGCCGTCGACAGCAATGGCGAGGAGGTTAGTTTCTTTAATTTCACTCCATCTTTAGAGAGGTCATTGCAAGCACGCAAACCCCCGCACTATGTTCCCTAACAGTACATCAACAAGACAACGATCTCGAATTCAATGCCACTGACTTCACTCCGACAACGCAGCGTGATGAATACATCAACAGGACCAACAACCTCGTCCTCAGTTTCTACTCTCTCGACACGAGCATCGCGGAGATGGGCAGATGCCTGCACGTCGTGGACGTCTTCAGGAAAGGCCGGCTGAGGGAGCCCGAGAAGGTCCAGCACAATCTTTTCTAGAGACCACCTCTATGGGAGATTTTTCTTTTTTTTTTTTTTTCCTCCAAGCAAGTAGTATCGACACGACAACAATCTTGTATTCAATGGCTTTACTCCAACAACGCAGGGTGAGAAAAGCTCCCTCGACACGTGCATCCCGGGGATGGGGCATGTCGTAGACGCCTTCAGGAAGTGCCTACCGAAGAAATCCAAGGAGGTCCAGCATGAGATAATCCGGTCGGCCACCGAGCTCAAGAATACCGGTATCCAGTTCAAGAAGAGCCTGACCAGCAGTCTCAAGGACATCTCCTTTGCCAGAGGGGTCCTAAAGCTCCCCGCTATCATGGTGGATGACACCACCGAGTCCGAGTTCCTCAACCTCATGACTTTCGAGCGCTTGCACATTGGGACTGAGAACGAGATCACATCCTACACCAAGTTCATGGACAACATCATCAACAATGAGCAGGATGTCGCGCTTCTCCACGCCCAAGGCATCATCCAGAATGCCATCGGGTGTGATAATGCAGTCGCTGAACTATTCAACTCGCTGTGCAGGGAAGTGGCGGTCGGACCCCACAGCACCCTTGACGCCGTGCAGAAGAAAATCAGTGAGTACTGCGAGAAGCCCTGGAACAGGTGGAGGGCTAATCTCAGTCACACCTACTTCAGTAGTCCTTGGAGTTCATTGTCTGTCATTGCCGCCATCTTCCTCTTCGCACTCACCATAATTCAGACCATTTTTATCGTGCTCACCTACTATTGAACCCTACTTTCTATTTTCCATTTTTGAGTTTTTCTCCTTGTGGCTGTGCTCGATTATTATCTGTCAATCGGTTGAGGATTGTTGTCATGAATGGTTTTCCTCCCGTTTTCAGTCGTGCTTATTTCCCTCTCTAAATGTTTTGAATGATGGACATTTGGCTGTTTATATATCGTTATCAGATGATGATTCTCTTGTTTCAGTCTTCTTCATTTTTGTCCAATTTGGATTGGTAGTCTAAAGGATGATCAAGTTTTAGGCAAATTAAATCCTCCATTTCAACAATTTCTTTTTGATTAAATTTTGTTGAAGTTGTGGTCAACTTATCCAGAAAATCCAAGACACTACAAGTTTCTAGATCTATGGTTAAGTACTTTAAGGAGTTTTAGCTTTGTTGGCGGTAGTTAGAAGTAATGGCTAAAAATCTGTCCAACATGAAATATGAAGCAAATTTCTCTGTTCGTGACAGAGATTCTTAACACAAGGGTCGATTAGGAAGGACTATAAAAAGGCTTCATGCTCGTTCATTCATGTTCAGGCCAACTACAGCTCCATAAATCCCTTGTACCAAACATTTTGATAATCCAAGAAGCTCCAAAAGCTCCTTCCTTTTTCCTTTGCTGAGTAAATCCCCACAAACATACACGCATGCACATTAACACTAAAAGCTAACAGTGGGATTAAAGCCTCATTTGATTGGTATTGGGCATAAGTCCTATTAACCCGCTACTAAAATCACGCACCCAAATAACCAATGCCAAAACAATGGCCAACTCTAGATGGCGCAAGATTTTTAAAACATTGTGGAGAAAGGATATGCGGCTCCGCAGGAAGGAACAAGCTTCCGGCAAACCAAAACCAACTACAAAAAATCGCAAGGGCTCCGTATGTCCTTCGAGAAGCACTCTCGGAAATAATATTTCCGCAAACCATTGGAGCAAAAAATGTAAAGACGTGTGTTCTAAAATAATGAGGAAGCTAAACAATGTATGATATTAAGTATTGTGAGAGAACGATATCACTGGAGAAATAAAAAAGGAACATTAAGGAAAAATTTCCACGATTCTGTCCAGCCATCAACAACCACTCCACAGGGAGGGTTAGCTGCAAATAACAGTTAATCAATTGAAGAATTGCAGAGTTATAATTACTCACAATGCTCAAGTGTTTCCCTGTCCAAGATTATATTGAACCCATAGTATTTAGCCTAACGTAATTGCTGGATAGACAAATCACCGAAAACTTGATACACTCATCAATCTCCACTAGGAAAATGCCTAAATTGGATGAGATTCTCAGCACAAACTTCACCCGATATTTAATTTCCTTTGTACTACCAAGTAAAGAGAGAACTCCACTTTATGGCTTGAAGAAGTCAACGGCACACTTTGAGATAGCTAGTATAAGGACCTAGAGGGAGGTGAATAGGTGCAAAAAACAATTTCTCGAGATATGGAAGCGATACTAGGCAGACGATAGAAATGGAGTTCTCTTTTGATTAACAAAATGAAATACGATCAAAGTAAAGTAAGAGTAGGGAAGAGAAAATTGAACACAAGGTTTATAATGGTTCGGCTTATTCCAAGCCTACGTCCACTCTTCTGCACTAACAGCCTACTGGTTGGATTTCACTATAAACAAAAGAGATGTTACAGCACTGCTTTTCTTGATTCCACAGTGTAGATATGCTACCACACTTCCTCAATGATTCTCACGAATATAGACTCTCTTTTATGTACAAGATTTTGCTCAAATGAATTGACTAAGAACAAGGAGCTTCAGACTTTGGAATTCTTCTATCGTGCACACCCTCAAACAATTGGAATGTCTTCCT
Source organism: Eucalyptus victrix (assembly GCA_016097545.1). Classification (NCBI taxonomy): domain Eukaryota; kingdom Viridiplantae; phylum Streptophyta; class Magnoliopsida; order Myrtales; family Myrtaceae; genus Eucalyptus; species Eucalyptus victrix. The sequence goes on from CM027844.1 coordinate 16,909,367, forward strand.
TATACACTCCTTTATGCCATCATACCCGTTGGCACTTACCAAAGGAATTCCTCCAATCTACCAGTTGGATGGAATCAATTATGAAGATTATTCAAGCTATTAAAGGAACATGTCAATAGCCCATCGATCCTGTTCGCTTATACAATCAGGATCTCGGTTTCCATAAGTAAAACCTTCCAAGTATACTTTGTCAATCATCAGATCCTTAATCTTCGAATTAATCATGATCAAATAAAGGATTCTGTTATGTCATATCCAGCCAAGAGATCTTCTCCAGTTGATAAGGTCACATCCTTAATGAAACATCCAGTTCTAGATAGCCTTTCTTCAATAGATTAGAAACTGTCAATGATGATAGACTTTGAGTCTTGAGTTTGGCTGTCCGGAGGTCTTCAGACTTTAAATAGCAAAGTCTGCATATCTTCAGACCAAACTGATGGAAACGTTTTGTCAGCTTCAAAACATTTCACGAAGATTTCTCCAACAATCACCCCCTTTTTGATGGTGACAAAACTTTCCTGCAGATTTGGATAACTTTGACCTGCAAAATATTACTCAAACAAATATGGATATCTTATAAAGATAAATGGCTTAATGAATGATAATGCTAAAATTTGCAACCACAAAAATTTGGTTAGTCTTGCATGTGATAAAACCATCCATAAGATATCAATAGTAGTTAATATAAGCAGTCAAGTCCAAATCCAAATTCAGTCCACATCCAGACACAAAACTAAAATCAAACATCAAAACAATCCAAAAGTTCAAAAGTTGTAAAGATTCAAAGTTTTCAAATCTTGCATCTCTTGCCCTTTTTGTCAGCATAAAAAAGGTTGAGATGAAAATGGAGTAGAGTTAAGAATGCTTGGGAACACGAACAAGCTGGAAATCTCCCATTGACTGAACAATGCCTTCCAACCTTTTCAAGTCTTCCTTTAGTTCTGCAATATCCTCACCCTTAGCATTAGCCTGAATCTAAAGAGAAAGAGCTTGGATCTGATCATTCAAGGAACCCGAAAAAGCTTGACCTGCATTCTGCAAATTCTGAACTTCGCATCCCAGAACATATATCCGACCTCACATTTCCAAGAGAACATCCAGAATTCTGCAAAAATCTGTTGAATTATCGGTCTGCATACTAGCTTCGACACGATCTGAAGGAGTAAAGGCAGACGATGGCGGATCAGCATAATCACGCGGATTTGGTGATGACACATCATGTCCTTCCTCAGGAAATTGAGAGGCATAGATGTTCTCTGGATCTGCTGGAGAGCGACTGACTCCCTCACTGGTAGCAGGATGTGAGGACATTCCTCTTTTCTCTTGGTCTCCCCCTGTTTCCATGCTTTCAGGTGGAGAAGAGTGTTCCTCATGTTCTTCTTCCTCTTGATCTCTTTTCTCTTCTTCTTTTTCAACTCTTTCCTTCTCATCATCTCTTTCTTCTTCTTCCTTCTCCTTTGCTTCTTTTTCCTCTGCTTCTTTCTCTTCTCTTTCTCTAGCCCTCTGTTCTGAGTCTTTCTCTAGGACAGAACAACTCCGATTCTTCAATGCCATTGCAAAAATGGTGATGTTTTCCTCATCATCTTCATCTTCAATGATGAGAGCTCTTCTTTTCTTGGATGGAGCAACCATGGGCTCCTTCCCTTTTCTTTTTGATGCAGAAGAGATTTGATGAGTTTTGACTGGAGTCTTCTCCTTGAATTTCTCCAACGCCTTGCTTAGTTCCTTCAGACGCATTTTAGTCACCATTTTCAGTCCTACCACCATATGATCGCACGATCGAGCACAAAGAATTTGTGGATGCTGAATATTCAGATGTCTGAATAACTTTGTCACAAGATTTGGATAAGGAAGTTGACCCCTGTCCTTCATTACTGCTCTATACATGTGGAACATAACAGTGTGAGGAAGAGAAAAATTTTTCCCAGTGATGATGGCATACATCAGCTTTGCCTCTGAACTTGAAACATCAGTCTTGGAAGTTGATTTCGGTCTGAGGCAATTGATCACAATCTTGTGAAGCAGAATGTTAAACGCACTCATCCTCAAGTAGGAAATCTTTTCCTCTGTTCTTCTATCCTTAACAAGTTCCAATGTAGCACAAGCAATAGAAACATTGATAGGTTGATATCTTCCTCTCTCAACCCCAATGACATCCGCCAACATATCCATATCCACCATGAAGTCCTGATCTCGGACACTAAAAGAAAACCTATTCGCATCCAGGAAACTAAGATTCGAATAGAAATAGGAAGTCAATTCAGCATGGGCTTCTGTGGTGTCAGAATAGAATTGCTCAAGTTGAAGAAAACTAAACTTTTCTCTCAAATTGACATTTACAGCATCAAGGAATTCAAAATCTACACTCCTAGGGTTTATCACTCCACGCTTTAACAGTTTCGAATATAGAACCTTATGTTCCTTCGATTTAAACATCTTTGTCCTTTTTCCTTGAATTTTCGCTGCAACATCCATTCTTGGTTGAAATTGGCTATACAGTTTGTCATCATCATTCCCATCTATAGGATTAAATCCCCCAACACGCGGATCACTTGGGATATTTGCAAGGGTTTCTTCACCAACCCTTTAGGAGCAATTCCCCAACTCTCCATTTTTCGCAAAAAGATATATTCATTCCCATATCCTTTGTCCTTAAGAAATTCATCGATGTAGTTCAATGGAGTACTAGTCCTCTTTAAAGCACGATAAAGCTTATAAATAAAAGAGGGCCTTTGAACTCTTACAAGATCTGCGTCTTCAATGATTTCTTCCTCTTGTTGATGACCAACACCCTGTGGACTAGATGGTGGAGAATGACGCTGCTGAGAATATTGTGGGCTCTACTACTGATTTGGAGACTCTTCTTCCTCAATGAGATCGAAGTGCGTAGGCCCCTCACTCATTCGCTGTGGTCCCCTACTTGCAATCCTCGAAGACTTTCTTGAAGACGACATCTTTCTCAGTCTTTGAAAGATTCCTTGTTTAACTTTCCCAAGAAAGATGGCAACTTTTTCGAAGATTAAACAAGAGAAGAAAACAAGAATGGAAGATCGGTGCTTTTTAGGGTTTTGAAATTAAGCGAAGAGAAACCGACTGTATATAACTCAGTCGAAAGGAGGGGATACTAAACGTCGTAATGGAAAGTGAAAAGATGCCTTTTCAAAAAAACAACTGCCTTTTTTGGGAAAATGGTCATTTCAAAATAACTCCTTTTTCAAAAAGGAAACATTGCAATAGTCATGTCAATTAAATATAGCAATAATCAAACACAGTTGATGATCATACCTTTTCAAGATGTGATTCGAGAGAGAGAATAACTTACAATCAAAGTCTTGTATACTTACAGTCAAAGTCTTGTGTGTCTGAGTCTGAGAGTCTCTAGACTTTAACTTCTTCAAACCTTAAAATATTGAGTCTGGAACGGATGATTTCAAATTGATTTTTCTCTAAAGGCTTTGTAAATATATCCGCTAGTTGGTTCTTTGAATCAACAAACTGAATCGAAATTTCTTCATTTTGAACATGATTTCTAATGAAGTGATGTCGAATCTCTGTATGCTTTGCTCTTGAGTGAAGAATTGGATTTTTGGTGAGATTGATCGCATTAGTGTTGTCACAGTTAATCTCCATGCATGAATCTTTAATTCCAAAGTCTCTTAGTTGTTGTTTTATCCACAGAATTTGTGAACAACAACTTCCAAGAGCTACGTATTCTGCTTCTGCTGTAGAAAGAGCTATTGTACTTTGCTTCCTTGAAAACCAAGACACTGTCATGCCTTCAAGTAGTTGACAGGTACCTGAGGTGCTCTTTCTATCAACTCTACATCCGGCTAGATCTGCGTCTAAGTATCCAAGAAGAGTAGAGTCTCCCCTTTTAGGATACTAGAAACCAAAGCTTGAAGTTGATGAAATATATTTGATGATACGCTTTGCAACATTTAAATGAGATTCTTTAGGATCTGCTTGAAATCTGGCACAAATGCAAACACTAAACAAAATGTCAAGTCTAGAAGCTGTAAGATAAAGAAGTGGGCCAATGATACTCCTGTATAACTTCTGATCGACTTTCTTTCCTCCTTCATCTTTGTCTATCTTCAAGGAACTTGACATTGATATATCAGCCTTTTTGCAATTGTTCAGTCCAAACTTTTTGACAAGATCTTTAGCATACTTTTCTTGATGAATAAAAGTTCCTTCCTTCAGTTGTTTTACTTAAAGCCCGAGAAAGAAGGTTAACTCACCCATCATGCTCATTTCAAATTCATCCTGCATAGTCTTAGAGAATTTCATGCACAGACTTTCATTAGGGGATCCAAAAATAATATCATCGACATAAATTTGAACAAGTAGAAAACTTTTGCTTTCTCTTTTAATAAACAGAGTAGTGTTTACTTTACCTTTTATAAAGCCTTTTTGAATTAAAAACTTACACATGACTGTCGTGTACCAAGCTCGAGGTGCTTGCTTTAAACCATACAAGGCCTTTTTCGCCCGAATACTAAGTCTAACTTTCTTGGGCCTTCAAACCCAAGTGGTTGCTCCACATAGACTTCCTCATGGATAAATCCATTCAAGAAAGCACTTTTGACGTCCATTTGGAATAACCTGAAATTCTTATAACAAGCAAAAGCAAGTAATAATCAAATTGCTTCTAACCTTGCTCGGTGCGTAAGTCTCGTATAGTCTAACCCTTCTTCTTGTGTATATCCCTTGGCCACGAGTCTTGCTTTGTTTCTTATGACTTTTCTTTTTCGTCCATCTTGTTCCGAAAACCCATTTAGCTCTAGTAATAGATTTACCTTTTGGTTTAGTAGTCAACTCCCGGACATCATTAATTCTGAATTGTCCGAGTTCTTCTTGCATAGCTTCAATTCAGCTTTCATCAGATAAAGCTTCATATATGCTTTTGGGTTCTATTTCAGAAATAAGAGCCATAGCACTAGACTCTTCGCACCTTTTGGATCTTGTGTGAATTCCTTCATTAATATCGCCAATAATAAGATCTTTGGGATGACTGGACTTATGCTTCTAGTTGCTAGTTGATTTGTCGTGTTGATGATCATTTCCTTCATTTGAATCTTCAATAACCATTTTTTTGGTCTTTTAGTCCGAGCCGCTTCTTGAGATTTAGACTTCGTAGAGTCTAGAGCAGATTCAAATTCTTCAAGATGAGTCTGAATGGGTTCATTTTGCATAGAATCTTGGAATTTAACATTCATTGATTCTTCCACAGATTGAGTCTTCTTGTTGTAGACTCTGTATGCTTTGCTTGAGGTTGAATATCCAAGGAAGATGCCTTCATCTGACTTTTCTTCAAACTTACCAACTTGATCATTTGCATTTTTCAATATAAAACATTTGCATCCAAACACATGAAAATATGAAACAATATGCTTCTTTCCTTTGAATAACTCATAGGGGGTTTTTTTCTAAAATAGGCCTTAGAAAAACTTTATTAATAATATAACATACTGTTGAAACTGCTTTAGCCTAAAATCGTGAAAAAATATTACTTTCAATTAAAAGAGTTCTAGCCATTTCTTAAAACGACCTATTCTTTTTTTCCACAACTCCATTTTGCTCTAGAGTATATGGAGAGGAGAACAAATGCTGAAAGCCGAATCATCACAAAATTTTGTAAAATCTTGATTTTCGAATTCACCTCCATGGTCTGTTCTTATATTTGAAATTACATATCTCTTTTCATTTTGAACCTACTTAGCAAATTTTTCAAAGTAAAAGAAAGTTTCAGACTTACTTGCCAAGAAATACATCCAAGTAAATCGTGAGTAGTCATCCACAATTACTAGGCAGTATTTCTTACCTCTAGTGCTCTGTGTTCTGGTCCAAAAAGATCCATATGCAAAAGCTACAGTACACGGTTAGTGGAAACTTGATTTATTGGTTTAAAGGAATTTCTTACTTGTTTTCCCAATATGCATGGTGTATATAGATCAGATTTTTGGTATAATAAATTAGGTAGACCACGAACAAGCTTCTTTGCTGAAATTTTGGCTATCTGCTTTATATTAATGTGCCCAAGCTTTCTGTGCCATAAGCTTGCTTCGTCTTAGACTGAGATTAGACATTGCGATTCATCTAGTTTCACATCCAAGAGGTAGATATTTCCATGTCTTTGACCCATGAATGATTGAGTAGAATCTTTACTAATTCCTGAACATATTCCCTCTTGAAAGTTGATTTTGAACCCAGTATCACACAGCTGACTGACACTAAGCAGATTGTAATTGAGTCATTCTACTAAAGAAACATTGCTTATTGTGAGATTTTCAATCTTTACAGTTTCAAATCCCACAATTTTTCCTTTGTTGTTTCCTCCAAAGGAGACTTTTCCACCATTTACTCAAACAAGCTTTATGAAGCAATTTGAGTCTCCTGTCATGTGTCTTGAGCATCCACTATCCAGATACCATTTTATCTTTTCTTGATAGTGACCGCATTTAAAAGAGAAACTCAAACTTTCTTTCGTATCCATATTTTCTTGGGTCCATTGGTGTTAGTATCTGAGAGCATTGTGTCCTACTGGTTTTACAAAGGTCCTTTTAAAATGATTTTTGTAAGCATCTTTTGTGGGTCTTTGTTTGATTCTTTCCTGCACTTTAAGAAAATCAATTAAAATAATGGTTTCAGCAGTCATTCCCAAACCAGATTTATTGAAATAAGGTCTTTGAACAAAAAGTATTTTTTCCAATTTCTCAAATCCTATAGAAAATCTTTTGGAAATATTTGAGATATCATTTTTCAAGAATGCATTTTCTTTTAAAAAAATTATCTTCACTTTCTTTAAGAGAAGAAACATTTTTGTCTAAACATTTCATTTTTTTCTTTCAAAACATTTTCTTGTTGTTTTATAACAGAATTTTCCTTTTTGAGTTCGGAAATTCTTTTAAGAGAGGTCTTAAGACTAAAACACAATTTATCAATGTATTTTGAAACTTTAATAGAGATTTTGAAGTTACTAACCTCAAATTCGCTTTCTGAATCTGAATCTGTCTTGGAATTTGAATCTGAATCCGATTGTGCCATTAGACATACATTGGGATAATCATCATCACTTTCTTCGCATTCTGTATCACTCCAGGTTTTTGCTTTAAAAGCCTTTCGATACTTTTCAGCTTTTCCTTTCTTCTTCCTCAGAAGAGGACAGTTGGGTCTGATGTGTCCCTTTTCTTACATTCAAAGTAGACTACATCTTTGTTGGATTCATCATCTTCAACGTAGACTTGGTCTGTTGCTTTTGAAAACTCTGTTTCTTTGGATTGAATCTTCTTCCTTTTCTGTTCGGCTTTCTGAATCTTCTTATTATGAGAACAAACTCCTCATCTTCTTCCTTTTCTGTTTATTTTATTTCCTTCTTTCTCCCATCTATTCAAATCTCCGGCAAATTCTTGAGTAAATTTCGATTGTGCGACTGCAAATTGGAAAGAAAACTTTATTTCCTTTTCCTTTTTGGGTGCTAATAGAATATGTTGCCACCTTTTTGCCAATTTCCTTACTAAAGAACTCACTTCCCAAAAGTTACAGAAAAAAAGTGTCAAAATAGTTTTTAAACTTTTTGCATTTGTGTCAATTTAGTCATAAACCTCTTCATAGTACTAATTTAGTCACGAATCCTTTTACTTAGTACCAATTCAATCACTTCCAACTAATTTTGGTTGGATTTTGTTGACGAGATGCCGGTGGGTTAACGTGGCACGACCAACGATGACACGGACAACATTTAATAATATTTTAATATCTTTTAGATTTAGATTTTATTTTATTTTTTTCATTTTCATTTTCATTTTTCTTCTCCTCCTCCTTCAAGTCGGTCGTCGGACCTTGATGGCTGGCCAAAGATGACATTCGGTGAGGCTCGAGCACTTGCCAAAGGTCATGAGAGTTGCTTTGGGCGGCAAGGCTAGCTTGAGGTTGCCTAGGCCGCGAGGGCGGCCGCACACTGTGTTGGTGAGGCCCGACCTCCTAGATCTAGTGAGGGCTTGAGCCTTGCCAGTGGCTGGTAAGGCTTGCTAAAGGCTGGCGAGTTTGATCTCAACCTCGTTGGTTGTCGCCATTGGCGGTCGCTGAGGTTTGACAACCGGTTTGAAGAAGGAGAATGAGAAGGAAAAAAGAAAAGGAAAAGGAAAAAGAAGAAGAAAAAATAAAATAAAAACAAAAAAACAAGATTTTTTGAAAAATATATTAAAATTTTATTAAATAGTTGTCCACGTTGGTACTAGCCAAGTTACGTCAGCCGACCGATTCCCGGTTAGAAAAATCTGGCCAAAATTAGCTAAAAAGACTGAATTGGCACCAAATCAAAAGGTTTATGACTAAATTGACACCAGTGAAAGGATTAGAACTAAATTAATACTAATATAAAAAGTTTATGAATTTTTTGATACTTTTCTCCAAAAATGGCCAATCATTTCTTCATTACATGTAATCTTCAGCTTGCCAAGCGAGGTGCAGCCGAGTCCATTGAAAGGGATCAGGCTTGTGAGGTTCTAATGAGTTTTGAGGTCTCAGCTCAAGTTCATTTATCATGTCGGACCAACACGAATCCATTTTACAACTAGATCAATTCAAAATAAATTTATCCACGGACGTGTTTTTGTAATGCCTGAATGCAATGTAGAATGCAAATACATTATGCAATATTAATATGTTTATTTAAGAATCGAGTTCGATATCTAATTTTCTTATTTAACAAATGATTAAACGGGATCGTTTGTATTTGGATGTTGATAAAAGCAAATAGCGAGTATTATTTGCATTTTATCAAAACTGTTTTAAGTGCTTTGTTTTTGTGTAAAGGTCGAACCAAACGCAATCCTAATGAACGAAGAGAAAGACGAGAATGTCGAAGAGGAATGCTGCGCTAGAAATATCAAAGGAGGACGGCCCAAAATATGTTCCCATTTTTCCGCTTTATTTTTCAATTTTTTTAAAATTTCTTTTGAAGCAAATATCACTTCAAACTATGCTTATTGTGATACAAAATATCCTAAAGTTATTTTTGTATCACCGTAAATCCTAAACTTACCCACTACCACATAATATTCCATTTTTTTTTGTCATGAAAAAACTTACACATTATTTATTTCAATTTCATTTAGGGTTAATAAAGAAAAGAGTAAATTTAGAATTTTTAGGGCATGCATGACAAAATTTGTCCCCAGACAAGTTTTTGAGCAAAAAAGGGATTTGATAACGAATCAATTTTTTTTGTTTTTGGAATAGAAATTCATTTGATAACAAAATAAAATTCTTATTTCTAGGGGTGGCATGTGGCGGGCAGTCGGCGTTCAATGACCGGTGGTCAGCGCGACATCTAGCAACCGGTGGTGGGCATCCAAAAGTAGTCGGCCGACAAACGTTTGGCGTCCCATGGGCGGTGGGTGGTAACGGGAGTGAACAATAAGAAAAGTTCTCATTTTTCATTTTTGTTCCAAAAATATAAAAATGAAAAGTTTTAGCTTATGATTTATGCTCCAAATTTATTTTTGGAATATAAATATGTTCCAGAATTAGAAAAATGAAATTATGCTACCAAATGGATTTCTGTTTCAAACATTTTTTGAGGAACAAAAAAATAAAAATAAAAATAAAAATAAAAATAAAAATAAACATAGAGAAATATAAATTTTGTTATGCGCCTTTAGTCATATTGGCACAAGCCACCAAGCCTTTGGTGCCAACTTAACCACAGTAAAGTCCACTCATCAATAATGCCCACGTGGGCCCTACAAAAAGGTTAATAAACTCCCGGTCCGTTTAGACCCTGTTTGATATAAAAATTTCTATTCCCCGGAACAATTATTTTTACTCTTTTGGTCCAGAGCATGAAAAAAGAATAGAAATCTGTTTAATAAAGTTTTTGTTCCCGAGAATAGATTTGGAACAAAAATAAGAAGTAGAAAAAATTAATTTATTATTCTCGGGAACAATTCCTAAGAATCAAAAGAACAAAAACAAAGAACTTATTTTTTCTTCTCTGTTCTCTTCTTTTCTTTCTGTTTCTTCTTCTTCCTTTTGGTCGGTTGCTAGCCTTGGCCATGGTTGGCGCAACCGGTGAAATGAGGGTTGACAACCTCACTGGAGTGTGTTGGCCCTTGGCGACGCCAAGGCTCGTTGGCCTGAGCCTCGCCATGGCTGGGCCAGGCTTGGCCTCGCCTTGGTTGGGCGAGATCAACCTTGCCCAGATCGAGCAAGGTCAACCTCACCTAGATTGAGTGAGGCCGAGCTTGCTTGGCCAACGGAGAGGCTCAGGCTCGCCTAGCCACAGGTGAGGTTCGACCTTGCCTCGATTTGGTGAGGCCGAGCCTCGCCATGGCCAGACTAGCCTTCGGCAAACTTGTGGACCTTGCCTTGGTGGCTGGTGGCGGCCAAAAAAAAAGAAAAAGGAAAAAGAAAAAGAGAAAAGAGAAAAATAAGAAAATATAAGAAAATTATTAAAAAATTAAAAGAAATTAAAAAATTCAAGAATCCTACCAAATGCATTTTTATCCCGAGAATAATCATTTTATGGAGTTACCAAGTGCGTTTTTTTGTTCAGAAATTGTTCCCGAGAACAGAATCAGAAAAAATCATTTATGATAAAAAATTGTTCTCCGGAATAAAAATATTATCAAGCGCGCCTTTAGTCATTAACTCGCAGTTAGCTTCTTGTATTTGTCTAGTCCCATGGCCAGTTTCTATAAAGGAGGAGACCTTGCTCCTCCTTCAATTTTCAAGGCCTTCTTGTTTCTCAATGACTTCGCCTAGAAGAGTCCACGGTAAAGGTTCTTCTTTAGTTCCACTTCACTTTCTTATTTGTTATTTTACTTGTGGTAGAGGTGATGTTAATGGCGATGATTCAACTCAATTGAGCGACCGCTACTCGCTTCTGATGTGCTGCGTTCAATTTTCCATTTTTTCTGTGCCAATTATTTGATCATAGCTAAACCAAAGCATAGTTTCAGGAAATCCACAGGCAATTTTGTTGTTTCTTTTGAGCGCTTTAGCTGTAAGTTAGTCTGCTAAGTGTCCTTTTTCACCCTAGTCGATCAATAGGGAAAAGACGAGATGCTGAGTGTTTTATTTATTTTTTTTCCTCGTGTGCTAAGCTCTTTTTTTTTTTTTTTTTGCATTTTCCTTTCGAAATTTTCGGCTGGGTAAAGGCGTCGTATGGTTCCTCTTTGTTTCCAGCTCCACGCAGCACGATGATGCAGTATGCTCGGAAGGAATGCGGGTCTTATGTTTGAAGGTGTAACGAATGCATCGAGGGGAGAACCTTTCTCACGAAGTGGAAGTGCTCCAAAAATAAAAAAGATATGGAAGATTGCCTTCATCAATTCTAAGCCTTCTTGAGCAAGCTCTTTCTGTTTCGTCATGAGACTTTGTACTTAATCTGGTTCCCATAATTTTTTGGTGATCGTTCAGCGAGGTACTTGAATTGATGATGGCGGTTTTGTATATCAGGAAATACTAATAAATCTGGCCACTAACAATTTGCTAGTGTGGCATGCTCAGCTAGTCCAGATATATCTGTTGCTAATACGACCCACTTTTGGATGTTTTACGAGTTATTCGTGTTCAACTAAAAACGTGGTTCGAATGACAGGAACTTGTGCATATCATGGAGTCGTCACTTTGGTTTGATGCGAGGGTTCTTGGAATCCTGTAGTATGTTTGTGACGTGCTGTAAGAAAGCTAGCGGGAGTATGTAATAGCATTTTTTTTTAATGTTGTATAGTGAGGTCCTGCTCTTTCCTATCCTTTAGTGACGATGATAGCATGAATAGGGCGGAAAGTACTTGCCCTCATATGATTCCCCTGAAACGTACATTTTCCTTAGAGTATTATCTTATGTGTTAGAGTCGTGAGATGCAGCCCGCATGATGTATAGGTAAAGCACCGTCTTCACATGCTTGAGAAAGCTTGCTTCCTAATGCAACTCGAGATGTAAATTTATGTACATGTACATCATAGATCTTGTGGGGACTTTAATATGAGAAGTATCCAAGGGTGTTTTTTTTTACAATTCTAGATTCTGAACTTATTTTCCTTGTAAGTGCTAAGAATTCTAGGATAACTTGATTCATTGACGATAGTACGAAATAAACAGACATGAAGTAGTAGACGGTGTGTCCTAGATGCATGTGTGCCTTAGATTTGGAAGATAGAATTGTGAAGTTTCTCTTCAGGTCTGCTTGATATTAGATTAGGACGCAAGACTGCCACAGAGAATTCTTCTGGTAGTTGCTGTCCATTGAAATCCAAGCAAACATCTTTGATGTCTTAATTTGTGCAGAAATACCCGTTAATGTTGAGAAACAGAGATTCCCCAAATATCTTACAATTCTCCGTGGCCTCTTTCGCAGTGAAATTGAAACAAATAATGCAGGAAACCAAGAAGTGAAAGGCCTAGCCAAACATTGAGTGACGGGCAGAATTTGCCTTCAGTCTGCTTGTGTATGTGGGAATCAAGAAGTTGTATGCTCATGCCATCTTCAGATAGGCTCTTGGGTTTCCTTGGAAGATTTCATGGGCATATGTTGTCCGAACTACGGTGAAGCATGTATATCATCTGGCTGCAGCAAACCCGAGCTATGGAGCTCAGAGTGTGTTTTAATTAGATTTAGCCTCAAACTTTAATCAGTTGAAACCTGAAAATTAAAGGGCTTCCGTTTTCTTTGTCGTTCCCCATTTCGCTTCCATTACCTTCGAAGCTGAGTTGCAGCTGTGCAGAACAGGATCTACCGTTCACTGAATGAGTAGCTGTAAAGCGATTCTTGGCTAAATAATCACTGATACCAAATCCTCCACTGTTTTAGATTCAATGGCAATCAAAGAGCTTTAACTTAACCCACTCGTAAGTAGCCATGATAGTTGGGCTTTACTACCTTATCCCCAAGGGAACAAGTTCGAATCTCCAGATGATCGCGACTTAAGTGGGGTCCCAGGGGTGGTTTACTGGGCCAACTCCCTGAGGGTTTACATCTAAATAGCGGCTTACGATGAGGCTCCACTGGTGCTACCGAGCACCGGAAGGTCGTGTGATCCCCAAACGATAATCTTCAGCAGTCCCTTAGTCATTAAAAAAAAAAAAAAAAGCTTTGACTTAGTGCACAAAGATTAATCGCTCATCTCTCTATGAATCTATCTGTAGGTTAAATGCAGACCAAAAACGCCTTTGCAAATCGCAAACTTCGGCATATGAGGGCATCCACGTCCTCTTGCAACCTAACGAAGATGCTTCTGCAGCTGATTTGTAGGCGCACTTGCAGGTTTCAAACGGTAATTTTATTAAAGTTGTGTGAATTCTAAAGAAATTGGACTATAATGTCGTCAATGGAATCTGCAACACAAATCGTTAAACAATTGGAGGGTAAGGTAACAGATTTAGTTCTCTATGTTTCAGCATTTGTACAATTTGGTCTTCTACTCTGTAATCAAGTCCTCTTAACTTTTTTGATCGTACAATCAAGTATTTTGTTTACCCATTGATATATATAGCAAACCAGCAGCAAATTTCATCTTTTATAACGTAAGCAGTATCACATTGTTAATTAATTTGACGTTTTAGTTGAAATGGTTGATCAAAGGATTTGATGCGGGAGTACAACGTCCGATTGAGCAACTCTCAAGCTCAATTTAAATCTCATGGATTGATCCAACCCGAATGCTTACTCCTGCAAGCAAAAGATGATTTGATTCGATGGGTTCAGTTGAAGACATCGATTCAAGAGGGGAGTTGTCCATTTAATGGATTAGTTTTGATTTTATGGTTGCCAATCGATTATCAAGATGTTGATTAACAAGTTTGTTGAGACTGCTAATCGACTGCCTAGCAACAAAAGGAGTTCTAGTCTATGTCCATCTCTGTCGGTTGATCTTCCATGGTGGTTGTTCGGCTCCCAAGTTGGTGGACGAATTTGGAGGATCTGATCCTAATTACTATGCATTTGGTATTGGTTAAATGCATTTGCTTCTAGGTGTCAAGCATTAAGTCCTAGCTATTATGCGTTTTAATTGTGTTGTGGTTTCGAGTCTTAGTTTTTGTGAATATGACGGTTTCAAGAGTCATGATTAGATAATTGTCCATAGTCATCATGATTTCTTAGAATTCTAAGAGTCATTTATGTTTGGTTGGAAGAGTCCCTCTATAAATCAAGGCGAAATCTTATCTTGTACACAAAGACTTGAATTTGATGAATACCAAGGGAGTAAATATCTATCTTTGGTTCTGTATCCAATTCCATTGGTGATGAACCCAAAGTTCTTTATTATTGGCTAGTGTTGGTCCTTTAGACCTTGGTGGTAAACTTAATCTCTCTCAACATCCTTTTATCGTTAGTTGATGTGACCTTCCTAGAGTGGTGAATTTTATCACTCTGAAAGTCCTTTATCCTTAGTTGATGTCACGACCTTCCCAAAGGCAAACCATTAAGAGGAAGCTAATAAACTAATAAGCTGATACAAATGTTCACTCATTAAAATGGTAGTACCATTGCTTAGTACTGATTCTACTAAGTCCAAACTAATCGCAACTTTCGGGTTTTAATTAAATAAGTTAAACATGCAATTTAGTTTATAATGTAGCCACCATTGATTTATTATGAATTGATCAGGAACTCAAGTAAAATGCCAGAGAAGTTACATGATTTTCTGAGCTAGCAGGGTATATATATTAACGGAAAGTTACTTTTTGTGAAATATTGTTTTTCCTTTTCACTGCATGAGATATAACACATGCAGACACGGGCGTTGAGTACTAAAATGGAGGCCTCAACTAAGAAATTTATCACATCCCAGAAGTAAAAGTTATAAATTTAATGTCACATCAAACATGTGAAGTCCGTATTCAAATCACATTGCATGCATCCAACTCAATATGTGAATAGTAGTGTGCATGCCATTTGGTTCCAACGTTTGTCATGAGACATACCTAAACTTTGTTTGTCTTTATCTGGTGCACAAAAATTGATATACCCCTCATTGTGCACCCCCCGAAACTCTTCCCATATTAATTTGATTAAGTCAACATCTTTTATGAGATTTTTGTGTTTATTGTTTAGGTGTTTATTAATTAAAGCGATGTTGGAATGCCAAGAGAAATATCGAAGGAATATAATATTTTTCTCTCTTTTGAAATTCTTTAACCCGTCTAAAATGTTGAAAACTCTCTATTGCAACTCTCCCAAAATGAATCCCAAAGGATTTAACTAATTGCCAGGTAGGCGCGCATAACTCTCTTGTGAGATGGCTCTTACATTGCGTAATGGGCTCTCCCGAGTCTTATTGACTACAACTTAATTTCTCGTTTTTGGGATAAAGATTTGATGAGTGTCATAATGTTCATGCAACAATCACTTGAGTACCATAACTTATTTTTCTAGTCACTTGAGTGTCATGACTTTTAGATAACATTCACTTGAGTATTATAACTTTCAATCGATCACTTAAGTATTCTAAAATTTTAAAAAACTTTCATCACACGTGTGATGCCATGTCAGATTTTCAACACTTGTGAAGAGTGTCTTAAAAAAATTGTTGGATTATCATTTTCTCTGAACCTAAATTGTCCTAAGGTTTCATTATTGGGAACATAATCCAACTATAATAAGCCCCAAGAAAATGGAAGCATGATATATGATAACAATTAGTAGACAAAGGCTCATCACGTGCTCGGTATTAAAATGATCCACAAGTCAATTTTCAGTGATTGGAATTAAGGACTTCGTAATCTGCCAGCTATAGAAGGGCATGGCGTCTCTCGTATGATTGCAATTGAACTGCCCCTCATATGGTGAGACACGCTAGAGCCTTCCTACAAGAGCGATTCTTACCTTTCCGCTGATCCAATTGAACCATCGCTTGAGAAATAATATCGTTTTGAATAAAATTAAGGGAATTTATAATGTTTGATATGTGAAAATTTTGTTTGATTAAATAGAGACACTTTAAAAAGCTGGTTTTTCTCATTTCAATGAAAGTATTTTGTAAGCTCTATTTCATGAATATAAAAATAGAGGCCATTGTAATATAAAATATGAATGAGAGACATATCATTCTAAGTTGAGTTCAGTGTAAATATGCTATTATATGTCAAATTGTGCACGATTTTGATGTGATGTTTTGAGTTTTCCTTCCTTTGACCTTTTTTATATATGAGAATAAAAAGTTAGCGGAAAGAACGTAAATAAGTATAGTGGAGGAGAAAGAGAGAGAAAGAGTAATGGAGGAAAAGTTGTTTTGAGAAAAAATTAAAAATTGTCATACTTTGTTATTTCCGAATATGTTTATTATGTTTGGAATTTGGACTAGAACCACTTTACCCTCGTTAATTAGATAACAGGTCAAAGAGAATAAACTAGTAATGGAGCGAAAGGTGACCCGACCCAATTTGAGATTTAATAAAAGCTAGCTAGGGTGATTGAGGTAATAATCACGAGTAGATTTAGACAAGCTTTTGGGTCATATAAAAATGCCATGAATCCTTTATCTACTCAAGAAAATATTAGGTGGTGTTGAATCTTCACGTGAGTCATGCTCTCGGCTCTACCCTACTCATTGATCGCCAGATGCTTGATAGTGGCCCATTTTTAGTCTCTTGTCTCTCTCTTGTGCGTCTTGCATTTCTCTTTTTCTTTCTTCCTTTCTTCCTTTTGGCAACTACCACTGTCGATAACTGTACCCACGGGGCCCCCACCACCAACCTCCGCAACCTCATGTTGGCCTTACCCGATTGTGAATTGGATTTGTTTTTGTTTTTCCCTCATGGAGTTAGGGGAGGGGTCAACTTGAGTTTCTTCCTATTGGACTTTTGCTTGTTTCGGTTTTGAATTGGTGAGAAAAATCTGACTTTTCTTAGGCGTTTTAGATGGTTGCTAAATTAGAAAGGGAGGTTTTGATGTGCATTTTGATTTCTTCATTGGATGGTGATTCCCTTCCCAACAGCTCCAATATTTAGTTTGACTCATAAAATTGATTTTGCAATATTAGTTTGACTTTGATTTGAAATTTAATGTATCTTTTTGCTAGAATCAATTTTTCTTCATACGAAGCTAGTGGAAGTTTTTGAATTTGACACAAGATAATTATAACTTGACTTGACTTGTTTAACACCTGAAGTTAATTTATGAGAAGTTATAAGATTGCCATTAGCTAACCGAAAATATATTATTAGAAAGTCACTCTTTGTGAAATAGTTTTTTGTTTCTTTTTTGCAATACACATAATATATATAAAAGAGAGGCATTGAGTATTAAAAAGGAGATCCAAAGTTAGAAATTTAGATCTTTCTAAAAGTAAAAAATCATATATCTAATATCACGTCAAATAGGTGAAGTCTATACCCATATCACATTGCGTGCACTCAATTCAATACTAGCATTTTGGCTAAGGCTCATACTTGGGAGATTCATTAAATCCTAAGGCTCATACACGGCCACGTGCACGATTCGATTCCCACGATTTTCATGGGACATTACCTAAACACTTTTTGTCTTTACCTAGGCCACAAAAAGCGACACCCTCTCACTTGGACAACGCCAAATACTCTTCCCATGGGGACACCACCAAACACTCTTCCCATTAGCAAAACTCTGTGTTTACTTGGGGCACAAAAAGCGACACCCCACCTTCCTCCCTTGGACACCGCCAAACACTCTTCCGATGGATATAAATAAAAAAGCCCCGACCATTTAAAATCCTTATTCATTATTCAATTAGACTTTAAACTCAATTTCAAAAAAAAACTATTAAAATTTAATCAACACATTATTGATCCAACTCATTTTATATGAGCTACAGAATTGGTGAAAACCCATTTCCACACCTCTTTTTATGCACAAGTGACCAGCGTTAGGCTTAGTCGACCCCAAACTGCACGCACTCTCTTCCCATTCTCTCTCTCTCTCTCTCTCTCTCTCTCTCTCTCTCTCTCTCTCTCTCTCTCATAAGAGAAAATTGTGGAACCTCTAAAACCCCCGAAACATGTTACCTCCGCCGCCCCAACTGGACCCGAACGAGACCAACTGGATCGTTCATGTCAACGCGAAGCTCAAGTGCATGCCCGGCAACGAGCAACAGTACTGGAAGTATCCGTCCATCTACAAGGTCCCCCCCACCATCACTGATCTCAACCCCAAGGCCTACCGGCCGCAGGTTGTCTCTTTCGGCTCCTACCACTACGACGATGACCACCTCCGTCCAATGGAGGAGCACAAGCACCGCGCACTTCTCCACTTCCTGAACCGGTTCGGGAAGTCCCTCGAGTGCGTCTTCGAGTCTCTGAGGAAGGTGGCGCATGAGCTCGAGGACAGCTACGACAATCTGGACCAGAAGTGGAAGGAGGGAACGGGGGGCAAGTTCCTGGAGCTGATGATGAGGGACGGCTGCTTCATGCTCGAGATCATGGGGGCCACCACGACAGAGAAGGGAAAGAATGACTACGCGCCCAATGACCCAATCTTCAGCACCCACAGGCTGGCATACATAACGCCGTATATAAGACGGGACATGCTGCTGCTGGAGAATCAGCTGCCGATGCTAGTGCTGTATCAGCTGTTTGCCATCGCGAACGATGGCAAGGAGGTTAGTTTCTTTGATTTCCCTCTGTCATTAGAGAGATTATTGCACTGATTATCTTACATAGACCTCACACGAAATCCATTAAATTTAATGTTTAAAATGTTTAGCATGCACATGTGGAGATCAATTAACAATTTAATTATTAAATCTATCACCTCAATAAGAGACTCCTTTTTTTTTTTTTCCTTTTATGTGGGTGGTGTCGACAGAACAACACTCTCGTATTCAATGCACTGACTTTACTCCAACAACGCAGGATAACGTCAACGAGCTCATCGGACAATTCTACTTCCTCCCTGAAAATAAAAAGTTCACGGGGTTGGGCAGACGCCTCCATGTCATGGACGTCTTCAGGGAAGGCCTGTTGATGGAACCCAAGAAGGCCCAGCACGAAGGGAAAAATGTGGAGACCGAGATGATAATCCGGTCAGCCACTGAGCTCATCGAGGCCGGGATCAAGTTCAAGAAAAGCAAGACCAAAAGCCTCAAGGACATCTCCTTTGCTGAAGGGGTCCTGAAGCTCCCAGTCATCAAGGTGGATGACACCACCGAGTCCATGTTCCTCAACATCATGACGTTCGAGCGCTTGCACATCGGAGCTGGGAACGAGGTCACATCCTACGTCACCTTCATGGACAAAATCATCAACGATAGGCAGGATGTCGCCCTGCTTCACACAGAAGGCATCATCCAGAATGATTTCGGAAGTGATAAGGCAGTCGCCACACTATTCAACTCTCTCTGCACGGAAGTGACGCTCCCATCCAACGAAAACCTCGACGACGTGCAACAGAACATCAGCAAGCACTGCAAGAAGCGCCGTAACAAGTGGAGGGCTAATCTCAAGCGCACCTACTTCAGGAGTCCTTGGACTATATTGTCTCTCACCGCCGCCCTCTTCCTCTTCGCTCTCACTATAATGCAGGCCGTGTATACCGTGCTCAGATACCATGCACAATGATTTATTTTTTTTCCATTTTTTGGTTGTTTCTCCTAATGCCTGATGCTCGATATTTATCTGTTGATTGGCTGTTGATTGTTGTCATCAATGATTTTCCTCCTGTTTTCAGTCGTGCTTTTTTTCCTCCCTAAATGTCATGAACGATGGACATTTGGCTGTTTATATATCATTATCAGATGATGATTCTCTTGTTTCAGTCTTTTTCATTTTTGTCCATTTTGGATGGGTATTCGGAAGGACGATCACGTTCTAGGCAAATGAAATCTTCCATTCCAACATTTTCTTTTTGACTAGATTTTGTTGAAATTGTGGTCAATTTATCCAGAAAAGCCAAGACTTCACAAGTTTGTTGAACTATATTACGTGGCTGAAGTTTGTGGTTTTCTAGCTTAGTTGGTGGTAGTTAGAAGTAATGGCAAAAAACCCGTCCAACATGTAAAATGAAGCAAATTTCTTTGTTTGTGACAGAGATTCTTAGCAGAAGAGTCGATTAGGAAGAACCATGAAAAGGCTTCGTGCTTGTTTATTCATGTTTAGAGCAACTACAGCTCCATATATCCCTTGCACAAAACATTTTAATAACAAAACAAGCTCCAAAAGCTCTTTCCTTGTTCCTCTGCTGAGTAAATCCCCACAAACATACCCACTTCCACATTAACACTATAAGCTAACAGCTGCACGAGGGCCTCATTCGGCTGGCATTGAGCGTGAGTCCTATCCACCCGCTACTAAAGTCACCCACCATATATCCGACACCAAAACAATGGTCTACTCATTATTGTTCCTATTTTCGATGAAAATAACTATATTTATTTACTAAAGCATTAAAATGATTACTTTCTTGACGGCACAAGATTTATGCAACATCATGGAGAAAGGATGTGGCTCCGTATGAAGACAAAAGCTTCCAGCAGAGCAACCACAAAAAGTTGCAAGGGCCCTGTATGTCATCCAACAACCACTTTTGAAAACAATATTTCCGCGAACCACTAGAGCAAAAACTGCAAAGACATGTGTTCTAAGATAATGCGGAAGCCAAAGAATGCATGCAATTAAATAACGCGAGAGAATGAAATCAGCAGAGAAATAAAACGAGCAACAATAAGGAAAAAAATTGCACGATTTGGTCAGACCATCAATGGTCATAGTATTTAGTCTCATCCAATCAATTAATCCCCCAATCCAGGGAAGCATAAGTAGACACGAAAGAATAGGATGAGGGAAGGGGGGAGCCACTAAATGTAATTGCTCGATAAACAAGTGACCGAAAATTTGAAACACTTGTGTCCTCACGAGGAAAATGCCTCAATTGGATGACTGATTCTCTGCACAAACTTCACCCGATGTTCAGATCTCCTTTGTACTACTAAGGAAAAGAGAACTCCACTTTATGGCTTGAAGTAGTCAACAGCACACAGCCCCACACAATCCTTTTTCTCTTCTCTTCCGACGAGCTCCAACGTATGCATACGAACTCCTTTTTTATTGTTTTGCTGTAAGGAGTTCCAGTTAATGGACGGCTTGGGGATGATTACAACAACCAACTCTCTGAGTTCTAATCCAAATAGGATAAATGTGCTGGGTTTTAGAGTTAGAGTTTTCCTAATATGAGCTATATTAATTGATATTGTAATTTACCGTTTTATAGAGTTGATCTAAGGTGAGATAGAAGGGTTCTTAATTAGTCTAATAAGAGATTGGTTAGTGTCGGTCGAGTTGAGCCCGGTCCATAATGAGAGGGTTTGGCTAGAAACTCTATAAATAATGCTCAAGTCTCTCATCTTAGTCCAACTCTTACAATTATCCTCACAAATGAGTGTTTACCTAGCACTAAAGAATGAGGTAGCCATCTCATTAAGTCAAAGCTACAGAGAGCAATAGAGGAGGACTGTCATTTTTCATTTTTTGCATCAAGAATGATGGATTCTAAATAGATGTGTTAATTTTTCTACTTGATTATAAGTGTTCTTGTTCTAGCTATGGAGATCGTAGGATTGTATTTTTCGCGTCTAAAATTTGATCCAACAAGCATCTTCCAATCAAATTGGTTTTCATATACGGCTCAAACTCGTAAAGAACATACTAGAAAAAGAGTTCCAAGACACAACAAAAGCACAAACCATCAGATTTCAATCTCTTCAAAATGCTACAATAAACAATTATGAGACCCTACCACCGCTTGCGGTGGCCGAGTTAGATAAGGCTCCCATGATCCTTTGCGAGGAGAAGAGGAGTTCGAATCTCGCTGGCCGCACGGGATCTTAAGTGTGACGTCGGGGTGGTGGTTCCTCCGCTAGCGTCACCCTGGGTTTACCTCGCCGGCTGCTGGCTGTACGGGGGTTCCCAGGTCCAAAAAAAAAAAACAATTATGAGACCCTCAAACAATAATGTGAAAGATTAGAAGGATGAGTAAATCAAATGAGGGCTTATGGAGACGATATCAAGCGGTAGAAAAAAATTGTGATGCTTATTAGAGAATATAATCTTATTGTCACCTCTATAGAAGAATCTAGGGATTCAAAAACCATGTTAGTGAGTGAATAAGTTAGCTCTTTGGAGGCGTACGAAAAAAAGACTAATGCTATATGATGAAGATTATATTGAAAGTGACTTTTAGTCTAAAATAAATACTCGGTCTTATAAATCTAAAATGGGTACAAGGGGCTTGTGGAAAAATAAAAGAGGAGGAGAAACCTCTTCAAAGGAAAAAAAAATTGCCCTGCGTTATCTACAAGAAAATAAATCAATTAGAAAAATGTTATTGGTTTGTAGATAAATCACAATAGCCCTCATGTAAAAGACATAGCCACACGGGAAAAAATTGTTGGTTGGAAACAAATTATTGAGCTAATTATGCTAAAGAAAAAGAAAACATGGACAATATGTCCAATGCAAGCCAAGTGGCAAAAGTCAGAAAAGATTATACATGTTACATTGTTAGTGGTGTAGTAATCACAGATGCACAATGAACTATGTTCCACAATCTTGATCTACCATCTTTGGTGGGGCAACGGTGACGCTCGATGGAAATCCCAGCGAATCCTGAATTTGAGTTTGTGAAAGTACTCCGGTTTCTCAAAGGATATATTTAATATGATTAGGTCTTAACGCAACAAACTCGGGCACACAAACGTTAGAGGGTAAATGAGATTTCAGAGTTTGTAGCCGTGGCAAAAACTTGAAAGGAAGACACGTGCAAATGCCATTGTCTTGAAGAACGGTTTTCTTTACCGAGCACAAATTAAGTAGATGAAGAATCGATAGCTATATAAAGATACCATAGGAGATTTCATTTGAGTTGTGCTCTCTAAGTACACCTTTTTAGATCCTCTATTGCTAGGATGGTCTTCTCCTCGTTATACATACATACATACATATTGACAGTATTTTCTCCATAACGGTGGCCGTCACCTTAGCAAAAACTAATTATTAACAAGTTAACTAAGTCGAATATCTACTTTACTTCAATTACTCCTAATAAATTCGTAATTTGAGTTGTCAATTGAGATAATGAAGAGCGGATTTAGACAAGCTTGTCGAGTCCTTACAAGATGACATCAATCCTTTATCTAGTCAAGAAATTATAAGGTGGTGTTGAATCTTCATGTGAGTCATGCTTTGCCCCACTCATTGATTACCATGTGCTTAGATGGTGGCCAATTTTAGTCTCTTGTCTCTCCCTTTTGCGCCTTATATTTCTCCTTCTTCATCATCCTTTCTTCCTTCCTTTTAGCGAATGCCTGTGCCACTATCAATAGCCACGCCCACGGAGCCCCCACCACTAACCACCGCAACCTCATGTTGGCCTTGCTCGATTGTGAATTTGATTTATTTTCTTTTTTCCTTGGTGGAGTTAAGGGACAGGTCATCTTAAGTTTCTTCCCATTGGAGTTTTGCTTTTGAATTTGTTGGAGAAATCTTTCCAGAATATTTTGAAGCTGACAAAACGTTTCTTTCAGTCTAAAGTCTGGATGTTCGGAGACCGTCAGTTTAAAGTCTGAAGACTTTGTTCTCTCAAGACCCAAGACTCAAGACCCAAGACTCAAGACTCAAAGACTTAAGACTCGGGACTCAAGACTTAAGTCTATTCTCACCGACAGTCTTTCTACTCCAAAGTGTCGAAGGAAATCCTAAGCCGAGGTTTATGGTTAAGGATTCGATACTCGAAATAGATTTCTTGGTTGGATAATCATTTCGGATTCTTTAATTCTTATCTAAGATCGATTGAAGATCCGATGGTTGACGAAACAATCTTGGAAATATTCTATTCATGGAAACCGAGATCCCGATTGTATGGGCGAACGGGATTGATGGGCTATCATCGCATTCCTTAAATAGCTCGGATGATCTTCTTGATTGATTCCGTCCAACGGGTAGATTGGAGGAATTCCTTTGGTAAGTGCCAACGGCTATGATGGCATGAAGGAGTACAAAAGGAAGACGTCTAGCTGTTTTAAGTGTGTGATCGATAGAAAAATTCAGTCCGAAGATCCTTGATTGTTAGTCGAGACCGAGCAAAATTGTACACAGAGAGTGTTTATACTTTGTAACGCCTTGAGTGAGTGTGGTAGATCATCTACACCTAGAAACCAAGGAAGATCAACACGTAACATCTCTTTGATCATAGTGGAATCCAGCCAATCGGTACATCGGTCTTTGAAAGAGTGGACGTAGGCTTGAATCAAGCCGAACCACTATAAACCGAGCGTTCAATTCTCTCTTTCCCTTACTCGGTCTTGCGATTGAATTTTTAACTTGCAAATCCTCTAATCGTTTAAATATCGTGCAAGCTTCGAGAAAATTTTTGTATACCTATTCACCCCCTCTAGGTACTCGTACTAGCTATTTCAATTGGTATCGAGCTCGTGTTCTCACTGTTTTGAAGTGTCTTACTTCGAGTAAAAGATCCATGGCTAGTATGCTAGCACCGGGGCTGATGGAGGGGCAAAGCAATACCAGACCTCCTACTTCGATGGAAAGGATTACAACATCCGGAAAAACAAGATGAAAGCTTTCCTACGATCAAAGGATCCTCCGGAATGGGACGTTGTGGAAAGAGGAATCACTCCCGCCGCTGCATCAATCTCTCGAAAGAGGGAAAGAAACTGTTGAAGCCAGCGGAATGTCTCAAGAAGAATTAAACAAGAGACAAGCACTCGATGCGAAAGCGATTTATTCTTTATATTGTGCTTTATCACCAACTGAATATAACGAGAATATCTTCTTGTGTTACAGCAAAAGAAGTACGGGACAGTTACATATCACTTATGAAGGACAGATCGAGTGAAGGAGACCGAGAATTAATATTCTTCTTGGTCAATATGAATCCTTCAAAATGAAATCGGAGAATCTATAACGACATGTTTAGTCGTTTTACGAGATATTGTCAATGGTCTTGAAAACCAAGGACAAAAAATTTCTGATCCTATGAAGGTGAACAAGCTTCTGCGTGGACTCTCCAAGGATTGGAATCATATAAAGACTTCAATAAGAGAGACGCAAAGAATCATGCCATTATCGTAGACGAATCGGCGATCGGAACTCTTCGGTCTTACGAAGTGGAACGAATTAATGAAGACGAAGATCCAAGAGGTAAGAAATCTATTGCACTAAAATCAAATGATGATTCGATGATGCAGATTCAGAAGATGATATGGATGATGAGGAGCTCGCCCTCATGATAAGAAAATTCAGAAAACTGAATAGAAAAGGGAAGGTTCATTCCAAAGAAACGAGTTTTCGGAGAGACGAGACCAAGTCGTTGATGATGTGGAACCAAACAAAGATGTAGTTTGCTTCGAATGTAAAAAGAAGGGACACATCGGACCCAACTGTCCTCTTGAAAAGAAAAGAGGAAAAAGGGAGAAGTCTCGAAAAGCTCTCAAAGCCGAGACCGGAGCGATACTGAGTGTGAAGAGAGTGATGAGGAATATGCCAACCGTGTCTCGATGGCACACTCGGACTCGACTGGATCGACTCTGGATCGGACTCGGACAGTGAATTTGAGGTAAGTGATTATAAAATCCTGTCAAAGTCTCTAAATATATTGATGAGTTATGTTTCGGTCTTAAGACTTCTCTTAAAAAGATTTCCGAACTTAAAAAGGAAAACTCAGTTTTAAAACAAAAGGAAAACATTTTAGAAGAAAAGGTAAAAAATTTAGACTTGAATGTTTCTACTCTTAAAGAGAGTAAAGACAATCTTTCGAAAGAAAATGCTTTCTTAAAAACTGATTTATCAAATATTTCAAAGAAATTTTCAATAGGGTCTCGAAAAACTTGAAAAAGTTCTTTCAATCCAAAGACCTTACTTCAATAAGTCAGGTCTAGGTATGACAGCTGAAACAATTCCTTTGATTGATTTTCCGAAAGTAAAAGAAAGAATTAAGAAAAGACCATCGAGAGAGGCTTATAAAAATCATTTTAAAAGAATTTTTGTAAAGCACCGTAGGACGAAATGCTTTAAGGTGTTCCAAGTGTAATTGTCGGGATCATTTTGAAAAAGAGTGTCCTATGGTTTGGAGGCTGTTAAAAGAGTATGGCCCAATAATGCTCATCCTACTAACACCAAAGGACCCAAGAAAATTTGGGTACCAAAGAAAGCTTGAGACTCTCTTTTGAATGCGGGTCTGTCAAAAAAGAAGGTAAAGTGGTATCTTGACAGTGGATGCTCAAGACACATGACGGGAGACTCAAATTGTTTCATAAAGCTTATTCAAGTAAATGGTGGAAAAGTTTCATTCGGAGGAAATAGCAAAGGAAGTATTGTGGGATTCGGGCGTGAAAATTGGAAATCTCACAATAAGCAATGTCTCTCTAGTGGAAGGACTCAACTACAATCTACTCGGTATTAGCCAACGTGTGATATCGGTTATAAGATCTCTTTTCAAGAAGGCATATGTTCTGGAATTAGCAAAGATTCGACTCGTCTTTCATGGGTCGAAGGCATGGAAACATTTACCTCCTTGATGTAAAGCTAAATGAAGAACAATGCTTAATCTCAATTCAAGATGAAGCAGTTCTATGGCACAGAAAACTTGGCCATATCAACAAGAAGCAATTAGTCAAAATCTCTTCAAAGCAGCTTGTTCGAGGTCTACCTAAATTGCCTTACCAAAAGTCCGACTTATGCACTCCATGCATTCTCGGGAAGCAGGTAAGAAATTCTTTTAAGCAAATAAATCATGTATCAACTAATCATGCATTGCAGTTGCTTCATATGGATCTCTTCGGACCTACAAGAACCCGAGCATTGGAGGTAAGAAATATTGTCTAGTAATTGTAGACGATTACTCTCGTTTTACATGGGTATATTTTCTTGCAAATAAATCTGAAACCTTTTCGTACTTTGAAAAGTTTGCTAAAAAGGTTCAAATTGAAAAAGGATGTGCTATCTCAAGTATAAGAACCGATCATGGAAGTGAATTTGAAAATCAAGATTTTACGAGATTACGTGATAAATCTGGTGTTAATCACATGTTTTCCTCTCCGTATACTCCGAGCAAAATGGAGTTGTGGAAAGAAAGAATAGATCTCTTCAAGAAATGGCTAGAACACTTTTAATTGAAAGTAAAATTTCTCCTCGATTTTGGGTCAAAATTTGTTTCAAGTTGCTTGCTATATTATAAATAGAGTCTTTCTAAGACCTATTCTTGAGAAAACCCCTATGAATTGTTCAAAGGAAAGAAGCCTATTGTTTCATACTTTCATGTATTTGGTTGCAAATGCTTTATTTTGAAAAATGCAAATGATCGAGTGGGTAAGTTCGAAGAAAGATCGATGAAGGTATCTTCCTTGGATATTCTACATCAAGCAAAGCCTACGAGTCTACAACAAGAAAAGCCAGTCTGTGGAAGAATCAATGAATGTCAAATTCCAAGACTCGGTGCAAGACGAATCCGGCAAGACTCGGACGAAGACCGAACCCGCTCTAGACCTTCAAATGTCTACATCTCGAAACCATCTCGCAGTGCGGAAATACATCATCAAGACGCTCATGGAGAATCAAGTAAAGAAAGAGATCATCAACCCGACAAATCAACTAGTAAGCTGGAAGCACAAATCCAGTCATCCCAAAGATCTTATTATTGGCGAACTTAATGAAGGAATTCGTACCAGATCAAAAAGGCATGAAGAATCTAGTGCTGTGGCTCTCATCTCGAAATTGAACCAAAAAGCATAGAAGAAGCTTTATCCGATGAAAGCTGGATCGAAGCTATGCAAGAAGAGCTCGAGACAATTCAACATCAATGATGTCACGGGAATTGACATCTAAACCAAAAGGTAAAGCGTTATTGGAACCAAATGGGTTTTCGGGAACAAGATGGACGAAAAAGGAAAAGTCGTACGAAACAAAGCAAGACTCGTGGCCAAAGGCTATACGCAAGAAGAAGGAATAGACTATGACGAGACCTACGCACCAGGTTGCAAGGTTAGAAGCTATTCGACTATTACTTGCTTTTGCTTGTTACAAAAATTTCAGGTTATTCCAAATGGATGTCAAAAGTGCTTTCCTAAATGGATTTATCCATGAGGAAGTTTATGTGGAACAACCGCCTGGATTTGAAGACCCAAAGAAGCCGACTCGGTCTTTAGGCGAAAAAAGGCTCATGTACGGTCTTAAGCAAGCACCTCGAGCTTGGTACGACGGACTAAGTAAGTTTTTATTACAAAATGGTTTTGTCAAAGGTAAAGTAGATACTACCTTATTTATTAAAAAGGAAAACAAAAACTTCTTACTTGTCCAAATATATGTTGATGACATTATTTTTGGATCCTCTAATGAAAGTCTTTGCAAGAAATTTTCTAAGTCTATGCAGGATGAATTTGAAATGAGTATGATGGGAGAATTAACATTCTTTCTTGGACTTCAAGTGAAACAAATAAATGAAGGAACTTTCATTCATCAAGAAAAATATGCGAATGATCTTGTCAAAAGGTTTGGATTGGAAAAATGCAAGAAGACCGACATACCAATGTCATGTTCTCAGAAGATAGACAAGGATGAAGAAGGGAAGAAAGTAGATCAAAAGCTGACACGGGAGCATGATCGGTTCACTTCTTTATCTTACCGCTTCTAGACCCGATATTTTGTTTAGTGTTTGTATCTGTGCTAGGTTTCAATCAGATCCTAGAGAATCACATCTCATTGCCGTGAAACGTATTATCAAATACGTTGCTTCATCTTCAAGCATCGGTCTTTGGTATCCAAAGAGGGAGACTTTAATCTTCTAGGATACTCGGATGCGAGATCGCGGTTGAGAATCGATAGAAAGAGCACTTCCGGAACTTGTCAATTGCTTGGAAATAGGACGGTGTCTTGGTTTTCAAGGAAGCAAAGCACGTAGCTCTCTCAACAACGGAAGCGAGTATGTAGCTCTTGGAAGCTGCTGTTCGCAAATTCTATGGATAAAACAATGCTACAAGACTTTGGCATTGAAGACTCATGCACGAAATCAGATGTGACAACACAAGCGCGATCAATCTCACCAAAAATCCAATCCTTCATTCTAGAGCAAAGCATATTGAGATTCGTCATCACTTCATTAGAGATCATATTCAAAATGGAGAAATCTCAATTCAATTTGTTGATTCAAAAAGTCAACTAGCGGACATATTCACAAAGCCTTTGGAGAAGAATCAATTCGACTTCATCCGCTCAAGACTCAACATTTTGAAGCTTGAAGAAGTTAAAGTCTAGAGACTCACCAACTCTAAGACTCGATCTCTTAGACTTTAAATCCCGAGACTCAATCATTCATCGCTTAAGACCGTAAGTCGATATCTTATCTAAAAGGTATGAATTCTTGCTTATTTTATCTCGAAAAGGTACGTTCTTTTATTCGGATATAATTTGTGTGAAATTTGAAAACTTGTCTTTTTTAGAGGAAGTTATTTTTGGCAGTTATTTTTGAAAAAGGAGTGTTCGTACACTTTCCTTGTACCGTTTAAAATTCTATTTTCAAATCCGAGGCACATATAAATACACAGTCATTCTACCCCCAATTTTAAAAACCCTAAAAGACACTCTTCTTCCGATCTTTTGTTTTTACTCTGTTCATCGTCGAGAAAGTGGTCATCTCTCTTGGGAAAAGCAAGTGAAGAAATCCTCCAATAGACAAAGAAAGATGTCGTCTTCGAGGAAATCATCAAGAATCGCAAATGGGGACCACAAAGAATGGAGAAGGGACCGACTCACTTCGATCTTGCGAGGAAGAAGACTCACCAAGTCAGCGACAAAGTCCGATTCGCTCTCCTCCACGTCATTCAGCATCTCCGACCCACAAGGTGCAAGTCAAAACCTAGAAGAAGACATTATCGAAGATGCCGACCCAGATAAGAGTCCAAAAACCCTCTCGTTATCTATAAGCTTTATCGTGCGTTGAAAAACACCGGTTCTTCATTAAAGTATATAGATGACTTTCTTAAGGACAAAAATTATGGGAATGAGTATCTTTTCTGCGGAAAATGGAAGAGTTGGGAATTGCTCCGAAAGGAAGAGCAGAGGAGGCTCTTGCAAACATTCCTAGTGATCCTCGTATGCCGGACAGAATCTAATTGACGGAACGATGATGACAAAATGTTCCTTGAATTTAAACCTAGAATGGGTGTGGCTGCAAAGGTGAAAGGAAATCGGATGGATTTGTTTAAATCCAAGGATCAAGAAAAAATGTATTTCAGGCTGTTGAAAAGAGGGGTAATCAACCCTAGAAGTGTCGACTTTGACTTCCGGATTCCATTAACTTGAACTTAAGGGAGAAGTTGAGTTTGCTTCAACTTGAGACTTTTTGCTCGACTCTACAGACGGGTATGATCAACCGATCGCTTACTTCTATTCAAATCTTAGCTTTTTGGATGCGAATAGAATTTCATTCGTTGTCCGAGACCAAGTCTATGTGGTAGATGTAAATATGTTGGCGGACATAATTGGAGTTGAAAGGGGACGCTATCTCCCAATCAAAGTCTCACCTGCTCGTACTACTCGGATCTTGTCAAAGATAGGGACGTTGATAAGAAAATCATCTATTCCAGGATGAATGCCATCGACATTGTGCTTCATAAGATTGTGATCAATTGTCTTAGACCAAAGTCTACGTCAAAGACTTCGTGTCTTTTCTGAAGCAAAGTTGATGTATGCGATCAACTCGGGACGGAAATTTTCTCTCCCGCACACTATTCTTTTCCATATGTACAGAAAGCGGTGTCAAAAGACAAAGGACAATTGCCTTATCCCGGTGCGGTGACCAAGATCTTCAGACATCTCGAATATTGAAGCGCCACATACTTTTTGTGTTCGACCGTGTGACAAGATGGTGGTAGGGTTGAAAATGTTAATGAAGATGCGTCGAAAGAACTTTCTAAGGCAATGGAGAAATTCAAGGTGAAATCTCCATCCGTCTCCGCTTCAAAAAGGAAAGGAAAGGAGGCTATTGGTGCCTCTTCGAAAAAGAGGAAAAGAACTCTTATCCCGGAGGATGAGGATGAAGATGAAGATGATGAAGATCCCACTATTCCAAAGACCGACAAGAACAAGACGTTCGTGTCTCATTCGACGAGAACTTCAGCAGAGCGAGAGAAGAAGAAGAACGAGAAAGAAGGAAAAAGAAGTTGAGGAAGAAGGAGAAGAAGAAAAAGAACGGTCTGCTGATAAATCTGGAGAGAAGGGAAATCCCGAGGATGATCATCATTCTTCCCCTCTCGATGTCCTAGAGACAGGGGGAGTAAGCTTGCAAGAAAGGTCTACACCTCTTGTTGCTGAAGATCTAAGACAATCTCCAGAAGACCCAGAAGAAGTTCAGGTCTCTCAATTGCCTGAAGAAGGTGATACATCGATTCCAAATCTCGCGGACCGAACGAAGAAGCACCATCGTACGCATACACACCATCCGAGAAAGCCAATGCCGGTACAGACGGATGATTCTGCAGATCTTCGTAGTATCATGAATATTCTTCTCGGAAATGCGTAACCGGATATATGTTCGGATTTGTGAAATCCAAGCTTTGAAGCATGCTGGACAAGAATCTTCGGTCTCTATGGAAGATAAATTCAAAGACCTCGCTCGGCAACTCCAAGCCAATGCCAAGGGAGAAGAGGTAGCTCGTCGCGAGAAGACACGAAGAAGCTTGAAGGAGTAGTCCATCCATTGGGGATTTCCGGATCGTGCGCATTCCCAAGCAGACATGACTCCTTTCTCACCCTTTTCAATGCTGACAAAAAGGGGGAGAATCAATTTGAACTTTCATTTTTTAATCTTTGACCTTTGTGGTTATGTTTATTTTTGAGTATTACTTGAGAACTTGAATTTGGGTGTGAATTTGACTGACTGTGGATTGCGGATTATGAACTTGACTGGTTGCATTTATTCAAGTGTTGTTATATGGTGTTTCTCATGAAAGACTAACCAATTGTCGTGGATGCGAGTCCGGTTGTTTTATTAATCTTTATGAGTTAGCCATATTACTTGAGAAATGTTTTGCGGGTCAAAGTTGTTCAAATCTTCAAGAAAGTTTTGTCACCATCAAAAAGGGGGAGATTGTTGGAGAAATCTTTCCGAATATTTTGAAGCCGACAAAACGTTTCTTTCGATCTAAAAGTCGGATGTTCGGAGACCGTCGGTTTAAAGTCCGAAGACTTTGTTCTCTCAAGACCCAAGACTCAAGACCCAAGACTCAAGACTCAAAGACTTAAGACTCGGGACTCAAGACTTAAGTCTATTCTCGACGATCTTTCTACTCCGTGTCGAAGGAAATCCTAAGCCGAGGTTTATGGTTAAGGATTCGATACTCGAAATAGATTTCTTGGTTGGATAATCATTTCGGATTCTTTAATTCTTATCTAAGATCGATTGAAGATCCGATGGTTGACGAAACAATCTTGGAAATATTCTATTCATGGAAACCGAGATCCCGATTGTATGGGCGAACGGGATTGATGGGCTATCATCGATTCCTTAAATAGCTCGGATGATCTTCTTGATTGATTCCGTCCAACGGGTAGATTGGAGGAATTCCTTTGGTAAGTGCCAACGGCTATGATGGCATGAAGGAGTACAAAAGGAAGACGTCTAGCTGTTTTAAGTGTGTGATCGATAGAAAAATTCCGAGTCCGAAGATCCTTGATTGTTAGTCGAGACGAGCAAAATTGTACAGAGAGTGTTTATACTTTGTAACGCCTTGAGTGAGTGTGGTAGATCATCTACACCTAGAAACCAAGGAAGATCAACACCGTAACATCTCTTTGATCATAGTGGAATCCAGCCAATCGGTGTCGGTCTTGAAGAGTGGACGTAGGCTTGAATCAAGCCGAACCACTATAAACCGAGCGTTCAATTCTCTCTTTCCCTTACTCGTCTTGCGATTGAATTTTTAACTGTTGCAAATCCTCTAATCGTTTAAATATCGTGCAAGCTTCGAGAAAATTTTTGTATACCTATTCACCCCCCCTCTAGGTACTCGTACTAGCTATTTCAGAATTAGTGAGAAAAATCTGACTTTTCTTTGACATTTTAGATGCTTGAGGAATTAAAAAGGGAAGTTTTGATGTGCATTTTGATTTCTTCGTTGGATGGTGATTCCCTTCCCAATAACACCAATATTTAGTTTAACATATAAAATTGACTTTGCGACACTAGTTTGACTTTGATTTGAGATTTAATATATCTTTTTGCTAGAATCAATTTTTCTCCATATGCAGCTAGTGGGAGTTTTTGAATTTGATACAAGATGGTTATAACTTGACTTGTTCTCCCCTTGAAATTAATTTATGAGAAGTTATATGGTTGTTATGAATTAAGCAAGCATATATATTATTGGAAAGCACTCTTTGTGAAATGTTATTTTTGTTGTTGTTGCATGGAATATATGTGTGTGTGTGTGTGTGTGAGTGTGTGTGTGTGTATGTATTGAGAGAGAGAGAGGAGTGTTGAGTACTAAAAGGAGACCTGAGTAAGATATTTAGATCATCCCAAAGGTAAAAATTATAAATGTCACATCAAAGAGGTGATGTCATTCGACAATTAACAAAAAGGCAAAATCCATACCCAAGTCACATTACAAGCACTCAATTCAATGCGAGCATTATAGTGTAGGCAGACAGTGGGGAGATTCACTAAATCCTAAGGCCCGTGTCGTATGATTATGTGGATGGTGTGCATGCAATTCGATTCCCACGTTTTTCACGGGTTATTACCTAAAAATTTTTTGTCTCTACCTAGGCCACAAAAAGTGACACTCCTCTATTGGACACCACCAAACGTTCTTACCATCTTCTCACTTTGACACCACCAAACGTTCCACCACCAAACACTCCTCCCCCCTCTCTCATCGGTTTCTGGAATTAGCCACTGCAACATCTTTTATGAGATTTTTTTTGTTTACTATTTATTAATTATAACAATCACAATAGATCCAAACACTCCTTAATTGGAGCTTCTTATAAAATAAATACAAAAGACTCACCAGATCTTACAATTAAATTAATATGAAATTGCCAGAGAAATATATGAGGAATAATAAAGAAATTCGAGTCATGCCATAGGAATTTTACCAAGATAGGGTTGTTACTACATTTTATCTAATTTCTTTGGATCCGATATTGATCAATCAAGAGATTTGACTGCTCAAAAGCAGTACAAGTGACACTTGATGTTGATTGGCCGTGTAAAGAGAAGGGTTCAATTTTTTCTTGACTTTATGATGTACAGAAGAAATGGAAAGGACCAAAACAATAGGGATCTTGCTTTTGAGTGTTGGAAACACTCAAACTCATGAGCGATTGTTACTCTGTAATTTTTTAATTGATTAGTGGAATTTTGCTGCTAGCTTTTACCGTGGTGTAGGTATCGATACTCGGATTGAATTTCAAGAATTTTGGTCCCCCTCATCCAATTCGGGTCGGGTCTCGTGTATGGGTTCAAACTGGAAACATCTTTTAAGAGAACTCTTAATTGGAGCTCGTAAATGCGCGCATTCAATTAGATTTAAATGATTAGAATCTATATAAAAAAAATAAATAAAGCCCACATTAATATTTTGTTTACCTTGGAAATTTAACTTTGCCTCTATTTGAATTCAAATAAATTGTTTTGCTTAAACTAATTTTTCTTCATTTGAAATTGGTGGACATTTTTTAATTTCACACAAGATGATTATGACTTGTCTTGTGTGCCATCTAAATTTAATTTATGAGAAGTTATATGATTATTCGGAACTAACCGATCATTAATATTACCAGAATGTTACTCATTGTGAAATTTTTTTCCCTACAAGTGGTGTATATACAGGAGAAGGGCGTCGAGTACTAAATATGAGATATCAAATAAGAAATCCGGCATATCCCAAGCATACAAGGTTAAAATTATTACCAAATTAAACAAAAAAAATACTATCATAAATCTAATGTCACATCAAACCTTAATATGCGAAGTTCGTACCTCAATTAGCATTCTCCATTCAAACAACCCTTTTAATTAAGGTAGACACTTGTGAAATTCATTGAATTCAAAGGTTCAAATACGATCGCGAGCTTTCATGCTTTATGTGCATACAATTCATTTTCCTACAGCTTCTAGGGGACATGCTTAAACATGTTTTCTCTTTACCTCGTCTATAAAAAGTGATTTATACATGGACCCATCAAACTCATAAATTGAGTCAAAAACGGTTCGACTGAAAATTGATCAATTTAACCCGTTTTGATTCAATTTTATGCAATATTAATATAATCACTCATATGAAATTCGTATCCGGCCTGATTTGAGATCCACTTTGGCAATTTTTTCGCCTTAAATTGTTGGTTGTGTGTATTTTGCGATTTGTGTGTATTTTCTGAGCTCGAACTTTTGCACGGATAATTCAGGAAATACAATCAATATTGGGTTGTTCTCAATAGGAAATAAGAATGAACGACAATTTCTGTCCCTGAGATTTGAAGACTTGTCACGTTCTCGAAACGACTGCTCCTTTATTTTCATTGCTGGGAGTGAGAGGGTCAGATTGGGCCCCATCTTGTGGTGGACTGTAGTTCCGAGCTTAGATGGGTTGGATATGGACAA
Source organism: Eucalyptus victrix (assembly GCA_016097545.1). NCBI lineage: Eukaryota > Viridiplantae > Streptophyta > Magnoliopsida > Myrtales > Myrtaceae > Eucalyptus > Eucalyptus victrix. The sequence goes on from CM027844.1 coordinate 16,944,958, forward strand.
AAGCCTAGACGCATTTCAAAACCCATATTTAATTGGACTTTAAAACTCAAATCCATAAAAATTATTTATTAATTAACTCATATTTGAGGATGAGTTATGATGATGAAGTTAATGCTTTTTTAGATGCGTCATGGTCTTGAAGTTCATAGATTTTTTCTCTTCAAATTCATTAGAGATCTTATAATGATAAGATATTATTGATATTCCCATATTGTCAATAATATAATCTTTTTTGTCTTTCTTTTATCTCACGAATGGTAAGAAAGCGCCTTATCCTACCAGCATTGGTTTGGATAGCCCCAGGCTTCACACACTCTTCCCACTCTCTCTCTCTCTCTTTCTCTCCATGGATTCTCCTCTTCTCTCACCCAGAATAGAAACTTGTAGAACCTCTGAAGCTCCCTCAACCAAGTTTGCCTTGCCACCCGATCCGGAGCCGAGGTCGACGGGGTGCTGGATGGTCACAGTCGACAGGAACCTGGACTGCATGCCCTACGACGAGCAACGGTACCTGAAGAATCCGTGCATCTACAGGCTCCCCGCCTTCATCACCAACCTCAACCCCAATGCCTACCAGCCACACGTCGTCTCTTTTGGTCCCTACCACCATGGCGAGGACCACCTCGTCCCTATGGAGGAACACAAGCACCGTGCGTGCGACCGCTTCCTTGAGCGGTCGGGGAAGTCCATTGAGCCCTTCTTCGAGTCCTTGAGGGATGCGGCACGGGACCTCAAGGAGAGCTACGATGCGCTGAATGGAAAGTGGAAGGAGGACAGGGGGGACCATTTCCTGGAGCTGATGATCAGGGACGGCTGCTTCATGCTCGAGATCATGAGGGCCACCACGGCAGAGAAGGAAAAGAATGACTACGCGCCCAATGACCCCATCTTCAGCACCCACAGGCTGGCATACATAACGCCGTATATAAGACGGGACATGCTGATGCTGGAGAATCAGCTGCCTATGCTAGTGCTGTATCAACTGGTCGCTGTCGAGAGCAATGGTGAGGAGGTTAGTTTCTTATATTTCACTCCATCGTTAGAGAGGTCATTCCAAGCACGCAAACCCCCGTCTATGTTCCCCTAACAGTACACCAACAAGACAACGATCTCGAATTCAATGCCACTGACTTCACTCCAACAACGCAGCGTGATGAATACATCAACAAGACCAACAACCTCGTCCTCAGTTTCTACTCCCTCGACACGAACATCACGGGGATGGGCAGATGCCTGCATGTCGTGGACGTCTTCAGGAAAGGCCGGCTGAGGGAGCCCCAAAAGGTCCAGCACAAGAAAATAAATGTGGGGCCTGAGGCTGGCGAGGTGATAATCTTTTCTAGGGACCACGTCTATGGGAGATATTTTTCTTTTTTTCCACCAAGCAAGTAATATCGACACGACAACAATCTCGTATTCAATGCGCTGGCTTTACTGCAACAACGCAGGGTGACAAAAGCTCCTCGACACGTGCATCCCGGGGATGGGGCATGTCGTGGACGTCTTCAGGAAGTGCCTACCGAAGAAGACCAAGGAGGTCCAGCACGGGATAATCCGGTCGGCCACCGAGCTCAAGGAGACCGGTATCCAGTTCAAGAAGAGCCTGACCAGGAGTCTCAAGGACATCTCCTTTGCCAGAGGGGTCCTGAAGCTCCCCGCTATCATGGTGGATGACACCACCAAGTCCGAGCTCCTCAATCTCATGACTTTCGAGCGCTTGCACATCGGGACTGGGAACGAGATCACATCCTACACCAAATTCATGGACAACATCATCAACAATGAGCGGGATGTCGCGCTGCTCCATGCCCAAGGCATCATCCAGAATTCTATTGGGTGTGACGATGCAGTCGCTGACCTATTCAACTCGCTGTGCAAGGAAGTGACGGTCGGACCCAACAGCAGCCTTGATGCCGTGCAGAAGAAAATCAGTGAGTACCGCGAGAAGCCCTGGAACAGGTGGAGGGCTAATCTTAGACACACCTACTTCAGTAGTCCTTGGAGTGCATTGTCTCTCATTGCCGCCATCTTCCTCTTCGCATTCACCATAATTCAGACCACATTTATCGTGCTCACCTACTATTGAACCTTCCGTAGCCTCTGCATAATAATTTCGATTTTCCATTTTTGGGTTTTTTCCTATGGCTGATACTCGATTATTATCTGTCGATTGGTTGAGACTTGTTCTCATGAATGGTTTTCCTCCTACTTTCAGTCGTGCTTATTTCCCTCTCTAAATGTTTTGAACGATGGACGTTCGGCTGTTTATATATCATTATCAGATGATGATTCGCTTGTTTCAGTCTTCTTCATTTTTTGTCCAATTTGGATAGGTAGTCTGAAGATGATCGAGGTTTTTAGGCAAATTAAATCTTCCACTTCAACGTTTTAATTTTTATTAAATTTTGTTGAAGCTGTGGTCAACTTATCCAGAAAAAGCCAACACACTACAAGTTTCTAGATCTATTGTAAGCACTTTAAGTAAGGGGTTCTAGCTTGGTTGGTGGTAGTTAGAAGTAATGGCTAATAATCTGTCCAACATGAAATATGAAGCAAATTTCTCTGTTGGTGACAGAGATTCCTAACACAAGAATCCATTAGGAAGGACTATAAAAAGGCTTCATGCTCGTTCATTCATGTCCGGACCAACTTACAGCTCCATTAATCCCTCGTACCAAACATTTTGATAATACAACAAGCTTCACAAGCTCCTTCCGTGTTCCTTTGCTGAGTAAATCCCCACAAACATATGCCCTTGCACATTAACGCTAAAAGCTAACAGTGGTATTAGAGCGTCATTTGACTGGTATGGGTGTAAGTCCTATCCACCAGCTACCAAATCACCCACCCGAATATCCGATATCTAAACAATGGCCAACCCTATCTCATTAACGTTCCTACTTTTGATGAAAATAACTATATTTACTGGAGCATTAAAATGATTACTTTCTTGATGGCACAAGATTTACACGACATTGCGGAGAAAGGATACGCAAGTCCGTAAGAAGGAATAAGCTTCCGGCATATATATATATATATATGATAACGAGGAAGCTAAAGGATGTATGATATTAAATATTGCAAGAGAATGAAATCATCAGAGAAATAAAGTGAGAAACAATAAGGAAAAATTTCCACGATTCAGTCCGGCCATCAGCAGCCACTCCATAGGGAGGTTAGCTGCAAATAACAGTTAATCAATTGAAGAATTATAGAGTTACAATATGCTCAAATATTTCCCTGTCCAAGATTATATTGAAACCCATAATATTTAGCCTAACGTAATTGCCTGATAAACAAATCACCGAAAACTTGAAACACTCATCAATCTTAACTGGGAAAGTGCCTCAATTGGACGACAGATTCTCTGCACAAACTTCACCCGATGTTTAATCTCCTTCGTACTACCAAGGAAAAGAGAACTCCACTTTATGGCTTGAAGAAGTCAACGGCACACTCAGCCCCACGCAAATCCATGTTTCTCCCTTTTCTCTTCCGACGAGCACCAACATACATACGAGCTCCTTTTTTTTTTTTTTTGGCTATAAGGAGTTCCAGTTAATGGGCGGCTTGGATCAGGATACAACAGCCTACTCTTTGAGTTCTAATCCAAATAGGGTAAGTGCGCTGGCCTTGAATCCAATAAGCATCTTCCAATCAAATCGGATTTCAGATACGGCTCGAACTTGTAACATAATTTAGAACATATTAAAAGAAGAGTTTCAAGACGCAACAAAGGCACAAATAATTAGATTTTAGTCTCTTCAAAATGCTACAATAAATAATTATGGGACTCTCAAACAATAATGCGGAAGATTAAATGGATGAGTAAATCAGATGAGGGCTTATGGAGTTAATATCAAGGTAGTAGAAAAAATATTTGTGAAACTTATTAGAGAATATAATCTTATTGTCACCTCTATAGAAGAATCTAAGGATTTAAAAAACATGTTAGTCAGTGAATAAATTATCTCTATGGAGGCGTATGAAAAAAGACTAAATGCTATTTGATGAAGATTTCATTGAGAGTGATTTTCAGTCGGAAATAAATATGTGGTCACATAAATCTAAAAGGGTACAAGGAGCTCGTGGATTGGTGGGTTTGGGAGAGCCTCGGCTAAACCTAATAGATCTAGCCAAGCCATTAGTTTCCGTCAACGCCCGCACATATCGAACGCCAAAAAAAGGAGGTTGAGACACAAAGAGGCTTCATGCTCGTTCATTCATGTTCAGATCAACTACAGCTACATATATCCCTTGTACCCAACATTTTGATAATTCAACAAGCTCCAAAAGCTCCTTCCTTATTCCTTTGCTAAGTAAATCTCACAAACATACACGCTTGCACATTAACACTAAGAGTAATAGTTGTATCAGAGCCTCATTCGGTTGGTACTGGGCGTGAGTCCTATCCACTTACTATATTAGAGTAGGAGATACGATTTGATTATGATTATTTTAATTGCAAGTTAATTGATCCGGTCAATCTGTAAGATTAGATATTCGGAATATAGAATAGGAAACGGTATTTTGTATACTCTTTCCTATTGTACATCCTTCTTGTATTATAAATAGGCTTGTAGTGCATGTGCAAAAGTAGTGATATACACAATACAATATTCCCCAATATTTTTCGTTTTCTCATTAGAAACATGGTATCATAGTGCGATGATCATTGAGCTTGTCTCTTGCCTTCGGTCATCTGATATTGCCCGGTTGCCACTAGCCGTTCATTCGCTTCTCCTTCAGACTGATCGTCCTTCGTTAGTTTGCTTTCGGCTTGCTTTGATTGATTTTTCCTGAGCACCGTCGTTTTTCTTTTTCTTTTCTTTTTTTGACTAGTTATCATGTCAGAACAAAGCTCCTAAACTGAGGAATCCTCCAGCCACACATTGGCTCATGAATAGACCGACGGTCCGTTCTTCCTCCATGGGTGGCCAAGATGGGCATGCCATGAACTGTGGATAGGCAGGTGGGCGGATAATGCGGCACGTTCGGGAGAGAGCTCCAAGTTGTAGAAACCACCACGTTGAAGGCCCCAACCAATGATCTTCTTCATCGAGAGGTCCTCGAACAAGCAATAAAAGGGAAAAAAGGTAACCGAGCAATTTAATTGTTGAGTAATTTTTGAAATGGATAGGAGAGGAAACTTAAAGATTGGAGCACAAAGAACATCAATAAGGGTGAGGGTTGACGTCAGAGATACCGAGCCGTTTGTGAAGTGACGAGAACTCCAACCCCATTAGGTATGCCAATAGCGGGGAAGAGGTTTCGGGTATGCTTGTGCATATTGAAGTGATTCAGGGTTATGTGTAATGTGATTCATGGCTCTGGTGTCAATAACCCAAGTGCAAGAATTTAATGAATTAGAATTCAAGTCGAGAACAGTGCCTGTGAGATTTGCCTTGGAAATGTTTACCGCTTGGAGTAAACGCATGATTTGTTTATATTGCTTACCGGTGAATGGCATGGGAGACGCCGAAGAGGAGTTCTCGGGACTACTGGCAGGCTTGCTGTCCGAGGGCTTAGTATGGGGCTGGTCATGACGTCGTCCCTTATAATTAGCAGGAAATCCATGGAGGCGGAAGCAAACATCACGGGAATGGCCTGGTATACTGCAATGGGCACAACGTTCGCGAGCATGTGATGGAGGCCCGCATTTTGCAAGGTGAGCAGAAGCTGTCTTGGTGTGCTTAGGGGATCGAGTCGAGAGTGGCGAGTCCCTTTGAGGCGGGATGTTTCGCATGGAGTCATATGTCAACAGTGTGTTCTTGGTGGAGGTACGAGTCAAGTGAACATGGCGTTGAGATTTGTCTTGAAGAATAAGTGAGTAAGCTCGTGCAACAGTGGGCAACGGATTCATGAGCAGAACTTGACTGACCACATTAGAATACCTCGGGTTTAAACCCATTAAGAATTGATAAAGAAGTCGATTCTCAAGTTGCATCACAAACAATGTCTTTGCCTCGCAAGAGCATTTGGCAAGTGTTCCAAATTGTTCAGCTCATCCCAACAACGCTGCAAATTATTGTAATACCTAGTGATGTCATCTTCACCTTATTCAAGAGCGCATATTTTCTGCTCGAGGCAAAATATGCAAGGACCATCAGACGGTAACAAACGTTCATGCAGATCAGCCTATACTTCCACAACAAATTCCGTGTACAAGACGGTAAAGACAAGATTTTGATGGATGGAATTCAGGATCCATGATAATATCATGCTGTTGACTCAAACCCATGGGGCATATGTGTTAGTTGATTCGGGTTTCCGATTATCTCCCATGATGAAACCCATTTTATTCCTTGTGGATAGAGCAATGGTCACGGCTCATGAGCAGCTGTAGTAATTATCACCCATTAAAACGATGTTGACTAAATTCGAACTAGCGTTATCTGAGGTATGGGAGAACACACCACCTATGACTTCGCGTGTCAATCTCCCAAATGGAGGATGTTGACACCTAAATTTTGGCGACCCATTTAGTTATTTATCGCATTAAAAAAAATTAAGGATTAATTTTATCCCCGAAAAATATTAATTACATAGCATATAGATTTAGGTACATTTGTTTTTAATTTGCATTTTTTACATTTATTTCTTTGGACCGGTGGCGGATGGGTCGAATTAGTGGTTTTGAGTTTTAAATTAACGGGCGACTAAGCCCATGAAGAGTCAACTTGAATCCGTTTTTCGAAATTGAGATTTGAAATGAGGATTTTTGAAATTTAAGAAAATCGGATTGTAATTTTATTTTTAAAAATTAGTAAAAAATATTTAGGAGATAAGAAAAATAAGAGGATTTTTATGATCATGAGGTTATAGGAAAATCTTCGTGTATATTGAAAAGTTGATGAAATATTTCACGAAGATCACGTCTTTATGTGCCTATAGAGGGGGCCGTGTGCGATGAGAGAAAGGGGGGGGCCTCTCTCGGTTTTCAAAAAGAGAAGAACAAAAGTCAAAGAAAAAGAGAAAGAAAGAAAGAAAAAGGGAGAGAGAAGGAAAAGTGACCGGTCTGCAGTGAGGGGGAGAGAGCAGACCGGTTAGAGGACGTGCGACAGGTGAGAGAGAGAGAGAGAGAGAGAGAGAGAGAGAAAAAAGTAAAAAAGAAAAAAAGAAAAGGAGAGGACTGTTCATCGTCTTCTTCGTGCAGCCGCTCCGCCTGCCCTTCCGCCTGCGACCCAGCCACGACGCCACTACTCCTGCGCCCCTGCGCCGCCCGCATCTGGTCGACAGCCACCGCCGCGTCCCATCGAAACGCCTTCACCCGCCGGTCACCACATCTTCCCCGTCTTGCCTCAGTCCCTGTTCCGCCTCGCCGCTCCCGCTCCACCCTAGCCGTGACGCAGCCAGAGACCCGAGTCGGATCGCAGCCTCTTCCGCCGCGCCGCTACCCGACACCCCTGCTCGCCGAACGCCACATCGCCGTTCCTCCAGTCACCGTCGCGCTCCGCCTTACCTGCAACCCGCGAGACCCCGGCGAAGCTGCTGCTGCAACACTCAGTCCGTGATCTGCTCGCCCAGCTGTGCCGTGACGACCTGAAGCGCTGCTGAGCTGCTCCACCATCCCGACGAAGCCGCCCGTCGGTCGTGTCGATCCGTGACGATCCCGACGCTGCCCCCTGGTCCGTTCGTCGTCGGTTCGCCCGCTACCGACCCGCGACGCCACCCGCGACCTGCTGCTGCCGCCAGACCGCTCGCTGCCGATCTACCCATTGCCGATCCTCGCCGGAGCTCCGACGGACAATCTCCCATTCCGAACGGTGACCCATTCCCCCCGTGAACCACCCCCAGCGACACCACAGCCGCTGCCCTTGCACCGTCTCTAGCCGCGCTGAGTCTCCATTGGGGTTCAATCTACCATCGAATTTTTAGGAAAAAATCCAAATTTAGGTAGAAATTTGTTTTATCTTATTTGATAGATTTATTTTTAGGTAGGTTTAATTTACTTAAGTAAATTTACTTTATCTTATTTCAATTTCGATATCTTATTTCTTTGTTTGAAATAGTTCCCAATGCATGGTTGAAATCCCGATGTAACGTCCAATTCATTCTATTTATAAAACTTTAGATGGAATAATTATTCATGTAAGAGTAAAATTGGTATTTTGATTTTTAAGGCTTAAGATCAATTTATTGATTTTATTAGCGAGATAATTGAGTTTAAATTTCAAATTGAGAGATGGATAACGTTTTGAATGACCATGGATGGTTTGAATGTTTATCTTTTAATTGTTCAATTTATCCTGAAAACACAAAAAATTACATTTTGCGTTCCATGTAGATTAGGATTAATTGCATGATAGGTTAGTTTTTTTTAAAATGCATGTTTAGAAGGCATTTAGAATAGAAAATATTTCACTTTAGTTAGATTTTTATTGATTTTAATTACGAATTTTCATAAAAGAAACTATAAAAAATCATGCATTCGATGTATGATTAAATTCATGAAATGCCCGTCATCTAGTGATTGTTGCTAGGTTCATTTAATTAAAAATTGCTCGTTATTAGAATCAGGTCATTTGATTAATTTAGATTGCATATTTGATTGTTGCATTTCTTTAATTTCGAATTTCATGGAAAATACAAAAAATTTAGAATAAATTCATTTCATGCTTTAGGATAGATTGCATGCTTATTTATGTTATATAGTTTAGGTCATGTTACCACGTCATATCATTTCATGTTAAGTTAGTAGCATGCGTTGCATGATTCTCATTAAATAAAGTGAAAACCAAAATTAAGTGATTGCGTATTAATTAGAAATCATATCTAGGATTATCGATATGAATTCTGAACTAATATTGCAGATGCTTTCGTTGTTAGGGGTAAGTCATGCAATTTATTCATTGCTTCATTTGGGTGTTTAATTGGTGGTTTGCATATCCACATGATCACCTCACATATTAGGAAGGCAAAATGAAAATCAATTCAAGCTATCTCAGTAAATCTTTTTAAAATAAAAAAGGAAATGTACCGAAATGACCTTAGAGAAATATGGCATAACCAAATCTCTCGAACTCATAATCTGTAGTTCGTAGGAGTAAAGTAAATCTCTCGTTACTTTACTTAGGTTTCTAATCAACTCACCAAAAATAGATTAGTAGCGACTCCTAATTAAAAAAATTAATTGTATGTTAAGAACTTGAACCTAAGTCGTAAATTGGTATGGGCTTGGAAGAGCCCAAGCTAAATTTAGATTTAATAATCCATTAGCCTAATTTTAGCTAGTGTACCCGAAATTTAAATTATGACAGAGGGAGGCAATGTCTTTGAAATTACAAGCTCTTGAACAAAACCTACGATATCATACCTCTCTCATGTCGTAAAAAGGCGATTGGTTTTTTGAATCACTTAATCCCACACTTTCTTATAATGTACTATAAAGGAAAGAGATGAGTATGCCATATGTAAAATGAGTTTGCTTCATCCGTAAGTTGACTCTCTGAACCGCTCAAAATGAATAATGCTACTTATATTGATACCAGTTCACAAATTGGCGCACTAGGTGATGTGGCATAGTTTTAGCGGAAGTGATGTAGCATACTTTTAGCAAAAGTGATGCCACATATTTTTAGTGGATCTTGAAGGTGGCACGTGCATGTTTAGAGGCCCATCTGTCACGTTGCTCTCTTCAGGCTAGAATTGGCAATATGTTATGATGATCTATATGACAATTTTCGTAAGCTATTTTTAGTATACTTTGCAATATCGGTTTTTTTTTTTTCCTTTTTTACTTTACTTTCTAAGAACTTTCTTCCATCGGGGAAAATGAACCTGCAATGAAAGTGGCATGATATAATTATTTCCATTGGTGTAGGAAGTTTGGGGACTTTGATTAGGAAAAAGAACACTAAGGGTGCGTTTGGTAACATTTCTGTTTAAAAATTGTTCCAGGAAACAGAAATAGAAACAAGTGTTTCTGTTCCAGGGAACAATTTTTGAACAAAAAAACGCGTTTGGTAACTGTATAAAATTTCTGTTTCTGACCACCGCCCGCGGTGGAAGCGTTGGTTAGGGCTTGGTACCCCAAACGCAGGGGAAAGGGTTCGAACCTCCGTGGAAGCGATGCTTCAATGCATAACGCGCGTCTTACTGCGCTTGGGGGTCGCGGTGGGGGCCCGGCGCTCCAGGGTTTACTCTTCCCGCGAAGCGGCGTTCGGAGGTTCCCTGGGTCATCAAAAAAAAAAAAATTTCTGTTTCTGAAATAGAAAAAAAACAGAAACACGTTTGGTAACTATACAAATTTTCTGTTTCTGGAATAGAAAAAAACATAAACACGTTTGGTAACTGCACAAAATTTCCGTTCCAATTTGTTTTTCAAGTGTTTTTTTTTAATAAAATGTAAACTTGGTATTAAATTATCATTCTCATGAAATGCTCATCAATTTAATTATGTTCATAGTAAGTGAAAACAAACATTCTAAACATGATCATATTTGCTTACTTGGAAGAAAATTTTTTAAGTTTGTACCAAAATTTTCCCAATTGTTTTTTTTTTAATAAAGTGTAAACTTGGTTTTGAATTCTTATTATCATGAAATGCTTATCAATTTAATTATGTTCATAGTAAGTGAAAACAAACATTCTAAACATGATCATATTTGCTTACTTGGAAGAAAATTTTTTAAGTTTGTACCAAAATTTTCCCAATTGTTTTTTTTTAAATAAAGTGTAAACTTGGTTTTGAATTCTTATTATCATAAAATGCTCATCAATTTAATTTTGTTCATGGTGAGTAAAGTCAAACATTTTGACCATGGTTATAAGTGCATACTTTGAGGAAAATTTTATAAATAAACTCTGTACCAAAATTTTGTCACGTGCCTTTTCTTTAAATAAAGTATAAACTTGGTATTGCATTATCACTTTAATGAAATGCTCATCAATTTAATTTTGTTCATGGTGGGTGAAGACAAATATTCTGAACATGATCATGTGTATACTTGGAACAAAATTTCGTAAGTAAAATTTGTACAGTAAGAGCTAGCTAAAAGAGGAATATCTTATAGATCTCTACATAGACCCTTTCATACATAACATCACAATAATGAAGTAATAGAGTTCATTGTTCAACTTCATCACATTGAATTTGATAAGTGAGTACTTAAAAACAAAATTACAAAAGTTGGAAACACAAAGTCATGAAATCTCAGGCATATTATGATCCCTCGCCATTTTATTTGCAATCCTTGTCCTAAGCATGTTTATTCCAGGTGCATCATGCAATGTATCTTTGTCCTCCTCCTACAGCAGCGATCATGCATGCATCCAACATACACACCTCAATCTGTTGAAGTTTGGCCTCAAAGGGTTTATCCTTGTCCTCCTCCTACAGCAGACAATATATATTCTTTTATAATGAGTATGAGGGGAGTGTAAACCGATGTGATTATTATTAAGGATACTGATAACAGTATACTTTACCTCCAATAATTCAATTTTCAAGACATCGCATGCGCATGACACGAGGACAATTCAGTCAACATAAATGTTGAGGACTAATATTATGTACATCTTCGACATCAGTTAACACAACAAATGCACACATGAACCGCGAACAGCACATCAATGACACAGCTAAACAATTCCACACACCAAGACATATGAACAGCAAGCAAAGAAATATCGATACTAAATAACAACATAACTCTGGACGTCTTTACAAACAAAAACACAGAGTTTGGATCAATAGAACACAAATAAGCTACTGGGCAAAGTGATTAATGTCGGAAATTGGTTTGATGGTGGATATCTAATATCAATTATCAAACAAAGAACTTTGCTAAAAAAAGAGAACAATAGAGCAAGACCATCCCACATGTGATTTACTTTTTTTTGATATTATCACCCTCAAAATCTATGCTCAAAAGGTCGTAGGAAAGTGGCAGACAATCGGGCCCACCCAAAAACAAAATATGCATTTCGACCAAGGCAAATTCCAGATTTCGAATGGATTAGAAAAAAAAATATTAAACATGGCAAATGATGGTTGATTCGGGCATGCAAGTATGTCATTTTAAAGCTTGAGATGCCTATTACAATTATCTAGAAAACATTAAGTCCTAATAACATCATCTACCAGTTCATATCAAGTGGTTTACACAGAAGGGACTAGCTCCAGCATATCAGTAGAAACTCAATCACATGGAAATACTCTCAGTTCACATTAACAGTATAAATAGGATAGACCCGAAAAGAGGAACAAAGCAGCTAATTTTAGGTCTGAGTGTTAGGATCAAACATCTTAATCAAAATCCATACAGAGAAACTCACACACACAAAAACAGTAAGTTGAACCTATTGTTCTAGCGATCAATATTTCAGCAACATTGACAGATTGCAGCATAGTTTCAAGTATGCAATTGATAGGGAGAACAAAGGTCAATTGATGCAATCCGTATATTATTGAAAAGTCCATGGAATATACTATGACTTTTGTAGAGATCTCGAGACTAAAAGAGCATGTTTAACAGTTCATCCAAGACAAACAACAACCATTTTTCTAATCATATCAACTCCAGAAAATCTAAAAAAATCTGTATGTTGTAGCCAAGGATAGTTCAAGCAACTTTCATGAAGCACCAATCCAGGAATTTAAAGCACCAAATTTAGCAGAGAATCGAAAAACAGACAAGGCCGAGTCAATGTATAACAGTAAATTGTTATGTATCAGTTTTCCAGAATCCCTTCTTAACTTTCGAAAAGGATTTCAGGTAGCTAATGATCTCGGATCGGGACGTGCTATAGCTCGTTGGAAAGCTAATCGAACTATCTTCAACTCTCATGAAGGCATCAAGCACCAAAAAGCACATATACAAACTCATTTTCAGGCATATGCGCAAAGAGGTTAGAGATACGAAATTGCAGAACAAAGCCCATCCAAGTTCAAAAATCATTTTAGATTGCAATGCATCCTGGCCCCCAACTTTCGTTGTCGAGAGTGTATTTCGACACTAGAAGCCCTCTCCTCATCGGATGCTATTAAAAGGATTTTCATTTTGCTTACCTCGGTTGAATCTGTAACTTCAATGGATGAACAAGCAGCAGTGAGCGAGTAGAGCAGGGCTTGCTGCTCTGCTCGCTCGAGCAGAGTCGCAAGCGAGCAAACGCTCGCTGCTACTCACGCTCGAGCAAGCAGACGCTCGCTGCTCTGCTCGCTTGCAGCTCGAGCAGGACCTGCTGCTCTACTCGCTTGAGCAGAGAAGCAAGCGAGGAGACGCTCGCTGCTGCTCACGCTCGAGCGAGCTGCGAGCAAGCAAAGCAACGATCGTCTGCTCGCTCGAGCAGGCAAGCAAGCGAGCCCTGCTTTGCTCTGCAGCGAGCAAGCAGAGTAGGGCTCGCTGCAACCAAACTTTCGATCTAGGGCACCGTTGCTCGCCAGATCTGGGCAAGCATGCTCGTCCAGATCTCGAGTGAGCAGACGAGCTGCTGCCGCAAATCTGGCGAGCAATGGTGCCCTAAATCTGGGCGATGCCTAGTCGGAGCTCGAGCGGCTCGAGCTTCAACCAGCCATCGCCCAAATCTGCGAGGGCCTTGTCAATCGGTGAAGAAGAGGAGTGAGCAGGTTCACCTGGTGAAGGAGCAGCGGCTGTCGGCGCCGGAGAGGACGACGGTGGAGAAGCCGGATGGTCTCGAGACAGAGGCGGTTGTCGGCGCCAGAGAGTGGGAGGCACCGAAGAAGACGGCGGTGGAGAAGGTGGAGGAGGAGAGGCTGTGGTGTTCGAAGGAATGACCAAGAAATAGAAACGAAACACGAGAGTTTCTCTTTTGTTTCTCTTTTGTTCCTCTTTTGTTCCTCTTTTGTTCTTCAATTGTGTTTCGTAAATAAGAAACACAAATTTTTTGTTTCTTATTTATGTTCTACATTTGTTCCTGGGAAAAGAAGAACAAAAAGGAACAAAAACGCACCCAAACGCGTTTTGTTTCTTTTTTGTTCATAGGAACAAAAAAACAAAAAAAGTGTTTAAAAACAAAAAAAAAAAGAAACAAAAACAAACGGGCCCTAAGTGACTTTGTAAATGACTGTCAAACATGGCCTCCAGATTTCGTGCTCTTTGCTATTGAATCCCTCCTCTCGATTTCTCTTGTGGGGATGAATAATACATCCACTTTTCAACACCATAGCAATGGCGAAGATTATGAATATGTAGCTCAAGCTGAGGCTGCATTTGGTTGGGCTTTGATATGGGCTTTAAGGCTCTAAAGATTCTTGGGCAAATATTGAAGTGTTAGGTGACTATTTTTGGAAACACGTTTGAAAAATAATTAATATCATGGAAAACTCAAAATTAGTATGCTCATAATAAATTTACCTTAAACTAGTTCAAACTTTAAATTGATACATTTGTAACAAATTTATTATCTGATAGTTATTCATTAAATTGGATTAATACTACAAAAAAAAAAAAAAAATCACAAACTAGTTAGTGACAAATGGAAGGTTTACCCAGCATGTGTTATACAACTCGGCAATGTGAGTCTCTTGATATGAGCTCCATTATTCTTATCAAGAATGCTAAGAGAAAGGGAGGAGAGCTTGGGAACTTACAGTGCTGTTGGAAGTGTGTCATGCATTTGGTCTTAATTACGACCAGGAAGAATTCGTGAGTGCGACTGTGATGGACCAATTTTCTTTCCCTTGAGCATTGATAGGTTCCTCTCTTTATAAACAATGAATCCTCGCCATATTCCGCGAGATTAAGGATCCAAAAATTGCCTAAAGATGCGCTATTCCAGACACAATTTTTTTTTTTTAATCTCTTTGTTTATATTGTCTCCTTCTTTATTTTATTTCCTTCTTTCTCCCATCTATTCAACTCTCCAGCAAATTCTTGAATCAATTTCGATTGTGCGTTTGCAAGTGGGAAAGTGAAATTTATATAATTTTCCTTTTTGGGTGCTGATCGAATATGTTTGCCACCTTTTTGCCAATTTCTTTCCTTAAGACCTCACTTCCCAAAAATCGTCGGATGGTAATTTCTTCATTACGTGCAATCTTCAACTTATCAAGCGAGGTGCAGCCATTAAAAGGGATCATCCTTGCGAGGTTCGAATGAGTTTTGGGGTCTCAGTGCTAGTTCATTTATCTTATTGGACCAATTCAAATCCAATTTACAACTAGACATATCAAAATAAATTTATCCAATAGACGTGTTGCCTAATGCCTAAATGCAATGTAGAGTGCAGATGCAGGATCATGCAATATTAATATGTTTGTTTAAGGATCAAGTTCGATATCTATTTTTCTTATTCGGTGACTAATTAAATGGGGTTGTTTATATTTAGATGTCTATAAAAGCAAATAAAGAGTGTTATTTGCATTTTGTCGAAACTGTCTTTTAACTTTAAGTGCTTTGCTTTTGTGTAACGGCCAAACCAAATGCAATCGTACTGAAGGAAGAGAAAGGAAGAATGTCGAAGGGGAACGCTGCGCTAGAATTATCAAAGGACTGCCTAGGGAAAGTTTGCATTTTTCCGCTTGATTTTTCAGCTTTTTTAATTTCTTTCGGGCAAGTACTATAAAAACCTTTTAGGTTAAATACCTTAAAATTATTTTTTTATTATTAAAAATCCTTTTTTTATGTCGCGAAAAAAATCCAAATTTATATATATAATATATATTATTTATGTTAATTATATTTAAGATATAATCGTCACTTGATATTCAAGGTTTTTATTTTTATTTATTTATGTCATAACGCGTAAATTTAAGATTTTTAGTTGTACAAGCTTTCGGTGCCAACTGTAACTCTTATAAAGTCCAATCACCATTAATGTCCACGTGGGCCCCACGAAAAGGCCGATCAACCCCGGTCTGTCTACTCATTAACGGACGGTTGACTTCTGGTATCTGTCTAGTCCTACGGCCAAGTTCTAAAAAGCAGGAGACCTTGCTCCTTCTATTTTCAACGCCTTCTTGTGTCTCAATGACTTAATCACTTGATAAGGTAAAATTTTTGGAATAGAAATCATTTTCTATTCTACGAGACAAATTTTTGAGTAAAAAAACGTATTTGATAACGATTTAATTTTTTTATTTCTAGAATAAAATTTCTATTTCTAAGAACATTGATGGTCGGTGATCGACGGTAGGCAGTCGAAGTCCGGAGTTCGACATCCGACATCTAGCGGCCGGCGATCAATGACTGACGACAGGCAACTAGAGTCCGGAGTCCAATGTTCGGCGATCGGTGTCCGACATTCAAAGTCTAGCTTCCAGCATCCAACGTCCAACAATCGATGGCAAGCATTCAACATCCGACATCCGAAGTCTGGCATTCGACGTCTGATTAGTTGGCGGCCAGCATCTGACATCTAAAGTTCAAAGTTCGAAGTTCAATGTCTAGAGTCTAGCGACTAGCAACCAACGGCGAGTGGCCAATGGCCAGAGTTCGGCAAGCGGCGATGAGCGGTCAACATCAGGTGGCCGGTGGCGAGCGACAAGCGGTCGGTGGCGGACATCCGATGGTCGACAGTGGGCCTTCGGCGTATAGCGGTTGGCGATGAGCAACCAATGATTGGCAGGCACTCGGCATCTGGCGGCCAGTGATGGGCAGCTAGAGTTTAGTGGCTGGCGGCCGGCGTTCGATGGCTGATGACTAGTGGCTAGGGCCTGTGGCGGGCGGGTGGTGACTCGCAACAGGCGGCGGGCATCCAATGTCTCACGAGTGGCGGGTGAACGATGGGCAGTGATAAGAGTGAACGATGAGCAAAGTTTTCATTTTTCATTTCTATTTCGAAATAGAAAAATAAAAAATTTTAACTTCTAATTTCAACTCCAAATCTATTTCTGCAATATAAATCTATTCCAGAAATAGAAAAATGAAATTGTGTTATCAAACAGATTTCTGTTTCAAACCCATTTCATGAAACAAGAATAGAAAAACAAAGAAATAGAAATGTTGTAATGCGCACCCTTAGAGTTTGGCCAGTCAAGCAAGGTTCTTCTTTTGTTCCACTTCACTTTCTTATTTGTTATTTTACTTGTGGTAGAGCTGATATTAATGGCGCTAATTCAACTCAATTGAGCGACCGCTTTGCTCGATTCTAATGTGCTACGTTCAATTTCCCATTTTTTTCTGTGCCAATTACTTGATCACAGCTAAACCAAAGCATAGTTTCAGGAAATCCGCTGGTAGTTTCGTTGTTTCTTTTGAGTGCTTTAGCTGGAAGTTGGTCTCGCTAAAGGTGCGTTTAGTAATATTTCTGTTTAAAAATTGTTTCGGGAACAGAAATAGAAAAAAACATTTTTGCTTTAGAGAACAATTTTTGAACAAAAAAAATGCATTTGGTAAATCTGTTCCGGAAAGATAAAAAGAATAGAAACACGTTTAGTAAATTTGTATAATTTTTTTATTTCTTTTAATTTTTTAATATTTTTATTTTCTTATTTTCTTTTTTCTTATTTATTTTTCCTTTTTTTCTTTTTTCTTTTTTTCTTCTTTTGGCCGGTCGCCGAGCCTCGGCCACGGCCGGTGACCGATCGACGAGGGTCGGCAACCTCGCCCAGCCACGGCGAGGCTCGCCGGCCCTCGGCGACGCCGAACACGTCCAGCGGCCAACGAGGCTCGGCGTCACCGGGCCACCACCAGGCGACACCAACCTATGGCCTCGCCAAATCTGGGCAAGATCGAGCTCGCCCAGCCCGGCACGAGGTCGGCCTCGCCTTGGCTGGGCGAGCTCGAGCCTTGCCGACCGCTGGGCAAGGTCAGCCTCGCCGAGGGCCGACGACGCTCCGGCGAGGTCACCGGCCCTCGACAGTCGGTCGTCGACTATGGCCGAGGCCAGCGACCAGCCAAAGAAAAAAGAAAGAAAAAAGAAGAAGAAAAGAAGAAGAAAAAAGAGAGAAGAAAATGGAAGAGAAAGAAAATGTGTTCCTAAATTTTGTTCCAGAAACAAGAAAAAACTTTTTTTTGTTTCTTGTTTCTGTTCCAAATGTGTTTCTAGAAACAAAAAAATAATTTTGGAACAAAAACGTAAACAAACGCGTTTCTGTTCATTTTTTGTTCCTATTAACAAAAAAAACAAAAATTTGTGTTCCTAGGAACATAAACACATTTTAACAAACAGGCCCTAAATGTCTTTTATGTTTCTTTTTTTTCCTTGCGCTAAGTGTTTCTTCTTTGGATTTTCCTTCTAAAATTCTCGGCTGGGTAAACGCGTGGCATGGTTCCTATTTGTTTCCAGATCCACTCGGGCAGAATGCGAGTCTCATTATTGAAGGTATAAAGAATGCAAGGACGGGAGATTTCTGTTCAGGGAGCGGAGGTGCCGCAAACTTAAAAAAAATCTGGACGATTGCCTCAGTCGTAAGCCTTCTTGAACAAGCTCTCTGTTTCGTCATTAGACTTTGTACTTAATCTTGGTCCCATAATTTTTTTGTGATCGTTTAGCGAGGTATTTGAATTGATTATGGTGGTTTTGTATATCAGGAAATGATAATAAATTTGGCCATTTACAATTTACTACTCGGGCACGCTCAGCTCGTCCGGATATATTTGTTGCTAATATGACTCCCTTTTGGATGTTTTAGGAGTTATTCATGTTCAGCTGAAAACGTGATTTGAAAGACAGGAACTTGGGCATATCATGGAGTCGCCACTTTGGTTTAATGCGAGGGTTCTTGGAATCATGTGATATGTTTGTGATGTGCTGTCCGAAAGCTAGCGGGAGTATGTAATAGCATTTGTTTCGGAAGTTGTGTAGTGAGGTCCTGGTCTTTCGTATCCTTTAATGACGATGATAGTATGAACGGGGCAGAAAGTACTTGTCCTCATATCATTCCCCCGAAAAGTACATTTTCTTTAGAGTACTATCTTAGTCGTGGGATGCAGCGTACATGATGCATAGGCAAAGAGCCATCTTCACATTGCTTGAGAAAGCTTTCTTCCTAATGCAACTTGAGACGTAAATTTATTTACGTGTACATCATAGATCTTGTGGGGACTTTGATATGAGAAGTATCCAAAGATTCATTTTACAATTCTAGATTCTGAACTTATTTTCCTTGGAGTGCTGAGAAGTCTAGGAAAACTTGATACAAATCTCATTGCCAATAGTACGAAATTAACACACATGAAGTAGTGGACACACCATCCTAGATGCATGTGTGCCTTAGAGTTGGAAGATATAATTTTGTGAAGTTTCTCTTCAGGTCTGCTCGATATTAGATGAGGACACAAGACTGCCGCAGAGAACTCTTCTGGTAGTTGCTATCCATTGAAATTCAAGCAAACATCTTTGATGTCTTAATCTGTGCAGAAATATACGTTAATGTTGAAAAACAGAGATTCCCCAAGTATCTCACGATTCTACGTGAGCTCTTTGGCAGCAAAATGGAAACAAATAATGCAGGAAACCAAGAAGGGAAGGGCCCAGCCAAACGTTGAGTGACGCGCAGATTTTGCCTTCAGTCTGCTTGAGTATGTGGGAATAAAGAAGTTGTAAGCTCAAGCCATCTTCAGATAGACTTTTGGGTTTCCTTGGAAGATTTTCATGGGCATATGTTGTCCGAACTATGGTGATGCATGTATATCATTCGGTTGCAGCGAACCCGACCCATGGAACTCAGAGTGTGTATTAACTAAATTTAGCCTCAAACTTTAATCAGGTGAAACCTGAAAATAAAAGGGCTTACGTTTTCTTTGTCCTTCCCCATTTCGCTTCCATTACCGTCGAAGCTGAGTTGCTGCTGCCCAGAACAGGATCTACCATTCAATAAATGAGTGGCTGTAAAGCGAATCTTGGCTAAGTAATCATTGGCACCAAGTCCTTCACTGTTTTAGATTCAATGGCAATGAAAGAGCTTTAACTTAGTGCACAGAGACTAATCTCTCATCTCTCTATGAATCTATCTGTAGGCTAAATGCAGACTGAAAACGCATTTGCAAATTGCAAACTTCGGCATATAGGGCAACGGCGTCCTCTTGCAACCTAACGAAGATGCTTCTGCAGCTGATTTGTAGCGCACTTGCAGGTTTCAAACAGTAATTTTATTAAAGATGTGTGAATTCTATAGAAATTGGACTATAATGTCGGCGATGCTGCAAGACGAATCGTTAAACATTTGGAGGGTCAAGTAACAGATTTAGTTCTCTAAGTGTCAGCATTTGTAAAGTTTGGTCTTCTCTTTTGTAATCAAGTCCTCTTAACTTTTTGATTGCACGATCAAATTTTTTGTTTACCCATTCTAACTAAAACCGTCAAATTGAGATTTTTTTTTTCTTGTTTTTCCTGCCCGTTTGGTAGCAAATCAGCAGCAAATTTAATCTTTTATAACGTAAGCAATATCACAGTGTAATTAATATCAACCTCAATTCAGACCTCATCAATTGATCCAACCCAAATGCTTACTCCTGCAAGCAAAGGCTGATTTCTGATACAATTTGATTCAATAGGTTCAAGTTAAAGACATCGATTCTATAAGAATCAATTTACAAGTTTGTTGTCAACTTTGAGGCTGCTAATCGACTACCTAGCAACAAGAGATTGTTTTAGTCTGTTACCATCGCTGTTGATTGATCTTCCATGATGGTTATTCGGCTTCTAGGTTGGTGGATGAATTTGAAGGGTCTAATCCTTATTACTATGCATTTGGTTTTAGTTAAATGCCTTTAGTTCTAGTTATCAAGTATCAAGTCCTAGCTATTATGCGTTTTAATTGAGTTGTGGCTTCGAGTCTTGGTTTTTATGAATATGATGGTTTCAAGAGTCATAATTAGATAACTGTCCATAGTCATCATGATTTCTTAGAATTATAAGAGTCATTTTTGTTTGCTTAGAAGAGTCCCTCTTAAAATCAAGGTGCTATCTTATTTTGTACAAAGAAGACTTGAATTTGATGAATAAGGGAGATTTTTCTCAAGTGAGTGAATATCTATCTTCAATTCTGTATCCAATTCCATTGGCGATGAACTCAAAGTTCTTTATTCTAGGATGGTGATGTTCTTTTAGGTCTTGGTGGTGAATTTTTTCTCTCTTAAAGTCCTTTATCCTTAGTGATGTTGCGACCTTCCCAAAGGCGAACCACCAACAGTAAGCTAATAAACTAATAAGCTGGTACAAATGGCTACTCATTAAAGTGATAGTACAATTCCTCAACACGAACTCTCCCAAACTCATACTAATCACAACTTTGGGGTTTTAATTACATAGATCACACGTGCAATTTAGTTTATAATGGAGCCGCCACTGATTTATTAGTAGTTTGTTAGAAATTCGAGTAAAATATGGGAGAAGTTACAAGATTTTTTGAACTAATTGAGCATATATATATATAATTGGAAAGTCATTCTTTGTGAAGTATTGTTTTCTCTTTTTGCTACATGAGATGTGACCCACACATAACATGCAGGTGCTGAGTACTAAAAAGGAGACCTCAACTAAGAAATTTATATGTCACATCAGATATTTGAAATCCGTTCCCAAATCACATTACATGCACTCAATTCAATTTATATGTGCATGCCATTCAATTCCCACGTTTGTCTTGAAACATACCTAAACACATTTTGTGTTTATCAGGTGCCCAGAAAATTGACACACTCCTCACTGGGCAATCCCAGACACTCTTTCCACATTAATTTGATTGGTTTAAATTAGTCACTTTCGGATTAAGTCAACATCTTTTGTGAGATTTTTGTGTTTACTGTTCAAGTGCTTAATAATTATAGCGATGTTGGAATGCCAAGTGAAACACCGCAGGAATAAAATATTTTATCTCTTTTGAAGTTCTTTAGCCTGTATGAAATTGTGTAAACTCTCCATCACGACTCTCCCAAAGTGTATCCCAAGGGATTTAATTGATCGCTAGGCAGGCATGTATAACTCTCTTGTGAAATGGCTCTTATGTTTTGTTATGGGCTCTCCCAATTCTTACCAACCATAATTTAATTTCTCATTTTTGGAATAAGGATTCAATGAATGTCATAATTTTTATATAGTAATTACTTGAATATCATAATTTTTAGATTATTTCACTTGAGTGTTATCATTTTCAATCAATTGCTTTAGTATTATAAATCTTCAAAATACTTTCATCACAAGTGTCATGTCACATCGGATTTTCAATACTCGCAGGGATTTTAAATACTTGCGGGAATGCTTTAAAAAATTATGGGATTATCATCTTTGCTAAACCCAAAATTGTCCTCGAATTTAATTATTGGGAACATAATCCAGCTATAATAAGCCATAATAAAATGGAAGCATGATATATGATAACAACTAGTAGAAGGGCACGACGTCTTCCGTATTCTTGCTATTGAACTGTTCCTCAAATGGTGAGACACGCCAGAGCCGTCCTACTGGAGTGATTATGACGTTTCCGCTGATCCAATCTAACTATCTCTTGTGAAATAATATCTTTTTGAATGAAATTAAGGAACTGGTTATGTTTGATATGTGAGAATTTTGTTCGATTAAATAGGAACACTTTAAAAGTTGGTTTTTCTCATTTCAATGAAAGTGTTTCATAAGCTCTATTTCATCAATATAATAAATAGATGCCATTGTAATGTGAAATATGAACGAGAGATATATCATTCTATGCCATTGTTGTAAAATTGAATGAGAGAGATATTCTATCAATGTAGATATTCTATTATACTTTGAATTGTGCGTGATTTTGATGTGATCTTTTGAGTCTACACTTTGTATATGGACCTAGGAAAAGAACATAAACAAGTATAGTTGTGAAAGAAAAGAAAATATTCATCATACTTTGTTATTTCTGAATATGTCTTATTAATTTTGGAATTTGGACTAGAACCACTCACTCTATTAAGTAGATAACAGGTTGAAGAGAAAAATCTCGTAATAGGGTGAAAGGTGACCCAACCTAATTTAAGATTTAATAAAAACTAGCTAGTGTGGTTGAAGTAAGAGTAGATTTAGATAGGCGGACCCATTCCTTTCAATGTATCATGGATCCTTTATCTAGTACAAGAAACTATTAGGTGGTGTTGAATCTTTAATGTGAGTCACGCTCTACCCCCTCATTGATTGCCATGTGCTTAGATGGTGGCCCACTATCAGTCTCTTGTCTCTCTATTCTACCTTGCATTTCTCTTTCTTCTTCTTCCTTTATTCCTTTTAGCCAATGCCACTACCACAGTTAGTAGCCATGCCCATGGAGCCCCCACCACCAACCACCGCAAACTCATGTTCGCCTTGCCCGATTGTGAATTGGATTCGTTTTCCTTTTTTTCCTTGTGGAGTTAGTGGTGGTGGGGGGGGGGTCATATTGAGTCTCTTTTTATTGGAGTTTTACTTGTTCGGGTAACAAATTGGTGAGAAAAATCTAAGTTTTGTTAGGCATGCTCTACCCCCTCATTGATTGCCATGTGCTTAGATGGTGGCCCACTATTAGTCTCTTGTCTCTCTATTCCACCTTGCATTTCTCTTTCTTCTTCTTCCTTTATTCCTTTTAGCCAGTGCCCCTACCAAAGTTAGTAGCCATGTCCATGGAGCCCCCACCACCAACCACCGCAAACTCATGTTCGCCTTGCCCGATTGTGAATTGGATTCGTTTTCCTTTTTTTCCTTGTGGAGTTCGGGAGGGGTCATATTGAGTCTCTTTTTATTGGAGTTTTACTTGTTCGGGTAACAAATTGGTGAGAAAAATCTAATTTTTGTTAGGCATTTTAGATGGTTGTAGAATTAAAAAGGGAGGTTTTAGTGCACATTTTGATTTCTTCATTGGATGGTGATTCCTTTCCCAACATTACCAATATTTAGTTTAACTTATAAAATTCACATTGCTATACTAGTTTGACTTTAATTGGAGATTGAATATATCTTTTTGCAAGAATCAATTGAGTTTGATGCAAAATGATTATAACTCGAATTGTGTGTGATCTAAAGTTAATTTATGAGAAGTTATATGATTGTCATGAGTTAACCGAGCATTTATATTATTGGATAGTCACTCTTTGTGAAATATAGTCTTCTTTTTGTCGCATAATATGTATGTGTGTGTGCATGTGTGTGTATATATATAAAAGAGGGCGGATGAGTACAAAAAATGAGACCCCAACTAAGAAATTTGTATCATCCCAATGGTAAAAATTACAAATATAATGTCACATCAAATAGGTGAAGTCTGTTCCAAAATCACATTAAATGCATTCAATTCAAACGACTATTTTAGTTGAGGCAAACACGCAGGGGATTCATTAAATCCTAAGGCTCATACACAGATGGTGAGCAATGCAATTCAATTCCCACATTACTCATGGGACATTAGCTAAACACTTTTTATCTTTACCGAGGCCACGAAAAGTGACACACTCCTCTCTTGGACACCACCAAACATTCTTCCCATCTCCTTTCTTCAACACCACCAGACATTCTCCCCGTCTCCTCACGTCAACGCCACCAAACACTCCTCTCTCTCTCTCTCTCTCTCTCTCTCTAAGTTGACCTCCTCTCACATGTTTCAGCTTGATTGGTTTATAGAAAATTGATCCACAAAATTATATATTAATTTGATTGCTTTATGGAATTAGCTGCTTTTGGATTAAGTCAACATCTTTTATTAGATTTTTGTGTTTATTATTTATTAATTATAGCAATCACAATAGATCCAGGTACCCCTTAATTGGAGATTCTTATAAAATAAATACAAAAACTCACCAGATCTTACAATTAAATTAACATTAAATTGCCAGAGAAATATATGAGAAATAATAGAGAACACCATATATTTACTTAGTTCTATCCAAGTATCGATACATGTACCACAAGAAAAGCTAGCAGCAAATATTCCACTAATCAATTAAAAATTATAGAGTAACAATCACTCACAAACTTAAGTTTTTCCAATGCTCAAAAGCAAGACCCCTACTGTTTTAGTCCTTTCCATTTCTTTTATATAGCTTAAAGTCAAGAAAAAATTGAACTCTTCTCTTGACACAGCTTGTACCGTCTTTAGAGGAGTCAATCTCTTAATTAATCAATCTTGGATCCAAAGAAATTAGATAAAGTATAGTAACAACCTTATCTTGGTTGAACTCCTACGGCATGACTCCAAGAGGTATTCAGTCAAGAATTTTGATCCCTCTCATTTTCAGGTCAGGTCTCATATATGAGTTCAAACTAGAAACATCTTTTAAGAGAACTCTTAATTGGAGCTCATAAATACGACCATTCAATTACATTTAAATGATTAAGAATCTATAAAATAAAAATAATAATAATAATAATAATAAAATAATAATAATAATGATGATGATGATGATGATGAAACCCACAATAATATTTCGTTTAACTTGGAAACATGACTTTGCCTCTTTTATTTGACTTTGTTTGAATTCAAATAAATCTTTTTACTTAAACTAATTTTTCTCCATCTGAAACTGGTGCACATTTTTGAATTTCACACAAGATGATAACAAATTGTCTTGTGTGCCATCTAAATTTAATTTATGAGAAGTTATATGATTGTTCTAATCTAACTGTGCATATTATCGGTACATTACTCACTGTGAAATTTTTTCCCTACAAGTGATGTATATACAGGAGAACGGTGTCGAATACTAAAAATGAGACATCAAGTAAGAAATCTGGCATATCCACAAGCATACGAGGTAACAATTATTACCAAATAAAACAAAAAATACTATTATAGTTCTAGTGTCACGTCAAATATCAATATGCGAAGTTTGTACCTCAATTAGCATTCTACATTTGAACAAGCCTTTTAATTCAAGCAGACACTTGTGAAATTCATCGAATTCAAAGGTTCGGATATGATCACAAGATGTTACGCTTTGTATGCATACAATTCATTTCCCTAAAGCTTCCGAGGGACATGCTTAAACATGTTTTCTCTTTACCTCGTGCACAAAAAGTGATTTATACATGGGTCCATAAAACTCATAAATTGAGCCGAAAATGATTCAATCAAAAACTGATTAATTTAACTCGTTTTCACTTCGTTTTATGCAAAACTAATATAATCACTAATATGGAATTTGTACTCAACCTGAATTGAGATCCATTTTAGCAAACTTTTTCGCCTTAAATTGTTGTTTGTGTGTATTTTGCAATTTGTGTGTATTTTCTGAACTCGAACTTTTGTATGGATAATTTAGGAAATACAATCTACATTGGGGTTGTTCCCAATAGGAAATAAGAATGAAACAATTTCTTTCCCAGAGATTTGAACACTTTTCACACGTGTGAGGAGGGGCCCACCCAGACTAGTTACGAAACGCCTGCCCCTTTCTTTTAATTGCTGGGAGTGAGATGGTCAGATTGGGCCCCATCTTGTGGTGGACCATGGTTCCATGCTTAGATTGGTTTGATATGGACAAAAGTCTAGACCCATTTAAAAATCCATATTTAATTAGATTTTACAACTCAAATCTATAAAATTTATTTATAAAATTTAATTAACTCATATTTGAGTATGAGTTATGATGATGAAGTTAATATTTCTTTAGATAAGTCATGGTCTTGAAGTTAATGTCCTTACCCTGTCGACTTTTTTCTCTTCAAATTCCTTTTCAATATTAGAGATTTTAAAATGACAAGATGACATTGATATATTTGTGTCCCACCCATGTAATCTTGTTTGTCTTCCTTTTATATTACGAATGGTACGAAAGCACCTTATCCTACCGGCACTTGGCTTAGATAGCCCCAGACTTCACACGCTCTTCCCATTCTCTCTCTCTTTCTCCTTCTCTCCATGGATTACCCTCTTCTCTCACCCGGAACAGAAACTCGTGGAACCTCTGAAGCTCCCTCAACCGCGTTCGCTTTACCACCCGACCTGGAGCCAGCGTCGACGGGATGCTGGATGGTCACAGTCGACAGGAACTCGGAGTGCATGCCCTCCGACGAGCAAGGGTACCTGAAGAATCCATGCATCTACAGGCTCCCCGCCTTCATCACCGACCTCAACGCCAAGGCCTACCAGCCACACGTCGTCTCTTTCGGCCCCTACCACCATGGTAAGGACCACCTCCTCCCCATGGAGGAACACAAGGACCGCGCGCACAACCGCTTCCTCAAGCGGTCCGGGAAGTCCCTTGAGCCCTTTCTCGAGTCCCTGAGGGAGGCAGCGTGGGACCTCAAGGAGAGCTACGATGCGCTGAGCGAAGACTGGGAAGAGGGCAGGGGGGACAAGTTCCTCGAGGTGATGATGAGGGACGGCTGCTTCATGCTTGAGATCATGAGGGCCGCCACGATAGGGAAGGAGAACAATGACTACGCGCCTAATGACCCCATCTTCAGCTTCCACAGGCTGGAATACATAACGCCGTACATAAGACGGGACATGCTGATGCTGGAGAATCAACTGCCGATGCTAGTGCTGTATCAACTGGTCGCCGTCGACAGCAGTGGCGAGGAGGTTAGTTTCTTTAATTTCACTCCATCTTTAGAGAGGTCATTGCAAGCACGCAAACCCCCGCACTATGTTCCCCTAACAGTACATCAACAAGACAACGATCTCGAATTCAATGCCACTGACTTCACTCCGACAACGCAGCGTGATGAATACATCAACAGGACCAACAACCTCGTCCTCAGTTTCTACTCTCTCGACACGAGCATCACGGAGATGGGCAGATGCCTGCACGTCGTGGACGTCTTCAGGAAAGGCCGGCTGAGGGAGCCCGAGAAGGTCCAGCACAATCTTTTCTAGAGACCACCTCTATGGGAGATTATTTCTTTTTTTCTTTTTTTCCTCCAAGCAAGTAGTATCGACACGACAACAATCTTGTATTCAATGGCTTTACTCCAACAACGCAGGGTGAGAAAAGCTCCCTCGACACGTGCATCCCGGGGATGGGGCATGTCGTAGACGCCTTCAGGAAGTGCCTACCGAAGAAATCCAAGGAGGTCCAGCATGAGATAATCCGGTCGGCCACCGAGCTCAAGAATACCGGTATCCAGTTCAAGAAGAGCCTGACCAGCAGTCTCAAGGACATCTCCTTTGCCAGAGGGGTCCTAAAGCTCCCCGCTATCATGGTGGATGACACCACCGAGTCCGAGTTCCTCAACCTCATGACTTTCGAGCGCTTGCACATTGGGACTGAGAACGAGATCACATCCTACACCAAGTTCATGGACAACATCATCAACAATGAGCAGGATGTCGCGCTCCTCCACGCCCAAGGCATCATCCAGAATGCCATCGGGTGTGATAATGCAGTCGCTGAACTATTCAACTCGCTGTGCAGGGAAGTGGCGGTCGGACCCCACAGCACCCTTGACGCCGTGCAGAAGAAAATCAGTGAGTACTGCGAGAAGCCCTGGAACAGGTGGAGGGCTAATCTCAGTCACACCTACTTCAGTAGTCCTTGGAGTTCATTGTCTGTCATTGCCGCCATCTTCCTCTTCGCACTCACCATAATTCAGACCATTTTTATCGTGCTCACCTACTATTGAACCCTACTTTCTATTTTCCATTTTTGAGTTTTTCTCCTTGTGGCTGTGCTCGATTATTATCTGTCAATCGGTTGAGGATTGTTGTCATGAATGGTTTTCCTCCCGTTTTCAGTCGTGCTTATTTCCCTCTCTAAATGTTTTGAATGATGGACATTTGGCTGTTTATATATCGTTATCAGATGATGATTCTCTTGTTTCAGTCTTCTTCATTTTTGTCCAATGTGGATTGGTAGTCTAAAGGATGATCAAGTTTTAGGCAAATTAAATCCTCCATTTCAACAATTTCATTTTGATTAAATTTTGTTGAAGTTGTGGTCAACTTATCCAGAAAATCCAAGACACTACAAGTTTCTAGATCTATGGTTAAGTACTTTAAGGAGTTTTAGCTTTGTTGGCGGTAGTTAGAAGTAATGGCTAAAAATCTGTCCAACATGAAATATGAAGCAAATTTCTCTGTTCGTGACAGAGATTCTTAACACAAGGGTCGATTAGGAAGGACTATAAAAAGGCTTCATGCTCGTTCATTCATGTTTAGGCCAACTACAGCTCCATAAATCCCTTGTACCAAACATTTTGATAATCCAAGAAGCTCCAAAAGCTCCTTCCTTGTTCCTTTGCTGAGTAAATCCCCACAAACATACACGCATGCACATTAACACTAAAAGCTAACAGTGGGATTAAAGCCTCACTTGATTGGTATTGGGCATAAGTCCTATTAACCCGCTACTAAAATCACGCACCCAAATAACCAATGCCAAAACAATGGCCAACTCTAGATGGCGCAAGATTTTCAAAACATTGTGAAGAAAGGATATGCGGCTCCGCAGGAAGGAACAAGCTTCCAGCAAACCAACTACAGAAAATTGCAAGGGCTCCGTATGTCATTCAAGAAGCACTCTCGGAAACAATATTTCCACAAACCATTGGAGCAAAAAATGTAAAGACGTGTGTTCTAAAATAATGAGGAAGCTATGATATTAAGTATTGTGAGAGAACGATATCACTAGAGAAATAAAAAAAGGAACATTAAGGAAAAATTTCCACGATTCTGTCCAGCCATCAGCAACCACTCCACAGGGAGGGTTAGCCACAAATAACAGCTAATCAATTGAAGAATTGCAGAGTTATAATTGCTCACAATGCTCAAGTGTTTCCCTGTCCAAGATTATATTGAACCCATAGTATTTAGCCTAACGTAATTGCTGGATAGACAAATCACTGAAAAGTTGATACACTCATCAATCTTCACTAGGAAAATGCCTAAATTGGATGACAGATTCTCATCACAAACTTCACCCGATGTTTAATTTCCTTTGTACTACCAAGTAAAGAGAGAACTCCACTTTATGGCTTGAAGAAGTCAACGGCACACTTTGAGATAGCTAGTATAAGCATCTAGAGGGGGGTGAATAGGTGCAAAAAACAATTTCTCGAGATACGGAAGCAATACTAGGCAGACGATATAAAGGGAGTTCTCTTTTGATTAACAAAATGAAATACGATCAAAGTAAAGTAAGAGTAGGGAAGAGAAAATTGAACACAAGATTTATAGTGGTTCAGCTTATTCCAAGCCTACGTCCACTCTTCCGCACTAACAGCCTACCGGTTGGATTTCACTATGAACAAAAGCGATGTTACAGTACTGCTTTTCTTGATTCCACAGTGTAGATATTCTACCACACTTCCTCAAGGATTTTCATGAATATAGACTCTCTTTTGTGTACAAGATTTTGCTCAAATGAATTGACTAAGAAGAAGGAGCTTCAGACTTTGGAATTATTCTATCATGCACACCCTCAAACAATTGGAACGTCTTCCTTATATACTCCTTTATGCCATCATACCCGTTGGCACTTACCAAAGGAATTCCTCCAATCTACCAGTTGGACGGAATCAATTATGAAGATTATTCGAGCTATTAAAGGAACATGTCAATAGCCCATCGATCCTGTTCACTTATACAATCAGGATCTCGGTTTCCATAAGTAAAACCTTCCAAGTATACTTTGTCAATCATCGGATTCTTAATCTTTGAATCAATCATGATCAAATAAAGGATTCTGTTATGTCATATCTAGCCAAGAGATCTTCTCCAGTTGATAAGGTCACATCCTTAATGAAACATCCAGTTCTAGATAGCCTTTCTTCAATAGATTAGAAACTGTCAATGATGATAGACTTTGAGTCTTGAGTTTGGCTGTTCAGAGGTCTTCAGACTTTAAATAGCAGAGTCTGCATATCTTTAGACTAAACTGATGGAAACGTTTTGTCAGCTTCAAAACATTTCACGAAGATTTCTCCAACAATCTCCCTCTTTTTTATGGTGACAAAACTTTCCTGCAGATTTGGATAACTTTGACCTGCAAAATATTACTCAAACAAATATGGATATCTTATAAAGATAAATGGCTTAATGAATGATAATGCTAAAATTTGCAACCACAGAAATTTGGTTAATCTTGCATGTGATAAAACCATCCATAAGATATCAATAGTAGTTAATATAAGCAGTCAAGTCCAAATCCAAATTCAGTCCACATCCAGACACAAAATTAAAATCAAACATCAAAACAATCCAAAAGTTCAAAAGTTGTAAAGATTCAAAGTTTTCAAATCTCACATCTCTTCCCCTTTTTGTCAACATAAAAAAGGTTGAGATGAAAATGGAGTAGAGTTAAGAATGCTTGGGAACACGAACAAGCTGGAAATTTCCCATTGACTGAACGATGCCTTCCAGCCTTTTCAAGTCTTCCTTTAGTTCTGCAATATCCTCACCCTTAGCATTAGCCTGAATCTGAAGAGAAAGGGCTTGGATCTGATCATTCAAGGAACCCGAAAAAGCTTGACCTGCATTATGCAAATTCTGAACTTCGCATCCCAGAACATATATCTGACCTCGCATTTCCAAGAGAACATCCAAAATTCTGCGAAAATCTGCTGAATTATCGGTCTGCGTACTAGCTTCGGCACGATCTGAAGGAGTAAAGGCAGACGATGGCGCATCAGCATAATCACGCAGATTTGGCGATGACACATCATGTCCTTCCTCAGGAAATTGAGAGGCATAGATGTTTTCTAGATCTGCTGGAGAGCGACTGACTCCCTCACTGGTAGCAGGATGTGAGGACATTCCTCTTTTCTCTTGGTCTCCCCCTGTTTCCATGCTTTCAGGTGGAGAAGAGTGTTCCTCATGTTCTTCTTCCTCTTGATCTCTTTTCTCTTCTTCTTTTTCAACTCTTTCCTTCTCAGCATCTCTTTCTTCTTCTTCCTTCTACTCTGCTTCTTTTTCCTCTACTTCTTTCTCTTCTCTTTCTCTAGCCCTCTGTTCTGAGTCTTTCTCTAGAACAGAACAACTCCAACTCTTCAATGCCATTGCAAAAATGGTGATGTTTTCCTCATCATCTTCATCTTCAATGATGAGAGCTCTTCTTTTCTTGGATGGAGCAACCACGGGCTCCTTCCCTTTTCTTTTTGATGCAGAAGAGATTTGATGAGTTTTGACTGGAGTCTTCTCCTTGAATTTCTCCAACGCCTTGCTTAGTTCCTTCGCACGCATTTTAGTCACCATTTTCAATCCTACCACCATATGATCGCACGATCGAGCACAAAGAATTTATGGATGCTGAATATTCAGATGTCTGAATAACTTTGTCACAAGACCTGGATAAGGAAGTTGACCCCTGTCCTTTATTACTGCTCTATACATGTGGAACATAACAGTGTGAGGAAGAGAAAATTTTTTCCCAGTGATGATGGCATACATCAGCTTTGCCTCTGAACTTGAAACATCAGTCTTGGAAGTTGATTTCGATATGAGGCAATTGATCACAATCTTGTGAAGCAGAATGTTAAATGCACTCATCCTCAAGTAGGAAATCTTTTCCTCTGTTCTTCTATCTTTAACAAGTTCCAATGTAGCACGAGCAACAGAAACATTGATAGGTTGATATCTTCCTCTCTCAACCCCAATGACATTCGCCAACATATCCATATCCACCACGAAGTCCTGATCTCGGACACTAAAAGAAAACCTATTCGCATCCAGGAAACTAAGATTCAAATAGAAATAGGCAGTCAATTCTGCATGGGCTTCTGTGGTGTCAAAACAGAACTGCTCAAGTTGAAGAAAACTAAACTTTTCTCTCAAATTGACATTTACAGCATCAAGGAAATCAAAATCTACACTCCTAGGGTTTATCACTCCACGCTTTAACAGTTTCGAGTATAGAACCTTATGTTCCTTCGATTTAAACATCTTTGTCCTTTTTCCTCGAATTTTCGCTGCAACACCCATTCTTGGTTGAAATTGGCTGTACAGTTTGTCATCATCATTCCCATCTATAGGATTAAATCCCCCAACACGCGGATCACTTGGGATATTTACAAGGGTTTCTTTAGCCAACCCTTTAGGAGCAATTCCCCAACTCTCCATTTTTCGCAAAAAGATATATTAATTTCCATATCCTTTGTCCTTAAGAAATTCATCGATGTAGTTTAATGGAGTACTAGTCCTCTTTAAAGCACGATAAAGGTTATAAATAAAAGAGGGCCTTTGAACTCTTACATGATCTATGTCTTCAATGATTTCTTCCTCTTGTTGATGACCAACACCCTAAGGACTAGATGGTGGAGAATGACGCTGCTAAGAATGTTGTGGGCTCTGTTGCTGATTTGGAGCCTCTTCTTCCTCAGTGAGATCGAAGTGCGTCGGCCCCTCACTCATTCGCTGTGGTCCCTTGCTTGCGATCCTCGAAGACTTTCTTGAAGACGACATCTTTCTCAGTCTTTGAAAGATTCCTTGTTTAACTTTCCCAAGAAAGATGGCAATTTTTTCGAATATTAAACAAGAGAAGAAAACGGGAATGGAAGATCGGTGCTTTTAGGGTTTTGAAATTAAGCGAAGAGAAACCGACGTATATAACTCAGTCGAAAGGAGGGGATACTAAACGTCGTAATGGAAAGTGAAAAGATGCCTTTTCAAAAAAAAACAACTGCCTTTTTCGGGAAAATGGTCATTTCAAAATAACTCCTTTTTCAAAAAGGAAACGTTGTCATAGTCATGTCAATTAAGTATAGCAATAATCAAACACAGTTGATGATCGTACCTTTTCAAGATGTGATTCGAGAGAGAGAATAACTTACAATCAAAGTCTTGTATACTTACAGTCAAAGTCTTGTGTGTCTGAGTCTGAGAGTCTCTAGACTTTAACTTCTTCAAACCTTAAAATGTTGAGTCTGGAACGGATGATTTCAAATTGATTTTTCTCCAAAGGTTTTGTAAATATATCCGCTAGTTGGTTCTTTGAATCAATAAACTGAATCGAAATTTCTCCATTTTGAACATGATTTCTAATGAAGTGATGTCGAATCTCTATATGCTTTGCTCTTGAGTGAAGAATTGGATTTTTGGTGAGATTGATTGCACTGGTGTTGTCACAATTAATCTCCATGCATGAATCTTTAATTCAAAAGTCTCTTAGTTGTTGTTTTATCCACAGAATTTGTGAACAACAACTTCCAAGAGCTACATACTCTGCTTCTGCTGTAAAAAAAGCTATTGTACTTTGCTTCCTTGAAAACCAAGACACTATCCTACCTTCAAGTAGTTGACAGGTACCCGAGGTGCTCTTTCTATCAACTCTACATCCGGCTAGATCTGCGTCTAAGTATCCAAGAAGAGTAAAGTCTCCCCTTTTAGGATATTAGAAACCAAAGCTTGAAATTGATGAAATATATTTGATGATACGCTTTGCAACATTTAAATGAGATTCTTTAGGATTTGCTTGAAATCTGGCACAAATGCAAACACTAAACAAAATGTCAAGTCTAGAAGCTGTAAGATAAAGAAGTGGGCCAATGATACTCCTATATAACTTCTGATCGACTTTCTTTCCTCCTTCATCTTTGTCTATCTTCAAGGAACTTGACATTGGTATATCAACCTTTTTGCAATTGTCCAGTCCAAACTTTTTGACAAGATCTTTAGCATACTTTTCTTGATGAATAAAAGTTCTTTCCTTCAGTTGTTTTACTTGAAGCCCGAGAAAGAAAGTTAACTCACCCATCATGCTCATTTCAAATTCATTCTACATAGTCTTAGAGAATTTCTTGCACAGACTTTCATTAGGGGATCCAAAAATAATATCATCGACATATATTTGAACAAGTAGAAAACTTTTGCTTTCTCTTTTAATAAACAGAGCAGTGTCTACTTTACCTTTTATAAAGCCTTTTTGAATTAAAAACTTACTCAGCCTGTCGTACCAAGCTCGAGGTGCTTGATTTAAACCATACAAGGCCTTTTTCAGTCTGAATACTAAGTCTAGCTTTCTTGGGTCTTCAAACCCAAGTGGTTGCTCCACATAGACTTCCTCATGGATAAATCCATTCAAGAAAGCACTTTTGACGTCCATTTGGAATAACCTGAAATTCTTATGACAAGCAAAAGCAAGTAATAATCGAATTGCTTTTAACCTTGCTACTAGTGCGTAAGTCTCGTATAGTCTAACCCTTCTTCTTGCGTATATCCCTTGGCCACGAGTCTTGCTTTGTTTCTTATGACTTTTCTTTTCTCGTCCATCTTGTTCCTGAAAACCCATTTAGCTCTAGTAATAGATTTACCTTTTGGTTTAGTAGTCAACTCCCGGACATCATTAATTCTAAATTGTCTGAGTTCTTCTTGCATAGCTTCAATCCAGCTTTCATCGGATAAAGCTTCATATATGCTTTTGGGTTTTATTTCAGAAATAAGAGCCATAGCACTAGACTCTTCGCGCCTTTTGGATCTTGTGTGAATTCCTTCATTAATATCGTCAATAATAAGATCTTTGGGATGACTGGACTTATGCTTCCAGTTGCTAGTTGATTTGTCAGGTTGATGATCATTTCCTTCATTTGAATCTTCAATAACCATTTGTTGCTAGTCTTTTAGAGTCTGAGCTACTTCTTGAGATTTAGACTTTATAGAGTCTGGAGCAGATTCAGATTCTTCAAGATGAGTCTGAATGGATTCATTTTGCATAGAATCTTGGAATTTAACATTCATTGATTCTTCCACAGATTGAGTCTTCTTGTTGTAGACTCTGTATGCTTTGTTTGAGGTTGAATATCCAAGGAAGATGCCTTCATCTAACTTTTCTTCAAACTTACCAACTTGATCATTTGCATTTTTCAATATAAAATATTTGCATCCAAACACATGAAAATATAAAACAATATGCTTCTTTCCTTTGAATAACTCATAGGGGTTTTTTCTAAAATAGGCCTTAGAAAAAGTCTATTAATAATATAACATACTTTTGTTGAAAGTGCTTTAGCTTAAAATCGTGAAAAAATATTACTTTCAATTAAAAGAGTTCTAGGCATTTCTTGAAGTGGCCTATTCTTTCTTTCCACAACTCCATTTTGCTCTAGAGTATATGGAGAGGAGAACAAGTGTTGAAAGCCAAAATCATCATAAAATTTTGTAAAATATTGATTTTCAAATTCACCTCCATGGTTTGTTCTTATACTTGAAATAACATATCTCTTTTCATTTTGAACCTACTTAGAAAATTTTTCAAAGTAAGAGAAAGTTTCAGACTTACTTGCCAAGAAATACATCCAAGTAAATCGTGAGTAGTCATCCACAATTACTAGGCAGTATTTCTTACCTCCAATGCTCTGTGTTCTGGTCCAAAAAGATCCATATGCAAAAGCTATAGTACACGGTTAGTGGAAACTTGATTTATTGGTTTAAAGGAATTTCTTACTTGTCTTCCCAATATGCATGGTGTATATAGATCAGATTTTTGGTATGATAAATTAGGTAGACCACGAACAAGCTTCTTTGCTGAAATTTTGGCTATCTACTTCATATTAATGTGCCCAAGCTTTCTGTGCCATAAGCTTGCTTCGTCTTGGACTGAGATTAGACATTGCGATTCATCTAGTTTCACATCCAAGAGGTAGATATTTCTATGTCTTTGACCCATGAATGATTGAGTAGAATCTTTACTAATTCCTGAACATATTTCCTCTTGAAAGTTGATTTTGAACCCAGTATCACACAGCTGACTGACACTAAGCAGATTGTAATTGAGTTATTCTACTAAAAAAACATTGCTTATTATGAGATTTTTAATCTTTACAGTTCCAAATCCCACAATTTTTCCTTTGCTGTTTCCTCCAAAGGAGACTTTTCCACCATTTACTCAATAAGCTTTATGAAGCAATTTGAGTCTCCTGTCATGTATCTTGAGCATCCACTATCCAGATACCATTTTATCTTTTTCTTGATAGTGACTTGCATTTAAAAGAGAAACTCAAACTTTCTTTTGTATCCATATTTTCTTGGGTCCATTGGTGTTAGTATGAGATGCGGTTTTTGCCTATACCTTTTTAACAGGTTTCCAAACCATAGGACATTGTTTTTCAAAATGATCTGTACTATTGCACTTTGAGCATCGAGAGCATTGTGTCCTACTAGTTTTACAAAGGTCCTTTTAAAATGATTTTTGTAAGCATCTTTTGTGAGTCTTTGTTTGATTCTTTCCTTCACTTTAGGAAAATCAATTAAAAGAATGGTTTCAGCAGTCATTCCCAAACCAAATTTATTGAAATAAGGTCTTTGAACAAAAAGTATTTTTTCCAATTTCTCAGATCCTATAGAAAATCTTTTTGAAATATTTGAGATATCATTTTTCAAGAATGCATTTTCTTTTAAAAAATTATCTTCACTTTCTTTAAGAGAAGAAACATTTTTGTCTAAACATTTCATTTTTTCTTTCAAAACATTTTCTTGTTGTTTTATAACAGAATTTTCCTTTTTGAGTTCGGAAATTCTTTTAAGAGAGGTCTTAAGACTAAAACACAATTTATCAATGTATTTTGAAACTTTAATAGAGATTTTGAAGTTACTAACTTCAAATTCGCTTTGAATCTCGAATCGTCTCGGAATTTGAATCGAATCCGATTGTGCCATTAGACATACATTGGCATAATCATCATCACTTTCTTCACACTCTGTATCACTCCAGGTTTTTGCTTTAAGAGCCTTTCGATACTTTTCAGCTTTTCCTTTCTTCTTCCTCAGAAGAGGACAGTTGGGTCTGATGTATCCCTTTTCTTACATTCAAAGCAGACTACATTTTTGTTGGATTCATCATCTTCAACAGACTTGGTCTGTTGCTTTTGAAAACTTTGTTTCTTTGGATTGAATCTTCTTCTTTTTCTGTTCAGCTTTCTGAATCTTCTTATTATGAGAGCAAGCTCCTCATCATCCATATCGTCTTTAGAATCTGTAGCATCAGAATCATCATTAGATTTTAATGCAATGGATTTCTTTCCTTTAGGGTCTTCATCTTCATTGATTCGTTCCACTTTATAAGATTGAAGAGTCCCAACTAACTCATCAACAAATAGTGGCATGATTCTTTGGGTCTC
Source organism: Eucalyptus victrix (assembly GCA_016097545.1). NCBI lineage: Eukaryota > Viridiplantae > Streptophyta > Magnoliopsida > Myrtales > Myrtaceae > Eucalyptus > Eucalyptus victrix. The sequence continues at coordinate 16,982,785 of CM027844.1, forward strand.
TCTGATTGAGGTCTTTATGTGATTCCAATCCTTAGAGAGTCCATGCAGTAGCTTGTTTACCTTCATGGGATCAAAAATTGGTTGATCTTGATTTTCAAGACCATTCACGATTTTTGTAAAACGACTAAACATATCAGTTATAGATTTTCCTGATTTCATTTTGAAGGCTTCATATTGACCGAGGAGAATGTTGATTCTAGTCTCTTTCACTTGATCGGTTCCTCCATAAGTAATATGTAATCTATCCCAGACTTCTTTAGCTGTAACACAAGAAGATATTTTGTTATATTCAGTAGGTGATAAAGCACAATATAAAGAATAAATTGCTTTTGCATTAAGAGCTTATCTCTTGATTATCTTTTCCTGAGTCATTTCATTAGACTCAACAGTATCTTTTCCTCTCTCTGAGACAGGTGCAGCTTTAGGAATTATTCCTTTTTCTACAACGTCCCATTCCAGATGATCTTTTGATCTTAGGAATGCATTCATTTTGTTTTTCCATATGTTATAATCATTTCCATCAAAGTAAGGCGGTCTGTTATTGTTTTGCCCTTCTATGAGCCATGGATCTTTAACTCTGAAGTAAAACACTTCAAACAAAGTGAGTACACGAGCTCTGATACCAATTGAGATAGCTAGTATAAGCACCTAGAGGGGGTGAATAGGTGCAAAAAATAATTTCTCGAGATACGGAAACGATACTAGGCAGACGATAGAAAGGGAGTTCTCTTTTGATTAACAAAATGAAATACGATCAAAGTAAAGTAAGAGTAGGGAAGAGAAAATTGAACACAAGGTTTATAGTGGTTTGGCTTATTCCAAGCCTATGTCCACTCTTCCGCACTGACAGCCCACCGGCTGGATTTCACTATGAACAAAAGAGATGTTACAGTATTGCTTTTCCTTGATTCCACAATGTAGATATTCTACCACACTTCCTCAAGGATTCTCACGAATATAGACTCTCTTTTGTGTACAAGATTTCGCTCAAATGAATTGACTAAGAACAAGGAGCTTCAGACTTTGGAATTCTTCTATCGTGCACACCCTCAAACAACTGGAACGTCTTCCTTATATACTCTTTTATGCTATCATACCCGTTGGCACTTACCAAAGGAATTCCTCCAATCTACCCGTTGGACGGAATCAATTAGGAAGATTATTCGAGCTATTAAAAGAACATGTCGATAGCTCATCAATCATGTTCGCCCATACAATCAGGATCTCGGTTTCCATAAGTAAAACCTTCCAAGTATACTTTGTCAATCATCGGATCCTTAATCTTCAAATCGATTATGATCAAATAAAGGATTCTGTTATGTCATATCCAGCCAAGAGATCTTCTCCAGTTAATAAGGTCGCATCCTTAATGAAACATCCAGTTCTGGATAGCCTTTCTTCAACGGATTAGAAACTATCAATGAGGATAGACTTTCAGTCTTGAGTCTGGCTGTCCGGAGGTCTTCAGACTTTAAATAGTAGATTCTGCATATCTTCATACTAGACTGATGGAAATGTTTTGTTAGCTTTAAAACATTTCACGAAGATTTCTCCAACACACTCAGCCCCACGCAAATCTATGTTTCTCCCTTTACTCTTCTGACGAGCACCAACATATACATACGAGCTTTTTTTTTTTTTTTTTGTTTGGCTACAAGGAGTTCCAGTTAATGGGCGGCTTGGATAAGGATACAACAGCTTACTCTCTGAGTTATAATCCAAATAGGGTAAAGTGTGTTGCGCTTGAATCCAATAAGCATCTTCCACTCAAATCGGGTTTCATAACGAACTCAAACTTGTAACATAATTTAGACCATATTAAAAGAAGAGTTTCAAGATGCAACAAAACACAAACCAATACATTTTAGTCTCAAACAATTATGGGACCCTCATACAATAATGTGGAAGATTAAACGGATGAGTAAATCAAATGAGGGATTATGGAGTTGATATTAGGGTAGTAGAAAAAAATAATTGTGACGCTTATTAGAGAATACAATCCTATTGTCACCATTATAGAAGAATCTAAGGAAATGATGTTAGTGAGTAAACAAATTAGCTCTCCGGAGGCGTATGAAAAAAGACTAAAGCTATTTGATGAAGATTCCATTGAAAGTGACTTTCACTCTACAATAAATATGTTGTCTCATAAATCTAAAAAGCTACAAGGAGCTTGTGGAAAAATAAAAGAGAAGGAGCGTTATTTCCAAGAAAAATAAGTCAGTTATAAAGTATGACTTCTAGATAAATCACAATAGCCCTCATGTGAAATACATAGCCACATAGGGAAAAAAAAGTTTTGGTTTGAAACAAATTATCGAGGTAATTATGTTGAAGAAAAAGGAAACACAAACAATATGTTCAACGCAAGCCAAGTGGCAAATGCCGGAAAAAAATTATACATGTTATATCGATAATGGTGTAGTAATCACAGATGTTCAATGAACTATGTTCAACAATCTTGATCTACCATCTCTGATGGGGCAATGGTGGCACCTAGTGGAAATCCCGACAAATCCTGACTTTCAATTAGTTAGAGTACTTGGGTTTTCCAAAGGATGTATTTAGTATCATTAGGTCGTATTGCAACAAAGTCGGGCACATAAATGTTAGAGGGTAAATGAGATTCCAAAGTTTGTAACCATGGCAGAAACTTGAAAGGAAGAGATGGTGGCCCACTTTCAGTCTCTTGTCTCTCTCTCCTGCACCTTGCATTTCTCTTCTTCTTCATCATCCTTTCTTCTTGACACTATCAATAGCCATACCCACGAAGCCCCCACCACCAACCACAGCAACCTCATACCGACCCTGCCCGATTATGAATTGGATTTGTTTCCTTTTTTCCCTGGTGTAGTTAGGGTAGGGTTATCTTGAGTTTCTTCCGTTGGAGCATTGCTTGTGCTGGTTCTGAATTTGTGAGAAAAATCTGACTTTTCTTAGGCATTTTAGATGGTTGTGGAATTAAAAAAAAAAAAAAAAAAATGAGGTTTTGATGTGCATTTTGATTTCTTCATTGGATGGTGATTCCCTTCCTAGTAACACCAATATTTAGTTTAACTTATAAATTTGACTTTGCAATACTAGTTTGACTTTGATTGGAGATTTAATATATCTTTTTGCTATAATAAATATTTCTCCATATGAAGCCAATGGAAGTTATTGAATTTGACACAAGATGATTTTAACTTGACTTGTGTGCCCCTTGAAGTTAATTTATGAGAAGTTATACGTTGTCATTTTAGCGAGCATATATATTATCGGAAGTTACTCTTTGTGAAATATTATTATTATTATTTTTGTTGCATGATATATATATATATATATATATATAGATAGAGAGAGAGAGAGAGAGAGAGAGAGAGAGAGAGAGAGAGGGGGAGAAGGGAGGGAGGGGGAGGGACGTTGAGTACTAAAAAGGAGACCTTAAGTAAGAAATTTAGATCTATTCCAAAGCTAAAAATTATAAATTTAATGTCACGTCATACAAGTGAAATCCTTCGACCCAAAAAAAAAAAAATGTGAAGTCCACACACAATTCACATTGTAGGCACTCGATTCAATAGGAGCATTTTAGTTGAGGGAAATAGTTGAGAGATTCATTAAATCCTTAGGCTCATGTCATAGAATTATGTGGATGGCGTGCATGCAATTCAATTCCCACATTTTTTATGGACATTACCTAAACATTTTTTTGTCTCTACCTGGACCACCAAACACTCTTCCCATCTCCTCACTTGGACACCACCAAACACTCTACCTCTCCTCTCTCTCTCTCTCTCTCTCTCTCTCTCTCTCTCTCTCTCTCTCAATTCACTTCCTCTCACATCTTTAAGCTTGAATGGTTTATGGAAAATTGATCCACAAAATTATATATTAATTTGATTGGTTTATGGAATTATCCACTTTCGTTTAAGTCAACATCTTTTATGAGACTTTTGTGTTAACTATTTATTAATTGTAGCAACCACAACAGACGGAGTACTCCTCAATTTGAGATTCTTATAAAATAAATGCAAAAACTCACTAGATCTTATGATTAAATCAACACAAAATCACCAAAGAAATATACGATGAACAATAGAGAATACTGGATATTTGATGTGATCCGAATATTGATGCCTACACCACGATAAAAGCCAACATTGAAAATTCCAATGATCAATTCAAAAATTACAAAGTAACAATCACTCACAAGTTTGAGTGTTTCCAATACTTAAAGGAAGACCTCTAATGTTTTGGTCCCTTTCTATTTCTTTTATGCAATTTAAAATCAAGAAAAAATTGAACCATTCTCTTTACACAGCCAATCAACAGTAGCATCACTCCTACTATCTTTAGAGGATTCAATTTCTTGATCGATCAATCTTGGATCCAAAGAAATTAGATAAAGTAAAGTGACAACCCTATCCTGGTTGAACTCTTACGGCATGACTCCAATAGGGGCGCGCATGACAAAATTTCCGATTCTCGATTTCTCTATTTATTTGTTCTCCGGAATAGGTTTGGAATAGAAATCCGTTTGGTAACGTAATTTGATTTCTCTATTTTTGAAACAGATTTCTATTCCAAAAATAGAAAATTGAAGAAATCGAGAAGTTGGAATTTTTAACTTCTCGTTTCTAAAATAAAAATCGAAGCTGAAATCAAACCATATAAAAAACCTTGCGCTTTCTTGCTACTTAATTCACTCACAACCACAACTTCACAAATATTGCTAATTTTCTTTTTCTTATTTTGCTCGTGTTTTTTTTTTTTTTTTTTTTGATAACTTCCTCTTTAGGATAAAAGGCAATCGAATGGGTCCCCAATTTTCAAAAACGACCAAAGTTCTCAAATGCTTACTTAAAAACAATGGGGCTCTTTTCTCCTAGAAAAGGCATGCGCATGGCCAATTAAAGAAAAAGTTATTACGTAATAGATTAATAAAAAACGTGCCTAGACTGATTCAATTCGAGAATCAAAATAAACCGACCTTCCCCCAATTGGTTCCTAACCATAAATGTTACTTTAAGGTAGAATTCTCATATATTCCTTTACACCATTAATTTTATTTAGTTGATAGTCTTATATAATACTAGTTTTTAATAAAATGAGAAGGATGTATAGGCACCATTGATGGCACCCATATTCATGCTTCTGCAATATTTGTCTGAACCTACGCAGGATGAGCTTGCAAACAATACATTGACCGATGAGGGAAACCAAATAAATACACTTAGGAAGACAATTACTAATAAAATGGCAAAAGATAATAATATGCTGGAAATTCCATGAAATTGTATTTTCAACTTTTGTAATGTATTAGTATTATTTTGACCATTATTTTGTATTTGAGGATTTCCTATGTTGTTTTAGTATTATTTCGACTATTATTTTGTATTTAAGGATTTTCTATGTTGTTATCTGAAATTTTGTTCTATTATCAAATGGATTTTTATTTCAAAAATATAAATTTTGAGTCGTTATCAAACGGGTTTGCTCAGAAACTTGTCTAGGGAATAGAAATTAAGAAATTGATTTCTGGCTAGAAATCAATTTCTGTTTTAGAAATTTTGTCATGCGCAGCCTAGGTAATCAATCAAGAATTCAACTCCTCATCCAATTCGAGTCGGATCTCATATACGGGCTAAACTTGAAACATCTTTTAAGAGAACTCTTAATTGGAGCTTATAAATGTGCGCATCCAATTACGTTTAAATGATATGAGGCTAAAATAAAATAAAATAAAATAAAACCCACATTAATAGTTAGTTTAACTTAGAAAGTTGACTTTGCCTCTATGATTTGACTTTAATTTGAATTTGAATATATGTTTTTGCTCCAACGAATTTTTCTCCATTTGAAATCAGTGGACATTTTTGAATTTTACACAAGATGATTACAACCTGTCTTGTTTGCCATCTAAATTTAATTTATGAGAAGTTATATGATTGTCTGAGCTAACCGTCCATAAATACAACCAGAAAGTTACTCATAGTGAAGTTTTTTTTTCCCTACAAGTGATTTATATACAAGAGAAGGGTGTCGAGTACTAAAAATGAGACATCAAATAAAAAATCTAGCGAGATGTCATGCTTTGTGTGTATACAATTCATTTCCCTATAACTTCCATAGGACATGCTTAAACACATTTTCTCTTTAGGTCGTGCACAAAAAGTGATTTATACATGGGCTTGTCAAACTGGTAAATCGAGTTGAAATTGGTTCAATCTAAAATTGATTAATTTAACCCGTTTTGACCTATTTCTATACAATACTAAGGCAAAAGATCATTTCAAGTGCCTTAACTTGGCACAAAGGGACACTTATGTGCCATAACTTATGAAAGTGACACTTAGGGCGCGCATGGTAAAATTTCTGAAACAGAAATTGATTTCGGCCAGAAATCAATTTCTCAATTTCTATTCCCTGGACAAGTTTTCTGAAGCAAAGAAACCCGTTTAATAACGACTCAAAATTTCTATTTCTGAAACAGAAATCCGTTTGATAACAGAAAAAAAAATTTCTATTTCTAGGAATAGAAATTGATTAGATAACAACATAGGAAATTCTCAAATATAAAATAATAGCCGAAATAATACTAAAATAATATAGAAAATCCTCAAATACAAAAAATAATCGAAATAATACTAATATATTAGAAAAGTTGAAAATACAATTTCATGGAATTTATATTACATGTGCTTACATTTCCTATTACGTAATATTTTCTTTCGAAAAATAAACAACGTGGCAAAAAAAATTGAAATTCAATTGTAGTGAATATGTCGTTGTGTTTTTGCCGAAATTGATTTCACATTAATCAAATAAGTCTAATGATAGCCATGATTATAATAGTCTAATCTCCTAAAAAATCCTAACTTCAAGTCTAATTCCAATTTCTTTCCAAATTTTGTTAAAAATATCCTCACCGTGTTCAAAAATCGTCACCAATTTTTTTCAAAATTATCAACACTAGGATTATTTAAAAATTTATTATCAAAATCTATATTTTCATCAACACTCTTACAAGAACAACATATTTCTTATTAGATCTCTTTTCCTTATAAAAGAAAAATCGGATGAAACCCTAATGATTTGACCCATTTTTACCGCCTTAATATGAAGTTTATGATTAAAAAAATAGTTAGCCAAATAGAGTCGTTTATTGGCATACACGGAAGAGTAGGTGAAGAAAGACTCATTAGATATGAATATGACCAATTGACTATTACCATGTATAAAATCTCTTACGTGCAACAAATGAAGCCTTGTTCATTCAATTCTCACCATCTAGCCCAATGGTTAAGATTTTCAATCAATATTGATTAGAATGATTATATTAAAAAATCATTAAAATATTTTGGACTAAATTAACTATTTCTATTTCTATTTCAATATTATTGATCTAAAATATTTTGCTAAATTGAAAAGTTGAGAAAAAAATTTCTATTTCTATTTCTATTTCAGAACCGAGAAGCTAAAAATTTCAGCTTGATTTCTTCGATTTCTCTATTTCGGAATAGAAATCTGTTTCAGAAATAGAGAAATCAAATTGCGTTATCAAACGGATTTGCGTTCCAAACATGTTCGGGAACGGAGAAACAGAGAAATTGAGAAACAGAAATTTTATCATGCGCGCCCTTAAGTGCCACATTTTAAGAAAAGTGGGACACCTGAGTGCCAGGTGTCCCACTTCCGGCAAAACCGATCGGAAATCATATGTGGCAATTAAATATTAATATTTCTCATTGAGGTGATTCACCAGAGAGCTGACTTAGCTCTAATTCACCCAAAATAACATCGTTTCTATAGTTAGCCAAAATAGAGCCCTTAAATCGGCCAAAACGACGTTGTTTTGGCATAAGTTGAATTTTAATATAATATAAAAATTAATTAAATTAAATTTAAAACAAAATAATAATTTATTTTTATTTAAATAAATAAATGGAGGAGGAGGGAGGGTAAACCCGGTGAGGCCTCCCTCCTCCTCCTTCCCCCTCCCCCTCCTTTTTTTTTTCCTCCTCCTCAACCGCTAGTTGCTTCCCCTCCTCCTCCTTCCCCCTCGCCGGATCTAGGCAAGGGCCGTGACCCTCGCCCCAAATTGAGGTGAGGGCTCGCGGGCCCTCACCACTAGTCGGCTGGGGTCATTGGCCCTTGGCCAGGGCCCGACGACCCCGACTGACCCTCTCCCCTCCATTACTGACCCTTGCTAGTGACGGTGGGGAGGCGATGGTGGCTGAGGGCTTAGCCCTCAACCACCTCCCTTTTATATTTTTTTAAATATTTTTAAATATTTTTAATATTTGCATTTTTTATAAATATTTTTAATAAATTTAATTTTAAAGTTAATTTAACTAATTTTTATATTATTTTTTTACCACGTATGCACCAAAATGACGTCATTTTGTACTTACTTTGTCGAAAAATTGTCACGTTAGCATTTTGACCGGATTGACACTTAAGTGATTCATTTTGCTCTAATTTTGGCATTTAAGTGTCACTTTCCTAAGTTATGGCACTTAAGTATCCATTTGTGCCAAGTTATGACACTCCAGGGGTCCGCGTGTATTAATGACTCATATGAGATAAGAATAAACCACAATTTTTGTCCCGGAGATTCGAAGAACTTTCACACGTGGGAGGAGGGGCCCACCCAGACTTGTTAGGTTCTCAAAACAACTGCCCTTCTTTTTTTAGGCTATGTTTGGTTGTCCGAATTTCTAATTAGGATAGAACTAGAAAAGATAAGATATGAAATCTTGGATTTTTTTATATCATATCCACTATTTGGTAAATCACAGTATTAAAATCGGATATATTCACATCATATCATGTATTTTTTTTTAATATAAACATCATATCATTGTAAATGAATCTAAAAGTTTATAAATGGAGGTGGTGAAAATCTCTCGTGACACTATTCCTTAATTTATTTTTATTTTCTTTATATTTTATTTTTCCTCTTTTTTAAATTATTTTCTTTATTATTTCTTTTTTCCCCTTTCATCATTCTTTAATAAAATTTTATCAAAAAGTAAAATGTACTAACATAGCTAAAATACAAAAATACCTAAATTATATAATAAATATAAATATATAATTTATAGATTGAATGTTTATTATAAGATAGAATTAAAGTTGAATATATAAATTAAAATAAGATTAAATTTAAAAAATAAATTTTAAATTTTGATTTCTTAAATTAGAATTAAAATTTTATTTATATTAAAATATAATTTTAATTTTGTTAATTTAATAAGTTTGTTATTAAAGAAAAATAACTTTCCTATTATGGACAATATAAATAAATCACCTTTATCCACATAGGATAATTTTATCCGGCCTATATCTCTCTTATATCCAACTTTATCCTATCCTACTTATCATAAGCAAGCATCAAACATAGGATAGAATAAATCATATCACATCCCGAATTTTATCTTAACCATCAAATGCAGCTTTAATTGCTGGGAGTGAAAGGGGTTAGATTGGGCCCATCTTGTGGCGAACTATAGTTCTGTGCTTAGATGGGTTGGATATGGAGAAAAGCCTAGACCCATTTAAAAACCAATATTTAATAGAATTTACGAATCAACCAAAAAAAAATAGTCTTTACAACTCAAATAAATTTGTTTATTAAAATTTAATTAACTCATATATGAGGATGAGTTATAATGTTTTTTTTGGACAAGTCATGGTCTTGAAGTTAATGTGCTTACTCTATAAAACTTTATTCTCTTCAAATTCTTGTTCGGTATTAGAAATATTAAAATAATAAGATAGCATTGATATGCCTAAATCTTCCAATAGTAAGGTAGCATTAATATGCCTATCTTGTTTGTCCTTCTTTTCTTTGATGAATGGTAAGAAAGCACCTTTTCGTACTAGCATTGAGCTTGGATAGCCCCAAACTTTCGCACCCTCTCACCTTCTTCACTCTCCTTCTCTCAATGGATTCTCTATAAGAGTTTTCTATGTGGATTACATTAATTGAGATTATAATTTACCATTTTACAAAGTTAGTCTAATAAGATAAGACATAAGGTTTCTTAATAGTCGAATATGGGTTTGACTTGTATGGGCCGAGTTGGGCCCGAGCCTGTGATAAGAGGGCCTAGCCTAAAAACTTTATATATGTAATGCTAAAGTTCCTTCTCTAACCCCCTTACTTCCATGAACATACTATCACCTCACATAAGGCAAGTTGTGAGGGGTGGTCTCATCAAGTCAAGATCCGAGGGCGATAGAGAAGAAGAATATGAGTGTTGGCTCGTCATCTAAGCATCAAATCATTGTCATTCTGCATAAATAACGATAGATTCCAAACCAAGTACGCAAATCTCTGTCTTCTCCTTCAATATATTCGAGTTTCTGGCTATGTCGATCCTCAGACATCACTTCGACGGCCAACATTTGGTATCAAAGCTTGCATAGTCTAGAACTCAAACTATTGCATTTCATATGTTTTAAGCAATTTTTTCCGTTGAAACTTGATTTTGAACATATATTCGGACTCGTCTTGGCGAGATAAGCATCTTAGTGGCTGGGTGCCTATGGCGGAGGCCATAGGTGCCTCCTTGAGCATTTCAGATTTGGCTCAGTTGTGTATTGTTTTGCTCGTTTTTGTGATTTTTGTCCCGTTGAAAGTAAATTTTGCTCATCCATTTTACTTAATGTTGGTTTCACTTAGTCTAAGGCGGATTATTCTTTATTCACGGCTACATGTGGTTCCCTTATTACTGTAGTTCTTGTTTATGTTGATGATTTGGTGATCAAAAGGGATGATGAGGTATGCATACATCTGCTCAAGTAGTTTTTACATGCTCATTTTTGCATCAAGGACTTAGGTCCTCTTAAATATTTCCTGGGCATAGTTTCTCGATCAAAGAAGGGCATTTATCTCTTTCAAAGGAAATATGCCCTCAACATTAATTCTGATACCGGTCCCATTGGTAGGCATCCCATTGACACACCCATGGAACCGAACCTTCGGTTCAGTAAATCCCCCGAGCTAGCCGATCCGGCTCTTATCGTCGCTTAATTAGACGCCTTTTATACCTTACTACTACTCACTCGGATATTCTATTTCCTGTTTAGAATCTCAGCTAGTTTATGCATGCTCCACATGATGATCGTCAATAAGCTGCACTTGGAATAGTCCGGTATTTGAAATCTAATCTAGGTTTTAGAATATTTTTTTCGACTAACTCATCCCTTGCATTAGAGGGATATACTGATTCTGATTGGACTACATGTTCATCCACACGTCGTTCAGTTTACTATATGCTCCTTGGCTCTTGCCCTATTTCTTGGCATCCTAAGAAATAGCACACTATTGCTCGGTCTTCAACCAAGGTTGAATATAGAGCCATGACATATGCAGCTTGTGAGATAACAAGGCTTCGCATGCTTCTCATTGATATTGCCGTCCGTTATCTACTGCCAAGCTTTTTTGCGACAACCAAGCCACTATCCACATTGCTACTAATTTAGTTAGGGAAAATTGTCCAGAAAATCCTAAACCTATTGCATTTTTGTCAATTGAGTCTTAAACCTTTTAACTTTACCAATTGAGTCATAAACATTTTCATTTCTTGCTGATTCAGTCCATCCGGCCAATTTTGGCCGGAAAATGCTGACGTGGACGTCGTGATGCCACGTAGGAATTTGTCGGCGCTAACGTGGACAATTTTTAATAATATTTTAATAACATTAATTTTTTTATTTTTTGATTTTCTTTTTTTCCTCTTTTTTTATATATTTTTTCTTTTTGGCTTTTTCCTTGGCCTTTCCGGTGGCCGGTCACCGGCCACAAGCGACGGCCGGCTAGCCTCGCCCACACCAAGTGAGGCCTGGCCTCGCCAGATCTGGCGAGGGGGGCCCTCGCCGAGGCTCGCCCTCACCCAGGCGAGCGTCAGCCTCACCCCTAGCCGAGCGGGCGATGGCTAGCCACCGGCCACAAGCTGACGCCTGCTCGGCCAGGGGAGAGGACCGGCCTCGCTAGATCTAGTCTAGGCGAGGCTGACGCTCGCATAGGCGAGGGTGAGCCTCGGCGAGGACTCCCCTCGCCAGATCTGGCGAGGCCTTCCCTTGCCCGCCGTTGCCGTTGCCCGATCGAGCCTCACCTGTAGCGGGTGAGGCCAGCTAGCCGACTATGGCCGTGACCGATCGTCGCCTATGGCTGGTGGCCGGCCACCGAAAGGCCAAGGAAAAAACCAAAAAGAAAAAAAAAAAAAAAAAAGAGAGGAAAAAAACAAAAAATATTAAAAATATTAAAATATTATTAAAAATTATCAACGTTAGCGCCGACAATAGTAAGTGGCATCAAGGCGTCCACGTCAACATTTTCCGGTCAAAATTGGCCGATGGACTGAATTGGCAAGAAGTGAAAATATTTAAGACTCAATTGGCAAAATTAAAAGGTTTAAGACTAAATTGGCAAAACTGCAATAGATTTAGGACTTTTTGGACAAATTTCCCAATTTAGTTATCCACAAGTGCACCAAACACATTGAGATTGATTGCCATCTTCTTTGTGAAAAAATTTAGGATGGCACACTTTGACCTCTTCATGTCCCTAGCCATTCCCAGCTCACAAACCTATTCACACAAGTCGTTTCTCGTGATCTCTTTATTTCATTCAAGTGTAAGTTGTTGACGTTCATGCACTCACCAGCTTGAGGGAGAATATTAGAGTAGGAAATATGATTTGATTCTAATTATTCTAATTGCAGGTTAATTAATCCGGTCAATCTGTAAGATTAGATATTCGGAATATAGAATAGAAAACGTTATTTTGTATACTCTTTCCTATTGTACATCCTTCTTGTATTATAGCTAGGCTTGTAATACATGTACAAAAGTAGAGATACACAAAATACAATTTTCTCCAATATTTTTCGCTTTCTATTCAAAAACATGCTACTCAAATCACCCACCCAAATATCTGATACCAAAACAATGCCCAACTCTATCGCACTACCGTTCCTAATTTCAATGGAAATAACTAAATTTACTGGAGCATTAAAGTGTATACTTTCTCAGTGGCACAAGATTTATGCGACATCATGGAGAAATGATATGCGGCTCTGTAGGAAGGTACAAGCTTCCGGCAGAGCAACTACAAATACATACTAAAAGACGAGTTTGGCTGTAAGGGGTCCAGTTAACGTGCAGCTTGGATAAAAATTACAATAACCAACTCTCTGAGTTTTAACCCAAATAGGATAAGTCTGCTGGGCTTTAATCCAATCAAATCGGGTTTCCATATACGACTGAAAACTCATAACATAGTTTAAGAACATACTAAAAGAAGAGTTTCAAGACACAAAAAGGCACAAACCATTAGATTTCAATCTCTTCAAAATGCTACAATAAACAATTATGAGACCCTCAAACAATAACGTGTAAGATTTTTTTTTTTTTTTTTTTGCAGCATAACATGTAAGAATAAAGGATGAGTAAATCAGATGAGGACTTATGGAGATGATATTAGGGAAATAGAAAAAAATATTTGTGACACTTAATGGAGAAAACAATACCAGTGTCACCTCTATAGAAGAATGTTAAGATTTTGAAAACCATTTAAGTGAGTGAATCAATTAGATTTCTAGGCGTATAAGAAAAGACTAATGTTCTATAACGAAGATTCCATTGCAAGTGACTTTCGGTCTACAATAAATGTGCGATCTCTTAACTCTAAAAAGGTTACAAGGAACTCGTGGAAAAATAAAAGAGGAGAAACATCTTCAAAGGGGGAAAAAATCTACCTTACAGTATTTGCAAGAGTATAAATCAATTAGAAAAGGATTGTTGGTTTCTAGATAAATCACAATAGCCCTTATGTAAAAGAAATAGCCATGTAGGAAAAAACTGTTGGTCGAAAACAAATTATCGAGCTAATTATGATGAAGAAAAAGAAAATACAGACAATATGTGCAAGCCAAGTGGCAAATGTCGAAAAAAAATTATGCTTGTTATTTTAATGGTGGGATGGTAATTAAAAACACGCCATGTACTATGTTCAACAATCTTGATCTACCATCTCTGAGGCGGCAACATGGGCGTTCGGTGGAAAAAAAAAACTGATGGTGCTTTCTCCATAACAGTGGCCGTCACCTTAGCAAAAACTTATTATTTACAAGTTAATTAAGTTGAATATCGATTTTACTTTTATTTCTCGTATTAAATTTATAATTTGAGTTGTCAATTGAAAATTAATTGGTCTTAGAAAAGTTCATTGTCTCTTTATAGTACATACAAAATCAAATTGTATGATATCGGAAACTTTAAGGAGTTAATTCAATTTAACGCTGCAAAATGTTAGAAGATTGTGGATTTAAATGGGATGGTTCATACTTTATGGTAATTCCTCATTTAATGTTTATGTGTATATCCTACAACAAAGCAATTATGTAATTTTTAAATATTTTTTCATTTTTCTAGATTTGTTTTTTTTTTTTTTTAGAATGACAGAGAAATTTATTTAAATTTCTATTTTTTTTTCTATTTGTCTGATTCTCCTTTTCAACCGCTAAGAAAGTTATTATTGAGACATCTAGCTTCATAGTAAAATTACCAAGTATCGTGCATAATAGTAGATTTTAGTTTATTCACCTATCTCAACTCATTTTCTTTGCATCTAACTACCCTCAAACGACATTCAATAGATTCACTTATGTTGAATTTGCATGTCAAATTTACGTCACATGTTGATCATTAGAGTTGTTTGCCACATGTGTTTTCATGACAGCTATTAATAGAATATCGATCCACAATTGATGGAGATAAATTTAGGACAGCACTATTTTCACCTCTATTTTGGCTAGAACATATTTTTTACGTGAACTTATTGAAATATTCTCCTCTTTCCCTCTCTCTTCAATTTATTGTTTCTTCTTTTATCAGGCTAACCTACAAAATTGCATTTTATTTCTATCATCTCTCTTATCATATCAACTTCACAATATAAATGTCAAATTTCACCTAACAATATATTATCTTATCATACATCTTATTTTCACTTTGCCTAGAGAAGGTCGTCAATTTTAATTTATGATCTCAAGTTTTTAATCACAAACTTTAAATAAAATGTTAGAAATTTTAGTTTTAACAATATAAAAATAGCAATTAATTGCCTATTTTTTATTAGATAGTTTGAGGGAAGCTTTACTTCAAAGTTGATAATTAAAATTCAATCTAATTATGTCGCTAACGTTGATATTGTGGGTGTTTTTCTGAAATAAGTTTCTATTTTTTTAAAGTTAAATATCGCTAGTTTGTGCTTTCTTTTGACCTTTTTATGTTTTAATAAGAATTGCAAGATGAGGGTTGACAATTTATTTACACCTTCTTCACTTTCAAAGTTACGTCAGATTTTTTTGGAAGAAAATTTTAAACATATGTTAAAGTTTTAATCCACTTGATATGAGATTGAATTTACAATTGAAGTTTCTTTTTTTTTCCTTTTATGTGCTTATATTTTGTTGATATTTATATATGAACTAAATATGAACATGTTTGACATTTGATCATGCTTCCTAAAAAAAAAATAACCTATTTTCATATTTTGATTAGGTTTTCTTTTTGCTTTTTGATAAATAATTAAATGAATTTTAATTTTGACTTTGAGATATAGTTTCGTTCATTATATATGATTAAAAATAGATAATTAATTATGTGTTCATAAACTGTTATAAATAAAAATATCTAATGATTGAAAGTGTGAGACTATATATGTAAATTAACAGCATCTAGGAAAATTGACAGCAAGATGCATTGTAAAATAACATTATATTGAGTACAATGGAGCATTTTTATTGTGAAACTGATAGGATGGTAGAAATAAAGAGCAATTTCCGCGTATTAGCCAAATAAGAAAAGAAACAATAAATTGATGAGATAGGGGGGTATTTCGGTAAGTTAAGCAGGAAAAAAGGACTGTCTTAGCCAAAATTGAGTGGAAATATAGTCACCTTAAATTTATCATAAATATGTGAATTTCAAATTATTTGTGAAATATAACTCGATATAAAAAGAGTAATATTCGATCCATTGAATTGAAAAAAAAAAAAAAATGAGGGCAATTGGTCGAAAATTCGCAAACTTTTTTCGGGAAGGTTGTAAAAATACCGTTCCTAGAATGTTCCCGGGCATCCCCTCGACCGGACCGACTCGTTCCCACGCTTCTTTTCTCTTTCTTCTCTTCTCTTCTTCTTCGTCCAGAATCTGTGCAGGCCTTGGAATTTGATCTGATTACCCTCCTCCTCCGCGGCTGACTGCGAAGGGAAAAGGCGCAATGGCTCTCAACCCTCAGCTGTTCCCGAACGGCATGCCCGTTCCCTTCGTCAACGAGATGTTCGTCCTGGCCCGAGACGGCGTCGAGTTCGAGGTCGATAAGATTCCCGGGTAATCATCCGATCCCGACGCTTGTTCGCGATCGGAAGCTTTTCCGCCGAGAATTTGCTTTCGTTGTTCGAAACCCTTTTGGCCCACGAGGCTGAAAGGAATGGTTTTTAATGGGTTTATGTTCGTCTTGCGTATTGAAGTTTGGTGGGTCGATTGGGCGTGGATCGGAAAGCGTCTTGCTTGACGATGCTATGGCCAGAAAAGAGAGGCCTTTTGTTTCTGGGTGTAGTGAAATTCGCCTTGTCGGAGGAAATTTTGCGGGTTAGGCGTTGGATGGCGTGGTGGGATTGGGAGGAGGTGGTTATGATAAATTTGTCTTTAGGTCTTGTAAATTGCGTTGGAGGTTAGGGTTTGAGTCGAGAATGGTTCCTAATCTTTTGAGAACGGATTGGTTAATCTAAGTAAGAAACATCTATCTTTTGGATGTGGAAGTTCTTAAAAATAGAATAGGATTGAGGAGTGGGGCGCATTTGAAGAACGCATTAATTGATGACAAAGGATGCTCGGTGCATCTGCAAGTTGCAAAGATTGGCATGATCTGTGTATGGTCTTCTGGGTTTATTGTAGACTTTAGCATATATGAAGGTTTGCATGGGAAATCAACAGCCAGATTGTATTGGCAGTTGCTTTATATTTTTTATTCCATCTAAGTTGGGCTGGTGATATTGCCAGTGTGATTTGTCAATCGTCATTAACTGAGAACTGCTGTCATTTGCGCGTTCAAGATTGTGTTATTGGAATGTACGTGTTCAAAAGAAACAAAAAGTTTGCTCTTAGCAATTGAAGGTTTTTTAGACATTGTGTCAAACAGATTAATGAATGTTCTTTTGGATCCGTTGTCATTAGATCCCAAGGGGGTCGTGTGAAAGCAAGAGGAACTATCTACTTGTCCAACATACGGATGGTCTTTGTTGCAAGCAAGCCTGTTGGGAGTCTCACCGCCTTCGACAAACCCCTGGTCTGTAATTTCACTGTGATACTCTTTCCATATGTAATAGCATGGATATTTGTTCGTCCCATTTGGTATATTGATTTATTAGTGGAATATTCTGTGCTAACATGAACTTCTGGTTTTGCAGCTTCTTTGTGTAATTTCCATATTGGTTCAGTCCATGTGAAGAGAGGGCTTTTGAACTAATTTTCTTAAGCAGAAAATGTTGGGCATTTTGGCACATAGTAGGTTATGTAACTATTGTGTCTTGAAGCTAAGCTTGGTTTTTTTTTACCTCTAAGATGGTGTATTCAATTGTTTCCACCTAGTGGTATTTGAAGATTCAAGTAAAACTTGTGGAAGGTTACTATTGTTTTACTCTTTTTTTGTGGGGGCGGCACAGAGTTTAGTCACTGTACTTTTGCTTTTATCATTTCTTTCTGAGAAAATGTCAAATTAAATATATATTGAGGGCTATTTCCATAGGGAAATATGTCAAGCGGCTCTTAGAGAATATTTCAAATCAATGGAATAGTTTCATTCTTTTTAGGGCTGCAAAGTTCATTAGATCCATCTTGCTAGACTTGTTCCATCCTATATTATCCAGCCAGTCTGAGCATTTGTACTTCGATGCAGATAGATGTCTCTCCGATAGCCATTACTCTGGCCACATAATAGCTTGGTAGCTATTGCATTTTTGGTCAAAACTTCTGCACATGTGTGTGTTTGTGTATATATATATGTTGTTATTCTTTTGATGATTACGTTGCTTTGCTCAGGATAAACATCAGAGAAATTGTTTTGAACTATCTCATGTACTTTGTTGTGAGAGTTTGAGTTACTTGGTTGATGGGAATTAGGAATGCACTTGTGATGGAAAATGTTGGCTGTACTCTGTATTTGCTTGTAGCTTTTTTCTGTGGTTTGGTGTAGGTGTAGACTTGACACAGATAACATTGACTAACCAGAAGCCTGATTCAATTGATAATATTTTGTCATAAGAAGAGTTCTGATGACCAAAACAATACGAATAAGTACTTACTCATATGAGGCATTCATGTTTCATGTACAAAATGATCTTTTTCGGTGAAAAATATATTTTTGTTTGATGACCATATAAAACATACAAATGATAAAATATGATGTAACTGCAAAAAGAGTGAACAGCTCCTACAGTGGACTCAGAGGCTGGACTTTGTGAATGATTTTATCGTTTGTTGAAATTTTGTTGTCATGGAAAATGAGTCTCTGGATGATTATGTACAGGGTGAAACAATGGCCTATGTATTTGTTGATACCCTCAATTGACAATAAATAGTTTAGTATCTGTGTACCCAAATTGCATGCTAAAAAAAGGCTAGACTACTTCCGCTTTCTGTTTTGTTTTCTGATTGAAGACCGTTTTGTCATTTGCTTCCTTTTATTTAATGATCATTGGATGTTCTTGTGATTTCAAGTCAAAGTGGAGTTTCTGGTGGACAATATGACTTTTCTGCATTATCTTCGTAACTTAATATTATTCATCTTACCACTGTCGTTGCTTCACTCTGCAGCTATATGTCAGTGGTGAGAAGTTCAATCAACCAATATTTTTCTGCAACAACATATCTGGCTTTGTGGAGCCTGTAAGTATACAATTTGTGATTATCATTATTCACTATGAATTTGGACACTCATCTTTTATTAATGACCCCAGGTGGTACCAGATAACCAGCACGGGGCACTTTTTTCCACTCATACTTTTAAGATATTGTTCAAGGATGGTGGATGTGGGACCTTGTGCCGCTCTTTTTCAACTTGATATCCTCTGTGAGGCAATACAATCAGCATGTTAACTCTGAAAGTGCGCCACATGTGGATCCTTTACAAGCAGCAGGAACTCCGGTTGATGAGATGATGAGACATGCGTAAGTGCTAGTACTCTGCTTTATAGAAAATAATTTAAGAGCAAAGAGAGACAGAACCCGGGTGGGCTTGTTATATTGAGTGACTAGGGGATACGTAGAGCAATTGCAATTGCAAAAGAGATGTTGGCCCATGTCTTTTAGTGTGGCCTGATATGCTTGTGATTGGCTCAGTATATTAGCATATGACGGAATTCTTTATTTTTCGATTGAAGCTGATGATAGAATTGAGGGATGAAGTGCTAACCATCTACTGCTGATTTTGCAGATATGTGGATCCCAATGACCCTACCAAGATCTTCTTACAGCAGCCTACTCCAGAGTCACAGCTGAGGCGCCGGGCATACCATCCTCGGCCTGCTGAAAACTCTATATGAGTAGAGTTTGATGTTTCTGGTACAAAATAACCCTGGGTGTTCTGTTTTCGGTTTCTACCCTATTACTGAAAATTGTATCATACTATGTTGGTGACGAAACTTATAATAAGAAGCATGTGTAAAGTTTGAATATACCCCCCTTGCTGGACTAGCTTCTCTTGTAGTTGTACAACCCCTTTTTACGTGGCGAAACCAAGGTCCTTTCTTCAAATTGTCCAGTTCCTCACTCTAGGAACGTTGGAGTCGATGTCTTGTGTTCTTATGGAGTTGTTCCTGAGCGGAATTTTGAAAGAAATTACAAAGACTGGCTTGCCTCTACCTAATGCGAAGTGAGCCATTGAGTTTGTAGACGGAGTACGTTTACTCCTTGAGATGTTGGTTGACAATATAGACCAAATAAGCTATTAATTTCATCAGCTTATCCATGGGGTCATGGAAAGATTCGACAAAGGGACAGAAACAAAGCCTTTCCTTATTCCCAAAAACGAGGCGTGATGGACGTTTATATCATTGATATTGCTCGGAAGCAAGGACAAGCCGTCCTTAGATGCTGCTCTAATTTGTCTAGCGGATATGAGAACACCCAGAAAAATGTACTGCCTAACCTTTTGAGGCTTGGGTTGAAGGTGACGATGGAGTGATTGACATGAAGACACCTTGACCTAGATCTTCATTGAATAAGAGCAGTAAATCACTAAGACCGTTATCAAAATTGTGTTCGATGGAGTGATTGACATGAAGACACCTTGACCTAGATCTTCATTGAATAAGAGCAGTAAATCACTAAGACCGTTATCAAAATTGTGTTCGGGTCCAGAAATTATGTTTTTCAAAATCAGTTTAGTTTGAGGTCCAAAACTTGTCCATTTGATCTGAAATTTGACTATGCTAAACTAAAAAGTGTGATAAAAAACTTTTTTGAATGAATTCTTCCGAAAATCGAACCTTAAGAGTTGATAAAAATCCCATAAACACCAAAAAGTCACTGGCAAATAGTGAGTGTCCAGTAACTTCGATTAATTAAGTTAATCCAACTTAACACTAATCTAACCAAGCTAATTAACACTAATATAACTCATAATTAACACTAATCTAACCCCTAAGCACAATTAACAAATCTAATCAAGGATTAGGAAGTTAACTCACTAGATTAGGACAGCAGCGGGAGCACGGCGATGGCAATGCGACAGCGATGAGGACCCGAGACAACCGTGTCTCCAACAGAGCTCAAACGGCAGAGGAAAATAGCAAGGGGGCTCACGGCCAAAGGAGGGATGTTCTGTGGAAGGCTGGTCGGAATGGCTTGAGCAGACGGCCAGGGCTGAGGCGCAAAGCTTGTGGCCAAACAGACTAGCTGGAGGCGTGAGGTGGCTGCTGGTCAACTGGTGAGGGTGAGGCGGTGAGCTGGGCTGGCGGTCTTGCTGCTCGGTTGTGGCGGTAGGGTGCTCTGGTGGTGGGGCATGTGGGTGGAGAGGACGCTGGAGTGGTGGGCTGTGATGAGGTCGTGTGAGGTGGGCGGTGGCAAAACGGAGGGGAAATGGGGAAGGGCTGCTTGTTGAAGTCGTGTGGAAGCTGAAGGGGGAAGAAATGGGGACGTGAGGGAAGTGGAAAAGAAGAAGGAGAAGAGAGGAAGGAAAGAAGGTGGGTTCAGCAGAAGCAACCGGGGGGTGGGTGGAGAAATTTTTGGAGAGAGAGGAGGGAAGAAGTCAAATTGCTAGCCAATGAGAGGCTTTGCAAAATATCAAGCCACTCATTGCCTTGTGTCTCAAAGTCTTCTTGCCAACTTAGTCAATTGGCCAACCAATGGCCAATTTCCTCTAATTCTTCACAAAACAAACCATTTTGGGGGCCAAATAATCCGATTTTCCTCTTGATCCGAATTTCCATTTCTTTTCCGATTTGTCTAAAATTCGATTTTTCCGCAAAATCTCGAACTCGACAAAAATTCTCCAAAAGATGAGATGACATCCTAAAAATGAATCGTGACACGCTTGAACATCGATTCCCGAAACAAAATTCAATTTCGTGGTTAAAATCAACCAAACGCGATTTTAGTATGACCTAATCTATTTAGTAGCTTTTAGGGATTTTAGTATGTTCGACCCGTGGTCTATAATTTTCGATCCACATCCCTATATCTCCGAATTGTAGACGACTCCCGATTGTCATAAAATTGCAAAGTTTCAATTACATGTCTCGAGTGCACTATCGATAGAAAATTGGGTTATAGTCATTCGACGCAAATATCGCAATCATGCGACTACGTGATTCCATCGAATCGAACTATATTCATTCGCTAATCGATTTATAACGGTGTCGTATTGACCCTCGTCGATTTTTTCAAGTGATCGGTTTCCAATTAATTCTCTGGTTTGTAGCATTTCCATCCCTTAACGGCATCACCTAATAGATTAGTTAATTCGAAAGTGATTAGTTCCGAGTAAATTAACCATAAGCACGTTGACGAAACAACCATTCCATATATCCGTATTAGGGGCCAAATTTCGGGATGTCACAGTTCTAAACTTCAAGAATGCTACTAGCAACATCCTTTTCCAATGCCATACCATCAAAATGTGGGTGGATAAGGCCATGGGGTATTTGATTCTCCATCTATTTTTGGCGCGGTTTACCTAGGTCGATGAGGACTTCTTTAGTCCTTTGCATGAGTTCAACGGTCCGCTCGGTGACATCAATGGGTCTAACCTTGACTACGACCCAAAGCCCAAGCCACAACCATAAGGACATCGGCTTTTGATGGGAATCATTTTCGATAGCCATTCTTATAGAAGGAGCTAGGACTAACCCCTTTATATCTTTTTGTGTGGGGGATGATCAAGATCTAAATGGCCCTAGAGATGAGGGTTTGTAAATTTGAAGCATTCCAAGTATATAAATAAAGCATGAAAATTATGTAGTATGTATGTGTGTTTTCCCCTACTATCCATGTTGTTGATGATCGGGTGTTGGAGATTGCACGCTTTTGCATATCTTAATGAAAAGATTAAAATCAATGGGACGGTGATGCCTCCTAAGACATTGCAAATCAATCCCATTGGCAGATGTTGCATTCTTGTGGCAAGGGAAGGCTTGGGGCATGATAATAGTTTTCTTCCTTTCATTAATGCATGCACATGCATGTGCATACACCACATAAATTTGGTGGACGTCGGTGTTGATTGTGGGTGCCTGTGCTACCATCTAATGAGTTTATATTTCTATCTTATTTCTCCTATAAAAGGAGGACTATAGAAGACAAACATGGTAAAGCGAGAAGAGAGAAGTCGCTTGAGCCTTCTAGAAGAAAAGGTAGAAGCTCTCGATAGAGGGAGATTTTCTTGTTATAATTACACATTGTAGTGATTTAGCCATTTATATTATGGTGGGTAGAATTTGTTTAATTCCTTAAGTGAGGTTTCACTTGGAATTGTAAGGGGTTAAACACTATGTAAGTTATTGGGTGTAATTAGGAGTTAGAAAACATGAGTGTGTTTAATTGCTCAGTGATTGTAATATCTATTGTATCATTTGTTTCTATAATGAGATTCCATGCTGCTCTCTCATTATGGATGTAGATTTCAATATTTGGACCAAACCACATAAAACCAATGTTTGATTTCCTATATATTCTTTGGACTAAATTTAATTAATTCACTAGGCCATCCATATTTCACAACAAGTGGTATCAGGAACAATAGAAGAAGAAAAGGCAAGAATTGATCGATTTGACAAGAAAGATTTTGCTTTCTAGAAAATGTAGATTGAATATTATTTATGCCATAGAAATTTGTGCTTCCCCTTATCTAACGAGAAACTAGATTGATGAAAGATACTGAATGAGAGTTGTTGGATAGACAAGCAAAGGGTGTTATTCAGCTGACGTTGGCTCGTAACATCACATTTAACATCATGAAAGAGAAAACCACTGTGGGACCAATGAAAGCCATGTTGAATATGTATGAGAAACCCTCTACAATCAACAAGATCTATTTGATGCGACATCTATTTCACTTTAAAATGGGGGAGGTATGTCAATAGTTGAGCATATTAGTCAATTCAATGAGGTCATTAACCAATTGAGTTTGATTGAAATTAACTTTGAAGATGAGGTATACGCTTTGATTATATTATCCGCATTGTCTAATGGAATACTACTATTACTACTATTATCAATTCCTCTAGGTCAAGAAGCTTGACATTTGATGAGGTTCTCAATTTGATTATGAGTGAAGACATTTGCACGAAAGGATTTGATGAACCTGTACATGTTGCTTTATTAGGTGAAAGTAGAGGAAGAACTAGTACACGTGTTAGTAGGAGTAATATAAACACAAACATACATAGTAAGTCTAGAACTGATGGAGTTGTCTATAGGAATTGTGGTAAGAGTGGGTATCGCAGAAGAGACTATTTTAAGTTGAGTTTATAGATGATGTTGCAGCTATAGCTAAGAATAAATTGATGGTGTCTATAACAACCTAAACCTAGGTCGCGGGGTTATCATTGCAACATCCCAAGCGTGTTGCCTTCCCGTTTCTTTTTATCTTTTCTCACAAACATGTGGAAGCGTGAATACATCAACACCTATACAACAACAAACATGCGGAGCAAGGGATACATACATCACACTACCAAATTAACAAGACTACACTTTGTACAAGCCCTTGTTTCTAATCGATTTTCACGGTGCCATAATGACCCTTGCAGATTAGCATGGTCGAGTAGTCGATTTCTGGTTAAATTCTCAAGTTTGTTGCATTTATATTCCTTAATAACTTCACTTGATAGATTATTTATCTCGTGAGTGACCAACTCAGAGAAAAAAACTATAGGCACATCGATGAAAAGCCCATTTCATTTAATCGAAATAGGGTCGAAAATCGGAATATCACAACTCTTCCCCTCTTATAAATATTTCATCCTCGAAATTTAAACCATTACAAATTTTTGTTAAAAAATGTGGGGGTATTGTTGTATCATCGAGTCTTCACTTTTCCATGTTGCCCCTTATGTTCTGTGGTGTTACTAAATTGCTTTGACCAAGGGAACTGTCTTGGTACGGAGTACTTGCTCTTTGCGATCCACAATCTGAACTAGTCTCTCCACATACAACATTCTGTCATCCACGTCAAACTCTTCAAAATTCAACATGTGGGTCGGGTTAGGCTCATACTTTCTCAACATCGACATGTGGAAAATGTCGTACACTTGCGCCGGTCTCGGCGATAACGCAAGATGATACACCAAAGTCGTTATTTTCTCCAAAATCTCAAAGGGACCGACGTACCTCAAACTCATCTTCCCCTTTTTGCCGAAGCATGAAGTACTCCTCATTAGTGACACTTTTAGAAAGACGTGTTCACCAACTTGGAACTCAATGGTTTCGACGCTTATCAGCATAACTTTTCACGGCGACTCTGAGTGGTCTTTAGTATGTCTTTGATAATTGCAATTGCATCCACTGACTGCTAGACCAATTCTAGGCCTGTGATATTTCATTCTCCAATTTCATCCAAACAAACTGGAGTTTTGCACGCTCTGCCATACAACGTTTCAAATGGTGCCATCTAAATACTCTGCTAATAACTGTTGTTGTAGGCGAATTCAACTAGATGAAGCTATTCCTCTTGGCTTCCTTTGAAGTCTAACACACAAGCTCTCAGCATGTCCTCGAGAGTTTAAATCGTCCTCTCAGACTGGCCATTTGTCTGAGGATGATAGGTCGTACTGTACTGCAGCTTTGTTCCCAAGGCAGTCTGCAAACTTTTCCAGAAGGCTGTGGTAAACTTTGGATCTCGATCGAATGTAATCGTCACTGACACTCCATGCAAAAGAACTATCTGACGCATGTACCATTTTGCATATTTGTCCAATGCATAGTCCATTTCGTATAGCGATGAAATGAGCCAACTTCATTAATCTATCAATCACAACCTCAAATGGAATCATTACCCCTCTGACTCCTTGATGAGCCCATCACAAAGTTCATTGTGATGTGATCCCACTTCCACTCGGGAATCTCGAGAGATTGTAAGAGTCCTCTGGCTTACAATATTATGCCTTCACTTTAACACGTCAGACACTTTGACGACATGTTTGGTGATATTCGTCTTCATACCGATCCACCAATAGTGTTGATGCGGATTCTGAAACATCTTTGTACTACTTGGATGAATGTTGTAACTACTACAATGAGCTTCTAATAAAATCTCCTCCTTAAGCTCTGCATCGTTAGGTACATACAATCGTCCATGAAACTTTAGTGTTCTGTCATCAAAAATCTAAAAGTCAAGCTTTCTCTTATCTACATCTTCTTGTAGAATCTTCTGGATCTCCGGATCTGTCAACTGTAGCGTCCTGATTCTAATCTGCACTTATGGTTCAAGTTCTAAGGGTTGCCATAATATTTGTGAGGTGGCATATCTCAAATTTGAAAATCCGAATCTCGAGTTCCTTCGAGCAGGATCCATTCCGAATCACCATTTGCGCGATCGAAGACTTCAAACTCAACGCATATGCAACTTTGTTAGCCTTTCCGGAATAATACAAAATATCACAATCATAGTCCTTCAGAATTTCCGTCCAACAACGCTATCTCATATTCAATTCCTTATGAGAAAATAAATACTTGAGACTCGGGTGGTCTATAAAGATATGAAATCTTTCTCCACACAAGTAGTGTTTCCAAATCTTCAGAATGAATATAATCATTGTGAGTTCTAAGTCATGCATCGGGTAATTCAACCCATGAGGTCTTAACTAACGGGACACATATGCAACGACTATGCCATGTTGCATTAACATGCAACCCAGTCCCTTAAATGATGCATTACTATAAATCTTGTATCCTCTAGGACCAAATGGAATTGTCAACATTGGTGCGGTAGTTAGCTTTACTTAAACTCTTGGAAACTACGCTTGCACTTATCCATCCATACAAACTTCTCATCATTCTTTAGCAATCGAGTCAAAGGAGAGGCTATTGTTGAAAATCCTTTCATGAAACGTTTGTAGTAACTTGCCAATCCCAAAAAGGTTATGATCTCTGTCATTGTCATCGGTCTTGACTAGTTGATCACTGCTTCAATCTTGGTCGAGTCCACGGAGATTCCTTCACTTGAAATCACGTGACCTAGGAACGCCACACTACTTAACCAAAACTCGCACTTATTAAACTTGGCGTACAGTCCATGATTTCGTAGAGTCTAGAGCACTATCCTTAAGTGTCTTTCATGCTTCTCAGGACTTCTCGAGTACACCAGGATATTGTCAATGAAAACGATCACAAATTAATCTAGATACTCCTTGAATACATGATTCATCAGATCCATGAAAGCAGCCGAGGCGTTTGTTAAACCAAACGGCATTACAATAAACTCATAATGGTCGTATTGCATACAAAACCCATCTTCGGTATGTCTTCCTTTCTGATCATTAACTAATGGTATCCTATCCTCAAGTCGATCTTGGAAAATATTGACGCTCCCTATAATTGGTCAAACAAGATGTCAATCCTCAGCAGCGGATACTTGTTCTTGATTGTCACTTAATTGAGTTGACGATAGTTAATGCACAAATGCAATGAACCATCTTTCTTTTTCATGAATAGAATTGGTGCTCCCCAAGGTAATGCACTGGGACGTATGAATCCCTTATCTAACAACTC
Organism: Eucalyptus victrix; assembly: GCA_016097545.1. Classification (NCBI taxonomy): domain Eukaryota; kingdom Viridiplantae; phylum Streptophyta; class Magnoliopsida; order Myrtales; family Myrtaceae; genus Eucalyptus; species Eucalyptus victrix. Next base: position 17,010,052 of record CM027844.1, read on the forward strand.
ATGTATCTGCACCTTCAATTCCTTCAACTCCGATAATGCCATTCGATAAGGAGTCTTAGAGATTGGCTCTATCCCGAGGGCTAACTCGATCACGAACTTGATCCCCCTTTCTAGGGGCAGACCAAGTAATTCCTTCGGAAACATTTGGAAACTATTGTACCACTGCAATGTCTTTGATCTTCTACTCATCGATTGTTGTATTCACGACAGTCGCCAAGTAACCTTAACAACCCCCATCTAACAAATGGGTTGCCTCAAGTGACAAGATTAGCGTAATTGAGGGTCCTCCTCAACACCCAACAAACTCAAAACTTCTACATGCTAACGAATTAAACTAGAGTGCTTCACAATGACAATCCATTACAACAAGATGCTCCTTGAGCCAACTCTTTTCATATATGACATCCAAGTTATACACAAGCAAATTAGTCAAGTGCAACTCTAGCCAGTAATTCTCCTTTCTATGACTTCATTATAGCAAACTGAAGTTCTACAAGTTTAATTATAATCCCGATATGCCACTCTAATAAAATTATTTCAGAAACACTATCCTCCTGATCAGTGCATAGCTCGATTCAATCCTATCCCCTCGGCGGTGGCAGCAGCTGTGATCCCATCGGCCTGTGTGAACAGTCCTTCACTTGGTGGCCGTGCTTGCAACACACGTAGCAAACTCTTGTCCTAGGAAAACACGAGGTTGATCCATGTTGTCTCCTAAAGAAATGGCAGGCACCATTCAAGTTTGGTGCTAACTTTCCCATCCCGCCTTTCCTGCTAGGTGAAATAGAATACCTTCCTCCGGTCATCGGTTTCTTCCCAAACCTATTGTCGTCTCTACTCAAACCGAACCGTGACCCAAATGCGGTGGCTTGTTCATTCAAGTTTCTCTCAATCAACTGTGCCCATTCATACAAATTGTTTTAGTCCTTTAGATTGAACGATACCAGTGGATTCTTCAACTCGGTCTAAAGCCATTCCTGAACCTCCTAGCTCTATCTGTCGAATCCTCTATCAGTCTAAGGGCGTATTGCGATGGCTCTACAAATTTGGCCTCGTACTCTTCTACTGTCATCAGACCTTCACGAATGCGTTGAAACTCCTCCATCTTCTGTTCCCTTGCACTATTAGAAAAGTACTTGCCATTAAAAGCTTTGAGTATGCCTTCTAGGATCACTATCCTCTAGTGGCTCTCCACCAAGTATTTGCATTGCCTTGCAATTGATACATTGCAAGGACAACCTTCTCTTCCTCGGTGCACGTCAGCGGTGCAAATTCTTTCTCCAAGTCTTAGATCCAGAGGGTTGCAGTCTTGGGATCTCCTGCACCGGTGAACCTCGACGGGTTCAACTTTAGAAATTGCGACCAGCTTGTGCATCGACCTCTTAGCAATAACATTCCCAGGTGGAACTTCACAGGTGTGGCAACAATTGTGGTAGCAGCGGCGGCATCAGTAGCGGCATTAGCAGCGACATTGGCGACAGTAGTGGCGCCTACGGTAGGAGCAACTATAGCGGTGGTGGCGGTAGCTTAATTCTAGGCATGTTGCCCTACCATTTTCCCTAGTGTCTCTAGTGCCTCCACGATCCCCTCAATTATGGGATCGCTAGGGGCTGCTACATTAGCATCGACCTGCAGCGCTACTAATCCGCTTGCGCTAGCCTAAGCCGACGCTCTCCCTCGGGCACCGACCCTTGTCGACATCCTACCCCGAGTGATAAATCCTATCAACCTCTTCCTAGGAGTCCTCTACTTGTGATCACTCATCCTGCAGACTCTCTATAGAACCTGCTTTCCAATTCCAACACAGAATTAGAAATTTGAGCGACCCACACAAAACAATTTACCAATCAGCTATCAATCACATATATTTGCATAAGAAAAAGGCATGTCCTACTAACTATCCCATCACCCATCGCACATTATTATTCCATACACTATCCAACTCTAATACCACTCCGGGCGAGGATATCATACCGCGAACCTCGAGTGCGCACACATCCCTTTGGTGGTGACTAAGTTTTGATGTTCCAAGGACACGTCGCCAACCTTATCGATTTATGCACATGCAAAAGTAAAAAAAAAATAATCCCCATACAACAATCAACATGGGATAGAAAAGCAGGTTAACCAATCTCACAACCACACTTCTACAAACACCTTAGGTTTAAGTCCAAAAGAAAACCCTAGGCCACATACAATCTAGACCCTTTAGCCTCGGGTCCGAATTCTCCACACTAGGTATTTGAAAATGGTAACCCATGATGGGATGAAAATAAATCTCAGCGGGTTCATGCCCTAAACCCCGATTAGGAAGGAAATATGCCTAGAGGTAATCTAATCACACATCCGAAAAGACTCACCTCGCCTAAGCACCTTCTTGCACATCAGCACAATTCATATAATAGATATAAGTAGTAATCACACTCAACAATTGGAACGCCACACTTCATAACTCAATCAATCACAGGGGTCCCTATTATAAGGCCAAAACATTATGACATGTCATATTCCGTGCCATACAATTTTATCCCATAATCAGGCTCGGTTAAAACACTCATTCATGCGTTCCAATTGATTATTTCCATACGGGCATGGCCTACTCGACATTCGGCGATCTTCCAACGTAACCAAGCATCGTCTCACCCCATCAAGCATAGTAGCATCTATATCTACATAGCATTCCACATAGGAACATCGATTCAGCCTCCACTGCGATCGGCATCCGTTGTAGGGACATTCCACATAGGAGCATCACCCACTCAATGCACATCGGGTGATGAGTTCTCATAACCATCACATGCACATCCAATCCCAGTCTAAGGACATTGTGCTTTGCACTCATTGTCTCAATTTAAATAATAAACTTGACTTATTTTCTTCGTATTAAAAACACTCAGTAAAATAATTATGTGTGGATACACGGTCAGATCAAACTAGAAAAAGTGATATCATTCTTTCTAAAAATCTCACTATTTGATATAGTACTTAAAAACATTTTTGGCATCAAAAATCGACACCCGGTACTTTCTAATTAAATACTAAACTTTCATAATTTTGAAATAATAACTAAAAATCAACCATCATCACTCAATTGCACAAATTAGCACTCAATTGCATAAACTAATTGCACCACGATGATCAGCACAAAATTCTAACAACTAGCTATCCAGGTATAATTTCCAAAAAAAAAAAAAATAATTAAATAAATTACAAAATAATTAAATAGATGTCAAATAATTAAATTAAACCACTAATTAATCTACCTAAGCTAATCTAACCACCTAATTTAATTTAACTAACTAAACTAATTAAACTATACTAACTACATTAATCTAAATAACTTAACTAAATAACCTAGTTAAATAACCTAACCATCTAGTCTAGGTAACTAATTTATACTAACTAATCTAATTGCAAGAACTAACCCTCACTAATCCCTCATTAACCCACTAATCCACCTTAAGCATAATTAACACCATAATTATAGTTTAAAGCATAAACTCAACGGTTTAGTGCGAAAAACCGGTTCACGGCGATGGTGGCATGACAGCGACCACAACTCGAGTCTACGACAACATCAAGAGAGGCCAATTGGTGGTTAAAAACAGCCTTACCAATCTTGGCTAAGGGCTTTTTGAGGGGATGAAATGGTAGGGTTGAGGGCCTCGGCTTGGGCTGGTTTCGGTGGAGGTTGTGGGCGGAGCTTGTTGCAATGTTGGTGGTTCGGTGGGGCTACTCGGCCGTTGGCATGGAAGCATGAGATGAGGGAGCCCTTCGGTGGTGGTGGCTGCAGAACATGTCGTTAGAATGGAGAGGAGAAAAGGGAGCTGCAGCAATGACAATGGGCAGTGATGTTGGGGGTTAATCGAGCATGGAAATGGGTGAAGGATTCTATTAGTGGACTGTTGCGATGGCGTGAGGTGGGCGGTTCATTGGTGGGTTGGGGGAAAAATGAGTGTGAAAGAAAGAAAAATGAAAAGAAGACAAAAGCAGCTGGATTCGATGAAGTAAGAGGTCTACACAAAGAAGAAGGGGAGCAGATGGTCTTGGCATGCGAGAAAAGCTGGATGAGGGAGAGAAAATCAATAAAAATATCCACATTCATCAATTCTTGGTCCCATGGGTCTTCATGTTAATCCTTTTTGTCCCCCAATACATTCTTGTACAAAAATTCTCACAAACAACTCAATTTGAACAACAAAACAACAAATTTGGCAAAAAACGCTTTAAGTGTTATAACTTGGCACAAAATGACACTTAAATGCAATAACTTAGGAAAGATACGCTTAAGTGCCACATTTTAAGAAAAGTGAGACACCTAAGTACCATCTTCGGCAAAGCTGGTCGGAAAATCATATGTGGCATTAAAATATTAATATTTCTTGTCGATATGTCTCGCCGAAGAGCTGAGTCAGCTCGAATTCACCCTAAACAACATCGTTTCGGGTGTTGGCCCAAAATAGAGCCCTTAAATCAACAAAAACGCCGTCGTCTCCCCATTTGCCCTAAATCTAAAACCCTAAATTAGGAAAAATGCCATTGAAGCGTTGGAGCCCTAATCCCGCACCCTAATTCAATTTGCCCAAATTCTACCACCAAATATTAGAAATGGAGAGCAGGACTTTTAGTAGGGGTCAAATTTCTCTCACCGAAGCAAAGGAGAAGGCGAGCATTTATGTTTTTGTGGGTTACCAAGTCCAAGAAGAACATCGTGGACTCGAACAAATCCCGGGAAAAGTTTCTATGGATGTGCCCAATACAGAGAAAGCTCAAAGTGCAAATACTTCAAATGGGTCAATGAGAAATTCTCTCACCAAACCACAGAAGTGATATTTGACCTATTTGATGGATGTCATCAACCTCCATCTACGCTTGTGGATGACTTGGACGATGTTGATTCAATGCAAGCTCAAGCTCAAGCATATTCTGTTAACCATTTAAAGAATGAAGTTTCAAAGATGAAAATTGAACAGAAGTGTTACCAAGTGTTTATTGTGTTGCTGTTTTTTATCTATCCTACTTTATGATGAAATGTAAAGTACTGGAAGATGTGAAGAAGTTTCTCCAACTGCCATAGTTGTAAATGTGTGGAGAAATGTACTTGTTTTGAATGAATGAATGATTGATTTCGACAAATACTGTTTGTATAATATTTTTGCTTATTCTCATATATAAATTGATGATGATGGAATATAAATTGGGTCGATGTGTTATGGTGATTATTTTACTTGAATTGAATGTAAACCAGCAGCAAATGTGTAAACCAGCAGCAAATATATAAACCAGTAGCTTCTCTATTTTGCTACAAACCACCATATACATAGAATAGACACGAGTGATTATTCAAGTGCTATAAGTTGTATCTAGTGATTATTTAAGTGTCAGTTGTGATAAAAAAGAGTCATTTAAGTATCGAATTATTATTAAAAGGATCATTTAAATGCCACTTGTTGTTAAAAGTAAAAACTTAAGTGCTAGGTTTTTTTGAATGTAATCAATTAAGTACCATTTTTTTATGTACATTTCACCAGTCATCGGCTACTACTAGTCACCACCACCACCCACCATTGGCCACCATCGATCTCCAGCCATCACCAACAGCCACACCAAGCATCCCAAGCATCCACTTGAGCCACCACCAGCCACCACTATGCTGGTGGTATGTTGTTGCATAAGTTGCTAGTGTAAGATGTTTTACACCAGCTTACACCAGCACTACCTGGTGCAAAATGTACATATTGTACACTTACATCTTGCACCAAGTGTAGCAAAAACCTCTAACCAAATCCACCACCACCAGGCTTCACCAACCGCCACCACAAAGCTTCACCAACAGCCACCACTAGCCACACAAGCACCCCAGTCACCACCACATATCCACCACCAATAGCAGCAATAAGTAAAAGTAAAAACAAAATCAAAAAAATGAAAAAGGCATGCCAAAAATGACAAGCAATAACCGTTCCATTGATATTGAAATGAAGTCACACAAACTCAATGATAAATGAAGTCTCACAAACTCAACTAACTCAATGACAAACTGTTATAAAAAAAAAAAAAAACATCCACAGATGTTTACAATTAACTCCTTAGCCTCACAAACCATATTACATCTCATTTCATTAATCAATATGCATAATGCCTACTATTTGTGCTCATTTTGATGGATCTCACACTTAATTCATAATCCTTGCACTTTTTCTAACTGGAAATGAGACTTCTTCTTCAATTGTCTTGGGATGCGTTGATTTTAATGGAGCTGCAATTATCCTAGACTGAACTAACTCAGAAGGAGCTGCAACTGTTGTAGGCTAAACTGATTCAGATGAACCTACAATTGGGTTCTTCTTACTCTTCTTTTTTGTTGGCGCATGCAATGTCTTCTTCTTTGTTGGTGTAGCCGTTGATTTTTGAGTTAGGCCTTGAGAGATAAGAACCTTTGAACTTCTCATAGGCTTCAAAAAGAAACTCAATTATTAACAAAAGTTTGCACTATATATTATATAAAATGTAGCATATAAAACTTACATTAAGAATAATTGTTCCAGGACGCCCATCTATATAAATGTCATAACCATATTGTTTTAGCATCTTCCCAAGAGCCCCTCTTGTTCGAAGGGAAACGTCACTTTCAGGTACTTATGATTAGTTGCCTCTTCTTCTTTCATGTAATTTCTTGGGCTCTTATGGTTGTTCAGCTATAGCAAGGGCTTCTTCGACCAATTCTTCAACTAGGCATCTTGTAGATGGCTCTTGATTTGGCTTTCTTTTGGTTGTTTTTCTAGTCAAGCTTTTAGCTTCAGCGACACCTTCAGTTGGCTTTGGTGGTGGCCCTTGTGATGACCCTTCTAGTGGCCTTTGTGATGACCCTAGTGATGGATTTTGTGGTGGTCCTTCAATTGGGCCCTCTATTGGCAACTGAGCTCTAGCTTGCCTTCTTCGAACCTATGAAAAAGGCAAAGGACATCATAAATATAACATCATGCCATATTATAACGTAAATGAAAAGTAAACTCAAATCATTGAACTTATCGGGTATTTTTTTCTCTGTTGCTGCTGAAGAACAATCGACTTAGCTGACCCTCCACCTACTTCAACCAATCTTGCAACTAGCTGTCCTCTACCTTGCCTTTTTTGAATAGGCTCTTCACTTTCAGGTATAGTAGGGGCTTCGGCCAATTCTTCAAGTGTCATAGTGACTTGACAAAGACAAAAACATTACATACATGTCACTTATATCTATGTACATATTCGTAACAAACCATAAAACAACATAAACACAATTGTCATGACTTACTGGGTTTATTGTCGTCGACTCACTTCGCATTTATGTTTATCCTTCTCCAACTATCCCTTCCCTAGGCCTTTCGGTTGGCCTCAATTGTTCTTGATGCTTCTTTAATTGACAACCCTTAATATTGTGTCTTGCTATGTGGCAAAAAGAGCACTTTATTGGTACATATGTCCTATTCATCCTACGGTGACATGAGTCCTCTCCCTCCGTCATTTTTTATTTTGCTTTGGTCTTCCCATTCTCTTCTTTAGTAGCAAAGGTTGAGGTGCTTCGCGATCTGTTAGCTCCTAGAACTTGCTACTTCTAATTAGCTGCAACATGAATTGGTACGAAGCAAGATATTTTGGTTTCTTGTACCAATCATCAAGGTAGTCTTCTGTGTTGTGACCCTTCATTTGAATTGCACATATGGCATGTGCACAAGGAATTCCACTTAGTTGCCATGATCTACATGAACACTTCCTCGTATCTAGATGGACAACATACTTATCGAAACTATTCATTATCTCATATCCTTAATCCCCATTCCAAATGAGATAACAATACCTACTCGCAGTCAAGTTGTCATCCAATTTCTTAGCAATTTTAGGACCACATTACTTAGTCCACTTGATAATCTCATCTCTTTGTCTGTGTAGCCGAGTCATGACTAAAACCCGTATGTCTTCAAGTATCAAGATAATTGGTTTGCATCTGGCATCTATTATCCTCCATTGAATACTTCGCAAATGTTGTTATCAATGTTATCGCATTTGAATTCCTCGCTAAAGAACACCCTACACCAATGCTCTAGGTCTGTTTGGGACAGTGCATCATAACCATCCTTTGTCAATTGAAGCATCTCTTCTTTGGCCATCCTAAAGTAAGCCATATTCATGCTCTTTGCTATTTGCCAAAATTGTGCACGCAGCTTGTCCCCTTTATAGGTCTTTGCCTAATTTGCGTATATGTGCCACGCACATATTCGATGTTCAGCATAAGGCAGCAACTCAACTATTGCTGGAATCAATCCCTATAATAATTCAAAATATAAAAAATGTAAGCAAATGACATGTTGATATCAAAAAGCAAACAAGTGACCAAATTTTTTAAAAAGCAAACATTATCTTTTGTTGGTCGCTCATAAATGCCCACCCTGCCCCATTTGTTATCTTGAAATCAGTTATCAAATTTTTGAGGAATTAGGATCAATTGTCCTTGTTCTCTACCTTCACAACAGCCCAAGCTAAGGGAAACATTTGGTTGTTTGCATCTCTTCTAATTGCGGCCAGTAATTCTCCCTTGCACAAGCCTTTCAAAAAACACACGCCTAATTTTATAATCCGTCTACAACCAGATAAAAATCCTCGTTTGCATGCATCGAAGCAAACATAGAATTTATCGAACATCATCCCAATATCAGGAAGTTATCTCTCCATGACCTCTACATACACTCTACTTATAGGATTTTGCAGCTTACAATACCAAGCATAGTCCCACAACTATCCATATTCACCGCTATACTGACCAATGAGTATCTTCATCACATTTTGCTTCGATCTTTTACATTGATTCCTAGATATATTGATGCTTACCTGCTCCTTCACCAGCGTCCTAAACTTAGTAGTATTCATCTGAGGCATCAGCTTAATCAATTCAAAGAAGTGCTTCGACAACCAAGCATTTATTACCCTTTTATTCTCAAAATTAATGGAACAAGTACGTTTCTCTCGGTAGGCTCTAATCTGGAAAGATCCACTTCTCCTAACAAATGTGCCATAGATCTTCCATGGACAATTTTACTACAAATACCTAGCTTTTACAAAGGTCTTAGTGTTTCTAATGAAGTCAATGTTCCTCTGTGTAGCAATAGAGTTTTTCAATATAGCTTCTCTAAATTGTTTCACATCATGAAATTTCATGCCTACTGACAAAGTAAGAAAGGCAACGGATGGATCATAAGAAGGAAACTTACTTTTCCTTTTCCTTCTATGCACAGGTCCTTCATCTTCTTCAAGCCCATCCTAGGAAGTGGCATTCTCGATGCTTTCTTCATAGTCAATCTCCCCACTAGCAACACCAACATCTATAGGCCTTCGAGTCTATTTGGAACTTCATTGGCTACCTGCAAAACTGCAAACTTAGCTATCAAAAAATCCATTTGATGTATTCTTAACTGTACAAGCTCCTCGTCATCATCATTACTTATAAAATTTTCAGCAGGCAACCCTTCATCATCATCATCAATTGATTCAGCTACTTCCCAATCTAATCCAAAGATTGTGACATCACCTATGTTATTATCACTTTGGTGAACTGCATCTACACTCTTCTCATGTCCATCATATCTATCATGTCCTCTTTCGACCCTAACGTCAGTACTACCTTGAATACCATCTCCTTCTTGTCCTACTTCGGAGCTCTCTCCATCATCATCTTTGTTCTCAATTTCACTATTGTACTCAACATATATTTTTTACCTCTTTACCATAAAGATAATGGTATAGAACATCCCTAAAACCATTATCATCTTCTAAACATCTCAAACCATCTCTTAAGTCTTTCCCAGGAATATAATACAGCAACTTCTGAACTTTACAAGGAAAATAAGTCTTTATTTCCCTAAGAAATCCTATATAAGATCCCTTCTTTATATCCACAAAGATGGTGCCCTCATTTCCACCCTCATACTCCCACTTATCCTCCCCAATCACAAACTCCCCATCGAAGCAAACTATGACAGTGACATAATCCTTGTCATGAGCCATTACTGCATTAAAAACGAGAAAACGAATCATTAGTTTTTGGGACCACTAGACAATTGCACATGGGAGTCCCCCCACTCTCATAGACTTTAGTAAATAGAGGTCCCCACACTGACAATAAGCCCTTAGATGACAACAAAAAAAGAGGTCGGCACTTTAATTATTTACCTTCCCTTCTCTTAAAATATTAACCAAAAATAGAGGTCCCCACAACAAGCATGGGTCCCCACAATAATCACAACCCAAACAATTTTATCTACTAAACTAAACTTGTGATGTGAGAGAATGTATATCAACTTAATCAAATCAAAGCATACTCTGACATCAACTTAATCAAATCACAGCCACCGACTCCTATAAATTCCTTTAGAAGTTTAAACTAAAATTAGAACAACTAAATTTGGAAGCATTTTATATTGTTAAACCTAAAGAAAAACAAAGAAAAAATGAAGCACATATAGATCACTCCAAAGTCTTAAACTATCCTAACCCATAACAAATTTGGACAAGCAGGCAATACCTTTCTCAAAGAAGAATGACACAAGCTGCAGAGCTAATTCCGGGAAATAGCTTCACCAAAGCATGCTTCAATACCCTTTCAAGTTCTTATTCTTCCTACTTGAAACTTTTTCTCAGTTTGTAACTTTACCAATAAAATTTTCTAGCTACAGTTGTTATGTTCTCTTTTTCATCTTTCTGTCATCATTCAAGATTTTGGATTGATAAACATACCCTATATAGCCTCACAAATAGGGTGGTTCAAGGACTTAATTTTCTTCTCGGAGATGCATTAGTCACCTACTTTATTAGGATGCTCTTAAGGAGAAGCATAGCTAGTGACTCAACAATCAAAGCATACTCTGACATTGGCTTGAAAGAAAAATTCATGCAAATAATGAGAAATCTGGTCTCTTTGTGTGATGTTAGCAAATTTCAGTTGAAGTGTATCAACAGAAATTCCATCGGAGCCGTAATAAAATAATTGAGCCATAATAAAATAATCAAGCGAGCCCTAATAAAATAATCGAGCAAGCCCTAATGAAATAATCGAGCCCCAATTTCATCACAGGGAAGGGGGAGAAGGGGTCAAACCTGGACGAGCGACGATGGTGAGCGGTGAGCGGCAACGGCGACCAACAATGGCGACTGATGACGGCGATCAATGACCAGCTCTGGGCGTGAACGACAACGAAAAGAAGGGCTTGAGATCTAGTGTGAATGAGGACAGGGAGGAACGGCGATGGCCAAGTGTGCTTAAGCCACAATTACCTAAACAACATCATTTAGGTCAATGCACTCAATGTGGATAAACAACGTCGTTGTTGTCGTCCACTTCAGCTTTTTTTTTTTAAAAAAAAAATTGCCACATCAGTAAAAGAAGTTACCAGAAATCGCTAGAAAATGCCACATATGCAATTTGGCCGGATTTTGGCCGGATTGACATTCAAGTGATCCATTTTGCTCCGATTTTAGCATTTAAATGTACATTTTGTAAGTTATGGCACTTAAGTGTCCCTTTGTACCAAGTTATGGCACTCTAGAAGTCTGCACGTCCAACAAATTTCCTCTCTCATCCGAATTTCTTTTCTTTTTCCAAATTGTCCGAAATTGAATTTTCTGAAAAAGTCTTGGACTCAATGGAATTTCCCCAGAAGACGAGAAGACGCCCTATAAATGAATTGTGACATGCTGAAACTTTCAATTCCTAAAACCGGGTTCAATTTCGTGGTTAATTTCAATCGAACGAGATTTTAGCGTGACCTAGCATAATTAGTAGCTTTTAGGAATTTTTAGCACATTTGACTCATGGTCGATTATTTTCGATCCACATTTTGCATCTTCGACTCATTACCGATTCTTGGTTGTCATAAAAATCTCCATATTTCAATTACGGGCACAAGATATAGAATTGACAAAAAAATCAGTCTAGTGCCGTTCAACGCGAATTTTGCAATTAGGTGGAATCACCGACCATTTAATTACATATCTCTGTTGAATCGACCTATCTTCGGTCTGTAATCGATTTTAATGGTGTTGTAATGACCATTGCAGATTAGCATGGTCAAACAATTGATTTATGGTTGAATTCTCAAGTCGGTCGCATTTATATTTCTTAACGGCTTCACCTGATAGATTAGTTATCTCGTGAGTGGCTAACTTAGAGAAAAAGACTACAAACACGCTAATGAAAAGCCCATTTCATTTAATTAAAACAAGATTGAAAATTAGGATGTCACAAGTGTTATATATATGCTTCCGAATGTGCTTAATGAAAAAGATAAAAAGAAACGGGACAGCGACGTGCCTGGAATGTCATAAAAATAACCCTTATTGCTCGTGACCCTAGGGATGGAGTTAGGGTTGTGACATCAACAATGTTGAAGCATTTGAAAAGGTGCAACAAATATCCTCTTAATATAGATAACAAGCAAAAGTTGTTTGTACCACGTGATGTAAATGTGCCGGTAAGGTAGGGGGAGATATCAATACTAGTGCCATTAGTGATAATGTTTTAATGACATGAAAATTTGATGAGACCGATGTAGGTACATACTTGCTCGAATGATCATCCTTAATGAACAACCATTTTCTATAGTTGAGCGTATTGGGTTTCGTGATTTTGTCATTGATTTACAACCTCTCTTCACACATTTGTCTCGATTTATAGTGGTTAAATATTGCATTAAGTTATATATGAGTGAAAGAAATTGTTTGAAGACTTACTTAGGTAAGCTTAGATCAAGAATTGCAATCACGACTATTTATGTCTTACTACCTATTTTATTGATTAAGACTAGAAATTGCATAAAATGATCATCAATTTTGTAGTGATAGATAGTCACGAGGGTAGGGAGACTAGGAAAATTGTAACATCATGATTTTCAAGTTCTATTTTTTATTAAATAAGTTGGACTTTTCCTCAATGCACTTATAGTTATTTTCTCTAAGTTGGCCACTCACAAGATAACTAACCTATCAGGTGAAGACCATTAAGGGATTTTAACGCAATAAACTTGAGAATTCAACTAGGAATCGACTGTTCGACTGTGCTATTCTACAATGGTCATTATGGCATTGTCAAAATTAATCAGAGATTAGAGATGGGTCAATTCGATTGAGATATGTGATCAAAGTATGGATAATTCCACTTGATTGCAAAAATTGTCAATCGACACTAAATCGATTTTTCTATTGTTTTGGGTACCATGTGCCCGTATTTGAAATCTTAAGATTTTCACGACAACCGAGAGTTGTCAATGTGTCAAAAATGTACATTGTGGCTCGACATAAATCAACGACGGGTCAATTGCAGCAAAAATTCCTAAAAGCTACCCGGTACGCTAGATCACGCTAAAATCGCGCTAGATTGAAATTAATCGTGAATTTGAATCTGATTTTAGAAATTAAAATTTTTTTCATGTCACAATTTATTTTAGGATTGTCGACTCATCCTTCGAATATTTTTTTGCAAATCAAGATTTTTGGCAAAAATACAAAATAGGGTCATTTTTGTCCGGAAAATTTAGGGGACTATTTTTTATCACATTTTTAGAATGCAAGTTGGTTCTACTGGCAAGGAAAAAATATTAATTTGGTCAATGATACCTTGGTGAGATTTGTGGACTCCAATTTGGGTCCAAATGAAGAAGGATTCAACTCAATTTAGGGAATTTGGTGTCAAATTCGTAGGCCATGGTCCCTCTCACTTTTGAACCACTTCAATGGCTTCCTAGGGAAGCTTGTTGGTTGCTATTTGGCTAAGGATAGGGCAGACATGGTGGGGGGCTATCTAATGATCAAATTAGAGGACATTTTGGGCCAATGGGACCCTCCACAAGGTAGTTATCTTCTTCTTCCTCTTGCAGCTTGCTTTATCCATTTTAGAGTGAGCTTTGAGCTTGGAGAAACCAGAGAAAACTAAGCAAGCCTCCCTTAGCTGCTAGACCGTCCGCTCGAAGCCATCACGTCACCATCGTCGCGCTAGTCACAAGCCCTGCACGCTAGCCCTCTCGTCCCACACCATCATGCCATCCCCCACGATCCTTGAGCCGCTGTCGAGCCTCCATCTAGCCACTTGAGTCATCTCCACCGCGTCCGGTCACCGTCGAGTGTCGCCACCGCTCTCTACAACCTGTCCACCCGTCTCTTGCCATTTCCAACCCAACCAACCTTTGTTCCAACCCTCTCGGCCCAACAACTAAAACTAGAAGCCTCAGCCAACCATGGGCCTTCGAGGCCCATTTTGGATCACTTCCAAGCCTCGTAGGATGTTGCCACTTCAGAGTTTATCATCCGGCTATGTGTTGTCGTCGCCCTAAACTCATCGGATTTCAAAACCGATGAGTTTACTCACTAAACTATGCTTAAAGAGTTAATTATGCTTAAGGTTTGATTAGTTTAGACTAAGTATGGTTTAGGTGGTTAGTTAGAACAAATTAGCAATTTAATTACTCGTTATTGCATGTTAGGTGGTTAGATTGGCTTAATTAACAACTAGATAGGTTGTATTATTTATCTAGATATGTTCATAAATTTTTCAAGACCCATTTCGGTATTTAATTAGGCATTTACGGCCTAAGTTTCTATTTTTGGCATTTAATGGTATTTATTTAATTATTTTTGCATTTATTTAATTATTTATTACATTCCAAAAATTAGATCGGAGATAGCTGGTGATCGGAATTTCGTTCGATTGCAATGGTATACTTGATTTATTTAATTGAATGCTAATTTTGCTATTTGAGTGGAAATTATAATTTTGGACATTTATTCCAAAATCATGGAATTTCGGTATTTAATTGGAAAATATCGGGCATCAATTTATAATGCCAAAAATGTATTTATGGACTATATTAAATGGTGGGATTTTTGAAAAGGAAAATATTATATTTTGACTTACGCCAACCGTGTACTTACACATGATTATTTTTATCAGATATTATAAAAGTGATGAATTGTCAATTAGTGAGAACAGTATCCTATATCAACCTGTGGACCTTGATTGTCATCTTTGGTGAGCAATATACAGTAGCAACTTCAATGAGCATTATAAATATCTAATAGCTTTGATGAACATTATAAATATCTAGCTTCGGCAAGCAACTATTATATGTCAGCTTCTTTTGTGAGCAATATAGATATATGTTAGCTTCGGTGAACATTATTATATATCTATTAGTTTTGATGAGTTATACCATCTATTCTCAACTTGGGTGGGCGTGTTTGTATCGATCGAATTTGTAGATAAATTGCTGGTATTGAATTGAGTGGATCGATTGATCGATGTTTTGAATTGAAGTGATTGATTGAGTATATGAATCATACTGACTTACAAGAAAAACTGAGACAAAGGTAAATCCTCTATCATGTGTGTGACTAGATGGATTTTAGGCATATTTCATTCATAGTCGGAGTTTAGAGGGTGAACTTGCTAAGATGTTATCTCACTTCATCGTGGGCTCGACATTTTCAAGTCCTTGGATAGGAAATCCTCCCAAGCGTTTTGGCCAACCCATGAGGGTTACCGAGCGGATTTCTAGTTATCTCGATCCCAGAAGTCACTAAGTCTATGAGTTGATAGTGACCGTTGTCTGGGTTGAAAAGAATCCACCTCATAAGATACCTCATCGATTCAGAGCATGGTTTCGCTATGGACCCAATGGTTTTAGGGTGGGTCCCCTTAGGACTTTTGATATCCCTGTTGTGGTAATTGATGCTACTCTAGACAAGGATCCAGTTGACCCTCCTGATGGCATGGTGAAGGACCCGACGTCCTGTCCCTATCCTGTGGAGACTAAAGAATCGATGAACGAGTCCAGCTAGTTGGTCATAAACAGCTTGTTTTAAGGATCGATCTTTTGTAGACTTTTGTGAATATATACTAGTTTTGTAAATGACCTAGTCAACTTTGTATAAAGGTGTGTTGTGATTTTCAAAATTTGTGGCCCTGCTTTTCTATCCCATCTTGATGTTGTCTGGGGATTTATTTATTTTCTTTCGCATGCACAATAAAATTAATGGGTCGACGATGCGTCTTGGGACATTACAATTTATTTGACCACCAAGGAATGGGCATGTGCTCGAGAATCAGGGCGTAACAAAAATAGTTGAAAAATGCATCTACGATTGGGGAATAGGAAAATATATATATTTACAATCACCGTGAATAATGCTAGAGTGAATGGTGATTGGTTTTAGCTGGTGAGGCTTTACATGAGAAGCATTGCGCAAATATTAAACTTGATTTTAAAAGATGACTTGTCTGAGGTACATGATTCTATTACTCGTATCCAAAATGTTGTTAGATATGTTAGGAGTTCTCCCATGAGAACTAAAGTGTTCCAATCTTGTATTGAGGCTGAAAGGATTACTTATAAGGGTTTAGTTTGTCTAAATATTGCCACTAGATAAAACTTCACTTATCTTATGTTAAACATGGCCATAAAGTTTAGAAAAGCTTTTGGAAGGATGGTAGAAGATGATTTGTCCTTTGAAACTGAGCTTAATAATGATTCTTCAAAAAATGAAGATTGGGAAAATGTCATTATTCTTTCCAAATTTCTAAAATGGTTTTATGATACCACCACTCAAATGTCATGGAGTTTATATATTACTTTGAATGATTATTTTGAGGGGATAGCTTTTTTATATAAATATTTAAAAAATGCGAGTAATACTATGGATCCTAAGCTTAGAATTATGAGTATGAAGATGAATGAGAAGTTTGATAAATATTATGGGAGTTTGGATAAAGTAAATATGATGGTTTTGATTACGGTGGCGTTAGATCCTACAAAAAAGTTGTATTATGTGAAGTATTGTTATTAGCAAATTTATAATGATGAAGCAAAAATTGATGAGATGCGTGATAAGGTAAATTACATGTTGGAGTGTTTGTATGCATTTTATGAGCAATCTTTTCTTGATTGTGATAACTGATATTTGGGTGGTCAAACTATGACTACCAAAAGTAGCAATGCTTCCAATACCACCAGAAATAATGGAAATGATAAGATTAACATCAAAGCTTGGCGAAAAAACTTTTTCCATTAAAAGAAAAGAGGGCGTGATGACAACAAATCAAAGCTTAAATGGTATCTTGAAGAGGATTTGAAGATATTCTTGATTTTGACATTTTGATGTGGTGGAAGAGTATTGGTTTGAAGTATAAAATTCTATCCTTGATAGCTTGGGATGTTTTATCTATTCTTATAACTACTATTACTTCATAATCGGCTTTTAGTACTTTGGGCTAGGTTCTTGATGGTTTTAGAAGTTCTTTGACTCCTAAAGTGGTGG
Source organism: Eucalyptus victrix (assembly GCA_016097545.1). Classification (NCBI taxonomy): domain Eukaryota; kingdom Viridiplantae; phylum Streptophyta; class Magnoliopsida; order Myrtales; family Myrtaceae; genus Eucalyptus; species Eucalyptus victrix. Next base: position 17,027,389 of record CM027844.1, read on the forward strand.
AAGCTTTAATTTGTACTCAAGACTGGTTGAAAGCTGCTTATGTGCCTATTAATGTTGAAAAGTACCTTGAGAATGTCAAAAAGTTTGAATTGGGTAAACTTAAATCGTGCATATTTCTTTTTACTTACTAATTCTTTTGTATATCTAAATTAATCTGTAGGTTATATATTCATATTTTTTTTGCCTCCACATCAGGCAAATTTGGATTGTTGTATCCATGAGAATATGATTTCTTTTGATAGAGAAGAATTAAATTCTTTTTTTTTTTTTTTAGATATGGATTGTCTTACTAAGGAGATTACTATCAGTAAATAGAGTTTGCACATTGAATTTTTTTTTTTTTTGGGTCAGGTTGCACATTGAAGTTGAATGATCATAAATGGTGAGATGTTCCATCAATATCACTAATAGTAATTTCAATTTAAAAATTTTGTTAAGTATTAATTATATGTGTTGTTTGTTTTGTTTTTGGGTGTTCAAAAGCTGAAGCGATCATCTAAGAGTTAACAAGAAGTGAAGTTGTATATTCATGGTTTATCTTAAGTATTTTGAATTTCTTGTGGTTTAATTATATTTCACCAATAATTTTCAGTTGCACTTTGCTTTTTAGTTTGTGTAAAATGGAAGAAGTTTTCAAAGAGTAGTATTACAATTGGTATGATGATTTGCTTGTCAAGTGGTGTGAAGTTTCATTATTGGTGTATTAGACTTTGCTTGATTAAATGCAAGAACCGTTTTTGCATATAGTGTTACATGTATTTATTTATTTATTTATTTATTTATTTATTTATTTTGAAGGAAACCGCTTTGGCCAACAGCCGCCACGTAAACCCTCAAGTGTCTCTAGCGGGGGAACCACCACCCCAGCGCCACGCGTAAATCACCTAATAGCCTGCCAAACTCCCTGCAACTTGTGTTGCAGGGGCTTCGAACTCCCGACCTTCCCTCAAAGGTCTGGAGCCTACACAACAAAGCCACCACGGCCGGTTTTTGCATATAGTGTTGCATGTATTATTGATAGATGATTATAGGAGCAAATGTCTAGAAAACATTTTTGGCATAGAATTCTTTTATCTTAAATTTCTTATCTCATCTCATTTCCTGGACGGAAGAATGATTCAATGACAAATCAAAAGTAAGAAAATTATAGTATGCTTTAGGAATGGAAACACTTTATCTCTATTAGCAATCCCAATCGTTTTTATAGTTTGTTGTTTTAAGTAAGTGTGAAATTTCTATAGTTACCTTATCTTAAATTTATATTGAATATGTATTTATGCTTATAATTTGGTTGCTCAATGCCGTATTATTGATTAATATGTAATTTAAATTAATAAGTTTGTTCTTTCAAAAAATACAAAAAATGAAATAAAAATATTATCAGTTGATCTTAAGTTAACTTTGGAATTTGATTAAATCCATATGGTCGGTCCGGTTCTCATTCTTAAGCTCAATTGGGTCAATTTTCAATTTCGAAAGTTAGAGATTAACGTGCGGGTTGGCTTTTGATTTAGACGCTGAACCAGCATTAAATGAAGAACACGTTTCGTTAACATGGACACACGGAAGACACTGGCGCGCTAGATGGCTTCAGCGGTAATGCGAGTCTTTCATAATCGATACCTAACCTAAAAATTGGGTGGAGGAGAGTCGCAATGTCGTAGAACGTACGAAATTAAACGAAGAATGCCTTTTGTTTATTAATTGACGTGACTTATGCTCCATCTACGTGGCTTTCTCCCCTCCCCTTCTTTTTGTCTTTGTTAATAATTGAAGAGAGAGGATGGCCCTGTGCAAGAACGGCTATAGTTTTCTTCCCCTCATTCGTGCATGCACATGCATGTGCATAGAGGCACATAAATTTGGTGGATGTCGGTGCTGATTGTGGGCACCTGTGCTGCCGTTTAATGAGTTCGTATTTCTGTCTCGTTTCTCCTATAAAAGGAGGACCGCAAAAGACGACCGAGGTAGAGCAAGAAGAGAGAAGACTCGTGAGCAGAAGAGAGAGAGAGAGAGAATAGAAGCATGAGTGCATACACGAGCCAAGCAATCACGACACCCAGTGAAGATGAAGAGTTCATGTTCGCCATGGAAATGAATGCTCTGATAGCACTCCCCTTGGTCTTAAAGGCCACCATCGAACTGGGGATCCTCGAAATACTGGCCGAGTCTGGGCCTATGGCTCCACTTTCGCCTGCTCAGATTGCCTCCCGTCTCTCCGCAAAGAACCCGGAAGCCCCCGTAACCCTTGACCGGATCCTCCGGTTTCTCACCAGCTACTCTATCCTCTCTTGCACTCTCGCCCAAGACACAGAAGGCAACCCCCTGAGGCTTTACGGTTTGGGACCCAAAAGCAAACACTTTGTCAGAGCCCATGGCACTGCCACTTTTGCTGCCCCCTTGATGCTTATGCTTACCGACAATATCGTCACTTCTAGCTGGTTTTTGCTTATTCCTTCCTTTCTTTCTGCTGTGTTGAATTGGCCATGTCCTCCATCACATGCACCGTACGTATATCTTCATTATACCGTGCATGACTTGCAGGTACTGCTTAAAAGAAGAGATTATGGAAGGAGGAGACACCTTCAAACTTGCCAATGGACTGCATCTTTTTGAGTACACTAACAAAGACAGGAAATTTAATGAGATATTCAACAACGCAATGCAAAGCCCGACAAACATGTACATGAGTAAAATTGTGGAATCTTATCAAGGCTTCAACAACGTCAAGACGGTGGTCGATGTAGGTGGTGGCATGGGTGCAAGCCTTAAGATTTTGCTATCCAAGTACCCCCACATTCATGGCATAAACTTTGATCTACCTCATGTGGTCAAAGAGGCTCCTCCTTATCCTGGTAAAGTTTATCTATTTTTCCCCTTCTGCTCCATCTTCTTTTCTAAAAAATATCTCTCATAGGGATGAACTTTATTGAGGAAAGTTCGATTACGTCACTAAGATATTCATATCATACCCTTAACACAATTTTCAACTGAGTCATCACAAATCGAACACGATTCATACTGTACAAAATCGGCTTCCATATAGGGATAGAGAATGAACTCTTTGGATAAAGCTGAGGTGTTTGAGGATGGATTGAATCACTTATCTTTTGATGACAGGCATAGAACATGTGGGAGGGGACATGACAAACTACGTTCCTAAAGCGGACGTCATTATCATGAAGGTTATTCCTCTGTTCAAAATTTCCTTATTAGACACTATCAAGTTCTTCCATGATAATATGATTATTTCCATATATTGCGGTTTGCTTGGTTTAATAATGGCTACACAGCTCGTGTGACCCTTATCTACACATCCCTTATCCATCACTACTGCAATGGATGGTTAATTACTTGCTAAAAATAAAACTACTCATATCAATAACGTTATAAGTGGAATGTGTAAAGAAATGTTAAACAACCTGGATGATTACTATGTGTCCAAAACTAACTGATCACCCGTCGTTTTGTAGTGGATAATTCACGGTGCAGATGACAAGTTATGCGTCAAGCTACTCAAAAACTGCTGGGAGGCATTGCCAGAGAAGGGCAAGGTCGTGATCGTGGACGCTGTCCTTCCGGAGTATCCCGAAACAGATATCATCACGAGGAACGCCCTCCTAGCGGACATGGCCGTGCTGAATATCACTCCCAGCGGAAAGGATCGGACAGAGAGAGAATTTGAGGTCCTGGCACGTGCATCCGGCTTCGATGCTCCTAACTTGTGTGTCGAGCTTACAACATGTGGGTAATCGAGTTACCCAAAAGGATGTGATCTCTTCTCATCACAAGCATGTATTGAGCTTTCCCTATGAAATTCTCTGTATGTTCGTGTTGGGTTTGGAGACTTGAGCCGGACCCTTAACCTTGTGTTCCATCGTAAGGAATAAATTAATGCTGATGGATAAATAATTTCATGCTTTACCTGAACGGTCCCCAATGTCCTATAATCATTCCTTTTGGGAAAATTCAAAAGTCCATTTCACCCTTATATACAAAATGTCGTGCAAAAAACCATTAATGTTGGCTTGCAACAACGTTCCAACGGTGCCCCGGGCATCGGAGAGCAGTGTGACCCCGAAGGGGTCTCCGGTGGTTCCTCGATCATAAAAAAAAAATAATAAAATAAATAAATAAATTAATGTCATCACCCTTCAAATAAGAAGAAGAAACTAATTAAAGATAATTATCTTTAAAAGGACCAAGTACCCAAAAAATAAAAAGCCCATGCACATCCTTTCACATCAAGAACAATTCTATTTTTCGAAAGTCTTAAAAAAGCACAGTTTACGGCATCTGTCAAATTGCAGCGAGTCCGTCAAAACATTGGGAGCTCACCTAACACAAAAAATGGGTTGAATTGAGTCCGTCAAATAAAATCCGATAACATAATCACTGGGATTCGCCCCAGTGGTCACCCTTTCAACATGGAAGGCGGAGGTGAGGGGTTCAAATCCCCACCTTCTCAAAAAAGGATGAGGTGGGAACACGTAAGTTTTAGGAGTGGGTTTCGACTCTCACGCTCTGTAAGAGGTAGGGCAAAAGTCTGAGAGTGAGTGTAGAGTAGGAATAGAGTATGACTGACCAAAAAAAAAAAGTCCGATAACATGAGTTTGGATAGATTTTTAGTTCAATTCATATAAAAATTATGAGAACTGATCAAGTAACGGTGCCATTACTCTTTCAACAGTGACAGTGTCACCGCTAATTCTTTTACTTATTTCTTCAGAAAATTTGAAAAATAAGTTGTCACTTGGGACTTGCCCCACTTCCACCCTTATCTTGTCACTTGCAATTTCATTTTTCTTTTTGTTTGTCTGACATCAAAATAAAGTCTATAAACCCTTCCAGAGATCTACCGTCGGGTTCCTTGCTATACCTGTGTTGTTGCCGTTGTTTTGGCATTCCTTTGCTCCTGTACAGGTGGGCTTGTTTTACTTTCGCACCCTTCCACTCACTTTGACTATTCTTGTCTTAGGGAGTGTAAGTTCTTGGTGCTAAGTTCTTGTTGTATAGCTTCTTGCTTCTCTTGGCTTTAGTTAATATATTTCTTACCTTTTACCAAAAAAAAATTAAGTTCTTTTCAAACTTAGAGAAATTTGAAAGTTCGCAAATCAAAATATTATATTTGCACTTGATAGTTAATTTTCATCTTACATGAGTTTTCTTAAGTATATCATTTATATCATTTTTTTTATCAATGTCTACCATTAAAAAGGAATAGCTCAATTACCCCCATGATTTTCTTCTCCCTTCAAGAACTTCATCCATTTGTTTCTTTAAATATGAAACTAGTCATCTTCATCAACAACTAAAATGGGTGGCCAGTATTGCACCGTTACTCATTAGAAGTAACAATACCGTCATACTAGCAGTGCCCTAAATTTATTAATCAGTGTCCACAAATTCTAACACTTACCAAAATATTTAATCTCCCCACAACAAACACCGTTGGTCATGCCAGCCACCATAGTCGTAGGTGCTCTTCTCAGATGGAGATCGCAACCTTAGGGGCAATGGGCGTAGTTTCATATGGTCCACCAAGGGACGGATCCTCGATCTTAATAGATCATAACTGCTCATATTTATTTGTAACCCCTATATAAACTGTCGTTACACACAAAACTTAAGTATGAACAAGATTTACTCTTTTTTTCCTCCAGCAGTCATAAGACAACGAGAGATCCGTTGCTCAAGGGCCCTCGAATTTATTATTTGGGATGTTTTGAGAATATTGTATTTTCGTGTGCTGGATCAAAATAGGTTAATGGTTGGGTATGTGGTTTGATTGGTTGATTCAATGTAGGTTTGTAACAAAAGTAATGGTTATGTAAAAAATGAAGTTCCTAGAAAATAGGAGGAATCAATCTACTAGAGCACATCTCCTCTTACTTATCCTAAACCTTAAACCTTGAAATCCTAACTCTAAACCCTATTGCCTCCATTCAATTAAAAAAGGAGAGGCCTTGTGTGATTCATTTTGCTGATTTTTTGTTCAAGATAGAATTCCAAAAAAAGTAGACCAATCCATACTTTGAACTAATAACTATAGAACATAATAAGAGCGTTGTCTAATTCAATTCATCATCATGAATAGCCTATGTAGTTTTTGATAACTCTTCTAGCCATGCATTCTTTGGAAGCTTTGAATTCTTTCCAATCTTAGGCCTTAACTCACCCACCATGGATGAACGTTAAAGAAGAACCTTTAGGTTTCCGGGACATTGAATTCTTATCATGGTTGTGGTAATATCTGTTCCTCTTCAAATTTTTGACGATATGAAAAAATCAAAAGCCCCTGCCATCAAAATCTCTACCGTCCCTATTCAATCATGGAAGCGCAAATGCCTTAAGTGTCCCCTCTAGTCAAGAGTTGAGCCTACCAATCACTAATCAATATATTTTTCTCTCGTGTTTTTTCATTTATGGTTTGATATTCTTGTACTACAGGAACCACACCAATCCATCCTGGTTATAGACTAGCCTTACTATGCTTACACATGCTCCCATTATAGATTGTATTGGGAAAATCGATAGGGAATTGGCTTCAAGTGTAGATAGGGTCAAATATGCAAGGAATGCAAAGACACAGACCCCTTCCCTTCTCTTTTAGATGAATGGAGTGGTTTAGAATTGCTTTCCATAGACAAACTTGGTATTTGCAATCCAAGGTAAGATCAGTTCAGGATCATTGGGTCTTTTACTATCATAAGGATGTGCCATTACTCAAAAAGTACTTCTAGGTAATTGCCCCACATATTCTATAACTATTTATGTGAAAAAGAAATCATGTGCCAAAGGGGATTCTTATTTGTACATGTGGTTTAGACTTTCGCATCTTGTGATCACTAGCATGTATGGATCCCCTGACTCTAATTGCCTTTTCCCTCTTCATATTTTTCATTTTTTTTTTATAAAATCTTGGATCTTGTTTGCAAAGGTGAACCATCAGGAGGAAAGTTAATGAATTATTAAGCTCAGAGACTTAGTGCGAACTCTCCCAAGCCCAAACCAACCACAACATTGAGATTTTAATTTGTTCTATTAATCATGCAAATCATTTTATTACTATAAGTTATTAATCAGTCAATTAGATACCTAAGTAAAGTGTGGAGAGCATTTCACTTCTGCAAACTAGAGATTCATGAATATGGACACTTGATTGCATTAGATAAATAAATGCCCTTTCAATGCTTTTTCTCTTTATTTCAAAAAATATATATTTGTACTTTGCAAGTAGTCTTAGTCAATTTTAAGTTAAGCCACTAATATGCAAATGGTGGTCATGCGAGTGCAAAAATAAGAATTTAATAATCAATAATTAAATCAGTAAATAAATTGCTAGAGATAAGGAAAGAACATAAATATCTCAAGCAAGCGAAAGCAAAAACTCCATTAACTCCAACTTGCTAAGTGTTCTGCAAAATGTTAACAAAACAATATATGCATGGCCTAAACATGATTTGTAAATGCAATAATGATTATTTCTTTTTGGATTTTTATTGTTTAACAAATGATTAAACTGTATGCAATGCAACCTATATGTAATTTTAATGATGTGAAAAAGGATTACTTATGAATTAACCCTATTATTTAACCATGTGAAAAAAAAAATTGTTTTATTTAAAAGAATAAACTCTAGGACACTAGAATTGACTGAATGACTTTTATTTAAAAAAGTAGTGACCTAATGATGAAGTGATAATTTTTATATTTTCTTTTACGATACTTAAATTATATGCAATACATGAGATGCATGAAATGTGATTATTAATGATGTGATTCTATTAACACATTAGCATTGAATGAAATGAGTCACTAATTGACATGTGACTTATAGAAATAAACGTGCATGTCAATTGAATCATAATGCAATTTGAATATTCTATTTTATATGTAAGGGTTGTTGTAAATATAGACAAGTGAATCGGATAAAATTAGGCAGAAGGAAGGAAAGGACATGGGATATCGGATTTATGTAATTCGGTCCAAATATCAATACTTACATCCATAGAAAGAGCAACACGAAATTCCACTATAAAAATGAGCGATATGCTGGAGATTATAATCACTCAAGTATCCAAATACTCATTCAATGTTTCCCCACCCCCAATTCACCAAATAAGTCACATAGGGTGCGTTTGGTTCAGCATTCTCAAGGGACTTTCAATCTTCAAAGCCCTTACGGGAAATGTTAAGACTATTTGGCAACCATTTTGAAGTACCTTTCAAGTGAAAGTAAGCATTGGAAATGTTGAAAGTCCAATGCTAGTAGGAACTAAATCATCACTTATTCTTCAAATTTCTAATTTTGCCCTTGTTATTATTTCTTTAAATGCCAAAATAATGCTAAAAAAATCAAAATTATATAATTACTTAAAAAATAAATATATTTTTTCTTTTTTAAAAATTATTTATATATTTCATTTTTTTTAGCATTATTGTCAAAATTTATATTTAAAAAGTTACATTATTTTTTTCAATTTTAACAAATAAAAATTAAAAAATTCCAACGAAGAGTTTGGTCTTTTAAAAAATATATATACATATGTATTTGATTTTATTGCATTATTTTCAAATTTATTTTTAAAAAATTGTATACATTATTTTTCAATTTTTTAAAAAAATAAAATTAAAAAATTTTGGTCTTTTTTAATTATATATATTTTTTATTTTTTAGCATTATTGTCAAAATTTATATTTAAAAAGTTGCATACATTATTTTTTTATTTTAAACAAATAAAAATTAAAAAATTCCGATGAAAGGTTTAATATTTTTAAAATATATATGTATTTGATTTTTTTAGTATTATTGTCAAAATTTATATTTAAAAAGTTGTATAAATTATTTTTTTTTCAATTTTAAACAAAAGAAATTAAAAAAAAAAACTAATATTTATACTACAAAGGGCTTTTCAAATATGTTTTCTAACAAATGGCAATTCTCTCACAGTTCCTTCTCAAAGCATAGTTTACCAAATGGCATTATAGTGTTCAGCACCTTACAATTCCTAGTGAAATCTCACTCAAGGAATTACACAAATTCTATACACAAGAATTTATCTAGCTTAAATCACTCAGATGTAATTACAACAATACTCAACCCTCTCAGCCACCAAAGAACTTGGTGCACTCTCTTCTCTTTGGCCACCAAGGACTTGGCGAACTCTTGGCCACTAAAGGAACTTGGCGCACTCTCAACCACCTTGGCACAATTCTTGTCCTACATCAGTCACTCTTTTATAATAAAGAAGAGAGAGTCTTCATCATTCAATGGCCACAACCATTGAATAATCGGTATTGCAATTCATGATGTTCACATGAGAAAGAGGCATCTTGTACGTTGACCTCTTCTCAAGTTCATAAAGTCCACCTTGTATTTTTTAAGATTGGCTCCATGTAACTTCCTTTTTCATTCCTCTTTCGACTGAGGTTTCCATATGCTTCTTTACACGAATTCCTTCATTTGATATACAAATAGAGGAATTTCCATATTTGCTACTTGAGCAAATCTCTTGACTCTAATTACAGCTCCACATATAGCCAAGGAAAGAGAGTCAATAAAACAAGTAGGTTTTATCTACTGCTTTTGTACACATGCAAAGAGACAAATAAGTGCAATCTTCTTCTTCTCACAATTGTGGCTAAACATAAGTGCAATCAATAGACTCTTGAACAAATACATCTAACATCTTTTGGGTGAAACTTGTTACTGCTCATGTTGAAATTCATATAAGCTATCGTGCTTGATTCCTCTCATTATCACAAGGGCACCTCAAACATTCTTCAAAACTCCACCTTCTGAAAACACTTGCAACCAACTAAGTCTAGGGCACCCAAGGAAATGAAGTTCTTTTTCAATTTTGGAAATTGTCTTACTCCACTCAATATTCTCACAATACCATCATGCATTCTAATTTTAACATCACCAATACTCACAACATCACATTTAGCGTTGTTTCCTAACTAGACTTTATCACTACCCGTGCACTGATAAGTGATAAACCAATTCCTATTTTATGTAGCATGAAATAAACAACTAAAATCCATTATCCATCCGTCAAATGACAAATCCTCAGTGATAGACAAAACACAATAACACAATTAGAATTATTCTCAACTATAGCTACAACATCATCTATAGACTCAACTCTAATTTCCTTACGCTTGTCATTTTTCAACTTAAAACAGTCTCTTCTACAATACCCACTACTACCACAATTCAAATGACAACTCCACCAACCATAGATTGATTATGCCTATTCTTGTTTATATTACTTCTACTAACAAATGTACTAATTATTTCTCTACTTTCACCTACTAAAGTAGTAGGTACAAGTTTACCAAGTTGTTTCATACGAATATCTTCACTTAGAATCAAATCACATACCTCATCAAATGTCGAGCTTTTTGACCTAGAGGAATTACTAATAGTAGTATTCCAATTATCAGGGAATGAAGATAATAAAATCAAAGCACGAACTTCATCTTCAAAGTTGATCTCAACCAAACTCAATCGGTTAGCGACCTCATTGAATTCACGTTGATATGCTCAACTACTAATGTACCTTCACCCATTTTTAAGTGAAACCGACATCACCACAAATAGACCTTATTGATTATAGAGGATTCTCACCTTTCTTTCTTCCATCATTACCGATAAGCTTCACATCAGCCAACTCTGGCTCTAATACCAATTGTTGTGAATATAGACAAGCAAATCGGATAAAATTAGGAAGAAAGAATGAAAGGAAATCGAACATTGGATTTATGTAGTTCAATCTGAATATTGATATCTACATCTACAAGGAGAGCAATATGGAATTCCACTATAGAAATCAGCAATACACTGGGATTAAAATCACTCGAGCATCCAAACACTCACTCAGTGTTTCCTAAACACCCCCCCCCCAATTATGCTAAATAACTCATAGTATTTAGCTCTCAAAATTCCTAGTGAAATCTCACTCGAGGAATTACACAAATTCTAGTCACAATAATTTATCTTGCTAAATCACTCAAATGTAATTACAACAATACTCAATCCTCTTGGCCACCAAAGAACTTGGTGCATTCTCTTCTCTGGCCACCAAGGACTTGGCACAATAATTTATCTCGCTAAATCACTCAAATGTAATTACAACAATACTCAACCCTCTCAGCCACCAAAGAACTTGGTGCACTCTCTTCTTTTATCGGCCACTAAAGAAAGCAGCCAGCACAATTCTTGTCCTACATCAGTCACTCTTTTATAATAAAGAAGAGAGAGTCTTCATTATTCAATGGCCATGACCATTGAATAATCGGTATTGCAATTCATGATGTTCACATGAGAAAGAGACATCTTGTACGTTGACCTTTCTTCCCAAGTTCAGAAAGTCCACCTTGTATTTTTTAAGATTGGCTCCATGCAACTTCCTTTTTCGTTCCTCTTTCGACTGAGGTTTCCATATGCTTCTTTACGCGAATTCCTTCATTTAATATACAAATAGAGGAATTTCCATATTTGTTGCTTGAGCAAATCTCTTAACTCCAATTACAGCTCCACATAGAGCCAAGGAAAGAGAGTCAATAAAACACATAGGTTTCTATTGGTTTTCTACACATGCAAAGAGACAAATAAGTGTAATCTTCTTCTTCTCACAACTCTACCAGAAGACGTCTCAACCCAACCTAAAAAATATATGAAAAAGTGTCAAAAAAATCATAAACATTTTACATTTGTGTCAATTTAGTTATAAACCTTATATTGGTATTGATTTAGTTTTAAACCTTTTGACTTGATGTTAATTTACTCCTAAACTTTATATTGGTGTTAATTTACTCCTAAACTTTTTGACTTGATACCAATTTAGTCCTAAAATTTTTGACCTAATGTCAATATAGTTATTTTGGCTAATTTCGACCGGATATTGCCGCCAACCAACGCTGATACGAACAATTTTTAATAATATTTAGTATTTTTTGGAATTAGTTATTTCTTTTCTTTTTTTTGTTTTCCTTTTCTTTTTATCTTTTTTTTTTCTCCTCTCCACGTCCTTCCTCCAACCGATCGTCGGTGAGGTTACGGTCAACCTCGCCAGCCTCCAACAAGCCCTCGCAAGCGACCTCAAGGGTGGTCTTATGCTAGGCGAGGAGGCTCGCCCTCACCAGATTTGACGAGGGTCCAGCCTCAGCAACCATGAGCGAGGCTTGACCTCACCAACTCGGGCAAGGTTGAGTCTCACCCAACCACCAGCAAGGACTCAAAGCCTTATAAGCACAACCTTGCGACCTCTACTAAAGCTCAACCCTCGCCAACCTAGCACAAGGCCACCCTCACAACCGCTAGCGAGGTCGACGTCAACCTCCCTAGCCCTCACCTCTGGTTAGTCACCCAATCGGCAACCGGCCAGAGGAAGGAAGAGAATGGGGAAAAAAGGAAAGGGAAAAGAAAAGAAAATAAATAAATAAATAATTCAAAAAACTATTGAAATATTAAAAGTTATACACATCAACACCAGTTGTGCCACATTAACTGACTAGCATTTACATCAATAATATTCAGCCAAAATTAGTCAAAATGATTGACTTGGCAATAGGTAAAATGTTTTAGAACTAAATTGGAACCAAATCAAAAGCTTTAGAACTAAATTTGCATCAATAAAAGGTTTATGATTAAATTGACACTAAGTGAAAAAGTTTAGGACTAAATTGACACCCATAAAAGGTTTAGGACTAGATTGATATCAATATAAAAGATTTAGGACTTTTCTAATACTTTTCCCCCAAAAAGTATAAATAAGGATTGAGCAACCACTAGCTCAGTAAATGAAACTTCCAAGCGCAAAGCAAGAAATCTCAACAGGACCCCTTTAGCATTTATAGATTCCAAGCTCAAATGGCCACAAATTATCCATAGATTCGCTAAAGTGAGTCCAACATTCAATGCCAATTATACAATAGAGTCAACACTACGTACATAGTGTAATGTGTAAGTATCATATAGTAGCTCACTGAATATACACAAATGGGTCGGTATAGTCGACTTACTCGCCAGTGACTCATCTCATACAAGAGTCATCACCTATAGGCGAATAATAATATGCCTAGCCATGTCTTCAATACGATAATAGTAACGGATCCAACTCCCGGGTCGATAAAAGTACTGATGGAAGTCCCAGTTCAGTCTCCCTTAATAGCGGCGTTGCTCATGGAGCGGGATAGGCCATGGCCAATGTTCATGGCCTAAATAACATGTACCAAATATTCAATCGGTCCAGTACTTGCTAGTGCGGTTTGTTCCATTCCAGTGCCACTGGATACATAACATTTACTACATTGACTTAAGCCGGTTCGTGTGTAATTAGCAAAGTCATTTTGATGATCAAATCCACGTGAACAGTTCACCAATAACCATTCCATGACAAATATAACAAAAGGACTATATCATAACGAGAATTGGATCCACCTCATTTCCACAATCACTAAGCACAAGTTGATCATTCAAACTTATGGAGTCATTAAACCGGTAAAACTGTTCAGATTTCATGTCTCTAAGCCAAAGTCCATTCTTACTTCTTTAAATGCCAAATAAGCTCCTTTAAGCCATGTTTGATTGACATCGCAATGAGAAAATTAACCGACTTTAAACTAAGAAATTTACAATTTGTCTAATCACAAATTGAAAAGTCTGAACTGCAACAAAATCAATTTAATTCAACCACCTCAGATATTTTCAAGCTTTAAAACGTCCGTTTGAGTCGAAGTCTGGACAGAAGCTTGAAGTCTGGACAACGCAAATTAAATTTTCAGCCACCTCAGATATTTAGTTCAACCACCTTAGATATTTAATTCAACCACCTTAGATTGGTGACCAACGCACATTAAATTTTCCCGCCACGATAGCCCACAGGTTGCCTGAAGTCTGGACAGAAGCTTGCCCATACCAACTCCAAATTCCTTGAATGTATCTTAAATGAAGTCTCACTCTTCTTGAGACCTCTACCACCAAGTTATGACACCAAGGTCAGCACCCAAGATGACGCATGCTGCAATTCAGCGATTCTCCCCCTATTTTGCTTCAAACGAGTTTCACTTGTCCGTCCTAATGGCCGTACGAGGGGCAAGGAGAAGACTAGGTGAAAAACAAAGTTGCCTCTTGTGACCTTTCTCCACTAATTTTTCGTGCAATATAGATAGACTGGCCACTTAATTGGGTTTAAAAACTAGTTTACACTTTCTTTCTTTAAGGTTTTAATTGCTTCAATTATGTTTATTTAGGTCCGACATTGATGAAAGAAACTCCTCTCTCATTCAATTACCTGTGTGTGTACTTTTGCTCGCAACCGCGTAAGACCTCAAATTAACGACGCCATGCCACTCGCCATTAAGAGTTCAGATATTACACTTGCACCGTATATACGACATAAAACACGAAGAAAACAACCCGTCCATATTCACACCAAAAAACGTGTAGAGCCCTCTCTGGGTGAAATAAAACTCTGCTGACCAACACCAGTGTTTAATTGATTTGCATAATCGGACTTCACCACGCCTTGGGAATCAGTGTGATTAGACCAGCACCTTCGATTACGAGGTCCGGCCATAGCCAAAACAGTTTGATCAACACCTTCGATTACGACAACCCATTCATATTTAGCGCTTTTACATATTTGACCAACACCTTTAGTTATGTCGGCCGGTCATAGCAAAAGAACAAAACGTCGCATGTTGGGAGTCATTGTAATTGTGATGAGGATGAGTTGGCCAACCACGACCTGTCAATAGCAAGAGCGAAATGTTGTGAAGTTGTATATTTCATGATTACATCGACTTGCATAGATTTATGATAGTCTGTTAGAACATATAGCACACCTTTGTCGAGTTTTTTTTTTTATTCTTTTTTATAAAAGAAAACATTCCATTTCATTTCCACGGATATATAATAAAGAAACGCGGCCTAACTGCAAATCAAGACAAATCCTAGACAAATCCAAAACAAAACAAGCTCCAAATAAGAAGATGAATCATCATAATAAGTTTAGGGAGTCATACCCTTAAAAAGCAGAATAGTGACTTCTTCAAACCAAAATCGGCTGCTAATCACTATATCCATATTCAGCAATGAGTACACACCAAGTTCTCCATTAGTAGCAATCGCTTTGCCTTTTGATGGTACATGCTTATGTTCGACGAGGTTAAACATGCATAGATCTACCATCTGTGAGAGCAAAACTTTCACGAATCTCCTCTGATTACTTTCACAACTAGACTTATACACCAATGAAATACAAGGGAAGTGAAACCCCGTAAACATACACACACAAAACTCCAAATCTAGACCAGATCGGGATAGAAACCTCCTTGAAACTGAAGAGAAAAACTTCTAGATCTAAACTAGATCAGAATGAAAAATTCCTCAAAATGTGAGAAAAGCAAGAAAAAGAGAATAAAGAACCAAATCAACAAAAGAAAAAAGGGAAAAAAAGAGAGGGGAATGAGAGATCTAACTCAAACCTTCTCCTTCGTAGAGGATAACGAAGAAAGCTATGTGAAGATGAGGAGGAGAGGAGAGACCCTAGCGAGGTGAGAGATGTCCCTAGCTTACCTTTGTCAAGTTTGGTTTACGACAGTTTACAGATATTTACCGTGGACGATTCTAGTCAATAGCACATAGTTGTAGATTTCTTTTCTTTACCGCACCATAAAATAACCAATAGCGCCACGCCTCAAATATTTACCGTGGACACCTCTAATCAGACCAAGCTTAATATGTTGAATTCCTCTAACATTTCCGCCTTACGCTGTCCGGTATCAACTCTTTGTGAGGATGATAACAATCACGAGACTCTCAGAAAATGGAACCGCCAATTTCATATCCAACGAACTTTCTTGAATGTCATCCGTCAAAAGCAGCGACTGAATAGAAATAATATGCAAGCTTATGCGTTTTCTCCTAAAATTCTGAATTTTTTTGTCATTTAAAAGAGAATCCGATTCCATCATGGAACGAAAATCGACTTTCGAATCTCAATCAATGTTCTGGCATCAACTGAAAGACCCGAGCAAGATGGGAAGACTCCCGAATCGACCTGAATAACTAGCGGTCCGAATCGTCCATCTTCCACGAATTTGCTTGAATGTCAATTTCAATGAAGACTTGGAAAAGTCAGTCAATCATGCCTCTCTTACAGTAAATATGTGGCGCACGCTAAACTGACTGAAAAAGGACGAGATTTTATCTTGCACCACATCCTCAATGATAAAAGAAATTGTTCACGAAAGGACCCATTTGCCGAAAAACGCTGTACAGCTGTAAAATGCGTTGGCCTCGATAGAGACTTCAAGGATGATGTTCCATCTATAAGCATGTCATCAATCTCAGTTAACACTATGTAGACCTGAACTATCTCACCTCCCAAAAACCAACCATTCTCCAAATCATGGTTTTCTTCTTACTGCTGTCCAACCAGTCTCCTTCAGGCGTCTTCTTCTTCTTCTTCTTCTCACTCTTCTTGGCTGGCACCCCTTTATTTCATGGTCCAGGCGTATATGCTTCCTCTACTTATCTTTTCACCATCAACACAGCTGGCCATAAGGATGAAGCAGAGGCTCTCCTTAATTGGAAGTCTACTCTTGACAACCATAGTCAATCTCTCCTGTCTTCGTGGCATGGCAGCAATCCTTGCCGCTTTGCTAGTGTCACTTGCAAGGACTACGGAGCCATCACCCATCTAAATCTTTCCTCCCTTGGTTTGAGAGGAACTTTGGACGGCCTTGACTTCTCGTGCTTAACCAGTGTGGTTAACTTTGAACTTCGCAATAACTCGATCTATGGCTCCATCCCCTCGAGTATCGGTAACCTCTCCAAACTCAACTTTCTTGATCTTAGTGTCAATGAATTGTTCGGGGACATTCCTCCAAGTATAGGCATGCTCAAGAGTCTTCGTTATTTGTGTCTACATGCAAATAACTTTTATGGTTCCATTCCGAAAGAGATAAGTGACTTGAGGAATTTGAGGAGTCTTGAATTATCGGAAAATGGACTTTCGGGACCCATACCTTCAGAAATCGGGAGGCTCACTTCTCTTATTAATTTTAACTTATCATACAACGATCTCATCGGTTCAATTCCTTGTTCCATCGAGAACATGACAAGTTTATCTTATCTTTGGCTCTATGTAAATAGAATCTCAGGTTTGATCCCTCAAGAAATGGGGAGATTGATACATCTCAAAGAAATGTCTTTGAGAGGGAATGACTTGTTCGGTCCAATCCCATCGTCTCTCCAAAATTTGAGCAATATAATATTCTTAAGCTTTAACTCAAATCATCTTTCAGGTTCGATTCCACAAGAGTTGGGAAATTTGATATCTCTTGAAGTATTGCTGGTATTTAATAATACTTTGACTGGTCCAATCCCTTCATCAATTGGAAACTTACTCAATCTGACCGTGTTAAACCTTGCTGCCAATAAATTCAATGGATCCTTGCCTTCTGGATTTAATAGGTTAGCACGCTTGAGGGAATTGTATCTTTCTAATAATGAATTTGAGGGGGTACTGCCGCAAGATGTATGCCTTGGGAGGTCAATGCAATGTTTCCATGTTTTCAATAATCAGTTCACGGGTCCCATTCCATCAAGCTTACAAAACTACAGCACATTAATTAGATTGAGACTAGAAGGAAACCAACTTACTGGAAAAATAACATAAGCTTTTGGAATGTATCCGCATCTAAATTATGTGGACTTGAGCCACAATCATTTGAAAGGCGAACTTTCATGGAAATGGGAGCATTGTCCTAATTTGACGAGCTTAAGAATGTCAGACAACCAAATTTCTGGCGAGATACCTACAATACTTGGAAGGTTGGCTCAGTTACGAGCACTAGACCTTTCTTTCAATTATTTAAGCGGAGAGATTCCTAGAGAATTCAGAAGCTTGATGTTGTTGTTAGAACTCGACCTAAGCAGCAACACTATCACAGGAAATGTCCCTACTGAGATTGGACTTTTATCCCATTTGGCACATCTAAACTTGGCATCAAATAATTTGAGCGGAGCAATACCGGTGCCGGTAGTCTCATGCAAAAGCTTGTTGACTTTGAACTTGAGCAAAAACAAATTTTGGAGAAGCATTCCTTCTGAGGTAGGCAACGCACAATACCTAGAGGTGCTTGACTCGAGTCATAATTTGTTGACTGGAAACATACCGGGAGGACTAGGACAATTGAGAATGCTGCAAGTTCCAAATATCTCCCACAATAGCCTTTCACGTTCTATTCCACATACGTTTGGTGGTATGTCGGCCTTAACTTTCATCGATTTATCCTACAATAACCTAGAAGGTCCTCTCCCAAATGTCAAAGCTTTCAATGAGGCTCCATTTGAAGCAATTCAGCATAACAAAGGGCTTTGTGGAAATGTTGTTGGTTTACTGAAAAGCAGTGCCACCAGGAGCAAGAAACACAATCAACACTTTGGAGCTAGAATTACGGTTATCCTCATTCTCTCTTTCTCAGGGTTTATCCTTCTCTCTTGCACTTTGATAGTTCTTGTAATCATCGTTCATCATCAAAGAAGGAATATCCGAAGAGAGAATAATGAACAAGCCAATGATTTGGCTTTCATGGGTATTTTGAGTTATGATGGCAAAGTTTTTTATGACCGAATTGTCGAGGCCACAGAAGGATTCAACTCCAAGTACTATGTGGGTGAAGGAGCATATGGAATTGTTTATAAAGCCAAGATATCGAAAGGTCAAATGGTTGCTGTCAAGCAAACATTATCATCTCAAGATGATAGTGAGGTCATTGATTTGATAGCATTTGAAAGGGAAATTCAAGCCTTGATAAATTTACGCCATCGCAACATCGTGAAATTTTATGGGTTTTGCTCTTATACCCAACGTTGTTTTTTGGTGTACGAATACATGGAAAGAGGGAGCTTGAGAACAACTTTGAATGATGATGAAAGGGCAACCAAATTTCAATGGGACAAGAGAGTGAATGTGGTTCGAGGAGTTGCCAATGCATTGTCTTATATGCATCATGAATCTTCACCTCCAGTGATTCATCGGGACTTGACTAGTAACAACATTCTATTGGATCATGATTATGAGGCCCATGTTTCTGATTTTGGCACTGTAAGACTATTGAGGCCTGATTCATCAAATTGGACAACTATTGCTGGCACCATTGGGTATATTGCTCCAGATACTTTGCAATTTTTTCAATTTTAAAGGTATTCTATGTCAGACATTCCATTTATAATTGAACTTTTACTAGTTTACTGTAGGTCTCTAGTTATATAATCCTCTTATGAAAAATTTGCTTACTCGTATAGAGCTTTCAAGTTCAATGTTGAACAGAAAGCTTTTGGATTTCCCCGATAAGGAAGAATTGGCAAATGAAAAAAAAAAAAAAAAAAAACATCATAATCGATATATTTCAAGGATGTTAAGTTCGTGTTACCTAAATGATGAATGTACTTTATTCGTCGAACAAAACCTTTGAAACTTCACCGAAATATAGACTCCCGGATCAAATCAGTGTTATGAGTGAAGATTGAGCGGGCATTTGTACTTGTAACCGTCATGTCATGGGAAGCAATTATGTGAACTTGATTAAAACCTATGATTGAGGTTATAAAAATAAAAAAAGTGAATTTCCCATTTGCAGAGCTGGCTTATTCTGCAATTCCTACCGAAAAATGCGATGTATATAGTTTTGGAATTGTTGCATTAGAGACAATCATGGGAAAGCATCCAGGAGACCTTGTATTACAGGATTGTTCATCCTCTAGCCAACCTGGATCACCGATGCTGTTGAAGGATGTGCTTGACCAACGTCTCTCACCCTCTAGGATTCATCTTCAAGATGCGCAAAATTTGGTCTTAATCGCCAAATTAGCGTTTGCATGCTTGCATTCTGATCCACAATTTCGACCGACCATGGGACAAACCTCGCATGAGCTTCGTGTTCAAGTACCGCTGGAAATGCCACTTTCTACAGTCAGTTTAGAGCAACTCCGCAATTTCAATGTGAGGAAATTTGGAGCATTCACTAGAGATGGTAAGTTTTGAAGTTATTTTTCATGCGTCATTGTGTCCGGTTCTTAATAATATTGAAGATCCACTTTTGAATATCTTCTTATTTCTTGCTAATTCCAACCAGGCGATTTATATTTTTCACTACAGAGCCAACTTCTCTACGGACATTACGAGAATAGTGCAATGTTTATAGTTTGGCGTCGTGGCACCAGAAATAATTATGGGAAGGCTCCTGGTGAGATATCATTTCTCAATTAATTCCAACATTTTATAGAGCAATTGGGAAGTGAATTTGCAAAATGCATTAGATCAACATCTCTTGCCTTCTTCAAATCGAGATGCAAACAATATTTAGCCTGTATTACTAAAAGAGATAATGATGCTACTAGTTTGTGAACGTTTATCAATATGCACTGCCCTACTTGAATTATCAATCGGTTCCATTAAATCACTTTTGGCTAACATGCAATGTCAAATCAGAACTTTCAAATAGTTCAATTAGATCTCTTTTATGTTTTAATATGTTTATTGTCATACTTTCAATAGTTAATTGAAATGCAAATGGCATGGACACCAATTTAATAAAAAGCTGATGTTGGGCGGAGAATACGTGGATTTCGTGCGTGTCATGTTGACTTAAAATTGCATTAACCGGAATATGCACACGATCCATCAATATGCGCCCTTCTCACTCAGACATTTCTCAACACTGTTATCCTGTTGACTTCCTTTATTAATAACAATTTTAGGTTTTTCTGGCCAAAGAAGGATAAGGATATAGGCTTTGAAACCTCTACTATTAAAATGTTCAGAATACTTAATTGTTTTTTTCGAAGTATAATGAAAAACCCTCCCTCATTCTCCATTTAAGACGATTTTGATCGAAAGGTTGAAGAAGAATAAGATCGCTTTTTTTTTTTTAATTATTAAGCATGTATTTGGTAACCATTTTGTTTCTGAAAATAATTTTTACTCAAAAATGGTTTATTTGATTTCATTCCTTAAATAAATTTCTGAGCATTCAAAGAAGTTTGGTAATTACACAAAATTTATATTTTCAGAATAGAAATGCATTTTGTACGACCTCAAATTTTGTTGTGATTTAGAATTTCTTTTAATTTTTTTAATAATTTTACTATATTTTTCTCTTTTTTTCTTTTCTTTTCTTCTTCTTCCTCTAATTGGTCACAGGCCTCTAACAAGCCTCACTAATTGGTCACAGGCCTCTAACAAGCCTCACTAACCCTCGGCAAGGCTGAGCCTCTTCAACCTGAGCCTCGCCATCGCTGGGTGAGGTCGAGCCCGACAAGCTTATCTCGTAGGTGTACAACCCCTTTTACCCGCCGAGACCAAACCCCTCTTTCTAAATTGTCCGGTACCTCCCTATTGGAATGTTCTGAGTCAATATCACGCGTTCTCACGGAGTTCTTCCTGAGTGGAAGTTTGAAAGAATCACAAAGACTGGCTTGCCTCTGGCTAATGAGAAGTGAAAGATGGAGTTTGTAGACAACTCATTTACACCTTGAGATGTTGGTTAACCATGTGGACAAAATACACTATTAATTTCATCAGCTTACCCATCGGGTCATGGAAAGATTCAGCAAAAGACAGAAAGAATGGACGTTATGTCATGTTATTGCTTGGAAGCAAGGACCAATGGTCCCTTCGATGCTGCCCTAGTTTGCCTAGCGGTTATGAGGACACCCAGAAGCACTGCCTGACCTTTCGAGGCTCGGGGTTGAAGGTGACGATGGATTTGTTGTTATCGAATGCCTTGCAAAACTTGGTTTTAGGTTTGCTGCCTAGAGGGCGCAGATTGCAGTTAAAAGAGTGCACCATCACGTCCTTTTTTCTCGCTTAGTCGCCTAAAAGAGTCCCATAACCTTCAAGAGAAATTTAGAAATTGGAGAAGTTGCTATTGCTAGCGGCTCCAAGCTTCTCGCTGTGGATCTATGTGGTGCCAAATTCTTCAAATGGATAGAACTGTAAGCATTTAAGGCACAGATCACCGCAGGAAAACATCGACTTTAGCTTGGGTTTCAATTCCGACTCAAGCTTTTTATTTTTATTGTTGCCTCATATAAAACATCAATTTTAGCTCGGATTCTATTTTGGCGCGGAATTTTATTTTTCCAGTGAACAGGCACCAACTCTTGGCTTGGATGTCACAATTTTTCTTTTTTTTTTTGACGTTGGATGTCACAACTTGGCGAGTCACGATTGTGTTGACATGGAAGGATTGCACATATTCCGAGAGCTTTCCCTGTTTTTGAACACCACCGATGGCGACATTATGGTTCCAATTTTCTCAGTTTCCGTGCATTGCCGAATTCGGCGAGCCACTTGTTTGTGCCTCATTAGACCTGGGTAAGTCATTTCTTCAGTTCATTTCGATTTTCATTTTATTTTTTTGCGAAAATTCAAACTTAAAAGTGCTCATGTTTCCTCCTTCTACTTGGTTCAAAACTATTCGAATTCCAAGATCAGTCTAAAGGAGATAGTTACAGGTCGCCAAATACATGTGGCATGTCGAAACTTTAATGGCGTCATTCAATTGAAACTTCACGAGGGTTAGATCTAGGTATTAATTGAAAGTTTGTGCTTTTTAATGAGATTGATAAAGTATGAGACGAAAATCAGTTTGGACTTGAACAGAGATTAAAATTAAAAGTCGATGCTCTTTTACGTGACATAACCTAGCCTAAGAGAAATGTTATTGTTGTTTTGGCTAGCCCAAATAAATTCACTTTCTTTGATCGCTAAATTGAGGGATTTACAATAACTTTATTTTATAGTAAGGTACTATGATTTCATTAGTATTGCATAAAAAGGATTTATTGAGTAATTAAGTACTTAATTTGAATGCAAGTGATGTCACTCGCGTTCTTATGTTTCCACTTAAAAATAATCTCAAGCGGTCACGGTCCTCAAGCTATTAATCGAATCGGAAAATTAGAAAATGGTGTATTATTTTTTTTATCTGTACAAAAAAAAATCATCAGATTAAAGAGACAGGTTGAGCTCCTGCCCTACACGCTTTACGTTACTGAAATATAATTTCTTTTTCCTTGTTCTCATGAAGATAATTTGGGGCGCAGCATTGTCCAAAGCAAGTGGGGCAAGGTGCGTCGCCACTGAGTCCGCCTAGTCGTATGCGGTTGCTTTTGTTGACCAATAGTCTTCATTTGACCAATCCGACGGTGGTTTGTGATCGGGATCATGAGGAGCGGAGGAATGTTTCTTTTTTTCTTTTTTTTGGTCGGTAGGAGTGGAGGAAGATAGTCAAAAAAAGAAAGAAGGAAAAAAATAATAAAATTATCACAAAAAATTCCAAATTGATATATTTATAATAAATTTATCTTAAATTACTTTTAAGGTCACTAAAAACTTCAAATTAATAAACCTGTGGTAAAGTTGCGCAAATTTGGGCAAGGGTCGTTGAGCCCTCGCCTACCATCGACAAGGGTCATCGACCTCGGCTGAAGCCCAGCCAACCCCCGCCAACCCTTTCCAATGATAGGGGTGGCGATGCCAATGGCCTGCTGCCCTTATCCACGGTGGCAAGGGCAGCCACGATCCTTACAACTTGTTTTTCCCAATTTTTAAAAAGTATTTTGCTTTTTTTAGTTTTTTGCTACTATTTAGCAAAAAGTGATTAAAAATGCCACATAGGAAAATAAATTAATTTAAAAATGCCACATTAGTATTTTCGTTAGACGGATTGATGGTGTTAATAGGACTCAATTGCATCAATTTGATAAGTTTTATGACTTGATTGCGCTGTTTGCAAGTTTTATGACGTAATTACATTTTCACAATAAATTTTAGGACTTATAATGAACGTATAAAAAAAATTACAAGCTAGGCCAATCACTAATTCTGGGCACGGAAGCAATCAATCCTGGTCAACAGTAAACGCACTGCTAAGAAAAATATCTATCGCCTGACTTATCATGAATTTCATTCATTGCCACCGAGGACTAATTTCCACCCCATCTTCTTATTAGTAAAAATTCCCATTCCTTAATTTCCAAACCGCATATCTGCCTCGCTAAATTCAACGAACATCAACGAAATGAAAATGGCTTTCTCGAAAGTCATGATACATGCCTCCTGAATGTTTTTATTGTTCCCTTATTTTCAATGAGGTGAAGTTAAATGAGATGAAAATTCAAGTTTCCTCTTATCATTATTATCATTACCATTATTCAACATTTGGAACCGGAAATCGTGGACTTGCGCGCGCAGTGTGGAAAAGGGTTAAAGCCGAAAACAAAAATTAGTGTCGAGAATCTACTATCCTTATGTTTTTATCACTTAATAAAAGATGACTTAACTCCCTAAGATGCAATGAAAAGAACGAGTGCCCAAGTGCTTTCAATGCTGAGATTAACAAGCTATACAGTAGAACGATTTCCTCCTCAAAAGCCTTGAACTCAGAATAAGAGCTCAACATCTTTAAGCAAAGTAAGACGACATCATTCAATCATGAGCTCTGTACTAACAATTCAACTTCAGAGTTAATCTCATTGATGATCTCGTGAAAACTAAATTGTTTCTCCTTAGATTATTGAGAGCATCTCCTTTTTCAAATCATCGCTGGCTCGATCAAGTTTTGCCTCTCTCTTGTGCTTAATATGTATGGGCTATGCTTCTTGTTACCCTGAATCATTCAATAGATGTTGAAAGCAGCGTTCTTGTCTGCTTGAGAACAAAAGCATGAGCTAAAGGCATGGACTGAAAAAGAATGGGTGAGGTAAAGTGAATGTTGGTCAGAACAAGACCTTCCCAATCCTTCCTTGAAGTTTTTTGCAGTTCTAAATGTCCCCTTAAACTGAATATGCTCATCTTTGTGAAATGAAACAACATAATCAACAAAAAAATATTTGACTCGGTATATTGCAACAATCCAAAGCTACGTTCAAATGCCTATACGAAGTGACACCACTTGTTTATTTCCATTGGCACCTCCCTTCTTCTTGGTCGAGCGAGCAGAGTAGATCCATGTACGATCTCTAATGTCTATACTTCATGGTATAAATACAAACCAAGACCAAATCGAGCACATGCTTTGCAGAAAGCCATTTCCTCTGCCACAGCAACTGGATCTGCATCGTGACCAGCGGCAGGTGATACCGTCCCAGTTGCCTCCCGGTGTGCCTGTTGAAGTAGGGTCAGTTACAGCTGTGGATGGATGACAGAGGTATATTCAACCAATTCACTTTACAACAGAACTAGTGATTTGAAAATTTTCCCTGGCATATATGATGATTCTCACGTCCACCTGATATTTTGCTGTATGCATATGGTGGTTTTCCCAACATTCAGGACCATATGAAATCATGCTATTTAGAATCACTGGTGCCTCACCAATATGGATGACATAATATTTATCATTCTTTTGCTCAGATGTGCATAATATTTATTATTCTTTCTTTTTGTCAACAAAATTAACTTCTGTCAATCGTAAACCTTTAGTTGTCCTTCCTGTAATGAAAGGCGCAGCACTCCTTAAAGATTTTGACCTAGAAGACTTCTATTTCCGTTGTTTGACTATGAATGAAGAGCAACAAAGTTCTTCTCTCCCATCTTTCATGTTCACAGCCATAAGTACAGTAACCAGCAAACAAGCTACTAAATTTCTTCTGTCCGTTCCTCTCCCTTGCACAGTTTGCATTATACCTACTGCTCATAACGATTCATCACAAATCTTTCTCCTTAGTTACTAATCTCTACCTTATGCCAATCACAAACCACTGATAAGCACGATGCAATGATCAATTGTCTCCATATGAGGTATTTACCACATATACCTCCTGTAAAACATATTCAAATCCATCATTAAAGGCTTAATATAACCAGAGAACCACAATATATTTGCCAATCATTTCTACTCTCCAATAGACACATTTGTTTCTACCATTTGTGAGACACAGTAATTTTGAGTTGCTCAAGCATACACTACATCCACATTTCATAATAAACCAATCCTAAAACTCAGTAGCCAGTGATATCAGGTCAAAGGCTAAGTCATCCAAACACAAGGTCTTGCTAAATCAAATAATACTGCAATTTGATTTTTCTTAGATTACACTAGTAATATTCATGATTGGAAATGAACGAGAGTATGAAAACCCATATTAATTGAGGCAACAGCACATTTATGCTGCAAACTTGCAAAACAGACAAGGCAGGATATGCAAGCCACGTGTAAACATTGTAAAGAGAGAGCCCACCTCTCCATCCGATCCTCGTACTGTGACCCGATACACCACGGTTACACTTCCATTGTCTGAGAATATAACGTCGCGTATTTCTCCACACCAACCTGTGGAAACTAGTAGTGAATATCTGAAGAGACGCACAGAAACTCATGTTTCCATTTCATGCAGGCATCAAATCAAGAGAATAGCTAGTGGCCAAAAGGAAATCCAGAGAATAGTCAACGAGGAGTGAAATGCAGTGCTTTTGAGATATCAACAATGCAATGAGAGATTAATCCAGACGTAGACCTCATACATATCCAAATAAAGTCTACTGATGGCTCCTAGCTGATTAGTGAACATGCTTGCTGAATAACTGTTCCGATAATACTGATACTTCCACCAATGAGATCAAAGGTGTCTTAGATGATCTGAAAGTGCTAAAAAATACCGACCATAAGAATAACTGGCAAGGCCCCTATGAAGTCTTCACAGAAAAGAAACTAATAACCCAGTAATTGGAATAACATAAGGATTTTGGAAGTAAAGTTTAGAATGCGATGTGGCTGATATGCATTGATCAAAATGCAAGAGCTTCAACACAGAAGATGGGATCATGTGCACAGTTTATGATCATAAATCAGGAAGCAAGAAGCAATTTTTCAACAAGCCAAGGGTTTGCAACGGAGCACAAACATTTCTGTTGAATCCAACTCGATAGACCACAAGCAGAAACCAGAGAGCTCAGATTAAGAAGCAAAGACGTAATCGATCGCGCAATGCAGGCTCATGCAACACTCATATGATACAGAAAACAGAAATTCATCAATTTTCACAGAGAGAGAGAGAGAGAGAGAGAGAGAGAGAGAGAGAGAGAGAGAGAGAGAGAGCGCTGAGGAATAGAAGATACCAGGGGCGTAGAAGCTCAGCATCCGGTTCGCATGGAACCTAAAAGACAGAATCGAAAATCATCCGAAGGGAAAAACAAATCAGACCAGATCAACGTTCCATCATCGGATATACAAGCACGCTATCGACATGGCGAACCACCTCGATGCGAAACGAAGGACGAAACCGTACCAGGGAATGTGATTGGAGGCCTGATCGGCGTCGTGATCGGGATCGGCGTCGGGAGCATTCGGGAGCGACTTGATGATGTTGTCGGGGATCTTCTTGTTGAGGTCCCGGAGGATCTCGGCGAGGGGGCGGGTTATGCACGAGGAGTAGGACGCCGACACCGACTTGTCCAGCGGCACCACGTAGTTGGAGCTCGGCACCGATCCTTTTTTCTGGCCACCGCCACCGCCGCCACCGTTGCAGTTCGTGGAGTTGCTGTTGCCGCCCGCGCGGACGAAGCCACGGAGGCGGAGGCCGGCTGCTCCGCGCGGCCTCAGATCGACGAAGGAGGCCGGCCTCACGGAGCCGCCATCGTCGGCTCCGGCAGACGGAGATGGCGAGCTCTTCGGGAGGAGGGCGGAGGAGCTGATCCGCAGTGCCATTGGAGCGGCGGCGGCGGCGGCGGCGTGATCGGTTCCGGCGAGACGCGACGGAGAGGGTGGCTGTGTGGGGAGATGGGAGACGAAGCTGGGGTAAGTGGAGTCATGGGGACGGTTGGCGCGGTAGCTTGCTTGCTGCACTGGACCGTTTACCTACCTACCCCCTCGTGCGAGAAAATTTCAATTGAGTCCCTGAGGTGGGATTATTTACGAAAATGACCCCATGTATTTTGATTTTGTCTCAAATGAACCCCTACACTCGACCGGCGCATATCGATTCGCCCCTCCGCGCTCACCGCCGGTGGAAAAAGTGGCCGGCTGAGATGAGATAGAGAGAGAAAGAGGAGGGGAGAGAGAAAGAGAAAGAAGTATGGGGACTGGAAGATAACAGTGGTGGCACTCGAGCACTAACGAAGATCTAACGTTCATCACTTGAACGAACTCACCTTGATCGCTGTCATCATGATATAAACACTCAATCTTAAAGCCTCAAAGCATTTACTACACCGATGTCTTCAATGATTTCTATCTTGATCTTTCCATTGAGAAGAGTCTAGAACGAAGTTGGGTTGTGGTTCAATTTGCTCTTTTTCTTAGGATTTTGTAGATCTCAATTCTTGAATTATGAGGTCGTGCCGTGATTGTAGCGGCTTTCACCTCTTGGAAAGAGACAAGTTATTTCTCTTGCATTAGCTCCAATTCTAAAGATTAGCTCTAGTTCTAAAGATTTGAGCATATGACCGAGATCAATTACGGCATTCGATCTAGCATTTGGAATAAGGCCGATTCCTTGGATTCACTCCTTTTCTGAGTGCATGTGATTTGAGGTGGTACAGGTCGCGGCGATGGTGGCCACTATGAGTTCGTTTGAACTCAATGAGGAATAGCTGCCCAGGCTCCGCTTTGCCTCTCTCTCCCCCTTCTCTCTATATATATAGGTTTATGATTTTGGACAAAAATGCTCACAAATTCGTGCGTGTGAGATGCTTGTGCACCTTGGCCGGCGACTATTGCCACCAGCATTAGGCGGTAGAGGCTAATTGATATATATTGTCAAATATGGGGTTTCATTTGAAATAAAGTCAGAAACAAGGGTCTTTTTAAAAAAAAAAAAAAAAAGGAGGCCACTTTAAGGGAATAATCGGAATTTTCCCCCTTTAGCTGTACACATTTCTTTTTGGTTTCATTTCCTTTTATTAGATATGTTGTTATTGAGAAAATAGGTTTGCAACATGTGAACCAATTACAAATCGGCACATATATATACTAATGTGGATTTAATTAAACAAAATAAAAAATCTCAGTTCACCTCATTTTTTTCTCTCATTTACGCTTTCCATCTCCAGCCATCTCGAGCCCAACCTCCCTATCTCCCTCCGTTGGTGCCACATCCAAGATGACCATTGCCCGGCGACCAACCCTCTCCATCGTCTTTGTGGCTTGCCCATCCATGACGCTGCTTGTCCATGGTCGCATTCAAGTTTCGGTCGTCTCATCTATGGCCGCATTCAAACTCTATCGTTTTCCCTACCATCTATTCCTCTATTTTTTTTTTTCCTTTGGCTGTTTGAGCTCGTAGTTCTTGGCTGTCAGGATCTTGAACTAACCGTCTATGGCCGCTAAATCTATGGACAAGCCTCCTCACGAGCCATGGACATGACTAGATCTGGAGGGATGACTCCAATCCAGATATGGACGAGCATGACCATGAGCCGCTGTGACAATGGAGGGGTGGCTTGGCCATGGACGAGGTTGACCACGAGCAACGACGAAGGAAGACGGAGTCAACTACAAGCATGACGGAGGGGACGATGGGAGTCCACGAGCATCGTAGGTCGCAATCGGACTTCTAAACCATGGCTCCAGTGACAGCAGCTCATCCATGGCTACAAGCGGCGATGCTTGAGTTCCCAATCTGTCATTGTGGACGGCCATATCTCTCAAGATCTAAAGAAAGATGAGACGGAGAAAACAGAGGAATCTAGTCACGCTTGACTTGGACATGGCAGCGGTCAACCTAATCAAGGCGCCGATGACTCTACCATCGCCAACGGAGGAGGAGGGGCGGAGGGCGAAAGGCTATGGACCAAGGAGGAAGAAGAGAGGGCTGAAGAGAGAAGACCTTTTTAATCTTTTTACTTAGATTCCACATTAAATGTTGACATGGAATCGGTAGACACATGTCATGAGAAAAATATTAGCCGCACAAAATGTGTCAGCACAATACATAAGAAAAGCCATGAGGTTGCAACCCATGTCTAAAATGGGGCCTAAATGTCAAACTATTTTAAATTGAACGGGCACTTTTCTCTCACCTGCATACTCTCTCTCTCTCTTTGCCGCCCCTTCTCTCTCCTACCGAGCCTTCATTCAATCGACGGACCACTACACCGCCCCTTCGGCTCTAGCTCATCTTGCATGCTCTCTCTCTCTCTCTCTCTCTCTCTCTCTCTCTCTCTCTCTATTCACCCGACGCTCTTGATTGTGCCCCCTCTCTCTCCCTTTGACAAACCACTGAGCCCTCATTTGACTAACAAGCCACTACGCAACCCCTCCAACTCCCCCGTCGCCAAATCGCTGCCCCCTCCCAATTGTGCCCTCTTTCTCCCCCTTCGAGTCACGACCGAGCCCTCGTCTGACGAAACACTGAGGGCCTTCATCTTCACTGTGAAAGGTTGCCTCTACCGTCGCAAAGCTCATCAGTCGAGCGTGGTTGTTCGTTGGTCGGACGAGGGCTCCATGGGAGAGAGAAAGGGCGGCAAAGAGAGAGAGAGAGAGATTCAAGCGAGAGAGAGAGCATGCAGGAAAGAAAAAAAATTTCCCTAGCATTTGGGCCACAATTTGAACACATGTCGCAACCTCGAAGCTCTTCTTATTTGTTGTGCTAACACATCTTGTGCAGCCAATATTTCTCTCATGTCAATATGTTTGTGGTTACGAGTAAGAATATACATATCACAATAGGATGCTGACATGGCAATATCAAACCACTGAATATTTTCTTGCTGTTATTATAAAAAAATAATTCACACACTCAAAGTTAATTGATTGGCATATGGAAGAATTCACTCACAATACTAACTCTAAATATATCTGGCATCCATCCTATGAAGATTGTATAAGTACTTTTCTCATATTGGTAATGGATAAGGGTGGACAAAAGAATTGGGAACCGCCCGAACTACCGAACCTAATTGAACAGGATTGTACTGGAACCGACGGTTCCCATGAGGGTCGGTCTAATTCCCAATTTCAATTTAGTGGAACTAGTGAGTACCGGTCCGGTTTCTAATTCTAGGAGTGGAAATGCCCGTCCACCACCCGGACCAGATCAGTGTGTGTGTGTGTGTGTGTGTGTGTGTAAAGAAATTTTGTTTCAATTATTTAATTATTTTGTAGTTTGTTGACAAATATATACGTACATATATGAATATTTGTAGTTATTGACATTATTGACTAATTTTGTCTCTTGAGTGTATAATAGAATTAACCCCCCTACTTTTTTAAAAAAAAAATTAATAATCCAATTACATAAACAAAATAAACAAACATAGAGAAAGGAGAGAACCGATTGGAGATGTCCAAAAAAGCCAATGGCTCATTTTAAGAGTATAATTAAGTCTTTCCTTAGCCATCCAAGATTAAACTAAAATGACCTTCAAAATAGATGAATCAAGCGATTAATGTTTTAACTTTTGTGAGATTAGGACTTTTAATGTGGAGTCTAATTCTCCACTTGTTTCCGGAGTTGGAAAACCTTAAAAGTATCACACCATGACTTTTGAATAAATTAAGTTTTTAGCTAACAAATATTATCTATTCATTTTACCTTATAGTTTTGAATTCTTAATCAAAATAAATGACTGGCAATTTAACTCAAATATAAGGATGAACAAGCTTTGTAGGGATTGGGGATTAGTTCCATGGACCCAACTAAAAATTAGACTAGACTAGCGGTTCAATTTCCGGGTGGATCTATAAAATCAATGAGCGAGTCTCGATTCCAATTTTTTGGAATCAATGAGAAAAATATTAGCCGCACAAAATGTGTCAGCACAATAAATAAGAAAAGCCATGAGGTCGCAACACATGTCCAAAATGGGGCCTAAATGTAAAACTATTTTAAATTGAACGGACACTTTTCTCTCCCCTGCGTACTCACTCTCTCTCTCTCTCTTTGCCACCCCTTCTCTCTCCTACCGAGCCTTCATTCGATCAACGAACCACTACATCGCCCCTTCGGCTCTAGCTCATCTTGCATGCTCTCTCTCTCTCTCTCTCTCTCTCTCTCTCTCTCTCTCTCTCTATTCACCCGACGCTCTCGATTGTGCCCCCTCTCTCTCCCTTCGACAAACCACTGAGCCCTCATTTGACTAACAAGCCACTATGCAACCCCTCCAACTCCCTTGTCGCCAAATCGTTGCCCCCTCCCAATTGTGCCCTCTTTCTCCCCCTTCGAGTCACGATCGAACCCTCGTCCGACGAAACACTAAGGGCCTCCATCTTCACCGTGAAAGGTTGCCTCTGCCGTCGCAAAGCTCATCAGTCAAGCGTGGTTGTTCGTTGGTCGAACGAGGGCTCCATGGGAGAGAGAAAGGGTGGCAAAGAGAGAGAGAGAGAGAGAGATTCAAGCGAGAGAGAGAGAGCATGCAGGAAAGAAAAAAAAAATTCCCTAGCATTTGGGCCACAATTTGAACACATGTCACAACCTCGAAGCTCTTCTTATTTGTTGTGCTAACACATCTTGTGCAGCTAAAAATAGATGAATCAAGCAATTAATGTTTTAACTTTTGTGAGATTAGGACTTTTAATGTGGAGTATAATTCTCCACTTGTTTCCGGAGTTGGAAAACCTTAAAAGTATCACACCATGACTTTTGAATAAATTAAGTTATTAGCTAACGAATATTATCTATTCATTTTACCTTATAGTTTTGAATTCTTAATCAAAATAAATGATTGGCAATTTAACTCAAAATAAGGCTGAACAAGCTTTGTAGGGATTGGGGATTAGTTCCATGGACCCAGCTAAAAATTAGACTGGACCAGCGGTTCGATTTCCGGGTGGATCTATAAAATCAATGAGCGAGTCTCGATTCCAATTTTTTGGAATCAATTCTTAGTGGGCGGTTCCCGGTTCCAAGGTGGGAACCGCCCATTCAAATCATACTCACCCCTAGCAATGGACATAATAATAATATTTCTTTTAACATGGTAATTGCAATCTTTTACTAAGTTGAGCTATCCATATGAAGGGAAAATTATAATATCATCTTGAACTTTAATCCTCGTATCAAGATAACCATACCCACTTCTCAAAACCTACAATTCACATTCTTGTTATTTACATTATATATATAGAGAGAGAGAGAGAGAGATAATGCCCAGAAACCACATCATTTTTCCGTCACGTCATCTCCAATACATATTTAAAGATTTAAAGTGTGTTTACCAATATATGTTTGCACCAAGCGTATGCCGAGTAACTAGTTTCATTTTCTCTGGTGATCTTACAAAAGGGGATTGTGCCCAAATCCTAATTGAAAAAGTGACGAGCACGACCCAATTTATAAAGAGATACTTAAATCCAATATTACATATACAATGAATAAAAAACTATGAGAGTAATTAAATATTAAATCATACTACTCTAATAAAAACGTACCAATTAGAACCCTTTTCTACTGCAATTCTAAAGTCGATACTTTTAGTGAGAAACAATGCCAGACGAACAGCAATCACAAAGCGATTCCTTTATTTTGTAGCTGAATTATTTTGGCTGTTCTATATTTATAATATAAAACCAATTCATTTAGACTCTATAGCAAGAATTTTGTTTTAATGCAATAAATTTGAATTTTTTGTATCGATTATGGAAAAATAAATAGTATAAAATGATGAATTAATACCATTTAATTACAATTTCAATTTACTAAGGAACTAAACTATTATATCACGTGGGGCTGAAGGTTAAATTTGGATTGAAATTCTTCTCATACCCAATCAAACCACACCATAGGAACATCTCTCCAAGCCAGAGCCCGGGCCGGCCCAATAGAAGGCCCGATCCGTCCGCCACGAAGACCGGCCCATGGGCCGTAAATAGGTCAAAAACCCAAAGCGCAGGAGCAAATCGGCGTGGGTTGTTCTGGTTCCCTCCATTGCTGCTGCTGCGAAGAACCACAGCTGCTTGAGCTTCTGCTTCTTCGAGCGCATTCACTTCCTTTGCAGCAGCTGGAATTCGTGCGAGGAGGAGGAGCTGCTGCAATCGAGCTGTGAGGGGGCCTCGCGAAGATGGTGAGGCTGTCAGCGGACTTGATCTGGAAGAGCCCCCACTTCTTCAACGCCATCAAGGAGCGGGAGCTCGACCTCCGAGGTAACCCCGCGTGCCAGCGTTTTCCACCCCTAAGCGTCCTTTTACCCCGGCGGCTTCGCGGGAGCGCGGGGATGTTTTCGATGGGTCGGTGACCGAGGTTTCGTTGGTGGTTTCTTTTCTGTGATTAGGTAACAAGATTGCGGTGATCGAGAACTTGGGGGCCACTGAGGTTCGTTCTCTTGTTCTTTTTTTGTAATTAGGGTTTTGGGTGCTGAGAATGAATGCGTGAGTGCCCTCTGGTTGGTTGCCAATTTTTGGTAGTCTTGTGAGGAATGATTGGACGCAATGAGGAGGCTGGTTATCGTCTATGCTGCAAAGAAGGGGTTTTTATGCGTATGTGATTGTGGGGTATTGGGGTTTTGATGTTTTTTTTGCTAATGTGAGTTGCAAGCATGAGATGTTAGGAGAATTTAGTGTTTCTTGAGTGGAGTTCTTGGTGACCTATTATTCATGTTATGCTCAGGAAAAGCGTCTAGTGGAGTTAATTTTTGGGTACTCCTGGCTTAGGTTAGCCCAATGCCCATTCTGCTTGGTGTGCGGATTGGGCTAACCTAGCTCGGGAGCATGTGGGACCTGCATGATACAACGGCTCATGTGAAATGGGCTAACATGAGCTGGGAGTGCCTAATAATTCCTCCATCTGGTGTCTTATTTTAAACTCAGCAATTGCAAGATGCACACATTGATGACAATCTGGTGCAATGTTAGTGAAACTCTCTTGACACTTAGAGCATCTTGTTCACTGTTGTTTGATGGAGCTTATGTGTTATTGTTTTGTCAAGTGGAGAGACACCTTTGATAGTATACTGCTTATTATCTGGTCAATCATTGCTCAGAACCTGCCGACTCCTGTAATTTCTAACGTCATCAAAAGGATCTAGACCATACAATGGAATTCTCGTCATCTCTCTCTCTCTCTCTCTCTCTCTCTCTCTCTCTCTCTCACACACACACAGGTTGTGATACAGTAAAACAAAGACATTAGTTTTCATTGTTTGCTATTTGTCATTACATGGTTTTCTCTTAATTTTATATTACTAGTATGCTAATGCACTTAATCAAATAATGTATGTGGCATATCTTAGGAAGAGCAGCTTCATGCTTTTATTTGGTGCAGGACCAATTTGACACTATTGATTTGTCCGACAATGAGATCGTTAAGCTGGAAAACTTTCCATACCTTAATCGGTTGGGTACTTTGCTTATAAATAACAATAGAATTACTCGCATCAACCCCAATATCGGAGGTAAGAATGGCAATCAGATGATTGTTCGACATCTCTCTTGTTTAGCCAAAAGTTCACATTACCTCTTCATTTCCTTGGCAGAGTTCTTACCAAAGTTGCACACGCTGATTCTTACAAACAACAGATTGGTCAACTTGGCTGAGATTGATCCTCTTGCATCCCTTCCAAGGCTCCAATATCTTGGTTTGTTGGATAATAATGTCACAAAGAAACCCAATTATAGGTTGTATGTGATTCACAAACTAAAATCGCTTCGGGTGCTGGATTTCAGGAAAGTAAAAAGCAAGGTTTGTTGACCATTTGCAATTTGTATTCTTTCCTGGCATGCCTTTTCTCTTCATGTTTGGAAGTGCATAATAGTTATAGACTGAATGCTACCTGCCAGAGCAAAAAAGCATTATCTGATGATGCTTCTATCCTCAGTCATTCTTTTCTTACATAGATTTAGCATCGCAGAGCCTTAGAAGCTGCTTGGATGGACTTTGGGGTGACTTTAAACCATCCACTAGGCCTCATTTCATGCTTCCTGGCAAATTAAAATTATTTTTCAAATTATATTTCAAACTAACATGACGAAATTATACCTTATTATTGGTTTGTTTTCTTGGTAGTTAATAAGGTACAGTTACTATGGAATCTTTCAATGGACTTCACTAAGTGGTCTGTTCATCTGTGATTAAGGTTAAAATGTACATGTTGAAATCTTGTATGCAGGCAGTCATTCTAGTTGGTCAATTACTGCAAAACAAAAGGGGAAGAACTCCTCTGATAAAGAAAAGAAAAAAGCAGGGTAGATCAAATATCTTAAATGCGTGTATTCACTACTGGCAAGATGCC
The DNA here is from genome assembly GCA_016097545.1 of Eucalyptus victrix. NCBI lineage: Eukaryota > Viridiplantae > Streptophyta > Magnoliopsida > Myrtales > Myrtaceae > Eucalyptus > Eucalyptus victrix. Next base: position 17,063,580 of record CM027844.1, read on the forward strand.
AAAGAAGCCCTAAAGAGGCCAAAGCTCCATGTTCATGGCATAATCATTGATAAATTGATTCGGCATCCTCTTTTACACACAGCATCAATACAAAACAATCCTTCTACACACCTAATTGTTTAATGCCCAAATGCTAGAGGTCCTTTTTTAGGTTGTTGCATGGGAACCATTGTGGTGAATATATACTTTCTTCAATATCATTTTCTGTCTATACCGAGCAGGGAGAAATTTTGTCTGTGTTTTCGTGAGTTTTGTTATTCAGTGTTTCAACAGCACATCCATTAAATAAGTTTTTCTACCTCTCCATGTTTACCTGTCCTTTTCCTGTTTGAATCCCTCTCTGTTCAATTTTTTTGACCAAAACATTCTGCTCAATTAAATTGCGGTTCAATAGCCCAAAGTAATGGTTCTATTTTTTTAAGAAAGAATCTAAAACACAATTTGTTTCTGTATTTCTAGTTTTGGAAAGAATCTAAAATACAGATTGTTAATAATGTTCTGCATTATAGGGGAATATCAGAAGAAAAATATCTATTTTCATCTAATTGCTGTTTGACTTATCTTGCGTCCTCTTTCACTCACAAAATCAGTGCAAAATGGTCCTCCTGCCCTCCTTGCCCAACTGTCAGTGCCTTTTTGAGGTCATTGACTGGAAAGTATTGTGCTGAACTTTTGTTTACTTTGATATCATTTTGAGTCTATACATAGCAGAGAGAAATTTTTAGCTTTTCTTTGGTTGCTATTGTTCATTGTTCCCACACAACTTTTGTAAAATACACCTTGTCTTCTTCTGGGTTTATCTATCGTTTTCCAGAGTTTGAATAACTCTTTGCTCCAAAGTAATGGTTTTATAGTCTACATTTAGATATTAAATTATTCTTTTTTTTTTTTTTAAGTTGTGTCGGAAGTCTTAGAGCCCATTTGGATTGATTTTTACCTTTTGTTTTGTGCTTAATCTAAATCTTGTACCTCATGCACTTTGACTTTTTCTAAATTCGAAACTTCTGAAATTTTCAAGACAACCAAATATTGATATGAGGATTCACATATAACTTTTTTATAATTTTCTGGAGTTTGAATGATATTTTAGATTTGTGAGAGCAAAAGAGTACATTTCACTTTTGCTCAAGTGTAAACAAACAGATCCTTAATTATTGCATTTGTAGTTTCAAATAGAATTTCAACTGCATTGATCTGTCCTTTTCCAGGGTTTGAATAATTTTTTGCTCCAAATAACTGGTTTCGTATTCTACTTCTACTCATTCTTGTAGTTGAGTCTAATTATTTTATATCTAGTTTCAAAGAGAAAATAGTAGATTTATTATTAATTTTCCTGGATGATAGGAGAGATTAGAAGCAGAACAGCTATTTTCATCTAAAGAAGTCGAAGAGGAAGCTAAAAAGGAATCGACAAAGACGTTTATGCCGGGAGAGGTTCAAAAGGTTTCTGAACCCACTGAAGAACAGCAGGCTCCAAAAGTTGTTGCCCCTACACCGGAGCAAATCATTGCTATAAAGGTATTGCCTTTACTTTGCATGAACTTCCAGTGTTTATGCAATTTTCTTTTTTCTTTCCTTTAAGATGAGTGATAGATATTTCAATTTTGTTGAGTGTTTTAACTAAATTTTGTGCTTTGAAATTGTTTATTGAGTACCTCATTGAAAAAACTGGATCTAGGGTTAGATCTGGTTTCATATGCTATCTTTCAGTTAGATTTGTTTTCTTTTTCTTCTGCATTGGTGATTAACACTTCCCTGACTAGTCAGTCAGGAGAATCTTCCAGAATTGGAAGGGCGAGTTTTTGTAACAGGGTCATTTTAGGTCCATAAACCTGTCTCTTTGAATCAATTTGGTTGTTGAGCTATTAGTTGGTTCCAAGCTTGTCAATCATTTTCTGATTCATCTTTCTAGTGCAAATTTCCATAAACCTGATAAGTGAATTTCTTAATTGACAAATTGATGTGTCCTGATTAACACAACTGACAACCACAACTTACAAAGCTAAAGTAATTCAATTAGAATTTCCACGTTGAATCCTTGTGAGTTATATTAATTGATCATCAATTCTTCAAAAAGTAAAAGTGAGGCCCATGAACTTCCTCTGACATCCCCAGAGAGAAAAGTGAGGAAATTGCATTGGAGAGGCCTATTTAAGAAGTCAATAGCTTTAGGACCCTATTAGGAAAAGGAAGATCTACAGCAAAGATTTACTACCGACTTCCTCCTGAGCAATATTAGTTGTATTGTTATGGAGAGTTCAAACTTCAGTGAAAAATAAATAACTCTCTTTAGAGAATTCCCTGTGTTTAGTAATAGAGCTGCTTTTCTGGATCATTTGTTCTGAAGAGCTCTTGATTGTCCATTTGCTACCATTTCGAATGCTAGATGCAACTATACTGTGCCAATGCATTTGAGTTAGATAATTGATCTGTTCCATCAAAATGGTTTCTGCAAATGGGAACCATGTTTTCTTTTATTAAGCTGGGGATCGTACATAGTTTGATTTTTGTTCTCTCTTATGCATTCAAGTTAGATAATTGATCTGTTCCATCAAAATGGTTTCTGCAAATGGGAACTGTGTTCTTCTTTTATTAAGCTGGGGATCGTACATAGTTTGATTTTTGTTCTCTCTTGCAGGCAGCCATAGTGAATTCACAGACCCTTGAAGAGGTTGCCAGACTTGAAAAGGTGCTTAGATTTTTCTTTATTAAAGTTGTGCACCTTTCCATTATGTATGCCTTTGTTTTGTGTCTAATATAATGCAGCGCTTATTACTGGAATGAGCAGGCTCTGAAGTCGGGTCAGCTTCCGGCAGATCTGAAAATACCGGAGGTTGTTACTGGGGCTGGAAGTGTGAAGGAAAGAGATGAAGAAATGAGTTCTACTAATCAAGATGAAGCTTATGTTGAACAGAAGAATGTAGAGGAGCAAACAGACAATGAACCTGCGCCCATGGATCAGGTATTACTCAAATGTCTTTGCATGCGGATAGCTGCCTGTATCCTAAATTCCTGTCTCTCTCTTCTGCTCTCTCTTATGCTACAGCTCTTGGCAAAATCAAGACTTTTCAGCATTTATTATGACTTTCTCAGCCATTTCTTCATATCAAAAATTTCAATTTCTACCATTAGTACTTAAATTGCATAAATTTGAAATGAACTGGTTGTTGCGGCCCATTTGCTAAGCTTGAGCATCTAATGACTGGGTGCAACAAAGTAGGCATACCAAGAGTTCATCAAGCTAAGTCAAGTCCATAATTTTGTACTCAAACTTAGCTTAAATGGAGTTAGAAGTTAATTCACAACTAAATTTTGAGTCAACGATGGAAAGCTACACAAGTTTTGTGCTTGGGTTGATCTCAAAGTTGTGCTTGAGGATCAAAAATACTGAAAAAGTTCACTTTGCCATTTAAATAGGTATTTGGACCATCTCAGATACCTAAAATACAAGGCACATAAAAGCCAAAACCCATTAAGCATGTAATTTATCTACAAGTATCTAAAATATAGAATGTTGGCAAGACAATTAGGCTTGAACCACCTGGAGTCCTAAATGGTTGACTAAACTTGACAATCATTAGTTCAAATATCTGCTCAACATAGTGAGTTCTCCAAGTGTACTTGACAATAAAAATTGGATTATTATTAGGTCCATCAGTTTAGATAAATCTTTTCACAATTATCGCTGGATGAATGACGTGTTTTGGAGTTAATTTTGTAATCAAGTTCTTCGACATGTCAACATTACGGTGGTAACTGTATGTAACTCATTAGTTTTAAGACATACTTTGTTCGTTCACCATTTAGGTGATGGGTTGGAATCCTTTTTGTTGCAATTCTTTCTACTTGTTCTTGCGAGTATTTTGGTTTGATTTCATAGTCCTAGTCTTTTGTTTGGGATATCTTGGAGCAGAGCAATTACTAAGTATGTCTTTATTTCACTCTCTTTCAGGAATAGGAGGTTCCAAGTGGTTGGTTTATCGGACAGTTCTTCGTCATCAGCCTTGGAATGGAAAGAGCCAGTGATCTGGGAGAGTGCTGGATGTTGTGCATGTATAATTATGGCAGGGGCGAATATGTTTTCCCTTTTCATCTGTTGGTTAGAACTGAACCCAATTTGTACTTTAATATCTCTCCCAGTTTGCCAGTAGGATGAATCCTCCCTGTCTCTATTAGATATTCACCTCTAGAGCCATTTTCTGGTAGTTTTAAGGAATTTTAGATGAATATTTTTTTTGTGCACGATAATTGCCTAAGCTTTTGTTTGCGGATAAGTATCATTCTCATGGAAAGGAAGAGAGCGTCTTTTGCTTGATCCGTTGTCTCTCTCTCTCTCTCTCTCTCTCTCTCTCTCTCTCTCTGAGTTGGTGTCTACTGATTGGACCTAAACCTCTCGATCAATTTCTCTCTTTGTTATACAAAGTTTACTCCCAACAGGGGCTCCTCCAATTGTTCTATTCATTTGTTTTGATTTTGGTAAATGAGGAGACAACAATGGCAATGCGATCTTTGGGCTGTGAAGATAAATTGGTACCAGCAGAATTGCCAATTTGCTTCGTTGTCTTCACGTGGATTTTGACTGATAAATTTCACTGACCAGATCAGTTGCTTGGAAGAGTGGGTAGATAGCTATAGCTTTTTCTACTTGTGAGGGGAACTGAGTGAGATATATCGTGGTAGAGCGAATGGCAAGTAAGCGAGAGATAACAATTTAATATCTTTTATACCATATCAACTTAATCACATATTGATAAACAGGGCGGCTTGTTTCTGCTTTTTGTCATTACCAAGGCCCTTGGTCCAAGGGTAACATCTATAGGCGGCATGGAATGTCCGAAACGGGTTGGTTTCGGAGGTAAGACAACTGGAGTTATCCAATCCTGACATCATGAAACATCATGTGATCAACGTGACACGATAAAATACTAATCAAGAAACCCACATCGTGCTTCCCGTCCGAGACAGAAACTACGGTTGGAACGTTGTCCCTCAAATAGCCGCGAATCAAACAAAGGAATTGTTGTTTACAAGGTCGTCTACAAGGACTTCCCAATAAACGAAGGCACGAGTGAAACCTGTCGCCTTGGAAAAATGCCGGATGGCAGAGTGCAATATAAAGAAAGAAGAGTGGGGACGTGGACATTCCTTTCTTCCTTCCTGGGACATCACACAAGGTGTGCTTCGCTTTGAAACAGGAAAAAATGTGAACCCAGGTGACGGATAATATTGCAGCAGGCTGAAGAAGTTTGGACACGATGGTGAACGATTCGTTTGGCAAGATCGATCTGGAAGACATTCCTGCTTTATCTTCCATCTTTTCGGGACGAAATCTAGTGCTGGCGTTGGCTTTTGTTCTCCTTGGATTGCTCTCCACTAGAAATTATAACCATTGCTCTTATCTTTGGATGTGGAGTCCATGGAGAATTCGCTTCCCGCACGTCTACGGCGGGAGGCTTCTCTGGGTGGGGATTGCCTTTGCTCCTCGTCAGCTACGTTTGGTCCTAAACAGAATTTTCCATTGCTCATCCGAACCTGACGATGTCGAAAACCATCCAGAGATGCTCGATGATGCCACCTCCGACCTTGTGCCAAGTAGGTATTCCACTGAGTTTGATAGGAGAAATTGCGAGAATTTTCGCAGTTGTTGGAAATAAGGAGCACAGTTTTCTCATCCCTTACTGTGATGTCCCCGCGATATTCATCGGTCTCGATCACATCTTTTTCCTTCTACTGTAACTATATAGCTCTATCCCGACGGCATCTGATTCAAGAAAAAATGGTGCAGATGCAGCCTTAGAAGAAACTGATCTGAAGGAACTGATGTCTTACATAACAGAGTCCGATGGCGGTCCGCCATGGCAGCTGATGATGGAGAGACCAACTCAAAACCTGACATACCAAGCTTGGTTCAGAGACCCACCGGTAAAGTTCATCTTCTTGTCTAATAATCTGATCATCTTAGATTGATGCTCATCCTCTCAAACTACCGTGTCGAACGACAATCTTCGAACTGACTGCCCTACCTTGCCATAAATTCTTGGAAGCAGTTAGTCACATGTTCATGGAGATTTCTTAGACCTCCTGCGTAATTCAGTGCTGGGAAACTGTGCAATCGTTTTTGCATTCGCAGAATCGGATACATGGTCTCTGGGAAAATTGCTGTAGCACCTAGATCTCTCTTTCATGCAGATTGAAAACTGGGAAACTAAAGAAGGTTTTTGCGAAGCCATTCTACTTCACCCTCATTTTTTTTTTTGGTAACGAGGGGTTCTGGTTGATAGTCTCACACTGCCACGCCTGACGGTCGCCTTCATCGTCCAAATTGTTGTTATTGCTCTTATTTCAGGTTGGCCCGACACAGTATCGTACGAGAACAGTTTTCACGAACATCTCGCCCGACCTACTGAGGGACTTCTTCTGGGACGACGAATTCCGTCTCAAGTGGGAGAAGATGCTAGTCTACTGCAGGACTTACACGTCTGCCCACGAACCGGAACCATGGTTGTTCACTGGATAAGAAAGGTACTGAATCATTATAACAGTACATTCTCAACTATTTCCCTCTAGGAGCTAATATACAGATTTGGGTGTGTAGTTACCGCTGATCCCCACAGAGCGAGAGTACGTCATCATCCGCCGCATTTGGCAATCTGAATCCAGCTACTACTTCGTGACAAAGGTAAATTGTTCGCTTGAATTCCGGAACCAGTCATCTTAGAGCCACTTGTGGTATAGATAAGTGATCGGGCCGTCCAAATGCATTTTAGTTGTAACTTCCGCCCACGCGAGAAGGTCATTCTTGCTACTTTAGGATGGGGAACCAAGAACCGACGTGCATAACATATGTTGGATCTTTACCGTTGATGAAGTATGTCTGGAGATTAAAGGCGAGTTTCTATCAATACAGGGAATAACATATCCGTCTCTACCGACTCACAGAAATACGCGAAGAGTAGAGGTCTATTATTCTAGTTGGTGCATAAATCAAGGTATTTCAATAACCACTAATATCCTCTCATAGGTTACACAAGGGGAGGTTTTGGTGCTGACAATGTCTATAATTCTTCCAGTAGAATCAGGGAACAGGCAGCAACAGCCCGCATCAGAGGTGATCTTCTTCCATTTCGAGGACAACGGTCTACCGAAGGAGTTAATTAAGATATGTGCCAGGGCGGCAATGTGGGGCCTTGTGAAGAAAATGGAGGCCGCAGTTCAGGCTTACAATCTCGCTCGAGCCAGCGGCGCGCCTCGATCATCTTATGCCATCCTGGCGTGCATGACCACCGAGTGTGGGCCGATGGCAGTTCCGGCTCCTTCTTTGGAAGTCCACAAGAATGAGAAATCGAAGGATACACGGAAAAGGGATCCCTTGAAATGGCTGGTGGTGGGAGGTGTGTTGATAGCTTCCGGGCTGACTTTACAGGTCACTGGCAAGGTCGTGCTATTCCAGTTAGGAAAATGGATGACACGGCTCCGAAGGGATCGGCGAAAGCATGGAAGCATGGACTAAAATATGGATTCGACTTCGTTTTATGTCGTGCCTAGAGTGAAGTTTGTACCGACCAAGTTTGCGCCGATGTCCCGGTTGAGCTCCGTTGGTTGCACCAGAACCATATATCAGCAATTACGGCGACTAACGCATCTTTCAGTTTTGAAGAACGGCAGAACGCCACTGCTCCACGTGATGAGCATCGAAGTAAACACAGAATAATGCAGGTTCTGTCTATTCTTAGGTTTTCAAGAAGGCATGGAACGATCAAAAAAGAGAGAAACGAGAGACGTTGTAATACATCGTTGCCAATCAGGAATTTTTGCGATAACCTCGTGGATCTGGCCCAACCATTTCACGCCGCCAGAGCTTGGGTGCTATATATTTGCTAGGCTTCTAGATCGAGAAAAACGTATTCGGTATGGCTTTAACTTCAGCTCCTCCTTAATTTGGACGACTACAATAAAGTCTAACCTAGGATCATCGAAGCCGCAAAAAGGCTCAACTGCATGTTCGATCGAGAAGTATTCCCATTAGATTATATGGTTGAGCCGGCACACATCCATTGAACAATTCGAGGTCATGGTATCTAAAGAACCCACTAACGAGCTGATACACTTTGTGCCACAAGTCACTGAATTCAATGTAGACCACTAATGAGAATCTAGAAGCACCAAACATAAATTACCGCATATCAAGTCCGTCCCATGTTCCTGTCGTGCCAAATTTAGAACTGCTATGCTGTGCTCTTGTACTCGGGACAACAAGCTTGCTATCCTAACAAGAAGAGATTTGCAAACCAAGGTCACAGTACCACCTATGATTCCTCACCTTAAGAACAACATTGATAGATAAGCATTCAAAACCTCAATAAAGCAATAACCCCGCCCATAGCTGATGCCATCTGCCCATCAGTCATCACACTTATGGAACCAAGAACGTTCCTGTCTACATGATATCTATCTATAGCCAAAAACAACCAATGCAAACCACACAATCAGATTATCAAGTATATATAACAACGCAATATATTCAACCCAAATGCAAACAGACTGGTAATAGTAGCAACATGACTAGAAAATCCACCACTCAAGTGAGAGTAGCTGCACCACATGAAGATCCATCACACGTGGTCACGTAAGACCAGAACATTACAGTAGCAACAACTAGATATTATAACGAGTGGGACCACTCTTAAGTTCATACTGGGTTGATAGAAAAGCTAATAGCTCATTGCGAAACAGAAGTAGAGAAATAACCAGACCATATAAGGTCCACCCAAGCAGCAGCATCTGAATCAGCAAAGGTACTCCCTTACAGTCCAGACTTAAGCTTAATCCAGTAGAGCATATGCTTCTCCTTCCGATAGAAGGCAGTAGATTTAACCCATTGCAATTTCCGCGTGCTCTCCAAGCAATATGCCCCCACCTAGTACAAAAACATATCGTTAGCAGCCATTACACAGGAACTACCTAGAATGAAAAACACCTGAAAAGAAACTAGAGGCAAAGTGTCCACAAACAAATCAAAATGGGAGGTCCAATAAAAAATCTAGTGAAGGGACAGGGAACCTTGGCTAGGAGTTGCATAGATCTTCTTTCGTGCAGTGCCAAAGCAGTAGCATGTAGCGCGAGAGCTCGTGCACTGGTGCAGGCAACTTGCCCCATCCTCCTGCACCAGCCGTGGGGGAAAGTTTATTGATTGCTATTCAGAGTCATCATAATATTCACCCTCATCAGAGACCTCATCAAAAGATCGGACATCGAGCTGGTAACGGAGAATCCCCCCGATCCCACCAAAACCTCTACAGAACTGAGATCCCTCTTGCGACTTGTTTGTGACAAACTCGAGTGTGCAACCAAATTGCCTATATTCATTAGCAAACCACTCCAGGAGCGACATTTTCTCCTGAACCTCAAGCTCAGCTGCGTTTTCAGGATTCCTGAAGTTTTCCTGGTTAAGCTCTTGCTCTTTGTTCAAGTGCTTGGTGATAATCTCACCAGTAGTGGTGTTTTTCAGTGTGTACCTATTGATATCCAGGTTCTCCCACACAATCAGTATTTCAACAGCACCCATCTCCAGTACTTTCAGCGTGTCATCCACACCAAAAACGTATTTTCCAGTATCCTGGCTTATCTCCTCAAAGTATTTACCAATCAAGCGCTTTTCCTGAATGAACTTCACGTTGGCCAATATCTCTGAAGACAACTCAATGGCCTGGTTGAAACCATTCTCACCACCATAAGAAACATCAACAACATTCAGTATCTTGGCCTGAAGACGAGGATCAAACATGTCAGATTGACTCAACTCAGTTTTGAAGTCTGCTGATCCAGCCAGTATAAGTCCTGAAACATTGGGCTGGCTAGTTGATGGATTAATGAAAAACTGTGTGGCTAGCTCAGCCGTCTTCCTCACATAGTTGTGGCGCTTCTCCATTCGAAGACGAGCAAAACGAAGAGCTGACTGCCCACCTCTTCCATGCTTCTTTGGCAGGTCCACACTGAATTTGTGAAGCACCTCCCTCGTATTACCACTCAGAGTCCCAAAGAGAGTTCCATTACCATCCATGACAATGAAACCGAACTTATCATCAGATTCTAAGAGTTCATTCAGAGCTTCAGTATGGAACTTGTTGTCACACAGGTAGAGAGATGCATTGATGGGCCTGAAAGGCTCAAAATCGATGGTCACCTTCTTCTCCTTTCCATCTTCAGTGACAATTGTGCCAGTGTATAGCACAAGCCCATTAGGAGGAACCTTGTTGTAAAGCTTGAGCCTCTGCTGAGCGGACGTGATCGCGCCGAGCACAGATTGTCGATTCACCCTGCTCTTGATGTTCGATGCAGTACCAAACTCATCGCCAAGCATTTTTGTAACTCGAGAGATTTGATCACGAGGAGGCATGATCAGAGAAATCATGCTTGTGCCATTGCCTCTTGCAGCTTCCAAAGCCTTGATCAATTTCTTGATCTTCCATATCTCGATGTTCTTGTCAGTCTCATGACCATCAGCCATCCCTACGTTCAAAAGCTCACAGCAAAAGTAGCCAAGCGACCTGAAAATAACAATCCATCAACTCCATAAAACCAAGCATTACATCATTACAACCAGCAATCATTCAGTGAAAACCAATAACTTCTAATACATCCACATTCATTTAAGATGTCGAACACATAACATACATCTGCCAATCTATCAACTCCCCCAGTTGAGAAAACTGAACAATCATAACCATCTTCCGATCAATCGATTAACACCACAAAACACACCGTGAATAAAACAGGTACCCAAAGGCTCAACTAGCACTATTCCATGATAATTCAGGGAAAAAACAACATATTCTAAACAACTGAGCACTTGTATACCGACGACAAAACAAAGGAGCATAATCATAACATAACAGACTCAAACAGACGGATAATTTCCCATCTTTCTCGTCGTATCACATCAAATTTACAGATCTTCTCAATAAAAAAAAAAAAGTCGATCAGGTAAAAGAACAATTTTTCATCATTGGGAAAATCAGTCATCAGGCATAAAAAAAATTTCCATCGACATGTAATATCCAATGGCCCACTTGATCATGAATGAACCCACAAAACCCTCACCAGACAACAAGATGGGCAATCCTGAAAATCATCAAACAAAACATGGGTTTGCTGCCAACCTAAGCAACATAAGGGGGAAAAAACACAAAACACGAAACTCTACAATCCTACAAACACGAATTCAATACAAGAAGATTGACATAGAATACCCAATGGCTCAACTGATCATGAACAAACCCACAAAACCCTTGACAGACAACACGATGGGCAATCCTGAAAATCATCAAACAAAAAAACACGGGCTCGCTGCCACCCTAAGCAACACGGGGAAGAAAAAACACGAAACACGAAATGCTACAAATCCTACAAACACGAATTCAAAACAACAAGATTGACATTGAATACCCAATGATAATTGATCATAAATGAACCCACAAAGCCCTCAACAGACAACAAGATGGGCAATCCTGAAAATCATCGAACAACAAAACACGGGCTCACTGCCACCCTAAGCAACATAGGGTAAAAAAAAAAAAAAAAAAAAAAAACGCAAAACACAACTCTATGAATCCTAAAAACACAAATTCAGAACATCAAGATCAACATAGAATACCCAATGAACCAATTGATCATGAATGAACCCACAAAACCCTCCACAAACAATAAGATGGGCAATTCTGAAAATTATTGAACAACAAAACTCAGGCTCACTGCCGCCCTAAGCAACATAGAAAAAAAAAAACACAAAACACAAAACTCTACGAATCCTATGAACACGAATTCAGAACAACAAGATTGACAGAGAATACCTAATGACCCAATTGATCATGAACAAACCCACAAAACCCTCGACAAACAACAAGATGGGCAATCCTGAAAATCATTGAACAACAAAACACAGGCTCGCTGCCACCCTAAGCAACATAGAAAAAAAACACAAAACACAAAACTCTGTGAATCCTACAAACATGAATTCAGAACAACAAGATCAACAGATAATACCCAATCACCCAATTGATCAGGAACAAACCCACAAAACCCTGACAGACAACAAGATGAGCAATCCCGAAAATCATCTAATAACAAAACAAAGGCTCACCACCATCCCAAGCAACATATAAAAAAAAAACACAAAACAAGAAAACTATACAAATCCTACGAACACAAATTCAGAACAACAAGATTGACATAGAATAGCCAATGACCCAATTGATTAGGAACGAACCCACAAAACCCTCGACAAACAACAAGATGGACAATCCCGAAATCATCTAACAACAGAACACGGGCTCACCATCCTCCCAAGCAACAAAGGGAAAAATAAAAACACAAAACACAAAACTCTACGAATCCTATTAACACAAATTCAGAACAACAAGATCGACATAGAATACCCAATGATCCAATTGATCAAGAATGACCGCACAAAACCCTCGACAGACAACAAGATGGGCATTGAACAACAAAACACGGGGTCACCAGCCTCTCAAGCAACATGGGAAAAAAAAACACACAAAACATGAAACTCTACGAATACTACGAACAGAAATTCAGAACAACAAGATCGACATAGAATATCCAATAACCCAATTGATCAGGAACAAACCCACAAAACCCTCGACAGACCACAAGGTGGGAAATCCCGAAAATTATCAAATAACAAACACGGGCTCGCTGCCACCCAAAGCAACATGGACAAAAAAACACGAAACACAAAAATCTGCGAATCCTACAAACACGAATTCAAAACAACAAGATCGACATAGAATACACCAATGACCCGATTGATCAGGAACGAAACCGCAAAACCATCGACAGACAACAAGATGGGTAATCCCGAAAATCACCGAACAAAACACGGGCTCGCCGCCACCCCAAGCAACATAGGAAACAAAAAACCCACAACACGAAACTCCACAAATCCTACGAACACGAATTCAGAACAACGAGATCGATCCAAAGAACGCGGAGAATCACAACACACACAGCATAAAAAAATAATATTTATACAGGAAAAGACGATAACCTGGGAGAATTATGAGGACGAGAGGTCGCGAGGACGATGGCACCAGAGACTTCTTTTCCTCCGGTTCTCGAGCGTTCCGATTATAATAATGGGGGCGGAGGAAAGCTGGCGGCTTTTATAGCGGAAACCCTAACCCCGGTTTTCACTTTTAACCATGGTTAAGGCAAATGCGTGACAGATAACCGGCTCGGGGGGCAGCTGATACGATGATGTAAACGACGCAAAGACTCCACAGAATCCTAGTTTGACACGAGTTCCAACGCAACCCCCCACCCCACAAAAATTAAAAAATCTGAGAACGGTCGAAGCAGACAAAAAGGATAACGTCTCCAGTTTGATTCACGCCCCGAGCAATTAAGATTCCTAAGAAAATATGAGATATGTGATGAGTGTTTTTGAACCCATGAATCAAATATTAGTATTGCCAAAGTTGAAAGCCAAAATCAGCTACCCACTTATTTTGGACTTTCAATATTATTGAGAATATAAATCTTAACAATGTTCACATTAACTATTCATTATTTCCAATTTACATAGAGAAGCTGAAGGTTGACAATTACCACCTAAGGGGTCATGTATTTCCGGCGACCACCATCAGGGCGCGACCTCAAGCATTGCCTAGGTTGCCCGAGGTGTTGCGACCCAGGCATCACTTGGCTCTTGCCACCCAAGCAATGCCCGCTTGAGGATGCCCTTGGTGGCACGACTTCAAGCATCGTCTTGATTGTGTGACCCAAGCAACTCTTGAGGTTGCGTAACCTCAAGCGAGGTGGGCTAGCAACAGTTGACCTTCACCATATTTAATTTATCAAACAACATAACATTTTGAAAAACTCATTTATCCCAAAAGTATTTGTATTTTTGTTAAATCATTTTTCCAAAGCCAAATCAAATAGACTATAATCTTGTTCGCATTTTTGCCTTGACAAGGGCAAGGTGAATATGTTTCATTCCCAACTTTCATTCGTTGTCAATAATCTTGATCCCATCTATTAGAGAGGATTAGAGATTCTTCCAAACTAATTTTCAATATTAGAGATATTTTGGTGCATGAAATAATTAGATATTTTATAGCAAATTTTTCTTTGACTGTGCATATATCTTGATTAATTTATTATCTTAGATAGTAATATTATAAAGCCTGTAAATATGTGGATGTGCTCTTCATTACGCACATCAATATGTACAAAATTTCTTATTCTTTTCTTCTGCATATTACATGAGCACAACCCATGTATTTGAAGCTCTAAAATTTCCGCAATTTTATTACTTAACAAGTTCTCGTTTGCAAAATCTTTTGAACAGTCAAAAACTTTATATCAAGAGAATTATTGACTTCTAACATATCGAGTATTTCATAGAGCGCGGGGGACTTTATATTATAAGCTTTGTGATTTGATTTTGTTTGAAAATTAAACTTTCGATTTGTGGAACTATGAACATCTGCGTCTTATTAGAGTGTGATGCATAAATGATATTAGAATGGTTACTTTGAATCTATTAGCTTGGCCATTTGTGTTTTCAAATTGAATCTTTGAATTTTCTTCTTTAATCAAGTCTAAACTTGTAATTTGACTAATTGCGTCTATCGTAAGTTTACAAGAGTTTTCAAGTTAAAAGCTCGAGTGAAGGTGTTCATGTTGAGATTTCCCATCACACTCCAGATCTAATTGCGACCTTCATTTTAAAGATTATTAGCAAATAATAAATGGTTCCAAACAGTTTATTCTTGTCAACCTCTAATTCCGGATAATACACTAATTTCAAGTAATTAGATTTAATGTACTTGATTAGAAAAGTGGCTAGGTCGATATTTTGAATAGACACACTAAAAGTTTAAAAAAGCGATCGAAAAGGATCTACGAATTTAAACATTGAAAGTGATATCTCACCTATTTGAAATAATTCATATGGATGCTTCTACTTGCGGTGTCACATATCTAATTTGAAATTTGACAAGCATATGATTAATCAATGAAATTAATTCAATAAGATTTATCTCTTCTCTGGATGATAATCTATTTGTTTCAAATTGAACTAACTTAGACTACGTTATTTTCGTGAAAAATAAATAATTTGAAAAACATTGTTAAAAAAATAATCACACTTGAAATAATTATTTTATTTTTGTCAAAGCTTAAAATAATTAGTTGATAAAAAAATAATTTATATATAAGTTTTTTGTAAATGATGAATTTTTTTTTTCATTCTTTCATTTTTGTAAGTGATACAATGATTAATTTTTGGGAAAATTTATTGCATAGCATTTACTTTCCGTGAAAGAAATGCTCTGTATGATTCAAACAACATGGACGCAACCCTAATCTGTCTCTCGGCAACTTTCTATCTCCCCAAAAAAGTCCTTCCTCTTAAAAAATTTCACCAGCAGACTCTAAACTTTAGCCTGCTTTGCTATACTTTTCTTTTTCTCGGCCTCGATTTTCTTTTCGTTTTTTACTTCTCTTGGTCTAATATGGCAGTCTTTTTTCGCTTGTTGTTGTGAGTAAATCTACAGTTTTTTTTTTTTAGAGCTAGAGGTGTCAAAATCTTTGGGTGATCTCCTGCCATAGTGGTAGTTGGCAACTATGCAGAAAGTTCAGGCTTTTTTTTCGGAGAAAATATTTAATTCTCATTAAAAATCAAAATTTTTAACCAATTCGGTTTTTATCGAATTCGGTTAACTAAACCAAACAAATAAAATCTAAATCTTTTTTCTTTTTAATTTGTTAAAAAATCGTTTTTTATTTTTATTTTATTATTTTTTTTTTGTTCTTATTCATCTTTGGGCGATCTCCTGCCATAGTGGTAGTAGGCGACTATGCAAAGGTGATTTGGAGCCTTGCTAGGCAAGGCTTGAGGACGGGACGGTGAAGGTATTCTCGATGCAAGCAGAAGAATTGATAAATTCCTTTCCACTTTGTTTCTAATATTATTGCCTGACTTGTTAATTATCATGAAAACGAAGCCAAACTCATTTGACGTGTACTAGCCCGTATTTTATTATTTTATAAAATTCTGAAGCCTTTTAATGAACAGAATTTTTGGTGCTTATTCCGTAGCAACCGGGATTTTTTCCCCAAAGCACGGATATACTTTATTGGTGTCGGCTCTATTAGTGATGGCCTTGGAAGCCCAGGTTTTGATCTTCTTCTTTTTTCGCCAAAGGATCATGGATATTTTTCTTTATATTTTCCATGCCTTGATCCATTGCATTATGATTAATTGTGTTGTCCAATGATCGAGAACCTCTTTTGATGTTGCCACAATTTTCTCACTTCTCATAAAGTACGTTCATGTAGAATTTTATGAAACCTCATAAGCTAGTTGTGGAACTAATCTTAAACCTGCAGGAACTTTAGAGTGTGGTAATTTTTTTTTTTAACCAAAAAGTAGTGAAATCCAAAAAAAGTCTATCAACCAATTGTTAAGTATTTAAATTTTTTTGGTATAGTAGCCTAGTGGGAGACAATCATTTGTATCCTTATCAACTTATGAGGCAGGGTATAAAATAGTAATGATAGTGACTTGCAAAGTCTGAGAGATTTAGACCCAAGTTGTTGGTTACTTAATACACTCCTTTGATTGGCTTTATGTCTCATGGAAATTGCCTCGCTTTCATATTCAAGGAAAAAAAAAATTTGAGCTGTGGAGGATGTAAGATCTTCTGTGTGTTGAGGTTGGTACTCGTTACAACTATTAGGCTCAAAGGTTGTCCATAGCGAAAATGAATCCATGCATTATCATCCCTTTCTCAGGGAACCGTTTCATCTAGTTTACGGCTTGTGTTAAAAAGGAAGAAAGAATAAAATTTTTGCCCTTCCATGTAGAATAAAAATAAAGTCCAAGCTCATTAGACTGAATTTAATTTGAGAAACTAAAGCATCAAGCTTTTTGGAAAACTGAAAACCTTTGATTGCACGTAAAATTTTGTTGAAGTAGCCCCTGGCACAATCGGCTAACGACTATACAAAAATGGTATTTAAAAATAGATTATTTTAAAGAATAAAAAATTTATCACAAACCAATGCCTAATGTGCTCAGCCTCCGATCTCTACAACACTTTACAACATATCTACAAGATCTTTTGTGACTTTTCTGATAAATGAACAAAAGCGACATACAATCGACCTAGATCCACCCACAATTGAATTGCTCAAACGAAGGACAAACATTCTATCCTCTCAAAAGGTCCCAAAAATCTGGTCGCCAAATTTCATGGTCCAGAAGCAGCAGACCGAGTTGAGATTGGTTGGCAACATCAACTTCCTGGTGAATAGCCAGGTTTGCTTGGACTGTTCACCAATGTAATGAATAGACAAATCCTCTTGATGCACCGGATGGTTCACGTTTCCCTTGGAGTGCTGTCGCCGGCAGCAGAGCGGGAAGCTTGGAATTGAAGTGCGTTCTGTCTCTGCAAATCTTTGAATCTTTCCAGTATTTCCTGGAATGTTGGTCAGCACTTTGGATCACTGGTTAGGAGAAAACGCAGTTCCCACATCAGTATCGAATTGTAACAAATTGACAATTTTTGTCCTCACAAAAAGGAAAAAAAAAAAAAGCTCCTGAATGACATCAACTTATGCCGGAAGAAAAAAAGGTCATGAAACTGCCTAACTACAAGTGGTACATGTCAAATGCTCATCAGAGATGGAGCATCGTTTTCTGTGTCCAATTCTATTGCATCAGTGACCAGAAAAATGCTTCTCCATTTTCTACCCAAGATGAATGAATTATCCTTTGCAGTCTCCATGCTTGTGTTTAGTGTACTTAGGGCTTGATAAACACTAAAGGAGAAGAAGCACCTGTGCCAACAGCTCTCAATTATAGATGCCCACTGTGGATCAACATCATGAGGGATATCTAGCCGCTGATTCATAAACCCCACAGCACCAATTACCTGCAAGTATCCTGAGTAAAGCATTGTTCAAAGCATTCCGAATAATAGATTTCATGTAATTCCTAACAGAAACAAAAGGGAGAGAAAAGACGGCACATCGGGCATAGTCATTCATCCCCCCTTCATGTTCACATAAAATGTCACAGAATACAAAGCCTGCCAAGTCCATATCCACAGAGAAGTGAAAAAGAGATCCAAGATGCCACAATGCCTTTTTCAATGGATCTTGTTTACTGATCCAAAAGGTGCATTTTTCAGACGAAATGGAATGTGGTGACAGAAAAGAAAAACAATACTTGCACTGCATTGAGATTATCCCACGGGATCTTCTGGGTGGCAATTTCCCATAAGACCACTCCATAACTGGACACATCAGATCTGGAGATGCAGAGAAATATTAGAAGTAAATAAGGATACCAAAGCTATCTTTAGATAGTAAAGGTAGTAGTCTTCAAAATAAAACTCAACAGAGAAAAACGTACTTCTCGTCTGAGGCTTCATTACAGAGAACTTCCAGTGCCATCCATTGAGGATAGAGAAAGAGAGAGAGAGAGATCACAGGTCAAGTCAGACAAGAATTATAATTTCAGATAGTTAAAGAGGAAAGTTACAAATGACGACTAATAAGAGTTATTGAAGAAATAGTAAGTAAAATTTTCATACCGTTCCCTTCCCAGTTTTTGTTGTGAGATATGCTTTAGATTTCACACGTGACAGCCTAAAATCACTCAGCTAAATTACAATGTTAGCAAATCATAAATGAGCTCATAAGCAAAAACCCATATATTGCATCTAAAAAAAGGGATATATCTTCAAACAGAAGGACGGAACTCTGTAATTGTAGCCACACCTTCACATTCCAATTCTTGTCAACTAAGAGATTCAAGGACTTCAAATCACGATGAATGTAGGTGGATTGTAATGATGCAGATAATTCATGCCCCTAGCCTGAAAAGTACCCAATTCAATAATTACATGTTAAAAGCAGCAAGATAACATACAAGAGATAGTAGAATTCAAATAACTGACAAACTCTGGAGGCCAAAAGTTCACGGGCCAAGCAGTCTCAGGAAGTTAGGAATGCTAAGGTTCAAGACACCCGTCTCAAATTTTTATCAGCATGGAAGTAAAATGTACATTTAAAAGATATCAACAAGAACAAAAAGAGGGCAATATAAAAAGGAGCAAAACAAACGCTGACAGGGAAACAGATGAAAAAAAAACATTCAGGTGACCAAAATGTAAAACACTGCACCTACAAGAAGATGAATTTGGTTACATGCTGAATGTACATGTAAAAGATATCAACAAGAACAAAAAGAGGGCAGTATAAAAAGGAGCAAAACAAATGCTCACTGAGAAACAGATGAAAAAAAAAACATTTAGGTGACCAAAATGTTAAATACTGCACTTAGAAAGCAATGGATTAAGTTACACAAATAAGAAGCAGATACTTGCCACATCCAGAGCCATATGAACACGGTGTCTCCAATCCAACATGGCCGTGTTCCTCTGCAGTAAGTGAAACAAACTTCCACTGCATCAACACACAACAACTGTTAGTTCCATAGAGACGGGATATCGACAGAAATTACAATCACTGAAAACCAATAAACCAGACATTACAACAAACTTTAACATGATGCACCATATAATCAAAAAGCCTGCTTTCAAAAGCATTGAGAAAGTACCGTGGAAGAAACTCTGTGACTATGCAGAGGCGTTGAGGTGAAGTTACTGTTCTCATGAAAAGCAAAACACTGGGGTGCCGAAGTCTTTTCATAAGAGACACCTGCAAGGACAAAAAAAACTGTCATATTAATGGTATTTTATGAGAAGTGAGAAAAATTGTGGCAACATCAAAAGAGGTTCTCAGAATCTGCATGGTACTACGCATGCTGAGGGGGAGAGCATGGACGTATAACAATCACAAAGTCCTATGAGAAAGTTCCTCATTTTGAGTAAAACGAGAAGGTATAATCCTTCTGTAGACCCACATGCTATTACATCTATCCAAGACAACACAATTAATCATAATGCAATGGATCAAGGCATGGAAAATATAAAGAAAAATATCCATGATCCTTTGGCGAAAAAAGAAGAAGATCAAAACCTGCTATCACCACATGTCCTGGAAAAGCTGCGTTGCTGTATTAGTGGAACAGCACTTGAATTAAAATTGCCAAGGCCATCACTAATAGAGCCGACACCAATAAAGTATATCCGTGCTTTGGGGAAAAAATCCCAGTTGCTACAGAATAAGCACCAAAAATTCTGTTCATTAAAAGGCTTCAGAATTTTATAAAATAATAAAATACGGGCTAGTCATACAAGTGCAGAGAGAGAGAGAGAGAGAGAGAGAGAGAGAGAGAGATAAATGCATGCAGTTCGAACATATTGGTCAATCTTACTTCATCTCTTTATCACACTGGTTTTCGAACGTTCTTGCTAAACCATCTTGACTATGTAGTTCTTATCAGGAAAAGGAAAAAGAAAAAAAAGAACAATCAGAAGATGTAGGGGCAAGTGACACCATAGATGGAGTCATTTGGCACCTCGATGTTGACTCGTCACATCCTGGGATAATATAGATCACTTTTTGGGCTCATTATCAACTAAAAGGCCAACCCATTATCCCTCACTGCCTCAGTCTGAATCTAGACTATCAACTGCAATTACAACCTGTCAAGGAAGGCCCTTATCAAAATTAAACCAGCCACCTCGCATCCAGCAATCACTAAACGCTATCATAACGAAGTTTTCATGATTTCAATTAACAAGTCAAGGACAGGCCAACAGGCTTAGAGCAAGACATAGCCTGCATAGCATGTCCTACGAGAGATGCCTTATTCAAATTAAAAAGTCTAAGCGACCCTCAACATGTCCCTGGCTGAATAATATTAGAAACAAAGAGAACTCATGAGACATAGTAAAACAAAAAAGAAAACAAACCTCTTGTCTAAAGGAATTTATCAATTCTTCTGAATATTCTTGCATCGAGAATACCTTCACTGCCACATCCTGCAATTGGATTAAATACAGAGAAAGTTAAAATCCGACAAAAAAAAAAAATCATCATCAGGAGATCGGATAGGTCTATACCATAAGCATCGCAAACACACGGAAACAAATATGACCAAATGATCTCAGAAGCAATAAAAATCTACACTGCATGACAATAATCAATTGAGACTGGATGCATTTGCCGTGCATCTCAGCAAAGTTATTGGGGAATATACATATAAACATCAATATGGAAGAACAACAGATCTGGCTTTTCAAGGACTATCCATGATTTGCAACAATAGCACTCATTTTAGAGCCTTTTCGGAGTATGTCCTACTGGCATGATGAATAGCCAGACCCAAGATTAAAGAAAAACTACAGGCGAAAAGCATACTACTAATGACATTTCAGGCATCGCTGAACTCCTATAAAATCCCTTCCGTCACCCCGTCGTACAGAGAGAAAGAGAGAAAAGAGAAAGCGAGAAATTACCTGGACAAGCCGGTGCCGGATTTGGAGCCAGAGGGGGCGCGGTGGTTCGCCGGTCACGCGGTGGTTCGTTGTCGAAGAGAGGGAGGGCAGACAGAGACGCGAGTAGAGAGAAAGAGTAAGGACGGACGAGTTGGGGCCGGAACCGGAGCCAGAGGTGCGGCGCGGTGGTTCGCCGGTCGGAAAGAGGGAGGGCAGAGAGAGAGGAAGGTCGCACGCCGGAAGGCAGAGAGAGAGGGGGAGGTCGCACGCCGGTCGGTTGCTCGCGGTCGTCTCGCCGGTATCCTCCTGGTTCGTCGGTTGCTCGCGGTGCTTCGGCGGTCGGAAAAAGAGAGGGCAGAGAGAGAGGGAGTTCGTCGGGGAGAGAGAGCGAGGGTAGAGACAGAGGCGCAAAGAAAGAACCCGCGACTGAAAACCCTCTCTCCAGAAGCTACAGTACCGGAAATTTTCAAAATGGGCGCCTGAAATTGTGGGTCCCACGAGGACACGTGTTGCGCTCCCACCGCCTTCTTGTTTGCCACGCTGGAGCATAACACGTACCCAATATTTTCTCGATTAGACGAGGCCAAACTCATTTAACGTCGGCCAGCTGGAGCCCTACCAGACTAGCTATGAGCTAATGAAAAAGAAGAAGAAGAAAAAAAAAGAAAATGAAGAAAGAATAAAAGAATAAAAATAATTTTAAAATAGATTATTTTAAAGAATAAAAAATTTATTGAAAGGGGTGCATGTAGAAAAAAAAAAAAATAAAAGTAAAAATTGAAAACCGAACCAAATTGAACCGAATCAAACTAGGCTTTCAGTTAGATTCAGATTGGATTTCGGTTCGGTTTAATAAATTTCTTTTCAGTTTGTTTAAAAAAAAAATTGAATTGAACTAAACCATTTACACTCCTACTTATAGTTATTGATAGAAAAAATCTACTTGTAACTGAAAAATTTGTGAGAAAATTGTCACCAATCTTAGTTAGTAGGATGCTCACGACATGGTTTTATGATTTTTGGATTAGGTGTAATATTTCTCTCTTGATTTAGGCGTAGATTTGAATAAGAGAGCTTTTATTTCTTGTTCTAATCTACATCTAGGAGTTTCTTAGAAGTGTTAGATTTGTGGTGATTCAAAATATTATTGTTGTTGTTTTCGTATAGCAATAATATCGAGGATGTCATGCTAGTTTCTGGATGGGAAGATCTTGGTGCATGCCAATTACTGATGATTTTGGTGATTGACTGCCAATTGCTTTTTAATACTGTAATAAATCGAGTCTTTTGGGATGAGAGCTAGCTATAAGCCGTATTATTTTGTTTCATGGGTTTTGTTTCGTTTTGTCTTGCAGCTCTTTTGTGAGTTGCTTTGCTTGGAACTTTCCTACGTTCGTATCATGTTTGATTATGACAAATGAATGAAACTTTCTTTCGAGAAAAAAAAAAAATACGATACAAATCAATTTCTATTTTGGCCCCTCGATTTAGTTAAATTCATATTAAGCGAGACCCGCGAGCCGCGAGGGACCCCAAACAGAAGATCACTATTGTGATTTCCCATTTTTCCTGGGCTGGCGAAGGAAATAAAAAAGAATTTCGCGGGCACTTGACCCGGAAAGAAACCCTAAAGCTTGCTCAAACAAAGCTCGGGAAAATGGCGGACGGAGCAGCTTCGCTGCTGAACCTCGCCGAGATCGACGGCAGAGGGCGGGCCCTGGTGGCGGCGCGGCCGCTGCGCGGCGGCCAAATCGTCCTCAGGGACTCTCCTATTCTTCTCTACTCCGCTCTTCCCCTCACCAAACCACCGCCTCCTCCTTCCTTCTTCTTCTTCTTCTTCTTCAGCTGCTTGTTACTGCGACCACTGCTTCAGAATCTTGCCTCCGTCCCCCTCGCCGCCAGCCGCCCCGTGCCCTGCGTGCGGCCGCCACGCGTTCTGCGGCCCCGCTTGCCTCGCCGCCGCCGCCGCGACGTCGCATACTCCCTGGGTCTGCCAGGCGCTCTCCCGCCTGGTCGCTTCCCGTCTGCTCGACGGCCAGCCTGTCGAGCGCCACGTCCAGGCTCGGTTTCTGATCGCCGCTTGCAATCTGGCCACCGTCTCTCCGTCCAATTTCCAGCTGCTGCTCTCTCTCCAGGGCCGCGAGGCGCACGCCGACGACACCGTCTCGGCCGCACGGTTCCTGCATTCGCTGCTCGCCTCGGTCTGTCCTCCCTTCCTCCGGGTTCGCCTTTTCCTCAGGGGTTTTCTCTTGAAATGATCGTGGCCTTGCTGTCGAAGGACAAGCTCAATGCTTTCGGTTTGATGGAGCCGGTTTCGTCGCGGGGTGGGGGCGAGGTGGATGGGGAGATCGGTGAGAGCTTACGGTATTTACCCAAGAGCTTCTTTCTTCAACCACGATTGCCTTCCAAATGCTTGTAGATTTGACTATGTGGACTCTGCTTCTGATGGCAATACTGATATAATCGTGCGGATGATCCATGATGTCCCTCAGGGGAGGGAGATCTGCCTGAGTTATTTTCCTGTCAACTTGAATTATGCGAATAGGCAGAGGAGGTTGATGGAAGACTACGGGTTCGCCTGCGACTGCGATCGGTGCAAGGTTGAGGCCAATTGGTCCGATGATGAGAATGAGCACGATGATATTGGTGAAGACGCTGATGGTGACGGTGAAGGGATGGATGAGGATGCCGATGAACAAATGAGCGGGTCGGAGGTGGGTATTGCAGAGGAGAAAGAGACGGACTTCCCCCATGCATATTTCTTCATCAGGTATATGTGCAACAGGAAAAACTGCAGCGGGACATTGGCTCCTCTGCCTCCGTCGTCAGATGATGCTCCTTCTGATATAATGGAGTGTAATGTATGTGGTCAGCTCAGGAGGGAGGATGAAGAGGCGGAAGCCGATGGAGAAGAGGATATGGACGAGTGAGCTCCCCACATTTGCGATGTTGTAAGAAGCTCCTCCTTATGGACTCACCTCCAAGAATTTTGTTTTCTTTCTGATCCATCCTTTGGCCTTGCCATCCAACCAAGTCAGCTGCTAGTCAATACTTAACAGCAGAGGGAGACCTAGTTGGCTAACTTGTAGAACTTTGCTATACAATCCAATCTTCTTTTGGTAAAGGTTGTGGATTGCGAGTGCTCTGAGTTTCTGATGTTGCCCCATTTGAGGGAAAAAATTGACCTTGTAGTGCCGAATGCTCTGTGCTCTGTGATTACGGTGGAGCTGATAAGTGAATTTTCTTTCTTTATCTAAACATAGGATGTCATGTAAAATCTGATAAGTGAAGTTCCGGGAAGTTTTATCATTAGTTTCTTTGTGATATGAGTATGCATATCGATAAACTTGCATGTTCTGTGGATCCCATCAAGTCGACTAAGTTGCTCATATTTTCAATCTTCGGATTTTGCAGCTTTTTGGCATTAGGAAAGGTGGTTGAATCTGTTGATAAACAATTTGATCTGATATTGGGGCATGTAATTTCCCAACCAAATGATGTTGGGGACGTGAAGAACTTGCCATATTTGCTTTGATTCGATTGTGCAGCGTGTGCGGTTTCTTTCCTTAATAACGTGCTGCTAATAACGGACTTAAGGCTGTTCGTGGTTCTTAAGGGACAGGTTTTTTCCGTGAGTCTCTTGGCATCCTTGGGGGCTATATGGCCTGGTTGTGTTTTGACTTGTGAGCTGGTGAATTTTTTCACCTCTTCGATAACTAGTTTGACGGCCAAAGATACATCCGGTGTATGATGCTAGTGTCTCTAATCCAAGCTCAACTTGCCTCATGTCCCTAATCTCACCCATACAAGGAATGGCTTTCTACTTGCGGGTCCCGTTTTAGCTTTCTCCATCGTCTCGAGTTTGTGTAGAGATTGATTTTGGTCCGAGATATATGTTTCTTGGTATGTTTTTCAACAGCAATGATGTGGCGAGACAGAAGGAGACCCTTTGTCCTCTCGTCTGTCGAAAATGATTCCGAAACAACTACAGGCTTTAAGAGTCGGCATGAGACGATGAGGGGGTTGCCTTGCATATAATGAGGGGTGTGCTAATGGTAATGGAATGTCTAGAATAAATATCAAAATCCCTACATTGTACAGACAGCTCTGTGTGCATTACCAATGTTACAATTAGACAAAACAGGCAAAGACCGTAATCCAAGTTTAACAATAGCCTTAACATTCATTGAATAGAGTGTGAGACTGCAGACGAGTCATTATGCAGTTTATAGGTCCTCATGCACCAAACATGACAAACACAGGCATTTCAAATCAATTTGATGATTAAAGTGTGAAAAATTGATATTGCATAACTCAACGTAGAAACTTAAAAGTACGGCATCTCATCCCCATTATGTAATACATCGTACTTAGTTATATTAGAAAAGTTATTATAAATTAGCATTGTCAGTATATCAACATATTTTTTTCCCGTGGATGCATATTTTTCTGAGGGTCCAATGAAAAATTTGTTTCACATATCTATAAATTAGATGAAAAGAGGGTCTTTTCGGATGTATAGGAGGGAGAGTAGTGAGAGTGTACGATTGATACAAGTGGGCTTTGATTTTTTTTTTCTTTTTAATCTACTCCCTATTTGTTGTTTTTCATTTTTAATATTTTTTTGGTCAATTTTTTATTTTTATTTTTAATATATTTATCTATTTCTGTCGCAATCTATTTATTTGGAGCAACTGCCTTGTTTTGAGGACCGAAAAACCTGTATTATGTTTGCATACTTGAGAGAACTTTGTGTGGAATCAAGCAACCATCAAAAGCATGGTTTGATCATTTTAGCTTGTTTCTTTTAGCATTTGGTTTCTTTTGCAACATTGTAGATCCTTTGTTGTTCATTCAAAAATCAGATCATGGCATTCTAGCTCTACTTTTATTCGTGGACAATATGATTGTCATTAGTAATGATCCAAACTTGCTTGATGGATTTATTTCTTCATTGAGTAGTGAATTTACAATAAAGGATATAGAGCCATTATATTACTTTTTGGTTGTGGAGGTTAGAATATTATTTGATAGTCTTTATTTGTGCCAACCACATATGCTTTGTCAATTCTTGAATGTGCTCAAATGGATGTTTGCAAGCCAAGATCCACGCCTATAGCCACTCACACTCATTCTCTCAAATGCAAAATTATTTTCGGATCCCACATTATATCAAAGTATTGTTAGAACTCTTTAATATCTCACCATCACACATCTAGATATTTCATGTGTGGTCAATTTTATATCTCAATTCACGCATTGGCCTACTATGATTCATTTTCAAATTGTGAAGCATATATTGAGCTATGTCAGTGGCACAATAAATCGAGAAATGCAAATCTTTCTATAGAGTTGTATGGCTTTTGTGATGAAGGTTGGGCAAATTGCTACTTGACTTGATGATTGACTACGATATTTTGTACCTATAGTAAGTGTATATTATGGAGTGCTAAGAAGCAATGAACGATTGCTTGATTTAATGCCAATATGGAGTATTGTGCAATTGGTTGACAATAGCTGAGATTTTTGGATATCTTTCCTTTTAAGAGATTTAGGTATTCATCTCTTAAGTCTATCAATATTATTTTGTGATAATATCAGTGCAATTCATATGTTAATAAATGCAAGAACTAAACATACCAAATTAGATTATCATTATGTGCGAGAAAAAGTAGCTCGTGAAACTCTTGTGACTTAAGTATGTTCTGTTTGTTCATTGAATTGTTAATCTCTTCATGAAGCTATTATTCCAAAAACACATTTGGAAATTTACGTTGCAAATTGAGAATTTGGGATTGTTCCATTCCCAATTTGAAGGGGAGTTAAGGCATTGATTTATCAATCAAGAGAGAAGAATATGAAAATGTCAATGAAAATCACAAGCGATTCTCGAAATAAATTAAAATCAAGGGATTTACAACTTTATTATTTATATTATTGTATGTTTCCTTATAAAGTGTAATGCTTTGTAATATCTTTAATATATTGAAATCATTTGAACAAATTATACATTGAGATAAACTGTAAAATGTTGTGACCTCCCTTTTTAGTGCCCTCTTACGCGCTGGCGAGGGCGGAGGTTAATGGCTCTCTAAGCATAGGGCTTAGTACGGGCTCTCCCAAATTCACAAATTCATTACTTATTATTTGAGTTTTTAACTTGCAAATCAATTTCATTATGAAATTGCCATTAATCAATTTGAGGTGGGTTGATTAGAAACTTAAGTGAAATATTGAGATATATACTTTACTCAAGTGCAACTAGAGAAACTAGGGTCAGAGACTTGATTATTAATTATATTAGTTAATCATTAATGTCATTTCGATACCTAATCTTATTTAAATATCAAGTAAAGCATTTATGCAGCATTTTATACCAATTATTAGTTCTATGATTCAATTCCTAACCAGATTGAGGAAATAAAAATCCATGCATCATAAGAGTGTAATTGGAATAAGCCAATATTTGCTTCCAAGAACTTAAACACGATTTTTTTTTTTTTGGGTTAAGTATTTTCACATATTTTAAGGAAAACCACTCAAAGGCTATTTTTAAGCTTTTTTATTTTTTATTTTTTTGAAGATTATTTTTTTTTCTGATTTTTTTGGGAAATATAAAATATTTTCGGGTTTTTCCATTTTTTATTAAAGTGTAAATCATTTTTTTGATTTTTCTATTTTTTAATTAAAATATTTTTTAATATTAAAATAAGAATATATCTTATTCTAAAAACGGATCCGAGTCGGAACTCCGCGTCCGACCCGGTCGAACTTGGCCCGGGCGCATGGCACGGCCTCTGGCAGGCTAGTTTCCGCAAATGGGCCCAACCCAACCATGCCCTTTAGCCACGAAGGAGTGAAAGGCGAGGCCTGGCCCGCGAATTTGGCCGAGACCCAAAACAAAGTAAAAAACACAAGCCCATACCGTTTCTCCCTCCTAGCAGTGAAAGCCCCACCCGATTATGATCCACGCCCGACCCGGCCTTGACCCGACTCGCGCCTCTCTCCTTCTTTGTCTCTCTACGGCGGCGATGGGGGCGGCTGGGAAGTCACCGGGCAGTGGATCGACAGAAGAGGCGACGGCGGGTTCGACGATACTGGGGCTCGGTCGAGCCCAGTGGGCGGCTGGGTCGTCGTGGGACAGAAAGGCAACGGCTATAGGCGCGCGCGGCGGTTGGATTGACGAGAGCAGGCCTCATCGTCGGCCACGCGGCCGCGAGGCCGGGTCCTCGCGACCCTCTCTCTCCCTCGTACAGTTCAGATCTTGCCCTTGACCCTCACTCAAATCTCTCTCTTTCTCTCTCTCACTCTCGGATTCGCTCACTCGGGACGTCCCAGATGACTCTCGGTGGGGTCGGAGCTTGCTACTTCTGTGTCTCTCTTTTGTGTCTTTTTGGCCTCCGCACGACGCCTTATTCATAGGCCAAGGGGGGCCGGTCGGCGGTGGCTCCTCGATCGTCGGTCTTCGGCGCTCCGACCGTCCTCCCTCGGCCGAACCGGCGTCCCACCAGGCGAGGCAGCTCTAGCTACGCCGCCTCCTCTACCGCATTGAAGGCGCCCGCCCATCCGTCCGGGTCTCCCGCCGGTCCTCGCGCTGCTCCACATGCATCGCCGTCCTCTGCGCCTCTTGCTCTATCTAGGTTGCCCTGCGCGCGTGGCGTGCAGCGCGAGGAAGGTAGGAGGAAGAAGATGAACGAGAGGGCCGGGCCGGGCCGGGCCGTGAGGGCGGAGCTGGGGTCAGATGGGCTCGAGCCCACGCGGAAGGGAAAAAAGGGAGGGCTGGGCGCGAAGGCCCAACCTGCGCAGGCCTCACTCTTTTTTTTTTTTTTTTCAAATCCGAAAATATGGTAAAATAAAACTAAGAGGTAGGTGGTGCGAAAATCCTTTTTGTTAAGGTCCAGTTGGTCTCCGATTTTTTTTTTAATGCAATTTTTATCATAAATACTTAACCAAAATTTAGGTATCTTTTAGGATATTTGAAGCAAATAGTGATTAGAGATGACTTTGAAAGCCATATTTGTTTTCTCACTTAAATTCACTGCAACTTAACAAATTTAATCAAGAAGTGTTGCAAAGGTAGATTTCATCTGCCTAAAACTTGATCATCCTTCACCCTACCCGATTCAAATTGGACAAACATGAAGGAGAATGAAACAAGAGAATTATCATTTGATAATGTTAAATAAAAATGTCCATTATTCAAAACATTGAAAGAGGGATATGAACATGACTGAAAGCAGGAGCAAAATCATTCATAACAACCCAAACCGATCAAGAGACGATGATCGAGCATCCGTCATCAGGAGACAATAGACTGTTGTACTGAGAGGCAAAGTGTTCATTTGTAGTAGCCGAGCACGGAATATACAGTCTGAATTATGGTGAGCGCAAAGAGGAAGACGGCAGCGACGAGAGACAATGCAACCCAAGGATTCCTTAAGTGGGTGTGGATGAGATTAGCCCTCCACATGTTCCAGTTCTTATTGCGGTACTTGTCGACCTTCTCGAGCACGTTCCTGAGGCTGTGGCTGGGGTGGATCGTCACAACCTTGCTCAGTGAGTTGAACATCTTGGCTACCGCCTCATCGCTCTCCAGATGATTCACGATGATACCCTGGGCACGGAGCAGCGCGACGTCCTGCCCCTTGTTGATTATATGGTCCATGCAGTAGATGTAGGACATGACCTCGTTTTCAGTCCCGACATGGAGGTACTCGAACGCCGTGAGGTTGAGGAGATTGGACATGGCGGTTTCATCCACACTGATCTTAGGAAGCGTCAGGGCCCCACCCGCAAAGGAGATGTTCTTGATGCTGTCGGTCTTGCTCCTCTTGAACTTGATCCCATGCTCACTGAGCTCGGTGGCCGGGCCAATTGTATAATCTCCCCGCTGTCCTCCCCTTCACCTCGTTCTCCTTGGGCTCCATCAGCATGCTGTTCCTGACAACGTCCAGGACGTGCAGGCATTTGCCCATCCATGTGATGCCCTTGCATGGGGAGCAGAACTTGAGGATGAACCTGTTGACGGATTCGTCATCCTGTGTAATTGGAGTGAAGTCAGTACATTGAATCTGAGATTATGGTTAGATCGATACTACTTGAGTAAAAGGGGAAAAAAATATAACTTCCTATGGCGATGATAGATTTAATCATCAAATTGTCGATTGATCTAGAACCGTGCATCCAGTGCATTAGGAGCATTAGATTCGGTGGATCCCTCGTGGGGTGAGATGACCAAGATGTGTTGTTAGGTGCCCATAGTATGGCGGTTAGCATATACTTGCAATAGCATCTCTTACGACAGACTGAATTCTAAGAAAGTAACCTCCTCGTCCGAGTCCATCAGCTTGCGGTTCCTGAAAGCGTCCAGGACGTGCAGGTATTTGCCCATCCTTGTGATGCCCTTGGTGGGGAACGATAAGAGTTTGTGGAGGAGCCTGCTGACGAATTTGTCGTCCTGTGCTGTTGGAGTGAAGTCTGTACATTGAATCTGAGATTGTGGTCGTATTGATACTACTTGCGAAAAAGGGAAATAAATGAAGTTTCGGTGATAGATTTACTAATCAAATTATCGGTTGATCGTGAACCGTGCATTTAGAGCATTAGATTCGGTGGATCCATCGTAGGGTTCATATGAGATCACAAAGATGTACTGTTAGGTGCACAAAGTATGGTGGTTTGCGTACTTGCAATATTTTCTCGTCTTAGAACCGACCGAAATCTAAGAAAGAAACCTTCTTGCCATTGCTCTCCACAGCCACCAGCCGATCCAGCACTAGCATCGGAAGCTGATTCTCCAGCATCAGCATATCCTTTCAAATGTCTGTCATTATGTGGATATTTCCGTGGTCACTGAAGATGGGGTCGTTGGGCGCGTAGTCGTCCAACTCGTTGGTTGCGAACCTCAGGATATCGAGCATGAAGCAGCCGTCAGTTATCATCAGCTCCAGGAACAGGCGTGCCCCACCCTCACCGCTGCCTACCTTCCACTTCAGGTCCAGCGCGTCGTAGCTCTCCTCGAGGTCCCACGCCACCTCCCTCAGGGACTCGAAGAAGCGCTCCATAGGCTTCTTGGACAGCTTAAGGAAGTGGCGGACCGTGCGGCGCTTGTGTCCCTCCATGGGGAGGAGGTGGGCCTCGCCGTGGTGGTAGGGGCCGAAGGAGACAACTTGTGGCTGGTAGGCCTCGCGGTTGAGGGCGGTGAAACGTGCGGGGACCCTGTAGATGGACCGCATCTTCCAGTACCGTTGCTCCTCGTCATCGGAGGGCATGAACTGGGGGTTCTCGTCAAGTGGGACAATCGAGTCGGACTTGTCCGGTTCCATAGAAGACATGGTTCCACAAGTTTCACAGGTTCCACGAGTTTCTGTTTTGGAGGGTCTTTTGCTCTTTTTTTTTTTTTTCATTCAAGCTGAAAGGAGTGAGAGAAGAGGTGAATTTATGGGGAGAGGGAGAGAATGGAAGAGTGAAGAGGGCTGGGGGATGAAAGTTTGGGGGTGCCCAGGCCCATCTAATGCTTTAAGATGAGTTACGGGACAAGCCATGTACATGTGATTCGCTTCTCCTGCACCGGGATTCGAATTTCATGTACGCAATGAACGAAATGCCCGTAATCCCCCGATCGTGTATTAGCCTGTGAATTCGATGAATCTCCCGTGTGTCTCTCTCAATCAAAGGGCTCCTATGGATTGAATACATGTAATGCCAATTTGGACAGCAACTTTACATATTTGACGTGACACTAGATTTAAAATAATACTTATTTTTTGTTGTCATTTTTTCATTATATATTTGAGATATTCAAAATCTCTTACTCAAGTCTCACGTTTAGTATTCGATGCACTTTTTTCACGCATAAGCTGCACAACTATAAAAGAAAAAAACGTTGCCACAAATAGTGACGTAATGATATTATGTGTGCACGATTTGTTCACGACAATCATATAACTTCCTGTTAAATAACTTCAGATGGCACATAAGACTAGTAATAGCCATCTTGTGTGAAACTCAAATACTTCCGCCTCTTTCATACTAAATCGGCTACAAGCATTTATGACCTCTAATAAAGAAGAGCTCCAACCCAGTATAATTGCTTATGAGCTTCAATCGAGAAGCACTTGGATCCATTATAATTGCTATCATTAGTAAACTCGAACACAAATATATTGCCGGACCATCACCCGATCAGATTATTATGTCATTTTGATGAATTGGTTAAGCCCTAATTATGCATATTGATGACCTCATTCCGGGTCCCTTTTGTGCGGGCAACACATTCAGTTTTAGTCCCAAATAAGCCAAGTGGGAGGACATTCCTTTCTTGCTCAAAGACTGATTAAAAAAAAGAACTAATTAAAGGCAGTTCACTACTTTTGCTTTGAGAAGAATCCTTATAAAATAAATTCACTAGCATTAGGGCACACGCATCATGTGCAAGAAGGGGAGGAAAAAAGATAAAATTTAGGAGCATGAGTCAAATGCATTGTGGATTTTGTCTATGTTAAGTGTATCTACCATTCATCAGTTGTAATTGTGAGACAATTTAAATGTCGTTCAGATGAAGTAGTGATTACCTACCTATTGTTCTATATCATGTTCAATGTTACATTGCCCTCGTTTGGCTAAAACCTGAAAATAAACTTAAAAAATAATAAAATAATAAAAGTGTGACACATCCGAAAAATATTTTCTAATAAATAGTTTTTCTAGGAGAGTAACAATATTTTTAGGTATTGGCTGAAATGGGAAAATGAATTAGAAAACGTGCACTCCTTTTGATATTGTTTTATTTTTATTTTTCATTTTTTCTTTACTTTTAAAATCGAATTTTTAATTACTTTTTATTTTTTGTTTTTATTTTTTGCCTCTTCTTCGGCCGATCGCCTGCAACAGGCAAGGTTGAGCTCACCAGATTCCAGTGAGCTCAAGCCTCACCAGAGGTCAGCGATGCTCAGTGAGCTCGAGTCTAGTCACATCAGCGCAAGGTCGGGATCAATTGGTCCGATGACCAAAATGATAACCATGATAGCAACGGAGACGACAATGGTGACAATGAAGAGATGGATGAGGACACCGATGAACAAATGGGCAGGTCAAAGGTGGGTATCACGGAGGAGAAAGAGACCGACTTCCCCCACGCGTATGTCTTCGTCAGGTATATGCGCAACAGGAAAAACAGCGGCAGGATAGTGGCTCCTTTGCCTCCGTCGGATGGCTGTCCTTCTGATATAATGGAATGTAATGTATGCGGTCAGCTCAGGAGGGAGGACAAAGAGGCGGAAGCCGACGGAGATGCGATGTTGTAAGAAGCTCTTCTCCTTTGGCCTTGCACTTCAAACGAATCGGCTGTTAGTCAATACTTAACAGTAGAGGGACCCAGTTGGCTAGCTTGTAGAACTTTGCTTTACAATCCAATCCTCTTGTACTGAGTTCCTAATTTCAGCCATTTGGTGGGAAAAAATTGATCTTGTGATGCCGAATGCCATGTGCTCTGTCTGCGACGATGGTGTAGCTGCAATTCTCTGAAGGTGAATTTTCTTTCTTTACTTACTTCAAGATATCATTTGAAATCTAATAAGGTGAAGTTCCGAGAAGATTTACCATGAGTTCCTTCGTGGAATCATTGAGTATGTGTATTGATTAACTGGAATGTTTGTGGATCCTTTAAGTTAACTAAGTTGCCCGTATTTGTCAATCCTCAGATTTTTGCTCGTATTTGTCAATCCTCAGATTTTTGCTCGTATTTGTCAATCCTCAGATTTTGCAGCTCTTTGGCATTAGAAATGGGGGTTGAATCTATTGATAAGAGATCTGATCTGAGGATATGATTTCTCCACCTATGATTTTGGTGGCGAGATGGATGGGGAGAGATCGGTGAGAGCTTTCGGTATTTATCCAAGAGCTTCTTTCTTCAACCACAATTGCCTTCCAAATGCTTGCAGATTTGACTATGTAGACTCTGCTTCTGATGGCAATGCTGATATAATCGTGCGGATGATCCATGATGTCCCTCAAGGAAGGGAGATCTGCCTGAATTATTTTCCTGTCAACTTGAATTATGCGAATAGGCAGAGGAGGTTGATGGAAGACTACGGGTTTGCCTGTGACTGCGATCGGTGCAAGGTTGAGGCCAATTGGTCTGATGACAAGAACGAGCACGATGCTATTGGCGAAGACGATGGTGGTGACAGTGAAGGGATGGATGAGGATGCCGATAAACAAATGAGCGGGTCAGAGGTGGGCATTGCAGAGGAGAAAGAGACCGACTTGCCCCATGCATATTTCTTCGCCAGGTATATGTGCAACAGGAAAAACCGTGGCGGGACAATGGCTGCTCTGCCTCCGTCATTGGATGGCGCTCCTTCTGATATAATGGAGTGTAATGTATGTGGTCAGCTCAGGAGGGAGGATGAAGAGGCGGAAGCCAACGGAGAAGAAGATATGGACGAGTGAGCTCCCCCTTTTTGCGATGTTGTAAGAAGCTCTTCTCCTTATGTACTCATCTCTGGGAATTTTGTTTTTCTTTCTGATCCATCCTTTGGCCTTGCTATCCAACCAAGTCAGCTGCTAGTCAATACTTACGGCGGAGAGAGACCTAGTTGGCTAGCTTTACAATCCAATCTTCTTTTGGCGAAGGTTGTGGATTGCGGGTGCTCTGAGTTTCTAATATTACCCAATTTGAGGAAAAATTGACCTTGCAGGGCCAAACGCCATATGCTCTGTGACTGGTCGTGCCACTACTCTCTGGAGGTGAATTTTTCTTTCTTTATTTACATATAGGACATCGCGTAGAATCTGATAAGTGAAGTTCCGGGAAGTTTTATCATGGGTTCCTTTGTGAAATCAAGTATGCGTATCGATAAACTTGCATGTTCTGTGGATCTCTTCAAGTCGACCAACCTGCTCATATTTTCAATCTTCAGATTTTGCAGCTATTTTGGCATTAGGAAAGGTGGAAAGGTGGTTGAACCTATTGATAAAAATTTGATCTGATAGCGGCATGTGATATCTCAACCAAATGATGTTGGGGAGGTGAAAAACTTGCCATATTTGCTTTGATTCGATTGTGCAGCGTGTGGTTTCTTTCCTTAATAACGTGCTGCCAATAACGGACTGAAGGATGCTCGTGGTTCTTAAGGGACAAGTTTTTTCCTCGAGTCTCTTGGCATCCTTGGGGGCTATGTAGGCTGGTTGTGTTTTGACTTGTGAGCTGGTGAATTTTTCCACCTCTTCGATAACTAGTTTGACAGTCAAAGATACATCCGGTGTATGATGCTGGTGGCTCTAATCCGAGCTCAACATGCCTCATGTCCCTAATCTCACCCATACAAGGAATGGCATTCTACTCTCGTGTCCTGTTTTTGCTTTCTCCATCGTCTCGAGTCTGTATAGAGACTGATTTTGGTCCCAGATATATGTTTCTTGGTATGTTTTTCAACAGCAACGATGGGGTGAGACAGAAGGAGACCCTTTGTACTCTCGTCTGTCGAAAATGATTCCGAAACAACTACAGGCTTTAAGAGTCGGCATGAGACGATGAAGGGATTGCCTTGCATAGAATAGGGGTCACTTGATGTGTGCTAATGGTAATGGAATGTCAAGAATAAATATCAAAATCCCTACATTGTGCGGACAGCTCTGTGTGCATTATTGGTGTTATGATTAGACAAAACAGGTAAAGACCGTAATCCAAGTTTAACAATAGCCTTAACATCCATTGGACACAGAGTGAGAGTCAACTGCAGATGAGTCATTATGCAGTTTATAGGTCCTAATACACCAAACATGAATACACAGGCATTCCAAATCAATTTGACGATTAAAGTCTGCAAAATTGATATTGCATAACTCAATGTAGAAACTAAAAAACTATGGGCATCTCATCCCATTATGTAATACATCGTACTTATTAATATTACAAAAGTTATAAAAAATTAGCATCGTCGGTAACCAATATTTGTTCTTTTCTTCCCGTGGATGCATATTTTTCTGGGCGTCCAATTGAAATTTTGTACCATATAACTATTAATTAGAAGAAAAGAGGGTCTTTTTGGATGTATGGGAGGGAGAGTAGTGAGTGTACAATTGATGCAAGTGGGCCTTGATTTTTTTTTTAATCGACTCCCCACTTGTTATTTTTATCTTTAATATATATATTTATTTCTGTCACAATCTGTTTATATGGAGCAACTGCCTTGTTTTGAGGATGCAAGATACCTGTCTTATGCTTGCAAACTTGAGAGAGCCTTGTGTGGCCTCAAGCAAGCATCACAAGCATGCTTTGATCATTTTAGCTTTTTTCTTTTAGCATTTGGTTTCTTTCGCACCATTGTAGATCCTTCATTGTTTATTCAAAAATCAGATCATGGCATTTAGCTCTGCTTTTATTCGTGGATGATATGATTGTCATCAATAATGATTCAAACTTGCCTGATGGATTTATTTCCTCATTGAGTAGTGAATTTATAATGAACGATACAGAGCCATTACATTATTTTTTGGTTGTGGAGGTTAGAATATTTTTTTGATAGTCTTTATTTGTGCCAACCACAATATGCTTTGTCAATTCTTGGGTGTGCTCAAATGGAGGGTTGCAAGCTAGGATCCACGCACATAGCCATGCGCATTCATTCTCTCAAATGCAAAATTATTTTCGGATCCCATGCTATATCAATGTATTGTCAGAGCTTTTTAATCTCACCATCACAAGGTTCGATATTTCCTATGCAGTCAATTTTATATGTCAACTCATGCATTGGTGTACTGTGACTCATTTTCGAATTGTGAAGCACATTTTGTGCTATGTTAGTAGCACAATAGATCGGGAAATGCGAATCCTGTCCAAGTTAACTATAGAGTTGTAAACATTTTGTGATGTAGATTGGGCAAATTGTTGCTTGACTTGACGATCAACTACGATATTTTGTACCTATAGTAACTGTATATCATGGAGCGCTAAGCAGTAACGAAAGGTTGCTCAATCTAATGCCAATGTAGAAAATCTTGCAATGGCATCAACAATTGTTGAGATTGTTCGGATATCTTTCCTTTTAAGAGATTTAGGTATTCATCTCTCAAATTCACTATTATCATTTTGTGATAATATCAGTGCAATTTGTATGTTGATTAGTCTCGTGTTATATGCAAAAGCTAAACATATCGAATTAGATTATCATTATGTGCAAGAAAAAGTAGCTCGTGGAACTCTTGTGACTAAGTATATTCCGTTTGTGCATCGAATTGTTGATCTCTTCACGAACTATTATTCCAAAAACACATTTGGAAACTTGCAAATTGAGAATTTGGGATTGTTCCATTCCCAATTTGAGTGGGAGTTAAGGTATTGATTTATCAATCAAGAGAGAAGAATATGGAAATGTCAAATCAAAATCACAAGCAGATTTCGAATTACTAAAATCAAGGGATCGACAGCTTTATTATTTATATCATTGTATTGTTTCCTTATAAAATGTAATGCTTTGTAATATCTTTAATATAGCAGAAATCAATTCAACAAATTATATGCTGAGATCAACAATCAAACACCTTTGTTCTTTTAGGATGTTTGAAGCAAGTGGTGATTAGAGATGACTTTAAAGGCCATATTTGTTTTCTCACTTAAATTCATTGCAACTTAACAAATTTAATCAAGAAGAAATGGTACAATGGAATATTTCATTTGCCTAAAACTTGATCATCCTTCACCCTTCCCGATTCAAATTGGACAAACATCAAGGAGACTGAAACTAGAGAATCATCATTTGATAATGTTAAGCAAAAATGTCCATTATTCAGAACATTCAAAGAGGGATATGAACATGACTGAAAGCAGGAGGAAAATCGTTCATAACAACAATCAACAAACCAATCAAGAGATGATGATCAAGCATCCGTCAGCAGGAGAAAAACCAAAAAAAGTGGAAAAAAGAGAGTATATTATTGTACTGAGTGGCAAAGGGTTCATTTGTGGTAGCCGAGCACGGAATATAGAGTCTGAATTATGGTGAGCGCAAAGAGGAAGACGGCAGCGATGAGAGACAATGTAACCCAAGGATTCCTGAAGTAGGTGTGGATGAAATTAACCCTCCACATGTTCCAGCGGTTACTATAGTACTGTTCGACCTTGGTAAGCACGCCATTGATGCTGCTGTCGGAGTCCATAGTTGCACCCTTGGCCAGCAAGTTGAACAGCTTGGCTACTGCCTCGTCGCTCTCCAGGTCATTCTGGAGGATACACTGGGCGCGGAGCAGTGCAACGTCCTGCCCTTTGTCGATGATGTAGTCCATGAAGCAGATGTAGGAAGTGACCTCGTTCCCGGCCCCAACATGGAAGCGCTCAAACGCCATGAGGTTGAGGAAGACGGACTCGATTTTGTCACCCACTACGACCGTGGGGAGCCTCAGGACGCCGCCCTCAAAGGAGATGTCATTGAGGCTCCGAGTCTCGCTATTCTTGAACTGGATCCCATTCTCGCTGAGCTCAGTGGCTGAGGCCGACCGGATAAGCTTCACACCGTTCTTCATCTCCACGTTGTCCTTGGGCTTCTTCCGCATGTGCTTCCTGAAGACGTCCACACTGTACTTCCTCTCCACGTTGTCCTTCTTCTCGGGCTCCTTCAGCCTGTGCTTCCTGTAGACGTCCAGGACGTGCAGGCATTTGCCCATCCCTGTGATGTCCTTGCCGTGGAACCAGCTTTTGAGGATGAGCCTGTTGACGGATTCGTCGTCCTGTGTTGTTCGAGTGAAGTCAGTACGTTGAATCTGAGATTGTGGTTGTACTGATACCACTTGCGTAAAAGGCAAAAAAATGAAGTTTTGGTGATAGATTTACTAATCAAATTATCGGTTGATCATGAACCGGGCAATCAATGCATTTGGAGCATTAGATTCGGTGGATCCATCGTAGGGTTCATGTGAGATCACAAAGATGTACTGTTAGTACGGCGGTTTGCGTACTTGCAATATTTTCTCGTCTTACGACCGACCAAAATCTAAGAAACTAACCTTCTCGCCATGGCTCTCGACAGCTACCAGCCGACCCAGCACTAGCATCGGAAGCTGATTCTCCAGCATCAGCATATCATGCCGAATGTCTGGCATTATGTAGAGCTCTCCATGTTTGCTGAAGATAGGGTCGTTGGGTGTCAGAAAAAGAAAAAAGAGGGCACCGCCTCTCTCTCTCTCTGGATTTTTCCAGATTTCTTTCCTTTTCTCTGCTGCACCAGAATTTTCTCCCTCTCTCCAGACTTTTCTCTCCCCCTCTCTCTAGATTTTTCTCACCGGCTTTACACCCTATGAATAGGGGTTCTTGCCCCTTGTGTGAGTATGTGTGTGAGGTGTGTGTGGGTGTGTGTAGGGTGATAAGAAGTGAGTGGGTGTGTGCGTGTGGTTTGTGAAGTGAGTGAGCCAGCAAGTACAATGAGCAGTTGTGAGAGTGTGATGATATAGAATTTGTAATATTGTTTATAAAAAATAAAAATAATTATTTTATTTGTACATCCACTTGCTTCTTAATAAATTTGTATTAGAGCAGGTCGTCGGTCGCCGTGCGAAGACAGTGGTCGGGGACCATTGTAAGTGAGCAAGGCAATCAGGGATCGTCAAGCCAAGAAGCGAAGAAGCGAAGGATATTGGAGTTATGCCAATGCACAATCTAGGATTGTGAAGTCGGTTGGTCTAGGACCAAGCTTACTTGGTATAGTGCGGGGCATTATACTCAAGTCACGATGGCGGATTTCTCGAGTTCGGTAAGTGGTATCGAGAAGCTCAACAACTCAAATTATAATAATTGGAGTACCCGCATACAATATTACTTGCTAGGACAAGATTTGTGGGATATTGTTGGCGGGAGCAACACCACCCCACCCACGAATGATAGCGAATTAAGAAAATGGAATATAAAATCGGGTAAGGCTCTTTATGTGCTTGCCGTGACTGTTGAAGATGAATTACTACAACACATAAAGAGTGCGACGACCTCGAAGGAGGCCTGGGATAACTTGGCGATGCTGTTTGCAAGGACAAACGATGCCAAGTTACAATGCCTGGAGAACGAGCTCCTCTCAATCCCACAACAAAATATGATGGTGAGTCAATACTTTTTTAAAGTTAAATCTATTTGCGAAGAAATTTCAAAATTAGATCCTGAGAATACCATCTCTGATACAAGAATGAGAAGAATAATAATTCACGGGTTAAGGCCGGAATATAATGGTATTGTTACGGCCACTCGTGGATGGGCAAATGAGCCAACTCTAACAGAGTTAGAGAATATATTGGCCAACCAAGAAGCCTTAGATAAACAAATTTCTAAGGTCTCAATTAAGGAGGATGAAAGTGCCCTCTTTAGTAATAAAAGGGGGTTCAAGGGCCAAAATAGAAATAGAGCAAGTGCAAGAGATGGCAAACCGTGGAAAAGTCATGGAAAATGGCAAAAGCGAATAGAAGGAACTTGACCTCGGCCAGGGGGAGCTCGTCAAGACCATGATAAGGACGACAATGAACAAAAGAAGAATATAAGGCGTAATGGACGGTGTTACATGTGTGGCAAAGTAGGTCATTTTGCTAGGGATTGTCGATTCAAAAGAGTTGAAGGAAATGTCGCAGCATCCAAGGAAAATGATAGCGAAGAAGAGTGGGATTTCCAAGCATCCTTTGCAGTGGAGGAACAAGAAGAGCTTGCAAGCTCCTCCATCATAGAAGATGCAATGGCCCTTATCACAGTAAGTGATAAATTGGTTGATTATGAAGAAGATTGGATAGTCGACTCGGGGTGCTCAAATCACATGACCGGAGATCAAGGCAAGCTATCAAACATGTGTGAGTACAAAGGTGGATGAGTAGTTGTCACCGTAGACAACTCAAGGTTGCCGATTACCCATGTGGAACAAACAATGATGACACCTCGATTCAGTTCGCATCAAGTTGAACTGAAAAATGTGTACCATGTGCCAGGAATGAAGAAGAATCTATTGTCTGTGGCACAACTTACAAACTCAGGCAATTATGTGGTGTTTGGTTCTAGAGATGTTAGGGTGTACCGAAATTTGAAACCAACTGGTACACCAATCATGGAGGGGCATTGATTAGAGTCTGTTTACGTGATGTCAGCTCAGACGGCATACGTGGACAAAAATTGAAAGAGTGAAACGCCTAATTTGTGGCATGCACGGCTTGGGCACGTGAGCTACCATAAATTAAAGGTGATGATGAATAAAGGTATGCTAAAAGGTCTCCCCCACTTGGAAGTCCAAGAAGATGTCATCTGCGCTGGATGCTAGTATGGGAAGGCACATCAACTTCCATATGAAGAGTCTAAATTCAGAGCTAAGATGCCTCTTGAGCTTGTCCACTCAGATGTATTTGGACTAGGGAAGCAACCGTCAATCAGAGGATCAAAGTACATGATAACATTCATCAATAATTTCTCCAGGTACGTCTGGGTCGACTTCATGAAAGAAAAATCTGAAGCATTAAACAAATTTAAGGAGTTTAAAGCAAAAGCAGAATATGAAGTAGGCAAGAAAATACTATGCCTTCGCACGGATAATGGGGGAGAATACACATCAAATGACTTTACAAAATTTCTTCAAGAATGGAAGATACGTCAACAATTTACTTGCCCAAATACGCCACAACAAAATGGAGTTGCCGAAAGAAAGAATTGGCATTTGGCGGAGACATGCAGGAGTATGTTGCATGCGAAGAGTGTTCCACCCAAGTTTTGGGCTAAGTGTATGAAGACGGCAGTGCACATGATCAACATACTACCTCAAGCAAGGCTTGGCTTTATGTCACCTTATGAGAAGTTGTGGAATCGCAAGCCCACGGTAAGTCACTTTAGAATATTTGGGTGTGTATGTTATGCATTTGTGCCAGACCATCTTCGTAACAAGTTTGATAAGAAGGCAGTTTTCGTGGGCTACGATGATCAAAGAAAAGGATGGAAGTGTTGTGACCCTACAACAGGGAGGTGTTACATTTCCAGAAATGTGGTGTTCGACGAACTATCATCTTGGTGGACATCACAACCTAATTCAAAACAAGTTGAAGAAGAGATTCATGAAGGAATGGAACAAAATGACAAGATTGATAAGGGCTAGCCAATTGAAGAAGGAATTGATAATGTAATTGGAAGAAGAGAAGTCAGAGCACAGTCACCAAAAAAATCAAAGAGCCCATGGCGAATTGCTGTACATCCAAGAACTACAGAAGAGTTCAGACTAAGTCAGATGGAAGAACCTGAAGAGGAGGAATCTCAACTAAAGAGATCAACAAGACAAAGAAGACCAAATCCCAAATATGCAAATGCGGCGCTAACCGAAGATGTCGGAGTAGTCGAGCCGTCCACATATGAGGAAGCTTCGCAAGACATGGAATGGAGGAAAGCCATGGAGGAAGAGATACAAGCACTAAGAAAGAACGAAACATGGGATCTAGTGCTGAGACCTAAAGAGGTACATCCTATATCTTGCAAATGGGTCTATAAACTTAAAACTCGACCAGATAGGTCGATAGAAAGATATAAGGCACGACTGGTTGCTTGAGGATTCTCTCAAAAGTATGGCCAAGATTATGATGAGACCTTTAGTCCAGTAGCAAAGATCACTACAATTCGAGTCTTACTAGCACTTGCAGCAAGCAAGTCGTGGAAATTATGGCAAATGGATGTGAAGAATGCCTTCTTACATGGAGAACTAGAT
Organism: Eucalyptus victrix; assembly: GCA_016097545.1. Lineage (NCBI taxonomy): Eukaryota > Viridiplantae > Streptophyta > Magnoliopsida > Myrtales > Myrtaceae > Eucalyptus > Eucalyptus victrix. The sequence goes on from CM027844.1 coordinate 17,106,721, forward strand.
CGAGATATATACATGGAGTAGCCAGATGGTTTCCAAAGTAAGATTCATCCAGATTATGTTTGTAAGTTAAAGAAAGCTCTCTATGGCTTAAAACAAGCCCCGAGAGCATGGTATGGGAAGATTGCTGAATTTTTGGTACAAAGTGGTTACTTTGTAGCCCCAACAGACTTGAGCTTGTTTGTGAAGGCAGAAGATGGCAAGCTTACAATAGTATTAATCTATGTGGATGATCTAATCATCACTGGAGATAATGAAGAGGAGATATGCCAAATCAGAACCAACCTCTCATTGCGGTTTCAGATGAAAGAGCTTGGAGAATTAAAACATTTCCTGGGACTCGAGATGGAGAAGACCAATGAAGGATTATTCCTATGTCGGCAGAAGTATGCATGAGACCTCTTAGACAAGTTAGGGATGCTTGATTGCAAACCTATTTCTACTCCAATTGATGGAAATGTAAAGTTATGCGCAATTGAAGGACGAGAATTGGAAGACTCAACTATGTACAGGCAATTGGTGGGTAGCCTTATTTCCCTAACCATAACATGGCCTGATATTGCTTTTGCAGTGGGAGTAGCAAGCCAATTCATGGAGAAGCTGCGAAGGCCCCACTTAGATGCAGTCAGGCGCATACTAAGGTATGTAAAGGGTACATTTGATTTTGGGCTTCTGTATAAGAAAGAAGCATCATGTGAAGTTGTTTGCGATGCTGACTTTGCTGGAGATCGTGACACATGACGATCAACTACTGGATATATGTTTAGCCTCGGATCAGCAGTAGTGTCATGGTGCAGTAAAAGACAGGCGACTATGTCACTATCTACAACAGAAGCTGAGTATAGAGCAGCAGCAATGGCAGCACAAGAGAGTACATGGCTGGTACAGCTAATGGAGGATCTCCATCAACCAATAAATCAACCTACACGGATATGTTGTGATAATCTGTCAGCCATAAGCTTAGCAGAGAATCCATTTTTCCATGCGAGGACCAAGCATGTAGAAGTGCACTATCATTTTCTACGGGAAAAAGTATTACAAGACGAGATAAAAATGGAGTATGCCAAAACAGATGATCAAGTTGCAGACATCTTCACCAAAGGTCTTGGAGCCGTAAAATTCGAAGAGTTTCAAAGGTAACTTGGTATGATCACAATGTCCATGCTAAGAGAGAGTAGTCGGTGAGGGGGAGTGTCAAAAAAAAAAAAAGGGGGGGGGGGGGGGAGGGGCACCGCTCTCTCTCTCTGGATTTTTCCAGATTTCTTTCCTTTTCTCTGCTGCACCAGATTTTTCTCGCCGACTTTACACGGGGTTCTTGCCCCTTGTGTGAGTATGTGTGTGAGGTGTGTGTGGGTGTGTGTAGGGTGATAAGAAGTGAGTGGGTGTGTGCGTGCGGTTTGTGAAGTGAGTGAGTGAGCAAGTACAATGAGTAGTTGTGAGAGTGTGATGATATAGAGTTTGTAATATTGTTTATAAAAAATAAAAGTAATTATTTTACTTGTACGCTTCTCAACATTGGGCGCGTAGTCATGCACCTCGTCGGCTGCAAACCTCAGGAAGCAGCCGTCAGTTACCATCAGCTCCAGGAACAGGGATGCCGCACACTCGCCGCTGCCTGCCTTCCACTTCAAGTCCAACGCGTCGTAGCTCTCCTCGAGGTCCCACGCCACCTCCCTCAAGGACTCGAAGAAGTGCTTACAGCACTTCCCGGTGCGAAAGATGAAGAACTTCAAACAAGATCAAGTGAACAATTCTGAAGACAATTTGTATTTCCGAATGATGATCATATCATTGTATCTCAGTACAATTGAAAGACAGAATATGAATATACTTCTGTTGTTCTATCTTCTAAGATCAAATGTACTTAACTTGCTTCGGTGTTTCGGATTTGAGCTGTTCTTCATTCTCCGAAACTTTCTTCTCTTTTGTATCAAGATCCCTTCTGCATTCGTTGATGATCTTGATACCTTGTTCTCTCAATTCTTGCGACTTCTCTCTCTTCTTGTATTTCTATACGTCTTCGTTACTCCTTATGTAAGGCAAAGCGAGTATTTATACTAGGATATGTGAGAACTTAGTTACAAAGGAAAACTGAATATAGTAACTACTTTAACGAGAAAGAATCTATTTGGCTATGCTTTAGGACTTTGGCGATCCGAGTCATTAAGCCCTCGAGCATCTTCGTTCATTGATCATCTAGCGATCCGAGTCATTAAGCCCTCGAGCATCTTCGTTCATTGATCATTGACTTGGCGATCCAAGTTATTTGCTGGTGATCCAGGTCCTCTGTTTGGTCCTCTGTTTTTGCTTCTGTATTGAGCATCTTTGTTTCTTTATACTTAACATGCCCCCGCAAATTGGAAAGGGGATTGAATCCCATTCCTAATTTGATGCGAAGAAACAGATGAGCTGAGTGAGAAAGAGACTTAGTGAATATGTCAGCTACTTGAAGATGACTTGGAACATGTTGAATAGAAATGGACCCAGATGACACTTTTTCTCGAACAAAGTGGAAGTCAACTTCTATGTGCTTTGTTCGTGCATGTAGGACAGGATTGGCTGTGAGGGAAATAGCTGATTTATTATCATAGAATAATGATGTAGCTTTGGTGAGAGGAATTCCAATATCACGTAGAACAAAACCGATCCAAGTCAATTCAGCTGTTGTAGATGCTAATGCTCGATATTCAGCTTCTGTGGAGGACTTTGAAACAGTAGTTTGTTTCTTGGCTGACCATGAAATCAAGTTTGAGCCTAAGAAGGTGCAAAATCCTGTAGTAGATCGTCGAGTAATAGGACAACCTGCCCAATCAGCATCTGAAAAACCATAGAGATTTGTTAAACTGTTAGAGTGAAGATAATAGCCAAGATGAACAGTTCCTTTGACATATCGTAATACTCGTTTTAATTGATGAAGATCGGCCATTGTGGGATGTTGCATCTTCTGACAAAGGAGATTTGTTGCAAATGCTAGATCTGGTCGAGTGATGGTTAAGTATTGAAGACCACCTACCAAGCTTCTGTATTCAGTAGGATCCATCAGAGGAACTTCAGCATTTGTCATAGCAATTGGCCGCAATGGCAGAGGTGTAGAAATCGGTTTACAATCTATCATCCGTGCTCTTTTGAGTAGATCAACTGCATATTTTGTTTGACATAAGAACATGGTCTGTAGTGTATGTTTTACTTCAATACCTAGGAAGTAATGAATATAGCCGAGATCCTTCATTTGGAAGTGAAGACTAAGGTTCTGGATTAATGATGTTAAGAATTGAGTAGAGCTTCTTGTAAGAATGATATCATCAACATACAGAAGTAATAATACTGTATCTGATTCAGTATGAAGCACAAACAGAGATGGATCAGCTGTACTGCAGACAAAGCCAGTTTCGAGAAGAAAGTTGCTGAATTTGTCAAACCAGGCTCTTGGTGCTTGTCGAAGTCCATATAATGACTTGTGAAGAAGACAAACATGGCTGGATTTTTGAGAATCTATGAAGCCAGGTGGCTGTTCCATGTAAACAGTTTCATTTAAATCTCCATGAAGAAATGCATTCTTCACATCAAGTTGATGTATTGTCCATTGTCTTGTGAGAGCTATAGAAAGTACTACACGTATTGTGGCATGTTTGACAACTGGACTGAATGTTTCAGTAAAATCCAGTCCTGCTTCCTGATGGAATCCTTTGGCTACCAGACGAGCCTTGAGTCTTTCTAGACTACCATCTGATGTGAGTTTAGTCTTATATACCCACTTACAGCCTACAACATTCATCTGGTCTGTTCTTGGGACTAATGTCCAGGTACGATTATTATGGAGGGCATTCATCTCTTCTTGCATAGCATTGTACCATCCTGTATCAGCTAATGCAGACTTAATGGATCTTGGTTCCATAGGAACATGATACTCAGCCAAGCAAGCATATCTTGGATTTGGCTTGATAATACCTGATCTGAGTCGTGTCTGCATAGGATGACTACTAACATTTCTCTGAGAAGATGACAGATCATGAATATGTTGTTCTGTGTCAGAGTTAGTAGTGCTAGGTAGAGTACCTGAGAAAGATGTAGAATTCTGACCGGATTGAGTTTCTGGGATATCATCATTTTGCCTTGATGTCAGAGGAATATCTTGGAACTGTATTGATGCTGATGTATGTTGTTGATGTATCTGCTGATTTTCATAATTATCCATAGCAGGATGATATTGACTTCTCCCTTCTGACTGATGGGAGATACTTTGCTTTGCTGTATCTGTTCTTGAAGATTCGAGCAATTTGACTCCTTCAATCCATTGTCTATACAAAGGAGTATATTGACCATATTCATTGATCATCGTTTTTGTGAAAGGAAATGATGTTTCATCGAAGGTAACATGTCTACTGATATATACACGATTATCAGTAGGTACAAGGCATCTATAGCCTTTATGTATATCACTATATCCCAGAAAAATACAAGGAAGTGATCTAGGATCGAACTTGTGTCTTGAATAAGATCTTAAGCATGGATAACAAGCACAGCCAAATACCCGTAGATGATCATACTGTGGCTGAGTATTATGAATCTTTCTATATGGTGTATCCATGTTTAGCTTTGGTGTTGGAAGTCTGTTTATGATGTAGTTTGCTATAACAAAAGCATCGACCCAAAACTTCAGTGGGATCTTGGAATGATATAGCATAGCCAATCCCAATTCAACAATATGTCTATGTTTTCTTTCGGAAACTCCATTCTGTTCAGGAGTGTGAGGACAAGATAACTGTTGTTTTATTCCACAACGTTGCAGATGATCTTGAAACTTTTTACTTACAAACTCTCCCCCTCCATCACTTTGAAAGATCTTAATCTTGTGATTGTATTGTTTTTCGACTAATGTCTGGAATCGACTAAAGATATCAAAGAATTCAGATTTCAACTTCATTGGATATAACCAGCTGTATCGTGAAAAATCGTCAACAAAAATCACATAGTATCTAAACTTTTGCAAGGAGTCTACTGGTGATGGTCCCCAGATGTCACAGTGGACCTTTTCTAGAGATGAAGTTGATATGGAATTTGACAAAGGAAATGATAGAGCTGTACTTTTTGCTATTTGACAGCTGCTGCAAATGTTTGAAGAAACTGAAGTAACATGAATTAGTTTCTGATGATGTAGATAATCCACTATTTGAGTATTCGCATGAGCCAATCTTTGATGCCATACTTCTGCATTGACTGCCTTCTGTCTTTGAGTGAAAAAGGCTGTTGCAGTCCGTGTATTGACTTGATAAAGGCCCTTAGTCTTCTTTCCGAGCTGAATTGTTGCCTTGGTATTGTTGTCCTTTACATAAACACCAAGTTTATCAAAGATAAAAGTGCAAGGATAGTCATCAGTAAGCTTAGATACAGAAAGAAGATTCTTCTTTATTTCTGGTACTATAAGAACATCATTGAGGGGTAATGTGTTTACTTCTGTTTTCAGGTAAGTGTTACCAATGTGTGTAACAGGTAAACAAGATCCATTTCCAATCATTACTGTATCGAGACCTTGATATTTAGAAGAAGTATGAAGAATACTAGAATTTGCACTGATATGAGCAGTGGCTCCTGTGTCAGGGTACCATTCACTTCCTTTTGGATCTTCAATATGAATTGCTGTCAGAGCTGCTAGAATTTCTTCTACTTGATAGGAATTGTCAAAACGGTACCAACAGCGGAGAGCATCATGCCCAGGTCGCTTACATATTTGACATTCTAGTCTAGCAACCTCTGTGTCTTTCTCATCCTGCAAACTTTTCTTTGAGTTTAACAGAGGAGGATAAGATTTGTTGTTTTGATACCTTTGAGGTTGTGTGGCATAAGGTCGAAATCCCTGTGTAGTTGGAGGAAAGACATTCTTTTGCCTTAGATATTGATCTCCTGGTCTTTGAAATGCTGCATCTTCTCTGTAATTCTGATTTCTTTCAGCATAACCAAACGCTCGTCCTCTGTTACCAGCAGTTCTGCCTCGACCAAAACTACGACCACCTCTATAGCTTCCTCTCTGAGCTAGAAAACCAGTAGGTTGTGAAAGATATTCTTCATTAATACTTTCTTTAGGATATATTTGAATCTTTCTTTGGCCAAAATAGGCCAGACTAGGATTGAACTGACTTCTGGAGTAGGTCTTCATTCTAGATTCAAATCTCTCTAGTTGAGCTATAACTTCGTCATAGTCAGGTTGGGGCTTCAAACAGTATATGGTGGTCCGAAGTTGCTCATATTCTGGACCTAGTCCTTCTAGTATACCAAAGATCTTGGTTATTTCATCTACTGGTTTACCAATAGCATTCAACTGATCACATATATTTTTGTATTCTCTGAGATAAGTAGAGAGGTTTTGATCAAGTTTCTGGCAGGATTGTAATTTTCCTTTAAGCTCGAACTCCTTTGCTATTGATTTTTGTGTAAATCGTTTTAGAAGAGACTGCCATACCTCAAAGGATGTTTCTAAACCAATGATTAGGCTTAGAATATTCTCAGTGACAGCCCCACTAATCCATGATGAGATCAACTGATCTGATCTTGTCCAATCAATGTAATCAGGATTAACAAGTTCTGAATCACATCCTTCATCACCGTTGTGCAATATTCGTGAAGGAGCTACAACATCACCATTAACAAAACCGAAGAGGTCTTGACTTTTCAGAAACCTTTGAATTTGAGCTTGCCACAGCAGAAAATTGTCTTCGGCGAGCTTGATTGTAACAAAGTTCGAGATGTTTACGTGAATTGGAAAAGGATATTTTGGTGATCTTATTGCCATTGCTTCAGACTTTCAGATCAGACCAAGTTATACAAACAACCTACAGCTCTGATACCATGCGAAAGATGAAGAACTTCAAACAAGATCAAGTGAACAATTCTGAAGACAATTTGTATTTCCGAATGATGATCATATCATTGTATCTCAGTACAATTGAAAGACAGAATATGAATATACTTCTGTTGTTCTATCTTCTAAGATCAAATGTACTTAACTTGCTTCAGTGTTTCGGATTTGAGCTGTTCTTCATTCTCCGAAACTTTCTTCTCTTTTGTATCAAGATCCCTTCTGCATTCGTTGATGATCTTGATACCTTGTTCTCTCAATTCTTGCGGCTTCTCTCTCTTACTGTATTTCTATCTGTCTTCGTTACTCCTTATGTAAGGCAAAGCAGAGTATTTATACTAGGATATGTACCAGAACTTAGTTACAAAGGAAAAACTGAATATAGTAACTACTTTAACAGAAAGAATCTATTTGGCTATGCTTTAAGACTTTGGCGATCCGAGTCATTAAGCCCTCGAGCATCTTCGTTCATTGATCATCTGGCGATCCGAGTCATTAAGCCCTCGAGCATCTTCGTTCATTGATCATTGACTTGGCGATCCAAGTTATTTGCTGGTGATCCAGGTCCTCTGTTTGGTCCTCTGTTTTTGCTTCTGTATTGAGCATCTTTGTTTCTTTATACTTAACACCCGGACCGCCTGAGGAAGTGGTGGACCGTGCGGCACTTGTGTTCCTCCATGGGAAGAAGGTGGTCCTCGCCGTGGTGGTAGGGGCCGAAGGAGACAACTTGCGGCCTGTAGTCCTGGTAGTTGAGGGCGGTGATGCGGGCAGGGACCCTATAGATGGACCGCGTCTTCCAGTACCGTTGCTCCTCGTCGTCCGAGGGCATGAAGTGGAGGCTCTCTTCAAGTGGGGCAATCGAGTCGGACTCGTCCGGTTCCGCAGGAGACATACTTCCGCAAGTTTCACAGGTTCCACAAGTTTCTGTTCTGGAGGGTCTTATGTTCTTTTTTTTTCTTAAGCTGAAAGGAGTGAGAGAAGAGGTGAATTTATAGGGAGAATGGAAGAGTGAAGAGGGTTGGGGGATAAAAGTTCGGGGGTGCCCAAGCCCAACTAGTGCTTCAAGTTCAAGATGAATTACGGGACAAGCCATGTACATGTGACTCACTTCTTGTCCATGAGGATTCGAAGTTCGTGCACGCAACGCCCGGAATCCCCCGATCGCGTATTAGCCTTCCAATTCGATGAAAATCTCCTGTGCGTCTCTCTTTATTGAAGGACTCCTATGGATTGAATACATGTAATGCCAATTTGGACACCAGCTTTGCATATTTGACGTGACACTAGAGTTCCATTCATTTCATAAAAAATAACCTTTAAAAAAATATATTTTTCGAATTTTCCGATGTTCATTTCACGAAAAATAAATTAATGGTGGAAAACATTTTCTTCCTAGGAAAAAAATTCTTCTAAAGAGGGAAAAATGTTTTCACGTTTTGAGAAAGGGGAAAACATTTTTCATATATTCTTTCACCTCACTTTCTTTCACCAAATATCTTTTTATTTTATTTTATTATTTTTAATTGAGTTTTAATTAATTCTTTATTCCTTTTATTTTCCTTCTTATTTGACTAGTCTTCGGTTGGAGAAGGCCGGTGACTATAGCTTGCCGGATTGGTGATGCCCGAACGTTGTTAGAGTTGGCAAGGCTCGAGCCTTGCAAATTGACAACTCCCGAGTGTCATTGGAGGGTGGCAAGGCCTAAGTCGGCGCTCGTCAATCGTTGTTGGCAACTAGCTAAGGAAAATAAAAGGAAAGAAAAAAAAAAAAAAGAAAAGGAAAGAAGCGTAGGATAAACAAAATTAAAATTTGAATTTTTAAAAATAAAAAACCAAAAATAATTTAAAATTCGAATTTTTAATATAAATAAAAATAAAAAAGAACATAAAAATAATAATCAAAAGAAGTGCATGGAGGAAAATCAAATTAGATACCGAATAGCATAAAATATTTTCCACTTCAATTTTAGATTTCTACTAAACACCGAAAAATATTATCATTTTCCTTGAAAATAACTTTTAGAAAAATATTTTTCAAAAATATTACATTTTCATTGAAAAGAATGGAGCCTAGATTTAAAATAATAATTATTTTTTGTTGTAATTTTTTTTATTATGTATTTGAGATATTCCAAATCTCTTACTTGAGTCTCAAATTTAGTACTTGATGCGCTTTTTTTCGTGCATACATCGCATGTAGGAGAAAAAAATGTTGCCACAAATCGATGGAATGATATTATGTGTGCATGGTTAGCTCATGACAGGTCGTAACCATCTTGTGTGAAACTCAAATACTTCCTCTTGTTTCATATGAAATTGGCCACAAGCATTTATGAGCTCCAATCAAGAAGAGCTCGAATCCATTATAATTGCTTATGAGCTCCAATTGAGAAGCTCTCGGATCCAATATAATTGCTATCATTAGTGAACTCTAAACACAAATATATTGTAGGATGATGATTAAATCCGAAAGCGACTAATTGCATCACCCGATCAGATTAATACATCATTTTGATGAATTGGTTTAGCCCTAAGTACGCATGTTGATGACCTCATTCCGGGTCCCTTTCGTGCGGGCAACACATCTTAGTCCTAAATAAGCCAACCAGGGGACATTCCTTTCTTGCTCAAAGACTGTTTTAAAAAAAAAATGATTAAAGGCAGTTCACTACTTTTGCTTTGAGAAGAATCCTTGTGAAGCTGGGATGAAAAGGATATAAAGTAAATTCATTAGCGTTACGGCACACATATGTGAAGGAGGGTTGGGGGTTGGGGGGGGAGTCTATTTTAAATGTTTCTACCACTCTTGAGTTGTAATTGTAAGACCGCTTAAATGTCATTCAAATGAAGAAGTGATTGCCATTAAGTCAATGTCACATTTGCTCCATTTGGCTAAAACCCAAAAAATATATATATATATATATATATATATATATATATATATATTTAAAATAATAAAAATAGTATTTGTTGACACCCGAAATTTTTGTTGACGTTTTAAACATTCATTTTGCAAGAAAAGTATTCAAAAAAAAAAAGAAAATGAATAAAGAGCCAAAAAGATTAAAAAAATGAATGAATGAAAACACAAAAAAAAATGAAAATAAAAAGAAAACAAGAAAAAAATGTAAAGGAAAACGAAAAAAAGAAAAAGGGGGGATTTTTTTTTCTCTCTCTCGGACAACCGTTTCTCTCTCTCTCCTGCACTCGCTCGAAAAACTCTTTGGGCTCTCTCTGCTAAACGGCTGAACAGACTCTCTTGATCGGGATCTCTCCAGAAATCTGTTTAGTTAAAAGGATTTTGATCGATGAGAACCGACTGACGTGGATCGGCGGAGACGGTGGTGGCGACGGTGACGACAACGACGGTGGTGGATCGCTCTCGAAGATCAGACATTCGCTCATTCAATCGTCTCGAACAATCGCCGGCCAAGGAATGCAAGGTGCGACGCTTGATCCAAAGTTGACCGTCGAGGATTGGTGACATCAGCGACGACGCCCGTGGTTCCGTTCACCAGATCTAACTTGATCCGAAACCACCTGGTGAGGATCGGCGACAGTTGCGATGACAACGACGCTTGACCGATTTTTCTCTCTGGATCGAGCTCGCTCGATCGGTGAGCTTTCTTTCTATCCCTCTCGATTAGTTAGGGTTTCGATTTCCGTTCTCTCTCTCAATCCGTTCGGGTCTTGGATTATGACCTTCCCCTCTTTTGTTCATTTTCTCTGGTAATCACTCTCTCGGTTGGATCTGACGCCCTCGTTGCGAATCGCGTCCTTTCGGAGCTCGAGATACAGTGGTTCGGGTCCGCGCCGAGTTGGAAGCCTCGGCTCAGCTCTCTGTCTTTGGCTTGATCAGGTGAGGAAGAACAAGTTTATCGAGATTTTCCTGATAAATGTCGTTTGTTCAGGTGCTGTTGTTGTTGTCTTCGTTGTTGATTGATGGATTTAGAGAATCTGTTTAAGCTCTGGTTCGGATTTGGTATTGAGTTGAGTAGATATTTGATTGAGCCGTGTTTTGTGCTGTGTAATCAAGACAAACGATTGCTGTATCGTACAGGGATGGAAATTGGTGTTGGAATCGTTGCTTGTATGCTTAATTTCTCTATTATATCTCATTTTCCCCTGTCCGTATCACTCTGATGTGTCATCGCTGTGGATGTGGTGTGGCCAACGATCGAGTGAGAGCTTGCGTCTTCAAATAGAAATTTAATGACAGTGGTTGACAAGGCTACAATCATTGACTATTGACTCTCTGCATTTAGTTGTTTTCATTACTTGTGTTTCTTATTTTTTGTCTGCCATTCACATCTTTGTTATTGAGTTGTTTCAAGGCCCTGTGTACACGAAGGTGAGACTGTACAGCATCCGAGGTTTAGAATTCTTACAAACAATCTTTTCATGTTGAGTTGTGGAAGTAAGAAAATGAGTTTTACTCTTAGTTTGTCTATGAATAGTATTAAAGAGGGCATTAGCCATTAGTGAAGTTGTTAACTACTTAAGAGTGATGGTAGTATTCTTGACTGTTATGCTGCTGTGATTTGTTGTTATTATGTGCGCTTTTAGTGGGTCAAAGGCGGGGTCACGTGCATTTGATGTTTTCTGTTCGTTGCAAATGCAAATTTGACTTTCCATGACACCCGCCATATATGAATATCAATATGCAATTGCTGCTTATGATTGAAGCATGTGGAAAAGATATTATGTCAGGGATAAATCAAATTTTACAAGAAATCAATCCATGTATGCTGACCATGTTTTGATATCCCATGATTGGGTGTGTATTTGATTGCAACTTGAGGTTAGTTTGGTTATGGATTGATGCCATTTTGATCAAGTAGACTCATAAATGCTTGTGAGAAAATATGGCTTCAATTTCATGGCAATTTGTCATCAAACAATCACAATTTGTAGTCTCGTATGTTCTGTTACAATTCTAATTGCATGATGGAAGTCGTGGATTAAATATAGATTAGATGAATTCTGTCTTAGCTTGGTTTTGTTTTGCTGTTTTGCTACTCTGTTCTTGTGTAGATTGTTTTAGCCGATTGATATGTCTTTGCTCTTGGAGTTTTTAGAAAAAATATGCATGCTAAATCTGAGAATGTTGTCTTCTTAAAGCTGCTTGTGATATGCTGTTTTTTTTTTTTTTTTTTTTTTTTTTTTTTCTGTGGCTGACTGCTGTTAGTATTGAAATGGAATAGTTGATGTGTCGCGATTTCGTATGCCAGATATGTCACTTTCTGTTTTGGCTGAAATGAGGTGCTAGATGAGTTTTTTTTTTTTTGACCTCGAGCCCTTCTAGACATAAAAAATACATTTCTAGAGCTTCGATTTGATATGTCGTATGCCCTTAACGGATGTCATTTGGTCGCTCAAAAACACCTACAAAATATGTTGATTCTGCAGTAGTTTTAAATTGATTTGCTGTTCTAACTTACTGCGATTTTCTGTTTTAATTGGAATGAGCTGGTAGATGATGTTATTAGGACTTAATGTCTTCTGGAGATTTGTAATAGACTTCTCAAGCGTTCCATAGACATATAATACGCTTGATTTGGCAATCGTTTGCCCTGTCATATGTTTGTTGCAAAATAGAAGTCAATGTCTTCATGAATTCTGCTCCTCATATCTGAAAGTTTGCTGTTCCAGAATGATTTTTGTGTGTTCATCAATTTTTATAAAGTTGTGTGTTCTCAATCTGACAATAAGGTCATATGGCTTGAATGCTTGTCATGTTATACGTTTCACATGTGATTGATAGATGAATGATTTAGGTGTGACATATAATAATGCTGAGACTTTGTGACTTTAGTTACTCTTCTTGAACATAAAAGATGTATTGCTTTTGATTGTTTTGATATGTGATGATTGTTTCTTTTATTTGTATACACCTAGTTATTAGTGTCTTAGATTAGGTTTAGATTAGGACCCAAAGATAGAGAAGGAGTGAAGGTGATGGAGGTCGATGTCCATTCCAACTGTTGTCATGTACTTTTTGTTTTCCTGACATATGTCTCGGGTTCCATGCATTGTATAAAACCCAACGAGTTGCGGGTTTCCTTTCTTTCCCAATTGTTTTCTCTTTTATATTTTTAGAATTACATAATTAGGTTTAACCGCTTTTCTTGATTGTTTACTTCATCATGTCTTGCAATTTCATTTTCATTGTTTGTTTTCCTTTCATTTCTTAGGAATAGAATAGAATGAAAGTAATCCACCACGCATGATCATTTAGTATAGAATTGACGATCCTGAAAAATATAAAAAGAAATGCATGAACATGTTAGGAAAAACATAGCATATTGTTTAGGTGCCGAAAGGACGCTAATAGCAATATTAGCGTAACCCAAGTCCTCGAACCTAGATATCTGGTTACGTAGGAATCGAGAGAACACTCCTGACCCTCGATTGGGTTTTTAGCCGACTCCCAAAATAAGGCTAGTGGCGACTCCTATATATTCTTAGGTTGTTAAACAATTATACCGCATAAATAAACCTGCTATCGCGAGGGGTACGAGCTTGGGAGAGCTCACGATCTCGTGAGGAAACTTGCGTGATCAAAGTACCCCTAAACCCGACCTTTCCCACCTTGGACATTTCAAGGGGCGGCGAGATCAGGTCACAACAGTGACATAATGACATTATGTGTGCACGGTTTACTCATGACAATCATATAACTTTTTTTTAAGTAACTTTAGATGGCACATAAGACGGGTTTTAGACATCTTGTGTGAAACTCAAATGCTTCCACTCATATCAGCCACAAGCATTTGTGAGTTCCAATCGAGAAGCATTTGGATCCATTATAACTGCTATAAACTCTAGGCACAAATATATTGTAGGATGACGATTAAATCTGAAAGTGATTAATTCCATCACCCGATTAGATTGATAGTCATTTTGATGAATTGGTTAAGCCCTAATTACGCATGTTGATGACCTCCTTCGGTGTCCCTTTCCCACGGGTAGCACATTTAATTTTAGTCCCAAATAAGCCAACTGGGGGACATTCCTTTCTTGCTCAAAGACTGATTAAAAAACAGAATTGGTTAAAGGAAGTTCACTACTTTTGCTTTGCGAAGAATCGTGGTGAAGTTGGGATGAAAAAGATATAAAGTAAATTCATTAGCATTAGGGCACACATATCGTGTGCAAGTAGAGGAGAAAAAAGGGATAAAAGTTAGGTGCATGAGTCCAATGCATTGTGGATTTATCTAGTTTAAGTGTGTCTACTACTCATGATTTGTAATTGTGAGACTATTTAAATGTTGTCTAATGAAGAAGTGATTACTTACATCGTACTCGATCAAGTCAATGTTACATTGGCCCTATTTGGCTAGAAACCGAGAATAAACTTAAAAAATAATAAAATAATAAAAAGGGATGAATCTCCGGAAATTATTTTTCTAGGAGAATAACAATATTTTCAGTCGCTTAGTTGAAACGTGAAAATAAATTAGAAAATTTCATCGTTCGGTATGGACCTTCGTGCACTCCTTTTAATAATGTTTTGTTTTTATTTTTATTTTTTATTTTTTCTTTACTTTTTTAAATTGAATTTTTTTATTACTTTTTATTTTTTATTTTTATTTTTATTTTTGATTTTTCTTTGGCCAATTGCACCTGCTACGGGGTTGAGATCGCTTGATTCCAATGAGCTCAAGCCTCACTAGAGGTCATCAAGGCTCGGTGATCTTGGGTCTAGCCAAATTGTCACATGGTTGAGGCCAATTGGTCCAATGACAAGAATGAGCATGATGATATCGGCGAAGAGGACGCGGATGAACAAATGAGATCGACTTCCCCTATGCATATTTCTTTGTCAGGTATATGTGCAGCAGGAAAAACTGCAGCGGGATAATGGCTTCTTTGCCTCTGTTGGACGGCTCTCCTTAAGATATAATGGAGTGTAATGTAAGTGGTCAGCTCAGGAGGGAGGATGAAGAGGTGGGAGCGGACGGAGAAGAGGAAAGCGATGAGTGAGATTCCCCTATTTGTGATGTGTAAGAAGCTCTTCTCCTCATGGACTCACTTCCGGGAATTGTGTTTTTCTTTCTGATCCATCCTTTGGCCTTGTTGTTTAACCAAGTTAGTTGTTAGTCAATACTTAACAACAGAGGGAGACCTTGTTGGCTAGCTTGTAGAAATTTGCTCTATAATCCAATCTTCTTTGGGCGAAAGTTGTGGATTGCGAGTATTTTGAGTTTCTAATGTCACCCATTTTGAAGGAAAAAATTTGAAAGTGTTAGTATGAACACTTAGAGGGGGTGAATAGGTGGAAAAATAGATTATGCAAAATGTAATGAAAACATTTACTTTTAACCTGAGTCGAATAACAATAGACTTTTGAAATTGAGTACGAAGAGCGGCAGATTTTGAGCGAGATCGAGACTTTGCGATTAAATAGAATTACGAACAAAATAAAAAGATTCAGGGAAGAGAATAAGAACACAAGGTTTATAGTGGTTCGGCTTAATCCAATCTTATGTCCACTCTCCCACGCTAACAACCTTCTTGGCTGGATTTCACTATACAATCAACAAGAGATTACAATTTTGAGTACAAACACTTGTAGTATATTACACTATCTCACTAAGTCACTTTTTTGATATTTCTCTCAATCACAAACGTTTAAGCTCATCAAAAACAAGTGTACGATTGAAGGTCGCTCAGACTTTGGAATTATAAATTTTACGCTCCGTCTCTTACTTGCTCATCGGTCATTCATCTCCTTAAATAATCCTCCACTTTCAAACTAGCCGTTGGACAGTATCTGGAGGATTGTCTTCCAATCTACCCATTAGATAGATCTATATCTTAAAAATTTGGTAGCCGTTGAGTGACAAAAGTAGAATCTCAAATTGATTTCGATCGCCCATACAAACAGAATCTTGGTTTCTATAAGTAGAGCTTCTACGTATAGAAAGTTCTTGTCTTCAAGATATAATTGTCAATCAATTAAATTGAGTCAATCAAATCAATCTTGATATGGAATCCAAACCAGATCACTAGCCGTTATATGTTTGGAGCTTATGTTACGTTCTGTCGAATCTGGATGTAAAGTCTGAGTGCAATAGACTTTACAATCTGAGTCTGAGTGCAATATACTTTACAATTTAGGTTTGAACATATTCTGCTTTTGAACAGATTTAGCTTTAAGGTCTGGATATAGTCTGAATAAGTTTAGCTTCAACATAAAGTCTCTCTTCTAGTTCTTCATTCACGTTTAGTCTGGAATTTGTCAGAGTTGGCAGACTTCTAATGTAGAATAGACCTTGACATTAAAGTCTGGCAGTCTTCAGACTTTGACACAGAAGTCTGAAAATCTTCAGAATATACTTTGGACATATGTTACGTTCAGTTTTCTGGCTGTCCTTAGACCTTGATAATATCATTTAAAGGTTCTATCATCTGCATAGTCTATTACTTAACCAATAAATATGTTAATAGCCTTTGATTTATTTTGTTATCTTTAAAACATCATAAAGGATTTCCCTAATAAAATTGAGCTTATAAGACTGAATGCCATGTTCTCTGTGACTATGGGCGAGCTACTATTCTGTGGAGGTGAATTTTCTTTCTTTATCTACAGTGAGGACATCACGTAAAATCTGATGACTGAATTGTAGGGAAGTTTTACCATGAGTTCCTTCTTGAAATCGTGTAAGTGTATTGATAAACTGGAATGTTCTGTGGATCCCTGAAGTTAACTAAGTTGCTCATGTTTTTCAATCTTCAGAGTGTGCAGCTCTTATGGTGGTTGAATCTATTGATAAGAGATTTGATATGAGGATATGATTTCCCCACCTATGATGTTGGGAGGTGGAAAAACTTGCCATATATGCTTTGGTTTAATTTGAAGGTTGTTTGTGGATCTCAAGGGACAGGTCTTTTTCTCTCTTTAGAATCCTTGGGGCCATACTAGCCTGGTTGTGTTTGGACTTTTGAGCTGGTGAATTTGCATTGCTTCTTCCATAACTAGTTCGATGGCCAAGGATACGTCCGGTATATGATGCTAGTTTCTCCAATCCGAGTGCAAAGATCTTGCCTCCTGTCCCTAATCTCACTTTGTATGAGGAAACACCGATTGGCATTCTATTTGTGTGTCTCGTTTTCGCGTTTTCATTGTTGCGAGCTTGTGTGGAGATTGAATTTGGTCCCCCGTTATATAATTCTCGGTATGTTTCTCAATAGGAAGGATGGGGTGAGACAGAAGGAACCTCGTCCTTCCGTTTGTCAAAAATGACATTGAAATAGCTACAGGTTTCAAGGAGTTAGCATGAGCTAACAAAAGGGTTTGCCTTGCATATTATTTCTTAGAATTTTTGGGTGATATTGCACAATTCGATGTGGAAACTCAAATCTCATCCCTTTACATCGTACTTAATAATAATTATGGGAAATATTAGTAATTAGAACGGTGAGTGTATTCACCACAATTCATATATTGTAAGAACTATATAATGAGACCTTTGATTATATATCAGACTAATGGTCAAGGTTATTTACAAAAGAGATGGATATTGAAACTATCAAGCATTAGGAATTTGATTAACGAGTTGCGATTATAGAATATGGCCATCACATACTTATGGCATTATTGCTTAATCACTTTATTAGAGAAAGATAGAGAGAGTAACAAAGTATTTTGGGCATGTTATATCTATTTCTTTGTAATTGAACGTCAAACCATACAAAAAAATAGGAGTAACTCCTCAATCAAACTAGCAACTTTTATTCATTTGCTAAAGCAATATTTTTCTTAAGTTTCAATGACACTTGTTTCATTTATCTACAAAATAAGACGAAGGGAAGGTGTTTTTTTCTCCTTGGGGTTGGGGGGGGGGATGTATAGGAAGGAAAGTAGTGGGAGCATAGTGATAGGGCTAGTATGAACACCTAAAGAGGGGTGAATAGGTGTGAAGACAATTTTTTGCAAATCTTAGTAAATATAATTTGCCTTTAGAAGATAATAGACTATGAATGAATTTAAAACTTAAACAGTTTAAATAAAGCTATGAATTAAAATAAGGAGTTAAGGGAAGAGAATTAAAACACAAATTTTATAGTGGTTCGGCTTAAATCAAGCCTACGTCCACTCTCCCACGTCGACAGCCCACTGGCTATATTTCACTAAGAATCAAAAGAGATTTTACAGTAGTGTGATCTCGACTTCACAATGAAGAGTCTCTACTGGTCTCTCTCGAAGTCTCACTATTTGTTTCTCTCTTTTTTATACAACTTTGAGCTCAGTAAATGAAATAGCAAGGAACTAGGAAGCTTTAGACTTTGAAATTTCTCTTTCACGCACACACTCAAATAGCTGAAGAGTCCACCTTAAATACTATTTTGTGCCATCACGATTGTTGGCACTTACCAAATGAATTCTTCCAATCAACCTGTTGGACGGAATCAATCAATAAGATTTCAAACCGTTTGATGATTGAGATGAAAGCCTGTCAATTCCGTTCGCCCATACAATCGGGATCTTGGTTTCCATAAGTAGAATTTTCTAAGTTTGCTTGCCTTCTAAAAGATTTGATTAGTGGAATTGATTCCATTAAGGATAATCAATCATGAGAGTGCTATCCAACTAGAGAATCATCCATAAGCCATACAAATCGAATCCTTAAAGGATTAAATATAATCTTGCATATGAATAAATCTTTATTCTTCAGTGGCTTTCAGTTTGGAAACTGTCAGTGTGAGTAGACTTTGAACCTAAAGTCTAACGGTCTTCAGACTTTGATACTTCAGTCTAGAAGTCTTTAGACTAGACTATGTAAATGTTTTGTCAACTTTAAAACAATAAATGAGTTTTCTCTAACAATCTCCCCATTTTTTTTATGGTGACAAAACTTTTATGTAAATTTAAGAACTTTTGACCTGCAAAACAGTTTTTAGATAATACATGATATCTTATAAAAATAAGTTGATCAAGACTTGGATAGTATTGATTCTGCAACCACTGAAAACATGTTAATCTTGAAATGATAAATAATTATCCAATCATAATCGGTATTACCAAGATGAGTCACTGCAAACGTCATAAAGCAGGTTCAATAGTCAAACACAGTCAAACAATCAATCAATCCAAAAGTCCAACAGTACCAAAAGTAAATAAAAATCAAAGTCAAACACATTAAATCTGCACTTTCTCCCCCTTTTTGTCAATGGCAAAAAGTGGAGTAGAAAAAATTTTGATAAAATCATGGCTGTTCGGGGACACAAACGAGTTAGAAATCCCCCATAGATGGAATTGTCTCCTCAAGCTTTCTCATGGTCTCTTTTAGCTTCTCAATATCTTCACTCTTTGCACTCTCTTGAACTTAAAGCTTAAGGGTTTGTATCTGCTCATGTAGAGAATCTGAAGTGGATATCAAGGCTTGGTGGAGATTCTTAATCTCAAACTCCATTCCATATTGCTGACCCTTTAACTCCGGAAGGAGCTCTAGTAGTCTTTGAAAGTCTACAATAGTTTCTGTTGGTGCACTAGGTCTAGCCAAATTAATTCCATAAGAGTTGAGATGAGAGGGAACATCAGCAGTTCGATCTCCAAGACTTGGAGAGAATGCTTCAACATCAGCTTCAGGAAATTGAGAGGCATAGATATCCTCTAGATTGGCAGGAGAACGACTAACATCATCACTGGTAAAAACAGGTGAAGAAGAAGTACCTAATTTCTTAGCAGCTCCCCCTGTCTCTGTGGCTATAGGTGGAGAAGAAAAATCATCTTCTTATTCTTTCTTAGCTTCAGCTCCCAGATGATGTTCTTTTTCTCTTGTATCTCCTGCAGTTTCACTCCTAGTCTTCTCAGAATCCTCTAACAAGGACACTGCAAATGTTGGTTCAAAAGAGTCATCTTGATCCTCTTCTGCTTTTGCTTTTGCTTCTCTTCCTTCTTCTTCTTTTTCTTCTCTTCTTTCATTTGTTTCTTCTCTTCCTTCTTTGTCATTTGACTGCTCAAAACTAACAAAACTATAAAGATTTTTCAAGGCAAATGCAGAAATAATGAGATCATCCTTATACTTTTCGTCCTGCAAGATAAGGGTTCTTCTCTTCTTCATAGGTGCACTCATAGGCTCATTGCCTTTTCTTTTCAGGGAGACAGAGTCTTGTTTTGCTTTGCTGGGGGACTTCTCCTTGAAGTGCTCTAAATCTTTGTTCAGTTCCTTCAGTCTCATCTTTGATACCATTTTCAATCCTATCACCATAGGAGTAATGGTTCTAACACAGAGAGATGTTGGAAACTGAATATGAAAGTGTCGAAACAATTGAGTGACTAGAGCAGACTAAGGAAGTTGTCCCTTTTCTTTCGCAACAGTCCTGTACACGTGCATCAGGATTTTGTGTGGCATTGAGAACTTCATCCCATTACTGATGGTGAACATCAGTTTTGCTTTAGAACGAGAGATTCTATTTTGGAGGTCAACTTGGGTCGGATGCAATTGATCACAACCTTGTGCAACAAGATGTTTGAGGCAAACATTTTGGAATAGGTAATGTTGCCTTCAGCAAGTCTGTCCCGAACAAGTGACATTGTTGCATGACCAACAGACACATTTATTTGTTGGAAACTACCTCTTTCCACACCAATAATATCCGCTAGTGTGTCCATATCCACCACAAAATATTTATCCCTCACAGTAAAATGAAATCTATTCTCATCAAGAAATGATGGATTCAAATAGAAATAAGCAGTTAATTCAGGGTATGCATCAGAGGTCTCAGAGCAAAATCTTTCAAATTGAAGGAGAGCAAACTTCTCCCTCAAGTTCACCTTCAAAGGATCTAATAAATCAAAATCCACAGATCGATAGTTCATCACCCCTCTTTTCAGCAACTTCGAGTAAGTGTTTTTGTGCTCATTAGAATGAAACAAAACCGTTCCTTCAACACGCACATTTGTAGCAACGCCCATCCTAGGCTGAAAATTCGCGTAAAGTTTCTCATCATCTTCTTTCATCTCAGGCTGACTAAAAGCACTGAACTGGTGATCAATAGGAAAATTAGCAAACGTTTTGTCTATCATTCCTTCAGGCGCAATGCCTAATCTTTCCATTGTTCTCAAAAATAGAGTCTCATTTCAATATCCTCGTTCTCGTAGAAATTCGCCAATAAAGATCATCACAGAACCACCTTGCTTCAACTGATTGTAAAATTTAAAAATAGACTCAGGTTTTGATGCTCTTATGGGTTCAACATTTTCCATGATCGCCTCTTCCATTAGTTGGCGCGGAGGATTTTGAGTGGCACATTGTGGAGAATGCTGTTGAGAATGTTGCTATTGTTGTTGCTAGGGTGAAACTTCTTCATCGGTCAAGTCAAAATGAGTAGGACCCTTTGGCATACTTCGTGGTCCCTTGCTTGCGATCTAAGACGACTTTCTTTGGAAAGACATTTTCACAGTCGAGAAGGATTCAACAAACACATTCGTATGAAAAAGATGAAAACTTGTAGAGTAGGTTTGATAGTGAAAATGAGAGAGAGTAGAAGTGAAAGAGTAGAGAGACTATATTCTAGGGTTTGGTAAAAATAGCTCGAAGGAAATACGAAGATACATAAAGAAGATGAACGGTCACAAATAAAAGGAAATGAACCATCACAAAGGGAATTACCCTTTTTCAAAATAACTGAATAAAAAACTGCATTTTTCAAAAATAAAAACTGCCAAAGATTCAAAATTCAAAAATAATTTCCATAAAAAATAGATGAGGTAAATAATGATTCGTACCTTTTTATTCCAAAAATAAAATACTTGGAATTGAGATTTTCTTTTACTGAAATAGAGTCTGGAAAGTCTAAGTCTGACCAACTCTAGACTTTAACTGGTAAGAGATAAAATGTTCGGTTTGATGTGAATAGACTCGAATAGATTTTTCTCCAGCGACTTTGTAAATATATCTGTCAACTAATTCTTCGAGTCAATGAACTTAATCATAATCTCCCCATTTTGAACATGATCTCTTATGAAATAGTGTCGAATATCTATATGATTTGCCCTTGAATGAAAAATTGGGTTCTTCATAAGATTCATAGCACTGGTATTGTCGCATTTGATCTCAGTACACGATTCTTCAATTCCAAAGTCTCTTAACTATTGTCTTATTCACAAGATTTGAGAACAACAGTTCCCAAGAGCCATATATTCTACTTTTGCAGTTGATAGAGTCACAATACTCTACTTCCTTGAGAACCAAGATAGCAATATGTTGCCTAGCAATTGACAAGTACCTGAAGTACTCTTTCTATCAACTTTACAATCTGCTAAATCTGCGTCTAAATATCCAATAAGAGTGAAGTCTCCTTATTTAGGGTACCACAGACCTAGTTTTGGAGTAGTTGCAACATATTTGATGATGCGTTTTACAACACTTAAATGAGATTCTTTGGGATTTGATTGGAATCTACTACAAATGCAAACACTAAATAAAATGTCAGGTCTAGATACAGTAAGATAAAGAAGTGAACCAACAATACTCCTGTAAAGCTTCTGATCTACATTATTTCCTCCTTCATCTTTATCCAGATTCGAAGAACTTGACATTAGTGTCTCTGTCTTTTTGCAATTTTCTAGTTTGAATTTCTTGATGAGATCTTTTGCATACTTCTCTTGGTGAATAAAAATACCTTTCTCCAATTGTCTAACTTACAATGCTAGAAAGAAGGTTAACTCATCCATCATACTCATCTCGAATTCATCCTACATACTTTTAGAGAATTTCTTGAAAAAATTTTAATTAGTTGATCCAAAAATAATATCATCAACATAAATTTGAACCAATAAAAAGTATATCCTTTCTTTTTATGAACAAGGTAGTATATATATTTTCTTTAATAAAACCATTTTGGGTTAGGAATTTACTTAACCTTTCATATCAAGCTCAAGATGCTTGCTTTAGTCCATACAGGGCATTTTTCAGTCTATAGACTGAGTCTGGCTTTTTTGGATCTTCAAATCCAGGTGGCTGTTCCACATAGACGTCTTCTTGAATAAATTCATTGAGGAATGCACTTTTTACATCCATTTGAAATAACTTGAAATTTATATAGTAAGCAAAATCAAGTAATAATCTAATTGTATCTAACCTCGCTATTGGTGCATATGTCTCATTATAGTTTATCCCTTCTTCTTGCGTATATCCTTTGGCCATAAGTCTTGCTTTGTTCTTCGTCACTTTTCCTTTCTCATCCATCTTGTTCCTGAAAACCCATTTAGTCCCAATAATAGACTTACCTTTAGGTTTAGGTGTTAGCTCCCAAACATCATTGATGTTGAACTGTGTGAACTCTTATTGCATAGCTTCAATTCAGCTTTCATCAGACAGGGCTTCTTCTATACTTTTGGGTTCTATCTCAAAACAAGTGTTAAAACACTAGACTCTTCTTGCCTTTTGGATTTGGTACAAACTCCTTTATCAATGTTGCCAATAATGAGTTCTTTGGGATGACTTGACTTATGCTTCAAGTTGCTGGTTGGTTTGAGAATCTACCGATCCTCTGCTTCAATTGAATCTTCTAGTTCTGTTTGTTGCTAATCTTCAGAAGTCTGAACCACTATAAGGGAGGTAGACTTTATAAAGTCTAGAACAAGTTCAGATTCTTCAAGTTGAGTTTGATCCAGTTGATTCTGCAAAGAGTCTTGAAATTTGACGTTCATAGATTCTTCCACAGATTGAGTTTTCTTGTTGAATACTCTGTATGCTTTGCTTGTAATTAAGTAATCAAGGAAAATTCATTCGTCTGATTTTTCTTCAAACTTTCCAGTTCGATCATTTGCATTTTTTAAGACAAAACATTTATATCCAAAAACATGAAAGTAAGAAACATTTGGCTTTTTCCCTTTATACACTTCATAAGGAGTTTTCTCTAGAATAGACTTTAAGAACACTTTGTTTATGATGTAGCAAACTGTAGAAACTGTTTTAGCCCAAAATCGAGAGGATATATTGCTTTCAATTAAAAAGGTTCTTGCCATCTCCTGCAAAGATAGATTCTTTCTTTCCACAACCCCATTTTGCTCTGGATTGTATGGAGAAGAGAAAACATGCTAGAAACTAAATTCATCATAGAACTCTATAAAGTTTTGATTTTCAAATTCACCTCCATGGTCTATCCGTATATTTGAAATAGCATATCCTTTTTCGTTTTGAACTTTCTTGGCAAACTTTGAGAAGTAAGAAAATGCTTCAGACTTATTTGCTAGGAAGTAAACCCAAGTGAAGCGAGAGTAATCATCAACAATTGCTAGGCAGTACTTCTTTCCACCAATATTATGAGTTCTAGTTGGTCCAAAGAGGTTCCTAAGCAAAAGTTGCAAAACTCGATTATTAGAAACTTGATTTATAGATTTAAAGGAACTTCTAACCTATTTTCCTAAGACACATGGAGTGCATAACTCAGATTTTTTTATAAGCAAGGCTGGGGAGTTCTTGAACAAATTTCTCGGATGAAATCTTAGCAATCTACTTCATGTTGACATGACCAAGCTTTTGATGCCAAATATTTGCTTTTTCTTGAATGGATATAAGACACTGAGAACTTTCTAGTTTTATATCTAGAAGATAAATGTTCCCATGCCTTCGCCTAGTAAAAGATTGAGAGAAGTCTTTACTTATTCCCAAACAAATGCCTTCTTGGAAATTAATCTTGAATTATGTATCGCAAAGTTGACTTATGCTGAGTAAATTTATAATTCAAACCTTCTACCAAGGAGACATTTTTGATAGTTAGCCTTTCAATCTTCACAGTTCCACATCCAATAATTCTTCATTTGCTATTCCCACAAAAAAAAAACTTTTCCACAATTGATTTGAACAAGTTTTATAAAGTAACTTGAATCTCCTGTCATGTGTCTTGAGCAGCCACTATCCAAATACCATTTGATTTTCTTCTTGATAGTAACTTGTTATCAAAAAAGAAACTCAAGCTTTCTTTGGCACTCATATTTTCTTGGGTTCAGGAGAGTTAGTACTAAAAATAGTCTTAGCCCAATCCTTCTTAATAGGTGTTGACACCTAAATTTTGGTGATCTAATCATTTATTTATTGTATAGAAAATTACGGGTTAATTTTATCCCTGAAAAAATATTAATAGCATATAGATGTAGGTGCATTTATTTTTAATTTACATATTTTGCATTTATTTATTGGACCAGGGTGACAAGTGAATTTGAATTGATTGTTGGAACTTTAATTTGATATTTGGACTAAGCCCACGAAGTGAGCGGGGTTGGCCCAAACCCATTTTTTTTTAATCAAAAATTATCTCATGGAAAAATGGAAATTTTGAAATTTTTCCGGGATATGAAATTTTTTTTTTTTTTGGATAGGGCAAATGGGTAAAAAATGTTGTGATATGTCTTTTCAAGATTTGGATTTAAAGAAAAATTCCATTGTAATCTTGGATCCTTATTAATATGTGACAAAATTGGTGAAAAATATTGTGGATGTTGATTCGATGGAGAAATTTCAAGTCCATTTACCTTCCCCTTATAAAAGGCCCGTACGTGTGAGAAGGTTGGGGGGCTTCTTTGAAAAAAAAAAACACAAAAAGTGAAAAGTGAAAAAGTACATAGGAGAGGGTGACGTGAGAGAGAGAGAGGAAAGAAGACCCTTCGCTGGTTCTTCTTCCCCCTTCGACGCATGCACTTGCCGGGGGTTTGCTGTTCGCAAGCCACCACCGGCGGCTGAGCCGACGACTTTCAAACAGCACCGGAGCTTCGCCTCACCGTGCGACCACCGCCTTCCACCGCACTCCTATAGTTGCTCCGCTGTTGCCCCTGTTTTGACGCGATTTGCCCAACCCAGCGTCCAACAGCTTCGCTGTGCCTCCATCTCCGATCTCCTGCACCGACGCTGCCCGGAGTCTCTGCCGGACCCGATTCCGCCTCCTGCGACGGCCAGCTCTGCATCTGCTCCGCCAACCTGCGCTCGTGACTGCCGCTGCCCACTGCACCCGACGACCGCTCCGGACGACGCGACCCACCTTGACCACAACCTCCGGCCCACCGAAGCTTTGCCGTGGTCGGACCTGAGTCAGATCTTCCCACCGCCTGCACCGCGCCGGCTCTGAGCTTTCTCCGACGACCACTGCTGCTACTCCCGTGACGCCCCTGCATCGCGCGCCGCCCCCTGTTCACTCGACGTTCTGCCGCCCTAGCCCCGCAAGCTGCTGCCCCTTCTGAGCTGATCCGCCCTGCTCGCTGCCGGTTTCTCCTCGCCGGAGCTCCCTTGCCGGACTGACGACCCGAGCCGGAGACCCACTACCTCCGGTGACTGACGGCGGCAAGGCCACACGAGCTGCCAAGCTGTGAAAAGAAAAGGGAAAAACAAAGGAAAATCAGAAAAAAAAAGAAAATCAATTAGGTAGTTTTTATTTATTTATTTATTTATTGTTTATTGTTTATTTGATTTTCCTTTATAGCTTTTCTTTTAGTGAAATTTTCCTTTAAGTATGTGATTGAGATTCCAATATGAATTAACCCCTCAGATTAGGGATTAATAGTATGATTTTCGTGCTCGAAATCCGACTTATAATCCATTGCAAAAATCGACAATCCGATTTCATGCACGAGATTTGATTCGTGATTTAATTTTAAAATTGGTCAACCCAATCTCTTGAGTGAGACATGGTTCGCCAATTTTTGAGTATCAATTATTTGATTTGCTGTGATGTTGGTTGAGTTAATTTTATTTTCATAAAAGAAAAAATAAAAAAAATTTGAATTAGGATTAGGTTTGTTCTTTTTATCATCTTGCATGTTTAGAATATGGATTTTATTTTGATTTATGAAAAATAAAATAAAAAAAGGTAAGTGCATTCATTTAGGATGTTAGTTTTTTTATTATTATTATTGTTATTTGAATTGCATATTTAGTTATGTGTTAGTTTTAATTTCGAATTTCATAAGGAAAAAGAAAATATAATTAGGGCATTCTTTGCATGTTATGGCATTTTAGAATAAATTGCATGTTTTATTTTAAGTTTAGATTGATTTTTGCATCTTAGGTTAGAGCTTGTTAGGTTAAGATAATATCTTAGTTTGGATTAGGATTTAGTCGACATGATCCTTAATATAAGCTGGATAGAATCTTAATCTAGATAGTTATGTTTTGCACTTTCCTTAATTTCGAATTTCATGAAAAAATAAAATTTGTCTTATGATAAACTAGTTGCAATTTCTAGGATAGATTGCATTTTTTTAGAATAGAAAATTCATGTGCACGTCATATAAAATTAGGCCCATGAAATGCACGTCATTTTAGTGATTGTTATTAGGTTCATTTAATTAGAAATTGCTTGTCATTAAAATTAGGTCATTTTGGCTAATTTAGATTGCATATTTAATTATTGCATGTTCATTGAGAAATCATTAGTTTTTTTTTAGCTCATTCATATAGTTTATGACATTTTGACATGCCATATTATTTCATATTAGATTAGAAGCATTGCATTGCATATGGACTATATTCTCAGTAAAAAGTGAAAGCAAAAATTGAGTGATTGCTTATTAATTAGAAATCATATCTATGATTGCTGATGTGAATTCTGATTTAATACTGCAGATGCTTTCGTTACTGTGAGTTAAGTCCAGCATTTTTTTATTTACTTTCTTGAGTATTAAATTGGTGGTTTGCACATTCGCATAATCATCTCACATGTTAGGGAAGTGAATTAAAATTAATTCAAGCTGCCTACAAAACATTTTTTTGAAATAAAAAGAGATTGGTACCGAAAGGGCATTAGAATAGTCTAGTATAACCAAGTCCCTGTACTTAAAATCTTTGGTTTGTAGAAGTGAAATATTATTTTACTTATGTGTCGAATCGACTTACTGTAAATTGATTAGTGACGACTCCCTTTTGTATGCTAGATATTTGAATTTAAGTCACGAGTTGGTATGGGCTTGGGAGAACCCGAGTTTCATATGGAATTAGATTATCATTATGTGCGAGAAAAAATGGCGCATTTGGAAACTTATGTTGCAAATTGAGAATTTGGGATTGTCCCATTCCCAATTTGAGGGGGAGTTAAAGGCACTGATTTATCAATCAATAGAGAAGAAGAAAATGGAAATGTCAATCAAAATCACAAGTAGAATCTTGAATATAATAAAATCAAGGGATTGACAATTTTATTATTTACATTATTGTATTGTTTTCTTATAAAGTGTAATGCTTTGTGATATCTTTAATGTAGTATAAATCATTTCAACATGAGATCAACAGTCAAACACCTTTATTCTTTGAGGATGTTTAAAGCAAATGGTGATTAGAGATGTCTTTGAAGCCCATATTTGTTGTCCCCCTTAAATTCACTACAACTTCACAAATTTAATCAAGAATAAATGGTGCGATGGAAAATTTCATTTGCCTAAAACTTGATCATCCTTCACCCTACCTGATTCAAATTGGACAAACATGAAGGAGACTGAAACAAGAGAATCATCATTTGACAATGTTAAGTAAAAATGTCCATTATTCAAAACATTTAAAGAGGGATATGAAAATGACTGAAAACAGGAGGAAGATCATTCATAACAACATTCGACAAACCGATCACGAGATGATGATCAAGCATCCGTCACCAGGAGAAAAACCAAAAAAAAGTGGAAAAAAGAGAGTATTATTGTACTGAGAGGCGAAGGGTTCATTTGCGGAAGCCGAGCACGGAATATACAGTCTGAATTATGGTGAGCGCAAAGACGAAGATGGCAGCGATGAGAGACAATGCAACCCAAGGATTCCTGAAGTAGTCGTGGATGAAAATAGCCTTCCACATGTTCCGGTTATTCTTGTAGTACTTGTTGACCTTGTTGAGCACTTTAAAGAGGCTGCCGCTGCTGTTGAACACCGCAGCATTGCCCAGCAAATTGAACGTGTGGGCTACTGCTTCATCGCTTGGCAGGAAATGCACGATGATGCCCTGGGCGCGGAGCAGTTTGACGTCCTGTTCGTTGGTGATTATGCGCCCCAGGCAGTAGATGTAGGCCGTGACCTCGTTCCCAGCCCTAACATGGAGGCGCTCGAACGCCATGATGTTGAGGATGCAGGACATGGTGATCTCCTCCATTTGGATGCTGGGGAGTATCAGGACGCCGTCTGCAAAGGAAATGTCCTTGACGCTGTCGGTCTTGTTAATCTTGAACCGGATCCCATGCTCGTTGAGCTCGGTGGCCGAAGCCAATTGGATATTCATCAGAATTTTCTGCAAGTCCTCCTCGTCCTTCTTCTTGTGGTCCATCAGCATGCACTTCCTGAAGAAGTTGAGGATGAGCCTGTTGACGGATTTGCCCCCCTGTGTTGTTGAAGTAAAGTCAGTACATTGAATCCGAGATTGTGGTTGGATCGATACAACATGAGTAAAAGGGGGAAGAAATAAAGTTTCCTATGGCGGTGATAGATTTAATCATCAAATTGTCGGTTGATCTGGAACCGTGCATCCAGTGCATTTGGAGCATTAGATTCGGTGGATCCTTCGTAGGGTGAGATGACCAAGATGTACTGTTAGGTGCCTATAGTACGGTGGCTAGCATACTTGCAATAACATCTTCCGACAGAGTGAAATCTAAGAAAGTAACCTCCTCCTCGTCCTTCTTGCGCTTCATCAGCATGTTGTTCCTGAAAAAGTCCAGGATGTGCAGGTATTTGCCCATCATTGGGATGGCCTTGCCGGGGCAAAAAAACTTGAGGAGCGTGCTGACCAATTGGTCGTCCTGTGTTTGTTGGAGTGAAGTCAGCACATTGAATCTGAGATTGTGGTCGTATTGATACTACTTGCGAAAAAGGGAAAAAAATGAAGTTTCAGTGACAGATTTACTAATCAAATTATTGGTTGATTGTGAACTGTGCAATCAATGCATTTGGAGCATTAGATTCGGTGGATCCATCGTAGGGTTCATGTGATATCACAAAGATGTACTGTTAGGTGCACATAGTGTAGCGGTTTGCGTACTTGCAATATTTTCTCATCTTACGACCAACTGAAATCTAAGAAAGTAACCTTCTTGCCGTCGCTCTCCACAGCCACCAGCCGCTCCAGCACTAGCATCGGAAGCTGATTCTCCAGCATCAGCATATCCTTCCAAATGTCTGCCATCATGTAGAAAATCCCGTGGTCGCTGAAGATGGGGTCGTTCGACACGTAGTCGTCCACCTGCTTGGTTAGGAACCTCAGGATCTCAAGCATGAAGCAGCCGTCAGTTATCATCAGCTCCAGGAACAGGCGTGCCGCGCCCTCGCCGCTGCCTGCCTTCCACTTCGGGTCCAGAGCGTCGTAGCTCTCCTCGAGGTCCCCCGCCACCTCCCTCAGGGACTCGAAGAAGCACTCCATAGGCTTCTTGGACCGCTTAAGGAAGTGGCGGACCGCGCGGTGCTTGTGTTTCTCCATGGGGAGGAGCTGGGCCTCGCCGTGGTGGTAGGGGCCGAAGGAGACAACTTGCGGCTGGTAGGCCTCGTGGTTGAGGTCGGTGATGAGGGCAGGGACCCTGTAGATGGACCGCATCTGCCAGTACCCTTGCTCCTCGTCGTCCGAGGGCATGAATTGGAGGATCTCTTCAAGTGGGGCAATCGAGTCGGACTCGTTCGGTTCCGCAGGAGACATACTTCCGCAAGTTTCACAGGTTCCACAAGTTTCTGCTCTGGAGGGTCTTATGTTCTTGTTTTTTTTCGTTTTCTTAAGCTGAAAGGAGTGAGAGAAGAGGTGAATTCATAGGGAGAATGGAAGAGTGAAGAGGGTTGGGGGATAAAAGTTTGGGGGTGCCCAAGCCCAACTAGTGCTTCAAGTTCAAGATGAGTTACGGGACAAGCCATATACATGTGACTCACTTCTTGTGCATGAGGATTCGAAGTTCGTGCACGCGACGCCCGGAATCCCCTGATCGCGTATTAGCCTTCGAATTCGATGAATCTCCTGTGCGTCTCTCTTAATTGAAGGGCTCCTATGGATTGAATACATGTAATGCCAATTTGGACACCGACTTTGCATATTTGACGTGACACTAGAGTTCTATTCATTTCATTAAAAAAAAAAACTTTTTAAAAAATATTTTCCAAATTTTCCAATGTTTATTTCACGGAAAATAAATTAATGGTGAAAAACATTTTATTCCTAGAAAAGAAAGTCTTCTAAAAGAGGGAAAAATATTGTCACGTTTTGAGAAAGTTTTGAGAAAGGGGAAAACATTTTTCATATATTCTTTCACCTCACTTTCTTTCACCAAATATCTTTTTATTTTATTTTATTTTTTAATTGAGTTTTAATTAATTCTTTACTCCTTTTATTTTCCTTCTTTTTTGACTAGTCTCTGGTTCTGGAGAAGGCTAGTGACTATAGCTTTGCTAGATTGGTGACACCCGAGCGGTCGCTAGAGTTGGCAAGGCTCGAGCCTTGCAAATCAACAACTCCCGAGCATCATTGGAGGGTGGCAAGGCCTACGGCGGCACTCGTCGGTCGTTGTTGGCAACCGGCTAAGGAAAATAAAAGGAAAGAAAAAAAAAAAGAAAAGGAAAGAAATGTAGGATAAAAAAATTAAAATTTGAATTTTTAAAAATAAAATAAAAAATAATTTAAAATTCGAATTTTTAAAATAAATAAAAATAAAAAGAACATAAAAATAATAATAAACATAAAAATAATAATCAAAAGAAGTGCATGGAGGAAAATCAAATTAGATACCGAATAATAGAAAATATTTTCCACTTCAATTTTAGATTTCTACTAAACACTAAAAAATATTATCATTTTTCTTGAAAATGACTTTTAGAAAAATATTTTTCAAAAATATTACATTTTCATTGAAAAGAACGGAGCCTAGATTTAAAATAATAATTATTTTTTGTTGTAATTTTTTTTTTATTATGTATTTGAGATATTCCAAATCTCTTACTTGAGTCTCAAATTTAGTACTTGATGCGCTTTTTTCGTGCATACATCGCATGTAGGAGAAAAAAAATGTTGCCACAAATAGTGATGGAATGATATTATGTGTGCATGGTTAGCTCATGACAGGTCGTAACCATCTTGTGTGAAACTCAAATACTTCCCCTTGTTTCATATGAAATTGGCCGCAAGCATTTATGAGCTCTAATCAAGAAGAGCTCGAATCCATTATAATTGCTTATGAGCTCCAATTGAGAAGCTCTTGGATCCAATATAACTGCTATAATTAGTGAACTCTAAACACAAATATATTGCAGGACGATGATTAAATCCGAAAGCCACTAATTGCATCACCCGAGCAGATTAATACGTCATTTTGATGAATTGGTTAAGCCCTAATTACGCATATTGATGACCTCATTCCGGGTCCCTTTCGCGTGGGCAACACATTTTAGTCCTAAATAAGCCAACTAGGGGACATTCCTTTCTTGCTCAAAGACCGTTTAAAAAAAAAAATGATTAAAGGCAGTTCACTACTTTTGCTTTGAGAAGAATCCTTGTGAAGCTAGGATGAAAAGGATATAAAGTAAATTCATTAGCGTTAGGGCACACATATCGTGTGTACGAAGGAGGGGGGGGGGGGGAGTCTATTTTAAATGTATCTACCACTCTTGAGTTGTAATCGTGAGACCACTTAGATGTCATTCAAATGAAGAAGTGATTGCCTACTTACTGTACTAGATTAAGTCAATGTCACAATTGCTCCATTTGGCTAAAATCCAAAAATAATTTTTTTAAATAATAGAAATAGTGACGTAATGACATTATGTGTGCACGGTTTACTCATGACAATCATATAACTTTTTGTTAATTAACTTTAGATAGCACATAACACGGGTTTTAGACATCTTGTGTGAAACTCAAATGCTTCCACTCATATCAGCCACAAGCATTTGTGAGTTCCAATCGACAAGCATTTGGATCCATTATAATTGCTATAATCAGTAAACTCTAGGCACAAATATATTGCAAGATGACGATTAAATCCGAAAGTGATTAATTCCATCACCCGATCATATTGATACGTCAATTTGATGAATTGGTTAAGCCCTAATTACACATATTGATGACCTCCTTCCGTGTCCCTTTCCCACGGGCAGCACATTCAATGTTAGTCCCAAATAAGCCAACTGGGGGACATTCCTTTCTTGCTCAAAGACTGATTAAAAAACAAAACTGGTTAAAGGCAGTTCACTACTTTTGCTTTGTGAAGAATCATGGTGAAGTTGGGATGAAAAAGATATAAAGTAAATTCATTAGCATTAAGGCACACATATCGTGTGCAAGTAGGGGAGAAAAAAAGGGATAAAATTTAGGTGCATGAGTCCAATGCATTGTGGATTTATCTAGTTTAAGTGTATCTACTACTCATGATTTGTAATTGTGAGACTATTTAAATGTTGTCTGATGAAGAAGTGATTACCTAATTACCATACTACATAAGACGGGTTTTAGACATCTTGTGTGAAACTCAAATGCTTCCACTCATATCAGCCACAAGCATTTGTGAGTTCCAATCAAGAAGCATTTGGATCCATTATAACTGCTATAATCAGTAAACTCTAGGCACAAACATATTGCAAGATAACGATTAAATCTGAAAGTGATTAATTCCATCGCCTGATCAGATTGATACGTCATTTTGATGAATTGGTTAAGTCCTAATTACGCATATTGATGACCTCCTTCCATGTCCCTTTCCCACGGGCAGCACATTCAATGTTAGTCCCAAATAAGCCAACTGGGGGACATTCCTTTCTTGCTCAAAGACTAATTAAAAAACAGAACTGGTTAAAGACAGTTCACTACTTTTGCTTTGCGAAGAATCGTGGTGAAGTTGAGATGAAAAAGATATAAAGTAAATTCATTAGCTTTAGGGCACACATATTGTGTGCAAGTAGGGGAGGGAAAAAAAGGGATAAAATTTAGGTGCATGAGTCCAATGCATTGTGGATTTATCTAGTTTAAGTGTATCTACTACTCATGATTTGTAATTGTGAGACTATTTAAATGTTGTCTGGTGAAGATGTGATTACCTAATTACCGTACTACATAAGATGGGTTTTAGACATCTTGTGAGAAACTCAAATGCTTCCACTCATATCAGCCACAAGCATTTGTGAGTTCCAATCAAGAAGCATTTGGATCCATTATAACTGCTATAATTAGTAAACTCTAGGCACAAATATATTGCAAGATGACGATTAAATCCGAAAGTGATTAATTCCATCACCCGATCAGATTGATATGTCATTTTGATGAATTGGTTAAGCCCTAATTATGCATATTGATGACCTCCTTCCGTGTCCCTTTCCCACGGGCAGCACATTCAATGTTAGTCTCAAATAAGCCAACTGGGGGACATTCCTTTCTTGCTCAAAGACTAATTAAAAAACAGAACTGGTTAAAGACAATTCACCACTTTTGCTTTGCGAAGAATCGTGGTGAAGTTGGGATGAAAAAGATATAAAGTAAATTCATTAGCATTAGGGCACACATATCGTGTGCAAGTAGGGGAGAAAAAAAAGGGATAAAATTTAGGTGTATGAATCCAATGCATTGTGGATTTATCTAGTTTAAGTGTATCTACTACTCATGATTTGTAATTGTGAGACTATTTAAATGTTGTCTGATGAAGAAGTGATTACCTAATTACCGTACTACATGAGATGGGTTTTAGACATCTTGTGTGAAACTCAAATGCTTCCACTCATATCAGCCACAAGCACTTGTTAGTTCCAATCAAGAAGCATTTGGATCCATTATAATTGCTATAATCAGTAAACTCTAGGCACAAATATATTGCAGGATGACGATTAAATTCGAAAGTGATTAATTCCATCACCCGATCAGATTGATACGTCATTTTGATGAATTGGTTAAGCCCTAATTACGCATACTGATGACCTCCTTCCGTGTCCCTTTCCCACAGGCAGCACATTCAATGTTAGTCTCAAATAAGCCAACTAGGGGACATTCCTTTCTTGCTCAAAGACTGATTAAAAAACAAAACTGGTTAAAGACAATTCACTACTTTTGCTTTGTGAAGAATCATGGTGAAGTTGGGATGAAAAAGATATAAGGTAAATTCATTAGCATTAGGGCACACATATTGTGTGCAAGTAGGGGAGGAAAAAAAAAGGGATAAAATTTAGGTGCATGAGTCCAATGCATTGTGGATTTATCTAGTTTAAATGTATCTACTACTCATGATTTGTAATTGTGAGACTATTTAAATGTTGTCTGATGAAGAAGTGATTACCTACTTACCCTACTACATAAGATGGGTTTTAGACATCTTGTGAGAAACTCAAATGCTTCCACTCATATCAGCCACAAGCATTTGTGAGTTCCAATCAAAAAGCATTTGGATCCATTATAACTGCTATAATCAGTAAACTCTAGGCACAAATATATTGCAAGATGACAATTAAATCCGAAAGTGATTAATTCCATCACCCGATCAGATTGATACGTCATTTTGATGAATTGGTTAAGCACTAATTACGCATATTGATGACCTCCTTCCGTTTCCCTTTCCCACGGGCAGCACATTCAATGTTAGTCCCAAATAAGCCAATTGGGGGACATTCCTTTCTTGCTCAAAGACTGATTTAAAATAGAACTGGTTAAAGACAATTCACTACTTTTGCTTTGCGAAGAATCGTGGTGAAGTTGGGATGAAAAAGATATAAAGTAAATTCATTAGCATTAGGGCACACATATCGTGTGCAAGTAGGGGAGAAAAAAAAAGGGATAAAATTTAGGTGTATGAGTCCAATGCATTGTGGATTTATCTAGTTAAGTGTATCTACTACTCATGATTTGTAATTGTGAGACTATTTAAATGTTGTCGATGAAGAAGTAATTACCTACTTACTGTACTTGATCAAGTCAATGTTACATTGGCCCTGTTTGGCTAGAAACTGAAAATAAACTTAAAAAATAATAAAATAATAAAAAGTGATGAATCTCCAGAAATTATTTTTCTAACAGAATAACAATATTTTCAGCCGCTTAGTTGAAACGTGAAAATAAATTAGAAAATTTCATCGTTTGTATGGACCTCCGTGCACTCCTTTTAATAATGTTTTTCTTTTTCTTTTTATTTTTCATTTTTTCTTTACTTTTTTAAATTGAATTTTTAATTACTTTTTACTTTTCTTTTTCTTTTTGCTTTTTCTTTGGCCGATTGCCTGCTACGGGGTTGAGATTGCCAGATTCCAATGAGCTCAAGCCTCACTAGAGGTCATCGAGGCTCGGTGATCTTGGGTCTAGCCAAATCGTCACATAGTCGAGGCCAATTAATTCAATGACAAGAATGAGCATGATGATATCGGCGAAGAGGACGATGGTGACGAAGAAGGGATGGATGAGGATGCGGATGAACAAATGAGATCGACTTCCCCTATGCATATTTCTTCGTCAGGTATATGTGCAGCAGGAAAAACTGCAGCGGGACAATGGCTCCTTTGCCTCCGTTGGACGGCTCTCCTTAAGATATAATGGAGTGTAATGTAAGTGGTCAGCTCAAGAGGGAGGATGAAGAGGCGGTAGCGGACGGAGAAGAGGATAGCGATGAGTGAGATTCCCCTATTCGTGATGTGTATGAAGCTCTTCTCCTCATGGACTCACTTCCGGGAATATTGTTTTTCTTTCTGATCCATCCTTTGGCCTTGCTGTCTATCCAAGTCAGCTGCTATTCAATACTTAATAGCAGAGGGAGACCTAGTTGGCTAGCTGGTAGAACTTTGCTTTACAATCCAATCTTCTTTGGGCAAAAGTTGTGGATTGCGAGTATTCTGAGTTTCCGACGTCACTTATTTTGAAGGAAAAAATTGAGCTTGTAAGGCTGAACGCCATGTTCTCTGTGACTATGGGGGAGCTACTATTCTGTGGAGGTGAATTTTCTTTCTTTATCTACAGCGAGGACATCACGTAAAATCTGATGACTGATTTGCAGGGAAGTTTTACCATGAGTTCCTTCTTGAAATCGTGCATGTGTATTGATAAACGGGAATGTTCTGTGGATCCTTGAAGTTAACTAAGTTGCTCATGTTTTTCAATCTTCAGAGTGTGCAGCTCTTTGACATTAGAAATGGTGGTTGAATCTATTGATAAGAGATTTGATCTGAGGATATGATTTCCCCACCTATGATGTTGGGAGGTGGAAAACTTTCCATATATGCTTTGATTCAATTTGAAGGTTGTTTGTGGATCTCAAGGGACAGGTCTTTTTCTCTTTTTAGAATCCTTGGGGCCATACTAGCTTGGTTGTGTTTGGACTTTTGAGCTGGTGAATTTCCATTGCTTCTTCCATAACTAGTTCGATGGCCAAGGATGCGTCCAGTATATGATGCTAGTTTCTCCAATCCGAGCGCAAAGATCCTGCCTCCTGTCCCTAATCTCACCCGTATGAGGAAACATCGATTGGCATTCTATTTGCATGTCTCGTTTTCGCGTTTTCATCGTTGCGAGCCTGTGTGGAGATTGAATTTGGTCCCCATTTATATAATTCTCGGTATATTTCTCAACAGACGATGGGGTGAGATAGTAGGAACCTCGTCCTTCCGTCTGTCAAAAATGACATTGAAACAGCTACAGGCTTCAAGGAGTTAGCATGAGCTAACAAAAGGGTTTGTCTTGCAAATTATTTCTTAGAATTTTTGGGTGATATTGCACAACTCGATGTGGAAACTCAAATCTCATTACTTTATATAATACATTGTACTTAATAATAATTATGGGAATTATCAGTAGTTTTTTTGGACGGAAATTATGGGAATTATTAGTAATTAGAACAGTGAGTGTATTCACCGCAATTCATATATTGTAAGAACTATATAATGAGACCTTTGATTATATATCACACTAATAGTCAGGTTATTTACAAAAGAGATGGACATCGAAACTATCAAGCATCAATAATTTGATTAACAAGTCGCAATTATAGGATATGGCCGTCACATACTTATGGCATTATTGCTTAATCACTTTATTAGAGAGAGATGGAGAGAGTAAAGGAGTATTTTGGGTATGTTATATCTATTTCTTTGTAATTGAACGTCAAATCATACAAAAAAATAGGAGTAACTCCTCAATCAAACTAGCAACTTTTATTCATTTGCTAAAGCAATATTTTTCTTAAGTTTCTTAAGACGAACGGAAGGTATTTTTTTAATCCACCACCCACTTGTTGCTTTTATTTATTTATTTTTTAAAATGTTCTTAAATTATTATAGAATATAATGCACCTAATTAACTTTTTCCTTCTTTTTGAGATCAAAGACAAACTTTTTCCTCTTCATTTTATCACTTTGTTTTTTTTTTCCCTAAATTCCATTTTTATTAAGTTCATTTGAAGTTTAGAGCAAAAGTAAATTTCAACATATAAAAACAAAATTCCACTTTAATCCAATCAATTTGTATGTGATATATTCAATTTAGTCAACCGATTTTATATCATCACTTAATTTTTATTTTTTTTTTTGAAATTTACACGTCAAAGTAAATTAAGTAATGCAAGTGGCCGTTACAGTTATGGTGTAGACATGCTTAACAAGATTATCCCAATTATGCCAATTAAATGAAAGAATGAGTTCTTGCTTTATGCATATGTTTGACCATTAGAGAATTAATACACTAACCAGTTGACATCAAATTATTTTGTTTTGCTATTTATTTATCACTTTTCTACGTGCTATCCTCTCTAAATTATTATTTTAGTTTTTCGACATTATTAGCACTCTATAAAATCTCAATTTATCTAAGTATATATATATATATATATATATATATATTTGCAATACAATTTATACATACACGCATATGTATATAGCCAAACTTTATCAAAATTGGAGATTCTTTCTTAGAATAAATCATAACCCACAACTCGTGCTCCAAATTTTGAGAAATTCTTCTAGAATCAAGATGAATATAATTTTAAGTAAATTAGATGATTTGGAAGGGCAATCCTCACAAAATCGAGCATTTGACTCAATTTTATCCATACCTTTTCAAAACGGGATGTTCTTTCTTTGGAATAAACTTTGACCCGTGCTACATATTTGGTAATAACTCTTAAAATCATAATAATCCAATTATAAGTAAATTAAATGATCTAAAAGCTCTAAAACTTACGAGATCAAGCATTTAACCTCAATTGTTGCTAAACTTCATTAAGATTGGAAGTTATGCCTTAAGAATATATTAGATTTGTCAAAATGGCTTATAAACCAATTTCTTAACCCATATTTGATAGTTTGAGCTGTTATATGAGTTTGTTAAAGGGAAAAGACCCAAAAAAAAAAAAAAAAAAAAAAAAAAGAAAACTCAAACTGTGCCCAAAGTAACATGTTTACCTTGAACTTTTTTTGTGACATACAAAATCTTAAACTATGTTCATTGTGAAATATTTATCCTAAATTTTTTTCTCATGACATAGAAAAACCCTAAATTTTTACTTATGTGATAGTTATCTTCGGTCAAAATTTCATTAGATGACTTTTTAGCCAAAGTAATGTCATTTTTATTTCACTTAAACCGCATGGACACCTGTTAAAATTATTTGCTTTCGGGCGTCCATGTGTGCAGTTTTCACCATTTTTGTTGATAGAACTTTGATGGAGAATAATCATATTAAACATACAACTTTGTTTGAACTATCTGAGCTATGTCCAAACTATTGTTCCATGTGACATAGCTCTAGACCAATGTCAGGAGGACTGTCTTCAGGTGCATGCATCCTGGCTAGCACAACAAAAATTTAGAGTAAATGTGCCATACTTGGCATAATTTAAGGTTTTTGGTGGTTTTTGCCCTTTGTTAAATTAGAAAGTAGGTTATAAATGAGTTTAGAAGACAAAACCCAATAAAATATGGGTCGCTAAATGAATTCACATATTACTCAAATCCAATCTATCTCTACGACTTTTTCTTTCCTCACTCGATCTCGCTCTTTCACTTAAGTTGAACAATATCATTCATCTTTTTCACTCTCTCGATCTCTGCAATCTCAAATTGAATACCATGTCCAACCAAGCCAAATCCTCCCACGTACAATCCCCAGTTCTCTCTCTCTCTCTCTCTCTCTCTCTCTCTCTCTCTCTCTCTCTCTCTCTCTCTCTGCGCGTGTCTGAAGCGATAGAGAAATGGGGGCTGGTCGAGAGACGTTGATTTTGCTGGACCGCGTGATGCAGCCGAAGAAGCTCAACACCGCCCTCTTCCCCATCCGCTACAACAATGGAGGGAGGATTGTCGGAGCCGGTCGCTCAGGTGGCGAAGGAAAGATGGGGGTTCCGTGCATGGGCTTACGCGGAATAAATTGTTAGACGCTGAGGACCACACCAGGGACATTCGACGCTTCATTAATCTTCCCGATGGCTCCCTTAGGTAAGCTTGGTTCGAGTTGGGATTCTAAGTGTCTTCAGAGATTGCTTTGGTTGGGGTGTTTTGGAGGTATTGGGATCGAAATTCTCGTAATTCGTTCAGTTTGCTTTCGAGCCGTTCGAAGAAATGCCGGTCAGGGACTTTTCTCGTAGATATGATGGATTAGATGGCCTCAGAGCGCGAGAGTAGAGCTTGTGAAGTATGTTCCAAAATACTGAAAGTCCATGGGCTGTTCAGTCAGTTGTGTTGGATTGCCAAGTGCTTCTGGCCCGCTTGAATGGTGTTACGCTGGCCCATTGCCCTAGAAATGCAAATCCAGTTGCGGATTGGGTGGTGAATGCCCATCCAGGGGACTCCCTTGTCTCGAATTGGATGATTACTTCCACCACTCTCCATGGTCTTTATTATGTTTTGATGTCGAATTTTCATGTGTCTCAAACTCCAGTTATTAATGAAGGTCATCATCATTTTGACCAAAAAATAAAAATAAAAAATGCTGTGTCCCATAAGAGAATCCAATGGTGAGATTGCCAGTGTGTGTACGTATGCGATGATTATAATCGGGGTCCTCATGAAATTTATATTTTGAAGATTAATCAGAATCATTAGCTACATTTGTCATTATATAATTTTTTTTATTGCGTGGGCTTTATTTGTTCTGATTTCAAGAAGAAAAATACCAAAATGCATTGAAAATCAGAAAGAGCAAAGCAAAAATAATTATTACCAAAAAAAATATATGGAAACAAA
This sequence comes from Eucalyptus victrix, assembly GCA_016097545.1. Taxonomy (NCBI): domain Eukaryota; kingdom Viridiplantae; phylum Streptophyta; class Magnoliopsida; order Myrtales; family Myrtaceae; genus Eucalyptus; species Eucalyptus victrix. Next base: position 17,147,653 of record CM027844.1, read on the forward strand.
AGCGATTGAGACACTATATTCATTGTAATATGGATTTTAATAGACTTTTAATGAGTGGTACGGTTTTTCATATGCTAGATTAAATATGAGTATGTTTAAGTAATATGAGTTGGGTCTAGTATGAGTTGGGTACGGTTATGAGTCATTAAATTTGTATTGCATAAATTGGTCGAAATAAGTTAAATGAGTCGATTCTTTACTGGGTATGAATATTATTGAGTTGACCCAACCCCGCTCATTTGACGACTGTAGAATACATATACACACATATATCATGATATAACCCTTATGTCAATTAATAAAAAGATAACCTCAAAATTACCTTTATGTATGTCGAAATTTCCTTTTTCACATTGCTATGTCGTCATTATATTTATGTTATCACTTAAAACTATGCATGAATGAAATGTCCTAATGGAAAATCGAAATGGGCGATGTCTAAGCAAAGCTCTGTATCCAAGGAAACCCATCGGGATCTTGCATCGAACCCCATACATGACGATAGTCATCCAGGGATTAAAAATCTAATCCTTTCGTATCAAACTACTGTCATTTCATGATAACAAAAAAGTGAAAGAGGACGGACTCGGATACAATTAGATTTGTTGTGTCGCTCCAAAGTGGAACGACTTCCTCGGTGAGCTTCAGATTTTAGAAGCGTCCGTTGAGCACTCTATTTGAGGAAACCATAAAAGCCGAGAATTTCAGTAGTATAAAGTTACAATTATTTCTGTCATGCCCCAAACTCTCGAGTGCACAAGCATCCCTCAACAATCAATTAACTGTGACGTCTCAAGATTCGTCGTAAATCCATTCTTTTTATATTTTGATTAAATGCAGGCGGAACGTACACAATAACTCCTAGTCAATCAACAAAAAGGGATAGTGTAGTTGTTACAATAAATATTTCCAAAACATTACTTCTATTTATATAAACTTGTTAATCCCAGGAAATTTCATATTTACAAACTATTATAAAAAATCAGCAAGGGTTCAGATTAACCTAAACTTCACTAATACCAGACCAATCCCTTGTCTTTAAAGGGATCCCGAACCCGTGATGGTTCTCCAAACTACAGGCCTAAAAATATTTAAACAACAATCGGGTGAGATATAAATCTCACCGAGTTAATCTTCTAAACCTTGAGTAGGACACTAATTTGCCTCAGAGGCAGTCTAAACATGCAACATCATACAATCTTACCTCGTCTTGGCATATCCCTACATATTAGTACATCCCATATGCTAATATTAATGCAACCGGCATAATCAATAACTAAAACACATAACTCTTATGCACCAAGCATCCACACTGGTCCCAATTATAAGGTAAAACTTGTCTTGGCCCATCCCATACCGTGCCTCATAGTTTTATCCTATCATCAGGCACAATGCATCGCAATCATTCACACATGTTGAAATTATTACAATCCCTTGGGCTATAGCCAACACATGAGTTTGCAGTCTTTTTGACATAACCAGGCATTGTCTTGCCCCATCGATCATAGCATCATTTAGAACCCCTGCCTAGATGGCATTTCATAAGGAGCATTGGTTCGGTCTCAACCGCGACTCGGCATCCGGACTCTCGTCAGACATCCGATAAACATTGAGCATTGTAACCTAAATTCTTATTGGGTGACATGTTCAATTAAGTGACTACTCAAGCATGCCAACACTCAAGCCAATTTTATCTACCATCAATTAACCTAATGCAAAAGAGTTTGCACTTAAATAACAAACCTCAAAAAATCTTTGCACTTAAAATTCCAGTAAAATAAATCGCATGTGGTTACGTATTTTAAATAAACCCACCAAACTTTTCACTTTTTCATTTTAAAACCCCATTGCCCCATTTAACAAGTAAAACACAGTGTTCAAACATGAGACCTTAAAGTTTGCTCTTTTTCTTATCAATAAAACAATCTTTGAAAAATAGCATTTAAAATACATGATTTGGGCAATCAAGCATCATGGCATTATAAGCTTAGACAATCAAAATTATGCATAATTTCATCCAATAAATCAAATATAAAATTCTAATTATTGACTAATCCACTATTAATTTGCAATAATAACAATTAATTAAGCTAATTTTAATTAATTAAACTACTACGATTAATTAAGTTAATGGCGCCTAATTAGACTAACAACTATTAATTAATTAATTGTGATTAATTAAGACTAATCATCATTAATTAATATAACTTCAATTAATTAAACTAACTATGATAATTAAATTAACCACGGTTACTTTAAACTAATCGTCCTTAATTAAGACTAATCTCCATTAGCCTTAATTTAATTCATACTTAACCATAATTAACTAACACTAACTGTCATTAACCATAATATAAACTTACTCCTAAACGCAATTAACACTTTAATAAAGGATTATGAGTTAACTCACAGTTTTCCGATGACGGCAAGCTCGCAGCGACGACAGCATGACATTGTCAAGGATGAGGCATCCCGAGCTTGAATGGGGACTCGAATGGCTTGGCAAAGCCACTTGAGTCTCATGGCCTCTTGGTTTTGGGAGGGGCGGTGATGGCAGCGGCTTGAGGTGAGGATGGCGGATGGTGGCATGACGGACGACGAGTAATGGCGGCGCAGGCGAGGATGAGGGTGACTCGAGCAACGGCGGCACGGGTGGCTTGGCAAACTTGGACCCATGGCTTGGGCTAAGGGGCAGCTTGACAAGGCTTGGCTTGGGTGGTGGCTTGTGGCAGTGAGGAGTGGTGTGAGTGGTGGTGACTGGTGGTGGAGATGGCGGTGAAAAGTGGTGGTGAATGGTGGTGAAAATGGCAGTGATGAGGGGGTGGGATGATGGATAAAAGGGAAATGAAGAAAGGGAAGGGCACAAGGAGGAAGGAAAGAAGAAGGGGAAGAAGAATGAAGGGAGAGACAAAGTGGAGTGAGGTCAGCAGAAGGAGGGGGCTGGACGCAAGAGAGAGAGATGATTTTTCCAAGATTTTTCTTCAAAATCCCATCATTTTCTTCACCAACTCTTTCTAAAAGCCCTCTTGACCTAGCCTTGTGTCCTCTTAATATCTTTTTGCTTTCCTTTTCCTTTAAAGCCAATATTTTGGCCAAAATTCACAACTTTGCCACCGGGTCCAATTCCCTTTTCGATTTTCCAAATTTTTGTTCGATAATTACTTTTTTTTGAAAATTTTGAACTTGTCGATAATTTGTAGATAAATGAGGTGATGCCCAATAAATCAATCTTGAAACCTTCGAAAGTTTGATACTCGAAATTGAAAAAAATTTCGTAATTAAAATTGATCAAATGCGACTTTAGTACAACCTAAACTATCAAGTGGCTTTTAGGGATTTTCGCACGGTTGACCCGTGGTCGATAATTTTCGATTCATGTTTGTGCCTCTTTGTATCGTGAATGACCCTCGGTTGTCATGTAATCGAGAGAGTTTAATTATGTAGCATGTGTACACAATCAATAGAAAATTGACTTGTCATCGTTTGACAAGAATATCGTAATCGTGCGGAACCACCCGTGAACAGACTATGTACTTCTGTCGAATCGATTTATATCCATTTGCTAATTGACTTATAATAGCGAAGTATTGACTCTTGTCGATCCTATGGTCAAGCGGTCGATCCCTAATTGAATTCTGTGATCTTTCGCATTTTAACCCTTTATGGTCTTACCCAATATATTAGTTAACTCATGAGTGATTAGTTTAAAGTAAATTAACTATCAATACATTAATGAAATAACCATTTCATATATTTTGAACGGGGCTAAATTTCGGGATATTTCAACTTTTCCTTTCATACAAAAATTTCGTCCACGAAATTTGAGCTATTACAACTCTTACTTAAAAAGGTGGGGTTGTTGACGCATCATCATCTCTTCACTTTCCACGTTGCTTCCTTCATTCAATGGTGTTGCTAGACCACATTGACTAAGGAAATCGTCTTATTACATAGCATTTGCTCTTTTCGATCCATTATTTGCTCTAGTCTTTTCACATACGACATATTGACTTCCACGTCTATTTCCTCGAAATTCAGCACGTGAGTCAGATCAGGTTCATACTTCCTCAGCATCGACACATGAAAAGCGTCATGCACTTAAGCAAGTCTTGACAACAACGTGAGATGATAGGCTAGAGGCCCAATCCGCTCAAAAGTCTTGAAGAGGCCAACATACCTTGGACTCAGCTTTCCCTTCTTGCCAACGTGCGAAATACCTCGCATTGGTGACACTTTGAAGAATGCGTGCTTGCCTACTTGAAACTCCAAAGGCCTACGTCATTTATCTACATAGCTCTTTCGACGGTTCTGTGTAGTCTTAAGCCTTTCTCAAATGATTTTGACGGCGTCTACTAATTGTTGAACTAACTCGGGATCCATGATCTTTCGTTCTCCAATTTCATCCCAACAAATAGGCATTTTGCAAGCCCTGCCATACATCATTTCAAATGGTACTATCTTGATGCTCTGTTGATAGTTGTTGTTGTAGGCAAACTCAACCAAATGAAGTTATCCCTCCCAGCTTCCCTTAAAATCCAATATACAAGCTCGCAGCATATTCTCAAGCGTTTGAATAGTCTTTTCTAAATAAGCATCCGTTTGTGAATGATAGGCTGTGCTATATTTGCAACTTCGTCCCCAAGCCAGTTTGCAGACTTTTCTAAAAACCTATTGTAAACTTAGGGTCTTGATCTAACGTGATCGTTACTGGCATTCCATGAAGGCAAACTATTTATTGCACGTACAATTCAGCATATCTATCCAATGCAAAGTTCTTTCGTATGGTGATGAAGTGTGCAAATTTTGTCAACTTGTCAACCACGATTCAAGTGGAATCTTTACCCCACTGACTCCTTGGTAGTCTTATCACGAAATCCATCGTAATATGTTCACATTTCCACTTGGGAATCTCAAGAGATTGCAAAAGTCCACCAAACTTGCAATGTTGTGCCTTCACTTATTGACACATCAAGCATTTGACAACATACTTGGTGATATTTACCTCCATAACATTTCACCAATAGTATTGGCGTAGATTCTAATTCATCTTTGTGCAGCCCAAATGAATGATGTAACTGTTATGATAGGCTTCTGACAAAATTTCTTCCTTAAGCTCCGCATCATTGAGCATGCATAATTGTCCATGAAATTTTAATATTCCGTCCTCAGTTACTTGGAAATCGACCTTCCTCTTTTCTGCATCTCCTTGTAGAATTTTTTGGATTTCAGGGTCTGTGGATTGCAATGTCTTAATCTTTGCCTACACTTCCAGTTCAATTTTGAGAGTAGTCATGAGACTTGAAAGGTGGCTCACCTTGAACTTGAAATCTGAATGTCGAACTCCTTTGAGCAAAATCTACTCTTGAACCATCATTTGCACAATTGATGACTTTTGACTCAGCGCATCTGCGACCTTATTGGCCTTTTTAGGGTGATACAAGATGTCATAGTCATAATTCTTTAGAAGTTCCATCCAATGATGCTGCCTCATATTCAGCTCCTTTTGAGAAAACAAATACTTTGGGCTTTGATGGTCCTTAAAGATTTGCAACATTTCTCTACACAAGTAATGCCTCAAAATCTTCAATGCAAAGATGATCACTGCTAGTTTCAAATCATGCATCGGATAATTCAATTCATGAGGCCTTAATTGACGGGATGCGTAGGCAACTAGTTCCTCATGTTGCATCAAAACACAACCAAATCCTTTATATGATGCATCATTGTAAACCTCATATTCTTTAGGACCAGACGGAATCATCAACTCAAGTGCGGCAGTCAGCTTATGCTTAAGCCCTTGAAACTACGCTCGCACTTATTCATCTATTTGAACTTTTCTTCCTACTTCAACAATTGCGTTAGAGGCATGGCTATCGTAGAGGATATTTCCACAAACTGTCTACAATAGTTCACCAATCCATAGAAACTTCAAACCCGAGTCATTGTAGTTAGTCTCAACCAATTCATAGTAGCTTCAATCTTGGTCGGGTCCATAAAAATCCCTTTGCCAAAAATCACGTGACCTAAGAAAGCTATGCAAGTTAGCCAAAACTCACACTTCCTGAACTTGGCAGACAGCTCGTGTTCTTGCAGGGTCTATAGTACTGTCCTCAAGTGTTGTTCATGCTCCTCTGGACTCTTCGAGTATATGAAAGTATCATCGATGAACACAATCACGAATTGGTCCAAGTACTCCTTAAACACCTGGTTCATCAAATCCATTAAATCAACTAGGGTATTGGTTAATCTAAACGGCATCATAGTGAACTCATAGTGACCATAACGTGTACAAAATATCGTCTTTGGTATATCATCCTTGTTAATCCTCAATTGATGGTAACCCATCCCTAGATCGATCTTGGAAAATACCGAAACTACATATAGCTGGTCAAATGAGTCATCTATTTTTGGTAATGGATACTTGTTATTGATCGTCATTTGATTGAGTTGTCGATAGTCAATGCAAAGACGCAATGAACCATCTTTCTTCCTTACGAACAAAATTGACGCTCTCCAAGGTGATGCACCAGGGCAAATGAATCCCTTGTCTACTAACTCCTACATCTGTACCTTTAATTCATTCAATTCCAACAACGCCATACGGTAATGAGCCTTAAAAATTGGCTCCATCTCGGGAGCCAACTCAATGACGAACTTTATCCCCCTTACTCAAGGTAATCCAAGCAATTCCTCAAGAAAGATATCATAACATTTTCACACCACAATGATATCTTACATCCTTGGCTCCTTAACTGACATGTCAACTACGATCGCCAAATAACCCTGACAACTCACATCCAACAACCAGGTCACCTCAAGCGACGAAATTAAAATAATTAAGGGTCATTGATTCTCAACAAATTCGAAACTACCACCCACTTATGAGTTAAACTGAATCACTTTACGATAACAGTCCATTGTGTGAAAGCTAGTACAAGCACCTAAGGGGGGTGAATAGGTATAAAAATAAATTTCCCCAGGTGAAGTGTGCAACTCAAATCGGCAATAGATTATGAAAAGGAAATTAAACTCTTGTAAAAAAATCGAGTTACGATCAAAGTAAAAGAGCGTAGGGAAGAGAATAAGAACACAGGGTTTATAGTGGTTCGACTTTAATTCAAGCCTACGTCCACTCTTCCGCATTGACAGCCCACCGGCTGGATTTCACTATGAAATAAAAGAGTTGTTACAATAAAGCCTTTCCTTGATTCCACAGTGTAGAGACTCTGCTACACTTCTTCAAGGTCTCTAAAAAATATAGACTTTCTTTTGTGTACAAGATTTCGTTCAACAATTTAATTTACTAAGAACAAGGAGCTTCAGACTTTGGAATTCTTTTATCGCGCACACACTCGAACAACTGGAATGTCTTTCTTATATACTCCTTCATGCCATTACACCCGTTGGCACTTACCAAAGGAATTCTTCCAATCTACCCGTTGGACAAAATCAATTAGGAAGATTTCAAGCTATTTAAGGAATATGCCGATAGCCCACCAATCCTGCTCGCCCATACAATCAGGATCTAAGTTTCCATAAGTAGAACCTTCCAAGTATACTTCGCCAATCAACAGATCAAAAATCCCTGAATCAATCTCAATTTTAATAATGGATTTCGAAATGCTATATACAGCCAAGAGATCTTCTTTAGTCGACAAAATCAAATCCTTAACGAAATACTCCGTTTTGGATAAGCCTTCTTCGACGGTCTAGAAACTGTCAATGAGGATAGACTTTAAGTCTTGAGTCTGGCAGTCTGGAGGTCTTCGAACTTTGATGGAAGAGTCTGCAAGTCTTCAAACTAGATTGATGGAAACGTTTTCTCAACTTCAACACACTCAAGGAAGTTTTCTCCAACAATCTCCCCCTTTTTTATGGTGACAAAACTTTCCTACAGATTTGGATAACTTTTACCAGCAAAACATTACTCAAGCAAACATGGATATCTCACAAAAGATAAATGGCTTAGTAAAGATAACATTAAAATCGGCATCCACAGAAAGTAGGTTAGTTATGTAAATGAGTAACGCCATAAGATATCAATAGTGCTTAAGATAAATAAACGTTTAAACAGTCAAATCCAAATCCAGTCCAAATCCAAACAGCCAAACACAAAAGTCAAGTCAATCAAACATAATCGTCACAAAAGTCAAGAGTTCAAAGTTCAAAGTCAAATCTGCACCACATCTCTCCCCCTTTTTGTCATCATTAAAAATGTAGAAATGAAAAAAAGAATGGAATTAAGATTGCTTGGGAACACGAACAAGCTGGAAATCTCCCATTGACTAGACAATCCCTTCTAGCTTTTTCAAATTGTGCCACATCTTCACCCTTAGCATTTGCTTGAACTTGAAGAGCAAGGGCACGGATTTGATCATGCAAAGAAACTGAAGAGGCTTGTCCTGCATTCTGCAAGTTCTGAATTTCGTATCTCAGAGCATAAATTTGGCCTCGCATCTCTAGAAGAACATCAAGCACTCTGCAAAAGTCTGCTGAATTATTAGTTTGAGTACTGGCTTCTGCACGATCAGACGGTGTATTGGCAGATGATGGCAAGTCAACATGGTCACGCAGATTGGGCGATGAAACACCATGTCCCTCGTTAGGAAATTAAGAGGCATAGATGTCCTCTAGATCTGTTGAAGAGCGACTTACTCCTTCACTGGTGGCAGGAAATGAGGACGTACCCCTTTTCTCAGGATCTCCCTCTTGTTTCCATGCCTTCAGGTGGAGAAAAATATTCCTCATGCTCTACTTCTACTTGTTCTCCTCTACCCTCTTCTTCTTCTTCCTCAATCCTTTCATCCTCTGCTTCTTTCTCCAATTCTTTTCTCTCTCCAGTCCTCTGTTCTATCTCATCCTTGTCTTGTTCCTATCTCTCCGTTGTCTCTGGAACAGAACGACTCAAGTTCTTCAATGCCATTGTAGAAATGGTGATATCATCCTCATCCTCTTCATCTTCCAAGATGAGTGCTCTTCTTTTCTTCGATGGAGCAACCATGGGCTCCTTCCCTTTCCGCTTTGAAGCCGAAGAGAATGGATGAGTCTTGACAGGGGTTTTCACCTTAAATTTCTCCTAAGCCTTGTTGAGTTCCTTCAAACGCATTTTAGAGACCATTCTCAGTCCCACCACCATTTGATCGCATGTTCGAACACAAAGAATCCGGGGAGGCTGAACGTTCAAATGTCTGAATAACTTGGTCACAAGTGTTGAGTAAGGAAGTTGACCCTTATCCTTCACCATTGTTCTGTACATGTGGAACATAATAGTGTGTGGAAAGAGAGAACTTTTTACCAGCATTGATGGCATACATAAGCTTTGCCTCCGAGTTTGAAACATCGATCTTTGAAGTTGATTTTGGTTTGAGGCAGTTAATTACTATCTTATGAAGCAAAATGTTGGATGCATTCATCCTCAAATAGGAAATCTTTCCTTCCGTTGTTCTATCTTGAACAAGCTCTATCGTTGCACGAGCAATAGACACACTAATAGGTTGATATCTCCCTCTTTCAACCCCAATCACATCAGCCAATGTATTCATGTCAACCACATAATCCTGATCTCGAACACTGAAAGAGAATCTATTCGCATCTAAGAAACTGAGATTCGAATAGAAGTAAGTAGTAAGTTCAGCATGAGCCTCTATCGTTTCAAAACAAAACTATTCGAGTTGAAGAAGATTGAATTTTTCTCGCGGAGATTGACATTCAGAGAGTTAAGAAAATCAAAGTCCACGCTTCTAGGGTTTATCACACCACGCTTTAGCAACTTAGAGTACATTTGCTTGTGTTTCTCTGAGCGAAACAAGTCTATCCTTTTGCTTCGGATTTTTGCCACAACACCCATTTTAGGTTTAGACTGATTGTACATCCTATCATCATCATTCCCATCAGGTTGACTCAGCCCTCCAACACATGGATCGCTTGGGATATTTGCCAATGCTTCTTCCGCCGACCCCGCAGGGGCAATTCCCAATCGTTCCATTGTGCGTAAAAAGAAAGTTTCATTTCTATACAATTTGTCTTTCGGAAATTCATCAATATAGTTCAACGGAGTACCACTCCTCTTCAAAGCAAGATAAAGCTTATAAGTAAAAGCGGGCTTATGAGTTCTTACGGGTTCCAAATCTTCGATGATTTCTTCCTCTTCTCAATGTGCAACATCCTGAGGTCTAGATGGAGGAGATGGACGCTGCTGAGAATATTGTGGGCTCTGCTGTTGTCTTGGAGATTCTTCTTCCTCGGTGAGATCAAAATGCATAGGCCTCTCACGCATTTGTTGTGGTCCCCTGTTCGCGGTCCTTGAAGACTTTCTTTGAGACGACATCTTTCACAGTCTTTGAGAGATTCCAAGCTTGTTTTCCAAGAAAGATGAAAACTTTTTGAGGATTAAACAAGAAAAGAAGACATAAGTGGAAGATCTATGCTCTCTTAGGGTTTTTGTGAGTAAAAAGAAGAAGAACCAACAATATATAAGACAATCGAAGTGAGGCATATGAAACGCCGTAAAAAGGAAATATAAAAATGCATTTTAAAAATAACTGCCTTTTCAAAAATTAGATAACTATCATTTAAAAAATAACTTCTTTTCCGAAAAGGAATGATTGCAATAATCACGAAAACTGAGAAATAACATCAATCAATTTCGGATAGATGATCGTACCTTTTCAAGATTTGATCCGATAGATAAGTTTCTAAAATAGAAATAACTTACAGTCATAGATCTTGATTGTCTAAGTCTGAGTGTCTTTAGACTTTTGGTTTAGGAGTCAATTCCCAAACATCATTGATGCTGAATTGCCTAAGTTCTTCTTGCATAGCTTCAATCTAGCTTTCATCAATTAAAACTTCTTCTATGCTTTTGGGTTCTATTTCAGAAATAAGAGCCACATAACTAGACTCTTCACGCCTTTTGGATCTTGTGCAAATTCCTTCATTAATATCACCAATAATGAGATATTTGGGATGGCTGGACTTATACTTCTAGTTGCTAGTTGATTTGTGAGACTGTTGATATTTTTCCTCATTTGAATCTTCATTGATCATTTGTTGCTTGTCTTCTAAAGTTTGAGCTGCTTCTGGAGATTTAAACTTTGTAGAGTCTGGTGCAGGTTCAGATTCTTCAAGATGAGTATGAATCAACTAATTTTGCATAAAGTCTTGAAATTTGACATTCATCGATTCCTCCACAGATTGAGTCTTTTTGTTGTAAACTCTGTAAGCTTTGCTTGTGATAGAATATCAAAGGAAAATACCTTCATCTGATTTTTCTTCAAACTTACCAACTCGATCATTTGCATTTTTCAATATAAAACATTTACATCCAAACACATGAAAATATGAAACAATGTGCTTCTTTCCTTTAAATAACTCATAGGGAGTTTTCTCCAGAATAGGCCTTAAAAAGACTCTATTAATAATATAACACGCTGTAGAAATTGCTACAGCCCAAAAACGATAAGAGATGTTACTTTCAATTAAAAGAGTTCTAGCCATTTCCTGAATCGACCTATTCTTTCTTTCCACGGCTCCATTTTGCTCTGGAGTATATGGTGAAGAAAACACATGCTGAAAACCAGATTCATCACAGAATTTTGTAAAGTCTTGATTTTCAAATTCACCTCCATAATCTATCCGTATACTTGAAATAACATACCCTTTCTCATTTTGGACCTTTTTAGCAAACTTTATAAAATAAGAAAAGGTTTCAGACTTACTTACTAGGAAATATATCCAAGTAAATTGTGAATAATCATCCATAATTACTAAACAATATTTCTTACCTCTAATGCTCGAGTTCTAATTGGTCCGAAGAGATCCATATGCAAGAGCTGTAGTGCACGATTAATGGATACTTGATTTATTGGTTTGAATGAGTTTCTTACCTGTTTTCCCAACACGCATGGTGTGCATAGATCAGACTTTTGGTATGTCAGATTGGGTAGTCCACAAACAAGCTTCTTTGCTGAGATTTTGGCTATTTGCTTCATGTTGATGTGCCCAAGTTTTATGTGCCATAAGTTTGCTTCTTCTTGAATTGAGATTAGACATTGAGTTTCATCTGGTTTGATATCCAAGAGGTAGATATTCAAATGTCTTCAACCTGTAAAAGACTAAGAGGAGTCTTCCTGGTTCCTAAACATATTCCTTCTTGGAAGTTGATTTTGAAACCGGTGTCGCAAAGCTGACTGATACTTAGCAAATTGTAGTTGATTCATTCTACTAAGGAAACATTACTGATCGTGAGGCTTCCAATTTTTACAGTTTCGTATCCCATAATTCTTCCTTTGTTGTTTCCTCCAAAAGAAGCTTTTTCACCATTAACTTGTACAAGCTTTATGAAGCAATTTGAATCTTTACTATCCAGGTACCATTTAACCTTTTTATTGATAGTGACATGCATTTAGAAAAGAGACTCAAGCTTTCTTTGGTACCCATATTTTCTTGGGTCCATTGGTGTTAGTGTAATATACGGTCTTTGCCCGTACCTTCTTAACATGTTTCCAAACCATAGGACATTCTTTCTCAAAATGATTTGAGCTATTGCACTTAGAACATTTAAGAGCATTGCGACCTACTGGTTTTACAAAAACATTTTGGAAATGATTTTTGTAAGAATTTCTTGTAGGTCTTTGCTTAATTCTTTCATTTACTTTAAGAAAATCAATTAGAGGAATGGTTTTAGCAGTCATTCATAAACCTGATTTGTTGAAGTAAGGTCTTTGTGCTGAAAGAATTTTTTCAAATTTCTCAAATCCTATAGAAAATCTTTTAGAAATACTTGAGATATCATTTTTCAAGAATGCATTTTCTTTTGAAAGATTGTCTGCATTTTCTTTTAAAGTAATAATGCTTTTGTCTAAACTTTTGACTTTTTCTTTCCAAATATTTTCCTATTGTTTCAATGCAGAATTTTCTCTTTTAAGTTTGGAAATCCTTTTGAGAGAAGTTTTGAGACTAAGACACAATTCATCAATGTATCTAGAGACTTTAGTGGGGATTTTCAAATTACTCATTTCGATTTCACTATCTGAATTTGAGTCTATCTCGAGTCTGAATCTAAGTCTGATTATGCCATGAAACAAATATTAGCATAATCATCATCACTTTCCTCACATTCTGTATCACTCCAAGTTTCTACTTTAAGTGTCTTTCGATATTTCTCAGCTTTGCCTTTCTTTTTCCTTAGAAGGGAACAGTTGGGTCTGATGTGTCCATTTTTCTTACATTCAAAGTAGACTACATCTTTACCGGATTCATCATCCTCAATTGACTTAGTATTTTGCTTTTGAAAACTTTGTTTCTTTAGATTGAATCTTCTCCCATTTTTGTTTAGTTTTTTGAATCTTCTTATCATGAGAGCAAGCTCTTCATCATCCATATCGTCTTCAAAATCTATGACATCAGAATCATCATTAGATTTTAATGCAATGGATTTCTTACATTTAGGATCTTCATTTTCGTTGATTTGCTCCACTTCATAAGACTGAAGAGTCCCAACCAATTCATTAACAGAGAGTGGCATGATTCTTTGTGTCTCCCTTATTGAGGTCTTTATGTGATTCCAATCCTTGGGCAGTCCACGTAGTGGCTTGTTTACTTTCATGGGTCCAGAAATTGGTTGACCCTGATATTCAAGACCATTAACGATTTATGTAAAATGACTAAACATATCAGTGATAGATTCTCTTGATTTCATTTTGAATGCTTCGTATTGACCGAGCCGAATTTTGATTCTGGTTTCTTTCACTCGATCAGTTCCTTCATAGGTGATGTGTAATCTATCCCAAACTTCTTTAGCTGTTTCACAAGAAGATATTTTGTTATATTCAGTAGGAGATAATGCACTATATAAAGAATAAATTGCTTTTGCATCAAGAGCTTGTCTCTTGGTTATCTCTTCTTGAGTCATTTCACTAGACTCAATGGCTTATTTTCCTCTTTCTAAGATTGGTGTAGCTTTAGGAATGATTCCTTTGTCTATCACATCCCATTCTAGAGAATCTTTTGATTTTAGGAATGCCTTCATCTTGTTTTTCTATAAGTTGTATTCCTTTTCATCAAAGGCGGTCTAGTATTACTTTGCCCTTCAACCAATCCTTGAGCCAACATATTAGCTATGGATCTTTAACTTTGAAGTAAAATACTTCAACTTAAGTGAGTACACATGCTCTGATACTAATTGTGAAAGCTAGTACAAGCACCTAGAAGGGGGTGAATAGGTGTAAAAACAAATTTTCCCGAGTGAAGTGTGCAACTCAAATCGGCAATAGATTATGAAAAGGAAATTAGACTCTTGTAAACAAATTGAGTTACGATCAAAGTAAAAGAGCGTAGGGAAGAGAATAAGAACATAGGGTTTATAGTAGTTCGGCTTTAATCCAAGCCTACATCCACTCTTCCGCACTAACAGCCCACCGGCTGAATTTCACTATGAAACAAATGAGTTGTTACAATAAAGCCCTTCCTTGATTCCACAGTGTAGAGACTCTGCTACACTTCTTCAAGGTCTCTCAAAGATATAGACTCTCTTTTGCGTATAAGATTTCGCTCAACAATTTAATTAACTAAGAACAAGGAGCTTCAGACTTTAGAATTCTTCTATCGTGCACACACTCGAACAACTGGAATGTCTTCCTTATATACTACTTCATGCCATCACACCCGTTGGCACTTACCAAAGGAATTCTTTAAATATACCTCTTGGATATAATCAATTAGGAAGATTTCGAGCTATTTAGGGAATATGATGATAGCCCACCAATCCTACTCGCTCATACAATCAGGATCTAGGTTTCCATAAGTACAACCTTCAAAGTATACTTCGCCAATCAACGGATCCAAAATCCCTGAATTAATCTCAATTTGAATAATGGATTCTGACATGCTATATCCAGCTAAGAGATCTTCTTTAGTTGACAAAATCAAATCCTTAACGAAATACTCAGTTTCGGATAAGCCTTCTTCGACGGTCTAGAAACTGTCAATGAGGATAGACTTTGAGTCTTGAGTTTGGCAGTCCGAAGGTCTTCAAACTTTGATGGAAGAGTCTGCAAGTCTTCAAACTAGACTAATGGAAACGTTTTATCAACTTCAAAACACTCAAGGAAGTTTTCTCCAACACATCGTAGCTTATTGCTTGGTGAGCCAATCCATACCAATAATCACATCAAAATCAAATATCGTCAGCATAATTAAATCTAAGCTTTCCTCTCGATCACCAATCACTAACTTGCAACTAGAACACCCTACTATAGACAATACTTTATTCTTTAATGAAGTAGATATACTAATGACCTTTTCCAACTGTTTCGGGCTTAACCCCACTAATTTAACGAACTGCTCAGTAATAAATGAATGTGTGGCTCTAGGATCAAATAATGCATACGCAGCATAGTCGTTCAATTAGATCGTACATGTAACTATGTTCTAGGAGTTCTTCGCCTCCCTTCTAGTGACAACATACACCATTCCTTACACTGGAGGCTTGTTTAGAATGCCTTGCTACTGCCCTATTTATGGTAGTGGCACCTGCAGTGTCGTGGGCCTACGTGGGTAGTTCTTCATTTGGTGGCCATGCTTGCTACATCCATAGGGAGCTCCTACTCTGACAGGACACAGGGCTGATCCATGTTTCCTTCCATAGAAACGGCAAACACCATTTGTGTTGGGCGCAGGATTCTCAATTCCACACTTTCAGTTGAGAAGGATGGGATAATTTCCTCTAGTCATTAGCCTCTTCCCAAACCGATTATAATCTCTATTGGGAACAAATCGTGACTCATAGGTAACTGCCTGTTCGTTCAGGTTCCTCTCAATCAATTAGACCCTCTCATACAGTTGTCATAATTTTTAAGATTTAGAGGCACCGGTGGGTCCTTAATCTTCGGCTTCAAGCCGTCTCTGAACCTCCTTACTCTGTCCACCGGGTCCTCGATCAACCTCGGTGCATACTTGGACAGCTCAGCGAACTTCGCCTCATACTGATCCATATTTATCTGGTTTTGGCGGAGGCATTGGAACTCAGCCATTTTCTACTCTCACGCACAGTCCAAGAAGTACTTTCCATAGAAAGCCTCAACAAAGCCATCCCACTCCAAGACCATACCTTCAGGAAACACCTTTCCTTTCATGGCTTTCCACTACGTACTTGCATTACCCTATAACTGATACATAGCCAAGGTCACCTTATCCTCCTTAGAGCACCTTAGCAATGCAAAAGCTTTCTCCAATTCTCGGACCTAGAGAGTTGCAGCCTCAGAATCACTAGCTTTGGTGAACTTCGGTGGCTTTAATTAAGAACTGTTCCACCAACTTGTGCATTGACCGATCATCATTCCCATTTCTAGGTGGAACTTCAGCAGATGCAGTCGTAGCAGCAGCAGTAGCATTGGCGGCAACAGTGGTAGCGGCAACATCAATAGCAGCTTGATTTTGAGTTTTCTACCCAACCACATTCCCCAAGGTCTCTAGAGCTTATAGGATTCTGTCAACCCTAGGATCAGCTAGTGCCTTCCCTCCAGCACCAGCCCATCTTGGTGCCATTCCTCTTGCACCAGCTCGAGTCGGTGCCTTCCCTCTGGCACTAGTCAAAGTCAACTTTCTAGCTCTAGCAACAGTGAAATGATAATTTGGAGAGAAATAGAAAGATTTTCTCTTTTTATTTATCTCAAGTATCCGCTCAACCATCCATCAAGAGAGTTTATATGCATCAAGAAAACAGTACTTTGCAAACATGTTGAGGAAGCCTTGAAGAGGAAATTTACAAGCAAGTGCGTGTAGAGTGAGTGCAATAACGAAAAATGGAATGTTTATTAGAATCTCCTCCGTCTTGCTCTCAATGTAATAATGAATGGCTTTTTGCTTAAATAAAAAGACGAGTGGAGCCATCACTTCTTTGTTTGACCAAGATTTAGTGGCTGGGGAAACCCTCCGATTTCAGCTTCCCAATGTGCATTATTGATGTCAAGGGTATGACGGCCACGTATAAACCCTAACATCTAAACATACTGTTTTCCCGATCGTCATTTTTTATTCCTTCCAAAGAAAAGAGGAAAATAAAAAGTTTCCTTTAATTACACAGGCCAATGCATGTACGTTTCCTTTCCTCACTCAACGGTATTTCAATATAAAACTAGTTTATGAAATCGAGTTGTAAATCATGTGATACATCTTTCTTAAGTATTTTGACATGACTCCATAGCTCAAGTAGTTAATTAAAGTTTGTTGCATCATTTCTTCTATAAAATTGGCGTGTTTGTTGTTCAATTTTGTAAAACGGTGCTTATATTTATATCATATTGGATCCTTCTCCTCTGTTGACCCAATAACTCCTTAAAAGCTTTATATATGCAATACTATTCACACACCTCTAAGCAAAACCCTATTTAGAAAAGACCAAGTTACTCCTCCTCACAAACTCATTTAGCATCTTGCTTAGGGTTTGGGTGGTTTGACTTTTAGTTGGACTTGAACATTTTGGGTGGTTATCATTGAATTTGTGTATTGCACTGGATAACTAATAAGAAGTTCTAAATCTATATTGACATGTTTCCACTAGTCACTAGTATTTCTGGAACGACTTTTTTTTTTCTTTCTTTTTTGCCTGACTTAAATAATTACAGTTTAAGCATTTTAACTTCTTTTTAAATCTTAAGCTCTCGAAATTACTCAAATGCCAGCACGTAGACTGACATATATTTTTTCATAAGTTTTTGAAATTTAAACAATATTCTAAATTATGGCAGAAAAGTAAAGAAAACTTTTTACCTTCTTAAAGCCAAACAAACACGCACGGCTTTGAAACTGAGTTGATACATATTCAAACGAAGTATGTTATAGTTCACCTATTTGTGACATGCTCATGAGTTCACGTTAGGGCAGTAAGTTTCATGTTTGTAAGTATTTTGTAGGAGAGTTAGCCGTTGATTTTGATTTATGCTTATCAACATCAGACATTAGGACTTCAAGATTATAAAAGATTGATAGATATTTATATGACATTGGCAATTGCAGATATGCATTAGTAGATACCATTAAAATGATTTTGGTAACTATCCAAAAGTTTGGCAAATTTCATTAATACGATGATAATCTTTGAAATGTGCAAATTTAGATAGCTGGTAAGGTCTCAAGTAATACTGACTAATATACGTCATGGTAACTTATACTTTTCAAATCTTAAGGATGTGTTTTTCACCATTGAAGTTAATCAAATGGAGTGTGATTCATTAAAATCTAATGAAGATTATGCACAGAGGGATGAAGATTATTTAACTGAATCTAGGATAAACGCTTTTGTTTCCGTGGGTACAACACAAATTCAATTCCCTTTAGGTCTCTTTCTCAAAGGACAAACACCATATTATCAAGTCAATCGCCCCTCTTATTTTATTATAGTAATCCAGATCCGGAGTCTTAACCTTACTGGATATGGTCCATCCAATTGATACTTAATTGCATATCAGTAAGCATATCATAATGCTCGCGAGTTTATGACAGCTAGAAATTGATGTCACACAGCTCACAAAACAAGAAGACAAGCACTGCCATTTCGTCTCTTTCTCAAAGGACAAAGATCAAATTATCTAGTCAATGCAATTCGTACTTAATTGCAGATCAGTAAACATATCATAATGCACGCGAGTTTATGACCCCTAGAGAACGATATCATACAACTTACAAAACAAGAAGAAGAGCACTGACTTTCTGTCTCTTTCCCGAAGGACAAAGATCATATTATCGAGTCCTTCGGATGCTTGGGCTGCTTAGTCTTCTTTCTCCCTAAACAAATGAGAGATTCTCGAGGTTGTCTGGGTGTGGCGGTGGCCTATCTCCATTTCCATGGGATTTTATGCTCACGATGCACATGTACAATGGAAAATCCGACAATTTTTGTACGAGGAATTGAATAAGAGAGAATATTCACAGCTGATGTAAACAAGCCTAATAAATATTCAAATGCATTTCAATTGAGTTGTTTAACATGATTTGGCAAATCATGTTAAATAATTTTCTTTTGTAATGTGCTGTCATATTTCGCACTAACGGCCCCCATAACACGGGGAAATTGCTGGCTGACCAACTAGTGTAGATTTGGCTCCATCCTGACCACACATGGTAAGGAGGGGATTCCATTATTGATGTGCTTTTTCCCTCTAAAGCATCATGGAATTTATGAGAATGACAGTTTGTAATCATGTGTCCCAACGAAAAAAAGAAAAAATGAAAACTTCCTCAACTAAAATTAAGTCACTCATAAATATTTTTTGAGCTAAATTAATTTAATGACAGTTTCTTCTGTTTGATTTGACTATCAATAAATTTAATCAACTGAATTATTCTTCATATACTTAAGTCGAATTTTCTAGATCCAGCAACAGTGAAATGATAATTTGAAGAAAAAGAAAAAGATGGTCTCATTAAATTTTTATTCTTTATTAAAATTTTTTTATTATTTATTTATTTTTGTGGCAGGTGGAGAAGTGAGAAATGGTCGGTTTCGGATTGCATCAGCATCTAAATAATCACATCTGTCTTTTGCTTCCAATATAACCACGACCATTTTTCTGGTCACGATGTGTTTTTACTTATTTATTTTAATAATTACCTTTTTGAGAGGATCCCCTTTAAGTAAATAAATTTCAACTCATCGAGTTCTAATATTATCAGACCCAAAAAAAAATTGTAATGTTTATTATAAATGATTTAAAGCGAGAGCCAAAACCTTATGGATGAATGACATAAATATGAGATTATTTGCATCTAATGATATAGTTAATCGTGCTGGTTTCTTATCCAGTTTTTTTTTTTTTTTTTTTAAATTAATAATGGTTGAGTCCAAACCATTCATCATATCTATAATCATGTCTCATCTGGATGTGGGAGATATTTTAGATGCTTTGTCCACATAAAGATATAGATTGTGAATATTGTAGTGATGATGAATACATAGTATATCCATAAGGACAACATAAACTTAAGGAAAAAGAAAATGGATCCCATTAGAGAGAAAACAAAGGGAAAAAAAATGAAGGTAGATTAGGATGGAGGTATGTTTGATGTTTTTTTTTTTTTGAACGGAAACCCATATTATATTAATACGAGTAACCCATACAACCTACTGCTATAGCATCTGCGCATAATAGGTTCAAGAGAGGAGGGGGCATAAGAAGGGCCCAATTACAAGTCGTGCGAGTACTATTATGGGCCTTATAGGCCCAGTCGGTTGCCGCATTTGCTTCCCTTCGACAGAACCCTAGCGATAGATTAGAGAATAGGGTTAACAGGAAGGCTGCCTCTGAGAAGAGAGCACGATCCGTCCATGGCGGCGATATCTGGCAATTCAACATTTCCACGAGGGTGAGATTATCAGATTCGACGAGGAGCTTTGCGTTTTGGAGCCCCTATTGTAGAAGATGTCGGAGCGAGAAGGATAGGGCTTGGATCTCGACCTGCATAGCAGAGACCGCATCAACACTTGTGGAGAAACCATCTGTAAGTCGGCCTTGGTGATCCCTGTAAATACAAGCGATATTGCCGTGAGTGCTTCCCTGTTGATACGATCCGTCTATATTAACCTTGAGAACCCCGGGATCTGGGGGATGCCAGAGATGAGTCTTATTTTTGATGGAGATCTCTTGTTGCGTGCAGGAGGCCATAGACAACCGATCTACCTGGGTGTGAGTTAGTGCCACTTCTGCAACCTGAACCGGATCGGGAAAAGTTCCTCTGAAAAGGAAGCCGTTCCGAGCTCGCCAGATCTGCCACAAAACGTTAGAGATAAGCGCCAGTCGAGATAATCTATTTCCATCTCCTACCGTGGCCACAATCCATGAGTCCAGACGCTGAATATTGTTGGGGATGATAGAGATCCCGATCTGGGAGTGTGTCCACACCCGATTAGTCCACGAACAGAGTAAGAACAGATGTTCTAAAGTTTCTGGAACTTGTTTTTTACATAATGAGCAGCATGGGCTTTCTATCATATGTCTTCGATGCAAGTTATCTCTCGTCGCTAATGAGTTGCTACAAATGGACCAGAGAAAGTTACGGATCTTGGAAGCTGCAGGCATCTTCCAGAGGTTGCGCCAAAGCCATGTAGGAATTTGATACGATGTAGAAGCACCAGAATTTGGAATACATGATGTTGTCTGAGTGATTGCATGATATGCTGATTTGACCGTAAATGTGCCTTGTTTAGTAGCTGTCCATATGAGTGCATCTGTAGTGAAGTTAGGTCTGATCTAGATGTCTGTGATTTGTTGAATGATGGGCAAGTCAAAAAATTTATGCAATAACTCTATGTTCCATGAGCTGGTAGACTAATCAATAAGATCAGCTACTAGAAGAGGTTCTTCTAGGGCTTTCAGTCCACCTAGAATGCCCATAGGTAGCCATCTGTCTTCTCTAATGTTGATGTATTTTCCATCCCCTACTGACCAACTAAAATTGGGTAAAATAGCATCTCTCCCGCTCAAGAGACTCTGCCAGCCCCATGATGGGCGAGAGCCCTTGACAGCTTTAAAAAAAGTGGAGGAATGAAAATATAAACCCCTGAAAAACTTGTTCCATAAAGATAAAGGTTGATGAATAAGATGCCATGCTTGCTTGCCAAGCATGGCTTGATTAAAATTAACCAAATCTCTAAAGCCCAAACCCCCTACTTCCTTTCGGTTCTGTAGTACTCTCCAAGTCTGCCAATGTATTCCAGACTTACTTGTATCATTGCTCCACCAAAACTTAGCCATTCGCTTTTCAATAACTTTGCATAATGAAATAGGAATCTTAAAAACAGACATGGCATATTGCGGAATAGATTGAATCACAGTCTTAAGCAGAACTTCCTTCCCTCCCTTAGATTTTAGTTTCTCCTTCCACCCTTCTAATTTCGATTGAACTCTACTCAACAGCCAAGAAAACATATCCCGTTTAGATCTTCCCCAATTAGGAGGTATCCCTAAATACTTCCCACATCGCTGTAAAATAGGTACCCTTAATTCGGAAGCCAAATTTTCCTGGAGAGACATAAGACAAGATGGACTGAAGAAAATTCCAGATTTGTTTCGATTGATAGTCTGTCCAGTAGCCAGACAATACTGGTTTAAAATATTAGATAGATTCTGACACTTCAGCAAGGTACCATCAAGAAAGAACATAGCATCATCAGCAAAAAATAAATGTGATAAAGTAGGACACCAGTGATTCAACTTAGTGCCTTTAAGTATGCCCATGTCCATAGCATTCCTGATTAGGAAGGATAAGAGATTGGCTATAAGAATAAACAAGTAAGGGGATAAAGGATCACCCTGTCGAAGCCCTCGGGTGGGATGAAAACTCTGTAAATACTCACCATTCATTTTGACAGACAAAGATGTTGTTGAGATGCATTGCATAATTAGGTGGACCCAATGTGAATGAAAGCCTAATCGAAGTAAATAATCTTGAAGAAAATCCCATTTGACACGGTCATATGCTTTCTGCATATCTAACTTAAGAACCGCTTTAAAATGACGCTTCCTTTTTCTAGTCTTAAGCTGATGAATGACTTCCTGTACTATGAGAACATTGTCCTGAATCTGTCTTTCGACAACAAAAGCACTTTGCTCCTCAGTAATTAACGTAGGCATCAGGGGTTTTAACCTATTTTCAAGCACTTTAAAGTAAATCTTATAGGCATAGTTGCACAAGCTAATAGGACGATACTGATCCAAGCTTTCTGGGTTTGGGGTTTTGGGGATCAAAGTGATAGCATTTCGATTTAAAGCTAAAGGTAATGATCCAGAATTAAAAAATTGCTGAACTGCTCTGTAAATGTCCACTTTAAGAACTTCCCAATGAGATTGATAAAATATTCCATTTAAACCATCCGGGCCTGGTGCTTTTGAAGCACCTAATTGAAATGTAGCCTCTTTAACTTCTTCAAGTGTGGGCTGTGTGAGGAGTGTTGCATTCATTTCTGCATTGACCACCTGTGGACACTATTGTAAAATCTGTGCATAACAGCGAGGCCCGAAGTAGTATAGAGCTGTGAGAAATAAGTAGTGGTCATTGCTTTGAGCTTTCCAGGATCCCGAACCCATTGCTGATATTCATCCCGCAATACAGTAATATGATTACGTTGTCTTCTTTGAATTGTGGTGGCATGAAAAAATCTAGTATTGCGATCTCCCCACTTTAACCAGTTTATCCGAGATCGCATCGCCCAAAATTGCTCTTCCCACTGCCATACTTTCTA
Source organism: Eucalyptus victrix (assembly GCA_016097545.1). Classification (NCBI taxonomy): domain Eukaryota; kingdom Viridiplantae; phylum Streptophyta; class Magnoliopsida; order Myrtales; family Myrtaceae; genus Eucalyptus; species Eucalyptus victrix. The sequence continues at coordinate 17,170,889 of CM027844.1, forward strand.
AAGTTTTGTTTTTAAAATTTGTTGCCGCGATTGATTCAATAAAGTAGGGTGCTGATTTGTCAAAATTTGTAACTGGTGCTCTAATTCCAATGCCTGTTGCCTATTATGAGAGAAATTCTTGTGGCTCCAAGTGGATAAGGCTACAGCAACCGCACGAAGCTTGGCCGAGAGAGGAGAGTCCTGCCTCGAAGCAGAGTGCCAAGAGGTTTCAACTACTGAGCGACAGCCAGGATCCTGAGTCCATAAAGCTTCAAAGGTAAAATGCCTCTTTCGTCGACCCGAGCAGGGTTTTGTATCTAATACAAGTGAACTGTGATATGATCCTACTGCAGGGAGAGCAAGTACTTGAGCATTCGGGAAAGTGACACGCCACTCAATTGTGCATACAGCTCGATCAAGTCAATCCTTCATTAAGGCATCCTCATCTCGGTTATTGGACCAAGTGAAAGCACAGCCATGAGAAGGGAGATCCATCAAGCAGCAATCGTTAAGGACATCTCGAAAAGAAGATAGACGATAAGAGTCAGCAGGCCGAGATCCCATTTTCTCCCAACGGTGAAGAATTTCATTAAAATCACCGAGGCACACCCAAGGTAAGACATTATAACTTCCAAACTGTCGCAGAGTCTACCAAAGATGCTGACGGTCTTGTAAAACTGCAGGTGCATGAAGACAAGTAATCCGCATTGACCTATCCTCCGAGGTATCCAGGCAAATAAAGTCAAAAAGATGAGGATTGGAGGAGAAGTCTGTCAACGTGAATCCAGCATTCCAAAAAAGGGCTAAGCCACCTGCAGAGCCAACTGGGCTGAACAGTTGGTGATGAACAAAATGTAAGGAATGTTTCAGGCGAAGAAGAACTTCGTCACCATTCTTCGTTTCCATAAAAAATAACAAGTCAGGCTTTTCTTTAGCCATTAGGGCTTTTAATGCTTGGATTGTCGGGGATTGCCCAAACCCTGACAGTTCCAACTGAGAATTTTCATCTTTGAACTGGTGGCTGTTTAGGGCCAGCCACCGTCGCCCACAAATTATCTTCAGCCGCCTCGACAATTGGCGTATCCAACAAGAGCAAATCATCATAAGCTCCCAGTTGCCCTCCAGGTAGGTCATATGGAGTATAATGTCTTGGTTTTTTAGCAGGGCCAATTTTGATATTCTGACGAGCACTTTTGCCTTTTTTTGCTTGAGGTACTGATGTTGACAGTTGCACTCCTTTAAGCTTCTTTGACGCTGGAATTAGAGCAGTAGTGAGATTGTGTTGCGCCAAAGGGGCTAAGCCCAAGCTATCATTACTACCCTGTGGTTTGATGGAAGTAGTTTTCTGTGGAGAAGTAGTTGCTTTGGGGGTAGGTGGTGGTAGAAGAGGGAGAGGGTGAACATTGGTGGGAGGCATTTCAGGTATGGTTTCCTCCCACTCCTCCTCCATAATTGATTGTTCGTAATAACATTTCTAGTAAGGGCTATATTGCTGAACTTCAGCTTTTAACCGGGGGCCATAAGGAGTTTTCCCAGCATCTGTCATCATATTCTCCTCAAAAGGGATTGTCGGGCAAGAGTCAATGTAATGGCCCAATTGGCCACAAGAGTAATAGTAATGAGGTAACCGTTCATACCGAAATTCCAACCACAGAGTTTTATTTTTGAATTTAATTAGTCGGCCTACCTTCAAAGGTTTAGATAAATCCAGCTCGACTCTAGCGCGGCCTGCTCTCAAGTTGGAACCAGTGACAAAGTCAGACTTCACTTGCAGAACAGCACCTACCGTACTTACTGTTGTGAAAATATTGCTTCGAAATGGGTTGAACAATGAAATCGGATCGAGTAAAACAACTTGGACTTTGAGGCGTGATATCACTTTCTTTAAGGATTTATTTGCCCCACAACGTTGCTAATGGTCACCGGCAAAAATCCTCCAGGATACAACAAAGTCTCGGATGAGAATACTAAATAGCAATTCTAGTATTTCTCCAGGGTCTCTCTAAGAAACAATCGAAAAATTGACTGCAGTTTTTCAGAAAGAAGACTCGAAAAATGACCACGCCTTTTTTTTTTTTCGAAAAATGACAAGTATATATATGAAACAGTCTTGCAACTCTTCGTGAAAATTGTGAACAAACACGTCTTTAGAAAATTGTTCGAATAAACAAATGCGACTCTTCGGAAGAAGTCGAAAAACGAACAATTGCAATCATTCGGGAAAGTTAAAAACCGAATAAGTAATTTTCCAAAGGTTGTCTTGAAAAGACACAAACAAAATTCAGAATAATTTTTTTTTAAAATAGAATTTTGAATTTTTCATTTATATTTCATTTCCGGAATTCTCAAATTAAAAGGCAACCTTTGAACTAAAATAAAAAAATAAAAAATAAATAACAAGGAATTAATGCTAATTAAACCGCGGGCGCGCAGCGTGCAAAGTGCTAAGTGCGCCAAATAATTGCGCACCCACACGCGGGTATGATGGGGTCTAGCCCCACCTAATCACTCCTTTAACTACAAAAGGAAATCCCACATATTTAAACTGATCCACTTGCTCCCACCTTTTCCATGTGGGACAAAGTAAAAAGCACTCATTTTGTTTTAACAAACAAAATTCCAACACTTACTGCCTTGCGGATCATATCATCTGTACAACATTCTAAAGGCAGACCAATAACCCGGACCCAGAATGCACAGGTAGAGAAGTCATAACAGTGAAAAGGGTGTTGGCTACCAAAGGTTTAAAATTTATAAGATGTCCTGAGAATTGCCAAGGTCCAATGTCTAGGATTCTCCATTTTTCAGCTTGCGACCTAAATTTTGCTAAATAAATTCCGGCTTCTCTTTGCAGGATGTCCACTTGGTCGAACCTCCATGCCCTCTTCAAGACCGACTGGAAAGCTTGGAAATTAAAGGACGGGTTGGAGGGAACTTTACCAACTAACAGTAGCTTGCACTCTTCGACTGCGTCAGGTGCAGGTTCGACTTGCCATTCTTCAATTTCTTTTTCTATACTTAATCGGCCCAATTTTTGACAGAGTGCAGAAACTTGAGATGCATCGGGATCATCTTCGCAAGCCATTAACGATATGGGTGTCGCCTTACCAGATGAAGGCCGTGAACAAAGAAAATGTCGACATGCAAAAGGAAAAAAGGAAAAACCGCAAAGGAGGAGGAGAGTAAATCAGCAGAAAAGACACTGAAGGGGTAGAAGGTGAAGGTGATGAAGGTGGGTTTGCTGGTTATAACCTGGGAAGGAAAATGATAGAGGAAGATGATGAAGAATTGCAGTTTGCATGGCTACTGTACAATGCTCGAAACTGAGGAATAAAAGGGTTTAACAGAGAAGAAGAACTCTACCCGGCTGATAGAGAGAAACTTGACAAGACGAGAGGTTCATTGGAGGTATGTTTGATGTTGAATTGACAAATCTTGGCATTGTCGATGAAGGTTATTTAAAAAAGGTAGGGGAAAAGGAATAAGACGGTGTTGTAGTGATGACAAGAATGCAAGGCTCGGTGAAATTTGAAGTTGCAGGACATGTGGCAATGGTGGATTGAGGGAGAAGAACCGAGCCACCTTCCCCTGAAAGGTCCCTTTTTCAATCTTTTTTCATTTTAACCTCTCTCACGACTGCATCTTTGGACTCCTTGGAGAACTGTCTCGCGGGGCCCCTGATCTCGGTGATGTCTTCGGTGTGCGGCGTGAAGGCGAAGGCTTGGTTAACAGTGCTTTAGAGTAGCAGATTTCTCCGTCAATAGAGCATTTCTCTCATTATCCATGTTATATTCGGACATCTACTGAATAATAGACATCACAATACAAATCCAATTAATATCGTATCCGATCATTGTCTTATTTGACCAAAAAATCCCCAACGACCAAAGACAGCTTTATAGCACGCGATCATAGGCATATGAGCTGTTGAGCCCTTTTAAGTCATGGTCAGGGTCAAATGTTCTTCGAGGAAAGGAAGATCAAAAGGCTTTTGTTGAGCCCTTTTGTTGTAAATGCCGAAGGATAAAACCCATCTTGGACGAGCCCAGAAGGCTCATTTTAGGATTTTGGGTTTATACTCGTAAACAAGCAAAATATATAAATTAGCCCAGTACATAATTCTGTGTCATTAAGACAACCCCTTTAGATCTTAATCTTATAGGAGTAATCGAGTGCACAACCATATCGAGGGGTCCACGTTAATTCTGTGGCCCACCTTGCCTAGAGCCCGACTAAAGAGGGAGGAGAATAAAATAGTTCCATACATGGAGGGAAAAAGAAAAGAATCACATCACACAAGAGTAAGGACCGCAGAAATTTATGTAAGTACTTTGTTATGTTCAAGTACTTTGTTTGCCCATGGCATAAACCCCACAGATTTCCTGGAATCTATTGCGAGAGAGCAATTGCATAAAATTAAATTTTGGAAGCATAAAAACATTAAAAATGTCAAAAGTTTTATACAACGCTTAGTTCAATATTAAAAGTTTTTGCTAACTCATTTAAATATCAAATTAAAGAAAAATGATAACTTAAATGCCTCTAGTTAGAAATTCCAACAAGAAATATTATATGGTTTTTTTAAATTATATTTTAATGCCTAAGTGGCTTTTCCATTAAAAAACAGAGTCCTCGTGGACCATGAGGTGACCTTTAATCACAAAATGACCCTTTTAAGGCAATTTCCTCTCTCTCTCTCTCTCTCTCTCTCGTTCTCTTTGCTCTCTTTCTCTCGCATTCAATCTTTGTTTGACCATTTTGAAGCAGATGTTGCGGTTTGAAGGGTAGCCTTGTTCTTGAGTACCTTAGGTTGGAAAGATGGCATGGTTTGAAGCAAACATCACGCGTGATTGGCGCTGGCAAAGAAGGATCGAGCAAGCACAGGAAACTTCGAACATTTGGATAAAAAAAAAAAGGGGGAGAAGAGAGGCACGGGCCGCAAGACTTGGAAGCAACAAATAGTGTCAATTGATGGTGGCGACAACATCTAGAGAGTGATGGAGAAGGATCAACGACGATGGAACTTAAAAAATCTTTGAAAGAGGATTTCTTCGTGAGATCCGTGTTTATGCTCTGTTGTGCTCTGTTTTTGCTGCAATCTCCATCATGTCACATTAGTCCTTTTTTTTAGTACACCTCTGGAGAGTCAATTAATTCACTCACTACCGTGGTTTTTAGATCCTTAAGTTCTTCTACAGAGGTGACAATAGGACTTTATTCTCTAATAAGTGTCACAAATATTTTTTCTACCACCCTGATATCATCTCCATTAGCCCTTATTTGATTCAATCGTCCTTTTAATCTTCCACATTATTGTTTGAGGGTATCGTGATTGTTTATTTCAGCATTTTGAAGAAAGTGAAGTTTCCTGATGCGTACCTTTGTTGCATCATGGAACTCTTATTTTAGTATGTTGTCACATTATGAAAATGAACCAATTAGTATACAAAGCCGATCTGAATAGAGGATGAGATCAGCTTGCTAAACCGAATTTGTTAGATTAAAGCTCAGCACACTTATCCTATTAGGACAGAACTCGGATAGTTTGTTGTTGTAATCTTATTCAAGCCGCACATAACTAGACTCCTTATAGGCCCCCAAAAAAAATAAATGCAGGTGCTCGTTGGAAGAGGAGAGAAACGTGGATTTGTGTGGGGCTGTCTGTGCCGTTGACTTCTTCAAGCCTTGAAGTGGAGTTCTCTTTTCGTTGGGGCACAAAGGAGATCTGAACATCGGGTGAAGTTTGCGTAGAGAATCCAACATCCAATTGAGGCGTTTTCTTCGTGAAGACGCGAATGTATCAAGTTCTTTGTGATTTGTCTATCGAGCAATTACGTGAGGCTAAACGTTATGTATTTGAGTGTAATTTTGGACAGAAAAACACTTGAGTGTCGGTCAGAGATTTTAACTCTATAATTCTTTGATTGATTAGTGGATTATTTATGGCCAGCTCTCCTTGCAGAGAAGCTACCGATGGTCGGACCAAATCACATAAATCTTTCTTTATTGTTCCTTGTTTAATTTTAGTGATTTGGTTTTCTTGCATTATTTAATTGTACACATTCTTTGGCTTCCGCATTCTTTTAGAACACGTTTTTGTGGTCTGTGCCCCAATCTGAACTTTTTGTTGGATGGCATATATAGCGCTTGCAACTTTTTGTAGTTGCTCTGCTGGAGCCCGGAAGCTTGTATCACGGAAGTGTATATAACCTTTCTCCACAATGTTGCATAAATCTTGTGCCATAGAAAAAGTAGTCATGTTAATGCTCTAGTAAATATAGCTATTTTATCGAAGGCAGGAACGGTAGGGAGATAAGAGTCGGTCATTGTTTTGGTGTCGGTTATTAGGGTGGGTGATTTTAGTAGCGGGTAGACAGAACTCATGTCCAATACCAATCGAACGATACCACTGTTAGTTTTTGGTGTTAAAGAACAAGTGTGTGTGTCTGTGGGATTTAGTCGGCAAAGGAACAAAGCAAGGAGCTTTTGGAGCTGCTTGTATTATTAAAATGTTTGGTACCAGGGATTTGCGGAGCTGTAGTTGATCTCGACATGAATGAACGAGCATGAAGCCTTTTTTATAGTCCTTCCTAATCGACTCTTCTGCTAAGAATCTCTGTCACAAACAGATAAATTTGCTTCATATTTCATGATGGACAGATTTTTAGCCATTACTTCTAACTACTACCTACTAAGCTAGAACCACATACTTTAACTACTTACGATAGATCTAGAAACTTGTAGAGTCTTGGTTTTTCTGGAACAAATTCAACAAAATTTAATCAAGAAGAAAATGTTTTAATGGAAGATTTCATTTGCCTAAAATTTGATCATCCATCAGACTACCTATCCAAATTGGACAAAAATGAAGAAGACTGAAACAAGAGAATCATCGTCTGATAATGATATATGAACAGCCAAATGTCTATCGTTCGAAACATATAGAGAGGGAAATAAGCATGACTGGAAATAGGAGGAAAATCATTCACGACAACAATCAACAACCAATCGAGAGATAATCATCAAGCATCAGCCTTTAGGAGAAAAACTTAAAAATGGAAAAAAGAAATTATTAGGCAACGGGAGGGTTCAATTGTAGCTGAGCACGGAATATACTGTCTGCACTGCAGTGAGCGCGAAGAGGAAGATGGCGGCGATGAGAGACAAAATAGTCCAAGGACTCTTGAAGTAGGTATGGTTGAGATTAGCCCTCCACTTGTGCCAGTGCTTCGCGCAGTACTTACTGATGTTCTTTTGCACAACATCAAGGCTTCTGTTGGATGTGAGCGGCACTTCCTTGCACAGAGAGTTGATTAGCTTGGCGACTGCCTTGTCACTTCCAACGCCATTCTGGATGATGCCTTGGGCATGAAGCAGCGCAACATCCTGTTCACTGTTGATGATGTTGTCCATGAAGGTGATGTAGGCTGTGATCTCGTTCCCAGCCTCCATGTGCAAGCGCTCGAAAGTCATGAGGTTGAGGAACACGGACTCGGTGGTGTCAGTCACCTTGATAACGGGGAGCCTCAGGACCCCTCTGGCAAAGGAGATGTCCTTGAGACTGTTGGTCCGGCTCTTCTTGAACTGGATCCCGGTCTCGTTGAGCTCGGTGGCCGATCGGAGTATCTGCTCAGTCTCCACAGCAGCCTCAAGGTCCACATGTTCTGGCTCGTACCGGACCTTCGCGGTGTCCGTCAGCTGGCCCTTCCTGAAGACGTCCACGACATGTTGGCATTTGCCCATGCCCATCCTTGTGATGCGCATGCTGGGGGAGGAGAACTTGAGGACGAGCTTGTTGACGTATTCGTCGTCCTGTGTTGTTCCAGTAAAGTCAGAGCATTGGATACAAGATTGTTGTCGCGTCGATACTACTTGCTTCAAAGGAAAAACAGAAGTCTCCCATAGAGGTGATTATTAGAAAAGATTGGCTAAAGATTTACTTTCCTTACAGTGTATCTGTTATCGTCAGTAAGGATTCATAAGTTAGCATAACATTTCTCGTATAATTAGTTAAGTAATATTCGGTAAATTTTCCCTTTTCCTTCCGTTAAGCAATGCCTTGTGTAAAATTTGTGCCGACAATAATTATAGTCAAGCAATTTGAATTTATTTGATGAAGGAAAAATTAGAGATTTACAAAATCTTCGTTAATTTTTAGCATAGCACTCGACCTAAATTATGTTATTTTGTCCACATAGTTTTTTCAGTTGATGCAACATCCGAAGGAGTACATTGGAATTCCGCTACACAAGTTTTTAAATATCTCAAGAAAAACCCAGGACAAGAGATTTTGTTGCCATTCTTGACTTCATTTCGCTTGGCTGCCTTTAGTGATTTTGATTGGGCGAGTTGCCCGATCACTCGGCATTCGATGACTTGTTACTTTGTCATGCTCAGTGGTTGTCCAGTGCTTGGAGAACCAAGAAGCACATCACCGTTTCTTGATATTCTGCTGAAGTTGAATATCATGCTATGGCAACTACCACTAGTGAATTGATTTGGTTACACACTTACTTGCCTCCCTTAAATTATTGTACGACAAACCGATGGGTCTTTATTGTGATAGCCATGCTGCCTCACACATTGCAGCAAACCCGGTATTTCACAATTGAACAATGCATATTGGGATTGATGGCCACTTTGTTCTAGAGAACGCAGTCCATGGCCATTAAAATTGAGCACGTACCCACTAGACTTTAATTGGCAAACATTTTTACCAAGACATTGAATCAAGATTGGTATACATTTCTCGTTAGCACATGGGGCATTCGTGACCTCCATGCACCTACTTGAGAGGGAGTATTAGAGAAGATTTGCTAAAAGTTTTCTTTCCTATTTGTTTAATATTTGACATATCAAACATCATTAGTTAGGATTTATTAGTTAGCGCAATATTTGATATATTTTTATAATTAGTTAAGAGACATTTGGTAGATTTTTCCCTTTTCCTTTTTTCTCTTTTTGATAGATTTAATAATGAAATTGTTGATTGATCTCGAACCATGTATCCAACATTTTTGGAGCATTAAATTTGGTGGATTCTACGTGAGGTTGATGTGAGATCACCAAGATGTACTATTAGGTGAACATAGTACGGCGGTTTGCGTGCATGCAATAACCTCTCTAACAAGGGAGCGAAATCTAAGAAACTAACCATCGTGTAATCGCTCTCGATGGCGACCAGCTCATACAGCACTAGCATCGGCAGCTGATTCTCCAGCATCAGCATGTCTCGTCTTATGTACGGCTTTAAGTATGCCAGCCTGGAGGTGCTGAAGATGGGGTCTTTGGGCGAGTAGCCATGCTTCTCCTCTATCGTGGTTCTCATGATCTCGAGCATGAAGCAACCGTCCATCATCATCAGCTCCAGGAACCGGCCCCCTCCGCCCTCCATCCACTTCGGGTCTAGCGTGTCGTACATCTCCTCAAGGTCCCGCGCCACCTTTCTCAAGGAGCTAAGGAAGCGCTTGAGGGTCTTCCCCGACCGCTCGAGGAAGTGGAGGAGCACGCGGTGCTTGTGTTCCTGCATTTGGCGGAGGTGGACCTCACCGTAGTGGTAGGGGCCAAAAGAGACAACCTGCGGCTGGTAGGCCTTCCAGTTGAGGTTGGTGATGAAGGCGGGGACCCTGTAGATGGACGGATTCTTCCAGTACTGTTGCCTGTCGGCGGGCACGCACTTGAGGCTCTTGTCGACGTGGACAATCCACTTGGTCTCGTCCGGGTGCAGTGGGGGTGGCAAGGGTAACATGATTCGGCATGTTTCAGGGGTTCCACAAGTTTCTGTTCTGGGACAGAGGAGAGGAGTATTCATGGGGAGAGAAGGAGGGGGGGTGAGAGAATGGGAAGAGTGTATGAAGTTTGGGGTTGTCCAACCTCAATGCTTCAAGTTGAAGTGGCATTACTGGACAGACCATGTATATATAAGTCGCCTTTGGTGCATGCGGTAAAGACAAAACCAGTTTAGGCATGTCCCGTAAAAGCCGGAGGAAATGAATTGCATGCACGTAAAGCACGAGGTTGACGAATCTCACAAGGTGTCTGCCTAATTTAAAAGGCCCGTTGGAATTGAGTACATGTAATGCTAATTGAGGCATAAACTTGGTATATTTGATATATGTTGTGGCATTTGATAATAATTTGTACCTCCTATGTTTGGGACATGCCGAATTTCTTATTTGAGATGTCATTTTTAGTACTTGATGTCCATCTTTTATATTTATATTTCACTTATGGGGAAAGAATTTCATAATGAGTAAAATGTTCTAGTGATATCCGTGAATGGTTAGCTCATGACAATTATATAACTTATCATATATTTAATTTCAAATGACACATAAGATAAGTTGTAAACATCTTGTGTGAAATTTAAAAATCAAATTAATTTAAACAAAAAGATATATTAGAACTCAAATCAAAGTTAAGTTTCTATATGAAACTAAATATTAGTATGGGTTTTTTTTTTTTATTTCTTTAGTTTCAAATCACTTAAGCATAATTAATTACGAGAATTTATGAGCAGAATTCTTGACTGAATACCTATTGGAGGATGTCCTAGGAGTTCGAACAAGATAAGGTTGTTATTTTCTTTATTTATTTTTTAAATGATATCTCGAATAAAGAAAAGGGTTTAAATTTTTTCATGGTTTTAAGATGCAGAAAAGAAATAGAAAGTATTCCATTCGAGGACGAACAACTAAGAAAGAAAGAGGGATCGAGTTATGTTATTCATGAACATTGTGGGCTCGTGTGTGATTTAGGTATGAAAAATATTTGAGCTTGTAAGCGATTGTTACTCTATAATTTTTAGCTTAGTCACAAGACTAATATTTGCTCTTGACTCTTCCAATAGAGCAGATACCGATACTCACATTGAACCACATAAATATCTAGTATTTTTCTTTTTCGTTTATTTTTCCGGTGATTTCGTGTTGATTTGATTGTAAGATTTAGTGAGTTTTCGCTTTAATTTTTCACTTAATCGAAGGCGACTAACTCAAACCAATCAAATTAATGTGGGAAGAGTGTTTGGGAGGTGCCCAAGTGAGGAGTGCGTCGCTTCTTTGTGCACCAGGTAAAGACGAAAAGTGTTTAGGTGGGTGCCATGAAAAAGGTGGAAATTGAATTGCATGGTTGCCATCCACATATTGAATTGAGTGCATTTAATGTGTTTTTGGTATGGACTTCACATATTTGACGTGATGATAGATGTATAAGTTTTACTTTTGGGATAATCCAAATTTCTCACTTGAGATCACCTTTTTAATACTCAACGCCCTTCTTCAGCATGTACCTCTCATATATATATGGTCAGTTAGCTCATGGCAATCATAAAATTTTTCATAAATTGATTAATGGTGGTGCACAAGACAAATTGTACTCATCTTGTGTCAAATTGAAAAGCTTTGATCAGCTTCATATGGAGAAAATTTGATTCTAGCAAAAAGATATATTAATACTCAAATTAAAATCAAACTAGTATGACAGAGTCAATTTTATAAGTTAAGTAAATATTCATGCTGTTGGGGAGAGAATCGCCATCAAAAGAAGAATCAAAATGCACATCGAAACCTCCCTTTTTAATTCCACAACCTTCTAAAACACCCAAAAAAAAGTCAGATTTTTCTCCCCAATTCAAAACTAGAACAAGCAAAACCTCTATAGTAAGAAACTCAAGATGACAAAAAGTGTTTAGGTAGTGCCATGAAAAAGGTGGGAATTGAATTGCATGGTTGCCATCCACATATTGAACTGAGTGCATTTAAGGTGTTTTTGGTACGGGCTTCACGAATTTGACGTGATGATAGATATATAAGTTTTACTTTTGGGATAATCCAAATTTCTTACTTGAGATCTTCCTTTTAATACCTAACGCCCTTCTTCCGTATGTACATCTCATATAGCAAAAATAAATAAATTAAAGTAATATTTCGCAAAGAGTGATTTTCCAATAATATATATGCTCAATTAGCTCATGACAATCAGAGAATTTCTCATAAATCGATTTCTGGTGGTGCACAAGAGAAGTTATACTCATCTTGTGTCAAATTCAAAAGCTTTTATCAGCTTCATATGGAGAAAATTTGATTCTAGCAAAAAGATATATTAAAGCTCAAATCAAAATCAAACTAGTATGACAGAGTCAATTTTATAAGTTGAAGTAAATATTCGTGCTATAGGGGAGAGAATCACCATCAAAGGAAGAAATCAAAATGCACATCAAAACCTCCCTTTGTAATTCCACAACATTCTAAAATGCCTAAGAAAAGTAAGATTTTTCTCGCCAATTCAAAACCAAAACAAGTAAAACCCCTATAGTAAGAAGCTCAATATGACAAAAATTGTTTAGGTAGTGCCATGAAAAAGGTGGGAATTGAATTGCATGGTTGCCATCCACATATTGAATTGAGTGCATTTAATGGGTTTTTGGTATGGGCTTCACGAATTTGACATGATGATAGATATGTAAGTTTTACTTTTGGGATAATTTAAATTTCTTACTTGAGATCTCCTTTTTAATACTTAACACCCTGCTTCCGTATGTACATCTCATATAGCAAAAATAAATAAATAAAAATAATATTTCACAAAGAGTGATTTTCCATTATGCTCAATTAACTCATGACAATCAAAGAATTTTTCATAAATCAATTTCTGGTTGTGCACAAGAGAAGTTATACTCATCTTGTGTCAAATTCAAAAACTTTTATCAGCTTCATATGGAGAAAATTTGATTCTAGCAAAAAGATATATTAAAACTCAAATCAAAATCAAACTAGTATGATGGAGTCAATTTTATAAGTTGAAGTAAATATTTGTGCTGTTGGGGGAGAGAATCACCATCAAAGGAAGAAATCAAAATGCACATCAAAACCTCCCTTTTTAATTCCACAACATTCTAAAATGCCTAAGAAAAGTCAGATTTTTCTCGACAATTCAAAACCAGAACAAGTAAAACCCCTATAGTAAGAAACTCAAGATGACAATCGCCGCCACCCCCCCCCCCCCCCCAAAAAAAAAAAGGAAAAAAAACTCTACAAGGGACAAAAAAAAAAGAAAACAAATTGGCAAGGCCATCGTGAGCTTGCAGTGGCTGGTGGTGGGGGCTCTGTGGACATGGCTATTAACACCACCTAATATTTTTTGATAAAGGATTCGTGTCATTTTAAAACTAATTGACAAGCCTGTCTTTATATGCTCTTAATTGCCTCAACCGCCCTAGCTAGCTTTTAATAAATCTTAAATTGGGTTGGGTCACCTTTCGATTCGTTACTACATCTTTCTATTTAACTTGTTATCTACTTAATGAGAGGGAAGTGGTCCTAGTCCAAATACTGAAATTAATAAGACATATTAGGAGATAATGAAGTATGACAACTTTTAAATTTTTCTTGAAAATACCTTTTCTCCATTTTCTTTTCTTCTTTTAATTTTCGCATTTGTTTCAATAAATCTCTCTCTCCCCTCACATCCACTGTACTTCTTTATGTTATTTCCTGTCACATTTTATTCCCATATATAAAAAGATCAAAGGAAGTGTGGACTCAAAAGATCACATCGAATTTATGCACAATTCAATATATGACAGAATATCTACATTGAACTCGACTTAGAATGATATGTCTCTCATTCATATGTTACATGTCAATGGCCTGTACTTATAATATCAATGAAATAGAGCTTATGGAACACTTTGATATAAATGAGAAAACAAATTTTAAAGTGTCCCTATTTAATCGAACATAATTTTCACATATCAAACATTATAAATTCCTTTAATTTCATTCAGAACGATACTGTTTGGAAGGAAATGATTGGATTGGATCAGCGGAAACATCAGAATTGTTGTAGGAATGCTCTGGCGTGTTTTACCATTCTGAGGAGCAGTTTAGTCGCAATCATACAGGAGATGATCGTACCCTTCTATAGCTGGCAGATTATGAAGTCCTTAATTCTAACCACTGAAAATTGACATGTGGGTCATTGCAATACTGAGCACAGGATGAGCTCATCGAATAATTGTTGTCATATATCATGCTTCCATTTTCTTGGGCTTATGATAGCTGAATGATGTTCCTAAATAATGAAATTTGAGGTTAGTTTTGGGTTCAGAGGAAGTGACAATCTCATAAATTTTTTAAGACATTCACTACAAGTGTTGAAAATTCGATGTGACAGGACACTTATGATGAAATTTTTAAAATGTTTACAACACTCAAGCAATCAATTAAAAAGTATGACATTTGAGATAATATTAATAGAAGTCATGACATACAAGTTATAGTACTCAAGTGTACAAAAGTTATGATACTTGTGGGATTCTTATCCCATAAATGAGAAATCAAGTTAAGTTGATAAGGTTTGGGAGAGTCCTGTTATGTAGCCATCTCATAAGAGAGTTATATGCGACCATTTAGCAATTGGTTAAATAACCCATGATTTGATCTCAGGAGCTGCGACAAAGAGTTTCCACGATTTTAGAAGGGCCAAAGAATTTCAAAACAGGTAAAATCTTTTATGCCTATAGTGTTTCTCTTGAGTTTCAGCATTGACATATCCTTATTTGTATACATCAACAACGAGATTTATTAAGATATTAAGGGAGCATCGTGCATGATAAGGCATTCATATCATTTCGAAAGGATTAAACGAGCCTGCCCAAACGTGCCTCCTGATTACCTCAATAACCCGAGCCAGTTTTGATTCTTAAAAAAGGTTGGGCTACTAGAGTACAAGTTAAACCTCCGAAAACTTTGTAGGCCCGTCAGATGGTCCGCTTTGATATTTTCACTTTTTTCCTTCTCCCACTGTTTTCCAAAATCATATTACGTAATGACTAATTTAGTCCTTTTACTAATAGAGTTTTTCAATTCCGCTTCTCAATTTTTTCGATGCAATTAAGTCCTCTCTAATATGCTTGATTTATACAATCAAACCTTCCAATCATCAACATATGGTGAGCTTTTAAGAAAAAAAGGAATATTTTCTTTGAAATATACTTGTCCATGCAGATTTAATATCAAAATATATGTATGTCACCATAAAAATGTTTAAGATCCGATGACATATACTTTGAGAGAGAGAGAGAGAAAAAAAACTTTGAGAGAGAGAGAGAGAGAGAGAGAGAGAGAGAGCCATTAAGAAGACAATAAAGTATATAGAGCCATTATATTACTTTTTGGTTGTGGAGGTTAGAATATTATTTGATAGTCTTTCTTTGTGCCAACCACATATGCTTTGTCAATTCTTGAATGTGCTCAAATGGATGTTTGCAAGCCAAGATCCACACCTATAGCCACTTGCACTCATTCTCTCAAATGCGAAATTATTTTCGAATCCCATGTTATATCAAAGTATTGTCAGAACTCTTTAATATCTCACCATCACACATCTAGATATTTCATATGAAGTCAATTTTATATCTCAATTCATGCATTGGCCTACCGTGACTCATTTTCAAATTGTGAAGCACATTTTGCGCTATGTCAGTGGCACAATAAATTGAGAAATGCGGATCTTGTGCAAGTTAACTATAGAGTTGTATGCCTTTTGTGATGAAGGTTGGGCAAATTGCTACTTGACTTGACGATGGACTACGATATTTTGTACCTATGGTAACTGTATATTATGGAGTGCTAAGAAGCAATGAATGATTGCTCGATTTAGTGCCAATATAGAGTATCGTGCAATTGGTTGACAATAGCTGAGATTGTTTGGATATCTTTCCTTTTAAGAGATTTAGGTATTCATCTCTTAAGTCCATCAATATTATTTTGTGATAATATCAATACAATTCATATGTTAATTGTTGCGAAAGGTGAGCGATCAAACAATAGTATAGACAAAAGAAGAAAATAAATCGGACACCAAATTTACGTGGTTCAGTCGTAAAGACCTACGTCCACGGAGAGAACAGCAGCGAATTTCACTATAGATCAAACGATACAAGGAGATTACACACTCAAATTACTCTAACACTCTCTCGGTGTTTCCCAAGCCCCAATTACACCGAATACACCAATTTTTCTTGGATGTAAATCACGAATAAGTTTTGCCACATGAGAAACATGAAGACCCGCTATCAAGCACCTTTTGCCTAAGGACGTCTCTCAGAAACAGAACATCCACGGCACTCAAAATAAACGGCGCTTCAATATGTGGCTTCGCTCAACACGTACGTAGACTTCGGCGACGTGTTCCTGTGTAAAGGACTTCAGAGGCATCAAAACCCCAGAAGAAGAAGACCCGCATAATATTTGCTTTTATATGCGTGTGCCCAAGGTCAAAATTTTGACCTTGGGCCCCACCTCCTCGTTAGAGCTTCACGTGTAGGACTCACAGACTCCTTTCTCTTGGTTCTTTGCGTGGAGAAGCTTCACGCGGCTTTCCTTTTCTGTTTCGTAAAGGATTCCGCAACAAAGAGGAAACTTTCCTCACCTTTTATTTTATTTTATATTTCTTCTTTTCTAGCGAATTGCTTTTTGTAAATACTCAAACATATTTTAACAATCTCCACATTGGCTAGACATTTGAGCCAAGTTGCAATTGTTTCGCAAAAATTCAAACTCTGCCGCTACTTTCCCATAGCCCTAATGGGCTCAACTGCCACATATATTATCCAAGTCCAAGCCTCACTTGAACTTCGTCATAACCAAGGACCTCATCAGAATATCAACTCCACATGCACCTTTAACTGCTTCGCAAGGATTTTCCGCCATAACCTTCTTAACCGCAGATAAAGCAAAACCATTGTTGTATCCATATATGTTAGAAGATCGAATACATACTATGTCAACATCAGCAGTTACAGCAACCATTGGCTTTATAGGCTCCATCTCGCTATGAGCACCATCTATGTCGATTACTTTGCTAGTACTCGTATTCGCTACCTCAGGAGTTTTTGGTTGCAACTCTACCTCAAGCTGAACATCGTTTAGATCCGTATTAATACTGCCACAAGCACTCCTAGCCAAAAGTATCGGAGACTTGTCAAGGGTATTCTACTGTCAATAGGTGAATTTATATCCGGGCACCACAACTGATTGCCCCACTCATCTTGTGCATAGTCATGGAATGTGCACTTTGCTCTCCAATCAAGCTTACCATCACTCACTCGAAAATAACACGGGTAACCAAACATTCTAATAATAGAATAACCAGCAACGTTACCTGACCACATTTCTTCAAGAGTTTGCCTTTCAATAGTAGTTGATGGGGATCTATTTACCAGGTAGCTTACCGTACTTAGCACATTAGCTAGGATTCTCCTAGCAATACCAACACTAGAGATAATTTTTCAGGCCGTCTTTAGTAATGTTCTTCTTGTCAATTCTGCAAATTGTTGTGATTTTTTTGCACTAGTGCGGTGTTTCACTATGCTCTCTTTCATGCAGAATTTATTTGCCAACTCCGAGTAGTACTCCATACTATTGTCAGTCCGCACATGCTTGATCAAGTTACCAGTCTCCGTCTCAATCAAAGCTCTTGACTGCGAGATCCTGACACTAGCATCAAACTTGTGCCTTGGCACAAACACCCAGGTCTTCCTCGAGCAATTAAAAGACTCTTGAACAGATGCATCCGACATCTCCGGGACGAAACTTGTCATTGTCTCACCTTGAAGTTTATACAGGCCTCAATGCTTGATTCCTTTCATTATCACCAAGGCACCTCGAACAACCTTCAAAACTCCACCTTTTGAAGAATACTTGCAACCAACTGAATCTAGAGCACCTAAGGAAATTAAGTTCTTTTTCAAATCTGGAATATGCCTCACTCTAGTCAATGTCCTCACGATACCATCATGCATTATGATTTAACATCACAAACACCCACAACATCGCACTCAGCGTTGTTCCCTAATTGGACTTTACCAATACCTATGCACTGATAAGTGATAAACCGGTTTCTATTTGGTGTGACATGAAAAAGTCAACCAGAATCCATAATTCATCAATTAAATGATGAATCATTAGTGATAGACAAGACATAATCGGCATTATCTGCTACAGCTGCAATATTGTTTGCAGAATCAACTATAACTCCCTTACCCTTCTCATTCTTCAGCTTAAGGCAATCCTTTCTAAGATGCTCCCTCTTGCCATAGCTCCAACATACAACATTACCAGTTCTAGACTGACTACGCCTATTCATATTAGTACTACTATTACCCACACGTTCTAGATCTTCCTCTATTTTCACCTACTAAAGCAGCAGATACAGGTTCACCAAATTCTCTTCTACGAATGTTCTCGCTCAGAATCAAATCTCAAACCCTATCAAACGTCAAACTTGTTGACCCAGAGGAATTACTAATAGCAGTAACAGTAGTATTCTAACTATCAAGTAATGAGGATAATAGAATCAAAGCACATACCTCATCTTCAAAGTTAATTTCAACTGAACTCAATTGACTAACAATCACATTGAGTTCATTGATATGATTTGCAACTGGCGCACCTTCGCTCATCTTTAAATTAAATAGACGTCACATCAAATAGACCTTGTTGATCGCAGAGGGCTTCTTATACATATCCGACAGGGCTTGCATCAAATCAGCAGTGGTCTTCTCCTTCAAGATGTTAAACACGACGTTACGAGCCAACGTCAGCCGAATAACACTCATAGCTCGTCTATTCAGCAAATCCCAATCAGCTTGCTTCATCGTCTCTAGTTTCTCCCCAGATAAAGTTAAATGCAGATTTATCTAGTAAAAATAATCTTCAATTTGCATCTTCCAGAAACTAAAATCCTTCCCATCAAATTTTTCGATTCTCACTTTTACTTCTTTTGTCACCATCGATTCGCTTCAACTTAGCCAAGCCTGGCTCTGATACCACTAGTTGCAAAAGACGAGCGATTGAACAATAATATAGACAAAAGAAGAAAATAAATCGGACACTAGATTTATGTGGTTCAGTCGTAAAGACCTACGATCATGGGAGAGCAGTAACGAATTTCACTATAGATCAAGCAATACGAGGAGATTACACACTCAAGTCACTCAAACACTCTCTCAGTATTTCTCAAGTCCCAATTACACCCAATACACCAGTCTTTCTTAGATGTAAATCACGAATAAGCTTTGCCACATGAGAAACACGAAGACCTGCTATCAAGCATCCAACGCCTACGGACATCTCTTAGAAATAGAGAACACCCAATGCATTTAGATTTACTAATCAAATTATCGGAGGTTGTGGTTGTATTGATACTACTTGCGAAAAAGGGAAATAAATGAAGTTTCGGTGATAGATTTACTAATCAAATTATCGGTTGATTGTGAACCATGCAATCAATACATTTAGAACATTAGATTCGGTGGATCCATCGTAGGGTTCATGTGAAATCACAAAGATGTACTGTTCGGTGCACAAAGTATGACGGTTAGCGTACTTGCAATATATTCTCGTCTTATAACCGACCGAAATCTAAGAAAGTAACCTTCTTTCCATCGCTCTCCACAGCCACCAGCCGATCCAGCACTAGCATCAGAAGCTGATTCTCCAGCATCAGCATATCCTGGTAAATGTCTACCATTATGTGGTTGCTCCCGTGGTCACTGAAGATGGGGTCGTTGGGCGCGTAGTCGTCCACCTCTTTGGTTGAGAACCTCAGGATCTCGAGCATGAAGCAGCCGTCAGTCATCATCAGCTGCAGGAAACGGGATGCTGCGCCCTCGTCGCTGCCTGCCTTCCACTTCGGGTCCAGCGCGTCATAGCTCTCCTCGATGTCCCATGCCACCTCCCTCAGGGACTTGATGAAGTGCTCGATAGGCTTCTTGGACCGCTTGAGGAAGTGTTGGACCGCGCGGTGCTTGTGTTCCTCCATGGGGAGGAGGCGTTTCTTGCCGTGGTGGTAGGGGCCGAAGGAGACAACACGCGGCTGGAAGAGCTCGTGATTGAGAGCCGTCATGCGTGCGGGGACTCTATAGATGGACCGCATCTTCCAGTACCGTTGCTCCTCGTCGTCGGAGGGCATGGACTGGAGGCTCTCGTCAAGTGGGGCAATCGAGTCGGACTCGTCCGGTTCCATAGGAGACATAGTTCCACAAGTTTCACGGGTTCCACTAGTTTCTGCTCTGGAGGGTCTTTTGCTCTTGCTTTTTTTTCCCCCTCGAGCTGAAAGGAGTGAGAGAAGAGGTGAATTTATGGGGGGAGGGAGAGAATGGAAGAGTGAAGAGGGCTGGGGGATGAAAGTTTGGGTGTGCCCAGGCCCAACTAATGCTTTAAGATGAGTTACGGAACAAGCCATGTGTGTGATTCGCTTCTCCTGCACCAGGATTCGAATTTCATGCACGCAACGCCCGTAATCCCCCGATCGTGTATTAGCCCGTGAATTCGATGAATCTCCCTTCCGTCTCTCTCAATCAAAGGGCTCCTATGGATTGAATACATGTAATGCCAATTTGGACTCCAACTTTACATATTTGACGTGACACTAGATTTAAAATAGTACTTCTTATTTGTTGTAATTTTTATATTATATATTTGAGATATTCTAGATCTCTTACTTAAGTCTCAATTTTAATATTCGATGCACTTTTTGCATGCATACATCGCACATATAAAATAGAAAAAATGCTGCCACAAATAGTGACGTAATAATATTATGTGTGCAGGGTTTGTTCACGATAATCATATAACTTCCTATTAAGTAACTTCAGATGTCATATAAGACTGGTAATAACCATCTTGCGTGAAACTCAAATACTTCCACCTATTTCATACGAAATCGGCTAGAAGCATTTATTACCTCTAATCAAGAAGAGCTCCAACCTATTATAATTGCTTATGAGCTCCAATCAAGAAGCACTTGGATCCATTATAACTACTATGATTAGTAAACTCTAAATAAAAATATATTGCTGGACCATCACCCGATCAAATTAGTACGTCATTTTGATGAATTGGTTAAGCCCTAATTACGCATATTGATGACCTCATTCCGGGTCCCTTTCGTGTGGGCAACACATTCAGTTTTAGTCCCAAATAAGCCAACTAGGGGACATTCCTCTCTTGCTAAGAGACTGATTAAAAAAAAAAAAAACTTATTAAAGGCAGTTTCACTACTTTTGCTTTGAGAAGAATCCTTATAAAATAAATTCACTAGCGTTAGGGCACATGCATCGTGTGCAAGAAGTGGAGGAAAAAAGATAAAATTCAGGAGCATGAGTCGAATGCATGGTGGATTTGTCTATGTTAAGAGTATTTATCACTCATGAGTTGTAATTGTGAAACTATTTAAATGTTGTCGAGATGAAGAAGTGATTACCTATCTACTGTACTAGATCATGTTCAATGTTACATTGGCCCTATTTGGTTGAAACAAGAAAATAAACTTAAAAAATAATAAAATATAAAAGTGTGATGCATCCAAAAAATATTTTCCAGTAAATAGTTTTTCTAGGAGAATAATAATATTTTTAGGTATTTGGCTGAAATAGGAAAATGAATTAGGAAATATTTTCAACTGCTTGGTATGGCCCTCCGTGCACTCCGATTTGTAATTGTTTTATTTTTATTTTTAATTTTTTCTTTACTTTTAAAATCGAATTGTTAATTACTTTTTATTTTTTGTTTTTCTCTTTTGCCTCTTCTTCGGCCAATCACTTGCAACAGGCAAGGTTGAGCTCACCAGATTCCAGTGAGCTCAAGCCTCACCAGAGGTCAGCGATGCTCAGTGAGCTCGAGTCTAGTCACATCAGGGCAAGGTCGGGGCCAATTGGTCCGATGACCAAAATGAGAACCATGATAGCAACGAAGGCGACGATGGTGACAATGAAGGGATGGATGAGGACACCGATGAACAAATGGGCAGGTCAGAGGTGGTTATCACGGAGGAGAAAGAGACCGACTTCCCCCATGCGTATGTCTTCGTGAGGTATATGCGCAACAGGAAAAAACTGCGGCAGGATAATGGCTCCTTTGCCTCCGTCGGATGGCTGTCCTTCTGATATAATGGAATGTAATGTATGCGGTCAGCTCAGGAGGGAGGATGAAGAGGCGGAAGCCGACGGAGATGCGATGTTGTAAGAAGCTCTTCACCTTATGGACTCACTTCTGGGAATTTTGTTTCTTTTCTAGACCATCCTTTGGCCTTGCACTTCAATCGAATCGGTTGTTAGTCAATACTTAACAGTAGAGGGACCCAGTTGGCTAGCTTGTAGAACTTTGCTTTACAATCCAAACCTCTTGTGGTGAAAGTTGTGGATTGCGAGTACTGAGTTCCTAATTTCAGCCATTTGGTGGGAAAAAATTGATCTTGTGATGCCGAATACAATGTGCTCTGTCTGTGACGATGGTGTAGCTGCAATTCTCTAAAGGTGAATTTTCGTTCTTTATTTACTTCTAGATATCATTTCAAATCTAATAAGGTGAAGTTCCGGGAAGATTTATCATGAGTTCCTTCGTGAATCATTGAGTATGTGTATTGATTAACTGGAATGTTATGTGGATCTTTCAAGTTAACTATGTTGCTCGTATTTGTCAATCCTCAGATTTTGCAGCTCTTTGGCATTAGAAATGGCAGTTGAATCTATTGATAAGAGATTTGATCTGAGGATATGATTTCCCCACCTATGATGTTGGGAGGTGGAAAAAGTTGCCATATATGCTTTGATTCAATTGGAAGGTTGTTTGTGGATCTTAAGGGACAGGTCTTTATCCGTCTCTTTGGAATCCTTGGGGCCATACTAGCCTGGTTGTGTTTGGACTTGTGAGCTGGTGAGTTTCCATTGCTTCTTCCCTCACTAGCTCGACGGCCAAGGATACGTCTGGTGTATGATGCTAGTTTCTCCAATCCGAGCTTAGCGATCTTGCCTCATGTCCCTAATCTCACCCATATAAGGAAACATCGAATGGCATCCTATTCGCGTCTCATTTTTGTGTTTTCATCGTCTCGAGCCTGTGTAGAGACTGAGATTGGTCCCCAGTTATATGTTTCTCGATATGTTTCTCAATAGCAAGATGACGAGGTGAGACAGAAGGAACTTCATCCTTCCATCCGTCAAAAATGATACTGAAACAACTACAGGCTTCAAGGAGTCAGCATGAGCTAATAAATTGGGTTGTCTTGCGCATTATGTCTTCTCAAATTTTTTGGGTGATATTCCATAACTCGATGTGGAAACTCAAATCTCATCCCTTTATATACATCATGCTTAATAATAATTATGAGAATCATTATTTATTAGAATGGTGAGTATATTTACCGCAATTTGTATATTGCAAGAATCATATAACGACACCACTGATTATGTATCACATTAATAGTCAGATTGCTTACAATAGAGATTAATATCATAATCATCAATTGTCGGTAATTTGATTAATTTAGTTGTGATTATAACTTATGGCCGTCACAACCAGAAGGCATTTTTGTGTAGTTACTTATTAGAAATTGAGAGAGTGTGTTTAAAAGAGTATCTTGGGTATGTTATCTCTATTTTTCTGTGATTGAATGTCAAACCATACAAAGAGACAGGAGTAACTCCGTTAATCAAACAATAAACTTTTATTCATTTGCTAAAGCAATATTTTTCTTAGGTTTCAATGAAATTTCTTTTCATATGTCTATAAAATAAGATGAAAGGGGGTGGCTCTTTTTTTTTGTTTTTATGGATGTTTAGGAAGGAGAGTAGTGGGAGTATATAGAATTGACAAGAGTGAGCTTCGATATTGTTGTTACCTCTAATAAAATTCGTATTTTGTTTTTACATGTTGAATTTTACTTTTGCGTCAAACTTCAAATTAACTTAAGAAAAAGGGAATTTAGGGAAAAAAAAAAACAAAGTGCTAAAATGAAAAGGAAAAAGTTTGTCTTTGACCTCAGAAAAAGGAGGGCCGAGAGGCGCACGCCGACGACAGGTCCCTGCATTCGCTGCTGGCCTCGGTTTGTCCTCCCCCTCCTCCGGGTTCGCCTTTTCCTCGGGGGTTTTCTCTTGAATTGATCGTGGCCTTGCTGTCGAAGGACAAGCTCAACGCTTTCGGTTTGATGGAGCCGGTTTCGTCGCGGGGTGGGGGCGAGGTGGATGGGGAGAGGTCGATGAGAGCTTACGGTATTTATCCAAGAGCTTCTTTCTTCAACCACGATTCCCTTCCAAATGCTTGTAGATTTGACTATGCAGACTCTGCTTCTGATGGCAATGCTGATATAATCGTGCGGATGATCCATGATGTCCCTCAAGGGAGGGAGATCTGCCTGAGTTATTTTCCTGTCAACTTGAATTATGCGAATAGGCAGAGGAGGTTGATGGAAGACTACGGGTTCGCCTGCGACTGCGATCGGTGCAAGGTCGAGGCCAATTGGTCCGACAACGAGAATGAGCACGATGATATCGGCGAAGACGATGATGGTGACGGTGAAGGGATGGATGAGGATGCCGATGAACAAATGAGCGGGTCGGAGGTGGGTATTGCAGAGGAGTAAGAGACGGACTTCCCCCATGCATATTTCTTCGTCAGGTATATGTGCAACAGGAAAAACTGCGGCGGGACATTGGCTCCTCTGCCTCCGTCGTCGGATGATGCTCCTTCTGATATAATGGAGTGTAATGTATGTGGTCAGCTCAGGAGGGAGGATGAAGAAGCGGAAGCCGATGGAGAAGAGGATATGGACGATTGAGCTTCCCCCATTTGCGATGTTGTAAGAAGCTCTTCTCCGTATGGACTCACCTCCAAGAATTTTGTTTTTCTTTCTGATCCATCCTTTGGCCTTGCTATCCAACCAAGTCAGCTGCGAGTCAATACTTTAACAGCAGAGGGACCTAGTTGGCTAACTTGTAGAACTTTGCTATACAATCCAATCTTCTTTTGGTGAAGGTTGTGGATTGCGAGTGCTCTGAGTTTCTAATGTTGCCCCATTCGAGGGAAAAAATTGACCTTGTAGTGCCGAATGCCGTGTGCTCTGTGATAACGGTGGAGCTACTGCTCTCTGGAGGTGAATTTTCTTTCTTTATCTAAACGTAGGACGTCGTGTAAAATCTAATAAGTGAAGTTCCTGGAAGTTTTATCATTAGTTCCTTTGTGATATCGAGTATGCGTATCGATAGACTTGCATGTTCTGTGGATCCCATCAAGTCGACTAAGTTGCTCATATTTTCAATCTTCGGATTTTGCAGCTCTTTGGCATAAGGAAAGGTGGTTGAATCTGTTGATAGATAATTTGATCTGATATTGGGGCATGTGATTTCCCAATCAAATGATAATGGGGAGGTGAAAAACTTGCCATATTTGCTTGGATTTGATTGTGGAGCGTGTGCAGTTTCTGTCCTTTATAAAGCGTTAGTAATAATGGACCGAAGTCTGTGTAGTGACTGATTTTGGTCCCAGATATATGTTTTCTGGCACGTTCCTCAACAGCAACCACAGG
The DNA here is from genome assembly GCA_016097545.1 of Eucalyptus victrix. Lineage (NCBI taxonomy): Eukaryota > Viridiplantae > Streptophyta > Magnoliopsida > Myrtales > Myrtaceae > Eucalyptus > Eucalyptus victrix. The sequence continues at coordinate 17,196,236 of CM027844.1, forward strand.
GCGAGACAGGAGACCCTTTAGTGACTGATTTTGGTCCCAGATATATGTTTTCTGGTACGTTTGTCAACAGCAATGACGGGGCGAGGCAGAAGGAGACCCTTCGTCCTCTCGCCTGTCGAAAATGATTCTGAAACGACTACAGGATTCAGGAGTCGGCAATGAAGGGGTTGCCTTGCATATAATGGAGGTCACGTGAGATAATGGTAATGGAATGTCTAGAATAAATATCAAAATCTCTACATTATACAGACAGCTCTGTGTGCATTACCGGCGATACGATTAGACAAAACAGGCAAAGACCATAATCCAAGTTTAGCAATAGCCTTAAGATCCATAAAACAGAGTGAGAAATTAACTACAGATGAGTCATTATGCAATTTATAGTTCCTAATGCACCAAATATGACAAACACAGGGCATGACTCAATGTAGAAACTTCAAAAAGTACGAGCATCTCATCCCATTATGTAATGCATCATACTTAGCAATAATTACAAAAGTGACTATAAATTAGCCCTGTCAGTAAATGGACATTTGTTCTTTATTTTTTATTTTTTTCCTGTTGATGCGTATTTTTCTGAGGGTCCAATGAAAAATTTGTTTCATATATCTATAAAATCTGTTTCTAGCTCTACTTTTATACGTGGACAACATGATTGTCATCGGTAAAGACCCAAACTTGCTTGATGGATTTATTTCTACATTGTATAGTGAATTTGCAATGAAGGATATGGGCCGTTACATTACTTTTTGGTTGTGGAGGTTGGAATAATTTTTCTGTTGGTCTTTATTTGTGCCAGCAACAATATGCTTTGTTAATTCCTAAATGTGTTCAAATGGAGGACTGCAAGCTAGTTTCCATGCCTATAGCCACCAGATCTCATTCTAGCTCAAAAGAGAAATTATTTTTGGATCCCATGCTATATCATAGTATCGTTGGGTCTAGATATTTCATATGCAGTCAATTTTATCTGTCAGCATTAGCCTATTGTGACTCATTTTCAAATTGTGAAGCACATTTGGCGCTATGTTAATAGCACAATAAATCAAGAAATGCGAGTCTTGTCCAAGCCCACTATAGAGTTGTATGCCTTTTGTGATGTAGATTGGAAAAATTGCTGCTTGACTCGACGATTGACTACGAGATTTTGTACATGTAGTAATTGTATATCATGGAATGCTAAGAAGCAACGAACAGTTGCTCGATTTAGTATCAAGGTAGAGTATCGTGCAACGACATCAACAACTACAAAGATTAGTTGGGTATCTTTCCTTTTAAGAGATTTAAGTATTCATCTCTCAAATCCACCAATATCATTTTGTGATAATATTAGTGCAATTTATATGTTGATTGATCTTGTGTTATATGCAACAATTAAACGTATTGAATTAGATTATCATTATGCGCAAGAAAAAGTGGCTTGTGGAACTCGTGATTGAGTATGCTTCGTTTGTGCACTGACTAGTCAATCTATTCATGAAACCATTATCCAGAAATGCTTTTGGAAACTTACGTCATAAATTGAGAATTTGTCCCATTCCCAATTTGAGGGGGAGTTAAGGCACTAATTTATCAATCAAAGAAAAATAATGTAGAAATGTCAATCAAAATCATGAGCATATTCTTAAATATACTAAAATCAAGAGACTGACAACTTTGTAATATAAGGATCTTTTCATTCATCATTTACATTGTTGTATTGTTTTTTTTATAAAGTGTAATACTTTGTAATATCTTTTTATAGTGGAGATCATTTTAACAAATTAGACGTTGAGATCAACAATCAAACACTTTTGTTCTTTTAGGATGTTTGAAACAAATGGTGATTAGAGGTGACTTTGAAGGCCATATTTGTTTTCTCACTTAAATTCATTACAACTTAACAAATTTAATCAAGAAGAAATGTTGCAAAGGAAGATTTTCATTTGCCTAAAACTCGATCACCCTTCACCTTGCCCGATTCATATTGGATTGACATGAAGGAGACTAAAATTGTAATATATGGGCTCTTTAAAAAAAAAGAAGAAAGAAAGAAAAAGGAAAAGAAAGGGTTGAAAAGTCAAAAAAGGAAGCTGAGGGAGAAGTGTGGAACCTTCGGGCTGGGTTATAAAAAGAGAGAAAGAGGGAGAGAAAGAGGCCTTTGGTAGAAACGAAAAGAAAAACAGAGGAACGGAGAAACAGGGGAGAGGAAAGAAAGAAGAAAATTTCTTTTTGGCATACTCATGATCTGGATGCCTCATCAAGCCGACGCAAGTGTGTTTTGCAAGGCCGGTAAGAAATCGAAGCCTTTAATCACTTACTTGAAGCAATCGCCACAATTAGGGCTCAAAATTCGGATTGCTTGGATATTTGTGTGGCGAAGCCCGATTTTTAAGTTGTTGAGCTGTATATTTTTATAGAAATGGTACTTTGGGATGTTGTGAAGTTATAGCATCTTATGGATTGCAATTTGAGCTTGCGGTTTGTCCAGAACGGAATTTTGAAGTTGGGGATGCATTCTGATACTGTAGCGAATAGTAGCTTCGAGATTGTTTTTTGGTTGTTTTCGTTTGGGGTGGCTGAGTTGTGGTTATTGTTATACATTAAGAAAGCTTTCTAAAGACTATAAGATGGCTTGAAACGGATTTTTGTGGAGGAAGTTATGGCATGACGAAGTTAGCGCATGGGCTGCACCTAGCCGGAAATGATGGGTTTCAGATAAATGTGAGCTTTTGTGGCGCATAGGTGTTGTTTTATCAACAAATAGGCCTAGTATAGATGAGTCATTATGTGAATATTCTTTTTACTTGGCCTTTTGATATTATTTTTCCGTTAAGTGTTAGGAATAGGAATGCATTAGTTCGTGTGAGTGTCGTAGTTGATTTTTGGCTTTTCCCAGGTGAGTAACAGTATTTCTTCTTTGTATTTTAAACTGATGTTTTGAGAAACATGATGGATTAAATACTCTATGAGTTGATAAAAAGTATATTTTTTTGCATAAAACAGGATCTAGTTATTACTGACATTTTTGTTTTTCGAAGGGAGTTATATTATGACGTTGATTTGAATGGTTCTTTGAAAAAGGATTTGTGAAAATCTTTGTGAAAGAATCTTGAAATGTTTTGGATAATGTTTTGATATTTATATATCAAATTTTGAGTTGTGATATGACTTCATTTTTGATGTTGGATTATTGGATATTGTGATTGGTAGTTGGTGCTCAATGTCTTTATGGACCCAGAGGGGTGTGTGGGTATGTGCATACTATTCTAGGATATCCTTGTGGGCCGAGCCATCGGCTAATAATAGGTGGAGACCTTGCCAAGGAGGGAATCTTGGTCGTCTTGTCACGGGCGTTACACGTGACCATGGTTAGACATTTGAGCATGAATTGGTCAATGGGGTGGAGCATTGACGTGTGATTTGAGTTTAGTCGATGGAATGGACCATCGATACGATTTGATGAGATTAATCAATGAAATAGACCATTGGTGCATGTTTTATGAGATTGACTAATGGACTGGACCATTGGTATCTTTGGTATTTTAGTTATAATTATGTATTTGAGTTATGTTTTAAATGTGTATAGTGATTTCTCGATCCACTTAGAAGAAATGTATTACTCACTGAGCCGTGGTAGCTCACTCATTTCTTATACTTGTTTTTCAGGTTCTTCAGCAAGTCGCGAATAGGCGTGAGCGTTCGCTCGGGGAGGACTTTTGTGGTGGAAACTTTTTAGTATGACTTGTTCATAGTTAATAGATTTATAAGTTAGTTTTTGTAGAAGGTTTATGTTTTGATTTTTTTTTTTGTGGATTATAGATATACTATGATATTATAACCAAGTGCCCTTTTTTGTCAAATATATATGTGGATGTATATATGTTGATATTGGGTTGAATTTTGGTTACGTTGAAGCTACGTCCTTTGGTAAAAGGAGGGCCGTGTCATGCCCCTTCTTCTTGTGAATCGGGGTGTGACATTTGTTGGTATCAAAACTTAGGTTTTGATTTGTTTGGGTAGATAAGGGACGATGTGAGATTGTGTGATAGATTTTTTAACGCGTTAGCCTTTTAGATATTAAGTTGTAGCTCCGTTCTTGGATTTAGGTGATCATGCGTGACTCGAAGACACTTGCTTCGCTTCGTAAAAATAGTAAATGCAAGCAAGTTGTCATCTCTGATGCTAGAGACACGTCTCAAGTTTCTCGAGGTGCATCTTTAAGTAGGAGATGGGAGTATCGGCGTGATAGAAGTCCTAACTCGCATGAAGTCGGGGAAGTTAACCAACGGTCATTTTCCTCCTGTGACTTTGAGCAAGCCATGATTCATTGGTATCGTCAGGCAAAGGAATTAAATGGAGATGGAGCAATTGGCTCATACACCTTTGCGCAATTCAGAGAGGCGAAACCACCCACTTATGATGGGAAAGCTGATCCTTTTGCAGCTCAGTAGTGGACTAGAAAGATCAAGGGGATCTTTGAAGTAGAAGATGTTCCTGAAAACAAGAAGGTTAACTTTGCTTCTTGATACCTAGAAGGCGAGGCAGAGCATTGGTGGGAGGGAATGAGGCCAGCTCTTGGAGATAAGGGTGGTGCTATAGCTTGGGAGGACTTTAAGCAAGCTTTCAACGCCCAATTCTTTCAAGTGTCATTTCGTGCAAAAAATGAAGAGTGATTTTATACACATACCTCAAGGTGACTCCACTATTTTTGAGTATGCAGCCCGCTTTAATTAGATGAGTAGATTTGCTGAGCAATATGTGTCTAATGAGCAAGATAAAGTTGATCACTTTCAGAGGGGGCTCTGATATGAAATTGGTTTGGCACTCACACCTCTAGCATTGACATCTTACAAAGACGTGTTGGAACGAGCCATCAGAGTGGAACAAAAGATTTTGGAGCGTGACGAGCAAGGTGTACCTCAACATAAGAAGTTGAGATCCATGGTTTATCAGGATAGCAGCGCCGGTGGCAGCGGAAAGAGGAAAACTTTTAATCAGCCAGGAAAGCCCATAATTCATAATAATCCTGGCCCTTGTACTACCTGTGGGAGACGACATGGCGGTCCTTGTTACCGCAAGACAGGAGCATGTTTCACTTGTGGAAAAATGGGACACGTGATTGTCCAACACAAAAGAATGCCCCTGGAGATAGTAGAGTATGTTTTGTATGTGGACAACCTGGACATCGAGCCTATACTTGTTCTATAAGGAAGACTGCACCTCTAGTTGATAGGCCACAAGAAGGCCAGCATAGGCAAAGGATGATTGGGAAAGTTTTTACGATGATAGGAGAGGATGTGGCGGCTTCTAATATAGTTGTTGCAGGTAATATTTCTATTGCCTCACAACGTGCTTATGCATTGTTTGATCCCGGTGGCATGCATTCCTTTACTTCCATTGACTTTGCAAAGAAACTTGATGTATTGCCTGAGCTTCTAAGATATGAATTGCGTATTGATACTCCCTCTAGTGATTTCTTGATTGCTGATCGTGTTTTCAAGAATTGTTTGTTGCGAATTGATGATGTATCATTGCCTGTGGATTTGGTGGAGTTAAATATACAGGATTTCGATGTTATTCTAGGGATGGATTGTTATCAAAATATTATACCACTGTTGATTGTTATTCAAAGAAAGCTATTTTTCGACCTCCAAATCAACCCGAATTCTCTTTTTCAGGAAGTTATGAAGGCACTTTTCCAAGGTTGATTTCAGCTATACAAGCAAGAAAGCTTTTGAGAAAAGGTTGTTGCGGAGCAAGGAGCCGGTAAAGCTAGAAAATGTTCATGTCGTCAAAGAATTTCTTGATGTGTTTCCTGAAGATTTACCTGGCTTGCCTCTTGATAGAGAGATAGAGTTTTGTATCGATTTAATGCCTGGTACAACACCTATCTCTAAAACCCCATATCGGATGGTACCTTATGACTTGAATGAATTGAAGACACAACTGCAAGAGCTTTTGGATAAGGATTTTATTAGGCCTAGTGTATCGCCTTGGGGAGCTCCTGTTCTATTTGTGAAGAAGAAAGACGGTAGTATGCGACTTTGCATAGATTATCGAGAACTTAACAAGGTGACAATCAAAAATAAATATCATTTGCCCAAGATTGATGATTTATTTGATCGACTTCAAGGGGCTTAGGTATTTTCTAAGATTGACCTTCGTTCTGGGTATCATCAATTGAAGATAATAGTTGATGATGTGCCAAAGACTGCTTTCAGAACAAGGTATGGGCATTATGAATTCATTGTCATGTCTTTTGGGTTAACGAATGCACCTGCGGCTTTCATGGATTTGATGAACAGGGTATTCAAGCAATTTCTTGATATATTTATTGTGGTATTTATCGATGATATTTTGGTGTATTCGAGGAGTTTGGGAGAACATGAACAACACTTGAGAGTTGTTTTACAAACTTTGCGTGAAAAGAATTTGTAAGCTAAATTTAATAAGTGTGCCTTCTGGCTTGATCATATAGAATTCTTGGGTCATGTAATATCAAAGGATGGTATCTCAGTTGATCTAAAGAAAGTCGAAGCAGTTGTTCAATGGAATCGCCCTACCAATGTCACGAAGGTAAGAAGTTTTCTTGGGTTAGCGAGGTTGTTACAGGAGATTTATAGAAGGGTTTTCTAAAATTGCCAGTCCACTTACTCGCCTAACTCAGAAGAAAGTTAAATTTGTGTGGTCAAATCAATGTGAGCATAGTTTCCAAGAGTTGAAGAGGCGATTGGTGTCAGCTCCTATATTAACTTTGCCTTTAGGAACTGGTGGCTTTACAATTTATTACGATGCATCTAAGGAAGGTTTAGGTTGTGTTCTTATGCAGGATGATAATGTTGTGGCATATGCCTCTAGACAATTGAAGGCTCATGATAAGAACTATCCTACTCATGATCTGGAGTTGGCGGCGGTTGTGTTTGCCTTAAAAATATGGCGGTACTACTTGTATGGTAAAAAATGTGAAGTCTTTACCGGTCACAAGAGTTTGAAATACATTTTTACTCAGAAAGAACTTAACATGAGGCAGAGGAGATGGCTATATGAAGGATTATGACTTATCCATCAATTACCATCCAAGTAAGCTAACGTGGTAGTCGATGCCTTGAGTTGCAAATCCTCTGGAAATATGGTAGCATTGCTCACTTCTCAAAAGCCTATTCTTGAGGATATGAGAAAGTTGGATCTAGAGGTTTTGGTCCATCAGCTTGGTGCTCGATTAGCTAATTTTCGAGTACAACCGACATCGATTGACAGAATCAAGGCTAAACAAATTGAAGATCCTCAATTGGAGAAGATCAAAGAAGGTGTAGAAGCTGGGAAACAAGATGACTTTAGTATCCATGTAGATGGGTCATTGAGGTTTCGTGGTCGATTATGTGTTCTCAATGATTCAGAATTGAAAAAGGAGATATTACAAGAAGCTCATAGCACTAGATTCTTGATTCATCCGGGGAGCACCAAAATGTACAAGGATTTGAGAAGAAATTTTTGGTGGATCAATATGAAGAAAGATATTGCGAAGTTTGTCAATCAATGTCTAGTTTGTCAGCAAGTGAAAGTTGAGTATCAGAAACTAGGTGGCTAGCTACACCCACTTGAAATACCTAAATGGAAGTGGGAGCATATTACCATGGATTTCATCGTCGGCTTACCGAGGATGCCTAGTGGTAAGAATGCCATATGGGTGATTGTTGATCGATTGACTAAATCTGCACACTTTTTGTCTTATCGATTTGGTCTTTCACTTGAAGACATGGCGAAGTGATACATCAATGAGATAGTGAGACTTCATGGAGTTCCAGTGAGTATTGTTTCCGATAGAGATCCCAGGTTTTTGTCCAACTTTTGGAAGAGTTTACAAGGGACGTTAGGTACTCAATTCAACTTTAGCACAGCTTTTCACCCATAGACGGATGGTCAGTCAAAGAGAACTATTCAAACGTTAGAGGATATGCTACGATCTTGCGTTATTGACTTTGGTGGTTCGTGGGATGAACATTTACACTTGGCAAAGTTTTCTTATAATAACAACTATCATTCCAGTATTAAAATGGCTCATTTTGAAGCTTTGTATGGGCATAAATGTAGGACTCTTGTTTGCTGAGATAATGTTGGTGAGAAAAGATTAACCGGTCCTGAATTCATACAACAATCAGAAGAGAAAATCAAACTCATTCGAGAGCGTTTGAAAACAACACAAAGCCATTAGAAAAGTTATGCGGACCTTAAGAGGCGCAAAGTAGAATTTAATGTAAGAGACCATGTATTCTTGAAGGTTTCTCCTATGAAGGGCGTCATGAGATTTGGCATGCGTGGTAAATTAAGCCCAAGGTACGTGGGACCATTTTTGATATTAGAAAAGATTAGTGAAGTTGCTTATAAGCTAGCTTTACCTCTAGCATTATCAGGAGTCCATAATGTGTTTCATGTATTCTTATTACGAAAATATGTGACAAATCTTGATCATGTATTGGAATTTACACCATTGAAGTTGAGAGAAAACTTATCGTACGAAGAGCAGCCCATTTGTATTATCGATAAGAAGGATCAGGTGTTGCGACGACGCACTATTCCTTATGTGAAGATCCAATGGCAAAATCACACGAAGAGAGAGGCCACTTGGGAACTCGAGGAAGAGACAAGGCGCAAATACCCTCGCTTGTTTCATGATTGAGGTGCCCGTAAATTTCGAGGATGAAATTTTTTTTAAGGAGGGGAGAATGTAATATATGGGCTCTTTAGAAAAAAAAAAAGAAAGAAAGAAAGAAAAAGGAAAAGAAAGGGTTGAAAAGTCAAAAAAGGTGTTGCGACGACGCATTGTTCTTTATGTGAAGATCCAATGGCAAAATCACATGAAGAGAGAGGTCACTTGGGAACTCGAGGAAGAGACAAGGCGCAAATACCCTCACTTGTTTCATGATTGAGGTGCCCGTAAATTTCGAGGATGAAATTTTTTTTAAGGACGGGAGAATGTAATATATGGGCTCTTTAGAAAAAAAAAAAAGAAAGAAAGAAAGAAAAAGGAAAAGAAAGGGTTGAAAAGTCAAAAAAGGAAGCTGAGGGAGAAGTGTGGAACCTTCGGCTGGGTTATAAAAAGAGAGAAAGAGGGAGAGAAAGAGGCCTTCGGTAGAAACAAAAAGAAAAACAGGGGAACGGAGAAACAGGGGAGAGGGAAGAAAGAAGAAAAAAAAACAATTTGGTACACTCATGATCCAAACGCATCATTAAGCCGACTCAAGTATTTTTTGTAAGGCCAGTAAGAAATCGAAGCCTTTAATCACTTACTTGGAGCAATCGCCGCAATTAGGGCTCAAAATTCGGATTTCTTGGATATTTGTGTGGCGAAGCCCGATTTTTGAGTTGTTGAGCTGTATATTTTTATAGAAATGGTACTTTGGGATGTTTTGAAGTTATAGCATCTTACGGATCATGATTTGAGCTTGCGGTTTGTCCGGAACATAATTTTGAAGTTGGGGGTGCATTTTGGTACTGTAGCGAGCAGTAGCTTTGAGCTTTTTTTTTTTTTTTTCGGTACTGTTTTGGGGTGGCTGAGTTGGAGTTGTTATTGTACGTTAAGAGAGCTTTCTAAAGACCATAAGACGGTTTGAAACGGATTTTTGTGGAGGAAGTTATGGCGTGACAAAGTTGGCGCATGGGTTGCACCTAGCAAGAAATGATGGGTTTCAGTTAAATGTAAGCTTTTGTGGTGCGTTAGCTATTGTTTTATCGACAAATAGGCTTAGTATAGACGAGTCATTATGCGAATATCTTTTTTACTCGATCTTTTGATATTATTTTTCCGTTAATTGTTAGGAATAGAAATGCGTTGGTTTGTGTGAGTGTCGTAGTTGATTTTTGGCTTTTCCCATGTGAGTCACACTATTTCTTCTTTGTATTTTAAACTCATGTTTTGAAAAACATGGTGAATTAAATACTCTATGAGTTGATAAAAAGCATATTTTGTTACATAAAACATGATTGAGCTATTATTGACACTTTTGTTTTTCGAAGGGAGTTATATTTTGACGTTGATTTGAATGGTTGTTTGAAAAAGGATTTGTGAAAATCTTTGTGAAAGAATGTTGAAATGTTTTGGAGAATGCTTTGATATTTATATATCAAATTTTGAGTTGTGATATGATTTCATTTCTGATGTTGGATTATTGGATATTGTGATTGGTGGTTGGTGCTCAATGTCTCTGTGGACCCTGAGGGGTGTGTGGGTATGTGCATACTATTCTAAAATATCCTTGTGGGCCGAGCCACCGGTTAATAATAGGTGGAGATCTTGCCAAGGGGGAATCTTGGTTGTCTTGTCACGGGCATTACGCGTGACCATGGTTAGATACTTAAGCATGAATTGGTCAGTGGGGTAGAGCATTGACGTGTGATTTGAGTTTGATCGATGGAATGGACCATCGATGTAATTTGATGAAATTAATCAATGGAATAGACCATTGATGCATATTTTATGAGATTGACTAATGAACTGGACCATTGATATCTTTGGTATTTGAGTTATGATTATGTATTTGAGTTATATTTTAAATGTGCATAGTGATTTCTCGATCCGCTTAGAAGAAATGTGTTACTCACTGAGCCGTGGTAACTTACTTATTTCTTATATTTGTTTTTCAAGTTCTTCAGTGAGTCGTGAGTAGGCATGAGCGTTCGCTCGAGGAGGACTTTTGTGGTGGAAACTTTTTAATATGACTTGTGCATAGTTAATAGATTTATAAGTTAGTCTTTTTAAAAAGTTTATGTTTTGATTTTTTCTGTGGATTATAGATATACTCTGATATTGTAACCAAGTAGGGGTGAGCGGTTCCAAGTTCCGGTTCGGTTCCGTCTGGAACCTGGAACCTACCCTCGGGTACAGGTTCCTCAAAATGAGGAACCTGGAACCTACCCCTGGGAACCGAGAACCTGGAACCTACCCTGTCACAGGTTCCAGGTTCCAACAGGTTCTTTTTTTTTTTTTTTTTTTTAGATTTGAACTATAACATATGTGCACGTTACCCAAAAAACTATAACGTACGCGCGCGTTACCAAAAAAACTATAATGTACGCGCACGTTACCAAAAAAAAAAAACTATAACATATAGGCACGTTACCAAAAAAAATATAACGTATGCGCACGTTACCAAACAAAACTATAACGTGCACGCACGTTACTAAAAAAAAATATAACGTATGTGCACGTTACCAAAAAAAATTTATAATGTACGTGTATACTACACGGTAACTTCCCATTGACATGTTATTGATGCAAGCCTAGGGGAGGCTTTCTCAAACAATAGGATCGGGAGAGTGACTCGCGCACAAGAAACGGGACAAACAGTAATTTTAGCACTGCGCAAGCTCAGGAGAACAGTCGTATCTTTGTCGATACAGATCGGATCGACCTGATTCCAAAGCCAAATGAACAAAGACTTCTGGATCTACAATTTCTGTGTTTTGGATTTTCTGAAATAAGCACTGTAGGATAGTCGAAATTGGGTTGGAAGTAACGAACAGAAAAGGAAAAGATAGGAACTTCGTTGGTTGCTCTTCTAGGCCTCCAAGGAAGTTGAAAGGGACACCGATTCTTCTAGATCGATGACTGCAACTCTTCAAGGATGCAGATTTCGAAAGCTCCGACTCTTCAAGGACGGAGTGAAAACTCTTCTAGGTTTTCAAGGGATGAACTCTTCAAGGTTCATGATACTTGCTTCAAGCAAAGCTTTTCATTAATCAAAAGTCATTTTGTCTTCTACAAGGGATTGGATGGCTTATATCATCAAAGAAATAAAAACAGAGCATAGAAACTTGAAAGCATTAAAGAGCCTAGAAACTAGAAACTAGTAAAAGAGCATGGAAACTATAAGCTAGTAAATGCGTCACGCGAGCTCCCAAGGTGTCTTTCAAGCTTCTGGGATGGACTCAAGATGTCGTTATGGCTTCTCGGTTTCGTCGAGCTTTAATGCGGGCCGATTTTCTTGGTCGAGGGAGCCGGTCTTCAATGTGGGCTGCATCATCCTCCCCATCTTTAAAAGAATTCGTCCTCGAATTCTTGCCATCATCATCAGAAGAATCTCCCACCCTACTAGGTGTCAACGTAATCTTCTTGCCTCCAAATTCAAAAGAATATGTATTTCGATAACCGTCATGCATAGTCCTCCTATCGAAGTGCCATGGTCGACCAAGAATAATGTGACTAGCATCCATCGGTAGAACATCACACCATATCTTGTCACTATAAACAGAACCAATGGACAAATTAACAAGGCATCGTTTGGAAATAGTTACCTCAGTGCCTTTCTTCAACCACGACATTTTATAAGGCGTAGGGTGCGTTTTTAATTCCAACTTCAGCTTGTTTGCCGCTACTTCAGAAATTATATTCTCACAACAACCAAAGTCAATAATTAATTGACACACCTTTCCCATGATTGTGCAAGCAGAATGAAAAATATTGGTACGCAACCACCTATCTCCAGTGTCGTCTCGAGGAGTAAGAAAATTTTTCCTCACCATAGTGTCGTCTCGAGGAGTAAGAAAATTTTTCCTCACCATAAGAAGTTCGCCAGTGTCAGCATGCACTATTTGTTCATCATTCGCAGCTTCTTCATCATTTTTCAACTCCTCTTCAAGTGGATTCTCAGCATTCTCATCAGAATCATCATCCACCAAAAAGGCTTTACCGGTTGGTCGATTCTTATTGATTCGACAATTGCTAGCACGATGACCCAACTCCCCACAAGAATAGCAACGTATTTCGGATGTAGCAGGTTGATTCGAAACATGGGGTTGAGTAGAAGGCTTACTAGCAGATTGCTGTCTCCGAGAATGAGAGCGCTCCATTTTGAGTGCCCGTTGGTGTGCATCTCCTAAGTCCCAAATGTCGAGGACTTCCAAGGCGTCTTGAATGTAAAATTGAAGACCGTTCAAGTATTTGTTCACAAGCACATCCTCTGGGTCTTGGATATTGTTACGAATCACCAACTCATTGAATTCATTGGTGTATTGGTCCACCGTTCGCGTACCTTGTTTTAGATTTTGGTACCGTTGGTAGAGCTCTCTCTTATATCCTTTGGGGAGAAAATATTTTTGAATCTTGCCCTCCATCTTTCTCCACGAAGTGATTGGTGCTTTGCCAACGGATTGGCGAGTTTGTTTTTCACGTCTCCACCAAGCAATCGCCTTGCCTCGGAATCGCATAGCAATGATCCCAACGCGACGGTTCTCCGGAACATTCCGATGCTCAAACACCTCATTCACAAGTGTCAGCCAATCAACAATTTCATCAGGAGACTCAGTACCTGTAAATTCTGGAACATCTTTCTTGACTTCCTTTTCCCAATCGGGCTCACGAATATGTTGTAAACGATGTCGAACATGCCTCCGACCGTGAATAGATTGAACACTCTCCGAAGAGGAAGAGTCACCACGGGAATTTTCAGTCCTGGAACGGGGTGGAGAATTATTTGCTTCAGCCCTCAATCGCTGAACTTCTTGCGTCAGTTCGTCAATTTGTTGTTGCATATTCTCAGCGAGTGTGTGCAATTCATTGAGGGGAATGGTTCTGCCGCCACGACGCCTTGCTTGTCTTGGAGGCATTGTCCTCTCCTCCAAAGCTCTGATACCAAATGATGCAAGCCTAGGGGAGGCTTTCTCAAACAATAGGATCGGGAGAGTGACTCGCGCACAAGAAACGGGACGAACAGTAATTTCAGCACTGCGCAAGCTCAGGAGAACAGTCGTATCTTTGTCGATACAGATCGGATCGACCTGATTCCAAAGCCAAATGAACAAAGACTTCTGGATCTACAATTTCTGTGTTTTGGATTTTCTGAAATAAGCACTGTAGGATAGTCGAAATTGGGTTGGAAGTAACGAACAGAAAAGGAAAAGATAGGAACTTCGTTGGTTGCTCTTCTAGGCCTCCAAGGAAGTTGAAAGGGACACCGATTCTTCTAGATCGATGACTGCAACTCTTCAAGGATGCAGATTTCGAAAGCTCCGACTCTTCAAGGACGGAGTGAAAACTCTTCTAGGTTTTCAAGGGTTGAACTCTTCAAGGTTCATGATACTTGCTTCAAGCAAAGCTTTTCATTTATCAAAAGTCATCTTTTTTCTACAAGGGATTGGATGGCTTATATCATCAAAGAAATAAAAACAGAGCATAGAAACTTGAAAGCATTAAAGAGCCTAGAAACTAGAAAAATAATAAAGAGCCTAGGAACTAGAAACTAGTAAAAGAGCATGGAAACTATAAGCTAGTAAATGCGTCACGCGAGCTTCCAAGTGTCTTTCAAGCTTCCGGGATGGACTCGAGATGTCGTTATGGCTTCTCGGTTTCGTCGAGCTTTAATGCGGGCCGATTTTCTTGGTCGAGGGAGCCGGTCTTCAATGTGGGCTGCATCAGTTATCTTGATACATTAACTTCGCACTACACAACAATAATAGAATATAATTAGAAATTTCAAAACAAATAGCAAACTAGAAAGTAGAAATAAAACACCACTAGAACAAGAATGTCTAGAGGTACAAGTTTTGAAAAAAATTTTGATTAAACCCTTAAATGAACTCAGAAAATTTTGAAATTTGGACACGTTGTATTTAAGACCTAGAGGTACAAGTTTCATGAAGAAATCGTAGTCCAATTTATTCTGGATTAAAAGATAAAATCGATTTACTTTTCCTATTCTCTACTTGCACAGTTTTTGAAATTTTTTTGGTTAAATAGGCAAATGAACTACAAAAATTATGAAATTTAAATATGTTGTAGGAAAGACATGAAGAGAGATATTTCATGCAGAACACATTTCCAAAAGAATCTCATACAAAATGATATAGTCTACGCATTGCAACTTACAAGATCCGAACACATCAGATTGCACAATTTTAGAAACATTTCCGATTAAATACCCAAATGACCTTAAAAAATTATGAAATTCGACTATGTGATAGCCAAGACCATAAGGTAGATACTTCATGAAAACATCAAAGTCAAATTCGTCCTAGATAATTAAATATGGACGGTTAAAATCCCTGTTCGTAGTACCGTAATTCCAGATCTAACCATCTCCAAAGGACCACGATTTCACCTACCTATTCTTGTTTGTTTTCTCTAAATTTTTGATATGTGGTACCTCAGGATATCCTTTACAACTTTTTTTAAGAAACCGAAGTGAAATTTCGACAAAAAGGTTGCCTTACAGTCCATGCATTCATCAAGGGTCGTTCCCAAAATCTCCAGATCCAGTCTTTTCAAAGATAACGATTTCACCCACTTATACTTGTTTTTTTGTCCCAAATTTGAGTATGTTATACTCCAAGAAATCCTTTACAACTTTTATTTAGAGGCCAAAGCCAAACTTCAACTAGAACATCACATATAAGTCACTAGAACATCCAAGGTCGAGCTTTTTCTGCCCTAAGTAACCGGTTCCGGTTCCAATTCCGAAACAGGTTCCGGTTCCGAAACAAATTCCGGTTCCCGGACCGGTTCCGGTTCCGGTTCTAGTTCCGGTTCCGATTCTGCTTGGAACCGGAACCGGAACCGGACCTCCCGGTTCCTAGAAAAAAGGAACCGGAACCGGAACCGGTCCCCCTTGGAACCGGGAACCGAACCGGACCCTCCTCCGGTTCGGTTCCGGTTCCCGGGTAACCCGGGAACCGCGCTCAGCCCTATAACCAAGTGCCCCTTTTTGTCAAATACATATATATATACATATATATATATATATATATATATGCATGTATATATGTAAATATCGGATTGAATTTTTGTTACGTTGAGGCTGCGTCTTTTGGTAAAAGGATGGCCGTGTCACGCCCCTTCTTCTTGTGAATCGGGGTGTGATAGAAACGAGAGAATCATCATTTGATAATGTTAAATAAAGATGTCCATTATTCAAAACATTTAAAGAGGGATATGAACATGACTGAACACAGGAGGAAGATCATTCACAACAACATTCAACAAACCGTTCGAGAGATGATGATCAAGCATGCGTCACCAGGAGAAAAACCAAAAAAAGTGGGAAAAAAAGAGTATTATTGTACTAAGAGGCGAAAGGTTCATTTGTGGGAGCCGATCACGGAATATACAGTCTGAATTATGGTGAGTGCAAAGAGGAAGATGGCAGCGATGAGAGACAATGCAACCCAAGGATTCCTGAAGTAGGTGGAGATGAGATTAGCCCTCCACATGTTCCAGCGCTTATTGTAGTACTTGTTGACCTTTTGGATCTCGTCAATGAGGCTGGGGCCAGGGGAGAACGTCACAAACCCGCTCAACGAGTTGAACATCTTGGCTACCGCCTCATCGCTCTCGAGGAAATTCACGATGATACCCTGGGCACGGAGCAGTGGGACGTCCCGCCCCCTTCTGATTATGCGCCTAATGCAGTAGATGTAGGATGTGACCTCATTCCCAGCCCCGACATGGAGGCAGTCGAATGCAATGAGGTTGAGGAAGGTGGGCAGGGTGGTGGGAGTCACCCAGATCCCGGGGAGCGTCAGGACGCCATCTGCAAAGGAGATGTCCGTGAGGCTGTCAGTCTCGCTCCTCTTGAACCGGATCCCATGCTCGCTGAGCTCAGTGGCCGAGGCCAATTGGATAGTCTCCACACTGTACTCCCACTCCACCTCGTCCTTCTTCTTGGGCTCCCTCAGCGTGCACTTCCTGAAGACGTCCAGGACGTATTTGCCCATCCTTGCGATGCCCTTGCAGGGGGAGCAGAAGTTGAGGATGAGCCTGTTGACGGATTCGTCCCCCTGTGGTGTTGAAGTACAGTCAGTGCATTGAATCCGAGATTGTGGTTGGATCCTTACTACTTGAGTAAAAGGGGGAAGAAATAAAGTTTCCTATTGCGGTGATAGATTTAATCATCAAATTGTCGGTTGATTTGGAACCGTGCATCCAGTGCAGAGCATTAGATTCAGTGGACCCCTCGTTAGGAGAAAATATTCAGTGGTATGTGCGCGCCACGTCATCCGCTGATGTGGCGCGCACATTCCACTCAGCTTTCGACACCTGTCGTGTGGGATCCGCTGAAAAATTAAATGACTCGCTCGGCTCGGCTCAGCTCAGCTTGCTGGCAGATGAAAAGACACAGTCCTGCGCGGCAGAAGAAAAGACACTCGCTGGCAGAAGAAAAAGACACGGTCCCGCCCAAAACCCAATTCTCTCTCCTCAATCGATTTTTTTGCAATTTTTTTTCTCTCTCTCACTTTCTCTCTCCTTCACTCAGGGGAGAACAAACGTAGAACAAGACCTGCGTTTCCTTCTCCACTTCCACAAAGACCTGTGTTTCCTTCTCCGCTTCCACTTCCGCCTTCGAGTCCAGCTCTGCCTCCTCAAAAGCCTCACCAGTCTTCTAGCACGTCGGAAGACCTACGTTTCCTTCTCCACTTCCACTTCCGCCTTCGAGTCCAGCTCTGCCTCCTCAAGAGCCTCACAAGTCTCTAGCACGTCGAAGCCTCATCAGTCGCAGTCGGGTCCCGACTCCCTCCAGCTTCGACTGTTCCCTCAAAGATCGAGCTGAAGGTTTGTGTCCAGCTCCGGCTCCCTCCCCCAAAAGCCTCATCTGCCTCTAGCATCCTCCGTCTCCAGCATCTGCTCGTCCTCCCCGTCGCGCCGACCTCTGCCGCGAAGCCATTAGCCTTCGGCAAGAGGGAGGCGGCCTCGGTTTTGTTCTCGAGCGGCACTAGGCTCTCCACCGCTGAACGGGTGCTGTCCCTAACGTTGGCCCGCTCGGTCGCGAGAAGGAGAGACGCGGGCTAGAGAAGGATTCCTGCCGGCCTCCGCCGCGAAGCCATCGGCCTCCGGCAGGAGGGAGGCGGCCTCAGTCTCATTCCCGAGCAGCACCAGGCTCCCTGCCGCTGACCGGGTGTTGTCCTTGACGCTGGGCTGCTTGGTCACGAGGAAGATCTTGGCGGACCTGGGCGGCTTCGACGGTGCGGAGAAGAAGGAGAGGCGTGAGGTGGAGAAGGATTCCCGCTTGCTGTGGACCTAGGTGGGGTCCGTGCGTTTCTCTCTCGACCGGTGAGTTTCCTTCTTCCTCCCCTCCCCTCTCGTGGGCCGGTTTCAGAATGCACAGTCGAAATCCCAAATGGTTTGTTTCTGCATCTTCTTGGGTTGTTCTGTTGCCAGTGAATGCGCGAGTAGGTAGGGAGAACGAAGATGGGTTGTTCTGGGGTTGTTCTGTTGCCAGGGAATGCGCGAGTAGCTAGGGAGAACAAAGATGGGTTGTTATGGGGTTGTTCTGTTGCCAGCGAATGCGCGAGTAGCTAGGGAGAACGAAGATGGATTGTTATGGGGTTGTTCTGCTGCCAGGGAATGCGCGAGTAGGTAGGGAGAACGAAGATGGGTTATTATTAGGTTGTTCTGTTTCTGTTTTCAGTGAATGCGCGAGTAGCTAGGGAGAACGAAGATGGGTTGTTATGGGGTTGTTCTGCTGCCAGGGAATGTGCGAGTAGGTAGGGAGAATGAAGATGGGTTATTATTGGGTTGTTCTGTTTCTGTTTTCAGTGAATGCGCGAGTAGCTAGGGAGAACGAAGATGGGTTGTTATGGGGTTGTTCTGTTGCCAGTGAATGCGTGAGTAGGTAGGGAGAACGAAGATGGGTTGTTATGGGGTTGTTCTGTTTCTGTTTCCAGTGAATGCGCGAGTAGCTAGGGAGAACGAAGATGGGTTGTTATGGGGTTGTTTTGTTTCTGTTTCTAGTGAATGCGCGAGTAGCTAGGGAGAACGAAGATGGGTTGTTCTAGGGTTGTTCTATTGCCAGTGAATGCGTGAGTAGCTAGGGAGAACGAAAGTGGATTCATTCGATCATCATTTGCCACCACACCTTGTGTTTCTTTTCATTTTTATTTTTTTTTGGTTTAATGGAACCTTGCAACAAGAGTTGTTTAATGCCACAGGAGATCTTGAGGTTCTAAGTTTTCTCATTCCTCATTAATAGTTGAGTTGAGAACTACCACTCTTTTTTATTAGTACTAATTTGACAATAGTTTTGGATTGCATATTGATTTTACTATATTTTAATGTATTTTCTTTTCTTTGCTTCCATTTGCACTAAAAAAATCATAACCTTGTTTGCCACGGATGTTTCTTAGGCTGTCCCTCACATGGTGGTGCACTTACGGATGGACATCGCAAGTGAAAAAGACTAAGCTTCCCAGTCTCAATTACTTAAAAAGTTCACTGACATTTGCAATATCAACAAGACATAGATATTTAAGTCTAAAAATGGTATTGTTGCTTATCTCATCTGCTATTATTATGCTTACTCTTCATAGATATACACTATAATAAAAGTGGGTATTGTTTGGTTATAGGTAAAGGCTCCAAGTTGTTGAAACAAGAAAGGGAAGAGATTCTAAGATGTTTTGTTGTTGCTTTTTCTTGAATCTCTTGGGCCTACCAAAAACCTGCAATGAAAGGCTGCATTTCCATCCTGCCAAAAACATACTAATGGGACTGGATTTGTATCCGAGGACATAACTTTGAAGTGTCCTGAAAATATTTTCAAGGGACAAGGTGTGATTGCTTCTGTTTTTAAGGTTTGTGACTGTGGATGTGAGTATCATCTTAGTGGTAACTTCCTCTTGCTATGCAAGAAAAATTGATCTCCAAAAACTAATTATGACAAAAAAAAAAAAAAGAAGGAAAACTAATAGTATGTAATGATATCATTTATGGTTAATTGTGCATTATGTCTTTATATAGTATAATGATGATATTGTAATGGCAATACTATATTTGGCAATAGGATGATGCTGCTTGGGCTAGTAAATATTTTGCGGTGTAATACCGTTTTATGTATCTGAATATTGGAGTGTTGTCATGTCTTTTCATGTACTTCTGCTTTTAATTTATTAAATATTTTAAAGATTAGAACTTTCTCTTACAAAGTGCTGTTTGATAAATAAAAAAAAAAAACAATGTGGTATAATTGCTGGAAGTGAAATTGATCTTTTTATTCTTTGTTTATGATTTTATACATTTGTTAGTTAGTCTTCCAATTTAATTAGCAAAATAAGAGTAATATGTTTGTATAAGATTTACTAGATCTTCATTCTATTTAATTATACTTCAGATTGGTTTTATGAGCCCAAATGGAAGTTAGTTTAGTGGTTGACATTAAAGAAATTCTCTAATTTAATTTCTACTACCTTTAGTAATAATATATCGTATGAGAGTGCAATAAAAGTCTCTCACATGGTTTCGTATGCTATTTATTCTAATGTATTTTCTTTTCTTTTCTTTTCTTTGCTTCCATTTGCAGTAAGAAATTCATAACATTGTTTGCTGTGAATGTTTCTCAGGCTGTCCCTCACATGGTGGTGCACTTAGGGATGGACATCGCAACTGAAGAAGACTAAGCTTCCCAATCTCAATTATTTAAGGAGTTCTCTGACATTTGCAACATCGACAAGGCATGGATACTTAAGTCCAAAAATGGTATCAGTGCTTATCTCATCTGCTATCTTTATGCTTACTCTTCCATAGATATACATTATGATAAAAGTGGTTATTGTTTGATTTTAGGTAAAAGCTTCAAGTCTGTTGAAACAAGAAAGGAAAGAGATTCTTGTGAAGGTTGCATCTTCTCTTGATCGTGAAGATTAATGTGCACTTGACTTTGCACATGTCATAGAAGAGGCCAATGTCTTGTTTTACTCAATTATGTTGTTTATAAGTGCCTGTGTTTTAGTTTAGGCAACAATTACCTTATAAGATGTTCTTTAAACAATTATTGAATGTTGTTCAGCACTTTTGAAATATGAATATGATAGCTTGCCCCTCTTGGTTTGTTATGGTTGATTTGCAATTGGTGTTATTTTGTCCATGTAATGCATTCATGTAATGGATTCCCTACTTATTATTGGTCTTCCAAGCATTGCAAGGTACAATTTTGAATCAAACATGCCAAGCACCTTATATTTTTTTCTAGTTGGTATTAGCTATTCTGATGCATTTTGAATCAATGGATCTCATTTTATTTTGGTTGCCTTTACAGGAGCTTTCATGTAATCAAACAACTTTTATCTGCAAATAACTCTATGCAATTTATTGTAGTTTGGAGAGACAAGATTGAGAATACTGCATTGGCATCGGGAATTTTTGTCATGCTCATTGCTTTAGTATTTTGTTTTAGGGTAAAGGCAAAAGCCTCGTTCTTTATTATTGCAATTGTTATTGTTGTTAATGCATAAGTTTCAGACGAGAAAACCTCGGGCTTTTGCGTTTACCTTTGTTCTTGGAGTTCACCCAACCTTTTCGACAATCTAGTTCCTATGTTGCTCTATTCTTGGTAAGGTTGAATAATGTTTTTGCTATTAGTAATTTGGACTAATAATTGTTGCTTTTATTTTTATTTCACTTTCAATTTTAGTTATTATTTGCTAATGGATTATTGTTGTTTATGTTACCAGAATATGATGGCTAAAAGGTTTTTGCAAGTGATTATGAGGTTGTAATTATGAAGAACCCAATGTCAGTGGGCACCAAAACTCATGTTTGACATTCACTTCCGAAAAGTCAAACTATTATCGCGAAATGGGTATGATTTCATCTTTTTAGAATTAATTTGTATTTATTTCATTTTTATTCTTTATATAATTAGATATTTTCCTCAAATTGCAGAGGCTTCAAGTGATAATATCATTGCACACAATGTTAATGAAGAATTTGAATTCAGAATTGGTATGATGTTTGCTAATGAGAATGAAGCCTATAATACATACAATGCATATGCAATTTGCAAAGGATTTGGAGTGCGAAAAGGACAAAAAGCGAACAATAGTAAAGGAGTATTACGAAGATGCACATTTGTATGCAATTGTGAAGGGCACTCTCCACCAATCCCACCTCATGAACAAAGAAATATTTATAGGACAGTGAAGAGAACTGGATGTCAGGCTTGCATTAAATTTAAAATTGAAAATGGTGTCTGGGAAGTTACCAAGTTTGAAGATGTTCATAATCATCCTTTCATTGAAGATAAGCAAAAACACCTTATACGCTCGTATCGACACATTACAGACACTAGCAAAGGTATCTTGACTTCTATGATGGGGCCGGTATAAGGGTTACAAAAGCATATTCTTATCTTTGTGATGAAGCAGGTGGGGCAAATAATATTGGCTTTACATTGCGTGATTGTTAAAATTTCTTACAATCGAAAAGAAGGAATTTGATTGATGCAGGTGATTGTCAAAGGCTTATCAACCATTTTAATTATTTACAATCAAATGGAAGTAATTTTTCTTACACATTTCAATTGGATGAGGATCAAAGGCTGACCAATGTTTTTTGGTCTGATGGTTTATCCAAGTTGGATTATGATAGCTTTGGAGATGTAGTAGTTTTTGATACTACTTATCGTACAAATAAATACAATATGATATGTGCGCCTTTTGTTGGTGTGAATCATCACTGGAAAAATGTTCTGTTTGGTTGTGCATTTCTTATGGATGAGACTATTGCTTCTTTTGTTTAGGCATTTCAATCATTTTTCGAGGCAATGGGTAATAAAGCACCCAAAACTATTTTCACTGATCAAGATCATGCTATGGCAAATGCTATTAGAACTATTTTCCCGAATTCTGATCATCGTTTATGTATATGGCACATTGGGAAAAATGCTATGCATCATATTGCACATCTTCTTGGAAAGCCAGGTTTTCGTGATAAATATTGGCACAAACTTCTATATCGTTGTGAATCTGAAATTGAAATGGAGACCACTTGGAAAGCTATGTGTTAGGAGTGGAATTTAAGTGAGAACAAGTGGTTGGATAATCTATATCGCCTGCGTCATAAATGGTGTCCTGCATTTGGTCGTGATTTTTTTTCTGCAGGAATTAGATCTACGCAAAGAAGTGAGAGCACCAATAATGTATTTCAAGATATGGCGTGTAAGACGATGACTTTATCTGAATTTGTTGGTTATTATGAGAAGCAAGCTGAAAAAATGCGCAACACTGAAATTGTTGATGATTTTGAGTGTGCTCGAGGAAAGCCACATATTATGGTTGAGACTAATGGAATTTTGCAACATGCCGCACAAATATATACTCATGTTATTTACAGGAATTTTCAGGCTGAGTTCTTGCATGTTTTATCTGAACATGTTCTTCGATCAGAAACTGATGCGTCTTTACATACTTATATCGTTGGAACCGGAAGTAGTGAACGAAAGCATATTGTGCATTTTAGTCCAAGTGATTCTACCATTTTTTGTAGCTGCAAGTTATTTGAAATGCAAGGATGGTTATGTAGGCATGCTCTTTACATCTTGACAAATGTTGCAAATATTACAAGCATTCCATCGCAATATATTTTGAAGAGGTGGACAAAAGTTGCAAAACAGAGGATTTATTGTGAAGATGTTGCACAAAGCTCTCATCATGCAGTTAATTCAAAGACACTGCGTTTGAAGAGGTTGATGCAGTTGGCTTTCAGTGTCATGAATGATAGTGCCAATCATGATGTAACAGAGGAGCTTGCAACTACAGCCTTATTGCGTCTTCGTTCTCAAATTACAACTAAAATGCAATCTCTAATAGGTAAAGATCATGTTGATTTCTTGGAGGAAGGTGATGAATCTGAATATGTAGAAAATCATGGAATTCGAGTATTTGATCCCCTTAAGAGAAGGCCAAAAGGTGTACCAAATACTCGGATTAAGGGCGCCACGGAAAAGAGAAAAAGAAAAGCATCTTCATGCGTAGGCGGCACCTTGCATGAGGTATGACACTTGTTTAATGTGATCAAATGATTTTATTAATCATCTTATCTTGTTCTTGCATGAAGTAATTCTAATACTTTTATTATGTTTGTTTGCAGAATTGACTTTAATGATGAAACATGGGCAAGATGAAGCATCGCTTTTTGACTTTGAAATGATGAAACAAATTATCTTGAAAGTGTAGATAGTTAACTAATGTCAATCAGTGCAGCTTTTGGATTTCTTTTTGGCTATGAGCATGCACTTCTACATAGGGTAAAATCGATGTGTAGCTCTTTGATTTTTTTGCTATGAGCATGCACTTCTCCATAGGATATGATTAATGTGCAGCTCCTGTCTTTTTGCTATGAGCATGCACTTATAGATAGGATAGGATCAACATGTAGCTCTTGGATTTTTTTGTATGAGCATGCACTTTTACATAGAGTTGGATCAATTTGTAAACATTTTTTGGGACTTGTATAGTTTACTGCTCCTGCTACAATAAAGGATGCCATATTATGATGTTGAATTATTAATCAACACAACAATCTGTTTTTGGCTGTAAGCATCTGAAAAAATCTTCTCAATGATCAAGAATCCCTTGCCTCCTCCAATGCCTGCTCAGGTTTGGTTTTTACATTCTTCATGGAGTTTCTTTCCTAGTAATTTGGCTATTTGCAAATGCAATAGTGTGAAGAGCCTGTTTCAAGTACATTGTTCATTTAACATATTTGGCTTTTATTATAGGAGTTTGTGGGCTTTGGAGCAAATCATCACGACATCCTCGGTGAAAGTGAGGATATCTCCTTGAGGCTTCTCGAGTCCTCTCCTTGCTAGTGTTTTAAAAGAAAATAAGGTAATTGTGTTGTTCCTTTTGCCATTTCAGAGTGGTTTTGTTTGCTTTAGTTTCTAATAAGGTGTATAATGCGATTTAGAAAGTTGCACCTTTGTGTTGGAAGCTTGGAGACATGGTCATTACCAGCTGTGTAGCTAAGCTTGGACCTCTTCTTTGGGGAGCAAGACAATCCAATGGCTCTACTATGGATGATTACTCTCCAGTTGTGGCTTCGTATGTGAAATGAGCCAACTATGGAGAATAATCATGCTAATGGTTCTTCACATCCAAGTGGTGCATCTTTTGATTTTTATAGGACCCTATGCTTTCTTTTGTTTGCTGAAGACAATGGTATTGCTTCTGATTTGCCATCTTCCATGGAATAATCTTCTAGATGAAATGGACTTCAATGCCATCCTTTTATTGTCATTTCTAATAAAGATTCTTCCATTGCCCATGATAAGCTCCGCTGAAATCTTCAAATTTTTTACTCGGCTACTTCATCCCATTGTTGTTCTCTTATGTGGTGGATACACAATGCTTCCATACATAAGCTGATTTTCAGGGCTTGATTTATTGGAGTTGTCATACTTCATGTCTAGCTTTGCTCATATTTCTGTCGTTCATGTATCACTTACTAAACTAATGGGGATAACAGTGAGTAGTAAGGTGAATCTTGCTTCAGTTCTTTGGCATGGTTCATGACGATTATATATGTTGTTAAATTAATTGCACTATTTGGATTTTGAGGTTTCGCTATGACATATTAAGTGGTTGTATGAGCGTAAAAGACTTTGGACCCACCCAAAAAAAAAAACAAATGAAGGTAAAAGACTTTAGACAAAATAAAATAGAAGGTCAATAGAGAAGTATTCCATAACGTCTCTTTCTCTAGCACATGTCCACCATTTATCTCATGCGCCCTCCACGGTTTGGCTGTTAACAAACAAATCCCTCATTTAATACGCTTTTCCTTCTAGTTTTCCATTCCAAAGAGACTTTCTCTTTATCTGTTAGTCCTTGTCTTTGTTTTCTTTTCCCCTTGGCTAGATTGAACCTATTAAATAGCTGAACAAAACCATTATTCTCACATTCAAAAGCTTTCCCACGAGGTGGCTTATGGGGTCGTTTGTTCCCCCGGAGAAGTTGTTCTGAACTGGATAGTGCTCCTAGATCGAACACTAGTGATGCTGCTGTCCTTCTTTTCCCCAATGATATTGTTCCTGTTGCTAAAACAAGTACAAAAAAGGCTCATTCTGCAGATTTTAAGGGTTCACTGAAGCTGGGAATTGACTTAGAGGCACTTCCAAAGAAAAGGGAACATAAAGGTAACAAGTTGATGAACCCTGATGAAGGCTATGACCTCTCTTGGCTATATCCAGAGAGGCAAAAATTGTTGTATAAGGGTCCTTGGGAATGGACACAATCTTTCAGCTGCCTCTAAAGTTCCCTCAAAAATTAGAAGAATGCAGCAAATGTTAAATATTGAGCCAGGTGCAAGTGAGAGCACTATTGCTCGGGATGAGGAAGCTTCAGTCCTTGTTGATATTGCCGGGAAAAAATCAAAGCTCCCGGTAGTGGGGGAAAGATGAGCAATTATAACAATGCTGTATTAGAGGTATAATCGTAATTTTTGCAGTATAATCTGATTATGTTAATTGGTACAGTGCTATATTTTTATTATGTTTTCTTAATTAGAAAGCCTTTTTTTCCCCTTCAATTAAAATATCTGAAGTATATCGAAAGTTTCTATTGAACATTTCGATACAATAGTCAAACAAGACAAGAACCGCCTTCGTTTTGCTATTATTATTATTATTATTATTATTATTATTATTAGGTAGTAGTAGTATATAGTAGTAGTAGTAAAACTGAAGTAGTTTAAAAAGCTCCGCTGAATTTTGTGGTTACGTAATTAGATAATGTTGACACGTTTTTTCTTACTTTTTCGTAATTACTACGTGGTTTAATCTTTGTGCCCTTTTTTTAAAAAAAATTATGTACTCATGTATTTTCTTAATAATTTTTAGGATCTTTGGAGTGCTCGTTTGAAGGATTAGTTGGGCTTAGAATAAAGGCTTGGTGGCCATTTGATGAGATGTGAGCACTCTAGACATTCACTAGCAATACTTTATTTCTGTCTTGGTTGAGCATGTTATTTGTCAATCCTCATCTCCTTCTTTCACTTGCGATCGCTGTTCCTTCGGTGATGGCTGGCTCTTGCCGTTGTTCCAATAATGGTCTACAAACAGTAATGGTTGTTTATGTCATTTTATTGCTATTCCTGATCGTTTGTTTTACAGGTTCTATGATGGCCTAATTCAATCTTACAACCCTCTAACGAAAAAGCGCAAGGTGAGGTGACTATCAGTCTTTGAAAGTTTTTCCCTTTCAGTTTGCAGTCATTGACAATTGTTTCACGTTTTAAATTGCTGCTGTTAGGACATGGTAATTCTTTCTTACAAAGACAGCCTTCTGTTATTCAGTTGGTATCTGCAACAATTTGATTTGGATGGCAATCGGGTATGTGTTTAATTTTTTGGTGAAAATAGGGAGTTCCGTCTCCATCTGTAGTTTCCAAAACGTTAAATCTCAAATTGTTCATTTCACAGGTCAATCAAGGGCTTACTGTTTATGGGAATAAAGGAAGCACCGATCAGCATGCGTAAGTTATTTTTTGATAAAGTAATGCCACTATTACTTTTACATGTTGGTGACATGATTATTCCCGATGCATGTTATTGTCTAATTTCGATATAGCTACAAACAACATCTTAGAGAGGGTGTGCACAACTTCTTCGTAACATTCATTGAAGTGCTTTGTGAGAGACCACTTGGTCATGATTGGGAGCTTGAACCTAGTGTTACCTGTGGTGACAATAAGAGCTACTAATATTTACCTTTAAGAAGATTCTAGCAATAGTTGAAGTTGTTATGTCTATTGTTTCTGAAGTTTAAGATCTCACACTTCTCTTGCAAAGGAGACATGAGTACAAAGGATGATTTACTTATAGTCACTCGGTTGTTTTCTGCAATTGATCTCTTTTAGATATGGTGAACTTTTGTAGGGAACGGGCTATGCTCTATATGCCGATGATCGTGAGTCTATAAGTCACCGTTGAAGAAGTGACCCCTAGATCAGTGGGGGCTCTTATAGCGTTGTATGAGCGAGCAGTTGAGATATTCACCTCATTAGTTAATATTAATGCTTATCATCAACTTGGTAAATAGTTTACCTCATAATGCTTCTTTAAATTAGATGGTTGCCATATGTTTTGGGCTTATTGTTGTTGAGAATATGTGTGGCCTCTCTGAGTCAAGAAATTAAATCAATTCATCCAATTGGCTTTTTTTTTCTTGGCCCCGATGTGCGACTGAAATTCTTAGGTGTCGAAGCTGGGAAAAAGGCAGCAGCAGAAGTATGTGCTCGTCATAAACGGGTTCGGCTGTACTCGGTGAGGCCAGGTATCTTACTATAACAAGCTTGTCTAAGATGGAAACTATCAGCTCGTAAGGAACGGGGAACACTTAAAGAAACTATTGAGTGGGGGTGGTAGAAACATGGATAAGAAGAAAAGCAAGCTCATAGGCATTGCGAGATGATGGACAGAAAGAGATCTGCATTGAAAGGACAGATGAATTTGGCCGAATAGTAAGTTTTCAACAAAAAAAAAAGATATTTATCATAAAGCCTTGTAATACTAAATTGTCCATTGGCCATATCTTTTGCCTCTGTCAAAGAAACGCCAATTCATTACTTTGATGTTTTTATGCCAATATTCTTGTTTTGAATGTTTTGCAACAGTTAACCCCACAGGAAGCTTTCTGATTGCTTTCCCATAAATTTCATGGAAAAGGGCCTGGCAAAATGAAGCAAGAGAAGCACATGAAGCAATACCAGGAAGAATTGAAGTTGAAGCAGATGAAGAATTCAGACACGCCTTCTTGTATGCAGAGAGGATGAGGAAGCTCAAGCTCAAATGAAGACACCTTATCTTGCGCTTAGTGGTCATGTTAAGCTTGGGTATGTTTTCCTGTGTTAAAAAATCAAGTTACTAGTTCTTTATTCATTGGCATTTAAGTACATAGCATTTTAGATTAATCTGCCTTTATAAGATGTCAATGTGGAGTGTCTTGTTCCATGACCAAAGTGCTTGACTGTCTTTTCGCTTTGCTGCTTCAAATTTTCTATTTATCCCAAATCCCTCAGAGCTTGGGCTCTGCTGAGGAGATGTTTCTGTTTGCTAATGTACAGCTCCATGGATCACTGCCTGGATGACTCTTTCCAGATTATATTTCCCTTCAAGGGAACATTAAGTTAACTTAAAAATCATAGCCTATGACCATGCATTATAGATCAACCTATAGATGTCTCCATCTTTATGCTTAAAAAGGCGGCACCTTAATAGAAATTTGAGTGGTCTGACTTGATTGATGATAAACAATCTATATCTGAGAAGACAATCAGACACCATCTAATAAGTGTAAGCTGGACTTCATGCAATGTCTATTTACCATGGTAGTTGAATGATAAAATAATGATTAGATTTTTGTTAATCTGTGCCTGTTTATTTAATTGTTTTTTTTTATCTTTTTTCTTCTGGGGTGTTT
Source organism: Eucalyptus victrix (assembly GCA_016097545.1). Lineage (NCBI taxonomy): Eukaryota > Viridiplantae > Streptophyta > Magnoliopsida > Myrtales > Myrtaceae > Eucalyptus > Eucalyptus victrix. Next base: position 17,225,396 of record CM027844.1, read on the forward strand.
CCTGTCAAAACAGTGATCCAAGAAAGAAGTCAGAGCCACCATTAAGAAGGATCCTGGGAGCTTAACGCCCATTGCTTGGAGATAGGAAGGTCAGTGTCGACCCAAGTTTGTTGCTTTTTCATCTCTAAATATAGGGCGCAAAGAACAAATGGAGAAAGCAGGGGAGAAAGAACGAATGAGAAAAGAAAAACAAGGGAGGGAAAAAAAGAGAAGCTGAGGGGAAAGCTGGCAGCAGAACATGATCATCTATCGACTGGAGTCCAAGATAAGGGCATTACGGCAAGTCATCAAAAGTTTAATCATGCAGTACACACAATTGATTTTCTGTAGTCAACATGATTCCAACAATCTGGACATTTGTTGTTCTGTATAGCATGCTGTGGAAGAAAAAGATGAGTTTTTAACACCGGCAAATGAGGAAGAGTCAATTGTATCATCTGAACCTATTATTGATGCTGAAAGCAAGGTGGCTAATAGTTACATAGATGCAGAAGTACTTTTTCTCAACTCTTTTGCTTTTATTGCTTTAATGTGACTGCAAACCCTTAGATTTCTCTGGTTAAATCTGGTGCAATCATAAGCAAGTATTATGTCATAGATGCTTTTTGCTTACCACAAGTACTGCCTTTGCAATGAAGCGATATGCATGAAATTTTATGTTCTCATACCAAACTTTGATTTCAGTCAATCATAGCAGCAAAAATGTTATGGCTTGGCAGAAGTGAATGTCTGATAGAAATCATGTTGGCCATAGAAATTATAGTCGTCCTCATCACGTTCATTAATGGACTCCTCTTGTCTCATGTTTTTATGTAATATGATCCCATTCGATGCTTGGGGTATCTCTGCTTTCTCTGACATCATTCCTTGCAGATGAATTGGTTAAGCATACTCCTTTTCTGCCATTGGCAGTGTATGAAACATAATTCACATGTCATGGAAAATTCTGTTAGATTTAACTCAACATGAAAAAATATATTCTGATTACACTTTTGATTTCTAATAGAAAATGCAGCTTCTTTCTCAAAATTTGGCAACAACAATCTGATTTCTCAGTGTAATTTCCATCATGTAGATATCATAGGTTTGAGAATGAATATCTTTACTCCAGGTGTCTACATGACTGCATGTTACTTTTCTTCCTCTTGCCCAATGCAGAGCATTTTATTTTTATGGAGTTTCTGAAGTTCTTGTGGGTTTGAATTTGAAATGATCTCAGATATCTCACTTTAGCTGGCTTTTCCAGAACTCGTGAATGATTTTTTTATTACTTGTAGGGAGATGACGCATCTGAGAATGCTCACGAACTGTCAAAGGAAGAGTTGGGTCAACTTGTTGCTTCTCGTTGGACAGGGGAAAAGACAGAGAAGGAAAGCGGGGAAGACTTTGCAAGAGATAATAATAATGAGGAACAAAGTAGGGAGATCCCAAAAGACACGCGTGATGGTATTGATGATATATATGCGTTAGAAACTGCTAACAGCGAAAAGAAAGAGTATGATAATGTGGAAGATGCATTTGATGAAGATTCTGCAGTGAAGGACCATTATGATTTCAGTTCTCATTACAAAGGTGGATCAGTTAGTGACTCAGACGATGAATTAGACTTTGAAAGTTCGCTTTTATGGCTTCCTGTGAATTTGAATATCCTATTTTAAATCGAGAAATTATTCAGTAGTATGAGCGCCACATCATCTGCTGACGTGGTGCGCATCTACCACTCAGATATCGACACATGTCTGTAGGTTGTCAAGACTTCTGTTTTCATATTTACTTTTTAAGAATCTTTCATTTATTCTTGAGTTTTTTATGCTCATAATCCATTGAAATTCATGATGGACAGACTATAATTTGTTCGAGGAAGTGAAGAGGGTGACTGAAGCAACTCACAGAACAAGAACTAAATTAAGTGTGCATCCTTATTTTAAGTTGTCGTTTCCCCTCCGAAACCTCCGGCGTGCAGCTGCTAGTAGGAGAACGAAAATCTTGTTCCTTCTAAGTGGACTGTCAAGAGTTGACAAGCAAAGGGAAAAGACCTTGGGTTTCCTGATGGTATCCCAATTAATGGCTTTGGTCCCTATCAATATGACAAGCAACTTGTTCCAGACGGCATTACTTATCAGATAATCAATGTTGAACCAGGTAAGCTATGGCATACATCTGTGAGCTTATAAGTTTTGGCCATACAGTGAGTGATTTTAGAGTTATACTTATGGGCAGTCACTTGATTTGCAGTACCATCCTCAACTTTTTAGAGATGAAGAAAGTAACACAACCTTTTGCTTTACGTGAAACAGCAAAAACTTACCGCATTAGGGTGCACAATGTTGGTATTTCCACTAGTTTAAATTTCAGAATACAGAATCATAACTTACTACTGGTGGAGACTGAAGGATCATACACGGTTCAGCAAATTTATACAAACATGGATATTCATGTGGGGCAGTCATACTCATTCTTAGTCACAATGGATCAAAATGCAAGCACTGACTACTTCATAGTTGCCTCTCCGAGCTTCAACTCCTCTAAGTTCAGTAAAGCCGCTGGAGTTGCTGTGTTGCACTACTCCAACTCTCAAGGGCCGGCTTTGGGCCCTCTCCCTGATCCTGGTGAGAACGATGCATATGCCTCAATGAATCAAGCCAGATCCATTAGGTTGTAGCTAATGGTAACTCTCATCTATTTAATACATCTAGTTTTATTATGTGCTGAATGCAATTCAAAACTAATGTCGAAGTCTTACACTTTAATTTGGTCTGTATCTATTTCTGTCTTCCTTTGGGCTCATAATTTTCTTCACCATCTTAGGTATAACAACTGGGTGAGATAACATGTTTGGACTCTGGTGTTTTTACTTAGTTACGAGCCTTTTGTTTTCTCCTGCACATTGGCTTATTGATGTTAAATAAATCTCATATTCAGGTGGAATGTCTCTGCTGGTGCTGCTCGTCCGAATCCACAAGGTTCTTTTAGGTATGGTGACATTACTGTTACGGATGTGTATGTCATCCTTAACAGATCTCCGGAGCTTATCAATGGGAAATGGCGTACCACCTTGAATGGTATATCTTATTTACCACCTTCAACTCCCCTAAAGCTTGCGCAGCAGTTCAACCTTCTTGGTCTTTACAAGCTTGATTTCCTGAATAGACTAATGAACAGACCCGCCAAACTTGATACTTCTTTGATAAATGGAACTTATAAAGCTTTTCTGGAAATCATCTTCCAGAACAATGGCACTAATGTCCAGAGCTACCACTTAGATGGCTATGCGTTCTTTGTCGTGGGGTGAGCCTCTAGCCTTGTCTTTCTAAAAGCTTGGTACTCTGCCCCTTTTCTTCCCTAGAATTTGAAAGATAAATGAGTTGGCGATATTGTGGTGCACTGCAGTATGGACTTTGGAGTGTGGACAGAAAGTAGCAGAACCACTTATAACAAATGGGATGGAGTTGCTCGTTCCACTACACAGGTACCTCTATGCTCTCTATCTTATGTGCTTGATCCTGAGTATTAAATCAATTCTTGGGGCAAAGATCCTGCATTTAAAGTTTTCCCACAGGCAGAGTGTTTATATATTTGAAAGTTCATGAACGCCTAACTATTGTTCATCTTTGCAACGGTGTGGAATATCAGTTGGGTGCCTGTTATAATTTTTACAAGTCATTTTTTTAGCGCAAACTTCTAGTTGGCACTACTGTTAGCTTTACTTTATCAGAATCTTTCTGTATTGCTGTTATGGAAATCTGAAGACATCCTTTGTTACTTGGAAGGAAATTTTTATAGTTTAAAAATTTGCCGAAAAAAGGCTCTGTATGATTAGGAAGTTCCATCTGTATTACAGGTTTTTCCCGGAGCTTGGACAGCCATCTTGGTTTCACTTGACAATGCTGGCATTTGGAATCTCCGCACTGAGAATCTTGACTCATGGTATCTGGGTCAGGAATTGTATATGAGTGTTGTCAATCGAGAAAATGACACAACCGAGTTTCAGTTGCCTGATAATACCATATACTGCGGCGTACTATCTTCGTTTCAGAAGTAAGATCTCACAAAGCCAACTGACAGCAGCTTAGTTAATCACTACCTATTGATTTGAGGAAAATAAGCTGGTAGCAAGTAATATCCATTCCAATAGATGTTGTTCTTCGAATGGACTAGGTTAATATTTTGGTTGAGCATTCGACTCATCTATATTTGATAGTTTAAAAGCAAAAGCCAATGAACAAACATGTGCACACATGTTTACATGCTCACCTGCATCCATCTCTAATTGACATAAATGCATCCATGCAGATGCATGCAATAGAGAGACATCCTGAGAGCCTCATGATTTTTCTAACTGCATGTCTCCCTTGATGAGTATTATATATTGGAAAAGAGCCATGGCCAACCAGGGATTTAGTATTCTCTTGTTTGGAACTTTACATCTTTCCTAGAATAACGTTTTTGTTCCTTGTTCTGCAGTGACCAAGCTCAGAGGTTCAAGTTTTCCAGCGCATCATCTACTTCTAATGGCCGTAAAATATTTCTAATAGCATTAGTAGCAGTAGCGTTTGGGTGCTTTGTCCTTTCGCCAAGTTAAATGATTCTGCAGCGAGGACTTACTGTTATAGCAAAATGGGAGCATTTTCCATGCTTTGAGGTTGAAGGCAAGCTATGGCTCTTCGATTGTGGAGGTCAAGATGCCAAGAGAACAAGTCAACCTACAATTTTGCTGGTCGAGAATGGTAGCAAAGAGGTGGAATCTCCTAACGGCAATTAAATCTATCATACTATGCAATTGAAAGTGCTATGCATGTAAGAGAGGATTGTAGAATACTAATCTTTTAGAAGTGAGTCAGTGGGATCTCTATACTTAATAGTGCTGTCTCTGTTCATTCGTCTTTTTGTGGGTATTTGTATTGTTTTCTATTTAAACATAAATAGAGGAAGGCCTTTTGAAGGTTTATGTTGATGGAAGTGTTTATTCTGTAAGCCAAATCAGATATCACTTCTAAGGTTCTTCTTCAAACATTGCCTTCCAGCATGCGAACCTTGTAAGTGTCACAGGGCACTGTTCATCTTTAAGTTTGAAGATACGTGCTTTCTAGTTTCAATTGCATTGCAAACTTGAGCTTGATTCATTCATATCTTGATATAGGCATTCCGCTTTGACGTGTTTGGCAGATTTGTCAAACTGAATTCAACGGACCTGGAAGGATTCTTCATTTCTTTCATTGACTTGTTCCTTGATCTCTCATCCTCCAGGTAGTATACTCCTAATATATCTCCAGCTTCCTGTTATTACAGTGGATGCTCCTCGATCTTTCATTTGTCATGTCAAGTGTATTTTAAATCTCATTGCGATGATGACAATTTATATTGAAACGGAGACTCCTTAATTTTCCTCATTTGGAATATTTACTCACAGTTCGATTGGCTGTCATCTGACGTCCAATGTCGCTATTATTCTATAAGAAGTTAGACCAGTTTATCTTTCTTCTACTAAGTCCTCCCTTCCATCAATATTAGAACTTTTCCTCCAGTTTAGACTTGGTCTTTCATATTTTTTCTCATTGTCGACCAAGTAATTTCGAAATGATTGCTTGGCCAACTAGCCGTCTTGTGCCATGTGGTTTCCAAACCGTAAACTAATCTCACTGAGCTTGGAATTTTTTCTTTTTGGTTTTGATTTGCTGTTGTTTCATTCAAACAGGTCCAGACTTAGCTCATCGAAATAAAATTACATTCATTACTCAAAGAATACATGAAAAGTACATAAACTTTCATAGCAAAGCAAATCAAAGTAGATTAAAGGCCACAATATTACAAAGCAAAGCCAAATTCAGAAAACAAGAAGGATCAACATAGCATTGGTAGGGTTAAGCATATACTTATTCCATAAGAATGGATTGGACATGTCAAGTAAAATAATTGACAGCCAATCACCGGATCTTATGTTATCGTTAGTGATAAGTACATGTCGAGAATTCCTTCTCCAATAACTATGGCGTTGCCAGTTGGTGGTGCATGCCTAGGTTTGACTTCCGCTATACCATTGCCATACGAAATAAACACACATCTAATTTTTAGTAGAGCAAATCTTTGTAGTTTAGCGAGATGCTAGAGTTTCTGCAATTATTTTTGAAACTAGAGACAGAGGACTTGTATATGGACAAAGCACAGGTATCGAATTCCTGAAATATTATTAAAGTATTAAATTTTGGGAAAGAAGAACTTGTAGATTAAGAACAAGATTAGAAGAGTTCAGACTCTCAAATATAGAATGATTAGGAGAAGAAAACTCCTAGATTTAGATTGGGAGAAAAGAAAAAAAAGTAGAAAAGAACAAAAAAAACTTCACATAAAATCAACCATGGATGGAGATGGAGGGGAGGGTGAGATTAGATCAAACTCTCTCCCCCCCCATTGAAGGTGGAAGAAGACCATGGGGGAGAAAAAGAGAGGAACAGACTTTGATTTGACGTAACCCCTTATGACTTGCTTAAATTGGCAACCATCAGCCGCTGAATATAAAGGAACTAAAGGCATAGTGTCCCTGAGAGGCTGTAAGAGATCAACTCTTGCAACATGGGAAAGCTTTTGTCTGTGGTGTTCATCTTCTTCTCCCTAATCATCCTGCCCAAAGCTTCATCATCATCCGACGGCATTTCCTTCAACTTCACAAATTTTGACCCCATTGACAGTCGCGTGCTAGTGGAAGTAGAGCGACTAAGGTGAATGGCGCCATCCAGGGATGGGCAACCAGGCTTGATGGAACATGGCTCCTCTCCTGGGGACAGATCTGGCTTACCTTCCAGTGGCTGAACTTCAGGTGTTACAATAGAATTCTCTCCACTCAAAGACCTCTTGCTTGGAAAATGGGAGCCACCAAGCATTTGAGATACTTTTTCCGTGCTAGACAATGTCTTGGATCTTGACCCACAAATTTTCGTCCGAGCTTGGTTCAAACTGGAATCGAGATGGCTTATTGGCTCAACTGAATCACTTTCGAGCGGCACTTAGGACATTGCCATTTCCCTAGTGGAATCCGCTGGAAATGGAAAACCATAAAATGAGACAACTAAATTATCTCAATCAAGTACGATAAGACAAATGACAGCAATTAACACATCTAACTCAAGGCAAGACCCCTCAAATAGCTATGAACTACCTTGAGAGGAGGATCAAGGCATATACGTTCCATCCCCAAAACTCAGCAGAACCTCAACACAGCATCTAATTCTCTTTATCCCAAGACATAAGCTCGTGCTGCGAGACACAAGCATGAAGTGTGAGGCACGTGTCAATGATAGCTAACGAAAAAGAGAGAGGAAACCGTTAACTAGTTACCAAATCGACCAGGTCCCATGAATGGTTCAGCTTCATCTGTCACACCACCTTGCTGCTGCTCCTGAAATTTTTCATGTGAAAAAGCGAAAAAATCAGTTGCCTCAAAGATTTTACTCTACGAGAACGACAAATGCTAGCTGTTAATTTTGTGATCCTGGCTAGATAGATAAAAGAACGACTCTGTTTTAAGAAATTGGAGTGTTGAAAGAAGACGTTCTACTCACGGCATCAGTCTCCATTTCAGCAGCTGACAGCAACCTATTTAAACAGTGTCCAGATATTTTGCAAACCAAGAGCTCATTGGCAGGATCCATAACAGTTTCTCTGCACGTCTCATCACAGACTGAAAGAAAAGACGATGATGAAGGAAACCTCATTAGGAAAGACATTCCTGCACGACACATAAATTGGATATACTAAAGAGACTTCTCATTGTTAGCAATTAAAGTATTTTACCCTGAACATTTCCAGTCTTCTCATAAACAAAGACATCGCCAATTTGATGATAAGAACACGTTTCTCCTGAACAAACATGGTCCAGAACCAATGCATCAGTGAACCCTTTGCTGCTTTTCCACAAAGACACTTGATCAGCAACTGTCTTGTCAAGAATTATCCAATCATCATTCACCTTCAGAAGCAAACATGCATGTGAAATTAAAAGGATGAACCCACGAGTCCTTGAGCAAACCAGAAACATATGCAGTACCACTTGGAATATTTCAAGGAAAGTAACTCTAGTAAAGCATGTTGATCAAGAATAATAGTGTAGTAATGCTAGTCAGGATTAAATCTCAAGCAAAAAAGCCTTTACAAATAAGAGCCACTAAAGCAGCAACCATCAAGTCTTCTTGCTTTGACCAGTTTCCATAACTTCATTACGGTTGTAACGCAAAAATGAAGAGGATCAACCAGGATATTATTAGTATAAGGCTAAAGAACTAAATGTGAAAGTCACATCAGAAGACACCAAGTGCACTTCTACCCAACAATCTGCTTTCTGGAAGAAATCAAAGTCAAGGTTTGAACAAGCTATAGCACTGGTACCAATTTATACAAAATTCCAACAAATCTAACCTTTGACCTGTAATATCATCACAATGAAGAATCCTTACAAAAGCAAGCTCCATCTACCTGTGAAGGAAGAGGTGCCTGGCTTCTCTTTGCAGCTTGCATTTGGATACTACATTGTTCCTGGCGTAGTCTCTGAGACCTCCAAGGCTACTGAATTCTGTTCTTTATCATATTTCTGAGTGTCAGGACTGTTCTTAAGTACTGGGGACAAAAGCCTCGAGCTACAGCTTGCCATGTAAGCTTGAGACTGAAAAACTTCTACAAACTCCAGAATTTAACAGCCGATTCATCTCGATCCAGGAGCAAATAATACATTCCTCAGGGATATCTATGAGCTCAAGACAAGGGATTTTGTACAAACTCACATTATGCAAAGAGATGGACCAAGACAGGCTAAGTCAAAGAATTTTGGTGAGAGAGATTGAAAAGGCCTCCATGCACCAGCTTCTAGTAAGATGTGGATGCTTCTGACAACTTCATATCTGTACAAAAGAATTTTCCTTGACAGAAAGGTATAGCTGACAAAATTGCTGCCAATCCCAGAGTATCCCCTTCCTCAACCGTTGATCCCAGAGCAAATGCTCCTATCTAGAAGTCGTGCAGAAGATGAATCAGATTGCCTAGTCGAAAGTTATGTTTATGAATTTCCTATCACAAGTTAAACAAGATGGGCTATAAAATAGATTTTCACCTATTTTTTAGTTCATGGACGAAAAACCAATTTATTTTGAAGCCTGATGAAGCCAATAATAGCACAGGAAGGCCAAAATGGCCCAGGAACATAAACTGGAACCTGGCCCTATATTTGCTACTGTAGTAAATGTTATGCGAGGATTACAGATCCTACTGATAATATAGTTGTCTTTGGCTCAGAAGAAAGGGAGAAACCAAAAAGAAAAGATATCGGCAAAGCGTTAGATGCGGCGAGTTCATCGTGATCCATCAACCAAAACAGCCCATTTAGCATGTGTCCCACTGTTTGATCATTCTCATTACACCTCTCATGTAAGTGAAGGGAGATAGAGCTCCATGCGATGAATATGTTCATTGTTAATCAGAATATGCAAATAACTTTCACATAGCTAAGATCAAAATCATTAGATGTCACCAGGGAATCAATTAGAAATTAGAGGCATCTAGTAATCAAATGAGAAGTATGAGTGAGATCTTAAGCATAGTGCCCCATGGTAATGACGGAACGGATTAAGCACTGCTTGCAAAGCCCAAGGACAGATTCAGATGAGTAAGCAAACAAGAGGCTCAACAATATTTGTTTTGAGTGGGACTAGCATGTGGAAAGAAAATGAGATCCATCACAATTATCATCACATTAAGAGGTTACTCTGTCAAGAACTTGCATGTTGTCTAAGTCACTTTGGGGAGTTTAAGAAAGCAAGAGCAATTAGTTTTCAAATAAAGAAATGACTGTTAATGGGATGCAAACCTGTTTCCTCACGGTGAGTATGAGGCCTCTTTTCAGTTCTTCGCTGTAAGGTTCACCTTCCACCAGAATGACAAAGGCATAAATGCCTTGTCCTTTCACCTAGAGACAAAAACATGATTTGTTGATTTGTTAGCATTTAAAGCAAGTGCAATGAAAATTTTATCATCAATTTAGTCCTCTCTAAAGTACCTCATGCTCAACACCAACAACCGCAGCTTCCGCACATTTGGGATGCGAGACAAGAGCAGATTCACCTTTTGCTGTTCCAATCCGGTGTCCACCGCAGAGGCAAGTGAAGCATCATCGATAACTAGTCCGTAATTCAAAGCGCTGGGTGCTTTAAGAAGGAAAAGAATTGGTCTTTGGAAGTTTCTCAACAAAAACAAAGCCACATTGTATGAGCACATAAAAAATGTTTGAATGAAGGTACCAAAAGAGAAGATCTTGAGAAATTCATGTAGCACCCGACATTGATGACATCATCAACTCTACTAGTCACCGGTCGTAACCATCCTTGTCCCCGAATGGGTTGAGCGAATTAAAAAATAAGTAAATCAAATTGCACAGCTTATGCTGCAAAAAATATAACCATAACTACACCTTCCAAAGATATATAAGCGCAAGATTATCATTCAAGTTGAGGAATTGTATAAACATCCCTAGTAAGAACCCAGGCATAATGCAAGTACCTCAAGCAATAATTTAATAGTTGTATCAACTAACCCGCTGCAGCCATCACCAAGTAAAATAGTATCCCGGGAATGGTTGAAGTATGTTGTTTCGTATTGCTCATGATCACCATAGACTGTACAAAATGCCCCAGGCCAGGAACTTTTAATGCACGGTATCCACTACACTCACCTTCAATTTCAACCCCCTTTTCATCCGCTATGACAGGCTGCACAAAACAAATGTGGAAATTAGTCGGAGAGACACCTTGTGAAAGGCTCTTAAGTTGTTCAAAAGTCAAAGGGAATGAAAGAGTTTAGAGACCCGAACCCCAAAGAAAAGAAAAGTAGCAGATCCAGGTTTCGTGGCCGGGCACTAGATAATGGTGTGATCTGCCGGCAGGAAGGTAAGCATCATCGGAATCGACCGAGACCATAAAGTGGATATTGTGGGCATTCTTTGTAAAAAATTCTAACATGATAAACCCAAACAAATAACAAAATGTACCATGAAGCCACCAGTTTCAGTTTGCCACCGAGTGTCGATATAGGACACTCGAATCCCCGACTACATTGAAAAACCACCGAAGAAATGTACACGGGTTTATGGATCTAGTGAAATTTTATCTACATTAGAAAGTTAGGATAAAGCTCAGTACCTCCACGCACTTGGATTGATAGGCTCGCCAACACTTCCTAGGACCCACAATGATTTGCGTGAATACTTACCAAATAAGCTTCCAATTCAATGAGTTACTTTCCCACGGCCAGGTGTTCCAATCATTATATCGACCCCTCTCCTCGATTGGTGATGCGGGAGCATCCAACGTAGCTCCATCCACCAACTCGGAACCATTGATGTTTATCCAAGCCAAAAGAGAAATTGGGCATTATGTGCTTCGATGGATCATTTTCAATGAATAACTATCAATGGGAGACCATTCTAAATGTCTTGAATGACCAGTTGATGAAGTTTCGTAATGATTATTTTCTGGTCAAGGGAGGAGCTCGAATTTGAAGATTCAAGAATGCGAAGGCCAAAGATTAAAGGCATTTACTTCCCGTGTTAATAAAGGCTTTTATTATGTTATTATGTGTGTTTATTGTTATGCAGTCCAAGAGCGACGGTTTCGGTTTCTAGGCTATTAAGTTCTGTTTTTAATATGTATTAAGGTGTCGGTTTCTAGGCTATTAAGGTCTGTCTTTAATATGTATTAAGGCGTCAGTTTCTAGGCTATTAAGGTCCGTTTTTAATATGTATTAACTCTAAAATCCTCCTATAAAGAGGGGAAAACTATGCAATGTAAGGCATACGAATTTCATGAATGAGAATTGTGAGATTTCCTCTGCCTGAGTGAAACTCTTTTGGAGAGCGGATAACTCCTTTCGGTTTCTTTATCCTTGGAGCATAGATCACTCCTTGGTGGTGAACCAAGAAGCCCTTTATCCTTGGCTGGTGGAATCTTTAGGCCTTGGTGGTGAGCTTCTCCTATCCCGAAGTCCTTTATCCTTGGCTGGTGGAAGCTTTAGGCCTTGGTGGTGAACTTCGTAGATCTCGATCCTCATCCTTGGTTGGTGGCGCTGCCTTTATACCTTGGAAGGAGATTGCTTTTATCTGTTTTTATTCCTTTCCATTTCTTCCCCGTATACACTACTCCATACACTTAACCACAAAAATCCCCTCTCAAAATTCTGTTCTAGAATCACTCAACCCATCACGCATCAATTGGCTCTCCTGAGCATGATAAGGAGCTCCACCGTACAAACAACATGATGTTAAGCCCACTGCTCCACCATTAACTTCAAAATCAAAAAACACCTAAAATAATAGAGTAAACGATGTCGGACATCTATCTCTGTAAAAAGATGAGATTATTTCTATAAGCTTGATTCCAATACGCTTGGCCAATTCCCTAGTAGGTAAAAGCACCAAAACACTTGGTGGCCTACCACATCCCGTCTTCCTTGAGGTTTTTGCGGGCCCATTCGTTAGAGATTCCAAAATGGGCAAGACAAAAGCTAGAGTTTTGCCCGATACAATTCACACGGTGAACAAGGTGATAATCGTGCTCAAAAATTAAAACCCATCAACTACAAAGCAATGAGCAACCAGTTTGAAAACTCATGTTCCTAGCAGCCAATCATCTTTAAAAAACTTGAAATGCAACCGCGGCCAAACAGTCTTCACGCCACTTTTGGTTTTTTTTATGTCAAATAACACCAATGAACTAATGTACAGATGACTCGCCACCAACTAGAAGACTTATATAGCTGTAGGTTTTTTGGTCGAATTACTAATTTGTAGGTTTGAATGCCTGAAAAGATCGGTTGGAATTTGACTTTTGCAATGACAATCGGGGCGAAATACAGGGATTTACGACCGAAATGCACGAAAGACATTTCACGAACCAAGTGCACTTTGCTACACTCTACACCATGATTGCTCACGTCGTGCTGTTAATTAAAACAATATTCACCAAGCTCATACATCAACCATTCACTACTCATAGAGCGAGATAAAACCTGCTTCTCTTTCCATATATGTCGCCTTCGTGACCCCTTTCCGCATCACACACTATCATTACTCCAACATCCAGACCATTCACTTATCTAAATTGTCAGTTAATTAGCAGATTTCAAACAAGCATGCGACCATCAACATGTCAATCCTGCGAAATTCAAATAAAAAGATGTTCATACCGACCGGTGCGGGCACGGCCGACCAAATCAGTCCCATCGTGGACGATATCAAACGTCATGGTCTCGAATGGGAACAGCGCCTCGATACCATTGTCCTTCAACTTCAACCTCAAGCTGTCCAAGATCCTGAAATTCAACACAGCGTTGGGTTTCTCCTCCTGAGCCACCTTATTATCGCCGCCGCTCAACCTCGCCTTCTTCTTTTTCTTCTTCTTCCCCTTCAAGTTCTCGAGGTCAACCAGCTTGGAGCTGGTCTCGCTCTTGTCTTCCTCGTCGTCCTCGCGCAACTCCAGCGCCTTCCTCTTCTTCTCCTTCTTCGCATCCCCCGATGCTCCGGAGCTTCGGCGCTTGGATTCGGAGCCTTTCGCCACTCTTCTTTTCCTTCTTGTGCTTCTTGTCCGACTCCGCCGAAGACGCGAAGCCGCCATCGGCCTCGAGCTGGACCTTCGCCTTCATCTTCTTCTCTTTGCTCTTGCTTTTGGAGTTCTCCGGAGTTGAGCTGAATCGGGCACAACTATCGAAGGCATCGATGATGCTTTGTCTCGGAACCACGAGAGGAGTTTAGGAGACGGGAGGGGAGGTACGGGGGTGGTTTTATTCATTATTTTAATTTGTTACAATATAGAGGAAAAAAACATTGTTTAAAGAAAAATGCTGAAATGATATTTTTAAATTTATTTATTTATCATATATAGCATTTTTTTATTACTTCTTTCATAGTAAAAGACTTAACAAAAAAAAAAAATCACCCACCGTTGCAGCGTAGAGGGTAGAGCTTGTGTTCTCCACCGAGGAGAACTAGGTTCGAAGCCCTTGCGAAACAGGGAGGCTGAAGCGCTGTGTGGTGCCTTACTCGAGGTGCGTGTGTGGTGGTTTCCTATGTGGTGCCTTGCCCGGGGTGCGTGGGTGGTGGTTTCCTGCGTGTCTCACTAGGGTTTACTTTCCGGCTGCTGGCCGTGCGAGGTTTCCTGGATCACCAAAAAAAAAAAAGATTTAAAAAAAATAAAACAATTCTAAAAAAACAAAACTGAAAAAAAAATTTGACCCCGTGCGTGTATATTTATAGCAATTTTATTACTTCTTTTGTGTATATTTATATTTTGACCCTTCAAGTATTAGAAATTTTTAAAATTGACCCTATGCGTGTCGAAATTTTGAACTCGCGTGTCGGAAAGAGTTGACCACATGTCGGATTTTTCGACGCTCGTTAATCGCGTGTCGGATACGTGTTGGAGTGTCGGACACGACACGAAAGCTTTCAGAGAATGTCCGTGCTACATAGACGACAAGGCGTGACAGAAGGAACCTCGTCCTTCCGTCTGTCAAAAAAGATACTGAAACACAATAGCCAAGGAAGATTCGTTGAGGGATTCTCTAGACCTGTCTGCGCCAGTTCACCCCTGCAAGTGGGAGAAAATATTGGGTAGTCCGGAAACTCCACGTCAGCGTGGTCCTCGGCCACTCACGAGGTGCCATGTGGAGGGGTGAGCCCATTTGGTGTCTTCTGCCTTCTTTCCCTCTCTCTCCTCTTTCTAGCTTGCTGAGCCCTCACACTCTCTCTTTCCTGTCAGAGCATTTATTGCGGTTTAAGCTTTTGTCTTTCTTTATCAAACGAAGGAAAGAGAAGCCTCATTCGTTCCTCTGCCCCTCTCCATATTTTTCCTTTCGAAAATATGAATATGAAAATCTCTCTTTCCGCGCTCGTTTCTGCTCCGCTGTGCATCAAGCGGCCGTTCTCCTGCCGTCGCCGACGAACCACATTACGGCCGCCCAACTCCGGTGCTCGCTTGCTTCTCTCTTCGGGCTCGTTGCTGCTCCATCGTGTTTGTTCCAGCGTTCCCGGGATCGCAGATGCAGCACGCGGAAGAGAAGCAGGCCTCTTCGAGCTCCTCTCGCCGAGCGAGACCCCCACACACCGGAAGGCTCGGAGGCGAGGTTGCTGGAGAAGAAAGGTTGAGCCCCTCTGCCTTCGCTGGTTGCTTCCATCGCCTCCACCCTGACGCCGACGCCGCAGACGCTCCTCCGCCTCCCTCTCGCAACGTCCGCTCTGCTCTCTCGCTTTCCCTCCACGAAGTTGTGCCTCTCTTCTAGCGAAACACGACGCCGACGGCCCTCCACCTCCGCCTCCGCCGGTTCACTCCATCGCCCTCGACTCCGACGCTGCCTCCTCCCTTGAACCCGACTCTGACGCCCACACCCCTCCGCCTCCCTCTCACGACCTCTAGTCCCCTTTTCTTCTTGTTCCCTCGCCCTTGGCCTTCAAATGCTGATGTTTCCGATAGCAGTAAGTTCTCCAAGGTAGTTGAGTATTTCCGGTTAGTGGGACGTGTAATGGCTAAAGCTCTTCAAGACGGACGGCTTTTGGACCTGCCAATGTCTCCAACGTTCTATAAGCTTGTGCTTGGACAAGTAGGCACCTTCCTCATGATCTCTTTTGTGAAAGCTGCATTTTGCATAAAGTGATATAACTCTACTTCATTTGATCCAGGAGCTTGATTTGCATGATATCATCTCTTTTGATGCCGAGGTTGGGAAGGTATAGGAAGAGTTGCATGCTCTTGTTTGCCGTAAACGATTTCTGGAATCAAGCAGTGACGACAATCGTGATGCAATTGCTGATTTACATTTTCACGGGGCCCGAATTGAAGATCTCTGTTTCGATTTTACACTTCCTGGTTATCCGGACTATGTCCTGAAGTCAGGGGACGAAACTGTATGGCTTTGTGACTTACATTACTAATTGCGTCTAGAGCTTTTGTTTTTTATTTGGAATTTATTTCCTTGTTATTTTTCAGGTTGACATAAATAACCTGGAGGAATTCTTATCCTTGGTGGTTGATGCGACTGTCAAAACGGGAATTGCTCGACAGATGGGAGGCATTCAGAGCAGGGTTCAATCAGGTTAAGTGCCTTCATGGTCTTTGATGAAATAAGTTCGTGTGCAATGAAACCATTGTGATAACTTCACCAACTTTGTTGCCTGAAAGGGATAATCCTCTATTAAAAAATGTGTGATATGAAAACAAGAGGGCTTTAGGCCATACAGCTTTGATAAGAATGGCATAAAGTATTGTGCAGTTATACCAAACATCTTGATTTGATGATTCTGTCATGGCTTTATTCTTGCATGGCAACTCAGTTAACTCATGCTTTAAAACTAAAAATATAATGGTGAGCGTGATTCTCTTTTCTCGCTTTAGAATTGTACCTGATTTGCGGTATATGTTGGTCAGGTTTTTGACATCTCATCTCTACAAATATTTACTCCACATGAACTGGACTATCTGCCCTGTGGCTGTAGAGAGATGTGGGAGGTAAATTTGGCATTGGCATTGTCATCAAGCTTTACCAGACACTCGGCAAATGTATTTTAGTTGTCCATAGAAATTTTCCCAGGCAGAGACACTTGCAGAGCACATAAAATTTGATCATGGCTACACTGCTAAGAGCCCAGCAATTTTTATATGTGCATTTCTTCAGTAGATCTGGAGCTCTGTTTTGGTTGTGGTTATTGGCTTCTTAAAAGCTCACAGATATTTTTTTTTTTTTTTTTTTTTTTTTTTTTTTTTTTTTTTTTTTTTTTTTTATAACAATAGTTACTTGAGATCATGGGATAGTTCACACCTGAGCAGCAGCGGGCCTTCTGCCAATTTGTTACTAGGGCTCCAAGACTTCCACCAGGTGGTCTGGCTGTACCGAATCCAAAGCTGACAATTGTGCGGAAGGTATGAAATGATTAGATAACAGGGATCCATATCGAAGGGGCACTGTTGATCTTTGCATTACTTCATGAACTTGCCAAGTAGCATCAGATATGGATTTACAAGTACACTGTAGCATTTGGTGTAATTAGGCTCCTAGCTCATGTTAATACAGTGTCAATTGGAATTTTATGTGCATGCTTTTTCAATTACTCATTTTTATGAAGATCTAGCTGCATGTGCTGATTTAGTTGTGGATCACCAAAGTAATACAAGCCGTAATAATTTTGTTCTCATTTGTGCAGCATTCTTCTGCTGCCAGTACTGTACCAACTAATGGATTTGGTCCTTCAGAGTCGGCAGATGACGACTTGCCAAGTGTGATGACTTGTGCTAATTACTTAAAACTTCCCCCGTATTCTTCAAAGGTACCATATATAATTGTAGAAGTTCATTATTCTGTCTGTTCACTGTCATTAGTCATTTGCATCTATCGCTAACTATTTGCTGCAACTTAAACAGGAGATTATGTACAAGAAATTGCTTTATGCTATCAATGAAGGGCAAGGATCTTTTGATTTATCGTGAGATTTTAAGACTAACAAAAAGGTCTGTGTATATTAGAACATAGGGTCAATATCTGGTCTTTGATGATCTTGGTGTTGGAAGTAGCATCATGTTCTGCAGTTTTCCCAAGAAATGGCATCATTTTTTGTCCTAAATAGAGGCAATCCAAATGTCAGCTCTGTCATCCCATGTAAGATTTTGCAGTCTTGGTTTGTTGGCAGCTTCTGTTTTTCTTGACAACTGTTGCTAAGTCTTTGCATCTTCTTCTTTCAGATTTTGATTGGATTTTATTCAGGAAGCCTGGAGCTGTAAGGAGAGAGAATTTGAAGCCTACCCTTGCAGCCTACTAGAGCGTGCAAATAAATAGTGCCCATTTGTTTTTGTCCCCTTTCCATTTGAACTTGCTCTATTTAACTATCATACATGTATGTCATAAAAGATGGATTTGAAGGGAATAAGAAACGACAAAAATAGCTTTATCCTCTTCTATACCTACTTTCGATGTTTATTCTATTATTGCATAATCGAATGGAAGCGATTTCGTTCAATTGGTTTGCTCGTGGATGTGTGGCGTCTGCATTTGTGGTTTCTAATGCAGAAAGAATATCTAGTTTGGTGGAACCATCCGTGCTAATTATGTTGGATGTTTTGCCAATTCATGTTCAAAAAATGTACTGTGGACGAGTTTGATCCTTGTGCCGACTGTTCTCTTCCGAGATGCTTTCATGGTAATGAAGAGAATAAGCTGCTCGTAACCCCTCCGATGAGCCAGAAGACCTAGTCTTTAAAGGGACTTTGTGGTGTTGTGATTGAACATGTTCGCATTAGGATATTGTCGGCATAGGGTTCATAAGTTCATCGTAGATGGTAGGCCTTTGTAGAGGATGAAAATTTATTCATGTGTCGTGAAGAATTACAAATGTTAGCTAAGTAATGCTTTTAAACCCATCTGTAGAGGAAAATTATAGGCCACCCCGTGCTTCTAGTGGGAGCACTTGGCCTGGATAGCTAATGTCTTCATGATACTGGGACAGCCATCATTGCCCTTGTTGAAGAGCCCTCGCTCAATCGGAACCGTGCAGCTAGTTTTTCCCAGGCAATGTTTCTCGACGATGTCCTTGGAAATGGGTGATGTGCACTTTCCGTAGTTGAAGTTCCCACAGATACCGTAAGGGTCGCCAAAGCTCGCAAACTCGATGGCCACAATCTTCTTGTGGTTGGCGCATTTCAGGTGTGCTGCCGTTTTCACTTCGTCCAAGACCGTGCGGAAGTGGCTGTTCTTTGTTGCCCATGACTTCACACTGGGGGGATGGTTCTCGGTGATGTAACTGCAGATCGTGTCGACACTGAGGATCTCTATCGATTCAGGGTTGCCTCCGTCTTCGTCCAGCACAACGAGTAGATTGTCGGTTGGCTTTGTGAAGGATCTTGGGATATGGTACCTGATAAAGCGAAGGGAAAACCGGATAAATCAAAATTGCGTTACATTTTACTTGGCGGTATCTTTCTTGGGTGAACTTTTGCAGGTACTTACTCCGACTGAGTTGGGGGAAAGGTAAGTGTACCAGTAGCGGCCAATGCTCTTGCCATTGACCCAAACCATTCCCTTGGTCATTTGAGGCAAGCGAATGGCGGCGGGTTGATCTCCTTCTGGAGCATCGAAGTATGTCTGCAAAAGCAATGATCAGTAGACAATTGCATTAGACAGTCTTATACATGACAATCGAGTTTTCAGACAATTCGAAAAGATGTAGCTAGTCAAATTTACACTGAATTCTCATGGGGCCTCTCCTCAGGAATTCAGAAACTAGTCAAGTGTTTGATGGGATGCTAATGTTGGATCTATTGTCATATTCTCTGCATTTTACTAGTAGTAAATTCCAATCTCACGATGACCTGAAGTGCGAAAATTCAGGATGCCATATCATGGTATGTTGTTAAAGAGAGATCATTTTTGCCTTACCTTGTACCATGTAAGAGCACGCCCAACTCCCTTAGTAGCTTCCGTCCATTGCACTTGGTGCGACCCTGACTGTGTACACTCGGACCTTCTCTCCATCCAAGCCCACCTGCATCACAAATCCAATTTCATTTTGATCAGTATTATTTACGAAAACAGGATGGTTTGTCTACTTTCGGCCACAGCCAATGTTCCTTTCTCGAGTCATGTATCTGTACCTGATGACCCCAGCCATTAAGTGTCAAATCCAGTGTCCCGGTGTTCAAACCTAGGGTCGTCACTAGACAAGGCCCTGCATATCGGTGCTCCATGTAGGCTCCGCTGTCCTGCACGACTGGGCAAGATTCATCAGCCTAGTTCTCGAGTTAGAGGACAAAGCACAAATGGAATCGATTAGAGCTTCTTACCGGGAGACCCACTGTTGAACCCAACAAGAGAAATATGGTTCACTCCAGGCTTCATGTCGATAGGCTTTTGCAGGACAAAGCTCTTGTCGACGTGACTGCCATGGGCAGATCCTGAACAATATCATCAACACGCTCTATTAATTTGCCTAATAATTGGCTAGCGGTTGCCATTCTCTGTTTTGAGTGCCTAATAAGTTAGTTGTTATTCTTAGTTGTTATTCTAAGAGTGAGATTGCTTACCGATGAACTCTCCATTTACAAATGCAAGCATTGCATGACCAAGACTGGCTACGCGGAGAATTCGCTTTATGTCTTTTCGCATTGGCAGATCACGGACTCCCAAATCTAAGCTGCAATGAGTCGGTGCAGCGTTCCAAATTTTTGCTTCAGTAAATTGGTATAACCAAAATTTTGCTCTCTTGACTGAAAAAAAGTCATCAATACTAACCTTGTCGTAAACCACGCATAATCTGTGGTATCTTTAGTCAAATTGTAGAGCTCAGCTGGTATCTTGGCATTGACAGGCACTCGGTTAGTGTCTGGAATGATTTCCAGCGACATTTCCCACTTGAGCTTGTTTGCCTCCTCTCGCGACCTCTAGTCCGATCGGACTAGAGGTCATGAGAGGGGGGCGGAGGGGCGTGGGCGTCAGAGTTGGGTTCAGGGGAGGAGGCGACGTCAGAGTCGAGGGCGACGGAGTGAACCGGTGGAGGCGGAGGTGGAGGGCCGTCGGCGTTGTGTTTTGCTGGAAGAGAGGCATGACTTTGCGGTGGGTGAGAGAGAGAGCAGAGCGGACGTCGCGAGAGGGAGGCAGAGGAGCGTCGGCAGCATTGGTGGCGTCGGCGTCAGGGTGGGAGCGATGGAAGCAACCAGCTGAGGCGGAGGGGCTCAACCTTTCTTCTCCAGCAACCTTGCCTCCGAGCCTTCCGGTGTGTGGGGGTCTCGCTTGGCGGGCAACGCTTGTCGATGTTGAGGGGAGCTCGAAGAGGCCTGCTTCTCCTCCGCGTGCTGCATTTGCGATCACGGGAACGCCGGAACGAACACGACGGAGTAGCAACGAGCCCGAAGAGAGAAGCAAGCGAGCACCAGAGTTGGGGTGGCCGTAATGTGGTTCGTTGGCGACGGCAGGAGAACGGCCGCCTGATGCACGGCGGAGCAGAAACGAGCGCGGAGAGAGAGATTTTCATATTCAAATTTTCGAAAGGAAAAATATGGAGAAGGCAGAGGAACAAATGGGGCTTCTCTTTCCTTTGTTTGATAAAGAAAGACAAAAGCCTAAACCACAATAAATGCTTTGACAGGAGAGAGAGTGTACAGGCTAGCAGGAGAGAGGGCTCAGTAAGCTAAGAAGAGGAGAGAGAAAGGGGAAGAAGGCAGAAGACACCAAATGGGCTCACCCCTCCACATGGCACCTCATGAGTGGCTGGGGACCACGCTGACGTGAAGCTCCCGGACCACCCAATATTTTCTCCTGCAAGTGGAGGCACAAGCTTTAGTAAAAGCACCTTTTGCAAAGGAAGAGAGAGAAAGAGAATCTAATAATTGAGTCAGACTGCTGAACATTGGTAGATGTAGTTATAAATCCATGTTTGACTTCATAGGAGATACGCGTGTGGTTGGCTGAGTGTGAACTGCTCCCTTTATTCCTGAAGCTCCACATTTAATTTATGTAGTATCAACACGGACACGTGACATAATATGATACGGATACGTGACATAACATGACACGACATCTATTACGCCGACACGTTATTTCTTAAAAGTAGAGAATTAATTCCGACACGTTTCGACATGTTATATATTAAATATATTTTTAATAATAATAAAAATAACCTAAAATTAGTTTGGGTTATCAAAAAAATAAAAAATAAAAAAAGCCTAGAATTAATTTACATGATAAATATTAAATAATATCATTCATTATTTTAATTTGTTACAATAATACACAAAACTTAGAGAAAAAAACATTGTTTAAAGAAAAATGTTGAAATGATATTTTTAAATTTATTTATTTATCATATATAGCATTTTTTATTACTTCTTTCATAGTAAAAGACTTTTAAAAAAAAATAAAAAAATTCTAAAAAAACAAAACTGAAGAAAAAAATGACCCCATGCGTGTATATTTATAGCAATTTTATTACTTTTTTTATTATATATTTTGTGTATATTTATATTTTGACCTCTCAAGTATTAGAAATTTTTAAAATTGACCCCATGCATGTCAAAATCACGTGTCGGAATTCTGGACTTGCGTGTTGGAGTGTGTCAGAGAGAGTTGACCATGTGTCGGATTTTTCGACACTCATTGACCGCGTGTCGGGACGTGTCGGACATGTGTCGGAGTGTCAGACATGACACCAAGGCTTCCGAAGAGTGTCTATGCTACATAGCATCTAACACTGTAGGAGAGAGGCTAATTTTATTGCGGACTACGTCACCAAAGCCCATGGACGCAACTCTTTATCTTAAAATTGGGTTGTTTCACCTCCTAAGTATCTTTTAGACCTCTTATGTATTGAAGCCCTTTTTATGGGTCCACTTAAAATTCCTACTCGAATGAATTTTCTATATTTTAGACCAAAAAAAAAAAAAAAAACTACAAGCTTCAAGGAGTTAGCATGAGCCAATAAGGGCGTGCATGATAAAATTTCTAATTCTTTATTTCTTTGTTTTTCTGTTTCTTGGAATAAGTTTGGAACATAAATCCATTTGATAACGCAATTTGATTTTTCTATTTATTGAACAGATTTCTATTTCAAAAATAGGTTTGAAAAAGAAATTGGAAGCTAAAATTTTTAGCTTCTCAATTTTTGAAATAGAAATTGATTTCTTAGCTAGAAATCAATTTCTGTTTCAGAAATTTTGTTATGCGCACCTTAAAAGGGGCTGTCAATGGTAAAAAAATAAAAGAGGTCATCTCACATATTATATCTTCTCAAATTTGTTGGTTGATGTTGCATAACTTGTTGTGGAAACTCAAATCTCATCCCTTTATATAATACATCGTACACAAACTCAAGTAGCTAGTCAAAGTTTGTTGCATCATTTCTTCTATAAAATCAGCGTTTTTGTTGTTCAATTTTGTAAAACGGTGCTTATATTGATATCATATTGGATCCTTCTCTTTTGTTGTCCCAATAACTCCTTAAAATTTTTTATTTATGCAAATACTATTCACATGCCTCTAAGCAAAACCCTATATAAAAAAGACCAAGTTGCTCCTCCTTACAAACTTATTTAGCATCTTGTTTAATGTTTGGGTGGTCTGAGTATTAGGGCGCGTTTGGTAATGTTTCTGTTCAAAAATTGTTTCAAGGAATAGAAATAGAAAAAAGTGTTTCGTTCGAGGAACAATTTTTGATCGTAAAGACACGTTTGGTAAACTTGTTCCGGAAATAAAAAATGAATAGAAACACGTTTGGTAAATTTATATATTTTTTTGTTATAAAAAAATGAATAGAAACACGTTTGGTAAATTTATATATATATTTTTTGTTTCTTTTAATTTTTTAATATTTTTTTTATTTTTCCTTTTTATTTTTTATTTTTTCTTCTTTCGGCCGGTAGCCTCACCTTGGCTAGGCGAGCTCGGGTTCGCCCAGATCCGGCGAGGCTCGTGGCTGGGCAAGCTTGGCCTTGCCCAGATCCGGCGAGGCTCGGCTGGCCGGATTTGGGCGAGCTCGAGCTCGCCCGGCCCTGGTGACGCTCGGCCTCGCTGGGGGCCAGCGACGCTCCGGCGAGGTCGCCAAACCTCAACGGCGTCGTTGGCCCTTGATAGCCGGTCGTTGGCCATGGCCGAGGCCGGCGACCGGCCAAAGAAAAAAGAAGAAGAAAAGAGAAGAGAGAGAAGTGTTTCTTCAAAAGTATTTCTGGAACAAAAAACAACCTTTTTTTGTTTCTCATTTCCGTTCTTTTTTTGTTCCGAGAACAAAAAAACAGATTTTGAACAAAAACGCAAATAAACGCGTTTCTGTTATTTTTTTGTTCCCAGGAACAAAAAAACAAAATTTTTGTTCATAAAAAAAAAAAAAGAACATTACCATGTAGCCCTTAGTTGATTTTGAGTATTTTGGGTAGTTTACTTTGAATTTGTGTATTGTACTGGGTAACTAATAAGAAGTTCTAGATCTACGTTGATATGTCTCCTTTATTATTAGTGTGTCTCGGAACGACTTTTATTTTTATAACTTTTTTGCTTAATTTGAATTTTACAGTTTAAGCATTTTAACTTCTTTTTAAATCCTGAACTTCTGAAACTTGCATATAGACTCACATGTATTGTTTTAATAATTTTTTGAAGTTTAAACAATATTCTAAATTCTGGCTGAAAAGTAAAGAAAATTTTTTACTTCATTTTAAATCCAAACAAACATGCACGGCTTTGAAACTGAGTTGATCAATATTCAAACAAAGCATGTTACATTTCACCTTTTCATGACAGGCTCATTAGTTCAAGTTAGGGCAATAAGTTTCACTTTTATATGCATTCTGCAGGACAGTTAGTTGTTGATTTCAATTTATTTTGATAAACTATTAATCGGCATTGTACATTAGGACTCCGAGATTATAAAAGATGGGTGGAAATTTATATCACGTTGGTAATTGCAGATATGCATTAGTAGATACCATTCAAATAACTTGAGTAACCATCCAAAAGTGTGGCAAATTTCATTAATATGATTATAATCTTTGAACTGTGTATAATTAGATAGTTACTAAGATATCAATCAATACTAACAAAAATATGTCATGGTAACTTATGCCTTTCAAAAGGTTGTATTTTTCGCTATTAAAGTTGATTAAATGGCATGTGATTCATTAAAATCTAATGGAGATCATGCACAAAGGAAGGAAGATTTCTTATCTGAATCTGGGATAATGGTTTTAATCATGTGTGTGCAACAGAAATCCAATCCCTTTAGGCCTCTTTCTTAAAGGACAAAGACCATATTATCAAGTCAACCACCCGTCTTATTTTATCAAATAATCCATATCCGAAGCCGTAACCTCATTGTTATGGTCCATCCAATTCGTACTTAATTATAGATCAATAAGCTAATCATAGTGCACCGAGTTTATGATGCCTAGAGATCGATGTCATACAGTCGACAAAATAAGAAGACAAGCACTATCATGGATGAATATAATTTTCTTTTGTATTGTGGTTTCATGTTTCGCACTGACGACCGCCTACAAGGGGGAAATTGCTGGCTGACCAACTAGTGTAGATTTGGCTCCATCCGACCGCACATGGTAAGGAGGGGATTCCATTCTTGATATATTTTTTCCCTCCAAACCATCATGGAATCGATGAGAATGACTATTCATAATCACGTGTCCAAACGAAAAAAAAAAAAAAAAAAACAAGAAGAAGAAGAAGAATGATAGTTTCTTCTGTTTGATTTGACTAGCAGTAAATTTAATCAACTGAATTATTCTTCATGCAGTTAAGTCGAATTTTCTAGCTCCGGCGACAGTGAAATGATAATTTGAAGAAAAAGAAAAAGATGGTCTCATTTCATTTTTTTTTCTCTTTATTAATTTTTTTGTTGATTATTTATTTATTTTTGTGGCAGGTGGAGAAGTGAGAAATGGTCGGTTTCGGATTACATCAACATCTAAATAATCACAACTATCTTTTGCTGCCAATATAACCATGGCCATTTTTCTGGTCGCCATGTATTTTTTTTGTTTTTTGTTTTTTAAACATTTTTGAAGGGATCCACTTTAAGTAAATAAATTTCAACTCATCGAGTTCCATTATTATCAAACTCAAAATAAATTGTAATATTTATTAATAAATCATATAAAGCGAGAGCCAAAACCTTGTGGATTAATGACATAAATATGGGATTATCTACATCTAATGATATAGTTAATTGCGCTGGTTTCTTTCATTTAGATTATCCATCAACATATATCCAGTTTTTTTTTTTTTAATTAATATTGGTTGAGTCAAAAACCATTCATCATATCTGTAACTATGTGTCATCTAGATGTGGGAGATTTTTTAGATGCTTTGTCTGCATAAAGACATAGATTGTGAATATTGTAGTGATGATGAATGCATTATATATCCATAAGGACAACATACACATAAGTAAAAAGAAAGTGGATCAGATTAGAGAGAAAACAAAGGGGAAAGAAATGAAGGTATATGAGGATAGAGGTGTGCGTGATTTTCTGGCTTGTTTGGCGTTGGGTTGACAAATTTTGGCATTGTCGATGAAAGTCATTTAAAAAAAGTGGGGGAAAAGGAATATGACGGTGTTGTAGTGATGACAAGAAGGCAAGGCTCGGTCAAATTTGAAGTTGCAGTGACGTATGGCAATGGTGGATTGAGGGAGAAGAACCGAGCCACCTTCCCCTGAAAGATCCCTTTTTTCAATCTTTTATCATTTTTTCCTCTCTCGCGATCCCTTCTTGGACTCCATGGAGAACTGTCACGGAAGTCGCGGGGCCCCTGATCTGGGGGATGTCTTCGGTGTGCGGCATGAAGGCGAAGTTTTCGTTAACAGTGCTTTAGAGCAGCAGATTTCTTCGTCAATAGAGCAGTTCTCTTATTATCTCTGTTATATTCGGATATTTACTAAAGAATAGACACCATATAACAAATCCCATCAATATCTTATACGACCATTATTTTATTCGACAAAAAAATCCCACCAAAGACAGCTTTATAATACACGATCATAGGCATGAGCTGTTGAGCCCTTTTGTTGGTCATGGTCAGGGTCAACTGTTCCTCAAGGAAAGGAAGATCAAAAGGCTTTTTGTTGAGCCCTTTTGTTGCAAATGCTGAAGGATAAAGCCCATCTTGGACAAGCCCAGATGGCTCATTTTAGGATTTTGGGTATAGACTCGTAAACAAGCAAAACACATCAATTGACCGAGTACATAATTCTGTGTCATTAAGACAACTCTTTAGATCTTAATCTTATAGAAGTAATCGAGTGCGCAACCATTTCTGGGGGTCCACGTTAATTACGTGGACCACCTTTCCTGGAGCACGACTAAAGAGGGAGGAGAATAAAATAGTTCCATACATGGAGGCAAAAAGAAAAGAATTACATCACGCAAGAGTAAACACCACAGTAATTTATCTAAGTACATTGTTTTGTTCAAGAATCACAAGAGGGTGGTCTTTGTTTTGATACTTTGTATGTCCACGGTTTAAACCCCCACGGATTTCCCTTACGGTACTCACTTCATTGCTAAAAATTTTCGTTGGTTCACTTAAGTGTGGAATCGGGAAAAAAAAATGAAATCTTAAAGTGCCATCGACGAGAAATTCCAACAAAAAATATAATGTGGCTTTTTCATTAAGACTCCGTTCATTTTATGAAAAATAGCTTCTGAGAAAACGTTTTCCGAATTTTCCAATATTCATTTCGGGGAAAATGAATTGCTTAAGGAAAACATTTTCCATGAAAGGAAAAGAGTCTTCTAAGCTAAGAGAAACTCACATCCCTATAAGCCCTCACTTCTTCTTCCTCCTCCTCCTCCTCCTCTTTTTTTTTTTTAAATAATTTGCATTATTTCTAATTTTCTTTGTTTTCCCTCTTCTTCTTTATTTTTATGTTTTCTTTTTCTTTTTTTCTTTTTTAAAATTGAGTTTTTAATTAATTTTCTTTTTCTTCCATTTTCTTTTTCTTCTTGCTTGGCCAGTTACAAGCCATAGGCCAACTCCAGCCTTGCCCAAAGCCAAATTCGGTGAGGGCAAGGCTCGAGCTCATCGGATCTGGCAAGTCGTGGGTTTGCTGGCCTCGGCGGAGCTTGGGCTTCCTTGTGTTGGGTTGGCGAGGTCGCGGCTCACTCGATCCAAGTAAGCTCAAGCTCTGCCGAGGTTGGTGAGCTCGAGGCTCAGCCGATCCAAGCAAGCCCCATCAGTTGACCGGCAAGCTTGTGGCTCACTTGGATCGGGCCGAGCCTCGAGCTTGTTGAATTTGGCGATTGTGGTTTGGTCGGTCGCTGGGCGGTCGGCCATGTCAAGGCACGTAGCGATGGAGGAAGGAGGAGGAAGAAGGAGGGAGGAAAAGAAAAAGTAAAAAAAAAAAGAAAAAAAATAAAAAAATCGATTTAAAAAATAAAATAATTAAAAATTATTTTTTAAAATATATATAAATTAAAATTAAATTTTTTTGGTCAATTAAAAATATTAAAATTTTTTTTTTTGGTAATTTTTCTTAAAAAATCAAGTTAGATAATGGACAATGAAAAATATTTTTCGCTCAAATTTTAGGTTTCAATTTAACACAAAAAAAATATATATAGTTATTTTTTTGGAAAATGACTTCATAGAAAATATTTTCCAAAAACATGATATTTTTCACGAAATGAATGGATACTAAATGTTAATGCCTAAGTATGTTTTCATTATAAAAAATCCATGTGATGATGAGTTGGCCTTTAATCACAAAATGCTGCCGCTTTAAAGCAATTTTATCTCTCTTCCTCTATTGTTCTCTCTCTCTCATTCAAGCTTTGTTCGACAATTTGGAAGCGGATGTCATGGTTTGAAGGGTAGCCTTGTTCTTGAGTACTTCAGGTTGGAAAGATATCGTGGTTTGAAGCAAAACATCAAGCGTGATTGGTGCCGGCAAAGAAGGACCGAGCAAGCATGAGGAGCTTTGAACACTCACATAAAAGAAGGGAGGGAGAAGAGAGGCGCGGCGGACAAGACTTGGAAGCAACGGACGTGGTCAATCGATGGTGGTGACAACATCTGAAGAGCGATGGAGAAGGATCACTGACGATTGAACTAAAAAATATCCTTGAGAGAGAGTTTCTTCGTGAGATTCGTGTATATGCTTTATTGTGCTCTGTTTTGGCTACAATCTTTATCTTGTAGCAGTAGTCTTTTTTTTATACGCCCCACAAGAGTCAATTAATTCACTCACAAACATGGTTTTTAAATCCTTATATTCTTCTACAGAGTCGACAAAAATATTGTATTCTCTAATAAGTGTCACAAATAATTTTTCTTCTACCCTGATATCATCTCCTTAAGCCCTTATGTAATTTAATTGTCCTCTTAATCTTCCACATTATTGTTTGAGGATCTCATAATTGTTTATTTTAGCATTTTGAAGAGATTGAAGTCTAATTATGCGTGCCTTTGTTGCATCATAAACTCTTCTTTTAGTATGTTGTCAAATTATAGTAAGAGTTTGAGCCATATACGAAAAAAATCTGATCAAGTATACGAAACTGATTTGATTAGAGGACGAGATCAGTTTGTCAAACCGAATTTGTTGGATTAAAGCCTAGCACACTTATCCTATTTGGATTTGAGCTCAAAGAGTTGGTTGTTGTAATCTTATTCTAGCCGCACATTAACTAGACTCCTTATTGTCACGCCCCAAACCCCTGACCATGAATATCCCTCAACGGTTGATTAAAGTGCGACGTTTCAAGACACGTCGCTAACCCATTCTTTTTCTTTTTTGATTAAATGCATGCAGAAGCAATTTATATAAACAACAGTCAATCAATAAAGAATAGGGATAGTAAAGCAGTACAAAAGTGACACTTCCAAAATGCTACTTTGTTTTATATATTTGTTTAACTCGAGAAGTTTCATATTTACAAATCATTACAAAAACCAACTGGGGTCTAAAGTTAACTTTAACTTCTCTAACGCGAGGCCAACTTTTCGTCTCCATAGGGACATTGAACCAAACACGATGGTTCTCCATACTACGGGCTTGAAAAATAATTAATAACAACGGGGTAAGATATAAATCTCAGTTACTTAATAGCCTAAGCACTGATAATTCGTCTCAAAGGCAGCCTAAATATACAACAACATACAATCTTGCCTCGCCTTGGCACACTCCTGCATATTAGCACATCACATATGCCATTATCATTCAACAAGTATAATCAATAATCATAACACATAACTCTCATACACCATGCATTCCAATTATAAGGTAAAATCCGTTTTGGCCCATCCCATACCGTGCCTCATGGTTTTACCTCATAATCAAGTGTTATGCATCACAATCATTCACATGTGCTTCGATTATTATGAACCCTAGAATATGACCAATACACGAGTTGGTGGTCTTCCAGCATGACCAGGGATCGTCCTGCCCCATCAGGCATGGCATCATCTAAAATCCCCACCTAGACGGCATTTCATAATGGAGCATTGGTCCGGCTTCAACTATAACTTAGAATCTAGACCCATGTCGGGCATCTGATAAACATCAAGCATCGTCCCCAAACTCCAGTTGGGTGATGGGTTTAATTAAGTGACCACACAAGCACGCCAAGATTCAAGCCAATTTTTATCTGCCGTAGAGTTCTTGCCTAAATAACAAATTTCGGAAAATCTTTACATTTTCTAGTAAAATAATTGCATGTGGTCTCGTACTTAAAATTAACCCGCCAAAATTTGCACTCTTTCATTTTAAAACCTCATTGCCCCATTTAGCACATAAAACACGATGTCCAAACACGATACCTCAAAATTTGTCATTTTCTTTTCAAATAAATCTTCTTTGAAAATAGCATTTAAACTCATGATTTGGGCAATCAATGAGGTTGGGACACCTGGAGTGCCATAACTTTGCACGGAGGGACACTTAAGTGTCATAACTTTGAAATGGTACACTTAAGTGCCAATATCGGAGTAAAATAGAATACTTAAGTGCCGATTCGGCCAAAAACTGGCCAAAATGCAAACGTGGCATTTTCGGGTAACATGCTTAACTGATGTGGCAATTTTTTTTTAATTTAAAAAGCACATGTGGATGAGGAAAACGACGTCGCCCTATCCACTGTGCATTTGGCCAAACTAAATGACATCGTTTTTCCTGAGTGCTAAACGACGTCGTTTTGCTTATTTGGATTTTAACCTTTCGTCTGTTCATACTAGATCGACGTTCTCTCCATCGCCGTTCACCGGTCGCCGTTCACAGGTCGCCGTTCGTAGGTCATCACTCGCCGTCGTCGATTTGCTCAGGTTTTTTTTTTCTTCTTCCTCTCTCCTATGGTGAAATTAGGGCTCCAACTTGTTTATTAGGGCTTGGACTTGATATTTGGGGGTCGGCTGGGAAAGCTTAGGCTGGTGTGAGATTTATGGCTTAGATGTGGTACTACAATCCTATTGGGGGGTTCGAATTGATAGTTTAGGAGTGGCCTTGAAATGTAGGCTCGGTGTAGGGCTCGGAGGGGGGAAAATTAGGGCTCGGTGTAAGGCTTGACGTTGCCTCATCCACTGTGATGTGTGATTCATTCAGGGTGTTGAATTGTGATGTGCGAAAGTAATTTGTAGTGGTCGGATGTGAAATGTGTGATGGTAATTGGTGATTGTTAGGGTTCAGAGTATTGAACTTGATGGGGGGAAAATTAGGGCTCAGTGTAGGGCTTGACGTCGCCTCATTCACTGTGATATGTGATTCATTCAGGGTGTTGAATTGTGATGTGCGAAAGTAATTTGTAGTGGTCGGATGTGAAATGTGCGATGGTGATTGGTGATTGTTAGGGTTCAGAATATTGGACTTTGGACATGTTTGAATCAAATCTCTTGTTGTCGTGGGGATGAGGACTTCTTCTGGGTATTTTTTTTAATAAATTGCATTGTTGAGGATCCATGCTGAGGAATCTCTCCATATTTTAAATGAATGTGACGGCATAATTAAAGTAGCTGTCGAGGCCCATCTCTATTTGTCCTTGTCCTGAGGCCTCTTTTCAAGCTGCCACTGTCGTCTGACCTATGCATCTTCCCTCTTTCTTTCTTCTTTTCTTTAATAAAGAGTGTAGGGACCTCCATTTGCAATTGTCTGTCCTTTGTGAATGTCATCCCAAAAGTTAATTGTATATTTATCCTCTTTTGTTGCAAAAATAGCTCATGATAAAGACTATGTTGCTGTCATCATTTACTACGATGGGGATTTTGTGATTGGGGAGGATGAGTGGGAGTATGAGGAAGGGAATGAGGGTACTATCTTTGTCGATATAAAGAAGGCATCTTATATTTGATTTGTTAGGGATATAGTGGCATTTTTGCCTTGTAGAGTACAAAAGTTATTGTATTGCATTCCTGGGAAAGGCTTGAGAGATGATTTGAGAGTTTTGGAAGATGATAATGGTTTTAGGGATGTCTTATATCATTATTTTCATGGTGAAGAGGTGAAAGTATTTATTGAAAACAATAGTGATAGTGAGGACGAAATTGATGACAGAGATAACACCCAAGTAGGAGAAGGAGAAGATGGTTTTTAAGCTAGTACTGAGGTTAGGGATGAAGCAGGGCATGATGGATAGGATGGGGAGGAGAGGGGCGCATATGCTATTCACCAGAGCGATTATGACATAGGTGATGTCACCATCACTGAATTAGATTGGAAAGTAGCTGAATCCAGTGATGGTGATGATGACGATGATGATGAAGGGTTGGCTGCTGAAGCTGAAAATTTATTAATCTTAAGTGACGCCGACGATGAGGAGCTTACACAATCAAGGAAAAAACAAGGGGATTTTTTGTCAGATAGATTTGCAATTTTGCATGTAGCTGATGAAGTTCTAAACAGAAATGAAAGCCCTGCAGATGTTGGTGTTGCTGGCCAGGTCTTGGAGATAGATTATGAAGAAAGCATCGACATCGCAACTTCCCAGGGCGAAGTTGAAGAAGATCAACGAGTTGTGCGTAGAAAGAAAAGTAAGTTTTCTTCCTATAATCCATTTGTTGCCTCTCCTACTTTGTCAGTAGGTATGAAATTCCATGATGCAATACAATTTAGGGAAGCTATACTGAAGAACTCCATTGCTACACAAAGAAATATTGATTTCATTAGAAATACCAATAAATTTGTAAGAGCTAGGTGTTCGCAGCAAAGTTGTCCATGGAAGATTTACGGTGCGTTTGTTAAGAAGAGTGGGTCTTTCCAGATTAGAGCCTACCAAGAGGAACACATTTGTTCCATTAATTTTCAAAACAAAAGGGTAACAAGTGCATGATTGTCCAAGCACTTCTTTGATTTGATCAAGTTGATGCCCAATATGAAAATTACTAACTTTAGGATGCTGGTGAAGGAGCGTGTAGGCATCAATGTATCTAAGAATCAATGCAAAAGAGCAAAGCAAAAGGTGATAAAGATACTTATTGGTCAGTATGCTAAGGAATATGGGTAGGTGTGGGAGTATGCTTGGGAGTGTATGCTACAAAACCCTACAAGTAGAGTGTATGTAGATGTGGTTGAGAGACCGCTTCCTGATCATGGGACCAAGTTCGATAAGTTCTATGTGTGCCTTAATGCATGTAGACTGGGATTTTTAGCTGGTTGTAGACGGATTATAGGATTAGACGGCTGTTTCTTGAATGGCTCGTGCAAGGGAGAATTGTTGGTGGCGATTGGAAGAGATGCGAATAACCAAATGTTCCCACTAGGTTGGGTTATTGTAAAGATTGAGAATAAGAACAATTGGTCCTGGTTCTTGAAAAATCTGATGGCTGACTTGAAGATAACAAACAGGGAAGGATGGGCATTCATGAGCGACCAACAAAAGGTAATGCTTACTTTTTGAAAAATTTAGTCAATAATTTGCTTTGTAATATGAACATGTAATTTGCTATAGTATTTCTTACTTTGAATTATTGTAAGGATTGGTTCCGGCAGTAGCCAAGTTATTGCCCCATGCTGAACATCAAATGTGTGCACAGCACATATACGGAAATTGGGCAAAGACTTACAAAGGGGATAAGCTGCAATTGGAATTTTGGCAATTATCAAAGAGTGCAAACATGGCTGACTTTAGAATAACCAAAGAAGGACTGCTTCAGTTGACAAAGGAAGGTTGCGCTACCCTATTTCAACTAGAACTGAAGCATTGGTGCATGGCATTCTTCAGTGAGGAGTTCAAGTGCAATAACGTCAATAACAACATTTGTGAAGTATTTAATTCGAAGTTAATAGATGCTAGATGCAAACCAGTCATCTCAATGCTTGAAGATATATGAGTTGCGGTTATGACTCGGCTGCAGAAACAAAGAGATGAGGCTACAAAGTGGACAAGACAATATGATCCTAGGATTGCCAAGAAATTGGATGAGAACTCGGCTGCAAGTAGGCATTGTCATCCCATTTGGAATGCAGATGACGAATATGAGATAATAAAGGGTGCTGATAAGTATGTTGTCAATCTAGGAAGTATGAAGTGTTCATGTAGAGCATGGCAAATAAGTGGAATTCTATGTGCACATGCCATATGTGCCATCCAGTTGAAGGGCGACAATACAGATGATTACACCGATGATTGGTACCATAAATCAAAATACCTTGCTTTCTATTAGTTCATGATGTAGTTAATTAGAAGTAGCAAGTTTTTGGAGCCCACGAATCATGAAGCACCTCAACCTTTGCCAGGGTGCAAAGATAACGTGCTCTTATTGTCGCCTAGCAGGCCACAATATTAAAGGTTGTCAATTGAGGAAGCAACAATAATCGTTGAGGCAAGGTGAAGGGCCTAGTGAAGAGACAATTGGAGAAATGCACACAGCAGGGCCAAGTGAGTCGACTGTTCTTCAGTCAACAAGTAGAACCACGGTAAGTCATGAAATTTATTTTATGTTTATGTTGCTTTGTCGTTTATCATAAAAATGTGCATAATATCCTATTTGGTCTCGTATGTAATGTGTTTGTTAGGTTACAAGAAGAACTTCAGTAAGTCATGAAACTGAACAGCCTGTTCGAAGAAGGCAATGTAGAAGACAGTTAGCTGAAGAATTGGCCCAAGCAGCATCACGGCCAGTTGAAGGATTAGCCCAAGCAGCATCACGGCCAGTTCAGTCGACTGTTCTTCAGCAGCGAAAGAAATATCTAGTGGTAAATTCAACCATTTGTATTCAGTTTTTCATTTTCTTTATATTATTATATATCCCGATATTATATTTATGGTGTCTTTTGCCTCTTTCTCAGGTTTGAAGAAAGCAAGTTGGAACTCAACTGCCAACTGAAGGGCCATCATAAGAGCCACCTCAAGGATCATCATAGGGGCTACCAGAAGAATCACTACAAGAGGCACCGTAAGTACCACTACCGATACCACCAGAAGGCCCAACAGAAGGAGGTGTCACTGAAGTTGAAGGGCTACACATAAGGACAATTAGAATAAGGCCAAGTGAAGGGGCAGCTACACAAAGGCCATCTAGAAGATGCCCAGTTAAAGAATTGGTTGAAGAAGCCCCGGCTGTAACTAAAGGGCCCAAGAAAGCAAGAAAAAGAGCCAACAAATCATAAGTTCCTGAAAGTGACGCCTCTATTCAAACAAGAGGGGTACTTGGGAAGATGTTAAGACAATATGGCTATGGCCTTTATATAGATGAGCGTACTGGAACAGTTATTCTCAATGTAAGTTTTATTGGCTGCATTTAATTTAATTTATGCTGTAGACTTTTGCTGACAATTTATTGTTTTTTTGTAGCTTGCGAGAAGTTCAGAGGTTCTTATCTTAGGCCCAACTCAAGAAGCAACGGCTGCACCAACAAAAAAGAAAACATCAACTGTGCCAATAAGAAAGAAGAGAAAGAACCCAGTTGCAGCTCCAGCTCCAGCTCTAGCTCCTTTTGAATCAATTCGGCTTGGGACATTTGCAGCTCCATCTGAATCAGTGGATACTGAGAAGGTTGAAGAAGAAGTTACATGTCCAGTTAGAAAGAGTGCAAGAAATATGAATCAAGTGAAAGACCCATCGAAAGGAGCACGAACAGGGGGTGTCGTGCATATTGATTGATGAGATGAGATGTGATAGGATTTGTGGAGCTTAGGAGTCAAAACAGTTATGTAAACGTTAACGTTATAATAACACACTTGCTATGGATGGTTATCTTTTTTTTCTTTAGTTTGTCATTCATTGATGTTGTGAGACTTAATATCAATATCAATGAAATGATCTTGTACTGCTTGTCAATTTATGTTGTTGTTGTTTGTCATGGATTCTGCTTTTACTTGCTGCAGCTACTGTTGGTGTTCTGTGGTGATAGCTGGAGTGCTGGTGTATCTGGTGTGATGGATGGTGATGTTTGGTGGTAGTGAGTTTGTTATTGGGGTGCTAATGTGGTGGCTGGGGTGCTAGTGTGGCTGGTGGTGATGCCCGGTGATTATGGGTTTGTGGTGGGGGTTATAGGCTTAAGCAACTGCACCTACACTTGGTACAAGTGTGCAGTTTGCACATCTTACACCATGTGTACTGGTGCAAGCTAGTGCAAGGCTCAACTTGCACTAGTACCTTGTGTAGCAACACCACCAGCATGGTGGTGGCTGGAGTGCCTAGTGTGTAGTGTGGCTAGTGGTGATGGTTGGTGGTGCAGCCGGTGGTGGTGGTTGGCACAATTTTTAGAGAAAACCAACAAAAAAATTGGCACTTAACTGGTCATATTCTAAAAAACTTGGCACTTAACTGTTCACTTTTAACTACAAGTGACACTTAACTGATCACTTTAATAATAATTTGACACTTAAGTGATCCTTTTTTCATCGCGACTAGCACTTAAGTGATTATTAAATACAACTTATGGCACTCGGGTAATTACTCATGTTTGTCTTGTGTATATATTGGTCTGCATCAAAACAGAGAAGATGATTCTGCATCAAAACAGAGAAGATGATGGTACTTTAACTTATAACAACTCCATATGACAGCATAAATAACAACAAAGCTACAGTGATCTTGTGGAGCAACAAAAACTTCTTCGCATCTTTCAAAAAGAAAAAAAAAAAGCCTACATTTAATCCAGAACAACACCATTTTTAATTATGGCAGTCGGAGAAACTTTTTCTCATTTTCAAATAATTTACATTTCATCATAAAGTACAATAGACAACAAAACAACACCATAATAAATGCTTGGTAACACTTTCGTTCAATTTTCATCATTAAAACTTAATTCTTGAAAGGTTTAGTTGAAGATTCTTGAGCGTGCATTGAGACTTCATTCTTGAAAAGTTTAACTGAAGATGTTTGAGTTTGCATTGAGTCAACATCGTTCAAGTCGTCCACGAACACAAATGGAGATTGCTGTCTTTTATGAAGTAGATCCAATATCACCTCTGTGACTCGGTCAGAGAACTTTACATCGACCCATTTAAAGTATTTGCACTTCGACGCTTTTTTATATCGGACACATCCATAAAATCTTCTCATAGGATTGATTTGAGTCCACGATGTTCTTCTTGGATTCGGTAACCCACAAAAACAGAAACGCTGGCCTTCTCCTTCACTTCGGTGAGAGGAAATTGAGGCGCTACTACGAGTCTTGCTCTCCATTTCCAAGATTCGACGAAGGAATTTTGGGCAAATGAAAATTAGGGTTCGAGACTTGGATTTGAGCACTTCAATAAGGATTTTGGCCGATTTAGGGTTTTAGATTTGGGGCATTTGGGGAGATGACGTCGTTTTTGGAAGATTTGGGGCTTTTATTATGCAGACGACGTCATTTCTGGTGAGTTAGAGCCGACTGAGCTCTCTAGCGAGCCATGTAGGCATTAAAAAATAATAAAATATTGACACGTAGGATTTCGGCAAGGGTTGCCGAGGTGGCACTTAAGTGTCCCACTAGAAAAAGAAAGTGGCACTTAAGTGTATCGTTTTGAAATTATGGCACTTAAGTGTCCCCTATGCCAAGTTATGGCATTTGGGCTGTTCTTCTGCCGGCAATCAACATTATGGCATAAGAAGCTTAGACAAGTAGAATTAAGCACATATTCATCTAGTAAAACAAGCATAAAATTCTACTTAATGACTATTCATCATTAATTTCCACTAATCGTGATTAATTAGCACTAACACAATTAATTAAGCCTAACTACGGTTATTTAAACTAACTATAATTAATTAATACTAATATTTATTAATTATTCTAATTGCGATTAACTAATATTAATTGTAATTAATTAAACTAATTATGTTTAATTAGACTAATCACAATTAATTAAACTAGTTAATATTAATTAAGATAATTAACATTAATTAAACTAACCATGACTAATTAATCTGAACATGATTAATTAAACTAACCATCCTTAATTAAGACTAACCTTTATTAACCTTAATCTAATCCATCGTTAACCTTAGTAGGGCTAAACTATCATTAAAGACCACTACTACCATTACCCCTAAACTAAATCTAACCCTAAAGGCAATTAAATTTCTAATCAAGGATTAGGAATTAACTAACAGGTTTTCTGGCGATGGGGAGCTCACGGCAATAGCAGCGCAACGACAATGAGAACTCGAGTCTTATGGCTTCAGTGGAGACACCAACGGTGGTAGCTCAACACTTGAGACCCATAGCTTGGCTAAGGAGGGAGGAGTGTTTGGCGGTGGCTTGTGGTGGTGGTGAGGTCAGTGAGCCACGGTGTGAGGAATGACAACGGCGCGGACAAGCAACAACGAAGGCGGCGCGGCGGCGGCGGCGATAACTCCTCAAAACCTACGGCTAAGCTTGAACTTGGCTTGGGCTGTGGTGCACCGGCGGTGGAGATGGAGGTAGTGGTGGACGGTGGTGGTGGTCGCTCAAGGAAGAAGAAAGAAGAAGAAGATGAAGAAGATGAAGATGAAGAAGGAGAAGCAAAATGAGAGAGAGAGAAAGAAGATGAAGATGAAGAAGGAGAAGCAAAATGAGAGAGAGAGAGAGAGAGAGAGAGAGAGAGAGAGAGAGAGAGAGGAAGGAGGTTTAGTTATCCAAGGGGGAAATGAGGGGGGGGAGAAGAGTTTTTCCCGATATTCTTTCAAAATCTTTACCATTGATAAATCCAACAAAATCCCCTAAAATCCTCTCATCATTTCCTTTATTTCTTTTGTCTTGTAGTTTATAAATGCAAGGGCATTTTGGACATTTCATTCACTTTTGGTCCAAACTTTCTAATTTTGCCCTTAGGCCTGGTTCCCTTTCCGATTTCAAATTTTCGTCTTATAATTCTTTTTCTTAAAATTTTGAACTTGCCAAAAATTCAACGAACAAAAGAGGAGATGTCCAATATGTGGGTCTAGAAATCCTCAAAAGTTCGATTCTTGAAATTGAATTAAATTTCATGGTTAAAATTGATCAAATACAATTTTAGTATGACTTAAACTATCGGGTGGCTTTTAGAGGTTTTCGTGCAATTGACCTATGATCGATAATTTTCGATTTACGTTTGTGCCGTGGATGACTTTTGATTGTCATGTAATTGCGAGAGTTCAATTACGTATTTTGAGTATAAGATAAATATAAAATCGGTTTATTGTTATCTGGCACGAGTATCGAAATCGTGTGGAACCACTTGCGAATCATCTATGTACTTCCATCGATCCATTTGCTAATTGATTTATAATAGCATAGCATTGACCCATGTTAATTCTTATGGTTGAGTGGTCGATCTTTGACTGAATTCTCTAGTCTTTCGCATTTTAATCTTTTATGGTCTCATCCAATAGATTAGTTAACTCATGAGTGATTAGTTTATAGTAAATTAACCATTAGAGCATTGATCAAATAACCATTTCATATATTTCGAAATGGGTCAAATTTCGGGATATCACAACTCTTCCCCTCTTACAAAAATTTCATCCTCGAAATTTGAAATATTACAACACTTCCTCATAAAGATGGGGATGTTGATGCCTCATCATCTCTTCACTTTCTCACGTGGTTCCCTTTGTTCTATGGTGTTGCTAAACCACATTGACTAAGGGAATCGTCTTGTTGTGCAACATTTGCTCATTTTGATCTATTATCCGAATTGGCCTCTCCATGTACGACATCCTCTCGTCCATGTCTATTTCCTTAAAATTCAGCACATGGGTCGGATCAGGTTCATACCTCCTCAATATTGACACGTGAAAGACGTCATGCACTTGAGTCAATCTCAATGGCAAGGCAGGATGATATGCTAAAGTCCCCATTTGCTCTAAAATTTCGAAGAGACCAACGTACCTTGGACTTAGCTTTCCATTCTTGCCGTTGACACCTAATTTTTTGTAACCCTAGGAAAATAAAATAAAAATCATAAATAAAGGAAAAAAAAAGGGGAAAATCGATTTGATTGATTATGCATGGAAATTTGAAATTATGATTAATATTCAGATTTTGATAGATGCAGAAGCAATTAAAAATTAGGTGAATAAAGGGTAAGGATTTTGATAAAAGGGAAGGAATCGAACCAATGTCGAACTGATTGCGAAATTATGCTCCGATACATAGCCAAATCAATGCAATAGAAGATGGAAACTTGGAAAATACCATAGAAAGCGGCCGTCTAGAATCACGGGATAAGTACACTATCAGTGTCATAAGTTGTGTATGGTGCTCACTTTGGTGCCAAAAGTTTCTATCGAATCACTTAAGTTCCAAAAAGTTTGAAAAACGATCATTTTAGTACCAACTCCAATCTGGTTGGCCGGAAATCCGACGTCGCACTTTTTTTATCTATTAATTTTTCAAACTGATGTGGCTCGCCGGAAAGTACAGTTGGCATTTAAACAACAAAATGACGCCATTTGTTGTCTCTTCCCCAATTCAAAACCTTAAATCGCCAAATTGAGATAGAGAGAGAGAGAGAGAGAGAGAGAGAGAGAGAGAGAGAGAGAGAGAGAGAAGATAAGCCAACAGCGATGGGCCAGTCGCCGTCCTTAAACGGCCCTTGCGCTCGGTGGCCGCGGCTCCGACCCAGACCTCGACCCCGATGGAGGCCACTCGGTGGCCAAGTCGTAGGCTGTGATCTAACCGGTGCTCGGGGAAGCCGCTAACGAGTGTGCCGCCCCTGATCTCTCCCTCTCCATCTCTGATCTCCCTGATGAGTGCCTAGCCTACGTCTTCTAGTACCTAGGCTTCAGCGACCCGGGCCGATGTTCCCTCATGTGCTGCCATTGGCTTGCGATCAAAGGCCAAAGCCGCCAGAGGCTCGCCTTCCACGCCCATTTGGAGCTATTGAACGCGGTCCTGGCTCAAAGAAATTGAGGACGTTGAAGCTGGTGAAATGTTACCGAGATTGGGACACGGTGCTACTACGACGACGGTCGAGCGATGAAGGCTGAGCGACAGAGGTTGAGTGATGGTGGTCGAGCAACGGCGGTTGGTGTTAGGCAAGGATCGGACAAAAAAAAAACCCTAATTTCAATCCCCAAATTATTTTAAAAAAAAAAACACCCAAATGAGTTGTACGACGTTGTTTTCTCGAGGCCATCCACTTAGGACGGCAAAACGACGTCGTTTTCTTAAGGAGGACGGAAAACAATGTCGTTTAAAGGCCTCGTCGATTTTTTTTTTTAAATATAAAAATTACGTAATCATTTTGGTTGGAATCTCTTGCTGGTCACACCAAAGTGATCGTTTTTCTTCTGATTTGGCACTTAAGTGATTCGACATAAACTTTTGACACCAAAGTGAGTGTCGTACACAACTTATGGCACTGATAGTGTACTTCTCCCCTAGAATCACTATAAAAAGAGCCACAATTTTCATGACAAAAGGGGGGCGAAGTCAGAAAAATCAAGAGAAGAAGTTCATGAGAAAAAAAAAACAGCAAGGTGAAGAAAGAAAGCTTCGGGAAAAGTGAGTGAAAGCTTTTTCCTTCTATCGAGAAAAGCAGGAAAGAAAAACAGGGAGGGAAGTGACGTGAAGGATACGAGAGGAGAGAGAGAGAAAAAAAAAAGAAAGACAAAGGGGGTGTTGTTCGTCTTCTTCCCGGAGCACTCGACCTTTGTTGCTCACTGCATCTCCGCCACCGCTGCTTCGCTTCACCCGATACCAGAAGCCACCACGCCTCTGCCTATTCCTCTACCGAAGTGCTGCTGCCATTGCTTGCCTCCACTTGCAGCTATCCATCTCGCCACTGTTGCAACCCAATGTTAGAAGCCATTGCTCCCGCACCTGAGTGATCACCAGCCACCACCACACTCGACGCTTGCTATGGTCCAAACGCTCACCACCGCTGCTGTCACTCTGCACGACACCTCCACCGTTGTTGCTTTCCTTTCGTTGATGCTTCTGTTTTCCATCTACAGGACCTCTGCTACAGCAGTTTGCCTCCGCTACACCTCTGCCTGCGGTCCTACACTCGGAGTCCAACGTCACCATGCCTCTGCAACCCGTGAGCTCCCCCTCGTTGAGCCTTTGCTGCGTCCGCTCACCACCGTGCCTCACCCGCGACCTACAGCTCGCCTCGCTGCAGCCCACTTGCCACCGTCCTCCTTTCGGTGCACCACCGCCACCCTGCTGATCCTACCCACGACGTGTAGCACCGTCGCCCCGCCGCGCCTCCTCCACGAGCCGCTGCCTGCAACCCTCTACCATTGCCGCCTAGCAGCCAGCAATCCGTGACCCAGCATCGTCGCCGCATCTGCCAACCTCCGTCCGAAACCCCTCTCCGGTGACCTCCACCCACGACGACCCAACGCTGCCGTGCCTCTGCAGCTCGTGCCCAGCAAATCGATGGTCTGCCTCCACTCAGCCGACGCCATTGCACCAATACCTCTACCAACTTGCTGTTGCTATTCCGCCTCTGTCCGCCATCCAGCCTTCACCGAAGCCATGAGAGTCGTTGCCACCAGCAGCCCCTTTGCCACCTGCCTGCCTCTCGCCGTGCTCCAACCTCTGCCCGGTGTCGACTAATCAGTTGTTTCTCTTTAGGTAGTTTAGTTTTTATTTTTATTTTATTTGATAGCATTTTTAAGTTTAGTTATTTAAATTGTAATATTGGATATCAATATTGTGACATCCCGAAACCTTCGCAGGTCGTCACCAGCGCCGATGTTACACTTTATTACATTTTTCTATCTTGTACTTAAAACAAGCGCCGTTAATCACAGGCATTTTTTTTTTTTTTTTTATAAACGATCGGTCCCAACGCGACTCATAGCGGAAGCAAATTAAACATCACCATCTATTCCCCCTACCAATCCATGATACAAATACACACCAGCTAAACATCAGGATTTTATAAACAACTTCGACACTTTGCTTACATATATATATAGCAAGATGGGATTCCCTTCAGGTCGGTACAAAAACAAGGAAAAGCTAGGACTCTGCCATGTCCAGCCTAAAACCTCAAAAAGAAACTCTCGACCCTTAACATCATACGAGTATGAACCCCCATCGAAAGTGTCGACTATCTACATAAAAAAGATCCAGCTCCTACTCATCGCGCGTGGGTC
Source organism: Eucalyptus victrix (assembly GCA_016097545.1). Classification (NCBI taxonomy): domain Eukaryota; kingdom Viridiplantae; phylum Streptophyta; class Magnoliopsida; order Myrtales; family Myrtaceae; genus Eucalyptus; species Eucalyptus victrix. Next base: position 17,268,397 of record CM027844.1, read on the forward strand.
TCACACCTAACCCGGTGCATCAGGCAGTGGCAGTGGCAACATCCCTCGCATCGCTCCATCCCGACGAACATGCACAGAAATGAACTCCTAAATGACAGGACCCCCAGCCAGGCCCACGTCATACATCACTAGACAACGTACTCGGATAAAAGTCAGTCCGGGAACAGAGGGACAGTCTATCTCAACACACTCGACCTCTACATCGGATGGTATCCCGTAAAATGTACCACGCGTGACGGCAGGAAGCGGCATACTGGCTAATCTGAAATGTTATCCCCAAAATGGGTGAGTACAACCACTCAGCAGATAGGGAAATCCAATAACAACTCAATGCATTATGCAAATTTCACATGCGTTGCAGGCATTACCTACCTTGAAGCCAGGCACACACTATCATGCATCATCATCATGCATGTCATCATGCATATCATATATCATGTCATAGGTGATCATCATATCACGTCGCATATCATCATCATCATTATTATCATGCATATCATCATGCATATCATATATCATGTCATAGGTGATCATCATATCACATCACATATCATCATCATCATTATCACCATGCATATCATCATGCATATCATATATCATGATCATCATATCACATCACATATCATTATCATCATTATTACCATGCAACCATGCATATCATCATGCATATCATATATCATGTCATAGGTGATCATCATATCACATCACATATCATCATCATCATTATCACCATGCATATCATCATGCATATCATATCATGGGTGATCATCATATCACATCACATTATCATCATGCATTACATCACCATGCATATCATCATGCATTAATTTCCATTTTTATCTTTAAATTTGATCACCACATCACCCATTTTCAATTATCATCCCTTCGGGCAAAGACCTCCGACAGGGTTCCCAGCATTCTAGCCATCCCATGGCTACCAGGCTTCCGGCCCCCCACATTCCGGGCATCTCGCATCTCAACTAGCATCACAAGGCATTCCCTTCGGGCAGAAACCTCCGACAGGGCTTCCGGCCTTTACCCTTCTAGCCAGGCATCTCGCACCCACATCCTGGCATCGCGAGGCATTCCCTTCGGGCAGAAATCTCCGACAGGGCTTCCGGCCCCCCACATTCCGGGCATCCTAAATCTCCCAGGGAATTCCGGCAATGCATCTCTGTACATTCCAGCCTCATCCTCCACCACAACCTCTTACTCACATATCATTTTCCATATTCACCATCCTTTTAATCTCATTATTACATGGCATATAAGTCACACATGCATCACAATTTATGATCATGCATACACCAATGTCATATAACAATGCATAATAAATTCAATGGAATTCATGGCCAATAAAATAATCCCTTATTATTTTATTATTATTATATTATTATATTATTATATTTATTTATTTTCATAAATAAATATTAAATTTAATATCTATGATTTTCCCAAAATCATAATATTCAAACAATCATTAAAAAAACCAATAGGATCACAATTTCATACAAAATTCATGGCCAAATTGAATTTCTCATAATTTCACAATTTCCACAAAATAGCACATGATATTCGGATAATGACCAGAATTGCACAGTTTCCAAATAAATTCCATTAAAATACTCATATGGCCTTCAAAAATTACGAAATTTTACAGGGTGATAGCCAACACATTTTCGTGCACTTTTCATGAAGAACTCCAAGCCAAATTATTTTTATATTAATTTATACAACCCCACGAAACCTCTGGAACCACTACCGCGTTGTCCAGAATACACATCTCCGAAATTTTTAGATTTCACCCATCTATTCTCTTTCGTTTCCTCTGAAATTTGAGTATGTAATGTAACAAGGTTTCCTTTACAAGTTTCATGAAGAGATATAGGTCAAATAACCAAAGTGTGGTCACCATTTAAGTCCATGAAGTCTCGGGTGTCTCGGAATACTTCACCAGAACCATCGTTTCCAAGAGCTAGCCGATTCACCAAGCTATACTTGTTCTTTTTGCTTCAAATTTGAGTATGTTGTAGCTTAAGGTGCTAACTACAACTTTCATGAAGACATTGAAGTCAAATCTTCAACAGAAATCAACATGCAAACAAGAATCTAGCAAGAGGTCAGTGAAAACTTCACAGATCTAGGGTCTCCGTATAATGGAACTTTAACCCCTCATATCTCCATCATTTTCCACGAAATTTCAGTATGTTATAGTACAAGACGTTAGATACAACTTCCGTGAAGACAACGAAGCCAAAATCGGACCCCAAACACACATGCAAGCTCAAACAAGCTACTGACTCCCACAAACCGAACAAGAACAGTCACACGGTTTGAAAATAACCAACTCTTACCTCGGTTTTTCGCACAAATCACACCTAAAATCGAACATGCAACCAACAAAACAAACATGCAAGAGAAGTTAAGGACTCCACTTGCCTCTAAGATGGACAAACGACGACGAACGGTGGCGGGACACGGCGATCGGACGGCGAACGAACAGCTGCACCCCTCGGCTCCGCCTCCTTCCCCTCTCGGTTTCTCCCTTTCTCTCTCTCTCTCTCTCTCTCTCTCACCCTCTCTTGGCTGAATGAACAAAGAACCGGCCACTCTCTCTCTCCTCATCCCTTTTATACTCCCCTAATCCCATGATTAGCAATCATGAGATTGCCTACAAACCCACCAATGCATGCTCTTGCCATTTGCCACTTGTCTCATTGGGTTTTCTTTTTAAATTTGGTTTGGGCTTGGGCTTAGGCCCATCCGGCCACTCCCCTTGGGCTGGTTGAATCCTCTTCTTGGGCTCTAATGGGCCGACTAGCTTGGCCCACCAAGCTTTAGGCCAATGGGTCCAAGGCCCATTCGAATTTTAACCCTCTTTTTTTTTTTTTTTTTTTGAAATTCCTTCTATAAATATTTCAAATTTAAATTTTCAATCTTGGCCAAAGTCTTAGGATATTTTTGCTCATTGAAGTTTAATTTATAATTCTTATGGCCAAGCATAGATTATTAATCTATTAATTTTAAATTTCCACAATCACAAGCACAAATCATCAAATTAAAAGACTAATGGCTAAAACATAGGCCATAGAAATTTAACACCTAATTAGAGACTTTAACACACCTTATGGCTTGGCTTTGAATTTCTGGGATACCACAAATATTCATTTCATAAATCTTGTAGGCATTATCCGTAGGGGTTTTGCTCAAAATTATTGTAATTATTAATTTGATCCATAAGACGTCGGAGCATTTTGATAGTATTTTAATTGTTAAATCATTATAATTATTACTTTTATCCGTAAGATTTTGGATTAGATTTTTAATTATTTTGAACCTTTTTTTTATGTCATGATGTTTAGAGTAATTGTTAATTTAACCCGTGAGACAATAGGTTATTTTTTCGATTATTTTAATCATTTATTTGTTGAATATCTTGATTGTTTAGATATAATTGCTTGTCTTGGAAAAACACTAAAAAAAATAAAATTAGATCTTGCATCGGAGTTGGTTTAGTAAATTAGGATTGCATTTTTAGGATTGCACCTTTAGATAACTTTTGGAATAGATTAAGATTGATTTTTTTTTTAGATAGACTCTTAAATAATGCTGGCGCAATTTAATAATCTCATTTTTCTAAAGAAAATAGTTTTCTAAGATAGGATAGGGTTTAAGTCAAATTAATCCCTAAAATAAAATAGAAAACTATTCCTTTTTAGATAGTTTAATTAGGGTTTTTATTAATTCCGAATTTTGATAAAAAAAATACAAAATATATTAGGTGTATGTCAAATAGTTTGCATGTTAAGTTCATTTAATTAGAATTTACCTGTTAATAAAGTTAGGTCATGAAATTAAAATGCAAGTTTTGATTTCAACGTAAAAGAAAACCCCCAAAAAAATAATAATGATGATGATTGCCTCGCTTTGTGTGTTCATTTCTTTTAGTGGGAGTCTTTTGATTGTTTAATAATAACTGAGCACCCATGTGATCACTCATTGCATGATAGTCATTTAGGTTAAAATAAACCCAAATTGCTTGCAAAAACATTTTTGAAAATAAAAAGAATGGTACCGAAAGGGCATTAGAGAAATCTGGTATAACCAAATCCCTGTACCCAAAATCTCTGATTCGTAAAAGTAAAATAATTCTCCCGTTATTTTACTTAGGTGTCTAATTGACCTACCGTAAGCTGATTAGTGGTGACTCCTAGATAAAATTCATTTGCATGTTAAAAAACAGAAACATAAGTTGTGAATTAATATGGGCTTAGGAGAGCACGAGCTAAGTTTTAAACTTAGTAGTCCATCAGCCTAAATCCTAGGTGATGCATTTGAAATTTAGGTTGTGACACTTGCCAAAACACGAAGTGCTTTGCATCGATGACACTTTGAGAAAAACGTGTTCGCCTACTTGAAACTCCAAAAGCCTACGCCATTTGTCTACATAACTCTTTTGACGGTTTTGGGCTATCCTAAGCCTTTCTCAAATGGCTTTAATGGTGTCCACTAACTGCTAAACTAACTTAGGGCCCGTAATCTTGCATTCTTCAACTTTGTCCTAATAGACAGGAGTTCTGCAGACCCTACCATACAACGCTTCAAATGTTGCCATCTTGATGCAAATGGATGTTCCTCTCAGTTTCTCTTGAAGTCTAATATGCAAGCTCGCGGCATATCCTCAAGCATTTGAATAGTCCTTTCATATTGGCCATCCATTTGCGAATGATAGACTGTGCTGTGCTGTAGCTTTGTTCCCAAGGCAATTTGCAGACTTTTCCAAAAAGCTGCCGTAAACTTAGGATGTCGATTTGACGTGATTGTTACTGGCACTCTATGAAGACGAATTATCTATCGCACGTACAATTAAGTATATCTATCCAAGGCAAATTTTTTTCGTACAACGATGAATTGTGCAAACTTTGTCAACCTCTCAACCATGACCCAGATGGAATTGCTACCCTACTGACTCTTTAGCAATCCTATCACGAAATCCATCGTCATATGTTCCCATTTCCACTCGGGATTCTCCAGAGGTTGCAAAAGTCTATCGAGCTTACAATGTTGTGCCTTCACTTACTGACACGTTAAACACTTGATGATATCTACCTTTATACCATTTCACCAACATTACTGGCATAGATTCTGATACATATTTGTGTTGTTCGGATGAATATTATAACTACTAAGATGGGCTCCCAACAAGATTTCTTCCTTAAGCTCCGCATCATTGGGGACGTACAATCATCCGCGAAACTTTAATATTCCATCTTCAGTTACTTGAAAATCCATTTTCCTCTTTTCTGTGTCTTCTTGTAGAATCTTCTAGATTTTAGGGTCTAACGATTGCAGCGTCTTAATCTTTGCCTGCACTTCTAGTTCAATTCTAAGGGTAGCCATAAGACTTGAAATGTGGCTTATTTCAAACTTGAAATTCGAATTTCGAACTCCTTCGAGTAAAATCCACTCTTGAATCATCATCGCGCAATTGACGACTTCCGACTTAGTGCGTTTGCAACCTTATTGGTAGATAGGACTCATGTCCAATACCAATCAAACGAGGCTCTAATACCACTGTTCGCTTTTGGTGTTAATGAGGAAGTGTGTATGTCTGAAGGATTTACTCGGCAAAGGAACAAAGGAAGGAGCTTTTGGAGCTGCTTGCATTATCAAATTGTTTGGTACAAGGGATTTGTGGAGCTATAGTTGATCTGGACATGAATGAACGAGCATGAAGCCTTTTTATAGTCCTTCCTAATCGACTCTTCTGCTAAGAATCTCCGTCACAAACAGAGAAATTTGCTTCATATTTCATGTTGGACAGATTTTTAGCCATTACTTCTAACTACCACCAACTAAGCTAGAACCACATACTTTAACTACTTACAATAGATCTAGAAACTTGTGGAGTCTTGGTTTTTCTGGAACAACTTCAACAAAATTTAATCAAGAAGAAAATGTTTGATGGAAGATTTCATTTGTCTAAAACTTGATCATCCGTCAGACTACCTATCCAAATTGGACAAAAATGAAGAAGACTGAAACAAGAGCATCATCATCTGATAATGATATATGAACAGCCAAGTGTCCATCGTTCGAAACATATAGAGAGGGAAATAAGCACGACTGGAAATAGGAGGAAAATCATTCACGATAACAATCAACAACCAATCGAGAGATAATCATCAAGCATCAGCCATTAGGAGAAAAACTTAAAAATGGAAAAAAGAAATTATTAACCGAAGGCAACGGGAGGGTTCAAATGTAGCTGAGCACGGAATATACAGTCTGCACTGCAGTGAGCGCGAAGAGGAAGATGGCGGCGATGAGAGACAAAATAGTCCAAGGACTCTTGAAGTAGGTGTGGTTGAGATTAGCCCTCCACTTGTGCCACCGCTTCTCGCAGTACTCACTGATGTTCTTTTGCACGACATCAAGGCTTTTGTTGGATGCGAGCGGCACTTCCTTGCACAGAGAGTTGATTAGCTTGGCGACCGCCTTGTCGCTTCCAATGCCATTCTGGATGATGCCTTGGGCATGAAGCAGCGCAACATCCTGTTCACCGTTGATGATGTTGTCCATGAAGGTAATGTAGGCTGTGATCTCGTTCCCACCCTCGATGTACAAGCGCTCGAAAGTCATGAGGTTGAGGAACTCGGACTCGGTGGTGTCAGTCACCTCGATAACGGGGAGCCTCAGGACCCCTCTGGCAAAGGAGATGTCCTTGAGACTTCTGGTCAGGCTCTTCACGAACTGGATCCCGGTCTCGTTGAGCTCGGTGGCCGATCGGATTATCTGCTCAGTCTCCACAGCGGCCTCAAGCCGCACATTTTCTGGCTCGTACCGGACCTTCGCGGTGTCCATCAGCTGGCCCTTCCTGAAGACGTCCACGACATGCAGGCATTTGCCCATGCCCATCCTTGTGATGCGCATTCTGGGGGAGCAGAACTTGAGGACGAGCTTGTTGACGTATTCGTCGTCCTGTGTTGTTCCAGTAAAGTCAGAGCATTGGATACAAGATTGTTGTCGCGTCGATACTACTGGCTTAAAAGGAAAAAAGAAGTCTCCCATAGAGGTGATTCTTAGAAAAGATTGGCTAAAGATTTACTTTCCTTACAGTGTATCTGTTATCGTTAGTAAGGATTTATAAGTTAGCATTACATTTCTCGTATAATTAATTGAATAGTATTTGGTAAATTTTCCCTTTTCCTTTTCCGTTAAGCAATGCCTTGTGTAAAATTTGTGCCGACGATAATTATAGTTGAGCAATTTGGATCTATTTGATGAAGGAAAAATTAGAGATTTACAAAATCTTTGTTAATTTTTATCATAGCACTCGACCTAAATTATGTTATTTCGTCCACATAGTTTTTTCAGTTGATGCAACATCCGAAGGAGAAGCATTGGAATTCCGCTACACAAGTTTTTAAATATCTCAAGAAAAACCCAGGACAAGAGATTTTGTTACCATTCTCGACTTCATTTCGCTTGGCTGCCTTTAGTGATTTTGATTGGGCGAGTTGCCGATCACTCGGCATTCGATGACTTGTTACTTTGTCATGCTCAGAGGTTGTCCAGTGTCTTGGAGAACCAAGAAGCACATCACCGTTTCTTGATTTTCTGCTGAAGTTGAATATCATGCTATGGCAACTACCACTAGTGAATTGATTTGGTTACACACTTACTTGCCTCCCTTAAATTATTGTACGACAAACCGATGGATCTTTATTGCGATAGCCATGCCGCCTCACACATTGCAGCAAACCCCGTATTTCACAATTGAACAACGCATATTGGGATTGATGGCCACTTTGTTCTAGAGAACACAGTCCAGGGCCATTAAAATTGAGCACGTGCCCACTATACTTTAATTGGCAAACATTTTTACCAAGACATTGAATCAAGATTGGTATACATTTCTCGTTAGCACGTGGGGCATTCGTGACCTCCATGCACCTACTTGAGAGGGAGTATTAGAGAAGATTTGCTAAAAGTTTTCTTTCCTATTTGTTTAATATTTGACATATCAAACATCATTAGTTAGGATTTATTAGTCAGCGCAATATTTGATATATTTATTATAATTAGTTAAGAGACATTTGGTAGATTTTTCCTTTTTTCTCTTATTGATAGATTTAATAACGAAATTGTTGATTGATCTCGAACCATTCATCCAACATTTTTGGAGCATTAAAATTTGGCGGATTCTACGTGAGGTTGATGTGAGATCACCAAGATGTACTATTAGGTGAACATAGTACGGCGGTTTGCGTGCATGCAATAACCTCTCTGACAAGGGAGCGAAATCTAAGAAACTAACCATCGTGTAATCGCTCTCGATGGCGACCAGCTCATACAGCACTAGCATCGGCAGCTGATTCTCCAGCATCAGCATGTCTCGTCTGATGTACGGCTTTAAGTATGCCAGCCTGGAGGTGCTGAAGATGGGGTCGTTGGGCGAGTAGCCATGCTTCTCCTCTATCGTGGTTCTCATGATCTCGAGCATGAAGCAACCGTCCATCATCATCAGCTCCAGGAAACGGCCCCCTCCGCCCTCCATCCACTTCGGGTCTAGCGTGTCGTACATCTCCTCAAGGTCCCGCGCCACCTTTCTCAAGGAGCTAAGGAAGCGCTTGAGGGTCTTCTCCGACCGCTCGAGGAAGTGGAGGAGCATGCGGTGCTTGTGTTCCTGCATTTGGCCGAGGTGGACCTCACCATAGTGGTAGGGGCCGAAAGAGACAACCTGCGGCTGGTAGGCCTTCCAGTTGAGGTTGGTGATGAAGGCGGGGACCCTGTAGATGGACGGATTCTTCCAGTACTGTTGCCTGTCGGCGGGCACGCACTTGAGGCTCTTGTCGACGTGGACAATCCATTTGGTCTCGTCCGGGTGCAGTGGGGGTGGCAAGGGTAACATGATTCGGCATGTTTCAGGGGTTCCACAAGTTTCTGTTCTGGGACAGAGGAGAGGAGTATTCATGGGGAGAGAAGGAGGGGGGGGGGGGTGAGAGAATGGGAAGAGTGTATGAAGTCTGGGGTTGTCCAACCTCAATGCTTCAAGTTGAAGTGGTATTACTGGACAGACCATGTATATATAAGTTGCCTTTGGTGCATGCGGTAAAGACAAAACCAGTTTAGGCATGTCCCGTAAGAGCCGGAGGAAATGAATTGCATGGATGTAAAGCACGAGGTTGACGAATCTCACAAGGTGTCTGCCTAATTTAAAAGGCCCGTTGGAATTGAGTACATGTAATGCTAATTGAGGCATAAACTTCGTATATTTGATATTTGTTGTGGCATTTGATAATAATTTGTACCTCCTATGTTTGGGACATGCTGAATTTCTTATTTGAGATGTCATTTTTAGTAATTGATGTCCATCTTTTATATATATATATATATATACGGGGAAAGAATTTCATAATGAGTAAAATGTTCTGGTGATATCCGTGAATGGTTAGCTCATGACAATTATATAACTTATCATATATTTAACTTCAAATGACACATAAGATAAGTTGTAAGCATCTTGTGTGAAATTTAAAAATCAAATTAATTTAAACAAAAAGATATATTAGAACTCAAATCAAAGTTAAGTTTCTATATGAAACTAAATATTAGTGTGGGTTTTTTTTTTTTTTTTATTTCTTTAGTTTCAAATCACTTAAGCATAATTAACTACACGAATTTATAAGTTTTTTTAAATGATATCTCGAGTTTGAGCTAGTTCGTGAGACCCAATCCAAATTGAATGAGATGGACCAGAATTCTTAACTGAATACCTATTGGAGCCATGTCCTAGGAGTTCGAACAAGATAAGGTTGTTATTTTACTTTATTTATTTTCTTTGGAGCAGTGGCAATTGTGTAAGTATCCAGGATTGATCAACAAAGAGATTGAATTCTCTGAAGGCCGTACAAGTGGCGCCACTGTTGGTTGGCCGTATAAAGAAAAGGGTTTAAATTTTTTCATGATTTTAAGATGCAGAAAAGAAATAGAAAGTCTTCCATTCAAGGACGAACAACTAAGAAAGAAAGAGGGATCAAGTTATGTTATTCATGAACGTCGTGGGCTCGTGTGTAATTTAGGTATGAAAAACATTTGAGCTTGTAAGCGATTAATACTCTATAATTTTTAGCTTAGTCACAAGACTAATATTTGCTCTTGACTCTCCCAGTGGAGCAGATATCGATATTCACACTGAACCACATAAATATTTAGCGTTTCTTTATTATTCTTCGTTTATTTTTCTGTTGATTTCATGTTGATTTGATTGTAAGATTTAAAGAGTTTTCGCTTTAATTTTACAACAAGCTTCAATTCATAAGTACTTGGATATATTCACAAAAATCTCGTAAAAAATGTTGACTTAATCGAAGGCGACTAACTCAAACCAATCAAATTAACGTGGGAAGAGTGTTTGGGAGGTGCCCAAGTGAGGAGTGCGTCGCTTCTATGAGCACCAGGTAAAGATAAAAAGTGTTTAGGTGAGTGCCATGAAAAAGGTGGGAATTGAATTGCATGGTTGCCATCCACATATTGAATTGAGTGCATTTAATGTGTTTTTTTTGGTATGGACTTCACATATTTGAGGTGATGATAGATGTATAAGTTTTACTTTTGGGATGATCCAAATTTCTCACTTGAGATCTCTTTTTTAATTCTCAACGCCCTTTTTCAGTATGTACATCTATTATGCAAAAATAAATAAAATAATGATATTTCACAAAAAATGATTTTCCAATAATATATATATATATATATATATATATATATATATATATATATGTTCAGTTAGCGCCTGGCAATCATAAAATTTCTCATAAATTGATTTCTGGTGGTGCACAAGACAAGTTGTACTCATCTTGTGTCAAATTCAAAAGCTTTTATCAGCTTCATATGGAGAAAATTTGATTCTACCAAAAAGATATATTAAAACTCAAATCAAAATCAAACTAGTACGACGGAGTCAATTTTATAAGTTAAAGTAAATATTCGTGCTGTTGGGGAGAGAATCACCATCAAAGGAAGAAATCAAAATGCACATCGAAACCTCCCTTTTTAATTCCACAACCTTCTTAAATGCCTAAGAAAAGTGAGATTTTTCTTGCCAATTCAAAACCAAAACAAGCAAAATCCCTATAGTAAGAAACTCAAGATGACAAAAAGTGTTTAGGTATGTGCCATGAAAAAGGTGGGAATTGAATTGCATGGTTGCCATCCACATATTGAATTGAGTGCATTTAAGGTGTTTTGGTACGGGCTTCACAAATTTGACGTGATAATAGATATATAAGTTTTACTTTTGGGATAATCCAAATTTCTTACTTGAGATCTCCTTTTTAATACCCAACGCCCTTCTTCTGTATGTACATCTCATATAGCAAAAATAAATAAATAAAAATAATATTTCACAAAGAGTGATTTCCAATAATATATAGATATGCTCAGTTAACTCATGACAATCAGAGAATTTCTCATAAATCGATTTCTGGTGGTACACAAGACAAGTTATGCTCATCTTATGTCAAATTCAAAAGCTTTTATCAGCTTCATTTGGAGAAAATTTGATTCTAGCAAAAAGATATATTAAAACTCAAATCAAAATCAAACTAGTATGACGGAGTCAATTTTATAAGTTGAAGTAAATATTCGTGCTGTTGGGGAGAGAATCACCATAAAGGAAGAAATCAAAATGCACATGAAACCTTCCTTTTTAATTCCACAACATTCTAAAATGCCTAAGAAAAGTCAGATTTTTCTCGCCAATTCAAAACTAGAACAAGCAAAACCCCTATAGTAAGAAACTCAAGATGACAATCCCCAAAAAAGAAAAAAGAAAAAGAAACTCTACAAGGGACAAAAAGAAAACAAATCCAATTCACAATTGGAAAAGGCCATCGTGAGCTTGTAGTGGCTAGTGGTGGGGGCTCTGTGGACATGGCCATTAATGTGACATCCTGAAATTCAACCCCGTTTCAATAAAATGAAATGTGCATATCGTCGGCGTGCCTATGGTCCTTTTTCTCGAGCTGATCACTCATGAGTTAACTAACTTATTGGGTGAAGCCGTTAAGGGATATATCCGCGGTAAAATCCCTAAAAGCTACCTAATTGGTTGGATTGGACTAAATCACGTCCGATCGATTTTAATCATGGAATTTGATTTGATTTCGGAATCGAAAAATTTTAAGCGTGTCATAATTCTTATTTTTGGACCTCGTCTCATCGCTCGTCAAATTATTGATGAGTCCGAAATTTCAATAAAGAAATTATCGGAGAAAAAATCGAAGCCCAAAAGAAATTAGAAAGGGAAAAGAAAAGAAAAAAATTAAGAAAAATATTATTTTTCCTTTTTCTTTTCCTCTCTCTCTCCTTTTCTTTTCTTTCTTTTTCTCTCTTTTCTTTCTCTCTCCTCTCCCTCTCCCCCCCTCGTGCGAATTCCCCACCGCCCCTTTTTGCTGTCTTCCATTTGCTTTATTTTATTTTATTCTTTTCTTTGGACCAGTCAAATCTCTCTCTCTCTCTCTCATCTCTCTCTCTCTCTCTCTTCACTCTCTTCTTCTTCCTTCCTCCGCACGTGCAAGTGAAAACCGAGAAGCGGAGGGAGATCGGAAGCCCAAGCCGCCCCCGCCGCTCGCCGCTCGTCCCGCCGTCGCACCGCCGCACACCCGTTCGCCGCCCGCGCCCGCCGTTCGCCGTCCGTCCACCGCCGCGCATGCCGATCCTCCCGCGCGACCCGTTGTTCGCCCCCGTTCGGCACCGACCAGCCACCATGATCCGGCCACCTCCGGCCATCGCGGAGCCCCGTCCGGACCTCCCCGCGTCCCCCCCCCGCGCCTCCGCCTCTTACCCCCCCAACCCTCCCTTTTTCTCTGTTTTTGCAGCCCCGATCCAGCAAACCCACGAGTGGGTTTCAGCCGGTTCGTGGGCCGTTTTGGGCCGTTTCCGGCCTCGAACCCGAGCCGTGCTTTGGGAACAATCGTTCCTCGCGTCGCCGCCGTCGGATTGATCCGATTTGCGCGCGATTTGGTGAGTAATCTCACTAATCCAGGATTAGTTGGCTAATTATGCTTAAGGTTGGTTTAGTTTTAATTAATTATGTTTATGTTGTTAGATTAGAATAAATTAGCAATTATTAGTCAATTGTGATGTGATTTAGATAAATTGATTGTGCAATTAACAAGTAGATGTAGTCTACTATTTATTGGAAGCATCTCGGGAATTTTCCGATGCCTAATCGGGCTTCAATTTGGCGATTTGGGCCTAAGTGAGATTTTTGGGCATTTAAATATTAATTTTCGGAATTAAATTAAATAATTATTTATTTTCCGAAAATTCAAGGGAGATGGTCTGGAACCGGAAAATTATGCTGATGATGAAGTCCGTTTATTTAATCGGACTTTATTTTGCTAAATTGAATTTTTAATATTAATTAATTTTCGAAATTAATTAAATAATTATTTATTTTCCGAAAATTTTGAGATGATCTGGAACCGGAAAATTATTGATGACCGTGGTGAATTGTTTAATTGAGTTTTAATTTTTATTGAATATTAATTTTCGAAATTAATTAATTAATTATTTATTTTTCGGAAATTAAGATTTTGATGGCCGACGATCGAAATCTCGTGCTGATCGTCGTGGCGCAGTCCGTTTATTTATTTGAGCTCTACGTTGTATGGAATTAAATAAATTGTGATGTTTTAGGAATTTACCCTAAATTGATTTGGAATTGATTGAGATTGAATTGTTGATTGGTAAATGGCCGAGTATGTTTATTTAGCATTTATAATGCTTTGATTGAGGTGTAAAGTGGATGGATTTATGAGAGAATTGGAAATATTATGGGATTGAACCGATCAGACACGGTGTATGGACCTACGTGGTTCGGTGATTGGGATATCACTGGCGAAAACGGCGCCTTAAAGAACGCACGTATCGGTCTAGTACATACATTATTGTGGACCTACGTGGTTCGGTGATTGGGATATCACTGGCGAAAACGGCGCCTTAAAGAACGCACGTATCGGTCTAGTACTCATATTGTTATAGGCATGTATGGTTCGGTGATTAAGGACATCACTGGCGAAAACGGCGCCTTAAAGAACGCATACACTTGTCTATTAAATACATTATTGTAGGCATGTGTGGTTCGGTGATTTGGGATATCACTGGTGAAAACGGCGCCTTAAAGAACGCACACAATTGTCTATTTGAGTACATGGTTATAGGCATGTGTGGTTCGGTGACTAAGGATGTCACTAGCAAAAACGGCGCCTTAAAGAACGCACGCAATTGTCTAGTGGATAAATCACTTTAGCGAACTTGGCGCCCAAGAGTATTGACCTAGAATCATCTCGACATGTCTAGATCGATTGATCACTTTGATTTGATGTTGTGAATTGATTGACTGAATGGAAATGAAGTGGTTTACATATAATTGACTATGTCGATTTGATCGATGATATGATTGACTGTTTGAGTGCCTATTATGAATTGTCGACTTGCAGGTAGGATCGAGGCCAAGGTAAGTCTTGACCTATGCGTGTTTAGGCAACCTATAGTATAATGGTTTACTAATCGGGCTTAGTGGGGTAGAACTCGCTGAGACGTAGTCTCATCCCGATTTGGGGAAAACCATTTCGGGACCCCGCTAAGGAGCCGAGGAGGAAGAGTTGGAGAAGGATTTTTGGGAGAAGAAGACAATCTCGAGAGAAGGGCCTTGAGTACGGCCTAGATGGATCTAAATTTTATCTTCTTTGATATCTCCATTTTGATGTGAATAGAGTTTAGAATAAAAAGTTGTGAAAGTGGTTTGTGGTTTGTATAAAAGTTTGGTTATAAATTTCAATATGAAAAATATGGCCCTGCTTTTCTATCCCATCGTTTTATTATCAGGGATTTTAACGCTTCCGCATGTGCTTAAAAATGAAAGGGTCGGCGATACATTGTCCTGGGATATCGCATTATAAAATCGACCAAGTGAGACGGATGTGTGCGTGCCTGAGGATTGGGGCGTGACATCCAGTTTAAGTGGTATCAGAGCGAGGTTGAAGATTGGAGTGATAAGGAGCGTTGACCATGGGATAGTTAGTAGGAAAGGCCTTTAAATTCATGTCGGTGCATGTCTGTGTTAGCTGAATGCTAAGATTACTTGTTGTTTGAATCGCTCTGTTTCTAATTCGGTGTTGAATTGGAAGTTGGTGTCAGTAGATTAAAGTAACACCATGAGCGATCAGGAGCCAAGAACTCCTAGGCAGAGGACCTTGTCCTTAGTGACTCGGACTAGGACACCGACAAGAGTTGGTGCCCGAGGTGGCCGAGGTAGAGCGCAAGCTGAGGCTAGCGCGAGTGGAGCAGCACCACATCCCGTTGGTGCCAGGGTAGCAGCCCCAGTTGATCAGGGAATAGTTGGGATCACGCAAGCGTTGGATGCTATGCGTGAGATGATGAGGCAACAGGCTCGGGATCAAACAGTTGCATTTACTGCCGCCACTACTGCTGCTGCCAATGCTGTTGCTGCAGCCGCACCTGCCGTCGTACCTGCTGAAGTCCTACCTGTGAGGCCGATGCCTAGTTTGGTGGAGCAGTTTTTGAAATTGAAGTCACCGAAGTTTACTGGGGCAGAAGACCCCAAAGCTGCTGCTCTGTGGATCCAATGACTGGAGAAAGCATTTGCACTATTGATGTGCTCTGAGACTGAGAAAGTAGTCCTCGTAGTCTACCAATTAGAAGGAGTTGCGAGTACTTGGTGGAGAACCACTCAAGGAGTGATATTTCCCGAAGGTGTAGCCCCAGAATGGAACGCCTTTGTTGAAGCCTTCAATGGGAAATACTTTTCAGAAACTGTTAAAGAGATTAAGATAGTTGAGTTCCAACGCCTTCGCCAAGGCTCTATGACTGTGGATCAATATGAGGCGAAGTTTGCTGAACTATCGCAATATGCCCCTGAATTAGTTGAGAATCCAATAAACCGAGGGAGAAGATTCAGAGATGGACTCAAGCCGGAGTTGAGAAGCCCATTGATTTTGCTAAATCTGAGAAATTATAATGATCTTTATGAGAGGGCTCAGATGATCGAAAGAGACCAGAACGATAGAGCCGCCTCATCTGGATCGAGGTTTAACTTTCAGCGAGACAACATCCGCCAAGGAAAGAGGCCGATGTTTGGAAATAGATTCCAAGGCCCACCCAGTAAGAAGGGTGGATTTAATAGATCAAGACCCATTGGAACTGATGCGTGTCGTGTTTGTGGGAGAAGACACGGGACAGCACCGTGCCTAGCTAGGACGATTGTGTGTTTTGAATGTGGCCAACAGGGTCACATCGCAAGGAATTGTCCAAGGAAGCAAAGAGGACAACCTCAATTACCACAACCGCCACCGCTGAGACAGATAGGAGGGTATGCCCCTCAGAATACACCGCAAGGAGGACAGCAGAGACCTCCAGCTCAGGGCACTGTGTACGCGATTACCCAAGGTAAGGCAGAAGCTGCGCCTGACATGATTACAGGTACGGTCTCCCTCAACGACCAACCTGCTTATGCTTTATTTGATTCAGGAGCAACCCATTCCTTCATTGCCGAGCAATATGTTAGGATGCTAGGATTGAATCCTGTATTGTTGGAATCGGCAATTTGCATATCTACACCCTTGAAAGATAAAGTTATTACTGCTTTGGGATGTTCGGGGTGCAAGTTAGAGATTGGTGAGCGAGTGGGGAAAATTGACTTGTTAGTCCTAGCCATGTATGATTTTGATTTGATAATTGGCATGGACTGGCTCACCAATCAACGAGCTAAAATGGACTGCTATCGCAAAGCGATTCAGTTTGACCCATTAAGGGGTAAGAGCTTTGAGTTTATCGGGAATCGAGGAGGACCTTCGATTTCCTTAATCTCGTCGCCAGAAGTAGCTCGTTTGTTAGACGAGGGGTGCTGTGGGTACTTAGCGACTGTCGTGGATACGACAGTTGAAGAGTTGAAAATGGAAGATATTGCAGTGGTACAGGAGTTTCCAGATGTCTTTCCAAAAGAATTGCCAGGGTTACCGCCAGAAAGAGAGATTGAATTTGTAATTGAGCTAGCACCAGGGACAGAACCGATCTCAAAGGCACCTTACCGAATGGCGTTATCTGAGTTGAAGGAACTGAAGGTGCAGATGCAAGAGTTACTGGATAAAGGATTTATTCGTCCTAGTGCATCGCCTTGGGGAGCACCAGTTCTGTTTGTTAAGAAGAAAGATGGTTCGTTGCGTTTGTGCATCGACTATCGGCAGCTCAATCAGGTAACGATCAAGAACAAGTATCCATTGCCGAGGATAGATGACTTGTTTGATCAACTTCAAGGAGCGTCAATATTCTCGAAGATCGATTTGAGGACAGGATACCATCAGCTAAGGATTCGGAAAGAGGATATTCCTAAGTTAGCATTTCGTACCCGGTACAGGCATTACGAGTTCACGGTGATGCCGTTCGGATTGACGAATGCTCCAATTGCCTTTATGGATTTGATGAACAGAGTGTTCAAGGAATATCTAGATCAGTTTGTAATCGTGTTCATAGATGATATCTTGGTCTATTCGAGAAGTAATGAAGAGCATGAGAATCATCTGAGATTAATGCTTCAGACCTTAAGAACTCATCAGCTATATGCTAAGTTTAGCAAATGCGAGTTTTAGCTGACTCGTGTTGCGTTCTTAGGTCATGTGATTTCCGGAGAAGGAATCTCCGTCGACCCGAGCAAGATAGAAGCCGTGATCAAGTGGCCAAGACCGACATCAGTGACAGAAATCAGAAGTTTTCTGGGATTAGCAGGTTATTACAGACGGTTTGTGGAAGGTTTCTCAGCATTAGCGTCACCTCTGACAAAGCTCACAAAGAAAAACGAGAAGTTCATATGGACAGACAAGTGCGAGAGTAGTTTTCAAGAGCTGAAGGAAAAGCGACTACCGCACACTTTGTGCGACGATTCCATCGGTCCTGGAGGATTCGAGATCTATAGTGATGCGTCATTTAGAGGATTGGGTTGCGTGCGATGCAACATGGCGAGTTGTTGCATACGCTTCCGGCGGTTGAGACCTCATGAATTGAATTATCCGACGCATGACTTAGAACTCGCAGCCATCATATTTGCGTTGAAGATTTGGAGACACTACTTGTGTGGGGAAAAGTTTCAGATCTTCACGGACCATCAGAGTCTCAAGTATTTGTTCTCTCAGAAAGAGTTGAACATGAGACAACGGCGATGGATGGAATTGCTGAAAGACTATGACTGTGATATTCTATATCACCTGGGAAAGGTGAACAAGGTCGCCAATGCATTGAGTCGGAAGTCTTCAGTGGCAGATATCTTGGTTAAGGAGTGGAATTTAATCGAGAGAGCTCGAGATTCGGAATTCAAATTTGAGGTAGGCCACCTTTCAAGTCTTATGGCCACCCTCAGAATTGAGCCGGATATTCAAGTCAGAATCAAGCAACTTCAACCGACAGATCCAGACGTACAGAAAATTCTTCAAGAGGATACTGACAAAAGAAAAGCTGATTTTCAAGTTTCGATGATGGGGTGCGAGGTTCGTGGACGTTTGGTTGTACCGACGATGTAGAGCTTAGAGAAGAAATTTTATCTGAAGCACATCGTAGCAATTACAGCGTTCATCCTGGAAGCACTAAGATGTATCAGAATTTGCGTCAACACTACTAGTGGTTAGGTATGAAGGTGGACATCGCTAAGCATGTGGCCAAGTGTTTGACTTGTCAGCAAGTAAAAGCTCAGCATTGCAAGCCGGGAGGATTTCTGCAACCTCTCGCGATCCCAGAGTGGAAATGAGAGCATATCACGATGGACTTCGTGATTTGGACTACCAAGGAGTCAAAGGGGAAATGATTCGATTTGGGTAGTAGTCGACAGGCTAACAAAGTCGGCTCACTTCATTGCAGTTCGAAAGGACCTGAGTCTGGATAGACATGCAGACCTGTATGTGCATTAGGTGGTTCGTATGCATGGAGTGCCAGTTACGATAACATCTGATAGAGACCCGAGATTTACTGCTGCCTTTTGGAAGAGCTTGCAGAGTGCTTTGGGTACAAAGCTTCAGTACAGTACGGCATATCATCCTCAGACGGATGGCCAATCGGAAAGGACGATTCAGACTCTTGAAGACATGCTGAGAGCGTGTGTAATAGACTTCAAAGGAAGTTGGGAAGATCAGCTTCATCTGGTGGAATTCGCCTACAACAATAGTTATCAGTAGAGCATCAAGATGGCTCCATTTGAAGCGTTGTATGGCAGAGCATGCAGAACTCCAGTATGTTGGGATGAAGTCGGAGAAAGGAAGATAACAGGCCCAGAGTTGGTTCAGCAATCGGTAGATGCCGTGGCAGTGATCAGAGACAGATTGAAGACCGCGCAGAGCAGGCAGAAAAGTTATGCAGATAAGCGCCGAAGGTCTTTGGAATTCCAAGTTGGTGATCACGTTTTTCTGAAAGTGTCACCAATGAGGGGAACTTCGCGCTTTGGTAAGAAAGGCAAGCTGAGTCCGAGGTACGTAGGTCCGTTTGAGATTCTTGAAAGAATCGGAAACCTAGCGTATCGTCTTGCGTTGCCGCCAAGATTGGCGCAAGTGCATGACGTCTTTCACGTGTCGATGTTAAGGAAATACGAGCCTGACCCGACCCACGTGCTCAATTTCGAGGAATTGGACGTGGATGACCGTGTGTCATACGTTGAAAGCCCGGTTCAGATTGTCGATCGTAAAGAGCAAGTTCTGCGTACAAAGACCATCCCGTTGGTCAAAGTGGTTTGGCAACACCATGGCATTGAAGGAGCGACTTGGGAGACTGAAGAGTCGATGAGACAATTGTACCCCCACCTTTTTGAGCAAAGTGTGTAATGGTTTAAATTTCGAGGACGAAATTTTTATAAGAGAGGAAGAGTTGTGACATCCTGAAATTCAACCCCGTTTCGATAAAATGAAATGGGCATTTCGTCGGCGTGCCTATGGTCCTTTTTCTCCGAGCTGATCACTCATGAGTTAACTAACTTATTGGGTGAAGCCGTTAAGGGATATATCGCGGTAAAATCCCTAAAAGCTACCTAATTGGTTGGATTGACTAAAATCACGTCCGATCGATTTTAATCATGGAATTTGATTTGATTTCGGGAATCGAAAAAATTTTAAGCGTGTCATAATTCTTATTTTTAGGATCTGTCTCATCGCTCGTCAATTTATTGACGAGTCCGAAATTTCAATAAAGAAATTATCGGAGGAAAAATTGAAGACCAAAAGAAATTAGAAAAGGAAAAGAAAAAGAAAAAAATAAGAAAAATATAATTTTTTTTCTTTTCTCTCTCTCCCTTTTTTTCTTTTCTTTCTTTTTCTCTCTTTTCTTTCTCTCTACTCTCCTCTCCCCCCCCCTCGTGCGATTCCCCCCCCGCCCACTCTCCTCCTTTTTTTCTTTTCCATTTGCTTTATTTTATTTTATTCTTTTTCTTTCTCAAATCTCTCTCTTCTCTCTCTCTCTCTCTCTCTCTCTCGTCACTTCTTCTTCGTTCCTTCCGTTCGTGCAAAACCGAAGCGGAAGTTGCGGGAGATCGGAAGCCCAAGCCCCCACCCGCCGCCGCCGTCCCGCCGCCGCGTCGCACCCCGCCGCCGCCGCCCGCGCCACGCCCGCCCGTTCGCCGTCCGCACCGCTCGCGCCCGATCCTCCGCGCGACCCAGCCCCGTTCGGTCGCCCGTTCAGCCACCATGAGCGGCCCGGCCACCGTGCCGCCACCGCCGTCCCCTCACCGGAGCCCCCCCGTGTCCCCCTCGACCCTCTTACCGCCCCCCAACCCTCTCTCTTTTCTCTGTTTTTGCAGCCGATCCAGCAAACCCACGAGTGGGTTTCAGCCGGTTTGGGCCGCTTTTGGGCCGTTTCCCGGCCCCGAACCCGAGCCGTGCTTTGGGAACAATCGTTCCTCGCGTCGCCGCCGTCGGATTGATCCGATTTGCGTGCGATTTGGTGAGTAATCTCACTAATCCAGGATTAGTTGGCTAATTATGCTTAAGGTTGGTTTAGTTTTAATTAATTATGTTTAGGTTGTTAGATTAGAATAAATTAGCAATTATTAGTCAATTGTGATGCGATTTAGATAAATTGATTGTGCAATTAACAAGTAGATGTGGTCTACTATTTATTGGAAGCATCTCGGGAATTTTCCGATGCCTAATCGGGCTTCAATTTGGCGATTTGGGCCTAAGTGAGATTTTTGGGCATTTAAATATTAATTTTCGGAATTAAATTAAATAATTATTTATTTTCCGAAAATTCAAGGGAGATGGTCTGGAACCGGAAAATTATGCTGATGACCGTGGTGAAGTCCGTTTGTTTAAAGCTAAAGAATTTTTTTTATTAATTTTGTCCGAAAATTTAACTAAATTGAATTTTTAATATTTATTAATTAATTTTCTAAATTGAATATTTAAATTTAATTTTAATTAATTAATTAATTATTTTTTTCGGAAATTAAGATTTTGATGGCCGACGATCGAAATCTCGTGCTGATCATCGTGGCGCAGTCCGTTTATTTATTTGAGCTCTACGTTGTATGGAATTGAATAAATTGTGATATTTTAGGGATTTACCCTAAATTGATTTGGAATTGATTGAGATTGAATGATTGATTGGTAGATGGCCGAGTATGTTTGTTTAGCATTTATAATGCTTTGATTGAGTTGTAAAGTGGATGGGGTTATGAGAGAATTGGAAATACTCGGGATTGAACCAATCGACACGGTGTATAGACCTACGTGGTTCGATGATTGGGACATCACTGGTGAAAATCGCGCCTTAAAGAACTCACGTATCGGTCTAGTACATACATTATTGTGGACCTACGTGGTTCGGTGATTGAGATATCACTGGCGAAAACGGCACCTTAAAGAACGCACGTATCGGTCTAGTACTCATATTGTTATAGACATGTATGGTTCGGTGATTAAGGACATCACTGGCGAAAACGGCGCCTTAAAGAACACATACACTTGTCTATTAAATACATTATTGTAGGCATGTGTGGTTCGGTGACTAAGGATGTCACTGGCGAAAACGGCGTCTTAAGAACGCACGCAATTGTCTATTTGAGTACATGGTTATAGGCATGTGTGGTTCGGTGACTAAGGATGTCGGCGAAAACGGCGCCTTAAAGAACGCACGCAATTGTCTAGTGGATAAATCACTTTGGTGAACTTGATGCCCGAGAGTATTGACCTAGAATGGTCTTGACATGTAATCGACTAGATCGATTGATCATTGCTTTGATTTGATGTTGTGAATTGATTAATGAATGGAAATGATCGTGAGTGATCGTTGGCATATGATTGTTGATTTGTGCCTGTTTGGGTGCCTATTATGAATTGTACTGACTTGCAGGTAGGATCTGAGGCCAAGGTAAGTCTTATGTCCTGTGCGTGTTTAGGCAACCTATAGTATAATGGTTTACTAATCGGGCTTAGTGGGGTAGAACTCGCTGAGACGTAGTCTCATCCCAGTTTGGGGAAAACAATTTCAGGACCCCGCTAAGGAGCTGAGGAGGAAGAGTTGGAGAAGGATTTTTGGGAGAAGAAGACAATCTCGAGAGGGGCCTTGAGTTCGGCTAGCTAGATGGACTGAAATTTTATCTTCTTTGATATCTCCATTTTGATGTGAATAGTTTGAATAAAAAGTTGTGGTGTTCGGGTTTGTGGTTTGTATAAAAGTTTGGTTATAAATTTCAATATGAAAAATATGGCCCTTGCTTTTCTATCCCATCGTTTTATTGTCGGGGATTTTAACTTGCTTCCGCATGTGCTTAAAAATGAAAGGGTCGGCGATACATGTCTTGGGATATCGCATTATAAAATCGACCAAGTGAGACGGATGTGTGCGTGCCTGAGGATCGGGGCGTGACAATTAACACCACCTAATATTTTTTGATACCTAACAAGCCTGTCTTTATATGCTCTTAATTGCCTCAACCGCCCTAGCTAGCTTTTATTAAATCTTAAATTGGGTTGGGTCACCTTTTGATTCATTACTAGATTTTTCTATTCAACTTGTTATCTACTTAATGAGAGGGAAGTGGTCCTAGTCCAAATTCTGAAATTAATAAGACATATTTGGAGATAATGAAGTATGACAACTTTTAAATTTTTCTTGAAAATACTTTTTCTCCATTTTCTTTTCTTCTTTTAATTTTCGCATTTGTTTCAATAAATCTCTCTCTCTCTTCCCCACATTTGCAGTACTTCTTTATGTTCTTTCCTGTCACCTTTTATTCCCATATATAAAAAGATCAAAGGAAGTGTGAACTCAAAAGATCACATCGAATTTGCGCACAATTCGAAATATAATAGAATATATGCATTGAACTCGACTTAGAATGATATGTCTCTCATTCATATGTTACATGTCAATGGCCTGTACTTATAAAATCAATGAAATAGAGCTTGCGGAACACTTTGATATAAATGAGAGAACAAAATTTAAAGTGTCCCCATTTAATCGAACATAATTTTCACATATCAAACATTATAAATTCCTTTAATTTCATTCAGAACGATACTGTTTGGAAGGAGATGATTGGATTGGATCAGCAGAAACATCAGAATCGTTGTAGGAAGGCTCTGGCGTGTTTTACCATTCCGAGGAGCAATTCAGTCGCAATCATACAGGAGATGACCGTACCCTTCTATAGCTGGCAGATTATGAAGTCCTTAATTCTATCCACTGAAAATTGTCATGTGGGTCATTGCAATACTGAGCACAGGATGAGCTCATCTAATAATTGTTGTCATATGTCATGCTTCCATTTTCTTGGGCTTATGATAGCTGAATGATGTTCCTAACAATGAATAATGAAATTCGAGGTTAGTTTTGGGTTTAGAGGAAGTGACAATCTCATTAATTTTTGAAAACGTTCACTATAAGTGTTGAAAATTCGATGTGACAGGACACTTATGATGAAATTTTTTAAAAATGTTTATAACACTCAAGCAATCAATTAAAAAGTATGACATTCAAGATAATATTAATAGAAGTCATGACATACAAATTATAGTACTCAAGTGCACGAAAGTTATGATACTTGTGAGATTCTTATCCCATAAATGAGAAATCAAGTTAAGTTGATAAGGTTTGGGAGAGCCCGTTATGTAACCATCTCATAAGAGAGTTACATGCGGCCATCTAGCAATTGGTTCTCAGGAGCTGCGATAAAGAGTTTCCACGATTTTAGAAGGGCCAAAGAATTTAAAAACAGGTAAATTCTTTTATGCCTATAGTGTTACTCTTGGAGTTTCAGCATTGACATATCCCTTATCTGTATAGATCAACAACGAGATTTATTAAGATATTAAGGGGAGCATCGTACATGATAAGGCGTTCATGTCATTTCGAAAGGATTAAACGAGCCTGCCCAAACGTGCCTCCTGATTACCTCAATAACCCGAGCCAGTTTTGGTTCTTAAAAAGGGTTGGGCTGCTAGAGTACAAGTTAAACCTCCGAAAACTTTGTAGGCCCATCAGATGGTCCGCTTTGATATTTTCACTTTTTTCCTTCTGTATCTACATAACATCAATTACCAAAAAAAGTGCTCGAAGAGCTTTAACAAATTCAACTCCCACTGTTTTCCAAAATCATATTACGTAATGACTAATTTAGTCTTTTTACTTATAGAGTTTATCAATTCCGCTTCTCAATTTTTTCGATGCAATTAAGTCCTCTAATATGCTTGATTTATATAATCAAACCTTTCCATCATCAACATATGGTGAGCTTTTAAGAGAAAAAAAAAGGAATATTTTCTTTGAAATATACTTGTCCATGCAGATTTAATATCAAAATATCTGTATGCCACCATAAAAATGTTTAAGATCCGATGACATATAAAAAAAAACTTTAAAAGAGAGAGAGAGTGTGGATATGCCATTAAGAAATTCCTACATCAATTACTGATATGTAGGACAAGATGTGAAAAATTCCAGTTGGATTAAAAAATGTTGTAGTGCTCGGAACATTCAAAATATACTTTCCGTTATCGTGGTTTTAGGAAAATGATTCAATTAAGAACAAATTAATAAACATTTGTGCACAGTTGATTATATATCATGGCTATGAAACATGTGTCACTGCAATAATTATTGTTGGAGATTCATACACTCGAAGATTACGTATTGTTAAAGTAGCAAGTTAGAAATCTACTGAGTTGAGTTTCTCCCTGCATTTGGTAACTTTCACGAAAAGTTTCAGTGGATTCAAAATATTTTTTCTGACTAGTCTTTATAATGGAAACTGATTTCCTTATTTATGTACTGAAATACTAAATGTCTTAGTAACCCATTGCAATGTCTACTTTGGAATAATATAATTGAGCCATTTGTCTCTTTCTAATTTGAACAACTCTTGCTCAATTTCAACCTAGTGTTTTTAACCCAATGTTATCATTGCTTTTAACCTTAGTTAAACATTTTTATCCCTTCGTAACTCATGTAAGTCTTCAAAGCACATCCTCTCTTGATTATATGAAGCCTTGTAGGAATAACTTAGCTTCAAAAGAATCCCAACTTGTTCTTGCTTAGAGAAAAAGGTCATCCGTCACTCTTCTCTTCTATTATCACTTTCAAATCTTTTGAGTAAAAGAAAAAATTCTATACTTGTGTTATCGTTGCTTCAAAATTCATCTTTCAAGAGTTCACATGGTGAAGTCTTGGGATTTATTCTCTTCTATTAAACTAGTTTTGTTAAAAGGTTGAGAACTGTTAATCTTTGTTTTTGTTTATTTTACCTTGAAGGTGATTAAGGCTCTAAGTTGTCCAAGTCTTTGTTCAAGGTAAGTGAAACTCTAACGCTTAAGTTAGGTCGATATATTTATTACTTTTGATTTGGTTGTTTGATGATTGTTAACGGAGTTCTAATGTTAATCCCGAGTGCGATCAAGATTCGATAGACATATTGAAATATTATGTTTACTTGACATAAATTGATAACTATTTTCTGTTGGAGGTAATAGGTTTGAGAGAGAAGAAGTAGTTGTTTGAAGTATTACACCAAGAGACGTCAAGTTTGGAACGCTCAACAGTGTTACCTCCAGCGTAGGGAAACCCTAGAGTTTTTATATGAAAGTTATTGGGCTTCGAATTCTTACCTTTCACCAAAAAAAAAAAGTTATTGGGCTTCGGCCCATATAGACCCAAACAACCATGGCTTTACCTATTGGGCTTGTATGTGAACATATTATTTTGGACTATATTAATAATATATCCAACAATCTTCTCCTATATTCACCATACAGCACAATCCAATAAGGTAGTCAGTGTAATGTTCATACAAACATGAATCATCCACATTCAATCCAAGACAATCAACTCGGATCGGTCAAAGAGTTTTTCAGCAGGAAAGTATTAAACTAAATCATCATGTGCAATCTAAATAAGTGAATCATTCTTATCATGAATCTGTTCTGAGATTAAAAAATCCAAATCCCAAAATAAATCTCAGATTCAGTTCACAACCAATATATGCATATTAATCAAGTATAAGTAGGCCAGTCAAAAATAGTCTAAGGCCTTACAAATATAAGAAACAAGCATAATAGTGTTCACAAAATAGAAATAGTAAAATGTAAGTCTCAAGTAAATGGACTTTATCAAAATAGGCAATAGCAAGTAAATTGTTAAGTCCCCACACGCTCTAAGTGATATATATTCATTCATCAAGTAGGTCATCTTGGTCAGGATCCCACTCATTAAGCTCTCCTCCATCTCTGCCATCCCCTGTAGAATGTCAAATATGAATTTCATATTATCATGAATTCAATCAATTGAATAAAAACTTAGCACCATTCCATCAAGCAGAGAAGAACATATATTGATGTCATAAAGCATCATAATATCATGTCATAAGCATCAAGCCAGTTTTATAAATTATGAACAACACCTAAACAATGTGATTTACAAAGAGCCATCAACTTAAGTTTATTTGTAGGAGAATAACTATTATCTAGTTTCAAAGAACAAGTCCAATAGTCAAGTCACTTACAATAACCTAGTCATGTAATATCAAGTTTCAATTAATAACAAGACAAATAGGCTTCTTATCTAAATAATTGTTTCTATGTTTCAATTTGGAATGTCACAATTATGATTCCTTAAAGTCAAATAATCTAGCATCAAGTTTGGAATGAGATCATTTAACCAAAAAGGATAGTCCAATCTAGTTGAATTGTATCATCAAGTTTAGAATGACACAATTTTCCAAATATAACATTTGAATTAGGTTAAAGTCATCTTCATCAAATTTGGAATGAGACAACTAACCCTCTTCAAATTAGTCAGCAGCTGTGAACATCGATGAAACATATAAACTGTGTTTATCATTATAGCCAATAAAGAAAGATTTGATAATTCAAAACACACAATTAGAAGGTAAGTAAATGGTAGTTAAGACTTGCCTATATAGTCTTTAACCCTAGTTCCCCCACTATTTTGAATAATCGATCTTTAGGCATACCTTTGGTGAGAGTATCGGCTATGTTATCCTTTGATCTCACATCGATCAAGGTGATAACCCCTTGTTCTCTCAGATAATTCAACAATGCATGTCTCGGTCTCACATGTCTTCTCTTTGAATTAAAGAGAGAATTCTTGACGACTTGGACAGCTGCTCGATTATCACAGAATAGGCTTAAAAAATTAATCTTTAGCCGAGTCAAAGGAATATCCATAATCAAATTCTTTATTCACTCTGCCTCTTCACCGGCTGAGGCTAAAGCAAAAGTTCTGATTCCATAGACGACAATGCAATACAAGTCTATCGTTTGGATTTTCAAGTAATAGCAGCTCCACCCAAAGTGAATACATACTCACTAGTGGACTTACTATTTCCAATATTTGAGCACCATGAGGCATCAGATTATCCATCCACAATTGGAGGATAACCAGAATAATAAAGAGCATAATTTTTACTACCTTTAAGGTATCTCATTAACCTATTGAGGGCATCCCAATGCTCTTTACTGGGATTACTAGTAAAACGACTCAGCATGCCAACTGTAAAGGCTATGTCAGGTCTAGTGCAACTCATAGCATACATGAGACTACCAATCAGTTTCGAGTACTTTAACTGATCCACGCTGGTCCCTTCATTAGGACCCAATCTATTATTATAATCACAAGGTGTCTCACTCGGTTTACACTTATTGTATCCCCAAGTAGAAAGTAGCTGCTCAATATAATGAGTCTGGCTAAGGGAGATGACTTGCCGTTCAAAGCTTACTTTCATACTGTTGTCTGGTTCCACCTTCATGTGGGGCCCAGCCAGCATTAAATAAAAAAAAAGAACAAAAGAAAAGAAAAAGAATAAAAAGAAGTGGAGTTGTCGTACGTGGGGTGTGCGCCCGAAATGTGACGAAGAGAGAGAGAGAGAGAGAGAGAGAGAGAGAGAGAGGAAACAAAAACTGCACAAAGGAGAAAGAGAAGAGAAGAAGAGCGTTGCAACTTTGCGGCTTTGATTTGAAGGCCAAATATTGTCGGAATCGGCTCAAATTTTAGTATGTTGTTCATGAGACCGAGGGCTACAAGTTGATGGTTTTTGTTCGTTGAGAACCGTCTCCAAATTCTTCAATTGCGATTAAGGTTTTCTTGCTCCAAACTTGTTTGTCTACCTATGTGGTGAGAAGAAGATGATTGTAATGTTGATATTAAGACTCCAGTGTGTGACTAGAGAAGAATACTTTGTGTATCCTGCTATTCTTGGTGATTAGTAGATGTTTTTGGGCGGTCCGTGATTTTTCCCGCATCGGGTTTTCCACGTTAAATCTTTGGTGTCGTTATTTGCTTTGTCAACTTATCATTTTGGCGTTATATTTGCATTTTGTGAGGTTATATATTGCTGGTTGTTGCTGGGGGTTAAGAAAATTTTAGTTGATTTAGTTTCGGGGGAGAAATTGATCCTGGATTGCGGTTGGCCGTGGTGAATTGTTGTACCCGGGTTCTCCCCAACAAGTGGTATCAGAGCATGGTTGAATTTTAATGTTAAATGGAAGAAACTAGCAGCACCATGTTTAAGTTAAATGCCTCGAATTATTCTATTTGGAAGCCTCAGATGGAAGATGTGTTATATTGCAAAGACTTATTTGATCCTATTGAGGGTGATGAAGCCAAAGGAGATAAGGAAGATAAAAAATGGGAGAGAATGAATCGAAAAGCGGTTGGGTTTATCCGACAATGGATTGATGATAGTGGGTTTCATCATGTTGCTCAAGAAACAAAGGCGGACACTTTGTGGAAGAAATTACAAGATCTTTATGAGAGAAAAACTCCACAAAATAAAGCTCTTCTAGTTAAGCGACTTGTGAATTTGAGATACAAGGAGGGGAGTAACATGGCGGAACACTTGAGTGAATTTCAAGATGTTGTAAATCAATTGACAAATCTTGAGATTGATCTTGGTGATGAATTGCAGTCATGCTTATTACTTGGTGCTCTTCCTAATAGTTGGGACACCTTGGTTGTGGCATTAAATAACTCGGCTCCTTTTGGTGTGCTTTCTATGAGCATGGTTAAAGAAAGCTTGTTCAATGAAGAAACAAGAAGTTTCCCAAAAAAAAAAATGAAGAAACAAGAAGAAAATGCTTGAATTATGCTTCTACATCGGATGCTCTTGTTATAGAAAACAGGGGGAGAAGTCAATCAAGAAAGTTTCAAAGAAATGATACCCGAGGCAAGTCAAGAGGAAGGTCGAAATCAAGACCGAGGAGGAGTGTCAAGTGTTATAATTGTGGAAAAATGGGACATTATGCAAAAGAGTGTTGGTTGCCAAAGAAAGATAGATTCCATGATAGAAATGGAGATCAAAAGAAAGAAGAGAAACAAGCTACAATGGCGGTTGCATCCGATGGCGATATTGTGTTTGTATGTGATGACGGATATGTGAATTTTACATGCCAAGACTCTATGTGGGTTATTGATTCTGCGACTTCTTTTCATGTCACTTCACGGCGTGATTACTTTGCTTCTTATCGCAGCGGCGACTTTGGTTGCATAAGGATGGGAAATAGTGATGTTTCCAAGGTTATTGGCATGGGAGATGTTTATTTGAAAACTGACGTCGGATGTAATTTGATTTTGAAAAATGTGAGACATATTCTGGATATTCGACTTCACTTGATCTCTACGGGTGCATTGGATGATGATGGTTATTGTAATTCATTCTTTAATGGCAAATGAAAGTTGACTAAAGGTTCTATGGTAGTGGCAAAAGGTAAGAAGACAGGCTCTCTCTACACCATGCATGCTGACTTAATTAAAGAAGAGGTAAATGCAGTGGAGGTTCCTCAGTTGATTTATGGCATATGAGGCTGGGTCATCTTAGCAAGAAAGGACTTGAAACTCTTGCGAGAAAGAACCTTTTACCTTTGAAAAAGAAAAATCTAAAGGAATGCACTCATTGTCTGACTGGTAAGCAACATAGGTTCTCATTTCATAGTTTCTCTCCACACAGGAAATTAAATGTACTTGATTTAGTTCACACTAATGTTTGTTGCATGGATGCTAGAACTCTTGGAGGTGCATTATACTTTGTGACATTTATTGATGACTGTTCTAGAAAAGTGTGGGTTATTGCTTTGAAATCTAAAGATCAGGTACTTGCGGCTTTCAAGCAATTTCATGTCAATGTGGAAAGAGAAACCGGGAAGAAGCTGAAATGTGTTCGGGCTGACAACGGTGGTGAATATAGAGGCCTATTTGAACACTATTGCAGGGATTATGGTATCAAGCTTGAGAAGACTGTTCCAAAAACACCACAACATAATGGAGTGGCAGAGAGAATGAACCGAACAATTAATGATCGGATTCGGTGTATGCTTTCTCATGCAAAGTTGCTTAAGTCATTTTGGGGTGAAGCGATGAGAACAGCAGTGGACTTGATAAATCTATCTCCATCAGTTCCTCTTAAGGGGGATGTTCCACAAAGAGTTTGGAGTGGCAAAGATGTTTCCTATAGCCATCTAAAAGTGTTCAGTTGTCGGGCTTTTGTACATGTTCCAAGAGATGAAAGATCTAAGCTTGATGATAAGTCTAAACAGTGTATCTTCTTAGGTTATGGACATGAAGAGTTTGGTTACAGGTTATGGGATCCAGTTGCAAAGAAAGTCATTAGAAGCCAAGATGTGGTGTTTTGTGAGTATCAAACTATTGAAGACATTGACAAAGTGGAGAGACTAAAGAATACAGCTCAACGTTCAGTTAGTTTCAGCCCAAATCCTTCTAATGTTAATAGAAATTATGGGGGAGAAGTGCATGGAAGTCATGAAGACGGTGAGTCCTCACATAATGTTGATTCTTCAGCTGATACAGGTGAAATAGCTGAGCAAGAGCAATCTATCCTATCTCAAGTTAGAAGATATGAAAGAGAGCGTAGGCCTTCTCAAAAATATTTACCGCATGAGTATGTGTTACTCACTGATGCAGGGGAGCTAGAAACTTATGAAGAGGCTATATCATGTGAACGAAAGAATGAGTGGCATAAAGCCATACAAAATGAGCTTAAATCCTTGCATGAGAACCACACATTTGAATTGGTGAGGTTGCCTCAAGGTAAGAGAACACTCACAAATAAGTGGGTGTATAAATTGAAGACGGAAGAAAATAGTTTACAACCACGATACAAGGCTAAACTTGTTGTGAAGGGCTTTCGTCAAAAGAAAAGCATAGACTTTGAAGAGATTTTTTCACCGATTGTAAAGATGTCTTCTATTCGAGTTGTTCTTGGGTTGGTTGCCAGTTTAAATTTAGAAATTGAACAACTTGATGTAAATACGGCTTTTCTTCATGGAGACCTAGAAGAGGAGATATATATGGAGCAACCAGAGGGTTTTGAAGTTGAAGGTAAGGAGTACCTTGTATGTAGATCGAGGAAAAGCTTATATGGTCTCAAGCAAGTGCTTAGGCAATGGTATATGAAGTTTGAGTCATTCATGGAAGAATAAGGATACGGTAAGACAAACTCCGATTCTTGTGTCTTTATGAAAAGATTCTCAGATAATGATTTTCTTATTCTCCTACTTTATGTGGATGATATGTTGATTGTTGGGCATGATGCCAAGAAAATCAAGAGCTTGAAAAATGAGTTGAGTAAAGCTTTTGCAATGAAAGACTTAGGCCCGGCTAAGCAAATCTTAGGCATGAGAATTACTCGTGATAGGAAGAATAAGAAACTATGGTTATCTCAAGAGAAGTATATTGGGAAGGTGCTTGAAAGATTCAACATGAGCACATGTAAATCGGTGAGTACTCCACTTGCAGGCCATTTCAAGTTGAGTAGTAATGAGTGTCCTTCAAGTGAGAAAGAGAAGGTTGAGATGATGAAAATTCCTTATGCATCGGCCGTGGGTAGTTTGATGTATGCCATGGTTTGTACAAGACCGGATATTGCTCATGCAGTTGGTGTTGTGAGTAGATTTCTCTCTAATCCAGGTAAGGAGCATTGGACTGCTGTTAAATGGATTTTGAGATATCTTAGAGGCACATCTACACTTTGCTTGTGCTATGGAAATGCAAAACCTGAGTTGAGTGACTTCTCAGATGCAGACTATGCCGGTGATGTTGATTCGCGAAAATCCACATCGGGTTTTATAATAATCTTTGCAGGGGGAGCTGTTTCATGGCAATCGAGGTTGCAAAAATGTACCGCTTTGTCTACAACTGAAGCGGAGTATATTGCTATTACTAAAGGAGGTAAAGAACTTTTGTGGATGCAAAAATTCCTACAAGAGTTAGGCTTGAAGCAAGAGAAGTTTGTTCTATATTGCGATAGCATGAGTGCCATCTATCTTAGCAAGAATCCGGTGTTTCATTCAAGATCGAAGCATGTTGATGTGAAGTATCATTGGATCCGAGAAAAGCTAGAAAAGAAGCTCTTCCTACTTGAGAAAGTTCATACCGACAACAATAAGTCCAACATGATGACCAAAGCCTTGCCCGTGATGAAGCTTGATGCTTGTAAAAGAAAAGCGGGCATGACGAATCTTCCCACATGAGGTGGAGGGGGAGATTTGTTCACTGGTTTCACCTTCATGTGGGGCCCAACCAACATTAAATAAAAAAAAAGAACAAAAGAAAAGAAAAAGAATAAAAAGAAGTGGAGTTGTCGTACGTGGGGTGTGCGCTCGAAAAGTGACGAAGAGAGAGAGAGAGAGAAAACAAAAACTGCACAAAGGAGAAAGAGAAGAGAAGAAGAGCGCTGTAACTTTGCGGCTTTGATTCAAAAGCCAAATATTATCGGAATCGGCTCAAATTTCAGTATGTTGTTCGTGAGACCGAGGGCTACGAGTTGATGGTTTTTGTTCGTCGAGAACCGTCTCCAAATTCTCCAGTTGCAATTAAGGTTTTCTTGCTCCAAACTTATTTGTCTACCTATGTGGTGAGAAGAAGATGATTGTAATGTTGATATTGAGACTCTAGTGTGTGACTAGAGAAGAATACTTTGTGTATCCTGCTATTCTTGGTGATTAGTGGATGTTTTTGGGCAGTCCGTGGTTTTTCCCGCATCGGGTTTTCCACGTTAAATCGTTGGTGTCGTTATTTGCTTTGTCTACTTATCATTTCGGAGTTATATTTGCATTTTGTGAGGCTATATATTGTTGGTTGTTGCTGGGGGTTAAGAAAATTTTAGTTGATTTAGCTTCGGGGGAGAAATTGATCCTGGATTGCGTTTGGCCGTGGTGAATTGTTGTACCCGGGTTCTCCCCAACACATACCAAGAATGATATTAGCAACACCAAGATCTTTCATGTCAAATTGAACATATAATTTCCAACCATGAAATTCAGTAACATCAAAAGATTGCAACTTTATAATATCTTAGGAACTACGCTTTGCCATTTTAATCAAAGCAAAGTGTTAGAAAGAGTGCACCTTGAAGTCCTCAGAGCAACAAAGTTGAATAACTCCCCTAACCTTGATCAAACCACTATGTAAAGATGGAATTTGTCAAAACAAACCCCAAAAACGAATCTGGAGTGCCCAAAAACCTTAAGATGGACTACCCTTGTTGCTGAAACTCATCGAAAAATTTCGCCCCCAAAATTCACTAGAAATTTCGCCCCTGAAATTCGCTAGAAATTCATATGGAAACTTCCGGGTGCCGCCTCCGTCCGACCTCTGATTGATGTGAGTGACCACTCAAAACGTTCGTATCGATGAGTAGAACAAAGCCCAAGTGGTTTCACCCTCTAAAATTGGCTATAATTTTTGGGTTTTTGAAACAAAGCTTTCGATCACCCGAATCTTCAAACTCAGATCCCGGCCAATATCACCGTCGAAATCGAAAGTAAATTACGGTCGCGAGTTCGTCTTGACGAAATCTTCAAGAAGACACTTTACTCGCTCAAATCCGACACACGAACTTAATACTTCAAGATTGTTGGAGGTAATAGGTTTGAGAGAGAAGAAGTAATTGCTTGAAATATTACACCAAGAGATGTCAAGTTTGGAATGCTCAACAGTGTTACCTCCAGCGTAGGAAACCCTAGAGTTTTTATATGAAAGTTATTGGGCTTCGGCCCATATAGACCCAAACAACCATGGCTTTACCTATTGGACTTATATGTGAATATATTATTTTGGACTATATTAATAATATATCCAACATTTTCGACATAGAAAGTGTGTGATCGCCTCCCCAAAAGCCTTGGTTGTATTTTGGGTGAGATAAGTGTAAACATTTGGAATTTGGACTTGAAAAAATATTCACAAGATTTTGATTTTGATTTAGTGTCAATTGACAAGTCATTTTACCAGTTTTGGTCATTCAATTGATTTCTAAGCAAATTTTCAATTTTGAAAGTCATTGGTTTTTGATAAATCACCATTCTTGACCAATTGTCAGTTCTCTTACTAATTCACCAATTCTAGTGTTTTTGCCGATGTTGATAATCCAATCAACTTTCTAGGTAAATTGATTTCCTGATCAACTCACCGATTGTTAAGTAACTAATCTATTATCCAAGTTATCCATTTCTATGTGTCAAACTTCAAGCAGTCAATTTAGAAGAAGTTGACTTCCGACCAAGGTTACCCATTTCAAATTGTTGATTTCAACCAAAATTGTCTAGTTCTAAGGTTGTCAATTTGTGGATTAAGACATCAATTTCAAAGTTGTTGGTTCTGAAGTGTTCATTTCGAGTCGTCAACTTGCAAGTATCGATTTTTAAGTTACTGATCACATACTTATTGCTTCACATTAAATGATGATGGCTTAGCAAGGAAAAGAATGAGGATACGTGTGTTGAAGTGCATATAATTATTTGTTAATGATTAATTGAATGAGAAATGACAAATTATTCATATGCTTGTGGTAATTGTTATGTTATAATGATTTGTATGTCATTGATGCCGCATGATAAAGAACTTTGTATTGGCCCACTCGCCACAAAGTGAATTCTCTTGCATGAGTATGTGTATGAGACTTTGGAGTTAGCTAGATAACCTATTGTTTGAGATGGTTCTACAAGGTTGAGAGGATATGAAGTCCCATGATGACATGGCTTGTATAACCTTTGGTATGATGTTAATAAGTGGCAATCATCACGCACATGTGCGGTTGTATATTTATTATCGTCAATATAGAAGACACCCCTTATGGATGGGCTAAGAGGTGTGTGAAATGGGTATGTATGATTTCATCCCCCATGAGTTAATGGTGACAATGAAATGACAATCATTATGCAAATGTACAGTTGTGTATTTATCACCATTGATATAGAAGACACCTTTGATGGATGGGCGAAGAGGTGTGGCAAATGGGTATGTATGATTTCATCCTCTATGAAATGGGTCCTAGCTAATGACAAGTAGGAGTTAGAAACTCACTTTTTATATATATATATATATATATATATATATATATATATATATATATATATATATATATATATATATATCGATGGACTAGTACACGATATCTATGCATCATGAAATAATATGCCATTTGTTTGTAGTTGAGTGAATAACCTTATAGCAATGTTTCTAATGGTTTCCATGAGCATATTATGATGGAAAGATAGTGCGTTTACTTCTACATTAGTCATACATGGTTATTTTGTACTTATCTTGAACTCACGTTGTTTGTCAATACCAAGTTGAGTGGTAAGATAATTTTTTAATTTGACTTAAGGATTTTATTTACTGAGCTTTAACTCACCCCTTTATTTTACAAACATTTTAGATGGACCTCTCATTGCCACTACTTTTTGGAGCTCCCACGTATTTTGATTATGAATATCAAGATGTGCTTGTACTTGAATCATTTGAATTTTGTTATCTCAGACTTAGTTCAAATAATTCAGTTAGGCTTAAAACCCCCTTGCTTTAGTCCATTAACTCCAATGCAATATTATTTGGGCTTAATTAAAATGCTTCTAACATCTATATGCAATTTAAGTAATATTTTTGTTTTGGAGTGGTGTCAATCCCTAATTTTTCTATGTAATGAATATCAAATTAGGTCGTCAAAATTTAGGTGTCAACGACAAGCAACTATTCAAACCCTTCAACTTAGGAAACCTGCCCTAACTGGAGGGATATTCTCAACGTTCTTTAAACATAATTAGCAGTTTGCTGTCAGCTTATTCCAATTAGGATTCTATAATGGCGGTCTAGAATATTGAATATCTTTAGCTCTTTTTATTTCAGGAAGGATGTTGGAAGTTTCAAAATATTTTTTTCTCGGTCATGAAAGTATGTTCTCTGTGTTAATGATTGATTGCTTGATGACCGGAAAATATATAGATGACTCTGAAATTTGAAGCCGATGGGGAAGAGAGATGTTTTTGAAGGCCATCTTTGTTGTTCACTTAAATTCGCTACAACTCGTTAAAATTTTAATCAAGAATTGGTGCGTTGGAAGATTCCATTTGCCTAAAACTTGATCATCCTTCACACGATTGGACAAAAATGAAGAAGTTTGAAACAACAGAATTATAATATCATAATGATAAATAAACAGCCAAATGTCCATCATTTGGTATATTTCAAGTGGGAAATGAACATGACTGGAAAGGGAAAATTATTGTACAGAGAGGCAAAGAGTGGGTTCTGAGCACAAAATGTATGGTCTGAATTATAGCGAGTGCGCAGAGGAAGATGGCGGCCATGAAAGACCATAAATGGCCTGTTTGGTTTGGCTTTGGGGAAATGCCATTGGGAGAATGCAAATACCTTTGAGGTAAAGGGGTTTTTTGAAATGCTAGACTGTTTGGTAAACTATAACTAAAAAGTGCTTTAGGGAAATGCAAGACTGTTTGGTAAACATATATTTGAAAAGCCTTTTAGTGTGACCAAATTAAGTTTTTTAGTTTTAGTATTTTTAAAATTGCCAAAAAGAAACAATGACTATATAACCCTTTACATTTTCATGTTGAAAGTAATGTAAAAGATATATATTAGTAAGTTTATTTTAAAATTATATTAAAATAATTTGATTATAGATTAGATACAAAGCTCAACTTTTGGCCTAGGGTTCTTTTAGGTTTATTTTCAACTTTGAATAATTTTTTTTAATTATTGTAGTATTAATCATCTTCGTTAATTAATTATCATTCTAGTGCATTGATAAAAAGTTGGGCTATTGATTGTCAAAAGATAAAAATGACAAAAAAAAAAAGTGAACCCAACATTTGCAAAGAGTTTTTATTATTTTTTTAAATAAAAATAAAATCCGATGAAACTCCGTCACCGATCAACGGCGGTTGGGGTGTGGGGAAGATGATCGGTTTTTAAAAAAAAAAGTCAACAGGTGAATAGTAGAAGTGGACTTGCATTTCCAAAATGTTGAAAGCCCAAAGCAGGTCCCACCTGCTTTGGGCTTTTAGCATTTCAAAGGCCAGCATTTGGCCAAAGACACCTCCAAATGCTGAACCAAACATTTAAATTTTTTCCCAAGGGGCTTTCGGGGCTGAAAGCCCCTTGGGAATGCTAAACCAAAAGCCCAAGGACCTCTGAAAATAGGTCTCGATGAAATTAGCCCTCCACTTGTTCCAGGGCTTATTGCAGTACTCGTTGACCTTGTTGCAGACGGCAATGAGACTGTTGTTGGGTTCAATTGTTGTGTACTTGGCCAGCAAGTGGAACAGCTCCATGGTTTCCTTGTCGTCCCCGAGGATAGTCAGGACTATGCCCAAGTTGTAAAGAAGTGCGACGTCACACTCATTGTCGATGATGTAGTCCATGAAGTAGATGTAGGACGTGACCTCGTTCCTGGTCCTGACGTGGAAGCGCTCAAATGCAATGAGGTTGAGGAACATGGACTCAGTTGCTTCTTCCACCACGATCTCGGCGAGGCTCAGGACCCCACCAGCAAAGGAGATGTCCGTGAGGCTGCCGGTCTTGCTCTTCTTGAACCAGATCCCATGCTTGATGAGCTCAGTGGCCGACCAGACTAAAAGAAGGCCCTCGCACCCCACCTTGTCCAGCTTCGGCTTCTCATGGAGAAGTAGGCTCTTCCTGACAACGTCCAGGACATGCAGGCATTTGCCTTTATTTGCGGTGTCCTTGCTAGCGGAGCAGTAATTGAGGATGAGCTTGCTGATGCATTCGTCATCCTGAGTTGTTGGTGTGAGGTCACTGCGTTTGAATGTGAGATTGTTGTCGTATCGATAGTACTTGAGTAAAAGGAAAAAGAAGAAATTTCCGATAATAGTAATCAAATTCTCGGTTGATCTTGAACCATGCATCCGACAGGATTGGAGCATTCGATTTGATGGATCCCATGTGAGGTCCATTTGACATCAACAAGATGTACTGTTAGGTGAACATGACAGCAAAATCTAAAACACTAACCTTCTTGCCATCATTCTCGACGGCAACTAGCCGATCCAGCACTAGCACTGGCAGCTGGTTCTCCAGCATCAGCATGTCTGGCCATATGTAAAGCATCCTGCGGGTGTGAAATATGGGGTCATCCGGCTCATAGTCGTCCTCCTCCTGTGTCGCGGTCCTCAGGATCTCAAGCATGAGGCAGCCATCAGGGATCATCAACTTCAGGAACCAGTCCCCTATGCCCTCTCGGCCGACCTCCTTCTACTCCAGGTCCAGTACGTAGTAGCTCTCTCCGTGGTCCCGCGCCACTTCCCTCAGGGTCTCGAGGAAGGGATTGAGAGGCTTCTCAGACCGTCTGAGGAATTGGAGAAGTGTGTGGCGGCGCGGAGGTGGATCTTGCCGTGGTGGGAGGGGCCGAAGGAGACAGCCTGCGGGTTGAAGGCATTGCGGTTGAGGTCGGGGACGGAGGTCGAGACCTGGTAGATGGACTGCTTCTTCCAGTGCTGTCGCTCGTCGGTGGGCATGCACTTGAGGCTCTCGTTGACTTCGACGATGCAGTTGGTCTCGTACGGGTTCCGCTGTGGCATGGTTCCGCAAGTTCCTATTTTCGAGTGGAAGAGAAATGGTGAAAATATGGAGAGACATGGAGAGAGAGATGGGAAGAGTGAAGAGGGTTGGGGGATAAAGTTTTGTGCCAGAGGATTCGAATTGCGTGTACGCAACGCACGTAATTCTCCGATCGTGTGTATGGATTGAATACATGCAATGCCAATTTGGGTACGGACTTTGCATATCTGACGTGACAATAGATTTAGAATAGTACTTTTTTTTTTGTTATATTTGATAATCATTTTTTGTCATATATTCGAGATATTCCCAATTTCTTATTTAAGTCTTATGTTTAGTATTCGACGCACTTTTTTCATGCATACATTACATGTAGGAAAAAGAAAAAGAAATTACCACAAATAGTGACGCTATAATGTTATGTATACACGATTAGCTCATGACAATCATATAACTTCTCCCTATGGCACATAAGATGGATTGTAACCATCTTGTGTGAAACTCAAATACTTCCACTTGGTTACAAGCATTTATAAGCTCCAATTGAAAAGAGCTCGAATCCATTGTGAGCTCTAATAGAGAAGCACTTGGATCCATAATAACTGCTATAATTAGTAAACTCTAAACACAAATATATCGCGAGACAAAGATTTAATCCGAAAGTGACTAATTCCATCGCCAAGTCAGATTAATACATCACTTCGATGAATTGGTTACGCATATTGATTTCCTCATTGCGGGTCCCTTTCGTCAGGGCAACACATTCAGTTTTAGTAAGCCAACCGGAGGACATTCCCTTCTTGCTCAAAGATTGATTAACAAAAGAATAATAACTGATCAAAAGCAGTTCACTACCTTTTCTCTGAGAAGTATCCTGGTGAAGCTGGGGTGGTATAAGATAAAAAGTAAATTCATTAGCGTTAGGGAACACATATCGTGTGTAAGAAGGGGGAAAATGATACAACTTAGGAGAATGACTCATGAGTTGTAAATGTGAGACTATTTAAATGTTGTCCAAATGAAGAAGTGGTTACCTACTTATTGTACTAGGTTAAGTCAATGTTACATTAAAATAAATGTAATTTTACAAGCCTATCATGTGTTTTAAATGGCTTT
The DNA here is from genome assembly GCA_016097545.1 of Eucalyptus victrix. NCBI lineage: Eukaryota > Viridiplantae > Streptophyta > Magnoliopsida > Myrtales > Myrtaceae > Eucalyptus > Eucalyptus victrix. The sequence continues at coordinate 17,308,915 of CM027844.1, forward strand.
GTCCCCCACATTATTCGTGGAGATTTTAGTACATATGAGATTTTTGGTTGTTGGCGCTATGTCAAGAACAAAGAAGCAGATGGATCTTAAGTGAGGTGTACCTTTGTGCGTTTCACCTTAAAAGCAAAGATTAGCCTCCAACGATTAGTATCGGCTCTCTAAGAAAGAGGAACAATTATGTGCTAATCGACAAAAAAGAATTTCATCCTCTGATACTAAAGACTCCTGTCAAACTCTTGATAAGGAACTTCCGACTAGATCAGGCCAAATTGACAAGTGGTTTATCCACCACTCAGATAAACTTGATCATGAGCTGGTGACCGAACGGGCCTAAGAGATTGGAAAAGGCTAGCATAACCGTCCTTTGCAAAGTGACGGTCTCACGGTCAAAGGGAAGCCATAAACATATTTCGAGGAAACCGGGAGACTTCCTCAACCGGTTCCAATTTTTGACCGTATGTTACCTATTTTTCTTTTCTCTTTTTACTTTTAAGTTTCCTTTTTACAAGCTCAATTGAGAGAAAAAATCACAAGAGAAATTGTCATCACTTACTAAAATAGCTACCGCAATCTGAATAATTACAAGCAGCATATTATCATCACTTACTAAAGAGAAATTGTCAATGTCATTATATACATCTATTAAATTTAAAAAATAAACAAAAAAAAAATTCATGTTCCATGGTGTTGTGACACTTTCATCACTATCATCTTCGTTTGCATTGTTCATCTCGTCTTCATCACTACCATTATTTTCATTAGTGAAGTTACTTTTAATATGAAGTCCATCCATTTGAACGAAATTAGAAGAAAAACTTAAGCATTATATGTTTAAAATATATAAACACAAAGTAAAATTCGACGACAATGAATACCTCTTGCTTTCTTACAATTAATAAGTAGAATTAACGAGCCTTTATCCATAGTTACGACTTTTTAGATTACAAAATCATACAATAATCAGGAGTTCAAATTATACAGGATAATTACATGCCTATTTTTTATTTATTAAGTTATTTTTTTTTTTTGGGAACAATAATCTTATTCTTTGGCCGGAGAATAATATCAACTATTTTAAAAGTAGCAACCGAGTTCTTCGTATATACTTATTGTTTAAATATTATTAAACATTATTACTTTGATTTGTTTCTTTAATGATTCTAGATAATTGGAATCTTGTTTGAATATTCCTCAACAAATTTGATCATGACCTACTTTGGAAAATGTATTTCTATATAATAAAAAACGGGAAATCTGTTGAGTAATTCTCCAATTTTGAAGATGGAAACTGCGTGGCTGAGGTATGGCCGCTCCTATTCAAAACTAAAGGCATGGTTATCTCAGCATTTTCCCTATTTTTATTATATAATAACCTTAACTATGGATAAAGGTTCATTAATTCTGCTTCTTGATTGCAAGAAAGTAAGAGGTATTCATTGCCGTTCAATTTTAGTTTGTATCTATATATTTTAGACATATAATGCTTAAGTTTTTTCTAATTTCGTTCACATGGAAAGGGTTCCAATTAAAGGTAACTCCACTAATGAAAATAATGGTAGTGATGAAGATGAGACAACGCAAACGAAGATGATAGTCATGAAAATGTCACGACATCATGGAACATGAAGTTTTTTTTTTTTTGTTCATCTTTTAAATTTAATAGATCTATATAACGACATTGACAATTTCTCTTTAGTAAGTGATAATAATATGCTGCTTGTAATTATTCATATTGCGGTAGCTATTTTATTATTTTATTTCTTCATATTCAAATTGATTCCGTGGGTCTTCTTGTGATTTTGTCTCTTAATTGAGCTTGTAAAAAGGAAACTTAAAAGTAAAAAGAGAAAAGATAAATAGGAAACATACAGTCAAAAATTGGAACCGGTTGAAGAAGTCTCCCAGTTTCCTCGAAATACGTTTATGGCTTCCCTTAGACCCTGAGACCGTCACTTTGCAAAGGACGGTTATGCTAGCCTTTTCCCTGAGAGATTTGCCCATCCTCTTGAGTGGATTTGCCTAAAAATGTCCTTTCCTAGAACCGTTTCTGTAAAGCAAATAGAATTATAATAGTTAATCATGGGAAATATTTATGTGGATTGTGACGTGGGATCCACATGACCAAATGTTGCAATTGATCCAAACCATATGGGCTTAGCTCCGAAAGAAAAAAATCCCCTGCAGCGAGGCATGTTCAAAAGCTTCTAGGCCCATAGATACACGCATGTGTATAAGCGGTCGAGAATTTTTATATGGGGAATTTTCACGATTTTAGATGGGCCAAAAAATTTCAAAGGCGGGTACGGCAGAAAGAGAACGACGTCTCCCATGTGTATTTCTTCATCAGTTATATGTGCACCAGCAAAACAGTGGCGGGACAATGGAGTGTAATGTATGTGGTCGGCTCAGGCATGCGGATATAGAGCCGGAAGCCAGTGAAGTAGAGGATATGGACGAGTGAGCTCCCCCATCTTTGATCATGTACGAAGCTCTTCTACTCATAGACTCACTTCCAGGAATTTGTTTTTTATTTTCTAATCCATCCTTGTGCCTTGCTCTCCAGCCAAGTTAGCTGTTAGTCGATACTTGACAGTAGAGGGACCTAGTTGGCTAATTTGCGGAGCTTTGCTTCGCAATTCAATCTTCTTGTGGTGAAAGTCGTGGATTGCGAGTATTCTGAGTTTCTCATTTCACCCATTCGAGAGAAAAAATTGAGCTTGTATTGCTGAATACCCTGTTCTCTGTGACTATGAGGGAGCTACTATTCTGAGGAGGTGAATTTTCTCTTTTTATAGACATTTAAGACGTTGCGTAAAATCTGATAAATGAATTACGTGGAAGATTTACCACGAGTTCCTATATGAAATCAAATATGTATATCAATAAAGTTGAATAATTTGTGGATCATTGAAGTTAACCAAGTTGATCCCATTTTTCAATCTTCAGATTTTGCAGCTCTTTGGCATTAGAGAAGTTGGTTGATTTCCAAACCAAACGGTGCTGGGAGGTGAAAAATGCGTGTGCGATTTCTGTTTGTAGAAAGAGTTGCTAAAATGTCGTTATTACATTAGGTGGGAAATGGGCATTTTCCACGCTGTTACATTACAGTCTTATTCCATTACCGCAACCAAACGGACGATTATTGATTTGAATCTGCAATATTCAAATGCCTTATTAGTAAGCACTTTGCAATCATCAATGTTAAAGCTTGCCTGAAACTAATGGCGGGCCTAAGTATCACAGGCAAATGCACCCTACTTAAAGGAGGTAGAATGCAACATTTCTTTCCAAGTAGAGTCTGGCTCCAAAAATATTCAGTTTATGCAGGATTTGAATTCTCGTTAGACATAGCATAAAAAATTGTCACAAGAGAGAGACATAGCATAAAGATTTGTCAAATACACTGAAAGTGAGCTGCCATTTGAGCACATGGTGATCAATGAATGGAGTAGAGTGTGACTCACGGGAAGGTCCAGCTCTAACCAATATTTTCTTCTACTAAATTAGTGATTTATGTCATTTCGAAATGACTTGACAAGCCTATCTAAACTATTGATTACCTCAATCACCCTAACCTGCTATTATTAAAACTTAAATTGGGTTGCCCCACCTTTCGTTCCGTAATCAAATTTTCCTCTTCGACCTTTATCTCCTTCCTACCTACTTCTCACCGAGACTGAAGAGGTTCTAGTCAAAATTCCAAAATTTTTAAGACATTTTTGGTGATAAGAAGTATGGCAGTTTTTAAACTTTTCTCAAAGCAACTTTTTCTTCATTTTCTTTTCTTCTTTTTAATCTTCCCTTTTCTTTCAACAAAAATATCTCCCCCCCCCTTCCTCCTCCATACTTCTTTATGTTCTTCTCCCTAACTTTCTATTCCCATGTACAAAAAGATCAAAGGAAGTGTGAACTCGAAAGATCACATCAAAATCGTGCAAAATTCAAAGCATAATAGAACATATGCATTGAACTCGACTTAGAATGATATATCTCTCATTCATGTTTTACATTACAATGCCCTCTATTTATTATATCGACGAAATAGAGCTTATGGAACACTTTGATTGAATTGAGAAAAACAATCTTTCAAAGTGCTCCTAGTTAATTGAACAAAATATTCACATATCAAATATTATTCATAAAAACATTATATATTCCTTTAATTTCATTTAAAACGATATTATTTCATGGACAACACTTAGATCTAATCAGTGGAAACGTCATTATCACTCTTGTAGGAAGGATCTGACAGGTTTCACTATTTGAGGAGTAGTTTAGTCGCTGTCACATAGGACATGTCGTGCACTTCTGTAGCTGGTAGATTATGAAGTACTTGATTCCCTAACATGCGTGTTAATTTTTCCAACCGCTAAATTGACTTGTGGGTCATTTCATATGCTGAGCAGTAAGATGATCATTTACCTTAAACAGATGGAGTAAATAACCATGTATGACAAATGTAGGAGTAAATTTTTCTAACCGTTGAGAAGAAGATAGTACATTTACTCCTACTTTTGTCATACATGGTTTTTTTGTGCTTGTCTCTCATGTACTTGAGTAGTAAGATGATGGTTTGCCTTAAATTTAAAGATTTCATTTATTAGTTTTGGCTCTTATTGAGTTTTGGCTTGCCCGTTTATTTTTAAATACATGTAAGATGGACCTCCCAGTGTCATTGCTTTTCGGAGCTCCCATGTATTTTGATTGTGAATATTATGCTTATTGTCCCAGGCTTAGTTCAAATAATTCAATTAAGCTCAAAACCCCCTTGCTTTAGTCCATTAATGCAATATTATATGGGCTTAATTAAAATGCTCTTAATACTTATATGCAATTTAATTAATATTTTTGTTATGGAGTTGGGTTGATCTTAATTTTTCTATACAATAAATGTTTAATTGTGTCGTCAAGATTTAAGAATAAAAAACAAGCGATTGTTCAGGACCTTCAAACATAATCTTAACATTCCACATACATAATTAACAATTTTTTTTGGTTGGATAATTAACAGTTTGTTGTTATCTTATCTTGATGTAGGATTCTACAATGGCGATTAAGAAGTGTTATATCTTTCCCTCTTTCTATCTTGGAAAGGATGTTGGAAGTTTCAAAATATTTCTTTCTCAGTATAAAAGTGTGTTTGTTCTTTGTGTTAATGATTGATTGCTTGACGATCGGAAAATATATAGATGACTTTGAAATTTGAAGCTGATGGGGAAGAGAAATGAGTTTGATGGCCAAATTTGTTGCTCACTTAATTTCGTTGAAATATGCTAAAATTTTAATCGGGAAGAAAGTGGGGCAATGGAAGTTTTCATTTGCCTAAAACTAGACCAGCCTTTACATAATTGGGTTGCTGGTATTAGTGGAAGCGCGTGTTCCAATGTATACGTGTATGGTCTAGTTGATGCAGAGGAATGGACAAAGATAAATTATAAACAAAGTTTATGGGACAAGGATAATTTTATTAGTTTATGAAAATGGTATTATATACATAGTTGAAGGACGTATTGAGGGAGGGATATAAGATATGTATATTGAGCTTACTCCTCCGCAGACTTGGTCGAGGACTAAACCCCACACACACGACCTAGCATACGTAGGCTCTATTTATAGGCTCTTTAAATAATCGAGCCACTTTTTTTGACATGTGTAAGGCAACTTCCTTCTTCACGGGGATGCCTCAACCCTTGTTGACTTTTTTTCAATGTTTCCCACCTAAGTCTTCCCCAACTTGGCTTCTGCTTACTATTTCTTTAGTTGATGCTTGCTTGCATTCCCACGTTCATGTTTTTCTTCAGTCATCGCCATTCTTGACATAATTGAGGAGAGACCTATAGAATTTGGAAAATGGATCACAATTTCTGACATGGACAAATATGAAAAAGACCAAAACAAGAGAGTTATCATTTGATAATGATAAACGAACAGCCAAATGTCCATCATTCGGTACATCTAAAGTAGGAAATGAACATGACTGGAAAGGGAAAATTATTGTACAGAGGCAAATTGTCGGTTCAATAGCTGAGCACGGTATATGTGGTCTGAATTATAGTGAGTGCGAAGAGGAAGATAGCCGCGACCAGAGACAGTAAAGCCCAAGGACTCCTGAAGTAGGTCTGAATGAGATTAGCCCTCCACTTGTTCCAGGGCTTGTTACAGTACTCGTTGACCTCATTGCACACAGCAATGAGACTGCTGTTGGGTTCAATTGTTGTGTACTTGGCCAGCAAAGGGAACAGCTTGGTAGTCTCCTTGTCGCTCCCCAGGACATTCAGGACTATGCCCAAGGTGTGGAGAAGCGTGACGTCGCACTCATTGGCGATGATGTAGTCCATGAAGTAGATGTAGGACGTGACCTCGTTCCCCGTCCCGACATGGAAGCGCTCAAATGCGATGAGGTTGAGGAACATAGACTCAGTTGCTTCTTCCACCACGATTTCAGGGAGACTCAGAACCCCATCAGCGAAGGAGATGTCCGTGAGGCTGCGGGTCTTGCTCTTCTTGAGCCGGATCCCATGCTCGTTGAGCTCAGTGGCCGATCGGACTAATAGAAGGCCCTCACACCCCACCTTGTCCAGCTTGGGCTTCTCATGGAGTAGTAGGCTCTTCCTGACAACGTCTAGGACGTGCAGGCATTTGCCTATCCTCACCGTGTTCTTGCCAGGGGAGCAGTAATTGAGGATGAGCCTGTTGATGTATTCGTCATCCTGAGTTGTTGGTGTGAAGTCAGTGCATTTGAATGTGAGATCGTTGTCGTATCAGTTGTACTTGAGTTAAAGTGACAAAAAAAAAAAAAAAAACAAGAAGAAGAGAGTTTCCGATAGTGGTGATAGATTTAGTTATCATGTTCTCAGTTGATCGAATCATGCATCCGACAGGTTTGGAGTATTCCATTTGATGGATCCCACGTGAGGGGCACAAAGTCCATCTATGATCATCAAGATGTACTGTTAGTGAATCTGACAAACCAATTCTAAGAAACTAACCTCCTTGCCATCACTCTCGACGGCGACCAGCCGATCCAGCACTAGCATCGGCAGCTGATTCTCTAGCATCAGCATGTCTGGCCATATGTATGGCATTATGGAAAGCATCCTGTGGGTGTACAATATGGGGTCGTCAGGCTCATAGTCATCCACCACCTGTGTCGCGCTCCTCAGGATCTCAAGCATGCAGCATCCATCAGTGATCATCACCTTCAGGAACCGGTTTGCTGCGCCATCACCGCCACCCTCCTTCCATTCCCGGTCCAGTGTGTCATAGCTCTCCTCGAGGTCTCGGACCACTTCCCTCAGGGACTTGAGGAAGGGATCGAGAGGCTTCCCAGACCGTCTGAGGAAGTGGAGAAGCGCGCGGTGCTTGTGGTCCTCCATGGTGCGGAGGTGGGCCTTGCCATGGTGGTAGGGGCCGAAGGAGACAGCCTGCGGCTGGAAGGCCTTGCGGTTGAGGTCGGTGACACAGGCAGGAACCCTGTAGATGGACCGCTTCTTCCAGTGCCGTTGCTCGTCGGCGGGCATGCACTTGAGGCTCTCGTTGACTTGGACGATCCAGTTGGTCTCGTTCGGGTCCGACGGTGGCATGGTTCCGCAAGTTCCTGTTTTGGAGTGTCCTCCGTTCTATTTTTTTTTAAGCCGAAAGGATTGTAAGCAGGGGTCAATTTATAGAGAAAAATGGGGAGAGAGGAGGTATTAGGGGACAAAATGTACGGGTGACTGACGCTTCGTGCACGCCAATTCGAATTGCATCCCCGCAATGCACGTTATCTCCCCACCGTGTACGAGGTTCTGAATCCGATGAATCTCACCACTGTCTCTCTAAATCGAGGGGCCCGTATGCATTGAACGCATGTAATGCCAATTTGGGTAGGGACTTTGCATATTTCACTTGACACTAGAGTTAAAATAGTACTTTTTGGTTATATTTGGTAATAATTGAGTCTCATGGTACTTGATGCACTTCTTTCGTGCATATATCACATGTAGGAAAAAAAAAATTACCATAAATAGTGGCGCTATGATATTATGTGTGTACGGTTGACTCATGACAATCATAAAACTTCTCATTCATTAACTTTAAATGGCACACAAGACAGGTTGTAACCATCTTATGTGAAGCTCAAATACTTTCACTTATTTTATACAATCGGCTACGAGCATTTAGGGGCTCTAGTTGAGAAGAACTCGACTCCATTATAATTGCTTATGAGCTCAAATCAAGAAGCACTTGGATTTATTATAGTTGCTATAATCAATAAACTCTAAGCATAAATATCTTGCAGAATGTCGAATTAATCCAAAAGCGACTAATTTCATCACCTAATTAGATGGATACATCATTTTGATGAATCGGTTTTCCACGTGAAGTTTTAATTACGCGATGACCTCATATCGAGTCTGTTAAATTAGCGTATCGAGTTTGAATTTATATAACGATTTGTTAAATTAAATTTTATCGAGGTTGATTTTCCAAAGTGGATTACAAATCGGATGAAGAAATCTCTCTTTTTATTGGACATACTTTTGGACGTGCAAAATATCACTACAAGACAAAAGAGGCATGGGGGCCAAAGTCAAAATCTTAACTTTAGGCACACAATATAAAAGCTACAAGGAACGTAAAGCCCTTTGCACGTCCACGCCGCCTAAGAGGGAGCCGCTGAAACCCTCCGAAGAAGAAAGAGCCGCACAAAAGGAACATCCAGAAGAGCGCCCCACAATAAAGAAAGAAGAAAGCGAATCCGTATGCATGCGAATCAAAAGACGAATGCTGGAGTTCTTATTTTTGACGTACGTAGAGCATTTTTGTTTGAGCTTGAACGTGCGGTGATTTTGTGCCATGAGTTTACGTTCAAGTGAATTGTTTATTTATAAATACTTCGAAATTAAAGTTAAATCTAAGTGTGGGAAATACTTGAATGTGTGATCGATTGTAAACTCTGATTCTCCGTTTATATTTGATTATTTGCTGCTGACTCTCTTCATGGACGTAGGTACCGATACTTAGACCGAATCATGTAAATTTTTGGTATCCTTATTATATCTCGTTTATTTTTCTGGTAATTTCGCGTAAATTGTAAAATCTTATCGTTTTTGCGTATTATATTCTAATAGGGTCCCTTTCACCCAGGCAACACACACAGTTTTTGTCCCAAAATGAGCCAAACGGAGGACATTCCTTTCTTGATCAAAGACTGATTAAAGCAAGAAGAATAGCTGATTGGAGCAGTTCGCTACTTTTGCTCTGAGAAGAATCCTTGTGAAGCTGGAAATGCATAAGATACAAAGTATATTCATTAGCATCAAGGCAGAAAAATTTGGGAGCACGAGTCAAAGTCATCGTGGATCTTTCATGAGATTTAAATGTGAGACTATTTAAATGTTGTCCAGATGAAGAAGTCATTACCTAATTCATTGTACTAGATTAAGTCAATGTTACGATTAAAATAATGTAATTTTACAAGCCTATCATGTTATAAATTACTTTGTCCTTTACGTTATTCATGAAGTTTTAGTGTAAATGATTTTTTTGGTTGTCGGCACTGTATCAACACGATGTACCACAGAAGAAGCTACAGGATTTTAAGCGAAGGATGCACATCAGGCACGGACCATTATGCGTTTCACCTTGAAAGCCATGATTAGCCTCCGACGATTAGCATCGGCTCTCTAAGAAAGAGGATCAATTATGTGCTAATCCTCAAAAAAAAAAAAAAAACTTCTTCCGTTACTAAAGATGCGGAGTCATGTCGAACTCTTGATAAGGGACCTTCTGACCAGGTTCGGCCAAATTGACAATAGATTTACTCACCACTTAGATTATCCCTGATCATGGGCTATTGATCGATCGAGCCAAAGAGATTCGCCCATCTTTTGAGTGGATTCGCCTAAAAATATCCTTCCCTAGAACCATTTTTGTGAAGTGAATGCTATCATAATTATTGATCTTATGAGATATATATATATATATATATATATATATATATATATATATATATATATATAGATGGACATCGCGTAGGACTCGCATGACCAATTGTTGCAATTGATTCAATCCATATTGATTTAGCTCGGGAAAATTAAAAAAAAAAAAAAAATCCCCCGAGGCAAAGCATATCCGAAATTCTATGCCCCTAGATACACGAATGCGTATGTGTAGTCAAGAATTTTTGTATGGAGAATTTTCATGCTTTTAGACTGGCCAAAAAATTCCAAAGGCAGGTATGGCAAGAAGAGAACGACTTCCCCAATGTGTATTTCTTCGTCAGGAATATGTGCAACAACAAAACAGCAGTGGAACAATGCCCCATCGGATGGCGCATCCTTATGATATAATGGAGTGACGTATGCGGAACACAATTATAGAGGCAAAAGCTGATAGACATATAAAATTGTTCAAAAAGTCCTAAACCTATTATACTTTTACTAATTCAATCATAAATATTTCAATTTTATCAATAAAAATTTAAACATTTTTCACATTTTGCCAAATGAGTTCATTTGATCAATCTTGATTGAAAATCACTAATGTGAATACAAACATCTTATATGGCACAATTATTGTTGACGTGGACAATTTTTTATAATATTTTAATATTTTCCGAATTGTTCTTTTCTTTTTGAATAACCGTAGGCTAGCCCTCCTTAGGCGAGGGCATCACTACCCTAGCTAGTCATAGGCAAGGGCCTCCACACCCTCACTAGCCACATGTGAGGGCATTGGCCCTCACCTAGATCCAAGTGAGGGTCACGACACTTACCTTTGTCAGCCAAGACCACAACATGCTCGCCAACGATATACTAGGTAGCACGGACACGGCGACACGGACACGCGACACGACACGACACGCGACACGTCATTTCTCAAAAAGTAGAGAATTTCGACACGTTCCGACACGCTAAATATTAAATAAATATCTTTATATATACATGATTAATTATTATGTTTAAATTAATTTATTCAAATTCATAAATAAATAAATAAATAATACAAGCCTATAATAAATCCATAGTAATAACATGTATTAATAAAGTAACACACGCAAAGGCTCTCGATCCATTTCTCGTATTGTCTTGAAAAGAAAGAGAGAACTTTTCCAGATTTTGCCCAAAAAAAATAAAGTTATTTAATGTTTAATATTTTTTTTAGGGTTAAATGGTCCCATCCATTTATTTCCCCCACCCCAACCACCGCCTGCACACGTCTCTTCCCAAAGTCACTGCACTGCACGAGGTTTTCTCTTTTTCTCCAAGAAGCCGTCGACACATCCTTTCTCTCCTTGCTATTCTTCCAAAAATTGAAAACCCTAACAATTGGCGATTGCCTTCTTTCTCCTCTCCCTCGCTCGGTCTCCACCTCTCTCACCGATGCCTTGCCTCAGTTCCCCTCTTTGCCGTCGTAGCCTCGCATCCAACCCTCCATCACGGCCTTTCCTTTTTCCATCTTGGCGTTGCAGTCGGCGGTCGCAGCCAACCAAGACGATCAAGAAGGCTTCTCAGTGTTGCAGTCAGCGGTTGGAGCCCTCCCTTGTCGTCGCTCGCGGCGTCGCCTTAGCTCCCTCACTCTTGCTTTCACCCTCCATCACTTTCTTCCCTTCGCACCTGCGGATCCGCCCACAAACCTTTGGACACGCTCCGACGCGCGTGTCGGAAAGAGTTGACCACGTGTCGGAAACTCTGACACGTGTTGACCGCGTGTCCGAACGTGTCCGAGCGTGTCCGAGCGTGTCGGACACGTGTCGGGGTGTCCGACACGACACGGAGGCCATTTGAACGTGTCCGTGCTACCTAGACAATATACCCTCACTTGGTTTGGGCAAGGACCGCAACGCCCTCACTTGGCATGGGTGATGCAAGAGCGTCACAGCCCTTGCCAGCCAAAGGGTGACACTTGTGGCCAGTCGCTAGGTGAGGGTTTAAAAAAAGAAAAAAGAAAAGAAAAATAAAAATAAATAAAATGAATTCGAACAAAAATTAAAATATTATTAAAAATTATTCACTTTAGCGTTGGCCGTACCACAAAAGATAACTAATATCCATATCAACGATTTTTGGTTAAATTGGCTTGATGGATTCGATTGAAAAATTATAAAAAAAAAAAATTAGGACTCAATTTGGTAAATTAAAAGATTTGAGACTGAATTGATAAAAATATAATAGGTTTAAGGTCTTTTTCCGGATGAAAAGGACGTGGACGAGTGGGCTCCCCCATCCTTTGGGCGTTGCTCTCCAGCTAAGTTAGCTGCTTTTTATCCCTTCCGAAACCATCCTTAATAAGAAAAAATTAACTGCTTTGATTCTATCCACATCCACCATTTATGCGCTCGCTTGCCCCACTAAAAACATAATCGTCTCATTCTTCACCCGTTTCCTCTTCTAGAAAAAATGCCTTCTTTTTTTACCTTTTAGAGTTAACTTTCGGTCTATTAGTCTTCTTCTTATAGCGTGCTTGATGCTAGTCACATGTCTATTATAACATATGTGCATTTGATTTGCACAATCGTATCCTTTCCTCCTATATTCCTCTCGCTCTACTGTGATTGGCTAATCGTACCATTAACTTGGAAAATCGACGGTGAACCTTGCCACACATTTTCCATAAGAGGGAGAAATATTCGTGTTTTGCTTGGTAATTTCCACACGGTTGCGTTGGAGAAAGATAACTTATGTGGCCGTCCTTCGTCCTTTGACTATTAGACGGTCACATTGTGACGTCCTCAGCACGTCATGGCTAACATGGCTATCTAAATATTTCCACTTGTTAGGCACACGAAAACGTATATAGACCAATAATCACCCACTACATACAAAATTCAAGGAATGCAAGTAGGAATAAAAACCAAGGCAATTCATTTCCTTTCGTTTTAGATACTTTTGGGTGACCTATGTCAAGTACATTAGGGATTAACCAAAATACTCCTACTCTGGACTGTACCAAAATTCCATCAATTGTACCACTCCAATCGTGATACCATATATCTACAAGATAGCCTATCTCATCCAAACTACTTGGTCTTCCAAAAATGCTATTCTCATCCTCTAGCCCTCATCCTATTGACCCCACTATCTCTATCGTCATCGCCGTTCGGGAGTAGGAGTGGTCCAACCAAACACTCACTGATTCGGGCATAGACGGCTATGAACCCGATCAGCACCGAGCCCGATGGTAGACCAGCATTGAGTGTCAGTATTGTGATGACACGGATGAAGGTGATGTTGGGAAAGTCAGGGTCGCGCAACTTAGTCTGGTGCCATGTGAAGTTCGTCGGGGCACCATAGAGGATCATGTGGGATGCAAGTAATAGTGACATGCCTATTGATTTGAAAAATAATAATCCACCAAAAGTGAGCCTAAACTCAACAAGCAAACTACCGAATAATCCATACTACATTTGTCAGTGACGACAAATGTGAGGAAGTTTAGACATGAAATGTAGAAGACCATTTTGAAATCAACTTGCCTAAAAACTTTTTTCAAAATCAAAATAGCAGGTGAAAAACATTTCCTCTAAAACCAGTAAACCATTAAACCTCAAATGAAATCTAAAAATGTTAATGATCATATTTGCTAAGAATTAGCCGCCACCAAATTCTGGGAACCCTGTTACCCCCGAAGCATCTCGCACCAATCCAATATTGCAAGGACATTTGGGGGAACTATGTTACGCCCCATAGTTACCCCTCTAAGCATCTCTATTACCACCCGAAGCATCTTGCACCAATCCAGTATTGCAAGGACATTTGGGGGAACTGTGTTACCCCCCCTAGTTACCCCTCTGAGCATCTCTATTACCACCTGAGGCACTGTTGTCTCAAGGATCGATGGTATTCCAAAATCACACACTCATCTCATCCCATGGTGCAGCAATTCAATAGTTCAATTTAAACATGCCATTGAGTTAATGTACAAGAATAGTTCAGTGTCCACCATCAACTATGTTTTATAAGCCAGAGAAGTGATAGAAACATTTAGTCGGCATTACCAATTCAAAAGGACGGGCTACAAAAAGGAGTTTAGCTAAATTTGACCAAAAAAAAAAAAAAGGAAGCTCGCCCATCTGTAGAAATCAAGGATATTCGCCAAGCAAATCAATTCCAAAAATCACGGAACTTTGACACAATGTGGATGAATCTCCAAGGAACCTTTTTTATGAAGAACTCAAGAACTGTTTCAACTTGTACGAGTCCTAATAATTTTATATACTTCAGGTCAGAACAGTATAAATTTTCAGGACGCAACGATTCGAGAATGAGCATTTTGGATGCCTAATTGAGCTCCAAAAATCATGGAAAAATTTCATGTTATAGTTTAAGATATGATCTGAAACTTTCATGGGGATACTAGTCCAAATCTTTTGTCAAAAATTCTGTAGAAAACAGAAACCAAGTAAAGGTCTGGTAATTGTTTACGAAGACATACTCGGACTCACGTAATTTGTCAAATATATTTTACACGTACGCAGTCCAAAAAATCCAAATTTAAGGTATGTCGTAAAACAAGGTATAACAAGTAATTTCGCCAAGAAAATCTCACCAAATCCATACCACACAAACCAGCTGGCAAAATCAGTGTTTGCAGTAAACCAATCAGAAAATAGCTGTAACCTCGGATTCCTACACAATTTGTGCTATTTAAGCGCAAACCAGCGAAAATATCAATATCTAGCATTTCAACAACACATGAATAGATTCAATGAACTAAAATTTCGACAATACTTGCAATGCACATTCTCCGAAACTGTCAACTAATACAACTAAGCGCAAAATCAAACGAGACAACTGAAACTCGAGGAAATCGGCCCCATTATACAAAAGTCAACCTACATAGCACAAACGGAAAGGAATTTACTTGCCTTGAACTTCTAGGAGCGGCTGGTGTCGTGCGGTGGTGTGTGGGGGAAAGGTTGTTTTTTTTTTTTTTTTTTTGGGGGGGGGGGGGGGGTGTTGGCGAGACGGAGGGTGTTGTTGGGCAGCTGGACGGCGCGAAACACCGCGGTTGTGCGCGCAAGACAGAAGGTCGTTGCACAAGTTGGAGAGGACGAAGAGGGTGTTTGGTGTAGAATAGAAGACGGTTGCTCGTTGCTTGCTTAATATGCGATCTCCACCGCTTAATCTAAGTTTGATCAATAGGATTACGTGCCAGATGGAAGAGTGCTCTTCAGCCTAGTGTCCCTTTCTGCTGATTAATCCTCTAATCTGCCCATCTTATAGCCACGTTACTAGTTTGACTCTTGCTGCGTTCTACCCATCATCGATTACATCCGGTTGTAGGCAAGGCTTGTTGATGCCACAGAATGGGGCTGGTGGCGGCATGAAAGACGGCCAAGTGGCATGGCTTGGGGCACATCTAGCGGCGCCGAGGCGGCACTCTTGGTGACACGGTAGCATGGCGAGTGTTGTGACCTATTTTCAGGTGCACCACCTAAAACTAGGTTAATGGACTACTAAGTCTTTAAACTTAGTTCGGGTTCTTCCAAGCCCATACCAATTCGCGACTTAAAATTCAAATATTTAACATGCAACAGATTTTTAACTAGGAGTCGCCACTAATCGGTTTATGGTAGATCAATTAGACACCTAAGTAAAATAATGGGATGATTATTTTACTCTTACGAACAGAGACTAAGGGTATGAGGAAATAAATTCTGATTAAATGATCCTATTATGCAAACTAGTTAATATGCACCTAGTATTTTTGTATTTTTTATTTGAAATTCAAAACTAATAAAAACTCTAATTAAGCTATCTAAAAAAATAATTTTCTAATCCATTTTTGGGATTAATTTGACTTAAACCCTATTCTATCTTAGAAAACTATTTTATTTTTTTATTTTAAAAAGAGGACGAGAATATGAAAATGTGCCAATTATATCTAAGACTCCAAAAAGGCTATTTAAGTCTAATCCTAACTTATTTTTTTTAAATATCTAAAAATGCAGTCCTAAAAATATTATCTAAAAATGCAATCCTAGAAATATAATCCTAAAAATTTAATTAATTAAACCTACGTGTCTATTATATTAAATCCTCATGTCCTATATGCTCATGCAATTTTTTTGAATTTTTTGAATTTTTTATTTTTTAGTTTCTTTTTAGCTTTTTTTAAGCTGAATAATTGTTAAATAAGGGTTAGATCTAAACAATTAATATAATCACTAAATAAATGATCAAAATAATTGAAAAAATAACCTGTCGTCTTACAGGTTAAATTAACAATTATTCTAACCCTAATCATCACAACAACTCAAAATAGTTAAAAAATCTGGTCCGAAGTCTTACAGCCAAATTAATTCATTATTATGATTTAACAATTGAGATTCTACCAAAAAGCCCAAAAATTAAAAATAATTAGAAAAATGATCCGATGTCTCTCGGATCAAATTAATAATTATATTAATTTCGGACAAAATTCCTACGGATAATGCATACTAAATTCACAAATATTAACATCCACCGTTACAAATTAAATACCTAAACTAAAAAATGCTATCAAATGAACTAAAAAAATGATATAACAAATGAACAGAATGAAATAAACTAACTTATAAAAAAAGGTAAAAGTAAAAGGTAAAAAGTAAAAATAATAATAAATAATAATGAAAAGCTACCTAAGGTGAGTAACAGAGACAAGGGGGTTCACGCCGGGGGGAGGAAGGTGGTCGGCCGGCGTGAGTTCGGACTCCGGCGAGGGCTGAACAGCGCCGGGACTGCTGGTCGTCGGCGGCGAGGCGGTGCTCGGGCTCCGATGGTATTGGAGTCGCGATCTGCAATGGCGGGCGAGGGTGATCGCGGTCCGGTGCGGGCGGGATGCTGAGGCGGTGGTGAGCGGAGACACGGCAGGGGCTCGGTGCGGGGGTTTCGCGGGCTACTGCGGATCGTGGTAGCGGCGTCGTTGGGTTGCGGACTGGAGCGGCGATGGCGTCAATAGAGGCGCGTTCGGAGCGGGGCTCAAGCGGAGGCGCGGGCGCAGCGGGGATGCGGCTACGCGTCAAGGGTGAATCCAGCGAGACGGCGGTGGCGGAGATGCGGCGAAAGCAGCGCGAGCAGCTCGGAGTCCAGAGGTGCAGGGGTTGGTCACGCGGCAAAGGAAAGCCACGGAGAAGAAGAACAGTAGCGTTTTTTTTTGCTTTTCTCTTTTTTATTTTCTCCCTCTCTCACCTGTCCATTCGCACGTTTCTCTCACTGAAGCTCCCTGTTCCCACTGCTGACTTTTCCCTTTCTGTCAGAGAAAGAAAAGATTGAGGGTTTTCTCCTTGAAACAAAATGGACAAAAGTTGCTTTTCCTCGTACGAATTTTCTCTCAATCTCTCCTCTGAATTTTTTTTCGAATTCGCTTCCCCCTTGCTCGAAAATTTTTGGTCTCCTTTTATAGTGATCCCGACCACCCTCTTTTATGACAATTTTCGAGCTTCCTTTTTCCGTTGCCTTAATTCCTGTAAATTGGAGCAAAATTTTACAATCGGTTTGATTTTTCCCTGGATATTTTGATTCCTTCCCTTTTATCAAACTCCTTACTTTTTTATTCATTTGATTTCTTTGATTGAGAATTTACTTCCATATTTACTATGAATTAAATATTCACCGGAACAAGGATGGTTAATCATAATTTCTACATTCCATTCATAACCAAATCATATTAATCCTTCCCTTATTTCCCCTTTTTTTTATGCTATGCAAATTTTATTTCTTTAAGATCGTCAAAATTTAGGTGTCAACAGCGAGGTAGCGCGTTTGAGGTGTCATGGTTGGTGGCGGGGAGGCACAATTGGCAAGACACGGTGGTGATGCAGATGACATTGTTTGGTAATGAGTTTGGTGCCATGACGATGAATGCTAATCACTTGAGACTCACGATGCCTATTTGGATGTCATAAACACCGTGATATGTTAGCATCGCCCCAAATTTAGATATCCTAGAACGCTCAAAATTTTCTTACCATTTATAGGATAAACTTAAAAACTTAAGAAATTATTTTTCCTGTTGTTAAAAAGGCCAATGCCATGTAGTTTATTCATTATTTTCTTGTTTCCATGGTTTTGTTAGTAATTTAATTACACAACTCACTGAAATATAATGTGGCGGCCTTCTATATTGACGAGGACCATTGTTAATTTTTTACTGCCTTCTGTATTCCAACAATGCGCATGCAGTTCATCGGTGGCCGTGGTCACATGCTTGGATGACTTGTACTTTTCACATGTGATTGTCCATTTTAAGGTGAGAGAATTGAGAATTCTGGAGATTTTATTTTACCCAACGGAGATTTACTCTGATCACTGGGTAGACTTTTTTTTTTTTTTTGGGTGATTTACTTTCTGTCTTAGTTATTTATCCCAATCGGCCATCAGTTTTGAGGACAGCTTTGTTAATCAATCTATCATTTGCTTTGTCGTAACAGGCATGCACGTGAATAAGGTTCTCTACACATGCAATTAAAATGAGTGTGAACGTTGTCGTAGCTGGCATTCTCTTCACTTTAATATACCTCACAGTAAAGCGCAGTGAATTCCCTCAATCCCGTATTGACTTGTCAAGATTTTACAATTTTAATTAATTATTTTGAGTTATGCTAACATAATAGTCTTTGTAACTGTGACAATAATAGTTTATTATAAATTATAAATTCTTAAATAAATAGATTTCACATCAATTTATAATTATTTGTTATTTGATTTTTATAATCCAAAATAAACTATTATTCTAACATTAAATTAAAAACTGTCACACGATTATTTCTCCTTATTTTGTGATATAGGGAGGATCTTGTCCTTGTCATGTCTTTGTATTATGTTCCACATATTCTGGTCTTTCATAATGGCTTTTCTCAATAGTTTGATTTCCTTGCCGCTTTGAATGTCTTGCCCATTTTTCTTCAGGACTTCTACTAGAGGCATCTTGAGAATTAGACACCTGCTTCTCATAAGATTTATTGCTAATTTTTAAGCTATTTTCTTTCACTCATACAACTATCTGATTTAGGTCATCAAACTGAATAATGAATAGAAAATGAGACTGCCAGTGGTAAGCTAGGGAATGTGAGGATGACGTCAAGTCATCATGCCCCCTATGCTTTAGGCAACACACATGTTACAATGACTAGGACAAAGCGTTGTGATCCCACGAGGGTGAGCTCCAAAATCCGATATCAAGTTCAAATCCTATATAGCGTGATTCCATTCCAATTTAGGTTAGTCCAAAAATTATACTTAAATAATTAAATAGTAATTGTAAGGGGACTGGAGCATTCTATCATGAGACAAAAGCTCTTCTTATAAAGATATTCGATTTGAAATTATTATATGTCCAAAGTTTAATATTAAAATAATTTCAGAAGATCTTCCTTGACTTTGTCCATGTCAATCCCTGGATCTCAGCCTAGTTTCCTGCTCCCAAAAACTTAAACAGGATATTTCCCTATTTCAACTACAAAACATTGGAATTATTACGTCTGACAATGTCACATAATTAATAACTCTTCTTACAGCGGCTGAGCTTAATCCGAATTGGAAGATGATAGGAAGCTTAATATTCAGTTATTGCTACTCTGGAAGGATACTCCTTATCGCTGAATATTTATAGAAGCACCTAAACTTCGCCTTTTGAAGTGTGGTTCGTTAAGCATCTAAAAACTTTGTCTTTTAAATTGTGGTTCGTTGTAGTTCATACAAAAAAAATATGAGCCTCGTTCATTAAGGTCAGACAACTGCAGTTTTCTCCAAATTAGTGGGCTTTTCTCTGTACATAATTAGCAATCCACTGTCAGCTTATTTCGAGAACAGGAATTTTCAAAATATTTATTTCTCATGCATAGACGTAAGTTTGTTCCTCGTGTTAATGATTGATTGCTTGAGACTGGGAGATACACAGATGACTTTGAAATTTGAGTATTAGAGATGACTTAGAAAGCCATACTTGTTTTTCACTCGAGTTCACGGCAACTTCTCTACGAATTTAATCTAAAAAAAATGTGGAAATGGAAGATTTCATTTGTCTAAAACTCGATCATCCTTCACACTGCCTATCCAAATTGGACAAACATGAAAAAGACTGAAATCATCACTTGATAATGATAAATAATCAGCGAAATGTCCATCGTTCAAAACATTTTAAGAGGGAAATGAACATGACTAAAGACAGGGTGGAAATCATTTATAACAACAATCGCCAACCAATCAAAAGATAATTATCTGAGCATCGGCCATTGGGATAAAAACAAAAGTATGGAAAAAAAAAAAAAAGATTATTTTAGAGTGGGAAACTGAGAATTCGGGGTGTTGGTGAGCACGGTGTACGCAGTCTGAATTATGCTGAGCACCAAGGCGAAGATGGGGCCATAAGAGACCATACAAGCCGAAGGATTACTGAAGTTTAGGTGCCGGATGAGATTAGCCCTCCACATGATCCAGGGTTTCTGGCAGTACCTTTTGAACCTCTTGCGCACAGCGTCGAGGCTGCTTTCAGGGTCGAGCACCACATCCTTGGACAGCGAGCGGAGCAGCTCGGTGACCACTTTATCGCTCCTGATGGCATTGTGGATGATACCATGGGTTTGGAGTAGCTGGACGTCCTGCTCGTTGGCGATGATGTCGTCCATGAAGGAGATGTAGGTCGTGACCTTGTACCTTGCCCCATTGTGGAAGCGCACGAGTGCGATGAAGTTGAGGAACACAGA
Source organism: Eucalyptus victrix (assembly GCA_016097545.1). Lineage (NCBI taxonomy): Eukaryota > Viridiplantae > Streptophyta > Magnoliopsida > Myrtales > Myrtaceae > Eucalyptus > Eucalyptus victrix. The sequence continues at coordinate 17,329,586 of CM027844.1, forward strand.
CTAGGTGGTGTCATCCACCACGATCACGGGGAGCCTCAGGACCCCCTGGCATAGGAGATATCCATGAGACTGTTGGTCTTGCTCTTCTTGAACTGGATCCCTGGCATAGTTGAGCTCGACAGCCGGCTGGATTATCTTCTCGCCGCCCTCGTCCTGCTTATGCGGGATATTGGACTTATCCACATGGTGCAGCAGGCTCTTTCTGAAGACGTCCAGGATGTGCAGGCATTTGCCCATCCTTGGGATGTGCGTGCCGGGAGAGCAGAACTCGAGGATGAGCCTACTAATGAATTCTTCATCTTGCATTGTTGGAGTAACATCAGTGTATTGAATATGAGATTTCTGTCATATCAATTAGTACTCGCTTTAAACAGAACAGAAAAAAGTTTTCGATAGCGGTGATAGATTGAATAATGCAATTGTTAATTGTGCATCCAACAAGTTGGGAGCATTCGAGTTGATGGATCCCTCGCGTATTCATATGAGATCACCAGGATGCACTGTTAGGTGCACATAGGACCTGATTTCCATTCACGCAACAACCTCGCTTATGACGGAGTGAAATCTAAGAAAGTAACCTACTGGCCATCGCTCTCGACAGCAACCAGCCGTCCAGCACTTGCGTCGGAAGCTGATTCTCCAGCACGAGCATGCCCACCTAATGTGCTTCATTATGTAGGCCATACCGTAGTTGCCGAAGATGGGGTCGTTGGGCCCATAGTCGTGACCGTTGTAGGTTGCGTACCTCAGGATCTCGAGCATGAAGCAGCCATCGGTGATCATCAGCTCCAGAAACCTGCGCATGGTGCCCTCGTCGCCATCTTTCCACTTTTGGTCCAGCGCAACGTAGCTTGCCATGAGGTCCCCCACCACCTCCTTTGGGGACTCGAGGAAGCGCTCGAGGGGCTTCCCCGACCGCATGAGGAAGCGGTGGTGCACCCAGTGCTTGTGTTCCTCCATGGAGAGGAGGTGTTCCTCGCCGTAGTGGTAGGGGCCGAAGGAGACAGCCAGCGGCTGGTAGGCCACGCGGTTGTGGTCTGTGACGTGAGTGGGGACCCTGTGGATGGACCACTTCTCCCAGGACTGTTGCTCGTTGAATTGGACGATCCAGTCGGTCTCGTTCGAGGGCAGAGCAATGGTTCCGCAAGTTTCTGTTGGGGAGTGCCTTATGTTCTTGTTGTTTGTATTAAGCTGAATGGCGAGAGAGCGGAGGTGAATTTAGAGAGAGAGAGAGAGAAAGAGAGAGAGAGAGAGATGGGATAGTGTTCGGGGTTGCCCAAGCCCAATGCTTCTGGATGGAGAAGTACTACGGGACTAGCCATGGATGCGCGAGTCACATTTTGGGTCCGAGGATTCGAATTGCACGCACGCAACGCCCGGGATCTCCCGATCAGTGTATTAGCCTTCGAATTCGATAAATTTCACAAGCGCTACTTTAAATTGAACGGCTCATATGTATTGAATACACATAATGCCAATTTGGGTACCACTTTACATATTTGATGTGACACTAGATTTAAAATAAGACTTTTTCGTTATATCTGGTGATAAATGTTTATTTTGTATGTTTCGACATATTCCAGATTTCTTACTTGAGCATCATATCTAGCACTCAATGCACTTCTCTTGTGCATACATTGCATGTAGGAAGAAGAAAAAAAGTTATCGCAAATAGTGATGCAATGATATTATGTGTGTACAGTTAGCTTATGACAATCATTCAACTTCTTGTAAATTAACTTCACATGGCATATAAGATAGGTTATAGTCATCTTGTGTGCAATTCAAATACTTCCCTTGTTTTTGTTCAATCGGTTGCAATCATTTATGAGCTTTAATCGATAAGAGCTCGAATCCATTATAACTGCTTAAGAGCTCCAATCCAAAAGCACTTGGATCCACAATAACTACTATAATTAGTAAACTCTGAACACGAATATCTTGCAAAACATCAGTTTAATCCAAAAGCAACTAATTCCATCAGCCGATTAATCCATCATGTTGATGAATCGGTTTTCTACGTTAAATTCTAATTACGCAAATTGACAACCTCATTCCAGGTCCCTTCAGCCAGAGCAACACATTCAGTTTAAGTCCCAAATAAGCCAACTAGAGGACATTCCTTTCTTGCTCAAAGAATGATTTAAAAAAAAAGAACTGATTAAAGAAAGTTCGCTACTTTGAAAGAATCCTTGTGAAGCTGGGAAAGTATAAGATATAAAGTAGATTCAATAGCAATGGGGCACACGTCTAGTCGTATATATAGGTGTCATAATAGATTGAAAACTTATTTATCAACTCATATATGATGAGTTGGGTCATATATGAGTTAGCTTAATTTTACTAAATGAGTTAATATGAGTTCAAGTGATAAAATCCAAAAAAATGTGGGTTATTAGGATAAGAGACATGTTTTGTGATGATTCCAAATGGGAAATATCTAGGCAAATAATAAATAACCACAAACTTCTACTTCAAATTTCAAACCAAAATGCTTTACAAATCTAGTTGGAATTTAATCAACGACAAAGCTTGAAAGTATAGCCACCTTCATGGCAACACACATACACAAATTGTGCCAGAATTTAATTGACAACAAAACTCAAGAACATGCAAAGATATGTTGCGAGCTTCCCCAAGTGGGTGCACCTATTAAGGTTGGCCAATGAATTACTAAGTTCAACTTAGCTCGAGCTCTCCTAAACTCTTCCCAACTTAGGTTAAAGTCATTTAACATGCAAATAATTTTTATTTAAGTGTCATCACTAATCAATTTTTGATGGGTCAATTAGATATCCAAGTAAAAATAATAAAATAATAATTTACTCCTACAAACTAGAAAATGTGAGTTCAAGAACTTGGTTATGCTACATTATTCTAACACATTTCTCTTTTATTTTCAATATATATATATATATATATCTAGGTAGCTTGGATTTTTTTTTTTTTTTTTTATGTCGAGGATTCGGCCTAGCTCACCTTATGGAAGCAAAAAAAAGGGAGACTAGGGGTTATAGGAAATAGTTTGGATTTTTTTTTCTATTTTATTTCGAGGAAAAAATCTGTTTGGCCGGAGCCACCAGGCGGAGGAGAGGCCCCGTTGCCGAGGGGTGCTAAGTCATGGGCGGCGAGGGGGTGGATTCGCGAGCGATGTGGATGAGCAAGAGAAGGAGAGGCGGGGAGTCGAACCCGGAGGAGAGGCGACCTAGCGATCAAGAGGCTAGGCCGGAGGAGGAGGCAAGGCCGAGGGAGAGAAGAGTGAAATTAGGGTTGGGAGAAATCATGTGTGGGTGGGTTAGGTTATCAAATAACTTGGATATTGATTTTAGAAATAATTTTTAAATCATTAACATACAATGGAGTAATCTTGTGAGTTATGGCGGACTTTGGGGGACTTTGGGAGTCGAACCCTTGACCTAGCGGTCAAGAGGCTAGGCCTCAACCAGCATAGCCATACGTGGGTGGGTTAGGTAGCTTGGATATTGATTTTAGCCTAAATCATTAACATACAATGGAGTAATCTTGCGAGTGCACAAACATAATCGAAACACTCAATAATCAAAGCAATAAATTGTAGGAAATTAAACACCATGGCAAGCAATTATTTTTTGGTTTTTCTTTTATCTTGAAAAATAAAATAGCTGTATGACATGCAATTTTAACTATGTGACCTAGCTCTAATGATGTGCAATTTCTAATTAAATGAACCTAACATACACACTATATGACACACAAATGGCATATGACATGCATACGATATTTTGGTGTTTTTATTCAAATTCAAAATTGGTAAATGCCCCTAATTAAACTATCTAAAATAAAAAGTCATCCAGCCTAGATTATGGAATAATTTGACCTAAACCATATCCTATTTTAGAAAACCGTTTTAATCATGCAACATTATCTTAATATGCAGACATTATCTAAAATCCTCAAAGACAATTCATATCTAGAATAAACTCTAAGTTGAAAAAAAAAATCATAGCATGCAATCCAATTTAAACTAGGCAATATTATCTAATTAAAATTTCAAAATAGCAAAAATCACTCATGATATCTATCAAGATTCAAATGAAAGATTAAGATATTCAGAAAAATAAGTCATCATACTGCGTCTTAAACTAACGGATATTTCAATCTTGATAGGGCACTCAAACATAACCAAAAAAATGACCGTTCATCTCACTGCTCATAGTAACGACTCATATTAATGATTATATTGCAATCTTGATAGGGCAATTATCCATGATAAAAACAAACATAATCAAAAAAAAAAAAAATCTTAACGCTGAACACATTAGTTCAAATTAGGAAATAAAATATCAAGTTTAAGATTGGATTAGATAATTACCTAACTTGAATATGCAAACTCCCAATCAGACCAGCGGATGATGATCGACTAGGTTCCTCATGGACGTGACCAACGCGAGAAATCGCAGTGGATGACGAATGATGGGCGACTTCACGACCCGTTCACGGTGGTGCATGGCGGACTTGAGTGGCAAGTAGTTAGCTCGATGGGGGCTCTCGGTACGGCCAATGACGCCAATGGGCGTGTCGGTGAAGAGGCCTGCTTCGGATCAGTGGGATCACAGCGAGCAATAGAGCCCAGCAACGACTCTTGGCTGGAAGTGAGGTCGCGGATAGGGGTAAAAACTTGGCCGAACATTGGCGATAACTTCTTCATACCTACAGTAACAGAAACAGCTGCAACAAGCTAAGCAGAACGGCAGCCTTGTTTGACGGAGCAGGCGTCGAAAGACCAGGGAACGGCACCATCGACCTTGGGCAAGGAACTCAGCAACGTCCTCGTTGGGTGGTGGCCAGAAAATGTGTCAAACGAGTTACAGCGAGGTGCAGGGTTGAAGCAAACGAAGCACCAAGGAAGAAGGACACCATGTTGAAAAATATGACTTCAAATTGGATAGAATAATAAAATCAAATTTTAAGATGTGATATTTCTTCTTTTTTTCATAACCCATTTATACATAATGGTAAAAGGGTCCTGCAACAAATATTCTTCAGAAAACAACAAAGTCTCGATGAATAATACTATATAACAATTCCTATATTGCTCCACGGTCTCTTAGGAAAAATAATTGAGATGATTGTTATAGTTTTGGAAAGAAAAGTCAAAAAGATTTCATATACATTCCTGCCGAAACTAACATATTTAATTAATTTTCAAAGTTACAAAATGAATAAGTATATTTTCAAATCTTATTTTGAAAAGACATAAAATTCAGAATAAGAATAATTAACAAATAATTAATTTTTGTAATAAAATTATGAATTTCACAATTTCCAAAAATACTAAATGAATAAACACATCATTTCAACAAATAAATATTAATAAGAAAATTCTATGAAATAAAATTTAAAAAAAAAAAAAAAAAAAATAAAAAAATTAGTGCTAATTAAATCATGGGTGCATATGGCACTACACCTAATATTCATGCACCATCACGTGAATACTGTGAATCTAACCTACAACTCATTCTTTTCCCTTAAACAAATTAGAAGAAGTTCATACTTATAAAATAGTCTATATCCTCCCAACTTTTTCACGGGGACAGGGAAAAGACGCATGTTTGTTTTACAAGCAACACTTTTCACCCTGTCTTTTATTTTCCTCTCCATACTCTCCATACTCGCCTTTGTCCTTTCTGTAAGCGATGTTCCCTCCCTTGGCTTTTTTCCGTATCAACGTGTCAGAGAGGACGGGCCCTCACATTTTCTCTGCACACACTCTCTCTCTCTCTCTCTCTTCTCTCTCTTTCTGGTCTCTCAATGTGGCCGAACTCTCTTCTTTTGGGCCCCCGCCACTTGAAGTCCCTAGGCCCTCTATTTATACAAATAGTTCCCCTCTTATTGATAAGAACTTTGACGGATAACGACAAATTTCTTTTTATTCAAACTTCAACTCATCTCAAGATCGAGTTAGCCATTCAAAGCTCCTAAGATGGTATTACTTCTAATATTTCTTATCTCTAAGACCTTCACCATTGTCACGATCTAAATTTCGAGTGCATCATCTAAAATTAAACTAATAAATTATTAAATCTAAACTTAGCTCGAGCTTTTCTAAAGCCCATACTAATTCGCAACTTAAGTTTAAATTTCTTAACATGTAAATGGATTTTATCTAGAAGTCATCACTTATCGATTTAGTGAATCAATTAAACACCCAAGTAAAATAACGGGACGAGAACTTGATTACACTAGACCTTCCTAGTGCCCTTTCGGTACCTTCCTCATTTTATTTTAAAAAAATATTTTGCAGGCAGCTTGAATTAATTTTAATCAACTTTCCTAACATGTGAAGTGGTCGTGCGCAAATCACCAATTTAACACCCAGATAAAATAGTGAATAAATTGTAAGACTTACCTCGTAGCAACGAAAGCATCTGCGACCACCGCCCGCGGTGACCTCGCTGGTTTGAGCTTAGTACCCTATCCGGGAGGGGAGGAGTTCGAAACTTCGTGGACGCGATGCTTCAATGCATAACGCGCGACTTAAGGGGTCAGCAGTGAGGAACTCGGCACCCCAGGATTTACTCTCCCCCGTGAAGCGGCGTGCGTAGGTTCCCTAGGTTACCAAAAAAAAAAAACGAAAGAATCTACGTTGTTAGATCAGAATTCACATCATCAACCCTAGATATGATTTCTAATTAACATGCAATGACTCAACTTTTATTTTCGCTTTTTTAATGTGAATATAATCCATATGCAATGCAATGCTTCTAATCTAACATGTAATGACATAACAATATAACCTATCCTATATGACCTAAGCAATATGACATAAATAAGCATACAGTCTATCCTAAGTCTATCCTAAAGACTGAGATGGATTTATTCTAAAAAGATTATTTTTTGTATTTTCCATGAGATTCAAAATTAAAGAAATACAACACTTAAATATGCAATCTAAATTAATCAAATGACCTAATTCTAATAACGAGCAATTTCTAACTAAATTAACCTAGGAAAAATCACTAGATGACGGGCATTTCATGAAGCTAATCCTATGTCATGGCATATTTTTTATTTTTTATTTTATGAAAATCACTAAAAATAAAAATCTAACTAAAGTGAAATGCTATATATTCTAAATGCCTTCTAAACATGCATTTTAAAAAAATAACTAACCTATCATGCAATCAATTCTAATATACATGAAATGCAAATGAAATTTTTTTTTTTGTATTTTCGAGATAAACAGAACAATTAAAAGATAAACATTAAATCATCCATGGTTATCAAAAATGTTATCCACTGTTTGACTTGAAATTCAAATTTGATTATTTCGTTAATAAAATTAATAAATTAATTTTAAGCCTTAAAGATCAAGATATCAATTTTACTCCCACGTGAATAATTATTCCATCTAAAGCCTTATAGATAGAATAAAAATTCGTGCGGTTGCGAATTGAATACTCCAGCAGGGTTTCGATCATGCATTGGAAGATATTTCAAACAAAGAGATAAAATATCAAAAACCAAAACAAGATAAAACAAATCTACCTAAAAATAAAATAAATCTACCTAAATTGAATTTTTTTCCAAAAATCCGAAGGTGAGGTGGATCGCTCTCAGTGCAGCTAAGGATGGGGCAAGGGCAGCGGCTGTGATGGTGACTCGGTGTGGCTCGACAAGGCCATGACAAGTTTGATGGTCTATGGTACGGGACACCAGGAAACCTGCAAAGCTATCGAGAGCTTAGATAATCCGTCGGGAGGCTTGCCTGTGTCACTGAGTCATCGTCGGTGCTGAGAACCGGTCACGGTATTGAGACCAGAATGGTGAGGCTGAGCAATATCGTTAATGCAGCAAGACCGGCGAGCATCACCAATCTTGGGCTGGGACTAATCTGGGCCGAGGAACCTGTAGTCGTGCCCGCACGCTACCCAGATCGTCTTGAAGCACTCAGAGACTGCCAGCGAAAACAGAATTGCAGTGGGGGTGACGGTGAAGCACTTGGCGTGGCCGAGCAATAAGAACAGCAAATTAATTGATGTTGAGGCGCCCTTCACGGACACGATACCAGCACCGGAAAGAGCTGCAGGCGCACGTGAAGATCACTGACGTCGATGGAGTCCCATTGCTCTACCGAAGGTAAGAGGGCAGAGCTTTTCCTCGCGATCCACCCTTTCCTCTCGATTTCTCACAAGCGTTTATCAATTTTGTCGTGTACGTCGCCCTCTGCCAAGTGATCCTCAAGAGAAGACTCCCCCTTTGTTGACTTTTAAACACCAAAAAGAACCCACGAAAATTCAACAGAAAGAAAACCCCTCACGATTTCTTCTCTCTCGCACGATTTTTCTCTTAATGTGCCCTTTCTCAATTTCAATTGTGGATCATGGCGGTCCCCTCACGATTTCTTCTCTCTCGATGCTCTCAACTGTGGCTGTATGTTCAATGTGTGGCCTCCCTCCAAACCCTACGCATTTTACCTTTTTATAGGCCACCGATTAAGGTTTTTTTTTTTTTAATTTTTCTAATAGATATCCACGAAAATTCTTTTTCACAATATTTGCTTTTCCAAACGTAATATTTGCTTTTCACATCTGTCATATCCAAAAGATTCATCATATCCCAGAAAAATTTCAAATTCCTATTTTTCATAAGATAATTAAAGAAAACGGGCTTAGTTCGGTCTGTCAAGTTAAAGTTTAGAACCACTAATTCAATCCATCAGCGGTCCAAATAAATGCAAAACATGCAAACTAAAAATAAATGCACCTAAATTTATATGCTATGCAATTAATATTTTTTCAAGAATAAAATTAACCCCTAATTTTCTATATAATAAATAAATGACCGGATCGCCAAAATTTCGGTGTCAACAACCCTCCAAATTCTCTTACTTTTATTTGATTTCAAAATTGTTAAATCCCAAACTATCTTCTAAAGATCAATGGAATTCAATCAAATAACTATAGAAAATTATATTTCATCAACAAGGAGTTGAATGTGGTGTTTAAAGCTACCACGACTAGCCACATCTTTCAGAAGTATTTTTGATTACACATACAATGGTACACGGTAACATTGTGCTCAAGCTATATGATTTACACGTGAGGGAACCTATACTTAGAATTAGGGAAAACAGAGTCAGTTACTACAAATATGCCTTCCCAATGGGCGAACTTCTTGTTCAAGTCCTTTAGAGACAGCCTTTTAGCAACAAAATACCTAGAGATTTAGTTCAAAAGAGTGCTAGGATGATAACGTTTCCAACTAGCTGAGTTGCATTAAAATGCAATATGAACTATGCTAATGGTATTTTTGTCTAGGGGACAAACCAACCCTAATTTTCTTATGCTAATGGAATTTAATCGACAATAAATTTCAAGAACGTGCAAAGATGTGTCTATTTAAAGCCTACAATCAACTATTATCAGCTAATGTTACTAATAGAGGTTGCAAACGGCTACAAAGAAATAAATTCCTAATGGTTATGAGAAGTTACACAAAGAAGCTACAAAAGGATGTTACATACGATTACTAAAGAAATAACTTTCTAACGGCTACAAAAAGTTACAAAAGGAGGTCAGCAGTTACATATACTCTGCTACATGGCGCTTTCTTCAACTCAATTATCTTAATGGTTGCATCGAGATTGTTGATTTCACTTTTGTTAATTCCATCTCATTGTTGATTCTTCAAGTTCTCACATGTCAATAATAACTACAAATCGGGCATTTTTTTGTGCAAACAGCGCCATTGGGGTGGACTTGGTTCTCCGCCATTGGAAGTCGCAGAAGATATAAAGATGAGATGATGATGGCGATGACGATGGAGTTTAGATGAGGTATGAGAATCGATATGGTTGGGATATACAGGGTTTGCGATGAAGGGGTTTGAGTGCGAAGTAGGAACTTGCGTCGTTTTTTATTTTTTATTTTCCCTTTAATCGAAAACTTGCATCGTTGAAGTATTGATTTTGTCGAGGTTGCTTCGCTCTTCACTTGTGTTCGAGTTCTGGTTGAGGGCTTTTGAGTGGGACAACTCATTTTCTAGTGTAATTTTCTACCTATGATCTTTTTTTAAAAATTGAAAAATAATAGAAAATTTATGATTTTTAAAAATTTAGAAAATCGTGAAAATTAATATATGATTTTACGTGTCAATATTCATTGACATTAATTTCAAGATATGTTGGATACTTCGTTATGAAATCCAAAAAATTTGCAATAAAAAAAAGTGGCAAACAAGTGAAAATTTTATTTGGTACCTTAACAAACTGCTAAAAATTTTCTTTTCACATTCACAAATAGCATAAAATTCTTATTTTTAAATATCTATGTGTATTAGTGATATAGGTCGGGTATGAGTCATTGAATTTGCATTTGCATATAAATATATTAAAATTGATTAAATGGATAAAATTGATTTAAGTCAAATCATTTTTAACTTGACCCACTTACTTGATGGCTCTAATCATGTGTATGGGGAGAAAAGATAAAAAAAAAGTGGAACACAAGGCAAAAAAACTAGGAGCATGAGTCAAATGCATTGTGGATTTGTCTTTTTGAAGTGTGTCCACTACTCATGGGTTGAAAATGCGAGACAATTTAAATTTTTGTCCAGACGAGGAAGTCATTACCTAGTTATTGTATGAGATTAAGTTAATGTTACATTTAAAAACTGTTCTATCATGTATTATAAATGACTTTGTCCTCCACGTTATCCGTGAAGTTTTTAGTTTATATAATTTCTTTGGTTGTCAGTACTATATCAAGACAATTTGTCCCAAAAGAAGCAACAGGATTTCAAGTGACGGATGCACATCGGGTGCGTACCATCATGCGTTTCACCTCGAAAGCCAAGATTAGCCTCCAACAATTACTATCGGCTCTCTAAGGAGTAATTATGTGCTAATCCACAAAAAAGAATTTCATCTTCTAATGCTAAAGATGCGAAGGAGTACTGTCAAAATCTCGATAAAAAAAACTTTTCGACCAAATTCGGCCAACATGACAGTTGGTTATCCACTACTTATATCTCCAAATGATGGAGAGTTCGCATCTGAATTTGTAAATATAGCAATTTCAGTAGTGCTCGTCATTTCTTGAAAGTATCTTCTTCTTTTTTTGACTTTTTCAACCAGAAATTTTCAAAATAGTCGGGAAACTTTACCTAAAAAATGGTTTCAAAAAATGGCTTATTGGAAATGGCATACGTGGGAAGCACTTCGGCCACCTTATCGCAGGGTTTTGATTAAAAAAAAAAGCATCCAGAAAAGATAGAATTTCCCCTCTCAGCAGCAACTCAACCCTCCGTTAAACGCTAACAGCCCCGGAACACATATGCATGACACTCAACTCTCATTTTCTTCTTTAATAGCAGCTTGCTTGAGGAATGCAGTTGAAGTTTCAATCAGAAGCGCAGGATAAATAAAGGAGACAAGGACTCTCCTTTCTAACTCCTTCCCCTTCAAACTCCCCTTTTGACTTCCACTCAGAACGACATATAACCAACCTTTATAGCCCACATTCTTCCGATGATAATCTCTCACGAGCTCGCGAGTAGGAAGTTCATTAGCCGACGCATCGGTTCAGCTTCGCAACAAAAAGCACATGTCCCAGGGGCTCCGTCTTGATCTTTCTTTCCCATCACTTAAAAAGATCATGCAGAGATGGCTAATAAAATTTAAGTCAGGGCATCCGAGGGACAACCTCCATGGGATTCAGCAAAGCCTCGAAAAGCCCATGATTGAGAGAAAGCAATATAGCTTATGGAGATACAGAACCCTATGATCAACTCAATGATAATGGAAGGTTGAGAGGCTATCTTATAACTCAGAGAGAATTTCCGCAAGAGGAAGAATTCCCAGATACCGACCTCGCCCCGCCCCGCCCCGCCTGTAGCCAGATTGTTGGTGGTCGTGGGCTAACATATTTGGGCGGTTACTTTGGTCATGGAAATGTTTAAGTCGAAATATTTTTTTCATCTCATTTATCATTCCTTCCAAAACCATTCTTCATAGAATAATAAGAAGATATCAACTGTCGTCATCCTAACCAAACCCACTACCTAAAGGACTCTCTTGCTCCACTGAAAATAAAATTATCTCATTCTTCACCCCTTTCCTCTTCTTGAAGTACCTACTCCTCTTCCTGAAGTACCTACCTACTATTTTTTTTCTTTTTTTTCTGGGGATAACTGTCGCTTTATTGTATTTTCTTCTTACAGACCTACTCAACTCTGCACACGCGTGTAGTGCATGTTCTAACCTAGTTGCACGTCTATGATAACATATGTGCAGTCTAGTTGCACGTCCACATCCTTCCCTCTCGGTCTACATCGATTGATAATATTAAACAAAGTAAAACATTCCAGCTTAACATCGACATAAATTGAAATATCCTAAAACCCTCCAATTTCCTTATCTTTTATAGGAAAAACCTAAAATTTAAAGAAATTATGAAGACCCATCCAAATCTTGCCTATCCATTACTATGTATAACTTTCAAATTTAGGGTCCACCCGTAATGACTATAATAATTTTTCAATGGATCAAAGAGTTGACATGCTATTATTATCGTCGAGCGCATTATGGTAAAAAACCAATGTAGGATGTGAAGATTCCCAGAAATGGGCATCTCTTTCATTTTGCTTTGTGGCCCTGCGAATCTCCAAAACTCCAACCTAGTAATCAATAGCTAGCAAGAAATCTTGTAGTACTCTATTGAAGTAACAAATCAAAAGGGAAAAATCAGAATGTTTGCTGTAGAATCTTTTACAAATCAGTATGAATATAACAAATTAAGTAAGTGTTAACGAGTTAATCATTTGGAGACCGTACATGATCTTCACAAATCAGTTTGTTTACTCACTTGGATTTCATATATACTACGTGACATTGGGATCTACCAACGTCAACCTTCATTACTTTTCTCAAACATCTCGCAGCTAATCCAGTTTTTCATGCTTGTACAAAGCACATTGAGATCAATTATCATTTTGTTTGGGAAAAGATTGCTCTTGGTTCTATTGTAACACGCCATGTTCTATTTTCCTCACAAATTACTAATGTTTTCACTAAACCATTGGCTTGAGATATGTTTGTTGGTTTACAAATCAAACTTGGTCTCTGGTCCTCCCATTAACCAATTTGAGTATTGAAGTAACAAATCAAAAGGGAAAAAATCAGAGTGTTTGTAGTGTGGAATCTTCTACAAATCAAAATGAAGATAATATATCAACTAGAGTATTAATGAGTTGATCATTTGGAAATTGTGCAATTTTTTTACAAATCAATATAAAGATAGCAAATCGAGCGGAGTATCAACACATTTATCATTTTGAAATCTTTTATGATTTGTCCTTTATTTAATTTCCTTATAGATATAATTATTATTTTTTATTTTTAACTTTCAACTATATATATATTGCACAACATATCAATGAAAGCAATACTTCATCGACTTAGTTTTTGAGTTTCTTCATACTCAACCTACAATGATATGTAACTCCAAATTCAAAGAAAACACTCCACAACCCTCCACAATGTTACCTCAAAGCTCATGTAAACAATTGACCTTAACTCCCCACTTGGCCAAACATCACAAATATCCCGGTACTAGTTAGATTGGATGAAGCTATGTCCTCACATAAAAGAAGCCACCAATGCTAGCTTGCAAAGAGCTGAATCAAGAACTGAACCGAATCTCGCCCTAGTTGCTCTTGTCATCCCCAGGCAAGTTTAGTCCTTGCCAGACTAGGCATAGGCATCTTTCACCTCATAAATAAGGCCCGATTTCGACCAAAAAAAAGGCCCGTTGATGGCCAGCAGAGGGAAAAAGTTAAAAAAAAAGGAAAAGCAAAAAATGCCCATGTTAATACCAACCGTACTAAATAGGATGGCTACATCAGTGATTCTCCAATCAAAATTGGCTGAAAAGAGGAAAATAACATCTCTCACAATGCCTCCATTTTTTCCCCACAAATGAGGGGACTATTTAAGGTGAAAGAAGTCGAGTCTTTCATTGTTGAGCGTAGGAAAGTGTTTGATGACCACAAGTCCGAAAAGTCATTAAGCTGCGTTTGATTGTCTAGATTTCTAATTATTATAGGATTTATGATATGATATGATATGAAATTTAGGGGATTTTGCTTTATCCTATTCACTATTTGATAATTGCAATAATAAAGTCGAATATATTCACATTATATCATATATATTATTAGATATAAATGGCATATCAATATAAATGAATCATAAAGTTTACAATCGAAGATGGTAAAAATTTCTTAACTACTTTTATTTTCATTTGCTTTTTTATTTTATTTTCCTATCTTTTTTAATTAATTTATGTTTTATTTCTTTCTTCCCCTTCCATCATTCTTGAGTAAAATTTTATTAAATAGAAAACTATACCAATATACCTAAAATACTAAAATACCTAAAAATGTAATAAATATATATTTAAATATTGAATTCATATTATAAGATAAAATTAAACTCGAATATATAATAAAAAAAGATTATACTAAAAAACTAAATTGTTATTTTTGTTTATAATTCAAATATTATTTATATTAATATATAATTTAAAATTTTTTAATTTAAGAAGTTTATTATTTAAGAAAAATAACTTTCCTATTATGGATATTATAAATTTTACTCACATTTCCTTGATCTCCCCCATGAAATAATTTTATTTGATTTATGTTCTAATCTATATCTTCTTTATATTAAACTTTGTCCTGTCTTGAGGAGGCATCAAACGTAAAATGGGACAAATCTTATCATATTTTGAATTTTATCCAAACCATCAAATACAACATTATAGCTTAGATAATCTTATCTTATTCTCACTAATGTTGCTGTCTACTTCTCCTAACAAGGGACATATGAGAGGATCCAAAAGTCATTGTAAAACACAAATAAAGACTAATCTCACAATTTTATACTTCACAAATGGAGGATGATGATCCTCTTATGCTAGCTACAAGCCGATGTCCATGTCCACAAATTAAGTCCAAAAACTTGCCTCGTTCTAGTCCTTCAGCAGTAAAAATATTCCATAATAAGAAGAAATCATGTTAAATGCGATGAAGAAGCCATGTATGATTGAAAGCAAAACATAACAACTTATCTGCATCATCTTCCATAACAAGAAAGTTCTATAATTTATGTTTTATGTTATGTGTTTTCAAATTTTTTAGTATTTATTTTATTTTATATATCCATCTTTTATGGAATTGAAGAAAATTTATTTTTTATTGTGACTTTACTTCTATTTTTCTCGACCAAAAATAAATGATTTGTTAAACTCTGAAATCGATCTTGCATAACAAGATATATTTCAAATCTCGATGGGCAAATTCTAAATTTCAAAAAAAATGAAAAAGTTTATTAGATTTAAGTTAGAACTGAGGACCTATGAGGAATCAGAAACAGTCCGTTCCTAGCATCGAGTCCCATACACGACGTCGTCGTCGTCGTCGTCGGTCGCCCCATGCATTAAAAAACCAATCCCGTCATGTCGTTTGTCGTGTCGTTCCAATTGGGAACCCCCAGACCGACTTTCCTCTGTCGAGCATCAGGTCCTTTGGGAATGCGCGCCGTGCATTGCTTTTTCTCTCGAGAATTGAGGTTGCAAAAAAGATGCCGATTCGGTTTTCCTAACTTACTGCTGCCGCGGCGGCGTTGCAAGAAGCAGCAGCATCAGAACCGAATTTAAGACAACCGCCCCACTCCCACCACATCCCACCAGCTGGATGTCGGATATTTGTCTTTTTATATTCGCACGTCACGTTAATCCTCCCCTACCACTCTTTTGTTTTTTTCTTCTTTTTTTACCTTTCACTTTTCCTTCTTATATTATTCGGAATGACGATTGCCTATCTTAAGAACCCCTATACGCTATAAAAATATCGGTTTCAATCTTTTTGAGCCGCGTAGAAAGGCATGATCTTAAGCGTCACGCCATTATGAATATGTATGACTTTCGATATCCAGTCGAATATTCAATAACTCTCCTTCTCAGCCATGCATAATTTTTTTTATTATATCATATTCTATATGATAGTCTTATGTATACAAGATGTATTCAGATTATAAAAAAAATGTGAAAACCTTTGATTTTTTATTAAAGAGGAATCTCTACCAATTAGTAGGGTTCAATTTGATCTGATCTACAGGAATGACTTATTCTTTTTTTTGTCGGTCAATAATTATAAATTCCAATTAACTATTGATTAGTTGGTAAAAAGTAAGATTAAAGTTAGATTGAAAATTGAATCTAATAATATAATTTCAGTTTTGAGCTAAATTACCCTTTTTAAATTTTATCACTAACTCAAATTTCGAGAGAATTGTCTCTACACACATACAACCATTTTCTACTTTTGATTCATGTTTTAATGATAAGTTCTAACTTGGTAAAAATAACTCTTGGTTTTTTTTTTGCATGCCTTCATTGGATTTTTCCTGATGACAAATTCGTCCCAAAAACTTAAAATAGATGGATTTTTTTTGGGGAGCGATCCTCTTTTAAGGCCTTTTAGTGGTTTGCGCACTTTCACTTAGTTTAGACAAGCCAATCATACTTGATGTGGAATCTAAATTTAGACAAATTTTCATGTGCAACTCATTAATTATCTCCATGACTTATCATGATCCAGCCTGTTACCTTACATATTTGTGGCAGGTGAGAATAATGATAATTGAAAATAAAAATATTTTGAAATTAGTATGCATTCAACATGCAATGGTTTGGATGGGTGAATTAAAATCAAATATCACCGGTTAACATATGAGAACATTAACAGATCAGTTCGGCTCAAATTTCATCCCGCTTTTCCACCGCTCTTTCAGGTCCGGCTTTAACCACAAATCGTAACATCGATTTTAATGGAAATATCAACGGATTAAGAAAAATAAAAAAAATAAAAGCGAAGGATTCCAATAGGATCGTAACGGCACCTGAATCGGCGGTCGCAGCAAAGATTTCCGGAAGCGCCCGAGCCGGGCTCGGTCCGAGATATTCTTTTTAGACTCAGCGAGTCCCAGGCCGTTCGCGCGCGACTCAGTAAGAGCAAAAACGGAAAAAAAAGGAAAAAATATCTCCCCAGCTCCACCACCCGATCACGGCGCGCCACGTCACCGCGTGGACCCCACTTTGACTACTTATTTATTGAGAGAGAGCCAGAGGGAGGGGAAAAGCTGTTAATCCGGGCTAATTAGGCAAGATGATGGGAGAAATTACCGCCAGATAAAGAATGATATATATATTTTTTGGAAAGTAAGTTTTTTTAAAAGGTAATAGATAGGAATATTATCTCATTAAAAGGCGGGCATCCCATATTTCTCTCTTCAACGCAGAATCACTCCCTTCGAGACTTTCTCCTTCCTCCTCCTTCGTCATCCTCGTCTTCCGTCGCTCGTCTGCCGTCGTAGTACGGCGGAGCGGAGAAGGGTACGTCTCGCCGCCGGCGACGATCCATTCGAGTTCGCGACTGCGGTGTGGAGGGCATTCCTCCGCCGTTGGCTTCCTTGCTTGCTTTCCTTCTTTGGATTCTGGGTCTGGTGCTGGTTCTGGTTCTGGTTCCGGGTCTTGTTCTGGTTCAGGGGCTTGCGCTTCGCTCCTTTTCTTTTTGGGTTTTCCTTCGTGGGTTTTTCTTCTTTCTCCTTTCTCCTTGGAGGGGAGGGCGGGGCAGGGCGGAGAGAGAAAGTCTCGTCTGCGGATGGCCGCGCCGTTCCACAGTGCGATGGGGGTGTACGAGCGGGTCAGGACCGAGGACGCCAATGGCGACGTCGAGAAGGCTTCTCCCGATCCTAAGGCCGGGTTCCCGCGCGCCGGCGATGGCTGTGCCGTCGCCTGCGACGTCGAGGCGGCGGGGCCGCAGGTCCCCGACTCGAGATCGGCCTCTCGCCGATGCGGCGGCGGCAGGGAATCTGAGCGGCGGCAGCGGCTTGTTTCTCTCGACGTGTTTCGCGGCCTCTCCGTCGTGGTAATGTTGCTTTCGGCCCTTTTTTCCAGTCTTGTTAGGAAAGTGACGTGAGTTATTCGTTTAAGATATTGATAAAAAAAAAAAAATGAAACTTTTGAGGTGCCCCACAATGCTCATTCTCAGTGGGCATTTGCCGGAATCCCAGGATCTGCTCACCGGAAAGTTGCCACCGCCGGTTCGAAAGATTTCCCGCTATTGACATGATAAATCAGATTATGATGGGATACGAAACTTAAAGCTGTTGACATGATAATTTAGATTATGATGGGATGCAAAAAAAATTTATGTGTCGCGATTATCTTTAGTTGGGCATTGTAGAATCTGCACCGGAAGTGTTGAATTTGAGTACCGGAAGGTCGTGGCTGGTCAACCATGTCTGTTATTGTCCAGATAATAGTGGTAGACGAACTGTTATCCTCAGAAACACAAGAAAGCTTCTATCTTAATCAGGGACAAAGGGTTGGTGTATTATCTTAATCATATTCATTGATAATGTAGTTGTTTTGCCTCTTTTCTGTAACTTGGGGAAATGAGCAATGGATTAGGTAATGTTTTATTCTCAGTCAATTCTCCTAAGTTTTGAGCCTTGGCCACCTATCAATCTCTGCATTTCTTGTGAACCTGAGAAACAGAAGAAAGGGAAGTTATTGGAGAAGGTATCTTTAGATTTCTAAAATATTTATGTTACTATCCATACTCAGGCCAAAAAATATTTATTTAAAAAAAAAAAACATTTGATGGATCATCTAGACCCACACTTGGCCCCCTCCCACGGACCCTGCATGGATGTTATTGCATCTTCTTTACTTAGAGCAAAAGTCAAGACAGAGGAAAACCATTATCTATTCTTTGCTTATAAAGTTGGTTTCCATCCTACTCGCATTAAGGGAAAAAAAAAAGGAGATTTCTTCTTATTGCCCCAATCTGAAGATACAATAATATGGAAAAAGAACCAGTGTTCTTCCTAGTGCGACGCTCTGAAGAAATAATAATAAACCTGCATACGGTTTTCCTGCAATAATAGGGTAGGTTGAATTTCTGTCCAAAATAGATAGGGCATAAACTCCCACCCTACATTAGTGAAAAGTTAATTTAACTTGGGAAAACTCCAATCTCAGAGTGCTCAGGCATGAACTCTGTCCCTGTCCATATCTGAATGTATTGGTAGTGATTTACTCCTTTTTCAACATGTTGTAGGGAATTATTAGGTGGGCTAAATGAAGCCTAGTTTAGTTTTGCAACAAATGCAATATGATGCATTGGCTTTTATCTGGCCATTAATTGCGAAAAAAATTGTTGAAGGCGAGGAAATAATGGCTGAACTACGGTAGTTTGTATACCATATCATCAATGTTTCTTTAAATAGGACTTTTACAATCTTGACTGATGTTATGATCTCCTGGGTATTAAGTGGTAAGAAAGAAATTTGTTTCATTCCTAGTATTTATGCAACTTTCTCCAGTCAGATTGTTCATGTGTGCTCTGGAGTGGGATTTTTCCTGTTTGCTAAATTATCAATAATTAGCCCATGTACTTGGAAGCTTTAAAATAGGAAATGAAAGAGAAAAATATAATTTAATATTTCAGCCGCATGTGATCTTGGAAAAGGTGTAATGACAGCCATGAATCACTTAGTGGCTGTTTCGCTTTGTTTGCAGATTTCTTTGATATATTTTTGGGTCCTGAAAATGACTTTTGGCTAAATTATCACTGAGAGAATCACTTAATTCGTTTCATGCAGCTAATGATTGTCGTGGATCATGCGGGTGGAATTATCCCTGCCATCAACCATTCACCATGGGATGGTTTAACTCTGGCAGATTATGTAATGCCATTTTTCCTGTTTATTGTTGGTGTCTCACTGGGACTTGTGTACAAGGTACAATTGCTGATGTCTTTCTTTATATCTCCAAGCAGTCGTTCTGATCTAATATGATGTGCTTTTTTAATCTTGAACCTCAAATCCTAAACTGTAGAGTTAGGTGCCTCCTATGTATGTTGCCTCTTTCTCCTTGACTTCTATAAAGGTATGTACTTTCATCAATTCAATGATTTGATAGATTTCTTTTCTTGTAGAAAATGTCATGCAGAGCTTCCGCAACTCGAAAAGTCCTTCTTCGGGCACTTAAGCTTTTGCTTTTAGGTCTTTTCCTCCAAGGTACCATACTTGATGTATGTTTTTTGGTTATATGGGGAAGTCGTAATGTACACATTGCAGATTTTGTTGGTTACTTGCTGAATGAGGTTTACATCACACTTTCTTTCATCTGTTTCTGGATTTTTTTTCTTGTCTGTATCATACTAGGATCTTATGCCTTCTTTCTGTCATTTCTTTCCCTCTAGGTGGTTATTTTCATGGTGTTGGTAGTCTTAATTATGGAGTGGACATGCAACAGATGAGATTTATGGGAATACTGCAAGTATGTGTTTCTATAATGCTCTTCTTTTAGTTGTTTTCTCTTTTTGAAGTTTCATGTGCTGTCTAATTACTTGTTAAACACCTTTCTGCCCCTCCAGAGAATAGCTATAGCATTTGTGGTAGCAGCACTATGTGAGATTTGGCTAAAGGGCGATGATGATGTTAATTCAGGATTTTCTCTGCTCAAGAAATACCGAAGTCAATGGTATGTTATTTAGATTAAATGGAGTAACTATTCTCACTATTGAATGGTTTTCATTTCCAGAGGCTGGACAAGCTGGTCCCTATGTTTCCAAAACTGGAAATCTTGTGAATATTAATGCTCTGCTAAGCCATGTTAATCAGTTATTTTCTTCCATATTTAGGGCAAGAAAGCTGTTCAATACCTCAGCTTGCTCTACAGGGAATTTTAGTGATTGACAAAATGATTACTCAGATAATGATGGTAATAGTTAAAGTGGTGGTAGTGTTAATAACCACTTCCACTTGAATGGGACTTGTGTGTCCTCATTGATGGGAAGAATTTCGCTCTAAAGTGTTGTCAAGTAACTAATGGAACAAATTTCCACCTCATTCTCATGTCTATACAAAACTTATGTATATCCAACATTCTCTATAAGAAAGACATGTTTTTATTTTCTAGGGTAATGAATCGCCTTTGACTCAACGACTCGTTAGGTCAACAATCTAACAGTCTTTCCCCTTTTCGACAGTATTTGCGGATGATATTCCATCAGACTGCATTACTCTTGTAGATGTTGCTTCCTTAGCTGATGCCATGTCCATGTCTTCTTCCAGGGCCGTGGTACTTGTGCTTACCACTGTATATATTTCATTATTATATGGCTTGTACGTGCCTGACTGGAAGTATCAGATTCCAACTGAATCTCCCTCCCTTTCACAAGAAAGAATTTTGGTGAGCTTTCTGATTCATTGCTCAATATTTTCCTGGATTGATCACGTTTGTATGATTTATGATTAAAGAGGTGCTAAAATATGTCCATTTAAAGGTGAAATGTGGAGTGCGAGGAAATACTGGACCAGATTGTAATGCTGTCGCAATGATTGATCGTGAGGTGTTGGGAATTCGACATTTATACAGAAAGCCAAATTATGCACGGACAAAGGTCTCTTCATCATATTTGCCTTCTATGTCCATGATTTTCCTCCCTCAGATTAGTTTACTTCTTGTTCTGATAATTCATTCTCTTTCACAGCAATGCAGTATTCATTCTCCAGAGTCTGGCCCTTTGCCTGCTAATGCTCCATCATGGTGTCAGGCCCCCTTTGATCCTGAAGGCCTTTTAAGGTGATTTTTAGAACAATTCATAAGGGAATAGGGGAGGGACTAGAATGGAAGAGGGAAAGGTGGAAAGATAAAGAGAAGAGAGGGTTATGGCCCCCTTTGATCCTGAAGGCTTTTTAAGGTGATCTTTTAGAACAACTCATAAGGGAATAGGAGAGAGACTGGAATGGAAGAGGGGAAGATGGAAAGATAAAGAGAAGAGACGGGTTAGGGGTGTGTGGGTGGGAAGTTGCAGATTTTCCTATACTAGGTGCTAAATCAAAAGTGGTTCTGTCTGTAAAAAAGGCCAAAGGCATGTAGTATATTCATTATCTTTCTTGTTTCTGTGGTTAGCTTAGTGATTTAATTGCCCAACTTGCCATCGTTAAAATATATGTGGTTGCCCTCTTTGTGGAGAAGGAAAATTGTTAATTTGTTACTGGTTTCATGTATTCCAACAATGTGTAAGCTTTCTGTATGCAGTTCGGTGATGGCCGTGGTTACATGCTTGGTTGGCTTGCACTTTGGACACGTGATTGTCCATTTTAAGGTGAGAGAATAGTGTATTGCAGAGATTTTATCTTTACCCAATGGAGATCACCTTTTTTTGACCTTTTATTCTTTTGGCATTTTGCTTCCAGGATCATGGGGAAAGAACTTTCCTCTGGATGATCTCATCTTGTTTTCTTGTGGTTCTAGGCCTGGCATTAGATCTTTTTGGTGATTTACTTTCGATCTTGATTATTTATCCCAATCAACGATTAGTTCTGAGGACAGGTTATTAATTTATCTATCATTTGCTTTTGTGTAACAGGCATGCATGTGAATAAGGCTCTGTATACATGCAGTTACACGGCTGTCACTGCTGGTGTAGCTGGCATTCTCTTCACCTTGATATACCTGATGGTAATGTATTGTTGATCCCCTCCAAGTGTTGACTTGTCTAGATTTTACAAATTTGATGTATTTGTTTTACGTTATAGCAAGGATCTTGTCCTTACGAAGTCTTAATTTATGTTTCACACATTCTGGTTTTTGCTAATGTGCCTTTTCTCAACAGGTTGATTTTGGTGGACTTAGGCGTACTACCACGGTTCTGGAGTGGATAGGGAAGCACGCGTTGACTATTTTTGTCATTGCTGCAACAAATGTCTTGCCCGTTTTCCTCCAGGGCTTCTACTGGAAGCATCCTGAGAACAATATTGTATGTTTGCTTCTCCTTCCATTGTTCTATTTCAACTACAAAACATTACCCATTTGTCTGACAATGTCACAAAATTGATAACTCTTCTTATGGCAGCTGAGTTTAATTGGAATTGGAAGACGGTAGGAAGCTTGGTATCATTCTCCGACTCTGGAAGGAAACTCTTGATCGCTGAATATTTATTGAAGCAACTAGCCACATCTATTAAATAGTGGTCCGTTGCAGTTCATACAGAAAATATATCTGTTCTGTTCAGTGAGGTTAGAGAACTGCAGTTCTCTCCAAATTTGTAGGCTCTCTGTACATAATTAGCTATATTCACCGTCGCTTTATTTCGGTGTAGGATTTTATAATGGTGGTCTCTAACGGTGAATCTCTTTTATAGTTTTTTGACGAAGGATATTGGAAATTTCAAAATATTTCTCAGGCATAAAAGTATGTTTATTCTCTGTTTTCAATGATTGATTGCTGCTCGATTGGGATGTAGATAACTCTGAATTTTGAGGCCAATGGGGATTAGTGATTTTACTTTGAAAGCCATATTTGTTTTTTTTTTTTTTTTTTTTAATAACCGAGTACTCCACCACGGGCTCTCCGTGCCCGAAAGGCTCATGAGGGCGGGCCCCTATATCTTGAGGGAGACCAATCTAGCAACCCATTGCTAGGGCCTCCACTTAAATCGCTAGTGGCTGCGGGTTTGAATTCTTGATCGCGGCGATGAGGGAGGGACTCTCAACAAATCAAGATTCTCAACCAACGCAGTTATCCACGGATGAATTGAAAGCCATATTTGTTTTTTACTTAAATACACAGCAACTAAAGAAACTCAATGAAGAACAATCTATCGAAATTTTGGGTTGAAAGTCATATTTGTTTCTTACTTAAATATGTAGCAACTAAATAAACTCAATGAAGAAGAACGATCTATCCAAATTTGACAATCACAAGGGAGACCGAAACAAGAGAATCATCTTTCGAAATTTGATAGATTAACATTTAAATGTTGGTCATTCAAAACATTTAAAGAGGGAACATGAACGTGACTGAAAACAGGAGTTCACAACGACAATCATCAGCAATCAGGAGTAAAACCAAAAAATGAAAAAAAAAAAAAAAGGAAATGAAATTCTATACAGAGGCAGGGGGAGTGCTAGGGCAATTGTCGTAGCTGAGCACGGTATACTCGGTCTGTGTTATAGTGAGCTCGAAGAGGAAGAGGGCAACAATGAGAGATAATACAGCCAAGGATTCCTAAAGAGAGTGTGGATGAGATTGGCCTTCCCATGTTCCAGGGCTTCTTGCAGTAATTGCTGAACTTGCTTGCGCACGGTGTGGGGGCTGCCGTCGGGTTCAAGCATCATGTCCTTGGACAGAAAGTTGAACAGCTTGGTGACCGCTGGAATTCTGGATGATGCCCTGGTCATGGAGCAGCGTGACATCCCGCTCACTGTTGATGATGTCGTCCGTGAAGATGATGTAGGATGTGACCTTGTTCCTGGCCCTGAAGTGGAAGCGCTCGAAGGCCATAGCGTTGAGGTACATGGACTTGTTTGTCTGCCTTGATCATGGGGTGCCTCGGGACCCTGCTGCTAAAGGAGATGTCCTTGCAGCTGGTGGTCTTGCTCTTCTTGAACCAGATCCCGGCCTCATCAAGCTCGGTGGCCGAACTGATTATATCATTGCCGCCCTTGTGCCCCATGTTGTTCAGGTTGTGCCGGACCTTCCTGGGCTTCTTCTCATGGAACAGCAGGCTGTTTCTGAAGACGTCCAGGACGTGCAGGCATTTGCCCACTGTCGTGACGTCCGTGCCGGGGGACCAGAACTTGAGGTTGAGCCTGTTAATAAATTCGTCCTCCTGCGTTGTAGGAGTCAAGTCGGTGCACTGAAGACGAAATTGCTGTCATATTGATAGTACTTGCGTTAGAGGAAAAAAGAAGAATTTCCAGTAGATGTGATAGGATTGATTATAAAATTGTTGGTTGATCTCAAACGGTGAATCCTACATTTGTGGAGTATTGGATTTCATTGATCCCAGGTGGGGTTTCTTGCTGTCGCCAACCGATCCGGCACTAGCATCGGCAGTTGATTCTCCAGCATCGGCATGTTCCCCCCTTATGTACTGCATCATGTGGAGCTGCCAGTGATCGCTGAAGATGGAGTCGTTGGGCTAGTGGTCCACCTCCCGTGTCCAGGCCCGGAGGACCTCGAGCATAAAGCAGCCATCAGTGATCATCAGCTCCAGGAACCGGTCTGCCATGCCCTCACAACCGCCCTCCTTCCACTTCGGTCCAGCAAATCAAAGCTCTCCTTGAGGCCTATTGCCACCTTCCTCAGGGACTCGACGAAGGACTCAAGCAGCTTCCTGGACCGTCTGAAGAAGTGGAGGAGCGTGCAGCACTTGCAGCTCCTCAATGTGGTGGAGGTGGTCCTCGCCATGGTGGTAGGGGCCAAAGGATACAGCCTGCGGCCAGTAGGCCTCGCAGTTGAGGTCGATGATGCAGGCATGGACACTATGGATGGAGTGCTTCTTACAGTATAGTAAATGTGGGTTTTAAAGGGCTATAAATTAGTAGGTACAAGATTTCATAGGTTGAGATTAATATAGATGTGTTTTAGTAATGTAAGTCGGGTCAAGTATATGTAGCTAAGTTTGTTTCTTATATAAATAGATCAATTTGGTCAGACTATCTTCTGACTTAACTGACACATTTGATGGCCCTAGCCACTGTCGCGATGGCTAGGCCAATCTTGAGCCAGAAATCCACCTTGACATTGTCGCCACCAATGACACGAGTATCATCGCCACACGAAAACCTCATCTTAGAATCTGGAGAAGCCTTCTTGACGTCGCCACTGCCGTCCTCCATCTCACCCGCTCGCACATCCCCATCGCATTGTGGAACCGTCGGAGGCCATTGGTGACAAGTTCTTTCTTCCCCTTCACTCCAAGAGGACGAAAGGAAATTGAAAGGACAAGAAAAGAGACCCACCGGCCCCCGAACCACAATCCGAAGAGAGAGCCGAAGTGAATTGGGTCCCACATCTATATGCTATTTCACATTATCAATGATTGTGATGACATTCGGTCTGCAAACATGGTTATTTGACAAGGATATTTTTAGACTGATCCAGCCAAAGCGTTGGCAAATCTCTTAGGCTCTCCTTCGGTCATCGGCTCATGATAAGGTACATGGGAGCGGAGGGCGTACCCATCGTGAACCTAGCCTGATGTGGTGGGAAAGTTGCTTGTCAAGTGTCAATCTTCTGTGGATTAGCACATGATCATTCTTCTTTCTTAAATAGCCTATATTAATCATTTTCTAGGACAATTTTGGCTCCTCAGGCAAAAAGTGAAATGGTACGTGCCCTGAGCATATCTGTCACTTGAAATCTGCTGCTTCTTTTTAGGGAACAATGTCTTGATATAGTGACAACAATTAAAAAGGCATAATTCTTTAAAAGAGAACTCCTAATTTTAAGTTAAATACCAATTCTATCTCAAACTTTTTTGGTAAAACAAACCTTCAATTTTCTCTAGTCTCAAATTTGCCCATGTGTCCAATAATCATTAGTAGTTTCTTCAAAATTATTAACATCAATGCCAATTAAAAATCTATTATCAGAAATTGTGTCTTCATTAACAACCTTGCATTTATATGAAAGAACAACAACCTCTTGATGTTGATAATCTTGAGGAAACTAGTGGAATTTTGGATAAGTGGGGCATATTGGAGCTAGAGTGACAGTAGATATTTTTTTAGACAAAAAAAAAGTCTGAAGTAAAATTGAGATCGAATCTAAAGTTGAGATTTTTAGGGATTTTTTTTTTTTTTTTTTTGGGCCAAGATATTTTTAGGGAATTAGCTCATCAAAGCATCATATGACTTAAGTTTTATGGATGAGATGATGAATAGAATTATTCATATTACATGATAGGCAAGGCATGTAAATTACATTATATTGAAGTAACATTGATTTAATTTAATAAAATGAGTAAGTAATGATTTCTTCATGTAGTCAACATTTGGTAGTCTCACATTCACACCTAAAATAGACAAATTCGTGATGGCGCTGAAGTTTTGCTACAGTGTGCACCATTAAAAACTTGAATATATCTTTATTCTTCATTTTTTTTTTTGGTCGTGCTTTATTCTTCATTTAAGAAAATGATTAAGTGCACTATAAGTCCTAAAAACTAGTCAAGAAAGTATAATTGAATTTAAACTTTTATAAGTATTAGTTAAATCCTAAAATTTATTAAATTAGTACAATAAAGTTTCTTCATTAATTTCATTTAACTTCATAACGAAAAATTCTGACATTGCCTTTTTTTATTTTTTCTCTCTATTATGTGATGTTAACGTTATTAAAACAGAAATATAATAGTAAAATGACATCCTTCTAATCAGATCCTATTTTTAAGCCTAAATTTAGTTAAATTAGATTATAACAAGAAAAAAGCTATTATATATAAAAAAAAAAAAAAAAATAAAATTTTTTAAAACACACACAAAAAGAGAGCCAGAAATGGGAGGCCCTATACTTGTGGCCGGAGTCAGATCACTGGAAAAAAAAAAAAAAATTGACTCAATAATTGAAGGAGACAGCCTGCAGTCGGTAGGCCTTGCGGTTGAGGTCGGTGACGCAGGTGTGGACCCTGTAGATGGATTGCTTCTTCCAGTATTGTCGCTCGTGGAAGGGCATGAACTTGACACCCTTGTTGACTTGGCGGATCCAGTTGGTCTCGTTTGGGTTTGGGTTCGACGGTGGCGGCAAAGGACCCATGATTTTGCAAGTTTCATAGGTTCCACAAGTTCCTGTTTTAGGGCTTCTTATAATCTTCCTTGTTTTTCTTGGTACGTTTGAGAAATTCTAATTTCTCACTCTTTACTGCTCAACGCCCTTTTTCCACGCATACATCGCATATAGGGAAAAGAAAATTTGATTTTCACAAAGAGCAAAGTTTCGATTATATGAAGGGAATTTAGCCTCCATATCACTTCTTAAAGATGGCCTTCAAACGCACTCCTCTTGGAATGGGTTGAGACCCAACTTGAATAAAAATGAAGTCTTCCTGGCAAGAGGAACGCACACTTCTCGTTCTCAAAATTTTCAGACCCTTGGTTTTCAAGAAGGTTCATTGCCGGTCTGCTACCTTGGTGTCTTGATTATTTCATCACAGCTTGGCAAGGCAAATTGCAATGCTCTTATCAACCTTATAACAGTGAGAGTTCAGTCTTGGACACAGCACTTCCTATCATTTGCAGGTTGCCTTCAACTTAATAGGTTGGTCATTCTCTCCATACAAGTTTATTGGTCTAGTATTTTTATGTTTCCTAGAGCTATACTAGACTGTATTGGATAAATTTTTCGTCAATTTCTCTAGAAAGGCCCTGATCTTGGGAGTGGGAGTGCAAAAGTGGCATGGGAGGATGTCTGCTTACCCAAAAAAGGACTTGGTATCCGCAAACTTCGGGATTGTAACATAGCCGCAATGATTAAACACATGGATTATTTCAAAGGATAAAGAATCTCTTTGGTGCAAGTGGATACATGCCATTTACTTGAAAAAGAAGAACTTTTGGGTTGTTAAAAAGCCAACCTTTTGTTCATGGGCTTGGAAGAAAATTCTTGACCTTAGGAGGGAATTCCATAAGTTCTTCCATTGGCAGATAGGCGACGGTCGCTCGGTTTCATTTGGTTTGATCCTTGGCACCCCCGAGGACCCTTGAACAGTTTCTTTATGGATGCTTCTTTATGGATGCTAACATCTACCATTCTGGCTTATCTAGACAGGTTGCAGTTGTGAACCTCTTCCTCCTTGCAAGGCCAAGCCACCAAGGTCATCCTGGATTCGTGGATTCATACCCTCCTTGTACTAACGCAGCACCCAAATCGATTCTACTGGTTGGAACACTCCTCAGGATCCTTCTCAGTTGCTTCTGCTTGGGAAGCCATTCGTCCAAAGAAATGCTCGGTCTTGTTTTCCTCCTTTGTCTGGAACAAAACTATCTCCCCTAGGTATTGGTTCTGTCACACCCCAATCCTCGAGCGCGTGCCCATTCCTCTCAGTCGATAAAATCTTGCAACTTTCCAAAATGAGTTGCCGACCCTTTCTTTTTATTGCACATGTAGAAAAGAAAATAAATCCCTTGATAGTAATCATATCGGGATAAAAAAAAAAAAAAAGCAGGACAACGAATTCACAATCAAATGTGCTTTTATAATCACATAAAGTCACATATAAAGTCTATGACCAAAAGACTACAAGACTGGCTTTCCCAAAAAGAAGTGGTCCTAACTAACCTACACTTCTAATCACTTCCTCTCGGCTCCAGGTACTCTACTCGGCGATCCTGAAAATTGAGCTCATGACGGGGTGAGATATAAATCTTAGCGAATTCACACGCTAAACCTCGATTAGGAGGGAAATACGCCCAGAAACATCCTAACCACACAATCACACAATCAATGAGACATATCTCATCTCAGATTCACCCTGCAGGTCAATACAATTTATATCACAGACAGCACGAGAGCATGAGCAACAAATAAGCTCCAACAACTAGAACGCCACACTCAATTCTCAAACCAATATAGAGGTATTTATTATAGGGCCAAATTATTATAACATGTCCCATTTCGTGCCACACAATTTTTTCCCATAATCCGACACATTCACTCAATTAATCATGTGTCCCTAGTTTTGATATCAGCATATAACACGGCCTACTCTTTGTTTGGCGGTCTTCTGGCATTGCTAGGCATCGTCTCACCCCATTGAGCACGGCACATCACTACGTCGCCGACTTTCCTGAAGAAGTATATAATCCAGAATCTATTGCGACCGGCTTCCT
Organism: Eucalyptus victrix; assembly: GCA_016097545.1. Classification (NCBI taxonomy): domain Eukaryota; kingdom Viridiplantae; phylum Streptophyta; class Magnoliopsida; order Myrtales; family Myrtaceae; genus Eucalyptus; species Eucalyptus victrix. The sequence continues at coordinate 17,359,321 of CM027844.1, forward strand.
GTTGTCTAGGGGTATCCCATATAGGAGTTATCGTCCAGCTTAATAGCCTGGGAAAGATTCTCTTAACCAACACATGATCACTCATGTACTGCCCAGGGCACCGTGCATTGCACTCAAATGCCTCTATTAAAATGGTGAACTTGGCATTTTTCTTCATATTAGAAATACATAGTAAAATATTTGTGTGTGGGTACACGGTTGACTTGACACAAAAAAAGTGATATCCTTCCTTTTTAAAATCCCATTATTTTATATGGTATTTAAAACCATTTTCGTGTCAAAATTCGACACCCGAGATTTTCTAAATAAAATTGGGAATTCACAATTTTTGGAATTAAATACCAAAAATTAAATTAGCACTCAATTTGCATATTTTAACATTTAATTGCAAAAACTAACCATACCATTGTAATCAGCACGAAATTCCGGTCACCAGCTATCCCGACCTAATTTCCGGAAAAATAATTAATAATTAATTAATTTCGAAAATTAATTAAATAAATCAATTCAATTTCTAAAAATACTAACCTAGGCCAAAATTATTATTTTAAATACCAAAACAGACCGGAAAAATTCCTGAACCCTTCTAGATAAATAGTACAATTCATCTAGGCCTCACTTAATCTAATATAACCACCTAACAAGTAGAATTGCATAATTAAATAACTAATTTAATCTAACTAACCACCTAATTTCTAATTAATTAAATCTAAACACCCTTTAAACGTCATTAGCCTACTAAGAAGAGTTTAGTGCATAAACTCACCGGTTAAATTGCAAAAATTGGTTCATCGGTGACGACGGTGCGACGGCGACCGAAATCCGAATTTTCAGCGGCGTCGACAGACTTGGATCGGGCCTAGAATTGGCCCAACAAATCTCAGCCCAAATTGAGATTTGTTACTGACTTGGACTGGGCTTGATCTGGACTTGGGCCTGCTGAAAAAGGACTGAACTCAGCGGGCTTCACTGAACTGGGCTGCTGTAATTTTTGGAAATGCTGGGCTTCTGGACTTCGATTGCAGCTGGGCCGCTCAAGAAAAATTCGTGGGCCGCTGAACCTAGGCTGAAACTGAGCTGGAAATGGGCCCAACCATGGGCTGATGGGCTTAGTTCGCTGGGCTGAAGAAAACGTTTCGCTGGGCCAAGCTTCGCTGGAGACATGGACGGTTTGAACTTCAGTGAAACAGCTACTGGCGTGTGGACGACGTTGCTGGCGTTTACTTGCTGAAGACACGAGCTGGCGGAGGCAGGTGGCGCACGAAGGAAAGCAGCTACTAGCGTCAGTTGGAGGGTGTCGCGGACGAAGATGCAAGCGGTGGAGAAGGCAGCGTTGGGGTCAACTTTGCTGGGGGCGTTGCAAATTCTACCCGTCAGCTGCTTCGGTGAAAGGGTTGGCGTGGAGCTGCAGCAGGAGGGAGAAGTCAGTGCGGAGAGCTTCGGTTGACTCGGCAGTGGAGCAGGGACACTGCTGGGTCTTCGTGGCAGCGCGGCAAAAGGGGATGAAGTGTTCGGTGGACAGGATGACAGACGAGAGTGGGCTTCGCTGGCCCACGTGGGGTGCTCGAGCGGGCTGGCAGCGTGAGGGGGAAACGCGGGGTCAACGGGGGAGCTCCACTTGCAAGATCTTTGACTTGGTTGTGGCAGAGGGAGGGAACACACGTAGGTGGAGCAGGGGAAATGGTCTCGGTGGGTGCTGCAGGCCGTGAGAAACAAATGAAAGCGAGGCAGCAACGGGAAGAAGAAATGAAAAGTAAAACAGGGACCGACGAAGATGAAGGGGAGCTGAGGCGTGCGTGAGAAGCGTTGGATGGAGGGGGCAAAAGTTCACAAATCTCATATCTTCCTTTAATGGCTTGGTCTCCCTTTTTTTTTTTTTTTTTTTTGGTGACGGGGGAACCTCCGAACGCCGCTTCGCGGAGGAAACCCCGGAGGCCCGGGGGCCCCCACCGCCGACCCCCAAGCGCAGTAAAGACGCGCGTTATGCGTTGAAGATCGCTTCCACCGGAGGTTCGAACCCTTCCCCCTCGCGTTTGGGGTACCAAGCCCTAACCAACGCTTCCACCGCGGGCGGTGGTTGGTCTCCCTTTTGTCTCCATGTATATCACTATGTTTCCTTAATACTTTCCAACAATAATTTCCCATCAATTAACTAAATTGAAGCCAATTTTGCTCCCCCAAAATCCAACTCCGAATTTCCTTAAATTTTGGCTCCAATTTCTTCATGAAATTTCCCAAATTGAGGTGCAAATTCGGTGAAGAAAAATCGAGAATAATGAATGAGTTGACGTTCCAAAAATAGATTGTGACACCAAAGAATTTTTCAATTTCTGAAATTGGGTTCAAATTCGCAATTAATTTCAATCTGGCGTGCTTTTAGCGTGACCTAGTATATCATATAACTTTTAGGAATTTTTACTGCAATTGACCCATGATCAATTTATCTCGAGTCATAAAGTACATCTTCGACTTATTGGTGACCCTCGGTTGTCGTGAAAATCTCGATGTTTCAATTATGAGCACCAGATACCAAAATGACAGAAAAATCGGTTTAGTGCCGATTGACGAGTATTTTGCAATCAGGTGGAATCACCCACACTCTGATCACATATCTCAGTCGAATCAACCTATCTCCAATCTCTAATCGATTTTGACAGTACCGTAATGACCCTTGCAGACCAATACGGTTGAGCAGTCGATTCCTAACCGAATTCTTAGGTTCAATTGCATTTAGATTCCTTAATCGCTTCCCCAGATAGTCCAGTTATCTCATGAGTGATCAGCTTGGATAATAGCACTAACAGAGCATTGATGAAAGGCTCGATTTATTTAATCAAAAGCAAATTCTGAAATTTCAGGCTGTCACAAGTTCCATCTTTGGCTCATCACTAGAAACTGATTACGTACTCAAGTTCCCTTACTTTCCTATGGTAGGATTGTTGGTGGCGCTTGTGCTTTTTGTAACTTAAAGCCAGATTCTATTGATCATTTGTTTTTTGGCTATCGTATTACTATTGGTCTTGCTATGTTTTGGGCTACAAGATGCAATCTCCCTTGGCAAAATAGGTCGTGGATGGAAAATTTACAATGGGCCATCAAATCTCTCTCTAGCAATGATTTCGTGCATTGTATTGCCTAGTTTGCCTTTGGGGCCCCTTGTCATGTAATTTGGACGATAAGGAACAACATCCTCTTAGGAGCCAAGTTCTGTTTGTGCCTGCGCTGCAAATGCATCTCGTCAAAGCTGTTAAGGACAAGGCTATTATGTTTAGCAATGTGATAGACACGCCAAGGAATAGGAGGATTCAAAGAAGCCGGGGACTTAGATCCCCTTATTTTCTCTTCTGAGGTGTCAGATCTTTCTTTGTAGAGTTTGTTTGAGGGTTGCCATAGCTTTGGCTTTCCCGCTTTTATTTTACTCTTGACACCCTTCCACTCCTTATGACTTGTTTGTTACTATAAGTGCAAGTTTTGTTGGTGCCGAGATTATTTTGTTGTAAAGTTCCTTTGGTTAAAAGTCAATACTATACTTACCTTACCAAAAAAAAAAAAATTCAATTATGTGCATGCACATTTAACTCATCCCAATCATAGAACTTCTCATGAATTAATTTTGCATGGCACACAAGGCCGGTTGTAATCTATCTCGTGTGAAATTGAAATGCTTCCATTAGTCTCTTATGGAGAAAAATTAATCCAAGCAAAAATATATATCCAAACTCAAATCAAAGTCAAACTATACCAACAAAGTCAAGTTTGTTCTCGGATCCATTATGACTTCTTATGAGCTACAACCAGAAAGTACTTGGACCCATTATAACTGCTATAATTAGTAAACAGTAAAACAAATATCCCCGTGAAAAAATGTAGGTTTAGTTCCAAAGTGACTAATTCCGTAAACTGACCATCTTCGCAAATCAATTTTCGATCAGTTGTTGTATCTGTAACATGACTTGTACGTGGTACTCTTAATCAAGTTGCCTGATTCTTACGTTCTGCAACTTTTTACATCGGACAACTCTTTAATTTAATCTTTTTAAGATTACATGGCGGGCATCTTAAAGTTCTAAATAATGATTGATGACCCCACTTGGAGGAAGCTTTTGCCCGTACGACCATTCAATTTTCAATCCTAGCAAAACAACTGTAGAGCATTCTTATCTTGCTCAAAGAGAAAGTGCGAGGCACTTTCTCTTTCGGAAACTAATAAACTGATCAAAGGCTCTAACGCAAGAAACAAAAAGGAGCTGATTTGAGGCTGTTCACCGCTTTTGCTCTTAGAAGAATCCTTGTGAAGCTGGGATGGCATAAGGTTTAAATTAATTTCATTAGTACAGGGGCACATGTATTGTAAGGAAAACAAGAAAATAAATAAAATGAAAGAAGGTATATGAGGTGCATTTGGTTGGACTTTTGAGAGAAGCATTTAGGGAAATGCAAGTTAAAAGAGTTTTTCAAAAAGCAAATTGTATTTATTAAATTGTAATATGAAAGTCCATTGTGAAGTACCTCTAGGTGAAATTGTGTTTGGAGAGATTATATTTACAAAAGACTTTTGTGATTAAAAAAAAAAAAAGAGAAAAATTCGTCAAAAGAAAAATAAAAAAGTTGGCTGGCAGGGGTGGTTGCCGGTGATTGAAATCCATTGCCAACAACTAACATTTAAGGTTGTAAGACCTCAAGTGGTCCATGGAGACAACTGGTGATGGTCACCTCACGTTGGGCGACCCTCAGAGACCACCGGCAAGGGCTACCTAGGGTTGGGCGAGCCTTGACAAGGGTGCGACCGGGGTGACCTCCATGGGATGTTGCATAACCTAAATCTAGGTCATTGGAGGTCGCATGACCCAAATCTGGGTTGTCGGAGGTCACGAGACCCCAATGAGGGCCACCTGGTTGCGCGACCTTAAGCAACCCTTCATGGAGGTCACGCAACCCAAATTTGGATTGCGAGCGACTATTGTCAGAGGATTGCACAACCCTCGCTGAGGATCACCCAACTGCCTGACCGTCACTAGCGACTACTTGCCCTTCATCGATGAACACTTGCAGCCATGTTGGTCCTATTTAACGAAGAAGGAGAATATGAACAATCATCAAGGGCCAGTAAAAAGAAAAATTAGCAAGGACAGTTTGGAATAATTTTTTTATACTAACCCCTAGGTTAGCATGCCGAGAAGGCAAAAGCCCAAGGCACCCCCTTAAACTGCCTTGCGCTTTAGCCTTATGAAAGAGTGTATTTGAGAAATGGGATTTAAAAAAATTTGCCCAACACACTCTATTTGGCCCAAAGGCCTTTGGACACTCAAGGGGCTTTGACAATGCACCCATGGTAGCTTGGATGAAGAAAAACCATAGCCCATTATCTTGATGACCTTCGATCATCGAATCAATTTTTTTCCGGCAATCGGGCGGTGGCCCACAGGCGGAGGAGGGCCTTCCATTTGTGGGTTTCTTTTCATCTTTTTCTTTTTATTTTGTGTTTTTCAATTTTTTTTTGCCTTTTATATATTTTAATCTAATTTTTAGCCTTTCTTCCTTTCTTTGGATTTTGGGTCTGGTCTGGTGGGTCTCTTTTCTTTGTCCTTTCGATTTCTTTTTCCTACTCTCGGAGGGAGGGGGAAGAAAGAACTCTTGACGAGGTGGCCTCCGCACGGTTCCACAATGCGATGGGGATGTGCAGGCGGGTGAAGACGGAGGACGGCAGTGGCGATGTTGGGAAGGCTTCTCCAGATCCTAAGATAAGGTTTTCGTGCGCCGATGATGCTTATGTCGTTGGTGGCGGCAAAGTCAAGATGGATTTCCGACTCAAAATCAGCCTAACTATCGCAATAGTGGCTAGAAGTCGTCAAATGAGTGAATCAAGTTAAAAAATAGTTCGATCCAAATTGACTTATTTATATAAAATACAAATTTGGCCACATATGTCGGATTCACATTACTAAAACACATTTATACTTAACCCAACCCATGAAACCATGTGGCTACTAATTTATAGCCCATTAAAACCTACATTCATGATGCATATACGTTCTTAGCTACTTTTTTTTTTTCCCTATGCTTGCTTTACTGTTTCTAATTTTCTATGCATTTCGATTTTTTTCCTTCTTGAAATTAGAAAAAATAAATAAATCTTACACATTCAAAGTAAACAAAATTACTATTGTAGCTAATTATGATTATTTTTACAATATACAAATTTCAGGAATACCCCCATTACGGTCATCGCATATGCACACAATGGCATTCTCCATAGTGGATTTTCTTTTGGAGCATATGGAAGCTAATAATTTCATGAAAGAATATATCAAGAACATAATTCGCCAGCTCATCTCTAGTCTCTCACCCTCTTAAACCATCAAATCCATAATTTGAATACCGGAAGGGAAAAATGAACATGAACAAAAACAGGAGGAAGATCATCCTGAACAAGAATCAACAATCAATCAAAAGATAATGATCGAGCATCAGCCATCCGGAGAAAAACCCAAAAAACTGTGGAAAAGTGTATTGCACAGAGGCGAGGGGAGGGTTGAACCGTTTTAGCCGTGCGCGATATATACGGTCTGAATTATGACGAGAGTGAGGAAGGACGATGGCGGCGATGAGAGACAATCTAGCCCATGGATTCCTGAAGTAGGTGCGGTTGAGACGAGCCCTCCACCTGTTCAAGGGCCTCTTGCAGTGCCCGCTGACTTTCCTGTGCACGGCGTCGAGGCTGCTGTCGCAATCGAATGTCACGTCCTTGGACAACGAGTTGAACAGCTTGGCAACCGCCTTGTTGCTCCCGATGGCATTCTGGATGATGCCCCGGGCGTGGAGCAGAGCGACATCCTGCTCATTGTTGATGATGCTGTTCATGAAGTAGATGTAGGAAGTGACCTCGCTCCCGGCCCCAACATGGAAGCGCTCGAAGGCTATTAGGTTGAGGAACGTGGACTCAGTGGTGTCGTCCACCACGATCTTGGGGAGCCTCAGGACCCCACAGGAATAGGAGATGTCCTTGAGGCTTTCGGTCTTGCTCTTCTCGAAAAGGATCCCAGCGTCGTGGAGCTCGGTGGCCGACCGGATTATCTCCTCGCTGCCATCGTGCCCCATCTTGTCCACCTCTGGCTGGGTACTCTTGAAATCCCTCAGCATGCTCTTCCTAAAGACGTCCAGGACGTGCAGGCATTTGCCCATACTCGTGATGCGCGTGCCGGGGGAGTAGAAGTTGAGGATGAGCCTGTTGATGAGTTCGTCGTCCTGTGTTGTTGGAGTAAAGTCAGTACATTGAATCCGAAATTTTAATCTTATCAATACTACTTGCGCAGAAGGGGAAAAAAATGAAGTTTCCGATAGCGGTGATAGATTTAATAAAGAAACTGTCGATTGATCTTGAACTATGCATCCAATGCGTTTGGAGCATCAGATTCGGAGGATCAGTCGTAGGTCCATGTGAGATTATCAAGATGTACTGTCAGGGGCACATGGTACGGCGGTTAGCGTAGGTGCAATAGCCGCTCTTACAACGGACCGAAGGCTAAGAAAGTAACCTTTTTGCCATCATCGTTCTCGAGAGTGACCAGCCGGTCCAGCACTTGTATCGGAAGCTGATTCTCCAGCATCAGCATATCCCGCCTAATGTACGGCAGTATGTGGTACTTCCCGTGGTTGCCGAAGATGGGGTCATTGGGTGCGTAGTCTTCCACCCTTTTTGTTCCGGTCCGCAAGATCTCGAGCATGAAGCAGCCGTCAGTGATCATCAGCTCCAGGAAATGGTCTGTTGCGCCCTCACAGCTGCCTTCCTTCCACTTCGGGTCCAGCGACTCATAGCTCTCCGCAAGGTCCTCCGCCACCTCCCTCAGGGACTCGAGGAAGCACTCGATGGGCTTCTGGGACCGCTTGAGGATGCGGAGGAGCGCGCGCTCCTTGTGATCCTCCATGTAGCGGAGGTGTTCTTCGCCGTGGTGGTAGGGCCCGAAGGAGACAACCTGCGGCCGGTAGGCCTTGCTGTTGAGGTCGGTGACGACGCAGGCAGGGACTTTGTAGACGCACCGCTTCTTCCAGGTCGGTTGCTCGCCGACGGGCATTTGCTCGAGTTTCTTGTTGACGTAGACGGTCCATTCCATGCAGTTCCGGTCCAGCGGTCGCGGTTCTGGAGCCATGGTTCCGCAAGTTTCGCAGGTTCCAAAAACGTATGTTCTGGAGTCTCTCTCTCTCTCTCTCTCTCTCTCTCTCTCTCTCTATCTTTATTTTATGCTGGAAGGAGTAAGAAAAGAGGTGAAATTATGAAGCTATAGAGACGGAGATGGTAAAGAGTGTCGGGGGGATAGAGTTTGAGATTGTCCAAGGCCCCAATGCTTCAAGCTGAAGAGTTGTCACCGGACAAGCCATGAATGTGGGAGTCACTTGCGCACAGAGGTAAAGAGAAAAAAGTGGCTAACGTTCCATGGAAGGCTGGAAGCCACGGGAATCGAATCGCATGCACGCGTTGCACGAGATCGTCCAATCGTGTAACTGAGTACAGGTGATTTCAATTTAGGTAGGATCTTCGTATATTTGACGCGGCGCTAAATTTAAGATGGCATTTCTTTTTGTTTCATTTGATGATAATTGTTACCTCGTAATGATTGGGGTATTCTGAAATTCTTACTTGAGGTCTCACTTTTTTAGTGCTCCATGCCCTTCTTCGATGCATACATCGCAATAGTGGCGTTTCGATGTTATGTGCGCGAATTAGCTCATGACTATTATATCACTTTTCGTGAATTGACTTTAGATGACGCACAAGACGAGCCGTAATCATGCCATATGAAATTCAGATACTTCCATTGGTTTAATGTAGAGAAAAAATAATTCAATGGAAAAGATATGTTACACTCAAATCGAAATTAGACTATATCTACAAAGTCAAGTTAAACTGAATATTAACAAGGTTTTTTTTTTTTTTTTTTTTTTCAAATCACATAAACGTAATCTGCCGCGAGCATTAATGAGCTCCAAGGAAGAAGAACTTGAATCCATTACAATTGGGAAAATTACCAAATCTATCCTAAACTTATGGACGAATATTAATTCGGTTCTAAACTTTCTAATTTTGCCAAGTAGATCTTAAACCTTCATTAGAAATTCCAACATGATCCATTCAATCAATTTTTGTCGAAAATTACTAACGTGACAATCTAGTTATTACTGCTACATTTCAGCAATTTCAAACAAAAATTAATCAAAATGTATATATTTTGTATAAATGTTTAGAACTTAATTGGCAAAATCAAAAAGTTCAGAACTGTATTTACATCTATATAATAAATTTAGGATTGACTACATAATTTTCTCCATATTGTAGGCGTTTATGAGCTCCAATCGGGAAGTACCTAGACCCATATCAGTTTTTGCATCCTAAAATCACTTTTTAAACTTCATACTCACTTCTCATGTCATGCAACTCTTCTTATTCACTCTTTCGAGATAAACTGCGGCGCATGTATCTTAGGCCTTAAAGGTCTAATTAAGAATATTGATGACCCCCATTTTGGGTCCGCTTTTGTCCGTACAACATTTTCAATTTTTTTAGTCCCAGATGAATCAAATGATTCCTTTCTTGCTCCCAGAGAAAGTGCCCTCGGTTCATCTTCCTTGAACTGATTAAATGCTGTTCCCTGCTTTTGCTCTTAGAAGAAAGAATCCTCGTGATCATGCGGGCTTGGATAAAAGAAACCATAGCCCATTATCGATTTATCATGATAGCCTTCAATTATTAAGTCAATTTTTCACTTAGGTCAGTTGTTACATAGAAATAAGGTAATTTACACGCCTATCATGTATTATAAATGACCCTGTCCACCAGCCATCCTTAAAATTTATTTTATAGGGGATTTTTCTTTGTTGTCGGCACCATATAAAGCAATCCACCCTACAAAGAAATGGCGGATTTTAACTAAGGATACACATAAGGCGCATACCATTACACTTTTTAGCTTAAAAAGCCAAACTTAAGGTCTGTTTTTTCTTCACAGAAAATAAATAATTTGAGAAATATTATCTAAAAAATGATCACTTATATCGTTTGAGATAATTAATCAACGAATGATGAAAATATATTTCGTTCATTTATTTTTATCAGTGATATGAATTATTTTTACGAAAATATTTTCAAATTGATCAATTTTTCGAGAAATAATTGCACCCCTAGCCTAAAAAATAATGGCATCGGCTTGCTAAGAGAGAGGAGCGATGATGTGCAAACCCAAAATTTTTTAGATCTTCTGATGCTAAGGATACTAAGGAGTTTTAGGCTTCTAGAGCTTAGCCTGACAAACTCTTGACGCAGAACTTTCCGACCACATTAGGCCAGGTTGACAGTTGGCTTACCCACCACTCCCACATAGCTGATCATGAGCCACTGACCCAACAAGCTCAAGAGATGTGTGCATCCTTTTGGCGAACCTGCGTAAAAACATCCTTTTGTAGAACTATATCCATGAAACGAATGTAACCACAGTCGTCGATCAAATGAAATATGTAAGTCGACACCATCTAGGACCCACACAACCGACGGTGGCGATTGAGCCGGTCTATGGGGACCCGGATCCGGACAACAAAATCCCATTAGAGCAAGGCATGTCCCGAAAGCTATGTGAGGAACTTTAAGCGATTTTACATGGGCCAAAAATTTCGACAGATGCAAGATCATTTATTCTTAAGGTACTTGTTGAGATTTATTGAGAAATTGAGAGGAGTACTGCACGAGATGGATGATTCAAGTCATTTCAAAAGGACCTAGCATACCCACCAAACCCGCCTCTTAAGTAGCTCGATAATCCGAGCCAGCTTTTATTGAATCTTACATTGGGTTGGGCCACCAGATGGCCCATTTTGACTCTGGACCTATTTCTAAAACGATATTAAGAAAATGTTCAATGGCTTTACCAAATTCATTTCCCAAAATTTTCTAAAATCATGTTAGATTAAGATTAATTTAGTCTTTTTAATAACATAGTTTTTGAATTCCACTGTTCAAATCTTTTAATGCAATCAAATTCTCTAATACACTTGATTTGTACAATAAATCTTCTGACCACCAACATATGATGAGCTTTAAAGATAAAACAGAATCTTTTCATTGTAGTATGCTTGTTCATCATGCAGATTTAATATTAAAATATCTCTATGTCATCAAGAGAGGACGTCCAAGAAATAGAAACTCACCAAGTCAATCTGAGGCAAAAGTGAGATTTAAGATAGGTTGTGGTCATACAAGTGGCAACAATATCGACGGCCATAGTTGGTTGCCATATATATATATCTTCAATCCTGACTATGCCTTCATAGACCTCGCCTGAGGCAACAGTGGCAACAACCAACCATCTCCATCTTACCCCTACATTGCAGCAAATTTCGCAATGTGTAGACAACTTTTAAGAGGGGCAAAAAATTCCAACTCTCAATTTGTGTTTTAATATCATCGACCTTCTCATATACTTTTAAAAGGATCAAAGCTCGCAATATAATGCACATCAATTATGCATCTTAAGGATAATGAACGAGAAACACAAGCACGAAATGGAATCATTTCTTTTGCATTGTGATAAGATATTATTCTGGATACTTTTTCTCACATTTGAATTAATTCCAACTCCTGTTCTGGTCATTTTCTTTTTGGCGGGGTCAAGTCAAGCCCTCAAAGTCTGGATCACAAAATTCTCACATCTGATAAGAAGTTGTTCGAAAGGTCATAATACATCTTCAATGACATTTGTTAATTAATCAGATCCTCCTTGAGCAGCCGCGCAGGATCTTTAATTTAGAACCAGTTGCACTTGAATGGGACTTGCGTGTCTTCCTTGATGGGGACAATTCCGCTCTAGAGTTTAGTCAAGTAAGTAATGTTACAAAATTCCACGTCATTGCCGTGTCTATGAAAAACCTCTGGATATCCGACATTCTCTGTGAGAAAGACCTCATTTTTTCCTAGATTAACGATTGGCCTTTAACCCAGTCCCTGTCCAGTTATCAATAAAAGTATTTTCCATTAGTTGACGGCATTTGTGATTATATTCCCTCAGATTGCATTATTCTTGTAGGATGTAAACTTCTGAATTCGATGCCAAGTCCATGTCTTCTTCCAGGGCTGTGGTACTGGTGCTTACCACTGCATATATTTCATTATTATATGGTTGATACGTGCCTGACAGGGAGTATTGGATTCCAACTGCATTCCCCTCCCCTTCACAAGGAAGAATTTTCATAAACATTTTCGATTCATCGCTCAATCTTTTCCTGGATTGATCACATTGGTATGCTTTGTGATTAACTAGTTGAAACGTGGAGTGCGAGATTAATACCGGACCAGCTTTTAATGCTGCCACAATGATTGATTGTGAAGCGTGGGGAATTCGACATTTATACAGAAAGCCAACGTATGCACGGACAAAGGTCTCTTCATTATATTTGTCTTCTATGTCTGGTTTTCGCTCGTCAGATATGTGTAATTCTGTTCTGATAATTCAGTCTCTTTCACAACAATAGAGTAATAATTCTCCAGATTCTGGTCCGTTGCCTGCAAATGTTCCATCATGGTGCCAAAGCCCCTTTGATCCTGAAGGCCTCTTAAGGTGATTTCCTGAGATTCGGATCTTAATTCTTTCGTCTCATTTTAAGACCTGCTCATCAGGGAAGAGTGGAGGGACTAGGATGGGGGATGGAAAGAAGGAAAGAAAAAGAGGGTGGGCGTTGTAGATTTTGCTGTGTTAGGAGTTGAATCAAAAGTGGTTTTGTCGGTAAAAAGGCCAAAGCTATGTAGTTTTTTCATTATTTTTCTTGTTTTTGCAGTTATGTTAGTGATTTAATTACACATGTCGCAATAAATGACATAGAATGTGGTAGCCTTCTATGTGGAGAAGGACAATTGTTAATTTGTTACCCATTTCGGGATTCCAATGATCTCTATGCTTTATGTATGCAGTTCAGTGGTTGCTGTGGTTACAAGCTTGGTTGGCTATCACTTTGGACGTGTAATTGTCCATTTTAAGGTCATAGAATTGGTATTCCGTAGATTTTATTATACCCAACAGAGATTTACTTTCAATCTTGATTATTGGCTAGACCTTTTTGGTTATTTACTTTCGATCTTGATCAAAATCAACTATCACTTCTGAGGACATCTTCATTAATCTATCTTTTGCTTTGTCGTAACTGGCGAGTATGGGAGCAAGGTTCTCTATACATGCAGTTAAATGGGCATCACTGCTGTTGTAGCCCGTGTTCTCTTTACCCTAATCTACCTGATTGTAATGCATTGTGGATTCCCTCAATCACATATTGACGATTTTACAATCTGATTGACTTGCGTTAATGCTATAGTGACAGTGAGGATCTTAGTCCTTGTCAAGCCTTACCTTATGTTCTACGTATTCTGGATTTTTCCAAATGGGCTTTTCCTCAACATGTCGGCTTCAGGGGACCTAGGCGTACTACATTGGTTCTGGAGTGGATAGGCAAGAATGCGTTGATTATTTATGTCATTGCTGCTTCGAATGTTTTGCCCATTTATCTCCAGAGCTTCTACTGGCCACGTCATGAGGAAAACATTGTATGTTTGCTTTCTCCTTCCAGTTCCCTATTTTAACTACAAAACATTAGAATTATCATTTGTCAGACCATGTTGCAAATTGATAACTCTTCTTATGGCAGCTGAGCTTAATCAGAAGTGGAAGACAATAGGAAGCTGGATATTGACCTATTCCCACTCTGGAAGGATACCCGAGATCGCTAAATATTTAATGAAGCAATGAACCTCATCTTTTAAATTGTGGTTCAGTTGCAGTTCACACAGAAAATATGAGTTTTGTTCAGTAAGTTTAAAAAGTTGCAGCAGTTCCCAACAATGGGGGTCTACAAAGCATGAATAATTTTTATTTCAGGAAGGATGTTGGAAGTTTCAAAGCATTTCTTTCCCAGACAAAAGACTATGTTAATATTGATTGCTTGGCAATTGGAAAATATATAGATGACTTTGGATTTTGAAGCCATTGAGGAATGACATGGAAAAGAGGCAATGGACATGAAGAGGACTGAAACAAGAGAATAATCATCTGATGATGATAAATAGCAGCCAAACGTCGACCATTCAAGACGCTTGAAGAGGGAAATGAACATGACCGAAAACAGGATTCATTTATAACAGTTAGCTTGATGGACTGAAAAAGGGTAAGAAAATGTAAGGTTAGTGGGCAGCTAATTTTAAAGCAAAAAGAGAGAGAGCAATAGGAAACATTATGGATTTTGTATTACACATAAAATACAAGGGATGCTTCTTTCTTAGCTTTCTGCTATGCTTCCCGATGAAGATGGGTATGCTTTTTATAGTCCTCCAATGACCAACATGGTACAAGAAAGTCTTGTCCAAGAGCTTCAGCGTGGACTCTTCTTTTATTACAAACATTAACGACTTCCCAAGCGTTTTTCTGCCACAAAATTCACCTACCATTGAGAGATAGACACACAGAGAGTATTGTAGATTATTCTAGAGAGTATTTAACAATAACAACTAAATCAAGGGAGCCATTAGGAGAAAAACAAAAAAATGGAGAAGAAAAAAATAATTGTTTAGAGAAGCAAATGCTAAGTTTTGGTGTTGTAGCTGAGCACGGTAAATATGGTCCGAATTATGGCGAGCACGAAGAGGAGGATGGCGGCGATGAGAGACAATATAACCCAAGGATTCCTGAAGTAGGTGTGGATGAGATTGGCCCTCCACTTGTGCCTCTTATCGCTGCAGTACTCTCTGACCTTGTTGATCACGTCATGGAGGCCGCTGTTGGGGTCCAGCACCACGCCCACGGCCAGAGAGTTGAACAGCTTGGCTGCTGCCTCGTCGCTCTCCATGGCATTATTTATGATGCCCTTGGTGTGGAGCAGCACCACGTCCTGCCCCTTGTCGATAAGGTTGTCCAGAAGAAGATGTAGTGTTAGAAATAAACCAAATTAATCTGCATTGAAGAAGAAATATAATTACAGCCTAATCTTTAATAAGTCTGTTCATCATTATCTTTAATGAGTCTATTCATATTTTTAGGTGTGGTAATTGTTTTTAGAGATAGTGATTGTTTTCAAAGATAAGGTGAGATGTGGTAATTGTTTTGTTAGTTTCTAGATCTTGTTTCTAGATCTTATTCAAAAAGCTAGCTTTATCTATTAGGAAGAGTAAAGGTCATGCAACAAATTTATAAATATAATTGTTTTTTGTGAAGGTGAAATAAATCTACAAGCCTATCTATCTTTTTCTCTTCCTTGTGTGAGTTGTAAGCATTTCACCTTCAAATTACTTTCATCATGTAGGAAATGACCTCCTTCCCAGCATTGACGTGGGAGCATTTGAATGTGATTGAGGTTGAGAAACATGGACTCAGACGAATCATAACCCCAGCTGTCCATTGCAACCTCACTTCATTGAATTCACAGTTTGATGAAGTTTACCGTGTTACAATTGTTCTTCGAGCTCAAATGAGCTAGGCCAACCACCTATAAACTTTGAGGGATGACTAATCCAAGCTCCTTATAAGAACTAGATGATGATCACAAGAAATATAAAGTGAATATGTGATCGATTAAGCTCAAACAAGTAACCCAAGGAAGATTAAAATGAGATAGAATGTGGCGACCAACTAGATGAACATCGGCCACTAAGGGCTGAAGGATAGGTCTGCCAAGAGTGTTGCAAGGCTTGGACTGGAGAACGCTGGCTATCAGATTCACCGCTCAAACCGATCGGATGAGCCACTGACGTGCAAACGGCAAGGAACACATGGCCGAGAGAGAGAGAGAGAGAGAGAGAGAGAGAGATTGATCTGCCAAAAAAGATCTAGCCCCCCTTCCCAATTTTGAAGGGAAAAATGAACTCATACCCCAATCAAGATCAAATTTGGGCCCTTGACTTGATCCAAAGGCTCACATTATTCTTTCTTGATCAAGGCTTAATCCTATCGGTTTAAAGTTGATCACATGGATCAATGACCTATCTAGATGAATGGTTAGAATTAATCATTGATGAATGGCTAAAAATTAATGCTCAATCCCTAAGCAAGTCTCCTAATTAGCTTAATCTTAATGACTAGGATTAGTGACATGGCACTTTGGGGGCAATTTAGTAAATTCACCAGGGGTAATTCCGTAATTTTCTTGCAAGAGGGGGCATGTGAGAGTCAAACATGGCTTGGGCCAATCAGGTGTAATCACCATCTGTTGGAGTGCCATCGGAAAATGGCTAAACCGGCCATTTCCCTCCAGAAGCAGGTCGGGCTAATGAGACCGATCTAAATAGGTTATGACTGGTTCGATCGGTCTAGATTAGTTTTGGCCAGTTCTTTCAAAAATTTATGTAAGGACCTAATTGTGAAAAATTCCTGTCCAATTAGAATGAAAATGGGCTAATTTGCAAGAAAATAATCCCAATTCGCTGAAATTAAACCAATCAAGACTCTCAAAAACGTCTCAATTGATTTTAATTGGATTAATCACCCCACAAATATTGAAAATCATGTTTAAATTCAATGGGTATGCAAATTTGGAATTTCTAGCTGATTAACATAATTTGTGCAATTCCCATCCTCAAAACCAAGTTAATCAAAATTACCTCTAATTGATACAGCAAGATATCATTTGCTTCAATTACCCATGTTCATGATGGCTTTATGCATCCAAATTGACACTAGAATGATGGTACGGATTTTATGTCAAAATTCAATTGAGGGCCAATGATGAAATTAAACTTTAACCCATCAAATAACCTTAGTCTAGAATGGGTCAACTTGAATTGCACTAATTGAAGCTCATTAGCCTTACTTTCCAAAGTTTAAGTAACCTAAATCCATCAAATTGGAAATTTCCCTAGTGAATATGCCAAAATTAACCCCGGTTTTGGATCTAGTTTAAGAAAATAAGTTAATTTAGGATGATTGCTCTTAAACCATGAAGAACCGATCGAGACTCTTGATTAGGCTAAAAGCAGCAATTTTTGGTTCAATATGCCAAATCACCAAAATGGTCACGCAAGTGATCTTGAATGGCCTCTAGATCAAATGTTGCAAAAGAAGTTAAGTCAAAATGCGAATAGAAACAAAGTAATTTCACTTTTATTCAATTTTGAACCTATATCTGAAAAATCTGGAATATGAGGTTCTTAATCGATCTTTGCAAAAAAAATTATGTCAAAGTCAAATTGAAACTAAAATGAGATGATTTTTGAGTTTTTATATCTTTCAATTTCTTTGGTCAAATGGTAAACCCTTTAGTGACTTATTATTAAAATGATGATTTTATGATCAAAATTTCAATTTTAAACTATTATGGCCGAGGTGAAATTAGGACCACTTGGAAGCTTTTCATGCAACAAGTCAAATTTTGACTTCAGTTGACTTTTGATCAAATTATTGACCAACAAGTCAACTCAAAAGTCAACTCTTTGATTTTTTTGGGTTTTTATTAAAAATGGCAAGAAAATTATCCACAAATGAAAGGCCAAAGGAAAGAAATAAAAAATGACATTTTTTGTTCGAAAAGCGGGTTTCATCACAATTAAAAACCTTAATCACAAAGTTTTGTCACTTGTGATGCATCGATTAAAAATCAGGTATCAACAATTGACCTAGAATTGGTTAATGACGACTCTAGTTTCATTCATACGAGACACTAAACGGAATTGTTTAGGATAGCTCATGCAAATCGTGGGAGTCACCTCGCAAGAGGATTATATCGGCCCGCCTAACGATTTGTTAAACTCATCCCAAGGTTCATCTCGAGAGGGTCACGACAAGAGGGGAAAAAACTAAAAGAGGGAACAGTGGTTTGGATAAAGATAACAAAGCTTCAATCCTTGAGTCAAATTTGTCCTTAGGGGAAACAAAATCTAATTTGAAAGCGAAGACTGCCACTTTTTCTTTTTCCAATGAAGAACAAAGATAGTAGTACATCGTTTCTGATGGTATCTAGCAGTAAATTTGTTTATAAGAGGGTTGAACGGTGAAAGCAAAGGGTCCTTTTGCACTCTGATCAGATTTTATTTTGGATAAGCTTTTTCGCATTCGAATTATTTCCATCTCCTTGGTCTGGTCATTATCTTTTCGGTGGGATCAAATCAAGCCCTTAAAGTCGAGATAACAAAATTTACAAAATATTACTTTCTGGGCAGCGTAATACAAAAGTCGATTTAAGATCTCACATTTGATTAGAAGTTGGTCAAATGGTCATTTTATGTCTTGGTTAATATTTGTTACTTTATCAGAAACTTCTTTTGAGCAGCCACGCATTGTGCTTATTAAAAACCACTTCCACTTGAATGGGACTTGCGTGTCCTCATCGATGCCTGATGGAAAGAACTTCGCTCTGGAGTTTTATCGACTAATGGAACAAAATTCCACCTCATTGCCGTGTCTATGAAAAACCACTGGAAATTCGGCATTCTGTGTAAGAAAGACCTTATTTTTTCGTGAGTAATGAAAAGCCTTTTGCCCATTAATCGTCTGGAGTCATCAAATTAAAAGTCTTTCCCCTCAGTCGACCGCATTTGTGATCATATTCCCTCAGACTGCATCATTCTTGTAGCATGTTAACTTCCTTAGCTGATGCCATGTCCTTCCAGGTCTGTGGTACTAATGCTTACCACTGTGTATATATTTCCTTATCATATGGCTTATACATGCCCAACTAATCCCCCCTCCCTCTCGCAAGAAAGAATTTTGGTGGACTTTTCGATTCAATCTGTCTCCTGTGTCTATGGTAATCCTTTCTCGGCTTTCTGTAGTTCTGTGCTGATAATTCGTTCTCTTTCACTAACTCTCCAGATTTCTGGTCCTTTGCCTGCTAATGCTCCATCATGCTGCCAAACGCCCTTTGATATTGACGCCCCTTTAAGGTGATTTCTCGAGATTCTAATCTCCATTCTTTCATCTCTTTTTAAGAATTGCTCCTTGGGGAAGGGAAATTTTTTTTTTTTTTTTTTTTTTTTTTTTTTTTGGGGGGGGGGCGCGGGTGTGGGTGGTTAGGGGAGGGTTGGGGGTTAGGGAGGTGCGGGGGGGACTCGGATGGGGGACGGAAAGATGGAAAGGAAAAGAGGGTGGAGGGTGCAGATTTTGCCATGTTAAGGGCTACATCAAAAGTAGTTCACCGTAAAAAGGCCAAAGCTACGCAGTTTATTCATTATTTTTCTTCTTTCTGTGATTATTTTAGTAATGTAATTACACAACTCGCACTGGATGAAATACAAGGTGGTGGCCTTCTATGTAGAGAAGGACAACTGTTGATTTGTTATTGGTTTCTGTATTCCAACAATGTGTATGCTTTATGGATGCAGCTCAGTGCAGCTATGGTTACATGCTTGGCTGGCTTTCACTCTGGATATGCGATTGTCAATTTCAAGGTGAGGGCATTGTGTATCCTGGAGATTTATTATTACCCAATGGAGATTACAACTTTTACCAGTTTCTTCTTTTGGCATATGGCTCTCAGGATCATGGGGATAGAACTTTCCACTCGATGATTTCATCTTCTTTTCTTGTGGCTCAAGGCCCGGCATTAAATCGTTTTGGTGATTTACTTTCGATCTTGATTATTTATCACAATCACCTATCAGTTCTGAGGACAGTCATATGAATTATCAATCTTTTTTGTGATTTGCTTTGTCATAACAGGCATGCATGTGAATAAGGCTCTCTACACATGCAATCACCTGATCGTAATACCTTGTCGATTCCCTCGATCACGTATTGATTGTCAAATTTTTACAATTTGATGCACTCATTTCTCGCTACAGTGAGGATCTTGTCTCTGTCAAGTCTTATCTCATGTTCCACATATTTTGATTTTTTCCTCAACAGGTTGATTTCGGTGCGCTTAGGCGTACTACCACGGTTCTGGAGCGGATAGGGAAGAACGTGTTGACTATATTTGTCCTTGGCGTGACGAATGTCTTGCCCCTTTTTCTCCTGGGCTTCTACTGGAGGAGTCCTGAAAATCACATTGTATGTTGGCTTTCTCCTTCCATTTCCCTATTTCAACAACGAAACATTAGAATTATTATTTGTCTGACAACAGCACAAAATTGATAGTTATTCTAATGGCAGCTGAGCTTAATCGGAACTGGAAGATGGTAGGAAGCCTGATATCGAGCTATTGCCACTTGGCAAGGACGGCTCCTAATTCCTAAATATTAACTGAAGCAACTAATCTCGTCTTTTAAATTGTGGTTCGTTGCAGTTGTTGAAAATATATCTCAATTTTTAGCCGAGCGAAACCTGACATATGAGGATGTGTGGATGCTCGGCCATCCAATTATAAAGTCGAGGACGAGGTACTTCTGAGTTTTTCCCATTACTGTTGATAATGACTGCAAGAGTAATGGAATAAATGGAGAATTATGACCACACATGCACACATGGTCGGTCATGGGCTCACAATTTCTATTTGTTTATTGATAATGGAGTTAGTTTTGTAGTGACGGGAGATGAAGTTGTTGGTGGAAATTAAACAGGTCAAAAGGATAAAAGCGAGAAGGCACAGACTCCTTTTGCTACACAGGTGACTCCCTTAAGCGGAAATTGAGGGAACTCTCACAAGCTGCAATTTGCATCCTGATGGAGATTGGATACCCGTGCCCAAAGAAACATAAAGAACGAGGCATTTCCATTATTTTAATCACAAGGAGGGCCTTTTCAGCATTATATAAAGAGGCAGAGAGCATGTGAAAGACTTAGAGCTTTCCTGAAGCAAAAGAGGGAAATTTTGGTTGTAACTAAACACGTGTGATTTAACCAGTTAAATTATTGTGTTGAGAATTTGTTCATTCTTTTCATAAGATCGAGAGATTATTTCTCAAAAAACTGCGATGGGCTAAAACACCAACCAAGTTATGTGCACTCAGGAATTGGGAAACATCAAAAGTGTTTTGAGTGCTCGAATATTATTGTAATCTCTATTGTATTAAGTGGAGATAGGTTATACCAATTGAACCACATAAATTAAGTGTCCGATTTATGTCCTTCTTTCCATCTATTTTATCTAATCGCTTGCTTCATTTTTATTACAGCAGTTCATACGAAAGATACGAATTTTGTTCATTGAGGTTGGAGAACTGCAGTTTCTATAAATTAGGGTTTTTCTCTATACACAATTAGCAGTTCACTGTTAGCTGACATCGATATAAGAAGTCTACAACAGTGAATATCTTTTGCTCTCTCTCTCTTTTTCTTTTTCTTTTTTTTTCAGGAAGAATGTTGAAAGTTTCAAAATCTCTCTCTCTCTCTCTCTCTCTCTCTCTCTCTCTCTCTCTCTCTCTCTCTCTCTCTCTCGTGAGGCATAAAAGTAAGTTCTCTGTGTTAAAGATTGATTGCTTGACGACTGGAAAATATGTAGATGACTTTGAAGCTGGTGGGGAATAGAGATGACTTTGAAGGCCACATTTGTTTTTCACTTAGATTCGCTGCAATTTGTAGATAAAGTTCAATCAAGAAGAAAATGGTGCCACGGAAGATTCTATTTGCCTAAAAGTAGATCATTTTTCATACTACCTGGCCAAATTGGACAAACATGAAGAGTGAAGCAAGAGGATCAACATCTGATAATGATAAATAAACAGCCAAACGCCCATTATTCAAAACATTTAAAGAGAGACAATGATCAAGACTGAAAACCGGAAGAAAATAGTTCATAACAACAATCAACAACCGACCAAGAGGTAATTATCCAGCATCAACCATCAGGAGAAAAACCAAAAGATAGAAAAAAATAAATAAATAAATAAATATATATATATGTAGAGAGAGGCAAAGGGATAGTTCAAGGGTAGAGCACGGTATACACGGTCTGAATTATAGCCAGTCCGAAGAGGAGGATGGCGGCGATGAAAGACGTTATAGACCAAGGACTCTTGAAGTGGGTGTACAAGAGATTAGCCCCCCACGTGTACAGGCGTTCTTGCAGTAGTCACTGACCGCCGCGTGCACGGCCTCGAGGCTGCTCCCGGGTTCAAGCGTCACTTCCTTGCACAGCGAATCGAACAGCTGGGCGGCTGCTTTGTCGCTCCCGATGGCATTCCGGATGATGTCCTCGGCATGGAGCAGTGCGACGTCCCCCTCTTTGTCGATAATTTTGTCCATGAGGTAGATGTAAGACGTGACCTCATTCCCAGCCCCGACATGGCAGTGCTCGAACTCGATAAGTTTGAGGTATGCAGACTCGGTGGTGTCGTCCTCCAAGATCTTAGGGAGCCCCAGGACCCCCCACTCAAAGGAGATGTCCTTGAGGCTGGTGGTCCCGCTCTTCCTGAACTGGATCCCATGCTCATGGAGCTCGGTGGCCGACCGGATTAACCCCTGGCGCTGCTCGGGTGGCTTATTCTGGACGTTGGGCTCGGGGTGCAGCAGGCTCTTCCTAATTTTTTATTTGTTTCTTCTTTTTCTTCCACTTTCCTTTTTCATCTTGGTGATTTTGTTGATTAGGAACTCATGAGTTTGATGATGTTGCCATCTCCCATGATGATTCTTTGATGAGAGTGTCAAGCTCTTTATCCTCCCGAGTGGCCACTTGGAGATGCATCAAAGTTATCTTCTTTGTGTTTAAGTCTTTACTCATGTTGCCTGTGGGCTTGAGTACCTTGATCATTCTATTCCGATTCTCAGAAATCATCACAAGAAATAATTGATTGCCGTAGAGAATTACATCTTCAGGAAGATAGTGTCGGCATATAAGGTAGAAAGGAGGCTCATGAGGCTTGGTGAGACCACCTAGTTGCTGGTGTGCATGGAGGCGTTCGAGGAGAAGGATGAAGAAGGGATGCTTTAACACAAGCGAGAACATGAAGAAGGAAAGTGAAAGAAAAAGAACATATTCAAAAAAGGACACCACGGGGCCCCACATTTGACTATTTGGGGTACAACAATTAAAGAAGGAAAAAGTGAGGGGTGATATGGTCAATATATTGTAAAATGGAGTATTTGACCCAAATAAGAAGTGGAAAAAAGCGCAACTCATAATATTTTGTCTCTTTTTTTTTTTTTTTTTCAAAATTCGTATAAGTGTAAGCAAAATATATATAAGAAAAGTGCTGATGATATTTTGGCAAAAAAAAAAAAAAATAGGCAAGTCCTACAGTTGATCACGATAATGCACTTAAGTCCTCACATTTTCATTTCATAAATTAGATCTTAAAACTTGCAAGTTGAGTGCACTTGAGTCATTTTGTAACTTCATCAATTTTAAGTGGCTGGACAATGCCACGTGACTTTTTTTTTAATTATTTTTTCAATCTTACTCGGCTGTTAATAAAAAAATGTTATGTAGATTTTTCATCTACAAAAACAATAGAGTCAATTGAATGACTAAAGTAATTGAATGACTAAAGTAGACAACCGTGATAAGTTTTGCAACTGAAATAAGAAAAATGAAATTTTAGGACTATAAGGTGACAATTTTTAGGCTTCTCCACTAATCATCCAAAAATAGAACCACTCATTCAGTCAAATATCACCACGGATTTTACCATGACATTATACTCAAAATCAAGAGTCTATTGAGACATAAAATCAGTGCCTAGTGTATTCTCATGCCTTGTACATTACGACTTTTCAGCCGCCAGAAAAATCCACACCATGAATTTAATTTAAGGAAATCAAGATTTGTTAGTTTTTTTTCACTTTTTCATCTCTCTCTCTCTCTCTCTCTCTCTCTTTTCTCTCTCTCTTGTGCTTCATTTATCAATGGTCACAAAAGTCCTTCCACTGGCTCATGATCAAGCACAAAAGACAAGAGGTTTTAACACACAGAATCGTCGGCGCGATCAGATCATTCTTACATGCCAAAGAAGGTTCAGTTGCGAAACGACACGACTGAGGCCCAATCGAGACAACTTGGATGGGGACGGAAAGTCCCATTTTGGACTTTGTTTCCGATGGTGGTATTGTATATTCAAGGAGATTTCATTGGTCTGGCTTGCATGTGTCCTGCCAAGTTACACCGTGAAAATTGCAGAGTGGGTCTTTGGGAAGTTCTTTGCAGTGAAAGTTTTTATTCGTAGGTAGGACTACAACAAGAATTTATGTGTTGAAACCGATTAATTTTGTGGCAATATTTTGTATAATTCTTTGGTAAGATTGAGAGATTATTTTGTGAAGAATTGTAGAGCTAAATACTGTGTAAGATAGTTGGTGTAATTGAAGGTTGAGAAATATTAAGAATATTTGAATGACTCAATGTGATTAATCTACATTGTATCGATTGATTTATAATGAGATTCTGTGTTGTTCTCCCCATAAACATTGGTCACATTGACCGAACCACGTAAATCTAGTATTCAATTTATTTTTTTATTATGTTTACTTTATATTATTCTTTGATCGATTGTTTCTGCAACAATCAACAACACAAGGATCGAGCATCAGCCATCAGGAGAAGAACCAAAAACAGAAATTAAAAATTTGTGTACTGAGAGGCAAATGGAGGGTTCACTTGAAGTAGCTGAGCACGGTATATACGGTCTGAATTATGGCGAGCGCGAAGAGGAAGATGGCAGCCATGATAGACAATGTAACATAACGGTTGTTAGGGTAGATGTTGCTGAGAATGCAGTTGAGTTCAGCCCTCCAAAAGGGCAAGCCAAATTTGCAGTACTCGCTGACCTCCGTGTGCACGGCGTCGAGGCTGCTCACGGGTTCAAGCGTCACTGCCTTGCACAGCGAATTGAACAGATCGGCGGCTGCCTTGTCGCTCCCGATGGCATTCTGGATGATGCCCTGGTCATGGAGCAGTGCGACGTCCCCCTCTTTGTCGATGATTTTGTCCATGAGGTAGATGTAAGACGTGACCTCATTCCCAGCCCCGACATGGCAGTGCTCAAACGCGATAAGGTTGAGGTATGCAGACTCAGTGGTGTCGTCCACCCAGATCTTAGGGAGCGTCAGGAACCCCCGGAGCCCCAGGACCCCCTTCTCAAAGGAGATGTGCGTGAGGTTGGTGGTCCCGATCTTGAACAGGATCCCATGCCCATGGAGCTCGGTGGCAGACCGGATTAACGCCTGGCGCGGCTTGGGCTGCTTATGCTGGACCTCGATCTCAGGGAGCAGCAGGCTCTTCCTATAGGCGTCCAGGACGTGTAGGCATTTGCTAGTGACCTTGTGGGGGGAGGAGCAGCAGAACTTGAGGATGAGACTGTTGATGAATTCGTCGCCCTGCGTTGTTGGAGTATATAGTCAGTGTGCTGAATACGAGATTGTTGTCATATGGATACTACTTGCATAAGAGGTGTGAAAAGAAGTTTCCGACGGATAGATGTAATAATGAGATGTACTGTTAGGCTAATATAGTACGGCGGTTTGCGAACATTCGATAACCTCTCTTACGATGGAGTAAAATCTAAGAAACTTAACCTCCCTTCCGCCGCTCTCAACGGCGACCAGCCGATCCAGCACTAGCATTGGCAGCTGATTCTCCAGCACCAGCATGTCTCGCCTGATGTACGGCATTATTTGGAGCTTCCCATGGTTGCTGAAGATGGGGTCGTTGATATCATAGTCGTCCTTCTGTTTCGCCTGTGTCACCTCCTGAGTCGCAACCCGGAGGATCTCGAGCATGAAGCAGCCGTCGATGACCATCAGCTCCAGGAACTGGCAGGCTGCGCCCCCGCTGCTGCCCACCTTCCACTTTGGATCCAGTTCATCGTAGCTTTCCTCGATATCCTGTGCCACCTCCCTCAGGGACTCCAAGAAGTGCTCGAGGGGCTTCCCGGACCGCCTGACAATGTGGCGGAGCGCGCGGCGCTTGTGTTCCTCCATGGGGAGAAGGTGGTCATTATCGTGGTGGTAGGGGCCGAAGGAGACAACCTGCGGCTGGTAGGCCTTGCTGTGGAGGTCGGCAATGTAGGGCCGGACCTTGTAGATGGACCGCGTGTTCAACTTCCGTTGCTCGTCGAAGGGCGTGAGCTCAAGGCTGAGGCTCTCCTTGAATTTGGTGATATAGCTGGTCTCGTTCGGGTCCGGAAGAGCCATGGTTCCGCAAATTACTGCTCTGGAGGGACTCGTGTTCTTGTTTTTTTTTTTTTCTTAAGCTGAAAGGGGTGAATTTATTTTTTTTGGAGGGGGGGGGGGGGGGGGCCGCGGGGGGGGATGGGAAGTGTGTGGGAAGTGTGTGGTAGGATAAAGTTTGGGTCCAAGCCCAATGCTTCAAGTTGAAGAGGTATAACGGGACAAATGTACGGGTACTCGCTTTTTGCGCCCGAGGTAAAGAGAGAATGTGTTTCTGCGTGCGCCACGAAAGCCGTACGAATCGAAGTGCATGGCACGCAATTTACGTGAATTCGACGTACCTCATGACTGTCTGCCCAAATCAAAAGCCTTGTATGAATAGATTATACGCAAGAGTTTTGCTAACATAACTGTTTTTTAGTTATTGTGGAAATTATAACTTATTGTGAATCACAATTTCTTACAAAAATAGATCTCATAATAATTTATAATTATTTATTATATAATTTTTATGATCAAAAAAATTATTATTCACACAATAAATCAAAAACGCTACTAATCAATCATTTTTCTATAGATAATGTCAATTTAGGTTTGAACTTCTCATTTTTAACATGACATTCCTCATAATAATTTGACTTCAGATAACGCACAAGGTAAGTTGTGACCATCCTATGTGAAATTCACCAACTTTTACTTGTTTCATACAGAGAAAAATTAATTCAAGTAAACGGATATCAAAGTTAAACTATATTGGGAAAGTCAAGTTTCTACATTAAACTAATAATAAGCATGGATTTTTTCTATTGTTTTTGTTATGATTATGATTATTATTATTATTATTATTATTATTATTATTATTATTATTATTATTATTATTATTATTATTATTATTATTATTATTATTATTATTATTATTATTATTGGTTTCAAATCACATAAGCATAAGGGGTGCCAGCATTTATGAGCTCCAAATCGAGAAGAATTTGGATTTACTATCGCAGTTTATGAGCTCCAATTGAGAAGTTCTTGGATTTAATCGAAAGCGGCTAATTCCATAAGCAAGTATAACCTATATGAATATATGTGTGTGTATATATCATCACATACAAACCCATTATATTTTAATCCCAAGTAAACCAACTACAGGACATTCCTTTCTTACTCTATGAGAAAGTTTTTCAAAAGGCTCTTCACTACTTTTGCTTTTGTACCCAAGTTCAGACAAAGAAATTCCCCTCAAAGTAAAGCATGTCCGAAAGCTTCTAGGCCCGTTGATACTCGAATAGTAAGTTCAATTAAAAGTTTTTATATGGAATACTTTCACAATTTTAGACGGACACAAAGATTTTGAAAGAGGCAAAAATCTTTTACTCCTATGGTGTTTATCGTGGTTTCTCAGCAAATCTCAACCGTTGCTATGAGCCTAACCTAGGTAGAGCAACTGTTCAAATTTATGTGTAAAATTGAGGGGAGTACAGATGATTCATGCCATTTCAGAAGAGCTGGGCAAAGTCGTCCGAACCTACCTCTTGATTACCTCCATAACCCAAGCCAGGTACCTCTTGATTACCTTCATAACCCAGGCCAGCTTCATTGAATTTAAAATTGGGCTAGGTCACTCCACTAGAAGTACAAGTCAAACCCTCCAAAAACATTTTGATACTGTTCCTCCTTTTCTTTTTCTCCAAGGCAATATAAAAATCAGTGTTCAAGGGTTTTCCCCAACTCAACTCCCATTGCTTTCTAAAACATGTCAGTTTAAGACATCTTAAGTTTTTTACTAATATTATTTTTTTATTCCGCTCTTCTAACATTTTATTGCAATCAAATTTTCGAATATGCTTGATTTGTATAATCAAATCTATCAGTCAACAGCATCTAATGAGCTAAAAGATAAATTCATTGTAGGATACTTGTTCATGTAAATTCAATATCAAAATATCTATTTGACATTGTAAATGCATTTTGCAATGAAATTAAATTACTTGGTATGTGCGTATCTCACAGAGAGATGGAGAGAGAGAGAGAGATCACATCTATCGTCTCAAATAATGGCGGATCACCCATTTCTCTAATGGCACCACCCGAAAAGAGAAACCTACCTAAATCGAGGTCAGATTTAAGATTGATTAGTGGCCATAGTTGCTTGCATGTCTCGAACAATGGTGGATCATCTCTTTCTAGAGTGGCACGATCTAGAAAAGAGAAAGTCACCTAAGTCGATCTAAGCCAAAAGTTGGATTAGGATTGGTCGAGTTCATGCCGATGCCAATAATATTGATGGCCATAATTGCTTGCTATAGCTCATACATACATACATACATACATACATACATACATACATACATATATATATATATATATATATATATATATATATATATATATATGTTGACAAAGGCAACTAGTTACCACCATCTTACCCCCTTACTTTACAGTTAATATCAGATTGCCTAAATTGATATTGTAAAAATTAAAATGTCATGGGACAAATTGCCTATTGAAACGCCCCGGGTGCCGTATTGTAATTTTCTGAAACTAAATTGCTCGGCAAATCATATTCCCCTAATGCTACAACCTTATGCGATCGTTTCCTAAGCCCTCTGCAACAATCAAATCCAGCCCCTCCTTGAAGACGCGTTCCCATAGATTTTAGGGATTTACGTTTTGACATTCTCACTGCCATCTCCTTTTGCTTGTCATTAGTCGTTGTGCGAATGATGTTCTTCATGCTCTTTGAATGAATCGAACCTTTCGTTTGTTATGCGGTTTATTGTTTCTTCTCTTTGATGTTGACAAAAAGGAGAGTACTCGATGCCCAATCTTGAGAATGCTATGTCCCTACTACGATATGTGAGTACAATTGAAGATAATTAGCTTTCGACTGAGACAATAGACAACTGTATTAAGCGACATTGTAATAATGCTCGAGTTCATATGCGATACCTAGTCTTATATTCATTGAAGATTCTTTTATTAAGTTAAAGTTCTTAGAAAATATGTTATCTCTCAATGCCTATCTCAGATTGATGTAAATCTCATTACAATCGCCTCTGTTTAAGAACATAATATAGTGAGTAAGAATTGAACAGTAGAACAGAGGAAGGAATATGTTCGTATTTTTTTCTGTCGTGTCTTTGTACAATTATAGAGGCTCTATTTATAGACTTTCGCAAGAAGATCAATGTCTACAATTAAGGGGGTTTTGAAAGGAAATGTAATTGACTGATTGAAAATTGATATAGTGATTTATTGATGCTTGATTTGTGGAATGTCAATTTGTTTTTTTCTTTGGTGGAGAATGTGTTGTGGGTTTCCTTCTTTGCTTGATTCTTCTAATCTTCCTTCTTTGGTGTTACCATCTTTGGTGCAGTAAAAATGCCGTTGATTGCTTGATCGTGCAGATTTCTTAATTGTTGCTAATTTCTTGAATTTCGATGGTTGATTGATTCTCATAACATCCTCTGCAAGCTAACTGGGCAGAATGAACAGTTAGCTTGGCTCGAAGCATTTGAAATCTAGCGGCAGAAGTCCAGCACAAGTGCCATAACTTGGCACGCCGGGACACTTAAGTGCCATAACTTCAAAACGGTACACTTAAGTGCCACCTCCGGCGACCCCCGCCGGAAATCCTACGTGACAATATTTTATTATTATTATTTGCCTACATGGCTCGTCGGAGCTCCAAATCAGCATAAAAATTAAAAAAATTAAAAAAAGAAAATTTTAAAAATTTTAATTTTAAAAAATTTTAATTTTGAAAAATTTTAATTTTAAAAAATTTTAAAAATTTTAAAAAAATTAAGAAAAAAAGAGGGGGAGGTCGAACAGGCGGCTGAAGGCCGAGCCCTCGCCGCGCCGCCCGCCCCCGCCCGTCGCCGAGAAGGGCCGGCGACGGAGGGGAGGGTCGGCCTGGGGTCGCCGGCCCGGCCGGGGCCGAGGCCGGCCGACCAGCGGCCCGCCGCGATCCGGCGAGGGCTCGCAGCCCCTCGCCGTCGGTCGGCCGGGGGCCGGTGGGGAGGCGGCGGCGGCGAGGGCTCGCCCTCGCCCGCCCGTTCGACCTCCCCCCCCCTTTTTTTTTAAATTTTCTTAATTTTTTTAAACTTTTAAATTTTTTGTAATATTTAAAATTTTTCTTTTTTAAAAAATTTTTTTGAATACTTTATAATTTAATTAATTTTTATATTATTATTTACACGTAGACACAAAACGGCGTCGTTTTTGTGTTTTCTCCGCCACGTCAGCGTGCAAAATGACGCCGTTTTGGACTAAACTCGCCGGAAAATTGCCACGTCAGCCATTTGGCCGGATTTTCGCCGGAGTGGCACTTAACTGTCCCATTTTACTCCGATAATGGCACTTAAGTGTACCATTTTAAAGTTATGGCACTTAAGTGTCCCGGCGTGCCAAGTTATGGCACTCCAGGTGTCCTCACCTCGAAATCTAGCTGATGAGAGTCCTTTGTTGAAAATGTCGGCTGGTTGATCGACCGTTGATATATAATGAATTGAGAGTTGACGGCATGCCAAGCGTTCCCGAATGAAGTGAAAATTAATCACCACATGCTTTGTGCAGGCACGGAAAACTAGGTTCGTAGTGAGATAGATAGCTAAGAGATTGTCACACTAGAGTGCAGGCAGGTGTGAAGGTAGTGCTTGAAGGTCACAAAGTAGAAACTCTATCCGACCGAGCTTGATAGTTGTGTCTGCTAGGCTTTTGTATTATGCTTCGATGCTAGAGTGAGCAACCATTCATTGTTTGTACGAATGCCAAGAAATAAGGTTGGAACCAAGGAAAATGCAGAAGCCACCAATGGAATGTCAGTCGTCACGATCACTGGCCCAACTTGCGTTGGAGAATGCGTGGAGAGCAATGGAGGACAAGCGGCTAAAACGCAGCCCGTGTTGTGGGGTGTCAACAAGATAAGGCAGGATCTGTTTTTACGGCTTGCCAATGCATGGTGGGAGGAGCATGAAGGAACTGACAAGCGGTGTTCACAGAGTAAGCTATATCTGGGCCTGTGACTAAGTGGTAATGAAGAACTCCAACAATGCTACGATAAATTGCAGAATCAGGCAGAGAATCACCGAAGTGAGCAAATATTGGTTCATTAGTTGTGCAAGGAATAGGAGTAGCTCTGACTTCAGTCATGTTGGACTACTACAGGATCTCTTGTATAAACCTGGCTTGATTGAGTAGAAGGCTGGTGGAGGTGTGCCGAACTTCCATTGCGAAAAAATAATGAAGGGGTCCAAGGTCTCTTATGGCAAATTCACATTGGGGTGAGTTGAGTAAGTTTGGGGAGGAGCCTAAGGTGACCTTTTGAGGATGATATCGTCCACATAGACAAGTAGAAAAATGTTGTAATGTGGAGTACACATAATAAAGAGAGAAGAGTCCGTAATAGCTACAAAGAACCTGATTTTAAGGAGATATGAACTGAGCCATTGGTACCACGTGCGTGGCGCCTGCTTTGAGCCATAGAGAGAGCGTCGAAGATGGCAAACATGAGTCAGTTGTCGGGGATCAACAAATCCTTGTGGTTGCATCATGTAGACTTCTTCAAATAAGTGGCCATGAATGAAAGCATTGGATACATCTAGTTGGCGAATAGGCTAGCCTCAAGAGTAAGCTACTGCAAGTATTGTGCGAATTGTGACTGGGTGATGTTAAGATTGGGTGTTGAATTTGGAGCTGCAGGAACTGGAAGGGCAGTGGTAGTGTTTATTTCTGAGAATAAAAGAGTTGAGTTAGGGTTGGATCAAAGGCTTTTGCTATCAAGCTCTGATACCATATTTAAAGGGAGAATTACCAAAAAAGTCCTAAACTTATTGCAATTGTGTCAATTCAGTCATAAACTTTTTGTTTGGCTAATTTAGTCCTAGGCCTTTTACAATTGTGCCAATCCATCCGGCCAAAATTGGCAGCCAGACCGACGTGAACGCCAACCGACCAATGAAATATTTTTTAATAATTTTTTTTAAAAAAATTTTTAATTTTTTTTAATTTTTTTTCCCTATCTTCTTCTTCCTCCGGTTGGCGTCGGCCGGTCGACCGAGGTGAGGGCTGATGAGGTCAACCTCGCCGGCCATTGGCGAGGCTCGCCCCCGCCGGCCATTGGTGAAGGCGAGCCTCACCCAACGACGGTGAGGCTCGGCCTCGCCCAGCCATGGCGAGGTCGAGCCTCGCCAAATCTAGTGAGGTCGACCCTTGCCCTGGCTGGGCGACGGCGGCCTCGACATCGTTGGGCGAGGCTCACCTTCACCAATGGCCGACAGGGGCAAGCCTTGCCAATGGCCGGCGACCTCGCCGGCCCTCACCTTTGGCCGGCCAAAGGAAGAAGAAGATAGGAAAAAAAAAAGAAAAAAAAATTGAAAAAAAAAAATTCAAAAAAAAATTATTAAAAAATCATTCGCTTGGCCGACCAAAGCATCCACATCGTTGTCGCCGGCTAATTTGGCAGGATGAACTGAATTGGCACAATTATAAAAGGTTTAAGACTAAATTGACCAAAAAAAGTTTAGACTGAATTGGCACAATTGCAATAGGTTTAAGACTTTTTTGGTAATTCTCCCCATATTTAAAACCAAAATATAGAATTTTACAAGAAGATCAATGTCTACAATTAATGGGGTTTTGAAAAATATAATTCGCTAATCAGGAATTGATGTAGTGATTTGTTGATGCTTGATTTGTGGTGATTTGATTCTATCAATTGGTTTCTTTCTTTGGTGGAGAGTGTGTCGTGGATTTCCTTCTTTGCTTGATTCTTCCAATCTTCCTTCTTTGGTGTCACCATCTTTGGTGTAGCCATAATGTTGTTGATTGCTTGATCATTACAGATTTCTTGATTGTTGTTGATTTCTTAAATTTCAGTGATGATTGATTCTCTTAACAGTCTCACTATGCTTACTGAAGATCTCAAGTGACTCATAATCATGCTTGATCATTATGATGAAAAATCTATTGAGATGCATCTTATTGCAACTATTCTCATATTCTATTTATTAGACATGTGCGAGACAATTTTATCATCATAAAAAAGATGAAGATTGTTGGGAAAACATCCCAATGGAATTATGATGGTACTAAAACTATCTTTGGTACTAATGCCTACTATGATAAGTGCAAACAATGAATTAACTTTACAAATGTCAATGATTTCTTGTATCAGCAAAGCTAAGAAACTAGGTTGCAACGAACTAGTGAACAAGCATCAATGTGAATGATATTTGATGGTGGCTCGAATGGACCTAAGTCAAGCTAGTGTTCTTGACAATATTCAAGACTAAGAAAAGTGGAAGAATCGTCGACCTGTTGTTCCACGTCATTTTGTTGATATTGTCATTAGTGATCGTTAGTCAACTCACTCATAATATGCATGAGCCGAATGTCAAATATGAATAAATGGTGAGTTATCATTGATGATGGTGAGATATGTGTATGAAGATGACCATTGATGCTATTGATGGTACAAAATATAGCTGTTGCAAGACTGAGTTCCATAGTTAAGAAAGCTAGAAAGATATTTAAAAAGCAACTAGCAAGTTTTAGTTTCAATAAGTGAGAACTACAGTACACTCAAAATTTTAGAAACCTGTGAAAGTCAAAAGAAACAGTCATATAAGTAGTCCCAATTTTGACATACCACTCCACCTACCCTCAAACGGCTAGCTTGATCTCTTTGAAGGTCTTCCACGGTTAGATTGAAGACTTCCATAATTAAGGATTGGTGCACCTTGGAAGAGATCAGACACGGAATACTCCACATTTTATGTTTGCTTTCTCCTTCCATTTCCCTATTTTCAACGAAACATTAGAACAATTATTTGTCTGACGATGGCGCAAAATTGATAATTATTCTATGGCAGCTGAGCTTAATCGGAATTGGAAGACAATAGGAAGCTTGATATTGAGCTATTACTATTTTGGAAGGACTGCTCCTAATTCTTCAAAATTTATTGAAGTAACTAATCTCATCTTTTAAGTTGTGGTTCATCGCAGTTGTTGAAAATATGTCTCCATTTTGAGCTGAACCAAACCCCACATATGAGGATGTTTTGATGTTCGGCCATGTGATTCTATAGTCGAGAATGAGATACTTCTGAGTTGTTCCCATTACTGTTAATGACGATTGCAAGAGTAATGGAAGAAATGGAGAATTATGGCCACACATGCACCCATGGTCGGTCAACTTGTAATATGGGCTTTTGATCCCAAAAAAAAAAAAACTTTTATTATGGGCTCACAATTTATATATGTTTATTGATAATTGAGTTAGTTTTGTAGTGGCGGGAGATGAAGTTGTTGGTGGAAACTAAGGGCGCGTTTGGTAACGATTCTCGTTCCGGAGCTAATTCGATCGAACCGATTCTTTTTTATTCTCGTTCCGGAATCGATTCTAAGCATTTTAAGCCGTTTGGTAAACTGTCCAAAATTTCTGATTCTGGAAGAGAATTGCGTTTGGTACCGTATTCATTAATTCTGTTCCAAATCAATTTCTTTTAATTTTTAAATAATTTTTACTTTTTTCCTTTGTTTTCTTTTCATTTTTTCATTTTTTCTTTTCATTTTCCTTTTTTCTTTTCTTTTTTTCATTTTTTCTTTTCATTTTCTTTTTTTCTTTTTTTTCTTTTTTTCCTTTTTTTCTTTTCTTTTTCTCACCTTCTTCTTCTTCTTCTCGCCGGCCGCCGGACCGACGACCGCCAGACGAGGGCCGGCGACCTCACCAGAGTGTCGCCGGCCCTCGGCGAGGCCGGCCCTCGTCGGCCGAGCCTCGCCGGCAGCCCTCGCGCCGATCGGGCGAGGCTCGGCCGAGCCAGATCTAGCTCGGCCGAGCCCGCCGGGTGGCCGGGCGAGACCTCCTCGGGGTTGGCCGAGGCCTGCCAGGCCACCGGCGGGGCTGGGCGAGCCTCGCCTGGCCACCGGTGGGGCTGGGCGTCGCGAGGCTCGCCCAGCCCCTGCCCAGTCCCGGCGAGGCTCGGCCTCGCCAGATCTGGCGAGACCAAGCCTCGCCGGTGGCCAGGCGGGCCTCGCTCGGCCCCGGCGAGGCCTCGCCCAGCCCCGGCGAGGCCTCGCCGGCCCGGCGAGGCCCGCCGGGCCCACCGGCGAGCTCGCCGGTGGCTGGGCTTGCCTCCGGCGAGCTCACCGGACCTCGCCCTGGTCTGGCGAGCCTCCGGGGAGCTCACCGGACCGGCGGCGACCGGCGGCCGGCGGTGGACGGCGGTGGCGGATGGCGGACGGTGGCGGGCGACGGTGGACGGCGGTCGTGAGATGGCCGAAGGGAAGAAGAAAATTTATTGATTTTGATTCTCAAATTGATTCTCGGACCAAGAATCAACTAGTTTTTTATTCTTGATTCTCGTTCCCAACTGCTCCGGGAACAAAAATTTTACCAAATGCGATTCTAGGCCGAAACCGATTCCGGGAACAAAGAATCGAATTTGGCACTATTTGGATGGTTACCAAACAGGCCCTAAACAGGTCAAAAGGATAAAAGCAAGAAGGCATAGACTCCTTTCGCTGGACAGACGTGACTCCCTTTAGCGGCAATTGAGGGAGCTCTCACTAGCTAGCTGCAAGTTGCATCATGATGGAGACCCATGCCCAAAGAAAAATAAAGAATGAGGAGTTCCATTATTTTAATGATGAAGAGGGCTTTCTTCAGCATTATATAAAGAGGCAGGGAGGATGAGAAAGACTTAGAGCTTTCTGGAAACAAAAGAGGAAAATTTCCCTTGTTACACACGAGTCATTTAACCAATTAAATTATTTTGTTAAGACTTTGTTTAATCTTTTTATAAGATTGAGAGATTATTTCTTTAAAAACTGTAAGGAGTTAAATACTTACTAAGTTATTGGGTGTAATTAGAGACTAGGAAATATCAAAAGTATTTGAGTGCTCGAATATAATTGTACTCTCAGTTGTATTACTTGGTCTATGATGAAATTATATGCTGCTTTCCATGTGAAGGTAGTTTATACTGATCGAACCACATAATTCAATATCCGATTTATTTCCTTCTTTCCATTTTTTATCTGATTGCTTGCTTCATTTTCATAACAGCAATTCATAAGGAAAATATCAGTTTTGTTCATTGAGGTTAGAGCACTGCAGTTTCTATAAATTTGTGGGTTTTTTTTTTCTATATATAATTGGCAGTTCGCTGTTAACTTATTCCGATATAGGTGGTCTACAACATTGAATATCTTTTGCTCTCTTTATTTCGGGAAGCATGTTGGAAGTTTCAAAATCTCTCTCTCTCAGGCATAAAAGCATGCTCTGTGTTAATGATCGATAGCCCGACAACTAGGTTATATGTAGATGACTTTGAATTTTGAAGCTGATGGGTAATAGAGATGACTTTGAAGGCCATGCTTGTTTTTCACTTAAATTCGCTGCAATTTGTAAAGAAATTTTATCAACATGAAAATGTTGCGATGGAATATTTCATTTGCCTAGAACTAGATCATCCTTCATACCATCTAGCCAAATAGGACAAACATGAAGATTGAAGCAAGAAACAGGAAGAAAATGGTTTGTAACAACAATCTACCAATTAAGAGGAAATCATCAAGCATTGTTGGAGATATCATTGTTTGCTTGAGTATTGTTTTGCAAGTCAAAAGTATCCAAATCTGCATGAAAGTTTTGTCATCATAAAAAATTGGGAGATTGTTGGAGAAAACTTCTTTATTTGTTTTGAAGTTGCAAAACGTTTCCATCAGTCTAGTTTGAAGACTTGCAGACTCTTTCGTCAAAGTTTGAAGATTGCCATACGCCAGACTCAAGATTTAAAGTCTGCCCTCATTGACAGTTTCTAAACCGTTGAAGAAAACTTATCCAGAATCGAGTATTTCTTTAAAGATTTAATTCGAGCGGCCAAAGAAGATCTCACTATTGGAGATAGCATCTAAAAATCTATTATTCGTAATAATTCAAGTAATTTGGATCCATTGATTGGCAAAGTATATTTAAAAGGTTCTACTTATGGAAACCTAAATCCTGATTGTATGGGCGAGCGGGATTGGTGGGCTATCTTCACATTCCTTAAGTAACTCGAGATCTCTCTAATTGATTATATCCAACGGGTAGATTGGAAAAACTCCTTTGGAAGGTGCCAACGGTTATGAAGGCATGGATGAGTATATAAGGAGGATGCTCTAGCTATTCGAGTCTGTGCGAGATAGAAAAATTTCAAAGTCTGAAACTTATTGTTCTTTGTTGATTCAATTATTGTGCGTAAATTTGTACTCAAAAGAGAATTTAAATTCTTGTGAGACCTTGAGGAAGTGTAGTAGAGTCTCTACACTGTGGAATCAAGGACGTGATACTATAACAATTCTTTTGATTCATAATGGAATCCAGCCGATGGGCTGTCAGTACGGGAGAGTGGAAGTAGGCTTGGATTAAGTCGAACCACTATAAACCTTGTGTTCTTAATTCTCTTCCCTAAACTCTTTTACTTTGATCATAACTCTATTTCATTATTAGAGTCTAATCTCCTTTTCAAAGTCTATTGTTAAACAGATTCGAGTCAAAAGTAAAATTTTATGCTTTACATTGCAAAAACTTGTTTTCGCACCTATTCACCCCCTTTAGGTGCTCGTACTAGCATTTACATCATGTTCTTATTGTTTGGTTTTAAGCTTAAAGGAGGGAGAGAAGAGGGGAATTTATATTTTGGGGGGGGGGAGAGAGAGAGATGGGAAGTGTGTGGGAGTAGGGTGTGCAAAAGAACCGGACTCCGCCCGGATCGCCGGACCGGACGAACCGCCCGAATCGATGGTTCTTGAGTGAACCGATCCGGTTCTCCGTTCCAATTTATGGGAACCGATGGGTACGGTTTCCCGTTCCAGTCTGGTTCCCCGTTTCATGGGGCGATTATATTATAATAATCTATTAATTTTTAATATTAAAATAAATTTCGAAATTACTAATCAAAGCAAACCTAAATTTTAAGGCTCCATATCCTCTCATGGTTTCCATATTTTTATAAGAATTTAGTAAAGTGTGTAAGCTACCTTTCAGCAACTCAACAAATGGCTCCTTCAAAGGATACTTCCGAGACTCACATAGGACATTGTGTTTAAGAATATGTGAAGTATCGGTGGAATTGTTTCTACAAAAAGAATTTAGTAAAGCAAAGGTTGTAAGAGATTAAGCACTGTTAGGGGATGAGGGAAATACGATCTACATATGACAATCATCCAAAACCTTGAACTTAAAAAATATTTTAGATTTCAATTGAAATGACTCAAAAATAGGAAAAAAAACTTATTTCTTTTCTTTGGTAGTGTTTTCCAATAAAAAAAAAAAAAAAGGAATTAAGCCTATTCGATTTAAAGAAAAATATTGTTTGATATGAAAAATACTCATGGCAAGATTTGGAAAACGATATTATTATTGGTGAGACCGATTCCATGAATCTATTCAGGAACCGGACCGGACCAGCAGTCCGCTTCTCGAGTGGATCTATGTAACTAATGGGTGGTTCCGGTTCCAATTTTTTGGAATCGGTCCTTAGTGAGCAGTTCTCGATTCTAAGCCGAGAACTGCCCACTCGAACTATGCACACCCCTATGACGTGGGATGATAAAGTTTAGGGGCATCCAAGCCCAGTGCTTCAAGTTGAAGAGGCATTTACAGGACAGACCATGTACGGACAACTCGCTTTTTGTGCCCGAGGTAAAGAGGAGAGAGAACGTGCTTTAGCATGTCCCATTGAAAGTCATACGAATCAAATTGCATAGCACGCAATCAACGTTAATTCCATGTATGAATAGATTATTTAGGCACGGGCTTCGCATATTTAACACGACACTCCTTATAATAAATAACTTAGGATGGATGGTGCACAAGACAAGTTGTAACCATCTTGTGTGAAATTCAAAAACTTCTACTTGTGTCGTATAAGGGAAAATTAATTCAAGTAAAAAGATATATTAAAACTCAAATCAAAGTTGAATTATATCG
The DNA here is from genome assembly GCA_016097545.1 of Eucalyptus victrix. Taxonomy (NCBI): domain Eukaryota; kingdom Viridiplantae; phylum Streptophyta; class Magnoliopsida; order Myrtales; family Myrtaceae; genus Eucalyptus; species Eucalyptus victrix. The sequence goes on from CM027844.1 coordinate 17,398,291, forward strand.
AGAAAGTCAAGTTTGGACATTAAAGTAATTATTAGTGTGGAATTTATCTTATATTTATTATCGGTTATAAATCACATAAGCGTAATGGGCCGCCAGCATTTATCAGCTTCAAATCGAGAAGAATTTGGATCCACTATGACAATTTATGAGCTCCAAATTAGAAGCACTTGAATTTAATCCCAAGTAAACTAACTGTAGGACATTCCTTTCTTACTCAATGAGAAAGTTCCTTGGTTTGTTTGATTAAAGGCTATTCACTACTTTTGCCTTTGGACCCGAGTCCGAACAAAAACTTATATTCTAGCAAGGCATGTTGAAAGCTTCAAGGCCTATCGATACATGGATGCACATGTGCAATCAAAAGTGTTTATATGGGAGCTTTCATGATTTTAGATGGGCCAAAGGATTTCAAAAGATGCAAAGTTCTTTTATTCCTATCGTGTTTCTCTTAATTTCTCAGCAAATCTCAACCGTTGTTGAGATTTATTTATGCCGTTGAGGGAGCACTGTACGATAAAGAGAATACATATAATTTGCAAATGCTTAAACCCGCCTCTTGATTACCTTTATAATCCAAGCCCGCTTTATTGAATCTTAAATTGGGTTGGGCCACTCTACTAGAAGTATAACTCAAGTCCTCCCAAGACTTTCAGGCCCATCAGATGCTCCATTTTGATACTGATTTTCTTCTTCTTTTTCTAGATAATACCAAGAACAATGCTCAAGGGTTATGCCAAACTCAACTCCCACTACTTTCCAAAAACATGTCTCGTTAAGACCAATTTAGTCGTTTTACTAATATTTATTTTAAACTCCACTTATTAGAATTTTTAATGCAATAAACTCCTTTAATATGCTTTGAGAGAGAGAGAGAGAGCTGCACAAATGCGTGCAATGATGGATCACCCCTTTTTCATGTGAGAGAGAGAGAGAGAGAGCTGCACAAATGCATGCAATGATGGATCACACCTTTTTCATGTGACAACCTAGAAAAAAAAAAAACTCACCTAGATCAATTCAACGCAAAAGTTGCATTTTGACATAGGTCGAGGTCACGTTGGCCGTAACAATTTTTATAGGCGTAGCTGCTTGTCATGGCCTTATCAACAATTTTTTAAACTAAATTACTTGAAAAATTTTTAGAGAGGTAAATAATTGAACTCTCAATTAGTATTTTAATATCATCAACCTTTTCAAGTGCTTTTCGAATATGGTCACAGCGTGCAATGTAATGCGCATTAACTTTGCCTCTTAATGATTAAGAACAAGAAACATGCCTGTCCTTTTGCTATTGGGGTGGGGCTGGCCGAGTCTATGGCGGGACTTGAAACAATAGTTACATCCATTTACGTAAATTTTGGACAAATCCTGAATAATAAAGGATGTTTCTCTTTAAACTGCGACACAATGTGTAATTTTGTCTTAAGTATCCTTCCAATTAAACTCAATCTACCAATGGTTAAACACGAAAAATACCAAGAAGAAAAGAGACAAGATACATTACTCTCTCAAAAGTATATGTATTCAGCTATGGCTATGGAGGTGGCTGTGGATTTTGGCCCTTGAAGATCCGCTACGGTCGCGAATATGTTGACGAACTGGTCGCGTACTGTTAATCCCAAACATCAAATCCTCAGGCTTTAAATACAAGGGATGCTTCTTTCTTAGCTTTCTGCTATGCTTCCCGATGAAGATGGGTATGCTTTTTATAGTCCTCCTATGACCGACGTGGCACAAGAAAGTCTCCTCCAAGAGCTTCAACGTGGACTCTTCTTTTATTACAAACATTGCCGACTTCCCAAGCGTTTTTCTGCCACAAAATTCACCAATCACTGAGAGATAGACACGCAGAGAGTATTGTAGACTATTCTAGAGAGAGTATTTAACAATAACAACTAAATCAAGAGAGCCATCAGGAGAAAAACAAAAAAATGGAGAAAAAAAAATTGTACAGAGAAGCAAATGCTAGGTTTTTGTGTTGTAGCTGAGCACGGTATATATGGTCTGAGTTATGGTGAGCACGAAGAGGAGGACGGCAGCGATGAGAGACCATATAACCCAAGGATTCCTGAAGTAGGTGAGGATGAGACTGGCCCTCCACTTGTGCCTCTTATTGCTGCAGTACTCTCTGACCTTGTTGATCACGTCATGGAGACTGCTGTTGGGGTCCAGCACCACGCCCATGGCCAGAGACTTGAACAGCTTGGCTGCCGCCTCGTCGCTCTCCATGGCATTATTTATGATGCCCTTGGTGTGGAGCAACACCACGTCCTGCCCCTTCTCGATGAGGTTGTCCATGAAGAAGATGTAGTGTTAGAAATAAACCAAATTCATCCGCATTGAAGAAGAAACATAATTACAGCCTAATCTTTAATAAGTCTGTTCATCATTATCTTTAATAAGTCTATTCGTATTTTTAGGTGTGGTAATTGTTTTTAGAGATAGTGATTGTTTTCAAAGATAAGGTGAGATATGGTAATTGTTTTGTTAGTTTCTAGATCTTATTCGGAAAGTGAGCTTTATCTATTAGGAAGAGTAAAGGTCATGTAACAAGTTTATAAATACAAGAGTCTTGTAATTGTTTTTTGTGAAGGTGAAATAAATCTAGAAACCTATCTATCTGCTTCTCTTCCTTGTGTGAGTTGTAAGCGTTTCACATTCAAATTACTTTCATCATGTAGGATGTGACCTCCTTCCTAGCATTGACGTTGGAGTGTTCAAATGCGATGAGGTTGAGAAACATGGACTCGGACGAATCATAACCCCAGTTGTCCATTGCAACCTCACTTCATTGGATTCACGGTTTGATGAAGTTTACCTTGTTATGATTGTTCTTCGAGCTCAAATGATCTAGGCCAACCACCTATAAACTTTGAGGGATGACTGATCAAAGCTCCTTATAAGATCTAGATGATGATCACAAGAAATATAAAGTGAACATGTGATTGATTAAGCTCAAACAAGTAACCCAAGGAAGATTAAAATGAGATAGAATGTGGTGACCAACTAGATGAACATCGGCCACTAAGGGCTGAAGGATGGGTCCACCAAGAGTGTTGCAAGGCTTGGACCACCGGAGGAGAACGCTGGCTATCAAATTCACCGCTCGAACTGATCGGATGAGCTACTGACGTGCAGGTTGGTCTTCAGATCGTGAGGAAGATGGAGTCCAATTGAGGCTCTTTGGCGAGGCTTGCAACTAGGCTGAGAGTCACACTATGGTGGTCGGAGCACCAGTGGACCATTGAATGGGTGCTGACAAGCAGCAATGGGACGGCAAGGAACGCATGGTCGAGATTGAGAGAGAGAGAGAGAGAGAGAGAGAGAGAGAGAGAGAGTGTGTGTGTGTGTGTGTCTATGTGTCTGTGTGTGTGAAGAGAGAGATTGATCTGCAAAAAAAGATCTAGCCCCCCTTCCCAATTTTGAAAGGAAAGATTCATACCCCAATCAAGATCAAATTTTGGCCTTGAGTTGATCCAAAGGCTCACATTATTCCTTCTTGATGAAGGCTTAATCCTATTGGTTTAAAGTTGATCACATGGATCAATGACATGTCTAGATGAATGGTTAGAATTAATCATTGATGAATGGCTAAAAAACAATGCTCAATCCCTAAGCAAGTCTCCTAATTGGCTTAATCTTAATGACTAGGATTAGTGACATAGCACTTTGGGGGAAATTTAGTAAATTTGCTAAGGGAAATTCTGTAATTTTCTTACAAGAGGGGCATGGGAGAGTCAACCATGGCTTGGGCCAATCAAGGGTAATCACCAACCGCTTGGAGCGCCATTGGAAAATGGCTAAACTAGTCATTTCCCTCCAGAAGCAAGTCGGGCTAATCAGACCGATCTAAATAGGTTCTGACCGATTCGGTCGGTCTAGATTAGTTTTGGCCAGTTCTTTCAAAAATTTTATGTAAGGACCTAATTGTGAAAATTTTCTGTCCAATTAGAATTAAAATGGGCTAATTTGAAGGAAAATAATCCAAATTCGCTGAAATTAAACCAATCAAGACTCTCAAAAATGTCTCAATTGATTTTAATTGGATTAATCATCCCACAAATATTAAAAATCATGCTTAAATTCAATGGGTATGCGAATTTCGCATTTCTAGCTGATTAGCATAATTTGTGCAATTACCATCCTCAAAACCAAGTTAATCGAAATCAACTCTAATTGATACAGCAAGATATCATTTGCTTTAATTACCCATGGTCATGATGGCTTAATGCATCCAAATTGACACTAGAATGATGGTACGGACTTTATGTCAAAATTCAATTGAGGGCCAACGATGAAATTAAACCCTTAACCCTTCAAATTAAACCTTAATCTAAAATGGGTCAACTTGAATTGCACTAATTGAAGCTCATTAGCCTAACTTTCCAAAGTTTAAGTAACCTAAATCCATCAAATTGGAAAATTCCTTAGTGAATATGTCAAAATTAACCTTGGATTTGGATCTAGTTTAAGAAAATGAGTTAATTTAGGATGATTGCTCTTAAACCATGAAGAATCGATCGAGACTCCCGATTAGGCTAAAAACAGCAACTTTTGCTTAGATATGCCAAATCACCAAAGTGGTCACACAAGTGATCTTGAAATGGCCTCTAGATCACATGTTGCAAAAGAAGCTAAGTCAAAATGCAAATAGAAATAAAGTAATTTTAGTTTTATTTGATTTTGAACCTAAATCTAAAAAATCCGTAATATGAGGTTCTTAATTGATCTTTGCAAAAAAATTTATGTCAAAGTCAAATAGAAACTAAAATGAGATGATTTTTGAGTTTTTATATTTTTCAATTTATTTGGTCAAATGGTAAACCCTTTAGTGACTTATTATTAAAATGTTGATTTTATGATCAAAATTTCGATTTTTTTTAAAATTATTATGGCTGAGGTGAAATTAGGACCAATTGGAAGCTTTTCATGCAAAAAGTCAAATTTTGACTTGGGTTGACTTTTGGTCAAATGATTGACCAACAAGTCAACTCAAAAGTCAACTCTTTAATTTTTTGGGTTTTTTAATAAAAAAATGGCTACAAAATTATCCACAAATGAAAGGCCAAAGGAAAAGAATTGAAAAATGACACTTTTTGTTCGAAAAGCGGGTTTCATCGCAATTGGAAACCTTAATCACAAAGTTTTGTCTTTTGTGATGTATCGATTAAAAATCAGGTATCAACAATTGACCTAGAATTGGTTAGTAATGACTCTAGTTTCATTCATATGAGACACTAAATGCAATCAGAATTGCTTAGTATAGCTCATGCAAATTGTCACGCCTCGAGCTCCAAATACGCAAACATCCCTCAGCGGTCGATTAATAGTACAACACCCTAGAACGCGTCGCCAACCCTTTTTTTTTTTTTTTATCTTTTGATTATACGAATGTGGAAATGAATTAATTTAAGCACCTAGTTAATCAATAATAAAGGAACAATAAAAACACGATAATGATTTTTTTTTTCACAACCTACGATTTATATACCAACAGGTTAACCCGAAGAGTTTAATATATACAAGTCTACTACAAAATGGACTCCTACGTGACCTACTAACAAAAAGGATCAAGGTCGAGGTTAACTTCCATATGTACAAACTCCAACATCTGCTATAATACCCATAACTAGGCCCAGCCAAGAAGTCGGGCACATCACCAGGTGAGCACGACTCCCCAGGCCCTTCTGGCTTGGAATCTGGATCTATTACGACACTATCAAGGATGTTGATATCCATGGAGTCAGTGTCTTGCTCAACCTCATTTCCTACGGGCAGCCCGTCAAAACCATGTAAGGGAACCTCTCACCCACCGTTTCGTAATAAACCAAGCCTTGAAGCGGTGGGGCACCACATTCACAAAACCCTCATCTACCCACATTGTCGTCACTACCAACTCACGGAATTGGTTGGTCTCGAGGATAGGGTAGAGGGTAGTCTCTACCTCCATATCCCAAGGAACCCCGAAACGGACCGGGTGGATCTCCATTCTACGAACTTGAAAATATTTGGACAATGACGGGGTGAGATAAAATCTCAACGAGTCAAATCCCTAAGCCTCGATTAGGATGCCTTTTCGCCTCGAAGACAACCTAAGCACATGCCAATGATAAACTCACCTCGCCTCGGCGCACATCCCTGCATATTAGCACATCTCGCACAACAATAATAGTGTAATGTCCATAAATAATAATCAGAACACATACGAGAATTTTCATGCGCACTATCGACACACATGTTCCAATTATTATGATCCCTCAAGCCCCGGCCAACACAAGTGTCAGCGGTCTTCTGGCATAACCGGGCATCGTCCCACCTAATCGGGCACGGTAACGTCTAGAACCCTCGCCTAGACGGCATTCCATAAAGGAGTATCGATCTGGCCTCAACCGCAACTCGGCTTCCAGACCCCCGCCGAGCATCCGATAAAATTGGGCATCATCCCCAAACTCTTGTTGGGTAACGGGTTCAATTACGTGACCACTCAAGCACATCATCAATCAAGCCGACTTTTATTGCCGTTATTTAACTGAAAACATATCACTTCCCTTTCAAATAATAAACTTGACAACCCATTTTTTATTTTTAAAACTTTCGGAAAGAAATTTGTACGAGGTCACATATTTGGAATCAGCCCGTCGAACTTTGCACGCATCAATTTTAAAACCCATTATTTTATTGAGCACATAAAATTTGGTGTCCAAACCAGTCACCTTTTTTTTTTTTTCTATTTAATAGCCTGTACAACCATCTTTTGTAATGAAATTAGAACTTGCCATAGAACAATCAAACACATAATATCGTATGTGCAAACCATCAAAATCACGCATAATTCCATCCAAGAAAACGAGCGTAAAATTCTAGGTAACAACTAGTCCGTCACTAATTATGCTAATTGCGATTAATTAAATAAATTTCGATTAAATAAATAAATCATGATTAATTAAACTAAACTCAATTAATTAATATAATCGTAATTACTTAAACTAATCGTAATTAAAATTAATTTAAATCATTCTTAATCTCAATTAAACTAAACCAAGCTTAATTAAGACTAATCACTATTAGTGCTAATCTAATCACCCATGAGCGCAATTAACAGCCTAATTAACTATTAGGGAGTTAACTCACGAGTTTCCGACGGCGGTGGGCTCACGGCAACGGCGACGCAACAATGTCAAGGACATGCCACTCGTGGATCAAACGGGGCTCAACAGTGGCGGTGGCAGTCCTTCAAGCCCTCGGCTAAGGAGGAAGGGCTCGGCTTGGTGGTGCTGCTGGCGGAGATGGGGTTGCAGGCATGAGGTGCTGCTGGTGGTGTTGCGGCGTGTTGAGTTCTGGTGGGTGGTGGCTGGACGCGGTGGAGGTGCAGCTGGTGTGATAGTGGTGAGGCGGTGATGTGAAGTTACGGGCGTGAGGGTGAGATGCTGGCGGTGGTGCGATGGGGAAGTGAAGATGGGATGCTGGCGGTGGAGTGGCGATGTGGTGGATGCAGCAGAATAAAAAGAAAAGAAGAACTAGCACCAGGTGAAGAGAAATGGAGCTGGTGGCAGAGAAAGGAAGGAGAATGGAGGGGAAAGAAAAGGAAGGAATGACCAGAAGAGAAAGAAGAAGCAGCGTGGGGGAGAAGGGGCTGTTTCACGCAAGAGAGAAGGAGAGGCAAGAGAGAAGGAGAGGGAGAGAGAGAAAGAATTAAAGCAAACAAAGACTTTAAGGGAAAAATATCCTAGAATTCAATCATTCTGTAGTCTCCCAAATACTTTCTTAACTTTAATTTTCCAAAATTAAAGCTTTTTGGGCAGCAAATTCCCAATTTGCTTCCCCCATCCGAATTTCATTTTCCATTTTCTTTTTTGTCCGGAAATCATTTTTCCACAAAATTTCGGACTCGTTAAAAATTCAACGAAAGATGAGACGACGTCCAATAAATAAATCTTGACACATTCGAACATCCGATTTCCGAAACCAAATTAAATTTCATGGTTAAAATCGATCGAACGCGACTTTAGTACGACTTAATATATTGGTAGCTTTTAGGGGTTTTAGCGCGTTTGACCCGTGGTCGATAATTTTCAATCTACGTTTGTGCATCTCCGAATTGTAGACGGCGCTCGGTTGTTATGTAATCGCGAGGGTTCAATTACGTATCCTGAATATAATATCGATAGAAAATTAGTTTATTGTTCATTCGACGTAAATATCGTAATCATGCGGAAACACCCACAATTCAACTACGTACTTCTATCGAATTGACTTATATCCGTTCGCTAATCAATTTATAATAGTGTCATATTGACCATTGCCGATTATTATGGTCGAGCGATCGATTTCTGATCGAATTCTCTAATCTATCGCATTTATATCCCTTAACGGCCTCACCTAATAGATTGCTTAATTCATGAGTGATTAGTTCCGAATAAAATAATAAAGACCAAATTTCAAGATGTCACACAAATCATGGGAATCACCTCCCAAGAGGATTATATCCGCCCGCCTAACGATTTGTTAAACTCATCTCAAGGTTCATCTAGAGAGGGTCACGACAAGAGGGGAAAAAACTAAAAGAGGGAACGGTGGTTTAAATAAAGATAACAAAGCTTCAATCCTTGAGTCAAATTTGTCCTTCGGGGAAACAAAATCTAATTTGAAACGGAAGACTGCCACTTTTTCTTTTTCCAATGACGAACAAAGATAGTAGTACATCGTTTCTGATGGTATCTAGCAGTAAATTTGTTTATAAGAGGGGTGAATGGTGAAAGCAAAGGGTCCTTTTGCACTCTGATCAGATTTTATTTTGGATTAGCTTTTTCGCATTCGAATTAATTCCATCTCCTTGGTCTGGTCATTATCTTTTCGGTGGGATCAAATCAAGCCCTTAAAGTCGAGATAACAAAATTTACAAAATATTGCTTTCTGGGCAGCGTAATACAAAAGTCGATTTAAGATCTCACATTTGATTAGAAGTTGGTCAAATGGTCATTTTATGTCTTGGTTAATATTTATTACTTTATTAGAAACTTCTTTTGAGCAGCCACGCATTGTGCTTATTAAAAACCACTTCCACTAGAATGGGACTTGCGTGTCCTCATCGATGCCTGATGGAAAGAACTTCGCTCTGGAGTTTTATCGACTAATGGAACAAAATTCCACCTCATTGCCGTGTCTATGAAAAACCACTGGAAATCCGGCAATCTCTGTAAGAAAGACCTTATTTTTTCGTGAGTAATGAAAAGCCTTTTGCCCATTAATCGTCTGGAGTCATCAATTTAAAAGTCTTTCCCCTTATTCAAACGCATTTGTGATAATATTCCCTCAGACTGCATCATTCTTGTAGCTTGTTAACTTCCTTAGCTGATGCCATGTCCTTCTTCCAGGGCTGTGGTACTAATGCTTACCACTGCATATATTTCCTTATCATATGGCTTGTACATGCCCAACTAATCCCCCCTCCCTCTCGCAAGAAAGAATTTTGGTGGACTTTTCGATTCAATCTGTCTCCTGTGTCTATGGTAATCCTTTCTCGGCTTTCTGTAGTTCTGTGCTGATAATTCGTTCTCTTTCACTAACTCTCCAGATTTCTGGTGCTTTGCCTGCTAATGCTCCATCATGGTGCCAAACGCCCTTTGATACTGACGGCCCTTTAAGGTGATTTCTCGAGATTCTAATCTTCATTCTTTCATCTCTTTTTAAGAATTGCTCCTCGGGGAAGGGAAAAGTTTTTTTTTTTTTTTTTTTTTTTTTTTTTTTTTGGGGGGGGTGGTTTGATTAGGTGATTTTTTTGGGGGTTAGGGAGGTGTGGGGGGACTCGGATGGGGGACGGAAAGATGGAAAGGAAAAGAGGGTGGAGGGTGCAGATTTTGCCATGTTAAGGGCTCCATCAAAAGTAGTCCTCGATCTCAGGCCAAAGCTACGCAGTTTATTCATTATTTTTCTTGTTTCTGTGATTATGTTAGTAATGTAATTACACAACTCGCACTGGATGAAATACAAGGTGGTGGCCTTCTATGTAGAGAAGGACAGCTGTTGATTTGTTACTGGTTTCTGTATTCCAACAGTGTGTATGCTTTATGGATGCAGCTCAGTGCAGCTATGGTTACATGCTTGGCTGGCCCTCGCTCTGGATATGCGATTGTCAATTTAAAGGTGAGGGCATTGTATATCCTGGAAATCTTATTTTTACCCAATGGAGATTACAACTTTTACCATTTTCTTCTTTTGGCATATGGCTCTCAGTATCATGGGGATAGAAATTTCCACTCGATGATTTCATCTTCTTTTCTTGTGGCTCAAGGCCCGGCATTAAATCGTTTTGGTGATTTACTTTCGATCTTGATTATTGATCACAATCACCTATCAGTTCTGAGGACAGTCACATGAATTATCAATCTTTTTGTGATTTGCTTTGTCATAACAGGCATGCATGTGAATAAGGCTCCCTACACATGCAGTTACATGGCTGTTGCTGCTGGTGTAGCTGGGCTCTTCACCTTTCTATTACCAGATCGTAATACCTTGTTGATTCCCTCGATCACATATTGATTGTCAAAATTTTTCCTCAACAGGTTGATTTCGGTGCGCTTAGGCGTACTACCACGGTTCTGGAGCGGATAGGGAAGAACGTGTTGACTATATTTGTCCTTGGCGTGACGAATGTCTTGCCCCTTTTTCTCCTGGGCTTCTACTGGAGGAGTCCTGAGAATCACATTGTATGTTGGCTTTCTCCTTCCATTTCCCTATTTCAACGACGAAACATTAGAATTATTATTTGTCTGACAACAGCGCAAAATTGATAAATATTCTAATGGCAGCTGAGCTTAATTGGAACTGGAAGACGATAGGAAGCCTGATATCGAGCTATTGCCTCTTCGCAAGGACGGCTCCTAATTCCTAAATATTAATTGAAGCAACTAATCTCGTCTTTTAAATTGTGGTTCGTTGCAGTTGTTGAGAGTATATCTCAATTTTCAGCCGAGCGAAACCTGACATATTAGGATGTGTGGATGCTCGGCCATCCAATTATAAAGTCGAGGACGAGGTACTTCTGAGTTTTTCCCATTACTGTTGATAATGACTGCAAGAGTAATGGAATAAATGGAGAATTATGGCCAACCATGCACACATGGTCGGTCAAACTTGTAATATGGGCTCACATTTTCTATTTGTTTATCGATAATGGAGTTAGTTTTGTAGTGGCGGGAGATGAAGTTGTTGGTGGAAATTAAACAGGTCAAAAGGTTAAAAGCGAGAAGGCATAGACTCCTTTTGCTACACCCGTGACTCCCTTAAGCGGAAATTGAGGGAACTCTCAGAAGCTGCAATTCGCATCATGATGGAGATTGGAGACCCGTGCCCAAAGAAACATAAAGAATGAGGCGTTTCCATTATTTTAATCACGAGGAGGGCCTTTTCAGCATTATATAAAGAGGCAGAGAGGATGTGAAGAGCTTTCCTGAAGCAAAAGAGGGAAATTTTCGTTGTAACTAAACACGTGTGATTTAACCAGTTAAATTATTGTGTTGAGAATTTGTTCATTCTTTTCATAAGATTGAGAGATAAAACATCACAAGTGTTTTGAGTGCTCGAATATTATTGTAATCTCTCTTGAATTAAGTGGAGATAGGTTGTACCAATTGAACCACATAAATTAGGTGTCCAATTTATGTCATTCTTTCCATCTGTTTTATCTAATCACTTGCTTCATTTTTATTACAGCAATTCATACGGAAAATACAAATTTTATTCATTAAGGTTGAGAACTGCAGTTTTTATAAATTTGTGGGTTTTTCTCTATACACAATTAGCAGTTCACTGTTAGCTGACATCGATATAAGAGGTCTACAACAGTGAATATATTTTGCTCTCTCTTTTCTTTTTCTTTTTTTCAGGAAGAATGTTGAAGTTTCAAAATCTCTCTCTCTCTCTCTCTCTCTCTTTCTCTCTCTATTGCATGACGACTGGAAAATATATAGAAGACTTTGAATTTTGAAGCTGGTGGGGAATAGAGATGACTTTGAAGGCCACATTTGTTTTTCACTTAGATTCGCTGCAATTTGTAGATAAAGTTTAATCAAGAAGAAAATGGTGCAACGGAAGATTCTATTTGCCTAAAAGTAGACCATTTTCCATACTACCTTGCCAAATTGGACAAACATGAAGAGTGAAGCAAGAGGATCATCATTTGATAATGATAAATAAACAGCCAAACGCCCATTATTCAAAACATTTAAAGAGAGACAATGATCAAGACTGGAAACAGGAAGAAAATAGTTCATAAAAACAATCAACAACCGACCAAGAGGTAATTATTGAGGATCAACCATCAGGAGAAAAACCAAAAGATAGAGAGAGGCAAAGGGATGGTTCAAGGGTAGAGCACGGTGTAAACGGTCTGAAGTAAGGTGAGTCCGAAGATGAGGATGGCGGCGATGAAAGACACTATAGACCAAGGACTCTTGAAGTGGGTGTGCAAGAGATTAGCCACCGACGTGTACCAGGCGTTCTTGCAGTACTCGCTGACCTCCGTGTGCACGGCGTCGAGGCTGGTCACGGGTTCAAGCGTCACTTCCTTGCACATCGAATTGAACAGATCGGCGGCTGCTTTGTTGCTCCCGATGGCATTCTGGATGATGCCCTCGTCATGGAGCAGTGCGACGTCCCCCTCTTTGTCGATGATTTTGTCCATGAGGTAGATGTAAGACGTGACCTCATTTCCAGCCCCGACATGGCAGTGCTCGAACGCGATAAGGTTGAGATATGCAGACTCAGTGGTGTCGTCCACCACCATCTTAGGGAGCTTCAGGACCGGGAACTCCAGGAACCCCAGGAACCCCAGGAACCCCTTGTGAAAGGAGATGTCCGTGAGGTTGGTGGTCCCGGTCTTGAACCGGATCCCATGCCCACGGAGCTCGGTGGCAGACCGGATTAAACCCCTTGCGCGGCTTGGCCTGCTCATGCCAGTCCTCGATCTCAGGGAGCAGCAGTCTCTTCCTATAGACGTCCAGGACGTGTAGGCATTTGCTAGTGACCTTGGCGGGGGAGTGTCCTCAGTGACCTTGTGGGGGGAGGGGCAGCAGAACTTGAGGATGAGACTGTTGATGAATTCGTCGCCCTGCGTTGTTGGAGTGTATAGTCAGTGAGCTGAATACGAGATTGTCGTCATATGGATACTACTTGCATAAGAGGTGTGAAAAGAAGTTTCCGACGGATAGATGTAACAATGAAATTGTCGGTTGGTCTCGAATCGGTCTCATGGATCCCACGTGGAGTCCATCTGAAATCACTGAGATGTACTGTTAGGTTAATATAGTACGGCGGCTTGCGAACATACGATAACCTCTCTTACGATGGAGTAAAATCTAAGAAACTAACCTTCCTGCCGTCGCTCTCAACGGCGACCAGCCGATCCAGCACTAGCATAGGCAGCTGATTCTCCAGCATCAGCATGTCTCGCCTGATGTACGGCATTACGTGGAGCTTCCCATGGTTGCTGAAGATGGGGTCGTCCACTGCATAGTCGTCCTTCTCCTGTTTCGCCTGTGTCACCTCCTGAGTCGCAACCCGGAGGATCTCGAGCATGAAGCAGCCGTCAGTGATCATCAAATCAAGGAACTGGCTGGCTGCGCCCTCGCTGCCACCCGCCTTCCACTTCGAGTCCAGTTCATCGTAGCTTTCCTCGATATCCTGTGCCAACTCCCTTAGGGACATGCGGAAGCGCTCGAGGGGCTTCCCGGACCGCTTGACAAAGCGGCGGAGCGCGCGGCGTTTGTGTTCCTCCATGGGGAGGAGGCGGTCATTATCGTGGTGGTAGGGGCGAAGGAGACAAACTGCGGCTGGTAGGCCGTTTTGTGGTGGTCGGCAATGTTGGGGCGGACCTTGTAGATGGACCGCTTCTCCCAGTTCCGTTGCTCGTCGGAGGACATGAGCTCGTCAAGTTCACTCTCCTCGAATTGGAGGATACAGCTGGTCTCGTTCGGGCCCGAAGAAGGCATGGTTCCGCAAGTTTCTCTTCTGGAGGGAATGTTCTTGTTCTTTTTTTTTTTTTTTTGGGGGGGTGGGTGTTGGTGTTTAAGCTGAATGCAGTGAGGGAAGAGGTGAATTTATAGGGGGAGAGAGAGAGAGAGGAGAGAGAGAGAGATGGGAAGTGTGTCGGAGGATAAAGTTTTGGGGTGTCCAAGCCCAATGCTTCTAGTTGAAGAGGTATTACGGGACAAACCATGTCCGGGTGACTCACTTTTTGTGAGAGAACGTGTTTCTCCATGTCCCATGAAAGCCGTGCGAATCGAAGTGCCTGGCACGCAATTTACGTTGATTCGATGTACCTCATGGCTATCTGCCCAAATTAGAAGGTTTGTATGAGTAGATTATACATAAGCGTTTTGCTAACATAACAGTTTTTTAACTATTATGAAAATAACAACTCATTATAATCACAAATTTTTAAAAAAGTAAGATCTCACAACAATTTATAATTATTTATTATTTGATTTTTTGTGATCGAGAAAACTATTATTCTCACAATAATTTCAAAAGTTACCACTTAATCATTTTTCTATAAATAATGTCAATTTAGGTTTAAACTTCTCATTTTTAACATGACATTCCTCATAATAAGTTAACTTCTGATAGCGCACAAGGAAAATTGTGACCATCTTATGTGAAATTCACCAACTTTTACTTGTTTCATATGGAGAAAAATTAATTCAAGTAAATTGATATCAAAGTCAAACTATACCAGGAAAGTCAAGTTTCTACATTAAACTAATAATAAACATGGATTTTATTATTATTATTATTATTATTATTATTATTATTATTATTATTATTATTATTATTATTATTATTATTATGGTTTCAAATCACATAAGCATAATGGACGCCAGTATGAGCTCCAAATCGAGAAGAATTTGGATCCATTATCACAGTTTATGGGATCCAAATGAGAAGTTCTTGGATTTAATCGAAAGCGACTAATTCCATAAGCCCAAGTAAACCAAATACAGGACATTCCTTTCTTACTCAATGAGAAAGTATATCGGTCTTTTTGTTTAGAGGCTTTCACTACTTTCGCTTTTGTACATTAGTTCAGACACAGAAATTCTCCTCAGAGCAAGGCATGTCCGAAAGCTTCTAGGTCAGTTGATACTCGAATAGTATGTCCAATTAAAAGTTTTTATATGGGGAACTTTCACGATTTTAGACGGACCCAAAGATTTTGAAAGAGGCAAAAATCTTTTATTTCTATGGTGTTTATCGTGGTTTTTCAGCAAATCTCAACCGTTGCTATGAGCCTAATCTAGGTAGAGCAACCGTTGAGATTTATGTGTAAAATTGAGGGGAGTATAGATGAGTCATGTCATTTCAAAAAGCTGGGCAACGTTGTCCGAACCTACCTCTTGATTACCTTCATAACCCAAGGCAGCTACCTCTTGATTACCTTCAAAACCCAAGCCAGCTTCATTAGATTTAAAATTGGGTTAGGTCACTCCACTAGAAGTACAAGTCAGACCCTTCAAAAACTTTCAGGCCCATCAGATGGTTCATTTTGATACTGTTCCTCCTTTTTTCTTCTCCGAGGCAATATAAAAAATCAGCGTTCAATGGCTTTAAGAAACTCAACTCCCACTGCTTTTTAAAACACGTCAGTTTAAGACATCTTAAGTTTTTTACCAATATCATTTTTTTATTCCGCTCTTCTAAATTTTTATTGCAATCAAATTTTCTAATATGCTTGATTTGTACAATCAAATCTATCAGTCAACAGCATCTAATGAGCTAAAAAATAAATTCATTGTAGGATACTTGTTCATGTAAATTTAACATCAAAAATACATATTTGACATCATAAATGCAATTTGCAATGAAATTGAATTACTTGGTGTGTGTGTGTGTGTGTATCTCACAGAGGAAGGAATATGTTTGTATTTTTTTGAGCCGTGTCTTTGTACAATTACAAAGGCTCTATTTATAGACTTTTACAAGAAGATCAATGTCTACAATGAAGGGGGTTTTGAAAGGATATGTAATTCACTAATCGGGAATTGATGTAGTGATTTATTGATGCTTGATTTGTGGGGATTTGATTCTGTCAATTGGTTTCTTTCTTTGGTGGAGAGTGTGTTGTGGTTTCCTTCTTTGCTTGATTCTTCTAATGTTCCTTCTTTGGTGTAGATTCTTCTAATGTTCCTTCTTTGGTGTAGCCAGAATGTCATTGATTGTTTGATCGTTACAGATTTCTTGATTCTTACTAATTTCTTGAATTTCAGTGATGATTGATTCTCTTAACGGATCTCACTATGCTTACTGAAGATCTCAAGTGACTTATAATCATGCCCATGATCGTTATGATGAAAAATTTATTGAGAAGCATCTTATTGCGGCTATTCTCATATTCTTTTTATTATACATGTGCAAGACAATTTTATCATCATAAAAAAGATTGAGATTGTTGGGAAAACATCCTTATGGAATTTTATGGTACCAAAACTATCTTTGGTACTAATACTTACTATGATAAGTGCAAATGGTGAATTATCTTTGCAAATGTCAATGATTTCTTGTATCGATAAAGCTAAGAAACTAGGCTGCGATGAACTAGTGAACAAGCATCAATGTGAATGGTATTTCATGGTGGCTCGGACGGACCTAAGTCAAGCTAGTGTTCTTGACAATATTTGAGACTAATAAAAGTGAAGAACCATCGATTTGATGTTACACGTCATTTTGTCAATATTTTCATTGGTGATCGTCGGTCAACTCACTCATAATCTGCTTGAGCTGATTATCAATTCTGAATAAATGGTGAGTTATCACTAATGATGGTGAGTTATGTGTATGAAGATGACCGTTGACTCCATTGATGGTACAAAATATAGCCGTTGCAAACTAAGTTCCATAGTTAAGACATTTGGAAAGATATCTAAAAAGCAACTAACAAGTTTTAGCTTTAGTAAAGTGAGAACTACAGTAGACTCCATTTTTAGAAACCTGTGAAAGTCAAAAGAAGTAGTCATATAAGTAGTCCCAATTTTGACATACTACTCCGCCTACCCTCAAACGGCTAGCTTGATCTCTTTGAAGGTCTTCCACGGTTAGATTGAAGACTTTCATAATTAAGGATTGGTGCACCTAGATCAGACACGGAATACTCCACATTGTATGTTTGCTTTCTCCTTCCATTTCCCTATTCTCAACGAAACATTAGAACTATTATTTGTCTGATGATGGTGCAAAATTGATAATTATTCTAATGGCAGCTGAGCTCTAGAAGTACTTGGATTTAATCCCAAGCAAACCAACTGTAGGACATTCCTTTCTCACTTAATGAGAAAGTTTCTCGATTTTGTTTGATTAAAGGCTATTCACTACTTTTGCCTTTGGACACGAGTCTGAACAAAAAATTGTATTCGAATAAGGCAAGTCTGAAAGCTTCTAAGCCTATCGATACAAGCCTATCGATACATGAATGCATATGTGCAATCAAAAGTGTTTATATGGTGGGGCTTTCACGATTTTAGATGGGCCAAAGAATTTCAAAAGATGCAAAGTTCTTTTATTCCTATCGTGTTTCTCTTAATTTCTCAGCAAATCTCAACCGTTATTGAGATTTATTTATCCCGTTGAGGGAGCACTGTACAATAAAGATAATACTTATAATTTGTAAATGCTTAAACCCGCCTCTTGATTACCTTCACAACCCAAGCCCACTTTATTGAATCTTAAATTGGGTTGGGCCACTCTACTAGAAGTATAACTGAAGTCCTCCCAAGACTTTCAGGCCCATCAGATGGTCCATTTTGATACTGATTTTCTTCTTCTTTTTCTAGATAATACCAAGAACAATGCTAAAGGGTTAAAGCCAAATTCAGCTCCCACTACTTTCCAAAAACATGTCTCGTTAAGACCAATTTAGTCTCCGACCTAAAAAAAAACGACCAATTTAGTCTTTTTACTAATATTTATTTTAAATTCCTCTTATCAGACTTTTTAATGCAATAAACTCCCTTTAATATGCTTGATTTGTACACTCAAATCTTTCAATAGTCAACACTTAACATCCTTGAGAGAGAGAGAGCTGCACAAATGCGTGCAATGATGGATCACCCCTTTTTCATGTGACACAACCTAGGAAAAAAAACTCACCTAGATGAATCCAACGCAAAAGTTGCATTTTGACATAGGTTGAGGTCACATTGGCCGTAACAATTTTTATAGGCATAGTTGCTTGTCATGGCCTTGTCAACAATTTTTTAAACTAAATTACTTGAAAAAAATTTAGAGGGGTAAAAAATTGAACTCCTGACTAGTATTTTAATATCATCAACCTTCTCAAGTACTTTTAGAAAATGGTCACAGCATGCAATCTAATGCACATCAACTGTGCCTCTTAATGATTAAGAACAAGAAACATGCCTGTCCTTTTGCTATTGGGGTGGGGTTGGCCGAGTCTATGGCTGGACTTGAAATAATAGTTACATCCATTTATGTAAATTTTGGACAAATCCTGAATAATAAAGGATATTTCTCTTTAAACTGCTACGCAATGTGTGATTTTGACTTAAGTATCCTTCCCATTAAACTCAATCTACCAATGGTTAAGCACGAAAAATACCGAGAAGAAAAGAAGAAAGATACAGTACCCTCTCAAAAGTATATGTATTCAGCTATGGCTACGGAGGTGACTGTGGACTTTGGCCCTTCAAGATCCGCTACGGTCGCGAATATGTTGACGAACTGGTCGCGTACTGTTAATCCCAAACATCAAATCCTCAGGCAACCCAAACGAATGATGTGAAGTCGTAGGAGGCCCTCCGTCTCCATTTTCCGCTGTTTATTAAAAATAAATTATTTTTATTAAAAATAAAACGTTTTGTGTAAAATAAAATTGTGATGCAGCAAATAAATTTTTTTATTTTTTTAACATTTTAAAATAAATTTATTTTTATATTTAAATTTTAAAATAAAATGATACTTTTATTTTATTTTTATGATTTATTTTATTCATTAGACCACGCCACTGGTTTCTCAATGTCAAGCAAGATCCACATCGCTTGGTTTTTCTCTTTCAATACGCCCAATTATTGCTCCTATAAACAACATTTTATTACGCTAAACCTCGCTGTCAATCTACTTAGCGTTTCGTCATCGTTCACGAGAGAGAGAGAGAGAGACAGAGAGGAGAGGGGTTTATCTTGCAATGATTAAAATAAAGGGGGGTTTTCATTAAACTTGGCCGTCATTAATTAGCTGGTTCTATCTAGGGCAGTCTGTCTCTACTTGCAATTGCATTGTGTCCGTTCTCCATTGGCAGATGCCGATAAGCTCGCTTGCTTCCAAACAGCATCTTTACCACTGATAAAAATGGAAGAATCGTCGATCTTGTTGTTACACGTCATTGTATTGATAATGTCACTGGTAATCTACACGAGCCGATTGTCAATTCTAAATAAATGGTGAAATATGCATATGAAAATGACCATTGATGCCATTGATGGTACATAATATAGTCATTGCAAGACTGAGTTCCGTAGTTGAGAAATCGGGAAAGATATCTAAGAAGCAGCTAACAAGTTTTAGCATCAATAAAGTGAGAACTACAATAGACTCCATTTTTAGAAACCTGCAAAAGTCAGAAGGAGGAGTCATATAAGTAGTCCCAATTTTGACATACGACTCCATCAACCCTCAAACAGCTAGCTTGATATCTTTAAAGGTCTTCCATGGTTGGATTGAAGACTTTATAATTAAGGATTGATGCATCTTGGAAGAGAACGGACACGGAATACTCTACATTGTACGTTTGCTTTCTCCTTCCATTTCCGATTTCCAACAAATCATTAGAATAATTATTTGTCTCATGATGGCGCAAAATTGATAAATATTCTAATTGCAGCCGAGCTTAATTGGAGCTGGAAGATGATAGGAAGCCTAAAATTGAGCTATTGCTATTTTGCAAGGACACTCCCAATTCCTAAATATTTATCGAAGCAATTAACCTTATCTTTTAAATTGTTGTTCATCGCAGTTGTTGAAAATATGTCTCCATTTTGAGCCAAACCAAACCCAACATATGAAGATGTTTTGATGCTCGGCCATGTAATTCTGAAGTTGTCAATCAGGTACTTCTGAGTTGTTCCCATTAGTGTTAATGACAATTGCAACGGTAATGGAATAAATGGAGAATTATGGCCGCACATGCACACATGGTCGGTCAACTTGTAATATGAGCTGACAATTTCTATTTGCTTATTGATAATGGAGTTAGTTTTGTAGTGGCAGGAAGATGAACTTGTTCGGGGAAATTAATCAGGTCAAGAGGATAAAAGCAAGAAGGCATAGACTCCTTTTGCTAGACACACGTGACTCCCTGCAGCGGAAATCGAGGGAACCTCACAAGCTGCAACCTGCATCATGATGGAGGCTTGTGCCAAAAGAAAGATAAAGAATGTTGAGTTTTTATAATTTTAATCATGAGGGCCTTCTTCAGCATTATATAAAGACGCAGAAAGGATGTCGAAGACTTAAGAGCTTTCCTGAAGCAAAAGGTAGGAGCTCTCGGCGGAGAAAAATTTTCGTTTCAATTACACATAAGTGATTTAACCACTTAAATTATTGTGTTAACAATTTGTTTATTCTTTTTATAAGATTGAGAGATTATTTCATTAAAAACTGGTGGGAGGCTAAATACTAACTGAGTTATTAGATGTAATTAGGAGTTGGGAAACACCGAAAGATGTTTGATTGTTCGAATATGATTGTATTACTTGTTCCATAGTGGAATAATGTGTTGCTTTCCCCATGGAGATAGGTTATATCGATCGAACTACATAAATTCCTTGTCCAATTTATTTCTTTCTTTTCATCTGTTTTATCGGATCGATTGCTTCATTATTATTTCAGCAGTTCATAAAAAAAATATGAGTATTGTTCATTAAGGTTAGAGAATTGCAATTTCTATAAATGTGTGTTTTTCTTTGTACATTAGCAGTTCTCTGTTAGCTTACATCGATATAGGAGCTCTACAACAGTGAATATCTTTTTTTGATACCCAACAACAGTGAATATCTTTTGCTCTCTTTATTTCAAGAAGGATATTGGAAGTGTCAAAATCTCTCTCTTTCTCAGGCATAAAAGTAAGTTCCCTTGGTTAATGGCATATTGCTTGACGACTGGAAAATAAATAGATGACTTTGAATTTTGAAGCCGGTGGGAATAGAGATGACTTTGAAGCCATACTTGTTTTTCATTCAAATTCGGTGCAATTTGTAAATAAATATTAAATCAAGAGGAAAATGGTGCGATGGAAGATTCATCTGCCTAAAACTAGATTATCCTTCATACTACCTGGCCAAATTGGACAAACATGAAGACTGAAGCAAGAGAATCATCATTTGATAATGATAAATAAGCAGCCAAACGTCCATCATTCAAAACATTTAAAGAGAGACAATGAACAAGACTGAAAACAGGAAGAAAATTATTTATAACAACAATTAACAACCAATCAAGAGGTAATCATCGAGTATCAACATCAGGAGAAAAACCAAAAGATATTATTGTAGAGAGAGGCAAACGGAGCGTTCAAGGGTAGAGCATGGTATATACGGTCTGAATTATAGCGAGTGCGAAGAGGAGGATGGCGGCGATGACAGACAATATAGACCAAGGACTCCTGAAGTAGGTGTGGTAGAGAGTAGCCATCCACGTGTACCAGGTGCTCTTGTAGTAGTCGCTGACCTCTTTGTGCACGGTATTGAGGCTACTCTCGGGTTCAAGCGTCACTTCCTTGCACAGCGAATTGAACAGCTCGGCGACTGCCTTGTCGCTCCCGAGGGCATTCTGGATGATGCCCTGGGCCTCGAGCAGTGCGACATCCCCCTCTTTGTCGATGATTTTGTCCATGAGGAAGATGTAGGACGTGACCTCATTCCCAGCCCCGACATGTAAGTGCTCGAACGCGATAAGGTTTAGGTATACAGACTCCGTGGTGTCGTCCACTTGGATCGTGGGGAGCCTCAGGACCCCTCTGGCAAAGGAGATGTCCTTGAGGCTGCTGGTCTCACTCTTCCTGAACCAGATCCCATGCTCGTGGAGCTTGGTGGCCGACCGGATTGTCTCCCCACGCAGCCTGGGTAAGACCTCATTGGACTTCTGCTTCTTGAACTTCTTTTTTTCCGGCTTCTCCTCATGTAGCAGCAGGCTCTTCCTATAGACGTCCAGGACGTGTAGGCATTTGCCAGTGACCTTGCTGGGGGAGCTGAAGAAGTTGACGATGAGTCCGTTGATGAATTCGTCGCCCTGCGTTGTTGGAGTATAAAGTCATTGCACTGAATACGAGATTGTTGTCGTATGGATTCTACTTGCATAAGAGGTTTAAAAAGAAGTTTCCGATAGATAGATGTAATAATGGAATTGCCGGTTGGTCTCGAATCTATCTCACGTGGAGTACATCTGAAATCACCAAGCTATACGGTTCCGTTAACATAGTACGGCGGTTTGGAAGCTTGGAATAACCTCTCTTAGGAATGGAGTGAAATCTAAGAAACTAACCTCCTTGCCGTCACTCTTGACGGCCACCAGCCGAAACAGCACTAGCATTGGCAGCTGATTCTCCAGCATCAGCATGTCTCGCCTGATGTACGGCATTACGTGGAGCTTCCCATGGTTGCTGAAGATGGGGTCGTTGATGGCATAGTCATTCGGTGGTGTCACCTCCTGGGTCGCGACACGGAGAATCTCAAGCATGAAGCAGCCGTCAGTGATCATAAGCTCCAGGAACCGGACCGCCATGCCCTCCCTGCCGCCCCCCTTCCACTCGGGGTCCAGTGCATCGTAGCTCTCCTCAAGGTCCAGCGCCACCTCCCTCAGGGACTCGAGGAAGGGCTTGAGGGGCTTCCTGGACCGCTTGAGGAATTCGAAAAGCGCGCGGCACTTGTGCTCCTCCATGGGAAGAAGGTGCTTCTCGCCATGGTGGTAGGGGCCGAAGGAGACAACCTGCGGCTGGCAGGCCTTGCTGTTGAGGTCAGCGATGCAGGTGCGGACCCTGTAGATGGACCGCTTGTTCCAGTACCGTTGGTCTTTGGAGGCCTTTCGCTTGAGGCTGTCCTCGACTTGGACGATCCAGTCGGTGTCGTTCGGGTCCGGCGGTGGCAGTGAAGGATTCATGATATTTGGGCAAGTTTCACAGGTTCAGCAAATTTCTGTTCCGAAGTGTCTTCGTCTTGAGAAAATATTGGGTGGTCCGGAAGCGCTATGTCAGCGTGGTCCCGGAGGAAGGAGAAGAGTGGAGAAGGGTGGGCTCATTGCTTCAAGTCGAAGAGGTATTCCAGGACAAACTTTGGATACGTGTCTCAATTTTTGTTGTCCGAGGTAAAGAGAGACCGTGCTTTAACGGGTCCCATGACGTACGAATCGAATTGCATGGCACGCAATCTACACGAATTCCAGGAATGAATAGATAATATGTATGTCAATTTAGGTATGGACTTCGCATAGTTTACATGATACTCTTTATTATAAATTAATTTTAGATTGCCACAAGAGAAGTTGTAACCACCTTGTGTGAAATTCCAGAACTTCCAATTGTTTCCTACGAAGAAAAAAATTAACTCAAGCAAAAAGATATATTAGAATTCAAATCAAAGTCAAATTATATTGGGAAAGTCAAGTTTCTACATTAAACTAATCATTAGCGTGGATTTTATCTTCTTCTTTTTTATTATTTTTGGTTTCAAACCAAACAATGCGCCGCCAACATTTATGAGCTCCAAATCAAGAAGAATTTGGATCAATTATAATAGTTTATGAGCTCCAATTGAGAAGTACTTGGATTTACTCCAAAAGCGACTAATCCCATAAGCAAGTATAGCTTATATGGTTATATGCGTATATATTATAAATGTATATATTATCACGGACGACCCATTCAAACTTAATCCCAAGTAAACCAACTGTTAGGACATTCTTATCTTGCAAAATGAGAAAGTGCTTCAGTCTGTTTGATTAAAGGCTATTATTCACTACTTTTGCTCTAAAATCTGAGTTCAGACGAAAATTCTCCTCAGAGCAAGGCGTGTCCGAAAGCTTCTAGGCCTATCAATACATGACTGTGTATGTGCGATTAAAAGTTTTTATGTGGAGAATTTTCACGATTTTAGATGGGCTAAAGAATTTCAGAAGATGCAAAGTTCCTTTATTCCTACCGTGTGTTTCTCTTAATTTCTCAGCAAATCTCAACCATTCTAGAGGTTTATTTATGCCATTGAGGAGTGCACTATACGTTAAAGAGTATCCATGTCATTTGCAAAGAACTGAACTGCCCAAACCCGCCTTGATGACCTTACAACCCAAGCCGGCTTTATTAAATCTTAAATTGGGTTGGGCCACTCTACTAGAAGTATAACTCAAGTCCTCCCAAGACTTAAGAGGCCCATCAGATGATCCATTTTGATACTGATTTTCTTCTTTTCTTGATAGTACCAAGAACAGTGCTCAAGGGTTTTGCCAAACTCAACTCCCACTACTTTTCAAAATCATGTCACGTTAAGACCAATTTAGTCTTTTTACTAATATTTATTTTCAATTCCACTTGTCAAACTTTTTAATGCAATAAACTCCTTCAATATGCTTGATTTGTACACTTAAATTTTTCAATCACCACTGGTGATTCATCAGTATTTAACATGCTTCCAAAAAAAAAAATCTATTCATTGTAGTATACTTACATGCAGACTTAATGTAAAAATATCTACACGTTATTGTAAAAACAAATGTTGAAAATTTGATAACATAAAACATATTTATGAGAGAGAGAGAGAGAGAGAGAGAGAGAGAGAGAGAGAGCCGCATGAGCACATGCAATGATGGATCACCCCTTTTTCGCATAAAGAAAAATTTCACCTAAATCGGTCTAAGGCAAAAGTTGTATTTAAGATAAGTTGATATCATGCCGGCCACAACAATTCGTATGGGCGAAGTTGCTTGCCATTGCTCTTTTGACAATTTTCTAAACTAAATTACTTGAAATTTTTTTATAGGGATAGATAATCAAACTCTCGATTAGTATTTTAATGTCATCGACCTTCTCAAGTACTTTTAGAAAAGGTCGTAATATAATGTGCATCGAATGTGCTTCTTAATGATTAAGACCGAGAAACACAAACACGAAAAGGAAAGTAAAAAAATAAAAAAGAAAAGGAAAAAAACAGTACCCTCTCAAAAGTATATGTATTCAGCTATGGCTATGGAGGTGGCTGTGGATTTTGGCCCTTCAAGACCAGCTACGGCCGCGAATATGTTGAAGGAATTGGTCGCGTACTGTCATTTTCCGACATCAAATCCTTAGGCAACCCAAACGAATGATGTAGAGACGTAGGAGGCCCTCCATACCCAGTCCTCCCTCTCGCCCACTCTCTCTCTCTCTCTCTCTCTCTCTCTCCTTCTGTCACATCCGTCTCCATTTTCCATGTATAAACAAACGTTGTGATGCAGCTAACAGACCACGCCACTGGTTTCTCAACGTCGAGCAAGATCCACATCGCTTAGTTTTCCTCTTTCAATACGCCAATTATTGCTCCTATAAACACCATTTTATTATGCGAAACCTCGCTGTCATTCTACGTAGCGTTTCGTCATCGTCCACGAGAGAGAGAAAGAGGACAGGGGTTTATCTTGCATGGACCTGTCTTCTTCTGAGTAAATGATTAAAATAAATGGGGGTTTTCATTAAACTTAGCTTTCATTAATTAGCTGGTTCTATCTAGGGCAGTCTGTCTCTACTTGCAATTGCATTTTGTCCGTTCTCCATTGGCAGATGGCGATGAGCGAGCTCGCTTCCAAACAGCATCTTTACCACTTGTCTCGTAGAAGAAATTCTTTTTAATATTGGGTTTAGGGTTCTTTCTTTTCCTTAACGCATGATAGTTTATGTGCTTTAAAAATTGATGAGATGATGCTTTGGACGTTCTTACATGACCTTTGTTACTCTTCAAGAGGCATTACAGCTTTGTTTGGGAGTGCAAAGTGAAAGAAAAGGAAAGGAAAGAAAATGATGGAGGTAAAAATTAGGAGAAAATACTTAATTACGATTAGTTTGGGAGAGCAAAGGAAGCGAATACAAAGTGGAGCATAAGATGTAAATTAACCCTACTCAAGTAATTCATTTAAGCTTCGAGTCTCGAGTAGAGACAATAAAAGAGTTTAGCTATATAGTCTTCAAGATGTCACTTCAAAGTCTAAACACTGCTGTGAAGGTAAAATTCTGATGTTGCAAATACTATATTTTGATCCCAAATTTCTTTCATTGAGATAGGATCCTACTTTCACAATTAAATATGTTCCAATTTCTTGATCACATCATTATCCTTTTGGTGGGGTTGAACTCAAGCCCTCAAAGTCGAGATCACAAATTTTGCAAAGAATTACTTTCAAGGTGACACAGTGCAAAAGTCGCTTCAAAATTTCAAATCTGATAATAAGTTAGTCAAATTGTCATAATATGTCTTCGTTGATGTTTTTTAATTCAGTGAAATCTCCCTTGAGTAGCCAGATATTGTCCTTACTTAAATACAATAAACTATTTCTATCTATATTGGCTATCTGTTCATGTCACATTAAAAAAATATTCAATAAATGATAAAATTATATGGGCTTATCACCCTTTTGAACTCTTATTCTCTCATCCATAAGATAACTTCTTTGGTTTGTTGGCTTATGAAAGTGTTGTAGGCCAAGGAAGGGCTTGAGACATTTTGCTATGTCGAAATTGCTGAGGCTGAGGCTCTCAAGGAATGAATTGGGAAGATTGTGTGACTGAGACCGATTCAAAGAATGTTCATGAAGCTTTGTTAAAGAAGGGTGAGAGCATTGTAAGGAAGATTGCTCCTGTTACTCATGAAATTTGTGAATTTTTTATGTTGTTTCGATACGAAGTGCAAATGCAGCTACTAAATTGGGTGTCCCTTAACCAAGCCACTGCCTATGAGTCGCCGGCTAAAGCTCCTGACCCTCTCCTGCGAAAACCAAAGCAGGCGAGAATCTCATTTTTTGGTAGTACAAAGGGGGAATCCATTGTCTAGAGAGAGTGGAGTGATCTCAAATAGTTTTCTATTTTCATATTTCTAAAGATTCAAATAAAAAAAGAGTTCCAAACCTTTATGCCTGCACCTCCGTACAAGTGTTGCGTATGTTTCCACTAAGTAGAACCTCCTCAAGGAAGTAGATCTACACCATGGGAATTAGTAATGTGTAGAGAGAAAAATAAAATTATGTTTAAGTTCAAGTAACAAATATGTCATGGTTGCAGGAGTCTATCGGAGGCCTTTGGTGTCCCCTCCAGTCAATAATTGGGGCCTCCCAATCACTAGGCATTATGCTTCTCTCCCATACACACCTAGGAGCACCCCTTCCTAAATATCCATACAAGACTTGAGTAGGCAAGTCGAGGTCCTACAATGTACCCACTACTCGGAGTACCTTTCCAAAAGGAAAAAGATGGCAGAGGGTCCGTAGTACCCAAAGCACTGGAGTGATCCAGTAGCCGGGAAGGGGCCTAGAAGTGAGGCCGGGTCATGTGACGGATGCAAGCTAGACTTTGAAGCAAAAAATCCAAGATTTCATAGAAGAAGGAAAAATCAATGTGGCGGATGACTGGCTAGTTTGGTTGGCAATTCGACCCAAAAAAAAAAAAAATGGGTGGCAATTGCAAAGACAAAAGCAATTTGCCTCCATTGGTGGTTGGTTTATCCTCCTCCTCCTTTAGGACTTTTGTTAGACTATATTTTCGAATATTTTCACAATGGGATTTTGTTGTATTCAGTGGGAATGGCTTATGTTATCCACTTTGGTTTTTTTTTTTAAATCCAAAACTCTTGAAACTTTCTCAATACTGAAATGCTAACGCGTAAATTCATGTATAAGTTTTTTCATAATTTTTTAATTTTAAATAATATTTTAGATAATATATTTATTTTTCATAATTCATCTAGTAAAATTATTTGTTTCAAATATCAACATAAGTGTAAACAAATAGATTTAAGAAAAGTAATGATGATATTTTGGCAAAAAAATAATTACAAATAAGTCCTAAAACTTGTCATAAGAATACACTCAAGTCCTCGCATTTTCATTTCCTAAGTTAGATGTTAAAACTTGCAAGTTGGATGCACTTGAGTCATTTTATAACTTTGTCGATTTCAAGTTGACAAAAAAAATGCTATATATGACTTTTTAAAATTATATTTTGAATCTTATGTGGCTGTCAATATAAAATGCCATGTAGATTTTTTTTTTTTTGGTAACCCAGAGAATCCCGTAAGCCTGCAGGACCCAACTCTGGAGAAGCAACTGCAGGACCCACCACCATAATACTCTAGGTAAGAATCCCTAACAACGCTTTTGGGATTTGAACTCCTCCCCTTCGTGAGGAGGAGAGAGCCCAAACCAGTTGTGCCGCCGCGAGCGGTAGTTGGCCATGTAGATTTTCTATCTACTAAACCTAACAAAGTTAGCAGAACGACTAAAGTAGGCAACTGTGATAAGTTTTACCACTAAAAAAAAAAAATAGACTATAAATCGACAAGTTTTAGGCTCCTCCACTGATCATCCGAAAATAAAACCTCTCATCTCGTCAATATTAACACAGATTTTACCACAAGATTATGCTTAAAATCAAGAGACTATTGAGAAATGAAATCAGCTAGAAGTAATAAAATTTGTATTCCCATGCCTAATATATTACCATTTTTCAGCCACCAGAAAAAAAATCTGTACCATGAATTGAATTTAAGGAAATATAGATTTGTTAGTTCTTTTCATTTCTTTCATTTCTTTTTTGGCGCTTCACTATCAATGACGATCCAAAAGTTTCTGTCAACTGGCTTATGATCAAGCGCAAAAGGCAAAAGAGGGTTTTTGACACGGCGAATCGTCGTCGTCGTCGTCGCGATCAGATCATTCTCACATGCCGAAGAAGGTTCAGCTGCGAAACGACGCGACAGAGAGACTATATCCGGAGAAACTCGGATGGGGACCGGCCGGTTGGCCCCTAGTGCAGAGAAGGGCCGAACGACCCTTCTTGGCTCCTCTTCTCCTCCCGCTCGTGCGCTGTCTCTCTCTCTCTCTCTCTCTCTCTCTCTCTCTCTCTCCTCTTCTAAGGTCGAATCGCCTCGTAAATCTCTCCTCGCACTGTTCTCATTGGTCCCCACCTGTCTCTCTCTCACTCTCTCTCTCTCTCTTCACTTCCTAAACAATTCGAACTTAAAAATGTTGTTGTCGTTTTCTGCGGGGAGGTGAACCTTTTATATCATCTTCTTACTAAAAGCGTGCTCGTTTTTTTATGCATACGTCCCCTGCTCCTCTCTCTGCCCATTGGCTCCCTCCCCATCCAATAGCCTTAGATTCTGCTTGTTATTCTTCCATTGCATGTAATTCTCTTATCTCTCTCTCTCTCTTCGTGTCACTCGGTCTGAAGATCTTCTTGCTGATTCCTGAGAGAATGTGATTCTTTCCATCGTGGGTCGGCCTCGTTTCCGCTTCTGACATCTGTAATCCTACAATTCAGGTTTGAATCTGCCTCCTCTCTTACTTAACTGCTTTCTGGGAGTCTTTTAGCTCGAACCCAGAACAAGAAAGGGGGGAAAAAAAGGGAAGAAACTACTCCACATGGAACATTGTGCATTCCTTTTATCTTACCATTCAGGTCTTCAGATTTTGTTCTCTTATATTCATGATTTCCATTTTCAATTTTTATTTTTTTGGGGGGAGGATTGGAATCTCCCTCTCTTGTGCTCTATGATGTTCATGAATTTCCCAGCAATTCATTCGTCATTCTCTTTGGTCATCAAAAGTTTTGGTGTTTTTGGAAGTTCAGGTGAGAATAGAGATCGGTATCAGATGGGGATGTTTGGACTGCAAATCGCACTGGCCCAGTTAGTCCTTTGAAAGAATGAAACAAGCGGTGATATTATTTTCCTTCGTCTTTGTGATCAGTGATTGATTAGTGTAGTGGCGTGCCTCAAAACTCTCTCTGTTTTGTGTCTTCTTCTTTGCCTTCTTCTGATCTCCTTTTTTTACCGCCGTGCCCAGGATTTCCAAGGCACTTTAATCAATTGGCAGTCCTGGGCTCATCTACTGAGAGCAAAACCATTTTCCGAACAGGTTTACTTGTGCTCGGCGTTCGCGTTGGACTTGGGTTTATATGGACGTGAATGTTTAGTTATTCAGTGGAAAATGGCATCTCTGAATAAGTTCATCTCGGTGGAGTCAATCTCGATTAACTCCTTTGTTCACCCAATAAAATTTGCTTGTGGGAACGGAGAAAGAATTTCGAATTTCACCCCTTATTAACCCCTTTTCCTGTCCTTTTGCTAGTAACTCCAGTTTATACTGTGCTGGTATTTGGTGAATCCTACGTGAAAGATCTTGTGGTTGAACTTTTGATTACTTCTCTGAGTACCCTTTTTGTAGATACCCATTGTGGTGGATTAACTTTTTTAGTTAAAGTGAAATGCACTTTTCCCTAGAGTGATTTGTCAGCCAACTAATCGCAGTACTCGATCGCTCAAGTCAGAATCCACCCATGTCTATGTACCACTTTGGTGATATCTAGAGCCTTGAGGGAAAAACCAAAGATACTTAGTGTTGTTGTTGGTTTCCAAAAATATGATAATAAACTGATTCAATGGAACAATTTAGCGACATAGCATATACATGCAGTAATCTTCTTAATTCAGATTCTGTAGAAGTATCTGAAACCAGTAAACTTTCAATGGTTAGCCTTCACAATTGTGATTTCCCAAATTTACATCTTCAGCTATGGTTTCTTTTACCTTCAACATAGAGTTCCAAATGCCAGCAGTAGGTTTCTAATCTTGACTGTCAATAAATTATAAATCTTATGGTAAGAGGAAATGCAATAAAGATTTAATAGAAAAACATTTGTTTGCACAATAATGCTCTTACTGAATTAAATGAAACAGAAATGTCGTCATGCTCTTGCAAAGCATGCAAAACACATGGTTTTCTTGTTTAATTGATTTTCATATTACCTATGTCCAACAGCGCCAAATTGTATGGGTGACTTTACATATGGTCAATCCAACGAACAATTAACGAGGTTATTTCCTGAGAAATATTCATTGTTTGATTTATGTTGGCTGCTGGCGTGTGAATGACGTAACTTTTAATCATTCAGAAGAATTAGTAAGAAACAGCTGCACTGGGTGGCATTTGCCTTTGATTATCAGAAAATGCCTTCAATATTGATAATTACCTCTTTGTCTTGGTAAGACACTCAGTACTTTTTTGCTTGCTCATGTATCAAAAGGAAGTGTTGTCTTGATGCCTTTAGCACCAGTCACTTATATTAAGCCCTTAAATCTTGCTTGCTTCCTCTGAACTCTGCAGGCACAACTTCTGTCAATATCCAAATGTTTGAAACTTTGCCTTTGGTCAACTTTCATGGGAAGGAATTACTGCTCTGAGATCGGACATGTCCTGCTAGAGGAATTTGACTCATCCGCGACATCTGTCTTCTGTGAGAGACATGGTGGAAAAATTAAACATTGATTTCCCCATGCCTGCAAGGGCACTAAGTGTCAGTTTTGGCTATCAATGCAATACCACTAGCTACACCAGCTCGATGAGCATCAAAGATGAATTTGATGATTCGGAAAGTGTCATGACTTGGAGTTCCACCATGAAGATAAGGAATGGCTCCTTTTCTTGTTTGTCTGGTGCTGCTCTGAGTGCCAATGCAACTTTAGCCAACACAAGAATCTGTAATGGCATCATAGGAGAGGAAATCTTGCCCAGCATTGACTCTCCAAAATCATTTAGAAGATTGCCCTCTTCTTCTTCCCTATCTCAGTTGGACCGTGTATCATTGTCCTTCACTAATAGCATTGCTCCCTTGGTCGGGAGTGGATCAATAGACACTGAGATTGTCGAGAATGAGAGGAACCTTTGTCCGTCTAATAGTTCTCCCACTAGAACAGAGTCCTCCAGCTTTCTTAATGCGATGGATGTACAAATGGCTGGAGGGGCTGCAGGGGAGGATAGAGTCCAGGCTGTGTGCTCAGAAGAAAATGGGTGGCTTTTTTGTGGAATATATGATGGATTTAATGGGCGTGATGCTGCCGATTTCTTAGCTGGGACACTTTATAACAGAATTGCTTCTTCTCTGCATAATCTGGAGTGGCGGACAATGAAGCTACGTAGGTCATGTGAAAGTAGTTCACTGCATCAACTTTCTGATGTCAATAGTGACATTTCCTCGACCACTGATCCATACACTTCAAGTATGGAGGATAGAGAAATTAACCATTTTCAGTCTTCTGATGATGCATGCACACATGACACTTTTCGCTGTGGGGTGATAAATTGTCTCAATGTTGCTGTTGATCAAGCAGGAAGTGATTTCCTGCGCATGGTTGAACGGGAAATGGAAGACCGGCCTGACCTGGTATCTGTCGGATCATGTGTGTTGGTGGCGCTTCTCCACATGAATGACATTTATCTTCTAAATTTAGGAGACAGCAGGGCTATATTGGCGACAAGTGATGGCACGCAGAATGGTGCTTTGAAGACAATTCAGCTGACGGAAACTCATACTGTGGATAATGAGTTGGAGAAGAAGAAGCTTTTCGAGGATCACCCTGATGATCCTTGTCCTATTGTAAATGGAAGAGTGAAAGGGAAACTAAAGGTTACTCGAGCATTTGGAGTCGGTTACCTCAAAGAGGTAGCCAGTTGTTTATGTGTGCTTTAATTGGAGATGAAGTTTGAATCCACTAATATATTTATGTAATTCGAATTGATTTTGTTCCAAATTATTTTAATCCTCGCAGAGCAAAATGAATGATGTGTTGATGGGCATACTCCGTATTGAGAACTTACGGAGCCCTCCTTATGTTTATTCCCATCCCTTCACAATGAGCCACAGAGTGTCAGAGAATGATCACTTTGTTGTTCTGGGAAGTGATGGGCTGTTTGACTTCTTCAGTAATGATGAGGTTGTGTGGCTTGTTCATCTCTTCATCCAGCATAATCCTGTCGGTGATCCTGCCAAGCACCTCATTGAACAGCTTGTCCAAAGAGCAGCCAAAAATGCAGGTTAATTGCTCTGAGATAATGTCTCTTTGCAACCAGGATGCTCTCTCTCTCTCTCTCTCTCTCTCTTCGAATCTGTCATGTTATGGATGTGGAAAGTAATGCTAGCAAGCTAGTGATCACCAATTGGATCAGTATCCTCTGGTTTCCGCTATTTAAGCACTGAAAAAAGAAAGCAGAACCTGCATAAAGATTAATCAATTCGACCCATCCATCTGACTTGGAATGGCAACTTCTATAGATGTTACAAGAACCAGATTTTTAGTGATAGCATTCGTCTCTTCTAGTGAATATTTCTTGTTCCTATTGCAGGTTTTAGTGCTGATGAGCTGTTGAATATTCGTCCGGGACGGAGAAGGAAGTATCACGATGATGTGACAGTTATAGTAATCATCCTCGGCAATAAGCAACGGACATCTACTGCATCAACATCCCTGTAGCAACCATCGTACTCACTTCACATCTTGTCGAAGTAATGAATAAAGGGTGAGCCAACAAGAAATTCGGATTTAGACCATTGAGATTTCTCAAGATACTGTTTGTAGTCTGTATATGTAGAGATCATTAGAAAGTATTTCATGGGTTGATTGTTAGCCTGTCACCATTTCGATACAACAAACTGTGCCAGAGTTGAGCTTTCTGATCTTTTTGCAATCATATGGTTATTTGATATCAGTCAGCCTTGCTTTTCGAGCTTGTTAAGTTTCCTTGCTTGTCTGCAGCATGCTTGAAGTTATGTTTTATAGCACCTTTGACACAGAACTCTATGCTGCAAACGATCTGTTGGTTTTCTACCTCCTTCAGCTGGATGATTATGGAGATTCCTAGTAATGCGTGTCATTTTTTTATTTTTTGAAATTCACCTTGTATTCAGCTGTTCCAGTTCTGTGAGTTTTCACTTCAGCATGCAAATCTTTTGAATTCGTGCCCATGATCATTTGTCTACTTTTTCAGCTAATTAGAAATCTCAGTCAACTGGTACATCTTTGTGAATTGTGATGTGTATCAATTATGCTTGTGCACATGTTTCAACATCCCAGCCTTGAGTGCTGCACAGGAGTACAATTCTTGAGGATCATGAAGGGTCCTCGGTCTCTGAACAACAAAATTTAGTTTGTTTTAATGAGAAGGACCTGTACTTTTCCCCATCAAAACCAGGCCAAGAACTTCAGAAATATTCAAGACCGCTAATTATGTACTTCAATCCTCAGCTTCTTCTAGGTGAGAATAAGAAATAGAAACATAGTCCAGCTCTCTGGCAAAACAGATTTAAGACCTTTCTGAGGTGCTTACGCTCTTCCACTGTGGAATTGACAGAGGCGAGCTAGAACTGATACACAAGCTCTTCTGAGGTGATACCAGCAGTACTTGAATTTTATTGTCAATCAAATTGTTGTTACCATTCATTCACCTTCAAGCAAACTTACAGACCGATTCTTCTTTTACATTATGATGCTCCTAAAAATGTCCAATAGATTTATAGATCTTATGACAAAAGAGCACAGTAGAGACAAGAAAACTGTGCAATCGATCATGATGAAGTACTGAAATTCTGAATGTTATGCGTGGATAGAGTTTGATTTTTTGAAGCTTAGACAGTTAAACCCATTTACTTGCACTGATGGAAACTGAAGTATTGATAGACTACCTGCGAATTTATGGAGATGTAGGTTTATCATCATTGCTAACATCTGGATGAGGAGTTCCCTGAAGTTTCCTTTGACAAACTGAAAACTACTGAGCTATTTAGCAGTCTTAAGAATGGTTTTCTTATGCATTAAGGCAACAAGTTACTGAAACTGAGATCAAGAATAAGTCTAAAGGGTTCTTGTTTCAGCACCTTCAGGATGAAACAGTTTGATGCTAAAGATATCTAGGTCTTTTGCTCCCTCGTCCAGCTGGATTGTTGTGGTGACTCCTGAAATTCATGTCCAGTTTTTCTAAAATTTATGTTGCATTCAACTTTTCTGATACTGCGAGTTTTCATTTTAGCATGTTGATCCCTAGAATTGGCGCTCATGTTCCTTCACCTTCTTTTTCAGATAATCTGAGATCTTGGTTAATTGCTACATCTCATGCTATGTGATTTCATATTATTAGTTCACATTTTTTGAGCCCCAAACTCTCATTTGGGGCAAGAGGATTTCAAGAATTGAAATCATTAGAAGTCCTCATTCAGACCAGGCTAAGAACTTCAGTGACATTCAAGATTCTTATTAATTGCGTACTTAAATTCCAATCTTCTCCTAGAATGACAAAAGTAAACGTACTTCAGGTCTTTTCCCAAATAAATTTTATAGAAATTTTGAGATTGGTTGTGCTCTAATGCTATGAAGTTGATGGGCAAGATGCACGAGAACCGATAGCTACACTGGCAATACTAGGCTGTGCACAAATGTTATTACCAATCTAGTAGTTCTTTTTATTCACTCACTTTTGAGATTAAGCAATTTTACTGTTCCTGTACAATGTTTCAGTCGGCTGAAGCACCCTTCTTTGTTTGATCAAACTCAAAGACCGACACTTCTTGGACATTTTTATTTTACTGCCCTTCAAATTTCCTGTATACTTCTAATAGTTACAACACTCATGAAAAAGCTAAAGGACACTGTCTAGATCTGATCATGACAAAGAAATACCAAAGTTCTGGTGTACAATCCAAGTTCCTGAAGCTTAGACGATCAACCCTGTTAACTTGCAATGATGTAACGTTGTAAACATAGATGAAGACAGAGATTCTCCATGCTCCACCAAGTATTCAAGGACTAAACTTTGTAGATGGATTGGCAACATAACCCGACTGTGTCATCAGCTTTGGCTTCTCAGTGGAACGACATTCTATGCACTTAGGTTTAGTACCATTGCAATCGTCTGAATGTAAGAGTTTTCTGAAGTTTCCTGGTTAATCTGTGAACCGATGAGCTATTTAGCAGAGCTCAGAAAAGTTCTTTTCTTTCCAGCTCAGAAAAGTTCTTTTCTTTCCATCAAGGCATACCTTAAAATCCTAGATCCTTGTCTTCCGGACATATCTAAATCTCAAAATGGAAGCATGCAGTCTCCTAATTTAGAACAGGATTGGTCACTGCGATCACAATGATTACTGGGAGATTAAATTCTCTCTATCGACAATTAAATTTCTTAAAACTTCCTCTTCAGACCATACTTCATGTAAGCTGAACACATTAAACACAAGTCTGCCACTGAGTTCTTGGCAATCTTAGCGTATCCATTTGTGTCACAGTTGTCAAAGAGTGGTGTCCTAGCGAGGATTAACATTAGATCACAGGAACATCGACTGTGTCAGGAGCATCTGATTAATTTATGAGCTGTTCATGGATTGGCGTGATTTAAACCATGCAGTCTGGCTTTTGGCAACACTTTCCTAAATTTGAAAGTGAAATATTTCCATAGTTCGGTCAAAGCTGTATTGCCCCTCCCAGCAATCATAAAGGTTTCGACCGTATTTCTTCAATCAACGGGAGTTAAAAACACTCTTAGGAACCATTCGAGAGCTCCTCAAGCCATCAGAGACGAACCCAGAACGCCCAGCTTCTGTTACCATACAAATTTCACATTGTTCGCTCCAGCAGCGAAACAGAACAAAAATAGCAATCAATCTTGTTATTTCCCAGCAGATGAATTAAGTACATCTAGAAGCTCACAAGGTATGAGTTTTACTTTTACGACGGTATACACCCAGTCCCACACCCATCTTTTATCAAAGACACGGAAATAGATGAACGAATAGTGGTAAAACATAACTTAAGCAACAACAATATAGCATCCAATATCCATCTTCTTAGGCTCATCTTTCATGCTTAGCTTCTTAATCTCCTCATGACCACCAAATTCAGAATTCGATCAGACGTCCCTGTCCCTCCTGCACTCCGGGGACATGGCGGGGTACCTCTTCCGATCGGTGCAGTAGTTGTAGATGGTGTATTTCGAGCGCACCCACCGGAGCCTCCGGTACTGGAAGGCATCGAGGTCCTGGAACTCCTTCTGGTCCCACCACCTCTGGCCCTGAGTAGCGCAGAACTTGGCCTCAACCGACGCTTCACACCCGTCGATGTGGAACCCCCGGTAGGAGGCCACGAACGGCGCCTTGGACCAGTCGGTCTTCTCAAGCCCTCCCCGAGTGGCCCAGTCATCCGCATTCCACAGGCTGGAGTACAACTTCATCGGCTGGTTGAAGGGGAATTTCACCCCGAGGTCCTTGCTGTTCTTGAACACCCGGATCGGCACGTCATCCACGAAGAATCTGCACGAAAGCAGATTGAAATCAATACCGAATAACCCCATTTCAACCATTGAATCATAAGTTCAGCCATTCGCGAGAACCTATTCTAAATCTCTATCGAAGAAAACATAAATTAGTGATTATTAAACAGACTTTCTATGAATGGAAAGTTCAACTACTCAAGATCTTTTTTTTTTTTTTTTGAACTAACAAGTGGATATTCATTACTAGATTAAGTTCTTAGCAAATACATTAAGAGCATTTTAACACATAATAAATCTAAAAGAGCAGGGGTTAGTTATCCAGTTTCTAGGGAGGCAGCCCATGCGTTGGGTTTTGGCTATCCAATCCGCCACCTTAACTACTCAAGATCTTTTAACTAGTGTGAAAATCTTGAGTTCTTTTTCAATTTTTTTCAATGCTCAAAGAGTAGGTCCATGTGCTTTTGAGCTGTGATTAGCAAAGCAGCAATCACATCCCAAGAGACCAAGATGGACATCACTGTTGATTCGCTCCCCCCCAATTTGCTCACATTGTGAAAAAACAGGGAACGAAACCAAGAAAAAGTGATTGGTTGGCAATCTTTTTGCCAAGTCCTGTCGGAATCTATAACATTGAAAAAGGAGGGCCACGAAAAAGTGAGTCCTAACAACCCCCCAATGACCAAAGCAGAGCAAATAATAGCGTGAATCTCTCTTTGATTCGTCTCATCTGCTTGACATTAGGGGCTCTGTCCTTTGTCGGGGACTGGTTCGAGAGTGAGATGTGTGAGCTGTATCCAGGGGACTTCGCATGTAATTCGGTGATTGCGACACTTGGACACAAGCAAATTTTAAAGAAATCCCAAGAAAAGATTGTCTGGAGAGAGAGATGAAACCAAAGCGAAAAGTTCCTTTTTCTATTCTTTTTCTTTTTTTAAGGGAAGGAGGTAGTGCTATAGATTCCTTACTGGGAAAGTTCATCCTGGGGAGGTGCTGCTTTTAAGTTATAATAAATTCGATTGATTGGGATGAGACAGTGCAGTTGCAATTACTTAAAGCTGGTAACCACAGCTCAGGAAAATAACAACGCGCATCAGAGTGAAGATTTGATCTAAGATCTGTTTTATGCGAATCAGCCCGGTTGCCAGTAAGAGGATCAGCTTCTCGCCACGACACTACCTGGTTCTGTTCTTTCTCTCTGACATTATTCCTTGGTAAAGTAGTAAATAATAATATTGACAATTCCCACTTGCCATTGACAGAGAGGGGGGAGAGAGAGAGGGGAGAGAGAGAGAGAGAGAGAACAAGAAACCATTTTGACCGGTTTTGAAATCGAGACTTCTGATTAGAAAGGCTCATGTCCCCGTCTCGCTATCAAGTCATGCTTGGTTTGACAGAGTACGAAAAACAACGTTGAGCTTAAAAAGGAACACTAATTGACAGTTAAGCGTGGATTATATTTATAATTGATGATTACCCTGTGGATAATATTTCACACACGTAAATTTTTTGTTAATACTATCCTCAAATTCATATCTGGTAAAGGCAAGAACAGGGTCGTGGTGTGGTGTTGAAATTGAACGTAGAAATAGAAGAGAGTAGGGAGGAAACTGGGGACTTACACAATCTGGTACATGTTCCAGAGAACAGAGTAGGAGTGGTAGGCGGCGGTGGGATCGAACCAAAGATAAATCCTCTGTTCTCTGTCTCCTTTTCCTCCCGTGAACACGTTGGTCTGCACTATGTACGGCTGCCCACTCCTGTTACCCAAGAACTCAAAGTCTATTTCGTCGTGCTCTGAGTTTTGAGATGAGAGCTGCAACAGAAGATCACATCTCGCGTAACGAATGATCCCGTGATGAAAAAAAAAGGAAAGAAGGAAGAAGAAAAAAACAGAGCAACAAGACAAGCCCCAAAGGAAGCAATTTCGAGAAGAAATCAAGATGATGATCACTTTAGAAAACAAAAAATCCATTTTTGTAAACTCCATATCTATAACCAGATCATTCATGGATGAGACATCCTGGCTTTAAATGCCACGAAATGGTCGACAGAAGAGGCAAGAAATACTCACGTAGAAAGCAGTGACTGTCCCTGCAGAATCTCCAGCAACCAACTTGATGTCCATGCTGAAATGCCCGAACAGGTAAGACCCCTTGGATTGAAAGCCAGTACCTTTATTTACCCAAAGAATTTGAAAAAAAAAAAAAGTTATAACCAGCCAAGAACTGAGAAGGAATCGAAGCCAAAGAGGGAGTTATTCTCTTGAAATGTTCGAGGTGGGACTTCTGAATCACACGCTCCCTGCGTCCATATAATATTCACCTGTGTATTTGTCCAAGTAGAGCTGTATCTCGGAGCCACCATTGAAGTACTTGATGTGATCGAAAGCCCATGTGGGCATGTAGTTTCTACCGAATGCCACTGCCACAGGCTTTCTTGGAGCAGCCCCCATTGCCCCAGAAGCCATCAGAACAAGACCCAGAACCAGAGCCCATGCGTGTGCAGC
Organism: Eucalyptus victrix; assembly: GCA_016097545.1. NCBI lineage: Eukaryota > Viridiplantae > Streptophyta > Magnoliopsida > Myrtales > Myrtaceae > Eucalyptus > Eucalyptus victrix. The sequence goes on from CM027844.1 coordinate 17,438,123, forward strand.
CATTTCTCTGATTCTGCAAAAAAGAAGAGCAACAAACAAACAACTTCAGCTATGCAAAATCAAAACGAAATGCTCTTCCTTCATAGGCTTCTAGCAAGAGAAACAACATAGCAGAAACAATGGAGCTTAAGAGCAATACCCTTCAACACAGAGAGACAGAGAGAGAGAGAGAGAGAGAGAGATGAGAGAAAAATGGCAGTGTGGGGAGGTGTATATGTAGGGGTCAGAATCCTTCCAATCCAGAGGGAGAGGAGAGAATGAGTATTATTGAAGGGTGTGCTGGGACATTCAGTTTTTCTTTTTTTTCTTTAATCAATTTCGAGATTTTCTTGGGCCACTTGAAGTTTGAAAAATGGCTTGATTCCAATAATTTATGGTCAATAATGATATACAGCTAAAATGTGCAGTGTGCATGTCAGGTGGTACAGCAATTATTTTTTCTTTTTTTATTTTTCCTCCTTCCTTCCCCTTTGGCACTGCGAAGAAATTGCTTGGACTTTGGGGAGAGATTCGAGGAAAGGCGTAAACGAATACTTTCTCTCTCTCCCTTTTCTATCTCATTTTGAGTTTTTTCTATTTTCTTTCAGTCTTTGGTACTCGTGTGGCCGTGGACAATTAAGAGCGTCGGCCATGTACAGAGACTCCAGCGAGAAAAAAAAAATTAGGAAGACTTTCAGATAAATCCTTAAAATGAGACCATTTCCTCAAAAGATAGATTAAGAATTTATCTTATTTCAATTCAAATAAGGATATGACTAAATCTTTGCCAATCCATGAGAAAATGCAAACTTCTGTAACATCGGTGAAAGCAATACCATTCGCCGCATTCGGGCCCTTTTGTTATGTTCTTTTTCTTCTTCTTCTTTTTCTGTTTTTTCTTAACAAGCGCTTCCTTTACATCTGTGAATCAATTACAGAAGAAGCTTCGTGATTCTCAATCTATATATATTTTTTTTATGTTGATATGTCAAAAATGTTTGTTTCCAAACATATTTCACAAGTAAGAATACTTGACAATGAATTATTATTAAATGTTGAATATGACTTATCCACTTCAAAAGCCCGTCATCTGACACATCATTTTGGACGTACTAATTGGGTACATTTATGTATCAACAGACCTAATACGACTCATTTTTTGTGGACCTTATCTAACATCATAATGCAAATGCAATGCACCTATTCCTTCATTCATTCATATTGAACTGCTAAGAGCGACCACACAGCATGGGCCACGGCCTGCCAACGTTAAAATGTCCTTTTATTCTTTTTGATGGCATTTCGGGGTGAAAAACCAGGAAAGAAAAACATATGATATAATTTCGACATATCTTTATCCTGTCAACCTGCAAAGTGATTTGCATGGGTTACTGTCTTCCTCCCGGTATAAAGGGGACAAATTTTTCCCAATCTCCCATGTCTAGGGCTTCGCAATGCGCTTTCGGTTTTTTAAAATAACTTTTTCACGTTGGCATTTTTCTCATTCAAACGAAATGATTTTGTGTCCATCATTACTTATATTAAAAAGTGATATTAAAATTGTGGGTGTATCTGTTTGTTTCTGACCTGGAAAGGAATGGCAAGTTAGTAAGATGAAAAAAGAAACTCTTTAGTTTGGTTATTTGTCAAGCCAAAATCGATCTAATTTCGACTTAAAAAATTCACGCAATGTATTTATCGACTTTCAGATGTTTGTTATAAGAGCTTTTTGTCAGGTTTTAAAAAGATTCATATGTCCTTTTAAAATTGGCATATCAAAGAGAAGCATAGAAATAACCTTTCGGATCATTTGATCATGTTGACGACATAAGGGAAGAAAATAAGGGCACCCGAAACCCTAATTGCTGTTGAAAAACTTCACATGATAAGACCCATTTAATCCGAAGGACCAGAGTCAACTGAGTCCTCCATGCACCTTTGGATTAAGTGATTATCGTGAGACAGCCCACATGAAATGCACACATTCACGCACTGCTCCATTCCGAAAACTACACATCAGTACTTAGGCCAATATCTCAAAGTTTCTGTTCGAGTTATTATTTTGTGAGTGATGCATTGATCGCGTAAGCATTTTCTGCTGTAAAGAACGATAAAATCCACGAGTGACGATGAGCAAATCTTTGGGCCACTGCATGAAAATAAGGAAAAGGGATAGTAGAGCTAGGGTTCATGCATGGGGAGGAAGGAAACAAAAGAGAGTTTTAATGATGACATATGATATCCAACCAACCATGTAGCATTAGGCAGAAGGGGCAGCTCAGGCGTAGCTGGAAGAAGTCTGTGAGATCTTTTGTCTCACTTGATTTTGAGAAGAAAGTTGTTGCATGGAAAATAAATAATTTAATTTTTTTTAAAATTAATGAGTTGTATGCTTGAAATAAATAATTGATAAAATTATTTTCATTATCCATAATAATTTATATCTAAATATTTTCATGAATAATAAAAATATTTTTAATCATCTATTTTTATAAGCAATTATTATTTTTTAAAAATATTTTCAAACCATTATTTTTTATGAGATAACAGGATTCGAAGAAGAACATAACATTGTCGATTAGACTTTTGATTATCGACCAAAAAAAAAAAGACTTTTGATTAAACGCGGGTGAGGTTGTCAACAGTCAATGTTTCAGACCACCTACGTGTGTGTGTCGTGTGGGGCCCCCACTAGAGCGCGCTCCCCGATTTCCTCTTTCGGTCCATTGATAGACTGACACGCCGATCCATCCATGCAGCGTCTTTCATGTCCCAAATTAAAGCTGTGACGTAATAAATATTTCGCTACTTTCATAATTCAACTGAGGCATGCTTCGAAAGCAAAATGAGCATCGAGATGTTATTACTAATGCATGGGTTTGTGCCTAATTCACGCGCAAATCATCCCTTAATCACTCGGTTAAACTCGTCATTTAAGACATGTTTGTTTTAGATCAAGTGGGAGCAAAATCTTTTCCCCCTCGAAATCTAGGTATTAGTTAGATTTAAAAAATGCAAATATACTTATGTATATATGTGTATCCTCAAGCTGATATTTATATGATTTTTCATTTCAAACATTTTGAGTAAAGAAATTGAAAAGATACATGAGTTGAGAGATTAATATTAAGCAAAAATAAATAATTAACCCAGATATATTCTAATAATACTCAATGTATTATTATGCTACTATTTTCCCCGCCTTCCAATCAACTAAACCATGAGTTGTATTTGTTTCAGGAGCTTTCAAAATGCATGTTGTTTAATGCAAGTGCAATGGATTGCTCAAGCGCAATAAGCATGCATGTTTTCCTTGTCCAAGGTCTTAATTTTAATTATCACATTTGCACATTCTCTTAAAACTACTTATACGAGTGCAAACCCATGTATTTCCTAGCAATTACCTATGTATGTAAGATGAAGATTAGTTAAGTGCTCAAAGAGATCTACATTTAAAAAAAAAACAAAATTAATACTTCTTTACTTCATGGCAACTTTAGGTTTTTATGTCAAGAAAAAAAATTAATTACTACCTTTTTTTTGTTGATATCATGGTATGGTAATGGAGGTAAAATGATGAATGATCTTCGGTGCCTTCGATTAAACTTTTTTGCTTATTTTTATGGGTAGACAAAAGCTGGTGTTTCCCACGTGAATCTATGTAAAAGGAGATCCACTTTTTTTATTAATTTATAATAACTTAATATACCTAAAGTGCCAAACCCATGTGGCCGACTTTCACAAATAAAATAAAGAGAGATATCATTGCTTGCTTTGATATTAATTTGTGCATCATACTAATTTAGGTTTAACTTGATTGAAATGAAACTATGAATTGACCCACAAGGAATTCTAATGGACCCTTCATTTAGAATTCATACATGATGGAAATATAGGGAATAAGTGTATTGAAAATCTTAAAATTTGTTATGAAAATGCAATTGAATCATAAAACTTCTCAAAAGTGCAAAACATAAAGTTTTCAAAAGTGCAATCAAGTCCTAAAATTTGTCAAATTAGCTCAATTAAGACTTTCCATTGATTGCATTTTTAAAAAAAGTTTTGGATCTCAATTGCACTTCTTGATAAATTTTAGAACTTGATTAAATTTTTAAAAAGCTTTACAACGCAATTGTATTTTCATGATATATTTTAGGACTTTTAGTATATTTATTTGGAAATATAATGCTCCCATCAATTAATTTTCTGAGCAGTCCTTCAAGAATTGTCGCCATTGGGAAAGAAAGATTGCGTGATTATCCGAAATTGCAAAATCTAGGGTTTGACCTCAAAAAATAGAACGTAGGGTTTGGGTCGGGAACATGAATGCTTTCCAGCACTATATCCGCGTAGCCGCGTTTAATGATGGAGCACAGCCAATCTCAACAGCTGCATTTACTTTCTTTAACTAATTATTAACTACTACTGATGAAAATTGAACGATCGGCATTTATCCCAAGAAGACAAGAGAAAAGAAGGTAGACTTCTTGGACTCCTTTTCGCAAGTCACCAAAGTCATGCAGCAATATAAGGCCATGATCAAGGGGTGGAAGATTCAAATACAAAACGATGACAAAGTCTTCTTAATCATGTCATTTCCTCGATCACTGTTCCCACACTGGCTCAGGAGATATTTGGCAGATGATACAAAATAACAATATGTATATTGTATTAAAGAATGATCCTAGGTGTATCTTAGATAGTCAAAGAAAGACATTTTTACAAATTTTAGGAGATTGTTTTCTCATTTTATCACGTGTAATCAGTGTTGTTAAAATCAAAACATATCTTATCTTTATAAAATATGTTTAATCAATGCTTTGAGACCACTCGTTAATAAGATCCCAACAACTCCTTAACATTGAAGTAATTGCTATGAAAACATAGTAAGAATGATAATTAGGGATGTGTTAACAAGTATGGATGCAAAACCCAAATTGGGTTGCCTCGAAATTAGAGAGCAACTAAGCGATCTAATTTTCTAGCCCAATTTGACTATTTTTTCTATTTTGAATTTCTTTAAAATATTTTAAATAAGTAAATCAAATAAACATGAAAAATCAACACAACTATAGTCCAACCACAGCTATACCAAATGAAAGCATTCTTGACTTTTTTAACTCCTTAAAAAAGAATCTCCATTCACGGGTAGATTCTATGGATACCTAACGGATTGATATAGTGGCATGTATACCTCTTTTACGGTAGGACCAACTTTTAACTCTAGTGTTGCACAACTTAATCCAATCCTTTTTTGTCATTGCCGAATAATCAAATTAAATTATTTGAATTTGTGTATAGAAAGATTGATATAGTGAACGCCCCCAACAAATCATAATTCCCTTTTTTCCCTTTGTTTTAGTTTAATGCCCATCAGAACACCATCAACTTAATTTCTAATCATTTGATAATTTAGCTGACCTAATCCTCTATGTTGCATCACAAAATTGCTGCAAAAGGGCATCGATTTCCCTTTGTTGGCTTTGGCAAAGGCAGATCTACTCGTCCTTGATAGCGTAAAGGAAGCCCTTTATTCATATACATAGTACTATTTCTTACTTTCTTTTTTAAGAATTGTATAATTAGTTTTGTAAAAGTAAGTTTGGGTCGTTATCAGTGTCTTATCAATGGCTATTGTTAGGAAACTTGTTTGAGCATGCTAGCACCAAAATGGAACTGTACCCACTTGGTTTTGTCTCGAACTTGTCCTAAGAAACTTGCCTACTGGGGTCTCCGATTGCCCCCCAAGCCTAATGGGAACAAAGACATCCGTGTCCCCTCTCTTTGACCGGTTGAAATTAGATCTAACAAACGACCGGATCGAATTGGCTTGAAAATGGATTAACCTAAATAGATCTTTTAAACCCATTTTGATATATTTTCATATAATGACTCATACTCAAATCGACCCATATCATCAAAACACTTTCATTTTAACCCAATCTAAGAAAAGTCATACCTAAATTGAGATGAGAATATGGAATGAGCAAACGCAATGTTAAGTGAATAGAAAGTCATATAGATGAGTCAAGTATTATGAACCATTTAATACTCATTTTGGTTAAGAAATGGGTCACCGACCCATTTTGACAGGTCTAGTTGAAATATACAGTGAAAACTCTGTTTTTTAACTCCATTTTTATCACCACTTTTCCATCTATAAATCATAGTTTTGTTGTATAGTCACTACATGCACCAAACTTGACTAAAACATCATAGAAATTATGATGAAAAGTGATGCCGAGAGAAGAATGCGGTCTCGGGATTAACAAAAACACAATAAAATTTACGCAGCAACTTCTGGAATTCCTCACAATGGCTTGTTTTAGAAGGTGGTGCGAGAAAAGAGTAGATAATTGAGAGCGAAAAGAAAAGTGCACACAAACAAACACTTCACGAAATATGCAGTAATTCTGAAGAAGATAATGTGAATAGACATATCATTTGGTTTTCAAATCGAGGGGCATAAACTCAGAAACGTGACCGTTGAACCCTTGTGTTTTCCTTGCATAGGATTCCAAATTACATATCATATAGCTATGCACTTTAACATTATCTCCCTAGCCATGTCACGCCTCGCGAGTCAGCTATGCTGATTTCTATCTCTGATACAAAGTCCGTATAAATTCTCGGGAGGATTATTCAAGTGATATGTTAGAAATAATTAAGAGATTATTTTATCTCTAACATGACAATTTTTTAAAGAAACTAAACGGAGACTCATCCATGGCATCACAGAGTCTCTGTCCTTGGGCATGAACATGTATGACCCAGCTAAATCGGGCACTTTCTGCGGTCTCCAACCGTTGTTTATCGTCTGAAAACATGGGAGCCAAAAGCTTCTACAAAGGGCATCCATCCTTAAAAGTTGCCAACTGGTCATAGGCTAAACCGTCTAGTCGTACGTTCCAATTCAATTTTTTGTAGGTAAAGTTGCCATGCATGTCTCAGCATATGGTCACCTTTATTTATTTAAAGGCTCGTACTTTCATACCACGTACAAACATGAATTTTCACATGAAACTTCCGTTTCTCGCTAGTCGGGTGGACTGCCGACCAAAAAAGGAATAGTGTAGTTCTCTTTTCTTTTTCTTTAGTACCACGTTTCATCAACACATAAGTAGAAGTACCCTTTGCATTATACCAGCTTTTAACAAAAAGTACTTCAACATTTAGCTCTTTTTAATATATATTCTTCAATCACACGATTACACGATGTGTCGATCATCACTAAAAATTGCTGAATTTGATCATACTACGTTGAATCCTCCATCCTCACATGCAAAAAGACTTGAATGCTTCTGGGGCATCACTAGACTTTCCCTTAAACAATCCAGATTCATTAGCAAAATTATTTAAAAAGTTCTAAACCTATTACAATTTGTCAAGTCTACTATAAACATTTTAATTATATCAATTGAATCTTAAACATTTCCATATTTTGTCAATTAAGTATATCTAGCCAATTTTAATAAGAAATCGTTTGCGTGTGGTGCCATGTAAGACGGTTCGCATTGATATTGAAATTTTTTTACAATTTTTTAAAATTAATTTTTTTATATTTTCTTTTCCTTTTTTTCTCTACCAAATCCAAGAAGAACCGACTAATCCTTATTGGCCACTAGGTGAGGGTCGCGAAGCCCTCACCGATCGAAGGCAAGGATCATGACCCTCATCGGGTCAAGCTAAGACTTTGACCCTCGTTGGGCTAGAATTGGAAACAAAAAAAAAAAAAAAAAAAAAAAAGAGGAAAGGAAGAAACAAAAGAATAACATAATAACAAAATTTAGAGACTTTTTAAAAATATAAAAAGTATTCACGTCATAGTCGTGCCGTGTAGGACAATCGATGTCAACATTAACGATTATCCGTTAAAATCAACCCGATAAATTTAATTGGCAAAGCATTAAAAAGTTTGAACCTCAATTAATAAAATTGAAAAATTTGTGATTGAATTAGCCAAAGTACAATAAGTTTAATATTTTTTGGACAATTTTTTCTATAGTCATCGAGTATCTTGAACTTCTTGAACTTCCTCATTCTCCTCCAACGTTTGCCAGCATTCTCGCCGCGTCTCTTGGCCTTTATATTCCATTTTTCATTTTTTCTTTTCAAACAATCCCAATCTGGAATTTTTATTTTATTTTATCTTTCCCCCTTTCTTCTGGGGGTTTGAGTTCATGACACAACATGAACGGGGTTTCTTTATTTCAAGCGTAATAATGGCCCGTGCGTGTGAAGGCGACTCAGCCCCTCCAAAGCTAGCAAGCATCAGGTATCACCTGAACCAGATGATTCCTCCTTCCTTAAAATCTCAAATTGAAGAAGAATCACTCCACCTCACTCAATCCCCAATCTCAATCCATTTCATGTTATATTATTATAACAGAAGCTAATCATCAATTTCAGGTCAATTTCTCTCGCCCCTCAAACGCTTACCACATGTCCAACTAAGACTTTTTGAGGATGACTCTCCATCCCATAATGGCCTTCATGTGGAAAGCCCAACATTTCTTCTTTTTTCAATTTCTTGTAATCCAAAGAATCTCATCAGTCAAATTGGCTCTTGCCCACTTTGGGTGGTGGAACTTGTTATTAAATGCCCGACTAATCCCGTTGAACCGCGACACTTTTCTCACGGGATTGGCGAAGAGTCGGGTCGATGAATGTCCAGAAACAGTGTTCGAGCGTACTATTGATTCAAAAGAATTCAACTTGCAAAGCATTGATGACGCATACGCGTAGGCCAGAATGAAGTGCGCGTGAATTTTGCTCAATACCTCAATTGGCCATTTAACAAATGTCTTTTGGGCGTTGGAAGACCAAATCGATATGATAACTAGCAAGACAACAAGCCCCGGAAAATTCTAGGAAAGTCCTCCTTTTCAGGACCGGACTTTTGCAAAATACAGTGGGTAAGTTCGGTTCAACTCCATTAAACAAAGGCCGGAAAAAGGAATAAGTAACATGGCAAGATACGGGTTTGGTATGAAATCTTTAACCACCTTGCCGAATCCGTTCGATCGATCACTTCAACAAACGCTGGAACTTCGAAAATCCCGATGCTGATTGGGGTTCCGTCGTCCATGTCACGAATTTGGCAGCTCATTCCCGACCAAGACCCTCAGGAAACAGCAGAGGGTGTCCGATGATTCGGCCGAGACATGTGGGCGTATTAATGTTTACTTTGGCAGGGTTCGTGACGTGAGTTCTGGTTCTTGGAATCGCAAAGGCTCCACATCTCTCTCCCGCCCCCACCCGTGGCTTGCTTTCTTTATTGTCCTCTCTCGTTGGGTTTAGCTGTCCAGTCGCGGGGGAGGGACATTGCTGGTTGTTGACGCGGCAAAATCTGGGAATCGGAGATGACGCCGATTTGCGAAAAACTCAGAGCACTTGCATGCACATTAGGTGTTTGATGAATTGTCCATGCAGCGTCAATGCGCCCAGCTTCCGTTAGTCTGGGGTTCACATCATCCTCGAGCTGTACATCAGCGAAGAACGCTTGTGCCCCTCGTGCTGTTGCCTGTGGTGCTCTGGACATATCCAATCGGCAATCAGCATATCTGTTGCTCTTCACGTGGATAAATTTATTAGTGTGTGTCCGGTTCTCAACGGATTTTGCAATTTGATTGTCGAACTTTATTTTCGATGGTGCCCACATTGCGGTTCTTCGACATGTGCACGTTAATGAGGAGCCGGCCAAATTTTCTGCAATTGGTAGCTGGTGTGTAACAATTTGATCGAAATCAAGTTCCGGTCAACGTGTGTTCTTTGGAAAAGAAATAAAAGTCTAGTGTTTTCAGAGATCAAAATCAAAGTTCGATAACTTAATTGTGAAATTCACTAATTAGAGGTGAGTATGGTTTTAGGATAAAATTGTAAACCGGTCTGATTTCAGGATATGCATGATAAGTTCTAAATTTCAAAAAATAAGGAAAGCATTTCGATGAGTAGGTTTTAAGTTATAGGTACAAATTAGATAGAATCTGAAACTACTTATCTCTTATATACAAATATCATTTTCCTACTTAAACCCGAATTGATTTGTTGAAGCCAAAGCAAAGCTATGGACTATCGACATCTGCATGTAGCCATCAAGCACTCTTTTGGTTGTGACACACTTAAAAAATCTAGAAAACTAGGTAACTTCAATCCTTGTTTGAAAAGAAAAATAAAAAAATTAGGCTTAATTAAAAATGAAAAGAAGAAGAAGAAGAAGAAGAAGAAGAAAAGAAGAAGAAGAAGAAGAAGAAATTGGCCGACACTATAATAGATTCCAAAACTTATGATGGAATAGTTCCAGATTCTAAATATACATAATAGATTCTAAGTTATAAAAAATGAGATATCTATTTCGATATATAAATTCTAAATTCTACTTAAAACTTGAAACCGTTCCTTCATATTACTAATATCTAATTCTTCCCAAATGAATAGGGTTTCGTTAATTCGAGTGCTGAAAATTGCATTCCGTAAGCTCTGTCTGTATTCGCTACACGGAAAATTCTGGGCGGTGTTTTATTCTCAAGTTTCCCGTCTTAAGTGATCGTTTTCACGGCGACGGAACTTTCCTCCGAAGAAACGAGACGTTGACATGGCGACAAGAAAACATCACATCATAAGATGACAAAAAAAGTAGAAAAAGAGAAAGAGCGGGTGGGTGGGAGGGGGACAGTGAGGCCCATGGGCCCTTGTCGGTGGCCTGCTCGCAAATTATAGACTTCCTCTAATTATGGTACTAAACAAGATGGAAAAATCAATAAAACAAATGGTCGGCTAGGATTTCTCGTCAATTGAGAACCGACGAAACCAGGGGAATCTTACCGTTGCATTTGCCATGCGAAATTTACCTTTTGGTAAGAATTTTCTTTGTAAGTTTCGAAGCACAAATGAACTTAGTAAAGTTTTTTAGGACCCGAATATACTAATTGCACAAATTTTAAGACTTCTCATGGCATTACTCCCGTCCCGATTTCAACGAAAGCTTTGCAATGCAACGTATAGCTCGCTGACGACAGCTGCGCAAAGACAGGAACTTTTGGCATGGCCGTCGTATTTTTTTTTTCCTCGTGAAATCAGCACGTTTTCGGGAGTGAATCCGTCGTCTTGCCAGAGTCAAATTGTGGCCACTTGAACTTGCTCGACAAATGTCTCGTCTGGAGACAGCAGAAAAAGTTCAAAAGCACAGCCCCACATGCGACGAATCGATTCAATGGATGGTTTGATAGCCCTGTCACAAGAAGATAAGCTCGCATTCATGAGTGACGACGCAACTCGAAAGTGGAAAATGACCTCTCCTGAGTCCTTGTGATCCTCCAGCTTTCGAAAAGCTACAATCCTGCCGACTAATTTATATTACATTAATAATAATTGCACTAATAGTTAAAAACTTTTATTTTCGTCGTGTATGTCCTACAGATTACTTTTTCTATATGTCGCAATAGGGGTGAATTCGGACCTGAGCAGGTCCTTAAACCGTTCCCTCCCGAATTGGCCATCCCCGGAGGGACTTTCTCCCATGCCATTTAGGCAAGTGAGGGAGGGTAAAGGGGATAATGACCCCACAGGATTTCCCGGCCAATCCCGAAATGGGAAAGGGACCCACTAGGGATCCCCGCGATGAAGCTGCCAGGATCTACCTGGACGCTTTACAGGGAAATGACCGAGCCTAGGCAGTGGCAACTGCCTGGGGTGGCCTACAGATTACTTTTTCTATATGTCGCAATAGGGGTGAATTAAAATAGCTTTTCGCATAAAAGACTAATGGAACTTAAAAAAAATGCGGTCAGGATTTTAGATACCGAACCGCTAGCAATGTTAAATGCTGAAATAAGGAATAAAAAGGTTTTTGATAGTTGCTGGAAACCTAGTGTGGAGTATTGTTAGTTCTTAACAAACATGGGTAATGGGTTTAAAACAATATATTCTAATTTTTGTTAGATATTTTTTCCGTTGAATGTTACTTAATTTGTCTGAATCTATTTTTTGATCTGGTCAAAAGACAAAAGTTGGAAAGCAATTACTTTCTCATCATATTACGAAAAGAATAAAGTTTAGAATTTTATGCTCCTTCGAACATACAAGAAAACGTACTAGATTTAGTTAATGATGTGCACTATGACACCAAGGTTAGCACAGAGAAAGAAGAATTTAATGTGGATTCTCTATTGCAATGAAATCTAACACGCGGGATAGGATTTATAATACATGCCAAATTCTAGAGCAGTTTTAAAAAAAAAATTGATAATTATGATAAACCAAGCTATATACCCATAAGTTTGGTTTACTCTCGTTTCTTCTGTCGTGAAGAGAAGTACTCGTATTTACGTGCTCTCACCACCTTATTCCATAAATTTTTTATTCTGGTCGAGCATCATATTTTATACCATTTTACTTATTTTATAGTACCGATTGAAAACAAAGCTACAGACAATGTGTCATCCACCCAAGAATAGGCCACTCCTTGTTTTTATCTTTCTTAATTATCCTTTCAATTTTTTGACTCCACTTTTTTCTATTTTCTTCTCTTCTAAGAATATTGGATATGTAATCCTATATCTTGTACCTAATATCTACATGATCCTACACTCACATAGCTTACATCTTCATTAAAAAAAGTTTGGCACGCATAAGAGATGAACATTTGAAAGATTAGCCCATAGTTCATCACCCCACCAATCATACAACGTTGCCCACATGTAAACTTAACCAGACATGCATATGAGATGTCAATGTCGATTACCCTTTTTGGAAGAACTTGTCAAAACAGATAAAATGGGCCGTTTTCTTTTGCCAGACGATTGTCTGGGCTAATCGCCTCGTCTGAGGGGCCCAACCCGGTCCACACTCCAACAAAAGGGAACAACACTAAATTACAAAGTGCAAGCTTTGCTCTGTGGCCCAAGACCGCAAGAAGATGACCCGAATACAAACGAAAACCACGATTTGGAACCCAAGATTGGCGAATGAGTTTTGGAGAACACCGTGAAAACTGGAAGGTGGATCCACTCCATAAGCTAAACTGCTCATAATGTTCTCGATCTCAAATGGGTTTCCATGATCCGAATCCTCAAACGAGATAGAGCCGCAAATCACGATGTCTTTCGACTTGTGTCGTGTTCACTTGTTGGGGTTTCGATCACCAAATTGGACCATACTTTCGTTTCTCCAATCCAACCCGAAACTTGGTGGGTTTCGAGGCGGCGCTCCACAGCGGAGGGAACCCGAGCAAACGACGAGGAGAGTTTCTGCAAACCTAGAGCTTTCGCCAAGGTGTCTGAGGAGGGGACATGAGCAAGAACAATATCTTTCTTCTGAATCTCCTCTTGAAGAAAATAAGAGTCAATCTCGATGTCTCTGGTGCATTCATGGACGACGACTGGGTTCGAACTTAATATGCATAGTGGCTTCCTGATCACAAAACAATTATGTAGGAAGAAGAAAAGGGACACGAAAACTGCATGAAATCAGCTCAAGGCCAAGACGGTTCGCAAGTGGCGACAGACATGGCGCGATATGCAGCTTTGGCAGAAGAACGAGCAACTGCCGATCGCTTCGTTAGACTTATGGGAATAGGAGAATGACTGAGAAACGTGATGAATCCGTTGGTAGAACGACGTGACAGAGGATGGAAGAACTTTGGATGCACTTCTTCACAAAGATCGCCATGGAGAGAAGAGTCATTTAAATCTGTCCGTTGAAGCTCCGAATGTTAAACGGTACGGAAAAAAAGGATCGCGCAATCCACCGCAAAAGAGAGATTAACATAGAAATAGACAAGAAATAGATAACAAACACACTGGACTTACATACTACGGTCCGGGTTTTGGTCTCAATCACGGGGAGAGTAGTAGCAACAAATTAAGAAGATTCCAACCTCAATTTAGTCTCTCAATCTCAAGTCCCGATCAAATCTCTCACGCTGTTTTTCTCCTAGAAGAAACTCAAGATCCGAAACATAAACACTCAAAAGGTTGCGAAGAGCAATCCAAAAGAACAGGCTAGTTGGAATATTTGTATTAAATTTTAAAAAATAAAAACTATCTTTCTATTTGGTGAGGGACTTACAAATAACCCTTTTTGTTTAGTGAACATAAGCGAATCTCAAGAACATTTCATTTCGGGTCCGATTTTGTTCTCCAAGCTCAAATTCAACACCATTTTAGCATAATTTGGAAATATCTACTTTTTCATTGCAAAACACTGATGTGTTGTGAAATAGTAAGGGTATAAAACGGAAGTATAAGTACAAAAGAGAAATTAAAAGTAAATAAAAAAGATGTGCAGATACCAAATTCCCTATTTACATTCTATGTCTATAGACGGTAACCATGTAGAACAGGAAATAAATATTTATTTCAATATGTTGTTAGGTCATAAATTTCACTTCTTTTTTCTAGTTCATTTAAACTAAGGGACATACAAAGGAACCGGAAATCGCCCAGAACCAAACTGGACCAACAGTTGTCATGGGGACTGGTCCGATTCCCAATTTCAATAAATTAGAATCGAAAAAGATCGATCTAATTCTTGATTTCAGGCATTGAACCATCCACCCAGATCTTACCAGTATATATACTTTATTTCTTAAAAAAATTCTGACTCGTGAAAATGCTTTTGTCATTTACCCTACAGTCCTACTCGCGTCTCACCAGGAGATAGTGGCAAAGATGGTACCGGCAGTTGTGGAGTCGATGTTGGAGTCTCACTAAGGTGGAGGCATTTTGGTAGTGATGGATGGGCTCCTAAGGAGATGTGCAAAGATGGTGCATGATCACTTGTCCAGGACCAGGGCCAAGCACATTTTGGTGGCCGTTTGACTAGGAGGGAGGCACCTTAATCACTCTAAGTTTGGTCCATTAATTTAAGGAGGTGACATGATTGGTCCAACCTAACTTTGAATAAGAGAATATATCTTGCCAGTGTAAACATGAAAATTTATACAAGTGCCCTTAACTACCTTCGATTTGAGGATTATAACTACTCATTATCTAACAAAAATACATGGTGTATAAAGCTGCTCATGTAAACTTTCTTTGGTATTAATGGTGTGGAATGTATTTACTCATGCTTTATTTTGTTTTCCAAACCAAATTAGCTAGTAATAGTTTAGTTTTGCTTGAAATTGAACCACATCGAACAATGCACTTCCATGGAACTAGCAAGTTGTTCTCGATTTCAATTTTTTGAAACCGATCCTTAGTAAGCGATTCCCAATTCCAAGTTGGGAACCGCTCATTTAGACCATACTCACCCCTAATTTAAACGGACCAATCTTGATAGAGTTTTGAAAGTTCTTTCCCTCCTTGTTCTTTTAATCCCCTCTTTGTTCTTCTAACTTAGAGGAAAAAAAAAGTGTCAAACGATCACATACTCTCTTGATTAATATTCAATTCAATCCTTCAACTTTGATTCTGTTCTATTAAGCCTTTATACTAGTTTTATATTTGGGAAACATGTCCAAAAAGCTTTAACCCTATTGCAATTTTATTAATTCAGTCATAAACATTTTAATTTTGTCAATGGAATCCGTCCACACAATTTTAACTAGGAAATCACCGATGTGGATGTTAATTATCCTATCTAGCGCAACCACCGATATGAATAATTTTTAATAATATTTTAATATTTTCTTCTTCTTTTTTCATCTTCTTTCTTTTCCTTCTTTACTCTTTTTTTCCCCTTCTCTTCTCTTCTTTTTCTTTTTCATTTTCCCCCCACTAGCCTCAAGTGAGGGATGACCCTTGCTAGCTTGGCAAGGGACGTCCTCATCAACCTCGAGCGAGGGTCATCCTTGCCCGATTTGGAGAAAAATTGCCCTCACCAACCCAGGCGAGAGTTGCCCTCACCAACCCTAGCTTGGGCATCCATTGCTTGAGGCCAACAAGGGCAACCCATCTAAAGCCAATGATCTCTGCTAGCTATCAATGAGGCCCAACAATGGTTGGCATAGGGAAAAATGGAAAAAGGAAAAAAAAAAAAAAAGAGAAGAGAAAAGGAAAATGAAAAAGTAAAGAAGGAAAAGAGAAGAAAAGAAAAAGAAAAATTAAAAAAAAATCAAAAAAATATTTAAATTGTCCACATTAACACCGCTCATGCTACATAGGACTCCTGACATTCACGTCAGCAATTTCTAGCTAAAATTGATTGAATTGACTCAAGTGTCAAAATTTGAAAATGTTTTGGTTCAATTGATAGAATTGAAATATATAATACTAAATTGATAATTAGGTAATAGATTTAAGATTTTTTGGATAATTTTTCTGTATTAATTCCTCTTATTTTTGCACATTAAGTTATCAAGATAGCTTTTTCCTCCTTTAAAAAGCTCTCCGCGTGCGTTCTCTATGGAAAAAGTGCACATTCGATCGCTCATATAACACGATTTTCCCATGAAAATCGGAATATGTGTCTCTGCACATCCTTTATTTCCTTAATCTTTGGGGAAAACAAAAAGAATCATATTGCTCTCTGCTCGGCACAAATACGGGCCCCGTTTAGAAATTTTCATTTTCACAGGATATATTTCTATTTGTAGACTTTACAGATTGCAACAATCCAGCGTGTTGACTTTACCAAGAAAAGCAATACAACGTGTTGACTTTCCTGAGTTGACATTTGGCATTCGGGAAAGAGGTCACTGCTTCTGTCACCTTCCCCGTGACTTCCCCGTGACTTACGAAAAATCCAACTTCACCCACCAAAAAAAGTGTTCCTTTTCAAAAATCAAAATCGGTTGCAGCCATTTTCATGTCTCTTTTATTTATTTATTTCTAAAACATACTTCGACCAAGTTAACCATAAATCACAATATTCGAGTCCACATACTGTCTAAGTTTCCGAAAAAAAATAATAATTCTTAAACCATTTCCACTTTCCTTTTAAATTAGGGTTAATATCCTTAAAAACCCAAACCCATACATATATGATAAATTTACCTTAAACTAATTTTTTGACCACCAAAATCCTAAACTAATACACTTGTGATAAATTTATCCTCTGTTAATTTTCATTAAATTTTACTATCAAATTATTAAGTTAAATAACACATGACGGTTAGACGAGTGTATTAGCTTGGGATTTTACTTTCTGTTTTGTCACAATTATATATTTTTTGTTGTATCAATCCAACTTAACAGAGGGTGTCTTTGTCACAAATGTATTAATTTGGGATTTTTGGCGATCGAATAAATTAATTTTGGATAAATTTATAACAAGTATACCGGTTTATGATTTTTTATGGTTAATTGGGGTAAATTTATCACATGTGTACTAGTTTGGGGTTTTTTATGATTAAAGAAATAGTTTTGGGTAAATCTGTTGTATGTGTACCAATTTGGAATTTTTTAAGATATTAACCCTTTAAATTACAATAGTAGGAGAAATTTTTTTAATAATTGCTCACAAAGTCAGCATTTGAGTTAGTGTCGATAAAAAATGCCTCTCTAAGAAAAATGATGTACAAGATTGGAAAACAAATTTTCTCTATTCATCATGAATTCATTGATTTGTCGACGGTATATAATGCTATTAACTTTAGCTGTTGGTATTTTCATCTAAGACTTTGTATGATTTAAATAGAGGGTCAAACCTAATTACAATTCCTCTATATTCAAATTTCTATTGCATTGGAAAACCAATTACTCTCCACATATATGTAATTATCCGGAATTACGAAAGTGTGGACAATAATGATTTTTTTGTTATCTTCTTTTAGTCTTCATTAAAAACTAATTTGGTCAATCGCCTCACCATGGACGTGTTTTAGATAGAAGTTTGGAAATAGCCCTGCCCAATTTTTTATTCCACGTTATATTATAGTCCACCTTTCCCACTTGTTAGAGAGGAGAGACGGATAGACAAGATCTCTTCCTACAACTCAGGTCATCTCACGTTTGAACTAAACATGTTTTGGACTCGACCGGTTGTATTCGGTAAAGAAGAAAATTATCCACGTGTCTGTAGAATACTAGTGGCTCGTTTCCTATATAATCTATATTTTCTGCAATATAAAAATCAAAGTGTTCCATATCTCTAGCCTTCCATCCTCGCTGTACCTGTAATTTAATAATGCTTGACAATCCGGAGTAATATTTACTTTATATTTTTCGTCAACTTAGGTAAATCAGGCCTCTTAAAAAAGTTAACCAATCTCGATGGACTCAATTACGATCTGAAAAACCTAAGACCAAAATTATCAAACCGTAGTTATCAATGCGACTTGTAATAAATATTCAAAATAGTTACTAAATTATATATGTAGATAGCATAGAAATGCATATGGTGTAAGTACATTAAAAGTTCTAATTTCTAGTTCATGAAATCCATAAATTGTTAGATGCTTGTCATGTGTAATGACACAAACAAATCTAAGAAAAGTTCTTATTTCTCAATAGATATATTATTTTTGTCATCAAAGCATATGATGCATATACTCAAAACGGCCTTATAATTCAGTGAATTATATAGAGTTTAAGGCGAGCCATATGAAAGATGCATGAAAACTTCAATGAAAATATGGCAAATGTCACAATTCAGGGTCAAGAACAATGCCGTACATCTAGCGGCTCGTGGAATGGCGGGCCCCACTTGCTCCCAAGGTTGTCCGTGCCTGAATAAGGATAAATAGAAAATAAAAAAAATCGAAATTACTCCAAAACCCTCAAAAATTTGAAAAAGAAAAGAACGAGAACCGGTAAAACTAAGTTTGACTGATCCAGGCCAGTGGAGAATAGTCGGCCGCGCGGTCAAAGTCAAAGAAAGGAGTAGCTGGATCTCTTTTAGCAAACACGTTTTCGTTATTAATTTATTAGCTTTGACTTTGCCCGTCTGCTTTGAGAATCCGCGTTTCCTGAAGGCAGAAAGGAGCAGATATTAAAGACAAAATCGTGCCCTTTTTGGACTTTTTCTATTTCTCGTATCCACTCGTCAGGACGGTTCATCATATGAATTTCATTTGAAACCGGCTTTGCGACATTCAATGAATCATGTGTCTAGCCATGTTCGGAAAAGTCGTGTGCGTTTGAACTGAAAGGTCATCTTTTGGACTTCTTATATTTAGAATTTGAAATTCGATTATTGCATAAAAAGGGAAACTCCACAGCTGTATAAATTTTTCATGGTTTTTGAAAGTTCAAATATCGATTTATTTTAAAGAAAATAAGTGACTTCTAAGTTCGTGCTCGACTATCCAGCCTAATAAGTAATATTTGCACTTGAAATTCCTACATGATGACTGTTATAAAACCCTAAGAAGTTTGTGATCTATTTAAGTAAAAATAAAACTGTTAACTGTTATGTTTTACATTTGAGCATCTAATTGCTCGTTGTTAAGATTCTAGGATAAACTATTACTAAATTGATTCACAAAAATTGATATGCTAAATAATGTGGCGAATTCTTAGTCATTGTTGAAAAACCACACTTATTTAAATGTCTATATATATATGGCCACATTGCTTAATATTATGCTTAATATTATCATTATTTACACATCATTATACCCATATCGTTATGGAGAATGTTCGATGGTCAAGTTGTAGAAAAATTGTTCAAAAAGTCCTAAACCTATAATTATTGAATCATAAACTTTTCGATTGAGCTAATGTAATCCTAAATCTTTGCACGATTTGCTAATCTAGTCTTACATTTTTCATTGTTCAAATATAGTGCTAAATCTTTGTATGAATTTTTCAAATAAGCCTTAAATCTTTTGACAATATGTTTGTGTAGTGTTTTCAGCCAAATATCCAAATAATAAGTTTATGACTAAATTAATAAATTATTAAAAATTTTAGAATTAAATTTGTACAATTGAATGGTTTAAGATTAAATTTATAAATCGTGAAAATATTTAGAATTAAATTAGCATAATTAATAAATTTATTACTGAATTAATATCCATTCTATAAGTTTAGAAATTTTTTGGATAATTGCCTCATCTAGATGCTATATTCTATTGCTCGAAATATCCAAGAAAGAGGTCCGACGAAGCAAATACTCCATGCGAAAGAAAGAAAACATATTACAAATAATTCCTCTCTCCCCGAAGATGGTGTTCCTTCCCCTTTCCTAGGTTTTTGACCTTCAATGCGGCGACGTACATATTCGTGGCATCTCGGGAAAAGTGCCCACAAGAATAAAATAAAATAAAAATGAAACAGGAAATAGGAAAATCCGATCTTGCTTTTTGGCTTTTGGAGATACGCGATAAGACATCTTGCCGACAGTAGTCGTAGGGTCATGGGCGATGTCATACGAACGTCGTACCTTTAGATTGGTCCATCCTCCTTGTGGAAAAACGTTTTCGCAGTTTGCCCGTTCATCCCCCCTGAGGAAAAATGCTTTCCCATCGTTTCTCACCGGTTCCGCGACCATCTTATTCAAGATTAATCGGCACTTGCCCGTTTCCACTAAGTGCCTGAATTCCTCATTGCAGTTCGTTGGACTGAAGGAAGAGTAGAATCTGTACAAATTCACTTGTGGGGACAATATTTCTTGGCAACCCCTTTATAAAATGTAATAAAGATCTCACACTCGCTATAAAATGTTGAATTTAAATTATGATTACTTTACATCACATGCAACTTGTAAGTTCTAGATTGGCAATTGTGACATAGTCAGGATTCGATTTAAGAGAAAGGGGGCGAAAATTATCGACGAGAAAATTACAACGAGCTAGCTATTGTTAATATCTTGCTTAATTAAGGCAATATGAAGAGATTTAGACTCAGGGTCTTCTACTCTGAGACTATATAAACTTTGTAAAACCAACACTAACTATACTAAATGTTAATTTAAATGGTTAAGTGAATGTGCTATCTAATATTCTAATAATTCGACCCGATTCAATAAATTTGACAGCCTGGCATTTAATTTCTATTTTGAGTAAGTAATCCTGTCCCCACGAAAACGTGCGGATATGCTGGACTCGATCGGGACGTAATTTCCTTCGACTTTCTCAAAAAATAAAATTTTAATTTTTTTCGGTCGGATCCCGAGAAATAAATTCGACCTGCAGAGAGAGTGAGAGAGAGAGAGAGAGAGAGAGAGAGAGAGAGAGTAATTGCATGGGCCATGGTTCTCGTCCTCAAACGGTCAACTTGCCAACTTATAATTTGCCAACTTTGTTATTTAATCTGCTTTTTAGTGCCTATGTGAAAGCGTCATGAAAAATCAAAGTCATTTGGAGAATTGGGTCTGTGAAATGCAAATCAAATCTAATCAAATTGATATTGCGTGATTAGGATGCTCAATCAGTAGCATGAAGTCAAGTCAACCAACACATACATAAAATGATTTCTTAACGGCGGGACACTGTAACATCCCGGGTCCCACTTGTGTGATATTGTCCGCTTTGGACACTGAGTCCTCACGGCTTTAAAACGCGTCGCCTGGGGACGAGATTGCACGAAGCCATTTCTCTCCCACAGCCTGATATTGTCCGCTTTGCACAGCGTGGGTGGGCCCCCACCACTCACTCACGGCTTTGTTCCCTCCGCCCCACTAGGCTCAGGACGCGTCACACAGATAGGTTAAAGAGGACCCAAGCCTTATAAACAAAGGCTAAGACTCCCTCCTAAGCGATGTGGGACAGGAGAAATGCCCTTAGCCTCGCCCGCGTACTGCCGAGGCGATCTTAGTCCGTCCCTCCGTACTGCCCCGGGTCTGGGTCATCACATTCTCTCCCCCTTAAGGCACAGCGCCCTCGCTGTGGCCCCACACGCTGCGGGAGTCGGCTCTGATACCATTGTAACATCCCGGGTCCCACTTATGTGATATTGTCCGCTTTGGACACTGAGTCCTCACGGCTTTAAAACGCGTCGCACAAGTTAAGGGACCCAAGCCATTATAAATTGGCCCAAGACTCTCTCCCTAGGCGATGTGAGACAGGGACCCCTTCCTTGCGCACGTCCGGGGATCGAGGCGCGGACGCACCGCCATCCCTCCTCCCCGCGCACCGCTACTCGGGCCGTCACACTCTCCCCCCTTGGGCGCACAGCGTCCTCGCTGTGGCCCCATACGCTGTCGGGAGTCGGCTCTGATACCATTGTAGCATCCCGGGTCCCACTTGTGTAATATTGTCCGCTTTGGACACTGAGTCCTCACGGCTTTAAAACGCGTCGCACAAGTTAAGGGACCCAAGCCATTATAAATTGGCCCAAGACTCTCTCCCTAGGCGATGTGGGACAGGGACCCCTTCCTTGCGCACGTCCGGGGATCGAGGCGCGGACGCACTGCCATCCCTCCTCCCCGCGCACCGCTACTCGGGCCGTCACACTCTCCCCCCCTTGGGCGCACAGCATCCTCGCTGTGGCCCCACACGCTGTCGGGAGTCGGCTCTGATACCATTTGTAACATCCCGGGTCCCACTTGTGTGATATTGTCCGCTTTGGACACTGAGTCCTCACGGCTTTAAAAAGCGTCGCACAAGTTTAAGGGACACCCAAGCCTTATATACAAGGCCCATGACCCCTCCCTAAGCGATGTGGGACAAGAGGGAGAGGAATCCCTTCCCCTTCCCTTGCGCGCGTCCGAGGACCGGAGGCGCGGACGCACCGCCATCCCTCCTCCCCGCGCACCGCCGCTCGGGTCGTCACACTCTCCCCCCCTTGGGAGCACAGCGTCCTCGCTGTGGCCCCACACGCTGTCGGGAGTCGGCTCTGATACCATTTGTAACATCCCGGGTCCCACTTGTGTGATATTGTCCGCTTTAGACACTGAGTCCTCACGGCTTTAAAACGCGTCGCACAAGTTTAAGGGACACCCAAGCCTTATATACAAGGCCCATGACCCCTCCCTAAGCGATGTGGGACAAGAGGGAGAGGAATCCCTTCCCCTTTCCTTGCGCGCGTCCGAGGACCGGAGGCGCGGACGCACCGCCATCCCTCCTCCCCGCGAACCGCCGCTCGGGTCGTCACACTTTTGTAACATCCCGGGTCCCACTTGTGTGATATTGTCCGCTTTGGACACTGAGTCCTCACGGCTTTAAAACGCGTCACGCAAGTTTAAGAGGGACCAAGCCTTATAAAGGCTTCCAGGAGCTCCTCCCTAAGCGATGTGGGACAAGAGGGAGAGGAATCCCTTCCCCTTCCCTTGCGCACGTCCGAGGACCGGAGGCGCGGACGCACCGCCATCCCTCCTCCCCGCGCACCGCCACTCGGGTCGTCACACTCTCCCCCCCTTGGGAGCACAGCGTCCTCGCTGTGGCCCCACACGCTGTCGGGAGTCGGCTCTGATACCATTGTAACATCCCGGGTCCCACTTGTGTGATATTGTCCGCTTTGGACACTGAGTCCTCACGGCTTTAAAACGCGTCACGCAAGTTTAAGAGGGACCAAGCCTTATAAAGGCTTCCAGGAGCTCCTCCCTAAGCGATGTGGGACAAGAGGGAGAGGAATCCCTTCCCCTTCCCTTGCGCACGTCCGAGGACCGGAGGCGCGGACGTGCGCAAGGAAGGGGTCCCTGTCCCACATCGCCTAGGGAGAGAGTCTTGAGCCAATTTATAATGGCTTGGGTCCCTTAACTTGTGCGACGCGTTTTAAAGCCGTGAGGACTCAGTGTCCAAAGCGGACAATATCACATAAGTGGGACCCGGGATGTTACAAATGGTATTAGAGCCGACTCCCAACAGCGTGTGGGGCCATAGCGAGGACGCTGTGCTCCCAAGGGGGGGAGAATGTGACGACCCGAGCGGCGGTGCGCGGGGAGGAGGGATGGCGGTGCGTCCGCGCCTCCGGTCCTCGGACGTGCGCAAGGGAAGGAGAAAGATTCCTCTCCCTCTTGTCCCACATCGCTTAGGGAGGAGCTCCTGGGAGCCTTTATAAGGCTTGAGTTCCTTAACTTGTGTGACGCGTCCTGAGCCTAGTGGGGCGGAGGGAACAAAGCCGTGAGGACTCAGTGTCCAAAGCGGACAATATCACATAAGTGGGACCCGAGATGTTACAAATGGTATCAAAGCCGACTCCCGACAGCATGTGGGGCCACAGCGAGGACGCTGTGCTCCCAAGGAGGGGAGAGTGTGACGACCCGAGCGGCGGTGCGCGGGGAGGAGGGATGGCGGTGCGTCCGCGCCTCCGGTCCTCAGACGCGCGCAAGGGAAGGGGAAGGGATTCCTCTCCCTCTTGTCCCACATCGCTTAGGGAGGGGTCATGGGCCTTGTATATAAGGCTTGGGTGTCCCTTAAACTTGTGCGACGCGTTTTAAAGCCGTGAGGACTCAGTGTCCAAAGCGGACAATATCACACAAGTGGGACCCAGGATGTTACAGACATGATGCAAATAGGGTTGAAATCCTTAATTTGGAACATAAAATATAATCTTTCGACAAGTATGTGCTAGCTACCCAGTAGTCACATTATTAAGGAAGGGTCCTTTAGAAAATTACGCGAACATCGATGATCTTCAACTTTAGCCATTTGCTCTTGAAACCTATTTTGTAGATGTTTTGCGCGTGATTATCTTCTGGAACTTTATTAGAGTAATACTAGTATAAGATATGGCCTTTGACCAGCATGTGCTAACTGCAAGGTGGTCATTATTGAGAGTTCTAAAATTATATAGGACATAATGATCTATAACTGTAACCATGTGCTTTCAAAACTTATTTAATTAAATTGATTTCTGGAATTATTTTTTTTCATGTGTTTTAATACAAGAACATTATTAGAAGTATTTGGTGCAGGTGACATTATGCTATCTCCTCACCTCATCAAACACAAGACAAATTTCTTTATTCCTTAAAAGATAGTTGCTGCAATTTTTTTTTTTTAACATGCTTGATCAACTCCTCACTGGCCATTGCATAAGTGAAAATTATCTGGTGTTTGTTTGCATTGAAAACAACTTTTAAAAAATTGTTTTCATAAAAAAAATGGCATGTAATGACCAACAAATTTGAATCAACATCTTCTTTGTTTCTTTTGTAATTTATCAAAATAACAAGATTATGAAATCATATTTGCAACACATTATATATAATGGTGTCTTTTGGAGTTATTAGAAAAATTTGAGCATTAATGAAGTATATCCAGGAGATGGTAGACAATAGTTATGAGAAAAAGAATATAGATCATAATTATTGAAAAAGAAAAGGAAAAAAAAATCGGCGAGAGATAGGAAATAGATATAGAGAGATTTATCTTTCTCGCTTTGACACAAAACAAGAAATCAAGGAAGACTATTAAAATCTTGACAGAAGAGGAAATCATTTTTTCCGACTTAAGCTTGTTATTTTCCATCGATCAACTAGTTTCCCATCATACAAAAGCGGGGAAGTTCGAAAAGAATTTCTTGATAATGGGTTTTTGGCGAATATGTTGACCCTTTCAGTTATCGTGATGTGGAATCTGTTGTTCACCAATGAAACTCAACGTAAGTCTGTGGTTTTGGAAATAAGGTGCAAAGCAGAATTGGAATGAATGTAGGAAAATTGTTCAAAAATTCACAAACCAATTGCCTTTTTATCAATTCAATCTTAAAATTTTAAATTGTGCCAATTGAATCATAAACATTTTCACATTTTACCAATTGAATTTATCTAGTATATTTTTGTTTGAAAATTACAAACGTTGACCATTTTTAATGATATTTTAATTAATTTTTCAAAATTTTCTTTCCTTTTCTTTTTTACAACGTCGGGCGAGGGTCACCCTCGCCGGCCCTCGGAGCGTCGGCGAACGAGGTCACTTGCCAACCATCATTAGCCATAGGCGAGGGCCACAACGCCCTTCCCTGGATCTTGGTTAGGGTATAGAGGCCCTTGCCCGGGTTTTTCGTGGCTTTTTCCCTAATTTTTAATAATATCTTGATATTATTTTCTTTTCTTTTCTTTTCTTTTTCAAGGGTGTTAACCCTTACTTAGATTTGGGTGAGGGCTCGACGCCCTTTCTTGTGGGAAGGGCGTTGCGGCCCAAGGCATGCGTAGCCATTGCCCGTGATTCAATTGGCACAATTTAAAATTTTAAGATTGAATTAATAAAAAGGCAAGAGCCATAATGCCCTCGCCCAACTTAGGGGAGGGTTGTTAGCCCGTTTTTGTATGATGGGGAACGCCTATGGCCGATGAGATGAAAAAGAAAAGAAAATAAAAGAAATCAAGATATTGACACATTTACCCCATATTTTTGTCTTTTTTTCTGTTAAAAATTATCCTCCGGCCATGCCATGTATCATAGTGAAATGACATGATGTATTCAATTGGTAAAATATGAAAATTTTTATGACTCGATTGATATAATTAAGAGGCTTAAAAGCTAAGTAGTAAAAATATAATAGGTTTATGACTTTATGTATAATTTTTCTAAATCAATGCTGCGAATCTTGAGCTTGACTTTTCAAGAGGCTAAATTAACTAAAAGCAAGTTTTACCTTCAGCTTGGAGGAGGCTAAGATCTATTCTTGATATTATATGGTGTTTTTGTTTGACTCTCCTCACCTTTTCTGTCGCGGTCCTCGCCATGACATATTCCAAAGTAAAGAAAAACTCTTCATCCCAATTTTCCAGAAACTCTAATATTAATTACTACCACAGCACCATGGTTCCATCCCATCCACAGCCCCAGCACAGAAACTTCTTCTCTCTCTCGTTTTTTTTTTTTTATATACCTATGTAACTTGAAAATTACTCATTTTCTGTTCCAATCATAACGTGGCCATTGACCGCCACCACTTTCGTTTCATACTGTAGCCCATGCCGACCGCTTCCAAAATTCATTTATATATTTACATATATACATATGTTATATTATATGTATATATGTAAATATATAAATGTTATATTAGGTAATATTATCTATATATATATATATATGGACCCTCTCCCGGCACTTAGCATAAACGAAAGAACTCTTTCGTTTACAAGAAAAGAAGAAGAAGAAGGAAGAAGAAGAAGAAGAAGAAGAAGAAGGAATATATTCCTAATTTCTGAAACCTCTCTCCACCGCCTTCTTCGTTTTCAGTTCAATCCCCTCCCAACCCAGAAAAGGAGGGGGAGGAAAAAGAACCCTCCTGATTTCTCTGGGATTCTTGATCTCATTCGATTCTTTCTTCCGGGAAAGGTCTTGTCATTTTCCCGGATTTCTACTGACGCGGAACTGGGTCAAATGATCCTTTCTTTCTCTTTCTTCGATTCTGCAAGTTAGTTCAGACTCTCTTTGTTTCTGGGTTTTGTTTGTATTCCGCAGTTCGATCCATTCATCATTCTTTCTGCTCGGGAGATTTTGTGTATTTTCGATTTTCAAGATGAGAAACGAAGAGATTGGGATGGGAGCTTTTAACTATTCATCGGATAACAACAATAGTTCCGACACGGAAAGCGTCGGCAGCGACGGCCGCGCAGCCTTCAGCGGGCCGCTTGGATCCGCCCTTCGCAGCTCCAAGCGAGGCTCAAGAAAGAGCGCGAGATTCAACATCCCCGCGGAGACGGCGGGGCTCCGGAGTGCGGGTGCCACCTCGAAAACCGAGCAGGAAGATGGCGAGCCGTACGTCGAGATCACCCTCGACATACGGGACGACGGCGTCGCCGTCCACAGCGTGCAGGCCGCCGGCGGGGCGACAAACCACGAGGACCCCGAGCTGGCGCTGCTCGCGAAGAGGACGTTCGAGACCCGGAGGTCGTCGTCGTTTGGGTCGTCGGTCTTCCGGAGCACCTCGTCCCGTTTCCGGCAGGTCTCGCAGGAGCTGAAGCGCATCGCCTCGCTCACGCGGCGGCCGACGGCACCACCAGCGAGGCGCTTCGACCGGACGAGGTCGGCAGCGGCGCACGCGCTCAAGGGCCTCAAGTTCATAGCCACCAAGACGGGCGGCGGCGGCGGCGCTGGCTCCGCCGCCTCTGGGTGGCCGTCGGTCGAGAAGAAATTCGACCAGTTGACCGCTTCGTCCGGCGGTCTCCTGCATTGTTCCCAGTTCTGTGAATGCATAGGTAAATTAAAAATCCTGAACGCTACTCCCATTTTATTTTATTTTTGGGGTTATTGCACTATAATTTGGTACTTCCTTTACAGCTCAATAATGTCTATTACGTCTGTAAATAATTGCAATTAGGAATGAACAAAGAGTCTAAGGAATTTGCGACCGAGCTCTTTCGAGCACTCGCACAGAGGCGCAACATATTTGGCGACTCCATCACCAAGGATCAGCTCAAGGAATTCTGGGAACAAATTAGCGACGAGAGCTTCGACTCGAGGCTGCAAACTTTCTTCGACATGTAAGCGAGCAAAACGCTCTCGGCTTGTCTTAGATTTTATTTCCGTGTAGGTGTTGAACAAGTTAATGTTATTATAAAAAGTTTTCTTGATTATTAAAAACGAAATGGTTGGTGGTGCAATAAAATGTTAGGGTGGACAAAGACGCGGATGGGAGAATCGCGGAGGAAGAAGTCAGAGAGGTATATAATTTTTTTTTTCCGGTTCTTTGAAAAGGGTTGAAGAATTATGATTATTTTTTTTTATTTTTATAATTTTTTTCTGTGAGTTAATTAACAAAATTATTTTGTCTGGACGTAGAATTGTTTAATTGTGTTGAAAGAGAATAAATCCTTGGTTTTGCAGATCATCACCCTCAGCGCATCGGCGAATAAGCTGTCAAATATCCAGAAGCAAGCGGACGAATATGCAGCCCTCATCATGGAGGAATTGGACCCTGATAATAAGGGATACATCATGGTATATATATATCATTAAACAATCGTTTATGTAATTTGGACAAAAATTTGCACTTTTTACGAAATTTAACGGAGTCATCATCGGTAATAAATTAGGATCGCTAATGGAAAATGAGCTTTTTCACTAGCCACGCCTATGAAATAGCCATCCATATGTAACACGTTCTTGATTTGCCCTACACAGGTTCAGGACCTGGAAACACTGCTCTTGCAAGCTCCGAACCAGTCCGTGAGAGTCGGAGACAGCAAAGTCCTGAGCCAGCTACTGAGCCAGAAGCTCAAACCGACCATCGACAACAACCCAGTCCACCGATGGTGTGAGCACGCCAAGTACTTCCTTATGGACAACTGGAAGAGGCTGTGGGTCATGGTGCTGTGGATTGCGATCATGTCGGGCCTCTTCACCTACAAGTTCATCCAGTACCGGAACAGGGCGGCATTCGGCGTGATGGGCTACTGTGTCTGCGTCGCCAAAGGCGGAGCTGAGACAGTCAAGTTCAACATGGCCCTCATCCTGTTGCCCGTTTGTCGAAACACCATCACATGGCTTAGGAACAAGACCCGGTTGAGTGTTGCGGTCCCCTTTGATGACAACCTTAACTTTCACAAGGTAATACCGCAGCGAGATGCTTTTATTTCCATTGTTTTTATTACTGAGAATATCATTAATCTAATGAAATGAGAGACTCCACATAAGAATACTTATATAATTAAGCTATGGAAATATTTTGGGAATTATCTACTATGGTATGTGATGAAGTATACAATGAAATGTCAAGGTTTGCTTGCAATTCATACTCACATTTTGCTAATTGTAAATTACTATATCTTGCTAACTCCATCTGACTTTTGTTGCTCAAAATAATCTCGACTCAGAGATCTTGATGAATAGCTTGATCTAATATCATATTCCCTATATGTGTACAATTCCAGGTGATCGCGGCAGGGATAGCTGTCGGGGTCGGGTTGCATGCAATCTCGCATTTGACGTGCGACTTCCCAAGGCTCCTACACGCGAGCCCCGAGGTGTACGAGCCCATGAAGCCCTACTTCGGCGAGGAGCAGCCCCCGAACTACTGGTGGTTCGTGAAAGGAGTGGAGGGCGTGACGGGGATCCTGATGGTGGTTCTGATGGCGATCGCCTTCACGCTGGCCATGCCATGGTTCAGGCGGAACAAGATCAAAGTGCCCGGGCCCTTGAAGAAGCTCACGGGCTTCAACGCCTTCTGGTACTCGCACCACCTGTTCGTCATCGTCTACACGCTGCTCATCGTCCACGGGATCAAGCTCTACCTCGTCCACAAATGGTACAAGAAGACGGTAAGCTTCCTTCTCCCTCCTTCCAATTACTACAAATCTAGCCACAATTGTTGCTTCCAATGCTTTTCTTCTCTCTTTAATCACTGTTTCTTTTAACTATAATCGCAGACATGGATGTACTTGGCAGTGCCGGTGACCCTCTATGCATGTGAAAGGTTGATCCGGGCTTTCAGGTCCAGCATCAAGCCGGTGAAGATTCTCAAGGTTATTCTAATATAAACCCTGAACCAAACGGCCATATTTAATCTGCATATTTCTTATCATCGTCATCTGGAGCATATAATTAACGAATAAACTATTCATCAGCCGATGAAGATGTCATAAATGTTAATTAAAATTTGATGGGCATGCATGCAGGTGGCGGTTTACCCAGGGAATGTACTGGCACTGCACATGTCGAAGCCCCATGGGTTCAGGTACAGAAGTGGGCAGTACATGTTCGTAAACTGCTCGGCTGTTTCTCCCTTTGAATGGTATATCTCTCTCTCTCTATCTCTCATATGACATTTGTGATGATCCACGATGTTTGAGCAATCATTGCTAGAGAAGATGCTAATGTTTAATTATGAGCAGGCACCCTTTCTCGATCACTTCGTCCCCGGGAGACGACTACCTCAGCGTCCACATTCGGACATTGGGAGATTGGACAAGGCAACTGAAAAGCGTATTCTCGCAGGTTGGTTTGATCGATTGATTAATCATGGCTAGTGGGATTCATAGTTCCGGAATTTCTGCGAACCATTTGTTTATTGATTTGTTCTCCATTTTATGGATTGGTAGGTATGCCAACCTCCACCCGATGGGAAGAGCGGACTGCTGAGAGCTGATCGCGTTCCAGGAGGAAGCATCCCACGGTAAGACTTTCCTCGGTTGCACTAGCTTCAAAGAAAACAAACATTTTGATCTTGAAATAATCAACCGATTTTCCGAGATATACGGTGATCACACGGTGAGAAATTTGCCCAAAAAGGCGTAATGATGGAATTGAAAATTGAACTTTTCAATTCTTGATAGAGTTACTCTGTAGATGGTAGTTAAGGTTTACAAAAGTCAAGCCTCCGAACAATAGGAAATGACGCGTGGTCTAGCGAAATCCCATAAAGAAAAAACATACCAAATCCGTGATAGATTAAAAAGACATAGAACAAGACGGGATGAACAAGACCCTAAAGTCCCGGTTGGTTTTATCCTATTTTCCTTTTGAGGCGTCATCAATCATTGTTGGAGAAGATAGTTGCGTTATCAGTTTCAAACATGTATTATTGAATGCTGCATAATCAATTTCAAACATGTATTATTGAATGCTTAGCAGATCCATGATTGATTGTCCTTTTCCCAATGCGTTACAGCTTCCCAAAGATACTGATAGACGGTCCATACGGAGCCCCAGCACAAGACTACCAAAAGTATGAGGTAGTGCTCCTGGTGGGGCTAGGGATCGGCGCCACGCCCATGGTGAGCATAGTGAAGGACATCATCAACAACATCAAAGTCAGAGAAAACGAGCAAGACCACTTGGGCTCGTTGGAGAGTGGAGGACGACCCGTCTCGCCACTAACCCCGGACGACAGCAACAGCCACCATCCCAAGGCGGGCCACAAAAGCAGCCACGGCAGAGGAGCGTTCAAGACCAGGAAGGCCTACTTCTACTGGGTGACCCGGGAGCAGGGCTCGTTCGAGTGGTTCAAGGGGATCATGGATGAGGTGGCCGGGATGGACGAGCGGCAGGTCATCGAGCTCCACAACTACTGCACGAGCGTGTTCGAGGAGGGCGACGCCCGGTCGGCCCTCATCGCGATGCTCCAGACCCTCAACCACGCGAAGCACGGGGTCGACGTTGTGTCCGGGACCCGGGTCATGTCCCACTTCGCCAAGCCCAATTGGCGGCAGGTCTACAAGAAGATCGCGCTGCACCACCCCGACAAGCGAGTTGGTGGGTCCCCGCTTAACCAAACCCCCACGCCCGCCGCGACTTTAGTGATTCTGCTTGATTCGAATGATTTGTCATATCTATTTTTGTTATGCATGCGTTGTTGATTTGGCCACGATGAACAATTTTGCAGGAGTCTTCTATTGTGGGGCGCCAGCGTTGACAAAGGAGTTAAAGAACTTGGCTCTGGATTTCTCTCGCAAGACATCCACCAAGTTCGACTTCCATAAGGAGAACTTTTGAAGAAGCTTTGAAGACTTAGGAGCAAAGAGATAAGGCAGGAAAAATTGTATAAATAAAGTCAAAAGGGAAGGATATATCGGTTAACTACAATCAATTCTTGTACAGCGACGTCGTTCCTATAGAGAATCGGTAACGTAATTTTTTGCGTAAGCACATACTAATTCGGGGATTCATTTGTCCCCGCTTGGGATTGGGATGATGCTCCTTCATATTAAATTTAAGCTGACCAAAAGCCTTATTGCAAATGTAGAGTTAGGTATAGGAAGTTATTTCATATGTAATACCGATAAGATGTAATATCATTTCTTAGTTCATTTTTCTACTTTTGATTCGTTCGTCAATTAGATACCTTGGAAACACTCTCAATTATCATCTGCTAGTGAGATATGTATATACATATGATTTCACAAAAAAGCTCTTTGAATCACGACTTGATTAGTAATGAAGAGTTCGAATTATTATGATTTATTGCATCGAAATGCAGCATCTAGTGGCAAAGTTGGTTCTTTGTTCGAGTTCCTAGTCAGATGAAAGTGATATACAGCAGGACAGTCCATATATAATCCATTGTTCGGAACTATAAGATTATGATCATTTAACGCTTTTTCAGATCAATCGAAAGTCACTTCACTATTATATTCATTTTCGTTCCATTAGCACGATAGGAAGATATTTCGGTAAATCCATTGAATCTCTTTCCGAGTAATTTAATGACACGAGAAAGCAAGCATCATCACCGTATAGGCAAGACCAAAGCTAATCGACTTTTAGAGTGGCGAAGCCCTAGAATTGGTTCTGGAAACACTCAAGTCTGAACACAGGAAAGTTGATGAATATATTGTTTCTTTAATTGCTAGAAGAAAGAAAGATCTTCTTTTGGAGTGGGAAATCCACTATGCTACGCCACTAACACGGATAATCACACTAAATCCAATGCGTAAAGGGCGGCTCTTTTCGGACATTAGCCTGTCAATCGTTGAATTTTCGGGAGCCCTTTCTTTTTTTTTTTTTTTTTTTTTTCCTACTTTATTTTGATTTTATTTAATTAGTTTTAAACTTTTCGCCAACTATATTTTCCACGTGCACATGGGTACTGGGGAAACTATGCTAATTTACAAAACAACAAAGGCACGCCACCAGTTGTTCACTGTCGTTAGTGTGATGCTGAGGGGACCCCCTTTTAGACATTCAAGGATCATGAAAATGATTGACATCACCACGAGCCAATTAATTTTAAAAAATTTCATTTTATCAATGTAATTATAAATTGTGCAAATGATTCCAATGTAGGTCTTATAATCAATTTTCACTAACAATATTTGACGTGGTGGCCCAGTTATCACTAGTCATCTCACGTGATACGTCGCCACTTCAGTGAGTTTGGAAAAAAAAAAAATCAATTGGGAGGATTGCATTAAAATTTCGCGCAAATACTTAGCATTAAATTGGCAAAATCAAACAATTTAGAACTAAATTCACATCCATTTAATATGTTTGTAACTAACTGGACAATTTCCGACTAGGTTGTACCAGAATTGATTGTTCCCAAAAGAGACGGTTTGGTTCTTAGTTCCAATTTATTGAAATTGGTGATTAGTGATCTTATTCTCAATTCTACATATGGAACTATTGACCTACCTACCTAGACCAGACTAGTAATTTATAAATATATATATTGAATTTTTAAGAAAAAGTTCCAACCAAAAAACAATTTAAGAAAAGTGAAAACCGTAAAACCTCTAATTTGGAGCTCAACACCCATTAATTGAGTGTTCATCTTGTCTCACTATTATCTCATCTGAATTGTCTCTCAATCTTTCACTCACGGCCTCCACTTTCAATATTATAGCTAAGAATATGGAAGTTCTTTATTTTTTTATTTACTTTGGCTTGCTAGAAAATGTTGCACTAAATGCATGAAGCTTGATGGGACCAATTCCATTGACCTACCTAGGAGCTAGACCGAACTAGCAGTCCAATCTCTGGGTGGATTCATGGAACCGATGGGCGATTCTCAATTCTGATTTTTTGAAACTGGTCATTAATGGGCGCTCCGGTTCTAGGTTGGGAACTGTCCACTAGGACCATTCTCACCCCTAATTCATATCATGAAAAATCTAAATTGGTACGACCGTGACAAATTTACCAAAAAATAATTTTTTGACCATGAAAAATCCTAAACCGATACACTAATGACAATTTTATCATAAACTAATTTTTTGACCACAAAAAACCACAAATTGATATAATTGTGAATTACCTCCATTAACTTATGTTAAATTTATTTATTAAATTTGTTTGACCTCAATAGGTATGGTAATGTGGCAAGTTCACATGGAAACCATGGAGTAAATATAACGAAAAACCCCAAATTGATATATCGTGATAAATATAACGGTACACCCTATAAAGTTTCACTTGAATTTGCCACATCACCATAAAATGTCACTATGTATCATCCATGTTAGCAAATTTAACCGAAAAAAATTTACATAAACTAATATATATGGTAAATTTGTAGCTAGTGTACAAGTTTATGATTTTTTGTGATTGAAAAATTAATTTTGGGTAAATTTATTATAAATATATCAATTTATAACTCTTTATAATAAAAAATTTAGAATTTCTTATGATTAAAAAATTAATTTGAGTAAATTTATTATAAATATATCAATTTGGGGGGGGGGTTTTTAATGATATTAATCGCTTAAAAATATCTTCGATTTTCCTAAAGTCAAATCTTCCAATCCTCACCTGATCCAACAATGAGAAACATCAAGAAATAGACAAATAAGTCATTACGACCAACGATGATCGATACATACGAGGTCGATATTGATACGTCTTTGCATCCTTTCGTAGTATCACGGATCATTTCGTGCACGGACAATTGTTTTAGATCCTATGCATGACAGGGGCGGCGTTTGACTTTTTCTTCCTTTTTCAAAGTTCAAGTAATAAAGTAAATTCTCTCCATAACAAGAGATCACCTGGCCCTTCCATCTGTATAAACTGGACAGCCGAGTTTGGCATCACACCCTCAAAAAGACATTATGACTTTGTAAAATTCTTAAAAAGCGCACTGAGTGCTTTTGCATTAGCAGCAGCCTTTGGTAAAAATTAATTTAAACTATTATATTGAAATTTTACATAAAAATTTAAGTTTAAATTTACAAAATTCAACAATTTAAAACTAAATTTGTGGACATTCAATATATTTGAATCGTTTTTAAGATATCTTCGATTTCCTCGAGCCAAATCCCCAACCCTCATCTAATCTAAAGAGATATCAATAAATGAATAAACAAGCCATAACGATCAACAATGATCAATATCTACAAGGTCGATATTGGCTAGTTTTTAGATCCTTTCATAACATCACGCAACAATAGTTTTGTGTAGGAACAATAATTTTAGATCCCATGCATGACATGGGCGGCTTTTGATTTTGTTTTCTTCTTCAAAAGTCAAATACTAGTGTAAATTTTCTCCATGATAAGAAATCACTTAGTCCTTCCTAGTATACAAAAGGGGGCAATTGAGTATGGTATCTCACCCCCAAAAATACACTATTGATTTTGTAAAATCATCTATACGCATACAGCGTGCTCCTTCATCAATGACCTTTGGTAAAAATTGATTTGAAGGGCTGCATTGGAATTTCATGTAAAGATTTAAGATTAAATTGACAAAATTACATAACTTAAAATTGAATTCGCATCCATTTAATATGTTAATGACTAATCGGACAATATCCCACTTTAAAAGTATCTTCAATTTTACTCGAGCCAAATTCCCAACCCTCATCTAATCCAACAGTGATATGTATCAAGAAATCAATAAATGAGCCATTATGATCAACAACGATCAATATCTACAAGGTTGATATTGATTAGTTTTCAGATCCTTTCATAGCATCATGCGACAATAGTTCTGTTTACGAACAATAATTTTAGATCACATGCATGACATGGGCGGCTTTTGATTTCTTTTTCTTTTGCAAGTTCAGACACTACAGTAAATTTTCTCCATGACAAGAAATCACTTGGTCTGAGTTTGGTATCAAACCTCCCAAAAAGACACTGCTGACTTTGTAAAATTATCTACGTACTGCATGCTTCTCCATTAGCATCCTTTAGTAAAAATTGGCTTGAATGACTATATTGAAATTTTGCACAAAGATTTAAGATTAAATTGATAAAGTTGAATAGTTTAGAACTAAATTTGCATCCATTCAATATGTTTATGACTAACCGGACAATTTCCTTTTTTAAAATCTCTTCAGTTTTCCTGGAGTCTCATCTAATCTAACAATGAGAAATATCAATAAATCAATAGTAATAAAAAAGGCATCACGATCAACAATGATCAATCTACGAGGTCGATGTCAATGAGTTTCTAGATCCTTTTGTAGCATCACGCAACAATAGCTTTGTGCATGGACAATAGTTTAAGACCCTATGCATGACGGGCGGCTTTTGTTTTACTAAAGTAAATTTTCTCCATGACAAGAAATCACTTAGTCCTTCCTGCTATATAAAGGGGACAGTTGAATTTGGTATCACACCCCCAGAAAGCCACTATTGACTTTGTAAAATTATCTAAAACGCGTACCGCGTGCTTCGCCATCTCAACGCCAAAACGCATTTTTCCCCATATGAAAATACCAGAAAGAAAGAAAAAAATGTAGGAATTGACATGAGTCAAAGAGCAGATCTAGACTTGTAGAAAGTCGAGGCGTGCGCGATTTCATCTCTTTGGTCACCAGTGACATCTCTCCAACAACCTTCGAAACTTCCAATGCCTAAGCGCTCACCTACTCCCTCTTCGCTCCCTTGTTGTGGTTCGAAATTGACTCCCGCAACATGTTAGGAAGGAATGCTTTCCACATCGACAATTCCAGACGACTGTAAAAAAACATGGACCCAGTGGTCTCTTTTGCCCACAGAATCCGCTGCATGTTTTGGAAAGTAGCAGGCTGTCTCGAGTACTCAAAAACCCCTTTTTTCCCTTGGTTCTCTCTTCTGGCGTGAGGCTTCAATTGCCTATTACTAGTCTTCAGAGACCAAGTCATTCACGATGAAATTATAGGTAGGACTATGGAAGAAAGGTGGCTCTTGGCCCGCTAGAACAAACTTTTCGTCTACCGAATCCCGCAGGATTCGAGGATTAAGTTTGGATGACTCGTTGATCGAGCGAGTTTCAACTCGAGAGAAGGGCAAGCATCGCATCGATCCATTGAATTGAAATTATAGGTGAATCTTTCAGAGTTGCCTGAGAAACCGTTAAAAGGATGTTTGACAAATCGGAATGGCCATTTCACCATTGAACTTGCCACACTAAGAGTGTTTGACAACTATTCATTGTCGCTGAACTTCAAAATCGCCCACAATATAAGTCGTAAGGAGGAAGTCGTAATCAAATTTTCAAAAATGGTCAGATTAAGTGAATCTGAATGCAGAGAAGCCAAAAACAAATTCCATTGTCGTTAAACTTCAAAACGCTGCGTTTACTGTTGTAGAGAAGCCTAAAACAAAGGCCTATTTGGATAGGTGGATATGGCTCAGCTCATTAAGTGGATCTCTCAACATGATGAGTAAAAGGCCTTATGCTCACTTCTTACAAGAACACAATGCGCCAAACCAATTTGGACCTTGCAAACTGCCTCAAACTGGAACTACTGATATGCTGCAGAAAGCAGGGACTGGGAATCAACTTTAATAGAAGACCTGATCACTTCTAAATAGTATTTTTGGTGCTTCGTACCACCATGTTAATAGGCAGTCTGAAATAACACTCCCTCCCTCTCTGACGGGTAATATAAGCTTCAGACCAAGTGATGCCACAGTTATGTGAGAGATGTGCATAGTAATATTTGGGCACAAGAGAAATGACCTTCTGAGTATCTGGCTATTCAGTCTAATGGCCAGGTTTTAATCAGATGTAGGTCGAAACATTTTTGCAAACTAGTGATAGGAATAAATTGGCGACCGCTGACATAAAATGTTGGGAATGGGAAACAACCAAGAGGTAATGCAGGAAGCATGATGAGAGTAGCACATTCACCTCTGTGCCGATGCTGGTGTTACTATGAACATGCATGTGATTTTCATGAGATTGTCCGTTTTCTAAAATCTCTTCCTCCTTAATACGTTGGACACTGGATAGATGCTAGATGGCAATCGGAACTGTGCAGTAAATGATATGACTGTTCCTCTTTCTTTTAGTCAAATACTACGGATGATCAGCATAACGGAAAGGCACAGCTTTTTGAGGAAATGAAGGTAAAAATGAAGAGAGAAAAGCAGAAGAAACAGTGATGGAATATGAAAGCCAAAGGCTCTGCAGACTTCAAATTCAGCAGCTGACACTGTAACGATATGTACCTGAACTCAAGTCCAAAAGCAAGGAACCAGTTAAAAAGGTTACCAATAAAATCTCAGGTTTTAGAGAACCAAAGTTACAATCTACCATGTAAGTAAGAGCAGAGGTCTAAAGCTTTCCCTGCGCAATTCGTTAAATGCTATGACTTATGCCTGCAACAAACTTACAAAGCCTTAACATGTCAGTCATCAATGCATGGAAGAGCCTCCCCTGGATGAGAAGAACACATCTCCAGAATGGCAAACATCTTCTAAACCAAGAGAATTGTGAGAAATGTAGACTGAGGAGGCTTTCTAGATTTATCACCGCCTTCTCTTGATGTCCTTACTCTCTTTTCTGCTGGATGAACCGTGGGCTGAATCAGTAGTACCACCCTGATTATCACTACCCTTGTTAACAGAAGATTCATCCACCATCATCGCAGCGGAATAACTTTTGATCCTCAAGGATATAAGAATGCTTGATAAAATCCCAAGCATGGGAAACAAGAACGACCAGACCGTAGATTTCTTAGCTCCAGAAGCTGTGGCCACAGCAGCACCAGCGAGGCTGCCGATGGAGGTATTCTGTAGGATCATTGGCACACAACCAATGACCGTTGGAAGGAGGAAATCCAATACAAACCCAACATTGGTAGCTGCCAGGGCATAGTTAATTATGTATGATGGTATGGGTGAGAACCGAGCAAGAAGAACAAATTTCCAACCATCTCGTTCAACTCCCCTAGAAAGCAGATGAAAGTATTTGTTGCTTTGAGCCCATTCCATTGCCGAATTTGAACTCCTGAAAACTAGCCTGAGCAAACCAAAGTGTAATAAAGACTCGTGAATGAAGGAAACCTGAATCATATTGGGGGAATGTAGAAAGAGGCATAGCATAAAGAAAATTTCAGGGACACATATGATTTGTCAGCTTAGATAGATTCTAAATGCAGCAATGGAGACAATTAAAAGCAGCATGAGGAAAAGATAGTTCAACCAAAGCATGAATCATAGTTACTTTGGTGAGTTGTTAAGTATTAGAACAAAAAGGGTGTTGGTTGTTGAAGTGCCACATGGATGTATATAAGTTACTTTTCATAAGTTGTTCATCGACAGTAATTGTAATCTTGAGAGAGTTGAGTAATTAAAAAAAAGTATGTTTAAGCAAATGTGACCTTGAAAAGGATAAAAACGAGAAAATATTTGGACTGAATGGAGAATCATAGAAGTGTTGAAAGTAACCAAGCTTCCAATATAATCTCAAGGATTCAAAAAATGCCAAAAAAAAAATTACTTCCGGTTCTATGTACACTGACAGATGTTGTCTGAAAATTGGTATGGTTGATGAAGATATTTTAAATTATCCAAAGCTTGCTTCTAACGAAGTAGAGGAGGGCCAGAAAAATCCCCAGAAAGTCATTAGAGTACCTTGCATGTGTCCAGGCTATAAAAAGCAAATGCATGTATAAGGAAGTGTCACTTTTCTTTTCTTTGCTTTGCTTTGCTTTTCTGTTTTAACCAATGAAGTTACGACTCTAATGAGGACATCGGGTGATCTAGGAGTTTCTTATAGTAATATGCACACATCAAAGCTATGCTTTAATAACAATGACGAACAAGTTTACTGTGCAGAATCAAGGAATCATTCTCCAGGTACGCTTTCTTCCAACAAGATTGTTTTGCATAATGAAACAAAGCAGAGTATATAAATTGATGCAGAGAAACTTGGAAGTTGAAGGCTTCCGCTGAGCACATAAAAAGTGGAGGAAGAAGAACAAACTATATTAAGCAAAAGCATAACAACAAGTCTGTAAATCCGGAAGCACTAAAGGGAAAAATCAAAGTATCTTTAACAGATAAGATAAGTATGACATCAAGAACTGCATCAGATTTCTTGTTCGATTAGAGAATGTCACTAAAGCTCGAGGAAAACATTTTGCGGGACTTCAACAAAACTAGCTACAGTAATAGGGAAGGTATATTAATACTATGATTAACCCAATACCAAATGGTGGTAACCGTATCAGCAAAAAACATTCTCCTGTGCTTAGCATACTACAGGGTTGATGCCTCCTTAGCCATTATATCAATGAAAAGAAGGCCAACC
Source organism: Eucalyptus victrix (assembly GCA_016097545.1). NCBI lineage: Eukaryota > Viridiplantae > Streptophyta > Magnoliopsida > Myrtales > Myrtaceae > Eucalyptus > Eucalyptus victrix. The sequence goes on from CM027844.1 coordinate 17,478,726, forward strand.
GTGGGAAATTCTTTGTGGAGATCTGTATCTGATGTAATGCACCCTAAACCCATCTCTAAGCCTAGGAATCCTGAAATACACGATGCGCTGGATCTGCTTGCATAGATCAAAATTCTTCCTCCATTTAATTTTAACATTTGATATCTTCTTATGGTGTCGAATTCTAATATAAGAGTCGAACTACATTTGGATTCTCAGATAATCTCTCACATATTGGAACCTTGGGTGCTCGGCCAGTTAGGCCAGAATTACAAGCAGGCAAGAGTACTCTAATATTGACATACAGCAGATAAGGCGTTCAGCATCTATATACAAACATATGGGAATTCCAATGAAAACAACCAAAAAATATTTGGCACATGTCTGAAATTGTTACTCATAGGCACAACATCACTATCATCTCTTCTTAAGTTTATGATATCATATCATATCTCCCACATTTTCATTAGGTCGGATTAGAAAGATAAAATCATTTATGATATATACTATTAAAATTGATTGCTAATAGAGTAACCATTACCCCAATGAAAAGAATAACGAATCTACACTTTTACCTATTGCAATTATGGTCACGACAAGACTCAAATATCATATGGAAATTGAGATTCTATGGGCTGATGAATTAAGAGAAGACTAAACAACGCATAGGAACCTAAGAAAGACCCAAAAGAGTACAATAACGAGAAATGCAATGCGAATTCGCTAGCTGGCAACTCCCTGTTGCACAAACGATCCCTCGAAAAAAGGTCGGTAATCCCATCTCTGAAAACGCGATCACAATCACAAATTTACCTTCCCTCACATTATGGCTTAGCAAAAATGAAACCTTTCATCACATCAACCCACCCAAAAGGAAAGCACCAGCACAATGGAGCTCGGGGAAACTAGCAAGATGCAAATTCGTACAAAACCCAAGTGCCAAATGCTACCCACCCACACAATAACCAGCGCGAACTCCGTCACAGGACGGCGATCGAACGAGAGAGCCCGTACCTGCCGATCCAGAACGACAGCGAGGCTCCGAGAATCTTGGCGGCGAAAACGCAGAGGACGGCAGCGGAGAAGCCGAAGAGGAGGGAAGCTCCGGCCTCCAAGAAGACGGCGGAAGGGAGACAGAGGGCGAGCGAGAGGGTGTGGATCCCGACGTACGCCGGGATCGCCCACACGCCCAGCCGGTCGGACCATTCTCCGAACACCCGGAGCACGCTCTCCTTGTCATACCCGTATCGCTTGTTCGCTTCCCTCATCGCGCCGATCACCACCACCGCCACGGCGATCTTCCACCATTTGCCCCCCATCGCCGTCCCCCTCCCGAGCCTCCTTCGCCGATCACCGGAATTCCGCAACCCGAGACGGCGGCAGAGGGCGGCGTACTTCCTTTTTGGGAAGGAGGAGAAATCTAAGCTTCGCTTACGTGTTTATATGGGACCCGTTTTGAGCCGTAGGATTACGTCTTATAAAGTAAATGACAATCGTTGAAGGTCAATTTACTAAGCACACGTTGTCAAAAAAAATTACTAAGCAGATGAACTAAAAATTACAATTTGATGAGGGAAATAACATGGCCATTAGGGAATTACTAGGCGCAGGCGATAGTTTCCTGAGTATGACAGGAAAGTTATAACTTATGAGACTTAAAAGCTTGCTTGATGAGATGTAAAAGTAAGTGTTAAAAAATTAAACACAAATTTTTAATTTTTCATAATCTTAAACATTGATAATGAAAATGGTAAATGACACAAAGGATTTCTCAAATTCAGTTCAATGTGTAATATGATCCCTTAATTTTAAATTTGTTTAATGTGGTATTTAGGCTTTAACTTAATGTGTAATGTGGTCCATAAATTTCGAATATGTTCAACATGATCCGTAAATTTTTAGAAATTATTCAATTTAGTTTGGATTGTATGAAATGTTCAATGTTGGACAACATTAGTCCGAGAACTAAATTGAACATTTACTAAAAATTTATAAACCATATTAAACAAATTTAAAGTTAATGAATCGCATTGCATATTAAGTCAAAATTTAAGGATCATTTGTGTTGTTATTCAAAATGAAAATGAAAAAACTAGTTAAGAATAATTGAAAATTGATGCTTGGATAATTTCTAGCCGAACATAAGAGTCTAATCTTTATTGGTAAGGTTTTAACAAGGTATAGTTCTTTATAGCATCCAATTTAGCCCTTTCTTTACCAACTAGACTAAGTCAAACTTTTATTTGATTAGATAAGCTTCTCTTATCGAAAATTTCTTTAGAGTTATTTTCAGTCTATTTTGAATTTTTGAGAAGTTGTCTTCCCAAGTTTTTAAATTCCGCCACTTTAAATTAGGAATCACCAAAAACACATAGCTACGGTGCAAAACACAACTACATCATAGTCTTACCTATATCAAGGACACACCAAATTCAGCACATAATTGGTCCTCTTTGAATTATAGCAATTTTCCATTCAAAGCATATCGAGTGATTATCGAAGTATTGCGACGGGTTTGATGGACAGAAGGGTTCAAGTTCTCATTTCTAGTCTAGACTCTCTAGTCGATAGAGTTTGATGGGCCTCTGGGCCCATTTGAATAAAAGCCATCAAAGTCAACCGTTTTGGGCCGTTTTCTGAAATTGGCAAGGCCTATTTCGCCAGCTCCGTTTCTTGAGGCCTCCACGCAACGGCCCGGCGGCCTCGGACGGGACCCGAGATCGGATCCCGGGTCCTCTATTTTGAAGTCGATCTCGCTGGAGAATTCACTCCGCGGCAGCACCGTGTAATCGTATTGTGTTAGAACAAGACGTCTTCGAATTTAGCTAGCAAATCAACAGCTCGGCGGGAGTTCGCAGGTTCACTTCCCGGTTCAGTGAAAATAGCCCCTTTAATCTCCGCTGCACAATTCAATGTTCAGTAAGCTCCCTTATCTAGTTCCTCGACTTCGACCTAAGTCCCAATGACTTCCCTTGAAAACCTCTGGATCCGACTGCTTGATGGTTGCTTATGAGGTGCATGACAAACCAAAATTTCTGTTAGAAAACAATTTTTTATTCCAAATTTGTTTCTGGAATAAAAATCTGTTTAATAAAATTATTTCATTTTTTAATCCAAGATAATTTTTTGTTCCAAAAATAGATTTGGAATAGAAATCGAAGTAAAAAAATTTCTACGTTTCTATTTCGATAAATAAAAATTCTTCTTATCGTTTCTCCTTGTTACGAACCGGTTGTCATCCATCGCCGCCGACCACTGTTCGCCGGCTACCACCTCTACGGTCCACATTCTGTCGTCTGCCATCTGCCGGTCATTAGTTGTTGGTCGCCAACTGCTACCATCCATCGATCATTGCCGTCCGAAAAAGAAATTTTGTGTCGTTATCAAACGAATTTATATTTTTAAAGTAGAAATTTTATTTTGTTATTAAATGAGTATTTTTATTTAGAAACTCATTTAGAAATAGAAATAAAAAAATTATTTCTCTTTTAAAAATCAATTTCGAGTTAGAATGGTTATCATCCGTACCCTTAAATGATGGGTCATTTGCTACGACGGGACGGGTTGCGTGCAATCTTCGGATTAGTCAAGTGGAGGATATCAAAAACAGCATGTGAACTCTTCCATCTTAATCTGAACAACTATTCCAACTTGCAAATGCGTCCGAGGATGATAAGGAGGTGCACAAATTCTCGACGAATGAGCTGAGATTCAAAGCAACAACTACGTACCATCAAAATCAAGGCGCCGTTGCCCATTCGACCGGGTAAGCATATTCAAAAGATGAACAGGTCCAATCTTAAAAAATAGGACAAAAAATTCAAAACTCGTGCGCTAGTCAAGGCCCGAATTTGTCCTTCCCGTCGGTGACCCAATTTTCCTTTCCCTTCCTTCCTTCCTTCCTTCCCCTTTCAATTCCAAACATCCGCGCACGTGCGTCCGGGAGTCAAAAGATTAGGCTATCTACTGAGCAAAATATTCCCCACGTGGGTCCGCGGCGACGAACGGGTCGTCGGGTAGTCCTGGAGACGGAGCAAGAGCAAGAGCCGTTGGTTTCTTCGGTGGTGTGTCGTCGTCACTGCCCCGCCACTGGCGTCGTCATCGCCGTCGTATTCGCTCGGATGGATCAATCTGGCCCCATGATCTCCCGTCATCAGACGCCTACTTTGACATGGGCTCGTGCGGTTCCATCCGGATCCAAGACCACCGGCCACCACCGAACGCCAACTTAGTCATTCTTCATTTGCCCAAGGCTCTAGAAGGTTAGGTCATCGCCGGTTGGATTCGAAAGGCATATTCGTCACGCTTTTCTTCTTTGTTTGGTTTGTTGAATCGAAGTTTCTATTCGGAGCACGGAATCGCCCATGTGGTAGTCCACGTTATAAGCTTATCGGGACGACGAATAAGCGGGAAGGCGGACATGACGAACGGAAGATGGGGAGTCAAGATTCCAACTGTTTATCCCTACGTAATGTGCCCGTGAATCCTGTGATCGCTTCCCACTTCTGGAGATGACTTAATTTTGGAGAAAATTGCCCCGTGATTATGTTCGGAACCTGCCCTTTTCCATTGAGCCCGAGAGTCCGAGACTTGTTTGGACGCGACATGATGCTTCCGGGTTATGACAAAGCTAAAAGGTCAGAGGATGTGTTGGAAAATAACCCACCTATAAAGGTTGGATTATTTCTGCCAGGCTACTCCTAAGTTAGGTGTTGCGAAATTCTTGCTCCCTTCTATTTTCTTGAATCCTAATTTTCATATTTATCATAGTCTTTGTATAAACGATTCCCTTTGACATTTAGAAGGAGGATAAATACATATAATCGATGGACTTATTCGATATTATATCTTTAAATTTATATTGCATCCTCCTAGCATATAACCAAACAGACAGAATGAAAACCAAGGAAAAATCAATGTATACTACTAGTTAAATGTTCCTCAAATCATTCGCTAATCCTTAATTTCCTATCTTCCGCGGTCCCCTACTTCCCACGACTAGCACTAGGTTACAAAATTGCACCGTATTGACCATATTGCCCTTTACTTTATAATAAACTAATGCCTCCTTATTTCTGCCGAAAAAAAAGTTCATCATAAATCGGGTCAAACTTGGAAGCGCCGGTGCTTTTCTCGGAACCGTCAGCGGCTCTACAAAGCGGACGCTACATAGACTTTTCCACGAAGTTATTAAATTAATGCCCCAAGAGATTAAAATAAAAGCCAATATTCCTCGAAATTATAATAAATGTAATTCATTTTAAAAAAAATGAAAAATTTATCGATGGGTCTTTCTTGGGTCAACCGGTTGCAGACATAAACCCCAGCGGCACGCCATCTTTAATTCTCGGAGTAGCTTATAAGGAAGGCATCGCTTCTGCAGTCTCGATGTGAGTGGGCAGTTGGAAAGGGGGAGGGCCAAAAATAATTGGAGTTACATCTAAATCCATTTTAAAATCCATTGCATACATTTAAGTTCACTATAAAAAATTACAAATTATCCGGCAATTTTTATGATGAAATTGATTCTTCTGGGTATCCATCGCTTATTCCAATTAATGGGTATGAACTATAACTTCCATTCGAAGTTAACTTATTTCCATTTACTTGACATGACTTAATCAATGTTACTTTTTTATTTGATTTAGACCTTAAAAATCATGCACTTCGACTTTTTATCTTAGATTCAAAACTGTCGGAACTTTCACGATGGTCAAATGTTAATACGTAGAATCTACATCATATTTCAAATCTTTCAACTCTTCATGAAACACGAATAATTAATTAAACTTTGAGAAGGAAAGCAAAAAGAAAAAAACAATGCTTTATTCATACTTTTTTATTATAAAAAGACAGGCCCTTAATGTGCTTTTTCAAATTTTAAATCAAGAGATTATCCAATTAATATGGCAGACGTCGCATAATTCATCCCCAGTTTCTTTAGCTAAACCAAAATAACTTTTTTTTTTTTTTTCTGGATTGAGAAATATTTGCAACTTAAATTAAAAATGATCTTTTGCGATCGATTTTAATTGGTGGTAGAATGGGCAATATTTTTCTATGAGATGTATTAGTTTAATTAAATCCTTCTCGTTCGGTCAGCTTAAGCAATGAACCTGAATCGATCGAAGAGAATAGGGAATCTTCCTGCTTTTATCCATGCAAAGATTAGAATTGATAGAGGATAAAGTTTTCGAAGGAAGAGAAACGTGGGGACCACTGGAAAGAAAATAATTCAATTTATATTATATGGTCCGACATTGAGCTCGGCCTTATTAAGAATGGTCTTAAAAAAAAAAATCAATCTTTGGGAATTGTAGGCAGTTGTCACCCCTTTCATAGACCAAAGGAAGAAATATTCCTTTCTCTTGATGCCATTTTATGTGAATATGTCAATCCCCCGCAAAACACACTTTCATTAATTATTATTCAAGCTCTTTGTTAAAGTGTACTCGTTTAGCATATTTTTTAGTTAAGGTGTCCGGAATAATAAGTGAACATCAAACAGGAAAAGTAACATATATTGAGAAATGCATTAAAAAATGCACTCGATTACACGACAACCTTCTCGAGAGGACTTGTTCAAGAATCCTCAATGTGACAATCTTCGTAGGAAAGCGTGAATGGCCAGTCCTTGAACTTGCATTGTTGTCTGACAAGGTTCTCGAATTTCTAATTTGTAGTGAAGTTCTTGAACTCGTGGAATCCTTTCGATGGACTCAAGTATCCGTACAATCAATTCCAGCAAGTTGAACATTGACATGTCGGTCAGTGTCGAGAAGTTTGGTGAGATGATCGATGTTGTTATGGAATGAAAAGACATTAAAAATTTGCTCCAATGTATCAGGAGGAGTTGTATTTTCAGTTTGTTTAGCATGAACTGTCTATGGTGGCATTAGTTTGTTAAAATCTTATGAGTTCAAGGATTTAATTGTATGATTCATAAGTTGAGGTGCACATTGAAAAATTTGTGCGAGTATGTTAAGTGTGCAACTTTTCTATTTATAAACAATATAATCGAAGTGATTACAAGTATCTCTGATTTCTAGAACAATGGAGAATATCGATTGCATATCTCTTCTAACTTGATCAAAATGTCTTCTTCACCACTTCACCACAACATGGAGGGGAGATTGTAGCGCCTTTGAAGTTCCATGAGTGGAAAAAAATTACGGATTCACCAGAAGCCATATGCCGTTGCTATTAATAGAGAACCCTCTCACATGTCATGTCATAAGCACAAGCAAGATCTAGGAAAATTTTATTCATCTTTTAATAATTGAACTTTTGTCATGTCTAATAAATAGTTTTGATAGTACTTTGAATGGAGAGTAGTTTGTTCTTGTTAAAAAGAAATAAATGTGTTCCTTTTGTTAGTTTTAATTAATTGATATCTATTTTAACTATATAACTTGAATGAAAGATAAAAATGTAGTATATAATAAATAAAGCATAATTAACTAGCGTTAGACATGATAAACATTGTTTGGTGAAAATGATGTTAGATAAACATTCGTCATATGTCATAACCAGATATTTTTCTTAATAAAAAATGCTTAACTAAACTAAAAACAAGTCAAATTAGTTTACTGTTAATTATTGAAAACTTAAATAAAATACAAAACAACCCCATATTGCTTAAGCTTTTGGGGTTTGATTTTCTAACCTTTTTTACAATGACAAAGCTAGGAACCATTGAAGGGGGCGGAATTTTCACTATATTGCATCTAATGTATTAATTAGTTTCCGATAGTAATTAGTATCTCAAACAAAATTGACTCAATAATTAAGTGAAATGGAAAAGAAGAAGAAGAAGAAATTAACCAAAATAGGGTATTCATACATAATAGAAACAAAACATACTCGATAAAATATGAGTATTGTTAGCATAATAGTTTGTTGTGAGTTACAAATTCTTAAAGAAGAGTTACAAATTTTATAATAATTTATAATTATTTAGGATTTATTTTTTAATGATTTGAAATAAATTGTTATTTTCATAATAAATTAAAAACTGTTGTGCAATCATTTCTCATAAAATAATATACCTACCTCAGCCAAAAACAGAGAAACAGCGTACCTGTACCTACTGGCCCTCAAAAAGCGTACCTAAAATGCCCACCCAACTTACGAAAAGAAATACTAATTACAACTAAATCATCTTTCCTAAGCATTTCACTTACTTTATTCGAATCCAAACATTTTGAGTTTGTGGTCCCAATTCTCTTTTTGAGAATGTACTTACTATTGCGACAGTACAAAGAATGTACCAACAACCTTATCTTTACAATTTATATACGGATAGTAGTGGTTGTTATCATAGAAAATGCAATACGACTCGAATCATTTAATGAGATTTCACCATAGTGGATTTCACCGATTGATAAGACAAATCTGAATTTCTCAAAACTCCTATGATTCAACATTATAGCAAATATTAAGCTGAGAAATTGCCCCAATTAATGGGTCAAAGAAACTACCCGAATAAAAACGAAACTCACGAGACCATAAATGCTGTCTGCGCTAAGGTAAGAAAAGCATTTCCTACACGGGAGCTTTCCTTTTTATTCACCCAAGACAAAAGTACGCACGACCAGGCAAGCGAGCCTATCCGCTTCCCACGTTTTTTCCCCATCTCAGGGGCCAATCCCCACGCCCAGTCAAACTGACCACCGCACGAGCAGCTGATGCGCGAGATGCGGTCCCCACTGACGATGCTTCTCCTCGAGTTACGACTGGTGCGTGAACGAACATGTCCGACGATTGGCCCACCCCCCCATCTGTAGACGACGACCACAGCTAGCATCAAGAATCTCCCCCGCAGAAGAGAGAGAAAGAAGAGAGAGGGAGATGGAGAGGGAAAGAATATCCGAGCTCGTATGTATCACATGGCGGAATTTGCATACACACATGGATTGCCAGATAGGAGTCGTAAAGGGTGGTGCGCGGTGGGATGGGATGATATGATGCGATTCAAAAGAATGGGGCGTTGGCCTCGGTTGGCGTCGGGCGGGGGGAAAAAGAAAAGAGAAAGGAGGGAAAAAGAGGGGCGAGAAAAAAGATGAATCCCAGTCAAACCAAGTTGTCAGACTTTCAAACCCCAAGCCAAAAACCAATCCCATAATAATAATTATAATAATTGCAAAGCAGTATGCGAGAGAGAAAAGCTTTACCCGGGTCTCACGCCTCTCTCTCTCTCTCTCTCTCCTTTTCTCTCTCTTGTCTTTATAGAGTCACCATCTTCATGCAACAGTCACACACTCACTCTTCTGTCTCTCGAGATTCAGCCTTTGTCTCCGTATAAAGTCATCCCCATCTCCACCCTCATCCCGTCTCCAACATCTCTCTCTGTCTCTCTCTTCCTGTGCAAAGTGAAAACTCAGGAAAGAAGCTTTTATGCCATTGTTTAGTTGCAGTCAAAGACCCAAGCCACGCACCACCATCATCATCATCTCCCCGTTCGGCTGTATGTTTTGGACCCATCTTATGAACTGAGAGCGCATCAGCAAGATACCGTAAGAAGAGATGGGCATCTATAAGTTCTTGAACCTCCAGATGATCCACTGGTGCTTCCAGCTGATGGGCAACCACATCTCCTGCGTGCAGCTCCAGCCCGAGCCCTCTCCTCCCCCGCCCTCCGCTGCAGCTGACGACGATGCCGGCACCGTCAAGCTCATCCACTCCGATGGCCTCGTCGAGACCTACCACCGGCCGGTCCGGGCCTCCGAGCTCATGGCGCAGTTCCCCAAGCACCTCGTCTGCCGCTCCGACTCGTTCTACATCGGCCAGAAGATCCCGGCCCTGTCCGAGCACGACCTCCTCCAGCTCGGCCACAAGTACTTCCTCTTGCCGCAGCAGTTCTTTCAGTCCGTTCTCACCTTCGTCACCATCGCCTCCTTCGTCGCGTCGCAAAAGGCGCAGGGTCCGAGCCCGATCCCGGTCCCGCGGGACCTCAATAGCTGCCGGAACGCGTTCCTGAGGAAAGCTGCCGGGTGCCAGCCCTTCGACATCCAGAGGACGCCCTCCGGGTGCCTCCGGATACGTGTGTCCGACGAGTTCATATCGCAGCTGATGGAGCAAGGAAGGCGAGTCGAAAAGGAAGCAAGTAGCGATAGCGGCGGCGACGGCGAGCAGAAACCCATCAGTAGACTGTGCACGACGCCCCAGCTGGAGAAGGATTACTCACAGCTGGTGGTGTTGTCGAGGCGGTGGGAGCCGAAGCTCGAGATGATAAAGGAGAGCGACAAGAGCAGGTCTTCCTCTTCCTTCGGGATGAAGCGGAGGAAGAAACCGCCATCGCCTCCATCCACAGTCTCCGCGCCGAATCACAAGATCCAGAAATCGTCGGAGAGTCACGTACACGCGGCGGCGGCGGCGACGGCAGCCTTGACGAAACCTTCTTACAGAGCTAAGATCAAAATTAGATCGAGAAAATGATGCTAGTCATTTTATTAGATTTTGAGTTTTGATTAGAGACTAGAAGAAAGAAAGGAAACAGACGCACTTTGTAGAGCCTTGTTCATAGAAATTTTACATGAATGAATACAAAATAAAAGCATGCAATCCGTACGTGTTGGTTTGGATCTCTCTCTAACTCAAACCTAGATGCAATTCAGTTTTCAGTTTTCAGATGACGATAATGATTCAATTTCTGGGTTTTCGCGAGCGTAACCTACAGGAGGTCAAGGCCAGCACTAGATCTGGTCTTGAGTTCAACGTCATTTCCATAAAATAATGATGGTTAGAACATTACACCATCACATGGATCATTAGCTATGCCTTGGAGTGGATTCAACGACTGGGGACCATTTATATGATCGAGAAAACCTGGGTTTTAGCGTAGACGATGCCGATTTAATATTGACAAAGAGCCGACGCAACCGATCTGAAAAATGTTTCGATCTGGGTAAAATGCATCAATGCTACATACATATTCGCAGGTTTAGACTTAAGGCTCATTTCGAAACATCACAAGCATGATGCGATCTGAAAGTGTGAGATGTACAAAACAAAACATAAATTCTTGCCTGGTCCCAGTACTTTTCCCTCTCTGGCCTGTTCTGTTCTGGTATTAGGCAAAGACAAAGCTGATCTCTCCGGTCAAAAAGACCCCAGTTGTGGTCAACATGAATCTCCGCCAGATCAAATGGGGTGGATGGGGACATAAAATACACTTCTCCCAATCTGTAGATCTGTATATATTTATTTTGAAAACCCTTATAATGCCCTAACTGGGAAGCCAAAAGGATGATGAGAAGGAGACGGGTGCACAGTGCGTGCACGACCAAGCTTCGCAGTGAAGCGACGACGTGGATCGCCTAATCATATGCACCAATCGCCTCGCGAATCGGGTCGCGCCGATCGACGGTGGCGATGAATTGGGTCGGGGAGCAGAGGCTGGTGGAGTCCAGGGAGGAACGTGATGGACGGACGGATGGAAGGATGGATGAGCGAGAAACTGTGCGGGGAGCTGTTGGCGAATCTTTGGATTTGTTCTCTTTCTTTCTCTTTCTGTCTGTCTTCAATCAAGTTCGGTCGGGTCACAAACGGACAAAGTAATGGTCAAAGAGTGCGTCCCCCCTTCACAGGCTCGGAGTGGACTGGCGCGTGCGTCCGCTCACCTCTTGCTTGCCCAATTCCTTATCCTTCTTCCCCAAGTTGCATTCATTCATCCTTTCATTTTTTTTTTATTCTCTGTTATGTTTGAAATAGATACCGGGCATCTCTTATGATGCGTCGAAGGCGTGGTCCTCCACGTCGGTCCGGTGCATTTGAGATTTCGATTTCGGGAGTACTTCTCATAAAACTCGAACTCGAGACCACAAATTAAAAAGGAAACTCGCTCGTCGTCTACCAGCTTAATCTCTACGGAATCCAAATCGCTCCCCTCGGGCAGCGCTCTATCTTCGGAAGTACCGGACGTGTTCTTCAATTCCCCATCGAACGGAACACGTCGTGATTCGAGGTACGACATGGGCCGCACGATCGCGGTCGAACGGGTCGCGCATAATCGCTTTCGGACTGGGCAAAGGGCGAGGAAAAATCGAACGTGAAGTACGTGAGGATGGGCCGCGGGAGCCACGGGCAAAAAGCGCACGTGGGAGCGAGTAGCGCATGGCTCGGGATGTGCAGACGTCAAATCAAGATGCACTGTGGCGGTCAAAGCTCGGTCGCTTGCTCGGGGTGGCTACCGGCTTGTGGGTTTTGTTTGGACATTTGCCAGTCATTTTTATTTCCCTTTTCCTCTCTCTTTTTACCCTTCTTAGCAATAAAGGCGAGCATTGCATGCTTTTTGGTTGAATGACCGAGATCACACGGCACCGTTTGACTCAAATAATGGATTGTTCATCACATGAATTAAACGAGAGGTTTCTCGAGCATTGGGACGGCCCCAAAGCCGAGAACCAGGCTGCCGTGTTGTGTTGTGTCGTGGCGTGCTGGTGGTGATGTGTGGCCGACGTATGGTGTGGCTTTGCTGGCTCAGCATCATCCCGAATTCCGTTTCGCTGATCATGCCATGTTTGTACAGTGAGATGTGGAGTAAATTTCAAATGCATTTAATGAAGAGGATAAACACGCGATAAGCAAGTCAAGGTTCGAAAGATAACCTTTTTTTGGCTTTGCTCGAATAGGTTGGGCCTTGACCTTTTCCAGATTAGCTTGTAATTTCGACCTTAATTAAGGACGTTCTTGCCTCAAATTAAATTGTTGATATTGATCCGGGCTTGTTAGACCAAATCTCGATTTTTTTTTCTGAAAATATCTTTGTTGGTATACTATTTGTTGATCATTACGTATTACGACTCAAACGTGCGATTACTATATATATAGTGTAACCTATTCAAGAGTTAAAAAAGGGTGCGATTGATGGGCCTAACTCTTGATTTTGGGTGGAGTTCCAAGCCCGCATTACACTTTTGGAAGTCTTGTCTTGGTGTGTGCTCCACCAAAATGGAAAACTCAGTTTGCTGTTGCTTTCAACCCAGAAAATGCGCAAGTTTATTCCCATTTTCCCCTAATTTGACATCACATTACTTTTTTTTTTTTATCCATTTGATATTCTTTGCCAATTTTAGATATTATTATGGCTTTAGTAATGTGTTTGAAAATAATTAATAAATTATTTTCTAACTTCATTGTATTTGTAGTTTTTAGATTTTTTTATTCGTCCGATGCCAATTCAAGGTTTAAATTCTCAAATTCATTGACTTGAAGTAGCTTGAGCAAAGATAAAATTTCAGTCTTGGGAGTTGAACCTTTAACTAGCCTTGGCAAACATTTTAGATGTGGTCCAGCTTTGAGCAATAAACTTATAGTAGAGTGATTCGTCATCATCCAATTTCTCTTTCTTATTGGATTTAAACTTCTAAATATGGAAGGAGAAAGTTTATCAATATTTTATCTCATATTGAGTTAAGTTTAACAAAAAGATAATTTGGAGAATGATATGACTTACTTTGAATAAGTCTTCCTTTGAATAAGGCTTACTTTGAATATGGTTTCACGAATATGTTATTGAATGATATAGTTTTAGTTCAAAGGACATAACTCTTTTCTTTAGGAAAATATATTGAACCGAGAAAAGAATAATATAAACCTAAATGAAAAATCTTGAAAAAAAAACTAATAGATTTTTTAAGAAGAAATAAAACAAAAGTAAGACACATGATCACAATAAATGAACTATTGTTAATTTAAAGTATAATTTATTTCAGTCAAATAATTTGATTAAATACATCACAAAAATTACAATGAATAAACAAATTTATTTAGCGTAATAATTAATTAATATAGATGAGGAGAGAGTTTATGAGCTTTAAGTTTTGTGGTACAAAAGTTTCTTTTTCGATCTACACTTACAATATTTTTTTAATATATTAGAAAATGCTAAATAATAGTAGCAGGAACTAAAGATTCATTTTTTTTATAAACAAACAATGCATAAGGAAACTACTTTAATTTAATAATCTGAGTAACGGATAAAGATAACGTTCATGAGTTTTAAAACTGGGAAAAAAACAGATAAAGAGAAAGTAGTTATAATATGTTGAAATTATATTATTTTTTCTAGAAGTCTACATTAGTAAAACTAAATAAAATCACTCAGCAAAAAAAAAAAAAAAAAACTCAAAACAGAAGAACAAAGTAGAACAGACTAAAGAAATATGTTCTCAATATGTTAACTATAATTAGTCTAATTTTCTTGTGCATATCATGCGGTCCTAGCAATGTCAATTAAACCTGGTCAATGAGGAATTAAATGAGGTATAATTATCTTGCTTGCATCTGAACTGCTACCTACAAATGACGGCATCAATAGAAAAGAGGCAACTCATATTGCAAAGCATAAAGGGCAAGGATTTGTCAAAGATCAAGCGAGGGAATTGCAACCTTGCTGGTTACGACGAGGCCGTGAGGGCCCTTGCCATATTTAACTTTGTGGTCGAGAGTCGTCAGTGACTCATATTTAACTTCTATAAGTTTCCCTATCAAGATTAGGAAAACGCGGAGAATCATCTAATTCTGTCAAGTCAATGCTTCGATTGGTACGAGGCTCCCGATCCCCATATCCTCATCACACCTTAATTTGATATGCACAAGCTGGCCTTATCTACATCCCAGCTCCTATATAAATAGACGCTTCGGTTAGTCGCTGTACTAAAACCACACCATCTCCAATAGTTGAATCCGCCTTCAAGACTGTAAGACCACACATGGCTTTCGTTCATCTCCTCTTCACTGTTCTGTTTTTCAATATCCTATTCACTTTCGTCCCTAGCCTCCAAACGACGCACAGCCCCAAGTTCTTGGGCTTACCTCCGCTTCAGGGAGGAAAGGGAATTATCATCGGTGTCCTGGATACCGGTGTGACGCCGGACCACCCCTCATTCAGCGGAGATGGAATGCCGCCTCCGCCAGCCAAATGGAAAGGGAGATGTGACTTTGAGTCTTACCGGTGTAATAACAAGTTGATAGGCGCCAGGAGCTTCGACAGCTCGGCTAAACAAAATGTGACCGTGCCACCAATTGACAATGACGGACACGGCACTCACACGGCCAGCACGGCAGCTGGCGCTTCTGTGCAGGGAGCCAATACGCTTGGGATGGCCAAAGGCACAGCACGGGGCATGGCTCCATTTGCTCATTTGGCGATCTACAACGTCTGCCCGACACGGGACTGTCCAACGTCGAACGTGCTGGCAGGAATCGATGCTGCTCTCATGGACGGCGTCGACATTATATCCATGTCGCTAGGAGAGACTTCATCACCACCATTTCATACGGATGCTCTAGCGGTAGCCACCTTTGCAGCCATTCAGAGAGGGATTTTCGTGAGCTGTGCTGCTGGGAATTCCGGCCCTTACTCTGGCTTGGTATCGAATGCGGCTCCATGGATTCTCACCGTTGGAGCGAGCACTATCGATAGGAACTTGGTCGCCACGGTAAAACTTGGGAATGGAGCCGAATACGACGGTGAGGCTCTATACCAACCTTCCTTCTCTTCAACCTTACTGCCCCTCGTGTATCCTGAGTCGTGTGTCCCAGGGCATTTAAAAGTCAGCGAAGTGAAAGGTAAAATTGTCTTGTGTAATGAAGTGTCGCTTGTCTCCAAAAAAAATAAAATAAAAGGGTCACTCAGCCCCTTTGAAATGGCGAATGAAGTGAAAAGGGCCCGTGGGGACGCTGTGATCCTGATAAACGAACAAATCGAGGGTTACACTCTCTTGGCGGAGGATTATGGCCTCCCTGCATCTCGTGTCAGTTACGCCGCTGGTGAGAAGATCAAAGGGTATATCAATGCGACCAAAAGTCCCACCGCTACTATCATGTTCAGAGGAACCGTGTTTGGAAACCCAACCGCTCCGGCGGTTGCCTCTTTCTCTTCCAGAGGGCCGAGCTTCGCTAGCCCGGGAATCCTGAAGCCAGACATCATCGGTCCCGGAGTGAACGTGTTGGCAGCCTGGCCATTTCCCATCAGAAATGACACACAAGCGAAGCACTACTTCAACATCATTTCTGGCACTTCCATGTCATGCCCTCACCTTAGCGGCATAGCAGCTTTAATAAAGGGCGCTCATCCGGACTGGTCTCCAGCAGCGATCAAGTCTGCTATCATGACTTCGGCTAAGCAGCTGAACATCAATCGAAAACCGATTGTGGACGAGAGGCTTCAACAGGCGGATCTCTTTGCCATCGGGGCAGGCCATGTTGATCCTGTGAGGGCCATTGACCCTGGATTTGTTTATGACATTCAGCCCGACGATTACATTCCTTATTTATGTGGTCTGGGATACACGGACAAGCAGGTGTCTGTAATTGCTCACAAACCAGTCAGATGTTCGGGAGAATCTAGCATTCCCGAGGGAGAGCTGAACTACCCCTCATTTTCGGTCATCCTCGGACCTCCACAAACATTTACCAGGACTGTGACCAATGTTGGCACAGACTATTCACCTTACGTTGTCAGGATTGTTCCTCCGCAGGGCGTGTACGTCAGTGTGAAGCCTGACAAACTCAACTTCTCAAAATCGAACCAGAAGGCGACGTATTCAATCACGCTCGGCCGTGCCAATACCACTCACAAGGTCGCCAATTTTACCCAAGGATATTTGAGGTGGGATTCCAAGAAGTACTCTGTTAAGAGTCCGATTTCGGTTAAGTTCACCTGAGAAGCAGTTGCGAGCAGGAATAAGGTGTTAATTAGCGCGTTGGCATGTACTTCCGTCTTACCATGATCCCATGATTTAGAAAAAAATAAAAGAGCATCGATATTATTATCTAAATGCTTTGTAGCCCATTCTCTGCTTCGGCGTCTACATGTCTTTGCCAGAAGGGTTCAATAACTTGCTGCACATAGATTGCACTGTATCTTCAATTTCACTTTTTATGCCATCAGCCGATCTGATTATCTCCCATCCGCTTTCAGAAATCTGGCCCATAACTTTGCTTCTAAAATTGAAAAAAGAAAACTAAATAATCGAGCTCAGAATAATTTCAACGATTTTACATATATAAGCAAAATTTGCTTGCTAGTACCTGGGAGGAAAGTTCCCTAACCAAGGTTCATGCAATACTCAGAACCGGGAAAAACATTGCCCTTCTGCAAGCACGTAACAAGTACACTCTTTAGGGATTGATCAGAGATACAAATGCACGACAATACATGTTACTTCAAGATGCCTTGGTCGGTGAAATTTATGCCCATACAAAAATCGTGCCCCACGTGCAAGGTAACCATTCACCTTACTTGTACATACCCAATACAAGTTACAATAGAAGTACCATCGCATTTGATTATAGGCACGACACGTTAACAAAATTTACAAAACATGACAAGTATTTGCAAACAATCGGCAGGATTTCACAAGATATAAGCATTAGATGGAACATAGCACCAGAAAGCTGCCTGGGCGTCAATTCTCGGCACCAGGACGATTAAGTGCCGCTGACTGCTTAATAATAAGAATAGTAAGTGATCAGAGAATATCTATCTGAAGATGGAAACAAATCGACAAAAGAAATAATAACATGATTTTTTGGTAAAAATTAGAGCAAATATTGCTTGAAAAGATCCCCATCCGAACAAAGAAGATATTTGAGGAACTTAATGAAGCATTTTTTAGTATGATAAAATAAGAAGAACTTGTTTGAAGGGTAGATGTCTAGAATGAGGTAAGGCATAGAGACAACTTACTGAAACGTGTGCAGGGTAGCGGTACACACATTCTGGGTGTGTCACGTAGGGTAAGCTTAGTTGGCATGAAATCATGAAATCAAGGGTCCATTCGTTTCGTGGAAAATGACTTTCGGGAAAATGTTTTCTGGATTTTCCAGTGTTTGTTTCACGGAAAATGAACTAGTCAAGGAACATGTTTTCCATCATTAGAAAAAATAACCTTTAAAAGTGAGGAAAATTTCCATAACTTCTTCCATCTTGCTTCTTTTTACCGATACATTTTCGTTTTATTTTTATTCTTTCTTTTTCTTTTATTCTTTTGTTTTAAAAAATCGAGTTCTTAATTTTTTTCCTTTTCTTTTTTTTTTCTTTTATTTCTTTCATTTTCATCTTCTTCTTTGGCCTTGGTTGGTCGCCGGCCACGGCGGCGGTCGGCGACCGGCTATAAGCCAGCTCGAGCCTCGCCCTAGGTCGGCGAGGCTCCACCTAGCCTGATCTGGTGAAGCCAAGCTCAGGCCTCGCTAGATCGGGCGAGGTGGAGCTCACGGCTCACCAGATTTGGCGAGCTAAGCGGGGCTCGGGCCTCTCTCGAGCTTGCCAAAGGTTCATTGGGCTCTGGCAAGCTGCGAGCTTGCCGGATCTGGCGGCGGAGCTCGGGCTCCCGATCTAGGCGAGCCTGAGCTCTATCGCCAAATCCGACGAGTTTACAGCTCGTCGGAGCTCAGCAAATCTTTGATGAGCTTGGGCGAGATCGGCCGAGGCTTGAGCTCGCCAAATCTGGTGACTGGGTCTTGGTCAGCCGCCGGGCAGCCGGCCATCATCAGGCGTGCGGCGGCAGAGGAAGGAGGAGGAGTAGGAAGGAGGTGGCGACGAAGGAAGGAGGAGGAAGAAGGAGGAGGAAGAAGGAGGAGGAGGAGGAGGAGGAGGAAGGAGGAAGAAAAAGAAAAACAAATCATAAAAATTTCGATTTTTTAAAATATATAAATAATTAAAAATGTAATTTTTTTAAAAAATACATAATTAAAAATTCATTTTTTAAAATATAAATAATTAAAAATTCATTTTTTAAAAATATAAAAAATAAAACTAATTTTTTGGTCAATTAAAAATAGTAAAATTCAATTTTTGATAAATTTCCCCAAATAATTAGATTAACTAACAAACGGTGGAAAATATTTTCCACTCAAAGTTTAGGTTTCAACCGAATACCGCAAAATAGAGTCATTTTCTTGGAAAATGAATTTTAAGAAAATGTTTTCCAGAAATATGATATTTTCCGCGAAACGAATGGACCCCAAATGTGTATTGTGCGTCATTTGCAAATGGTAAGATCATAAAGCAATATCTGCAGTAGTGATGATGTCACATTTAGCGGATACCATGTACATTGACCAACGAACTAACTTTGATTCTAACTCGAAGTCGTTATCTATGATTTGAAAAGCTTATATCAAGGTTGAGGTTTCCATAATATCTACACTCGTCAGTTTTCTTCTTCCTACACTTCTTTCTATTGCAAGCATATGAGTTGGGGTGATTTAGGGTGCGCATGACAACTATTATGTTCCAAAAATAGTTTCCGCAACAGAAATATATTTTTCTATTTCTATTTTTAGAAGAGTTTTTAAGTAAAAATAACTATTTAATAACGACACAAATTTTTTTCCTTTGGGACAATGGCGGATTGGTGGATGGCGGTGACGGACGGTGGCCGCGATCGGTGACTGGAGACGGAGACCTAAGAACCGACAACCGGCGACCGGGATCGGTAGGGATCGGCGGCAACTGGCGACCAACGATTGGCGAGCGACCGATGGACGGTGGTTGACGGCAACGGATGAAGGACCGGTTGACGAACGATGAGAAAAATTTCTATTTCTCATTTATGTTCCAGAAATAGAGAAGTAGAAAATTTCTACTTCTTATTTCTATTCTAAACCTATTTCTAGAATAGAAATCTATTCAAGAAATAGAAAAACGGAATAAGTTTATCAAACGGATTTCTATTCCATAAACAGGTTTGGAATAGAAAAATTGTTTATGGAATAGAAATTATTGGTTGTCATGCACCCCCTTAGTCACCAATCACGGCACCTCCAAGGTAGAATGCCACCGAATATGGCTAGAAGATACCCTCGATCACAGATAAAAGGGGCTTATAGTTCACATTCACGCATTTTTTCTACAACAGGGAAATATTTGGTCCCCATAGAACCTCATCTTGAGAGCCTATATAATTTACAGCCATCAAGTTGTGAACTGATACTGCCTGATCAAAGTGCTTTCATCTCAGGAAGGCTTATCGAAGACAACATTGTCATTGTGCATGAGGCTTTTAATTAGCTGAGGCGTAGGAAGAGAGGTTAAAAAAGAAGAATGTGCTCTACAATTAGCTTACGATAGGCTACCCCCTCACACTTTTTATTTGCAAATGATTCACTCTTTTTCTTTGTAGCAACCAAGGCTAATGCCCAAAAATGGAAGTGGTGTTGGATATTTCAGTAATTTTGATATATTTATTAGAAATGATGACCGTCATCAAAGTCATCATTTTTGTAATGATTTTACAAGGACCGTATAACGTCTTTCTAATAGCCGTATAATGGTCGTATAATGATTTTATAACTTTGATTTATTACTACATAAACTATTCATAGTCTTACCAAAAAAAATAAAAATAAACTATTCGTTATTTTATAATGGTCATCCTTTTAATTATCGATTGATTTATGATGATTTCCTAATGACTCTCTCTTTCTCTTATTTAAATATAAATTAAACTTCAAACTACAATCTTTTGATGATACAATATGTTCTCATATCTTTCATTTTCTTTTTGTTGGGTTATACATAAATTCTTTTGTTTCCTTCTAATATTCAATTCGGAATATAGAATAACGTCTATTGTATCTCAGGAGGATAGCCGCTAAAGCCTTACACATTGAATTTTGTATTTCGAGGGGCGAAATTATCTTTAAGGACAATACTTACACACCTCAAACGTTTGTTTTTAATTCCTAATCTTTTGCAATATATTTCCAATAGTTATTATTGTTTTATTTATTCTAATATTTTTCCAACAATCTTCAGGATAAATGCCTTATAGCTTCCAAAATTGGAGTTGCTAGTGGTACCACCAACGTTGGAATTCAACAAGGATTTGGAGATGGTGAAGGACAAGTATAGCATATTCTTGGGCGGTTTGTCATGGGACATTATTGAGCATCAACACAAAATAACTTTTGGTCGTTTTAGTAAGGTTATTGAGTTTAAGGTAAAATCGTATTTTGGAAACTCTAAATTAATGCTTGATGGGCGTAATTGCCATATTAGCATGCTGTTTCGACATCTTGAGGAATCATAATCACATAGGTCAAAATCCTTTCATTCTAATATTTGAAATTTGACGTCATGAGCTTGTGTGTTCTCTTTAGATTTGATTTGATCTTGTTAGACACATTCCATAAATTTGTGCTTTTATATTTTTATGGAAGATGCTTATAGATTTTTAAGATTTACCTATTTAGAAAATCTTTAAAGTGATTCCGTGTGGCTACTTAAAAAGAAATAGAAAAGGAAAACCATAAAATAAACAGAAAGAAATAGGGCTAATTTTTTTTATGTTAGTTTTTTATTTTTTATTTTGAGGCTTCGATACCTATGCTTGTTTTTCCAATAGAAAGTTGGTTGTGTGCAGGTGTTTTCTCTCTCAAGTTCGTGATTATTTTAGTAATCATCCATTTAGGATTGGAAATTGAGTCGCTCATCTATTACTCAAAATAGTTTCCATTTGTCTTGATTCTTCCTATTCTCTTGCTAAATTTTGTTTAATGTACATTCATGAAGCCAGTTTATAACTGTTTTTATCTGCTATTTAATTTGTCCTTGGCTCCACCTTCAGAGAATCTTATCGAGCTTGCGCATGTTGGACTAGGTTATATATGATTGTTTTCAACGAAACAATGGATTTTTGTTTGTTTGGCTTTTGTTTATGTTCCCCGAAACACAATTTTTGTTCTTTTGTTGCAGGGAAAAAAAGAAGAACAGAAACGCGTTTGTTTACACTTTTGTTTCCGGGAACAAAAAATCTTTTTTTTTGTTGTTCCCGTGAACAAATTTGGAACATAAACAAGCATCAAGAAACTTGTTTATTGTTCTCAGAACACTTTTGTGAAAATTTTTTTCTCTCTCCTATCTTTTCATTCTCTTTCTTTTCTTCTTCTTTTTTTCGCTGGTCACCGGCCTCGGCTATGGTCGGCGACGGCCGTTGAGGGCCGGCGACCTCGCCGGAGTGTCGTCGGCCCTCGGTGAGGCTTGGCCTCACCTTGGTTGGGCGAACTCGAGCTCGCACAGATCTGGCGAGGCCGAGGTCGCCTAGCCACCGACAAGGCTCAAGCTCGCCCAGCCACTGGTGAGGCTTGGCCTTGTCAGGGGCTGGCAAGCCTCGTCATGGCTGGGTGAGGCTGTCGGCCCTCATCGATCGATCCACCGGCCATGGAAGAAAGAAGAAAGAAGAAAAAAAAAAAAAAATAAAAAAGGAAAAATAAAATAAAAATATTAAAAAATTAAAAGAAACAAAAAAATTATACAAATTTACTCAACGTGTTTTGTTCTTTTTCTATTCTAAGAATATAAATTTTGTACGGTTATCAAACGCTCTCATTTGTTCAAAAATTGTTTCCCGGAACATAAATAGTATTATTTCTGTTTCGTGGAACAATTTTTGAATAAAAATATTACCAAATGCGCCCTTTTTATTCTCTGGCTAAATTTTGTTTAATGTACATTCATGAAATCAGTTTATAACTATTTTTATCTGCTATTTAATTTGTCTTTGGCTCCACCTCCAGAGAATCTTATTGAGCTTGTCCATGTTGGACCAGGTTATATATAATTGCTTTCAACGAAACAATGGATGCTGTCGTGTGGGATTTCTATGTTTTACCACTAAAATTATGCTCTCTTTAGCTTATATCATCGTGCTCATAGATTTTGAAAATAAGCGTCATTTAACTTTGGAACAAAATTCAACAGTATTCCTCACAATGTTGTCCCGTCATTCTTGGAATATGCTAGAGTGCATACAATCATTAATCAATTGGTGATGTCCATGCCAATATGTTCAAGTAAGTGTAGACATGAGCTTGTGTTGGTATTCGGTGGCATGTCTTTATTCATGCTTACTTGAAAGTGTAGTGTGGGCCTCTATCTATGTGTATGCTCATACATATGTTGGTATTTACTTCATGACAATGTGTAGGTTTGATAAATACATGAAGATGTGATAATTCTCTCTCATCCACGCACATATAAAACTTCTCTAGCATTAGCATGGTGGCGGATTCTTGCCTTCTTGACGACGTGGAATCATGCTTGATAGAAAGAGAGGCAAATAATTGATTTATGATCTTTGTCAGTAAAAAAATGGTAAATATTAGAGTGTATCATTAGTCAATTGAATAGCTATCGCCCATTTATTCTCTTAGCTTGTGCTTGCTAGAATGGGTCTCTTTGAATTGCCATTAATTACTTTTCTAGCTTAGTTAGTGTAATTGACAATTTAGTGAGTATGTTTTTTGCATTTAGCCTTTTATGATATTTTTATATTTCACATTTCAGTCATTTAAATGTTGCTCAAACAGTTAAAGTCTGCTTTGAGTTTGACATGAACAATGTTTTTGTGAAACATTGTTGGCATTACATTTATGACTACCAAAGTTTTAGTCCAAACATTCTTCTTGTCAAAACTGTCGTGATTCTATTCATGAATTTATTAGATTCACACTTATAATTTAAATTGAAAAAGAGGTTTATATTTTATAATAGCCACAAAATTTATGGGTTAAAGATTGTAATGTCTCTTTTGCAATAATTGAATTTTTCACGCATAACTTTTGTTAGAATTATTAAATAGCATTTTATTGCATAATTAAATCGATTACATGTTTTGTATTGAGTATGCATTGTTGAAATGTTTTTGGTAATTCACATATAACACTTAAAGGAAGTCTTACAGTTATTTTGTGAATTTATTAATTCAAATTGGATTTCTACTAATCTCTAAGTTTTGGTTAACATTTTTGGAGAAGCATGTACCATTGATAGTAGTAATTATGTGAAAAGAATGTTCCTTGTAAGAATATTTACTTTGCCAATTTATGTTGAATGTCCATTCATGCATGATGATAATTAGAGACTTGATTAGCCTTTGCACCCGTAGCCAAAATAGATTTATATTGAATAAGATTGATGTCTTTTGTGAAATACTTTGTTAAAGGGAGACTGTTTTCAAGTTTATGATACTTTACATAGTGGATTTCCCATTATATCATAAGGATACTGTGATGTTAACTAGATCATAGATTCAGATGAGACAAAATCCACTAATGAATATGTGTTCACTGGTGGAAGTGTTATAACATAAAAAGTAGCCGAATAAAATTGTGGGGGGAAATGACAATCCTGTTAAACCAGAAGTCGACTTGGTTGAAGCTAATGATTTGATGAAGTAATTGCTATGGGCATTTTCATGCCAATATTGTGGCTAATCAAAATTATAGGTGGTGGACTCAAGTGCTATCGGGCATATATGTGTAAACAAAATGTCTTATCCTTTTAAGCTCCAATGGGGGAAGGAGAAGAAAATATCTACTATTTTTTTGGTAAATTGAGAACTATTCAAGTTCTTGAAAAAAAGAGAAAATTCTTCTCAAGCTCATACATGAATATGAGGCTAAATTGTTGAGAGACTCTTAATGGATATTCCTTTGAGAATAAATGGCGCATTTTGTCATTTTGTGTTTATATATTGTGATTGCCAAGAGGCAATAACCATGCGAAGATAAAACTTTCAATGGTAAAAATTGACATCTCCAATTGAGGGATGACGTGGTAAAGCAGCTGCTTAGTGATGGAATTATCCATTAATTATATGAAGTCAAAAATGGATTCCTTTGACTATACATTGAGGGAAATTGGACAAGCCAACTAAAGAAAATCAACAGTAATGGTAACCCAACCTATGTGATTGGCAATCTCATGAATAGCAAGTCATTTGTTGATCTAGTAAACTATTCAAAATTATTGTCCCTCATAAGGTGAAAATAGTGCAAAATTGCGGGACAAGTACATTAATGGTGCCATAAGTTGTGTACGGCGCTCACTTTGGTGCCAAAAGTTTCCGTCAGATTATTTAAGTGCCAAAAATTTTGAAAAATGATCACTTTGGTGCCATCGCCGATTTGGTTGGCCGGAAATCCGACGTGGCGGTTTTTTATTAATTTTTGACGCCGACGTGGATCGCCGGAGAATACAATCAGCATATAAAGAACAAAACGATGCCGTTTACCGTTTTTCCCCAAATAAGAAATCCTAAATCCCCAATTTCGATTAGAACTGGAAGTTGAAAACCCTAAATCCCCAATTCGATCTTCGAGTACATACTTCGATTTTCTCCCAAAGTTATCAGCTCGTTCTTGCAAATGGAGGACAAAAGCTTTAGCAGTGGCTCACATTCCTATAAGAAAAGTGAATTAGATGGTGAGTATTACTGTTATTGTGGGTTACCGAGTCCGAGAAGAACATCTTAGACTCGGTTGAATCCCGGGAGAAGATTCCATGGGTGTGGCAGATATAGAGAAGGCTCGAAGTGCCAAAATTTCAAATGAATTGATAGAAAATTCTCTGATCGAGCGACAGAGGTGATATTGGAGTTACTTGAAGGCCGAAATCAACCTCCACCTATGTTAATGGACGAGTTGGAGGATGTCGACTCAATGCAAGCTCAAATGAAGGGTTTAACATCTTTGGTGGACCATTTGAAGAGGGAGGTTTCAAGGCTAAAAATCGAAAGAAACTTTTATCGAGCGTTGATTGTGTTCTTATTCTCTTGGGTAGTTTATTCAAATGTAAAGTGAGTAATGAGAAGAAGTTTGTATGTCTACCATAGTCGAAGACGTGGAATATGCACTCGTATTGGATTGTTTATAAGTAAAATGTGTTTTTTGGTTTGCTGCAATTTTTGTATGGAGCAGAATGTTTTGTTGTTGTAATCTATGGGTAGAAATGCAAGGTTGGACTTGGAATGCATTAGTTGTGAGCACTTAAAAGTTTTGTTGTTTAATTGTGTATTGTCAATGTTTGTTTTGGTTAGTTTTTGCTTCAAATATAATGGTTTGCTGCATTTTTTTTTGTTGCATTGAAAACTTTTAGTAATGGTTTGCTGCATTTTTTTATTTGATGATGGTTTGCTGCATTTTTTTAATTGATGATGGTTTGTTGCATTTTTTATTTGGTAATAGTTTGCTAGTTTGCTGGTTTGCTGCAACTGCAAACAATGGCCGAAATTAAAGGATGGTGGCAAATTCACGATTGACCATTTCAGTGTCATAAGTTGTAAATAGTGATCACTTGAGTACCGAGTTTTTATGAAAGTGATCATTTAAGTGCCAAATTTTTATGAAAGTGATCATTTAAGTGCGGTCGCGATTACAAAGTGATCACTTACGTTGCACAAGTTTTTTAAAAAAGAACATGTTAGTGCCAAACGTCACATTCCAAATGCACCTTGTTCTTGCACCAGTTGAGTTGCTGGTGCATCTTCTTACACTAGCCCAGATGCAACAAGATGTACCAGCACCTAAAGTGTTCTTGTAACAACACATATAATCAGCAACAGTGCATCACAGTAACAGTGCAGTAATGCTGACAGTAACAAATTCATTATAATTCACAACTTTAACCAACAATGCTGACATCAATAGTGCAGCAACAAAGAATAAAGCAACAATAAAGCAACATTGCAGTAACAACAAAAATAAAATATACAGCAGCAGTAGCATAACTGACTTGTTAGCATTCTAGCCGAAACTAACACAAGGAAAAATGAATAGTCATTCCAAAGTACTTGCCATTAACATTGATTGATTGTTTACAAAAGAAAAAGAAAAGCATGTCTAACTTCACTCCCCAAGCATCGAAAGTTCAACACTCTCTTAAAAAAAAAAAACAATGGCATTGCAGGCAACAATTACCATCAATCCAGCACACTCCTACAAAAAGAAGAAAACAAGAAAAAGACCATGTCCAGCATCACATGAAAAAAATCATGTCCAGCATCACATAAAAAGAGACCATGTCCAGCACCCTCCCTCCCATCAGTCAATATTGACAATACCTTGATCTCCTTTTCCTCTTGGAGCTTTGATTTGATTCATAATCCGAGCACTCTTTCGAACTGGTTGTGCAGGTTCTTTAGTTGGGCTTTCTATCACCTCCTTTTCCTTGTCGTTATTTTTTACGACGGCTATTTTTGTTCTACCATGTGTCATGTGTTGGTCCATATCATCACTACTACTCCCAATCGTTGGTTGAGATGGGCTGGTGCTTTGTGTTCTTTTTGGATGGTGTTTCGCATTTGCACCCGATGTCTTCTTCTTTGGAGCACTCTTCTTTGGCAGCGCCCTTGATTCTTGAGTTGGCCTACCTTGAGAGAGAAGTACCTCCGAAGTTCTCCCAGGCTACAAAAACATAGTGATATAGTCAACCAAATGAATTGAAATACAACAAATTAAATGCATGAGGCCTATAAATCTTACATTCAAAATGGTCATTCCAGTACGTTCATCTGTGTAAATCCCATAACCATATTGCCTTAATCTTTTCCCAAGAGCCCCTCTTGTTCGTTGTGGTGCATCATTTTCAGCAGCAATAATCCTTGTAGCAACCTCTGCAACTTGTGCAGTTGCTCATCTTCTAACCTAAGAAACACATAACAAATGTAAATTTTAGCCTATAAAAGACCAAACACAGCGATGTACAACTTACAGGATATTTTTTTCTTGTTTGCTCAACAGTGGACTCGTTGTTGTTGTTTCTGTCCTGCCCATTCCAGTCCTATCCCGCACTTGAGCCTACAAACGGGGCCTTTTTTGGCCCTTTAGTAGGCCTTACAACAATGTATTATATTAGGATTATGACCAACAGTACTATCGAATAAGAACTGTAAAGTTACTAAGACCAAGAGGATACTTACCTTGCAACATGGCTTTCTATTTGCCCTTCAGTAGGAATTACAGCAGGGCCTTCTGTCCTCCCTTCAATAGGCCCAACAAGAGTTTCTTCAGTAGGTCCTGTCCCTGGCACTGAATCAGCCATTACATCTTGCTGTTGATGCTGCTTTTTCAGCTCACAACCTTTCTTATTGTGCCATTCCTTGCTGCAATAGGAGCATTTCATCTTTGATCCAGTCCTACTTATCCTTTGACTTGATGCCTCTTCCTGCTGCATTCTTCGTCTCTTTTTTGGCCTTCCTATTTGCTTCTTCAGCGGTAAAGGTAGAGGACTTTCATGATTTGTTGGCTCCCAAAATTTGCTGCTTCGGATAGACTGCATCATGAATTGGTATGAAGCAAGGTATGAGCTTTTTTTGTACCAATCATGTAGGTAATCATCTGGGTTTTCTTGCTTCATCTGAATAGCACAAATGGCATGGACACAGGGAATTCCATTCAGTTGCCAGGCTCGGCATGAACACTTTCTTCTATCCAGGTTGACAACATACTTATCCTGATTTTGAATAATCTCATATCCATTATCTCCATTCCAAACTAGATGGTAGAACCTACTAGCAGCAATATTTGCATCCAATCTCTTCACAATCCTAGGGTCACAGTTTCTACTCCATTTTGTAGCCTCATCTCTTTGCCTATGCAGTCTAGTCATAACCATAACTCGAATATCATCAAGCATGCTGATGATTGGTTTGCACCTGGCCTCTAAAATTCTACCATTAAAAGCTTCACTGAGGTTGTTATCAATGATATCGCATTTGAACTCTTCACTGAAGAAGGCTCGACACCAGTGCTTAGCTTATGTATGGAAGAGTGCATCAAAACCGTCCTTTATCAACTGCAACAATCATTGTTTGGCTAATCTGAAATCAGCCATATTCACACTCTTTGCTATCTACCAGAACTGCTTCTGCAGCCTATCTCCTTTGAAGTTCCTTGACCAGTTTGCATGTATGTGCCTCGCGCACATTCTATGCTCAGCATGTGGCATCAATTCAGCCAATGCAGGAATAAGTCTCTACAAAAATTCAAACCAATAAATACAAGTCAAGAAAAATATGCAAGTGAAAATTTTTTAAAAGGGAGTATATTATAATTGACAATGAAATTACCTTTTGTTGGTCGCTCATGAATGCCCATCCTCCCCATCGGTTATCTCAAGGTTAGCCATTAAATTTTTTAGGAACCAAGACCAAATATCCTTGTTCTCTATCTTTACCACTGCCCAAGCTATCGGGAACATTTGATTATTGGCATCTCTCCACACAGCAGCCAACAACTCCCCCTTGCATAAACACTCTAGAAAGCATCCATCCAATCCTATAACTCTTCTACAACCAGCCAAGAAGCCCCGTTTGCATGCATCAAAACAGACATAAAATCTATCAAATCTAGGCCTAAGATTAGGGAGTGGCCTCTCCACAACCTCTACATATACCCTACTAGATGGGTTTTGAAACATACATTCACCAGCATAATCCCATACCTGCGCATATTCTTCCTTATACCCACCCATTAATATCTTCATCACCCTCATCTTCGCTCTCTTATATTGATTCATCGACATATTAACCCCCACTTGCTCCTTCATTAACTGTTGAAATTGAGGACTCTTGATCTCGGGCATTGCTTTGATAGTATTGAAAAAATGCTTTGATAACCACACACTTGTTACCCTTTTATTGTTAAAGATAATTGGACAAGTATGCTCCTCCTGAAAGGACCTAATCTGGAATGGCCCATTCTTACTAAACGCAGCATAGAGTTTCCATGAACAATTAGCTTGTGAGCACTTAGTTCTCACAAACTCCTTCGTGTTTCTAATGAATTTAACGCTCCTCTTTTCACCAATTGAGTTATTTACAATAGCTTCCTTGAACTGTTTGGCATCATCAAATCTCATGCCCACCGACAAAACAGGTTTATCAACAGTCGGATCATAACAAGGGTACTTACTTTTTCTTCGAGGAGCAGGTTCTTCATCATTATTGTCAAGCTCATTTTCGGAACCAGCAACTTCATTGCCACAGCTTTCTTCATCTTCACTTCTATTTCTTGACTCGGGCCTTCTTTGCTGAAGCCGCACGTTTTTTCTCGAAATTCCCTTTGCTTTTGTCTTGGTAATGCGAGTTCATCATCATCTTTGTCACTTGGGAAATTTACTACAACCAAACATTCATTTTCCGATTCACTAGATAAAGCAATTTCCCATTCTAATCCAATGAAGTCTTCATCCAAGATTTCAGGACAACTCCCTCTTTGTTCATCTCTATCAATATGACTTATCTCCCTATCATTTTGCCCTCCATCTAACCTAAACTCATCCCCAATCTGATTACTCGCTTGAACAGGATCCCTCACTTCTCCTCCTTTAGTGTGGTCTGCTCATCCCCATCCTCATCCTCATTCTCATCCTCACTATAATACTCAACATATACCTTAGCTTCTTCATCGTGAAGATAATGGTAAATGATATCCTTAATACCATTATCGTCATTAAAAAATCTCAACCCATCCTTCAATTCTTTCCCAGGAACACAGTAATGTAGTTTTTGCACTTTGCATCGTAAAAAATATACCAAATCCCTCATAAAATCAATATATGATGGCTTCCAAACATTGACATAAATAGTACCTTCATTTCCACCACTATATTCCTAATCTTCAGTGCCAATAACAAACTCTCCACCATAGCAAACAATGACGCCTACCTGATTTGCGTCCATATCGATGCTGCACCCAATGGAAAAAAAGAAAAAGAGTTATTGTCGTTTTGTTGGAAACACATGACAGAATCGGCAACTTTACATGCAGGTTCTTGTCGTTTTGTTGTCAAGGAACAAATGCGACTAAATTCTCCCCAATTCGGTGCATTTACAGAAACAAAAGAAAACGAATTAAATAAACAAAGTGAGGTCCCCACTACCCATTTTTCAATTTCATCACATTCACATTCGGTCCCCCAACAAAAGCAGTCCAATTAATTAAATAAACAAATTCGGTCCCACCACTTTGTTTCCATCCGAGTCAAGCCCCTCAGCACCCTGTTTTTCTATTTGGTCCCCACAACAGAAAGCGAGCGAACGAACGATGGAAGAATCAATTTTTCTATTCCATCCCCATAAAAGTGACATCCCCACCACTTTTCCCACTACTTTCCCCCTGAGCTGAGCCCTCAATTTGCCCTCCGTGCCCTAACTTGCCATTCGGAACCCTAAATTTTTCGCAAAATTGATCCATGTAGAGAACATGACAAACCTGAACGATCGTGAACGATGGTGCAACTACAGCGATGGCCGAGTGACGGTGCGCGAGCGATGGTGGGTGAGCGACGGCGGGCGAGCGAACGGCGGTGGGTGAACGACGGTGGGTGAGCAAGCTACGGACGGCGTCGAGGAGAACCGTATACGAACCCTATTTTACTCCCTCTGCAACGACGTCGTTTTTTGCTATGGAGCAAGGCGGCGTCGTTTCTTACGTGAATCCACGATGGATGGCAAGAAATGACGTCGTTTCTTACGAAGAAAGGACAACGGCATCGTTTTATGCTATCCACCGTGGACAATCTTAAGCCACGTCGATTTTTTTTATTAAATATAAAGGCTACGTATTTATTTTGGCCGAAATTTCTCGCCGGTGGCACCAAAGTGATCGTTTTTCCTCTGATTTGGCACTTAAGTGATCCGACGGAAACTTTTGGCACCAAAGTGAGCGCCGTACACAACTTATGGCACCATTAGTGTACTTATCCCCAAAATTGCAAGGAAAAAGAGATTGAGCTAAGCTTTTAATGAAATTCCATAGCCATTGTTGGTGATGTATTAACTATAGAATACACTTGATGAAAGCACCTATATAAGTGTGGAGTGGTAACACTCCTATGAGAATTATTGGCGATAACCTCTAGAGTACTTATGAATAAACCAAGAACACGCATGGCCTATTAGCACAAAACCGCTTTGGACAACAAACCTTGTGGGAGTGTAATGTGATTGGTGAAAAAAGAAATTATTGATTCATAGAAGTTTCAAATTTCGCCAATTATTTAGTGAATTATATTTCATTTTTTCTAGGGTTGGTTCATAGCCTTACAAGTACCAGTTCATGATGCATTACTCTTCAATAACCTAGCATTATTTTATTTTATCTTTTCAAAACTTTTTGAAATATGGGGGAGATTGTTGGATATTTCAACAGTTTTGAAAAATTTATTAGAAATTATGACCGTCATTAAAGTCATCATTTTTGTAATGATTTACATCTAATGGCTGTATAACGGTCGTCTAAGGGCTTTATAACTTTTGATTTATTACTTCATAAACTCTTAATTATTTTATAATGGTCATCCTTTAAATTACTAACGGCTCTCTTTCTCTTATTTAAATATAAATTAAACTTCAAACCATTTAGATAATACAATATGTTCTCATGTCTTTCCATTTCCTTTTGCAGAGTTATATACATAAGTTGTTTTGTTTCCTTCTAATATTTAGTGTGGAGCATAGAAAAAGGTTTATTGTATCTTATGAGGATAGTCGCGGAAGCCTTACACACCAAGTTTCATATTGCGAGGGGTAGAATTATCTTTAAGGACAGTTTTTATATGCCTCAGACATTTGTTTTATTTTCTTATCTTTTACAATATATTTCCAATAATTATTATTATTTAATGTATTCTAATATTTTTCCAACAAGCAGGATTTGAAAGGAATTGCTTGGCCTCTGGAGATACAGTTGATTTCCACAAATAGGTATTTTTGACCTTTAACCTTTTGCTAAAGTTGAAAAGATACCTGCAAAGTTGGCTATTATCGTGTCAAGGAGAAAGCGGAGATAAAACAAATGAAGGGACCTTGTTCTACTCATCAGAATGGTGGCATAGGCATACCCCTCACACACCCTAACCCCAAACCAAAAAATGATAAAACGAAAACACTATCTTTGGAGAGTCTCCAGTAATGCCATAGCCACAAGGAGAAACCAATGATAGAAAAGTATTAACTGACAGTCGGCAATGCACTTTTTGAGATCAACAAGACTGCCGAGCATAAGTTTTTGCCACCTAATTGAGTTTCATGCGTACGATTTGAAATAGCGGTGTTGAAAATAGATTCGGGTAGTCTTTTCAAACGATAGATGAGTGGCTCAACCTTTAGAAAGGAACCAATTTACGAATGAGGCAAGAGAAGAATTCTTGAGAAAGCTGGTTTATACAATGTAATTTAAATGGAAAATACATAGTGGAGCTACTCTTAGATAGCAACAACCTGTACCTAAAGGAATGATAGGGAGAACTTACTAGGCACCAGAGTTGTGAGACTTAAGAAGTAGTCAGTGAGAATGAACACAGATGCTTAGTCGGCGGAAGTGAAGTGAAGTCAAGATGGAATAGGGTGAGATAGAAATGGACCTTGGGCTATAGATAGGAGGAAAGAACGAGGTTGACATAACAAATTGTCCTAAGGAGTTGGAGACAATGGCAGCATTAGAAGCTTGAGAGTGAGTTATCGAGAAAGAAAAATAGCCAAAGATTTTACAATGGCAGCGTTAGAAGCCCGAGAGTGAGTTATGAAGAAAGAAAAGTGGCCAAAGATTGTGGTTAAGAAGGATTTCTCACTCTTCTTTAAGGGCTTATAGGATAACTAAGAAGGCAACAACAAGAAAGCCAAACGAATCAGTAGAACAGACAAAGCGAGACTAAATATCCATTATTGCGAAGCTCATGAACCTCGACATTGGGCAATTTGAGAACTGCATCTTTCCTCCGTAATTTCAGGTAAACAGAGAGAGAGAGAGAGAGAGAGAGAGAGAGAGAGAGACACACACACACACACACACACACACACACACACACACACACACACACATACACGCACGCACGCACGCACATACGTGTTGTCCTTGAGTTTGCGGATGAGCTTGAGGCAAAGGTGACCGAAATCGCCATCGTCCTTAAGCTTGGCGATCACGTCATCCTTGTTAAGCTTCGTAGCGGTGGCGACAGCTGTTGATGGAGTCTGCAACTTCACCATCGTCGGGCGGGAAAGTCCCTTCTCCAGTTCTTCAGGACTTCTGCAGAGGCGAGAATCTCCGAATTATTATTTTATTCCCTTTTTTGGGGGAGGGGGCCAGATGTCTCTCCAAGTTCGTCCCTAATTTGACCAAAAAGAAAAAAAAATAGATAAATTCTTTTTCATTTTCCCCTTCTCAGAAATAGCGTTTTATAAAATTAAATGTCGTTCTACATGGAAAAGAAAAAAAAGATTTGTTCTCAAGTTTTAAACGATTGTTAAAATAAAATGTGGTTTGAAATGTATTTGTACGTCTAAAAAAATTTATAATAAATGAAAGCCAAATTATTAGAGGGATTGAAGGAAAAAATAGATAAAAGATAGAGCTAAAGTCACAAGTTACCCTTCATAATTTAATTAATGTTAGTCAACATTCTAAGTTATCCTTAAATTATGGTTTTCTTTATCCATATTGACCCTTGAGATTAAACCAAATATTGAAGCGTTGACATGGCTTACAAGCGACCGAACCAAAAAAAGTGACGTGAAATAGAAAATTCGTACAACACAAGAATAGAGAGCGACTTGTGAATTGACCACCTCATAAATAAACCTACAAATGCCACAAAGTAATGATTGCATGGCTAGGAGTCTAAGAGACAAACGTTACTCAAATGTGACATCCAGATTTTTTTGAGTTCTAATTTCGACGGGATAAATAGGACTGTGTTTGTTCAGTTGAAGCTAGGGATTGTGAAATTGGGATGCAAGTGGGCTACTTTGGTAAAAAAAAGTATCAATTTGATTGACGATGTGTTGAATGAATTTATGGGGGTCAATTTGATTCGAATCGAGAGGGATTAAGGTCCAATTAGGAGGAAAACCTAGCAAAATTCGAATGCCTAATGGACGATGTATTTTGAACTACCTAAAGGCTTCTAGAAGGGGCATTTTTGTCTAGAAAAGGTGGGTGGTGGACAGCTGGTGGTGGGCCATGAGAGAGAGGGAGAGAACCGGTTCCTTCTTCCCTTCTCTTCTCCTCTCTCGTGACCGACTCTCTCTCTCCCCCATCTCTCCTTTCTGCACGAAGAACCAGCAAGCGGAAGAAGACCTCAACAACTGATGAAGATCTGCTGAAGTCGGAATCATCGCCGCCGTCGCAGCAAGCAGCCAGAGTCGGAGTCATCACCGCTGCACGCCGCCGCTGCCTGCACACCCTCCGCCTCCCTCTTTCCCTTCTACTGCCGGTCGACCAGCCCCTTTCTCCCTCTTGTTTATGCTTTTCAAACCTAGAAACCGTAGAGGAGAAACATCACGTCTCCTGGAGCCATCGCACGCCGCCGTTCACTGTCGAGCTGTCGTCCTCCCATGCCGCTGCTGGCCGTGTGCCGTTGGCCTCTGCTTGTGCGCCTGGGGAGCTGTTCGACTAGCTCAGGTTGCGGATCGGCCACCTACGGCCGCCGCCCAACCATCTCCGGCCACCGTTCGGACCGCCGGAGCTCCCCTTGCCCTTCGCCGGCCTCCCCTCGCTGCCGTAGCCGCCGGATTAGCTCCAGCCATCCCAAATCCGCAACCCTTGAAATGGGTTTCCAGCGGCTTTAGGCCCGTTTTGGGCAGTTTCCAGGCCCCGAACCCGAGCCGTGCTTTGGGAAGAATTGTTCCTCGCGTGGCCGCTGTCGGATTGATCCGATTTGCGCGCGATTTGGTGAGTAATCTCACTAATCCCGGATTAGTTGGCTAATTATGCTTTAGGTTAGTTTAGTTTTAATTAATTATGTTTATGTTGTTAGATTAGAATTAATTAGCAATTATTAGTCAATTGTGATGCAATTTAGATAAATTGATTGCGCAATTAACAAGTAGACGTGGTCTACTATTTATTGGGAGTGTCTCGGGAATTTTCTGACCCCTAATCGGGCTTCAATTTGGCGATTCGGGCCTAAGTGGAATTTTTAGCATTTAAATATTATTTTTCGGAATTAAATAAATAAATTATTTATTTTACACAAATTCAATTGGGATGGCTAGCGACCGGAATATTATGCTGATGATCGTGGCGAAGTCCGTTTATTTAATCGGACTTTATTTTAAGCTAAATTGAATTTTTAATATTAATTAATTTTCGAAATTAATTAAATAATTATTTATTTTCCGAAAATTCAATTGGGATGGCCTGTGACTGGAAATTTATGCTGATGACCGTGGTGAAGTCCGTTTATTTAATTGGGCCTTATTTTGAGCTAAATGTAATTTTTAATATTTAATATTAATTTTCGAAATTAATTAATTAATTAATTATTTTTCGGAAATTAAGATTTCGATGGCCGACAACCGAAATCTCGTGATGATCGTCGTGGCGCAGTTTGTTTATTTATTTGAGCTCTACGTTGTATGGAATTGAATAAATTCTGATGTTTTAGGGATTTACCCTAAATTGATTTGGAATTTGATTGAGATTGAATGATTGATTGGTAGATGGCCGAGTATGTTTGTTTAGCATTTATAATGCTTTGATGAGTTGTAAAGTGGATGGAATCATGAGAGCGGATTGGAAGTACTCTGGGATTGAACTGATCAGACACGGTGTATAGACCTACGTGGTTCGGTGATTGGGATATCACTGGCGAAAACGGCGCCTTAAAGAATACACGTATCAGTCTAGTACATAGATTATTGTGGACCTACGTGGTTCGGTGATTGGGATATCACTGGCGAAAACGGCGCCTTAAAGAACGCACGTATCGGTCTAGTACTCATTGTTATAGGCATGTGTGGTTCGGTGATTTGGGATATCATTAGCGAAAATGGCGCCTTAAAGAACGCACACAATTGTCTATTGAGTACATGGTTATAGGCATGCGTGGTTCGGTGACTAAGGATGTCACTGGCGAAAACGACGTCTTAAAGAACGCACGCAATTATCTATTGAACAGATCATTGTGATTTGAGATATCACTGGCGAAAACGACGCCTTAAATAACGCACGCAATTGTCTAGTGAATATGTCACTTTGGCAAACTTGGCGCCCGAGAGTATTGACCTAGAATGGTCCGTCTGACATGTAATCGACTAGATCGATTGATCATTGCTTTGATTTGATGTTGTGAATTGATTGACTGAATGGAAATGACCGTGAGTGGTCTTGTTGACATATAATCGACTATGTTGATTTGATCGATGCTTTTATCGGTGATATGACTGTTTGGGTGCCTATTGTAAATTGTACTGACTTGCAGGTGGGATATGAGGCCAAGGTACATTTCTGCCCTATGCGTGTATAGGCAGCCTATAGTATAATGGTTTACTAATCGGATTTAGTGGGGTAGAACTCGCTGAGACATAGTCTCATCCCAGTTTGGGAAAAAACATTTCAGGACCCCGATGAGGAGCTGAGGAGGAGTCTAAGAAGGAGAACTCGGAGGTGAAACTTAAAGGGAAGGATTTTTGGAAGAAGAAGATAATCCCGAGAGAGGCCTTGAGTATAGCTTGGATGGGCTGAGAGTCTATATTCTTTTGAGAATTTCTTTAGAAGTGAATAGTTATGAATTGGTTTGTGTTTTGTATAAAAGTTTGGTTATAAATTTCAATAAGGAAAAATATGGCCCCGCTTTTTCTATCCCATCGTTTTATTGTCAGGGGATTTTAACGCTTCCGCATGTGCTTAATAAACGAAAGGGTCGGCGATATTTTGTCCTGGGATATCGCATTATAAAATCGACCAAGAGAGAAGGATGTGTGCGTGCCCGAGGATCGGGGTGTGACATCAAATGTCCATCGCATCTTTTTGATTTTGCTATGATTCATGATTCCGTAGTTGCATTATAAAAACAATCGTGATTCAAGTGGAGATCCACCGGTCTTCTCTATATGCTTATCCATCATCTCATTCGCAAGATCATGTCACATATCTATTTTCTTAGAAACCTCGCTACGCTATACTAAACTAAGACAAACATGACCTCTCTCCATTCTTTGGCCACTTCTTCACCATCAAGGTCTTGGCGTCGTCTCCAACGCCTCGAAGACGGCGAAGGTTGCTCAAGACCTCTAAATATGGAGGCTTTTCACCAAATGAGCACTTGACACACGCACCACCGGGGTTTTCTGCAAGCGGCAAGCTTAAAGTCGACACCATTAAGCTCGGAGGCCACAAAGATGAAGGACATAACAGACGAGAGAGTCCTTGAGTTGTGCCTTAGAATATGGATGTCGCCGTGGTGGCTTGGTGGTGTCGAGGAGGAGGGATTAATCGTCCGCGGGATGCTCACTATGATCAGTGCCTGCTGTCGTCGTAGGCATAGTAGTGATCGTGCCAATTGTCGCTGGGTTTTGGGTACACCGTTTAAAATGGGTCCACAATCCAAGAAAATATTGGATGATTCCGGACTGCCAAGTTAGTGTGGTCTCTGACCACTCACGAAGCATCACGTGGAGAGGCGTGGCCTCGCCGGAGCTCTTGAACAAAAAAGTAGGCCTTTTCCCCTCTCTCTCCTCTCCATAGCCATCTCACTCTCTCTTAGCCTGCACCGTAGCCTTCTTCCCACTCTCTCTCCTCTGCAATGCATTTACTACGACATGGCACGTTTCTCTTTCCTTTTTCTTTCCTTCTGCACAAAATTTGGCAACTTTTCTCTTTCCCTCTCCTAGCCTGCATGGTACCCTTTCCCTTTGAATCTCATATGGCTTATTACAATTGCCGCGTCTTCTGAACTCTCTCTGTCCCTGCTGTTGACTTCTACTTTTTCCTTCTTTTCATTTCTTGTTTCCTTTGCGATCGTAACCTTGATCCATTCTAAACCAGAAACGCCACCCGATCTTCGGAGGCGTCGAGAGTGTTCTTCAGTCAATCCAATACTATGCCCGCACTGTCGATTTATAGTGTTGCAGCAGCAAATCACTAGTAGTGTCGTGCTCAGCCGATGACACCTCCTGCCGCTTCTGCCGGTCGTATCCTTCGTTTCGGATTCATCCTGTGTTTTGGTTTCGCGGGTCGATGCTAGTTTGGAGCATTTCCCTTCAAGCAGACGTCCTAAGATCCAAGAGGGAGAAGGAAAGATCGTTTGTTCGTGATTTCCTGGTTTCATTAGAGGAAAAGAGGGGAGGAGTGGCGCCATGCAGGATTGATTCTTGAAGACAGAAAATGGGTTTCGCGTGAATCCAAGTGAAACGTGTTCTGTTTAAGATACGGAGTTCTAGATCTGCGAATGCCCTTTTCCGTGTTAGCTGAAATTTTGGACGTATATACATATATCTAAGCAGCATATAATTGAAAGATATAAACTTGGAGCCTGCTCGTACATTCCAGCATGAGCAACAAGGAGTTGGTGAAGCTGGACGACGAGCAGATCGTCGACCTGCGCGAGATCTTCCACTCCTTCGCTCGCTCGGCTTGAAACCGAGCTCCGAGCAGCTTGAGGTGCTCATCCAGAAGGCCGACACCAACAACAACGGGCTGGGTGGAGTTCTCTGAGTTCGTGGCCCTCGTGTCGCCGGAGCTCCTACCGGCCAAGTTGCTGTACACAGAGAAGCAACTGAAACAGCTCTTCCAGATGTTCGACAGGGACGGGAACAGGTTCATCACAGCGGCCGAGCTGGCTCACTCGATTGCGAGGCTCGGCCACGCGCTCACCACGGAGGAGCTGAGGGGAATGATTAAGGAGGCCGACATGGATGGCGATGGCAGAATTAGTTTCCGGGAGTTCTCGCAAGCAATCGCATCGGCCGCCTTTGATAATTCCTAGGCATAATTAGGAACTAGGGTGCTTTTGCCTCCAGGTTCAATGGGATTTTCTGTTAGTTTCTATTCTATTCTAGTTATGCTGTAACTATTGCTTTCCTTGAGATCATACGTATGATACTATTTCTGAGGCAAGGGAGTTTAGAATGTAGGATGGAGGACGATTTGGGTCTCCTTGAAATCTAATCCGTAAGCGCTACGGTTACGATGCTTGCCATGATTTTATATTTTTAAAGTTGTAAGACTTAATTTCACTGTGTTGGAAATCGTTTTAACAAGGTTCCCATGTTCAAGAACAAGATATTGTCTGGAGTTAAACTGGGCTTGTCCATATCTCTTGCCCTGGCTCTTGTGACATTCGGCAGCTATTGCAGTCACTTCCTTTCCTGCTAGCTAATATGAGTGTGCAGCAAATGAGGCGCCATTTCAATCTCTGGTACCCATTTACTGCATGAGGATGAATCCGCATTTCAATATGCCGATTATGCCGATTATGCCGATTCGAGAATCTTAAGTGGTGGGCTTTTCACTTGGAATTAACATTCGAAAGTAGCAAAATCATATCTATTCACATAAAAATTTGATTAATAACAGAATACAGACTTTGAAGGAAAAGCGATGTTGTGTGTAGTGCACACGCTCACTTACTTTAAGAGGAAAATATGCACAAATAGAGAGTTGGATCAATTCATTGTGGAAACAGGACATCATGGCTTCAAGTAATGCAGCCTTGCATGGCTCATAGACGAGCTGTACTTGTTTCATTTGAAGTTACAAGTAGTCGTGCCTTGTCCTGTAGTGACTACCAATAGTCATCAGGCCTTCCATTTTCCTCTGAACAATGAAGGAGAGAACGTCTCTTCATATCAAAAGAACTTGACAAAAAGATATTTGATCAGCGATAGCTCCGTTGATGCTAATGGAGAAAATATAGATCAATAATCGAGTCTTAGAAAATATAGGAATCCAATTAGCAGTTACTCGGTAAAAGATCCTCTTCCAGTTAAAGATCCATTACGAGAAGTATCAGCCCACACGTTCTCCATCACATCCAATCCGACAAAAAGATAACTAATTACAGTATCAGAATGTGGTGGTGTTAGGCCAAACAAAAAGGGAACTGCAAATGCTGGTCAGTATGCTTTCTTCTTTTTTTGATTTGAGCATCGGAAACCGAATGAACATACATAAGAAGCATAAGAGCATCACAAACCCAATCTACAAAGTTGGATGATGCATTTGAATTCTTGAAATCACATTTAACAGTTATATCGATAATAAACACATAAAGAAAATTTTTTGCCAGAGTAGGAAACCAATTGAGGATGTTACCCCATGAGATCAACCTTGCCAGCTTCTGATTGATGGAAAGGGTTTTTAACCGCATATATTGCACAGGGCCTATTGTTGCAATACTTGATGCCAAACTTCCTTAGATTCCTTACCAATTTTTTTTTTAACCTTACCAAAAAAAAAAATTCCTTAGATTGTTTTTTTTTTGGTCGATTCCTTAGATTGATGACCACCCAACAAAAACAATATATTCATTTGTGTCTCCAACTGATGGTGCCCATATGACCTGGCCGGCACTTAGAGAGCTCGTGATTCCTCGAATAGCTTGCATCACCTCGTCCCCACTGCACACAACCAGCGAATTCATATCTTAAAGTTACAATTTCAAACTTCTGCTAGTGAGTAGAATATTCTAAAACCGTCTAGTGGGACCTCTCAGTATTGACAACATAAAGAGTTGGCTTCCCTTTTCCTGCGCAAGTTTCCCCTCACTCCTCTTCAAAGTCACCTTGACCTTTTCAGCTGCAAAAATCTTTTTCATTTATCCTTCATATAGCCAGAATTGTTGAAGTTGGACTTGGAGGCAGCCGGCTCTTCGGCAACATATGCAATGAGAGATTCATCGTGGCTCCAAGATATCCCCTCCAACCTATCCATTCTAAGATCATTTCAATTTTCTAGTCTGTCCTTCTTGGGGTACAATATATTGTTGCTGCCAAGAAAGAACAACAATCATGCAAGGCAAAATGCAAGAAAACTCAAAAGAGGATTGAGAGAACGAATGAGCGTTGGAGCAGAGAGTGAACTGGAGCAGAGAGCGAGCAAGCGCTGGAGTAGGGGCGGCCTTAATGTGCTTCGTTGGCGACGGCAGGGAAACAACTGCTTGATGAACGGCGGAGCAGCGATGGGCGTGGAGATAGAATTTGGGATTCAAAATTTCAACCAGGCAGGCTAGGAGAAAGAAAGAGAGAAGTTCCAAATTTTGTGCACAAAGTTCCTTCGTCTGAGGAGGAAAGAGAAAGGTGCCATGCCATAATAAATGCATTGCAGGAGAGAGGGTGGGAAGAAGAGGCTACCGTGGCTGAGAGAGAGTGGGAAGACTGGGGAGAGGAGAGAGAGAGGGAGAAAAGACCTACTTTTGTGCAGAAGGTCCAGCGAGGCCACGCCTCTCCACATGGCACTTTGTGAGTGGTTAGAGACCACGCTGACGTGGTGGTCCGGAACCACCCAATATTTTCTCACACAACCCATTTATGAATTCACATTTATTTGAATGGGTCATTAATGACTTAGTCTTTATTTCCTAGATTACCTGTAATGGGTTTTAAAGATAAGGACGCTAAAACTTTTGGGTGGAGACAAATGTATTAGGGGGGAAGATCTATGTTGCTTTTGTAGGGAAACATTGAGGCGTGATGGGATGTAAAAAAGGTCAGAGACGTGGCAAAATCCGATGAAAGAGACAACAAAAGGGTGTAGTAATGAGCACAATGTTATAGCTACTTAAGTATTGACTATTAGGTCAGTTTTTTTTTACTTATTATGCTTGACTAAAACATATTGTCAAAAAGGAGCTAGATCAAATTGATATTTGATTTAAAACCTATTATGAAACATTCTACGGGTGGAATGGACTTTCCACCAAATTTTCCCAGCCAAAATAAGGCCGGATGGGAATAATCAATCAATAAAGACAAAATTGAAGTCTTCATCAAATTTTTTGGGAGTTGTTGACAAAATCTATTTGAGAGATCTAAATACCTAATCAAGGGGTTGGATTATGAAGAATGAGACATGTTTGTATAACATATTTCTGTTACTCACTAAGCCGCTCATTCATTCCTTGTTATCATATCTTTAGATCTCTCAATTATTAACCGTTAAAGCGAGAACATTATCATGAAAACTTTTGGTAGTTGGACATCTAGATAAAACTTAAGGCCACATCCTTTGGAGAAAGGGCAGCAGTGTCACTCCCTCATCCCTATAAGATTTGGGGTGTGACATGAATGACCAAGAAAACAAATTGCAGAGATGCCCCAATACTTCCATGTGGAATTGAATGCAAAACATATTCCATATAAGCGAGAGAGATGTGAATTAAGTGACAAAGTTTGGTAATCACCAAGCTAGCCATTTTCATGTTCTTGTAAAAGGGTTTTTTTGAAGCATCTAGAACACGCTAAGAATTTAAAGGTATTGAGATGGAACAGTACAAGAGTCCGCGAGAGAAGAAATTGTGGTGGTGGCTATGACATCCTGAAATTCGACCCCATTTCAAGAAAGTGAAATGGGCATGTCGTCAACGTGCTTATGGTCCTTTTTCTCTGAGCTGATCACTCACAAGTTAACTAACCTATTGAGTGAAGCCGTTAAGGGATGTATCTGCAGTAAATCCTTAAATGCTACTTAATTAGTTGGATTGGACTAAAATCGAGTTTGATGGATTCTAACCATGAAATTTAATTTGGTTTCGGGAATCGAATATTCGAGCGTGTCACAATTCATTTTTAGGATCCGTGTCATCGTCCGTCAAATTATTGATGAGTCCGAAATTTCAATAAAGAAATTATTAGAGGAAAAATTGAAGACCAAAAGAAAATAGAAAGAGAAAGGGAAAGAGAAAAGAAAAATAAGAATAAAACTTATTTTATTTCTTTTTCTCTCTCTCTTCTCACTCCTCTCCCCTTCCCCTTCGTGCGCACCCCCCTTGAACACTTCCCCTGGCCAATTTGAAATTGGCCTCTCTGTCTCTCTCTATCTCTCTTTTTCCTTTAACTAGTCAACCTCTCTTATCTCTTCTTCTCTCTCATCTCTCCTTCTCTCTCTCGACACTTTCTTTCGCCCCCTTTGTTCGAACAGAAACAGAAGACAGAAGAATAAGCGGAGACAGTAGCACCAAGAGGGGAAGACCGAAGCAGCTCACTGTCGCTGCCTGTGCTCCGCGCTCACCGCCCGCCTTCACGTCTCCCTCGCGTCCCTCAGCCGTCGCTGCCCTCCTCCTTCTCCTATTTAGTTTGTGCGAAGACATAAGCAGATCGAAGCAGGAGCAGTAGCTAGCCACTCGTTGCCGCCACACCGGAGCTGGACCTCTGTTCGTGCGATGCTCGCCCGCGCACGCCTCGTGCTCCGCCCCGCGTTTGTCGCTCGCTGCCACCCCTCCCCCATGCGACTTCCGCCTCTGCCTAGCCCCTGTTTGGCCACCACTGGCGGTTGCCCGACCATATCCGGCCACCGTTCGAACCGCCGTAGCTCCCCTCACCCTTCGCCGATCTCCCCTCGTCGCCCTAGCCGCCGGATCAACCTTGTTGGCCAGGCCAAACTAGCAACCCACGAAGTGGGTTTCCAGTTGGTTCGGGCCCACTTTTGGGCCGTTTCCGGGCCCCGAACCTGAGCCATGTTTTGGAGTTTATTGTTCCATCCCCCGCAATTGCCGCCGCCGCCGCCGCCATCGGAGTTGCCCCTGCTACCGCACCTGCAGTCGCACCTGCTGTTGCTCCAGCCGCCGTGAATGTAGAAGGTCCACTGGAGATAGTGGTCGCTGTAAGACCAATCCATAAGTTGGTGGAGCATTTCCTAAGGTTAAATCTGCCGTTGTTCACCAGGTCTGGAGATCTTGAAGCCGCTTCTTCATGGGTTCAGAAGCTTGAGAAGGTGTTTGCACTGCTGATGTGCAACGAGATTGAGAAGGTAATGTTAGCAACTTACCAACTGGATGGAGTTGCGGACACTTGGTGGACGAAAACTCGTGAAACAATCTTTCCAGAAGGCACAGTTCAGGACTGGAAC
Source organism: Eucalyptus victrix (assembly GCA_016097545.1). Lineage (NCBI taxonomy): Eukaryota > Viridiplantae > Streptophyta > Magnoliopsida > Myrtales > Myrtaceae > Eucalyptus > Eucalyptus victrix. Next base: position 17,523,282 of record CM027844.1, read on the forward strand.
ACTTTCCGTGAAGCCTTCAATGATAAGTTTTTCTCTGAGACTGCCAGAGATGTGAAGATGACATAATTTTAACGTCTTTGCCAAGGTTCCTTATCTATTGATGAGTATGAGGCGAAGTTCGTTGAATTTTCGCGATATATCCTCAAGTTAATTGAGAATCCTGTGAACCGAGTGAGGAGGTTCAAAGATGGATTAAGATAGGATTTGAGAAGCGCCTTAGTTCTTTTGGATTTGAAGACTTTTAACGACATATATCGGAGAGCTCAGAAGATTCAGAAAGATCAGAATGATAAAGCTGCCTCATCTAGATCGAGGTTTAGCACTCATAAAGACAACATCTGCCAAGGAAAGTGGCCGATGTTTGGAAATAGATTCCAAGGCCCGCCCAGCAAGAAGAGTGGATTTAATAGGTCAGGACCTATTAGAAGTGATGCGTGTCGCTTGTGTGAGAGAAGACATGGGACAGCACTGTGCCCAGCTAGGACGGGTGCATGTTTCGAATGTGGCCAATAGGGCCACATAGCCAGATTTTGTCCAAAGAAGTAAAAAGGACAACCTCAGTTGTCGCCGCCACCACCGATGAGACAGATAGGAGGGTATGCCTTTTAGAATGCACCGCAAGGAGGACAACAGAGACCTCTAGTTCAAGGCACCATGTACGCGATTCCCCAAGATCAGACAAAAGTTGCGCTTGGTGTGATCACAGGTATGGTCTCGCTTAACGACCAACCTGCTTATGCTTTGTTTGATTCGGAAGCAACCCATTTCTTCATTGCCGAGCAATATGTTAGGATGCTAGGGTTGAGTCCTGTATTGTTGGAGTCGGCAATTTGCATATCTACACCCCTAAAAGATAAAGTTATTGCTGCTTTGGGATGTTCGGGGTGCAAGTTAGAGATTGGTGAGCGAGTGGGGAAAATTGAATTGTTAGTCCTAGCCATGTATGATTTTGATTTGATAATTGGCATGGACTGGCTCACCAATTAACGAACTAAAATGGACTATTATCGTAAGGCGATTCAGTTTGACCCGTTATGGGGTAAGAGCTTCAAGTTTGTCGGGAATCGAGGAGAACCTTCGATTTCCTTAATCTCGTCGCCGGAAGTAGCTCGTTTGTTAGACGAGGGTTGCCAAGGGCACTTAGCAATTGTCGTGGATACGACAGTTGAAGAGCTGAAAATGGAAGATATTTCAGTGGTACAAGAGTTTCCAGATGTCTTTTCAAAAGAATTGCCAGGGTTACCGCCAGAAAGAGAGATCGAATTTGTACTTGAGATAGCACCAGGGACAAAACCGATATCAAAGGCACCTTATCGAATGGTGTTATCTGAGTTGAAGGAACTGAAGGTGCAGATGCAAGAATTACTAGATAAGGGATTTATTCGTCTTAGTGCATCACCTTGGGGAGCACCAGTTCTGTTTGTTAAGAAGAAAGATGGTTCATTGCGTTTGTGCATAGACTATCGGCAGCTCAATCAGGTAACGATCAAGAACAAGTATCCATTGCGGAGGATAGATGACTTGTTTGATCAACTGCAAGGAGCATCAATATTCTCGAAGATCAACTTAAGGACATGATATCATCAGTTGAGAATTAGGAAGGAAGATATTCCTAAGTCGGCATTTCGTACCTTGTATGGTCATTACGAGTTTACAGTGATGCCGTTCGGGTTGAAGAATACTCCAGCTGCTTTCATGGATATGATGAACAGAGTATTCAAGGAATATCTGGATTAGTTTGTGATTGTGTTCATAGATGATATCTTGGTCTATTCGAGAAGTGATGAAGAGCATGAGAATCATCTGAGAGTAGTACTCCAGACCTTAAGAACCCATCAGCTGTATGCTAAGTTTAGCAAATGCGAGTTTTGGTTAAATTGTGTTGCTTTCTTAGGTCATGTGATTTCCGGAGAAGGAATCTCCATTGACCCAAGTAAGATAGAAGCCGTGATCAAGTGGCTGAGACCGAAAACAGTGACAGAGATAAGAAGTTTTCTGGGATTGGCAGGTTATTGCAGATGGTTTGTGGAAAGGTTCTCATCGATAGCGTTGCCTCTGACAAAGCTCCTGAAGAAAGAAGAGAAATTTATATGGTCATACAAGTGCGAGTGTAGTTTTCAAGAGTTGAAGGAAAAGCTGACTATTGCACCTGTATTGACGATTCCATATGGTCGTGGAGGATTCGAGATCTATAGTGATGCGTCATTCAGGAGATTGGGTTGCGTGCTGATACAACATGGCAGAGTTGTTGCATATGCTTCGTAGCAGTTGAGATCTCATGAATTGAATTATCCGATGCATGACTTGAAACTCGCAGCCATCATATGTGCATTGAAGATTTTGAAGGCACTACTGGTGTGGGGAAACGTTTCAGATCTTCACGAACCATAAGAGTCTTAAGTATTTGTTTTCTCAGAAGGAGTTGAACATGAGACAGCGCCAATGGATGGAATTATTGAAAGACTACGACTGTGACATTCTATATCACCAGGGAAAGGTGAACAAGGTCGCCGATGCATTGAGTCGGAAGTCTTCAATAGCGCAAATCTTGGTTAAAGAGTGGAACTTAATCGAGAGAGCTCGGGATTCAGAATTCAAATTTGAGGTAGGCCACCTATCAAGTTTTATGGCCACCCTCAGAATTGAACCGGATGTCCAGGTTAGAATCAAAGAACTCCAATTGACAGATTCAAATGTATAGATAATTCTTCAAGAGGATACCAATAAAAGAAAGACTAAATTTCAAGTTTCTGATGATGGGGTATTGAGGTTCCATGGACATTTGGTTGTACTTGACGATGAAGAGCTTAGAGAAGAAATTTTATCTAAAGCACATCATAGCAGTTACAACGTTCATCCTGGAAGTACCAAGATGTATCAGAACCTACGTCAATACTACTGGTGGTCAGGTATGAAGGCGGACATTGCCAAGCATGTCGCCAAGTGTTTGACTTGTCAGCAAGTAAAAGCTCAGCATTGTAAGGCAGGAGGACTTCTGCAACCTTTTGCGATCCCAGAGTGGAAATGGGAGCATATCACAATGGACTTCGTGACTGGACTACCAAGGAGTTAGAGGGGAAATGATTCGATTTGGGTAGTAGTTGACAGGTTGACAAAATTGGCTCACTTCATTGCAATTCGAAAAGATCTCAGTCTGGATAAACACGCAGACCTATATGTGCGTCGGGTGGTTCGTATGCATGGAGTGCCAGTTACGATAACATCCGATAGAGACCCGAAGTATACTGCTGCTTTTTGGAAGAGCTTGTAGAGTGCTTTAGGTACAAAGCTTTAGTACGGCATATCATCCTTAGATGGATGGCCAGTTTGAAAAGACAATTCAAACTCTTGAAGACATGTTGAGAGCGTGTGTAATAGACTTCAAAGGAAGTTGGGAAGATAAGCTTCATTTGGTGGAATTCGCCTACAACAACAGTTATCAGCAGAGCATCAAGATGGCTCTATTTGAAGTGTTGTATAGCAGAGCATGCAAAACTCCAGTATGTTGGGATGAAGTCGGAGAAAGGAAGATAACAAGCCTAGAGTTGGTTCAACAATTAGTAGATGTCGTGACAGTAATTAGAGACAAATTAAAGACCGCGCAGAGCAGGCAGAAAAGTGATGCAGATAAGCGTCGAAGGTCTTTGGAATTCCAAGTTAGTGATCATGTTTTTCTGAAAGTGTTAACAATGAGGGGAACTTCGCGCTTTGGTAAGAAAGGCAAGCTGAGTCCGAGGTACGTAGGTTGGTTTGAGATTCTTGAAAGAATCGAAAACCTAGCGTATCGTCTTGCGTTGCCGCCAAGATTGACGCAAGTGCATGACGTCTTTCATGTGTCGATGTTAAGGAAGTACGAGCTTGATCCAACTCACGTACTCAATTTCGAGGAATTGGACGTGGATGACCGTGTGTCATACGTTGAAAGCCCGGTCCAGATTGTCAATCGTAAAGAGCAAGTTCTGCGTATAAAAACCATTCTGTTGGTCAAAGTGGTCTGGCAACACCACGGCACTGAAGGAGCGACTTGGGAGATTGAAGAGTCGATAAGATAGTTGTACCCCCATCTTTTTGAGCAAAGTGCGTAATGGTTTAAATTTCGAGGATGAAATTTTTATAAGAGGGGAAGAGTTATGACATCCTGAAATTCGACCCCGTTTCAATAAAGTGAAATGGGCATGTCATCAATGTGCTTATGGTCCTTTTTCTCAGAGCTGATCACTCACGAGTTAACTAATCTATTGGGTGAAGCCGTTAAGGAATGTATCTGCAGTAAAATCCTTAAAAGCTACTAAATTGGTTGGATTAGACTAAAATTGCGTTTAATTGATTCTAACCATGAAATTTAATTTGGTTTTGGGAATCAAATATTCGAGCGTGTCACAATTCATTTTTAGGATCTGTCTCATCGTCCGTCAAATTATTGACAAGTTTGAAATTTCAATAAAGAAATTATCGAGAGAAAAAATTGAAGACCAAAAGAAAATAAAAAGGGAAAGGGAAAGAGAAAAGAAAAATAAGAATAAGACTTATTTTATTTCTTTTTCTCTCTCTCTCTTCTCTCTGCTCTCCCCTTCCCCCCCCCCGAACACTTCCCCTGGCTAATTTGAAATTGGCCCCTTTCTCTCTCTCTCTCTCTCTCTCTCTCTCTTTCCTTTAACTAGTCAACCTCTATTATCTCTTCCTCTCTCTCATCTCTCCTTCTCTCTCTCAACACTCTCTCTTGCCCCCTCTGTTCGAACGGAAACAGAAGACAGAAGAAGAAGCGGAGACAGCAGCACCGAGAGGGGAAGATCGGAGCCGCTCGCCGTTGCCACCTGTGCTCCGCCACTGACCGCCCACCTTCGCCTCTCCCTTGCGTCCCTTAGCCGTCGCTGCCCTCCTTCTTCTCCTTTCTAGTTTGTACGAAGATGGAAGTGGAACCACCGCCCGCGGTGGCCCTGCTGGTTAAGGCTTAGTACCCTATCCGGGAGGGGAGGAGTTCGAGACTTGCAGGCCGCGTTGCTTCAATGCAAAACGCGCGTCTTACCTGCGCTTGGGGGTCAGCGGTGGGGGTCCCCGGCGCTCCAGGGTTTACTCTCCACCGCGAAGCGGCGTGCGGAGGTTCCCTGGGTATGGAAGTGGACCGAAGTAGGAGCTGCAGCCAGCTGCTTGTCGCCGCTGCATCGGAGCTGGACCTTCGTTCGCGCGACGCTCGCCCGTGCACGCCGTGTGCTTTGCCCCACGTTTGTCCCTTGCTGCCGCCCCTCCCCCGCGCGACTTCCACCTCTGCCTAGCCCTTGTTTGGCCACCACCGGCGGTTGCCTGACCATATCCGGCCACCGTTCGGATCGCCGGAGCTCCCCTCACCCTCCACCGGTCTCCCCTCGTCGCCCTAGCCGCCGGATCAGCCTCGGCCAGGCCAAACCAGCAACCCACGGAGTGGGTTTCTAGCTGGTTCGGGCCCGCTTTTGGGCCTTTTTTGGGCCTTGAACCCGAGCCGTGTTTTGGAGTTTATTGTTCCTCGTGTCGTCCCAGTCGGATTGATCTGATTTGCACGCGATTTCGGTGAGGAATCTCACTAATCCCTGATTAGTTGGCTAATTATGCTTAAGGGTTGTTTCGTTTTAATTAATTGGGTTTAGGTGGTTATATTGGAATTGATTAATGTTTATTAGTCAATTGTGATGCGAATTAGACAAATTGAGTGCGTATTTAGCAAGAAGACATGTTCTACTATTTATTGAAAGTATCTTGGGATTTTTCCTGACCCTTCATGGGCTTCAATTAGGCTTTTCGGGCCTAAGTGGAATTTTTGGTATTTAAATATTAATTTTCGGAATTAAATTAAAAAATTATTTATTTTTCGAAAATTCAACTAGGATGGCCCATGACCGGAATTTTATGTTGGTGATCGTGATGAAGTCCGTTTATTTAATTGGGCTTTATTTTGAGCTAAATGGAATTTTTAATATTTATTAATTAATTTTCGAAATTAATTAATTAATTTTCGGAAATTAAGATTTAGATGGCCGACGACTGAAATCTCGTGCTAATCGTCGTGGCGTAGTCTGTTTATTTAATTGAGTTGTAATTTGTATGGAATTTATTTAATTATGAATTTTTAGGAGTTATTCATATTGAGTTGATTGTTAATTATTTGATTAAGAAATCGTTGGGTATTGGTTATCACTTGAAAGAAAACACGTGGGCTCGGTAAATTGGAATATCACCTAGGGAATGCACGTGAATTCAGTGATTGAATATGTAATCTTGGTGAAGAGGTCGCCTAAGAGAATGCACATGGCTTGGTGATAGAGTTTGGCATCTAAACAGGCACGTGGCTCGGTGAATTGATGTATCACTTTGGTGAGATAGCACCTAAGAGAAGGCACGTGGGCTCGGGCATTGTAAAAAGGACACGTGGCTCAGTGATCTAATGCGTCACCTTGGCGAACGAGTGCCTTAGAAAATGCACGTGGGTCCAATATTCGGAAATAGCATATAAAAGGGTACATGGCTCGGTGACTTGATGTATCACCTTGGCGAAGAGGTCGCCTTAGAAAATGCACGTGGGCCCAAGGTTTGAGGCATGTGACTCGAAGACTTGGGATGTCGTCCTAGGGAATGCACGTGCCCTAGCTTTTAGATACTCTTCGGTGGATAATGATTTGTGTGACATGCAATCGATTGGTTCGATTTATTTGTAGTAAATGGGTGTCTATTGTGAATTGTACTGACTTGCAAGTGGGATCTGAGGCCAAGGTAAGTCCTCTGTCCTGTGCGTGTTTAGGCAGCCTATAGTATAATGGTTTACTAATCAGGCCTTAGTGGGGTAGAACTTGTTGAGACGTAGTCTCATCCATTTCAGGACCCCGATGAGGAGCTGAGGAGGAGGAGTTTGAGAAGGAGAACTTGGAGGTGAAATCTGAGGAGAATGATTTTTGGAAGAAGAAGATAATACCGAGAGGGGTCTTGAATACGACTCGGATGGACTGAGATTCTATCTTCTTTTGAGATCTCCATTTTGATGTGAATAGAGATAGAGTAAAAATTTGTAAAGTATTATGGTTTGTGTTTTGTATAAAAGTTTGGCTATAAATTTCAATATGAAAAATATGGCATTGCTTTTCTATCCCATCGATTTATTGTTTGGGGATTTATAACTGCTTCCGCATGTACTTAATAAATGAAATGGTCGGCGATACATAGTCCTGTGATATCGCATTCTAAAATCGACCAAGTAGAAGAATGTGTGCGTGCCCGAGGATTGGGGTGTGACAATAATCATGGTGGAATGAAGCTGCCTAAAAGAGGACGGGTGAAACTAAAGTTTAAAAGGCCTTAGATGAAGATAAATCGTCTATTTAATTCGATATGCTTTATATTTGTCTCACTTCTTCTAGACTGCTTAATTTTATGAGATACATGATGTTTTATTGTAAATTAGATCTCACCCAGGGAATTATCCTTAGATGTATAGGAGATGAGTCGTCTTATTCAATATTGGGCTCTTTAGCAACTTGGTCTAAAGTCTTTGCCAGCAATTTACTCATATGAGATCAGATTTCACACGGAAGAATTATTTATACCGATCAAACTTACAGGATAAATTCACTCTCTCCCAAATCCAAATTCAATATGTAGAATAAAGCAACATCAAAAGATCACTTATTTCATTTATTATATCGAATAGCTTCGTGAGCTATTTTTATTCAAGATCACATTTTCCTCCCTTATCCAACTGAAGGTGGCATAACGACAATGCCGTTTTCATCAATCCAAACATATGCTCGGTTACAGCAACGATCGAATAACCTAACTTTCTCTTTTACTACTAAAAGTATGACCGTCACGTCCACACCGTGCTTCTCACAGTCCTTCTCGATCACTGCCTTTGCTTTCTCTCCAGTTTGTCCCACCAACTCAGGCCAAGAGCGGTCCAAATCACCTGTGATTAATCATTTACCAGCCTTGATTTTAGATTATGTTGCCACATCTAGCTAATATTGCATGCCTTATCATCCGACTAAATTTCATACGCTCGAAAATCCAAATTATTGGCGGCTCATGTTACGAAGACAATTGATGTAAATTAACAATATTGCAAGCTATGAAAAGAGAAATAAAAGGAACAGGGGCGTACGACAGCATTCCGGTTGATAGCAGCAAGGTGGGTAAGGGTACTTGGATATACTCCCCATGTTTCTGATCCTTCTTGTAATAAAGTTAAAGGCAAATAATATGAAATGTTATCTCGGGCACAACCCTTTTTATATAATCATTTCCACATATTTTAGGCAGTTAAATCCTTCGTTTACTGCTATGAGCTTTTAAAGAAAATTACTCACTTTCATCTAAATAAAGACAAATAATTTGTAGTAGTCATCTAAATAAAGCAAGTAATCTGGCTTTAATGATTGTTCCTAAAATGGGAGGATAGATGATTGTATTCTCAAAAAAGTAAAATAATAACTTAAGATAAAGCATCATCGTGGGTTGGGATCTCGGCAAACATGACCGCAGTGGGTTGAGATCTCGGTGAACTTGTCATGGCCCAAAGGCACCTCCTTCCGGCGTGCTCGGCCAGTTGCGGCAAACTCAAAAGTGGTCACGCTCGCCGAGATGGCTTTAAGACTTGTGGGCCAAGGCTCAGTTTTTTGATACAACGATGTATCATGGGCCCATATAACTTCTTGAGCTTTGTGGGTTTTCAATTGAGTTTGGCATTACCTGTTTCATAGGCTTTGGCCCGAATTGTATTGCACGAATTGGACAAAGACCTGATCTGATGAGTTTGAGATTTATCATTTTATTTCAATTAATTTTGTTTTCTCTCTCTGCTGAACATATTTTTTGCTGCTTTTTTGTTGTTGTTTTTTTTTTTTTTTTTATATTATTATTGTTGTTGTTGTTGTTATTATTTCTATTTTTAAGTTGGGCTCTGCTCCTCTTGCCATTTGAAAAAATATATTTTAATTCAATGAATGGTTATTTAGAAATGGTGAGCGTGTGTTTATCTTTCGGTGAGGGAGCGGCGGATCCGCTGTGGGCCGCGGGCTACTAGATGATTGGACTTTTATAAACAATGCGCAAATTGAAATTAAATTTCGAAATTGATTTTTTTTTTTTTTTTGGGGAGCCATGGAGAGAATATCTTAATGCGATCCCTTAGTGCTAAGTTTTAAATTATTGATTTCCTCTCACTGATGTAACCATCCATTTCCCATTAATCTCCCTGGTTTTTTTTTACTAAATCCTAATTCTGCCCTTGGGGACATGACGATTTTATATCTGGACCCCTTTAGAATTAAATTTTTCTGTCGCTCGTGTATTTGATTTTCTTTAAAAATGGGCCTACAGCTGTGGATTATTGAGGACGTTTAGGTTTTTGCCGGTGGTGAAGGTTTAGGCCGTGATTGGGACGTGCTAAAGAGGGCTTTCTCGTCAAAAGCCGATTCAATTTTACCCTCGGATTGTTTAATCTTATTGAGCATATAAATCTTGCATAAATCGACTATAATTTCGCATCTTGATTAAATGAGATCTTCAATTATCTACCGTGATCTTTTTAGGTCAAATGATTACCATCTATATATTTTGTTAATTTTCTATCTCAACATGAATGACTTGTCTTTAGTTGGATAAAAAAAGTTGGATTCAAGTTATAAGCTATGTTGTTGATGAGCAAACTTGTAGCCATTTCAACCTCAATCTTTCACTGGAAAATTCCATAAAAACCCTTGCATGTTATCATAAATACCCTAGGACCTAACATAATTCATTGCAAACATGTTCCCACTTAAATAATTCTAATGAGCGTATTTATCAAATACAGCATGCCAAAATCATTACTAATTTTAGCATACTTCCTCCTTCTTCACCATCATCATATTATATTTCTTTTGAAATATATGGATTTCAAATCGTGGTTGAAGAACACTTTTTCAATATTTTTGAAATTTATGGATTTCAAATCGTTTTTGTTAGAGAACACTTTGAAGTGCATCAATATTGTGTTTTTTTATAGAGGCATTATGTCCTTGAATTAGTATTTTCCTTGAAGTCATTTGCACCATGGCAAGAAAATAACTATCTTGAAAAAAGATTTCTGAGAGCGCGTTGTCTCAATCCAAATTTTTCCTATATCTTGTTCCGATTTGATCTTCTTTGTTTTCTACTTTAATTTCAATCCACATTTCGAATTCATAGCCTCATCACACAACAAAAGTATTCGGGATTAGGCACATGATTTTGATATTCTTTTCCCCTAATTTGACATCACATTACTCTTTTTTTTTTTATCTATTTGATATTCTTTGCCAAATTTAGATATTTTTATGGCTTTAGTGATGTTTTTGAAAAGAATTAATAAATGAATTTCTAACTTCATTCACCTTACTTGCACATACCCAATACAAGTTACCATAGAAGTACCATCGCGTTTGATTATAGGCACGACACGTTAACAAAATTTACAAAACATGACAAGCATTTGCAAACAATCGGCAGGATTTCACAAGATATAAGCATCAGATGGAACATAGCACCAGAAAGCTGCCTGGGCGTCAATTCTCGGCACCAGGACGATTAAGTGCAGCTGACTGCTTAATAATAAGAATAGTAAGTGATCAGAGAATATCTATCTGAAGATGGAAACAAATCGACAAAAGAAATAATAACATGATTTTTTGGTAAAAATTAGAGCAAATATTGCTTGAAAAGATCCCCGTCCGAACAAAGAAGATATTTGAAGAACTTAATGAAGCATTTTTTAATACGATAAAATAAGAAGAAGAACTTGTTTGAAGGGTAGATGTCTAGAATGAGGTAAGGCATAGAGACAGCTTACTGAAACGTGTGCAGGGTAGCGGTACACACATTATGGGTGTGTCACGTAGGGTAAGCTTAGTTGGCATGAAATCATGAAATCAAGGGTCTGTTCGTTTCGTAAAAAATGACTTTCAGGAAAGTGTTTTCTGGATTTTCTAGCGTTTGTTTCACGGAAAATAAACTAGTCAAGGAACATATTTTCCATCATTGGAAAAAACAACCTTTAAAAGTGAGGAAAATTTCCATAACTTCTTCCATCTTGCTTCTTTTTACCGATACATTTTCGTTTTATTTTTATGCTTTCTTTTTCTTTTTTTCTTTTGTTTTAAAAAATCGAGTTCTTAATTTTTTTCCTTTTCTTTTTTTTTCTTTTATTTATTTCCTTTTCATCTTCTTCTTTGGCCTTGGCTGGTCGCCGGCCACAGCGGCGGTCAGCGATTGGCTACAAGCCAACTCGAGCCTCGCCCTAGGCCGGTGAGGCTCCGCCTAGCTTGATCTGGCGAAGCCAAGCTCAGGCCTCGCCAGATCGGGCGAGGCAGAGCTCGGGCTCACCGGATTTGGCGAGCTAGGCGAGGCTCGGGCCTCGCTCGAGCTTTCCAAAGGTTCATTGGGCTCTGGCAAGCCGCGAGCTCACTGGATCTGGCGGCGGAGCTCGGGCTCCCGATCCAGGCGAGCCCCTGCTCTACCGCCAAATCCGACGAGTTTGCAGCTCGCCGGAGCTCAGCAAAACTTTGGTGAGCTTGGGCGAGATCGGCCGAGCCTCGAGCTCGCCAAATCTGGCGATTGGGTCTTGGTCGGCCGGGCAGTCGGCCATCGTAAAGCGTGCGGCAGTAGAGGAAGGAGGAGGAGGAGGAGGAAGGAGGTAGCAACGGAGGAAGGAGGAGGAAGAAGGAGGAGGAGGAAGGAGGAAGAAAAAGAAAAAGAAAACATAAAAATTTCAATTTTTTAAAATATATAAATAATTAAAAATTCATTTTTTAAAAAATATAAAAAATATAACTAATTTTTTGGTCAATTAAAAATAGTAAAATTCAATTTTTGATAAATTTCCCCAAATAATTAGATTAACTAACAAACAATGGAAAATATTTTCCACTCAAAGTTTAGGGCCGAATACCGAAAAATAGTCATTTTCCTGAAAAATGACTTTTAAGAAAATGTTTTTCGGAAACAAGATATTTTCTGCAAAACAAACGGATCCCAAATGTGTATTGTGCGTCATTTGGAAATGGTAAGATCATAAAGCAATATCTACAGTAGTGATGATGTCACATTAATGGATACCATGTACATTGACCAGCGAACTAGCTTTGATTCTAACTCGAAGTCGTTATCTATGATTTGAAAAGCTTATATCAAGGTTGAGGTTTCCATAATATCGACACTCGTCAGTTTTCTTCTTCCTACACTTCTTTCTATTGCAAGCATATGAGTTGGGGTGATTTAGGGTGCGCATGATAACCATTCTAGAACAGAAATATATTTTTCTATTTCTATTTCTAGAAGAGTTTTTAAGTAAAAATAACTGTTTGATAATGACACAATTTTTTTTTTCCTTTCGGACGATGGCGGGCTGGTGGATGGCGGTGACGGACGGCGGCCGCGATTGATGGCGATGCCGGCGACGCACCGGCGACCGACGATCGGGGATCGGCGGCGGCGACTAGCGACCAACGACTGGCGGGCGACCGATGGACGGTGGTCGATGGCAATGGATGAAGGACCGGTTGATGAACGATGAGAAAAATTTCTATTTCTCATTTCTGTTTCAGAAATAGAGAAGTAGAAAATTTCTACTTCTTATTTCTATTCTAAACCTATTTCTCAAATAGAAATCTATTACAGAAATAGAAAAACAGAATAAGTTTATCAAACGGATTTCTATTCCAGAAACAAGTTTGGAATAGAAAAATTGTTTATGGAATAGAAATTATTGGTTGTCATGCACCCCCTTAGTCATCAATCACGGCACCTCCAAGGCATAATGCCACCGAATATGGCTAGAAGATACCTCGATCACAGATAAAAAGGGCTTATAGTTCACATTCACGCATTTTTTCTACAACAGGGAAATATTTGGTCCCCATAGAACCTCATCTTGAGAGCCTATATAATTTACAGCCATCAAGTTGTGCTTCTTATATAAAATAGTTTCCAAAATTCTTGCAAGGAGACAAAGCATTCCTCTTTGAACTGATATCGCTTGATCAAAGTGCTTTCATCTTAGGAAGGCTTATCGAAGACGACATTGTTGTTGTGCATGAGGCTTTTAATTAGCGAGGCGTAGGAAGAGAGGTTAAAAAAGAAGAATGTGCTCTACAATTAGCTTACGATAGGCTACCCCCTCACACTTTTTATTTGCAGATGATTCACTCTTTTTCTTTGTAGCAACCAAGGCTAATGCCCAAAAATGGAAGTGGTGTTGGATACTTCAGCAATTTTGAAATATTTATTAGAAATGATGACCGTCATCAAAGTCATCATTTTTGTAATGATTTTACAACGGCCGTATAACGTCTTTCTAACAGCCGTATAACGGTCTTATAATGATTTTATAACTTTTGATTTATTACTACATAAACTATTCATAGTCTTACCAAAAAAAAAAAATATTCATTATTTTATAATGGTCATCCTTTTAATTATCGATTGATTTATGACGATTTCCTAATGACTCTCTCTTTCTCTTATTTAAATATAAATTAAACTTCAAACCACAATCTTTTGATGATACAATATGTTCTCATATCTTTCATTTTCTTTTTGTTGGGTTATACACAAATTGTTTTGTTTCCTTCTAATATTCAATTCGGAATTTGGAAGAACGTCTATTGTATCTCAGGAGGATAGTCGCTAAAGCCTTACACATTGAGTTTTGTATTTCGAGAGGCAAAATTATCTTTAAGGACAATACTTACACACCTCAGGCATTTGTTTTTAATTCCTAATATTTTGCAATATATTTCCAATAGTTATTATTGTTTTATGCATTCTAATATTTTTCCAACAATCTTCAGGATAAATGCCTTATAGCTTCCAAAATTGGAGTTGCTAGTGCTCCCACCAACGTTGGAATTCAACAAGGATTTAGAGATGGTGAAGGACAAGTATCACATATTCTTGGGCGGTTTGTCATGGGACATTATTGAGCATCAACACAAAATAGCTTCTGATCATTTTGGTAAGGTTATTGAGTTTAAGGTAAAATTGTTTTTTGGAAACTCTAAATTAATGCCTGATGGGCATAATTGCCATATTGGCATGCTGTTTTGACATCTTGAGGAATCATAATCACATAGGTCAAGATCCTTTCATTCTAATATTTGAAATTTGATGTCACGAGCTTGTGTGTTCTCTTTAGATTTGATTTGATCTTGTTAGACACATTCCATAAATTTGTGCTTTTATATTTTTATGGAAGATGCTTATAGATTTTTAAAATTACCTATTTAGAAAATCTTTAAAGTGATTCCGTGTGGCTACTTAAAAAGAAATAGACAAGGAAAACCATAAAATAAACAGAAAGAAATAGGGCTAATATTTTTTTATGTTAGTTTTTTTATTTTTTTATTTTGAGGCTTCGATACCTATGCTTGTTTTTCCAATAGAAAGTTGGTTGTGTGTAGGTGTTTTCTCTCTCAAGTTCGTGATTATTTTAGTAATCATCCATTTAGGATTGGAAATTGAGTCGCTCCTCTATTACTCAAAATAGTTTCCATTTGTCCTAATTCTTCCTATTCTCTTGCTAAATTTTGTTTAATGTACATTCATGAAGCCAGTTTATAACTGTTTTTATCTGCTATTTAATTTGTCTTTGGCTCCACCTCTAGAGAATCTTATCGAGCTTGCCCATGTTGGACTAGGTTATATATAATTGTTTTCAACGAAACAATGGATTTATGTTTGTTTGGCTTTTGTTTCAGTTCCCTGGAACACAATTTTTGTTCTTTTGTTGCAGGGAAAAAAAGACGAACAGAAACGCGTTTGTTTACACTTTTGTTTCCGAGAATAAAAGATCTATTTTTTTTTGTTCCCGAGAACAAATTTGGAACATAAACAAGCATCAAGAAAAACTTGTTTATTGTTCTGGAACACTTCCGAGAAATTTTTTTTTCTCTCTCCTATCTTTTCATTCTCTTTCTTTTCTTCTTCTTCTTTTTTTTGGCCGTCGCCGTCCTCGACTATGGCTGGTGACTGGCCGTTGAGGGCTGGCGACCTTGCTAGAGCGTCGTCGGCCCTTGGTGAGGCTTGGCCTCACCTTGGCTGGGCGAGCTTGAGCTCGCACAGATCTGGTGAGGCTAAGGTCGCCCGGCCACCAGCAAGGCTCAAGCTCGCCTAGCCACCGGCATGGCTAGGTGAGCTTGCTGGCCCTCATCAGTCAATCATTGGCCATGGAAGCAAGAAGAAAGAAGAAAAAAAGAAAAAAAAAAAAAAAAAAAAGAAAAAAAAAAAAAAGGAAAAATAAAAAAAGGACAAAAAAATAAAAATATTAAAAAATAAAAAGAAACAAAAAAATTATACAAATTTACTTAACGTGTTTCTGTTCTTTTTCTATTCTAAGAACATAAATTTTGTACAGTTATTAAACGCTCTCTTCTGTTCAAAAATTGTTTCACGGAACATAAATAGTATTATTTCTGTTTCGTGGAACAATTTTTGAATAGAAATATTACCAAACGTGCCCTTTTTATTCTCTTGCTAAATTTTGTTTAATGTACATTCATGAAATCAGTTTATAACTGTTTTTATCTGCTATTTAATTTGTCTTTGGCTCCACCTACAGAGAATCTTATTGAGCTTGTCCATGTTGGACCAAGTTATATATAATTGTTTTCAACGAAACAATGGATGCTGTTGTGTGGGATTTCTGTGTTTTACCACTAAAATTATGCTCTCTTTAGCTTATATCATTGTGCTAATAGATTTTGAAAATAAGCGTCATTTAAATTTGGAACAAAATTCGACAATATTCCTCACAGTGTTGTCCCGTCATTCTTGGAATATGCTAGAGTGCATACAATCATTAGTCAATTGGTGATGTCCATGCCGATATGTTCAAGTAAGTGTAGACATGAGCTTGTGTTGGTATTCGGTGGCATGTCTTTATTAATGCTTACTCGAAAGTGCAGTGTGGGCCTCTATCTATGTGTATGCTCATACATATGTTGGTATTTACTTCATGACAATGTGTAGGTTTGATAAATACATGAAGATGTGATAATTCTCTCTCATCCACGCACATATAGAACTTCTCTAGCATTAGCATGGTGGCAGATTCTTGCCTTCTTGATGACGTGGAATCATACTTGATAGAAAGAGAGGTGAATAATTGATTTATGATCTTTGTCAGTAAAAAAATGGTAAATATTAGGGTGTATCATTAGTCAATTGAATAGCTATCGCCCATTTATTCTCTTAGCTTGTGCTTGCTAGAATGGGTCTCTTTGAATTGCCATTAATTACTTTTCTAGCTTAGTTAGTGTAATTGACAATTTAGTGAGTATGTTTTTTGCATCTGGCCTTTTATGATATTTTTATATTTCACATTTTAGTCATTTAAATGTTGCTCAAATAGTTAAAGTCTGCTTTGAGTTTGACATGAACAATATTTTTGTGAAACATTGTTGGCATTACATTTATGATTACCAAAGTTTTAGTCCAAACATTCTTCTTGTCAAAACTATCGTGATTCTATTCATGAATTTATTAGATTCACACTTATAATTTAAATAGAAAAAGAGGCTTATATTTTATAATAGCCACAAAATTTATGGGTTAAAGATTGTAATGTCTCTTTTGAAATAATTGAATTTTTCACGCATAACTTTTGTTAGAATTATTAAATCGCATTTTATTGCATAATTAAATCGATTACATGTTTTGTATTGAGTATGCATTGTTGAAATGTTTTTGGTAATTCACATATAACACTTAGAGGAAGTCTTACAGTTATTTTGTGAATTTATTAATTCAAATTGGATTTCTACTAATCTCTGAGTTTTGGTTAACATTTTTTGGAGAAGCATGTACCATTGATAGTAGTAATTATGTGAAAAGAATGTTCCTTGTAAGAATATTTACTTTGCCAATTTATGTTGAATGTCCATTCATGCATGATGATAATTAGAGACTTGATTAGCCTTTGCACCCGTAGCCAACATAGATTTATATTGAATAAGATTGATGTCTTTTGTGAAATACTTTGTTAAAGGGAAACTATTTTCAAGTTTATGATACTTTACATAGTGGATTTCCCATTATATCATAAGGATACTGTGATGTTAACTAGATCATAGATTCAGATGAGACAAAATCCACTAATGAATATGTGTTCATTGGTGGAAGTGTTATAGCATAAAAAGTAGTCGAATGAAATTGTGGGGGAAATGACAATCCTGTTAAACAAAAAGTCGACTTGGTTGAAGCTAATGATTTGATGAAGTAATTGCTATGGGCATTTTCATGCCAATATTGTGGCTAATCAAAATTATGGGTGGTAGACTCAAGTGTTACCGGGCATATATGTGTAAACAAAATGCCTTATCCTTTTAAGCTCCAATGGGGGAAGGAGAAGAAAAATTTACTATTTTTGGTAAATTGAGAACTATTCAAGTTCTTGAGAAAAAGAGAAAATTCCTCTCAAGCTCATACATGAATATGAGGCTAAATTATTGAGAGACTCTTAACGGATATTCCTTTGAGAATAAATGGCGCATTTTGTCATTTTGTGTTTATATATTGTGATTGCCAAGAGGCAATAACCATGCGAAGATAAAACTTCCAATGGTAAAAATTGACATCTCCAATTGAGGGATGACGTGGTAAAGTAGCTGCTTAGTGATGGAATTATCTATTAATTATATGAAGTCAAAAATGGATTTTCCTTTGACTATACATTGAGGGAAATTGGACAAGCCAACTGAAGAAAATCAACAGTGATGGTAACCCAACCTATGTGATTGGCAATCTCATAAATAGCAAGTCATTTGTTGATCTAGTATACTATTCAAAATTATTGTCCCTCCTAAGGTGAAAATAGTGCAAAATTGCAAGGAAAAAGAGATTGAGCTAAGCTTTTAATGAAATTCCATAGCCATTATTGGTGATGTATTAAACTATAGAATACACTTGATGAAACCACCTATATAAGTGTGGAGTGGTAACACTCCTATGAGTATTGTTGGCGATAATCTCTAGAGTACTTATGAATAAACCAAGAACACGCATGGCCTATTAGCACAAAACCGCGTTGGACAACAAACCCTGTGGGAGTGTAATGTGATTGGTGAAAAAAGAAATTATTGATTCATAGAAGTTTCAAATTTTGCCAATTATTTAGTGAATTATATTTCATTTTTTCTAGGGTTGGTTCATAGCCTTACAAGCACCAATTCATGATGCATTACTCTTCAATAACCTAGCATTATTTTATTTTATCTTTTCAAAACTTTTTGAAATATGTGGGGATTGTTGGATATTTCAACAGTTTTGAAAAATTTATTAGAAATTATGACCGTCATTAAAGTCATCATTTTTGCAATAACTTACATCTAATGGCTGTATAACGGTCGTCTAATGGCTTTATAACTTTTGATTTATTACTTCATAAACTCTTTATTATTTTATAATGGTCATCCTTTAAATTACTAATTGATTTATGACGATTTACTAACGGCTCTCTTTCTCATATTTAAATATAAATTAAACTTCAAACCATTTAGATGATACAATATGTTCTCATATCTTTCCATTTCCTTTTGCTGAGTTATATACATAAATTCTTTTGTTTCCTTCTAATATTTAGTGTGGAGCATAGAAGAAGGTTTATTGTATCTCATGAGGATAGTCGCGGAAGCCTTACACACCAAGTTTCATATTGCGAGGGGTAGAATTATCTTTAAGAACAGTTTTTACATGCCTCAGACATTTGTTTTATTTTCTTATCTTTTACAATATATTTCCAATAATTATTATTATTTAATGTATTCTAATATTTTTCCAACAAGCAAGATTTGAAAGGAATTGCTTGGCCTCTAGAGATACAGTTGATTTCCACAAATAGGTATGTTTGACCTTTAACCTTTTGCTAAAGTTGAAAAGATACCTACAAAGTTGGCTATTATCGTGTCAAGGAGAAAGCGGAGATAAAACAAATGAAGGGACCTTGTTTTACTCATCAGAATGGTGGCATAGGCGTACCCCTCACACACCCTAACCCCAAACCAAAAAATGATAAAACGGAAACACTATCTTTGGAGAGTCTCCATTAATGCCATAGCCACAAGGAGAAACCAACGATAGAAAAGTATTAACTGACAGTCGGCAATGCACTTTTTGAGAACAACAAGATTGCCGAGCATAAGTTTTTGCCACCTAATTAAGTTTCATGCGTACAATTTGAAATAGCGGTGTTGAAAATAGATTCAGGTAGTCTCTTCAAATGATAGATGAGTGGCTCAACCTTTAGAAAGGAACCGATTTACAAAGGAGGCAAGAGAAGAATTCTTGAGAAAGCTGGTTTATACAATGTAATTTAAATGGAAAATACAAAGTGGAGCTACTCTTAGACAGCAACAACCTGTACCTAAAGGAATGATAGGGAGAACTTACTAGGCGCCGGAGTTGTGAGACTTAAGAAGTAGTCAGTGAGAATGAACACGGATGCTTAGTCGGCGGAACAAGAATCACTTCCAACTGAATAATTTAAAGTTGGATAATGATGGGGCAGCGGAAGTGAAGTGAAGTCAAGATGGAATAGGGTGAGATAGAAATGGACCTTGGGCTATAGATAGGAGGAAAGAACGAGGTTGACATAACAAATTGTCCTAAGGAGTTGGAGACAATGGCAGCATTAGAAGCTTGAGAGTGAGTTATCGAGAAAGAAAAATAGCCAAATATTTTACAATGGCAGCGTTAGAAGCCCGAGAGTGAGTTATCAAGAAAGAAAAATGGCCAAAGATTGTGGTTAAGAAGGATTTCTCACTCTTCTTTAAGGGCTTATAGGATAACTAAGAAGGCAACAACAAGAAAGCCAAACGAATCAGCAGAACAGACAAAGCGAGACTAAATATCCATTATTGCGAAGCTCATGAACCTCGACATTGGGCAATTTGAGAACTGCATCTTTCCTCCGTAATTTCAGGTAAACAGAGAGAGAGACACACACACACACGCACGCACACACGTGTTGTCCTTGAGTTTGCGGATGAGCTTGAGGCAAAGGTGACCGAAATCGCCATCGTCCTTGAGCTTGGCGATCACGTCATCCTTGTTAAGCTTCGTAGCGGTGGAGACAGCCGTTGATGGAGTCTGCAACTTCACCATAGTCGGGCGGGAAAGTCCCTTCTCCAGTTCTTCGGGATTTCGCAGGCGAGAATCTCCGAATTATTATTTTATTCCCTTTTTTGGGGGATGGGGGGGCAGATATCTCTCCAAGTTCGTCCCTAATTTGACCAAAAAAAAAAAAAAATAGATAAATTCTTTTTCATTTTCCCCTTCTCAGAAATAGAGTTTTATAAAATTAAATGTTGTTCTACATGGAAAAGAAAAAAAGATTTGTTCTCAAGTTTTAAACAATTGTTAAAATAAAATGTGGTTTGAAATGTATTTGTACGTCTAAAAAAATTTATAATAAATGAAAGCCAAATTATTAGAGGGATTGAAGGAAAAAAATAGATAAAAGATAGAGTTAAAGTCACAAGTTACCCTTCATAATTTAATTAATGTTAATCAACATTCTAAGTTATCCTTAAATTATGGTTTTCTTTGTCCATGTTGATCCTTGAGATTAAAATAAATACTGAAGTGTTGACATGGCTTACAAGCGACCGAACCAAAAAAAGCGACGCGAAATAGAAAATTCATACAACACAAGAATAGAGAGCGACTTGTGAATTGACCACCTCATAAATAAACCTACAAACGCCACAAAGTAACGATTGTGTGGCTAAGAGTCTAAGAGACAAACGTTACCCACATGTCCATCGCATCTTTTTGATTTTGCTATGATTCGTGATTCCGTAGTTGCAATATAAAAACAATCGTGATTCAAGTGGAGATCCACCGGTCTTCTTTATATGCTTATCTATCATCTCATTTGCAAGATCATGTCACATATCCATTTTCTTAGAAACCTCGCTACGCTATACTAAACTAATACAAACATGACCCCTCTCCATCTTTGGCCACTTCTTCACCGTCAAGGTCTTGGCATCGTCTCCAACGCCTCGAAGACGGCGAAGGTTGCTCAAGACCTCTAAATATGGAGGCTTTTCACCAGATGAGCACTTGACACACGCACCGCCGAGGTTTTCTGCAAGCGGCAAGCATAAAGTCGGCACCATTAAGCTCGGGGCCCACAAAGATGAAGGACATAACAGACGAGAGAGTCCTTGAGTTGTGCCTTAGAATATAGATGTCGCCGTGGTGGCTTGGTGGTGTCGAGGATGAGGGATTTCTCGTCCGCGGGACGCTCACTATAATCAGTGCCTGCTGTCGTCGTAGGCATAATAGTGATCGCGCCCGTTGTCACTGGGTTTTGGGTACACCGGTTAAAATGGGTCCACAATCCAAGAAAATATTGGATGGTCCCTGGCTGCCAAGTCAACGTGGTCTCTGATCACTCACGAAGCACCACGTGGGGAGGCGTGGCCTCGCTGGAGCTCTTGAACAAAAAAGTAGGCTTTTTCTCCCTCTCTCTCCTCTCCCTAGCCATCTCACTCTCTCTAGCCATCTCACTCTCTCTTAGCCTGCACCGTAGCCTTCTTCCCACTCTCTCTTCTCTGCAATGCATTTACTATGACATGGCACGTTTCTCTTTCCTTTCTCTTTCCTTCTGCACAAAATTTGGCAACTTTTCTCTTTCCCTCCCCTAGCCTGCATGGTACCCTTTCCCTTTGAATCTCATATGGCTTATTACAATTGCCGCGTCTTCTGAACTCTCTCTGTCCCTGCTGTTGACTTTTACTTTTTCCTTCTTTTCATTTCTTGTTTCCTTTGCGATCGTAACCTTGGTCCATTCTAAACCAGAAACGCCACCCGATCTTCGGAGGCGTCGAGAGTGTTCTTCAGTCAATCCAATACTATGCCCGCACTGTCGATTTATAGTGTTGCAGCAGCAAATCACTAGTAGTGTCGTGCTCAGTCGATGACACCTCCTGCCGCTTCTGCCGGTCGTATCCTTCGTTTCGGATTCATCCTGTGTTTTGGTTTCGCGGGTCGATGCTAGTTTGGAGCATTTCCCTTCAAGCAGACGTCCTAAGATCCAAGAGGGAGAAGGAAAGATCGTTTGTTCGTGATTTCCTGGTTTCATTAGAGGAAAAGAGGGGAGGAGTGGCGCCATGCAGGATTGATTCTTGAAGACAGAAGATGGGTTTCGCGTGAATCCAAGTGAAACGTGTTCTGTTTAAGATACGGAGTTCTAGATCTGCGAATGCCCTTTTCCGTGTTAGTTGAAATTTCGACGTATATACATATATCTAAGGAGCATAAATTTGAAAGATATAAACTTGGAGCCTGCTCGTACATTCCAGCATGAGCAACAAGGAGTTGGTGAAGCTGGACGACGAGCAGATCGTCGACCTGCGCGAGATCTTCCACTCCTTCGCTCGCTCGGCTTGAAACCGAGCTCCGAGCAGCTTGAGGTGCTCATCCAGAAGGCCGACACCAACAACAACGGGCTGGGTGGAGTTCTCCGAGTTCGTGGCCCTCGTGTCGCCGGAGCTCCTACCGGCCAAGTTGCTGTACACAGAGAAGCAACTGAAACAGCTCTTCCAGATGTTCGACAGGGACGGGAACAGGTTCATCACAGCGGCCGAGCTGGCTCACTCGATAGCGAGGCTCGGCCACGCGCTCACCACGGAGGAGCTGAGGGGAATGATTAAGGAGGTCGACATGGACGGCGATGGCAGAATTAGTTTCCGGGAGTTCTCGCAAGCAATCGCATCGGCCGCCTTTGATAATTCCTAGGCATAATTAGGAACTAGGGTGCTTTTGCCTCCAGGTTCAATGGGATTTTCTGTTAGTTTCTATTCTATTCTAGTTATGCTGTAACTATTGCTTTCCTTGAGATCATACATATGATACCATTTCTGAGGCAGGGGAGTTTAGAATGTAGGATGGAGGACGATTTGGGTCTCCTTGAAATCTAATCCGTAAGCGCTACGGTTACGATGCTTGCCATGATTTTATATTTTTAAAGTTGTAAGACTTAATTTTACTGTGTTGGAAATCGTTTTAACAAGGTTCCCATGTTCAAGAACAAGATATTGTCTGGAGTTAAACTGGGCTTGTCCATATCTCTTGCCCTGGCTCTTGTGACATTAGCCAGCTATTGCAGTCACTTCCTTTCCTGCTAGCTAATATGAGTATGCAGCAAATGAGGCGCCATTTCAATCTCTGGTACCCATTTACTGCATGAGGATGAATCCGCATTTCAATATGTCGATTATGCTGATTCGAGAATCTTAAGTGCTGAGCTTTTCACTTGGAATTAACATTCGAAAGTAGCAAAATCATATCTATTCACATAAAAATTTGATTAATAACAGAAAACGGACTTTGAAGGAAAAGCGATGTTGTGTGTAGTGCACACGCTCACTTACTTTAAGAGGAAAATATGCACAAATAGAGAGTTGGATCAATTCATTGTGGAAACAGGACATCATGGCTTCAAGTAATGCAGCCTTGCATGGCTCATAGACGAGCTGTACTTGTTTCACTTGAAGTTACAAGTAGTCATGCCTTGTCCTGTAGTGACTACCAATAGTCATCAGGCCTTCCATTTTCCTTTGAACAATGAAGAATAGAACGTCTCTTCACATCAAAAGAACTTGACAAAAAGATATTTGATCAGCGATAGCTCCGTTGATGCTAATGGAGAAAATATAGATCAATAAACGAGTCTTAAAAAATATAGGCTCGGTAAAAGATCCTCTTCCAGTTAAAGATCCATTACGAGAAGTATCAGCCCACATGTTCTCCATCACATCCAATCCGACAAAAAGATATTCTTGATTTCAATTCCGTAGAATTGGTTTACCCCACTTTTTCATTTTAATAAAAATAAATTTATGATATTTTCCACCTTAGAACATATATTAACTCATATATCCTTTTTGATCATTTCAATAGTAATTACTATTTTTTTGATAAGCTTATCGGTCGATGAAATCGTAGGACTATATGATTCGTCAGAAAAAGGCATGATAGCTACTTTTTTCTGTATAACAGGCTTATTAGTCACTCGTTGGATTTATTCGGGACATTTCCCGTTAAGTGATTTATATGAATCATTAATTTTTCTTTCATGGAGTTTCTCCGTTATTCATATGGTTCCGTATTTTAAAAAACATAAAAATTATTTAAGCACAATAACCGCGCCAAGTACTATTTTTACCCAAGGCTAATTACAGTATCAGAATGTGGTGGTGTTAGGCCAAACAAAAAGGGAACTGCAAATGCTGGTCACTATGCTTTCTTCTTTTTTGATTTGAGCATCGCAAACTGAATGAACATACATAAGAAGCATAAGAGCATCACAAACCCAATCTACAAAGTTGGATGATGCATTTGAATTCTTGAAATCACATTTAACAGTTATATCGATAATAAACACATAAAGAAATTTTTTTGCCAGAGCAGGAAACCGATTGAGGATGTACCCCCATGAGATCAACCTTGCCAGCTTCTGATTGATGGAAAGGGTTTTTAACCGCATATATTGCACAGGGCCTATTGTTGCAATACTTGATGCCAAACTTCCTTAGATTCCTTACCAAATTTTTTTTTTAACCTTACCAAAAAAAAAAACTTCCTTTGATTTTTTTTTTTGGTCGATTCCTTAGATTGATGACCACCCAACAAAAACAATATATTCATTTGTGTATCCAACTGATGGTGCCCATATGACCTGGCCGGCACTTAGAGAGCTCGTGATTCCTCGAATAGCTTGCAATACCTCGTCCCCAGTGCACACAACCAGCGAATTCATATCTTAAAGTATTCTAAACCGTGTAGTGGGACCTCTTAGTATTGACAACATAAAGAGTTGGCTTCCTTTTTCCTGCGTAAGTTTACCCCCACTCCTCTTCAAAGTCACCTCGTATAGCCAGAATTGTTGAAGTTGGGCTTGGAGGCAGCCGGCTCTTCGGCAACATATGCAATGAGAGATTCATCGTGGCTCCAAGATATCCCCTCCAACCTATCCATCCTAAGATCATTTCAATTTTCTACTCTGTCCTTCTTGGGGTACAATATATTGCTGCTGCCAAGAAAGAAGAACAACAATCATGCAAGGCAAAATGCAAGAAAACTCAAAAGAGGATTGAGAGAATGAATGAGCGTTGGAGCAGAGAGTGAATCGGAGCAGAGAGCGAGCAAGCGCTGGAGTAGGGGCGGCCTTAATGTGCTTCGTCGGCGACGGCGGGGAAACAGCTGCTTGATGAACAGCGGAGCAACGATGGGCATGGAGATAGAATTTGGGATTCAAAATTTCAACCATGTAGGCTAGGAAAAGGAAAGAGAGAAGTTCCAAATTTTGTGCACAAAGTTCCTTCGTCTGAGGAGGAAAGAGAAAGGTGCCATGCCATAATAAATGCATTGCAGAGGAGAGAGGGTGGGAATAATAGGGCGTGCATGGAAACGTTTCTGGAACACTTTTGTACGGATTTTGTTCCTGGGAACAAAAAAAGAACAGAAATGCGTTTGGTTGCGTTTCTGTTCATTTTTTTTTTTGTTTCCAGTTTTTTTTGTTTCCAGAACAAAATAAGAACAAAAAAAAGAAACAACAAATTGTTGTTTCTTGTTCCAGAAACAAAAATGAAAAAACGTTTCTTCTCTCTCTCTTCTTCTTCTCTTCTTCTTTTCTTCTTATTTTTTTCTTCTTTTTTCTTTTGCCGGTCGCCGGCCTCGGCCATGGCCGGCGACCGGCCGTCGAGGCTCGGCCTCACCCGCGCCGGCGACGCCGAACCTCGCCCAACCACGGCAAGGCTCGGCCTCGCCGAGGGCTGGCGAGCCTCGCCGTGGCTAGGCGAGGTTGCCAGCCCCGTCGGCCGGTCGTCGGAGGCCGGGGACCGGCCGAAAAAAGAAAAAAAATAAAAAAGAAAGGAAAAAATGAAAAATAAAATAAAAATGTTTAAAAAATTAAAAGAAACAAAAAAAAAATAAAATTTACCAAACGTGTTTCTATTCATTTTTTATTCCCGGACCAAACGTTACCAAACGCGTTCTTTTGTTCAAAAATTGTTCCCCAGAAACGAAACACTTTTTTTTTTGTTTATGTTCCCTGGAACAAAAAAAGAACAGAAACGTTACAATTCGCACCCATAGGTTACCGTGGCTGAGAGAGAGTGGGAAGACTAGGGAGAGGAGAGAGAGAGAGAGAGAGAGGGAGAAAAGACCTACTTTTGTGCATAAGGTCCAGCGAGGCCACGCCTGTCCACATGGCGCTTTGTAAGTGGTCGGAGACCACGCTGATGTGGTGGTCCGGGACCACCCAATATTTTCTCACACAACCAATTTATGAATTCACATTTATTTGAATGGGTCATTAATGACCTAGTCTTTATTTCCTAGATTACCCATAATGGGTTTTAAAGATAAGGACGCTAAAACTTTTGGATGGAGACAAATGTATTAGGAGGGAAGATCTATGTTGCTTTTGTAGGGAAACACTGAGGTGTGATAGGATGTAAAAAAGGTCAAAGACATGGCAAAATCCGATGAAAGAGACAACAAAAGGGTGTAGTAATGAGCACAATGTTATAGCTACTTAAGTATTGACTATTAGGTCAGTTTTTTTTACTTATTATGCTTGACTAAAACATATCGTCAAAAAGGAGCTAGATCAAATTGATATTTGATTTAAAACCTATTATGAAATATTCTACGGGTGGAATGGACTTTCCACCAAATTTTCCCAGCCAAAATAAGGCCGGATGGGAATTGTAGGGAATAACGGATCCCCGAAAAACCGGATTCGACACCGAATCGAACCCCTAAATCAATGCGGAAGACGAAGCCCGGGAAAACACGCATCACCGATCGTAAAGCACACCACGGATTCAAGCGTATTTTGTTAGCCACAGATTAAACACCAATGCTGAAGACCGAGGAAGAAATTCTGATCCGATGATGTCAATTCGCCTTGAAGAGGGAAACAGCATCGGCTTAAGCGTTCTGGAAGAAAAGAGAGCGTTGGAAGGAGAGGGAGACGTATGTACGTTATTATGCCAAAAGTTACGTTCTCCCTCTCTCTCCTCCCTTATATATGTCCTTCCAAAAAATAATTAATCATGCCCCTTCATCCATGGGCCCTACTCTTGTGGGCCAGGCTTTTAGGCTCAACATGGGCGAATGGGCCTTAAGCCCATCTCATAAATCCATCATCTCCCACTCGCACATGGTGATCCAAAACCAACATGGGCGGACAGGCCCTACTCATCCCCATCAGAGAAAAATCCATCATAGACTCTCACTTAACATGGTGGGCCGAACAGAATCTTCTTTTCCTCTCTTCAACATTTATACCGGTGAATAATCCGTGCGACCAGCATACTTTGAGAGCTCGTTGCTATACATCTGTTAGGAATATGTAGCAGCTCATAATGGGCATCACATCCTGAGTAGATTTAGTATGCAGTACCCTAGATCGATCGATCACATTTTACATCTCTCTTGATCTCTTTTAAACAATGATATATATATATATATATATATATATATATATATATATATATATATATATTGTATTCACAATTGTGATTATCACAAAGATAGTCATAATTGGTTAACCGGTGAATACAAAACTACAATGTGATTCTCCAAAATCGATCTTCCTCTTTCCTTCAAACTCTCAATTTCAGTCCAGCTTGCTTTTCTAGAAATGTCCAATTAGATCGAATCACTCATGACCATTGGCAACATCCTAAGATAGCAAACACTAAATAGAAATCTTGAGAATAAGTAAGAGTCATGAGGGGACTAAGAAATTGAGAAACTCTCTTCCTCAAGAGTCTCACACGACATAAAAGTTGAGATCAAAGTTTTGTCACTCTTATTGGTCGTCTCATGCATACATGATATGAAATACGTATTACGGTATTAACTCATTTCTCATGGAGCGTATGTCTACACTTTCAATATCGTACAGATAATAGTTCAGACATACCCAATGTTTAGCTTGAGTTCACGTATCTACTCATTCACAAAATTCATCGGAACTCACATCTGGCATCTTAGACAGATAAAGTAAGACATGTGGGGTATTTTACTTTCGGACATAGTAAGTATTATGTCCTCATCTTAACACTCAGTTAAGGCGACATACGTGTTTTAAGCTTGAGCTCTCGATTATCACCTAGATAATAAGCTTATAAACAGTCTCATCTCTATTTATCACACAGTAAACAGAGGCGATTACCCGTGTGAGTGGGCTAATCTTATATCTGTCCGACATACTTCTCAACTTAAAATAATGTACTAAGCATTAAGATGCATAAAGATCAAACAAAGATTCATAGGCATTAATGATGAAAACACAAATTCATCAAATTGTGAACATTTAGGGAAATTACAATATTCAGTACATCAGTCTCTACGCAATCCTAGAGATTTCATATGGCCACAAAACACATCTCTAGGTGTTGGCTTTGTCATAGGATCTGCTACCATTCCATGCATAGTATGTACTCTAAGTTCACATCTTTTCGTGCAACCATATCCTTGACAAGATTATACTTGGTATCTATATGTTCGGTCTTGCCATGATATTTTGGATCTTTGGTGTACACTTTTGCTGCTTGGCTATCACAGTTAACCAACAATGAATCTGCAGCACTTCCAATAACACCTAAATGATCCAAAAAATCTCTTAAGCCAAACACTTTCTTATACTGCTGCTGATAATACCACGAACTCAACTTCTATCGTGGACAAGGCTATACACTTTTGTTTCTTACTGCTTCAACATATGGTGCCATTATTCGGTAAGAAAACAAACCTAGAGGTAGATTTTCTTTCATTTAAATCTCCTCTCCAATCAGTATCATAATAACCTTTGAGTTACAGATCCTTTCCTTAATAACTCAACGTATAATTAGCAGTCCTCTTTAGATACCTTAGTATTCTTTTAACGGCTTTCCAATGTGCTTGACCTGGATTTGATTGGTATCTGCTCACCATTCCGACTGCAAAGCATATGTCGGGTGTTGTACACATCATAGCATACATCAAGCTCCCAACAGCACTAGCATAAGGAACATGTTTCATTTGTTCCTTCTCTTGTGGAGTCTTTGGACACAAACTATGGCTCAATCCTTCACCTTTTTGCAATAGGAGTGTCTATGGGTTTACAGTCTTGCATACTAAATCGTTCAAGAACCTTATTTATATAGGTTTCTTGCGAAAGAGACAACGATCTCTTCAAAACGATCTCTTGAAGTCTTAACTCCAAGAATGTATGCAGCCTCACCCATATCCTTCATCTTAAAGTTAGAAGACAACTATCTTTTGACAGTATTAAGCAACTCCATATTGCTTCTGGCAATTAGTATATCATCAACATATAATGATATGATCACAAATTGATCATTGGATCTATTGATATATACATAATGATCCTCGTCAATCATTGTAAAATCATATGCCACTATGGCATTATGAAAATGTATATACCTTTGTCTCGATGACTGCTTAAGGCTATATATCGACCCCCAAAGTCGACATACATTTTCTTCTTGACCTTTCATTATGAAACCAGTATGTTGTTTCTTATATGTTCCTTCCTCTAATTCTCCATTGAGGAAAGCAGTCTTTACATCCATTTGATGTAACTCAAGATCCATACTTGTCACTATTGCCAGAATAATGCGAATCAAGGTAAATCTCACTACAGGAGAAAATGTATCTTCATCATCAATTCCTTCCTGTTGATTATACCCCTTCGCCACAAAGCGAGCCTTATGCCTTTCTATCGAGCCATCAGCCTTTCACTTTATTTTGAGAACCCACTTTTCCCCAATAGCTCTACGTCCCTTTTGGAAGATCAACCAGTTCTCAGACTTTGTTTGACTTCATTGACTTTATCTCCTATTTCATTGCATAAATCCATTTTTCCTTACTAGAGCATTTCGAGCCTCATTAATATTTCTTGGCTCATCCTCATCTCGTGGAGCAATTATAAAAGTTTCCCTTTCAATGTCAAAACATCGACAGGGAATATTTTGGCGACTTGTTCACCGTATGGGAGATTGTACACTTAGCAAATCATTCCCCATCATGCTCCCACTTGGATTAGATAATGATGACGTCATCTCATAATGTGGTTGCAATTGAGAATGAGTTGAATTCAATTCATTACATCTCATATTACTACCACTTGGACGAACTCCACGACATCATTATCTTGATCCAAGGTTTCAAATAGGGAGTTATTTTCCCTTATTTCGCCCCTCTTAGAAAATTCATCCACTAAGGATGTGACATCCCGTGATTCAAATTCAGTTATACTCCCACTTTCCTACTCACCTATGAACACATACCTTTTTGAGTGTTCGCAGTATCTCATGAAAATACTCTTATTTTCTTTAGGACCCAATTTCCCAAACTTGTGAGAGGACTCATGAATATAGGCAGCACAACCCCATGGCTTAAGAAAACTTAAGTCTGGTTTTCTAACTGTCCATAACTCATATGAAGTGGAAATAACCGATTTGGAAGGCACCCGGTTAAGTATATAGGCAGTAGTTAACAACACATCACTCCAAAAAGTGATGGGTAAGTTAGCATGCGCCATCATGGACCTAACCATTCCAGTAGGGTTCTGTTTCTTCTCTCCGCAACACCATTTTGTTGAGGAGTATATGGAATAGACAACTATCTTTCTATTCCTTTTTCATCACATAATTTTCGGAACTTATCAGATAAATATTCTCAACCTCGATTGGATCTAAATACCTTTATTTTCTTGTCTAATTGATTTTCTGCCAGATTCATAAACATTTTGAAACAACTTATGCTTCAGATTTATGAGAAATCAAATAGACATATCCGAATCAAGTAGAATCATCTATAAAAGTGATGAAACAAACAGCCCATTGCCTTCCTCTCACATTCATTGAACCACAGACATCAGTATAGATTAAATGCAGAGGAAATTCAGCTCTTTTACCTTTTCAAATGGTTTCCTTGTCATTTTCCCTACTAGGCAATGCTCACTTATGGACAAATCGACTTTTTTAATATTGCCCAACAAGCCCTTTTTGGCTAGTCTTTTCATATGTTGTTGGCCCATATGACCAAGTCTAGCATGCCATCATATTCACATCATTATCATATAAGGTAGAAGACGTGAAACAAGGGAATAACATATTGACATTATCACAGTCAACATTTAGTACAATAAAACCATTCAGTAAGTGACCACAACCATAATAGTTTGTATTTAAACACAAATCTACACCTTTATTATGGAAGTTCATACCAAAACCAAGCTTAACCAATACTAAGACAGACACTAAATTTCGACGAATCTCCAGAGCATATAGAACATCAAGATGCGTCCACCATGCATGTTCAATTGGCAGGTGCCAATCCCTTTAACTTCAGCTCTGGAGTTATTTCCAATATAGATCCACTTAGTTCCAGTTGGTATCGTTGGAATTCCAAGAAGGATCCTCTATCCTTTGCTACATGGTCTGTCGCTCCTGAATCTACATTCCACAAAGGATTGGATTCAGCCTATAATGCAGAACTTGACACATAAGCAAAGTTCTCAAATGTACAAGAGGTGTATTCCTTCTTTGACTCACGACAGTCGCGAGCATAGTGACTTTTCTTGTCACAATTGTAACACATCACCCTTGACATTTTCTTCACTTGATGACGTTTTCCTCTCTTGTGTTGGTTAACTCTTGATTTCTTGCAATAAGGACTTGATCTTTTGCATTCCCACATATTGAACGAATCAATACGCTTGCGCTTAGAGCACAAAGCCCTTTCTGAGTTAGAACCAGCATAGCAAATGTCTATTTTCGGCTCAAATACCGTTAGGTGGTCCTCTACTAGCTCAAGGTGGCGCATGGCATCCTTAAGATCTTCCATAACATGATCAAGAGCTTCTAGTGCTTATTGCTTTTTCAGCACATATTGAATCTTCATATTCAATATTTCACAATTATTGCCGTTCATATCAACAATTACATTCTTAGTTGCTGAACCATCATTCTGAACACATCAGACATACATGCATGAATAATTAATGCCTATTATTTATGCATCCCTATTTGCATAGACACATCATATTAATAAATAATTTCAAGTAAGGCTTCGAATCAAAAGGTCACTATGTTTCCAATCATCCTCCAAAAATCCTAACTTAAAATTATTATTAATATAATTATCTTATGCAAATAAATTCTATGAAGTTACAAAAACTTCTATTACTACCCACACTAATTACCCACTGACAACTAGTAATAGCGAGAAAGCAAATAAAAATCTTAACATCCAATAAAATAACGATACTTTCACATGATACAACTAATATATCGGTTACTACATCAACAACAATCAGGTAGTAAACATTACATAATTAACAAAGAAACAAATAGGGAATGTCCCTTCTAATCTATCAGCCATAATATCTGAGAAATTTGAAGGCACATTTGCCAACCATGGAAAAACTTTTGGAGAGCTTTCATGTCGCCTCCAAGGCGCATTCACTCGGCGCCATGTGGCGCTCAATCTAAGGGTTGAAGTTTTGACCAACTCAATTCTATAGTGCTCTCTTACAAAAGCTTCCACCAGCCTCCTATAACCCAGGACCACGTTGACCTCCCATAGCCGATCCAACACTGCTTGCCATTCAGGTGGAAGAATGTTCATCAAAGCTGGTACCTTCTCAAAATCCGGCATAAGATAACCATTCCAGATGATTTCCTGTATCATCTGATTGACCCTGACCATATGTGATACTAAATCACCATCATGCCACCGATAATTAGCTAATTCTGACATCAGCCTTTTAAGTTTTGCATTTCCCTCGTCCGTTCTCGGGGTTGCATGTATCCTTGCATAATGCATCACGTTTTCTGCAACAAATGCAGAACTAAAAATGGATCACTTATAATCCATAATAAATATAAGGGAAAATACATAATTTTCCAAAATTCATGCAACAAATGCGGAATTAAAAATAGATTACTTATAATCCACATAGGCATGACTGAAAAAGAAAACATTTTCCTTTTTTTTTTTTTTTTTTTTTTTCGGGTCAACGGTCAACGGGTCGCACGCGTTAGGACCGGTCGGACCGGTCGCGACGGTTGAACCGGACGGCCCGGTCGGGCCGGTCGGACCGCTCGCGCGGACCGACCCCACGTGCCTCGCGCGTGCGGGGGATGACGTCACGAAGACATCATCCGACACGTGCCGGGCGCGTGCCTACGTCCGCGAGTCGGGTCGGGTCGCCGGTCGGGTTGGGTCGCCGGCCGACGAAACGTCGTCGGCGATGACGTCATCGGTGATGTCATCCGAGCGGTTACCGACCGTTGGATGACGTCAGCATGTGTCGGTCCGTGGACCGGCGCGTGCCGTTTCGCCGATCGCCGGCGCGCACGTGCCGGTTCGTCACCGGCGCGTGTGGTGCACGCGCTGGCCATTGCCAGCGCTTCGGGCACGTCGCGCCCACGCGCAGCGGCTTCTGGCCGCGCGTGTGGGTGCTTGCGGCGTCGTACGGCGGCTTGCGACCAGTCGCCGGATTCATCTCGACGTCGCCTTTCTCCTCATGTGTTCAGAAAGCGATTTCGACTTACGAAAACTCAGAAAAATGGCCGAACAATGCTCGGGTGTCGGGATTTCTCGCCCTGATCCGTACGGCCGAAAGTTTTTTGCGAAAAATCAATCAAAAAACATCAAATTGATCGGGAAAACGTGAACTAGGGCTCTGATACCAATGTAGGGAATAACGGATCCCCGAAAAACCGGATTCGAGCCGAATCGAACCCCTAAATCAATGCGGAAGACGAAGCCCGGGAAAACACGCATCACCGATCATAAAGCACACCACGGATTCGAGCGTATCTTGTTAGCCACAGATTAAACACCAATGTTGAAGACCGAGGAAGAAATTCTGATCCGATGATGTCAATTCGCCTTGAAGAGGGAAATAGCATCGCCTTGAGCATTTTGGAAGAAAAGAGAGCGTTGGAAGGAGAGGGAGACGTACGTACGTTATTATGCCAAAAGTTACGTTCTCCCTCTCTCTCCTTCCTTATATATGTCATTCTAAAAAATAATTAATCGTGCCCCTTCATCCATGGGCCCTACTCTTGTGGGCTAGGCTTTTAGGCCCAACATGGGTGAATGGGCCTTAAGCCCATTTCATAAATCCATCAGGAATAATCAACCAATCAAGTCAAACACTTATAGTCTGAAGACAAAATTGAAGTCTTCATCAAAGTTTTTGGGAGTTGTTGACAAAATCTATTTGAGAGATCTCAATACCTAATCAAGGGGTTGGATTATGAAGAATGAGACATGTTTGTAAAACAGAAATATGTTACTCACTAAGCCGCTCATTCATTCCTTGTTATCATATCTTTAGATCTCTCAATTATTAACCGTTAAAGCGAGAACATTATCTTGAAAACTTTTGGTAGTTGGACATCTAGATATAATTTAAGGCCACATCCTTTGGAGAAAGGACAGCCGTGTCACTCCCTCATCCCTATAAGATTTGGGGTGTGACATGAATGACCAAGAAAACAAATTGCAGAGACGCCCTAATACTTCCATGTGGAACTGAATGCAAAACATATTCCATATAAGCGAGAGAGATGTGAATTAAGTGACAAAGTTTGGTAATCACCCAGCTAGCCATCTTAATGTTCTTGTTAAAGGGTTTTTTTGAAGCATCTAGAACACGCTAAGAATTTAAAGGCATTGAGATGGAACAGTACAAGAGTCCGCGAGTGAAGAAATTGCGGTGGTGGCCATGGTGGAATGAAGCTGCCTAAAAGAGGACGGGTGAAACTAAAGTTTTTTTTTTTGGTCGAAATGAAACTAAAGTTTAAAAGGCCTTAGATGAAGATAAATCGTCTATTTAATTCGATATGCTTTATATTTGTCTCACTTCTTCTAGATTGCTTAATTTTATGAGATACATGATGTTTATTGTAAATTAGATCTCATGTAGGGAATTATCCTTAGATGTATAGGAGATGAGTTGTCTTATTCAAATATGGGCTCTTTAGCAACTTGGTCTAAAGTCTTTGCCAGCAATTTACTCATATGAGATCAGATTTCACACGGAAGAATTATTTATACCGATCAAACTTACAGGATAAATTCACTCTCTCCCAAATCTAAATTCAATATGTAGTATAGAGCAACATCAAAAGATCACTTATTTCATTTATTATATTGAATAGCTTCGTGAGCTATTTTTATTCAAGATCACATTTTCCTCCCTTATCCCACCGAAGGTGGCATAGCGACATTGCCATTTTCATCAATCCAAACATATGCTCGGTTACAGCAACGATCGAATAACCTTAAATGTTTTACTGGTATAAGTATGACCGTCACGTCCACACCGTGCTTCTCACAGTCCTTCTCGATCACTGCCTTTGCTTTCTCTCCAGTTTGTCCCACCAACTCAGGCCAAGAGCGGTCCAAATCACCTGTGATTAATCATTTACCAGCCTTGATTTTAGATTATGTTGCCACATCTAGCTAATATTGCATGCCTTATCATCCGACTAAATTTCATACGCTCGAAAATCCAAATTATTGGCGGCTCATGTTACGAAGACAATTGATGTAAATTAACAATATTGCAAGCTATGAAAAGAGAAATAAAAGGAACAGGGGCGTACGGCAGCATTCCGGTTGATAGCAGCAAGGTGGGTAAGGGTACTTGGATATACTCCCCATGTTTCTGATCCTTCTTGTAATAAAGTTAAAGGCAAATAATATAAAATGTTATCTCGGCACAACCCTTTTTATATAATCATTTCCACATATTTTAGGTAGTTAAATCCTTCGCTTATCTGCTATGAGCTTTTAAAGAAAATTACTCACTTTCATCTAAATAAAGAAATAATTTGTAGTAGTCATCTAAATAAAGCAAGTAATCTGGCTTTAATGATTGTTCCTAAAATGGGAGGATAGATGATTATATTCTCAAAAAAGTAAAATAATAACTTGAGATAAAGCATCATCGTGGGTTGGGATCTCGGCAAACATGACCGCAGTGGGTTGAGATCTCGGTGAACTTGTCATGGCCCAAAGGCACCTCCTTTCGGCGTGCTCAGCCAGTTGCGGCAAACCCAAAAGTGATCACGCTTGCTGAGATGGTTTTAAGACTTGTGGGCCAAGGCTCGATTTTTTGATACAATGATGTATCATGGGCCCAGGTCACTTCTTGAGCTTTGTGGGTTTTCAATTGAGTTTGGCATTACCTGTTTGATAGGCTTTGGCCCAAATTGGACAAAGACCTGATCTGATGAACTTGAGTTTTATCATTTTATTTCATTTAATTTTGTTTTCTCTCTCTGCTGAACATATTTTTTGCTGCTTTTTGTTAATTATTTTTTATTATTGTTATTATTGTTTTTTTGTTGTTATTATTATTATTTCTATTTTTAAGTTGGGCTCTGCTCCTCTCGCCATTTGAAAAATATATTTTAATTCGATGAATGGTTATTTAGAAAATGAATAATAATAACAACAACAACAACAACAACAATAATAATAATAATAATAATAATCATAATCATAATAATAATCGTAACGATAATGGTGGGCGTATGTTTATCTTTCGGTGAGGGAGCAGCAGATCCGCTGTGGCCGCGGGCTACTGGATGATTGGACTTTTATAAACAATGCGCAAATTGAAATTAAATTTCGAAATTGATTTTTTTTTTTTTTTTTTTTTTTTTTTGGGGGAGCCGTCGAGAGAATATCTTAATGCGATTCCTTAGTGCTAAGTTTTAAATTATTGATTTCCTCTCACTGATGTAACCATCCATTTCCCATTAATCTCCCTGTTTTTTTATTAAATCCCAATTCTGCCCTTGGGGACATGACGATTTTATATCTGGGCCCCTTTAGAATTAAATTTTTATGTCGCTCGTGTATTTGATTTTCTTTAAAAATGGGCCTACAGCTGTGGATTATTGAGGACGTTTAGGTTTTTGCCGGTGGTGAAGGTTTAGGCCGTGATTGGGACGTGCTAAAGAGGGCTTTCTCGTCAAAAGCCCAATTCAATTTTACCCTCGGATTGTTTAATCTTATTGAGCATATAAATCTCGCATAAATCAACTATAATTTCGCATCTTGATTAAATGAGATCTTCAACTATAATTTAGTTGGATCAAAAAAGTTGGATTCAAGTTATAAGCTATGTTGTTGATCGAGCAAACTTGTAGCCATTTCAACCTCAATCTTTCACTGGAAAATTCCATAAAAACCCTTGCATGTTATCATAAATACCCTAGGACCTAACATAATTCATTGCAAACATGTTCCCACTAAAATAATTCTAATGAGCGTATTTATCAAATACGGCATGCCAAAATCATTACTAATTTTAGCATACTTCCTCCTCTTTCATCATCATCATATAATATTTCTTTTGAAATTTATGGATTTCAAATCATAGTCGAAGAACACTTTCTTTTTTGTCAGAGAACACTTTGAAGTGCATCTATATTGCGTTTTTTACAGAGGCATTGTATCCTTGAATTAGTATTTTCCTTGAAGTCGTTTGCACCGTGGCGAGAAAATAACTATCTTGAGAAAACATTTTTGAGAGCGAGTTGTCTCAATCCAAAATTTTCCTATTTCTTGTTCCGATTCGATCTTCTTTGTTTTCTACTTTAATTTCAATCCACATTTCGAATTCATAGCCTCATCACACAACAAAAGTATTCGGGATTAGGCACATGATTTTGATATTCTTTTCCCCTAAAGAAATATGCTCTCAATATGTTAACTATAATTAGTCTAATTTTCTTGTGCATATAATGCGGTCCTAGCAATGTCAATTAAACCTGGTCAATGAGGAATTAAATGAGGTATAATTATCTTGCTTGCATCTGAACTGCTACCTATAAATGACGGCATCAATAGAAAAGAGGCAACTCATATTGCAAAGCATAAAGGGCAAGGATTTGTCAAAGATCAAGCGAGGGAATTGCAACCTCGCTGGTTGCAACGAGGCCGTGAGGGCCCTTGCCATATTTAACTTCGTGACTGAGAGTCGTCAGTGACTCATGTTTAACTTCTATAAGTTTCCTTATCAAGATTAGGAAAATGCGGAGAATCATCTAATTCTGTCAAGTCAATGCTTCGATTGGTACGAGGCTCCCGATCCCCATATCCTCATCACACCTCAATTTGTAAACAATCTAGGGTAGGAAAACGCGGACAATTAAATCATCCGCTATAAAAAGTAAATCTGTGTAGTGCGATATATACTCATCAAACCTCCATAAGCAAACTTAGGAAAACACGGAGAATTAAATAATCTGCTATTAAAAGTAAATTCAACTTTGCTTTTGCTGCAACTTCCATGTTTAGATAGTAGATAGGGATAATAGTCGTAAAGCTATTCCTGTAATTGCATGCATAAGCCTTTTCCAACAATTGATTCTATGGGCCCGACACGACGTATCTCTCACGGCTAATTTGATATGCACAAGCTGGCCTTATCTCCATCCCAGCTCCTATATAAATAGACGCTTCGGTTAGTCGCTGAACAAAAACCACACCATCTCCAATAGTTGAATCCGCCTTCAAGACTGCAAGCCCACCCATGGCTTTCGTTCATCTCCTCTGCACTGTTCTGTTTTTCAATATCCTATTCACTTTTGTCCCTAGCCTCCAAACGACGCACAGCCCCAAGTTCTTGGGCTTACCACCGCTTCAGGGAGGAAAGGGAATTATCATCGGTGTCCTGGATACCGGTGTGACACCGGACCACCCCTCATTCAGCAGAGATGGAATGCCGCCTCCGCCAGCCAAATGGAAAGGGAGATGTGACTTTGAGTCTCACCGGTGTAATAACAAGTTGATAGGCGCCAGGTCCTTCGGCAGCTCGGCTAAACAAAATGTGACCATGCCACCAATTGACAATGAGGGACACGGCACTCGCACGGCCAGCACGGCAGCTGGCGCTTCTGTGCAGCGATCCAATACGCTTGGGATGGCCAAAGGCACAGCACGTGGCATGGCTCCATTTGCTCATTTGGCGATCTACAAGGTCTGCCCGACAGGGCAGTGTTCAACGTCGGACGTGCTGGCAGGAATCGATGCTGCTCTCATGGACGGTGTCGACATTATATCCATGTCGCTAGGAGAGATTTCATCACCACCATATCATACGGATGCTATAGCGGTAGCCGCCTTTGCAGCCATTCAGAGAGGGATTTTCGTGAGCTGTGCTGCTGGGAATTTCGGCCCTGACTCTGGCTTGGTATCGAATGCGGCTCCATGGATTCTCACCGTTGGAGCGAGCACTATCGATAGGAACTTGGTCGCCACGGTTAAACTTGGGAATGGAGCCGAATACGACGGTGAGGCTCTATACCAACCTTCCTTCTCTTCAACCTTACTGCCCCTCGTGTATCCTGAGTCGTGAGTCCCAGGACATTTAAAAGTCAGCGAAGTGAAAGGTAAAATTGTCATGTGTAAAGAAGGGTCGTTCTTTCCCCTTGAAATGGGGAAAGAAGTGAAAAGGGCCCGTGGTGCCGCTATGATCCTGATAAACGAACAAATCGATGGTTACACTATCTTGGCGGAGGATTATGGCCTCCCTGCATCTCATGTCAGTTACGCCGCTGGTGAGAAGATCAAAGGGTATATCAATGCGAACCAAAAGTCCCACAGCTACTATCATGGTCAGAGGAACCGTGTTTGGAAACCCAACCGCTCCGGTGTTTGCCTCTTTCTCTTCCAGAGGGTCGAGCTTCGCTAGCCCGGGAATCCTGAAGCCGGACATCATCGGTCCTGGAGTGAACGTGTTGGCAGCCTGGCCATTTCCCATCAGAAATGACACAAAAGCGAAGCACTACTTCAACATCATTTCTGGCACTTCCATGTCATGCCCTCACCTTAGCGGCGTAGTGCCTTTAATAAAGGGCACTCTCATCCGGACTGGTCTCCAGCAGCGATCAGGTCTGCTATCATGACTTCGGCTAAGCAGCTGAACATCAATCGAAAACCGATTGTGGACTAGAGGCTTCAACTTGGGGCTGTGCGTCGTTTGGGGGCTAGGGACAAAAGTGAATAGGACATTGAAAAACAGAACACTGCAGAGGAGATGAACGAAAGTCATGGGTGGTCTTATAGGGTTGGATTTTGAGGTGTGAGACATGCTTGTCATCTCTACTTGACTCCCGATTGATATAGATGATTAAGAAAATCAAGGCCTTTATTATGTTCCTTGCCGACGTCTCTTGAACATATTTGTTCGATCAAAAGACAAATAAGTTTGGAGGAGATGCATGGGCATTCTCACGTCACAAAAGCATGGTCCTTTTTTTTTGGTTGTGGTATTACCTTTTTTTTCCTTTTCATCCTGTTCAGTGGCAAGAATATTCCTCTATTTCCAATTCAAGAACCGAATTGTAAATTCGATTCGTACCCTAAAGTTTTTCAAGTGAATATCTATGGTGAATTAATTGCTTGCATGTTAATAAATCAGAACATCGTTTAATTAACGAGGAAAGAAAGAGGATATTACATGTTGAGCAAAATGAGAACTTAAGGAATATTCGTTGTATTAAATTCCTAATGTATTTATCTTTATTTTCTTGTTTCCATATT
The DNA here is from genome assembly GCA_016097545.1 of Eucalyptus victrix. Classification (NCBI taxonomy): domain Eukaryota; kingdom Viridiplantae; phylum Streptophyta; class Magnoliopsida; order Myrtales; family Myrtaceae; genus Eucalyptus; species Eucalyptus victrix. The sequence continues at coordinate 17,563,920 of CM027844.1, forward strand.
ACATTTTACTTCTTATTCATTAGCTTTAACTCTTCCTTTGTAATTGATTCTTATATTTCGTACTTACTATATACTTAATTTGCTTTTTATTTATAGTCTTCTAAAGACACCTATAGAAATTCCATATTTTAATGAAATTGAAATAGATTTGCAATGATACCTCCTGCGAAACTTGTGGACTAGTAAGGTAAATTCAATGTGAATTTAAGTCCTCTTAACTAAAAGAAACGGAAAAATAAGAAGAAGGAAAGATAGAAAGAAGGAGCATTCAGGATGTACTGATCCAAACTTTCTTGAACTGAAAACTTCTACAACTAATGATCCCCAATTAATAAAAAACAATTCAAATCTCAAGAATTGAAAATGATGAAATAAAACAATTGCTTACTTTATGCATAATGTACATATCATCTGTAGAATTGAAATAAATTTTTAGTTTTCAATACTTATCATCGTTTCGCTTGATGGTTTCTTATAATGTATACTCTTTTTTTTTTTTTTTTTTCAGTTTTAGAATTGTTTTAATGAGTATTGAATTAATTTTAAGTGCCTCAATCGAAGACGAGGAGGATTCTTTTAGGATGATGTTTTACAAGAAGATTCCTAGGTAGTTTCGGAGGATGAACTGGAAACCAGAAATAGACATGTTTGACATGGTTTTCCTTCTATTAAAAGTCTCAGTATTTTGAAAAGCTCAATCTATTCATAGTTATAAGTCCTCTGATAGGTTCAGAAGCTCTCCGACAAGAAGGCCATTGCCTCCTTTAAGAGACTTCCAGGTTAGGTAGATGCACCAGAAGCACATCTGTGATTCAAGACCTTTTTCTCTCTTAATTTGTCCATGACCTTCACAGTAATGTCGAACTTTTCATTTAGACGGATGAAACTTTGACGAAACCCAAACAGAGTTCTGAACTATTCAAACCATACTTTAAGTCCGGAGAGAGAGAGAGAGAGAGAGAGAGAGAGAGAGAGAGAGAGAGAGAGAGAGAGTACATGCAGAATGAGGATATCTAAAACGTGAATAGCTTATGGTTAACTTTCAACACACAACGATATTCTGGAGTAAGTACACTAGAAATGTTAAAATTTGTGTACAGTACTCGCTTTGATACCAAAAATTTATTTTGAATCACTTAAATGTCAAAAATTTTGAAAAACAATTATTTCAGTGTCAACGCTGATCTAATTGGCTGAAAATTTGACGTGATATTTTTTTATTATTAATTTTTGAAGCCAGCATGGCTTGTATAGTGAGTTAGCAAATATTAACCCAAACGAGGCCGTTTACCACATATTTGTCCCAAATTCAGCATTTTTTCAAACCCTAATCTCAAAATTCATGATTTGGGGAAAACTTTAGCCTTTTTTTTTTTTTTTTTCAAACCCTAATTTGATGATAGAGGATTTGGTGCAAAATTAGTGGCTAAAAGTCTTGACGATGAGAGAAAACAAAGAGCCCTGACGACGCTTCGGATGCTGAGAAACGAATAATACTGAAGAACAAGTTTGCATTAGTAGAACTATGATGGCAGCATTGAGGGACACGACAGCGAGGTAGACAACGAAAGGAGAGGAGGAGGAGGAGGACAGTCACCCTTCCAGATGCCCATGGCGGAGAGGCACGAGGCGAGGGAGTCAATAAATCGAAACATCCCATAATCGCACTTTTATCCTAAAAAAATAAAAAATAAAAATGGAGCTAAAAATTGGAAAAAAAACCTCCCTACCTCACGTTTTCCCCTTTCTGTTTATTTCATCTTCAATATCGCACCCCACTGAAGCAAAACCCTCATTTGGATATTTTGCTTTTGTTTGCGGGATGGTTGCTTTTTTCTCGGTAGAAAATCATGTGATTTTCGATGCTATATTGTCAAGAAGGGCCAGGTCACTGTCCAAGTTGGAATTCATTTATTTTATAAGAAAGGCCATATAGAGGTTAAAGTTTTATATAAAAAAATGCCACGTCAGACGAATTGTCAGAATTTTTCACCGGAGATTGATCGTTTTTCCTTTGATTTGTTATTTAAGTGAGCTAGCGAAAAATTTTGTCATTAAAGTAAGCGTTGTACATAACTTTTGGCACTTTTAGTGTACTTATCCCATAATATTCTAGTGCCAATCCTATGAATACATTTGCGATCCCAGCTTCTCACAACTTCATCTCCTTCGAAAACTGATGGTGGCTGAGGGCGCACAGTTTTGGCTTCATTCACACCCTGGACATGAAAAACAAAAATCAAAAGATTAAGGGTGCATTTGGTAACCATTATGTTTTGGGAAACCATTTTTGAACAGAAATAGTTTTTTTTTTGAACAATTTCTGAGTATAAGAATGCGCTTAATAATTACAAAAAATTTATATTCCAAGAATAGAAATGCATTTGGTAAACTTATATAATTTTGTTGTTTCTTTTAATTTTTCAATATTTTTATTATATATATATATATTTTTTTTTTCCTTCTTTTTCTTTTGTGGCTGGTTGCTGGCCACGGCGGCGACCAGCGATCGGCTGGGTGAGGTCTGACGAGCTCACCAGAGCCTCACTAGGCCACCGTTGAGGCCAAGCTTGCCTAGCCACTGGTGAGGCTCGTCGCCCAGCAGTGGCCCGATGAGGTTGAGCCTCACCCAGCCACAACGAGATCACCAGCCCTCATCGACTGGTTGGCGGCCATGGCCAAGGCTAGCGACTGGCCAAAAATGGAAGAAGAATGAAAGAAAAGAGAAGAAGAAAAAAGAGAAGAAAAAAGAAGAGAGAGAGAAAAATTGATTCTCAGAATTGTTTTTAGGAATAAGAAGTTACTTTTTTTTTACCTTCAAAATTTTTACTAAATACGTTTCTGTTTTTTTTTTTCCCTGGAATAAAAGAACAGAAATTTTTGTTCTAGGGAACAAAAACACTTTTTAACAAACAAACCCTAATGGCATGTATCATTTTCAACATTGCCAGGAAAACCAAGTGGGATACCAATATCCGCATCGTCTGGAGTCAAAACTTTGTCTGAAGGGTTCTACTTGTTCCTCAAACCTTCAGAAAACCCAGTGTTTCCTTCTGTTCATTATTGAATACGGCATTGGTCTCGCTGGATGGTACAGCATAGGATCTGCTGTAGCCCATTCTCTGCGTCGGCGTTTGCATGTCTTTGCCAGAAGGGTTCAAATAACTTGCTGCACATAGACACTGTATCTTCTATTTCACTTTTTATGCCATCAGCCAATCTGATTATCTCCCATCCGGTTTCAGAAATCTGGCCCATAACTTTGCTTCTAAAATTGAAAAAAGAAAACTGCATAATCGAGCTCAGAATAATTTCAATGATTTTACATATATAAGCAAAATTTGCTTGCTAGCACCTGGGAGGAAAGTTCCCTAACCAAGGTTCATGCAATACTCAGAACCGGGAAAAACATTGCCCTTCTGCAAGCACGTAACAAGTACACTCTTTAGTGATTGATCAGAGATAAAAATGCACGACAATACATGTTACTTCAAGATGTCTTAGTCGATGAATTTATGCCCATACAAAAATTGTGCCCCACGTGCAAGGTAACCATTCACCTTACTTGTACATACCCAATACAAGTTACCATAGAGGTACCATCGCTTTTAATTATAGGCACGACACGTTAACAACATTTACAAAACATGACAAGCATTTGCAAACAATTGGCGGGATTTCACGATATATAAACATCAGATGGAACATAGCACCGGAAAGCTGCCTGGGCTTCAAATTCTCGGCACCAGGACGATTAAGTGCAGCTGACTGCTTCACCATTGCGATGACCTTGTAACGCAGTTCCTCTTGCAGTGCATTTCATAGTCAACATAATAAGAATAGTAAGTGATCATAGAATATCTATCTGAAGGTGGAAACAAATCCACAAAAGAAATAATAACTTGATTTTTTGGTAAAAATTAGAGCAAATATTGCTTGAAAAGATCCCCATCCGAATAAATAAGACATTTGAGGAACTTAATGAAGCATTTTTTAGTATGATAGAATGAGAAGAAGAACCTGTTTGAAGGGTAGATATCTAGAATGAGGTAAGGCATAGAGACAGCTTACTGAAACATGCGCAGGGTACCGGAACACACATTCTAGGTGCGTCACGTAGGGTAAGCTTAGTCGGCATGGAATCACGAAATCAAATGTCTATTCTGCGTCATTTGCAAATGGTAAGATCATAAAGCAATATCTGCAGTAGTGATGATGTCACATTTAGCGGATACCATGTATATTGTTGTATGGACTAACCAGCGAACTAACTTTGGTTCTAACTCGAAGTCATGATCCATGATTTCAAAAGCTTATATCAAGGTTGAGGTTTCCATAATATCTACACTCGTCAGTTTTCTTCTTCCTACACTTCTTTCTATTGCAAGCATATGATGTGGGGTGATTTAGTCACCAGTCACGGCACCTCCATGACAGAATGCTACCAAATATGGCTAGAAGCGATCACAATTAAAAGGGATACTAAATTCTACCTTACTATGATTCAAAGGCATATAGTTCACATTCACGCATTTTTTCAACAACAGGGAAATATCTGGTCCCCATAGAACCTCTTCCTGAGAACCCATATAAATTACAGCCATCAAGTTGTGATTCTTTAAGGACAATACTTGCATGCCTCGGACATTTGTTTTATTTTCTAATTTTTTGCAATATATTTTCAATAGCTCTTACTATTTTATGTGTTCTAGTATTTTTCTAACAATTTTAAGGATAAATGCCTTATAGCTTCCAAAATTGGAACTATTGGTGTTACCACCGACATTGGAATTGAACAAGGATTTGGAGATGGTGAAGACAAGTATTGCATATTCTTGGGCGGTTTGTCATGGGACATTATCGAGCATCAACACAAAATAGCTTTTAGTTGTTTTGGTAAGGTTATTGAGTTTAAGGTAAAATCGGTTTTTGGAAACTCTAAATTAATGCCTAAAGGGTGTAATTGCCATATTGGCATGCTATTTCGACATCTTGAGGAATCATCATCACATAGGTCAAGATCCTTTCATTCTAATATTTGAAATTTGACATCACGAGCTTGTGTGTTCTCTTTAGATATGATTTGATCTTGTTAGGTACATTTCATGAATTTGTGCTTTTATATTTTTATGGAATATGCTTTTAAATTTTCAAAAGTAAGTATTTAGAAAATCTTTAAAATGATTCCGTTTGGCCACTTAAAAAGAAACAGAAAAGGAAAACCATAAAAGAAATGGAAAGAAATAGGGCTAATATATATTTTTTAATATATTAGTTTTATTTTTATTTTGGGGCTTCAATACCTATGCTTGTTTTTCCAATAGAAAGTTGGACATGTGTAGGTGTTTTTTTCTCTTAAGTTCGTGATTATTTTAGTAATCATCCATTTAGGATTGGAAATTGGGGGGCTCCTCTATTACTCAAAATAGTTTCTATTTGTCCTAGTTCTTCCAATTCTCTTGCTAAAATTTGTTTAATGCACATTCATGAAGCCAGTTAGTTTATAACTATTTTTATTTGCTATTTAATTTGTCTTTGGCTCCACCTCCAAAGACTTTATTGAGCTTGCCTATGTTGGACCAAGTTATATATAATTGTTTTCAGCGAAACAATGGATGCTGTCATGGGGCATTTCTGTGTTTTACCACTAAAATTACACTCTCTTTACATATCATTGTGCTCATAGATTTTGAAAATAGGTCTCATTTGGCTTTGGAACAAAATTCTACAGTATTCCTCATAGTGTTGTCCCGTCATTCTTGGAATATGCTAGAGTGCATACAATCATTAGTCAATTGGTGATGTCCTTGCCGATATGCTCAAGTAAGTGTAAACATGAGCTTGTGTTGGTATTCGGTGGCATGTCTTTATTCATGCTTGCTCGAGAGTGTAGCGTGGGCCTCTATCTATGTGAATGCTCATACATATGTTGGTATTTACTTCGTGACAATGTGTACGTTTGATAAACACATGAAGATGTGATAATTCTCTCTCATCCATGCACATATAGAACTTCTCTAGCATTAGCATGGTGGCGGATTCTTGCCTTCTTGATGACGTGGAATCATGCTTGATATAAAGAGAGGGGAATAATTGATTTACGATCTTTGTCAGTTCAAAAATGGTAAATGTCAGGGTGAATCATTAGTCAATTGGATAGCTATTGCCCATTTATTCTCTTAGCTTGTGCTTGCTAGAATGGGTCTCTCTAAATTGCCATTAATTACTTTTCTAGCTTAATTAGTGTAATTGACAATTTAGTGAGTATGCTTTTTTTTTTTTTTTTTTTGGGTAAAAGTGAGCATGCTTTTTGCATCTAGCCTTTTATGATATTTTTATATTTCACATTTCAGTCATTTAAATGTTGCTTAAATAGTTAAAGTTTGCTTTGAGTTTTACATGAACAATGTTTTCGTGAAACATTGTTGGCATTATATTTATGACTACCAAAGTTTTAGTCCAAACATTTTTCTTGTCAAAACTGTCGTGATTTTATTTCTGAATTTATTAGATTCGCACTTATAATTTAAATAGCAAAAGAGATTTATATTTTATAATAGCCACAAAATTTATGGGTTAAATATTGTAATGTCTCTTTTGCAATGATTGGATTTTTCACGCATAACTTTTGTTAGAATTATTAAATATCATTTTATTGCATAATTAAATTGATTACATGTTTTGTATAGAGTATGCATTGTTGAAACGTTTTTGGTAATTCACATATAACACTTAGAGGAAATCTTGTAGTTATTTTGTGAATTTATTAATTCAAATTGGATTTCTACTAATCTCTCGAGTTCTAGTTAACATTTTTTGGAGCAGCATGTACCATTGATAGTAGTAATTATGTGAAAAAAAAAAGTTCATTGTAAGAATATTAACTTTGCCAATTTATGTTGAATGTCCATTCATGCATAATGATAATTAGAGACTTGGTTGGCCTTTGCACCTGTAGCCAATATAGATTTATATTCAATAAGATTGATGTCTTTTGTGATATATTGTGTTAAAGGGAGACTATTGTCAAGTTTATGATACTTTTACATAGTGGATTTCCCATTATATCAGAAGGATATGATGATTTTAACTGGATTATGGATTCAGATGAGACAAAATCCACTAACAAATTTGTGTTCACTAGTAGAAGTGCTATAACATAAAAAGCAGTCGAATGAAATTGTGGGGGAAATGGCAATTTTGTTAAACCGAAAGTCGACAGGGTTGAAGCTAATGATTTGATGAAGTAATTGCGATGGTCATTTTCATGCCAATATTGTGGCTAATCAAAATTATGGGTGGTAGACTCAAGTGCTACGGGAATATATGTGTAAACAAAATGCCATATCCTCTTAAGCTCCAATGGGGGAGGGAGAAGAAAATATTTACTATTTTTTGGTAAATTGAGAACTATTCAAGTTCTTGAGAAAGAGAGAAAATTCTTCTCAAGCTCATATATGAATATGAGGCTAAATAGTTGAGAGACTCTTAACTGATATTCCTTTGATAATAAATGGCACATTTTGTCATTTTGTCTTTATACATCGTGATTGCCAAAGAGGCAATAGCCATGTAAAGATAAAACTTTCAATGGTAAAAATTGACACCTCCGATTGGGGAATGACGTGGTAAAGTAGTTGCTTAGTGATGGAATTATCCATTAATTATATGAAGTCAAAAATGGATTTTCCTTTGACTATACATCGAGGGAAATGAGACAAGCCAATTGAAGAAAATCAACAATGATGGTAACCCAACCTATGTGATTGGCAATCTCATGAATAGCAAGTCATTTGTTGATCTAGTGTACTATTAAAAATTATTGTTCCTCCTAAGGTGAAAATAATGCAAAATTCCAAGAAAAAAGAGATTGAGCTAAGTTCTTAATGAAATTTCATAGCTATTATTGGTGGTGTATTAAACTATAGAATACACTTAATGAAATCACTTATATAAGTGTGGAGTGGTAATGCTCCTATAAGAATTATTGGCAATAATCTCTAGAGCACTTATGAATAAACCAAGCACACGCATGGCCTATTAGCGCAAAATCATGTTGGACAACAAACCTTGTGGGAGTGTAATGTGATTGGTGAAAAAAAAAAATTCTTGATTTGTAGAAGTTTCAAATTTCACCAATTATTTAGTGAATTATATTTCATTCTTTCTAGGGTTGGTTCATAGCCTAACAAGCACCGGTTTTGATGCATGATTCTTCAATAACCTAGCATTATTCTATTTTATCTTTTCAAAACTTTTTGAACTATGGGGGGATTTTTGGATATTTCAACAGTTTTATTTATTTGAAATTATGACCGTCATTAAAGTCATCATTTTTGTAATAATTTACAACAGTTGTATAACGGCTTTCTAATGGTCGGTCGTCTAATGGCTTTATAACTTTTGATTTATTACTTCATAAACTCTTCATGATTTTATAACGGTCATCCTTTTAATTACTAATTGATTTATGACGATTTACTAATGGCTCTCTTTCTCTTATTTAAATATGGAAAAAAAAATCATGAAAAACCCCAAACTTTGTTTAAAGTGATAGATTTATCCCAAACTTTGCTCAAAGTAATAGATTTATCCCAAACCTTTTTTTGTGACGTGAAAAATTCTGAACTTTGCTAACCATGACATATTTACCTCGATTTTGTTTTTTGTGACACAAAAAACCTTGAACTTCTATCGTGTGACACATTTATCTCAAAACTATAGAGCATTTTGATCTTTTTACTTTTAATTTTTTTTTTGCCGGCGTTGTCTGAGGGTTACCCTCACCTGGGCTGGCTAGGGCCGCCCTTGTCGGCGTTGGGTAAGGGTGGCCCTCGTTGGCGTCTGGTGAGGGCTGTCCTCGCCCGACGCAGGCAAGGACGCCCTCGCCTACATCAAGGGAGGGGTGCCCTTGCTAGATCTGGCAAGGGTCATCCTCACTGAACGCCAGCTTCCCTTTGCCATGGCCGGCGGAGGGAAGAAGAAGAAAAAAAGAAAAAGGAAAAACAGAAAAAATAAGACAAAAATGTCATTGATTGGGTAAATGTCTCACAGATTCAAAAGTTTAGGATTTTTCACGTCACAAAAAAAAAAAAGTTCGGGGTAAATCTATCACTTTGGGCAAAATTTAGGGTTTTTGGTGGTCTTTTCCCTTAAATATAAATTAAAGTTCAAACAATTTAGATGACACAATATGTTCTCATATCTTTCCATTTCCTTTTGTTGAGTTATACACATAAGTTGTTTTGTTTCCTTCTAATATTTAGTGTGGAGTATAGAAGAAGGTTTGTTGTATCTTAGGAGGATAGCCGCGGAAGCCTTACACACCGAGTTTTGTATTTCGAGGGGTGGAATTATTTTTAAGGAAAGTACTTACATGCCTCAGACATTTGTTTTATTTTCTAATATTTTACAATATATTTCCAATAATTATTATTATTTTATGTATTCTAATATTTTTCCAACAAGCAGGATTTGAAAGGAATTGCTTGGCCTCTGAAGGTACAATTAATTTCCACAAATAGGTATGTTTGACCTTTAACCTTTCACTAAAGTTGAAAACATACCAGCCAGAGTTGGCTATTGTTGTGTCAAGGAGAAAGCGGAGATAAAACAGATGAAGGGACCTTGTTCTACTCATCAAAATGGTGGCATATGCATGCCCCTCACACACCCTAACCCCAAACCAAAAAAATGATAAAACGGAAACACTATCTTTGAAGAGTCTCCATTAATGCCATAGCCACAAGGAAAAACCAATGATAGAAAAATATTAACTGACAATCGGCAATGCACTTTTTGAGAACAACAAGACTACCGAGCATAAGTTTTTGCCACCTAATTGAGTTTCATGTGTACGATTTGAAATAGTGGTGTCTAAAATAGATTCAGGTAGTCTCTTCAAACGATAGATGAGTGGCTCAACCTTTAGAAAGGAACCAATTTACGAAGGAAGCAAGAGAAGAATTCTTGAGAAAGCTGGTTTAAACAATGTAATTTAAATGGAAAATACAAAGTGGAGCTTCTCTTAGACATCAACAACCTGTACCTGAAGGAATGATAGGGAGAACTTACCAGGCGCCGGAGTTGTGAGACTTAAGAAGTAGTTAGTGAGAATGAACTCGGATGCTCAGTCGGTGGAACAAGAATCACTTCCAACTGAATAATTTAAAGTCGGATAATGATGGGGCAGCGGAAGTGAAATGAAGTCAAGATGGAATAGGGTGAGATAGTAATGGACCTGGGGCTATAGATAGGAGGAAAGAACGAGGTTGACACAACAAATTGTCCTAAGGAGTTAGAAACAATGGCAGCATTAGAAGCTCGAGAGTGAGTTATCGAGAAAGAAAAATAGCCAAAGATTGTACAATGGCAGCGTTAGAAGCTCGAGAGTGAGTTACCAAGAAAGAAAAATGGCCAAAGATTGTGGTTAAGATGGATTTCTCACTCTTCTTTAACGGCTTGAAGGATAATTAAGAAGGCAACAACAGGAAAGCCAAACGAATCAGCAGAACAGACAAAGTGCGACTAAATATCCATTACTGCAAAGCTCGTGAACCTCGACATCTGGCAATCCGAGAACTGCCTCTTTCCTCCGTAATTTCAGGTAAACTCTGATCGTAGATACCATTGCTTGAAGCGAACACTCGACTAGATTCAAAACAAACATGCCAGAGAGAGAGAGAGAGAGAGACACACACACACACACACACACACACACACACACACACACACACACACACACACACACACACACGTTGTCCTTGAGTTTGCGGATGAGCTTGAGGCGAAGGTGATTGAAGTCACCATCAACCTTGAGCCTGGCGATCACGTCATCCTTGTTAAGCTTCGTAGCGGTGGCGACAGCCGTTGATGGAGTCTGTAACTTCACCATCGTTGGGCGGGAAAGTCCCTTCTCCATTTCTTCAGGACTTCTACAGAGGCGAGAATCTCCGAATTATTAATTTATTCCTTTTTTTGGGGAGGGGGGGCAGATATCTCTCCAAGTTCGTCCCTAATTTGACCAAAAAAAAAAAAATAGATAAATTCTTTTTCACTTTCCCTTTCTCGGAAATAGCGTTTTATAATTTTTTTTTTTTTGGTAAAGGACGTTTTATAAAATTAAATGTCGTTCTACATGAAAAACAAAAAAAGATTTGTTCTCAAGTTTTAAACAATTGTTAAAATAAAATGTGGTTTATAATGTATTTGTATGTCTTAAAAAATTTATAATAAATGAAAGCCAAATTATTAGAGGGATTGAAGGAAAAAAATAGATAAAAGATAGAGTTAAAGTCACAACTTACCCTTGAAAATTTAATTAATGTTAATCAACATTCTAAGTTATCCTTAAATTATGGTTTTCTTTATCCATGTTGATCCTTGAGATTAAAATAAATACTGAAGTGCTGACATGACTTACAAGCGACTGGACCAAAAAAAGTGATGTGAAATGGAAAATTCATACTACACAAGAATAGAGAGCGACTTGTAAATTGACCACCTCATAAATAAACCTACAAATGCCACAAAGTAACGACTGCATGGCTAAGAGTCTAAGACACAAATGTTGCTCACATGTCAATTGCATCTTTTTGATTTTGCTATGATTCATGATTCCGTAGTTGCATTATAAAAACAATCGTGATTCAAGTGGAGATCCACTGGTCTACTCTATATGCTTATCTATCATCTCATTTGCAAGATCACGCTACATATCCATTCTCTTTGAACCCTTGCTACGCTATACTAAACTAACACAAACATGACCCCTCTCCATCTTTGGCCACTTCTTCACCGTCAAGGTCTTGGCATCGTCTCCAACGCCTCGAAGACGGCGAAGGTTGCTCAAGACCTCTAAATATGGAGGCTTTTCGCCAGATAAGCACTTGACACACACACCACCGAGGTTTGCTGTAAGCGGCAAGCTTAAAGTCGGCACCGCTAAGCTCGGGGGCCACAAAGATGAAGGACATAACAGACGAGAGAGTCCTTGAGTTGTGCCTTAGAATATGGATGTCGCCGTGGCGGCTTGGTGGTGTCGAGGAGGAGGGATTTATAGTCCGCGAGATGATCACAATGGTCAATGCCTGCTGTCATCGTAGGCATAGTAGTGATTGCGCCAGTTGTCGGTGGGTTTTGGGTACACCCGTCAAAATGGGTCCATAATCCATTTATGAATCCACATTTATTTGAATGGGTCATTAATGACTTAGTCTTTTTTTCCTAGATCACCCCTAATGGGTTTTAAAGATAAGGACGCCAAAACTTTTGGATGGAGACAAATGTACTAGGAGAGAAGATCTGATGTTGCTTTTGTAGGGAAACACTGAGGCGCGATAGGATGTTATAAAAGTCAGAGACGTGGCAAAATCTGATGAAAGAGACAACAGAAGGGTCTAGTAATGAACACAATGTTATAGCTACTCAAGTATTGACTGTTAGGTCAGTTTTTTTTTTACTTATTATGCTTGACTAAAACATATTGTCAAAATTAATTTTTCTATCGTCAGATGGTGAATTGAAAAAAAAGGAGCTAGATTAAATTGATATTTGATTTAAAACCTATTATGAAACATTCTATGGGTGGAATGGACTTTCCACCAAATTTTCCCAGCCAAAATAAGGCTGGATGGGATTAATCAACCAATCAAGTCAAACACTCATAGTTTAAAGACAAAATTGAAGTCTTCATCAAATTTTTTGGGAGTTGTTGACAAAATCTATTTGAGAGATCTAAATACCTAATCAAGGGATTGGATTGTGAGGAATGAGACATGTTTGTAAAACAGAAATATGTTACTCACTAAGCTGCTCATTCATTCCTTGTTATCATATTTTTAGATCTCTCAATTAGTAATTATTAAAGCAAGAATATTATCGTGAAAACTTTTGGTAGTTGGACATCTAGATATAATTTAAGGCTGCATCCTTCGGAGAAAGGACAGCCGTGTCACTCCCTCATCCCTATAAGATTTGGGGTGTGACATGAATGACTGGGAAAACAAATTACAGAGACACCCCGATACTTCCATGTGGAACCAAATGCAAAACATATTCCATATAAGCGAGAGAGATGTGAATTAAGTGACAAAGTTTGGTAATCAGCAAGCTAGCCATCTTCACGTTCTTGTAAAAGGGTTTTTTGAAGCATCTAGAGCGCGCTAAGAATTTAAAGGCATTGAGATGGAATGGTACAAGAGTCCACGAGAAGAAGAAATTGTGGTGGTGGCCATGGTGGAATGAAGCTGCCTAATAGAGGACGAGTGAGACTAAAGTTTAAAAGGCCTTAGATGAAGATAAATCGTCTATTTAATTCGATATGCTTTATATTTGTCTCACTTCTTCTAGATTGCTTAATTTTATGAGATACATGGTGTTTATTGTAAATTTAGATCTCATGCAGGGAATTATCCTCGGATTTATAGGAGATGAGTCGTCTTATTCAAATATGAGCTCTTTAGCAACTTGGTCTAGAGTCTTTGCCAGCAACCAACTCATATGAGATCGGATTTCACACAAAAGAATTATTTATACCGATCAAACTTACAGGATCAATTCACTTTCTCCCAAATCCAAATTCAATATGTAGAATAGGGCCACATCAAAAGATCACATGTTTCTTTTATTATATCGAATAGCTTCATGAGCTATTTTTATTTAAGGTCACATTTTCCTCCCTTATCCAACCACAGGTGGTATGGTGACATTGTCGTTTTCATCGATCCAAACATATACACGGTTATAGCAATGATCGAAAAACCTAAGTCCATCTTTCGCTGATATCAATACGACAGTGAGGTCACTGTCCTTCTCGATCACTGCCTTTGCTTTCTCTCCATTTTGTCCCACCAACTCAGGCCAAGAGCTGTCTAAATCACCTGTGATTAATCATTTACAAGCCTTGATTTTAGATTATGTCGCCACATCTAGCTAATATCGCATGCCTCATCATCCGACTAAATTTCATACGCTCGAAAATCCAAATTATTGGCGGCTCATGTTACGAAAACAATTGATGTAAATTAACAATATCGCAAGTAAGAAAAGAGAAATAAAAGAAACAGGGCCGTACTGCAGCAGTCCAATTGATAGCAGCAAGGTGGGTAAGGGTACTTACTCCCCATGTTTCTTATCCTTCTTGTAATAAAGTTAGGGGCAAATTATATGAAATGTTATCATGGGCACAACCCTTTTTACATAATCATTTTCACATATTTTAGGCAGTAAATGCTTCGTTTACTGCTATGAGCTTTTAAAGAAAATCACTCACATTCATCTAAATAATGACAAATAATTTGTAGTAATCATCTAAATAAAGCAAGTAATCTGGCTTTAATGATTGTTCCTAAAATGGGAGGATAGATGATTATATTCTCAAAAAAGTAAAATAATAACTTAAGCTAAAGCATCATCGTGGGTTGGGATCTTGGCAAACATGACCGCAGTGGGTTGAGATCTCGGTGAATTTGTCATGGCTCAAAAGCACCTCCTTCCGGCATGCTTGGCCAGTAGCGACAAACCCAAAAGTGGTCACGCTCGCCGAGATGGCTTTAAGACTTGTGAGCCAAGGCTCGGTTTTTTTATACAACGATGTATCATGGGCCCAGGTCACTTCTTGAGCTTTGTGGGTTTTCAATTGAGTTTGGCATTACCTGTTTGATAGACTTTGGCCCGAATTGGATTGCACGAATTGGACGAAGACCTGATCTGATGAGCTTGAGTTTTATCATTTTATTTTGTTTTCTCTCTATTTATTTGTTTACTTGGGCTAATTCTCAAAAAAAAAAAAAAACCCAAAACTTTAGATCTAATCGCAATTCTACTCTGATTTTTTTTATCTAAAAAAAACCCCAAAACAAGTTTAGTCTCAAATTTACCCCAAAGTTCTTTAGATTTAGTCCAAAAACTTTTCTTTTTTCTTAGAAAAAATCCCAAACTTTAGTTATAATCCCAAATCTATCCTAACTTTTTTTTTTTTTGTTGAAAAGAAAATCATCAATTTTTACTTTAGTTCTAAATTTTCCCCCTTTAGTTTTCTGCGATTATTCGTTCCTAATTTTTTATTATCCTAGAATGGTTTTACTTTGAAGATAATTTTTCGCGTTGCCTTACTAGTGTGTATTTTTATTGATGTGGAAATGCCATGTTAAGTTGGGACTGGATCAGGGGGTTAGATTTGAGATTAGATTAAAATTGATTTTTTTTAGACCATACAAAATTTGGGGTAGATTTGGGACTTGACCTAAAGTTTAGTGTTTTTTGAGACAAAATAAAAGTTCGGGATGGATTTGGGACTAGACTTAAAGTTTGGGGTTATTTTTTTAGAGAAAAAAAGTTCGAGATAGATTTAGGATGAGATCTAAAATTTGGGGTTTTTTTTTTAGGGAATTGGCCCGTGTTACTTACAATGTATGCTTGACTTATTAGCAAAAATGCTGGATACGGTCAAAAGTCTGAATCTATAAGACGAAAGGGCTGCATAATAAACCCAAATTTGGCAACATTCAGTGACTGAATCACATAAGCAGAAGTGCGTGACACAAAGTATTGAATTGTTGACATGAGCTATAACGTCAATATGGACTGAATCAAAAGAAGTGACACGAAATGGAAAATTTATAAAAAACAAAATATAAAGAATGAACTCCAAGTGGACTACCTCCTAAATAAACCTATGATAGCCACAAATTAGCAATTACACGGCTATGAGTTCAAGACATAAACATTACTCACATATCAATTGCATCTTTTTATGTTGCTAAGACAGTGATTCAAGTGTGGATCCACCGTCTCTCGTATGCACCTCATCTGCTGTCTTGCTCGCAAGATCACACCAAATTATTTGTTTTCTTTGAATTTTCACCGCACTAGATTTAGTTCAACCTAACACAACCCCTTCTTCATCTCTAACACTCCCCCTCGAGCCTTCGCCACCCAAAGCGGCTTGCCCTCCTTCATCTTCTCTAAGGCCTTAAATATGGCGAAGACTACTCAGGACCTCTAAATATAAAGTCTTGTCGTCGCTGACGAGCACTCTACGTATGCAGCGCCAAGCTCCGTCATAGACGACAAGCTCAATGTGCACACTATTAAGCTTTGTGGCCACAAAGATGAAGGAAATAACAAACGAGAGAGAGTCCTTGAGCTGTGCCTTAGAACAATGGATATCAACATGGCAACTCAACGGTGTTGAGGGGGAGGGTTCATCATTCGTGCAAAACTCCATCACTGGCGGCTGCTGTGGTCGAAGGCATGGTGGTGGTTGTTGTGGCATCCTAGAATTTCATGACAACCTCTAGATGTGCTATGAACCATGGATAGGTGATGAAAGTACCATCAAATTATGTTGTAGCCATTTGATCCATGATTTGCAATAAGATTAAGGCCAAGCTTTTCAATGGATAATTATTTAACAGGAAAGAAAATTCTATTCTTGGCCATGTGTTTTATAAGTTGGAATTTATTTATTTATGATGCAAAGTTTTATAGCCAAGTGAATAAGTGTAATTAGATATTTATATGAGTGGGGACTTAGAGTAGATTTTAAAAGAGGAAGTGGGCCAAAATTCTTAGGCCAAGACCAGCCCACAAGAATCCCACCGTTCGGCCT
This sequence comes from Eucalyptus victrix, assembly GCA_016097545.1. Taxonomy (NCBI): domain Eukaryota; kingdom Viridiplantae; phylum Streptophyta; class Magnoliopsida; order Myrtales; family Myrtaceae; genus Eucalyptus; species Eucalyptus victrix. Next base: position 17,580,532 of record CM027844.1, read on the forward strand.
ACAAAGCCCAAAGGGAAGGGGCTGCTGTCATCTGAAGGAGGGAGAGGCCTGGCCCAAGGGAGGCCCATCAGCTTACATGGCAAAATTAACAAGTGGCAAGAGAAGCTTGTCAAGTGTTAGTCCATTGTAGCCAAGTGTAAGAAGCCATGCAAAATCAAATGATTGCTAATGATGAGGGGGAAAGAAAGAGAGGAGAGGCGGATTGATGAAGGGGGTTACCGTCCAGAGAGAGAGAGAGAGAGAGAGAGAGAGAGAGAGAGAGAGAGAGAGATAGAGAGTTGTCGTGTGCGAGAAGGAGAGAAAGAGAGGAAAAGAGAAAGGAAGAAGGAGGACCGTTGCTACCGTGTGTGCGCCGAGTCCCGCCGTCGAGCCGCCTTGCCCCTCCGTGTGCTTGCTGTGCTTTTGCTTGGATTAGAGGCAAATAGAGTTCATTGATCTACCCTTTGCTTGCTGTGATTGTGATGCTGAATGGTGGAAATGCTTGAGCTATGATGCTGAATGCTAGAAACCCAAATAAATGGTGGTAGTGTTCCAAGTGAGTTGTTGCATGTAGAAATAGTCCAACCTTTGATAATTTCGTGAGTTGCATGCAATGTTCTAGTTGAAATCCGATTTTGAATTCTTAATAAAAGTTGTAAAGGACTTCTTGCAGAATAACATATCAAAATTTGAGAGGAAACGAACAAGTATAGGTTGGTGAAACCATTTTTTTTTATGAAGCTAGATCTGGAAACTGTTATGATGATCTATTGTGATTCTGTGAATTTCGTGCAAGTATCCAGTCTGAATTTGATCTCATGTTCCTGATAAGAGTTGTAGATGACATCTTCAGGAGCAACATACTTAAATTTGAGGATAAACGGACAAGTAATGATTGGGGAAAACGATTTTCTTTGAAAATGATGAATCTGAACAGTGAACCGATAGATAGGAAGAGTTATAAAAATTATAGATTTTAATCCAGAAGGAATTAGACTTTGATTTCTTCAACAGACTTTTACCTTTGGATCTCATATATAACATATTAAAATACCAGAATTTTTGGAGTTCATTTAAGGGCCTAATCGAAATTATTTTCGAAACTGTGCAAAAGTGGTGTTGGAATTTCTTTTGTTGTGATGTATGGATCTATGTGACTGATGTGAAACTTTCTTGACATGTTTTTCTTCATGAAATATCTTCCTCTGAATCTTTTTTACATTATGTTAAATTTTCAGAATTTATTGAGATTGTTTACTAATTTTCCAAGAATGTTTGCTAAAGAGGTGCATTCTATTTTACCCAAAAATTGATTCTATTTTCAAAAACCAATGAATTGCTTTATGAAATGTGATATCGTGGGTGTTATGTGTACTGCATATATGGTAATGTTGGCATATCATATGACATCAAAAAGCTGGTTTAGACCTTTGATATTGTTGCATCAAATACCATGTTGAAAATGAGCCATATATGTGATTATATATTGTGATAATAATGATACCGTCGAAGGTGTGAGCCGACGATGTCTCGGGAGTTTCGAGATGCTCGGAGGTTTGTGCCGAAGGTCCTCGGGAGTTTCGGGATGCCCGGAGGCTTGTGCCAGAAGCCCTGGAGGTTTGTGCGGGGGAATTCCTCGTGATGCTAGTTGGGATGCGAGATGCCCGGAGGTTTGTGTCGGGGGGATTTCTTGTGATGCTAGTTGGGATGCGAGATGCTCGGAGGTTTGTGCCGGAGGTTCCTTGCGACGCTAGGTTGGGTGCGAGCGATAAATTGTGGGATGCAAACATTGGTCCCTGGAAGAAAAACAATGAGATCCTTGTGAAAGATAAATATTGAAATTGAATCATGTGCATGGGTATATGCATATGGCATGATGTATAATTTGCTTATGAAAGTGAATTGATGCTATTTGACATTGAAAATGCGATCATGAAGGCTTGAATGGATCTCATGGGGATGTATACATGATGGCATGGATGATATGAATCATGCGTATATATGTGCATATAGCATGGGATGAACTTCATGGAAATACAAGTATAATTGCATGATGGTATATGCATGAAGGTATGGTGAGATATGCATGACTACATGGTGATATATGCACGACCGCATGGTGATGTATGCTCGATAGCATGAATGATATGTGCTTCACTCGTGATATCTTAATTGTCTTGCTTGTTGCATTGTGTAGTTTGATGGATCTTTACTGCTGAGTAGTTGTACTCATCCCTTTGAGGATTAACATTTCAGATTGAGCGATGCCTCTAGCACCTATCACGCGTGGTACGTTTTATGGATTACCGCCTGATATAGAGGTCGAGTGCTCGGAGCACCCCTATGTCGATGTTCATGGTTTGGTGTTTATCTGCGTCCGTGTTTTGGTCATGTACAATGTGGGCTTACCCGATGGCCCCATAGTACAAGAGTTTCTGTCTGTCCATGTTTGCCGAGATGGGAGGATGATGGGGATGTTGTTGCCGCCATAGGCCGATGCACCGAGATGGGTGTGATAGGAGTGTGTGACTGGTGGAGGTTCACACTTTTTGGGATGGCTGACACTAGCTGATGGATAGATATACACGTTTGATGTATAATCGGGTTCTTTTTGGGTTTAGCCGAGCTTAGTTAAAGTCTTGGCCCTTTTGTTGTACCGACTTGTAAAATCCATCTTAGTATGTAAATAAAAGTGATTTGGCCTTAAAATGCATATATATATGAAAGGTTGTAGAGGTGTGTATTGCATTGTATCATTTACTTTGTGTACGGGTTTGGGAGGTGATAAGTATGCTTCTGTTATATGAGCTGCATTGGGACCGATCTAAAAGATGTAAACCCCTTGGTTGAATGGACCCGCTTCAATTGAAATGGTATCAAAGTGGAATGTTATTAGGATAAGTGATAGGTGAGTGAGCTATGGCGACCCTAGCGGATCAGGGGTCGTGTCAAGGGGTGCCACGATTGTCGCCAGTTGCCAATGGGTTTTGGGTAGAGACAAATGGATTAGGAGGGGAGATATGACTTTGTTTTTTTTCAGGGAAATAGTTAGGCGTGGTAAGGATGTGAAAAAAAGGTGGACACATGGCAAAATCTGGTGAAAGGGACAATAGGAGGGTACATTAAAGATTACAATGTTATTGCTACTTAAGGTATTGACCACTAGATTAGTTTTTACTTATCGCACTTGACAAATTATTTCTTTATTGAAAGAGGATGAACAAAAATAAGAAATTAGGTTTTAAGTATGATAAAGATTGATATTCGATTAATCCCCTAGTATGAACATTGGGCTTTCCACCTATTGACGCTTAAAATTAGCTATGCTGTCATGTGCCTGTCATATGGGTAAAAATTCGCTCCAAGCCCAAGGGGGGCTATACACATGCCTTACGAATAATGAGGTATGATCGGCTATCAATGGGTACACCAATGGAGACTTGATATTCGACAATGAAGGAGCCATGTGCCTAGCCATCATGATGGAAGTCTTGGGGCAATTTTGGCAGTAAACTTTAGAGTAGGACTTTTGAAAGTGCTCTAAAAGGGAGCCAAAATAGCGAGTGAAAGGAAGGCAGTTGATCATTCAAAGCCTGACCAAAGAAGTTACCATCACTGGATAAAGCCACGATTGAGGCAGTTATAGAATGGATTGATTGAAGAATAGAGAACATGCCAATAGATTGAGGCAACAATTCAAAGTAATAACCACTTAACCATTATAGGGTGTCCTTGTATATACCTTGAGTCCTACAACAAGAACCCCCTTGCATGAATAACATCAAAAGTCTTTTATCTTATTCCCTAGTTATCTTAGCTTAGCTATGGCTTCAAATTCCCCTCGTTAATTCAATTTCGATGGATATCAATATCTCGGATAGCACTATTGATTAGATTCTAGTGCTATCTAATGTCCAACATCATCGATGTCCAGCGTCATCAATTAGATGCTGACGTTATGGTTGCATTTGAGTTTACAAAGCCCTTTGGACCTCTAAAGGCCCTTGGGCAAATGCAAGTGTGTTTGGCATTTATTTTTGGGAGTACATTTTCCAAATGCTAACATTTCCCAGGCCTTGTAAAGGCATTGAGCTCAAGGCTGCCTCCACCCTGCTTGGCTTTCTACATTCTTGGCACGCAACAATACCCCACTTAATAATTTTTTTGAATTTCCAGTCTTACCCTCACTCACTAATGATAATTCCACATTACCCCCTTTTTTAACATAAAAACCCTCTAGATCTGTCACGCTTCTTCCTTCGCCTCTCTTCACTTGCGTGCTTGCCTAATGAAATGTAGCTCTCTCACTTGTCTTTATTCACCTTGCGAGCATTACTCAACTGGTCGCCTACGATCGCTTGATAGATGGTCGCCGTTGATTGCTTGGTCGACGGTCGTGTTGTCACCCAGATCTGTTGTTGCGAGGCTTGCTGAGGTTGCAGGACGCTGGCGCATTGCGCCTGGGGTCTGGTGACCTTGGAGCCCTTGCCTGGGCTCCAAAGTAATCCTAGAAATTATCATTCCATATTCAGTGACCGTGGAAGCTTTGAAGAAATGGAACGTTACCTTCACGAAGCATTTGACGTTGAAGTTGAAGCGCGAGGTCTATGGCGACAGCTTCCTCTCTCTGCAATGCCATCAACAAGGTCTTCACTTTCACTATAATCTCTACCACTGATGTTCAATGCTTATTTGATTGGTGTTGATTCCTCCGGTTGTGTTGGTCGTGATTCCACGTTTGTTGGTTGTTGTTGTCTGTGGATCAATTTGTTTTTATTTTCTAGCGAACTTTAATTTGTTGTCAGTCTTTCAATGTTTTTATTTTGTTATGGGCTAATCTGACTTTGGAGTTTTGACTTTGATTAGTGAGGCTTGGGGGCATCCAGTACTTTGTGTTTTGATGATTGAATTAAGTTAAATGATTTGTTCATCGGTCTTGCTATAGTTGGTTTCTGGCAAGATGTCGTTTTTTGCTTGTTTAGAGTAGAAATATGAATTCTGAGTTGAAGATCTTGTGCTTCTTCAACATTTGGTGTTCTTGTTGTCCTTGGTTTTGTTGATGCTAACTTATGCTATTCTACTCTTTTGTAGTTCCATCTTGATTATCTGTAATGACCTTTGAAATAAAACCCTAGCTATTAATTTGCTTTATATTGGTGGATGACTCGCTAGCATTGTCAATCATACGAAAGGGTGAGAGTGACGCTCTTTTTCTCTGTGGCAATGGGAATAAATAGAGCAAGGATTCGTTTCCTTTTTTTGGCCACAAATGCATGAGACTTAATCTTTATTGCTTTAGAGTTCAGAGTACGACCTCTCAACGGAGATCAGAACTAATATTCTTGTCTAACAAACTTGTTAGTGAAAGAGATGTGAGTAATTCATCCTTGAGGACTAAACACTTCCTAACTTGTGTAGCTACCCAATTAGCATAGTAATTAAGAGAGCAAAGACCTAGCAATATCTTGGGCCTCAACCAATAACATTAGAAATAAAGATAACCTCAAGTAACTATTACAGTTAGCAAATATCTTGCTAGAATTATCTTTTGCTTCATATCTTCATTTCCGACCATTTCAACAAAGATAGCATTTTCGTCCTTGGTGCTGTTAATGCATCAAAATTTGAAACCTAATGGAGCTTTGTGGAGTTTTGGAATAACCAGGTCTTGCCATTTTGTGCGAAACTTTGATGTGTTCTCATAATTTGAAAATTTGTTAGACTAAAGATATTGTTGAAAATTTATGTCCTGTGATTCTTTATGCTATTATTTATTATTTGCTAATCTCCTTGCTTATGATGGGACATTCACTGATCTTATCTCTGTTTTCAATGACAATCTCTTCTGTGTGGGTTAACTTACCCGCTGCTACAACATTAATCATTGCCCTTCTCTATTTTTCAATGGATTTTCATTATGTGAAGGAAAGCTGCAGTATGTAACAGCAAAAAACATGCAAGCACCGCTGCATCTCTGAAGAAACCTGTTCAAACTCCTAAGTTGTTACATAGTCAAAGTGGAGAAGTAAAATGGGTTCTCCTGTAGTTGAAGATGCAATGGATTGCTTTACCAAGCATCTAATATCCAAGTGGGATCATTGGTACTCTTGTTTAACACCTGATAGAGAAGGCTCAGAGGAATTGGTGCGCATCATCAATGATGTTCTTGCAGAATTCTCAGATTGCGTGAGGAACATTAACCTAATCGACCTTCTTACAAGGTATTCTCATCATGATATCATTCATCTTTTTTTTTTTTTGTATGATTATTGTTTCCAAAAACTTGGCTTTCAAGATCATTGACCTTATTAATTGGTGCAAGGACATTGTTGGTCTCATCTGAACACATTTGGAGATCTTTCACATGACACTGGCAAAGATTGAAAAGCAACAGTTTGAACATCTCACTGTTCAGCAACTAGACGGTGAACTAAGACGTATCTTGGCTTTTGAAAATAAATTGCCCCCAGCATTATTTTCCATTGAAGCTGAGCACAAGGTTGCTTTCTTGCAATCCCCTTTACATAGACGAACTTGTGTTCCTTGCTATTCTCATGCCTTTTTTTTATTTTTTTTCAACACAAGTTTTACAACATGTAATGGATGGACTTATCTCTTTTACCTTCGAGCTTGAACATCTGCAATGCTCATTTGTCAGATGCATTGTCAGGGAGCTTCTTGCCTGTGCAGTGATGAGACTAGTCCTAAACTTAGCTAACCCAAGGCAACTATCTCTTAGCTTTCATTAATATACGGCCCTTAATTTTGTCTCTTATTCATTTTCTATGGAAATTCTCCGTAGGTTTAACAATGAAAGGATCAAGTCTTTTGTCATTTCTAAAACCAAGGCTAATAAAGGTGCAATTGCAGCTCATGAGGCATCGCCATCTAAAAATGGGACAAGGGTCTCATCTGATCATTTCTCCAGATTCTTAGGTCCTACAGTGACTGGTATTGAGCTCACCCATTAAAAAAAAATCCCACCAAGAGCACACATAATGTAGAAGACATCAACATAATGTTTCTTTCCAAAGATCCATTGCTATGGACATGCGATGTTCCCATTCAAAGAATTCTTTGCCTACAGAATCCCAAAATGGTGATGATAAAGGTATTTTGCGACCTCGCTCTGGAGATGAGTGGGGAGAAATGCTGGATGTGATGTCTCGTAGAAAAGCTCAAGCCTTTGCTCTTGAACATTTTGAAAACATGTGGGCCAAAGAGAGAAACTACAGAAAAGAGGGAGAAAATTCGTTGATCGAACAAGTGCCACAGCAGTCTTCAGTGAATAAGGCCGTTGTCACTGATCATTCTAGATTCGTGTCCAAACCCAAAGGAAAGGATGAAATGGTAAACAACAATCTCCCTGGAGGTGGCACCTCTTCTGCAGTAGAGAGTCCCTCCATCCAACCAAACAAGAACTTGTCAAGTGACTCACTAATGTTTGTAACTGAAGAAGATGATGACCAGAGTGTCATGCGCTTGGAGGAGGCTAAATCAAGGAGTAGTTCATATACTTCCGACAATGACGAAGCTGAGACAATTACTGGTCTTGACTCTCCTGGAACTAAAGTTTGGGATGGCAAGATCTTCAACTCAGAATTTGGGATGGCGATATTTGGTCTTGTTCTTGCTCTTGTTCTTCATGGTCACTTTGGCCTCTTTGGATGTTGTCCAAGAATGTTTGTGTAATATTTAAGGATAACATATTTCTTTCCTCAAAACATATATAATCATGCTTATTTTAATGAAATTACTCTCTTTTTAATTGAGAATGATCCACCTTGATGTATTTTTTGGTTTATAAATTTGTTAATATGTCTTTAATACATTATTCTTAACAAAAATATAAAAAATTACAATCATTTTTTTTTGTCAATTTTAAACAAATTAAAATAAATAAAAACTTAAATTGATCATACTAAAAGGACTCTTCAAATATATGTTTACCAAATAGCATTTCTCCAAAGTTGTTTTTAAGGCACTTTTCAATTATAGTTTATTGGGATAAGCACACTATCAGTGCCATAAGTTGTGTACGACACTCACTTTGGTGCCAAAAGTTTCTATCAGATCACTTAAGTATCAAAATTTTTGAAAAACGCTCACTTTTTTGGTGCCAACTCCGATCTGGTTGGCCGGAAATCCGACGTGGCACTTTTTTATTAATTTTTTAAGCTGATGTGGCTCATCGGAGAGTATAATCAGTATTTAAACAATAAAATGACGCCGTTTTGTGTCTTTCACCCAAATTCAAAACCCTAAATCCCCAAATTGAGAGAGAGAATGCGCCGTCTTTTCCCTGAAGAACAGCACCAGCAACACCAACAACACACTAGCACAACACCAACAGTTTTCCAGAAAAGAAACCACACACTTGCCTCTACCCTCCCCCAATAGTTTTCCCCCATTTTCAATCACCTTGTCGACCTTTTAAATCCCCGAATCTTAGCCCCACCACTGCCTTTTCCCAAGGAATATCATCGGGTGCAAATGAAGTGCGAGCTCGAAGAATCTCCGAAGCACGAGTGATCCGGTCAATAGTAGCCGCAAAGATCTGGAACGCCATGGAGGTCATTGGCGAAGCCAGCTATGACGATGGTAGCAATCGTGGCCCCGCCATCCCCTCCTCTGCCCTCTCCGTTAACACCTCCCTCTCCCTCGGGATTTTCTATTCGTTTTTTTTTTCTTTTGTCTTGCTGTGGTAAGCAACTATGATGGAGGTTGAGGGATGGCGGCCGAGCGATAGTGGCTGAGGGACGATGGCCAAGTGACGGTGGCCAAGCAACGGCGGACAAAAATACCCTAATTTCAATCCCAAAAAAAAAAAAATCCCAAAATGAGTTTTGCGGTGTCATTTTTGTGAGGCCATCCACGTAGGACGGCAAAACGACGTTGTTTTCTTAAGGAAGATGGAAAATGACGTCGTTTAAAAGACTTCTCAATTTTTTTTTAAATATAAAAGCCACGTAATCATTTTGGCCGGAATCTGTTACCGGAGGCACCAAAGTGATCGTTTTTCCTTCGATTCGGCACTTAAGTGATCCAACGGAAACTTTTGGCATCAAAGTGAGCACCGTACACAACTTATGGCACTGATAGTGTACTTCTCCCCAATTTACCAAAAGGTCTTTGCATTTCACCAAAGTTTTTTAGGCTAAAGGCCTTTGCATTAATCCAAAGGCTTTCCCCAAAAGCTAAACTAAATGCACCCTATGTCATCATGCCCATTTAGGAGTAGTGCCATCTCGATGTTGTTTCTACTGTGCAGCATTGTCGATTTAATTCCTGACATTGTGTCCTCATACCCATTTAAAAGCAGTGCCATCTCGATGTTGTTTCCGTTGTCCAGCGTTATTGATTAGATTTTGATGTTGTATCCTCGTACCCATTTAGGAGCAACGCCATCCAATGTTGTTTCCATTGTCCAGTGTTATTGATTAGATTCTAATGTTGTGTTCTCATATCCATTTAGGAGTAGTGCCATCTCGATATTGTTTTCACTATCCAATGTTCTCAATTAGATTTTGATGTTGTGTCCTCATACCCATTTAGGAGCAGTGCCATCTTGGTGTTGTTTCCATCGTCAAGTATTGTCAATTAAATTACGACATTATGTCCTTGATCATTTAGGAGTATTGCCTTTTTGATATTGTTTCTACTATCCAGCGTCGTTGATTAGATTTCGACGTTGTGTCCTCACATTTATGAAGGAGTAGTGCTATCTCGGTGTTGTTTCTACCTTATTAAAGTTAACTTTTGACAATGCATGGAGAGTATTTAGATCGAGCCGTTGATTAAATTTTGGTGAAGTCCGACTCTAAATTTATATTGTATGATCTTGTTAGGATCAAAAGATTATATATATATATATATATATATTTTTTTTTGCGGGATACAAAGCCAGTGAAATGCCACCATATTTTTCCTAACCAAAACAATGTTGGATGGAGTAGTCATCCAATCAAGTCAAACTCACATAATTTAAAAGATCAAATTGAAGTCCTAATCAAATTCTTTGGGAGTTGTTGAGAAAATCTATTCGAGATATCTAAACACCTAATCAAAGGGTTGGACGATGAGGTGTGAGACATGCTTGTAATCTCTATTGGTGGATACGGTTGATTATGAAAATCAAAGCCTTTGTTATGTTCCTTGCCAACATCTTTTGAACATATTCATACGATCAAAAGACAAATAGGTTTGGAGGACGCTTGGGCAATGGGTAATCCCACATCTTATAAGATGTTTTCTTGTGGTATTATTCTTTTTTTTTTCTTCACTTTTCATTCTATCCGTGCGGTAGGAACGTTTTTTTTTTTTTTTTTTTTTTTTGGTTAAGGGTAAGAATATATTGAGCATACACAAAATCCGGCACTACAAAACTTGCACTCAACAAGACAACAAGTCAAAGTGAGTGAAAGGAAGCCGGATACAAAAGAAGTTCGTAAAGAGTGGAGCGACAAGTAGAGAACAACCTAAAACAACAGACAAAAGGAGAACTAACAAGAGGCAAGAGAAGGCCACGCAGGGCCAAAAAGACCTCCAAAACCTCATATCGTATCCACCAACGACAAAAGTGAAGAAACTCCAAGGAGCAAGCTGAGTGTAGGGATAGCAACAAAGCAACACCCAAGTACAAGCTAGGGCCTTACAGGATCAGAGGAGTCCCCCAGTAGAGAAGATAATTGGATCAATGCCCCAACTACGTTGCAACCTCCTATTTCTAAACGTATCATCCACACTCTTGAAAGTGATGGCCTTGTCTCTAATGACTTTGAAGAGCTGATTCTTCACCGCTGGAATGGCCAAGGTCTCTCCTCTAAAGATGATGTTGTTCCTATGCTTCCAAATAAAATAACAAAGAGCACCAACAGAGAATCGGGCAATGCACCTATAGAAGTCTTTGCCGACAAGGAAGGAGACGGCCCAATTGAGATTCTCAGCCCACGATCTATTCTACCACGGGAGGTTGCATCTCACAGCCCAAAAGAAGGTGATGCCAGCAATGATGCGACATCCACAAAATAAGTGGTCTATGGAATCGGGTACCTCATTACAAAAGGGGCACAATGCACTATCTATTCTACCATAAGATAATAATAGAGCTTGGGTAGGAAGCATGTGTTTGGTGATAAGCCAAAGGTTTAGTTGGTACCTTGGAACGATCGAGTTGCTCCAGATGAATGCATGCCACAAGACCCGACTCTTCTTCCTTCTAGTAATCTCCCAAGTTGAAGCTACTGTGAAGAGGTGAGAATTCCCCTTCTAACTAAAACAATCCGAGTTTTGAGTAAGGATCAGTAAGGGATCCTCCCAAGAATCCAAGATCATCTTGACCATGTCGCCATGGATGGTGAACAGGTACGCCACCTTCACATGCCTAATAAGACCAGATGCATAAATGGCTACATCCAAAAAATAGAAGTTCAAAAGACCTTTGGGGTGCCAATTATCGAACTAAAGAGACACCGATTCGGTCATCCCCAATCCTCCAATAGAAGTAGTTTCAAAATTCAATCCTAAGTTGAAGGATCTTCTTCCAAGCCCACGAACAGAAAGTTGGCTTTTTGGCCACCCATAAATTCGACCCTTTTAAAAAGGTCGAGTGAATCCATTTGCACTATAATGATTCATTGTCCAAAAACAAAAAGTCAAATATGTTTTAGCATGATAGCCTTGTTGTACTCACGAAGTCTACGGATACCAAGGCCCCCTTCTCTTTTGGGCAATAGACATCCTCCCAAGACACCTTTGCACCCCATCTTCCCAACTTTGGGCCTTTCCAAAGAAATTCCCTGAGGATTTGTTCGATTTATTCCAACACATCTATAGGTAACATAAACACACTAGCCTAGTATGTTTGGATCATGAAGGACTAACCTGATCAATTACAGTCGACCGGCAAAAGATAGGAATCGATGAGTCCAAGATTGTACTCTCGTTGTGATGCGGTTGACTAGCATGCAACAATCTACCTTGGTGATCCTAGAAGTGATGATGGGGACCCTGAGGTAGCGAACCAGTAGGCTCCCTTCATGAAAACCAATGGCAAGGAGAATTTGGTTCATCAAGGAAGGAGATCCTCCTGCAAGATAAATCTCACTTTCATTTGTGTTTGGGCATAGGCCAGTCCACTCCGAGAAAGTTTGGAGGCCTTCCTTAAAGAGTTTCACCGAAGGCAAATCGACTTCATAGAAAAGGAAGACATCATCCGCAAAAAATAAGTGTGAGAGGCTTGTTGCTCTACATCTCCAAAAATATATGAACTGTGGCTTAAAAAAGCGAGAAGTGAGATTACCGGATAAAACCTCCATGACCAGAGTAAACAAATAGGAGAATAAGAGGTCCCCTTGACGAAGTCCACGTCCACTAGCAAAGAAGCCATGTGATTTCTCATTCAAGTCAATGGAAAATTTAGGAATTATCACACAAGTCATGATGAGCCGAGTCAAATGATCAGGAAATCCAAAGGCTAGAAGGGCAGTCTCAAGGAAATCCTAGTCGACTGTGTCATAAGCTTTCCCAAAGTCCACTTTAACTATGCACTTAAGAGAGTATGGGTGGAGGTGAAAGCCTGAGAAGAGTTCCTATGCTAGAAGGATATTATCCCTGATCTGCCAACTTTTAACAAAAACACTTTGGAAAGGCCCAATGACATCTTGAAGAACTGATGCAATCCAATTGACCATAACTTTGGTGATGCACTTGTAAATGATATTGAAACATGCGATTGGCCTATAATCATCCACAGAAGTCGCATTCGGGCTTTTTGGTACTAGGACCAAAATTGTGTTATTAATCTCCCTTAAGAGCTTACCCGAGAGGAAGAAATCTTTTATCATCGTTGTAATCAATTGACCAACTATCCCCTAGTTATGCTTAAAGAATTCTACTGTAAAGCCATTAGATCCAAGAGATTTGCCTTTAGCCAAGGAAAAGAGAGTGTTTTGGATCTTTAAGTCAAAAACAGGACGATCAAGAAAGCTAACATAATTAGCACGGAGGGGAAACCAGATTACTTCCTGGATCGCCCAAACCAAGGGTCGTCGGTGCACTACTCGCGGGGAGAAGAGATGTTGGAAGTGCCTTACAAAGTGCTGGTGAACAAGCTCAAGCTCAGTGATTTGGATGCTCGAAGTATCCATGACAAAGAGGATTCTATTCGTCAGTTGTCTCTTATTGACATAATGGTGGAAGAATCTAGAGTTGCGCGCCCTCCTTAAGTCACTTAATTCTAGACTTTTGCTTGAAAAATGATTCTTCTCTAAAGCGCGGGTCCAAGAAGGTTCATTGCTGACACCTCTCCAAATCTGCAAGGGCAACAGAATTCGAGTCTTGCTGGCCAAGTTGAGTAGTCCATAGCACGGCCCTTGCTTCAGAAGTTCTTATGGATATATTGGAGTAGGATTCTTTGTTGAGAGCCTTAAGACGACTTTTGAGTGATTTGAGCTTACACACCAATATGTACATGACTACTCCCTCACCCGGCTCCTCCCAAGCTCAACTGATAGTTGACTCAAAGTCCGGATGATCCATCCAAAAGTCAAAAAACTTGAAGGGTTTTCTTCGAGGCACCAGGTTTAATACTTTGACCACCATGAGGGAGTGATCAAAGATACCTAGTGCCAGGAAGGAAGCCTCCGAGTAAGAGAAGTCCTAACTCCACTTGGAATTGACAAGGACTTTGTCAATCTTCCTCGTCTTTCTTAGAGTTCCAAAAGAGGTAGACCAAGTAATGAATTAAGCATCGATTGAACTCATCAAAGTAAGGGATCCAGATGTCCGTGCCCCCCAGCCTATTAGAAAGGTCCCTGATAGCATTGAAATCACCCGCAACAAGCCACGGCGAGTCCTATAAGGCTGCACTTTTAAGGATAAGGTCATCCCATAGCAGTCTTCTCAAAGGGAAAGTGTGTTGTCCATAGACAGTCGAGATACAACACTCCACACCCGAAGAAAGCATCTTAAGATTTCCATGAATCACCTGGGCATCAACCGAGGACACTTCAAGGCTGACAACCGAAGGGTTCCAGCCAATCCAGATCCTCCCTTTGGGAGCACAACTATGATTTGAAATCCAACACCAATCCCTCACCAACCTTGAAGAGATAGAGGAGTATAAAGCTTCGGGAACTTTGGTCTCCAAAAGACCAATGAGGCAAAGACTATAAGAGGAAACCAGACTTCGGATCTCAGCTTGTCTAGTAGGGTTAACAAGACCCCATAATATTCCAAATACCTTTGTAAATAAATAATACATACAAATGGAAGGACAAGAACAACTTACCTTCGTTTGGGAGGTTTCCGGCAAGAGTAAGCCAGAGCCACTGGAGTAATGGTAAGAGGTGGATCAGGGATTAGAGTAAGCAATTTTTCCTGCATCGTCTCCAACCTTCTGGAAGAAGCCCTCAGGGACGAGCCAGGGGAAAGCAAATCCTCGTCCTCATAGTTAGAATGGCTAGCCGAGATATCTGATTCCACTTCTCTATCTTGTGGTACCAAAGGCCTAAAGTTATTCGGTCCGGGGCTAGATAGAGTTACGACCATCTTCGAAGGAATGTCAGTCCCTTTGCCAGCTTTCATGAAGAAATGGAAGGCGTGGGCCCCAAAGTTGAAGCCTTCGCTATTCGGAGAAAGTCCTCATCATCTGACTTGTTAGGGCGGGAGGTGGGGCCATTCTTGGGTGTAATAACCTTCTTATTTTTCCCTTTAACCAATTTCCAAGCCTATTGAGGCAATTCCTGCACTTCAACTTCAACTAGAGTTTTTTAAGGTCTTCTCTGTATTTTGTTGCTACTCATTGGGGAGGGGTTTACCATCGTCAGGACAAGGACGTGAGACTGTCCAGCCATCGATGATGAAGGAGTAGCTTGGGCACACTGCCCAGGTTTGTCTGATCTGGTTTTTGGTGGGGGGGCTTTGCAATTGTGACCAAAACAGCCACATCTGCCGCACTCCACCAACCTCCACTCATACTTGATAGCTATTGAGTATAATACTCCCTCCAAGACAACGTCTACGGATTCACACCTTAGCTGACCTGCATGGAGTTCAACATATACCTTAGCAAAGGACATCATCTTCTTTTACTCCGTTCGCTCATCAACATATAGTGGTTTCTCCACAACACTTACAATAGCACTAATGGAATGTGTCGACCAAAGGTTGAAGGGGAGATTCTTCAACCTAATCTAAACGGGGATCAAGTCTTGCTTTTCCTTTTTTAGCTCCATAAGGGGCTCTATTGCTTTAAAATAAGGGGCACCCTTACAACCGTAAGGGGACCATCTTCAAGGATTTTCCTTCGAAAAGTAGGATCTAGGACATGGAAGTAGAAGAATCCTAGGTCATCCACCAAAACTTCAGCAAGTTTGGGGCCCCAAGCATACTTCAAGGATTCCTCTGTAAGCTTGAAGGGCAACATTCTCCCTATGTAGTAGCTAACGAGGTACTCGTTCCATACGGGGTTTGAAGCCTCCAAGGCTGCCTCCGAGAGATGGACAATAGGCTTGTTGTCTACAAAGGTAGTTGGAGCATAGGATAAATCATATCCCTTTGCAGCAAGGCGAGCCATGCTTGCCCACGAGCAAGCAGGGGTTACTTGCGGATCGTCTAGTCATTGAGCAAGAGGCTGTGGCCTCTTGGAGGAGGACCGAGCACGGCTTCAGCCTCATGAGTGGCCTGAATGGGCTGGTGGCTTCAGAGGTTCTTTCTAATTATCTCTCGGCACAGTAGTGCCTTGAAAGAAGCATCTTGACTAGGAAACACCAAAAGAAGTGCTTGAGAGGATGGGCTACAACCCCTTGAGGTTCCAGCAACCTGTTGAGCCTCTCAGGGAAGTCCAAACGTAGCAAAAATGGCAAAGGCCATTTCACAAACACCTAGAGTGCAGTCCTCTCACAACCGAAGAAAGCCATTAGAATGAAGGAAATTTACCAGGCACAGCTTCAACAGTACAATGTAGGATATGAGATAAGATAATCCAATACAGAACCGGCCCAGCAAGAATCAACAATCATAGTAGAATCCTGAAATCACAGCAGTAGAAACTGGGGAGCTAAAACAGCAAGATCTGAACTTCTAGGTCACCTAATAAGAAATGGATTGGTGGGTATAATTAAAAGGGAAGGCGACCTATGCTTCTAAAGATGAGCCCAAACCAATGCTGGAACCACCGTAGCAATTGAAACACCAGACAGACTGACCAAAGTCACGCACAAGCCTAAGGTAGGAGAGAACTCGACTTGTAGACTAATCCATTGGAATTCTTTTGGTGGAGATCAAGAGGAAGGCTAGGGGATTTGTCTGCCAAATTTCAGCCCAAACCGATGGCTAGAACTTCAGGAATGAACATAAGACTATTTTGAATGAACAGTGCTAGATTTCACCAAGTAGAGAGAACCCGATGAACAATATCCGTGCGAAGAGAAAATGGCAAAGCTCCCATGCGGTAGGAATGTTTATATACTTCCAACTCAAGAACCGAATCATAAATTCAATTCCTACCCTACTTTTTGTTTTCAAGTGAATATCTATGGTGAATTAATTACTAGCATGATAATAAATCAAGACGACATTTAATTAACTATGAAAAGAAGAGTATATTACATGTTGAGAAAAATGAGAACTTACCAAATATTCATTATATTAAATTTGTAATATATTTATCGACAAAAAAAAATCTTAATATATTAATCTTTATTTTCTTGTTTCCATCTTATATTTCCAATTTCTTATTTATTAGCTTTAGGTCTTCATTTGTAATTGAACCTTGTTTTTGGTACTTACTGTATACTTAATTTGCTTTTTATTTGTAGACTTATAAAGATACTTATAGAAGTTCCATGGCAAAAGATCTCTTTAAGTGCCATAACTTGGTTAAATGGACACTTAAGTGTCATAACTTACGGAATGTATACTTAAGTACCACATTTTAAGAAAAGTAGGACACTTAAGTGCTATTTCCGAAGAAACCGGCCGGAAATAATGTGGTAATTAAATATTAATATTTCTCATAGAGGTGGCTCACCGGAGAGCTAACTCGGCTCTAATTCATCAAAAACGACATCGTTTTGGCATAATTTGAATTTTAATATAATATAAAAATTAATTAAATTTAATTTAAAACAAAATAATAATATAATTTATATTTATATTTATTTAAAAAAAAAAACGAATGAGGAGGAGGAAGGCAACCGATGGCCGAGGGTTGAGACCTTGCCACTACCGCCTCCCTGCCGTCGCCAGAAGGTGGGGAGGGTTGATTGGGGCCGCCGAGCCGGCCAAAGGGCCGGCAAACCCTAGTTGATTAGCGGCGAGGGTTGATGCTAACCCTTGGCTAGGGCTTGGTGGCTCTAGCCCTTGCTGCCGACTGCCTCCCTCCTCCTCCTTCCCCTTTTGTCCGGCTAGACCAAAGGCCGTCGCCCTTTGGGGTTCGCCTTAGTGGGCAACGACCCTTGGCCCAACTGGGTGAGATCCGTCGACCTTTGCCGCCAGTCGGCCGAGGTTGCCAACCTTTGGCCAGGGGCCGGTGACCCCGGCCGACCCTCCCCCCTCCGTCACTAGCCCTTGTTGGCGGGAGCCGCCTCCCTTTCTTTTAATTTTTTTAAAATTTGCTAAATTTTTAATTCTTTTAATATTTGTATTTTTATAAATATTTTAAATAAATTTATTTTTAAATTAAATTTAATTAATTTTTATATTAATTTTTTACCACGTCAACACTAAAACGATGATGTTTTGCACTTGCTTCATCGGAAAAATTGACATGTTAGCATTTTGGCCGGATTTTGGCTGTATTAACACTCAAGTGATCCATTTTGCTCCGATTTTAGCACTTAAGTGTATTTTTCATAAGTTATGGCACTTAAGTATCTTTTTCTACCAAGTTATGGCACTTCAATGGTCCATGTCTTGAAGTTCCATATTTAAATAAAAATGACATAGATTGCAATGATCCCTTCTGCGAAACTTGTGGACTAGTGAGGCACATTAACATTGAATCTAAGTCCTCTTAACTAAAGAATCGGAGGAAAAAAAAGCATTCGGGGTGTGGTGATTAAACTTTCTTGGACTATAAACTTTCACAACTAATGATTCCCAATTAACACCCGGGAAATAATAATCTCTTGGAGGCCTAGAATCTCGCATGACCTTGATGCCCAAAACATCGAGAGAGAGAGAGAGAGATACACACACGTTGTCCTTGAGTTTGCGGATGAGCTTGAGGCGAAGGTGATCGAAATCGCCATCATCCTTGAGCCTAGCGATCACGTCATCCTTGTTAAGGTTCGTAGTGGTGGCGACAGCCGTTGATGGAGCCTGCAACTTCATCATCGTCGGGCGGGAAAGTCCCTTCTCCAGTTCTTCAGGACTTCTGCAGAGGCGAGAATCTCTGAATTATTATTTTATTCTTTTTTTTGGGGGGCAGATATCTCTCCAAGTTCGTCCCTAATTTTACCAAAAAGAAAAAAAAATTAGATAAATTCTTTTTCACTTTCCCCTTCTCGGAAATAGCGTTTTTATACAATTAAATGTCATTCTACATGAAAAAAAAAAATAAAGATTTGTTCTCAAGTTTTAAACAATTGTTAAAATAAAATGTGGTTTGAAATGTATTTGTATGTCTTAAAAAATTTATAATAAATGAAAGCCAGATTATTAGAGGTATTGAAGGAAAAAAATAGATAAAAGATAGGGTTAAAGTCACAAGTTACCATTCAAAATTTAATTAATGTTAATCAACATTCTAAGTTATCCTTAAATTATGGTTTTCTTTATCCATGTTGATCCTTGAGATTAAAATAAACATTGAAGTGCTGACATGGCTTACGAGCAATCAGACCAAAAAAAGTGACGTGAAATAAAAAATTCATACAACACAAGAATAGAGAGCAACTTGTGAATTGACCACCTCATAAATAAACCTCCAAATGCCACAAAGTAACGGCTGCATGGCTAAGAGTCTAAGACACAAACATTACTCACATGTTGATCGCATCTTTTTGATTTTGCTATGATTCATGAAACTGTAGTTGCATTATAAAAACAATCATGATTCGAGTGGAGATCCACCGGTCTACTCTATATGCTTATCTATCATCTCATCTGCAAGATCACGTCACATATCCATTTTCTTTTAATCCTCGCTACGCTATACTAAACTAATACAAACATGACCCCTCTCCATCTTTGGCCACTTCTTCACCGTCAAGGTCTTGGCATCGTCTCCAATGCCTCGAAGACGGCGAAGGTTGCTCAAGACCTCTAAATATGGAGGCTTTTCGCCAGATGAGCACTTGACACACACACCACCGAGGTTTGCTGTAAGCGGCAAGCTTAAAGTCAGCACCGCTGAGCTCGGGGGCCACAAAGATGAAGGACATAACAGACGAGAGAGTCCTTGAGTTGTGCCTTAGAATATGGATGTCGCTGTGGCGGCTTGGTGGTGTCGAGGAGGAGGAATTTATCGTCCGCAATATGCTCACTATGGTCAGTGCCTCCTGTCATCGTAGGCACAGTAGTGATTGCGCCAGTTGTCGGTGGGTTTTGGGTACACCGGTCAAAATGGGTCCATAACCCATTTATGAATTCACATCTATTTGAATGGGTCATTAATGACTTAGTCTTTATCTCCTAGATCACCCTTAATGGGTTTTAAAGATAAGGAGGCCAAAACTTTTGGATGGAGACAAATGTATTAGGAGGGAAGATCTGATGTTGTTTTTGTAGGGAAACACTGAGGTGTGATAGGATGTAAAAAAGGTCAGAGACATGGCAAAATCCGACGAAAGAGACAACAGAAGGGTGTAGTAATGAGCACAGTGTTATAGCTACTTAAATATTGACTATTAGGTCAGTTTTTTTTACTTATTATGCTTGACTAAAACATATTGTCAAAATTAATTTTTCTATCTTCAGATGGTGAACTGAAAAAAAGGAGCTAGATCAAATTGATATTTGATTTAAAACCTATTAGAAACATTCTACGGCTGGAATGGACTTTCCAACAAATTTTCCCAGCCAAAATAAGGCGGGATGGGAATAATCAACCAATCAAATCAAACACTCATAGTTTAAAGACAAAATTGAAGTCTTCATCAAATTTTTCGAGAGTTGTTGACAAAATCTATATGAGAGATCTAAATACCTAATCAAGGGGTTGGATTGTGAGGAATGAGACATGTTTGTAAAACAGAAATAAGTTATTCACTAAGCCGCTCATTCATTCCTTATTATCATATCTTTAGATCTCTTAGTTAGTAACCATTAAAGCAAGAACATTATCGTGAAAACTTTTGGTAGTTGGACATCTAGATATAATTTAAGGCCGCATCATTTGGAGAAAGGACAGCCACGTCATTCCCTCATCCCTATAAGATTTGGGGTGTGACATGAATGACTGGGAAAACAAATTGTAGAGACACCCCAATACTTCCATGTGGAACCGATGCAAAACATATTTCATATAAGCGAGAGAGATGTGAATTAAGTGACAAAGTTTGGTAATCACTAAGCTAGCCATCTTCATGTTCTTGTAAAAGGGTTTTTTGAAGCATCTAGAACACGTTAAGAATTTAAAGGCATTGAGATGGAACGGTACAAGAGTCCACGAAAAGAAGAAATTGCGGTGGTAGCCATGGTGGAATGAAGCTGCCTAATAGAGGACGAGTGAAACTAAAGTTTAAAACACTTTAGATGAAGATAAATCGTCTATTTAATTCGATATGCTTTATATTTGTCTCACTTCTTCTAGATTGCTTGATTTTATGAGATACATGATGTTTATTGTAAATTTAGATCTCATGCAGGGAATTATCCTCAGATGTATAGGAGATGAGTCGTCTTATTCAAATATGGGCTCTTTAGCAACTTGGTTTAAAGTCTTTGCCAGCAATCAACTCATATGAGATCGCATTTCATATGGAAGAATCATTTATACCGATCAAACTTACAGGATAAATTCACTCTCTCCCAAATCCAAATTCATTATGTAGAATAGGGCCACATCAAAAGATCACTTGTTTCATTAATCATATCGAATAGCTTCATGAGCTATTTTTATTTAATCACATTTTCCTCCCTCATCCAACCACAGGTGTTTTAGCGACATTGCCATTTTCATCATAATAAACAAAGACTCGGTTACAGCAACGATCGAATATCCCAACTTCATCTTTCACTGATACCAGTACGGCCGTCACCTCCAGACTGTCCTTCTCGATCACTGCCTTTGCTTTCTCTCCATTTTGTCCCACCAACTCAGGCCAAGTGCGGTATATATCACCTGTGATTAATCATTTACAAGCCTTGATTATGTTGCCACATCTAGCTAATTTGCATGCCTCATCATCCGACTAAATTTCATACGCTCGAAAATCCAAATTATTGGCGGCTCATGTTACGAAAACAATTGATGTAAATTGACAATATCGCAAGCTAAGAAAAGAGAAATAAAATGAACAGGGGAGTACTGCAGCAGTCCTTTTGATTGCAGCAAGGTGGGTAAGGGTACCTGGATCTGCTCCCCATGTTTCTGATCCTTCGTGTAATAAAGTTAGAGGCAAATTATATGAAATGTTATCTTGGGCACAACCCTTTTTATATAATCATTTTCACATATTTTAGGCAGTAAATCTTCGTTTACTATTATGAGCTTCTAAAGAAAATCACTCAGATTCATCTAAATAAAGAAAATAATTTGTAGTAATCATCTAAATAAATCAAGTAATTTGGGGAGGATAGATGATTATATTCTCAAAAAAGTAAAATAATAACTTAAGATACAGCATCATCGTGGGGTTGGGATCTTGGCAAACATGACCGCAGTGGATTGAGATCTCGGCGAACTTGTCATGGCTCAAAGGCACCTCCTTCTAGCGTGCTCGGCCAGTTGCGGCAAACCCAAAAGTGGTCACGCTCGCCGAGATGGCTTTAAGACTTGTGGGCCAAGGCTCAGTTTTTTGATACAACGATGTATCATGGGCCTAGGTCACTTCTTGAGCTTTGTGGGTTTTCAATTGAGTTTGGCATTACCTGTTTGATAGGCTTTGGCCCGAATTGGATTGCGAATTGGACAAAGACCTGATCTGATGAGCTTGAGTTTTATCATTTTATTTCACTTAATTTTTCTCTCTCTGCTGAACATATTTTCTGCTGCTTTTTTTGTTTTTTTTTTTATTGTTATTATTGTTGTTGTATTGTTATTATTGTTGTTGTTATTATTATTATTATTTCTATTTTTTAAGTTGTGCTCTGTCCTCTTGCCATTTGAAAAATATATTTTAATTCGATGAATGGTTATTTAGAAAATGAATAATAATAATAATAATAATGATAATGGTGGGCGTGTGTTTATCTTTCGGTGAGGGAGCAGCGGATCCGCTGTGGGCCGCGGGCTACTGGAATTGGACTTTTATAAACAATGCGCAAATTGAAATTAAATTTCGAAATTGATTTTTTTTTTTTTTTTTGGGGAGCCGTGGAGAGAATATCTTAATGCGATCCCTTAGTGCTAAGTTTTAAATTATTGATTTCCTCTCACTGATGTAACCATCCATTTCCCATTAATCTCCTGGTTTTTTTTTACTTAATCCCAATTCTGCCCTTGGGGACATGACGATTTTATCTCTGGGCCCCTTTAGAATTAAATTTTTCTGTCGCTCGTGTATTTGATTTTCTTTAAAAATGGGCCTACAGCTGTGGATTATTGAGGACGTTTAGGTTTTTGCCGGTGGTGAAGGTTTAGGCCGTGATTGGGACGTGCTAAAGAGGGCTTTGTCGTCAAAAGCCCGATTCAATTTTACCCTCGGATTGTTTAATCTTATTGAGCATATAAATCTCGCATAAATCGATTGTAATTTCGCATCTTGATTAAATGAGATCTTCAATTATCTACCATAATTTTTTTAGGTCAAACGATTACCATCTATATATTTTGTCAATTTTCTATCTCAACATGAATGACTTGTTTTTAGTTGGATCAAAAAAGTTGGATTCAAGTTATAAGCTATGTTGTTGATTAAGCAAACTTGTAGCCGTTTCAACCTCAATCTTTCACAGGAAAATTCCATATAAACCGTTGCATGTTATCATAAATACCCTAGGACCTAACATAATTCATTGCAAACATGTTCCCACTAAAATAATTCTAATGAGCGTATTTATCAAATACGGCATGCCAAAATCATTACTAATTTTAGCATACTTCCTCCTCCTTCATCATCATCATATTATATTTCTTTTGAAATTTATGGATTTCAAATCATGGTCGAAGAACACTTTCTTTTTTGTCAGAGAACACTTTGAAGTGCTTGAATTAGTATTTTCCTTGAAGTCGTTTGCACCATGGCGAGAAAATAACTATCTTGAAAAAAGATTCCTAAGAGCGTGTTGTCTCAATCCAAAATTTTCCTATTTCTTGTTCCAATACGATCTTCATTGTTTTCTACTTTAATTTCAATCCACGTTTCGAACTCATAGCCTCATCACACAACAAAAGTATTCGAGATTAGGCACATGATTTTGATATTCTTTTCCCCTAATTTGACATCACATTACTTTTTTTTTTTTTTTATCTATTTGATATTCTTTGCCAATTTAGATATTTTTATGGCTTTAGTGATGTGTTTGAAAAGAATTAATAAATTATTTTCTAACTTCATTGTATTTGTAGTTTTTAGATTTTTTTTATTAGTCCAATGCCAATTCAAGGTTTAAAATCTCAAGCTCAATAACTTGAAGTAGCTCGAGCAAAGATAAAATTTCAGTCTTGGGAGTTTTGAACCTTTAACTAGCCCTGGCAAAAAGACTAAAATTACACACTTGGTAGCCCGCATTAAAAATAATTAGTTTAAGTTGGGTGATTTTGACGGTACTGTCTATTGTCTATTATATATGATTGAAGTATAGTTTACAATATAAGTTTTTCATGGATTCTCCATGTGACACTTCACTTTATCCCTATGGTTATTACGTGGGAGGATATATGGCAAACATTTTAGATGTGGTCCATCTTTGAGCAATAAACTTATAGTAGAGTGATTCGTCATCATCCAATTTCTCTTTCTTATTGGATTTAAACTTCTAAATATGAAAGGAGAAAGTTTATCAATATTTGATCTCATATTGAGTTAAATTTAACAAAAAGATAATTTGGAGAATGATATGACTTACTTTGAATAAGGCTTACTTTGAATATGGTTTCACCAATATGTTATTGAATGATATAATTTTAGTTCAAAGGACATAACTCTTTTCTTCAAGCAAATATATTGAACCGAGAAAAGAATAATATAACCTAAATAAAAAATCTTGAAAAAAAAACCTAATAGATTTTTTAATAAGAAATAAAACAAAAGTAAGACACATGATCACAATAAATGAACTATTGTTAATTTAAAGTATAATTTATTTCAGTCAAATAATTTGATTAAATATATCATAAAAATTACAATGAACAAACACATTTATTTAGCGTAATAATTAATTAATATAGATGAGGAGAGAGTTTATGAGCTTTAAGTTTTATAGTACAAAAGTTTCTTTTTCTATCTACACTTACAATATTTTCATACCATTTTCCGTTATATGTTATCAGGTATTATGTTATTAACTTAATTACTAATTTAATAATAATAAGATTATAATGCAATTGGAATTTGTTTCAATTAATAATTAACTATTTAAGCTACATAATATTAAATTGATTTCGAGAGCAGGTCATTTTTCAATTAAATTTAGCAAACCATTATTCGACATGCATATGAACGTTGGGATTAGGCCAAGAGACTACGAAGCGCGAGATGATTTTGTGGCCTACTTAACCATAGTGCGTGATTAATAAGTTTGTTTTAGTTCAATTATATTCACAAATGGAGATATCACTTAATTCAAATGCATGAAATAAATATTAGGTTATTTTCGAAAAACTTAGAAAATTAACTTATATAGTTGTTATTCGTAAAATTCAAACTAAGTTTAATAGCTAACTTGATAACTCATTCTATAGTTGTCCTTGGATTTTTACAGAAGAAATTAATTCAAATTAATGGTTCAATTAGGCGTATGTTGTATCCACTAAAGTGAGGCTTTCATCCTTCATTTTTCCGTAATCAAGATTATGTATGAAGAGTTTACTGAGGTGAAGAAAATTGAATACCAAATTTGCCTTTAAAATTTATTAATAATAGTAAAATTGGTTTGCGGTAAGACTTTACAATATTTTAAGCCTCTACAGTTCCCACTTTAATATATTTCATTTCGGAACACAGTTAAATCCTTCAATGAAACTTAACTGATAACAACTTTCTAGAGACATTGTCGCCGATGATTTCCTCCTAGCATTACTCTATTCGAGATTAAGCAATTTTTTCTCCCTTCGAAATTTGATAGCCGGAGCATAAATCCAATTTATTCTATGAACTGTATAGGCATCGTCAGAAAACAGTTATTAACCGTAGTTCTATTTCAACCAAAAAATATATAATACTTGTCTATAAAAAATTAGTGTAACGATACTCCACAGATTAAGTTGCCTCTCCTCGAGAATATGCAACTGTTTACAAGTACACACTTCACCCAACGCTTACGGTGTTCTTCATCCAGGAGGCACTAGCCCGACACGCCGGTTGAAGAACAATGCGTGGAGCACAAGGTTTATTCTTCTTCCCAAGTTGCATTTATTCGTTCATTTTTCTTTTTACTTTTTGTGACGTTTAAATTGAATACCACGCATTTTGTTTGATGCGTAGAAGATGTGGTCTTTCACGCATGAAACTTCCTCAAACCTTCCTTTTCCTAAAAGAAGTCATCGCTCGCGATGCTTAAATTAGAGTAGCAAATTCATTAATTATTATCAAATTGAATAAGGATGCACATGACAACGTTTCTATTCTGGGAAACTATTTCTTTTCAAAAATAGTTTTTTTCTATTTTTACTTTAGGAATAATTTCTAAGTAAAATAAGATATTTGGTAATTATAAAAAATTTATATTCTTGGAATAGAAAAAGAATAGAAATGCGTTTGGTAAAAGTTTATAAATTTTTGTACTTATTTGTTTTTTCTTCTTACTCATGGACTATCAACCGCGTTTGTCGCCGCATGACCACCGCACGACCGTCGCATGACCCTCGCACGACCACCGCACGACCGTCACACCACCCCCGCACGACTGTTGCACGACCACCGACTGCTGCCGCAAGATTGCCGCCCATAGCCCATCGGCCACGGGAGGGGGTGGTGGCTGGTGAGTTGTGGGCAACGATCCTGTGGTGGCGGTCAACAATGGTGGTTGTGCGGCGGCAAGTAGCGGTCGTACGGCGGTTGGCTGCGGCAAGCTGCTAGTAGATAGTGGTGGTTGTTGGCCGGTGGGCTATGGGTGACGGTCGATGGGCTACGAGCGGTGGCCGATGGGCTACAAGCGGTGGCAACTGTCGTTAGCAGTCGCCGGTGGTTGGCTATCGGTAGTGGTCGTGAGCGGCAGGAGGTGGCCGACAATTGGCGGGTGGCCAGCGGTGGCCATAATAAAAAAGAAGAACAAAAGAAAAAAAAAACTTATTTCTAGAAATTGTTCCCGGGAATAAGAAACTACTTTTTTTTTTTTTCTGTTCAAAATCTATTTCCCAGCCACTTTTCTATTCTGGGGAATAGAAAAATAAGTTGGCACTACCAAACAAATTTTTGTTTTTTTTTTTTTTTGTTCTGAAGAACAAAAGAAAAGAAATCGGGAGAAATATAAACGTTACCATGCAGGCCTGGATGACCATAAGCAGCTGTAAGGGATCCTAGAGCTTCCACTAGACATTTGCACCCTTGAAGCAAATGGCTGCAATGCATAATCCAGATTTCCAAAGTTGCCTATTTAGTGCATTCCGCCTTCCATATCAGTGTACGTTGGCTTAGATTCATGTCATGGATTGGCTCATGAAGGTATCAACCTGGCAAACATTTTATCACTTGAGGTTTCCCTCTCTCTCTTTTCCGTCACATGCATGAGATGGTGTGGTTCTGATTTTGTAGATCTGCTATGGTAGAATGTTCATGAGAAGGGTCACTACATGACCATACTTCCTAGCAGAGAGTTTCAATGTTGGCTTATCCAAAGTTGAGCGTTACTGTCTACCTTTGGGGTACCCCGAGATTTGCATGTGGATACCCATGGATTGGCTTTGTGTGTTGCTTTTGGATCGGAGGGAATTGACTCCAGCGTATCATGGGAGGTTTGAGTATTGGTGATTCATATTCAAATTAACAGTGCTACAGGAAGTTTCTCTTCTTTACAAACTGAAGTTCTAGCTCTTGCTCTCTCTTTCATGTTTAACTTCTATAAGTTTCCCTATCAAGATTAGGAAAACACAGAGAATCATCTAATTCTGTCAAGTCAATGCTTCGATTGGTACGAGGCTCCCAATCCCATATCCTCATCACACCTCAATTTGCAAACAATCCAGGGTAGGAAAACGCGGAGAATTAAATCATCCGCTATCAAAAGTAAATCTATGTAGTTATCAATTGGTGCGATATATACTCATTAAACCTCCACGAGCAAACTTAGGAAAACACGGAGAATTAAATAATCTGCTATTAAAAGTAAATTCAACCTTGCTTTTGCTGCAACTTCCATGTTTAGATAGTAGATAGGGATAATAGTCGTAAAGCAATTCCTGTAATTGCATACATAAGCCTTTTCCAACAATTGATTCTATGGGCCTGAGACGACGTATCTCTCACGGCTAATTTGATATGCTGGCCTTATCTCCATCCCAGCTTCCGTATAAATAGACGTTTCGGTTAGTCACTGAACAAAAACCACACCATTTCCAATAGTTAAATCCGCCTTCAAGACTATAAGACCACCCATGGCTTTCGTTCATCTCCTCTGCAGTGTTCTGTGATGGGTTTTTATGTGTTGATGGGCCTAAGTAGGCTCGTCCGCCCATGTTGGGCCCAAAAACCCGGCCCGTAAGTTAAGGGCCCATGGAGGAGGTTATTATATCTAAACGGTTAAGATATATGAGCGGTTACGTGACTTTGAAGTTACGTAATCTGAAGAGAATAAAGAATACGTTCTCTCGTTTTTTTTCCTATGCTCTCAGTTTCTCCCTAAAAACACAGTACGCTCCTCGGAAGAACAGTATCGGGATTCTTCTCCGAATTGCGACATCGGTGTTTTAATCTATGAAAGACAATGTACGTTTGACTCCGTAATGTACCTTATGATTAGTGTAACATGTGTTTTCTGGGCACGCTTCCATGTTCGTTGTTTTTGAGGTGTGATTGAGTTTCGGATCGTTATTTTTGGGAATTTGTTTTTCCTAACATTGGTATTAGAGCAATGTTCATGTTTCCCGATCACTTTTCATGTTTATAAATTGTTTTTTGATTGAATTTTTCATGAAACGCTGCCGTTAGTCGATCGGGGACAAAAAATCCCAACACCGCGTACTGTTCACGCCCCTTTATGATGTTTCGTAAATGAAAGTTTGTTTTTGATAGCGTAGGGTTGTAGCTCTCATAGATACAAGAAAATCAATTTGTGGCTCACCGCCGGGGGCTGCCGGACGCACCGCCAGAAGATTCGACATCATTGACACGCGTGTGGCACACGTGTGGCACGCGCCAGCTGATGTCATCGTGATATCAGCCGGCGGTTGCCTTCGCACGCGCCAAGCACGTGCCGGTGACTTCACCTAGCCAGGTTGGTCGGTTTGACCCGACTCAACTCGTTTGACCATTGACTTGACTAATTGACCCGTTGACTCAACCCGCTCATCCGTTGACCATTGACTGGAGTTGACCACTGTTGGCCAGAGTTGACCACCATTGATTGGCATTAACTAGCCAAAAAAATTAAGAAATCGAAAATTATGTATTTTCCGTTTTGTTCGTTGTGGATTATAAGTAATCCCTTTTTTATTTTGCATTTGTTGCAAGAACCATGATGCGTTATGCATACATGCCTGCATTTTTGAAAACGGACGAAGAAAATGCGAGACTTAAAGAGTTAATGACAGAAATAGCTAATTATTGATGGAATGACAGTGATGTAGTATCACATGTGGTTAGGGTCAATCGGATGATACAAGAAATCATTTGGAATGGTTATCCTATGCCAGATTTTGAGAATGTGCCAGCTTTAACGAACACTCCTCCACTTGAATGGCAAATAATGTTAGATCGCCTATGGGAGGTCAACGTGGTCTCAGATTATAGGAGGCTTGCAATAACTTTTGTAAGAAAGTACTATAGAATTGAGTTAACTAAGACTTTAACCCTTGGGTTGAGTGTCACATGGCGCAGAGTGAATGCGCTTTCGAGATGGCATGAGAGCTCTCCAAAGGTTTTTCCGTGGTTGACCAATGTGCCTTCAAAATTTTCAGAGAATTTTACTAAGAGATTATAAGAGACTTTCCCAATTTATGAGATTAGTGATAATATCTGGGTTTAATTATTTATTTTTTCTTAAATTAGTTTGAGATGTTTTAGGCATAAATATATCTTTCTATGTTGACAATTTTCCTCTGAATATATTACTTAGTGTAATGAACATGTTTAATTATTGAAAGTTCAATATTATCTATTATTGTAAATTAGTATGTTAATTTACAATTATTTGTGGGAAGTTCACGAAAGTTTTAGTGACTTTGCCGAACTTATTTTTGTATGAAGATTATATTAATGATAATTTCAAGTTAGAATTTTTGAATGATGATTGGAAACATAGTGACTTTTGATTCTGAAACCTTACTATAAATTATTCATTAATATGATGGTTTGTGCAAAATGGATGCATTACTGATAGGCATTAATAATTCGTGCATATGTGTCTAATATGTTCAGATTGATGGCTTCAACAGCTAAGAACATAATTGATGATTTGAACAAAGAAGACAATTTGAACGGCAATGATTGTGAAATATTGAATAAGAAAATTCAATATGTGTTTGAAAAGCAAAAAGCACTAAAAGCTCTTAATCATGTTATGGAAGAACTTAAGAATGTTGTGCGTCATATTAGGCTAGCAGAGGACTACCTAAAGGCATTTGAGTAGGAAACAAATATTTGTTATGCTGGTCCTAACTCAAAAGGGGCTTCGAGCTCTAAGCGCAAGCACATTGATTTGTTCAATGTGTGGAAATGTAAGGAATCAAGTCTTTCTTGTAAGAAACTAAGAGTTAACTAACATAAAAGAGGAAAAAGTCATAAAGTGAAGAGAATGTCAATGGTGAAGTATTTTAATTGTAAAAAGAATGGTCATTATGCTCACGACTGTCGCGAGCTAAAGAAGGTAAACACCCCATTGTACTTTTAAGAACTTTGCTTATGTGTCAAATTTTGTATTCTTAACTGAATATAATCCTTTATGGACTATAGATTCGAGAACAATAGATCTTGTAGCAAAGGATAGCGAATCTTTCGTGGAATTTCAACGTGTACCAACTGGAACTAAGTGGATCTATGTAGGAAATAACTTTAGAGCTAAAGTAAAAGGGATTGACACTTGTCAATTGAACATGCGTGATGAACGTACTTTGTTCCTACATGATGTTTTATATGCTCCAGAGATTCGTTGAAATTTAGTATCTGTTTTAATGTTGGTAAAGCTTGATTTTAGTATAAACTTTTATAATAGTGATGTTGATTTGTATTTGAATACAAACTACTACGGTTGTGGTTACTTTCTAGATTGTTTTATTGTATTGAATGTTGACTATTGTGATGTCAATGTTTGTTATTCCCTTTTCACGTCTTCAAATTCATATGATAATGATGTGAATGTGTCACATACTAAACTTGGTCATATTGGCTAACAACGTATGAATAGACTAGCCAAAGAGGGCTTGTTAGGCAATATTAAAAAAGTCAATTTGCCCATATGTGAGCATTGCCTAGTAGGGAAAATAACTAGGAAATCATTTGGAAAAGGTAAAAGAGCCGAATTTCCTTTGCATTTAATCTATTCTGACATTTGTGGTCCAAATAATGTGAGAGGAAGGCACAAGACTGTTTATTTAATCACTTTTATAGATAATTATACTCGATTTGGATATACTTATTTGATTTCTCATAAATTTGAAGTATTGAGTTGTTTCAAAAATTTTATGAGCATGGTAGAAAATCAATTAGATAATAAAATAAAAGTATTGAAATCCGATTGAGGTTAAGAATATTTATTTGACAAGTTTAGATTTTATGTGTTGAAAAAAAGAATAGAAAGATAGTTGTTTGTTCCATATACTCAACAAAATGGTGTTGCGGAAAGAAGAAACAAAACCCTACTGGAAATGGTTAAGTCCATGATGGCGCATGCTAACTTACTTATCACTTTTTGAAGTGATACTTTATTAACTGCTACCTATATACTTAACCGTGTATCTTCCAAATTAGTTACTTCCACTCTATATGAGTTATGGATAGGTAGAAAATCGGACTTAAGTTTTCATAAACCGTGAGGTTATGCTGCCTATACTCATGAGCCCTCTTACAAGTTTGAGAAATTTGGTCCCAAAGTAAAGAATAGTATTTTCATAAGATACTTAGAACACTCGAAAGGGTATGCATTTATATGTGAATAGGAAAGTGGGAGTATAACTGAATAGGGGTGAGCGGGTCCAGGGTGGGTAGGGTCTAGACCTGGACCCTGTTCCCTACCCTGTTATAACCGGTTCTCCTTTCTTGGACCTTGTTCCCGGCCCACCCTGTTTTTCCGGTCCGGGAACAGGGTTGACCCTGTTTATATTAGAACCTATTTTGCAACCGCCCATCTATACGACTTCGAATTTTATTTTAATACATGAAAAAACAACATAATTCTTCTAATTTATATTGAAATATTAAGCGTTATTAATAAATAAATTTCTACCTCATTTCGTATATATTAATCAAATCCTAAGTGGTTCACTCGAGATTAAGTCGCGATAATTTAGCAACTCTACTCGGGGTTTTTCTTTGTGGATCACTCGGCAGGGGGCCTCTTCGGTCCTTGGAAAAAAGAAACAAAAAAAAAAAGGGAGGAAAAGCTTGAGAGTCAAGGTCAATGTCAGGAGGCAGAGGAGACGTGGGCAACGTAGAGAGGGACGTGAGGGAGACGTGACAAGCCGGCTGGGAGAAAAGAAAAAAGAAGAAATAGAACAGTGTACTGTTCATCTTCTTCACGGGCTCCCTCCGCACGCCATAGCCGCCGACCGCTGCACCTGCGTCGCTGCGGCCGCACCACCTCGCCACCGCCGGAGCCCCCTTACCCGCGAGCTCGCACCGCCACTCGTCGCCCCTGCTGTGGCCGCGACGACCCGACACCTCTGACCGCTCGAAGCTCCGTCGCCGTCGCCCTTGCCCCTGTGAAGCCGCCACTACACCAGCACCGCCGCTTGGCTCCTCGCGACACCAGCAACCAGTGAAGCCGCAAGGTTGACAAGAAGGCGTACAATCCGGTTCTCAAACCGGTTCCCGAACCAGTCCGGTCGATCCGGTTCCCGGGTGGGTAATCCCTCGGAACCGGTTCCCGGACCGGTTCAAACCGGTTCCCGGACCGGTTCAAACCGGTTCTGACTTTTGGGAACCGGTTCCCGGACCGGTTTCAATGGGAACCGGTTCCCGACCCTGTTTTCCGGGTGGGCCGGTCTGGGAACCGGGTTTACCCGGTCCGGTTGCACACCCCTATAACTGAATTCAAATCATGGTATGTCACATTCTTAGGAAATGAATTTCCTAAGAATTGCGAAATAGGTGAGGACTACTCCCTATTTGAAACTTAGGTCAAGATAATGAACTTAATAGAGTTCGTTCAAGTGGAAGTAACATGAAAAGTGATGAATTTAATTCAACTCACTCTCAATTACAACCACATGATGAGACGATATCGTTATTATCTAATCCGAGTGGGAGTATAATGGGAAATGATGTGTAAAGTGTACAATCTCCCATATGGCGAATAAGTCGCAAAAGTATTTTCCGTCGATATTTTGACATTGAATGGGAAACTTTTATGGTTGCTCCACAAGATGAAGATGAGCTAAGAAATGTAAATGAGACTCTAAATTACCCTAGTAAGGAAAAATGGATGCATGCAATAGAAGAGAAGATGGAGTCAATAAAGTGAAACCATGTTTGGGAATTGGTTGATCCTCCAAAATGATGCAAAGCCATTGAGAACAAGTGGATTCTCAAAATAAAGCGTAAAATTGATGGCTTAATAGAAAGATATAAGGTTCGTTTTGTGGCGAAGGAGTATAATCAACAGAAATGAATTAATTATGAGGAAACATTTTCTCTTGTTGTGAGATTTACCTCGATTCGCATTATTCTAGCAATACTGACTAATATGGATCTTGAGTTATATCAAATGGATGTAAAGACTGCTTTTCTCAATAGAGAATTAGATGAAAAAATATATATGAAACAGTCTGTTAGTTTTATTATGAAAGGCCAAGAAAAAAAATGTATGTCAACTTCTAAGATCGATATATGACCTTAAGCAGTCGTCGAGACAATGGTATATACGTTTTCATAATGCTATAATGACATATGACTTTTTAATGATTGATAAAGATCATTGTGTATATATCAAATGATCCAAAGATCAATTTGTATCATATCATTATATATTGATGATATACTGATTACTGTAAGCAATATGAAGTTTGTTAATATTGTCAAAAGTTGGTTATCTTCCAATTTTGAGAGACATGGGTGATACGCATACATTCTTGGAGTTAAGATTTCAAGAGATCGTTCGAAGAGATCATTATCTCATTTGCAAGAAACATACATAAATATGGTTCTTGAACAATTTCATATACAGGAGTATAAATCTATAGATACTCCTATTGCAAAAGGTGAATGATTGAGCCATAGAATGTGTCTAATGACTCCACAAGAGAATAAACAAATGCAACATATTCCTTATGCTAGTGTTGTTGGAAACTTAATGTACGCTATGATATATACAAAACCCGACATATGTTTTGCAGTTGGAATGGTGAGTAGATACCAATCCAATTCAGGTCAAGCACTTTGGAAAATTGTTAAAAGAATATTAAGGTATCTGAAGGGAACTGCTATTATATGCTCAGTTACCAAGAAAAGGATCTACGACTTGAAGGCTATTCAAATGCTGATTGGGGAGGAGATTTAGATGAAAGGAAATCTATCTTTGGATTTATTTTCTTACTGAATAATGGTGCCATATCTTAGAGTAGTAAGAAACAAACGTGTATAGCCTTGTCCATGATAGAAGCTGAGTTCGTGGCATTATCAGCAGCAACACAAAAAAATGTTTGGCTTAAGAGATTTTTAGATCATTTAGGTATTATTGAGAATGCTACAAATCCATTGTTAGTACTGTGATAGTCAAGCAGTAATAGGATACACTAAAGATTCAAAATATCATAGCAAAACCAAACATATGAATACCAAGTATAATTTTGACAAAAATATGGTTGCACAAAAAGATGTGAATTTACAGTCCATATCTACGTATAGAATTGTAGCAGATCCTATAACGAAACCAATACATAGAGATGTGTTTTGTGGGCATGTGAAATCTCTAGGATTGTATAGAGACTAATATACTTAATATTGTAATTTCCTTCGTATTCACATTTAATGAATTTGTGTTTTCATTATTAATGCCTACGAATCTTTGTTTGACGTTTATACATCTTAATGCTTAGTGCATTATATAAAGTTGAGAAATTATGTATGACAGATAAAATATTAGCCTACTCACACAGGTAATCGTCTCTATTTACTAAGTTATAAATAGAGATGAGACAGTTTTTAAGCTCATTATCTAGATGATAATCAAGAACTCAAGCTTAAAATAGATATGTCACTTTAACTGAATGTTAAGATGATGGTATAATATTTATTATGTCCGAAAGTAAAATAACCCACATATTTTATTTTATCTGTCTATAATGCCAGATGTGAGTTCTGATGAATTCCGTGAAAGAGTAGATACGTGAACTCAAATTAGACATTGGGTATGTCTGAATTATTATATGTACGGTATTGATAGGTGTAGACATATGCTCTATGGGAAAATGAGTTAATATCGTAATACGTATTTCATACTATATATGCATGAGATGACCAACAAGAATGTTAAAAGTTTTGATCTCAACTTTTATGCCGTGTGAGATTCTTGAGGAAAATAGTTCATCAATTAAGTGCCCTCATGACTCTTACTGATTCTCAAGATTTCTATTTAGTGGTTACTATATTAAAATGTTGCTAATTGTCATGAATTGATTCAATTTAATGGGACATTTCTAGAAAAAGCAAGTTGAATTAAAATTAAGAGTTTTAAAGAAAGAGGAAGATCGAATTTGGAAAATCACATTCTAGTTTTGTATTCACTAGTCGACCAATTATGATTGTTTTTGGGATAATCATAATTGTAAATACAATATATATCATTGTTTAAAAAGAGATCAAGAGAGATATAAATGTAATTGATCGATCTAGGATACTGCATACTAAATCTACTCAAATTGTGATGTCCATTATGAGCTGCTATATATTCCTAACAGATGTATGACAATGAGCTCTCAAAGTATTCTGGTCGCATGGATTATTCACCAGTATGAATGTTGCAAAGAGGTAAATAGGATTCTGTTCGGCCCACCATGTACGAGTGGGAGATGATGGGTTTTTATGTGTTGATGGGCCTAAATAGGCCCGTCCGCCCATGTTAGGCCAAAAAACCCAGCCTGTAAGTTAAGGGCCCATGGAGGAGGTTATTATATCTAAGCAGTTAAGATATATGAGTGGTTATGTGATTTTGAAGTTACATAATCTGAAGAGAATAGATAATACGTTTTCTTGTTTTTTTTTTTTCCCTACACTCTCAATTTCTCCCTAAAAACACAGTACACTCCTCGAAAGAATAATATCGGGATTCATCTCCAAATTGCGATAGTGTTTTAATCTATGAAAGATAAGATACGTTCGACTTCGTAATGTACCTTATGATTGGTGTAACATTTTTTTTTTGGGCAAGCTTCCACGTTCATTGTTTTTGGGATTAGATTGAGTGTCGAATCGCTATTTTTGGGAATCTATTTTTCCCAACATTCTGTTTTTCAATACCTATTCACTTTTGTCCCTAGCCTCCAAACGACGCACAGCCCCAAGTTCTTGGGCTTACCACTGCTTCATGGAGGAAAGGGAATTATCATTGGTGTCCTGGATATCGGTGTGACACTAGACCACCCCTCATTCAGCGGAGATGGAATGCCACCTCCGCTAGCCAAATGGAAAGGGAGATGCGACTTCAAGCCTTACTAGTGTAATAACAAGTTGATTGACTCCGAGACCTTCGACAGCTTGGCTAAACAAAATGTGACCATGCCACCTATTGACAATGAGGGACACAAAACTCACACGGCCAGCATGGCAGCTGGCACTTATGTGCAGTGAGCCAATACACTTGGGATGGCCAAAGGCATAGCATGTGGCATGGAAAGGGAGATGCGACTTCAAGCCTTACTAGTGTAATAACAAGTTGATTGACTCCGGGACCTTTGACAGCTTGGCTAAACAAAATGTGACCATGCCACCTATTGACAATGAGGGACACAAAACTCACACGGCCAGCATGGCAGCTGGCACTTCTGTGTAGTGAGCCAATACACTTGGGATGGCCAAAGGCACAGCATGTGGCATGGCTCCATTTGCTCATTTGGTGATCTATAAAGTCTGCTCTATAGCGCAATGTTCAATGTTCAATGTTAGATGTGCGAGTTGGAGTCCATATTGCTCTCATGGACATCGTCGACATTATATCCATGTCGCTTGGAGGGATTTCATCACCACCATATCATAAGGATGCTATAGCGGTAGCCGCCTTTGCAGCCATTCAAAGAGGGATTCTTGTGATCTGTGCTACTGGGAATTTCAGCCCTAACTCTGGCTTAGTATCGAATGCGGCTCCATGGATTCTCACTGTTGGAGCGAGCACTATCGATAGGAACTTGGTCGCCAAGGTAAAACTTGGGAATGGAGCCGAACATAATGGTGAGGCTCTATACCAACCTTCCTTCTCTTTGTTCGTAAAATTCTAAACGCAAGTGCACGTATCGAACAAATAATATAATGATGAGATAAAGTATCGTCCCACGGAGGTCGATGATTAATAAACCAATTAAATACTAAAATAGACTAATTCTAAAATTTATCTAACAAATCAAAATATAATTTAGAATAAATTAAAAACAAAACTTGAAGACTAAATATCAATCAGATAAATATGTTAGAGCATCCGATTTCACCGTAACCACTAGATATGAATTTCATATTGTTATGAATATAAGAACGATATCAAACATGTGATAGCGGAATTTCCTAATCTATTTACTATCCTATCTCTAGATATAGCAAACCTATTCAGCTTATTAATCCACTATATCTCTATGTAAATTAAAATAAACATGAGTGCATTAAAAACTATGAATATTCCCAGTTTACAATGAGTCTTTTGGATCACCTTATCACCGAAAGCTACACAAGTAACGCGGTATATTTCTATCCACGTTTAATTCATGGTTATATATTATAATGAACAATTGCATATTATCACCTCTCAGTTTCAAACATGCACATCAGATCATTCAAGTGGTAGCCAATCACTCAAAAGCATTAAATGCAATAATATATAACTTACATGAATGAAATCAATTGTAGAACATAAAAATCATGAAATTCACATCATCATGGTTAGGCTACATCGTAGCCCTAACAAAAGAAAATTATAACATAGTAGAAGAAAAAATAAAAATAAAAATAAAACCCAACATCTTGAATCAAAAAACAAGAATTATGTCACCACTTTTGTCTTCTCTTCAAAATACTTAAAAAACTCTCAGAACAATGGAAAAACGATATAACTAAAAAAACCCTAGCTGCTCTCTCTTCCTATTTATAGGAAATCTAAAATATCTATCTCTCAATGCTTGCGAGATAACATCGTGGAACAAAATCAAGAATTTCCTGATTTGATATCCATCTTCCTCGCACGCTTTTATTTGAATTCGATAATTACCATTCTTTTCCTTATCTTCTCCATATCTCATTATTCTGAATAAACAAGGAAAATTTAAATAATCAGAAGGAAATCCAAATATTTTCTCATAGATAATGCATTAATTGTTGCCTAAAATAGGTAAAATAACTTTATTTTTATAGAGTTATCACTCTCCAACCTTACTGCCTCTCGTGTATCTTGAGTCGTGTGTCCCAGGACATTTAAAAGTCAGTGAAGTGAAAGGTAAAATTGTCTTGTGCAAAAAGGGGTCGCTCAGCCCCTTCAAAATGGCGAAAGAAGTGAAAAGGGCCCGTGGGGCCGCTATGATCCTAATAAACAAACAAATTGATGGTTACACTATCTTAGTGAAGGATTATGGCCTCCCTACATCTCACGTCAGTTATGCCGCTGGTGAGAAGATCAAAAGGTATATCAATGTGACCAAAAGTCTCACCGCTACTATCATTTTTAGAGGAACCGTGTTTGGAAACCCAACCACTCTGGTGGTTGCCTCTTTCTCTTCGAGAGGGTCGAGCTTCACTAGCTAATGCAGCCCACATTGAAGACCGCTCTCTCGACCAAGAAGATTAGCCTATATTCAAGCTCGATGAAACCGAGAAGCTGTATCGATATCTTGAGTCCATCCCGGAAGCTTGAAAGACACCTTGGGAGCTCGCATGACGCTTTTACTATTTCTCCTAGTTTCAATGCTCTGTCTTTATTTCTTTGACGATTAAGCCATCCAATTTCTTGTAGAAAATAGACAACTTTTGATAAATGAAAAAAAAAAATTGCTTTGAAGCAAGTATCGTGAACCTTGTAGAGTTCATACCCTTGAAAATCTAGAAGAGTTTTCACTCCGTCCTTGAAGAGTTGGAGCTTTCGAAATCTACATCCTTAAA
This sequence comes from Eucalyptus victrix, assembly GCA_016097545.1. NCBI lineage: Eukaryota > Viridiplantae > Streptophyta > Magnoliopsida > Myrtales > Myrtaceae > Eucalyptus > Eucalyptus victrix. The sequence goes on from CM027844.1 coordinate 17,619,441, forward strand.
GAGTTGCAGTCATTGATCTAGAAGAATCGGTGTCTTTGGTGGAAGTGCCATAACATAAAAAGCAGTCAAATGTAATATTGGGGGAATGGCAATCCTATTAAACCAAAAGTCGACTTGGTTGAAGCTAATGATTTGATGAAGTAATTGCTATGATCATATTCATGCCAATATTGTGGCTAATAAAAATTATGGGTGATAGACTCAAGTGCTACCAGTCATTTATGTGTAAATAAAATGCCTTATCCTCTTAAGCTCCAATGGAGGAAGGAGAATAAAATATTTACTATTTTTTGGTAAATTGAGAGCTATTCAAGTTCTTGAGAAAAAGAGAAAATTCTTCTCAAGCTCATATATGAATATGATGCTAAATAGTTGAGAAACTCTTAACAGATATTCCTATGAGAATAAATGGCACATTTTGTCATTTTATGTTTATACATCGTGATTGCCAAGAGGCAACCCATGCAAAAATAAACTTTCATTGGTAAAAATTGATACCTCTGATTGAGGGATGACGTGGTAAAGCAACTGCTTAGTGATGGAATTATCCATTAATTATATGAAGTCAAAAATGGATTTTCCTTTGACTATACATCGAGGGAAATGGGACAAGCCAATTGAAGATCAACAGTGATGGTAACTCAACATATGTGATTAACAATTTCATGAATAGCAAGTCATTTGTTGATCTAGTGCACTATTAAAAATTATTATCCCTCCTAAGGTGAAGATAGTGCAAAATTGCAAGGAAAAAAAGATTTGAGTTAAGCTCTTAATAAAATTCTATAACCATTATTGGTGGTGTATTGAACTATAGAATACACATGATGAAATCACCTATAAAGGTGTGGAGTGGTAACGCTCCTATGAGAATTATTAGCGATAATCTCTAGAGCACTTATGAATAAACCAAGCACACGCATGGCCTATTAGCGCAAAATCGCATTAGACAACAAATCTTGTGGGAGTGTAATGTGATTGGTAAAAAAAAGAAATTTTGTATTCATAGAAGTTTCAAATTTCGACAATTATTTAGTGAATTATATTTCATTCTTTTAAGGGTTGGTTCATAGCCTAACAAGCACCATTTTTGATGCCTTATTCTTCAATAACCTAGCACTATTCTATTTTATCTTTCAAAAACTTTTTTAAATATGGGGGGATTGTTGGATATTTCCATAGTTTTGAAATATTTATTAGAAATTATGACTGTAATTAAAGTCATCATTTTTGTAATGATTTATAACGGCCGTATAATGGCTTTCTAATGGCCGTATGACAGTCTCTAATGGCTTTATAACTTTTGATTTATTGTTTCATAAATCTTCATTATTTTATAACGGTCATCCTTTAATTACTAATTGATTTATGATGATTTACTAACTGCTCTCTTTGTCTTATTTAAATATAAATTTAACTTCAAACCATTTAGATGATACAATATGTTATGATATCTTTCCATTTCCTTTTGTTGAGTTTATACATATAAGTTGTTTTGTTTCATTCTAATATTTAGTGTAGAGTATAGAAGAAGGTTTGTTGTATCTTAGGAGGATAGCCGCGGAAGCCTTACACACTAAGTTTTGTAGTCCAAGGAGTGGAATTATCTTTAAGGACAATACTTACATGCCTTAGATATTTGTTTTATTTTCTAATCTTTTACAATATATTTCCAATAATTATTATTATTTTATGTATTCTAATATTTTTCCAACAAGCAGGATTTGAAAGGAATTGCTTGGCCTCTGGAGATATAGTTAATTTCCACAAATAGGTATGTTTGACCTTTAACCTTTCGCTAAAGTTGAAAACATACTTGCAAAGTTGGCTATTGTCGTGTCAAGGAGAAAACGGAGATAAAACAAATGAAGGGACCTTGTTCTACTCATCAAAATGGTGGCATATGCATACCCCTCACACACCCTAACCCCAAACCAAAAAATGATAAAACGGAAACACTATCTTTGGAGAGCCTCCATTAATGCCATAGCCATAAGGAGAAACCAATGATAGAAAAGTATTAACTAACAGTTGGCAATGCACTTTTTGAGAACAACAAGACTGCCGAGCATAAGTTTTTGCCACCTAATTGAGTTTCATGCGTATGATTTGAAATAGTGGTGTTGAAAATAGATTCAGGTAGTCTCTTCAAACGATAGATGAGTAGCCCAACCTTTAGAAAGGAACCAATTTACGAATGAAGCAAGAGAAGAATTCTTGAGAAAGTTGGTTTATACAATGTAATTTAAATGGGAAATACAAAGTGGATCTACTCTTAGACAGCAACAATTTGTACCTAAAGGAATGATAGGGAGAACTTACCAAGCACCAAAGTTGTGAGACTTAAGAAGTAGTTAGTGAGAATGAACACAGATGCTTAGTCGGCGGAACAAGAACCACTTCCAACTGAATAATTTAAAGTTGGATAATGATGGGGCAGTGGAAGTGAAGTGAAGTCAAGATGGAATAGGGTGAGATAGTAATGGACCTTGGGCTATAGATAGGAGGAAGGAACGAGGTTGACATAACAAATTGTCCTAAGGAGTTAGAGACAATGGCAGCATTAGAAGCTCGAGAGTGAGTTATCGAGAAAGAAAAATAGCCAAAGATTGTACAATGGTAACGTTAGAAGCTCGAGAGTGAGTTATCGAGAAAGAAAAATGACCAAAGATTGTGGTTAAGATGGATTTCTCACTCTTCTTTAACGGCTTGAAGGATAATTAAGAAGGCAACAACAGGAAAGCCGAACGAATTAGTAGAACAGACAAAGCGCGACTAAATAACCATTACCATGAAGCTCATGAACCTTGACATTGGGCAATCCGAGAACTGCCTCTTTCCTTTTTAATTTCAGGTAAACTTTGATCGTAGATACTGTCACACCCCGATTCACAAAATAAAGGGGCATGACATGGCCGTCCTTTTACCAAAGGACGCAGCCTCAATGTAACTAAAATTTAACCCGATATCAACATACACACACACACACACACATTTGACAAAAAGGGGCACTTGGTTACAATATTAGAGTATTTCTATAATCCACAAAATCAAAACATAAATCTTCTACAAAGACTAACTTATAAACCTATTAACTATGCACAAGTCATACTAAAAAGTTTCCACCACCAAAGTCCTCCCCAAACGAACGCTCACTCCTACTCACGACTCGCTGAAGAACCTGAAAACAAGTATAAGAAATGAGTGAGCTACCATGGCTCAGTGAGTAACACATTTTTTTCTAAGCGGATCGAGAAATCACTATGCACATTTAAAACATAACTCAAATACATAATCATAACTCAAATACCGAAGATACCAATGGTCCAGTCCATTAGTCAATCTCATAAAACATGCATCAATGGTTTATTCCATTGATTAATCTCATCAAATCACATCGATGGTCCATTCCATCGACCAAACTCAAAACGCACGTCAATGGTCCACTCCATTGACCAATTCATGCTCAAATGTCTAACCATGGTCACGCATACGTCCGTGACAAGACGACCAAAATTCCCTCCTTGGCAAGGTCTCCACCTGTTATTAGCCGGTGGTTGGCCCACAAGGATATCCTAAATTAATATGCGCATACCCACACACCCCTCAGGGTTCATAGAGACATTGAGCACCAACTACCAATTACAATATCCAGTACTCCAACATCAGAAAGAAAGTCATATCACAACTTAAAATTTGATATATAAATATCAAAGCATTCTCCAAAACATCTCAAGATTCTTTCACAAAAAATTTCACAAATCCTTTTTCAAACAACCATTTAAATCAAAGTCGGAACATAACTCCATTTGAACAACAAAAATGACATTAATAGCTCGATCATGTTTTATGCAACAAAATATGCTTTTTATCAACTCATGGAATATATAATTCACAACGTTTCTCAAAACATGAGTTTAAAATACAAAGAAGAAATAGTGTCACTCACCTGGGAAAAGCCAAAAATCAACTATGATGCTCACTCGAACCAACGCATTCGGATTCCTAACAATTAATGGAAAAAAAATATCAAAAGGCTGCGTAAAAAGGATATTCGCATAATGACTCATCTATACTAGGCCTATTTATCGATAAAATGGCACATATGCGCCACAAAAGCTCGCATTTAACGAAAACCCATCATTTTCTGCTAGGCGCGGCCCATGCACTAACTTCGTCATGCCATAACTTTCTCCACAAAAATCCTATTCAAGCCGTCTTACAGTCTTTAGAAATCTCTCTTAATGTACAACAACAAACTCGACTCCACCACCCCAAAATAGTACTGAAAAAAAAAAAAACTGGCTCGAAGTTACTGTTCGCTACAGTACCAGAATGCGTCCCCAACTTCAAAATTCCGTTCCAGACAAACTGCAAGCTCAAATCACGATCCATAAGATGCTATAGCTTCACAACATCTCAAAGTACCATTTCTACAAAAATATACAGCTCAATGACTCAAAAATTGGGCGTCACCACACAAATATCCAAGAAATCCGAATTTCGAGCCCTAATTGCGGTGATTGCTTCAAGTAAGTGATTAAAGGCTTCGATTTCTTACCGACGTTGCAAAACACACTTGAGTCGGTTTGATGAGGCATTTGGATCACGAGCACACTGATTTTTCTTTTCCCTTTTCCCTTTTTCCTTTCTCTTCTTTCTCTCTTCTCCCCTGTTTCTTTCGTTCCCTCTACCCGTGCTCTTCTCTTTCTCTCTTTTTAAAACCCAGCCAAAGGTTCCACAGTTCTCTTTAGCTTCCCTTTTTGACTTTTCAAACTCTTTCTTTTCCTTTTATTTTATTTTCTTTTAAAGCCCATATATTACATTCTCCCCTCCTTAAAAAAATTTCATCCTTGAAATTTACAGGCACTTCAATCATGAAACAAGCGAGGGTATTTGCACTTTGCCTCTTCCTCGAGTTCCCAAGTGGCCTCTCTCTCCGTGTGATTTTGCCACTGGATCTTCACATAAGGAATAATGCATTATCGCAACACCTGGTCCTTCTTATCGATAATACGAATGGGCTACTCTTCGTACGTTAAGTTTTCTCTCAATTTCAATGGTGTAAAATCCAATACGTGATCAGGATTTGGCACATATTTCCATAATAAGGAAACATGAAACACATTATGAACTTCGGATAATGCTGGAGGTAAGGCTAGCTTATAAGCAACTTCACCAATCTTTTCTAATATAAAAAATGGTCCCACGTACCTTGGGCTTAATTTACCACACATGCCAAATCTCATGACACCTTTCATAGGAGAAACTTTCAAGAATACATGGTCTCCTACATTAAATTCTACTTTGCGCCTCTTAAGGTCCGCATAACTTTTCTGACGGCTTTGTGTTGTTTTCAAACGCTCTCGAATGAGTCTGATTTTCTCTTCTGATTATTGTATGTACTCAGGGCCGATTAATCTTTTCTCACAAACATCGTCCCAGCAAATAGGACTCCTACATTTGCGCCCATACAAAGCTTCGAAAGGAGCCATCTTAATACTGAAATGATAACTATTATTATAAGAAAACTCTGCCAAGTGTAAATGTTTATCCCACGAACCATCAAACTCAATAACGCAAGATCGTAGCATATCCTCTAACGTCTAGATAGTTCTTTCTGACTGACCATCCGTCTGTGGGTGAAAAGTTGTGCTAAAGTTGAGTTGAGTACCTAAGCCCCTTATAAACTCTTCCAAAAGTTGGAGACAAACCCGGGATCTCTATTAGAAGCAATACTCACTAGAACTCCATGAAGTCTCACTATCTCATTGACATATCGCTTCGCCATATCTTCAAGTGAAAGACCAAATCGCTAAGACAAAAAGTGTGCAAGTTTAGTCAATCGATCAACAATCACCCATATGGCATTCTTACCACTAGGCGTCCTCGGTAAGTCGACGATGAAATCCATGGTAATATGCTCCCACTTCCATTTAGGTACTTCAAGTGGGTGTAGTTGGCCACCTGGTTTTTGATGCTCAATTTTCACTTGTTGGCAAACTAGACATTGGTCGACAAACTTCACGATATCTTTCTTCATATTGATCCACAAAAAATTTCCTCTCAGGTCCCTATACATCTTGGTGCTCCCTGGATGAATTGAAAATCTAGTGCTATGAGCTTCTTGTAATATCTCTTTTTTCAATTCTGGATCATCAGGAACACATAACCAACCACGAAACCTCAATGACCCATCTACATGGATACTAAAGTCATCTTGTTTCCCAGCTTTTACACCTTCTTTAATCTTTTCCAATTGAGGATCTTCATTTTGTTTAGCCTTGATTTTGTCAATCAATGTTGGTTGTACTTAACGATTAGCTAATAGAGCACCAAGCCGATGGACCAAAACCTCCAGGTCCAGCTTTCTCATATCCTCAAGAATAGGCTTTTAAGAAGTGAGCAATGTTGCTATATTTCCAAAGGATTTGCAACTCAAGGCATCAGCTACTACATTAGCTTTACTTGGATTTAGCATACAACTTCTTTTCACACAAAGTTTGTAAAACAACTCTCAAGTGTTGTTCATGTTCATCTAAACTCCTCGAATACATCAAAATATCATCGATGAATACCTCAATGAATCTGTCAAGAGATTGCCCGAATACCCTATTTATCAAATCCATGAAAGCCGCAAGTGCATTCGTTAACCCAAAAGGCATGACAAGGAATTCATAACGCCCATACCTTGTTCTAAAAGCAGTCTTTGGCACATCATCAATTTTTTATCTTCAACTGATGATACCCAGAACAAAGGTCGATCTAAAAAAATACCTGAGCTCCTTGAAGTTGATCAAATAAATCATCAATCCTGGGCAAAGGATATTTATTTTTTATCGTCACCTTATTAAGTTCTCGATAATCTATGCAAAGTCGCATACTACCGTCTTTCTTCTTCATAAATAGAGCGGGAGCTTCCCAAGGCGATACACTAGGCCTGATAAAACCCTTATCCAAAAGCTGTAGTAGTTGTGTCTTCAATTCACTCAATTCAGAAGATGCCATCCGATATGGGGTCTTAGAGATAGGTGTTGTACCAAGCATTAAATCGATACAAAACTCTATCTCTTTATCAGGAGGCAAGCCAGGTAAATCTTCAAGAAATACATCAGGAAATTCTCTAACAACATGAACATTTTCTAGCTTTACTAGCTCCTTACTTGTATCTTTTACACAAGCCAAATAACCGCAACAACCCTTTCTCAAAAGCTTTCTTGCTTGCATAGCTGAAATCAACCTTGGAAAAGTGCCTTCATAACTTCCCAAAAAAGAGAATTCGTGTTAATTTGAAAGTCAAAAAATAACTTTCTTTGAATAACAATCAACAGTACCATAATATTTTGATAACCAATCCATCCCTAGAATAACGTCGAAATCCCGTATATTTAACTCCACCAAATCCACAGGCAATGGTACATCATCAATTCGCAACAAACAATTCTTGAAAACACGCTCAGCAATCAATAAATCACCAGTGGGAGTATCAATACACAATTCATATTTTAGAAACTCAGGCAACACATTAAGTTTCTTTGTAAAGTCAACAGAAGTAAAGGAATCCGTGGCATCGGGATTAAACAATGCATAAGTAGGTTGTGAGGCAATAGAAATATTACCTGCAACAACTGTATTAGAAGCCGCCACATCCTCTCCTGTTATCGTAAAAACTTTCCCAATCATCCTTTGCCTTTGCTGGCCTTCTTGTGGCCTATCAACTGGAGATGCGGTCTTCCTCATAGAACAAGTATAGGCTCAATGTCCACGTTGCCCACATACAAAACATACTCTACTATCTCTAGGGTCATTCTTCGGTGTTGGACAATCATGTGTCATATGTCCCATTTTTTCACAAGTGAAACATGCTCCTCTCTTGCAGTAACAAGGACTGTTGTGTCGTCTCCCATAGGTAGTACAAGGGCCTGGATTATTCTAAATTCTGGGCTTTCCTGGCTAGTTAAAAGCTTTCCTCTTCCCGCTGACACTGGCGCCGCTATCCTGATAGACCATGGATCTCAACTTCTTATGTTGAGGTACACCTTGCTCGTCACACTCCAAAATCTTTTGTTCCACTCTAATGGCTCATTCCAACACATCTTTATAAGATGTCAATGCTAGAAGTGTGAGTGCATAATCAATTTCATATCGGAGCCCCCTCTGAAAGTGATCAGCCTTATCTTGCTCATTAGACACATATTGCTCAGCAAATCTACTCATATGATTAAAGCGGGCTGCATACTCCAAAACCGTGGAGTCGCCTTGAGATATGTGTATAAAATCACTCTTCATTTTTGCCTGAAATGACACTGGGAAGAATTGGGCGTTGAAAGCCTGCTTAAAGTCCTCCCAAGCTATAACACCACCCCTATCTCCAAGAGTTGGCCTCATTCACTCCCATCAATGCTCTGCCTCGCCTTCTAAGTATCAAGAAGCAAAGTTAACCTTCTTATCTTCAGGAACACCTTCTGCTTCAAAGATCCCATCAATCTTTCTAGTCCACTATTCAGCTGCAAGAGGATCAGCTTTCCCATCATAAGTGGATGATTTCGCCTCTCTGAATTGGGCAAAGGTGTATGAGCTAGTTGCTCCATCTCCACTTAATTCCTTTGCTTGACAATACCAATGAATCATGGCTTGCTCAAAGTCACTCGGGGGAAACAACCATTGGTTAACTTCCCTAACTTCTTGTGAGCTAGGACTTCCATCACACCGATCCTCCCGTCTCCTCCTTCAAGATGCACCTCAAGAAGCTTGAGGCGTGTCTCTAGCATCAAGGGCGACAACTTGCTTGCTTTTACTATTTCTACGAAGCGAAGCAAGTGTCTCTAAGTCACACATGATCACCTGAATCCAAGAATGGAGCTACAACTTAATATCTAAAAGGCTAGCGTTAAAAAAAATCTATCACACAACCTCACATCGTCTCATATCTACCCAAACAAATCAAAACCTAAGCTCCGATACCAACAAATGTCACACCCCGATTCACAAGAAAAATGGGCATGACACGGCCGTCTTTTTACCAAAGGACGCAGCCTCAATGTAACCAAAATTCAACCCGATATCAACATATATACATTCACATATATATATTTGACAAAAAGGGGCACTTGGTTATAATATCAGAATATATCTATAATCTTTTAAATCAAAACATAAACCTTCTACAAAGACTAACTTATAAACCTATTAACTAAGCACAAGTCATACCAAAAAGTTTCCACCACAAAAGTCCTCCCCGAACAAACGCTCACGCATACTTGCAACTCGCTGAAGAACTTGAAAAACAAGTATAAGAAATGAGTGAGCTACCACGGTTTAGTGAATAACACATTTCTTCTAAGCGGATCGAGAAATCGCAATGCACATTTAAAACATAACTCAAATACATAATTATAACTCAAATACCGAAGATACCAATAGTCTAGTCCATTAGTCAATCTCATAAAACATGCATCAATGGTCTATTCCATTGATTAATCTCATCAAATCACATCGATGATCCATTTCATCGACCAAACTCAAATCACATGTCAATGGTCCACTCCATTGACCAATTCATGTTTAAATGTTTAACCATGGTCACGCGTAATGCCCGTGACAAGACGACCAAGATTCCCCCTTGGCAAGGTCTCCACATATTATTAGTCGGTGGCTCGGCCCACAAAAAATCCTAGATTAGTATGCACATACCCACACACCCCTCAGGGTTCACGGAGACATTGAGCACCAACTACCAATCACAATATCCAATACTCCAACATCAGAAAGAAAGTCATATCACAACTTAAAATTTGATATATAAATATCAAAGCATTCTCCAAAACATTTCAAGATTCCTTCACAAAGAATTTCACAAATCTTTTTTCAAACAACCATTCAAATCGAAGTCGGAATATAACTCCCTTCGAACAACAAAAATGGTAGTAATAGCTCGATTATGTTTTATGCAACAAAATATACTTTTTATCAACTCATGGAATATATAATCCACCACGTTTCTAAAAAAACATGAGTTTAAAATACAAAGAAAAAATAGCGGTACTCACTTGGGAAAAGCCAAAAATCAACTACGACGCTCACTCGAACCAACGCATTTGGATTCCTAACAATTAACGGAAAAAAAATATCAAAACGCCGAGTAAAAAGGATATTTACATAACGACTCATCTATACTAGGCCTATTTGTCGATAAAAGGACACATATGAGCCACAACAGCTTGCATTTAATGGAAACCCATCATTTTCCACTAGGCGCGGCCCATGTGCCAACTTCGTCATGCCATAACTTCCTCCACAAAAATCCGATTCAAGTCGTCTTACAATCTTTAGAAAGCTATCTTAATGTACAACAACAACCCCAACTCTGCCACCCTAAAACAGTACCCAAAAAAAAAAAAGGCTTGAAGTTATTGTTCGCTACATTACCAGAATGCACCCCCAACTTCAAAATTCCATTCCGGACAAACTACAAAGCTCAAATCACAATCCGTAAAATGCTATAGCTTCACAACATCCCAAAGTACCATTTGTACAAAAATATACAGCTCACCGACTCAAAAATTGGGCTTCGCCACACAAATATACATGAAATAATTTCGAGCCCTAATTACGGCGATTGCTTCAAGTAAGTGATTAAAGGCTTCAATTTTTTACCGGTGTTGTGAAACACACTTGAGTCGGCTTGATGAGGCATCCGGATCACAAACACGCCAATTTTTTTTTTCCTTTTTCCCTTTTTCCTTTCTCTTCTTTCTCTCTTCTCCCCAGTTTCTTTCGTTCCCCTCTGCCGGTGCTCTTCTCTTTCTCTCCCTCTTTCTCTATTTTTAAAACCCAGCCGAAGGTTCCACAGTTCTCTTCAGCTTCCCTTTTTGACTTTTCAGACTCTTTCTTTTCCTTTTATTTTATTTTCTTTTAAAGCCCATATATTACAAATACAATCGCTTGAAGCGAACACTCGACTAGATTCAAAACAAACATGCTAGAGAGAGAGAGAGAGAGAGAGAGAGAGAGAGAGAGAGAGAGAGAGATACACACACATGTTGTCCTTGAGTTTGTGGATGAGCTTGAGGCGAAGGTGATTGAAATTGCCATCGTCCTTGAGCCTGGTGATCACGTCATCCTTGTTAAGCTTCATAGCGGTGGCAACAGCTGTTGATGGAGTCTGCAACTTCACCATCGTCGGGCAAGAAAGCCCCTTCTCTAGTTCTTCAGGACTTCTGCAGAGACGAGGATCTCCGAATTATTATTTTATTCCTCTCTTTTTGGGGGGCCCAGATATCTCTCCAAGTTCGTCCCTAATTTGACCAAAAAGAAAAAAAAATAGATAAATTCTTTTTCACTTTCCCCTTCTCGGAAATAACGTTATAAAAAATTAAATGTCGTTCTACATGGAAAAAAAAAAGATTTGTTCTCAAGTTTTAAACAATTGTTAAAATAAAATGTGGTTTGAAATGTATTTGTATGTCTTAAAAAATTTATAATAAATGAAAGCCAAATTATTAGAGGGATTGAAGAAAAAAAAATAGATAAAAGATAGAGTTAAAGTCACAAGTTACCCTTCAAAATTTAATTAATGTTAATCAACATTCTAAGTTATCCTTAAATTATGGTTTTCTTTATCCATGTTGATCCTTGAGATTAAAATAAATACTAAAGCGCTAACATGGCTTACAAGCAACCAAATCAAAAAAAGTGATGTGAAATAGAAAATTCATATGACATAAGAATAGAGAGCAACTTGTGAATTGACCACCTCATAAATAAACCTACAAATGCCACAAAGTAATGATTGCATGGCTAAGAGTCTAAGACACAAATGTTACTCACATGTCAATTGCATCTTTTTTTATTTTGCTATGATTCATGATTCCGTGGTTGCATTATAAAAAGAACCGTGATTCGAGTGGAGATCCACCGGTCTACTCTATATGCTTATCTATCATCTCATTTGCAAGATCATGTCACATATCCATTTTCTTTGACCCCTCGCTACGCTATACTAAACCAACACAAACATGACCCCTCTCCATCTTTGGCCACTACTTCACCGTCAAGGTCTTGGCATCGTCTCCAACGCCTCAAAGATGGCGAAGGTTGTTCAAGACCTCTAAATATGGAGGCTTTTCGCCAGAAGAGCACTTGACACACGCACCATTGAGGTTTGCTGTAAACGGCAAGCTTAAAGTTGGCAACCCTAAGCTCGAGGGCCACAATGATGAAGGACATAACAGACGAGAGAGTCCTTGAGTTGTGCCTTAGAATATGGATGTCGCCATGGCGGCTTGGTGGTGTCGAGGAGGAGGGATTTATCGTCCGCGAGATGATCGCAATGGTCAGTGCCTGCTATCGTGATTGTGCTAGTTGTCGGTGGGTTTTGGGCACACCGGTCAAAATGGGTCCACAACCCATTTATGAATCCAAATTTATTTGAATGGGTCATTAATGACTCAGTCTTTATTTCCTAGATTACCGTAATGGGTTTTAAAGATAAGGACGCCAAAACTTTTGGATGGAGACAAATGTACTAGGAGGGAAGATCTGATGTTGCTTTTGTAGGGAAACACTGAGGTGTGATAGGATGTAAAAAAGGTCAGAGATGTGGCAAAATCCGATTAAAGAGACAACAGAAGGGTGTAGTAATGAGCACAATGTTATAGCTACTCAAGTATTGACTATTAGGTTAGTTTTTTAACTTATTATGCTTGACTAAAACATATTGTCAAAATTAATTTTTCTATCGTCAGATGGTGAATTGAAAAAAATGAGCTAGATTAAATTGATATTTGATTTAAAACCTATTACGAAACATACTACATGTGGAATGGACTTTCCACTAAATTTTCCTAGCCAAAATAAGGCTGGATGGGATTAATCAACCAATCAAGTCAAACACTCATAGTTTAAAGACAAAATTGAAATCTTCATCAAATTTTTTGAGAGTTGTTGACAAAATCTATTCGAGAGATCTAAATACTTAATCAAGGGGATGGACTATGAAGAAAGAGACATGTTTGTAAAACAGAATTATATTACTCATTGAGTCATGATAGCTCATTCATTCTTTTTTATCATGTTTTTCAGGTTTCTCAATTAGTAGCCGTTAGAGCGAGAGTATTATCGTGGAAACTTTTGAGAGCCAGATTGTTGTGTCCTTTGAAGAAAGGACAGCCATGTCACTCCCTCATCCCTATAAAATTTGGGGTGTGACACGAATGACCAGGAAAAAAAAATTGCAGAGATGCCCCAGTACTTCCATGTGGAATCAAATGCAGGACATATTCCGTAGAAGCGAGAGAGATGTGAATAAAGTGACAAAGTCTGGTAATCACCAAGCTAGCCATTTTCATGTTCCTGTAGAAGGGTTTTCGAAGCATCTACAACACGCTAAGAATTTGAAGCCATCAAGACGTAACGGTGTAAGTGTCCACGAGGAGAAGAAATTGCGGTGGTGGCCATGGCGGGATGAAGCTGCCTAATAGAGGACAAGTGAAGCTAAAGTTTAAAAGGCCATAGATGATAAAAAAAAAATTGTCTATTGGATTCAATATGCTCTATATTTGTCTCACGTCTTGTAAATTGCTTAATTTTATGAGATGCACATTTGTTGTAACTCTAGATCTCATGCAGGGAATTATCCTCAGATGTATGGGAGATGAGTCTTCTTATTAAAATGTGGGCTCTTTAGTAACTTGGTTTAAAGTCTTTGGCAGCAACCAATTTATATGAGATCGGATTTCACATAGAAGAATTATACATATTGATCAAATTTACAAGTTAAAATCACTCTCTCCTAAAGCCAAATTCAATATGTAGAATAGGGCCACATCAAAAGATTACTTGTTTCATTTATTATATTGAATAGCTTTATGAGCTATTTTTATTCAAGATCACATTTCCTTCCCCCCTATCTGACTACGGGTGGTTCAGTGACATTGCCATTTTCATCGATCCAAACATATACTCGGTTACAACAAACTTCCGTATACGCACTTCCGTTTTTCGCCGATTTCAATATGACCTCCGCGTCCACATCGTCCTTCTCGATCACCGCCTTTGCTTTCTCTCCATTTTGTCCCACCAACTCAGGCCAAGAGCGGCCTAATTGACCTGCAATTAATCATGTACCACCCTAACTAATATTGCATACCTCATTATCCGACTAAATTTCATACGCTCCAAAATCCAAATTGTTGGCGGCTTACATTATGAAAACAGTTGGTGTGAATTAACAATATCGCAAGCTAGGAAAAGATAAATAAAAAGAACATAAGGCTTTTTGAGGCGTACTATTGCAGCAGTCCCATTGAGTGCAGCAAGGTGGGTAAGGGTACTTGGATCCACTCCCCATGCTTCTGATCCTTCTTGTAATAAAGTTAGAGGCAAATTATATGAAATGTTGTCTCAAGCACAACCCTTTTTATATAACCATTTTCACATACTTTAGGCAGTAAATCTTCGTCTGGTATTATGAGCTTTTATATGGAGCAAGTAAATCCTTAGTAATCATTTTCGTGGCCAGTAAATCCTTAGTAATCATCTAAGTAAAGCAAGTAATCTGGCTTTAATGATTCTCCCTAAGATGGAAGAATAGATTATTCTATTCTCCAAAAAGTGAAATGATAATTCGACATAAACATCATCGTGGGCTGAAGTCTCGGCAAACATGACTGCCATGAGTTGAAATCTGGATGAACTTGTCATGGCTCAAAGGCGGGAAAAGTGTTAAAAAATGTCATAAACGTTTTGTTTTTGTGCCAATTTAGTCATAAATCTTTTTTTGATGCCAATTTAGTTATAAACATTTTTACTTAATGTCGATTCAGTCATTTCCGGTCAACTTTGGCTAGATTTTGCAGACTAGGCGCCGGCCGGCTTTCATAGCCTGATCGATGCTAATGTGGACAACTTTTAATAATATCTTAATATTTTTGAATTATTTATTTTTATTTTTATTTTTTCTATTTTCCTTCCCCTCCTCTAGCCAATCGTTGGACCTCGACGACTGGCTAGAGGCGACGGCCGGCCAAATCGACCTCGCAAGCCACCTCGCTAGTGGCCACAAGGGTGGCCTCGCGCTAGGCAATGAGGGTCGAGCCTCATCCATGGCCAGCAAGGCTCAACCTCACTAGATCTAGCTAGGGTGAGCCTCATCGGCGCCGCCCAGGCCATGATTCAGCGAGGCTTGACCTCGTCAAATCGTGGCCTAGGCGGCGCCGGCAAGGGTGAGCCTCCTAGCCCAACGTGAGGCCGCCCTCGCGGCCAATAGGGGGGTGGCCAACAAGGTTCAACAAGGTCGACCTCGCCAGCCATTGCCTCGGGCCGGTCGCCGAGATCCGGCCATTACCTTTGGCCGATCACCAAGATCCAGCCAGCAGCTAGAGGAAGGAGGAGAGAAGAAAAAAGAATAAAGAATAAAGAATAAAATATTAAAAAAATATAAAAATATTATTAAAAGTTGTTTTTTTCGTTATTGATTAGGCCACGTCGGTTGGTTGTCACCCAGTCAGCAAAATCCGACCAAAATTAGCCGGAAATGACTAAATCGACCCCGAGTAAAAATGTTTAAAATTAAATTGGCACCAAAAAAATGTTTATGACTAAATTGACACAAATAAAAAAGGTTTAGGACTTTTTTAATACTTCTCCCCTCAAAGGCACCATGTTTTGACGTGCTTGGCTAGTAGCGGCGAACCCAGAAGTGGACACGCTCGCCGGGCTGGCTGTAACACTGGTGGGTCAAGGGTCGGTTTTCTAATACAATGAAGTCCCATGGGCTCGGTCACTTCTTTGGCTTTGCGGGTTTACAATTGAGTTCGGCGTTACCTGTTTGTTAGGCTCTGCGCCGAATTGGATTGCACTAATTGGACAAACCGATGGACCTGATCTGATGGGCTTGAGTTTATCATTTGATTTGATTTTATTTTATTTTCTCTCTTTTTATTTGTTTACTTGCGGTGCGTGCTTGACTTATTAGCAAAAAATGCAAGATACGGTCAAAAGTGCAATCTCTAAGAAGAAAGGGCCATTTAGCTACTCGGGAATTGGACCAGCCCACTCTAGAAATAGGGAACTGGTGGAAACTAGATTGGCTTGGAAACCAATCACCCCCTACCAATACTTTCATTCATCTCCTCCGTCTAAATTGCTCTAGGTGAGCCACCAAAAATTTGGGCTTATCCTGCATTGCAGTGACTTCATCTAGAGTCTAGTCTTGCCGCAATATCTGGAAGAGTAAAGCAAGCGCCACTGTGGTTTGTAGGCAAAAACGAGTGGTATCAGGACTCGGCACCTTCCGACTCAGGAGGGTCACGGCTGTTGGGGATCTTTCAAAAAGAAAAGAAAATTGCTTTGTTTTCCTATGTTCAAGTTGTCTCTTGCCAATGGCTACAAAATGGCTACTGCAACACCTTTCGTCTAAAATGGAGGGGAGTAAAAACCGTTCAGTGAGATTGAGATTATGTCGATGCCTTCTGAGAGGGCAGCTTTAGAGATTGAGATTATGCCAATGCCCTCTAAGACGGCAGCTTCAACTCCCACTAGCACGTCGGACATAAGACAGAATTCTGTAGGGCACACTTTAAAGCTTCAACAAAGCGAGCTCTGAACTTTGTTTCATGTCGACTTTCTCGCTGAACAATTTATCAAATTACATAGACAATCGAT
This sequence comes from Eucalyptus victrix, assembly GCA_016097545.1. Lineage (NCBI taxonomy): Eukaryota > Viridiplantae > Streptophyta > Magnoliopsida > Myrtales > Myrtaceae > Eucalyptus > Eucalyptus victrix. The sequence goes on from CM027844.1 coordinate 17,636,106, forward strand.
ATGCTCTGTATTTGTCTCACTTCTTCTAAATTGCTTAATTTGATGAGATGCATGATATGCTATTATACATTTAGATATCATGTGGGGAATTGTCCTAAAGTGTGTGGGAGATGAGTCTTCTTATTAAAAGGTGGGCTCTTTAGCACCTTGGTTCAAAGTCTTTGACAGCAATTGATTCATATGAGACCGAATCTCACATGAAAAACTATACAAATTGATTAAACTTATAGGGTATAATCTCTCTCCAAAATCTAAATTCGATATGTAGAACAGGGCCACATCAAAAGATCACTTGTTTCATTTATCATATTGAATAGCTTCATCAGCAATTTTTATTTAATATCACATTTTCCCCCTTATTTGACCACGAGTATTATAGCGACATTACCATTTTCATCAACCCAAACATATGCTCCGTTATAACAAACATTCATTAAAACCTAAGTCCATCTTTCGCCGATATCAATATGACCTTCATGTTCACATCATCCTTCCCGATCACTACCTCTGCTTTCTCTCCAATTTGTCCCACTAACTCAGGCCAAGAGTGGCCTAACTCCTTTGCAATAATCATTTACCAACCTCAATCTTAGATTATGTTGCCACACCTAACTAATATTGCATGTCTTATCATCTGACTAAATTTCATACACTCGAAAATCCAAATTATTGGCGGTTCACATTAAGAAAACGGTCATGTAAATTAGCAATATCGGAAGCTAGGAAAAGAGAAATAAAAGGAACATAAGCCTTTTTGGGGCGTACCAACACAACATTCCAATTGAAAGCTGCAAGGTGGGTAAGGTTACTTGGTTCTGCTTCCCATGTTTCTGATCCTCTTGTAATAAAGTAAAGGCAAATTATGCACAACCTTTTTCACATAATCATTTTCCCCATATTCTAGGCAGAAAATGCATCTACTACTGTTATGAGTTTTTAAAGAAAATTACTCACAATCATCTAAGTAGAGCAAGTAAATCCCTGAGAATCATCTAAGCAAAGCAAGTAACTCCCTAAGAATCATCTAAGCAAAGCAAGTAATCCGGCTTTAATGATTTTCCTTAAGATGGGAGGATAGATGATTCTATTATCCAAAAAGTAAATTAATAATAACTCAAGATAAAGTCGTCATCATGGGTTGAGATCTCGGTGAACTCGTCATGGCTCAAAGGCACCTCATTTCAGCGTGCTCGGCCAATCGTAGCGAGCATAGAAGTCAACAAGCTCGCTGAGCTGGCTGTAAGACTTATGGGCCAAGGCTCGATTTTCTGATACAATGAAGTGTCATGGGCCCTGGTCACTTCTTGAGCTTTGTGGGTTTTCAATTGAGTTTGCAATTACCTATTTGGTAAGCTCTAGGCCTAATGGGACAAACCAATGGACCTGATCTGATGGGCTTGAGTTTTATCATTTTATTTTATTTTATTTTCTCTCTCCCTTTATTTGTTTACTTACAGTGTATGCTTGGCTTATTAGCATAAACGCTGGGTACGGTCAAAGGTTCGAATCTAAAAGAAGAAAGGGCCGAATAATAAACCCAAATTTGGTAATGTTTAGTGACCGAACCACATAATCAGACGTGACGTAAAATAAAGTATTGAATTGTTGACGTGGGCTATAACATCAATATGGACCTAATCAAAAGAAGTGATATGAAAAAAAAAAAAATTATAAAACACAAATATAGAGAGGGATCTCCGAGTGGACTGCCTCCTAAATGAACCTGTGAATGTCACAAATTAGCAACAACATGGCTATGAGTCCAAGATACAAACGTTACCCACATATCAATTGCATCTTTCTATTTTGTTAAGATAGTGATCTAGTGCAGATCCACCGTCTCTCACGTATGCACCTCATCTGCTGTCATGCTCACAAGATCGCGCCACATTACTTGTTTTCTTTGCATTTTCACTGCACTAAATTTAGCTAAGACTAACGCCATCCCTCCATCTCTTGCCACTGCACCCCGAGCCTTCGCCACCCAAAGCGGCTTGCCCTCCATCAGCATCTCCAGGGCCTTAAGGACGACGAAGGCTGCTCAGGACCTCTAAATGCCGAGCTTTGCATAGACGACAAGCTTAATGTCGGCACTGTTAAGCTCCGCGGCCATAAAGATGAAGGAAATAATAGACCAGAGAAAGTCCTTGAGCCGTGCCTTAGAACGATGGATATCAACGTGGTAGCTCGATGGTGGGGAGGGTTTATCATCTGCGTGACACTTGCTACTGTCGACGGTCGCTGTGCTTCAAGGCATAGTGGCAACTGTCGCCAATTGTTGATGGGTTTTGGGTCTTGACAAATGAATTAGGAGTGAAGAGAAATAGTTAGGCGTGGTAAAAGATGTCAAAAAGGTTGGATATGTGGCAAAATCCGATGAAAGGGACAGCAAAGAATACATTAATGAGCATAACGTTATAGGTACCGAGGGCAAATTATTTCTCTATTGAAAGAGGATGTGCAAAAGTAAGAAATTAGATTTTCAGTATGATGTATATTGATATTCAGTAGAGATGGAATGGGATTTCCATCATGATTTTCCTAACCAAAACAAGGTTGGACAGAGTATTCATCTAATCAAGTCTGACTCATATAGTTTAAAAGACCAAATTGAAGTCCACATCAAATTCTTTAAAAGTTGTTGAGAAAATCTATTCCAAAGATCTAAACACATAATTGAGGCATCGATTATGAGGTGTGAGACATGCTTGTGATCTACACTTCACTCTTGGTGGATATCATTGACTTTGAAAATCAAAGCCTTTGTTATGTTGCTTGCCCGCGTCTCATGAACATAGTCATATGATGATGATTAACAGACAAATAAGTTTGAAGGGATGCATGGGAAACATATAGATTTTTTTTTTTTTTTATGGTGGTAATAGCCTTTTTTTTTTTCCTTCACTTTTCATTATGTCCACGCTGTAAGAATATATTTATACTTCCAACTCAAGAACCGAATCGTAAAGTCAATCCCTACTCTAATTTTTTTTTTCAAGTGAATATCTATGGTGAATTAATTACTGGCATGTTAATAGATCAGAACAACTTTACTTTGCTGGGAAAAAAATGTAAATTTCATGTTAAGAGAAAGGAGAACTTAATATATATATATACATTAGATTAAATTCCTAATATATTTATCTTTATTTTCTTGTTTACATAGTACATTTCATATTTCTTATATATTAGCTTTAAGTCTTCATTTGTAATTGAACCTTACTTTTCGTATTTACTGTATATTTAATTTGCTTTTTATTTATAGTCTTATAAAGAAGCCTATAGAAATTCCATATTTGAATGTAAATGAAATAGATTGCAATGATCCGTCCTGCGAAACTTGTGACTAGTGTGGCACATTAACATTGAATCTAAGTTCTCTTAACTAATGGGAATTGGGAAAAAAATGCATTCCAGGTTTGTTGATTGAAACTTTCTTGAACTACAAACTTCTACAACTAATGATTACCAATTAATAAAAAAACAATTCAAATCTTAAGAACTGAAAATGATCAAATATAGCTATTGCTTACCTTATGCATAATGTACATATCATCTGTAGAATGGATGTGAATTTTTAGTTCATTAAAAAATTATCATCATTTTCCCTTGAAGATTTCTTATAATGTGTACATTCTTTTTTTCAGTTTTAGAATTTTTTTTAATGAGTATTAAGCTAATTTTAAGTACCTCAATCAATGACGTGGAGGATTCCTTTAAGATGACGTTTTACAATAATGATTCCTAGGCTAGCTAATACCCATGGAAATAATTATCTCTTGGAGGCCCAGACTTTCGCGTGACCTTTAAGGCCAGGACGCCGAAAACAGCGACGTTTTTATCTTTTTGTTTTTATCTTATTGGTTTAAGTGCACTTTTTGCTTCTTACTGTTGGTCTTGGTCTGATCCTTTCTTGCAATTAAATCTTTATTTCTTCTTCTTCTTCTTTTTGCAATTAAATCTTTATTTATTGATGGTTTTGGTATTCGTAACTATACCTCATATACTAGTTTCCTGTTTCTCTCCTCTTCTTTTTTTTTTTTTTCTTTTTGGTACGTTGGGGTTTTGCAATTAAATCTTCATTTATTGGTGGTTTTGGTATTCGTAACCATACCTCATATACTAGTTTCTTGTTTCTCTCTTCTTCTTTTTTTTTAATGCTTTTGTAGGGTGGGGGGACTTCAGGACACAGACCTCACACAACTTGTATTTGTGATGGCATAATGATCATGTCATTTATCTCGATTGACTTGTGACATTTCACTTGTGATATGCAAGCCTGAATTCAACAGTAAAATTAGGTTACAAATGGTGCATTTGATTCAATTTTGAGAGAATGTTTTTAAGAAAATATAAAGGACCTTGATCAAAAGACTTCTTTTTTTTTTTTTTTTTGAATAGAAGTAGTGTTTGTTAAAATTTATTTGAAAAACATATTGAAAAGTATTTTTGACGTTAATACCATTTGGTATGAACAATAGTTGTTAGTGACACGCCCATGGTATGCCAATCACACACCAATCGTATGCCTTATATGCAATAAGGCTGACAGCTGTTAATGACACGCCCATAGCATGCCAATCGCACGCCAATCGTATGTCTTATATGCAATAAGGCTGACTCCTAATGTTGTCGCAATGCAAGCCCGAATCTGTGGCAGCTCACCCATAGCAAGTATATAGCATCCAAACAACATGTAACCTCAAGTTTTTGGGCTTGCCACTGCATCAAGGATCTTTCAATGGTTCAACTGTAGGAAAGGGAATATCATTGGTGTCATAAATACGGGTTTAACGTCTGACCGCGCTTCATGCACCCAAGATAGAATGCAACCTTCGTGAACCAATGGAAAGGGAGATGCCCTGAACAATGTAGTAACTAGTTGATAGGCGTCAAGACCTTGACAGCTAGTGTAACATCACCAATTTTGCCAATATATTTAGCAATATCTAAGCCAAAATCAAGATCAATGATGGCTAATATGGAAATATGAATTTCTCGGGGCACTTTTAAAGTTCCATTTGATATTTTCGGGTCCAAGAATGTTGGAAATTCATTGGACAATTTCAGAATGTAGAAATTTTGTGTTAATTAGCAATATAATGGCTAATTAAAATAACGTGGACATTGCACCCTAAAGTGTACATTATGTGGGACGCTGTACATTTAAACTTGGACAAGCTAGAACATATTTGTGCCCTAATAATCCATGGCCGACCACATAACACTCAAATCCCCATTTTGCCCTCAATAATTTTGCATTAGATGTAATCATGTGTGATTAGTGCTAGATCAATCACTTTTCATGCAAGAAATGTGTCTTGCAAGCCACAAAATTTTCCCTCCTATAACCTTCGGCTGACCCCCCCCCAACCTCATTTTCTCACTTTTTGAACACATTTCACGAAAACAAATTCTTTTTGTTTTCTTGCGGAACATCATTTAAAAATTCTTCATGAACCGAAGGTTTGTGTTTGAATTCATAAATTGATATGATCCAACCTTTCGATCCCAAAACAAAATGCATAATCTTTCTAAAATTTATTCATCAAATTGAACACATTTCACAAAACATTCCTCATATCATTTAAAAATTCTTCATGAACCGAATTCATAAATTGATATGTATAACCTTTCGATATGTCTTTCGTAAAAGTTTCTCAAAAAACATCTTTCATAAAATATTTCAGTCAGCTCTAACTATATTAAAAAAATACTCTACCATTTCCAATAGAAAAAAAAAGGGTAGTAATTTCTCAATTCAGTTTTATGCATCCAATATGTCCTAAGCACCAAAAGGGAATATCAAATCATGTAACGCTTCTTCAACTCATAATATATATCATCCTATCATTTTCAAGACATGAGTTTTCCAAGACCAAAGAAGATATAGCATCAATCACCTGAAAGTCCAAAAACCAAAGAACACAAAGCTAAATGAGCCAATGATCTTGTAATCCTAATAATCATATAAGAATTGACATTAAAACCAAGGAAAATACTATCTTAACTATGAAATGGCTTAACTATGCCCAAATGCTAACAAAATAACTCCTACATGATAACAAATTGCTCACCCAAAATGATTATTCAAGATGTTCACAACATAAAACTTGAATGCGAAACGCTAAAATCTTGCTCCAACTAAACAATTACTTCAAATCAATCTCCATCAAGCGCCGCAACTTTACAACAACATAATCCATTATTTCTATGAAATCGCACAGCTCAATAACTCAAAACTTAAACTATGTAGCTCAAATTTCACAAAACTTTGAATATACGACCTAACTTCAAAAACTACTCCAATTGGATGAACGATAACAAATAAATCTCAACACAAAAGCAATAATGAAATAATCAGAACAAGTTCACCAAAGAAAGTAAATAAAACAAAGAGATAAAAGATAAAATGCAATTAAAAATATAACACGGTATTGTCATTAAGCCCCATCATCGCAGCCCCCATAAGCTAATTTCAAATAGAATTCAATCTCTTTTTTAAAAAGATTAATCTACCCAAACCTAAGCGAAATCGAAGGTATTCATTACAATTTTTGGAGATGTATATTAACTAAATGAAACCAAGCTAAATTTAACATTGAGATCTAATAAGGATGTTGTGCTCAGTCTGGAATACAATCATGAAGTTGAAAGTATCAGAAATTCCTAGAGGCATACCATCCGAAAAACTTCATTAACCAATTGGGTAGATCAAGAAAACAGCAATAGCAGCTACAATAGGAGCTAAATATGCAACAGCAATCCAAGGGCGCATACCCAGACGGAAACTAAGTTCCCACTCACAACCCATGTAACAAGCTACACCGAGTAAGAAGTGTAGAACAATTAGCTCATAAGGACCGCCGTTATATAACCATTCATCAACAAATGCCACTTCCCATATTGGGTAAAAATGCAAACCTATAGTTGTAGAAGTAGGAATAATGGCACCTGAGATAATATTGTTTCCATAAAGTAGTGATCCAAAAACAAGTTCATGAACACCATCAATATCTACCGGAGGAGTAGCAATGAAGGCAATAATAAATACAAAAGTTGCGGTCAATAAGGTAGGGATCATCGAAACACCAAACCATCCAATGTAAAAGACGGTTTTTGGTGCTGGTTATCCAATTAGATAAGCGACCCCATAGGCTTTCGCTTTCGTGTCTCTCTAAAATTGCAGTCATGGTAAAATCTTGGTTTATTTAATCATTAGGGACTCCCAAGCACACGAATTCTGTCTAAATAGAATAGAAATAGATAATTGAGGGCTTGTTATTCAACAGTATAACATGACTTATATATCCATGTCAACCAATATCCATATTCATAGATATCTATCCATGATCTTATCTATGGAGATTGATCCGAATTTTTTGAATCTAAATGAATATCAATGAAGTGAGTTACAAAAAGATAATGCGGATATATAGAATTTCATTCTTTGAATTTCTTATTATTCTTTATATATTTTATTGCTTTTCTCTTCCATGTCCAGATGCTGTGTCCACGACCAGGTTAACGTATTCTTTCTTTTTTCTTCTTTTTTTTTTTTTCTCGTGTTTTTTATGCTGATCGAGTGGGACACCGGATGGGCCCTTGGGCCACATCTCTGGTCTCATGGATTTTGGATCTAAAGCTTAGGACATTGCTGGGCTCTAATATCAAGCCCACTTCAATTTAAAAAGGACTTTCAAAGCCCAATTTGGGATACACAACTTTTAAGCCCATCTTGAAGGACGACTGCACAAAGCCCATAAATTAAGCCATCTTCCCCACTAATTCTATTTTCCAATATAAAAAGCCTATCTTCCTATTCTCTATTCTTTCCGCTTTCATTTTCTTCCTACACTCAATCCGTTCAGGGAGCATTCTCAAAATATGAAACTAATCGTCATCACCCCCAAACCCTCTAAGAGGTGGGGATTCAAACCCTCACCCCCTTCTAATATGGGAAGAGTGGCTATTGAGGCAAAAGTCAAGTGATTCTATCCTCTATTATTGCCACCTTTATCTTTTTACACTCAATTCATTCATAGGTTCATTCCCATAACATAAACCATATTAAATTTTCCACAACAAACTTCCAATGCCTAAAGGCTAATAATCTCGAAGGCATCTAAAACTTCAGTGAAATATCGAATATGCCCCTATCCCATAGCTATTGATAATTTATTTATAAAACAAATAAAGAGGTGTCTTGTGACCCATCAAAAAAATATGAGTGTGCAAGCCATTGTATAAATGGAACGATTGTAGCCTTACAATTAAAGACTATAGACTAAGTGGCCAGACCTTACAGTAGTTATCATCTAGCAATTCACAAGCATTACAGAACCGGACATAGCATCAATGTCAACATTGTTACCAAAATGAGGACTACGATTAATTGTCCGGAACAACCCAACGTTAACATGGTTACCAAAAATGATGACTATGATTTAATCGTGTGGAGCCACCTACCTCCTTTTTTTCTTTTTTTTTTTTTTTCTTATTTCTCAAATATAGACCCGAACCCCTTGGCACCCGTCATCTCTCTCTGTATTTGATTTGCCGCATCCCTGCGAAGCTCCACGGTCAGCCACACTACCGTCCATCCTCGAGGACCGCGGAGGAGCCGTCGCCTCCGGATCCGAAGGCTCGGCTCGACGCTTCCATGGCCCATTGAACCTCTAGATATGGAGGCGTCTCCACCAGATGGAAGGAGATGTTCAGTTTTCTGAGTGCTGTGGGTGGCCGAGAGAGAGAGGGGCACCGTCGTTGGTGGCAGCGACAGCGGCAGGAAATAGGCAGAGCTCAACGGTGGCCGGAGGTGATGGGGGGCGGAATCCAACGACTGTGGTCGGAGGAGTTTTGAGTTGTTGCCCTTGTCTCCAATCTTGAACGCGTATGAGGATGAGTTCGGGACGGATGTCCCAGAAAATTGCATTTGTTTTCCAGTGTCCAGTTTCCTGATGCCGATGGCTGCAAAATGGCTGCTGCAACACTCTCCATATAGAGTAAAAACCGTCGGGGTTGATATTATGTCGACGCCAGAGAATGTCGGACGTAAAACATTGCGCTGCAGAGCACACTTTATAGATGGCTTGACATAATCTCGATCTCACTCTAGCCACTTTTGCAGCCATTCAGAGAGAGATCTTTGTGAGCGGCTCTGCAGAAATAAAGTGATAATTACCTTGTTGGCTAGCACATTTGTCTTACCACGATCCCATGATGAAAAAAGGAAAAAAGCATAGATATTGTTATCTAATTTCTCTTTGTCTGCGTGAAAATCGATGGAAATGGTTTTGCTACGTTTATTCTACTTATCAGTATACTGTAAGACAAACATAATATTGTTTATATTCTGCTAGTTTGGTGTTAAAAGATCGATATTATTTGTTTCTTACGTCTACTGGAGACTCGAGCCGGATGAGACAACGCAGAAGATTAAGGACACCTTGTTCCTCCATATTGGAATGCCGTACAAAATTAACAATAAGACGATCTTTCCAGTTCAGTGGAAACTCTATGTATTATATGTCTTCAATTGTAATAAGAAAAGCGATGGCTTCTTCTCAGCAGTTATGGTCATCGCCCGGTCCCTGCCGGTCTTAGTTCATACTCACGTTCACCGTGATATACCCTTCCATTTCGCTTATTGAGGGAAAGCAGCGATGACTAATGCTGAATCAATCATCCATTGGTGTTGATATGTACTATCTAGCTAAAGTTTGCACTTCAAATTGGCAATTTTTATCATCATTTATCTGCTCTTGCTAGCAACTTTTCATGATCAAACTAGAGATATTGAAATACAAAGAAAATGTCAATCGATGATGATCATGGTTTGAGACTTGGGGCTGACTTTGATCTCTCTAACACAAAACAAGCAGTCAGCAAAGCAGTACGAAAATTCCAGATGCCCTTGTGATAGCTGTATATAAGCAGAGCAGTAAGCAGTTATAACGAAGGTTCCATCAATGACCAAATCCCAATGTCATTAAATGATTTCCGCTTAATCACGGGGCAACAACCATGCACACTTCTTAGAACATTTAATCAACCAAAACCAGGAGGCAGTTCAGGATCATCCTCAGCATCATTAGAGAGCTTCCACTTTTCAACATTGCTCTTCCGCTTTTCAACATTGCCAGAAAAACCTGGTGGGATACTCACATCTCCATCGTCTGGGGTCAAAAGCTTGTCTGAAGGGTTCTGCTCATTCTTCAAACCTTCAGAAAACCCTTTTTCACGAAAAGCGGTATTTGCACTCTCTCATTGTGTTGTTCTCTGTGATTCTGATTATTACTGGGCGGACAGAAACCCAGCGGTTCCTTCTGTTCATTATTGAATACTGTGTTGGTCTCACCAGATGGTACAGCATAGGATCTGCTATAGTCCATTCTCTGCAGCGGTGTCTGCATGTCTTTACCAGAAGGGGTCAATATCTTACTACACATAGATTGCACTGTATCTTCAATTTCACTTTTCATGCCATCAGCCGATCTGATTATCTCCCACAGGCTTTCAGAAATCTGGCCCATAACTTTGCTTCTAAAATAGAAAAAAAAAATGCACAATCAAGCTCAGAATGTTTCAATGATTTTACATATATAAACAAATTTTGCTTAGTAGTACTTGGGAGGAAAGTTCCCTAACCAAGGTTCATGCAGTACTACCTTCAAAAACATCGCCCTTCTGGAAGCAAGCACAGAACAAGTACACTATAATGATTGATCAGAGATAGAAATGCGTGACAATACATGTTACTTCAAGATGTCTCGGTCATCGTAATTTATGACCATAAAAAAATCGTGCCCCATGTGTCAGGTAGCCGTCCACCTTACTTGTACATACCAAATACAAGTTACTATAGAAGTACCATTGTGTTTAATTATAGGCACGGCACATTCAGAAAATTTACAAAACAAGACAAGCATTTCCAAACAATTGGCAGGATTTCACCATATATAAGCATCAGATGGAAAATCAAGAGATTAATTACTTACCCAACCTCTTCATATATAGCATCAGAAAGCTGCCTGGGCTTCAAATTCTCAGAACCCGGACGATTAAGCGCAGCTGACTGCTTCACCATTCCAATGATCTTGTAACGCAGTTCCTCCTGCAGTGCATTTTATAGTCAGCATTTTAAGAATAGTAAGTGATAAGAGAATATCTATCTGAAGATGGAAACAAATCCATGAAAGAAATAATAGCTTGATTTTTGGGTAAAAAATAGAGTAAATGTTGCTTGAAAGATTCCCATCCAAACAAAGAAGATACCTGAGGAACATAATGAAGCATTTTAGCATGACAGAATGAGAACTTTAAAGGGTAGGTACCTAGAATGAGGTTAGGCATGGAGACAGCTTACTGAATTATGGGCAGGGTACCAATACACACATTCTATGTGTGCTACACACAGGGTAAGCTTAGTTGGCACGGAATCACAAAATCAAATGACTATTTTTGCGTCATTTACAAATGGTAAGATCATAAAGCAATATCTGCAGTAGCAGTGATGTCACATTTAGCAGATAATATGCACATTGTGGTATGGACTAACCAATGAATTAACTTTGATTCTGACTCAAAGTCATTATCTATGATTTCAAAAGCTTAGATCAAGGTCGAGGTTTCCATAATATCTACACTCGTCTGTTTTCTTCTTCCTCCACTTCTTTCTATTGCATGCATATGAGTTGGGGTGATTTAGTCACTAATCACAGCACCTCTAAGAAAGATTGCTACCAAATATACCAAGAAGATACCCAATCACAAATAAAAGGGATACTACATTCTACCTCACTATGATTCAAAGGCTTATAGTTCACATTCACGCACTTTTTCAACAACAAGGAAATATTTTGTCCCCATAGACCCTCATCCTGAGAACCTATTTAATTTACAGCCATCAACTTGTGCTTCTTGTATAAAATAGTTTCTAAAATTCTTGCAAATAGACAAACCATTGCTGTCTGAATTGGTATCCCCTCATCAAAGTGCTTTCATCCCAGGACAGCTTATCGAAGATGAAATTATCATCATGCATGAGGCTTTTCATTAGTTGAGGCTTAGGAAGAAACGTAAAAAGAAAGAATGTGCTCTAAAATTAGCTTATGATAGGGGCTATTCTCTCACGATTTTTATTTGCAGATGATTCACTCTTTTTCTTCGCAGCAACCAAGGCAAATGCCCAAAAATGGAAGCAGGATTTGAAAAGTAGTACCTGGCCTCTGGACATACAGTTAATTTCACAAATAGGTATGTTTGACCTTTAACCTTTCATTAAAAGTGAAAATATACCTGCATATTCGCCCATCATCGTGTCAAGGAGAAAGCAGAGATAAAACAGATGGAGGGACCTTGTTCTAGTCATCAGAATGAAGGCATATGTATACCCCTCACCCACCCCAACCCAAACCAAAAAATGATAAAACAGAAACACTTCCTTTGGAGAGTCTTCATTAATGCCATAGCCAAAAGGAGAAACTAATCCAGCTAGAGTCTCTTCAAATGATAGATGAGTGGCCCAAACTTTACAAAGGAACCAATTTATGAAGAAAGCAAGAGAGGAATTCTTGAGAAAGCTGGTTTATACAATGTAATTGGAAAATACAAAGTTGAGCTACTCTTAGACAGCAACAACCTGTACCTGGAGGGAGGATAAGGAGAATTTACCAAGCACTGGAGTTGTGAGACTTAAGAAGTAACCAGTGAGAATGAACACGGATGCTCAGTCCATGGAACAAGAATCACTTCCAACTGAATAAGTCAAAGTTGGATTATGATGGGGTAGTTGAAGTGAAGTGAAGTCAAGATGGAATAGGGTGAGATAATAATGGACCTTGGGCTATAGATAGGAAGAAAGAACAAGGTTGGCAAAACGAATTGTCCTGAGGGAGTAGAGACAACAGCAGCATTAGAAGTTCTATAGTTAGCTATTGAGATATAAAAAATGCACAGAGATTGTAGTTGAGATGGATTCCCCACTCTTCTTCAAGGGCTCGAAGGAATAATTAGGAAGGAAAAAAGGGGTAAGCCAAACCAGCAACTGCAGAATATTCAGCATCTAAAGGAGTAATTTTGAAGATCACCTGCAGCAATTCCTGAGAACATCTGCAGATGAAGCCGTGAATTGCATTGCAACCCACACCCAAAGGGTATCGTGTCCACTGGATTGGGATGTGAACCCCCTCCTTCCCCCTCCCCCCAAATGGACCAGACCCAATCCCTTTATTTCCTAGTCTTTGTGCCGAGCGGAATGCTAAACCTCCATAACCACTTACTCTTTCTTCATGCTATCGAGCTGTTTCACTAGCCATAGAGAGAACATTGCAAGTAACATCACGCACTCGCTTTACATTAATTGACACTCCATGGACTGGAACAATCAAAGCTTAAAGCACAAAAAGCAACATCCCAGACAAAACCAATTCCCTATATCCCATCCCCCATCAGTTGATGAAAACAAAACCTGTTAACTCCAGGCCACATCATTAAATCTAAAATTATTCCTAACTCATTACATCCTCGAATTAGCAGAACAGACATAGCGCAAGACTAGATACCCATCACGGTAAGAATCGCACACGAACAAATAACTAAGAATAACGCTTCGCCCCCATCACTGCGAAGCTCGCGAACCTCGACATTCGGCAACCCAAGAACTGTCTCTTTCCTAAGTGATTTCAGGTGAACTCTGATCATAGATGCAATCGCTTGAAGCGAACACTCGACTAGATTCAAAACGAACATGCCCAGAGAGAGAGAGAGAGAGAGGGATACGCACGTTGTCCTTGAGCTTGCGGATGAGCTTGAGGCGAAGGCGATCGAAATCCCCGTCGTCCTTGAGCCTGGCGATCACGTCGTCCTTGTTGAGCCTCGCCGCGGCGGCGGCGGCGTCGGCCATCGACGGAGCCCGCAGCTTCACCGCCGTCGAGCGGGAGAGTCCCTTCTTCAGTTCTTCCGGACTTCTGCCTTTTTTTTGGGGCCAGATGTCTCTCCAGGTCGTTTGTCCCTAATTTGACAAAGAAAAGAGAAATAGATAAATTCTTTTTCACTTTCCCTGCTCAGGAAAAGTATTTTCTAAAATTAAAAGTGTTACTAAGTTTTCAAAAATTGTTAAAATACAATGTGGTTCGACGTGTATTTGTATGTCTAAAAATATTTATAATAAATGAAAGCCAATATATGAGAGGGATTGAAAAAATAGATAAAAGACAGAGTTAAAGTCACAATTGGTCTTCGAACTTTTATTAATATTCGCACCTGAATATATTCTTAAGCTGCGTCATATGAATTCTGAAACATAAAACTTGGAAATATTCCCTCTTGAGTAGGGAAGATAAAGATATCCAAGAATTAATAGACTCTCTCAAGTGAGGAAGATAGACTCCGTTGCAACTTTTTTGGAATTTATTTAAGAAACTAATAGTCCGATATAGTAACTGCTCACATCGAGAAAGGTAGGAGAGAGAAGTGAAAGGCCTCCTACTAGGTTGACTTGTGCTATTTAAGATTTTGAAAATTGTTAAAGTAAAATGTTTTGCAACATGTATTTGTACGTCTAAAAGTATCTATAATAAATGAAAGTCAAAATATGAGAGGGATTGAAAAGAAATAGATAAAAGATAGAGCTAAAGTTATAACTGCTCTTCAAACTTTTATTGATTTTAATTAGATTTCTGAATTATCCTTAAACCAGGATTTTCTTTTATCCATGTTGATCCTTCATATTAAAATAAATATTTGAAGTGTTGACATTGAGTACAATGGACTGAACCGATAAAAAAAGTGATGGGGGATAGAAAATTTCTACAACACCAAAATAAAGAACAACCTCCAAATCGACCACCTTGTGAATAAACCTACAAATACCACAAAGTAAGAGCTCCATGGCTAAAAGTCTTAGACACAAACGTTACTCCCATGTCGATTGCATCTTTTTATTTTGATATGATTTCATAATTGCATTTACAAAAGCTTTCGTGATTCAAGTGGAGATTCATGGGTCTATCATATCTATTCATCTACCGTCTCATTTAGAAGATTGCCCCACATATTCACTTTCTTAGACCTCTCGCCACACTCTATTTAATTAACAACAAACACGAGTACCCTCCACTCTCGCCACTCCACCCCCAAGCCTTTGCCGCCAAAAGCGTCTTGCCTTCCATCATCATCAAGTCTTAAAGACAGCGAAGGCTGCTCGAGCATTCAACGCACGCAGCGCCAATCTCTGCCACAGTCGGTGAGATTAATGTTGGCAGCGTCGAGCTCCGAGGCTACAGAGATGAAGGAAACGACCAACGAGAGAGAGTCCTTGAGCCATGCCTCCGGACAATGCATGTCGACGTGGCAACTCGATGGTGTCGAGGGGGAAGTGATCATCATCCGCGTGACGCTTGCTATTGCACGGCGGCTGCTATGGTCGAAGGCATTATGGCAACTGTTGCCTGTTCCAATTGGGTTTTGGGTAGAGACGAATGGATTACGAGGCGAGATTTGATTTTGCTTTTGTAGGGAAATAATGAGGTGTGATATGATGAAAGAAAAGGTCGAACATTGGGCAAAATCCATGAAAGGGACAGTAGAAGGGTAAGTGAATGAGTACGATGCCATAGCTATTTAAGCATATTGACTGTTAGGTCAGTTTTTACTTATTGTGCTTGATCAACACATATTGTCGAAATCATTTTTGTATTAAAAAAAACTAAAAAAAACTAAAATAAGAAATTAGATCAAATTGGTATTTGATTTAATACCTATTATGAACATTCTATGGTGGAATGGACTTCCCTCCAAATTTGTCCTAACCAAACAAGGTTGGATGACAATAGTCAATCAAGTCAAATGCACATAGTTTAAAGATCAAATTGAAATCTTCATCAAATTATTTTGGAGTTGTTGAAAAGGTCTAAATACCTAATCGAGGGACTGGATTATGAGGTGTGAGACATGCTTGTATTCTTCTCAGACTCTTGGTGGATGTCATTGACTTATGAATCAAGCCTTGTTATTTTCCTCAACTGCACCTCGTATTTGGACGATCAAATCATGATTTTTTTTACTACAGCCACAGTAAATGTTTGGTATTGGGTGTAATGAAGACCTCGGTTTGTTTACTATAGTCTAGTTTGGCTTCTGATTGGGTTAATGTCTTCCTCCATTCCATAAGACTTTCGTGGGTAATGAATGCTTATGGGTATCTTCCAAGTACAAATTTGACTAATATTCAAAATGGTTGATCAGTGCGCAGCGCCACGGATGGGAGGAAAAAAAAAGGAGCCTTCTAAGGAGCATGAATAATGCGATCAAATCATTGTGCCATTGATCATGTTAATACTGTAATGATACGCTGACATGGAAATTTCAATGCTAAAATATTCAATGGTAAGAAAGAAAGAAAGAAAGAAAGAAATATAAGAGTTGCCAAAAACAACTTAATAAGAAATTAGAGAAAGTTGTTCAAAAAAAAAAAGAAATTAGAGAAAAAGCATTAAAGTGCCCTCTCATTTTGTGCACGATAACAACCATTACCAACCATTTTCTTTCCCTCTCCCCGCTCTTTTCACCGCCCCACCGTCCCACCACTGCAGCTCCGCCGCCACCATCATTGGCCATCGTCGTCGAAGCGCTCATCACAGCCGCCACTACCCCCGCCGCCCTTGTGACAACACGTCCACGCGGCGACTCGGCGTGTCCCATGATGGCCCATGCTCACTTGCATCTCTCTCTGTCTGCGAAATTCTCGAGAGCCTAGAAGCCGCTATTGCGACCATGGAGGTCGCCGGCCACGTGCGACACCAGATCTATGGCCGTGCGAAATTTTCCTTTTGATTATCGATTTTCAATATGAAACTTGAAATCTTGGCAATACCAACATCAGGCTTCAGCATAATCAATCAGCTTAACCTATGGGGAAAGGCGTTACTGAAGCCTGAAGGCATGTATTTCCAAAAGAAAGCTACACCGAAACCAGCTGTTTATTTTAGATTTCAAAAAGATGGACTCGGCTTCAATCATAAGGCCCGCGCAGTGCCGAGGGAGGAGATAAGCTGACGCCACACCCAACCCCACCGCAGTCTCGACTCTTCCGAGATGAAGATTCCAGCTTTGACTGGATGACTGAGGTTGGACTGGAAAAAGAAAGGCTGAATGCTTTCTCAAATTTGCTTGATGAATGAATTCCAGATTGATGGGATGGAGCCGTGGCTCGCGGGCTTGCAGGACCACCGATGTGCTTCAGGACAAAAAGGGAGCCTACAGGATTTACCGAATGCTGGAAAAGTTCGTGAACAATGATCGGATCTTTGAGAGAATCTTGTACTATAATATAATTAATATGCACAGGAAGGTGGAACACGAACTGACATGACGGTCCTAGGAGAGAAACCACGGTCACATGGGGAACAGATGAAAGTGAAGTACCCAGATACATTTATTTACCATTCACGCTGCCCTTACGAGTCTAGACTGACAAAACATCACATAACAATGCCAAAGCTGACTAGTAGTTTAAGCTCTAAGCGGGGCATGAACTGAAATTCGCAGCTGCAGATAAGGGAGACGTTCGATGGCTGCGCAGATTCCCCGATGAATCACTAGCGACGCCATCTGATCAGCATGCCCTCTCTGATGGTCCGACCATGGAGTACCCCGAATGCCGATATCCGTAGCCCGTGGAAGCTTTGTTCACGTCTTTTGGTTCTGGTTGGTTATTTGTAGCAAGAACGATGAAGAATCCGTTTGATAGGTCAATATCCCTTGGATCAGCGTGCGGGGCGGCATGCACGGTCACTCCAAACAACTGAAGTTATTTGACCTGGGACCGGAGCTTTGGACGAAGGCTCGGTCCGAGCCAATTTCGTCGCCGACCTCGTCGCTCTTCCCACACAACTTGTACCTAAAATTCAAGACCCCGATCCCTTTTCCGTCGTCGTTCTTCACCAGGTAGCGTCGGAACTGGACGGTCCCGTTGAACTCGTCGACCAACTCCTGAAGCGAGGCGCGGACTTCCCCGATCGAGCGGCTGCCAACGACGCTGGGAAGCCGCACATCGAACCTGAGAGAAAGGCCCGGATAGTCCCGAGGTGAGACAGCTGAGAGGTCGAGCCCCACCTCGTGGTTCCATTCCGGGTTGCGATGGCCGCCCTTGCTGGTCGGCGTCCTGTGGCACCGCTGGAGGGCCGGGTGGAGCTGCTTCTTCGGGTTGTCGCCGGCAACGATGGACACTGTCACGAAGACCGAGAGCTTCTGGAAGAAGTTGAAGGCCCTGAGTTCCTCGCAAGAGATCACCTGCAGTTCGAGGCTTGTATACTCCATCTTAATCTCTTCGCAGTTTCGGCTTGGCTTCGCAGAGGGTCGGAGGAACGTTCAAGGATGGGAGCCGAGAAGCTTCTCCTTTGGGGTGAGAAAGAAAATTTGCGGAGATATATAAAAAGAGGAGGCCAAACGCGGTTGGGCGGACGAATACAGTCGATGGAGAACGGCCTCAGCCGTCTGCGCGTATGTGTGAAACTGCGGAATACTGAGCTTTTGCAATAATAACACGAAACCGACCAAAAAAAACATTAATAACACGACTGCCAAGACTTTTCTTTTGCACTTCTACAGAAATTTTGAGAAATTTGGATATTCTCCAAAATCTTAGACATAATGTGGAGGAGGATCCCATATATAAACATATTCATATCACTAATCAGCCTAATACTCTTAAAAATCTCCAACTTTAACTTATGTCTTACTTTACCTTTTGCCTCATAAAAAATCTTCAACTTTAGGTTTAATATCAATTTTATCCTAATATTTATCTCTCTGAGATAAAGGAAATACAAGGGATTTCCCACCAGCTAGGGACTGTCTAGGCCAATCCAACCATATAAAAGTAAGTATTTTTTTTTTTTATTGTTATTATTTGTGAAAACAGCGTGAAGAGGGAGGAACGCGTTAAAGAAAAAAAAGGGTGGGATCCTCTCCCATCTTGAGCTCTAGACTCTTTTGGGGAGGGGTTGCGGTCATGTTGACTTCCAAAACCTACGACTTCAAGATGCGGACAAACAAGAAGATGAAGAGAACGACTTACGGACAGATAAAGAAAGAACAACAACCAGTTGTCGCGATCCAGTGAGTCGTGTTGTAAGATATGGAACTTACGGAGCGAGGCAACATGGTTCGAGAGCCGTAAGATGTAAACAAACTTATCCGATTCAAAGTATCCAATAAGAAATTGTGACGTCATCATCAACGTGAGAGGGAGTCCTTGACCTGCGCGTCAAAACAATGGATGGTGACATGGTGGCTCAATGGTGTCGAGGGGGAAATGTTCATCATCCGCGCGACGCTCTCTATCACCAGCGACTGCTCAAGTTGAAGGTGTAGGGGTGGCTATCGCCAGCTACCAATGGGTTTTAGTTAGAGACAAATGGATTAGGAGGGGAGATTTGATTTTGCTTTTGTAGCAAAATAGTCATGTATAGTACGATGGTAAAAAAGGTTGGACACACAGCAACATTCAGTGAGAGGAATAATAGAAGGGTACATTAATGAGTAAAATGTTATAAGCTACTAAAGTATTGACTATTAGGTCGGTTTTTCACTTATTATGCTTGATTAACACATATTGTCAAAGTTAGGCTTCTATTGTAAGATGATAAACTAAAATAAGAAATTAGGTCAAGTGATATTTGATGAAATGCCGTTATGAACATTCTATAGGTGGAATGAACTTTCCACCAAATTTGTCCTAACCAAAACAAGGTTGGATGGAAATCATCAATCAATCAAAGTCAAATACATAGTTTAAAGATCATATTGAAGTCTACATCAAGTTCTTTGGGCATTGTTGAGAAAATTTATTTGAGAGATCTAGACACTTAATCGAGGTGTTGGACCAAGAGTGGTGAGACATGCTTGTAATCTCCACAACTCTTGGTGGATATCGTTGATTACGAAAATCAAGCCTTTGTTATGTTCTTTACCCTGATCTTATTAAATTCGTCAATTGGGTGGATCGGGATGGGTTTGTATCAGGTCATAAATGGTTCGATTGAAATTGATCCATTTAACATTTATATTGTGTTTAAACCTTACTCAATAAAACTAACCCATTTATGATTTATTTAACACCCACATGTTTCGACCAAAAAAAAAAACACCCACATGGGTTAAGAAATAGGTTTTTAATCAATTTTGACAGTTTACGTCTCATGGACATATTTATACGATGAACTTACAATTTTTCTACAATTGCCGCTGCATATGTTTGGTATCGAGTGTAATGAAGACCTCGATTTGTTTACTACCGTTTAGCTTCAACTTTTGATTGAGTTATGTCTTCCTCCGTTTTGTAAGACCAATGGGTAATGGATAATTATGGGTATCTTCCAAGTACAAATTTAACTTAAAAACTCATAGTGGGTGATCTCAATGTTTGTTGTGGGTGCCATGGATGGAGCAAAAGAAACAAGCCTTCTTTTTTAAGGTGAGATGGCATTATTGATCTTAAAACTTTATATCAATTACGCTATTGAGCCTTTAAACTTTTAATTTGCACCATCATATTTTCTTCTTCTTTTTATGTTTTACACTAATTTTCAACTTGCTCTTGAACTTTTGCCTTACCTTTTAACAAAACGTGTGAGTCGAACTATTTACTTGAAACTAGATATCTACATTCAAAACCCCTCTCGAGACCTTTCTCTTCCCGTGTGGGAAAGTGACCATCGAATCTTTTAAGCAACAAGAATTGTGCGATCAAATCATTTTGCCATTGTTAAGTTAATTATCTGTTGTGGTATGTTGACATGGAAATTTTAGTGCCAAAACATTCAATATAAGAAAAAAAGAAATAAACATAGGAGTTGCCAAAAACACCCCAGCCAGAAATTAGAGGGGGTTTTACCAAAGTGCCCTCTCATTTTGTGGACAATAACAGCCATCACCAACCATTTTCCTTCGCTCTCCCCCGCTCCGCGCCACACCTCCCACCACTGCAGCTCCGCCGCCGCCATCATTGATCGTCGTCGTCGAAGCGCTCATCACAGCCGCCACTACCCCCGGCCGCCCTTGCGACAACACATCCACGCGGCGACTCGGCGTGTCCCATGATAGCCCATGCTCACTTGCAGCTCTCTCTCTGCTTCAATGAGGCCCCGCGCAGTGCCGAGCGAGGAGACAAGCTGACACCACAGCCAACCCCACCACAGTCTCGACCTCTTCTTTCTCAGTCCGAGAGAAAGATTCCAGCTTTGACCGGATGACTAAGGTTGAACTGGTAAAAGTAAGGCTGCATGCTTGCTCAAATTTGCTAGACGAACGAATTCCAGATTCATGTGATGGACCATGGCTTGTAAGCTTGCAGGACCACCGATGTGCTTTAGGACAAAGGAAGCGTGCAGGATTTACTGAAGGCTCGAAAATTTCGTGACAAAGATTGAATCTTTAAGAACATCTTCTGTGCTATACTATGACCAATATGTACAGGAACCGGTGGAACACAAACTGACATGATGTTCCTAGCAGAGAAACCATGGTCACATTGGGAACAGATGAAAGTACCCAGATACATTTATTTACCATTGACACTGCTCTAAAGAGTCTAAACTGACGAAACATCACATAACAGCGCCAATGCTGACTAGTAGTTCAAGCTCTGAGCCAAGCCTGAACTGCAATTTGCAGCTGCAGATGAGGGGGAAATTCGATGGCTGCACGGATTCGCCGACGAATCAGAGTAGCGACGCCATCCGATTAGCATGCCCTCTCCAGTGGTCCCACCATGGAGTACCACGAATCCCGATAGGCTATCGGCGATAGCCGTAGCCCGTCGAAGCTTTGTTCACGTCCTTCTCGTGGGTTGTTTTTAGCGACAACGATGAAGAATACGTTTGATAGTTCATTATCCCTTGGATCAGCATCCGGGGCGGCATGCACGGCCACTCCAGATAACTGAAGTTTGCAGCATTATGACCCGGGACCAGAGCTTTGGACGAAGGCTGGATCCGAGCCAATTCGTTGCCGGCCTCATCGCTCTTCCTACACAACTTATACCTAAAATTCAAGACCCCGATCCCTTTTCCGTCGTCGTTCTTTACCAGGTAGCGTCAGAACTGGACAGTCCCGTTGAACTCGTCGACCAACTCCTGGAGCGAGGCGCGGACTTCCCCGAGCGAGCGGCTGCCAAGAACGCTAGGAAGCCGCACGTCGAACTTGAGACAAAGGCCCGGATATTCCAAGGCGAGATGGCCGAGAGGTCGAATCCCACCTCATGGTTCCATTCTGGGTTGCGATGGCTGCCCTTGCTGGTCGGCGTCCTGTGGCGCAGCTGGAGGGCCGGGTGGAGCTGCTTCTTTGGGCCGTCGCTGGCGACGACGGACACCGTCACGAAAACTAAGAGCTTCTGGAAGAAGTTGAAGGCCCTGAGGTCCTCGCAGGAGATCACCTGCAGTTCAATGCTTGTATACTCCATCTTCATCTCTGCGCGGTTTCGGCTCAGCTTCGCAGAGGGTCGGAGGAACGTTCAAGGATGGGAGCTGGGAAGCTTCTCCTTTGGGGTGAGAGAGAAAATTTGCAGAGATATATAAAAAGAGGAGGCCAAACGCGGTTAGGCGGACGAATACAGTCGATCGAGAACAGGCTCAGCCGTCTGCGCGTATGTGTGAAACTGCGGAATATTGAGCTTTTGCAATAATAAATCGAAACCGACCAAAAAAACAATAATAACACGACTGCCAAGACTTTTATTTTGCACTTCTACAGAAATTTTGAGAAATTTGGATATTCTCCAAAATCTTAGACATAACACGAAGGAGGATCTCTTACATAAACATATTCATATCACTAATTAGCCTAATACCCTTAAAAACCTCCAACTTTAACTTTTGTCTCACTTCTACTGTTTATCTAGTAAAAAGCCTTCAATTTTAGGTTTAGTATCAATTTTATCTTAATATTTATCTTTTCAAGAAAAAGGAAATATGGAGAATTCCTATAGAAAGTCCCACTTGTTAGGGATTCTTTCCCTCAAAAGAGTCGCTTGAATAAGTCTAATCAAATCATATAAAAGTAAGTATTTTTATATTATTATTCCTGAAAATAATGTGAAGAGGGAGGAACACGTCAAAAGGGTAGGGTCCTCTCCCATCTTGATCTCTAGACTCTTTGAGGGGTCATATTGACTCACAAAACCTGTGAATTCAAGATGCGGACAAACAAGAAGACGAAGAGAAGGACTTACCGATAAATAAAGAAAGAACAACAACCAGTTATTTGGTGTTGTAAGATACGGTACTTATGGAGCTAGACACATGCTTCGAGAGCGGTAAGATGTAAACAAACATATCTGATTCAAAGTATCCAATAAGAAATTGTGACATCATCATCAACGTGAGAGAGAGTCCTTGAGCTATGCCTTAAAAAGATGGATGTTGACGTGGTGGCTCAATGGTATTGAGGGGGAAATGTTCATCATCCGCACAACGCTCTCTATCGCCAGCGACTGCTAGAGTTAAAGGTGTAGTGATGGCTATCGCCAACTACCAATGGATTTTAGTTAGAGACAAATGAATTAGGAGGGGAGATTTGATTTTGCTTTTGTAGCAATATAGTCAGGTATGGTAGGCTGTTGAAAAAGGCTAGACACATGGCAACATCGGTGAAAGGAATAATAGAAGGGTACATTAATGAGTACAATGTCATAAGCTACTAAAGTATTGACTATTAGGTCAGTTTTTCACTTATTATGCTTGATTAACACATATTGTCAAAGTTATGTTTCTATTGTAAGATGATGAATTAAAATAAGAAATTAGATCAAATGATATTTGATGAAATGCCATTATGAACATTCTATAGGTGGAATGGACTTTCCACCAAATTTGTCCTAACCAAAACAAGGTTGGATGGAAATAGTCAGTCAATCAAAGTCAAACACATAGTTTAAAGATCAAATTGACGTCTTCATCAAATTCTTCGGAGGTTGTTGAGAAAAATTATTCGGGAGATCTAAACACTTAATTGAGGGTTTGGACCATGAGGGGTGAGACATCCTTGTAATCTCCTCAACTCTTGGTGGATATCGTTGATTATGAAAATCAAGCCTTTGTTATGTTCTTTGCCCTCATCTTATTAGATCCGTCAATTGAGTGGATTGGAACGGGTTTGTGTTAAGTTATAAATGGTTCGATCCAAATAAATCCATTTAACACTTATATTGTGTTTAAATCTATCTCAATAAAACTAACTCGTTTATGCTTATTTAATACCCACATGGGTTAAGAAATAGGTTTTTAACCAATTTTAACGGTCTACATCTCATGACTCATTATGTAACAATGGGTTTTGATTGAATAGGAAATGACTCATTATGTAACAATGGGTTTCGACCAAATGAACTACTCCATTTGGGGGTTAATAAGGAATCCACTCCATTTGAGAGGAATTTGAAGGGACCACTCCACTTGGGAGGTTAATTTGAAAGGACCACTCCACTTAGGGGGTTCATGAAGATTTCCCTGTTTCTAAATAGAATAAAAAATATAGTTGATTTTGAAATGGATTCCGCATGTTAAAAAAATTGTTTTGGGCTACCAAAACTCACGGTACCTGCCGATCATCATTTAAAATGTATTTCAAGATGTCACCTATACCTATAGCAAAAAGAGGACATCACTGGCTGTTAAAGCTCACTGTGCATTGAAATCAACTCCACAAGGGAAGTTTTATATATATATAAACGGCTCCAAATAGTTAAAGCTCACTGTACCAATATATCCAAGAAGCTTCCGAAATGACCACTACATATCTAACAAAATATCTTATAACAAGTGCTCCAATAGCAAAAGCGTACTAGGCAAAATCAATGTCATTTAAATAAATGCCATGAAAGACAATTTCAAAAGCGTATCATTAATGATAAAGCATTGATCGCATGAGCAAATCAAGCAAGTTTGAATTGTTTGAAATATCACCAAATTGGCGTCAGGCTTGGAAAATGTCATTGATCATCAAATTCCCTTTGGAGAAGAATTATTATCAAAATGCTCTTGACTAATAAAAATGGCTCATTAAGTATGTCAAATGAGAACTCCAAAGTCGAAAAGGACTTCTCACATATTTTCAAGAAAGACTGCTTAATCCCATCCATTAATGGGGTAAATTTGATCATTCAATGGACCTCACATTACCAATGTTGTAGGCCTTGAGAATCAATCGCCAGAAATACACATTGACCAATCCATGAGGTCTTTTAATAGGACCATAATGAGGACTTGGTCATGGTTTCAACAATGGATAAGCATTATTGGCTAAGAAATGAAAATATCAACAATGATCATCTTCACCGAGTTTTACAAATAAAGAAACCTTATGATCCCACTTTTTTAGCAGTAACTTCTTTGGGAAGTCCATATTTTTACTTGAATCATCCCAATCAGAAGTAATTTCAAAACAAGGTGTAATGCTAGTTCGATGAGAGACTTAAAAGGCTCAGAATTTTTTTTTTCTCAAATTGGATTTAGAAGTTGATGATTATCATAGCATCAATATCATATCATCCAATCTTTTGGAAAGCACTCATTTTAAAATCCAAATTTTTTGGAAAGTCTTATGGATAATCATTTCAATCATTAGAGCTTTTCTCTTATCTTTAATGATTTGTATTTGCAATGATTTACTCTTCATGCAAGCACTTTGTTATTGACAATTTTTTTTTTTTCACATAAGAGTTTTATTCTTGATATGACTTTTCTTTTTCTGATGAGCATTAGTTTTGCTTTTACCAGGCATATCACTTGTTCATGCCCCTTAGTTTTCATTTCACTCTTGCTATTTTAAACATTTTCATTTCACTCTTGCTCTTTTAAACCTTTTCTTTTAACTCTTACAACTATTGAGATTCTCTCTACTTTTTTTTTTTTTTTAAAAAAAGTTGTCATATAATCACTAATTCCCTTACTTAATCATACGCCTTGCCCCCAATGTGGGAAGATAATCACTAGGGCTTTAGTAATGAATGCTCAAGCTCAATTTGGCTAAGCAAAGGGAATGACTATTTTGGTAGAGAAAATAATGCTCTTTTTCATTTTAGGATGCTTTAGCTTCCATAAAAATTCTCCTAAAGTTACCACAAAAAGACCAATGAAAGTGAAAGCAAATAAGTCTTTCTTATCTTCTCCACCCCACCAAATAATGTCAACTAAAACCTTCATATTTGTCTCATTGTGGCATGGTTCTTGACTGGTTTTTTTTTTTTTTTTTTTTTGCAAAAATTCTTTACATTTAAAGGCTCAAATGGGCTAACTATGGTCACATGTGAAGTTAAGATAAATGAAACAAATGTTTCCTTTCATTTTGGTCCATGTATTCTTTGCGAATGAATCCCTTGTATTCAAAAGACATGGGTAGGGATTCATCATTCGTGCGACGCTCGCTATTGCCAGCGGCTATTGGGGTCGAAGACGTAGTGGTGGTTGTCACCGCCTGCCAACGGGTTTTGCATAGAGACAAATGGATTAGGTGAGGAGATTTTATTTTGCTTTTGTAGGGCAATAGTCAAAGTGTGGTAAGATGTAAAGATTGGACACATTTGTAAAAGGGCCAACAAAATGGTACATTAATGAGTACAATGTTATAACCTACTGAAGTATTGACTATTAGGTCAGGTTTTACTTATTGTGCTTCATTAACTCATATTTTCAAAATTCAGTTTCTGTTGTAAGATGAGGAACTAAAATAAGAAATTAGATCAAATTGATAGTTGATGAAATCCCATTATGAACATTCTATAGGTGAAATGGAATTTCCACCAAATTTGTCCTAACCAAAACAAGATTGGATGGAATGGTCAATCAATCAAGTCAAACACACGTAGTTTAAGACCAAATGGAAGTCTTCATCGAATTCTTTGGGAGTGGTTGAGAAATCTATTCAAGAAATCTAAACAACTAACAAGAGTTTGGACCAAGAGGTGTAAGACATGCTTTTAATCTCCTCAGCTTTGGGTGAATATTGTTGACTATGAAAATCAAGCCTTTTGTTATGTTCTTTGCCCATGTGTCATGAAAATATTTGTATGATCAAGTTACGATTTTTCTATGATCGCCACCGTAGATGTTTGATATTGTGTGTAATGAAGAACTTGAAATTTTTTAACTATCGTTTAGTCCAATTTTTGATGGGTTATGTCTTCCTCTGTTCCGTAAGACTTTAACTAAAAATTCAAAGTACAAACTTTAACTAAAAATTCATAGTACAAACTTTAACTAAAAATTCAAAGTGGGTGATCTCAATGTGTGCGGTGCCATGGGTGGAGGAAAAAGACGAGCCTTCTTTTTTAAGGTGAGTTAACTTCATCTTGGATCCTAAAATTTCATATCAATCGTGCAACTGAGCTATTAAACTTTCCATCTGTGCTATCAAGCCTTTTACATTTTGCCGCTGGTTATGTTAATTATCTATTGTGGAATGCTGACATGGAAATTTTAATGCTAAAACATTCAATATAGGAAAGAAAGGAAGGAATATAAAGTTGCCAAAAACAACTTAATAGAGAAAAGCATTAAGAAAAGGCACTTTACCCAAATGCCCTCTCATTTTGCGAACAATAACAACCATTACCAACCATTTTCCTTCCCTCTCCCCTCTTACCCCCTTCTTAGTTTTCACCGCCAGGCCCTTCCACCCCTGCAGCTCTGCCGCCCCATCATTGGTCGTCGTCATCGTCGTCGAAGCGCTCATCAATAGCCGCCACTATCCCCCTGCCCTTGCGACGACGCATCCATGCGGCGAGCCTGGGCGCCGCCATTGCGACAATGGAGGTCGTCGGTCACGTGGGATCCCAGCATATCCATGGTGCTGCGAAATCTTCCGTTTGATTGTCGATTTTCAATATTAAACTTGCCATCTTGGCAAAGCCAACATCAGGCTTCAGCATAATCGATCAGCTTGACCAATGAGGAAAGAACTTGCTGAAGGCACGTATTTCCAAAAGGAAGCTACCCCGAAACCTGCTGTTTATTTTAAGATACCAGAAAGATCGACTCTGCTTCAATCATGAGACCCGCGTGCAGTGCCGAGGGAGGAGATAAGCTGACGCCACACCCAACCCCACCACGGTGTCGACTCTTCCGAGAGGAAGATTCCACCTTTGACCAGATGACTAAGGTTGGACTAGTAAAAGAAAGACTGAATGCTTGCTCAGATTGCTTGACGAAACGAATCATAGATATACAGGGACTGGAGCCATGGCTCGTGCGCTTGCACAACCACTGATGTGCTTCAGGACAAAGGAAGCGTGCAGGATTTACCGCATGCTCGAAAAGTTCATGACAAAGGCTGAATCTTTAAGAACATCATCTTCTGTACTATAATAAGACCAATATATACAGGAAAGTGGAACGCAAACCGAGATGCTGTTCTTCGTTGAGAAACCATGGTCACATCGAGAACAGATGAAAGTACTCAGAGCCAGATACATTTATACCTATATCACCCTGCTCTAGAGAGTCTAGACTGACGCAACATCACATAACAACGCCAATGCTTACTAGTCCAAGCTCTAACCGGAGCATGAACTGTAATTTGCAGCTGCAGATAAGGGGAAAGTTTGACGGCTGCGGGATTCGCCGATGAATCAGTAGTGACGCCATCCGATCAGCATGCCCTCTCCAATGGTCCCACCATGGAGTACCACGAATGCCGATAGCCGTAGCCCATCGAAGCTTTTTTCACGTTCTTCTCGTCGGTTGTTTGTACCAACAACGATGAAGAATACGTTTGATAGTTCAATATCCCTTGGATCAGCGTCTGGGGCGGCATGCACGGCCACTCCAGACAACTGGAGTTTGTAGCATTATGACCGGGAACCGGAGCTTTGGACGAAGGCTGGACCCGAGCCACTTCGTTGCCGGCCTCGTCGCTCTTCCCACACAACTTGTACCTAAAATTCAAGACCCCGATCCCTTTTCCATCGTCGTTCTTCACCAGGTAGCGTCGGAACTGGACGGTCCCGTTGAACTCGTCGACTAACTCCTGAAGCGAGGCGCGGACTTCCCCGATCGAGCGGCTGCCAACGACGCTGGGAAGCCGCACGTCGAACCTGAGAGAAAGGCCCGGATAGTCCCGAGGTGAGACAGCCGAGAGGTCGAGCCCCACCTCGTGGTTCCATTCCGGGTTGCGATGGCTGCCCTTGCTGGTCGGCGTCCTGTGGCACCGCTGGAGGGCCGGGTGGAGCTGCTTCTTCGGGTTGTCGCCGGCAACGATGGACACCGTCACGAAGACCGAGAGCTTCTGGAAGAAGTTGAAGGCCCTGAGTTCCTCGCAGGAGATCACCTGCAGTTCGAGGCTTGTATACTCCATCTTCATCTCTTCGCGGTTTCGGCTCGGCTTCGCAGAGGTTCGGAGGAACGTTCAAGGATGGGAGCTGGGAAGCTTCTCCTTTGGGGTGAGAGAGAAAATTTGCGGGGATATATAAAAAGAGGAGGCCAAACGCGGTTGGGCGGACGAATATAGTCGATGGAGAACGGCCTCAGCCGTCTGCGCGTATGTGTGAAACTGCGGAATATTGACCTTTTGCAATAATGACACGAAACCGACCAAAAAAACATTAATAACACGACTGCCAAGACTTTTCTTTTGCACTTTTACAGAAATTTTGAGAAATTTGGATATTCTCCAAAATCTTAGACATAATGCAGAGGAAGATCCCATATATAAACATATTCATATCACTAATGACCTAATACTCTTGAAAATCTCCAGTTTTAACTTATGTCTTACTTTTACCTTTTATCTCATAAAAAACCTTCAACTTTAGGTTTAATATCAATTTTATCCTAATATTTATCTTTCCGAGAAAAAGGAAATACAGGGGATTTCGGTGGGATGTCCCACTCGTCAGGGATTCTTCCCCTGGTCAATCCAACCATATAAAAGTAAGTATTTTTTTTTATTGTTATTATTTGTGAAAACAGTGTGAAGAGGGAGGAACGCGTTAAAGGAAAAAAAAAAAGGTGGGATCCTCTCCCATCTTGAGCTCTAGACTCTTTTGGGGAGGGGGTGGGGTCATGTTGACTTCCAAAACCTGCGACTTCAAGATGCGGACAAACAAGATGATGAAGAGAATGACCTACAGACTGATAATGAAAGAACAACAACCAGTTATCGCGATCCAGTGTGTCATGTTATACGTATGGTACTTACGGAGCAAGGCAACATGGTTCGAGAGCTGTAAGATGTAAAAAAACTTATCCGATTCAAAGTATCCAATAAAAAATCGGGACATCATCGTCAACGTGAGAGAGAGTCCTTGAGCTGTGCCTCAAAACAATGGATGGTGACATGGGGGCTCAATGGTGTCGAGGGGGAAATGTTCATCATCCGCGTGACGCTCTCTATCGCCAGCGACTGCTCAAGTTGAAGGTGTAGTGGTGGCTATCGCCAGCTACCAATGGGTTTTAGTGAGAGACAAATGGATTAGGATGGGAGATTTGATTTTGCTTTTGTAGCAAAATAGTCAAGTATACTAGGATGGTAAAAAAGGTTGGACACAACATCCAGTGAGAGGAATAATAGAAGGGTACATTAATGAGTACAATGTTTATAAGCTACTAAAGTATTGACTATTAGGTCAGTTTTTCACTTATTATGCTTGATTAACACATATCGTCAAAGTTATGTTTCTATTGTAAGATGATGAATTAAAATAAGAAATTAGATCAAATGATATTTGATGAAATGCCATTATGAACATTCTATAGGTGGAATGGACTTTCCACCAAATTTGTCCTGACCAAAACAAGGTTGGATGGAAATAGTCAATCAATCAAAGTCAAACACATAGTTTAAAGATCAAATTGAAGTCTCCATCAAAATCATTGGAGGTTGTTGAGAAAATTTTTTGGGAGATCTAAACACTTAATTGAGAGTGGACCATGAGGGGTGAGACATGCTTGTAATCTCCTAAACTCTTGGTGGATATCGTTGATTATGAAAATCAAGCCTTTGTTATGTTCTTTGCCCTCATCTTATTAGATCTGTCAATTGAGTGGATTGGAACAGGTTTGTGTTAAGTCATAAATGATTCGATCCAAATAAATCAATTTAACACTTATATTGTGTTTTACTCAATAAAACTAACCCATTTATAACTTATTTAATACCCACATGGGTTAAGAAATAGGTTTTCAACCAATTTTAACAGTATACATCTCATGAAGATATTTATACAATCAACTTACAATTTTTCTACGATTGCCTCCGTAGATGTTTGGGTCGAGTATAATGAAGACCTTGATTTGTTTACTACCATTTAGTTTCAACTGTTGATTGAGTTATGTCTTCCTCCGTTCTATAAGACTTTGATGGGTAATGGATACTTACGGGTATCTTCCAAGTACAAATGAGCTAAAATTTCATAGTGGGTGATCTCAATGGTGTTGTGGGTACCATGGATGGAGCAAAAAAAGCAAGCCTTCTTTTTTAAGGTGAGATGCCATTGTTGATCTTAAAACTTTATATCAATTACGCAACTATGCCTTTAAACTTTTCATTTGCAACATCAATTTTTTTTTAGGTTAATTCTTAACTTACTCTCGAACATTTGCCCTATCTGTATGCAAAGCGTGTAAGTTGAACCATTTACTTAAAACTAGACATCCCCATTCAAAACTCCTCTTGAGACCTTCCTCTTCCCATGCGAGAAAGGTAACCAATGGTGCATCAAACCTTTTAAACAACATGAATAGTGTGTTCAAATCATATTGCCATCGGTTATGTTAATTATCTATTGTGGTATGTTGACATGGAAATTTTAATGCCAAAACATTTAATATAAGAAAGGACAAAATAAACATAAGAGTTGCCAAACAAAAACACCTTAATAAGAAATCAGTGACGGTTTTACCAAAGTGCCCTCTCACTTTGTGGACAATAACAACCATTACCAACCATTCTCCTTCCCTGTGCCCCTTCTCCGTGCCAAACCTTCCACCACTGCAGCTCCTACGCCGCCATCATTGGTCGCCGTCGTCGTCGAAGCGCTCATCACAGCCGCCACTACCCCCCGCCGCCCTTGCGACAACACATTCACGCGGCGACTCGGCGTGTCCCATTATGGCCCATGCTCACTTGCAGCTCTCTCTCTCTCTCTCTCTCTCTCTCTCTCTCTGAAATTCCCGCGAGCCTGGGCGCCGCCATTGCGACAATGGAGGTTGTCGGGCCACGTGCGACCCGGCAGATCCATGATGGTGCGAAATTTACCTTTCGATTCTCGATTTTCTATATTTAATTTGACATATTGTCATACCGATATCAGGCTTCAGCACGATCAATCAGCTTAACCAATGAGGAAAAGGACTTGCTGAAGGCATGCATGTCCCAAGGAAGCTACCCCGAAACCTGTTGTTTATTTTAAGATTTTAGAAAGATGGACTCTGCTTCAATCACGAGGCCCACGCACAGTGCCGAGGGAGGAGACAAGCTGACGCCACGCCCAACCCCACCACAGTCTCGACTCTTTCGAGAGGAAGATTCCAGCTTTGACCGGTGGACTAAAATTTGGGTGAATTTGCTTGCGGGATAAATATACTATCGGTGTCAAAACTTGTGTAGAACGCTTACTTTGATGTTAAAAGTTTCCGTCGGATCACTTAAATTTCAAAATTTTTGAAAAACAATAATTTGAGTGCCAACACCGATGAAATTAGCCGGAAATCCAACGTGGCCTTTTTTTATTAATTTTTGAAGCCAACATAGCTCGTCGGAGAGTTGAGTTAACATCCAAATACCAAAACAACGCCATTTTGCATTTTTCCCCCAACTTAGAAACCCTAATCCCCAAATTGAGAGAAAGGAAAGGCTCGTCTTCGTCTTCTTCTTCCTCGAAGACCCACACCAGCAACGGCACCAGTAGCGGCACCGGCAGCACACCAGCACTAACACAGCAACGCACCAACAACAGCAGCGCACTAGCGGCACCTTCGACCCATCTTCTTCCTCCTTGTTCACCCTCGCCTCCGATTTTTCCTGCCACTTATTGCTCGAGCAAGAATCTTAGTCTCTCCTCGCACATCTAGTCAAGCAACTACAATGGTGGCCGAGCGACGATGGCCGAGCGATAGTGGCCGAGCGACGGAGGGTGAACGATGGTGGCCGAGCAGCGGAAACCCTAATTTCAATCTCCATGTGAGCTAAACGGTGTTGTTTCCGTGAGACCATCCATGTAGGATGGCAAAACGACATCATTTTCTTAAGGAGGACCGAAAACGACGTGGTTTAAAGGCCATGTCGATTTTTTTTTTTTTAAAAAGCCACGTAATCATTTTGGTTGAAATCTTTCGCCAATGGCACCAAAGTTATCGTTTTTCCTTCGATTTGACACTTAAATGATCCGACAAAAACTTTTGGCACCAAAGTAAGCATTGTACACAAGTTTTGGCATTAATGGTGTACTTATCCCTTTGCTTACAAATGAATTCCAGTTAAAGGGATGGAGCCCTGGATCGCGGGCTCGCAGGACCAGCAATGTGCTTTAGGACAAAGGGAGCGTGCGGGATTCACCGAATGCTCGAAAAGTTCATGAAAAAGATCGAATCTTTAAGAACATCTTCTGCACTATAATACGACCAATATGTACTGGAAGGGCGAACAAAAACTGAGATGATGTTCTTCATAGAGAAACCATGGTCACATTGGAAACACATGAAAGCACCAGGAGCCACGTACATTTATTTACCTATATCACGCTGCTCTAGAGAGCCTAGACTAACGAAACATCACATAACAACGCCAATGCTTACTAGTCCAAGCTCTGAGCTGAGCATGAACTGCAATTTGCAGCTGCAAACATGGGGGAGTTCGATGGCTGTGCAAATTCGCCAATGAATCAGTAGTGACGCTGCCAGAAATTGTGATCCATTTTTTCTAAAACTTTCTAAAAACTTCAAAATTGATATTAGCTAGAAAAGTCAAGAAAAATCATTTAAAAAGAAAATCTAGCTTAGGCGGCAAAGAAAAGTGTAGAAGCACAAATGTAGAAGCCTCTAGAGGAAGAAAGAAGAAAAGGACAACATTCAAGAAAAGTCCAGAATCTTCTAAGGCGGCTGTATACTTAGTCGGTGGAAATGCCTATAAAAAAGACATAGCTCATTGATATAATAGAGTGAGAGGAGCATGAGAATATACTCCATATAATGAAGCTCTTCCACCAACACCTTCTTCAACTATTGCAAAATTATTTTCTTAAACTAGTAAAACTATCTTTATCCCATAAAATTTATGTTTATCCCTTGAACTATCATATCTCGTCCATTGTCCATCATCTGCAAGTTATATCATACACTTGCACACGTCACTAACCAAAAACTATAACTAATACCAAAATCATGCTTCCACACACACATCCAAAAATTTTAAAGACGCCATTTGATCAGCATGCCATCTCCAGTGGTCCCACCATGGATTACCAAGAATGTCAATAGCTGTAGCCCGTCAAAGCTTTGTTAACGTCCTTCTTGGTTGTTTGTCACAACAACGATGAAGAACACGTTTGATAACTCAGTATCCCTTGAATTAGCGTCCGGGGCGGCAGGCACGGTCACTCCAACTAACTAAAGTTTGTAGCATCATGGCTTGGGACCCGAGCTCTGGACAAAGGCCCGATTCGAGCCAATTCGTTGTCAACCTTGTCGCTCTTCCCACACAACTTGTACCTAAAATTCAAGACCCCGATGCATTTCCCATCATCGTTCTTCACCTAATAGCGTCTGAACTGGACGGTCCCATTGAACTCGTCGACCAACTCCTGGAGTGAGGAGCGGACTTCCCCAATTGAGCGGCTGCCAACGATGCTAGGAAGCCGCACATCGAACTTGAGAGAAAGGCCCAGATAGTCCTGAGGCAAGATGGCTAAGAGGTCGAACTCCACCTCGTGGTTCCACTCCGGATTACGATGGCCGCCCTTGGTGGTCGGTGTCCTGTGGCGCAGCTGGAGGGCCTGGTGGAGCTGCTTCTTCCAACCGTCGCCAGCGACAATGGACACCGTCATGAAGACCGAGAGCTGGCAGGAGATCACTTGCAGTTCAAGGCTTGTATACTCCATCTTCATCTCTTCCCAGTTTCGGCTCGTCTTCGCAGAGGGTCGGAGGGACGTTCAAGGATGGGAGCCGAGAAGCTTCTCCTTTTGGGAGAGAGGGAGAAAATTTGTAGAGATATATAAAAAGAGGAGGCCAAACGCGGTTGGGCGGACAAATGCAATTAGTTGATCAAGAATGGCCTCAGCAGCTTGCGCGTAGATGTGAAACTGCGGAATACTGAGCTTTTTGCAATAACGACACGATTCCCAAGATTTTTATTTTGCACTTTTGCATAAATTATGGGACAATGGAATATTCTCCAAATCTTAGATATATGGAGAAGGATCTCTTATGTTAAGCATATTCACACCACTCGTCTACGATGTTATAAGCTTTTGAATTAAATATTCTGAAACGGTATCATAATCAAAATTATATTTCAAGTTATTTCACATGTGTAACCTTCATTAATCAAATTATACATATTATTCTCAATTCAATTCTTAATTCGACGCTTTGCACTTAAGAAGAGTGTTAAATTACATGTATTTTATACACATGCAGTCTCTCTCGATCTTAAACATTTTTAGTTGGATAATCCAACATCTAAACTATCTCATATGCCATTGGTATAAAAAATAACTAGTTATTCATACATTATTCATACACAGAAAAAATCGACAGTAAAAATGAATCCGCGTACATATCGCTAGTCCAACCATAGGAAGGCAAGTATTTTTTTTTTTAATATTAAATTATACCTGAAATCAATTTGAAGAGGGAAGACAAGTCAAAAGGGTAGGGTCTCTCCCATCTTGATCAGTGGACTCTCTTGGGGTTCATGTTAACTTCCCCAAACCAGTGAATCCGAAAGCGGACAAACAAGAAGAAGAAGATGAAGAAGAACCTACGCACAAGTAAAGAAAGAAGAGCAACCATTAATGGTGAGTCGGCGCGTCATGTTGTAAGTATAACTAATACGATACCTATAGAGTAAAGCAGCACACTTTGAGAGCCAAAAGATGAAAATAAACATATCCAAATTGAAATACCCAATCAAAAATCATGAAAAATGCTCAAGACCTCTCGATATGGAGGCTTGTCATTGTCGACGAGCAGTCAACGCACGCAATGCCAAGCTCTGCCATAGCCGGCCAGCTTGATACCGCCATACCTGGCCAGCTTGATACCAGCACCATTGAGCTCCACGACCAAAAAGACGAAGAAAATAATGAACAAGAGAGTCCTTGAGCTATGCCTTAGAAAGATCTATGTCAACGTGGCAGCTCGATGGAGTCAAAGGGGGAGAAGTGTTAACTCATAAATTTTGGCAATTCGTTTAATCATTCATTAATTGTATAAAAAATTAGGGATTGAGTTTTAAGCCCTACACAAAAAAATTTTCATTAAATTTTGCCCAGTCTTCTTATTTTTCCTTCTCCTCTTTTTTTTATAATTAATAATAATAAATAATTAATATATATATATTTAAAAAAAGCTATTAATAAATTCTATTACTACTAATGCAAATGCTTTTAATACATATATGCTTATGCAATTTAATGAAAATTATTTTTGTTTAAGGTTTAAAAATCATTTCGAAGAATGATTAAACGAATCGCCAAAATTTAGGGATTAATAATTGTCCTTTTTGAAGGTGCTACAAAAGTTGCATTTAAAGACAAACTAATACTTCGATTTTGCTCATGCATGAGCAATGAAAAATATGTTTGTTAGGAGTACGAGTGCCATTTTTTGAAATGTAATTATATGATGATGCATGCCAACACGAAAATAATAACATGTATGATCTTGAGGCTTTTTGAAATACTTCTAACTGCTTTCCTCTCCTCCTCTTGGATTCTTTTCTTTCTTTTTTTCTTTTTTCTTTTTTTATTGAGGATACTCACCTAGTAGGAGAATCCTTTTATATGAAAAGGGTCTTACCATGTAGAAATGGCATTGAGAGAGGAAATATCCACCATGTAACAATGGATTTTGACTAAATAAGAAAGATATCATCGTGTAACAATGAATTTCGACCGAAGGGAAAGTCTCACAATATAATAATAGGTTTTGATTAAATAGGAAATGACTCATTTTGTAACAAGGGGGTTCAACCAAATAAACCGCTCCATCTAGGGGTAAATAAGGAATCCACTCCATTCGGGAGGAATTTGAAGAGTCCACTCCACTTGGGAGGTTAATTTGAAAGGACCACTCCACTTAGGGGGTTCATGAAGATTCCACTCCACTTCAGAGGGTTAATTGACTCCAGCTACCAAGAGCTTTCCGCATGTTGAAAAAATGATTTTGGGCTACTAAAACTCACGGTACCTACCAATCATCATTTAAAATGTATTTCGAGACATTACCTATACATCTAGCAAAAAGGAGGACATCACTGGCTGTTGAAGCTCACTGTGCGTTGAAATCAACTCCACTAGGGAAGTTTGATGTATATGAAAACGGTCATGGACAGTTAAAGCTCACCCTACCGATATACCCAAGAAGCTTCCGAAATGGCCACTACCTATCCAACAAAATATGTTATAAAAAGTGCTCTGGTATCAAAAGCGTACAAAGCAAAATCAATGTCATTTGAACAAATGCCATGAAAGACAATTTCAAAAGGGTATCATTAATGATAAAGCATTGATCACATGAGCAAATCAAGCAAGTTTGAATTGTTTGGAATATCACCAAATTGTTGTCAGGCTTGGAAAATGTCATTGATCATCAAATTCCCTTAGGAGAAAAAATTATTGTCAAAATGCTCTTCACTAATAAAAATGGCTCATTAAGTATGTCAAATGAGAACTCCTTAGTCGAAAAGGACTTCTCACATACTCTCAAGAAAGACTGCTTAATCTCATCCATTAATGGGGAAGTAAATTTGATCACTCAAAGGACCTCACATTACCAATGTTGTAGGCTTTGAGAATCGGTCCGCAAGAAATACACATTGACCAATCCATGAGGTCTTTTAGAAGGATCATAATGCGGATTTGGTCATGGTTTCAACAATGGATAAGCATTATTGGCTAAGAAATGAAATAATCAACAATGATCATCTTCACCGAGTTTACAAATCAAGAAACCTTATGATAAGATAACCCCACTTTTTTTAGCAGTAGCTTCTTTGGGAAGTCCATATTTTTGCTTGAATCATCCCAATAAGATGCAATTTCAAAATAAGTTGTAATGCTAGTTTGGTGAGAGACTTAAAAAGCTAAGAAATTTTTTTCTCAAATTGGATTTAGAGGTTGATGATTATCATAGCATCACTATCATATCATCCAATCTTTTTTAAAGCACTCGATTTAAAATCCAACTTGTTTGAAAATTTCTATGGATAATCATTTCAATCATTAGAGCTTTTCTCTTATCTTTAATGATTTATATTTGCAATGATTTTCTCTTCATGCAAGCACTTTGTTATTAACAATTTTTCTTTCACATAAGAGTTTTATTCTTGATATGACTTTTCTTTTTCCAATGAGCATTAACTTTGCTTTTACCAGGCATATCGCTTGTTCATGCCCCTTAGTTTTCATTTCACTCTTGCTCTTTTGAACTTTTTCTTTTAACTCTTGCAACCATCGAGATGCTCTCCAATTTTTTTTTTTTTTCAAAAGTTGTCATATAAGCACTATTTCCCTTAATAAATCATACGCCTTGCCCCCAACGTGGGAAGATAATCACCAGGGCTTTAGTAATGAAGGCTCAAGCTCAATTTGGCTAAGCAAAGGGAATGACTATTTGGGTAGAGAAAAGAATGCTCTTTTTTCATTTCGGGATGCTTTGGTTTCCACAAAAATTCTCCTCAAGTTACCACAAAAAGACCGATGAAAGTGAAAGCAAATAAGTCTTTCTCATCTTCTCCACCCCCACCAAATAATGTCAACTAAAACCTTCATATTTGTCTCAATGTGGGATGGTTCTTGATTTTTTTTTTTTTTTTTTTTTGCAGAAATTCTTTACATTTAAAGGCTCAAATGGGCTAACTATGGTCACATGTGGAGTGTAAGATAAATGAAACAAATGCCTCATTTCATTTTGATCCATGTACTCTTTGCGAATGAATCCCTCATATTCAAAAGACATGGGTAGGGGTTCATCATTCGTGCGACGCTCGATATCGCTAGTGGCTGCTAGGGTCGAAGACGTAGTGGTGGTTGTCACCGCCTACCTATGGGTTTTGCATAGAGACAAATGGATTTGGTGAGGAGATTTGATTTTGCTTTTGTAGGGCAATAGTCAAAGTGTGGTAAGATGTAAAGATTGGAAACATGTGTAAAAGGGCCAACAAAATGGTTCATTAATGAGTACAATTTTTTTTTTTTTTTTTGGAAATAGGAGGAACCAGCTTGCATCGACAGTGTGCCGTAAACCCCCCGGTAACGCTAGCAGGGAAATCACCACCCCGACGTCACGCTTAAGTCACCACACAGCGCTTCAGCCTCCCTGCTTTGCAAGGGTTTCGAACCTTGGCCTCCACCGGGGAGCACCATTAATGAGTACAATGTTATAACCTACTTAAGGGGAAAAGTGCCAAAAAAAGTCCTAAACATTTTGTCTTTGTGCCGATTTAGTTCTAAAACCTTTTTTTGTGCCGATTTAGTCCTAAACCTCTTTACGTTGTGCTAATTTAGTCATTTCCGGCCAATTTTGACCAGATTTTGCTGACTGGATGCTGGCCGGCTGACATGACCTAATCGACAATGACGTGAATAACTTTTAATAATATTTTTGAATTTTTGAATTTTTTCTCTTTTTATTTTTATTTTTCTTTGTTATTTGTTTTTTTATTTTTTTTTTTTTTTTTACTTTTCTTTTTTCTTCCCTCTTCTTCCTCCAGCCGATCGCCGAACCTGGCGACCGCCCCCTCACTAGTGGCTATGAGGGTGGCCTTGCGTTGGGCGGCGAGGCTCACCCTCGCCGAATCTGGCAAGGGTCGAGCCTCACCCATGGCCCGCGAGGCTCGACCTTGCTAAATCCAATGAGGGTGAGGCCCCGCTCGCTAGGCGCCCGCTTCGTTCCCCAATCCCAATCTCGCCCTAGAAATTTCTCCCTCCACTTGTCGTCGTCGTCTCTAGGGTTTTACTAGAGCTCGGGGTGTCCTTAGTCACACGGCTCCGACCTCGGATTTTCACCTGGTTTCCCCCGCAATGGTGATCCGTTGGGCAAGGCTTGACCCTCGCCAAATCCGCGAGGGCGAGCCTCGCCGCCATCGTGGCCACTAGTGAGGTGGTCGACAAGGTCGACCTTGACCTCATGAGCCATCACCTTTGGCCAGTCGCCGAGGTCCGGCGACTAGTTGGAGAAAGAAGAGGGAAGAAAAAAATAAAAATAAAATAAGAAAAATAAAAATAAAAAAATGAAAAATATATTAAAATATTATTAAAAGTTGTCTATGTCAACACCGATTAGGCCACGTTAGCCGACCGATATCCAATCAGCAAAATCTGGTCAAAATTGGCTAGAAATAACTAAATTGGTACAACGTAAAAAGATTTAGGACTAAATCAGCACAAAGACAAAAGGTTTAGAACTTTTTTAGCACTTTTCCCCCTTATGAAGTATTGACTATTAGGTCATGTTTTACTTATTGTGCTTCATTAACCTATATTTTCAAAATTATGTTTCTATTGTAAGATGATGAACTAAAATAAGAAATTAGATCAAATTGATAGTTGATGAAATCCCATTATGAACATTCTATAGGTGGAATGGACTTTCCACCAAATTTGTCCTAACCAAAACAAGATTTGATGGAAATGGTCAATCAATCAAGTCAAACACACATAGTTTAAGACCAAATCAAAGTCTTCATCAAATTCTTTGGGAGTTGTTGAGAAAATCTATTCAAGAAATCTAAACACCTAATGGGAGGTAAGACCAAGAGATGTAAAACATGCTTTTAATCTCCTCGGCTTTGGGTGAATATTGTTGGCTATGAAAATCAAACCTTTTGTTATGTTATTTGCCTGTGTGTCATGAAAATATTTTATGATCAAGTCACAATTTTTCTACCATCGCCACTGTAGATGTTTGATATTGTGCGTAATGAAGACCTTGGAATTTGTGTACTATCGTTTAGTCCGACTTTTGATTGGGTTATGTCTTCCTCTGTGCCGTAAGACTTTGATGGGTAATGAATATTTATTGGTATCTTTCAAGTACAAACTCTAACTAAAAATTCAAAGTGGGTGATCTCAATGTGTGCGGTGCCATGGATGGAGGAAAAGGTGAAGCCTTCTTTTTGAAGGTGAGTTGACTCCATCTTGGATCCTAAAACTTCATATCAATCGTGCAACTGAGCTGTTAAACTTTCCATCTGTGCTATCAAGCCTTTTACATTTTGCCGCTGGTTATGTTAATTATCTATTGGGGAATTCTGACATGGAAAATTTAATGCTAAAACATTCAATATAAGAAAGAAAGGAAGGAATATAAAGTTGCAAAATAATAATAATAATAATAATAATAATAATAATAATAATAATAATAATAATAATAATAATAGAGAAAAGCATTAAGAAAAGGCAGTTTACCCAAATGCCCTCTCATTTTGCGAACAATAACAACCATTACCAACCATTTTCCTTCCCTCTTCCTTCTTACCCCCTTCTTAGTTTTCACCGCCAGGCCCTTCCACCCCTGCAGCTCCGCCGTCACCATCATTGGTCGTCGTCATTGTCGGCAAAGCGCTCATCAATAGCCGCCACCATCCCCCTGCCCTTGCGACGACGCATCCATGCGGCGAGCCTGGGCGCCGCCATTGCGACAATGGAGGTCGTCGGCCACGTGGGATCCCAGCAGATCCATGGTGCTGCGAAATCTTCCGTTTGATTGTCGATTTTCAATATTAAACTTGCCATGTTGGCAATACCAACATCAGGCTTCAGCATAATCAATCAGCTTGACCAATGAGGAAAGAACTTGCTGAAGGAACGTATTTCCAAAAGGAAGCTACCCCGAAACCTGCTGTTTATTCTAAGATATCAGAAAGATCGACTCTGCTTCAATCATGAGGCCCGCGTGCAGTGCCGAGGGAAGAGATAAGCTGACGCTACACCCAACCCCACCACGGTCTCGACTCTTCCGAGAGGAAGGTTCCACCTTTGACCAGATGACTAAGGTTGGACTAGTAAAAGAAAGACTGTATGCTTGCTCAAATTGCTTGACTAAGGTTGGACAAAGGGAGCCTGTAGGATTCACCGAATGCTCGAAAAATTCATGAGAAAGGCTGAATCTTTAAGAACATCTTCCGTACTATATTATGACCAATATATACAGGAAAGTGGAACGCAAACCGAGATGCTGTTCTTCGTTGAGAAACCATGGCCACATCGAGAACAGATGAAAGTACCCAGAGCCAGATACATTTATTTACCTATATCACCCTGCTCTAGAGAGTCTAGACTCACGCAACATCACATAACAACGCCAATGCTTACTAGTCCAAGCTCTAAGCTAAGGTAAGCGGAGCATGTACTGTAATTTACAGCTGCCGAAAAGGGGGAAGTTTGACGGCTGCGGGTTCACCGATGAATCAGTAGTGACGCCATCCGATCAGCATGCCCTCTCCAGTGGTCCCACCATGGAGTACCACGAATGCCGATAGCCGTAGCCCATCGAAGCTTTTTTCACGTTCTTCTCGTCGGTTGTTTGTACCAACAACGATGAAGAATACGTTTGATAGTTCAATATCGCTTGGATCAGCGTCTGGGGCGGCATGCACGGCCACTCCAGATAACTGAAGTTTGTAGCATTATGAGCGGGAACCGGAGCTTTTGACGAAGGCTGGACCCGAGCCACTTCGTTGCCGGCCTCGTCGCTCTTCCCACAGAAATTGTACCTAAACTTCAAGACCCCGATGCCTTTTCCATCGTTCATCACCTTGTAGCGTCGGAACTGGACGGCCCCGTTGAACTCGTCGACCAAATCCTGCAGCGAGAGGCGGACTTCCCCGATCGAGCGGCTGCCAACGACGGTGGGAAGCCGCACATCGAACTTGAGAGAAAGGCCCGGATAGTCCCGAGGCGAGACGGCCGACAGGTCGAAACCCACCTCGTGGTTCCACTCCGGGTTGCGATGGCCGCCCTTGCTGGTCGGCGTCCTGTGGCACCGCTGGAGGGCCGGGTGGAGCTGCTTCTTCGGGTCGTCGCCGGCGACGATGGACACCGTCACGAAGACCGAGAGCTTCTGGAAGAAGTTGAAGGCCCTGAGGTCCTCGCAGGAGATCACCTGCAGTTCGAGGCTTGTATACTCCATCTTCATCTCTTCGCGGTTTCGGCTCGGCTTCGCAGAGGTTCGGAGGAACGTTCAAGGATGGGAGCTGGGAAGCTTCTCCTTTGGGGTGAGACAGAGAGAATTTGCAGAGACGTATAAAAAGAGGAGGCCAAACGCGGTTGGGCGGACGAATTCAGTCGATCAAGATCGGCCCCATCAGGCTGCGCGTGGGTGTGAAACTGCGGAATATTGAGCTTTTTGCAATAATAAAATGATTCCAAAGATTTTTCTTTTGCACTTTTACATTAATTTTGGGACATTCGAATATTCCCCAAATCTTAGACATACAAAGGAGGATCTCTTGTATTAACGTACTCACGTTACTTGTCCACGATAATTTAAACTTTTGAATTGAATATTCTAAGACATTATCATAGTAAAGTTCAGGTTATTTCACATGTGTAACTTTCATTAATCAAATTATGTGTATATTCTCAATTTGGTTTTTAATTTAACGACTTACATGTGAGAAGGGTATTAAAAGATATGTATTTTATACACATGAGGTCTCTCTCATTCTTAAACCTTTTGAATTGGATATTCCGACATCTAAACTATCTCGTTCACCATCGATATTAAAAAAAAAAAATAGTTATTCATACACGATTCATCTACAAAAAAATTCTTCTACAAAAATGAGACCAATACATATATCGCTTGTCGAACCATATAAATGCAAGCATTTTCCTTCTAATTATACT
The DNA here is from genome assembly GCA_016097545.1 of Eucalyptus victrix. NCBI lineage: Eukaryota > Viridiplantae > Streptophyta > Magnoliopsida > Myrtales > Myrtaceae > Eucalyptus > Eucalyptus victrix. Next base: position 17,680,171 of record CM027844.1, read on the forward strand.
TAAAAACAGTGCGAAGAGGGAAGAATAAGTCGAGAGGGTCCAACCTCTCCCATCTTGATCTTTAGACTCTCGGAGAGTTCGTTTTGACTTCCCCAAACCACTGAATCTAAAATGCGGATATTGTCAGATGAAGAAGAACAACCGGTTATGACGAGCCGGCATGTCGTGTTGCAAGTATAACGACTAATACGGTATTTATGTAGGAGGCGGCACGCTTTGAGAATGGTGAGATGTAAAACAAACATATCCCGTTCGAAGTACCCAACAAGAAATCGTCACATCATTGTCTAATGTATGCTTCTATGAATGGACCACCGGCCACGAGTCCTAAGTGGACGTAGCCATCAGTGGCCTCATTTCCAGGAAGCAACGGGAAAGCCTCCCTCGTGCAGACAAGATGCCCCTCTGGATTGACTTTGTCGACCAAGCTCTGGCAAACTAGATTTTTTTTTCTACAGAGCAGGTGTGCAGATTCCTCCAATAGCAAGCGCTTTCTAAGAGCGAATAAGATGTACCGAGGGGTAGGACCGATGGAGAGCCTGGAGTGCTGAAGAATGCACATTTCTGCTCATGACTTCCACCCCTGTAAATTATAGCTGACTTGTCGACCCTTACAATACTCGAGAGACCACGACCTGACCCTGCAGCTCTTCGTGGCAGGCGTCCCTTGAGTTATTCCATAGCCTAGGGCCTCTTGAGCTTGTAGCCTTGTAATGATTGTATAGATTCAAATACCACTGAAGATCAACAGTCAAGATCAAACTCATACTTTGTATAAATTAGGGGACCCCCACTTGGACACTCTAGTTCACAAGTTAATACAATTCGAGCTTCATTCTCCATACAGGATCCTCGTGAGTTTAGCACGTGTGCAAAGCTGACTCACTTGAGAAAAATCTTAAGGAACGTCAATATTCAATTGACCCGTGACAAATGGTAGGATCTAGTTGAGGGCACAACTAATTAGGGTCATTAGTTTCAAGATGAGTAAGTTCTAAATTGTAAATCTAAAATATGCCCTGTTTTATTCCTTTATTATTATTATTATTTTTTTGGTCAATAAAAACCTACCATATTATAGTACCCTATTTTTCTGATCCGGTTCTAGAATTTACCCAAGGCACTGTTTTTCTTTTGTTCCTTTTCTTGGTGTCATTTTTTGTAGAAAGCTAGTGCAAGCAATTGAGAGTCCGTCCCTTATCGCACAGGTTCGAATTCCGCAATTACTAGTGATTTAAGTGGAGAGCCCTAGTAGTAGGTTGTTGGGCTAGTCTCATTTGAAGTATAGGGGCCGGACCCTTAGAAGCCATTCGGGCACAGGGGGTCCGTGGCGAAATTCTCAGTTACCAAAAAATAAAAAATAAAAAGATTCAAAGTAAAAGATTACTGAGGGAGGGCAAGCAAAAGCAAGTCAGGAATGAGCAAGGGTCACAAGGCTCAAACAAACAAGGGCGAGTCGCAACCAAGCAAGGAGGAGGGTTAGTTGTGAGCAAGAGAGAGAGAGTCATTGTAGAGAACAGAGAAAAAGGAGACAAAAAAAGATGCCCAAAGAAAAGTTAGGATTTTTAGGTTTTATGAAATAGGTTCTAAATTTGATCCTATTCCCGGGTGGTTCTTCACTTCAAACCAGTTTCAAACTTTCCAAAAAATTGGTACCTAGAACCAAACCGATATTCAAAGCAATTTGATCTTGTTTCCAAATAGAACCAATCCGGTTGCATAACCCTACAATTAATGGTGTGATATATATCAAAAGACTCAATTAATCAATCAGCAATCTTATGAGAATTCGCCATTAATTGCAATAAATGCAGAGAGTTCTTCCTAGCTTTTTTTTTTTTTTGGTGAGTTCTACTCTATGCCTACTCTACACTCACTCTCAGACTTTTGCCCTGTCTCTTGCAGAGCGTGGGAGTCGAAACCCACTTCTGAAACTTACACGTCCCCACCCCATCCCCCCTGAGAAGGTGAAGATTTGAACCCCTCACCTCCCCCTTCCATGTTGAAAGGGTGGCCACTGAGGCTCTTCCCGGCGTTTGCAACGGATGATTTTTCATGTACATGCATAAGTAAACATGTTATGGGGTTGCTTTAATGCTCCAACGTCACTGGGATTACAATTCAGCTCTAATGTCACTAGGATACATTTCATATCAAGAATCTTCCAAAAAGGAGGCTAAGTGCTAGCTACAGACCAGTTGACTTTCTAGAAGGGTTAGATTATCATTGGGAAAACGCAGACACGAAAATGAGAATATTCATTATTTTTCATCCTTCTGGGATATAGCGGTCAGAACCAGTTTTTGCCAGCCAGACCCCATCAACCTTCTAAAAATAACACTATCCAGATTGCCGACGGAGCCATGCATCGCTAGATCTGGCTATTAGCCTCTTATTCTCAAGTTTGATCGAGAGGGAAATGGCTTCTCCCGACTAGGATAACACCTAAAGTGGTGGTCGGAATAATTTAAAGCACATAGAACCTAAGTAGCACCAATACTAATACACGACACGTAACACGACACGATATCACACGCCGACATGTGATTTAAAAAAAAAAAAAAAAAAAAAAAACAGAATTCCAATACGTTTAGATACGTTGTATATTAAATATATATTTTGATATATACATAATAAATTATCATTTTTATGATTATTTCAATCAAATTAATTTGAATCAAATTCATAAATAAATAAATAATTAAAAAAACCTAAAATGAATATACACTAAAAATATTAATACGCTATTTATTAATATTATTCATTTTTCAATTTTATAAATTTAACTCTATTTCAATAATTCATAAAATTTGGAGAAAAAACAAACGATTCATATTTTGAACTCACGTGTTAGATATGTTGGAAGAAGAGAAAAAAAAAAAACTTAAGAGGTGAATTGTGTATCACGGAAGTGGAAATCGAAGAGAAGAGAAGACTAAGTTTTTCTTCTTTCTCCATTTATTATTTTTATTATTATGTTTTATTTTTTCACACATATACACAAATATATATATATATATATATATATATATATATATATTGACCCCTCATTTATTATATTTTTAAAATTGACCTCAATATCATAATCATGTGTCAAAAACTCGAACGTCAGAATTCTGACTTGAGTGTCGAAGAATGTCGAGAAAGTTGACCAGGTGTTAGATTTTCCGACACGTGTTGACTAAATGTTAGAGAGTGTCTGAAAATGTTGGACACTTGCCAAAATGTCTGACACGACACGAAAGCTCTTGAAAAGTGTCGGTGCTTCATAGCATATAACAACCTACCAAGAACAGCTTGAAATCAAAGAGAACCCAAATCTTCCTTGTTTAGGAAGGTTAGAGGTAGTTCTCATTGTACTACCATGTCTAGCTTGACTCCATTGTCTCTTTTCTATTCGTGAGTTCCATCATCTTAGCAAAAGGAAATAACGGGAGACAAAAGCTTCAAACAAATCAAACTATTCCACATCAAAATGCATATTCAAAGTCATCAATCAAATAACCCAATGGCCACTTGGAAAAGCTTTAGCTCACAGACTCAGCTAACGCTGCCTTCCAAAAGTTGAGAAACGCAAAAAATGCCAGTGATTGCTATTGATCAGTCAATGGCAATGTTTGAATAAGCAATCAAGCAGGACAAAATCCACAGATAAATGTTACATCAATCTTGTAACAAGCAGTAAGATATGCCTCAGCGGCTTTTTACTTTTTTCTGGCCCTGGTTATTGAATGCCGCGCATGTTTTCTTCCAGCATCTAATGGATATGGCCATGGGTATCACGATCCAGATGGAGTTCATGACAACATAGTAGGCATAGTAATACAACGGGCTAGCAGCGAAGTTATCACCTTCCAGCAAAGCTGTTATGAAATACACAGCAGTTCCATAGAGCTGACCCAGGGATATCGCGAACTGGAGAATGTAGCTATACGACTTTGCTTTTGCAATGGCATAACTGCAAGACATCGGTATACAGAGATTTTAGGCAATGTATGGGAACTACAACTACTCTAGCGTGGTTGAATATCGCAGAATCAATTTTCAATCAAGTGAAAAATTCTCACACTGCAAGGAGGCATGCTGGACCCTCTAAAACAGCAGTTAGTCCTTCAACAGAGACAATCGCTGAATCCCTTCCAACGTATCTCGAGTCACCTTTGCTGTATTCTTTCCCTGTCCATTGTATATTTTCAGCTGCTTTCCACCAAAAGCTTGACAAGCCAACCAACAAAGGAAACAGAAATGCTAAAATAAAAAGAAAATGAGAGTGGCAGAGAAGCACTTACAAACTTCAGACAGGTAAAAGGCAGATTTATCCTTGTAAAATTCTGGTGAGAAAACAAAATAACCCTCGAGAATCATGTGAGTAAGGCCTGTGAATGCCCACCAGCACATGAGAATTCTATCAATAGTTGGTCTTTTGGGTGACCCTGCAACAAATGGAAATATCAAATGATGAAATGTTTTCAGCTTTTCACAAACAAATGAGGAACACGGGCTTCAGACAAATACATAGACTAGGCATTGTGGTTTCTCATGAAGCACAGAGGAAGAAGGATCTAAGTGAAGCAAATCCTAGTTTCTCTTCTTCCTATTTTCTTAACTTCACCTTATTGTAGGTGCATCAATATTGTGAGCTCAAGCAACATTCAGGTAGAATACTTATCTAGAAGAGGAATAAGCATACCAGATACAAACCAAATGAAGGCAATAACAAGCACCGAAGCAGTGCCGTAGACACCAAGGATAGTTGATTGGGAAAGTAAAACTGGCACATAACCAGGGAGTTCTAGATCTCTGGGGATATAAGGGTGAGGACTCTGCGTGGCTTCCATTTTCTTCGAGACTCAAACCCTGCAAGACTTTGCAAGTTAGAGGGCAGTTGCCTAATAGAAATGATGAAAATCATTAAGTCCAATCTGTCCAAACTTTTCAAAAACCAAAACATTAACAATTTCAAAAAAAAATAAAATTTGCTGCATGATTCTACAGAACTAACAGTCAAGTTGTGCTTAAACCGTGACATAACTACAGTGACACTTTTTTTCATAGATCTCATCTACAGTGACATTGAACAGACCTAAAATGCAAGTTATTCTCTTCCAAAATTGGTTGCTGGAAACAAAACACTCTGAGGGATACAATTTCCACACCAGGTGCAAGGGTAGCAAATTCATGATTTGTCAGACTTCAACGTCAATAACAAGGCACAATGAAAACAAATCAATAGTTGACAACGGAAAATGCAGCAAGCAGAAAAAAGATATGCGCCACATCACAAAGATACAATTTTGAAGCATCTCAATTGCTTGGATCTTAAAGAACAGGCATTTTAAGGGGCATGCTCAAATCACTGGAGTGGGAATGTGTAATGAAATCCTGTGACAAATTCATTTTCTTGGTACGTTAAACAAATCGAACCCTCAAATAAGGTTGAATTATCTTAGCTGCATGTGTCACGGGCCCATAGATTGGCCTGGTGAATTCCACTCACGAGGCGCCTCACAGGTTGTTCTGTGGCCGAGGAACTACCAGCCCGTGACACACATTATAACAATTGAAGATCAGAGCGAAAGCTCGCACTAAGTTTTCGATAATTGGTCCTTCCAAAACCGACTACATTGCATATCAGTAACACTTCAATTATACAGCCGTTGAAACAGAGAAGACAGAGAGGGGCCATTTCGGAATTCAAACCGAGGAAATTCAACGGCGGAGCCTCGGAGATTGCGTTCAGAAAATGACCCGAGTCCAGAACACTCGACCTCTATCCAATTTTCAAGCTTTATCGTTTGTTCACAGAGAGAGAGAGAGAGAGAGAGAGAGAGAGAGAGAGAGAGAGAGAGAGAGAGAGACATATAGAAACTTGAAGCAAGATTCAACCGTTGATTGAGATCCGAAGAGACGGAAGGTTCAGACACCAGCTCCGATCGGAGCAATCCTACCCATGTTTTGGGCATAACCCAATTACACCGACGCAACTCTCGGGTCGGTTTCCTCCGCCAAAAGACGAACAACCCATGAAATTCCCGTCGCCATTCCCGTCTCTCGAGGCGAACCACACTCCACCCAACACAGTAAACACTCGACAAATCTGCTCACAAACTCGAGTCGCTCGGTTCACGAAGACGACATCAAGCTTCGGAATTGAAAAGCGAGAACGATTGCAAGACTGGATAGAGAGAGAGAGAGAGAGAGAGACTTACAGGGTGAGACCCTGGACAGACCGAGTCCGAGAAGAGAGAGGAAGACAGAGGGAGGGCGCGAGTGTGTGATCGGAACTGTACTTAAAACAGGGAAAAGATGACAGACAAAAACATGTTTTTATTATTTGGTATTTACATTTTAAAAGTCAAGTTTTTTTCTTCCTATGGCGCGTCCTTTTCTGGAAAGGAAGTAAACCTCCAGTGCTACTCCCAAAAAGAAAATGAAGAAAAAAAGAAAAAGAAAATGAGAAATTAAATTTGAACATTGCCGGTCATTAGCTGTGTCTTAATCAGATCCACCTGGACTCCATTGGATGTCTCAATCTCTCCATTGCTGGGTTTCGCCATTCGAGTTGTGTACGCTTCATAAATGAGCTCCCGTCCTGAAATTTTTATCACATTATATAATTGTTCGAAACACTTCTTTCGAAAATTTAGCCTATGTAAATTAAGTTAGATTGTTAAAGGATCTGCTATAATAAATGTGTGATTTGTGCATGAATTAAGGTTTATATCCAGTTAGATAAGGGTGTAGAGTGATCACCGGAGTAAAAAGCTCAAATAAGATATAGCTCTTGTCTGGTCAAATTTTATAAAATGACAGAGGAGGGCAAAAGTAGAGGAAGCCATGCATTGGATAAGGAAAGTACCACCCCAGCAAGTTATGTCGGGCGAATGAATCTAGTTCAGTTCGAACACGGTGTAACCATGACCTGCTAGAAACTAGACACTTTCTAGATCAATACTCGATCTTAAATTTTATGTCGAATCGGAGAAGTTTACATTCATCATTTATCAGATGTTTCGGCAATTTACAGAAGGATTATATTCTAGTATTATGTCATGGCTGTGGATTTTGGGTCCTGGAGTTATAGAGGAGATCAATCTCTTTGTCGTAGCCGCCACTTGAGCTGCGTACTTTGCAGCCTCATAAAGCGCCCCGGATACGAACATCAGACCGGTGGCGACGTAGGGATGGTCCTCCAGCAAAGATAGGAAGCTTTCTGCTGCATTTTCCGCGGTGTGAATCGCCGAGCATGCCTGGTCGACCAGCTCTCGGCCTCTCTCGGACAGCTTGTACTTCTCCTCCAACATGTCCCTAGTCCTGTCCAATATGTTGGTGGTGCCTCCTGGCGTCACGGCTTCATCGGGATGAAGGGCAGCCGGATCATGCCAAGTTTCTTCCTGATCATCCTGCAAAGCAATGGAATTTTAAGGACGATTCGGGAAGTGCAACTGAGAAAGTGATCAATATGCAAAGTGAGTCACCAGTTCGAAAAAACATTGCAGGAATTCATCTCGAATGCAACGTAGTATTAATTGCCTCCACCTGGAGGAACATTGCGGTCCGATTCAATCAGAGCTCTCGGGTATGTCCGAGCCTAATTATTAACCTTACATTTTCCTAGATGTTCTTCAAGTGGACTAGATTTATCTATTGGAGTTTGTAAAGCCAGGCAACAAGAGATTCAACTGTGAATTATTAACGAGACAGTCAAGACAAGAAAAATGCACTGATCTGTAGCCTTGATCCAGATTCATGGAAAAACTGAGGGCGATCTTTATGAACGTCAATTTCTGGGTTCAAACAAGGATTAACCAGAAACGAAATACTGATTAAAATCATTGAAGAGAGCGATGAAAGGAACGGATAAAGCTTAGAAATGCTTGTATGCGGAAGACGTACATGATGCCACACGAGAGAGCGGGTGAGACAGAGAGATAGACAGAGAGAGAGACAGAGAAAGAGAGAGAGAGAGAGAGAGAGACCTTGACGTCACCCTCCCACGGCGACACTCGAATTGGTTGCTCATCAATGGTAGCATTCTACAGATAAGAAAGGCTGCTTTAGAGCAATTAAGGAGTATATAATTTAGCATGGTAAAACATTCCAGAGCTGACAATAATCCGTTGCTTGGAAGCATTCATCTAGTCAAATTGCTTGAGATTCACTACCATCAAATAAGGCAACCTCTCATCATAATCAGAGACAGAGAACACCAACAGACTGCGAACGAAGCTGAAGAAAACATCAAATGAAACAGGTGATTCGCAAGTACTGTGCAGTCTCAGCAGCTGTGAAGCCAGAGAGATTTTAAACGATAGAGAAGTTCAATGCCATCTCATTCATTCAAATAAGCAACACAGAAAAACGGACCTCTAGTGCATGACAGCATTTAAGCTGAATCAAACCCTTAAGTCATTTATTTCCTTACATCGAGAAGAAGAGCAGTCCGGAAGGCGAATGGCTGCCTGAACGTCACCTTTGCCGATTGGGGCTTGTCTTCGTTCCTGTGCTGTCATCATAACTAATTAATCGAACCATTGGCATCATCCTAAAGGGTATAAGATCTATTTTAAGCAAAAACTTGAAAAAGTAGTCTATAATGTGAAGTTTCTTCCTTGCCTCCGGAGCTGGATCTTATCCACAGTCCCACAGAACGAGAAATATATCGCCAAATCTGCGGCAGTCATGGTCGGAGGAACATTCTGAACCCAGATAGTCAAATTCAGGGCTCCCATTCGAGCAACTTACAAATTGTTATCTTTCTCTCCCTAAGGAATTGATGATGAAAACACGGGATGATTGACAAGTATGAGAACTCATGAGACCTGGTAAGGCATATAGTTTAAGATGGAGTGAGCTCGCATATTTGGAATAAAGAAGCCCAAGAATGCCTTCCACCTCTAGAGGAAGTCTCACAGAGAAATGCAGTACCAGGGGGCGAAGAAAGAGATAAAGGCATATCCTGATGGTTCCCTTGATTCCGAAGACTCTGCTATTCGTTGGTTTCGATTAGAATCATTAGATTTTTACGTTAGATGGCCAAATTTGTTATATTCGTCGCCCGTTCTATTACTTAGATCAAGATCCTTCGGCCATGTGCCGGAATGGCAGAATGTATCCGTGCGCGATATTGAGAAATTCCTTGTAAGGACCCGATCCCTGGGGACCCAGGTTCCAGCAAGACTGGCCTGAGAGAGACAGAGATAAATGGCTGGAGCTAAGACAATGATGAGCGGCGGGACAACGGAGGTGGAGGCGCGGTGGCGAGGGAAGGTGGTGGCACACTTGGGTTGAGAATTTGGTTGTGTGAGGTGGTGTGAGCCTAGGATCTTGAGTCTTACACAAAGTGGAACTTACTTCAGTACCATCTAGTTGGGTTGGAGCATGATACTTGTAATTTTGAAACTAGAGGTAGTTTTTTTGTCACAAAGTAAAATCTCAGACGTGTTGCATGGCATTTTACCTATAAAAATTGCTTGCATGCAAGTGTTTCCATGGCACCTTTTAATTTTTCCTCAAACATTTTATATTTTGAGGACATTTGAGGCACAAGCCAAGACTATTCCTTTCCATTCCAAAGTTCTCCAAATCCAAGAAAAGGGAATCACCATATACTTTTATATCCCCTTCATTCATAACAATGAACACAAGAATATGTCCCTTTTTTATTCTATTTCACGCTCTCATTACATTCCATCGTGCCAAATATAGTATAAAAAACATATCTAGCGACGACAGACAAGTCCATGGCCTGGACTGATCTTGCTAGTGCAATCAACCATCGCCATAGAAGGGTCCAACACTATCGACTTGATCGCGGCGGTCTGGGAATCGGGTGCGGAGAAAATGCAGTACTTGCAATCTGCAGAGATGAGGGACGATGTCTTGTACTTATCTTCTCCACCCATGATCGGCATCGGCACACCTCTCTTCACGGGGCTCCGGTAGCCTGGGCGGTACGTCTGGCCCAAGACTCCCTCCACTTGGTCAGAGAGGCGGAGGAACTTGAACTGCGCTTCCAAGTGGGCGAAGCAATCGTCGTCCGGTATTTGGTACTTGTGGATGCGGTCGTCCTCCTTCGTCACGGGGACAGCGTTGACTGAGATCTCGACGGAGCCATGCAGCAGCACCGTGACGCTGTTGAACTTCGCCGTCCTTTCGACAAAGAGCCTGCCGTCCGGGGCAGTCCAAGCGGAAAGCTGGCCCGGAGGGAGGAGCAGCGGCTTGCCATCGTAGGTTAGGACGAGTTGGTCCACTTCGTTGTCCCATCGGCCGACCTTGTTAGCGGCCAGCGTGAGGGTGTGGGGACCAAACATCAGGCCTAGGGCTTGGATCCATGTGTTGTCGCGCGTCCTCCCCTGGGGTCGGCGGCCGATGAACCGGGCATTTATGTGGAAATCGACGTCGGACACCAAGCTGAATTGCTCGTTCGTCTTGCCGTGGAAGTAGAACATGACGCCATCGCCCCCGACGAACCTGGGGTCATAGCATGCTGCTCCGATCCCATTGCAGTTCGGCCTACGCCCTGCGATTCGAAACGGAAACAATTAGTACTCCTTGAACAATACCATCCTATCAGAAAAGTAAGGAAACGCGCTACATACTCTTGCATAGAGCTTCACAGTTCCTGGAATTACAGTCCACAAAGCAAGCTTTGTCCTGGGAGTTGGATGGCTTGAAGCTGGGGCACTGGCTGGGGCAGGAGATCTGAGCCCCGAAGCATTTACTCTGCGGGTCGTTGCAGAGCACCGACTGAGGAAAGTCCTTGCCAGAAACTGAGCTCGGTGGCGGCGGCGGAGTAGATCCGTAGAGGTCAGCCTGGCCACCCTTGACAAACAACAAGGAGAAGATTACGACACAGTAGAAACCGAGAGTGGCCATGATGCGTGTGTCGCACAGACACTCTCAGAAAGACTACGAAACCTCGGAAACAAATTAATTTCCGTGGATCGACTGTGTTCTTTCTTGAGGTGATGGCAAGAACCCGAGTCTCTGCATCCAATATTTATAACGAGGACTGGATCTGAATCTAATCTAAAAGCTCCTGGAAAGCCGGCTTCGCAAAGTCAAAACCTCATAAAAGAACTGTACTGAGATTCTCTTTGCTCTGCTGGTGTCTGCATCGGAATTCCAAAGTGAGATCAGCATCTTGAAGCAGAAGAATCATCGGCGCTCTTCGTGTTTCGCTTCATGTGCTCGCATGTTCCGAACGCGCGCATTAACCCCCGAAGCGACCACCGACTTCGCTGCCATGCACGACCCACTTCGCAGCATCCTAAATTAAGTCTACTCCGCCATAACTTCCATGATCTGGAGACCCGAATCCACCCATTTTAAAAATGACGAAGCTACCAAGCTGGTCATATTCTAACAAAAAGTTGCCCCGAACAAAGAATTCCTGCCCGAGCTTTGCAGGTCTATCTATGCTCGATTGGATCCTGGTCAAACTGCCCTTACCAAAGAAAGAAATTCAGTGCTCTGAGTAATTAAAATGAAGGGGGAATCCACACGAAACCCGCTGCACTATGGAGCGGTTCGCGCTCCTCATCGAACTTTCAACAATTACATAATACCCTATGAACTCTAGTTATAGCCATTGACTTTTCGTTTCTTTTTTTCTATTAGAGTGTGCAATGCACGTGACTTTTAAGATGTAAAAATATATTTTCATCTCTTTTTTTAAATGCAATAGAGGGTTCTTCTTTGCACCAATGAGTCATTCTTTTATGGTTAACTCTTCATTTCTCTTGTGCATTTCAAACTTTAAAATCGTCATTCAAAAAATTCTATTTACATCACCGATATCAAGTCAGTTACAAAATTTAACACCTGACATAACAAATGAGAGTTAATTGCATTTTATGCTCCAGGACTTTGGACGAAATTTGTTTTTATTTTCTCCAAAAGTACCTTCAATAGAGTAGGAATAGAGTAGGGACCGAAAAAAAAAAAAAAAAAAACCTAAAACGCTGCTTAGCATATAAAGGAAACTATTTTATTTAAGCTCTTCATATTTGATTACCAATCTGAAAGTAGATTATCATTCCAAGTGATCGTAGTTCTAGGAATAGTAGCATTCTTGTACAATTATTTGGATGTGTTTTTTTGTTTGCCCTGTCTTCTCTTTTCCTTTCCTCCCCGAGCGTCCAATGATGCAGAAAGATCACCGCGTACACCATCCATTGCCGCCTGCCCTTGGTCACGACTCCCTTGTTGCCGTCACGAGCCCCACGCCACACCTCCATCTGCCGATATTGTCGTGGCTCCGTCCGCCAAGAGCCCTAACTCTCTCCCTCACCACCTGTATGAGATGAAATTCTCAAATACGATTCTTCTATTTTATGAATAGATTCATATAATTATGGATGAATCAGTATTGATGCTTTACTATACTACATTTTATGAGATTTTTTATGAGATTTATGATAATACAATATGATGATAATGATGATAATGATACAGTTGTGATTGATCGAGATTGTTGACCAGCTATGATGGGAGTTGTGACTGCAACTGTGGAGATCCTCAAAGTCAAGAGAACACTATATTGGGGGTTTGTGCGCAGAGCAACTGCCGTTGCAGTGAGTTGAAAGAGGTTGCGACCTTCCTCCATTTGCTCCGACAAAAGTCACCCGCCTTGCACGGCCCCAAACAAGTAGTGGTGAGAGAGAGAGAACGACGGTGGCAGCAATTACGTCGCCACGGCAGCAGCGGCGACGGCGGCAAGAGGAAACAGGAGGAGGAGCTTAGGAGATGTTGCGTTGGTTTTTTGGGTTATTTTATTAACAGCGGAAAAGTGGAATTGGGATCTTACGTTAGATTTTGCTTAAGTCATCCAGTTCCACATTTTTCAGGAATCTAATCCGCGACGCCAAGCAGCGTCCTAAATTAAGTCTATTCCGCCATAGCTTCCGTGATCTGGAGACCGGAATCCAGCTATTTAAAAATGACGGGCCTATCGAGCTGGTCATATTCTAAAACTTACCCCGATGAAGAATTCCTGCCTGAGCTTTGTAGGTCTACTGTCTATCTATGCTTGATCGGATCCTAGTCAAACTGCATTTACCAAAGAAAGAAATTTAGTGCTCTAAGTTATTAAAATGAAGGGGAAATGTAGATGAGACCCTCTGCACTTTGGACAGGTAACCCCTCGCACTCGAACTTTCAACAGTTACATAACACCCCTCGTGAACTTTCATTATGCTATAGCCATTGATTTCGCATTATTTTTTCTGTCACCATGTGTAATGCACATGACTTTTAAGGTGTAAAAGTATATTTTCATCTCATTTTTTAAGAAGAATTTCTCTTTTACCCTTAACTTTTGTATAAAAATGAGTAATATAGAAAATGGGCGAAAGATAACTTAATTGAAGTACTATTGATAGAAAAAAAAAATATTAACAACAATATTAAGCAATAGGATTTTATTAAAATTTGACAAACATAGCCACTTTAATAGATCTAAATGGCATATTTCAAAGAAAGAGTAAACAAAAATCTAATAGAAATTGGAAAAGGTCTCAACAGCAAGGGTGAAATGACTAAAATCGGTTACTCATTATGTATAATTAAGGGGTTAATTATGTATACTTAAGGGATTCTTCTTTTTTGTAATTTTTTTCCTCTTTTCCTGCCCTCCTCCCAAGTCCCATGTGTCCCGATGATGCAGAAGACCACCGCGTACGCTACCGATGCCACCCGCCCTTGCTCACCACTCGCTTAATGCCGCCACGAGCCCTCTGTCACAACTCTATCTGCCGACGATGTCGTACCTCCTCCGCCAAGAGCCCGACCTATCTCCGGCTTGCTGTATGAAAAGGAAGACAGCGATGGTGGAGGAGGCAAAGGCTGCGATGACGGCGGTGGAGACGGAGGTGGGGGAGGTTGTGACGACATCGGTGGCTACAATTACATGGTAGACATATGGAAATGTTATGTCGGATTATTATATGTAACTTTTTCTTATGGTGGAAAGTGGAATTGGAATGTTATGGTAGATTTTCCTAAGTTTTCCAATTCCACATTTTAAAGGAATCTAATAAGCAAGTGATCGATTTTCATAATTAAATTTCTTTTAAAAAAATGATTATTTTTGTAGTTGGATTGTTATTGACGAATCTCATTCTACATTGAACCCAATAAAACCTTAGTGATGGTCGTTCATAATAATCTCCATATTCATTGGTCATTAGGTGCTAAAAATATTTCATTTCATTTTTCGAATTCTGATTAATTTTGAGCGGGTCATGTACATATTCTATGCTTCTATGTTGGGGTGTACTTAAATTTGTTATCACACTCAAAAAAGATTAGAAAAATCCTGTAAAAAATTCAAAACAATTTAACTATCTATTTTTATTCAAATATCAATTTCCTCGGGTGGTTTTTTTTAATTTATAAAATCACAGTATGAAATATTAGTAATCAATTCATATTTTTCTCGCATGATAACCAATTGTCCACCCAAACACTGTTACATGATGTTTCAATCTACTATGAATACGTATGCTTTTATTTCACTAAAAACTCTAATTTCTCTTCTGTTTTTTTTTTGGGTCTAAGCTAGAAACTTTAATTGTTTTGCCCATTTTATACTTTAACACAGTTATGCTAACATGGCAATAATAAAAAAGATAATAATAATTCCAAATGTAGAAGAATTGATCGCTCAATTAAAAAAAAAAAATCCATTCAAAATTGGCTTTGATCTTGTTTCTTCTTTTTCCTCTTCTTAATCTTCTCAAAAATGAACTTGTGGCTGTCCTCGCCCCACCAAGCACAGCAGCCATGGCTGTCCCCTCGCCTCTCTCTCTCTCCCTCCCTCTCCCTCTCTCTCTCTGTCTCTATCTATGGCTCTCTGCTTTCTAAGTATCTTCTTGTCATGGTCCTCTGAGTATCTTCCTTTCTCTGGCTAGAGAGAGATAGAGAGAGGGAGAGAGATGGGTTGGACTATCAGCTGCTGGCATCATCCAGCTGCAATGGAGTCCCTCTCACTTCGAAGCTCATTCTCCTCACTTCCCGCGCGCATGCCCCGTGAACATCTCTTCCGAAGATCATCGACTCAAAATGCAGCAACCCCTCCTCCTTCTCTCTTCACGATCACGAGGAAGAGAAACGAAAAACCCGGCTCCCGAATTTGCTGCACCAGCGAGAAGGTGGAGTTCAAACGAGAACCGTCCTTGGACGGTGCGGCCGCCGCCGTGGATGATGCGGACGAGAAAGGGTCTGCTGCGACGGCGACGACGTCGTCATTAGCATCGGCATCGTCGGCGGAGGAGTCGCTGTGGGAGTGGGCCGTGCTGGTGTCGCCCTTCTTCTTCTGGGGCACGGCGATGGTGGCCATGAAGGAGGTCCTCCCCAAGGCCGGCCCTTTCTTCGTATCCTCCTTCCGTCTCATCCCCGCGGGGCTCCTCCTCGTCGCCTTCGCGGCCTCCCGCGGCCGCAAGCCGCCCTCCGGCCTCAACGCTTGGCTCTCCATCACCCTGTTCGCCCTTGTGGACGCCTCTTGTTTTCAGGTCACGCCTCTCTCTCTCTCTCTCTCTCTCTCTCTCTCTCTCTCTCTCTCTCTCATGTGTATATGTGTGCCATTTATAGTTTTCTTTCTTGTCAAAAAAGTGAGATTGACATGTTTGATTGATAATTATTTTACCCTGCTGATGGGTTTTTTGGGGCAGGGATTTCTCGCCGAAGGGTTGCAGAGGACGTCGGCGGGTCTCGGAAGCGTATGTTGAACTCACTGTATTCTCTATATCAGTTTAAATACCTCCATGAGAAGAAAAGGGCAAAAAAGTTTCAACCTTATAGGTGAATTATAAGGTTCTTTGATGTTAAATATGGCTACCGAGTAACGGAAATTCTTGCATATTGCTTTGGAAATGTGTCCTTGAGGAAATGGCTCATGTCAGAAGACTGATGTCACTTACGCTGAATCTTGTTCTGTTATCTGAAAAATCTTGCCTTTTTTCTTTTCCATAACACTAATGGATGAATGAGTATATGTAATACAAAGGTAGAATGGTCTCTTAGTGTAGCTGCAGCTATCAGTTGGATTAGTCTTTACACATTGTATCCTTGACATGGAATCAGATGTTTTGATATTTGTTCCCTGTTTGTTCAGTAGATTTGGCAGTTGATAGGAAACGAGCTATTCTGCTTGGCTTACTGGAGCTGAATTTGTTACAGGTGATAATTGACTCTCAGCCATTAACAGTGGCTATACTTGCAGCCCTGTTCTTCGGTGAATCCATTGGGTTAATTGGAGGTGCAGGACTGATACTTGGTGTTGTGGGACTTCTTCTTCTTGAGGTAATCCTTGTGTCACCAGTTGTATTGTGATTATGCTGGTGTTAAGTGAATATGCATTGGCTTGATCCTAATAGATTAGAAACTAAATGGACTATGTTGTGCCTCGGAGATACAATGCAACATTCTTTATCTTGTCATTGAACCACCATTCGATGTTTTTATGACATGTCTGCATGAGACATGCATATGATGGTCTCTCGTAAATGTGGTTTCATGGTTATAATTGCATCAGATGGAATCTCGCTCCACCTTGCCCTCCATATCCAGAACATCTGGCACCTGTTCTCCTTATCATTTTCATTGCAACTTGCTGTGTACTTTATTAAACATTGAATTCCCCTTGCACTTTAAGCCAAAGCATATGTGAAAAAATTGCCACTTTGATCACATTTTTTATGCATTTTGATGATGGTGCAGTAAATTTCCCAGCTACATATTGTTAGATTCAAGTCTTAGATCCTTGTTCATTATTTTCAAAGATTCTGACTGCTGACAGAACTTGCTCTCAACTCCCCATGATTGTTTTTAACCTCTAACCTAAAAAAATCCAGTAATTTCCACTGCCATGCTGAATGTTAGTTGGCTGATTCTTGGTAGAAGCTGCATGTCTCTCACCTTTATCTCCTATAAAGATTCTTTCAAAAGGTAGCATATGACTTATTGGGCCTATAGCTTGATGCGATCATCTATGAGTTTTACTTGTTCGCACTGCCTAATAGGTTTTTCCAACAATCTCTCTCTCTCTCTCTCTCTCTCTCTCTCTCAAAGTGTCTGGCTTTTTATCACCAGCTAAATTGCTTGTTTGAAAAGGCATGTTGAAGTCTATTCAAAAGAGATCCACAAGGGATCCACCATCAAACTGAAATGTTTAGTTGAGGTAGTTGAGGCATTGAGGTTGAGATCATTGGGTTAGATAATTTTTTGGGGAATGCACTAGAGGAGAAAGAGTACTTTGGTATCTATAATTGAGAAACAATGAATTGCATCAAATATTGAGTTATATTTTTATGACTTATGAGACAAATGTTGAGAAAGAGTAATCAAGTATAACTGAGATTAAAGTGCTACATCTTCAAGAAATAGAAGTGGATTGCGTGGAGATTGGTTACTATATGCAAGTGGGATGGATCTACAGGGTGAAATGTTGCAAGCACTATGTACAATCTGAAAATGCTGCTCAGGCTTTAGGGAAAACTATTTAGGCTGTAATAACATGGCAACGGTCTATGGAATGACGTGTTGGCCAGTCAAGCGTAACATGTAAACTATGTGAGTGTATCTGAGATAGGTAGACAGATATCTAAACCATTGGAAAATTTCAATAGGAAGCTCTGAATTGAGGCGGTTCAGACATGTGGAGAGACTTTAAATAACCATAATGCAGCAGCAAGAAAATGTTATTTATGTAATCTCAGAAGGTAGATCTTTTGGAGGAGGAGGAGGAGGCTTGAGAAGATGTCAACTGGAAACATTAAGAGGATATAGTTTCTTAGTCTGTTGTCTATTGAGAGACATGATACTTGATAGGAGTTAATGGTTCCCTGAAACATATATACTGGAAACAGGCCTTTGTTATTGTTGCCATCACCAAACCTTTTAGGTATGCTGAACTTAAGGTAAGGGTACATAAGGTCACAATTTACACTTGACAATGAAGGCCCAACCATAATATAGCGAGGGTACCACCACTACAATACTGGAGTTCCTGAGCCATTCATTGCTGTATGTAGCCTGGATTACACAAATTAAAATGAGCATGCTACTATATCTGATCTATTTCAGTAGCATTTCAGAAGCTCCATACCATTTTCCTTTGGTCAAATGCAAGTGATCTACCTTAGGTGGAACTGGCATAGCGGCTTTTTCTTTTTATGATCATATTAGAGTTATATGCGAATCCATACTGATAAGCAATCTCTATTTCACATGGCTCTTGCACTATTTGACGGTGAGTTTTAAGCTGTAGGTACCGGCAGTTGCTATCGACAACAATAATTTTTCACTGTGGGGAAGTGGTGAGTGGTGGATGCTTCTTGCAGCTCAGAGCATGGCCATTGGAACTGTTATGGTCCGTTGGGTCTCCAAGTATTCTGATCCAGTTATGGCTACTGGATGGGTAGGCTCAACCTAGCCTGGGATATATTGAAGTGCTTAAATTTGTTTTTCTTATTTAGCTAGATGCCGGTTGTTAGTTTATTTTGCTACTTGTGTGTGTTTGATTTCTTAATTTTTTTCCAGTGTTTAGCTGTAGTGATTTTATATATCTCTTTACTGGTCAAAATTATAACTTTTTGGTGTATCAGCTTGAAGCTAATTGCTGGTTCTCTAATCATTGGGGAGACTGCATGATACCTTCATAATTGATCTATCATATGGGCTTAATATTATATTGCCTTATGCAAAAGAGCGTAAATTTTGCATTGCTTAGTTGAAGAGATTATTAATTATCTGTACTTACGTTCCATTTCATCCATTAAAAAGTGGGTCTTTTGGCATTCAGGTATTTGTGAAGCTTAGCACAAATATATCACATTTTAGTTGCAAGATTTCATGATAAAACTTTACGGCACATGATTAACTCTTGACTTCTGTTTTTGGTTTTTTCATATAGCTTACCATTACAGCGGTCTTCCTCTTGTCAAGATCGGCCCTCTCAGTAAAAAGAGTTGAACAATTAGAAATTAACTGATGCCTTCAATTTGATTTTTTTTTCCCTGCAGCATATGGTTATTGGTGGTCTTCCTCTTGCAATAATCTCGATTCTCAATCATGATCCTATCTTTACCGGTGGTTTGTCAGAGCTTTCTGTGACTGATATATCAGCACTACTTTATACCTCAATTTGCGGAAGTGCCATCAGCTATGGTGTATTTTACTACAATGCTACAAAAGGTTGTTTTTAGTATCCTGAATATTCTGAGTCCTGTATTTTATCCTCAGCTCATCGATTATATTCCTTGTCATGCATGATGAAAGTGATAAGTATTCTTATCTCCTCCCGACTTTAGTTTATTCTGTTTTACTATTGCATGCAGGAAGTTTGACGAAGCTGAGCTCCCTAACATTTCTTACTCCAATGTTTGCTTCAATTTTCGGGTACAGTCCATCCTACCTAAGCCTTTTATTATCTGCAATCTATTTTTGCATGCCTTGTTTTTATGCCATAATCATAAACCGTACCTGCAGGTACATATTTCTCCATGAAACCTTCTCACCTCTGCAACTGGGCGGTGCTTTTATTACTTTGATTGCCATATACATGATCAATAACCAGAACAGCTTGGAATGATCCTTATGCTGAGCATGGCATGCCCAACATGGGAAGTATGTGAAACCTGTGTTGACGCCTAGCAGGTGCTTTGCTCTCAGCTTTACCTCTGAAGTTTGAACTCGTTGTTGCTAGATCATGCATGCATCCATAAAGGTAGTGGAAACAGTAGGAGGTGAGATATGTTGTAAATAAGAGGGTATAGTAATTACACTTTTCTCGACTGAAAATGGCTCGAGTCATTAGAGCACCCATCTCGATGCAATGTATAGGAAGATAGAATAGAATGCTGTGCAGATGCATAACCTTTTGTTTGGGCTAGCGTTTTTGGAATACATATTCTTCAATTGGTTACTCCAGCAAGTTGTCTATGGCAGCAGGTCGATCATCTCCCTTTTTTGATTCTCTAGTTTTATTAATGTCCCTTAAGCATGAGCTCGTCAAGGTGACTACTATGTTTGATGGGAAGCCGCTCTACTAAAACCAATAGATTTTGTAGAGTGTAAGCACAATGGTACTCCATTTTCTACTTCTGTGATATGCATATGAACTTTGTTATCTACGCAGTATATTACAACCCTAGATGCTTGACTCGCGTAAAGTTTCTCTATATGTTTAAGAATGGGCAAACCACAAAATAATGGTGTCTTGCACATTAGAGGAACTTCTATGAGTGAAGGCCTCATCCGTGCCATTTTACCAAGCTCCTATACTGATCAGTAAGTGGCTCCCACCTCCTCATGGCATTATTAAAATCCACACGGATGCAGCAATTAAGCCTCTGCTTGAATCAACAGTAGTGATCTCCCAGGATCATATGAGTTTGCTTGGAGGGTTAAGTGACAGTTACTCGAGCTCCTGTACTCTGCAATTGGAAAGGAAATGCTTTTCCCTTAGCAATTGAATTGGCAAAGGAAAATAGACAGCTGATGGTCTAGTCTGAAAGTGAACCGTCCCTTGTTGGTACTACAACATCTGGAAATAGCATAATGGCACGGCACTGGGTAGATTCTTGGAGGGACATGGGGAATTTCACGATTCACGTTTGTCAACTGCATATTGGTCATCTAGTTCATCGAATAGGCGGGCTAATAACTTGGCCAAACAGGCCTTATGAATTGCTCATGACGGTCCGGTACGTACTTCCTCATTTCCCATGCTGCTGCTGTATTCGTTGCAATGTCTGGTACCAGCATAAGTAAAACAAAATATAGCCACCAAAGAATATCGAAGGAGCGCACATTCGTACAGTTTGATCTACCCATCAGGAGATGCTGTTTTCAGTTTTGGATTTCTTTCTGGCTACAATTGCTTTTAAAATGTTCCTCATGTCGTGGTAATGAAGGTTTGGCTGGTTCAGTGATTAAGGTGGGCAGTGCCATTGTGGGTCATGGACCAATTTTGATGGGACAAAATCCTCACAAACTTGGAAAACTCTACGTCACAGTAACTGATAAGAAAGATCAACAACATGGCAAGTTCTCTTGAAAGAGAGCACATAAATGAGTAACTTATGCACAAATCCACAGTAACTGATAAGAAAAATCAACAACATGGCAAGTTCTCTTGAAAGAGGGCACATAAATGAGTAACTTACGCACAATCTGTAGTGCAAAAAAGCTGCAATGTTTCCTAATGAAAGACTGGAATGTTGCGAGTCGCAACTGCCGAGAAATGTACGTCAAACCCTCGAAATAGAAACTAATCCGTCTCGCATCTTGTTGAGAGGCTTGACCAACACGGTAGTCACAGATAAACTGCCATAAGACTAGGAACTATGTCCTGCTTCTCCCGATCCCATTTTGTCGAACACCAAAGTCCCGCCTCTTAACGTTCAAGTCCCTTCTGGACTCGCTCAGTTGGCGACCCGATTCGGATATAGCCATCCTCTGGAAGGCCAACGGACTGAAGTCGTCCGTAGCAGCTTTGGAATTGGAAGTCCAGCAATCGGATGAATCGCCAGAACCGGGCTCCCAGGAAGACGACACTCCCCCCCATTGCTGCGTGCCGGAACCGACGAAGCTGTTGCTCCCTGAGGATTCTATCTCCTCCTTATCATCCCCTTTCAGCATGCCACCCCTCTTCATCGTCACGTACTTGTGAATGGTCGGCTCCATTAGATCATCGTCGACTACCAGCTCCGATTCCACAAACGGGTCCCTGCCCTCTGATTTCCTAACGAGATCGTTACCCGAGTAGGAGGAACTGTAGCCGTTGTGGCTACACTGATTCGACGCAGCTTTTCTTAATTCGGACAAGGCGCTGGCTACATTGGAGCTCTTATTGGAGTTGAGGTCGGCGACTGCTTCATAGATCGAGCAGGCCTTTGTCACGCAAGCTGGGACAGTGGGGGTGGTAGCGTTCTGCTTTTGGTGGAAATTCTGGATGTCTTCGAGCAGCAAGGTCGTATAGGACGTGGGTTCGGCCATGATCTGAGGATTCAGCTCGAGTTCCGACAGCCTCGAGGACCGGCTTCGTGCCAATGCCTGTGGTTTCTGAGTTTCGAACCCGGACATGGGTGCTTGCCTCTTCAGCACTTCCACGACAGCTTGTTGCTCCTTCTCTGCATAATCGCAACCTCGAGCCTCGTTGTCCTCTGTCACTTTACCCCCGGCCTTGTCGCAAGTCCCGTGCGTGTATCGGCCATTGTTACCATCCACGGTCTGTTTCGCCATTCGAGCCTGGGATCGAGAAGGTAGCAATGGCCAATTTCAGTAAGGAATGTGATAAGAAACAGGAGTAATTTCTCAAAGAAACTAAACCGAATGTCAGCAAGGAGTACCTCGACTTCCTTTACCGTGCCGTCTTCCGCGGCTTTATGCGCGCTCTTGTTGGATGGCGGCTGAGGTTGCTGTTGACGGGCATTGGTATCGATCTCACCGAGCGGGTTTCTCCTGTAGGGAGAATGTTCCGCCTTCCTGGACGAGTTGCGACTCAGGGAAGGCTGCTGGTTCTCACTGTTCTGCTGCCTCCCGACACCACCGGACATTTGCCTAGCAGGCGACTGGGAACGAGGCGATGCGGCTCCTCTCGACACCGCGTGCGGTTCCCCTGCATTCCTCTTCACAGATATCCTCTTGACGGTGGCTTGAGATTCCGGTGGATCGCCACCGCCGTTGCTCTTGTCCACCAAAGAAGCAGGGACCGACACCATCTTCCCGGGCCGATTGTTGTTGCCGGAGCCCCCAGCAGCGGCGCTCGCGCTCGAATTCGAGAGAGAGGCGTTCTCGGAACGTCTAGCGGGCGAGCGGCTCACCCTCCTTTCTCTGCTTGAGGATCGCTGGTCTCTTTCCCTGCTCGGGGTCCTCCTCCTCGCCCCACTCCCCTGGCTGTGGGAACGGGAAGGGGTCGATTGGCGGTGGCGCTGCCGGTGCTGGCGTTTCTCCACCAGCTCATCCTCATTCATCGCGGGTTGCTCGCTTCCCGCAGCATCGGCAGCCCGAGCGACCGGACCATCATCGTTTTGGTTATCGAAATCGTAGCTCCTCTTGGATCCCGAATAGACTCTGCCGCCGGAGGCAGCCCCGGTCCTCGCCGAGGAGCTCCGGCTGAGCCGGCCGCACTGAATGAGAATGGCATCGACCTCTTCCTTGGTGCAGTTCGACGTCCTCACGCCCGCACTCACGCCAACAACGCTCGCCCCATTCACGGGCAAGCTCTCGCCGCCATTACCCGAAGTGGCCAGAGGACCGACGGCCGCCTCACCCGCATCCTCACCGGATTTCCCGGCATCCACAACCGGAGCCGCCCCGTCCGGGGCCGGCTTCTCCTCAGGCGAGGCGCGTCTGTCGTGGCTTTTCCGGTGCTTGATGATGAAGACCTCCTTTTTCACGAAGCCCTCCTGTCCGGCTTCCTTCTGCTGCCGGTGACTTCGCGCCGGCGACGCCCTGCCGTCGGGCTCGCGCTCCGCCTTCGCGGCATCGATTTTGCAAGGTGGGTTCGAATCCGGAGGCGGCTTGGCGGCCGAAGAGCCGCCGGAGGCGACCGACGAAGAGCTCTTCTTGCTGAAACAGCTACCCATTGAAGGCCTCTTGGTCCAGAGAGAGAGAGAGAGAGAGAGAGAGAGAGAGAGAGAGAGAGCAATGCGGAGAAAACGAGCTGACCAGGTGGTGAAGAAGATGAAGAAAGTTGGTGGAGGAAATGGATGGGGATGGTGGGCGCGTGGATCGAGGAAGAAGATGACGCAGAGGAGCTTAGAGAGAGAGAGAGAGAGAGAGAGATGGGATTTCAAATTTTTGACGAGAGAGCGGGGAGGAGAGCCGTTACCAGGTGCTTTTTTGAGTTTACCACATTTATTATTATTTTTAATTCAAATCGAATCAACTGACGCTCAGGATTTCAAAAAGGAACCTTTTCTTTTTCTTCTGCTTTTTGAATTTAATTTGTCCCAAGCCCGACCCAAAAAAAAAAAATTTAAAAATGATACTTTACGTCGGTCTCAGAACGGCTACTTGTGGATTCCACAACATGTCCTGAAATTCCTGATTCTCATTGGCCGGCCCAAGAAGACGTATGCTTTACCTGATTTTTGCGGTCGATAAGGGAAATTCCTATATTTTATTCTTATTCTAATAAAGTACGACGGCTTTTCCTAGATTCGTTTTTTTTTTTGCATGCTGACTTCAGATGCATGGACACGAATAATTTCTTAACCTTGATTTGATGTGTAATATTGCTTATGAACTTTTAATTTTTTTTTTCAACATGGTTTTTGAATCTTTATCTAATGTGCGATATTATGTTTAAATTTTTAATTTATTTAATGTAGTCCTTAAATATCGAGTCCCTAAACTACATTTATTCAAGTTCTAGGACAAAATATAATTTAAGAATTAAAAAGTTTAATAAATTAAAAGAGCTTAGATATCATGTTAAATAAATTAAAACTTTGAAGATGATACCACACATTATACCAAAGTACAGGGATCATTTGTATCATTATCCATTTTTCTTATTTTGGCTTTTAAATTTTGCTTTCTTTTTTAAGTCTTGGTGTTAATTGTATGAGCTTTTTTGGCACTACCCCATATATTTCAAGAACAATTGAAAATCAGCATTCAAGGTAGCACCAGTTTCTCTTATTACTTTTACAATTTTTGTAGAAAATGCAAAAATGACCCATTAAGTGAGTTACTAACTAAATCTAAACCCACAAAGCAAGAAACAACAAGGAAGACAGAGAGAACGTGACTGGAGGAAGTAGTTTAGGGAAAAAAAATTGTATTTCTTCAATTCTCCCTAATGTACAAGGCTTTGTAAATATAGTACAAGATATACACAATAAATCGCAAGGATATATTCTATGGATCAATCTTAATCTCAATCTAATCAATTTCAGTCTCAACCTAATCCCTAATTAATTTAGTGCACAATCATAATCAAAAATGGATTCTCAAGCATATCTTCCAACAACCCTTAAACAAGCTAAATTAAAATTTCACGGGTGTCGGTGGAGCTTTTACTTTTCTTAACTTTATTTTTTCGAAAAAATTACTTCAAAATCGCAACTTTTGCTTGATATCAATTACTTCAAATTCTTAAGAAATCTGAAAATAACAATTTATGGTGTTCAATCTTTTTTTTGTAATTTTTAATAAAATAATATAATGTTTTGAGTTTAATGGAAACCCTAACGTGGCTGATTGAAGTGGGCAAGTGGCTTCACAGCTTGAATAAATGCTCTTGAGTTGGGACATGGACTTTCCCTGAGCTTACTATTTAGGTGAGCCCATATCCAAAAGAGAGTCAGCCCATTGGAGTTTGACTGGCAAATGAGTCTTTCTATCTATTGTATTAATACCGCTGTCGCTAAATCTTTCCGTTGAAGAATCGGATGAATGAACGCTCTTAGTATTAGTACTAAACGTATGATTCTTCGATCTGAGGGGTCAACTAAGTAGAACTATTAATCAGAGCTAGCATTCGCCAGTTGGTGGCCTCTGAAAATATAGGAAATTTTGGGGATTTTAAACGCTAACTTCATGTTATCTAATAACTTTTTACGTAATAGGTAGTAAAAGTAATTTCTCGAGAATGAGAAGATACTTAAGCTTATAAATATAAGTGAGATTGACTCTATTAGGCACGAATCGCACGGCATGCGTTATGGATAAAAATAAATAAATAAATAAATATATAAGACAATATAGAGAAAGAGAAATTGACTTTGTCGCTTAAATTCATAATAGAACAGAGTCATGCGAAAGAGAATGTAATGAACGAAGAAAAATTTTAACAGTAAAATCACCATACCGCACACAACTATTATGTGACAGAGAAATTGTAGATATTTATTAACATGAAACAATGCTATACCGTAGATTGCAAATTACTTTGGTTCAATCCAATACTAAATGTAATAGAATACGAGTTAGACTCGATCTTACTTAATTAAAAAATGATGATTGATTGGAAATGAGAAAATCATTGCATCCAGTTAAAAAGAAAAATAGTATATTTTTAGTGAATTTATATATAAGGTAAAATGGCCCTATACCATTCAATCATTTTGTACACGATACATGTTATTTTTGCATGATACTCTTTGCTTATTTAAATTTTATGGTTATTGTACTGATATAACTTTGAAAGGTAATAAATTTTCTCATAACACGAATGTGAAAAAGTAGCTAAGGAGTTTTAGTACTAATTTTTAATTTAAAACATATGCTAAGCATGGGCAAGTATACTAACATTCATATGTTATCGAAAAGCTTGGATATTTGATATCACCTAGAACCGTTTTTTCATACTATTAGACATTACAGGATAAGCCAAGCAAAAAGTAACCAGATGCCCCATCCTATCTACATCAACTTTTCTTGAAAGGATAAATAGATTGGTTTTTTGTGTGTGTGTGTGTGTGTGTGTGTGTCTATCACACAATTAAGTCCTCGATATTATTTGAATAAAATCATTTAACTTGCATGATGCGTGCAATCACGTCCTTTATCATTAACACGCACAATCTATCGAGACTGCACGATAATGTGTATTTTCTGTTGTTAAAGGATTAAAGAAATAAAAGAAAATTATCAAGAAACATATCTAAAGAGACAAAGAAAATATGAGAAAAAGGAAAATACGAAATGGATATTTTGTTCGTTTTTTTATTATTAATTCCACAATAAAAACTCCAAACTTATTATAACACAAAAACCTTGAGTGACAAAAATAACCAAAACTTTTTTTTTTGTCATAAACACCTCGGACATATACTTGTAACAAATATACTTTAGATAGAACAATAAAGAGTATATATGTCACACAAGTATAAGTTGAAGGTTTTTCGTGACTTAAAAAAACTTAGATATTTGTATGGCGGTGAGTAAATTGAGGATTTGTAATGACACAATTTTTTTTATAAAATATTTGTATTATAGTGGATATAATTTGAAGCTTTTGTGGTGTTTATCTTTTTTATTTTAAGGATAAATATCCTGAAAAATCACAAACTAATATACATATGACAAATTTATCCAAAATTAACAAATTTACCTTAAATTAATACATTTGTGATAAATTTACCATATGCTAATTTCCATTAAATTTTATTATCAAATTATTAAGTTGAATGATATATGACAATTGGCTAATGTATTAGTTTGGTATTTTACTCTCCGTTTGTCACAATTAATTTTTGTGATATTAACTTAATTTAACAGATAATATATTTGTTACAAATGTATCAATTTAGGATTTTTGGCTGTTATATAAACTACTTTGGAATAAATTTGTCATAAATGTATTAATTTGAAGTTTTTTATGATCAATTAGGGTAAATTTATAATAGGTATACCAATTTAGAATTTTTCATGATTAAAAAAATAATTTCACGTAAATTTATTATATGTAAATCAGTTTGAGATTGTCATGATATTAATTCTTATTTTAAAGAAGAAACTCAAAAAGAAATGATGAGGGCGAGAGAGGATTGGGTCAACTTTGGCCAATGCTCCTGCGACCATCCTCAATGATTCTGTCGAAAGTACGAACTCCGTCCGGTACGGAGGAACTCACGTACTTACGGATGGTGGCAACATCATTTTGTCGTCCAATTCATTTCTTTTTGTTGTATATTCTCCTTTTGTCGTTTGAAATTATTTGCTTTACTTAATCGAGTTTCTTTTATTCTACAGTAAACCCCATATTCAAAACATCATGATGCACATTGTAGAATTTCTGAAACCTTAGGAGGCAAATTGCGATGGACCCAGAAAAAGCACAAAAAGCATAATGCATAGTTCCCTACAAAGGCATAGCTCAAATTATGGCCAAAGAAAACTTGGTCCTCCTAAGAGAGAATGACCCACTCTAGCCTTGAGGATAAATTAATCGATACATAGGTAACGGTTCGAACCATTCTAGAACCTCTCAATCTCATGCATGTATACAGTCTATCATAAAATATGGTCATTTATGACATGAACATTCATTCCCTAACCTTATCCGATGCCAATTAGTAATCATGAGCCACATTTGATCTCATTTAACTACTTATCTTTTTGGAGTAGATGGTCCACAGTACTCATTCCATAGATATAATAAAAATCAACTCATGTTTCCACTCTATTTTCATCACCAAGATGCATCACTTTCCTATGAAATTGGGATCATCCTCAACAACACATTAAAATGGATTCCAATTTTTCTCAGCATAAAATTTATTAAAAACTGAGATATCGGAGGATAAATTATCCACAGTTTAAAAATAATAATGATTATAGACATTCTGAGACTCACCTACTAGATTACTAATTAAAATAATGTCATATTTCCTTATGATTGAATTTCTAGACGAGGTTTTTGGCAGTGCTCTGGAGGGTCAAAAAAGGCAAGAGCGAAGCGAAGCGTGTTCTTGTCTTTGCTCGTGAACTTTTCCTAGCCCATGTCCTCACTGAGCTGTAGAGCTGTGTTGGATTAGATGGATCGATGGTCTGATCCATTGCACCTTTCAGACAGCAAACAAACATTTGACAGACGGTAGTAGGTTTTGACCTTTCCAGCTCGGGAGGCTGCGTTCGGCCGGTGGGGTCCTCTTCTAGGATACCCCTTGGGATAAGGAAAGGAGACCGTGCAAAGGGGCCGTCATGATATTAAAATTCGTCGTTATTTATCTTAAATTATCATAATGTTTATATTCGTTTAATTATATGGGTCTTAGTTTATCTTTGATTATCGTTACTCATTTCCACTGGAAAAATTAGTACTTTCCCTTTACGATCGGTAGTTTTGGGTATGAAATTCATAGCTTGAAAATGTTGACACAAAAACTAATCAATAGTATAATAAAATGCTAAAATTGTCATAAATGACGGTACTTTTAGGATTCGTTTGTTTCGTAAAAAGTTTACAATCTTTGAAAAATATTTGCCAAGTAGTCATTTTCAAGAAAAAGACTTTATTTTCTGGTGCTTGGTTGAAATAATCAAAAAATATTTTCCGTCATTTGATGTAATCTGGTTTGATTTTCCAAAGAAAAATTATTAAAAAATTCAACTTTTTAAGTCACTTCTATTTTTAAATTACTTTTCTTTATCTTTATTTTCTTTCTTTTGCTTTTTTTCCTTCTTCCTCTCCATTGCTTCATTTGCTTCCTCACCACCATTCCCATCTCCTTCCATTGGTGACGATAGCCACAAGTGAGCTGTGAGCTCGTCGGCATTGACCAAGCTTGGGCTTACCTAGATTAGCCAAGCCTTGGGCTCATTGGCTCGTATCTTGATTAGTCATGAGGCTACCGACTATTACTAAGGCACATAGGCCCCGTTTGGTTTGGCATTTAGAAGGGGCTTTTGGCCTCTAAAGGGGTTTGGGCAAAAGTGAGTAGTGTTTGGTTCAATATTTTGGGGACTTTGGGGAGATGCAATTTCATCTCCAAGGGGCTTGAAGGGGCTTTAGGGGAATGGAGGGGGAGAGGTCCATTGGGAAGTTGCTTTCGGAATGCAACTTCTATTGTTCATCTTCACCGGAGAGAAGCCGATCGGAGGCCGATGACCGCCGGCCAAGGGGTCACGCGCGCCGGCAATGCGCCGGCGACCGCCGGCCAAGGGTCCCCCGACCCCGGCGACCGTTGCCGGACCTCAGGCGACGGCCACCTGGATCGCGCGAACCCAGGCGGCCGTCGCCTGGGTCGCTCGACCCCGGAGACGGCCAACTTGGTCGTGCGACCCCGGCGGCCGTCGCCTGGGTCACGCGACCCCAGGCGACGGCCATTGAGGTCGTGCGACCCCAGCGACGATCCGAGGTCGCGCGACCCAGCGGCCGATCGGCCATCCGATCCGGCCCGGATTCGGCTGTCGGCCGCCGGATCCGGCGGTCCGTGGCGGACTTCAAAAAAAAAAAGACAAATGTTTTTTTTTTTTTTAATTTAATAAAAGTCCTTTGCAAATGTAAATTTTACCAAACGTTGGCCAAAGTTGCATCTCAATGCAAATTTTACCAAATGATATTTGCATTTCGGAAAACTCCATTCACCGAAAGGTATTTGCATTTTGGCAAATGCATTCCCAAAAGCCGAACCAAACGGGCACATAGTAGGTGAAGGAAGAAGGAGGAACGAAAAGAAAAAAAGAAAGAAAAAAGAAGAAAAACAAGAAGAATAAAAATAAAATAAAAATTTATTACAAAGGAGTTCACAAGGGCGAACGTGTTTGGTTTTTTTGTCGTCAGAGAACATGTTTGGTTTGGGGGAAAGAAAGATGAGGGAAAATGATTCCCTCTTAATAATTTTCCCCACTTTTAAGGTGTTTTTTCATAGAAAGAAAATGTTTTCCTAGATTTGTTCATTTTTTATGAACAAAATGCCGGAAAATTCACAAAACATTTTTCATGAAACAAAGAGAGTCTTACTTATATTTAATAATTTTCTGCAATATTCATAATTTTCTTGTGAGTTCTTGTAAATGGCAAATTAATAATCTTCACTCAACCGCATGGGTAAGGATGTGCTAAGAAACATGACCGTGTTTGCATAAATAACCATGAACCAATTAAATCAAGGCCTTGCAACCTTGATCTCGAGTAGTTCGCATGCATTTTGTAAGATTTGATTAATCGATTTCCAGTTTTCGAGTTGGAAATTCCATAACATACCAACCAGCTGCGCCAATCTTGAAGGGTTAAATTTGAGTTCTTGACTTCTTCTTTTTTTTTTTTTTTTTTTTTGCTTAAGAGTTCTTGACTAGTCGGTCCAAACAATATCCCATCCCGGTTATCCATTCGAGTTTTGGTCACGCGTTATATGATTCAGGGGAGATGGTCAGAAAGATACATTCGTCATTTTCATATTCGATTGGCGAAATCAAAGGCGTCAAACAAGGGAGGAAAGGGGGCCGGGGAATTAATTAATTCGAGTACTCAAGAATGGAGAAAGTCAATTATTGGATCACGTATTGAAAGGCCGGCAATGAACATCAAGAAAATTAGGTGTGTCTGATTTCGCCAGATGACCGGGAACCCCATGCGCATGCAATTATTGCTGCCCCATGAACGTGTACCAGCTACGAATATCTTGTGATGGTGCATCGGATGATTGGAGTGTTTTATACTCCTAAAATGTCGGCAATGTCCTAATCAGTGATTCATCAGGGCATATGTCTTATAGTGCTGGTGATTGGCTAGCCATTGCGTGCACATTCGTGTAGGTACGTCGACTTTATTATCCAGAGAAACGACATAGTTAATTCGACGCTAGGGCTAGGAGTCACGAGGTGTCTTGGGAAATCCGGCTCTTTGGTTAGGTTTCAGTGGGCGGAGGAATCCGAGCGTATCTTTCGTTTTATTAATTTAAGGGATCAGTGCGCCGAATGTCTAAAAACTTATTAAGAAAGTGGAATAAGAAAATGCAAATCAAGTTTTAAAACTTGTAATTAGAGTGTTATTGGGTTTTCAAGTTCTAAAACTTATTATAGAAGTGTTGTTGAATTTTAAAACTTTCGGAAAGTATAATCAAGTTTTAAAATTGTCAAGTTGGTATGATTAATCATAAAACTTATTAGCATTTTTCACTTGTCAAGTTAGATGGAGTTTAATGAAATGATTTGATCGCACAAATTTGATAAATTTTAAGACTTGATTGCACCTTATAAAAGTCTTAGAACTTCATTACACATTCGTAATAAGTTTGAGAGCTTCCAATATATTTATCCATTAAATTAATTTGTCCACATAACCAACAGAATCCACTAAAAGCCAATACCGTTTGACATAAAACAAATCTGGTTTGTGTTATAGAGAAGCTGAAGGTTGATAAAATAATGTTTTTTGTTTTTTTGGGTCTAAGTTCAAAAAATAAGTTGAAAGATGAAAAAAAAAATAAAAAGACTGAAAATTAAAATAAATGACAATCTTAGCCGAGGTGACCCCTTCAGTTGATGGCAACTGCAACAATTGTGACCGACACTCTCCGGAAACCTTTGTGTCGTGTCCGACACTCTAATACGTGTCCGACACACTTTGACACGCTTCGACACGTTTCAACATGCGGTCAATGAGTGTCGAGAAATTCGACACGTGATCAACTCTTCTCGACACACTCCAACATTGACACGTGATTCCGACATGCACATGGTCAATTTTAAAAATTTTCAATACTTGAGGGGTCAAAATATAAATATATGAAAAAATAATAAAAATAACACAAATAAAGGGGAAAGAAGAAAATTCTCATTCTCAAGTTTCTCACTTATAAGTTTTGACATTCTCATGAGTGATGATGGAACATCTCTCTTCTCACCGGCGTTGCTTCGCCGCTCCACAAACTTAAAGTTATGATTTTTTTTTTTTTGCTTCTTTCCATCTCTTGCAGGCATCGCCTATGAGTTATCTCTTACATTTTCCATGGTGAATTTAGTTATTTCCTTTTCTTTTGGTCGTATTTAGAGAGTTCTTGTTCTAGATTTTCATTTTTTGAGCTTTAAACCAGTCTATATCATGAACTCCGAACTTTGTCTGAGACTATAAGAAATCTCACTAATTTTTGACAAGTGTAAGAAAACATAACACGTTTCTTCAAATTTACTCTTTTGTATTTGCAATATTTGAATTTCTTATTCAATCTCTGTCAAATTAAAACAATGAATGATATTAACAAATGTTGAATTAATATTTTTATTATAAATTAATTCTATGCTCTTTTTATTATTTATTTTTGCATTTTATATAATTAATATATCCGAATGCTTTATTTTTTTGAGAAATAACATGTCAGAGTGTCGCGTGTCCGTATCAGTGCTACATAGGATATTGCCATATTAGATGATTTCTCAATGAAAGATTGGATACAAGCAATTTGATCATATAAATCACATTTTATGCATTAGATTTCTAGAGTTCCAATCTTGAAAATACATAACATTATATTATGCCAGTACATTTACGAAATAGTAGGTAAATTTCAAAATCCGTCGTTGAATAGATTTTGGCTTGTAAAATCTGTTACTTACCAATAGTTTTATAAAAGTACTTAAAGAGTTATTTAGCTTGTAACATGTTTGTAAGTTACCAACAGTTTAGTGGAATTCCTAACAATACCAACAAATATTCAATTATCCTAAATTACGTATCATTTCCTTAAATTACTAATCGACTTGTGTAGCTTGCCAACATATTAAATTCATTAACTCTTATAATAATGAAACCAAATCTTTTATCAATCCATTTACCAAGTTTTACTTGATTATGTCAAAATTACAAAAATTTTCAAGAACCTGTCAATATTTGTATGAAAAAGTTTGCATCAAAATAATTAACTTTTATGGACGAAATTAAGTTACTATCTAGTTTTAGCTGTACGAACTCTTATATGCTGGAGTTACCGACGTTTACTTTACTGTTTCAAATCACTAGCTGTCTCGATAGCTTACCAACATTCATTTGTAAATGTTATCAGCAATTGCTGTCGTGAAAAATTATCAACTCTTATTTATGCTCACTTGGCAATGTTCTCGTTGAAAAACTCCTCAGGTAAATATGGGTGTGGTTGGTACATTGAAAACAGTTAAATAAAAATTGATAAGTGATTCAAATAAGAATTGATAATTTCAAATAAGAGTTAGTAACTTAAGATCCAATATATATTGGATAATCTGATTTTGGAAAAAAGTTGAGATATTGTGTAAGAGTACTACTTTAATATGTTGGTAAGTTTTCCCAATAAACAATGATAATTTATTTAAACAATTGGCACTGTTAAAATAATCGAAATAAATATATTGACAGCTAGTCTATAATATTGAATACGATGGTAATCTTTTAGAGTAGCTGACAATCTTGATTTAATAATGTCATATAAAAGTCAAAGTATCGATAATGTCAACAAATAAATATTGATAAATTATAAAAGCAGTTGGTAATTTTGAAAACAATCTAATAAACATTACCAAGTTAACAGTTAGAGGAGTAGTAGCCAGAACAAGTTGGTAATTTGTGCATATAAATGTTTATAAATCTATGAATACTTGGTAATTTCAAATAAATCAAACAAACTTTGGTAGTGACTCAAATAAAAATTGATAATTTCATATAAAAGTTAATAAATTTAACACCGTGATAACTTTAACATTTGAATGTTGGTAAAACATTGAAGCTAACAATCAAATTTAACATGCTGTTATGTCACATAATAAATATTGGCACATTATTGAAATAATTGGTCATTTTTGAAAATATTGGTATTTATCAATATTTTACTAGCTAAAAAGGTTACTAGTCAAGTTTGTCACCCTTGAGGTTTGACAATTAGCATGCATGGCATGCCTAAGGGTCTAGAAAAATTTGAACTCAAGAGTTTCTGTTCTCATATCATGTGAGATTTTATAAAATTACTGCCAATTGTTTTAAAAAAATTAATTATTAGATAAAGGCATAGTTTAGTATTTTAATACTCTAACAACTAAAAGTAGTATTAGGGTGTGTTTGCTTGAAGGAATGTGTTTTCCCAAAATTAGTTTTCCAAACATTCATTCAATGCAGTGGCCTGATGTGGCAAAGGAGAAAGAACAAGAAAAGAGAAATATAATAAAATGATTATTTTTTCATGATATTGATTTTCCAAATGAGATCTAAACACCAAAAAATATTTTTGGTTACATATCACTAAAAAAGGGAAAACTTATTATTTTCCCGAAAATGATTTTTCAAAAAGTATTTTCCTTTTTTAAGAAATTTTCCTCCAAACAAATGCATCCTATGATTCAATCTTCTAGTCCTTTGAATTCGCAAGATCAGATTCACCGCAACAAAAATTAAAATTCTTTATTGATAGTGGTTACAAATCCAAATAAAAATCGAAACAATCCATGCCCCCTTGTGCACTTCTTGGCCAAACCTTATCGACAAGGAAATTACACTGATGTGGAGTGATTACTTTCACGAATAGGTACTGAAGATCCTTGAAACGTTGTATTCAACTCTTTTTTTTTTTTTGGAATTGGATCCTTAAATTATATATTCTTGCACTCGAGTCGGTCATTCTATAAAAGTTCAAACGAAAATGGTGAAGCGTCCAATTAAGTGCTGACGTGTCATCTTACGTGGCAAAAAATCAATAAATATAAAAAAATGCTTTTCAAAATCTTATAAAACAAAAATGATAAGAAAAAGAGAAATCAAACAAGGAAGGAGGAAATAGCCGGGAAAAAATTGAGAAAGGGAGGGGGTAGGTCCACCGGGGAGGTCGTGGTCCCCGCCGCTGGCCGATGAGGTCCGCCGCCGCCGCCTCCTCCACCTCGCCCCTCGTGGCAGAGATTCCACTAAAAAGAGAAATGGGATTAGTAGACATGACAATGACATATGAACGAGAGAACCAAAAAGCTTTAACTTGAAGACGAAGGAGGACGAGATGCGGGCTGCAATTGGAGGCACGTCACGAGGACACAACACAAGGACCACACTATTTATTATTTTTTTTTTTGATACTTTCGAACATAGAGAAATAATTTGCACCCGGAGAGATCTTTTTTCTCCTTTCCAACGCAGAGGTCACCCCAGATCTGTGAGGTATGTGAGGATGGCAAAACCTTGCGGAGCTGCAGCCGCCGTCGGCACAGCAGCCACAGCCACCATTGCATTCCGGTGACAGCCATGGCGGCGAAGGTCACCATTATTAGTGCGTCTCAAACCGAACTCCTCTAGATCGGCCTTTATTCTCCTACCATCGATGAGACCAATCTCTTCCTCCCTCTCTCTATGCATGTGTGCTTATCTCGCCTAGGATTAGAATGATTAAATAAAAAATCAGAAAATTATCTACAAATTTTAAGTTTTTTAAATAATTAGTAATGATTTTATAAAATTTCACATGATATTGAATTCAAATCTTTTCAGATCCTACTTAGTAAAACCAAATAAATGTGGGACGAGTGTTAAAATGTTTAAAGTTAAAAATTAAAGATACAATCATGCCAAAATTTCAGCGCCGCAATGTCTCCGAACCTCTCTATTGGGTTTTACCTTTTTAATATTTTAGTTTAAATTGAATAGAAATCAGTATCTTTATTGACGAGTCTAGTAAGCAATAACATGAAAATGACATGGCAGTCCATGTCGCGAATTTCGTTTGCGTATCTAACAGAAGGACCGATTCGACTTAAAAAATACATTATTTAGAAATTCCATCGTGTGAAAATAAGAATTTGAGGGACACCTTACAAAAGATTAGGAATTTTTTACCGACGATATTCTTTTTATTTTTTACTTTAGCTGGTGTCCGACGCTACCTCCTAGGGTCGGCTTGTCCGCTACTCCATTGCAATTCCAAGAAACTTCATCCAACATTAAAAAAAATAAAATAAAGAAAAAGATAAGGGAATATTGAAATCTTTTTAATATCGTTAATTTCCATTTTCGATAAGTACGTTTTTTTTTAATAATTGTTTGAAAAATGAGTACCTAAAAAAAAAAAAAAGGAAGACAAAATCTACCGGAAAAGACGTTCAAACAATTACGACGTAGTTGCGCCGAGGAGAGTCCCAAGTGCCATGTCACGTCCCGCCTACGTTGTCCCCCTCCTTGCTTTCCTCCCGGTCAAAGTCGAACTAACGATGGCGCTGCTTTTTCGTTTAATTTAATAATAAATTTTTTAATTTAATTTAATAATAATGGAGCCGGCTGTTGACTAGGGACGAAAATTCGGGATATAGAATTAAAAAGAAAAGGAAAAGAAAAGAAAAGCAAAGAAAAATAACATAAAATAAGAAATTCTCAATCTTTTTTCTTTACCGACACAAGATAATTTCTTTTTCATTTTTATTTCTGAGCCATTGAAAATGCTTGTTAATTTGAGATGTCGGTTGGTTTGCGTAATCAAAACCGATTCTCATTAAAAATCATACCAAAACTTGACATTTATGTCTAATGCAATTACTACATATTGGTATATTAAAATCCTACATATCAAATGCAATCCTACAAAGAAGAAAAAGGGAAAAGAGAAAAAAAGGGAAACGCCAATACCTATTTAAAAAGTAACTTGAAAAATATTTAGCAGGAGAGATCCGAGCATTTAGGGCAAAGGCTATTTTTCTATTTCGGAAATTATTAGGAATTCCGAAATTAGTAGATTTCTTTATTTATTCATTACAGTAACGTCATAAATCAAAAAAGCAAAAAAGTGGGAAGGGCCGGTCGGAGATCTTTTTTCTCTTTCTGGCGTTTCTTGTCTTCATCTTCCTCCTCCCTCCTCCCGTCCCCTTCGCTCGATTCCATGCAAATTGCGAGCATCATCATCATCATCATCAGCAGAACAACAGCTCACGCACGGACACCCGTCGGTCTCCTTCGCCTATAAATACAGCGGCGCGCGGAGGAGGACGAGCACCGACGCCTGAGAAAGAGAGGCGAAGAAGAAGAAGTATATTGCAGCTTTCCTCGCCGCGATCCGACCCATGCGACCGGCGCTGACCGACCCACCATTGATACTCGGTGAACTCCCGGCGGTGCCAGAATCGAAGGCGGTTTTGGGTCCATTTCCTTCCTTATGAGCTGTTTTGACGAGCTTCGGTGTTCCTCCAACCTCAGCCGCTTCGTCGCGGGCCTCCTCCTCCTCATTCTCTACCATTCCTTCCAATTAGTCTCCAATTTCCCGATTCCTATACACCCTTAATCGAAGAGGACACCCCGTGTGCACGCTCCTTTGCTTTCGTCTTTTCGTCCCCGACGTTGAGTTTGACAGAGAGAAGGACGAGACGGAAATTTGTTTGTTTTGTTTGTTCCTCGGTGTTGTTGCTGGTGCTTCTGATTCGGTCGGACAGGCTCTGCGTATGGATCCCAAGGAATCATTATTGTCATCGATCCCTTTGCTCGAAGGTGGGTCCTTTAAATTCGTGCTCCATTGGAACTTGTGATCTTTTGTCGATCTTATTGGTTTGCTTTTTGCTTGATTCCAGCAATTGATCCTTGATAGATCGTGCGGTCAAATTGAGCATATTCTCGAATTACGCTATTGGCTTGTCGAAATGCCTATAAGAAATCGCTCTTTCTGATTTAGCAATTGCCGCAAATCAAAATTTAGTCCTCCTCTTTTCTCCCTGGCTTGTTGTTTGTTTCCATAGAACTTATAAATGTGGAATCACAGGATTACTATATAAACATATATTTATGCAAATGGGTCGGAGGAAAAACCAAATTTTGAAACCAGTCTGGTTCTGTGTAAACTGTAGCTATGACATAGAACGTAGCAATTTGTAATCTGCATAGTCCCTTGTATTATCGCCTTAATTTTTGTCGATGTACACTTGTTGATAATCTTCTTCTAGCAACAGATATGTCCCTTTGGTGTTATTGTGTTATTCTGATAGCAATTATTGAAGAAATATAGTATAGTCCTGGTAGATCTTTCGTTCGTTTTAAGGCACCGTAAAATCCTATAAGACACATAGTTTCTTACTCATTCATTAGACAATATATTGATCAATAGTTATTCTTCTGGTGAGCAGGCACCATATTTTCTCATTTTGAGAGAGAACAAGCTTCGTTCCCATCAGTCATCGTGATTGGTGGTGGAATATCTGGGTTAGCAGCGGCCCGTGCTCTTCATGATGCTTCTATTAAGGTACAGATATTTCAGTAAGTTGTCTGCTTACTTCTAGGGAGTAAAATGATTCTGTTCCACTTAAGTTAATGGTCCTCTGGCATTTTTTTCAGGTCATCTTGCTGGAATCTCGGGATAGAATTGGTGGTCGCATTCATACTGACTACTCATTTGGGTTCCCTGTGGATATGGGGGCCTCATGGTAAACAAGCACTTCCCTATCTTTTTGACTTGCACGTCTCTTGTATGTATGTCCTACACCTCTGTCGGATTTTAAGTTTGTGCTTCAAGTATATGGAAGTACTAGCTTTTTATATGGTTCCTTCCCCATGCTCTATCCTGGAGACCTGTTTACTCATTATATGAAGAAATGATTGTATATATGAGAACGCTCTGCTTTGCACTCTGTGCAGGCTACATGGTGTTTGCAATGAGAATCCAGTGGCACCTCTGATACGCCGTTTAGGGCTTACCTTATACCGTACCAGTGGGGACAACTCTGTCCTCTATGACCATGATTTGAAAAGGTTATTATCTCCTAGCTTTTGGTGTACACTTTCTTTGTTGCATTCTTTGTATTTTGAGTAGCTTCAGGGAATTTCTTCAGTGGCTCAGTCTAATCATGTATCAGATAGGATGACAGCACTTTCAGTTATCATTCTGAGTTCTATGAGGTCCTGTATTGTCAGCGTGTACTTATATCTGATGGTTGTTTCTTGTTGTTTCTCACTGTTTCTCAGTTGTATAATTTTTGATACAAATGGCCAGCAAGTTCCCCAGAACTTGGTCAGTGAAGTAGGTGAAAAATTCGAGATAATTCTCAAAGAGGTAAAGTTTTAAACTTCTCTTAGACTATTTATGATGCACTGCCGTGTTATTGTATTTGATTTGGTATTTTTGCGCTTCTTCAGACAGATAAAGTAAGGAACGAAAATACTGATGATATGTCTGTTCGTCAAGCTATATCGATCGTGTTAGACAGACATCCAGAGTTGAGGTAGGAAAAAGGGAGTCAGTTGTGCAAATGATGGATCTTTTCTGTTGGATATCTGATTTACTGTTCTGTTTGGTGTTGTTGGTTTTGCAGACAAGAAGGGCTTGCAAATGAAGTGTTGCAATGGTTTATTTGTCGAATGGAGGCTTGGTTTGCAGCAGATGTGGATAAAATATCATTAAAAAGCTGGGATCAGGCAAGTTGTGTATCGGATGATCTTCTACTATATCATGACTTTGATTGTTGCATGGCTACTTCTATATTTCTTATTCCATATGATAATAGGGACTGAAGATATCACACCTATAAAGAGTGCAAAATTTTATTGCTTTATTTAATCTGAAGTGATAAGATATCTCGGTCTTCTCTGAATGAATTGTGTGGTGCTGGAACTAATGTTTAGTCTCGGAGCATGTGAAATTCTTGCTTCATATGCAGAAGAAGTACTTTCTTCTTGGATGAAGAATGCCAAAATGAATGTCCACTTTTGTCAGAAGGGGATAATCTAACAATGAGGCAAGAGTGCTACTAATATGTAGCACTTTCTACTGACTTGCTAGTTTTTTGGGCCACATAAAGGCATATGTCTGTTAAAAAATGTATTGGCTTTCTGGTACTGGAGATCACACAATATCCATTGCCCCTCTCTGGATCTCTCATGCAAACTTGTGTGGCTGGTCAAATGGAAACGTGGTACTGTCATGCCTATATATTATTAAACGGTTGGATGGTGATCTTGATCTGCAGGAACAGGTTCTTTCCGGTGGTCATGGACTTATGGTGGAAGGCTATGATCCTGTAGTAAAGGCTCTTGCCAAGGACATTGATATACGCTTGAACCACAGGTAATATTGTCAGTTGGTGCATTGTCTTTGGGAAAGTTTCTTTGAGTATATCTATAAAAGATCCAGACACAATGCAAAGGACTCATGTTTTGTGAATTTTATCTCATCTTTTTCCCCCTTTTTCTGCATTTTGATGATTAGGGTTTCAAAGATATATTATGGACGCAATAAGGTCAAGGTCGTGGTTGAGGGCGGAAAGAAATTTGTTGCGGATGCAACTATAGTTACAGTTCCTCTTGGTGTTCTCAAAGCAAACTTAATTGAGTTTGAGCCTAGGTTGCCAGAGTGGAAGGTTTCGGCTATCACAGATCTTGGAGTGGGCAATGAAAATAAGATAGCCTTACTATTTGATAACGTTTTCTGGCCAAACGTGGAGTTACTAGGTGTTGCTGCCTCCTCTTCTCATGCTTGTGGTTATTTTCTCAATCTTCACAAGGCAACTGGTCATCCTGTTCTTGTCTTTATGGTTGCGGGGATGTGTGCTCACTATCTCGAGCATCTATCTGATGAGTCTGCTGCCGGTTTTGTCATGTCGCTTCTTAAGAAAATGTTCCCTCATGCAACTAAGCCGGTAAGTTCACAAGTTGTTCTCATTGAACTTTGTATTTATCAATCATCTTATGGTGTCCAAACTAATTTCATCTGACGCCTTGAAGGTAAATAAATAGTCTGGGCAACCTTTAATAGATCAAATGACAATTCTTTCTGGGTTTACTCGGCCGAATTTTCCTGTCATCATATGAAACAAATTGCTGTTTTTCCACATAACATACTAACAGAGCTGGAGGTCAAAACACCTAACGCAAGTGTTGACAAATCCTAGGAGATGTGTTATAAGCCACACTAAGGAGGGGGAACTTTGATGTGGACAATGATCCCACCTTTGGAGGGTTTCGCTTGCCTAATATGTGCTTATTTTCTTTGTCCTGATCTTTGTGTTGCTCGGTTATTATTTAGACAGACTTGTTTTGTCTGAGAGAAGATGATGGTGATGACGACTTTTCTTTTTATACTGAGAGTGGCGTTCACATTTTGGCCTATGGAGTAACACACCAGCCATATTGCCATTTGGTTTCAACATAGAAGTGGTATTTTGCAGTCTGTAACTTGCTCGAGAATGACAGTTTCTTATTTTTAGGCGATGAGAAAATTGTAGCATCTGCCATTTCCACTCACTTTCTGTCATAATTTTTTATTGCATTATCACCATCACAATACCTATGATTGCTTTTTTTTACGGGTTCGATCTACACACTTTCCTATTTCAAAGATTCATTGTGTACCATCATCACCAGATCTGGGTCTGAAATTGAATAGAACTCTAGTCATTTATGCTAATCATTTTCCCCTTTCGACGCAGGTTAAGTACCTCGTGTCCCACTGGGGTAAAGACCACGACTCTCTTGGCTGCTACTCTTATGATCTGGTGGGAATGCCGATGGACTTATATGATAGACTGAGAGCGCCAATTGGCAATCTTTTCTTTGGAGGGGAAGCCGTGAGCATGGACCATCAGGGATCCGTGCACGGGGCTTACTCGGCCGGAGTAATGGCAGCTGAAAATTGTCAGAGGCTGCTATTGAACCACGGTGGTTTATTACAGAACGTGAATCTGGCTTCTTTTCAGGTGGAGAGCGTTCAAGCTTCATCTCCTCTTCAAATCTCAAGGATGTGAAGCATTGGCATGCCCCCCGTGAAATCTATTTACATTTACTTAATAAATATTCTGGACAAGGATAATTTGAAAATTCAAGCAATGAATGATTTGTGCTGAAAAGTTCGATTTCTCACCTCTGTCTCCTATGGTTTTGATTTGTTAGAATGCATTGCTCGCAGCAAAAATCTAATGCAAAAGATAATATCCGGATTCGGCTTCAAAAATTGCAGCAGTGGATTCCACTCGTGGCTGTTGGAGCTGAGATAAGGGAGCAGGCCGAGTGAAACGACCAAACCACTAAATTGCTTTGCAAAATCTTTTACAAAGTTCATTTTATGAAAAATTATTTTAAGAAAAACGTTTTTCCGATTTTAGCAGTTAATAAACTAGTCAAGGAGAATATTTTTGGCCAATGGAAAAAACACCTTAAAGATTAGGGAAAATGTTTTCCATTCTCTTTCTGTCACCTCTAAACCAAACACTTTTTTTTTTTTTTTTTTTTTTTTTTTTTTTTCAGGTAGAATTAAAGCGCAAATACCAAAACTTGACACAAGGGACACTTATGCCTTGCTTGGTAAAAAGTGTTTATGTTTCTCGGAACAAAATTTTTTGTTTCCGAAAACAAATTTGGAACAAAATAAGAAGCGGAAAGTTGCTTCTTGCTCCTGGGAACAATTTTGAGAAATAATTTTTCTCTATCTTCTCTTTCTTTTCTTCATTTTCTTCTTTGTTTTGGTTGGTCGCCAGCCTTGGCTATGGTTGGCGCTGGCGACTGGCTAGACGAGGACCTACCTTGCCGGAGGGTCATTAGCCCTTGGAGACGCCACGCCACAGTGAAGCCAAGCTCGCCCAACCACCAGCGAGGCTCAGCCTCGCCTATCGGTGCAACATCGAACTCGTGCTCACCTAGCCTAGGCGAGGCCAAGCCTCATCGGCTGGTGCAAGGCTTGGCCTCACCAGTGGCTTGGTGAGGCTTGGCCTCACCCAGATCTAGCG
Source organism: Eucalyptus victrix (assembly GCA_016097545.1). Taxonomy (NCBI): domain Eukaryota; kingdom Viridiplantae; phylum Streptophyta; class Magnoliopsida; order Myrtales; family Myrtaceae; genus Eucalyptus; species Eucalyptus victrix. The sequence continues at coordinate 17,723,266 of CM027844.1, forward strand.
AGGCCGAGCCTTTTGATGATCGCCAAGCCACCGGGAGGCTCGGCCTCACCAAATTTGGGTGAGGCCGAGCCTCACCGTGGTTAGGTGAGGCTCTGGCGAGTTCGTCGGACCTCGCCCAGTCGGTCGCTGGCCGTTGGTGACCGACCACAAAGATGAAGAAGGAGAGAAAATAAAAAAGAAAGAAGAAAAAAAAAGGAAAATATAAAAAAAATTAAAAAACTAAAAGAAACAACAAAATTATACAATTTTACCAAACACATTTCTTTTTAGGAGTAGAAATTTTGTGCAATTACCAAGTGTGTTCTTATACTTAGAAATTATTTTCAGGACTAGAAATAACAAAAAAAAAACTATTTTTGTTCAAAAATTGTTCGAGAATAAAAACATTTCCAAACGTGCTCTGAAGTGCCATTTTCTTTGAAAAATAGAGCATTTAAGTGTCAACTTCGACGGAGATTGTCGATAATTTGATGTGACTTATTTTTAATAATATAAGTCACCTATGTGACTTGCTAGAAAGTTGAGTAAGCAAAGAAGAGTCAAAACGATGTCGTTTTGCCTCTTATTTGAATATTAATATTAATTTAAACTAAAAAAAAAAAAAAGATTGCAGAATGCTTCGTTGATGGCTGTGCAAGGGCCTCATCGCTGCCTTCCCATCATCGCCAAGAAGGGCTAGTGACGGTGGGGGTAGAGTCGGTTGGGGTCATTGAGCCTTGGCCGATCGATGGCGATGGCTTGCAAGCCCTTGCCTAGATCTAGGGCAAGGATCGTGGCCCTCCCCTAGGTTCAACAGGGGAGTCGACCTTTCTTGGCAATGGTGGGGAGGCGACGGTGAGGGCTTACACAGTCCTCACCAAAGGGTCATGCAATCTTCTTCTTTTTCTTTCTTTTTATTTTTTTAATTTAATTTTAAATTTAACTCAATAGATATTAATATTAAAATTCAAATCTGAGTCAAAACAACATTGTTTTCGATTTATCTAGCCACGTTAGCGTACAAAACGGATATCGTTTTTTGGCTAATCTAGCCACATCAATTTGCAAAACAATATCGTTTTGCATTTATCTTATCGAAAAAACATCACATCAGCATTTTGGTTAGAATTTCTCGCCGTTGGAATTTAATGATCCATTTCTCTCATATTTTGACACTTAATTATACTTTTTCAAACATTTGGCACTTAAGTGTTCATCATGCCAAGTTTTGGCACTTGGAATGTGTGGCACTCTTTTTTTCAATTAAACACCTTTTCCTTTTCTTTTTTTTTTTTTTAAAAAATTGAGTTTTAAATTATTTTTAATTTTTTTTTTCTTCTTCCTCGGCTAATTGCCAACCATGGTAGTGATAAGCAACTAGCCACGGACGAGCTCAAGCCTTTCCCATTGTCAACAGAGGTTGGTAAGGCTTGGCTCACTCGATGACCTCAAGTGAGCTTGGGCCTCACCAGATTCAGCGAACTAGGGGAGGCTCACTCGAGGTCAATGAGGCTCTAGCGACCTCGGGTGAGGCTTGAGCATGCCGGCCTTGAGCGAGTTCGACCTCATTGGAATCAGGTGAAACAAACGGTCTTACTTTCTTTACATTTCTAGTGGTAGATGATATTTGCTTTGCATTGCGTGTTTCTTCCGGAACTATTGTTTCATCCTTCACATGTTTTGCACTTAAACGTGAAAAGTTCAAAATTCACCCCCCACCCCACTTGGCTGTTATATTCAATCCATTTTAAATGGTATCCAAGCCCGTGGGCTCAAAATTTTCTGAAGTGTTCTACTTTAAAGCGGAAGATCCATAGTGACTGACATTATAGGAGCATCTTTTAGTGATGGTCAGTCTGTTAGCAGAACACCAAAAATTGATGGAAATAAATACGCTTATTGAAAATGTAGACAATTTGTTTGAATTTTTGTCTTGTGAAAGTGTTTGTTCAATCAAGTGATTATAAATTGTGGAACGTGATTGAGAATTGTCCATTTGAGCTATCGAGGAGAACCGCACCTCCACCTCGGCCTGACAAGGCAAAAGATTGGAGAGCAATCGAGACCGTTTCGCGGTTCTACCATAAGCAGAATGCGGGTGAATGGGGTTCTGATGGAGTTACGAATTTTATGAACGCAAGTGCGACGAGAGTACATCATGCATTGGACTTGAGATCATTAGAAAACGAAATGCATGTGGAAGTGAAACGATAAGGAAGGAAAAATACAAGGAATCGAAATGGGCAAAGAGATGAAAATGCAATGAAAAACGAATGTTTTCTTGGAATGGGTTCTGTGGGCGTGCTCTTCTCTTCAGCTCGAGATTGGCTTTCTATAATATGCAATGAGACTTTCTAACAGAAGTACCAGCATTTATATCAGATACCTCATTTCCCGTGAAATGAGATAATGAAAAGCTAGGTGCTAACATGAAGCAAATATCAAAATGGGTGTTAACATTCGCACATAACGATGCATTGCCCAGAATTGTCTCCTCCAATGTCGAACTCCCTCTCTCGGAAGTGAATTCCCTCTCCGACACCAACCCATGGTAGTGAATTAGGTACCAACTCATTCCAAGTTAAAAGGAAAAAGACTTCGTCACTTTGACTGGAGACACTTGAGCGGAAGGACTGATAAATCCTTTTTAGACAGCACTTTGAAGGGATACATGCCAATAGAACAAGAAGTTGCCGTTTTTTTCCCCATCGAGTTCCTAGAATCTTGTTAGGATAAAGGACATTGTGATTGAGGCGAAGTCAAGAGGGTGTTGCAATGGTGTGAAGTTGATTATTATAGCAAATACTGTCTCTGCAAGCGATTGGATTAGGGATTAGGGATTAGGGATTAGTCTACCACATCCTCTGCATTACCGTGTCATGCACATTTGGATTACCCTTTTGTCCAACGTCTCTCTCTCCCCATAGATCGTCAACTCCAAACTAGGTGGTAGATGTCTGTTTCCAGGTCTGGAATGAAAACAAATTTATGCATGTCTTACAGAATGCTGATCAGAAGTAATCTGGGAAAAACATTTCCTTAAACTTTCACGCTGACATAGGGAAATTAGATACTGTGGTTTATGGTTTCTTTCATTAGGGAATCATGGTAAGATGAAAATACTAGCCAACAAGTGAACGGATTTCTTTCTTTATGCTCGCAGATCCTTCTTGCTTTTTTTTTTTTGGTCTGAGAGATCCTTCTTACTTGAACTCAACCGAAATTGGACTCCTTGTTAAATTGCTAAAAAGGAGGAGAGATGAGGCTAAAACTTCATCTTACGTACAAAGCAACCAAGTCTTTTACAAAAGACAAAATACATCACGTAAAACACACAATAACTACCCATGTTCTCCATAAAGCACTTGCCCCACTAACACCTAAAAACTAGGATAACCAACACACATGACTCCACTAACTCTAATAACTGAAAAACCAAATCAGCAACATGTGAAAAATAAAATAACTATTTTATCAACAATCCCTCCCTTAAACTGATGTTTGCTAACATTTAGTTTAAAGCTTTGATTTCTTTCACCGTGCAAACACCTAGTAACTTTCTGAGCTTCACAAATGACTCCATCTTGAGGGCCTTGGTGAATATATCAGCAACTTGATCTTCACTCCTGCAGTAGATTAGATCAATTGTTCCATCATTGCTAAGATCTCTCAAGAAATAAAACTTCACATCAATGTGCTTGCTTCTTCCATGTAACACCGGATTCTTGGAGAGTTTTATTGCTGAGTTATTGTCACAAAAAATTTTAGTAGGTCCTGGTTGCTTGAATTGTAACTCCTCAAGAATTCTCCTTAACCAAATAGCTTGACAAGCACTAGCTGTTGCAGCAACAAATTCAGCTTCTGTACTTGACAATGTGACAATTGGTTGCTTCTTGGATGACCACGAAATAGCACCTGTTCCAAACATAAAAGCATAACCCGAAGTGCTCCTTCTATCATCTTGATCTCCTGCATAGTCACTATCAGTAAATCCCAACAAATCAGACTTTTCACCCTTCTTGTAAAATAGCCCAAAGTCTCTAGTTCCTTGCAAGTAACGAATGATTCTCTTGGCAGCTAACAAATGCATTTGTGTAGGATTCTCCATATATCTACTAATTAAACTCACAGAATACATTATGTCTGGTCTTGTTGCAGTTAAATACATCAAACTGCCAACAATTTGTTTATAAAGTATGCTGTCAACCTTCCTCCCTTCATGATCTTTGTATAACTTTAAGCCAAACTCAACTGGAGTGTTTACAGGATTACAATCCTTCATCTGAAACCTGTCCAAAATTTCTCCCACATATTTCTTTTGAGAAATAAAGATCCCATCATCCGATTGTACCACTTCTATGCCAAGAAAGTAATGTATCATACCAAGATCAGACATTTCAAACTCATCCATCATAGATTGCTTGAATTCTTCAAACATGACATCACAATTTCAAGTAAATGTAAGATGGTCAACATACAAGCAGACAATGAGTATTTTCCATTTATCTCTAATCTTGACAAAAAGTGTATGCTTATAAGGACATTTTGAAAAACCAACTTATAAGGACATTTTGAAAAACCAACTTTAAGAATATAAGTTTCAATACGACTATACTAAGCCCGAGGGGCTTGTTTTAGCCCATAAAGAGCTTTCTTCAATCTGTAAACTTTATGCTCATTTCCAATCTTGACATAACCAGGGGTTGCTCGACAAATACCTGTTCCTCCAAGTATCCATGCAAGAATGCCGATTTGACATCTAGCTGGAAAATAGGCCAAGAATTTCGTACCGCCAATGCAACCACCAATCGATCGTGTCATGTCTCGCAACCGGAGAAAAACTTCGTATAGTCGATTCCATATTGCTGCTTGTATCCCTTGGCTACCAAACGTGCTTTATATTTGTCAACCTCACCATTTTCTTTCAGTCTTGTTTTAAAGACCCACTTTACACCAATGGTTTTTTGTCCATCCGGAAGATCGGATAGCTCCCAAGTATCATTCCTTTCGATGGCATTAATTTCATCATCCATCGCTTTTCGCCATTTTTCTTCTTTGACAGCACTCTCAAAAGTTGTAGGGTCATAGTCTGAAAATAAAGCAAAGTGAGTAATTGAATCTCCAATTCCAGTTACCTCATAATCTTCCATCCAAGCAGGCTTTCTTCTAACGCGGCGAAGAGATTGGGCTTCTTCTTCATTGATTTCAGAGCCTGTTGGTGAAATTTCAGCAGCTGTAGAAGTCGTATTTGATGAATTTTGGGGCATACAAGGTGCTGAAATTTGCTCCTGTTCAGCATCATTGTCATAAAGAACTTGGGTAGGCTGCTGCCTATTCCAATCCCAAGTGTTCTCTTCATCAAAAACAACATCCCTGCTAGTCACAATCTTCTTTGTTAGTGGATTAAATAATTTATATGCTTTGGATGCTTCACTTACACCAAGAAAGACACATTTTTCAGCCTTGTCATCAAGTTTCTTCCTTTTCACATCCGGGACATGGGCATATGCGATGCATCCAAAAATTTTGAAGTGATCTACAGCCGGTCTTCTCCCACTCCAAGCCTCCTCAGGTGTCATATTCTGAACAGCAAAAGTTGGACTTCTGTTCAAAACATGAATACTCCAATTTATCGCTCGGCCGAGAATGTCTTTGGAACTCTTCCTCTTGCCAATAAACTTCTCACCATGTTGAGAATTGTTCTATTTTTCCTCTCAGATACACCATTCTGCTGTGGTGTATATGCAGCAGTAAGCTCTTTTCGAATGCCATACTCTGCACAAAAAACTTCAAATTCTTTTGAGCAATATTCACCACCACGATCTATTCGAAGAGTCTTAATGGTCTTTCCTGCTTCATTTTCAACACGAGTTTTGAAGCTTTTAAATGTGGAGAAAGCTTCTGATTTTTCCTATAAAAAATAAACCCAAGTTTTTCTGGAAAAATCATCAATGAAGGTAATTAAGTATCTTTTACCTCCATTAGAAGATGGATTTATGGGACCGCAAATGTCCGAATGCACTAGCTGCAAAACATCCTTTGCTCTCCATGACTTTTTTTTTTGAAAATTGAGAACGATGCTGTTTGCTAACAACACATTCTTCACAGACTTGAGTAGGAACAGTAATTTGAGGAAGACCCGTCACCATATTTTTCTGTTGGAGGGTCTTCAATCCACCAAAACTCAAGTGACCATAGCGAAAGTGCCAAAGCCATGAGGGATCTTTCTTTTCAGCCATCAAGCAAGACTGAATATTTTCAATCTTTAATGGAAACAATCTATTTGAATTCATAGGAACAACTGCAATAGCACCTCTAACGGAATCATAAATTTCACAGACACCCTTCTGAATGGTGATTACATAACCCTTTTCTTGTAATTGGCCAGCACTCAATAGGTTACTTTTCAAGTCAGGAACATACAACACATTAGAGATCGTTTCCACAAAACCATTCTTGGTTCTTATCTTAATATCACATTTTCCCATCACTTTCACAGTAGAATGATCTCCAAAACTCACAGTGGAATGAAAATCTTCATTTAGATGAGAAAAAGAAAACTTACTTCCACTCATGTGGTTACTGCAGCCTGTATCCACATACCAAATATCGACTCGCGCTCCTTTTTATCTTGAACAGCCATCAACAACGTTTCGCTTCCTTTTCTTCAACAAAATTTGAACTCTCTGCCTTTTCTTTATTATTAGGCAGCCTAGTATAACATTCAGATGCATAATGACCAAATTTATGACATCTAAAACACTCTACCTTGAATTTGTTAGGATCCCTTCCTCTGCCTTTGCCTTGAAATTGGTCATTGTTGGCTTTGAAATTCCTGCCAACATCTCTATTTCCTCGATCTCCCCTTCCTCTACCTCTACCTCTACCCCTTCCTCTGAAATTGTTGGAATGAGTATTGGTAGAAGCCTTCAACGCTTGCTCCTCTACTGTTGAACTTCTGTTCATCTTCTGTTTATGGACCAATAAGGAGCTTTGCAATTCATCAAGAGAGAGCGCATCTATGTCTTTCGACTCTTCAATTGAGCAGACAACATAATTAAACTTTGGTGTCAAGGAACGCAAAATCTTCTCCACAATTGTGACATCGTCCATCTTCTCACCATGGAATCGCATCTTGTTGCTGATCTCCATTGTTCTGGCACAATAACTAGTGATGATTCTCCATCCTTCATCGCTAGTGTCTCAAAATCTCTTCTCAAGGCTTGAAGCTGTGCACGCTTCACCCTAACAGAGCCTTGATATTTCTTCTTCATAGAATCCCAAATATCCTTGGAGGTTTCTTTGCAAAGAATAGTCTCCAAGATGGAACGATCGATAGCCTGAAAAAAATAATTTTTTGCCTTCAGGTCCTTCAACTTTCGAGCTTCCAATTCTGCCTTCTGGGGATTTGTCAAAGCCATGCCTACTGGTGGCTCTTGAATTCCAGATTCGACAACCGACCAATACTCCTTTGATCGTAAAAAATTCTCCATCAACATACTCCAATGGTCATAGTGACCATCAAAGCGTGGAATTGCTGGTTGAACAAAATTATCGGTGGCCATTGGAAATATTGCTACTGCAATTTTCTCACGAAAGCTTTTTTTTTTTTTTTTTTTATAAACTCTCTCACGTTTTTCTCAGGCTCTGATACCACTGTTAAATTGCTAAAAAGGAGGAGAGATGAGGCTAAAACTTCATCTTACGTACAAAGCAACCAAGTCTTTTACAAAAGACAAAATACATCACGTAAAACACACAATAACTACCCATGTTCTCCATAAAGCACTTGCCCCACTAACACCTAAAAACTAGGATAACCAACACACATGACTCCACTAACTCTAATAACTGAAAAACCAAATCAGCAACATGTGAAAAATAAAATAACTATTTTATCAACACTCCTAACAGAGCGCTTCAAGGAATCCCACCTCCAATATCCTTGGGCAAAATCGGCAGCCATGTCAGTGGAATTGGCACGGCTGAATGCGACCGAATACCTTGCTTTCTGGTGCACCTTGGAAAATTTGAATTTTGCAGGCTTCACGCTGACAAGCATGCCTTGCAGCGGAACAATTGTGACCACATAAGATGAATGGTCTGTGCCAACGTTACTCACGGTCCTGGCAAATGTCTGTGCAGGTCCAAGAATGACCAAAAATGAAGGGTAGTTCAACTCTCCCTCGGGAATGCGGGATGAGCATCTGACTTGTTTGTGGGCAATTACAGCCACCTGCTTGTCCGTGTATCTAAGACCACATAGATAAGGAATGTAACCATTGGGTTGAATGTCGTAAACCATTCCAGGGTCCATGGCCTTTCCGGGATCCACATGGCCTGCACCAATGGCCAAAACATCCGCAGATTGCAGCCTTTTGTCCAGGATTGGGTTTTGCGCGATGTTCAACTGTTTAGCCGATGTCATGATAGTGGATTTGATCGCTGCAGGGGACCAGTCCGGATGAACGCTCTTTATCAAAGCCGCAATGCCACTGAGGTGAGGGCAAGACATGGAAGTGCCAGCAAGGATGTCGAAGTAATACTTTGCTCTCATATCATTTCTGATAGGAAATGGCCATGCTGCTAATATGTTTAAACTAGGACCAATTATATCCGGCTTCAGAATTCCAGGCTAATTGAGTTGGGGCCTCTAGCAAGTGCAGGAGCAGTCAGGATTCTGTACCTGGTTCCTTTGAACACAATCGTAGCAGTAAGAGTTTTAGTTGAATTAATATAGGTTTTGATCTTCTCACCTGTGAAGTAGCTGGCATGAGACATGGGAAGTACGTAAGCATCCACCAAAGTAGTGAATCCATCGGATTTGGGGTTCATCAAAATCACAGCAGCCCCTCCTGCTCTTTTCACCTCGATGGCTTGTTCGAACCGGTCCCAATTTCCTAGTTCACGCAAGACAACCTTCCCTTTCGCTTCCCTGCTTCTCAATGTCCCTGTTACGCAATATTTCAATTCTTCTGTACCATCAATCCCTGGATAAACCAGAGGCAATAAACTTGAAGGGAAGGCGTGTTGATATACCGTCTCACCTTCATATTCCACTCCATTCCCGAGTTTTACGTTGGAGACAATGCTCCTATCAATGGAGCTCGCTCCGACAGTGAGCATCCATGGGGCTACATTGGATAAAGAGGCTGAGTGAGGGCCAGCACAGCAGCTGACAAGGATACCTCTTTGGGTGGCTGCAAAAGTGGCTACTGCGATGTCATCCATATAGAATGGAGTAGAGGGACCACCAAGTGACATCGAGATTATGTCAACACCATCTGTGAGGGCAGCATCAAGTCCAGCGAGTATGTCGGCCAAAGAATGGAATTCTGTAAAGCACCCTTTGTAGATTGCCAGGTGAGCATGTGGAGCCATGCCAACAGCTGTGCCTTTGGCCATCCCAAGTGTATTTGCGTGCTCCACAGCAGCACCAGCTGCAGTGCTTGCCGAGTGAGTACCATGGCCGACATTGTCAATTTGAGGCGTGATAACATTTCCTTTTGTTATTACATTCAGAATGCCTAAAATCGCACCTCCCTTCCATTTGGCTGGTGGAGGCGGCATTCCAGCATCCCTGAATGAAGGGTGGTGACGCATTACACTTGTGTCCATCATGCCAATGATTATTCCCCTTCCCATAGTTGAACCATTGAAAGATCCTTGATGCAATGGTAAGCCCAAGAACTGGGTGCTCCATGTTGTTTGGAGGCGATATATATGTTCCAGGTGAGCCGCCACGAATCCTGGCTTGTCCTGCATTGCAGTGACTTCATCCAGAGTCAGCTTTGCTGTGAAACCAGTCATCACATTGGGTAAGAGTAAAGCACAAGCTGCTGTTTCTCCAAGGCGGTAGAGTTTGTTGGCAAAAACGAGTGGTACCAGGATTCCAGATCTTCCAATTCAGAGGAGTCCTGGCTGTTGGGAGGAGTCACGTGGATAATGTAGGTTAGCAAGTTGCTGCCCCCTGATTGAGTCAGAGAAGACAGATCGTTGGCAAGATAGAGGTTATCATGGACATTGGGAAGCAAGACAATAAGGCAGACGAGATGAATGAAAGCCATAGTCAGTGTTCGTCTACAATGCAGGTTAAGTGTTGGAAATGGTGTGGTTTCTATCGGAAACTAACTGGAGCATCTATTTATACAGAAGCCAGATGGAGATCCAGCCAGCTTGTGCGTATCAGGTCTGTTGCTGGTTACTATAAAATCTCGGTAGAGTCCAAGAGAATAATTTAATTGGCTTCTGCATCTAATTCTAGGAGTTGTTTCAAGAGCATTAACGTTTGACTTATCTAAGCATGGGAGTTGCAGCAACCACGAACTTGCTTGAAATAGTTTCTTTTGATGGGATGATGTGATGTTCAACTGTTGGATGGTTTGCATATCATGGATGTTTGTTGCATTGATGAGGATATGCGAAGGAGGACCATCTTGTTTCCAATAGACTTTGAACCATTTTTCTGTGATTCGGCATTGCATATGCCTTCTGATTGTAAACAGAATGGCCAGAAAATCCAGCAAAGAATAATCAAAATGAAAGTTATCGATTCTTGCCTGCAAAACAAGTTCAATGAGAGCGTAAAATCTGCAGATGACGCATAAATTTACTGAGCTAAAATTGCCCCTTATCTGATCGATAATGAAATGTTATCTCGGTGCCATCCTCTGTCCATGAGGTTCAAGCAATGGAATTTACGTCAAAATGCGGTTTGGTTTCTCAAGTAGGATCAAGTTTTTTGTGCCAATTCAGTTCAATCCAGTAACAATTTGCAGCTTTATGGATACGTACTTGCTCAGTGCCATAGTAGAATATGCAGTTGTTACCAATCAACATCCAGAGCAAATGGAGTTCCTAGTCAGAAAGACATTGGCTGACGCTTTAGCATTTGGGGCAGGAAAGATGGAGATGATACCAAGGAAAGAATGGCAAGAAAAGGCAGTTAAGGTCAAATTGGAATATGGCAATGAATGTGATATTGACTTTGTTAAAATGGCGCTTACATCAGTGGAAGATCAATTGCTCCTGCTAAGTGCTTTGTATAGGTGTTATGGAATGAGGTCCGTTTAAAGCTAAACCTCAGAGCCTCATCGGACATAATTAACCCCTGATGAGCTTACCCAGGAAAAGGAAAAGGAAAAGGAAATACCCTTACACGAGACCAAAAACTGGAAAAAGGAGAGAAACAACTTAAGGTAAGACTCAAGGCAAGACAAATTTGCCATTCCGCGTATTCTGACTCTTAATGAATGCAGGGGGTCGTGATATGCTCAGATCTTTCGTCGAACAACGTAAAAGCGGGATCCAATTGATGGTTACGTGTCATGACTTGTAATCTCAATTTAGTGGTCTGCTTCTAGAAATGCTCTTACGGGTCAACCGAGAGTCTGATGCTAGAGTACTTTCAGGATAATATAACTTCAGTCGTCCAAGAATGATGCAGGAGTTGCTCAAGAAAAGAAGCCCCTTTATGAAACGTAACAAGATCGCATGATATGCTTATAAAAGATTTACCGACGAAGGGTTTTTTCGATTTTCATTTGCAGCTTCATTTCGTAGCACACAATGCCAATTTTTCCTTTGCAAGATACATGAACAGATTAGTGACCTTTTCGCAGTATTCGATCGATTTGATCTAATCCAATTTGAGACAGAAGCCGATGCATCAAAGTTCTTGAAGTTTGAATTACATGCGAGTGGCCGCTTGTATGAAGGTCATGAGTTAAATATGGAAAGCCCTTTAATCACTTCAATAGTGAATACAGAAATAGGAGAAACAGTTCACTGTTGAAGTAAATGCAAAACCAAGATTAAACCTGTTCATTTTATTCTGTAAAAAGGCTATCCATGCAAGAATAGGTACTATAGATCACTGAACCGGATTTTTCTATTTAGAAAAATCTCAAGCCAAACTCAAATCAATCTAATTAAATCACAACTCGAACCAAACTTCGGTTTGATTCAGTTCTAAATCATTAATATCATGTCAACATGGTCGAGAAACTCGCTATGTACTTGGAGGATGAGAAAAGATTCTTTGTGAATTAATAGGTATATTCGAGACTCGAGAGTACAAACCAAAAAGCCTCTGCACACAACTTATTATGTTTATGTCTCATCAAGACACTATGTTAATGGAGATCTTTCTTATTCTGTAAATGGAGAACAAGAAACTGAGTCGACGGTGCTGGAGTATGGGATTTAAGATTGCAAGGTACTTGGGCAGACCAAGTAGAAAGAGATCAGCTTGGATAACTTAATTAATATAATATGCTTGGAAGGACCTAAGTATAGCCGGTGAATAGATTGGAATTTGGTAAAATCTACAAGTCTACATGGACCGTGTTGTAGAGGGAGTTCACCCTCTAAACCTACCTAAAAATGAAGATTCAGCTCTATATCAATAATTTGGAGCTAATTTCAAGTCCTATAATTTATGGAGACATAGGGGCCGGCAAATCTGATTCCAGAAAACTCTTCATTCAAATTCTTGAATCTTAATTACGGGAAAATGAAGAAGGAAAGCCTCACTTTAGTTGATACGACGTACGCCTAATGGAACCATCAATTTGAATTATTTTCTTCTGTGAAACTCCCATGACGACAAGTATAGAATGAGTTATCAAATTAACTATTAAACTTAGTTTGGACTCCGTAAGTTACTCTATGTTTTTTGGAAAATAGCCTAATATTAATTTCCTAAATTTTGAAATAAAGTATTGCTTCCATTAGAAAAAATCATTAGACTAAAAAAAAAAACTTATTGATCATAAATTTATAACTTCTGATTTTGTAGGTAACAAAATCAGTTCGTGCTTCTAATTCTTCCGGCCCAACCCCAACCTTCGCTCCTGCAAGCAAAAAAAGATTGTTGTTTATAAAATGCATGTAGAATAATGGTTTGCTAAATTTAATTAAAAAAAAAAGACTGACCGGCTCTTGAATTTATTTTAATATTCTGTAGCTAAAATAGTTCATTAATAATTGAACAAATTCCAGTTGCATGTTATTAACTGAACAGAATAATACCTCATTAACATGTGACGGACAATGGTATCAAAATGGCATATAATCTAACTATTAGCCCAAAGGCAAATCATGTTTTAACAAATCCATTTGAATATTGCGTGAATGTGTTAATATTAATCATCAGAAAGAATATAAACAGCATTTTAACGTGAAAAATATTTATATTTTTTGAGTCACTAGAAAAATTTTTGACACTTTGTAAGATGGTACAAGCTATTGAGACAAAGGACAGGCAACACGGTTTCTTGTTACTTAGGCATACTAAGGCAATAGACGTCCAAAACTTAGGTATAAGACATAGAATATGTAATTAAAAATAACATGGAAGATAGAGCAACTTTTAGAGAGGTACAAATATGTTATTGAAAATGATAACAAAGGTCGAATCTAATATTTCTCTCGATTCATAATTCACTAGGCCTTTCCTAAAGTGGAAAGTAAGAAGTCACTTTTACCATCAAGGAAAAAAGTAAGTCCTAAAAGAAGAAATTCAATCACTATGCCGCTGACTCTATTAGTATCTTCTAGACCAATTACTATAGAAAGGGTAGGGGCAAGTAAAGTCATTTCGTCATTCAAATGTTGGATTAAAGCAGCGTTAGGGAAGTCCTTAAAAGAAAAGAGCCCTCTAAAAGAAGATATGCACGTGAATAGCGAACTATATTTTTATTGTCAAATTTGTATACAGCACCTGATTTAAAATGAAAGCGGTTGCTTTGAAGGTCATATTCTTTTATTTTTCCTGAAAAATTTAACTTTAAATTCCTGCCGATGCATTAGGGCGAAAATCATCACATTGCGAGCAATTACTACTCAGATAATAGGTAAGATAAAAGATGAGTTATTAGATTCGAAAAAGAGCCAGACAAAAAAGATTAGAAAGAGTTCTTAATTAACACCTCATCATAAATGTGCAAAAACTCTCTTTCTTTATTATTATTATTATTATTATTATTATTATTATTATTATTATTATTATTATTATTATTATTATTAGTACTAGTATTCTATAATTAAAATAAATGAATAAAAGCAATCACACATTTTATGACGAACCCTAATTGCAAAAAGAGTAATAGTTAAGGGTGCGTTTGTTTGTGTTTCTGTTAAAAAATTATTCCAGAAAATGGAAATAAAAAAAAAAAAACTATTTCTGTGTGGTTGGGCAAGGGAACTTTTCACGAGAGGTTTCGAGTTCGATTCACGGTGTCGTCAAGCAATTTACTTGGCAGGCAAGGGTGGTGGTGACTCTACCTGTCCCCAGGGTTTATTTCGCCGCGAAGCGGCACACGGGGTTCCCTAGGTCACAAAAAAAAAAACTATTTCTGTTTTGAGGAATAATTTTTTACCAGAAAAACGCGTTTGGTAAACTTGTTCCGGAAATAAAAAAAGAACCGAAACACTTTTGATAAAATTATATTCTTTTTTTGTTTCTTTTAATTTTTTAATATTTTTATTTTATTTTTCCTTTTTTTTCTTTTTTCTGGCCGGCCTTTTTTACTTCTTTTGGGCGGTCTTGCCCAACTATGGCGAGGCTCGACCTCGCCTTGGCTGGGCGAGCCCGGGCTGGCCCAGCCATCTATCGCCTAGTGGTAGCCCAGCAAGGCCGAGTCTCACCGGTGGTTGGGCGAGCTTAGCCTTGTTGGCGCAAACAACGCTCGGCCTCGCCGGATTTGGGCAAGCTCGAGCTCACCCAGCCAAGGTGAGGGCGAGCCTCGCCAGGGGCCGATGATGCTCGACCTCGCCGAGGGTTGGCGATGCTTCGGTGAGGTCGCTGGCCATGGCCAAGGTAGGTGACTGGCCAAAGAAAAAAGAAGAAAATAAGAAGAAAAAAAGAGAAGAAAAAGATGGGAGAGAGAAAATTTGTTATTAAAAATTATTCCATAAACAATAAATAAGTTTTTTTTTTTGTTTCCGTTCCAAATGTGTTCCCGAGAATAGAAAAGCAGATTTGAAACAAAAACGTAAATAACGTGTTTAGCCATTTTTTTTTATTCTCGAGAACAAAATAATAAAATTTTTGTTCATAATCAGAAAAAAAAAAAAAAAAGAATACAACCATGCACGCCCTAAAACTCCACTTTCAAAAAAATAAAGCACGATCATGTATGGATCGTTTCGTGATGGTTCGGATTGGGCTTGCGTTCAACCGTACTCAATAAAAAGCTTTCTTGTCAATCCGGTGTTGATGAAAGAGAAAAAAGACAAAACCAAAAAAAAAAAAAAAAGGGCTGCTTCACATTCCACGTTGCTCAATTGCGGCGACATCCAAGGCGGACGGTGGCCCAGCCCCTTTTCTCTATTTGCAACTTGTTTTCTACGACAATTTTCATCCTGGGCAGTCCATTTTCCAAGCTCCCTCTTTGCTTTGGAGGGGTCGGGCAAGTAGCCGCTCGGCCACCATCAATCGAATCATGATTTCTCTCTATGTGAACATGGCGAATCGGTTACCATCATATCGATAAAACAGTGACATAGGGGTGACACGGGGCCTCGACATAGTAAATGAGTCAAAATACTCTAAACTTTCAAAATTCGGATGCATTAGGATTAAGGATGATCGGTTCTCTGTTCCCAATTAGTGGGATCGAGAACTGGGCCGAATAGTCCTAGGACCAAGAACTGGACTAGACCGACCAGTGCGGTATGATTTCATGGAACCGATCACTTAGTAAAAAAATTAAAAAATATTAGAGTTGTTACTACTTTTAGGATTTATTGTTATTTTTAAGAAATAAATATATATTTTTTAAAAAAGAATTTGTTCGATCCAATTTGGTTCTCCTCGGAATCAGGAACCAAATCGACAATCACCGCTTTTAATTTTATGAAATCATGAGCTGGACCCAATTGGTTGGTTCGGTTCGATTCAAGCAATTCTTGATTTGGATGGTCCAATTATGGTGGCACCCCTGCTAATTTGAGTAAGGATCACGAAATTCTTGTCACATGAAAATTCGTTTAGACGAAGTAAAATAGATTAATTTAATTCCTACACATACTCAATATACTCCAAGCGATCATGATGGACCATTTTAGCACCTCTAGATAACTGACAAATGACATTAATCGATTTGAAGAAGAAAAAGAAAAAAAACCTGGATTGTTTTGACCAAATTTCGGCCCCTGTATTTGTAGGCAGCTAATCCTAAAATCCCCTCTCTCTCTCTCTCTCTCTCTCTCTCTCTTCCCCTGCCGCGTCGTCGTCGTCGTCGTCGTCGTCGTCGTCTCTCTTTTGTAGCGTTGCGACGGGCGAGCTGTCGTGTTTATCGCGTGCTGGAAACAACGAAGGAAGGAACGAAGGAAGCACTTTGCGTGCTGAGATTACTTACTCTCTACGGCGGCGTCCCGGGCGAGAAGCTCCGATTCGGTTCGATTCGATTCGATTTGCGATGGCCGGAGGAGAAGCCTTCTCCTCGAATCCCCCGCCGCCCAAACCGGCGATTCTCGGGAACAACAGCAAGACCATCAATGCGAAGCTCGTGAGTCTCGTGACGATGGCCTCTTCTCCTTTTTGCTGGGTTTCCCCACCCCCACCGATTTCCGCTCGAACGATGAATGACTCGTGGAGGGCTTTGCTTTTTTCTTGTTCAGGTGTTGCTGGGGGACATGGGTGCCGGAAAGTCCAGCCTCGTCTTGCGCTTCGTCAAGGACCAGTTCTTTGATTTTCAGGTCTTCTTTTGCGCATCCCCCATTTCTCGTCCTTCTTCTTGTTTGAATTTGCAATTTGATTTTGTGGGTTGATATGGAGGATGAAACCTGAATCTTGCGAGCCTTTTTTTTTTTTGAATTTGGAGAGGTTTGAGAGATCAAATGACATGTATTGAAAATTAGGTTGATATCTGTATTTTATGGTTTTTTTTTTTTTTGGGCATTTGTTGTTGAAAATTCAGGGTGATCGTGAGGATGTGTATGTAGCAATAATGATTTGTCATGCATAATGAGACGCGTTGGTGGTGATTGCCACCTTTTTTTTTTTTTTTGGCGTATGTTATGGGTTTCTGAAGAACGTAAACGGGGATGCGATATTGTTAGGTTTCTGTAGAAATTAGCAGTATTTGGTTCATGCTTGGAGCGAGACTCGTGAAGGATTCCTTGGAGATAAGGCTCCTTCTTGTCTCTGTCTTCTGCATCTATAGTAGGAAGTGTCCGCACAGTAAAGTAATGCGAGGGAATAACCTATTGCAAGTCCCCTTGCCAATCTAAATTGGAGCTTCATTGGAGAATGGGATGAAAGCTGGCATGGTTAATAGAGTGAGATGTGAGAAAACTAACTTATGCATGTCTATGTTCGGATAGGATTGGAAACTGGAAAGGGAGGGTGGGAGGGATGCACCCAAGAATTAAAATATGAAAATGGTCTTGGATCACTTTATCATCTCAAGATAGAAAAAACAAATTAAGTACTGTAAAGATTGCATTTTTAAGTGTGATGGGGGAAAACTCTTAACATGTGAAGGATGATAGCTCAATAGATTAAATAAGTGGAGAATTCTTGACATAGCAATTTCCTTCTTCAATGGTGATAGGGTGGAGAGAGAGCTATCCGGTGAAAGTTTGCATGCTTGGAAATGAGCAAGCTAGTTGTTCTTTTCCTAGGTAATAACTTTACAAGCCAGTTCTATTTTAAACTAAAGTCATGAAAAGATTTTGCATGTTTTGAAGTGGTTTGGAGAATATTCACTTTACTGTTTCCCATTATGTCTCTCTGGGGTGCTATATCCCATTCCCATTCTGCTTGAGATGGAACCACAGATGTTTGTTTTGGAGAGGGAGGGGGTGGTACCATGGCAGGGTACATCTTGGGTCTCATTACATCCATCCCTTCATTATGTCTCATTACATTTATCCATCCATCCAACCTATTGGGTCTCATTACGTCCATCCATCCATCCATCCATCCATCCATCCATCCATCCATTCTGAGAAGTCAACAGTGCTGCAGATCTGCTGGAATGTTTGCTCATCCTGTTCTCAGTGATTTTATTTCTGTCGTTACTTACTGATGATGGTAGGAATCAACTATAGGAGCAGCATTCTTCTCGCGGACAGTGGGTGTCAATGATGCATCAGTGAAGTTTGAGATATGGGATACTGCAGGTCAGGAAAGGTACCACAGCTTGGCTCCTATGTACTACAGAGGCGCTGCCGCAGCTATTGTTGTCTATGACATCACTAGCACTGTATGTAATCTTCCCATTCTCTTTTATTCATCTTTTGTAAGTTTTGTGCGTGTGAATGAACAATCAGTTAGGAAGGTTAATTATCTCCTGTTAGGAATAGCTTAGAAGTTTTAAACCTTAGGATAGAAACACAGTAATAGGAAATGTGGAAGTAATGTTAAATAGATGGCTTAGAACAGAATGAGTACGGGAGAAATTATGGAAAGTTCAAACAATACACCGACCCAACATGCTATAGCTTTGGTCCCTTTTAATTTCATTCTGTCTAATGTTCTTGTGCATTGTAGGAGTCATTTGAACGGGCTAAGAAGTGGGTGGAGGAACTTCACAAGCAAGGTGCCTTGCTTATCCTCAAACTTGTTTACCTTGTAAAGAGAAAATTTACAGGGCTTGTAACTTATTGCACAAACCTTATTGTAATATCCAAATGTCTTTTCAGTCTTTTGGTAATTGATTCTTCTTTAAATGCATATAAAAAATATCATCATTTGGCGAAAAGTACCTACTGAATTTTTTTGGCTATTCTTGGATCTATTGGAAACAATGCAAGAATATCAGCTCATAATGTGGTCTTGAAATATTTTGAAGTGCAATCAAGTCCTTGAATCTTGGAGAGTTTATGATGTTAATTTTTGAATCCTTACAAGAATGACTCGACAGGGGGTTTTTTGTTCTTTTTATGATGTTTGTGAACCGACCCTTAAAGCAGCCTTCTACACTGTGTTTGGAAAAAAGCTACTTTGTATCTACATTTTTTCTTAGTGAGCTCCCTCTCCCATTTTAGAAGAGCAGGCAGCTACTTCTAGCTTATGCATATGTGCTTATCTCAATTCGCCTTTTGCACTGCGGCACAGAACCTCCTTTTTCCCTACTCATTTTTTAACTTCTATTCTTATAATGTGATTCAAGTCATGATACCGTCGTCTGTCGTCATTCTGGAATTTACTACGATTTTCAATAAGAGATGATTTTATGATTGTTTTAGACTTCAATGTGTTGCTTACTGTGAATTTTGAGTTATAACAGGAAATCCCAATTTGATAATAACACTTGCTGGAAATAAGACTGATATGGAGGATAAAAGAAAAGTGGCAGCTGAGGTAAACACTGATATTTCTTTAAATTGTTTTGATGAGTTTGATGGGGAATTCATTTTGGTTCATTGTTCTGCAATTCTTGTGGTCCTGTCTCATTTAGCTTCTTAGAGAAAGAAGTGGGTAGTTTTCCCATCAAGAAGATGGGAGTGCATTTTCTTGGCTGTTCCGTTTTTTGTTTTTATTATCTTGATGACAAGTTGTCACAGGCCACTTCAATAAGTCTTGTAGATTTTTACTAATTGGATTGATTCAAAGGGATTCAGGGTGTAATGGTAGGCTAATCTCTAACCACCTAGCTCGTTAAATATTACTTAGGTAGTTAGCCTGGTCTTGTTAGCATTTTACCCATAAAGGTAAGGATCTTATAAATCTTTTCCTATTTGTTTTTTTTGCAGTTTCCTAACCTTAATGATTCCAAATAATTATGTAAAGGCATTTTGTAAATCACTTACTCTCAAATGGAGTTAAAGAGCAAGAATTCTTGGTTATGGTTAGAGTTAGCTTTTGCTACCATCAAGGATAAGAGTCTTTTGATAGCTTTATGTGCTTGAAGAAATTTCCAGCTTATATTTTTGTTCTATTCAGTTTGGAAATTGGCTCTACACAGAATTGGTCTTATTGCAGAACTGTTTTCAGTTGGTAACATCTCAGTTTCTGCATCGCAGCTCTATAAGCCTCTGCGTGTTCATAATATGCTACGATGTTGCAGGAGGCACGCATGTATGCAGAAGAAAGGCGACTTGTGTTCATAGAAACATCTGCTAAGACCGCCACTAATGTCAGCAAACTGTTTTATGAAATAGGTAAGCCTCTATTCTTCCACGGAAACATTGAAAAAATGAATAATGTGTTCTAGCTTTTTTTCCCCATCCTTCTCTTTATATATGGAGACTAAGCCAATGATCTGGGGGCAAAATATGGTTCAACCCCACAAATAAGCATCATCTTGTCAACCCTGGAGGAGTGAGACCCAAAAACCTGTGTCCATTCTATTAGAAGCCATATTTTCGAGAAGATAGCTGCATTTTCCCTTTCTGCCATACCCCCTCTATTTGTTGGCATTAGCTTCTTATTTTTCTGGCTGCATAAGGATGTGTTATCATCAACACTGACATCTATCATGACAATATACCCATTAGCTTTACTCCCTGCTAATTCAAAATCAAATCTAGCAGAAATTGGGAAAACTGCATTTGTATGAGCAGAGAAGGTTTGCCCTTGTGAATTTCTTGCCTCCATCGTAGCTCTTTTTTGGGGCAAACTCATGATATAATATTGCGACTTTCTCTTGGTTGATAGTAGCATTTGTATATTCTGGACAGTCTTTAACTGATATTGCTTTTGTGCTGGGAACAGCAAAGAGGTTGCCTAGAGTTCAGGCTATGCAGAATTCAGCGCCAGCGGGAATGGTTCTAGCAGATACAAGCTCTGAAGAAACCCGATCTGCATCCTGTTGTTCATGAGTTCTTATCAACTCTCTGTCCATTCCTTTCCTTTTTCCCC
This sequence comes from Eucalyptus victrix, assembly GCA_016097545.1. NCBI lineage: Eukaryota > Viridiplantae > Streptophyta > Magnoliopsida > Myrtales > Myrtaceae > Eucalyptus > Eucalyptus victrix. Next base: position 17,744,060 of record CM027844.1, read on the forward strand.
TCACGTTCTATAGTTGTCTCCACTCAAGTACCTTGATCTTTTAGTTCTTGATGTATATGAATAAAAACAAATCCGAACACCACTTGTGAAATTGGAAAACCAATTGGAGTTGGGGAGTTAGTCCATTTAAACCCAGTAAATTCCTTGGTGAAGACTGGAATCTCTTTTTCTCTGTCTCTCTCTCTCTGTCTCTCTCTCATGAATAATGGACAGCAATCTTATCCTTTTATTTAATCTGAAGTCATCTGAAATTGACCGTTTACATCATTACGGACACTTTTTTCCTTGGATGTATTCATTTCTATATTTGTCTTCTCTAATTTCTCCTCCCAGTCATCCAGTCCTCCCTAAGTATATTTCACTTTCTTCTGGTCGTTCTCTCTTTTCCAGGTGATACTCCTTTTGAAACTTCCCTTTTAGACAAGCTTGATCGCAAACTCCATTTTCCCACTTGCGTATTTTCTTTAAAATCGCTTCTTTATTAAATGGCTTGTCTCTCTAATCAGCCCCTGCTCATATGTTATACTGTCAAATGTGATCTGTGCTACGCCAGTGACTGCGTGCAAATAAGTCGAACAAAGCATTCAAGATGGGGGCTTCGACGTTGAGATTGTCATGATGAAAAGATATCAAAGATATTTTTATGAGCTGGGAATATTATTGAGAAAATCCGCTTCGACTTTCTAATATTCATTACTTTCATATGGTATATTGTGTCGTCGCCATCTTTGTCGTGAAAATGGTTGGACTATGCAGAAAGCCGCCTGCATTGCCAGAAAGCGAGAAACGTGCAATGTACTGGAAAATTCTGACATTGCACAATCTTCATCACAAGAAACTGCTAAATAACAGAAACTCAGGATCGCGCTATGTTCATCTTCGTCATCTGATGTATCTCAAAACTTTGATAGCGATAGCAGCGGGCAGGAAAATAAATTACAGAAGAAGTTTCAAGACTCAAATGATTATTAAAAAAAATATTCTAACAGAAAAATTAAATCATCTTAAATTATATTAGGATTACAAGTTCTCAATAGAGAACATCTTTCTGGTATTAGCCTTATAAAGGAAAAATCATGAGTAAGGAAACGCTCCCTCTTACCTTTCCATACGCCAATCGATCTAGCACAATGCTAAATTATAAAGATGTATCTCAAAACTCATGAGAATATAAATTACAGATGAAGTTTCAAGACTCGAATGATTATTAAAAAAAAAAATATTCTAACAGAAAAATTAAATCATCTTAAATTATATTAGGATTACAAGTTCTCAATAGAGAACATCTTTCTGGTAAACTTAAAGGAAAAATCATGAGCAAGGAAAGCGCTCCCTCTTACCTTTCCATACGCCAATCCATCTGAGACCAAAGCACAATGCTTGCACAAGTCTACGCAAGTGAGTTGATCGGGGCCATTCACAATGCTTGATTGATCGGGGCCATTCACTTATTTAAAAAGTTACAGGTTAAGGTTCGAAAAATTACTGATGAAGTATGGTCCAAGCAAAACATTTAATCATTGTAAGTAAGCATTTTTGTATCGAAGGATTCATATCTTAAATGTTTTGTATTGTGTAGCAATTAAATTAACATATTCTGTTTGAATTTAATATCATGACATAACAAATAAAATGTTTTGTATTGGGATTGAATCTAAATTTGAAAAGTTCGCGAATAAAAGCATGAGATTGAAATTGAACAAAATTGATGACAAGTATAGAAAACAAAATGAAATATTCAGCCTCAATATTCTAAGAAAAGGAACCACATTAAATCATTTATTAAAAGTTCAAGGACATCAGTTATTCAAGCATTGCAATGGTTTTAGATTCCTTTTCCTTTTGCCTATTTTGCTATTGAGATTGATTGAATAGAGAGAAATAAATGAGACTCAATGATTTGATGCCACTATTTAGCGTTTTTTAAATCGCAATGATATTTGATTTGATAGAGTTGTTGTCAAAGACATGTGTAGTTGATTACCAATTTGCCTACGTTGGCACCGTAGGTCCACGGCGTAATATTGCGGCCTTTGCAAGAGAAACAAAGACAAATTATGAAGCAGTATTCAACCTAAGTTGAAAAAATTTTTATAGAAGTCAGTTTGTCATATACTTCTAAGCTTTGCGGTTTGCCCACACTAAAATTTTATATTCTAGAAGTCAACATTCGACCTAAAATTTCAGCTGAACCATAATGCATTTGCAGAGGATATAGCATTCTATTGCAATATTTTTAGGTCAAAGATAGATCAATTTGTGACCAATTCTCCATAACAAGAGAGGAGGCAACTGAGTATTGAGTTGAGAAGAAATAGAGACTATATTTAATTGAGAAATATAAAGTCACAGTTTGACTATGGTGAAAGGAAGTCAAATTTGATAGCCCGTCAAAAGACTATTGCAACTTATTAATAGAGAAATTAACAAGGACGAGAATCTCCAATCTTAGTAAAAGCACGGATACTTAAATCAATAAACAACTGATTTTATCACCTTGCCCTTCCAATTGAGTGACACATCACCTTTCCCTTCCAATTGAGTGACACTTCACGTGACCAATACACGCACCCAGAGCTGATGAATCCTGCCACATCCACAGCCTTAACTCCGTTGGGATAGACAATTTCGTCTTCGCCGAATCCATACATATCAAAAGGATACTCTCCTGCTATCTTTGGGTAAACATGGATACGCACGTAAGTTACAGAAATGCTCCATAAGGGAAACAATGGTATGTCAATATAATCTCCGGGCATTAACTCATGGCCGAATATCCATCTCCTAATTTTCTTTTTTGGGTCGAAGAGCATCCATTTATGTGTCACGCCATAATTATGACCTCTCGGAAGAACGTATTCGTACGCATGAAATTTTGCTACACACATAAAAGGAACACTCGAGACATTCTTGATCCGACATATATGGCCCGAGGATACCCTATTTACTGCATAAAGGTACCAGCTTGTAAATCTTCGAAAGCCTGCACAATTGGCTAGCGTTACAACTTTCTCTAGAAAAGTCCCGCAAAAGGCAATTATTTTCTCACGACAAAGTTGACCTGTAGATTTTCCTAACATGGGGGTTATATATGAATTAATTGGTAAAGTGGACCATGCTGAAATGACAAAAAAAGAAAGTACTATTACAAAGAGGGCAGTATGAAAAGCAAATTAATAAGCCTAATTTTAAAAACTGTTCACCTTGTGCTGTCAGTTGCTTGGCCCGTGTTATAGTAGCCCTAAGATGGCTAAGATCCATCTTCTTGACACGATTTTTGTTGTTCTTGGTGTTGTGCTTGAGGAAAAACTCAACAAAGTCAACAACTTCGCAAAAGGCAAACGCCCAACAGAAGACCCAGATTTATCAACTCATTAAAGCAGACCAGTATAAAGAAAGAGCCAAAAAGGTATACCCGTCCATTCATCTCGTTGATGGCAGGGCCATTGAAAATAACACGGTCTTTCCATTCTACCCTCAGCAAAGGCAAAGTCAAGTTCACCTGTGCACATGAAGATAATAATCAATGGATGTGTTCAGAAACAAAACCTGAAACCTAAACAGCAACCAAGTCAACTCGCAAACCTCCACAGCGTCGTCTTCTGGATCGAAGAAGCGAAACATGTTGCAAACCACCACTGAGCTATCCTTCTCCGCGTCGTCCAGCGTCTTCTCCTTCTTCTCTGCCATATATATCTCTTGTAGTGCCTTAGATTAGAGATAAGAAATATTTAAAAGATATATCGGATCTGGAATCTGGATCTTAGATTGGGTCGGTTATTGGGGACTCTGTTCCAATTTTGAAAAAAAGAGAGTAAAACTCGTGATCACAATGAATAGGCTAAGTAGTAAGTTCTATCCTAAAATCTGCACGGCTTTCTTGTTTAATTATTTTAATTAACAATTAAATAGTAACTTTCCAACTTAAAGAAAAAAACAAATTAGATGCATGCCACATTTTCTCTCTTTTTTTTTTTTTTAATAGAGAAAACAAATAAAGCTGATCTCTGAACTCAGCTCCATGGCACAAAGTCGAAGCTTTAGTCGATGGAACCCAAGTACGAGAAAAGGAAAGGAAAGAACGACGTCCATACCTGTGAGCTGGACAGCGCCAGATAGCCAAGTTCTGAAGCTGAACGTCGACTGCTCGTGGGTGGAAGGCAACTCGTCTAGCTCGATTGCTGGGCTTCTGCGAAAGTCCAACGGAGTGATCGTCGATGGATTTGCCGAAGAGATCCACGCCTCTTCATCCCTGTAGGCGGAAACCTTAGCTCTGCTCCATGGACTGCTGCAACTGCTGAAACAGAGAGAAGAACCTCACGTGGGAGAAGTACAGGAACAGAAACGTAATCTAGTCTGCGGCAGACGCTCGACATGGTTGAATTTTTAAATTGAAGTTTTGCATTTAATATCATATAAGAGTCGATTTCTCAAACATATTATGTCATGCAATGTATTTAATATCATGCCATGGTTGAATTTTTAAATTGAAGTTTTGCATTTAGGCAGGACATGTATTTAATTCTGCAATAACACGATAATGCAGTCCAATCCACCAATTTGATTATCAGTGAACATTAGGCTTTTTTTTTTTTTTTTAAATTGTAAACTTGGGATCCATGTGTTGGCAAACAAAAACTCCACCAAATCGATTATGGCGTGTCTGATGAATTTCACTCCATTATTGTTAATGATCAAGGTAATTTAGGAAATTTATGATATAGTTTTTTTATGAAAAAGAATAAGATAAACATATGTAAAAAAAAAAAAAAAGGAGAGTCAAAACCTTTCTTTATTTTTTATTTAGACCCACTTTACTTGATTTCTTGTAAATCGGATGAGAATGTCATTGCATATGTTAAACAAATTAGTGATTTAAGAAATTCCATCACTTCTCTTTTCCCACAGCAATTAGCAAATACCCTCGCAATTTGTGAGGATATTAGGTTGGAGGACTGGCCGTGGTATGTTGTAAATGGTAATTGTATAAAAGGGAAAAACCTTTCAATGTTCTACCTTGTCGGATGGTAAGTGTCTTTACCAATACACCATTAAAAGAGTGAGCAATCGAAATGTGTACTTGTTCAATTTAAGAAATATCGGGGGATTGTGTATATTTACTTCCAATTAGTTAGATTTGGATTAGCCAAAATGTACTCAATTGTTTTACCAATTTAATTTCCACAAATTCAACAGGTTGATAGTTCTTCACTTTGACGGTAGCATTAAAAGTGTTCTTTTTTTTCCTAATTGTCAATCATTATCTTTGTAATTATACTACAATATATTTGCCAACCGATAGGCTCCCTAGTGTTTTAGAGAGTCAATCTTGACTTGATCTCCATCTTCTTCTCTTGAGAAAGCTCTTACAATCATTATATCTCATTGAATTCTAGAATCCATCTGAAATTTCAACAATGATATTTGCTCGTTCCTTAGAAGTATCTTTCAATGCATAGCAAACACTAATCAGGCTTGTAAACACCTGCTAGATGTTTGGTCAACATAATCAAACGGATTGATAGAGACTCACCATTATATACTGGACCAACAATGATCTTACTTATTACTTACTCTCCTTTATGTCCATCCTCTAATCTAATGAAAAGAGAGCACATTATTTATTAATGAAAATAAACTGTCTAGGACAGAATATTATCCAGTTTAAATTAGAAACTAATCTAATTAAATCCTACTCTTTTCAAATAATTATCTTAACTTAGATAGATATTATCCTACCGGGTGATCTATATAGTGAATAAAATCTATCTAACATGCCATATTATCTAAATTCTAACATAACCTTTCAAGCAATCTTTTTTGCGTAAAATAATCAAATGAAGTAGCATCAAATCGCAAGAGATAAGCATCCCACCAGTGGAATAAACTAAACACGAAGATTGTGAAGAATATTCTCTCAAATGAAATTTGGTAGCAAATAGAATCGATAAACCAATCTTAAGCCATAAATATCAGGTTATTAGATTTTCTGTGCAACCCATAAACCGATCTCAAGCCTAAAAGATAGAATTACCAATTATATATGTGCATTGGTAACTAGAAAGACTTCCTAATATGCTCGTTAGATATCGATATCACCAAATTAGGAAATAAAATATTTGAATCAAATCGAGGCCAGATTATTAGCTAGTTCGAATGTTGTGCTCCCGAAGATGGACCGGCGAACGGTGCTCACGGATGACGGTGCCCGGCCGCTAGTGGAACTGGACGGTGGGGCGCTCACGGCCAACGAGTCAAGTACCTGCGGGGAACAGACTCGCTAGTATGGTTATCGAATTCATAAACAGATTCTGCGAAAACAAGAAGAAGAACCCGAAGGGATTAAATTGGACAACAGCTTGAATGTCGGGACAACAGCAGCGCTAGGATGAGCGAAGGACTTCGCAGCCCTAGTCCTTTCAAATTTTGTTGTCACTTCTTGCATCTCTTTTGGCTTTTTTCATCTAGGAATGCAGGTCACTCTAATTTTAGGACTCTGTAGCTCTTAACGCAATCCCTTGACAAGCCATGCATTACCCAAGCTAAAAAAAAAAAGATTAATACAAGATTAATTACGATGAATAACAAACACATGAAGCGTGAATTGACCATCTTGTCCATCTATAACGTGCTTTGACTCGTTTATTTATATAATCTAAAACGTTTCATGTTCTAACACGATACATTTAGAAACATGTGAAGAAACTTACAACACATAAACGAAAGTAATCATTTTTGTATCGAAGGATTTATATCTTAAATGTTTTGTATTGTGTAGCAATTAAATTAACATATTCTATTTGAATTTAATATCGTGACATAACAAATAAAACATTTTGTATTGGGATTGAATATAAATTTGACAAGTCGCGAATAAAAGCATGAGATGAAATTGAACAAATTGATGATAAGTATAGAAAACAAAGCGAAATATTCCGCCTTAATGATTCTAAGGAAAGGAACCACACATTGAATCGCTTCAATGATTCTAAGGAAAGGAACCACACATTGAATCACTTATTAAAAGTTCAAGGACATCAGTTATTCAAGCATTGCAATGGTTTTAGATTCCTTTTGCCTAGGTCGATGTTTACTTTAATCGCATACGACGACTTGCAATTTTGCTATTGAGATTGATTGAATAGAGAGAAATAAATGAGACTCAATGATTTGATGCCACTATATTTAGCGCTTTTTTTTGCAGTAAATCATCTTAATAATTTTTGATTTGATGGAGTTTTTGTCTAGGATAGATCTCACGTGTCGTTAGGATTACCAATTTGCCTATGTTGGCACCATAGGTCCACGGGGTAATATTGTGGCCTTTTGCAAGAGAAACAAGATTGGCAACAAATTATGCAGATGCCGCTTCTTGCAGTATTCAACCTAAGTTGAAAAGTAATTCTATATAGAAGTCAGTTTGTCATATACTTTTAAGCTCTGCGTTTTGCCCAGGCTAAAATTTTATATTCTAGAAGTCAGCATTCGACCTAAAATTTCAGTTGAATGATCATGCATTTGCAGAGGATATAGCATTCTATTGCAATATTTTTAGGTCAAAGATAGATCAATTTGTGACCAATTCTCCATAACAAGAGAGGAGGCAACTGAGTATTGAGTTAAGAAGAAATAGAGATGGTATTTAATTGAGAAATATAAAGTCACAGTTTGACTATGGCAAAAGGATGTCAAATTTGATAATAGAGAAATTAACAAGGACGAGAATCTCCAATCTTAACAAGAGCACGGATACTTAAATCAATAAACAACTGATTTTATCACCTTGCCCATTGCGTGACCGATCACCTTGCCCTCGCCCTTCCAATTGAGTGACATTTCACATGGCCCATCCCCGCACCAAGCTGTGATGAGTCCTGCCACATCCACAGCCTTAACTCCGTTGGGATAGACAATTTCGTCTTCGCGGAATCTATACATATCAAAAGGAAACTCTCCTGCTATCTTCGGGTAAACATGGAGACACGCGTAGCTTACAGAAGTGCCCCGTGTGGACCAACATGGCACGTCCATATAATCTCCGGGCATTAACTCATGGCCGACTATCCATCTCCGAATTTTCTTTTTTTTGTCGAAGAGCATCCATCGATGTGTCACGCCATAATTATGACCTCCCGGAAAAACGAATTCGAACAGATGAACTTTCACTACGCACATCAAAGGAACACTTGAGGCGTTCTTGACCCGACATATATGGCTCATGAATACCCTATTTACTGCATAAAGGTACCAGCTTGTAAATCTTCGAAAGCCTGCACGATTAGTTAGGGTTTTACAATTTTCTCAAGAAATTTTCTTACGACAAAGTTGACCTGTAGATTTTCCTAACATGGGATTGTATATGCATTAATCAGCAAAGTGGACCATGCTGATTTGAATTCACAGAAAAAGAAAGTACTATCATAAAGAGGGCAGTACGCAAAGCAAAATAATAAGCCTAATTTTAAAAATTGTTTACCTTGTCCGATCAATTGCTTGGTCTGTGTTATAGTAGCCTTAAGGTGGCTAAGATCCATCTTCCTGACACGATTTTTGTTGTTCTTGGTGTTGTGCTTGAGGCAAAACTCAACAAAGTCAACAACTTCACAAAAGACAAACGCCCAACAGAAGATCCAGATTCATTAAAGCGGACCGGTATTTCGACCCAAAAAAGAAAAGCAGACCAGTATAAAGAAAGAGCCAAAGAGGTATATACCCGTCCATTTATCTCGTTGATGGCAGGGCCATTGAAAATAACACGGCCTTTCCATTCTACCCTTAGCAAAGGCAAAATCAATTTCACCTGTTGCACATGAAGATAATAATCAATGGATGTGTTCAGAAACAAAACTGAAACCTAAACAGCAACCGAGTCGACTCGCAAACCTCCACAGCATCGTCTTCTGGATCCAAGAAGCGAAACATATTGCAGACCAACACTGAGCTATCCTTCTCCGCGTCGTAGAGCGTCTTCTCCTTCTTCTCTGCCATATATATCTCTTGTAGTGCCTTAGAGATAAAGAAATATTTAAAAGATATATCGAATCTGGAATTTGAATCCTAGATCGGGTCGGTTATTGGGGACTCTGTTCCAATTTTGAAAGAAAGAGAGTAAAACCCGTGATCACAATGAATAGGCTAAGTAGTAAGTCCTATCCTAAAATCTGCACGGCCTTCTTGTTTAATTATTTTAAATTAACAATTAAATAGCTCACAGGTATGGACTCCATACCTGTGAGCTGGACAGCGCCAGATAGCCAAGCTCTGAAGCTGAACGTCGACTGCCCGTGGGTGGAAGGCAACTCGTCTAGCTCGATTGCTGGGCTTCATCTTTTCCACGCGGGCCCAGGGCCCAGCCCTCTTTTTCTTAAGCTTAGGCCCGGCCCCCCCTCCCTCCTTCTTCCTCCTGTCTTCTTCTTCCTCCTTCGCCTCTGCATCTCACGCGCGGTGGCCGGCGCCGTGCTGAACCGCCACCACCGTCGCTGCGACCCAACCCCCAGGCCAGACGCCGTCGCTGCACCGGATCTCCGCTGCGTCGCTGTGGCCCACCACCATCTGCTTCAGCGTAGTCCCGACGCCGAGCCTGCCGACCAGAGGAGAAGTCGAGATCTGACGGCAGATCTCGAGATCCGCGGGAGTTACTAGTCGCCCCCGAGCTGTGCAGCCGCGCAGATCCACCGCTGCTCACCGTGCCGCCGCGCTTCGACCCCGACTGCTTCAACACCTGGGCCCGACGTCGCCGCTGCCCATCCTCCCCGACGCCGTGCCGAGTTACTCGCCGCCGCGTAGGGGTATTAGGAACGGAACCGAAAAATTCGGTTTTTTCGGTTCGTTTCGGTTCGGTTCGATTCGATTCTCATTAAAAATTAATATTCTTTTTATTAGTTCGGTTTTTATCGGTTAACCGAACCGAATGTGATAAAATTAAACCATTAAAAATTCGGTTTTTATTTCCCTCGACACGACTGAGCCTCCTCACAACGTAAACCCAGAATCTCTCTCTAGTTTCTCTCTCCCTCTCTCCCTCTCTCTCTCTAGCTCGCTCGCCCGCTCGCTCGCCGGCTTCCGTCTTTCTCTCCGGCGATCTCGGCATGTAAGGCTCTGAACCTCGATCGTCCGTCGAGACGCCGTCGATTTCCCTCCGCCTTCTGTCCTTTCAGGGTTTTTCGAGTCGTCGTTCACTTCCTGGTCATCTGCACCTCCTCTTTTTTTTTTTTTTTTTTTTTTTTTTTTGAATTTTTTGTGAATTTTTCTAGATCGAGATTGCTGTTTTGCTCTGTCCGGACGTCGCTTTCCAGCAGCAGCGAGTTTCGACCGCACCTTTTTTCTCTTTTGTTTTTATTTTCCCGCGCGCGAGATTAGGGTCTCGCCCTTCTCGGATGCCATTTGCTTTCGCCGACGAGGTGCTTGCGATTCGGAATCTGTTTCATCGTTCTGTTTTCGGGTCGTGCCGATCATTTTTCTGTGCAGGCATGTACCGGCCGCATTTCGTGAATTATCGACGGAATTAGCTTGGCTTGGCTGTAGCATGGCTGATTCGGCTTTTTTGATATGGCTTGTTGGGGCTTTTGCTTGAGATCCGCATACTTGGGCCTTTGTTTTGTTTCTTTCGGTTTTTAAAACGCTTCACTGAGAATTATTAAAAAAAAAAAAACCAAAGATCAAAAGCTGAAAACAAAAAACCGAAAAACCAAACCGAATATGAACTGAAATTTCTGTTCGGTTTGTATTCGATTCGGATCTCATTCGGTTCGGTTTGGAAGACTTTTTTAACAGTTTAGTTCGGTTCGATCTTTCAAAAAAACCAAACCGAACCGTGATCACTAATTCTCAAAAAATAATATATTTCTGAAATTTAACTCTCCAAGGAAATGATCTTAAATTACATTACGATCACAATTTCTCATAAGAGAACATCTTTCTAATAGTAACTCTCTAAGGGAAATCACAAGTAAGGAAATGCTCTCCCCTACCTTTCCACAGACCAATCCATCTAAAACCAAAACACAGCGCTTACTTAATCGGGCCATTCACTTATCCAAAAAATTATAGGTAAAGGTTCAAAATTCGAGCGAAAACATTTTATTGTTTAAGTTACATGTGAGTTACATTTCAATCATTAATTCTCAAAAAAGAACATATTTCTGGAATTTAACTCTCAAAGGGGAATGACAAGCAAATTTAATGCTCTCCTTACCTTTCCATACACCACCCATCCAAGACCCAACACCAATGTGCTTCCAATAAATACATCAACAACTAAGATCAGCTATTGTTTACAAGCATGCTTCAATCTCTTAAGACATTTCCCGGAACCTAGCAAGGGCCTTCTTTTGAATGAGAGTCTTGTAGCTATCCCCAGCTTGCACCTCTAGGCTAGGATCGAGCTTCTTTTGCTGACTCCCAAGACCTGCTCTACTATCCATCGCTTGTGCTTGGACAGGCTCTATCATGCCACTGCCATCCTTCCCCAGTCCCTGCGCATCATGTCATATACACGAGGACACAAACACACACTGAACACATCAGCGGCAAGTACCGACAAGCATGGCAACATCCCATTTCAGATTGCCTACTGGTCCCAAAAATCAAGGATTTTGTGTACAGGCTAATTCATCCTATGTGAAATAAGGGGCACGGTGCCAATTCTTTAAAGCATAAAGGTTAAATCAATGGTCTGCATGCAAACTAGCCCGAAATTTCCATGTTTCAGCAGGAAAAGGAACTATCTTTTTCCAAGTTAGTCATCCTAAAGACTATACTTTCTTCGACCCAAAAACAAAGGCTACATTCTATAGTTTACTGTGGCCAATAATTGATTTTATTGCTCGTAAAATTCTCTTTAAGTCATATGCAGGGTCACTTCTGCCTAAAAGAAATCTACCACCGATGCCATCAGGATTCTTGAGCAAAAAGGTCTAACTTATTGATATAAAACTAAGGTAAAATGTCAGCCTACAAGAAAAAAAATCTCCGCTTTGACTTTGTTGAAGATGTTACTTGGGGTGGGGGCAATGCCGATAGTATTTACCAGTGGCACCATAAAAGCAAAAAAAAACATAAAAGTGGGAAACAATACCAAGCCTTCATGCCAGCCCATGCTGCGGAGCATCCGGTTCCCTACATTGTTCTCATCAATTGCTTTTTCTGCCGTAATCACCTCATAGCTCTGAGCAGTGACACTCGCATCTCCAGCCCCACGTGAGCCCCCCACTCCAGGGGGAAATGGCATTGAATCCAAAGAACTCTTTTTGAAGGCCGAATCTCGATCTCCAATGGATGAAGAAATGATGGGGCAGAATTTCTCACAAGTCAATACATTTTCGACATTACATGCAAGCAATGGACTAACCAAGCCTAGGTTTCATTCTTTGGAAAGGGGAAGGATAATGGATATATGAACATTAAAATTCTCAAATTGCATTTGCGAAGCAAGACTAGAATGAGAAGAAAAGAGGAAAAGGAAGTGGACGAGGAGAAGGGAAGGAAGGACAGCAGGAAGGGATTAACACCAATGACAAGTTATGTGAGCTTACTCAAATCCATGGTGTCATGGTCCAACATATCATCTCCAACAGAAGAACCATATAAGCTCCTCCTCTCAGCAGCTCGATCCCTATAGCTCGACTGAGGTTGTTCCTTGTTAACTGAAGCAGAACTCAAAGGCATTTCAGAGAATCTCCTCTTGCCACTTCCAGCAGCAGAAGGTGGTGTATAAGAACCCAAAGCAGATGCATCTGTTTTGAATGGAGTGAGAGCGGTTGATGCATCGGTATTTGTCAAAGATGAACCTGCAGCAGAAGCAAAAGTTGAAGACATTGAAACAACACCAAATGACCCTGAAAAAACATCTGATTCAATAAACCTCTTCCGGAGCCCCTAATAACACCCATCAAAGCCCCGCCTGAGCTATTGCTAACAGGCCATGGTTTTCCCTGAGACTCCGAAGTAACATTCTGGACCGCAGGTATAGCAGTGCTAACTCCTGCATTTGATGTGGTACCATTCCTTATGGTATTCAAATCGGGTTTAACCTTCCCCTTGATGGATTGTCCAACGCCAAATGATTTGTCATCTGCAGAAGCAGACAGCGGGTTGTCATCCAGGGCCACACGGGTTGCTTGTCCTTCATGACTCCTCTGTTTCCACATTGTCAACACATTGCTCATCTTCTTTTTGCTGGCCATGATACTACTTTTGGATGCAAGTTTGATCTCCTTCAGTTTCTCCTTCTCTTTCTTCTCTGCAGCTATTGCAGCTGCAGCAGCAGCCTGGACTGCATCTGGTAGCGAAGCAGCCTTCTCAGCTGAGCTTATTGTTGCAGCTGGTGCAGAGATCACAACCTTCCTATTACTGGAACTATCTGCTCCTTTAGTCGGCTCAGTTTGCTTATTAGATGAGGAGCTGGCATTTTGATCGGTGCAAGGAATATATTGCTGAGTTTGCTGATCAAATGTATACCAGATGCCATTATTACCATCATAATAAAGACCTGCAGATCCACCCAACCAAAATGGAATCAAGAACTAGTCCATTCCACTGAAAGAAAAATATCCTTCCTTCTCTCTTTCTTCCACCGGAAAGGCAGAGTGGTTGATTATGAAAAATACTGTGATGATCCGTATTAGAAGCCTAAGGTTCTTATGGAACCAGGTAACCCACAGTAAGAAGTGAGCATCATATCCACTTATTAACTCCTCTGACAACACCAAAAAATCAATATTATCAATGGCTAGCTATTAGATATATTCATCTAAAAGGTACCAAGACTTTGACTAGAAAAACTATCATCTTCTTGGCTAACTCCGGATATTTTGCCTGCAGTAGGATCCTATCAAGATCCTTACATTGCGGTCAAGACACAGGGCTAGGCACAAACAACACAAATAACCTGGGTCCATAAGAAAGATAGCTAAGCAGTAAGCACTGAACAATGAAGATGGGGGAAATCTATATTGCATGCTATCTCTGATGCTTGTATTTGTAATCCATGCCACGCTTAAGTAAATCAAATAACTTCAAACTAACCTGCTGCACAAACTCTTTAGAAAAAGAACTATGAAAAGGTAAAGAATTTCTGGGAGACAAAAGGCATATGAACTATTTTCTCATCCACTGAATCCTCCACATAGAAAACAAAAGCTTCTCTGCAATGAAAGAACTGAAGCCATGATACCACTGAGATCGTGAAATTGTCAAGAACCAATAACTCATCAGGAAGTCCACACAAGAGAGAGCAACTACTTGTTTAACAACTATGTAATTCCCTCTACAACAAGCACATCCACTTCCTGATAGATAGCAGGCCCAAGAGCGAGAAGAAATCTGGATTTATCAGAGAATCAGAGGAAAAAGGGAAAAAACACGAAACCTGAAGTTCCATCATAGTAGAACCCGGATGCAGCATCATAATAGTAACCAGATGCTTCATCCCATACGAAGCCAGATTGTGGAGCTGAACCATCATTTTTAGCAGAAATCTCTCCACTCTGTCCACCGGTAGATTGTTTGTCTTCCGGGTTATATTCCTTTGGGGCCCATCCAACAGCATCATACTTGAATGACAGAGAGAAGCAATCAGCTTAATGTCCCACTGCTATTAAAACTTCGCATGTGTATGAAAAATCTCAAACTAAGGGTACTCCTCATCCATTTCTATGCATGGATACAGGAAACAAGTCAACTGGTTGATTGACCAACAACATCCTAAAAAGTGCATAATCTGAAAAATTATAGAGCAATAAAACAAGGGAAAAGACTCAACAAAGAGAAACAGATTACTTGCTGAGCAAATGTCGCTGCCTCAATTGCTGCTGCAGCTAGGCTGCTCGACTGAGACGACGCTGATGGCCCCGATCCTGGACCAAGAACACTCTTTGCATATGCTACTCTAAGTATCTGCCCATTCCTCTCGAGTGTCGTCCCATTTGTAGCATCAAGAGCTTTAGTTGCATCCTCAACCTACAGAAGGCAAAACCGCAAGGCTTCAGATTTAATGAAACAAACATCACATCACCAACTGACTTCTCATAATGAAGAAAAAGTAGATTCGAGAATTTGAAAAACCATTGAGCTGGATTTTTCACATCACATGGTAATAAATAGCAGAATGAAGAAAGAAGATTAAAGCCGAGTATATTATTAGTTAAAAAAATCCATTAATGCAACAGCATCTATTAAATTCTCACAAAGCATGGTGCAGCTAGATATATAATAAGGTGAAAGTAAATCATGAATTTTCATACAAGTAAACAATGGTAGCCGACAATGCAAAATTACTTCACCACAGCATAAAAGTGCAAAAGCAAAATAGGTCAATCTTATCAAATTGAGCCCCTCCATCCCTCCTTCATACATGAATTTGAAATACTTTGGAGTAATCAGATTGATAAATTCAAGTCTCTGATTTAATATGAATGGTTGAAAGCATGAGGTTAGCCTATCGCTTAAATAAGACATGCAACATGTCATGCCTTTCTGAAAACCACAGTCCATTACTTTGGAGGGTGGAAAAAAAACCTCCATCCCTCCTTCATACATGAATTTGAAATACTTTGGAGTAATCAGATTGATAAATTCAAGTCTCTGATTTAATATGAATGGTTGAAAGCATGAGGTTAGCCTATCGCTTAAATAAGACATGCAACATGTCATGCCTTTCTGAAAACCACAGTCCATTACACGCTCTGATTAACTAAGCCTTAAGTGGTGCGATGGAACAGGGCCAGACAATTCGAGTAAGAGGATAGCACACTCAGACCGGTCTTGGAGCAAGTGAACAAACTTGGACCGTAACAGTAGGTAAACATGCCCTGAATACAGGAACCTTTATTTTTTAATGAAGATTAAGGTTCATCATGTAACCTATTTCTGTACAAATAAGCTTCGGCTCCCTCTGAGGGTGGAAAAAAAACATTATTTTTAGTGACAGGTGCCATTCCTGTGGATATGGTCTCATTTCTTTTAACTTTTGACATTTTCCAGAATTCACATATGACTTTTATTTAACCAAAAATACTTGAAATTTTTAATTTTATTCATAACTCTCCACACTTAGATTAGATTTAAATTTCAAAGTTTTAGGGGAAAATCATAACTAGAAGCCAGAGGTAGCAGATAAGTGCATACAAAAGAACTATCAGACACAAAACTGAATTATATGCTCCATTTCCAATTTTTAAAGAATTGCATGGAGAAAATGACTTGGAGGAGGTCAGATGACGCAAATCATTGTTGACTAGAAAATCTACGAACAGAGAATGATCATTTTCATACAAACATGTTACCCTTGAGTTACCACCACTTCTGGGATCTAGTGACTCGATCAAACATCTTCCTACCTACCACTGATTAGTTGGCTCCTTATTCATGCGTGGGCCAGATTAAGCACATAAACTGGAAATACCATAAAAATCAACTAATGTGTTCCTCCTAAAGCTTTACAGTAATGCAAGTTTCCAAAGACAGCCGTGCACTAAATTCTGACAGTATATGCAGTTGAATATTGAAGTTAAACGTCCACCATTAACAACTCAGCAGCCCTATAACCTGACTTTAATTCCTTACAGACTTGAGATCAGGTTTTTCTATAAAGAAAGAAGACATGAACACAGCATACAGGAGCAAGAGAAAATGTGATGATGGGAAATACAACGGAGAAATGCATCAGAATAAACATACCGAGTAGAAGTGTACAAACGCAAATCCCCTTGAAACGTGAGTAAATTTGTCTCTGACAAGACGAAGATCCTGCAAAAAATAATATTAGCTTCTATAAGTAAAAACAGAGCACATTAAAGTCATCTTATGTAAAGGCCCCAAAAAGAGATAACAAGGAATATTACTTTAATTGGAGCATGTTTGGAAAATTCATATCGAATCATTTCTTCATCAGCATTTTCATCCAACCCGCGCACCACCAAAACATGTGTTGGCCCTGATCACTCAATTGACTTAGCATACCCAAAAACATGTCAAGGCACATTGCATATCAATCAGGCAACATGGACATACCTGCCTCCAATCCCTTCTTCCCTAATGTTGATTGACTTGATATCACATCTGCTGGTGGAGCATCATCTGTTCGTGGCTCATTACACTGATATCCCAGAAAAGGAATGAACAGATTAAGACAATACACAAACCGGAAAAGCAATAATATTTTTCTTTCCATCTATATTTTAAAATGCAGGCTATCACCAAACTGGAAAAGAAAGGCATTGACCTGAAGGCACACATACTGGTGCAAAAATAAATAGGGTCAATATCATAAAAAACCCCAAACTATGCCAACAGTGACACAAATACCCTTAACTTTTTTCTGTCTCACCAAAAACCTTACACTTGCCCATTGTGACACAAATACCCACAACTTTTTTGTGTCACAAAAAATCCAAAACTATGTCAACGTGACGTATATATCATTTATTTCAATTCCATTCAGAGCATGTCACACTAACATAAGTTCAGGGTTTTTTAGATACAAAAAGAATTTGGATTATTTTGTCACAATAGGTAAATTTAGGGTTTTTAGTTAAACCAAAAAAAAAGTGTGGTATTTGTGTCAAAGCGGGGATAGTTGGGGGTTTCTTGTGGTATTTGCCCAAATAAATGTAACACTGAAAACTGAATACAATCAGAAAACACTATACAGTTCGAGTCACTGGTACAAATGTGAATTAAGGAGAAAATTCACTGATCACCTACTGTTCCACAATACTTCACTATAGACTAGGCATCATCAACTGACTGTACTATGATCATACCTTTTATCACTGAATTCTTTTCAATTATCCAAAAAACATAAACAAAAGCAGGCACCATCCCACTTCCACATTAAAATGGTAAACTAAACTCATCCATCAAAACTGACAGAGAGGAAACTTAAATTAAATTACCCAGTCACAATTCAAGGATCACTATAGAGCATCACAGGAAGACACGAACCTGGAAGCAAGATGTTCGCCTTGCAAAATTGACGCAATTACAAATCGTGCACATCCAATCAGAAGGAACCATGATACTCCTATAGCTACCATGGCCTGATTTGACAGTACTCTCTTGACCAAAGCCGCCTGACACTCCAGTTGGCTTACTACTGCAGCAAGACATTTGAATTGACTGTAACTAAACTGGCCAATAAAAAGAAATATAATTGCAAAGCACTATAAGTTGCAAGTCTTATTATTTGTCGGATAATGTCAGAGTCAATAGCAGAACTGATTCTGAATAACGTTTTGTGCTTTAGAATATGCTCTATTTCTTTGAAGTGCTCATATAAAACAATCAGAACCAAGACTCATCCAGTAGAACTGGTACTGTGTCTACAAAGGAAACACACTACTCTAATGAATCCTCCATATATAACAGTATACCTGTACTCGAAAAAAATTTTCCTGCCATCAACAACAAGGCCATCATCCCCAACTTTCTCCATCATTGCTTCTGCTGCTCCCTACACACAAAAATAATTGGCATCAGCGTCCACTTTTCATAACTAAATGCTAAGAGTGGGAAGAGATCCCACTTCCAAAGAAGGAACAGAATAAAGGCTTAAGATTAGATTAAGGACCAGGCAAAACAATAATGCAAAAGATATCTCTAGTTGCCTGCATCTATTTGCTTCAAACCATAAATTCAGGGATCACACATGGCAAGGATACATACCACAGAAGGGAAATCGATAAAAGCAAACCCACGTGACAGGCCAGAATTTCGTTCTTTAATCACACGTACATGGCGAAGAGGTCCCCACTCAGCCTGATTTCATGATTGGTAAATTTGGAATTAGCAAATTGAATGGTGTGAGAACTAAGGAGAAACCAGCAAGGATTAAGAGGGGCAATACAAGGATCTGATATAGATCCTCCTCAGTTGTCTTCTGCGAGAGACCTTTCACCACAACAGTAGCAGATGGGGCCTAGGAAAGGGAGGGTCACCACGTAAGTCCAATCCACAACTGTAAAAATTAACACATGAAAAAGAAAGGAAATACACAATTCACGTACCACACCGTAATGTTCACGTTGGCGCTTGTCCTCACGGTCCCTTCGTCTCTCAGACCTATCATATCGATCATCATCATAGCTGTCCTCGCGATGACTGCGACCACGGCTTCTACTTCTAGGAGACTTAGACCTTACATGATCATCACGTCCATGGGACCTAGATCGAGATGGTGATTGGGATCTCGAACGAGACCGAGATGGTTCGTATCTTCCATATGGACTGTGATCCCTTTCCCGATTTGAACTTCTTTTGTCATGTTCACGGTCACGATAATCACGCCTCCTAAAGTTCACATCTCTCCTACTGCTTCTGTCATAATCAGAGTCATAACTATGTCGACCATGGCCATAATCCTTTTCACGGCTACCCTCTCTATGCTGTGAAGTACGTGACCTATGGCCATAGTTATCATATGGATAGTCATCACGATCTCGTCCTCCAAACCTAGCAGGTCGATCAAGATCGCGACCACGAAAATTGTCAATTCCAGGATAGCCATCTCGCAATTTGTCATAATCTTGAAATGATGAATCGCGATCATGAAATGTATCCATCTCATCATATGCATCAACATATGGCTTCTCATGTCGCCTAGATTCTCTTTCAAGTGGATATTCATCTTCATAATTCCTCCGCCTTGATTGGGCCCAAAACCCACCAGCAGAAGGTGGAGGTGGATAAGCATCCCTCTCCAAAGGGTATGCATATCTGTCATCTAAAAACCGTCTCTCATCATATGAACCAACCCTGGAAGAAAAGGAAGTGATGGGATGAAGGCAGCAACATGTAATTTAACTAAGAAAAAGAATATCTGTAAAACTCAAAGAACTATTGCAAGAGAAAAGGTGGAGCATGTGTGCAAAGTAGTTGACCTACAGAGGCGAAAAAGATCCAGGTACCACTAATTTTGGAAATCAATAGCGCTTTAACAATGAGCCAAGAAAGTCAGTCAGTACCAACCTAAAATTAGGCTCATGCGCGGAACTATAACCCTCCAAAGCCTGTGGATTGAAGAGAATAAGCTAGTCAGCAACAAATAATCAACATGAAATGAGGTTAGGCAAACTCCACTTCATTTCCACGCAGGCCCACTCCATTATCATTTTTCTTTAAGGCCCAAAAATGTGGACAATCACATGAGCCCTAGAATTTTCTCGTGAAATCATCCCACAGATGTGTTTATTAAGGAGGAAACCACAAATTACGCTGTTATTTTCCCATCCTTGCTGATGACTGTAGCGATTAGGATCCATTTCTCGCATGCGCAATACCCAGATGCCTGATCCCTGCAAGGTTCTTGATGATCTTTCAGAAGTTTCGGGCGCAGAATATTGGGAAAGCTTCCCCTGTAATAGATGCACAAACATTCACCGTTATGCCCCGACGAACCAAGAATGAATAAATCCAATGGCCTCGGCCTCAGCCTCCCTTTTCACAACTGGAATCCTCATAAAAAAATCAAATCCTTCCCACATATCGAGAAACACCCGTCTTCAAGGGCGCCTAACACGCATACAGAGTCATGACAGAGAAGGCCATCAGGAAACATTTAGTGCACATGATCTGAGTGTCAGAGACGAGGCAGTATTCACAGTGAAAGACACGCTAAAGACGAATGCTAATTCGACGAGAAGCATATGGAAAATAGCGGCACAATGCAAGGGGAGGGGCAACTACCAAAACATGCCATGGACAGTCCATTCAATTAGGGTTGGAAACAGAACTGGACGCGGAAAATCTGCTCCGCCGCCGCCACGTGCCTCGTGCGGGAACGTGGCACCGGCGGGTTCCGATCGCCCCGGGCGGGGGCACCGCCTCCCGGCGATCAGACGAGCAGGCACACACAACAAAGGGGGGACGGACGAGACTCACCCCGGTTTCGACGGCCAACCAAGCCGGCGAGGCGCGGCGGCTGGGGTCGCGCGGCCGCGAGCGGAGGTCGGAGATCGAGAGAGGTCCGGCGATGGCGACGGCAGCGGCGGCGGGCGGCCGCTAGAGCGTGCGACGGCGAGAAGAGGAAAAGAGAGAGAGAGAGAGACGAGGGAAGACTTGGAGAGGAGAGAGGGAGGCGCAGCTGATGTTTTAGACGAGGAAATTGCAGAGAGGTTTTCACCTTCTGAATGGATTTCAGAATAAGCCTATTTTATATTTTAGATATTTCCAGATTCTACTAATTATTTTTTGGGTTAATATCCAAAAAATTTCAAACAAATTGTATATCATGTGACAAATTTAGGTTAAATTAAGGCAAGAAAATAAAATTAAAAAAGAAAATCAGCTTACTTTTAAATTGTAGACTAGTTTTACTTTTTATAAAAATTGATTTTCATAAAAAAGGAAATGTTATAACTTGAAATTAAGTGGATGTTGTCTATGATTATCGATCGAGCACGTTATTTATAAGATTTTCATATTGATTATTTAAATAATTAGACACAAATAAATGTTTTGCAAACTTTTTTTTGTTATCTTTGAACTTTTACTTTGTTTAGTATGGTCCATAAACTTTAGCTTAATGTGTTATGTGGTCCCTAAACTTTTAATTTGTCCAGTATAGTCCATAAATTTTTAGTGCAAGTTCAATATAGTTCCTGAAATTTATGAGAGATAGTATAAATTGAACATAACTAAAATTTAAGAATCATATTAAACAAATTAAAAACATAGAAACGAGGTTATTAAAAAAAATTAAAAATTGAAATTGAGCTAAAATTCAGAAATCGCATTAAATAAACAAAAAATACATTTTACTAAAATTCAAACATTGGTGTCAGTTTTTAGTCTACAAAGTTATATCCTTCTAATTTTGAAAAAATTGCATTTCCCTTTCCAAAAAATGGCTTCGTTAAAGTCGGACCTGACCAATTTTATACCAAGAGATGGACTTTGAACCTAGGAAAATAATTAATATCTTAAATTGGGAGAAATTTAATAGTTATAGCGTTAGCCAATGTGCAATTACCTAAATTTGAGAATCAACTCTAATGGGAAATTTTCTAACATGTTGATACATTTTAGAAGATTGTGTGTACTCATGGTCAACTGTTCTAAAGGCTTAAGTCCATTAATCAAAGCATGTTTTGATATTCACATATTTTAACATTCTCTCACTCATGGTAAGTTAGACTTCGTCCCGAGGTGAGAACATAGAAATATAAAATAAGAGAGATAAACAAAGGGCCTCGAAAAAAATTAGATAGTGCCCGAAATAACAGTTCCCTTCAAGGCTTACACATCTTTGCTTTTTTGATTTTATTTTTGTGGATTCTTGTCTTGATTATAATCTATCCATATTAAAAAAAAAAAAAGCAAAAAGTTCACGAAAATATATAAGTCTATGTTCATCTAGATTCCTAAAAGAGAAGAGTAGGACAAGAAAAGCATAATAACTAAATAGAAAAGGATAGGACATGAATGAAGCAAAGGAGGTTATGAGTAAGAGAGTGACGAGGGCAATGTACATTATAAAGATCTTTGCCAATACAACTCATGCACAATTTATTAGGGATAAACACACTCTTTTATTTCTTGCAAATTTTAACCATCTTTTCAATCGGGTGAAATTCAATACATTTGAATTTGATATATAGAGAGATTGCATCCCCATATGTATTTAAAAGATAGGACATATATGATAATGTTTTGCAATTGACGTCATTTCATGTGTATATGACTAAAATCATTTCAAATATTATTGTGAAATTAATTTCACCTCATAAAAAATTAATATCCTAATTATGAATTAATATTTCCTATATAAATTTTTGATTCCATGCAGTGCCCAATTTGCATTAATGTATTGTACAATCAAATGATGTTTACCATGTGTTGAATTGCGCAGTGTTGTTATTATAATACTTTCTTTTATTATAAGAATATTCTATTACATTACTCACATGATAGGATATCCCTATAAGCTCTGTTCACTATTATACTTTTTTTTTTTTTTTCTCTATGCATGCTCATACTCTTCACCTTGACTCTTTTCTTTACACTCTACGCCACTCTCTACTGATACCACTCACTACACAACACCAACATACTACTTAACACTCTATATAACACTCTACATCCACTCACTATTTAATAAGGGGGTTGCCTATTGTTGACACCTTTTTTTTTTTTTTTTATCTTTCAAGTAGTATAAAAAAAATCAAAATCAAAATCAAAATCAAATCAAAAAATTTTAATTATTAATTTCCTTAAAAAAAAAAGCTGGGCAAGTCCGGGTCGGGCCAAATCCGGCCTTGGCCCAACCCGGCCCCTTTTTCCTTTTATTTTCTCCTTGCGTGGGCCTGGGCCCAATCCTCCCCTTTACTTTTTCTTTTTCTTTCTTTTCCCCTTCGCGCAGCCCAACCCTCTTCTTCCCTTCGGCTCAACCCGCCTCGTTGTCTTCTCCCTTAGCCGCTTTCTACACGAGGAATCGGCGAAGACGAAAGTAGAAAGCAGCCGTTTGCGTGGGGAAATGGCGAAAAGGAGCCGCATCATCTTGTACGTGGGGAAATGGCGAAAGTCGAAAGGTTTGGAGGATCAAGAAAGGGAGAGGGGTAGTCAAGGCAGAGGAGACAAACTATTCACCAAACAAAATATAATAATCATCTCGTATGGAAGCAAACCCGAACGGCGCAAAGCGTGGGGAGGGGGAAGAGAGGTCAAAGCTTAGCTAGGGTCGGCGGGGTTACCCTAAAAGGGGGGCCCCTACAAACAAATAT
The DNA here is from genome assembly GCA_016097545.1 of Eucalyptus victrix. NCBI lineage: Eukaryota > Viridiplantae > Streptophyta > Magnoliopsida > Myrtales > Myrtaceae > Eucalyptus > Eucalyptus victrix. The sequence continues at coordinate 17,767,777 of CM027844.1, forward strand.
TTGGCTTTATTTATAACAATCTCCCACTTGAAGACAAATATACCAAAGGCAACTTTGTATCCATCTTTTCCGAAAAATAGTAGTTGAAAAACGTTACTCCTCATCAATCAACATGGAGTAATATCGAGTTGGAGGATCGAGAAAGGGAGAGATATTGAGAAAGGGAGAGATCTGGAAAGGGGGGAAAAGAAGAAACGCTACAATTCAAGAAAAGCCACTATATTTTTTAGTTGAGAGAGAAGTAAAGACATATCCGTGGTACTCTTACCACTATCTCGATCACCCGAATGAGCATCTACATAAACAACTCTAGAGATGGGAAGGCGAGAGAAGTAGGGAGCAAAAGGAGGGGGAACTCAACTCGAGGCCATGGCATACATCGCGATGCATATGGAACTACCACCATCTCATCTTTCAAAACCTGAGTGCTTGGACACATATCCTTGGAAAGTTTGAAGTGACTCGCTAGAGGATTTGTAACCGGTTTTGCCTTATCCATGTTAAATCTCTTTAACACCTTGTTCACATAGTCTTTGCGATAATTTTCATGCCTTAAATATTCGCCTCTCCCGTCTTTCATAGCAAACGCATCTTCGGGCACGCCATCGCCGCCGCCACCGCCGCAAATTTTAAGTAAACGCGCTTTAAAGATCTTACCAAGCTCCTTATTTTGCCATTCTGTTTTTACGTCTGTCAAGATGAAACTCAAGTTGGCATTTCATCGAATACCTAGCGTGCATTTTGAGTTTGAGTTGGTTGGAGTTCGCAAGTGAGATGTGTTCATCGTCCGTTTAAGACATGGGGTGAGCTTTGGCCTCCGTCAGGACTGCGTTCTTCTTGAACTACCCTTAGGTTCCTATTTGTTGTTAGTTATTTGCATGGTCACCATCTTTTCTTTATGGAATACCACTGACCGCGAATGACGTTATTCTCATAATCCCTCTATAGCCAGCCCCATTAGGTTGGAAGCCGCTCCCTGTCAATCAAAGCGTACAACCAAACACCTTTAGATGTGTTATACCCATCAACACACACGTTGATAAGTGCATCACCGTAATGCCTCATGCAGCGGGCTCTCCCTCCACGTTTCTTGTGTATTCTCCACCATTATGATTTCAAAACTTTAATGTGTAAAGTCCTTTAAGAGCATAGTCTCTTAGTCTTACCACCGGAATGCTTTTGGCCTTTATTTTGTCGCCCATTCAATTGAAAACTAACATCATTCTATTTTCCATAAATGCAACTCTCACAAAAATCTTACTCAACTTTTTGCAAACTTGGGAGTAATTTTATCGAGTGTAACTGCTTTACACCTTTTTCACCAAGATGTGCCAAACGATAATGCCAAAGAGTAGATAAATTACCTGTAGCCATTGTAGTTGCAACCATATCACTGATATTGTCTCCTTGGAGAAGGTAAAGTATACCTGTACGCTTTCCCTTTGCTACTAAAGTTATCTTCCACTCTTCCGCCAAATGTTATTACCAAACCTTCGCATCCTTCCAAGGCGCAAAACTAGGCGGCACCATCGTTTCCCACAACCACTTGACCCCAAAATCGGATCGCTAGTCCCCTTTGCTCTTGTCTTCTTCTTTTTGTAGGCTTCATACTAAAACCTCCGGTGTCCGATTTTGTGACAAAACCAACACTCATCTTTTGCAACCCGTCTCTACTCCTTGATTGTGGTCGCGAAATTTCCTCTACTTTTTCATGGTTCTCCACTACAAGTGTCGTTGAAGAGGAGACTTTCCTTCGCATCTCTTCATCCATGATACTACTCACAGCATCATCAAGAGTTAAATCATCATTCAGGCGGTATTGTAGCTTTTTGGAAGAGAACATAAAAATAATAAAGCTTGAAGCTTCATATCTAAATTTATGCCTGCGGATTCCAATTGACCCGTGACCTGCGTGAAACTATTAATATGCTCTGCCACAGAACCTCTATCAGATAACTTCATATTAACCAGTTTCAGCAAAAATACCTGATTTGAGGCGTTAAAATATCCATGGCTTCTTTTGCGTTTTTGCTTTTGCGATGTGGTATCCTGTCTTTTTCCAACCCTAGACAAATCGCACCTAACGCCTTTCAATCAAGGCTTTCCGGATCCACTTCCGGGCCTATAGGCCCACCGTCTGAAATCCTCTCCATTGAACTTATCGATTTTGAATCAACCAATCGGACCGCGTTCTCGGCCTGATACTAGTTGTTAGTAATTTAAAAAAAAAAAAAGATTTGGCCCTCCCTCGAATCGGGCCCAAGTCTAGTTTGCCCTCAAGATCGGGGCACAAAGCCTCTTATCAAGTCTTGCCTCTCTATTTCCTTTTTTTCAATGTCTTGATGGAGGGTTTTGCCATCAACTTTGAACCGCGGGCCCAAGTAATTAAAAAAAAAAAAAAGATTTGCTCGGGCCTGAGTTTGCCCCGGCCTAGTCGGGTTGGACCCGACTCCGAGTCGGGTTGGACCCGTCCGGCCCCAAAAAAATTATTATTTTTTAAAAGAAAACAATTTCGAAAATCCAAAAAAATATTAAAAATAAAAAAATTATTTAAAAAGTTTTAAAAATAAAAAATTTAAAATTTAAAAAAATTAATTTTTTTTGAAAATTAAAAAATGATGGGGTTTGATTAGGACTTGCCATGTATTTTTTTTTTTTTTTTATATAGTGTAATTAGACCTTTATTTGCTCGTATTTTGATTATATCGTATGTTTAATTTGCATATTTGATAATGTTTAATTGTACGTGTTTAATTTTACTGTAATTAGGGTCTTGGTAGCTATGGTTGTTATTTTAATGGTTGTGCACATGCATTATCATTTCACATGTTAGTGGACAGGTATAAAATCAATCCAAACTATCTACCAAAAAATTATTTTGATAAAATGAACAAGATTAGGTACCGAAAATGCACTAATTAATCGATTAGTGTAATTAAGTCCCCAATCCTAGTTTCTCTGGTTGTGTAGGAAGTGAGGTATACTCCTATACCTCGCTTGGTTTCTAGCCGACTTCAATAGGCTAGTGGCGACTCATTTTGTGCAAAATTCTAAAGAATATCCCAATGTCACGCGGGATATGAGCTTGGGAGAGCCCACGCCTGATCATGGGCCTTAGGTCCATCCTTTAGGCAATACCCTCAAACCTGCTCCCTCCTCCCGTGGGTATGTCACGACACCTATTTATAGTTATTTTTCACCAACATTTTTTTACTCAATGTTGAAGACATGGTCAACATGTCTTGCTCTATTCCATAACTCTTAGAATATCATGCAAGATCTCTTGTTGCTTTTTATTTTGAGCCTCACAGATCACCTAATCACTAACAAGATAGAGTCTTGTAGCCATTCCTAGAAAATTCTAGAAAGATGTGAGAGGAGAGAGAGAGACGGTACTCTTCAACCCTCCCCCTCATCAATTACTCCCTCTTAATTCAAATCTAGTAGCCATGTTAATATTGCTTTCAAATTCTTCAACTGTTTTTCTCCACCCATACCTTGTGAAGCTTCCTCATATGGGATGGCTCTATGGCTCTATCTTTAGCTGCTTCTCTTACTACGACTTTCCATTGGGCTTTATGAAGTTTGGGTTTCTACATTATCAATTCAATTTGTGTTTTAGTCTCATATTTTTTCTTCTCACTTGATTTGGTCTTCATATTTGGCAAATCTCCTCTAAAAATTTTGAGTTTGAAACTCACTTGATCAAGCCTTTCATTTATGATTTTCATTTCATGCTTCAACTTGCTTAATCCCATTTGAAGCATTTCAATGGAAACATCTTGATATTTTTTTCATAGGATTTCTTCTCCTTGATCTTATTCTATCAATGCTTGCACCATAATAGAATAAGATGGAGATGGCGTCTTTTTCTCAAAGAAACCTTTCTTTTTCTCTCTCATGTGTCTATTGTCAGTAAAAGAGCAAAATAATGTGCCAAAACTTGACATAGGAGACATTTAAATGTAAAAAAATAGAAAAGTGCACTTAAGTGCCACTTTTTTCTGAAAAATGGGACACTTGAGTGCCAAGTCAAGTGAATCCCACTAAAAATCCTATGTGACAATTTTTTTATTAATATTGCTCACCTATGTGGCTCCTTGGAGAACTAACTTGGCAAAGAAACTCCAAACGATGTTGTTTTAGCATATTTAAATTTTAATATAAATATTAATTAAATTAAATTTAAATCTAAAATATATATATATATATATATATATATATATATTTAAAAAGGAAGATGGAGATTATAGCAGTCCTTGCCCCAGCCCAATGCCCGGCAACCCTAGTCGACCCTTTCCCCAATGTCGCTAGCCTTTCCCTGCGAGGGCTACGTAGCCCTGTTGCTTGCAATCTCCATCTTCTTTTTTAATATTTAAAATATTTAAGTTTAATTATAAGTTTAATTTAATTAATATTTATATTAATTATCTATCCACATCAGCAGCAAAATAATGTCGTTTTTGCACTTATTTAGTCACGTTAGCATGCAAAACGATGTCCTTTTGCACTTCGCCTCACTGGAAAATCGCTATGTCGGCATTTTTGTTAAATTTTCTTGCCATTAGCACTTAATTGATCAATTTTACTTCGATTTTGACACTTAAGTATTACTTTATTAACTTTTTACTTAAATTCTCTTGTGCCATACCATGTGCCATGCCGAGTTTTTGCACTCTATGGCGCATTTGGTAACTATTTTGTTCCGGAGAACAATTTTTGATCAAAAATGGTTTTTTCTAATTCTGTTCTCGGGAATAATTTATGGGCAAAAAAAAATTATGTAATAAAGAACAAAAATGCATTTAGTAACAATACAAAATTTCTATTTCAAATTATTTTCAAGTGTTTTTTTTTAGAGAGGTATAAACTTGGTATTGAATTCTCATTCTCATGGAACACTCACTAATTTAATTTTGTTCATGGTGAGTAAAGGAAACATTCTGAACATGGTCATATGTACGTACTTGGAAGAAAATTTTGTAAAGCACAATATTATAAGTAAAGTTCATACAACAAGAGCTAGCAAAAAGAAGAGTATCTTATTGTCACGACCTCTTTTTTTCTGTCCAGGGGAAAAGGAAGAAAGTTTAGGGGTATTTGCCTAAAGAAGCAAACCAATGGCCCTAAATTAGGAGCGAGCTCTCCCAAGCCCATACCTCGAGCGACGTTGGATTTCATATTTCAATTATTAACAACCTAAATATTTCTAGGAGTCGCCACTAGCCTATTGAGGTCGGCTAGAAACCAATCGAGACACGGGAGTGGTGTCTCAATTCCTACGCAACCAGAGATTTCTAGGAACGGGGACTTGTTTACGCCAATGTTTCTATTAGTGCCCCTGCGGTACCACTAACTTGGAAAGTTATTTATCTAAATGACCACACAATCTTGAGAAACCGCTAAGTGTCCATGCAAATGTTTTTTTGTAGTTTTTTTTTTTTAATGTCTAGACTAATCCTAACATAATTTATAAGAGAAGTTACACTCAAAATAATGAAAAGCGACGCGTAAGTAAACATCCAAGAAATTGAAATGACTTGAAAATAAATGCGGAAAATGTAAACTCTATACAAGTCGGGCAAATAATATTACATGGCCTTTATCACGCCTCGGGACGGGACCCCGTGAGCAAAATGAGAAGTTAAATATGCATGAAATTACTCTAGATAATTTTAATCTATGCAAAATGGATTATTTACAAAAATGATCATAAAATACCAAAATAGCATTAAATTAGGAAAATGACATTTTAAAAATAGGAAAATTTCATAGATGCCATTTTTGCCTTAATTTGATACATCTATCACATTTATATTTTTTTTTGAAATTTTTGGATTTTTGGATTTTTTTATTTTTTATTTAAATAAAAATAATAATTTCCTAAACCGATATATGCTAACATTGAACAACACAGCACATGAATATCATAATAACCGGGTTCAAATCGACCGTTTCAAGATCGAAACTTGGTTTGCGCATTTCGTTGAACACTTGGCGTGCATGAAATCACCCCAAATCAGCTTCCTCAGGCCATGTTTGCGGCCTTCAATCTCAACGCATGAGCAATATTATGTGGAATTAAAACATCAAGGTTAAACTACCACATGCAAGGAGTAAGATTAGATATAAATCACAGCTTAAAACACATGAAAACCAAGCTGGAATCGTCATCAAATATGCAAGTTTGATTTGATTTTGCAAATCTGGGTTTGAACCCAAGTCAAGCAAACAGGTTGAATGCCCATATTCAAGCCCCGACACTCATCACATACGAGATCTAAGGGAAACACTACTTAATCCGAGTGAAAGTAGGTAACATGAGCTTTCAAATGTAAGAAACATCATAGAGAATGACCCACCGAACAACATCAAAACAACCTCTCCAAGAAGCACACAATTCAAACACTTAGAAAAATTTCAGCCTCAGAAATCAATTTTTTGGGCTGGTTTTCCTCTTGATTTTTATGATCAAAACATGCTCAAAATCGAAAATAAATACATCTAGGATGCTTACCTTGCTTCCTAGTTTCATTTTCAAGTGGTTCTTGGCCGATGAAACCGACAAATTATCCTCGGGGGCCTGTGGAAGTTGGCTTCTTCAACTGGAAATGAGATCTGTAAAAAAAAAAAAAAAGAACTGACAACGAAGGTTTTCGTTGACCTCTAACATTAGACTTCAAGACATATTTTGTTGGAAAACGTGACACCACGCCAAACTATATATATTCTAGTTTGGGTTAAAAGTCAAGATTTTCCTCATTTGTCTCTCAAATTTCTCAAAAACACTGACTTTCCTTACTCGTGACCAACCAGTCTCGACACTTAAAAAAATTTTCGAACTTTCTTGGCCCACCAAGAGGGCACTGTTTCGGGGGGCTTTAGGAGGCCTTCCCAATCTCCATTTGGGACGTGCAACCTATGGTTCGAAAGCTCTTTGAGTGAAGTTTCACTCTCTAGTTTAAGGTTTTGGCTAATTTTGGCTACAAGTTTGCTAAAATTTCCCTTTTCTCTCTGGAGGTTGATCTGGAATTTCTAGGTTTGCCTTTTTCTAGAGTTGCTTCTGAGGGCTTCTTTGGGGATTGATTCCGAGCTCTCTCCTCTCCCTCTCGTCTCCTCTCTCTCCTCCCTTGAAAGACCTTGCTTCCGTGATCTTATCCCATGAATTGAGGGATTTTTGGTTAGTCTTTTGTCCACCTACCAAGCCTGCCAACTAAGCTGGTTCACCTACTCTTTTGACTTAGCCAAATTTTTTAACTTCTGCAGCTGTTGAGTGTGCGAACTTTGCTGCGATTTTCCCGTGCTGTCAGTGGCTTATCCCTGACCAATTTCCGTCCACTTGCACTACTATATATGGTCTTCCATCACGTGCAAATATCGAGCTAAATGGGCGGCTGAGTGAGATATGGTGGGGTCACCAATATGCCTACTTAGCAGCTCCGAATTAAGACCTAACCGTGGGCTGGGTTTTGGTAGATGGTTTGAGTGCTTTAATCCATCAATTTAGCCGCAGTTTCTGATCAATTAGCAACCTCATGTATAATAGCTTAAGATCTCGACCAGATTTCGCAATTGTGCCCACCCAATTTTGCAAAAAAGTCCCCCAAAGTTGGCCATTTTCTTATCCGAAAATACCCAATTCAATACAAATGTGGTCTTTTTGGCTCAATTTGATTGATTCTACTTAGCCCAAATTCAATTTCAACTTAATTGATGACCAAGATGATGATTTAAGGGCTCAGGCGCAAATTTTGCAAAATTTGCGAATTGGTCCCTCGACTTTTGGAAATTGCATTTTGGCCCCAACTTGTCATTTGAATTCCAATTTGACCTCCTAGGCTTGGCTAGTCACATTTAGATCGTTGGCCCCAACTTGCTCTCTCTTTTTTCTTTTTCTTTTTTTTTTTTTTTTTTTAAATTATTATTTTTTTATAGGAAAAACATCTTTCATTTAAAACACAATATTAAACACCTAGATAATCTATATGCCGGAACGAAATATTTTTGGGCAAAAATTAGGTGTCAACACTTATAGATCTCTACATGGACCCTTTCATACATGACATCACAATAATAAAGTTATGTAGTTCATCGTTCAACTTCATCAGATTGACTTTGATAAGTTATTACTTAAAAACAATATTACAAAAGTCAAAAACATAAAGTCATGAAATCTTAGGCATATTGTGATCCATTGCCATTTTATTTGCAATACTTTTCCTTACTTTCGCATGTGTATTAAAATGAGTAGGTTGGCGATACATCTTGAGACGTCGCTATTAATCGATCGCAGAGGGATGGGCACGTGCTCGGAGGATCGGGGCATGACATCCCCATTTAAGTGATATCAAAGCACAGTTAGTGATTGGAGTAATAAGGTGCGATGGTTTTTGGGATAGTCAGTAGGATTGGCCTTTATTTCATGCTGGTGCATGTTTGTGATAGTTGATGGGTAAAATTGTTTGTGGTGTGGATCGCTCGAATTCTAATTCGGTGTGGAATTGCAAAGCAGGTTTCCTTAAGGATCCTGCAAGATGAGCGATCAAGAGCAAAGGACTCTTAGGAAGCGTACAATCGGGCCCGTGACTTGGGGTAGAACGCCAACGAGAGTTGGTGCGCGAGGAGCCCAAGGTAAAGTGCAGGCTGAAGCCAACACTAGTGGAGTAGCACCACCCCTTGTTGGTGCTAGGGTAACAGCCCTTAGTAATCCCATAATGGAAGGGATCATGTAGGTGCTCGAAGCTATGAGGGATTTGATAGGGCAGCAAGCCCAAAACTAAGCTGTCGTTGTTGTAGCAGCTTCTACTGTTGCCGTTGCCACCACCGCTGAGGTTGCACCCATTGTCACGCCTGTTGTTGCACCTACTGAAGTTCCAATTGGGAACGTGGTTGCTAGGAGACCAATTCATAAGTTGGTGGAGCAGTTCTTGAAGCTGAACCCGCCAAGGTTCACGGGTACTGGAGATCTGGAGGCTGCATCTCTTTGGGTTCGGGAGTTACATAAAGCTTTTGCACTGTTGAGGTGCACCGAAAAAGAGAAATTAGTCCTAGCAGTGTATTAGTTGCAAAGTAATGCCAATACCTAGTGGAGAGCCGCCAGAGATGCTGTATTCCTGGGAGGAGTAGTCCCGTTGTGGGACGCTTTTCTCAAAGCGTTCAACGATCAATACTTCTCAGGAAGTACCCGAGAACAAAAAATGGAAGAGTTCCAGTGTCTCCATCAAGGGATAATGACTATTAACTAGTATGAGGTCAAATTTGCGGAGCTTTCCCAATATGCTCCGAGGTTGATAGAAGACTCAGAAGAAAAAGCTCGAAGGTTTAAGGTTGGCCTTCGACTAGAGTTGAAACAACCGTTGGTGCCATTGGACCTGAAGGATTATCGAGAAATTTATTATCGAGCCCAACTATTAGAGAGAAGTCTAAATGAGCAAGCAACCTCATCTGGATTGAGGTTTAATTCAAGTAGAGAAGGGACTCGACATGGGAAGAGGCTCATGACTGGAGGAAGGTTTCAAGTTCCACCCAACCGGAAGGGCGGAATTGGAAAATCATGGCCGAATCAGAATGGCTTGTGTCATTTTTGTGGGAGGCGACATGGTTCAACCCCGTGCCCTCGAAGGATGGGTGCTTATTATGAGTGTGGCCAACAGGGTCATATAGCTAGAGATTGTCCTAGGCAACTAAGATGACAACCACAATTACCGCCGCCACCACCGTTGGCACGGATTAAAGGGTACGCACCATAGAACGCATTGTAGGGTGGATAGCTTAGACCCTCAGCTCAAGGAACGATGTATGCCATCACTTGAGGTTAGGCTGAGGAGCGCCTGACATGATTATAGGTATGGTTTTGTTGAATGATCATGCTGCTTACGCTTTATTCTATCTAGGAGCAACTCATTCTTTTATTGCCGAGTAGTATGTTAAGCTGATAGGATTAAATCCTGTATTATTGGAGTTAATGGTTAGTATATCTACATCGTTGAAGGATAAAGGTATTGTTTGCTTTGGGTTATTCTGGTTGCAAGTTAGCGATTGGTGAGCGAAATGGGAAATAGACCTATTAGTCCAAGTCATGTATGACTTTGATTTGATATTGGCATGGATTGACTCACCAAGCAACGAGTTTGTAGAGATGGACTGCCATTGCAAAGTGATTCAGTTTAACTCGTTAAAAGGTGGAAGTTTCGAGTTTTTGGAAGTCGAGGAAGACCCTTGATTACATTGATCTCGTCACTTGAAGTAACCCGTTTGTTAGACGAGGGTTGTCAAAGTTACTTGGCAACTGTCGTGGATACAACGGTTGAGAAGCTGAAGATGGAAGATATTGCAATGGTGCAAGAATTTCCATTTGTAATTTCGAAGGAATTGCTAGATTTGCCGCTAGAGAGAGAGATCAAGTTCGTGATTGAGTTAGCACTCAAGACCAAGCCAATCTCTAAGGCTCTTTACCGAATGGCGCTATCAAAGTTAAAAGAACTGAATGTACAGATGCAGGAGTTATTGGACAAGGGATTTATCCGTCCTAGTGCATCACTTTGGGGAGCACCAGTTCTGTTCGTAAAGAAGGATGGTTCATTGCGGTTATGCCTCGACTATTAGCAACTCAATCAAGTGACTATCAAGAACAAGTATCCACTCTCAAGAATCGACGACTTGTTTGACCAATTGCAAGGAGCGTCAATATTTTCGAAGATCGACTTGAGCACACGATATCATCAGCTAAAGATCAGGAAAGAGGATATATCGAAATCAGCATTTTGTACTCGATATAGTCATTATGAGTTCATTGTAATGTCGTTCGGATTGATGAATGCTCTAGCTGCATTCATGGATTTGATGAACCGAGTATTCAAGGAATAACCGAATCAGTTTGCGATCATGTTCATTGATGATATTATGGTGTATTCGAGGAATGATGAAGAGTATTAGAGTCATCTGAGATTAGTATTGCAAACTCTAAGGGTTCATAAGTTGTACGCTAAGTTCAGCAAGTGTGAGTTTTGGTTGACTAGTGTTTCTAGGTCATGTAATTTTAGGCGAAAGAATTTTCATGGACCCATCCAAGATTAAAGCAGTGATGAATTGGCCAAAATCGACTACAGTGACAGAGATCAGAAGTTTTCTGGGTTTGGCATGTTATTATAGATGGTTCATGGAAGGATTTTCAACCCTGGCATCACCATTGACTATACTCCTGAAGAAAGAAGAGAAGTTCGTATGGACAGACAAGTGCAAAAGTAATTTCCAAGAGCTAAAGCAAAAGTTGACTATCACACTTATGCTAACTATTCCATCTGGTCCTAGAGGATACGGGATCTACAATGATGCATCGTTCATTAGATTAGGTTGTGTAGTGATGCAACATGGTAGAGTGGTTGCATACGCCTCTCGTCAGTTGAGGCCTCATGAGCAAAACTACCCGACGCATGACTTGGAACTCACAACGATTATTTTCGCTCTAAAGATTTGGGTACATTATTTGTGTGGGGAAAGATTCCAGATCTTCACTGATCATTAAAGTCTCAAGTATCCATTATCTTAGAAGGAGCTGAATATGAGACAGCATCGCTGGATGGAACCACCTAAAGGGTTATGACTGTGATATCCCATATCACCTAGGGAAGGCGACTAAGGTCCCCAATGCTTTGAGTCGGAAGTCATTAGTCGCTCATCTGTTGGTTAAGGAGTGGAACCAAATCGAGAGAGCTCGAGATTCGGTGTTCAAGTTTAAGGTAGGCCACCTTTCACATCTTATGGTCACCGTTAGAGTTAAGCCTAATGTCCAGATCAGGATCAAGTTACTTTAGCCGACAGACCCAAATGTTCAGAAGATTCTGCAAGAAGATACTGATAAGAAGAAGGTTGACTTTCAAATTTCTAAGGACGAAACATTAAGGTTCCGAGGGTGATTGGTTGTACTTGAAGATGCCTAGCTTAGAGAGGATATCTTATTAGAAGCTCATTGTAGCAGTTACAACATTCATCTTGGCAGTACCAAGATATATCAGAATATGCGTCAACACTATTGGTGATTTGGTATGAAGGCGGACATCGTCAAGCATGTCGCTAAGTGTCTGATGTGTCAACAGGTCAAAGCTCAGCATTGTAAGTCGGGAGGACTTCTGTAACCTCTCGAGATCCCATAATAGAAATAGGAGCATATCACGATGGACTTCGTGATCGGTTTACCGAAGAGTCAGAAATGTAACAATTCTATTTGGGTAATGGTCGACAGATTGATAAAATCGGCTCACTTCATTGTAGTACAAAAGGACCTTAGTTTGGACAGACACACAGATCTATATGTGCGTCAGATTATTTGTCTACATGGAGTGCCGGTTACGATAACTTCAGATTGAGACCCGAGATTCACAGTTGCTTTTTGGAAAAGCTTGTAGAGTGCTTTAGGTACGAAGTTGCGGTATAGTATGTCATATCATTCTCAGATAGATGGTTAGTTTAAGAGGACAATTCGGACCTTGGAGGATATGCCACAAGCTTGTGTATTAGATTTCAAGGGAAGTTGGGAGGAACAAGTTCATCTGGTCGAGTTCATCTACAACAACAGTTATCAGCAGAGCATTTAGATGGCTCCTTTGAAGCGTTGTATGGCAGAGTGTGCAGAATGCTAGTTTATTGGGATGAAGTCGAGGAAAAAAGATTACAAGCCTAGAGTTGGTTTAGCAGTTAGTGGAGGTAGCTGCAGTTATCAGAGGTAGATTAAAGACCACATAGAGCATACAGAAGAGTTATGCAGATAAGCGATGGAGGTCATTGGAGTTCTAAGTTGATGATCACATTTTTTTGAAGGTGTCACCAATGAGGGATACTTCGCACTTCGGTAAGAAAGGAAAATTGAGTCCGAGGTATGTAGGTTCATTTGAAATTCTTGAGAGAATTAGGACCCTCGCGTATTGTCTTGCATTGCCACTGAGATTGGCACAAGTGCACGACGTCTTTCATGTGTCAATGTTAAAGAAGTGTGAGCCTAACCCGACTCACGTGCTTAATTTCAAGGAATTGGACGTGGACAACCTAGTGTTGTATGTTGAAAGCCCGGTTCAGATAGTGGATCAAAAGTAACAAATTTTGCGTACAAAGACCATCTCGTTGGTCAAAGTGGTTTGGCAACACCATGATATTGAAGGAGCAACCTGGGAGACTAAAAAGTTGATGAGACAACTATAACCCCACCTTTTTACTTAAAGTATTGTAATGGTTTAAATTTCGAGGACAAAATTTTTATAAGAGAGGAAGAATTGTGACATCCTAGATTTTTCAATTCCATTTTCAATTAAATTAATCGAGCCTTTCATCGACGCGTTTATAATGCTATTCTTATAGCTGATCACTCATGAGATAACTAGACTATCAGGGTAAGTCACTACGGGATTTTAATGTAATAGACTCGAGAATTCGACTAGGACTCTACTACTCGACCGTGCTCATTTGCTGAGGTTATTACAGCACAATTATAAGTTAATTAGAAATTAGAAATAGATCAGTTCGACTAAGATGTGTGGCTAAACGTGGGTGATTCCACTAAATTACAAAATTTTCGTCGAATGGGAATAAACTGATTTTTTTTATCGTTTTGGTACCCTATGTCCGTATTTGAATCCTTAAGATTTTTACGACAATTGAGAGTCATCAATGTGTCGAAGAGATTCATTGTGGCTCGAAGAAAATCAACCATTGGTCATTTGCATTAAAAATTTCTGAAAGTTACTTAGTAGCTTAGGTCACGCTAAATTCGCGCTAGATTGAATTAATCGCAAATTTGAATCCGATTTCAGAAATTAAAAGTTCTTTCATGTCACAAGTCACTTTAGGAACGTAGACTCACATTCTAAAGATTTTTCTGCAAACTGAGACTTTTTGGGAAAAAGTCGAGGTAGGATCGTTTTCGATTGGAAAAATCAGAGGATTGTTTTTTATCGCAGAATTTGGATGTAAGTGGGTTTTAGTGGTGAGAAAAAATGCTAATTTGATCGTGAGCTTAATGGTTGAATTTTTAGAGACCGAATTGAATTGAATTGAGAAGCATTTTGGTCCAATTGAAGCAAAATCATGTACAAATTCGTATGCCCCCACCTATGACTTGTGGACCATCTCAAGAGCTTCTAGAAGGGGAGTGGTGGCTGAAAATTGGCCATGGAATCCAGCTGGTGGTGGGCCAAAACCAAAGGACCAAGGTGGTGAGGTTGAAGGTCAAAAGGATCCACCAAGCCCAACTTATCTCCTCCCTCCTTCCTCTCTCTCCCCCATCGTCGAGCAGCCTTCCCCCTCCCTCTCCATTTGCGGTTTTGGAGCTCAGCAATCCAGTGTAGTTGAACCAGAAGCTTCCTGCATTGTTGAGCCACCGCCGAAGCCCGCTAGAGCGCCACCATAACACCGTCACTTGCCTGCATGCGCCTCCGCCTCTGCACCGTCCAACTACGTCATCTCCACCCGTCCTCGCGTCCAAGAGGTCCTTTGACTAGCTTAGGCCGCCATCCAGCCGCCTCCGACCGCTATGCAGCCCCGCCTTAGCCCGCTTCGACCCCACTGCATTGTTGCAATCCACCCTCACCACTTCGAGCCGCCTAGTCCAGCTTTTCTTAACCAAGATTAGAACCACAGCAAGTGGGTTTTCCAGCTGTTGTTAGGCCTATTTTTGGTGCTTTCTCAACCCCAAAAGGCGGTTCCCTTTGGAGTTTATCGAGCCTCGCAACGTCCCCATCGATTTGATCCGTGCGGATCGCTTAACAAGTGAGTTTAACTCACTAATCTATGTTTAGTAAGTTAATGACGTTTAAGGGTTGATTAGTTTAGACTAAGAATGGTTTAGGTGGATATTTATATTAGATTATCAATTTAATTACTAGTTATTACATGTTAGGTGGTTAAAATAATTTAATTAGAGCCTAAACAAGCTCTAGTATTTATCTAGAGTGATTCGGAAATTTTTCGGATCCGTCTCGACTTTTAATTAGGCTTTATGGGCCTAAGTTCTATTCATTTGCATTTAATAATTATTTTCCGTAATTAATTCATTAATTATTTATTTTCTGAAAATTAGACCGTGATATGGTGACTGGAATTTTATGTTGAATGCAAATGTGTGATATGTTTATTTAATTGAGCTTTAATTTGTACAAATTTTGTGTGATTTATATTTTAGGAATTTATTCCTAAATTTATTTAGTTTCAGCAATTAATTAGAAAATCATCGGGCATCGGTTTACAGCGCCAAAAATGGATTGGTGGATTGTTAAAATTGGTGGGATTTTCAAGTGGTAGAAAATTGTATTTTTGGCTAAAACCGATTGCATACCCACATACGATTATTTTTATTAAGAATGATAAAAATGGTGATTTGATCAAATGATCAGAATTAATATTTAAGGCAACTTAAAGCGCAAGCATAATAGTATACTATATCAATATTTGAGGCAGCTTATGACGAGCATAATAGTATACTATATCAATATTTGAGGCAGCTTATGGCAAGCATAATACTATATCGATATTTGAGGCAGCTTTTGGTGAGCTATATTTAGAGGTGTCAAAATGGGTCATTAATGGGTCAAATCTTACTTCCTAAAGCACCCATAATTGGTTTAAAAAATAAAAAGATTAAGATATATGGATCTTAAATGGGTTAGCTTTTTGACCCATTTAAGACCCATTTATCAACCCATTAAAAATGAGCTAATTTATTTTCATTCAAAACCTCACAATCTCTCTCTTCTCTTTTTAACTTTACAAAAATATTTTTTTTTTTAAAATTGAAATTATAATTATTTTTTTATTTTAATTTAATTTTTTTTCTTTTTTCTTTCTTTTCCTGCGGTCGGCGGCATAGCGATGGCTAGCGATCGGCTAGGTGAGCCTCGAACTTGCTAGCGTCGGGCGAGCTCGAGCTCTTGTCGGATCTGGCGAGGCGGAGGCCTTGCCGACGCCGGCGAGGTTCGAGCCTCACTGATTTGGTGAGACTTAAACTTGTCGGCGTTGGGCGAGGGCTTGAGCCTCGCCAGATCCGGCAAGGGGTGAGCTCGAGCTTGCTCAACGCCGGCGAGCCTCGAGCTCGCTAGATGTGGCGAGGCGGAGGCGGAGGCCTTGCTAGATCCGGCGAGGGGCGAGCTCACGCTCGCCGAATCTGGTGAGGCGGAGGCCTCGCCGACGTTCGGCAAGGCTTGAGCTTACCGGTGTCGAGTGAGCTCGAGCACGCCGAATTCGGCGAGCCGCGAGCTTTCTGACGTCGAAGAGCCGAGCGAGCTTGAGGCTCACTTGTGGCTGGCCACTAGCTATCGTCATGGCCGCCGCCGGTCAAAAAAAAGAAGAACAAAAAAGAAAAAAAAAAAATAAAAAATAAAAATTATATTTAAAAATAAAAATAATTAAAAATTTTAATTTAAAAATAAAAATTAATTAAAATTCGATTGTTTTTAAAATAATTATTTTAAAAATTATAAAATTGTCCATAAAATTTGTGTTGTATTGCTACAATATATATAAGAAATATAATAAATAATATTTTTTTGAAAAATTATTGATTGGATTTGTATTGCTTGGAAGTTTTTTAGTAATATAATTTAAAAAAAAAACATAAGAATGAGTTTTCCTAAATTTGGTTAAATATGAAAATATATTATTAATATGAGTCGGGTCGGGTATGGGTTGGGTATAGGTTGAAAAATTTACATTAGCCATAAATGGGTCATAAATGGGTTAATGGGTCAATTTGGGTCAACCCATTAATGACCCGACCCACTTGTTTGACACCTCTAGCTATATTATATATTGCGGTAGCTTCTAGTGAGCTATACTATCTACTACCAGCTTAGAATGAGAAGTCCTAATTATGATCGGACTTTATAGATAGTATTGATTGAGATGACCGGGGAATAATTTTGTTGACATGGAATCGACTGAGTTGATTGATCAATGGTTCAATCTATTTGGATGATTTGATTGATTGAATTAATCGAATGTCTATTGGACTTATATTGACTTGCAGGAAGGAACATAAGTAAAGGTAAGACTTCCGACTCATGTTTGTGCTTAGGTAGCCTTAGAGTGTATTTTCTTCCTAGTCAGGTCTTAGGGGGTAAAACTCGCTGAGATATCTCCTTACCCTATTGTGGGATAACATTTTAGGTCCTTAGATGGCAGCTCTTGAGTTTTTTTGGACAACCTAAGAAGGTTACGGAGCAGACATCTTATATTCCATTGCATGGGAGCCCTAAGGGCTTGACTTATGAGCTGGTGAGGTTCATAGTCTGGGTCGACGTGGGTCTCACCCACAAGGTGCTCCATTGATACAGGTCATTGTATCGCTAGGCTCAGGATGGCTAGAGAGAAGGTCCCATCTCGGAATCCGAGATACCTTTGTATGTTATGGAGGTCGCTTTTGGAAAGGATATTGCAGATTCTCCTCAAGGCTCTATCGTAGACGCGGTAGACTCGGCTCTTGAAATACCCAAGTCCCTGGTGCAATTTGCTAAAGGCTTTAGTTGGAATGTGGAAGAAGGTGAAATCGAGGATGAGGACTCGTAGCTGTTTGAAAACCGCCCTGTTTGGCAAACCTTATGTGTGTGTGTGTGTGTGTGTGTGTATTGGTTGGTTTGTATTGTAATATATGTGTATTGGTTGGTTTGTATTGTAATATGTAAGACTTGACTGGTTATGTTATATATATATTATCCTACTGCAATAATTCTTGCTAAGAAGAACGCCCATGTGGTGGCAATTCCACCCAAAAGGTAATGGGTTACTCCTACAGTCCTTGTACAATGCTCAAGGCTCTAGGCTGAGTAGCATGAGCAACTTTTAATTTATTATGAGCCCAAACGACGGATTCAATAAGTTCTTGCTAATAATCATGCCCACTAAATAGAAACATTAAACTAAAAGCCCATACAAAATGAGCACCTAGGACAAAAAGGCCATATGCAGATAATGAAGAACCATAAGACTGAATTACTTGGGATGCCTGTACCCATAAGAAATCGCGGAGCCATATATATATAAGTGTGGTTGTGTTTTCAGTTGAAGAAAATTATGGCCCTACTTTTCTATCCAATCTGATTGTTGTTTGGGGATTATATATCTACTTCCGCATGTGCATTAAAACGAATGGGTCGGCCATGTGTCCTGAGACATCGCTATTAATTGACCACAAATGGATGGGCACGCACTCGGAGGATTGGGCGTGACAATAGCCTTTGCATATTCCTCATATTTATCGTCCAAAAATCTGAAATAGGACTATTCAATTAGTCTTGAATAAAAATCAACTTTCTTGCTTAGAGTGATCAGAACAAAATTATATGCATACCCAATTGACAGCAACGAAAAATGAACCGGGATACCCTCTTGATTACTTTTTTTTTTTTCGCTGAAAAATTCTTGCGATCATGAATAAAGTTGCTCATCTATTGGCCATGTAGGAACATGCATGCGTCCCTTTCAGGTCCTTCTTTTTGTGTGCTTCATTTTGCGGAGATTTTAGAGGGGTCAGAGAGAAGAGCCAAACATGGTCTTTGTGTTCATTTGGTAATACTTGTGTGCGCTTGTGGACTAACAAAGATACATTTTCCACTCAAGTAAGCATGTGTAGTGATATAAGATTTTGTTGTGGTGAATTTCATGTTTGCTTGGAAAAGAATGAATTAAATTCTACTAGAAATCGATCGGTGTATGCTGCCTCTGTCTTGATATCTTTGACTTGGTGTACTTTTGATTCCATCTTGAGTCTACTTTAGTTATGGGATCATAGCTTGCTAAAGTGACAAATGTTGAGGAAAAACTGTATCGCACGTACATCCAATCAGTTCAATCCTTGAAGTCTATATCTCATTAGTGGGAATGTCCATGACTATTTTTCATTTAATTCACTATTTACTTTTCTTCTTTTCCTGTTCTTTTTGCAGCATTTTTCTCAAAGAAAACTCCATTTCTCATATCTCTTGAACAAGGCTACTGTAGAAGTACAAATGTATACACATGCGGCACATACATTAGTGGATTGTATACAAGAAGTGTAATACATATTGAAAGAGCCATAATTTGCTTATACATATGAAACAGAAAATGCCTAAAGAGAACAGCAAAGTCTCATGCTTGTGATGATTGTTTTTATGAGTTCTTCCAAAATCTCTAGATTGGCACCATAGTTATCGACTATGCAACTGCTCAAGTCCTTATGTGGGTTGAACTTCTTTTGTGGGTAGAAGTTCTTTCGGGCTATGCAACTTCTCTAATTCTCTCTGCTTGTCCCCGAGTGCTTCTAAATACATTATTATTCCTCTTCATGGTCATAACTTGTTTTGCACTAATATTATTTTGTTAACAATATCTAATATATACATAAAGACGGGTGGGGCATTTCTCAGTGGGCTGAGTGGCACGTCTTTGGTTCAACGATGTAATAATGGCCAAGAAATTATGCTGAGTGAGATGTTGATGGTGTGTTGACTTCAGAGATCTTTAGCAAATGACAAAGTTATGAACAAAGTAAACAATGATTGTGAATCTCATGCAAATATTGTAAGAATTATAGTCATCTGATTGCTTTGTTTGATTCGCCTCTCCGCTTCTCTCTTAACTCAGAATCTAGGTGTTCAACTCTCTCTTCACTCACAACCAAAGCAACTCGCCTCTCTCTTCGCTTAGAAGGTGTTGGTTGTCCCACCTTGAATCCAGATTCTTTCACTTTTATTCCTTATGTTTATGTTCTTTTTTTCCACTCATGTCCATCTTGGTGTGCTCTTTCTTGGGTTCATATGAATTGGATTTTGATTTATTTCCAATGCTCCTTGCTTTGTAAATTTTAGAGAGTTGTCTTTGAGGAAAAATGTATATTTAGTAAAGCCCTTTGTAAAAAATAAGTGGCCTCATATCTATCTTAATGTTATGTCAAAATGTACATATGTATGTGTTTATCCATGTTTATGGAATTTGGTCATAGTTAACCTCATTTGTTTTCATTTTTCAAATATGTTTGTGATCATTTTATTGGAAGATGGCAAGTTCATGAAAGAAAAGGCATATTAGAGCCCTGAAGATGTAGAAATGTTTTGTGGATTATGCATTGAACAAATTGAAAAAGGCAATCATCATGCGAGCAACAAAAGGGATGGATGGACCGTTATAATTAACAAGTTTGAGGAGTTAAAGGGAAAAAAAAGTATGATAAAAATCAAATGAAGAGTAAGTAGGACAATTTAAAGGAAGAATGGAAAATATGGAAACAATTGGTTCAAAAGGAAATAGGACTAGGGTGGGATCTAAGGAAGAAAACCATTGACGCAAGTGATAAATGGTAAAAGAGAAAAATCCATGTGTTTATCTACTCATTTGTTACTCTTTTTTTTTTTTGGTAAGTTCATATTTTATGATACAACTCATAAAAATATTTTATTACAACAGGCCAATCCTAAACTTAAAGTCTTTCAAACCAAAGGCATACATCTAGATGTTGAAGTTTTGTTGTTACAAATGTTCCAGGATACAATTGCTACTAGAAGTATTACTTGGAATCCTATACAAGGTTTATGCACTAATTAGAATGTTCAGGACACACAAGTCGATATTAGTGATTGTGTAGGATCTACTGATGATTCTTTAGAGCGTCATATGTGGCATCCTAGAATTTCATGACAATCCCTAAATGTGCAATGAACCATGGATAAGTGATGAAAGCACCATCAAATTATATTGTAGCCATTAGACCCATGATTTGCAATAAGATTAAGACCGAGCATTTTAATGAATAATAAATTGATAGGAAAATTTTATTCTTGGCCATGCATTTTATAGGTTGGATTTTATTGAATTATGTTACTTAATATTATGGCCATATGAATTGGTAATTAGGTGATGATTAAATGGGAAAAATTAGAGGAGAGTGGGTTGATTTTCTTAAGCCCAAGACCAGCACCACCGTTCGGCCACTAAGGCTTGGCCTGCAAAGCCCAAAGGGAGGGCTACTATCGACCGGATGGAGGGAGAGGCCCGGCCTAAGGAAGGCCCATAAACCTGCATGGGGAAAATGCCAAGTGGCTAAGGGGATCAGCCAAGTGGCATTTGCATGCAATCAAATGATTGCTAATTATTGCTAAAGGGAAGAAAAGAGAGGGAGATGGGGTGGAGTGAGCGAGGAGTATCGAGAGAGAGAGAGAGAGAGAGAGTTGTCGTGCGAGAGGAGAGGAAGAGAGAAAGGAAGAAGGAGGCCCGTTACTACCATGCGTGCCACCTAGTCACGCCGTTGAGCCGCCTTGCCCCACCGTTCTTGTTTGCTGTGATTCTCTTTGAATTAAAGGCAAGTAGAGTCCATTAATCTACCCTTTGCTTACTGCAGTTGTGATGTTGAATGCTGGAAATGCTTGAGCTGTGATGTTGAATGCTGGAAACTTGAATGAATGGTGGTAGTGTTCCAAGTGAGTTGTTGCATGTAGAAACAATCCAACCTTTAGTGATTTCGTGAGTTGTATGCAATTTTCTAGTTGGAATCTCACTTCGACTTTTTGATGAAAGTTGTAAAGGACTTCTTGAAGATTAACATAATAAAAATTGAGATGAAACGGACAAGTATTGATTAGTGAAATGATTTTCCTTTGAAGAAACTTGATTTGGAAACTATTATATTGGTCTATTGTGATTCGGTGAATTTTGTGAAATTATCCAGTCCGAATTTGATCTTGTGTTCTTGATAAGAGTTGTAGAAGATATCTTGAGTAGCAGCATACTGAAATTTGAGAATAAATGGACCAATATTGATCGGGGAAATGATTTTCTTTGAAAGAGATTAAATCTGGAGATTTAGCTGAGGGTTAGGGTGAGTTGTAATAGTAATATATTTTAATCCAGAAGAAATTAGACTTCGATTTCTTCATGAGTCTTTTACTTTTAGATCTCATCTATAACATATTAAAATCTCAGAATTTTCGAAGTTCATTAAAGGGCTTAATTGAAATTATTTCCAAAACTGTGCAAAAGTGGCGCTGGAATTTCTTTTGCTGTGATGTATGGATCTATGTGATTGATGTGAAACTTTCTTGATATGGTGTTCTTCACAAAATATCTTCCTCTGGATCTTGTTTACATCATGTTAAATTTTCAAAATTTATTGAGATTGTTTACTAATTTTTCAAGAGTTTTTACTAAATTGGTGCATTTTGTTTTACCCAAAAATTGGTTCTATTGACAAAAACCAATTAACTGCATTATGAAATGTGATATCATGGGTGTTATGTGCACTGCATATATGGTGACGTTTGGCATATTACATGACATCAAAAAGATGGTTTAGATCTTTGATATTATTGCATCAAATGCCATGTTGAAAATGAGACATATATGTGATTATGAATTGTGATAATAATGATACTATCGGAGGTGTGAGCTGATCCCAGGAGTGTCAAGATGCCCGAAGTGTGTATGCCGGATGCTCGGAGGTTTGTGTCGGAGGGTCCTCGGGAGTTTCAAGATGTTCGATGGTATACGGTACATAATTCCAAGGGGATACCTAGTGGTATGTTGGTACGTAATCTCGGAAGCTCTAGAGGTTTGTGCCGGAGGGGGATTCCTCATGATGCTAGATGGGATGCGAGATGCCCGGAGGTTTGTGCCGGATGCCCAAAGGTGTGTGCCGGAGGTTCCTCGCGACACTAGGTTTGGTGTGAGCAATAAATTGATGGATGCAAACATTAGTCCCTAGAAGAAAAATGATGAGATCCTTTTGAAAGGTAAAAATTGAAATTGATTCATGCGCATGGGTGTGTGCATGTGGCATGATGCCTGATCTGCTTATGAAAGTAAATTGATGCTATTTGACATTGAGAATGCGATCATGAAGGCTTGAATGGATCTCATGAAGATGTATACATGATTGTATAAATGATATAAATCATGTGTATGTATGTGCATATGGCATGGGATGAACCTCATGGAAATACAAGCATGACTGCATGGTGGTATATGCAGGATGGCATGGTGAGATATATGCATTTGGACATATGGCATGGTGAGATATGTCGTGTCCGACACGTGTCGGAGCGTGTCGGACACGTCGACACGCTCGGACACGGTCGGACACGCGGTCAACGCGTGTCGAAAATCCGACACGCGGTCAACGCGTGCCCGACACGTTTCGACACGCGTGTCCGGAAGATGACGGAGGGTGGAAGCGACGGCGAGGGAGTAGAGAGGAGGCCGCGACGGCGAGAGACGGCTGCCACTGTGATGCTGCGACGGATCCGACGAGGTTGCAGCTGCGAGGGAGAAAGGGCCAAAGGCGAGTGGAAGAGGAGAGGAAGGCGGTCGTGCGGCGAGCGGTGAGAGGCGAGGAGCGGCGAGCGGCGAGCGGCGAGGAAGGGGGTCGTGCGGCGAGCGGCGAGTGGCAAGCGGTGAGGAAGGGGGTCGTGCGGCGAGCGGAGAGGAAAGGGGTTTGTGTGGCGTGTGGCGAGCGGCGAGGAATGAGAAAAGGAAGGGTCGTGCAAAGCTAGGGTTTTTGATGGGCCATCCGTATTGGGGAAGGGAAGAGACGGACGGGTTTTTGATGGCCACTGCATATTGGGGGAGGGGAAGAGACAGGGACAGCCTGTTTGTCGGTGAAGGGGAGGGAAAGAAAAATATATTTGGGGGTGGGGGAAACGAACGATGGTGGGGAGGGAAAGACAAAAAATTTTGGGGGAAGGGGGAAATGGACGAGGGAAAGAACTAGAAGAGGGTGGAGTGGACTTTAGTGAAAATTTTTTTAATGGAAAAATAAATAAATGGGATTAAAATATAATTTCGAAAAATAAAAATACTTATTTAAATTAAATTAATTAAAAATAAAAATATTTATTTAATATATAACGTGTCGGAACGTGTCGGAATTCTCTATATTTTGAAAAATAACGTGACCGCATGGGGACATATGCTACCTAGTGCACGACCGCATGGTGATGTATGCTTGATAGCATGGATAATATGTACTTTACTCGTGATATCTTGATTGTCTTGCTTGTTACATTGTGTAGTTTGATGGATATTTACTGCTGAGTGGTTGTACTCACCCCTTTTGAGGACTAACATTTCTGATTGAAAGATGCCTCTATCACCAATCACGCGTGGTACATTTTATGGATTACCGTCTGATGTTGAGGTCAAGTGCTTGGAGCACTCCTGCGTTAGTGTTCATGGTTTGGTGTTTATCTGCATCTGTGTTTTGGTCATGTATGATGTGGGCTTACCTAATGGCCCCGTAGTATAAGAATTTCTGTCTATCCATGTTCGTCGAGATGGGAGGATGATGGGGATGCTGCCGCCGCCACCGGCCGATGCACCGGGATGGGTGTGATAGGATCGTGTGACTAGTGGAGGTTGATACTTTTTGGGATGGCTAACATTAGCTAATGGATAGATGTATATGTCTGATGTATAATCGGATTCTTTTTGGGTTTAGTCGAACTTACTTAAAGTCTTGACCTTTTGTTGTACCAACTTGTGAAATCCATCTTAGTTATGTAAATAAAAGTTATTCGGCCCTAAAATGCATATATATTAAAGGTTGTAGTTGGTGTGTATTACATTATATTACTTGGTTGGAATAAGGGTTAGGGAGATGATGAGTATGCTTCCATTATATGAACTACGCTTGGATTGATCTAAAGGATGTAAACCTCTAGATTGTATGGACTCACTACAATTGAAATGGTATCAAAGTGGCATGTTATTAAGACAAGTGAAAAGTAAGTAATTTATAGCAACCCTAGTGAATCGTGGGCCATGTTGAAGGGTGTCACAGTCATATAAGTGAAACAAATACCTAACCAAGTCAAAATAAGAGTCATAAAAGAGTGGTAGAAAGTTCAACAAAGCAAGCTGGAGGAAAGAAAGCAAAAAAATTGATCAAACCTGATAAGTTAGCATCGTAAATCGATAAACTTTGTTTAGCTATTGAAAGTAGAAGCAATGCAACATTGGTTGCAAGGGAGTTTGATTTTACAAAGAAATTGTGCAAACATTGAAAGCCATACTTGAAATCAAGCAAAACAGAAAGTTGTTCTTTGTACTCTCACATTTTTCTAAAAAGAAAGACAACATGTGGATTTTTATGAACTTGGATGGAAATGAAGAAAAAGTCGAGTGGCTGAACTATAAGTTGGAAAAACATGATAATTGATGCTAGGATGTTAGTTATTTGTTTGAGTTCTTTAATATTAATCTATGTTGTAATGCGATACTTATTTTGAATTGGTGACTTGCACTACTTGTGAACTCTTTTCCTAATTATGTTCGAATGTGAGACCTATGTTTTTATTTTGTGCTCTTTTAATTGGGTGGAGTTTGCATATATATTATGGATGATAAATGTTCCATTGATGGATGATTATTCATCACTTTGTTATTGTTTTGTTACTTTAAACAGATATAGACGATTCTCCTTAAAGAGAAATCCATGAAAAAGAAGATGAGAAATATTAGCAACTTGTGAGAATTACTCAAGCGGCAATTGCTTATTAGGCAACATACAGTAAAAAAAAAAAAAAAAATCTTGTAGAACATTATCATATACTAGAAATGCATGGTTAGGAGAGTTGATGAGCGAAAATGTCTAATTGATAAGGTGTTATTAAATGTTTATAATGGATATAATTGTATTTAATAAGTTAATGCATGATTTAGTAACACGCTATGGTCTTCAAGGAACTAGGAATATTGATGTTACACAAATGTTTAGAATATTGCTTCATATTTTAAGACATAATATAGGTAATAAGTTAACACAAGAGCGCTTTCAACGCTTTGAGGAAACCATAAGTAGGTATTTGTGCTTAGTATTAGATAAAGTATATGAAATGGGAAAAGATTTGATTCAATCAGTTGATGTTCTAAAAAAGATTAAAAATAATCGAAGATTTTATCCTTATTTTAAGGTATGTTTTGATTATACAATATGAAGAAAGAACTAAATGCAAATTTTAATTATATAATAATATTTTTTTTTGTTTTATGATTGCATTAGAGTTATTGATGGCACACATATCCCAACGATGATACCTACAAAAGATCATATTTGTTTTATTGGTTGAAAAAGTATACCGACTCAAAATGTCTTAGTGGTGTGTAATTTTAACGTGGAATTCATTTATGTTTGGGCTGGTTGGGAAGGACAAGCTCATGACACTCATATTTTCTATGAAGCCCTAGGAAGACATAATGTGCAATTTCCTCATCCTCCTCTAAGTCTGTTAATTAATGATTTTTGTCCATTAATATGTATTGATATGGCCTATGTTGATTAAATTTAAATTATATTTGTGTAGATAAATATTATTTAGTAGATGCCGGATATCCAAATCTGACGGGTCATTTGGGACCATACAAAAAAGTTAAATATCACTTACCATAATTTCAACAAGGTCTTGCTTCTATAGGTTATCGAGAGGTATTTAATCGTGCTCATTCCTCGCTAAGATCAGAAATTGAGCGAGCCTTTATTGTATTGAAGAAATAGTGGAAGATTTTAAAATATATGCCAAGTTTTCTATTTGAAAAGCAATTAAAAATTGTTATAGCAACAATAATTTTGCATAATTATATACGACGAAACGCCGTCAATGATAGACATTTTGCAATGGCAAATTTGGATATAATTATGGATATTTAGTTGACATTGATAATACAAATGAGGGGCCTAGTACTTCAAATGCTAATTCATTTTCTAACATGGCACATTTACGTAATGAAATAGTAATGAGTTTAGTAAATACTTAAAAATAAAAACCTATTTCTTTCTTCGATGTATATGTAACCATGTCTATTATAATGAAATTATTCTATTTTTAATTGATAAAAAGTCCACTTTGATGTGATTTTTTACTTATGAATTTGTTTATATATGTATTTTACATTACATCTCGGTGCAAAAATATAAAAAAGTCATTGTTTTTTTTTTATTTTTTTAAAAATAAATATTAGAAAATCTTAAATTGGTCACACCAAAACATTTCCCAAATATGTGTTTATTAAATAGTATTTCCCTAAAGTCACTTTCCAAGGCACCTTTCAATTATAGTTTACCAAACAATTTTTTCATTTCATCAAAGTCATTTAAATTAAAGGCCTTTGCATTTCTTTAAAGGCTTTTCCCAAAAGCCTTTCCAAACAAACCCTTAGTATCTAATATCGCGTGTGTTCATCCTATTTCCTTTTATCATTGGCACAACTTATCACTCTAGCCAAACCTATGCTTTGATACTAGTGGAGCTGTGACGTCTCCAGCACATTACGGCTAACATGGCTATCCAAATCATTCCATATTTTAGGCATGTAGAAATGTATATAAACCAATAATTACCCAAAACATACAAAATTCAAATAATGAGAGCAAGGATATAAAACTAGGCAATTTCATTTCCTTTATTTTTAGATACTTTTGGGTGACCCAGGTCGGGTACACTAAGGATTAACCAAAATACTCCTACTTTAGACTATTCAAAAATTCCATTAACTATACAACTCTGACCGTGATATCGTATATTTATAGGATCACCTAACTCATTGAGACTACTTGATCTTCCAAAAATGCTATCCTCGTCTTCCGGCCCTCGTCCCACTTGACCCCGCTCTCTCCATTGTCATCGTTGTCCGGGAGTGGGAGTGGTCTCACCAGATGCTCGCCGATCTAGGAATAAACAACGATGAACCTAATCAGCTTCGGGATCGATGGTAGATCAACATCGACTGTCAATATCACAATAACACATATGAAGGTGACATCAGGAAAGTCGAGGTCGTGCAGCTTAGTCTGGTGCCATGTTAAGTTTGTCAAGGTACCATATAGGGTCATGAGGAATGCAAGTAGCAGTGGCATGTTTACTAATCTAAAAAATAATAACCCACCAAGAGTGAGTATAAACTCAACAAGCAAACTACCAACCAACCCATACTACATATGTCAATAATGGCACATGCGAAGAAGTTTAGACATAAAATATAGAAGACTGTTTTGAAATCAACTTGCCTCAGAACCTTTTCGAAATCGAAATGGCAAATGAAAAACATTTTCTCTAAAACCAGTAAATTAGAAAAGCTCAAACGAAATCTGAAAATGCCAACGATCATATTTGTTGTGAATTAGCTACCACCATCTTCTGGGAAACTCCATTACCTCTCAAGCATTTCACACCCATTCGGCATCACGAGGACATCTGGGAGAACTATGTTACACCACCTCAGGCATCCGGAAGAACTTGTTTACCCCTTCAGGCATCCCTACTATCGCCCGAGGCATTGGCGTCTCAAGGACCGACAGCATTTCTAAATCACATACTCATCCCATTATGCAGCAATTCAATAATTCGATTTAAACATGCTATCCACTGAGTTAATGTATAGGAAAAGTTTAGTGTCCACCATCAACTATCCTTTGTAAGCCAAAGAAGTGATGCAAACATTTAGTCGGCAATACAAGTTCAAAAGGACGAGTTACAAAAGGGAGTTAGTCAAAATCAATGGAAAAAGGACACTTCGCTCATCTGAAGAAATCAAGGGCATCCGCCAACTAAATCAACTCCAAAAATCATGAAACTTTAACATGATGTGGATGAGTCTCTAGGCAACGTTTTTCATTTAGAACTCAAGATATGGTTTAGCTTGTTTGGGTCCCAATAATTTTATATACTTCAGGTCAAAATTGGTAAATTTCTAGGATGCAAGAGATTTGAGAATGAGCATTCCGGATGCCTAATTGAGCTCCAAAAATCATGGAAAAATTTCATGATATAACTTAAGATGTTGTCTAAGCTTTTATGAAGGACAATAATCCAAATCTTTTGGAAAAAATTTCTGTAGAAATGGAAATTGAGTAAAGGTTTGGTAATTGTTTATGAAGATAGATTCGGACCCGCGTAATTTGTCAAATATATTTTGCATATATGCAGTCCGAAAAATATGAATTTAAGGTGTGTCATAAAACAAGGTATAATGAGCAACTTTTGGGAGAAGTCCCACCAAATTCGTACCACAAAAACCTATACAAAATCAGCAAGATCACTATCTACAGTAAACCAACCCAAAAATAGCCGTAACCTTAGATTTGTTCACGACTCGTGCTATTTAAGCTCAAACCAGCAAAATTATCAATACATTTCAACAATAAAGCCATAGATTCAATGAAAAAACATTCAAATGATACTTGCAATGCACATTCTTTGAAATTGTCCACTAAGACAACTAAGCACGAAATCAACCAAGATGATTAAAACTTGAGGAAATTGACATTGATGTACAGAATTCAACCTATGTAGCACAAATGGGAAGCAATTTACTTGCCTCGAATTTCTAGGAGCGGCTGGTGTTGTATAGTGGTGCTACAGAGGCCTCGGTCCTTTGTTGTTCGCCTAGTGCTTCAAGACGAATGGGGACGTGGAGCGGCTAGTGGCATAATCAAGGGCACGGGGTGGCTAGATAGAGGGCGTTGTTGGGCGGTTGGATGGCGTGAAACGCCACGGTTGTGCACGCAAAATAGAAAGTCGCTGCATAAGTTGGAAATGATGAAGAGGGTGTTTGGCTTGAATGAGGTTCGAGCATATAGAGTAGAAGATGGTTGCTCATTGCTTGCTTAATATGCGATCTCCGCCACTTAATCTAAATGTTGACCAATAGGATTACGTGCCAGATGGAAGAGTGCTCTTCAGATTAGTGTCCCTTTCTGCTAATTAATCCTCTAATCTATCCATCTTGTAGTCACGTTACTAGTTTGACTCTTGCTGCGTTCTACCCATCACCGATTAAATTTGCTTGTAGGAAAGGCTTCTCGATGCCATACAATGGGGCTGGTAGCGGCATGAGAGACGGCCAAGTGGCGTGGCTTGGGGCACATCTAATGGTGCCGAGGCGGCAGTCTTGGTGACACGGTAGCAGGGCGAGGTAGTGCGACTGAGGTGTCGCGGTTAGTGATGGGGAGGCACAGTTGGCAAGACATGGCGATGACGTGATTGATGTGGCCTGGTGACAAGTTTGGTGCTACAGCGATAACTGTTGATCATTTAAGGCTCACGATTATGTCAAGCAAAAATTTAGATATCACATACACCATGATATGCTAGCATCCCCTAAATTTAAATATCCTAGAACCCTCAAATTTTCTGACCTTTTATAGGAAAACCCTAAAAACTTTTCAAATTATTTCATGTTGTTAAAAAGGCCAAAGCCATGTAGTTTATTTATTATTTTCTTGTTTCCGTGGTTATGTTAGTGATTTAGGGCATGTTTGGTAACATTTTTGTTCAAAAATTGTTTTAAGAAACAGAAATATAAAAAAGTGTTTATGTTCCGAGGAACAATTTTTGACCAGAAAGATGCGTTTGGTAAACTTGTTCGGTGAATAAAAAATGAATAGAAATACGTTTGGTAAATTTATATTCTTTTTTTTTTCTTTTAATTTTTTAATATTTTTATTTTATTTTTCCTTTTTTCCTTTTTTTTTATTTTTTCTTCTTTTGGCCGGTCGCCGGCTCGCCCGCCCGGCGAGGCTCGCTAGCCCCCGGCCAGGCCAAGCGTCGCCATGGTTGGGCAAGGCTCGGCCTCGCCTTGGTTAGGCAAGCTCGGGCTCACCCAGATCTAGCGAGGCCGAGCCTCACCAATGGCTAGGCAAGCTTGGCCTCACCGGGGGTCGGCGATGCTCTGGCGAGGTTGTTGACCCTTGACGGTGTTGCCGGCCCTCAATGGTCGGTTGCCGGCCATGGCCGAGGCCGGCAACCGACCAAAGAAAAAAGAAGAAGAAAAGAATAAGAGAGAGAATAAGTGTTTCTTCAAAAGTGTTTCTGGAATAAGAAACAATTTTTTTTTGTTTCTCATTTCTATTTTTTTTTGTGTTCCAAGAACAAAAAATCAGATTTTGAACAAAAATGCAAACAAACGCGTTTTTGTTCTTTTTTTGTTCCCGGGAAAAAAAAAAAATTTATGTTCATAAAAAAAAAAAAGAACATTACCATGTAGCCTCTTAATTATACAACTCACGGAAATATAATGTAGCGGCCTTCTATATTGACAAGGACAATTGTTAATTTTTTACTGCTTTTTATATTCCAACAACGCACATGCAGTTCATCGGTGACCATGGTTACATGCTTGGTTAACTTGTACTTTTCACATGTGATTGTCCATTTTAAGGTGAGAGAATTGAGTATTGTGGAGATTTTATTTACCCAACGGAGATTTATTGTGGTCACTGGGTAGACTTTTTTTTTTTTCGGTGATTTACTTTCTGTCTTGGTTATTTATCTTAATTAGCCATCAGTTCCAAGGATAGTTTTATTAATCAATCTATTATTTGCTTTGTTGTAATAGGCATGCATGTGAATAAGGTTCTTTACACATGCGGTCAAATGAGTGTGAGTGTTGTTGTAGCTGGCATTATCTTCGCTTTAATATACCTCATGGTAAAGCAATGGGGATTCCCTCGATTCCATATTGACTTGTCAAGATTTTACAATTTGAAGTACAAATTTTGGGACTTTGTTAGCATAACAGTCTTTGGATTACCGTGAGAATAATAATTTGTTGTAAGTTACAAATTTTTGAAAGAATGGGCTTCATAACAATTTATGATTATTTGTCATTTAATTTTTTTGTAATCCAAAATAAACTATTATTCTTACAATAAATTAAAAGCTATCACGCAATCATTTTTCCTTATTATTTTGTGCTATAGGGAGGATCTTGTCCTTGTTATGTCTTTGTCTTATGTTCCACATATTCTGGTCTTTTGTAATGACTTTTCTTAATGGTTTGATTTCCTTGTTGCTTTGAATGTCTTGCCCATTTTTCTTCGGGACTTCTATTGGAGGCGTCTTGAGAATAACACATTTGCTTCTAATAAAGATTTGCCGCTAATTTCTAAGCTATTTTCTTTCACTCACATAGCTATCTGACTTAAGTCATCAAACTGAATAATGAATAACAAATGACACCGTTGATAAGCTAGAAGAATGTGAGGATGATATCAATGTTGGAAATATATGGCTTCGAAATGGGTTAAACAATGAAATAAGATCGAGTAAAACAACTCAGATTTTGAGGCGTAATATCATTTTCTTTAAGAATTTATTTGCCCTACAACGTTGCTAATGGTCACTAACAAAAATCCTCAAGGATACAACAAAGTCTCGGATGAGGATGCTAGATAGCAATTCTAGTATTTCTCCAAGGTCTCTCTAGGAAAACAATCGAAAAATTGGTTGCAATTTTTTTCAGAAAGGAGACTCGAAAATGACCATACTTTTTTTTTCTAGAAAATTGACAAGTATATATATGAAACAGTCTTGCAACTCTTCGTGAAAATTGCCAAAGAATGAACAATCACATCATTTAGAAAAATTGTTCGGATAAACAAATGCCACTCTTCGAAAGAAGTCGAAAAACGAAAATTGCAACCCTTTGGGAAAAGTTAAAACTAAATAAGCAATTTTCCAAAGGTTGTCTTGAAAAGACATAAACAAAATTTGGAATAATAATAATATATTTTTTTAAATAGAATTTCGAATTTTCATTTTATATTTTATTTCCAAAATTCTCAAAATAAAAGACTAAAAATTAAAATAAATAATAATAAATAACAAAGAGATTAGTGTTAATTAAACCACGGATGCACAAAGTGCTAGGTGTGCCAAATAATCGCGCACTCACATGCGGGTATGGTGGGGTCTAGCCCCACCTAATCATTCTTTTAAGTATATAAAGAAAAATCCACGCTTTCAAATTAGCCCACTCCCTCTCACTTTTCCTATGTGGGACAAAGAAAAAACACTCTATGTTGGTAATTTGTTTATAAAACAAATTAAGAGGTGCCTTGTCCCACATCAAAAAATTGTGAGTGGGCACGTGGACGAGATTTGACACTAACCAACGATCGTTAATTTTATTTATTGAAAATTCAGATTTATTTTTATAAAAAGTTAACTATAAAGTCTTGTTGAAATAGTGTGACTGTTCATGAAAAATTATAGTTATTTTTTATTTTTATTTATTTATTTTCAAATTTTTTATGTCTTTTCAACGTAAATTTGAGACGTACTTGTTCACGAAATGTTGTCTTTGTTCTTTTGTAACCTTTTGAAGGGTTGCCTCTATTCAAAAGACAAAGATAAGTACGTTTATTTTGAGATAAAAACATATATGTTCTTCCATTTTTTCGTTTTTCTTTCGAGAGAAACTACAGACATTGTTTCTAATTATTTTCCACGAGAGACACTAGAAAAATACTAGAATTGCTATTCAGTATTTTCACTTAAGACTTTGTTGTATCCTGGAAGAAATTTGCTAGTGACCATTAGCAACGTAGTGGAGCAAATAAATCAGTGATATCATGCCTCAAAGTCCGACTTGATTACTCAATCCAACTTCATTATTCTACCCTATTTGAAGCCATATTTTCCCAACAATTTTAAGGATTTATTTCGCAACAATGGAGTCAAGTGGATGAAGCGCATAGAACAAGTTAGAGGTGTTCATATTCAACAAAGCAAGGCTACGTAATAATTATTTACGTCCACCACTAGAGCAAATGGATATCGTCGAAATCACAGACCCTGCAATGCTGTCTTTCTCGGATGACCACCATCCTTTGGACGATGCTTCTGATCCTGCTCTGAAGGCTCTTCCTTCGTATGAGCGATGATTTAGATATCATTATAATGTGGGAACACCATATATAGACAAACGCAGGCAAAAAAAAAAAAATGAGATCTGTTGGATGCTTTTGAGGGAGCAGAAGCGGGGGATTGAGCCTGGCGGTGGGCAACCCATTGGCGATAACGAGGGCTGCAATGGTGGCCATCACTCTATGGGATAGCCTATACACCTCCATTCCGCTTGTAAAATGAAAAACAAAGAAACACAAAATGTTGGGCGAGAATGGAGATCTCACCTCGGTCTCTCTCTGCGATGCCTCTCGCAAAACACCCACACAAGCGCGGCACAAAGAGAAACGGAGGAGGGAAAGATTTTGCGAGGGTTCTTTCTGTAACGTGAGAGAAAAGTCAAAAGGGACACACACAGAGAACCAGACGAAGAGAAGCCGGAAGTAGGCTGCGGGGCCAGTGGCGAATCAAATATGTGCAGTGGTAGAGGAAGAGTAAACCGCATCTCAGACCGCCTCTTCTGCACAATTAGTCCCGCTTGCCCAATTCCATGAATTGGTGCTGGTTGGCATCTCTCATTTTCCAACCATCGTGTAGTTTCAATTCGTGTGGTAGTTTTGTCTCAGCGAAGAGGCATGTTTGAAAAGACATGGTTCTAGCTTCGTGCTTTTTTTGCTCCTTAGTCCCAGACAGCAAACGAACAAGTGCATAAAACTTTACGCTGCTTGGAAAAAAAAAATCACCAAGTTCTGTGTTTGATCATGCGCTGATGGTGTTTGCCATTTGCTAATAATTTTTGTCACAATATCTCTAATGCTAGTTGGTTTGTTTTTTACTTGAATTAAGTCATGTTAATTATTTTCTGAGTCATTTCAATGATCAAATGCATTTTCTAATTCATCATTTTCTTTGTCTTATGTTTTATGCCCCGTGGTTACTAATGGTGGTTATGGGTGAGATGATGCTGCTGGATCCAAGGCCTAAATGATGATTATTACACGCATCGGCAGCCGATAATGTAGACATGAAAATTTGTTGGTGGTGCGTGTTTAGCAAAATTGCCATGTGACGTGTACACTTACCGAGGGAAAGATACTGTTTAGCAGATGGACCGGAGGCACCCTTTGAGTCTTTGGCTTGATTAAGCGAAGGGGACTTTGATTCTTTTTGCTCAAATTTCATTGAATCGAGGGAATCTATTTTTGATTTGTTTGGCAAAATGACAAGAGAGATGTCTGAGGGGTGTGGATGCGCATACAAAGGAATCGATGGCCAAAAAATGAAAGAAATTGATAAGCGACACTGCCAAGAACCAAGTCACATGAATCCCACCAACTTCGTCTCCGATGCAAATTGGTTGTTCGGGAGGAGATTCAGCGATCCTTCAGTCCAGAGTAATATGAGTCACTGCTCGACGTCGGACGCCCAGTTCCGGCGAGGAAAGTCGCAGTTGCGCAAGCCGGCGGTGTGGAAAGTTGGATCTTGACTTTCTATTGCGATCTGGGAAGGGCATGGAAAATGCTCGGAATTTCCCCGTGGCTGCGCCATCACTCGCATTGCCACGAATGCCCGGTCTGCAAGGCCCTTATACAAGAGGAGAAATTAGTCCCTCTTTATGGGAGGGAAGACCCAGACGGACCCGATATCTAAATCTTATCCACGAATTGATATCCCCAATCACCCATCCGGACAAAGGCCTGAAACTGCTTTGCCTCCAAACGCGAACCAGTTCGCGAATTATGGGTTTGGTTTCATGGGAGGGTTCATGCCGATGGCCTATGCTAGGATCGGGAACTTCACGCTATCTACTGCATTTGGTGGTCTAATCCTTGCTCTGTTCAATGTGCAATTCCATGGATTTCAAGATGCCACCGTGTATGGGACGACTTCGGCTTATCCATACGGCTTCAACACGTTCCACAGGGGTCATGCCCACGGTTTTCCGCAAACGACTGTGCGTGGACAGCAGGCTGATACCGTGTTGATGAACCTTCTTCTACTCATCGGAGTCTTTGTGGTTCTCGCGCTACTTTGTTGGTGATCTTACTTTGGATTCTCTTGGTGATGATTTCTCTTAACTCTCTTTATAGTTGTCGTCATGCTCCAAGAGGCTTAGGCTAGTAAAGACATGTTCGTGTATGTCTGCCTGTGGTTTCCTGTTCATATTTGCATGTGACCATTAATTTATTTCAAAAAAAAAAAAAAGGATTGGAGGGAACAAAAAGGTGCTATTGGAGGGACTGGTTTTGTGGCTTCTTTGCTGATCAAGCTTTTGCTTGAAAAGGGCTATGCTGTGTATACCACTGTTAGGGACCCAGTTCTATTGGGTTTGTGTCTGATGCCATCGGTCTTGATGCTGGCCAGTTCAAGATTCTTGTCAACATTATGTAGCATGGCCCTGATATTGCCCAAGCAGTCCACAACCTTCGTGCTCGACGTTGAGGAAGCCGAGACTCCAATCCACAAAATCAAGCGCAAGGTATGGATCTTATTATATATTTCGGAAGGTTTCAGCTTATATGATATTGTTGATTCCATTCCAAGAATTGTTTTTTCCCTTTTCAATCCTAGTTTATGTGCTTTTGATACCTCCATACTCGATTTGCTCGCATTTATTGGATTGTTAGAGAATGTCATTACATGCATGGGCTAATATGTAGTGCTCTATTTATGGAGGCGATATAGAGATATTGAATGGGTTTTCAGGTGTCCCTTGTTTGGTTCTAATGTGTTTTATTTGTTGTCCTTGCCCCTCATAGATTTGATTCTATGGAATAGCATAAATGAGCCAAGAGAGTAGAATTGCATTGATTTACTATTTTGATGTATGTATTTCATCGATGATGAAAATTTGATGATGCATAATTTCGATTAATTACCTCTTGGAATATTCTTGAAGTGGGGCTATGTCCGAAAGGGACTTTGGAACTAATATGATTGGAATCATTGAGATTAAAAAGTATCTGACTTTTATTTTCAAAATGAAAGATTTAGGTGAAACAGATACTATCTTAAGTGTTAAAATTAAAAAATAGTGGGGGTTATCCTTTGAGCCAAAGTGATTACATGGAGAAGATGTTGTATAGATTTAAACATCTTGTTTTCAAATATATAAGTACTCCATTTGATTCCTGGTGGAGAGTTTTTTAATGTGAGTACTATGGGTCTTTAATGTATGTGATACATTATACTAAACCTAATATTACTTTTTGTATATGCAAGTTGAGTAAATACTAATAATCCAAATATAGAACATGTGAGAGTTATCTTATTGTTCTATAATAATCCGGCTATATTAGAATGATACGCCGATGCTACTTGGATTACAAGTGTTGGAGATGAAACTTCTGGATGGATTTTCACATTACGTAAATGTGTCATTTCTTGGGCGAGCAAGAAACAAATGTGCATAATTCACTCAACTATGAAATTTGAATCATTGCTTGGTAGCAACTGGGAAAGAGGCCGATTGGATTAGGAATTTGTTGTTGGATATCAAATTATGGCCTAATCATATGCCTCATATTTTTATCCACCATGATAGTTAGGCTACTTTGGCAAGAGCCTATAATAGCACCTATAATGGTAAGTCTTAGACATATTAATCTAAGACATGAGTATATGAGATAATTGATTAAAGATGGTACCATAATAATTGTTTACGTGAGGTCAAGTAATAATTTAGTTGATCCCTTGACAAAGGCTTTACCAAGAGACATGATGATAATGACCTCATAAGAAATGGGACTGAAATCCTTTAATTGAAATCATCAATAATGGTAACCTAACATTTTTCTAGAATATCACTAGTTATAAGGTTTAATGGGTAAAAACAAGTTATTGAATGTGATTGTTTGATACTGACGTAGCCCTAATATGAGAAGTTAGTATTGTCTATTATGTTTGTAGGTTAAATTGAATTCTTAATGAAGTATGATACAAGTTTGTAGTGTGTTGATAGTAACAGAAACACATGGTAGATACTTCACCTATATAAGTTTAGAAGTGGTGTCGCTTCTTACGAAAGTTAGGGTTGCTTTCTAGAGAGCTCATAAAACAGGATCAAGCGCAAGGCCATAATAGTGCGGAGTAATATAGAATTTCTCGCTGAGACAAGAGGTTAGTGTATGTGCGGTATGTGATGCGTGATGGGTTGAGTGATTCAAGAACCGAGATTTTTAGAGGGGATTTTAGTGGTTAAGTGTATGGAGAAGTGTATACGGGGAAGAAATGGAAAGGAATAAGAACAGATAAAAACAATCTCCTTCCAAGGTATAAAGGCAGCGCCACCAACCAAGGATGAGGATCGAGATCTACGAAGTTCACCACCACGGCCTAAAGCTTCCACCAGCCAAGGATAAAGGACTTCGGGATAGGAGAAGCTCACCACCAAGGCCTAAAGATTCCACCAGCCAAGGATAAAGGGCTTCTTGGTTCACCACCAAGGAGTGATCTATGCTCCAAGGATAAAGAAACCGAAAGGAGTTATCCGCTCTCCAAAGGAATTCACTCAAGTTGAGGAAATCTCACAATTCTCATTCACAAAATTCGTGTCTTACATTGGATAGTTTTCCCCTCTTTATAGGAGGGTTTTAGTGTTAATGCATATTAACAATGGACCTTAATAGCCTAGAAACTGACGCCTTAATACATATTAAAAATAGACCTTAATAGCCTAGAAACTGACACCTTAATACATATTAAAACAGACCTTAATAGCCTAGAAACCGAAACCGTCAACTCTTGGACTGCATAACAATAAAGACACATAATAACAAAATAAAAGCCTTATTAACACGGGAATTAAATGCCTTTAATCTTCTGCCTTCTGCATTCTTGAACCTTCAAATTCGAGCTCCTCCCTTGACCAGAAAATAATCCTTCTGAAACTTCATCAACTGGTCATTCAAGACATTTAGAATGGTCTCCCATTGATAGTTATTCATTGAAAATGATCCATCGAAGCACATAATGCCCAATTTCCCTCTTGGCTTGGATAAATATCAATGGTTCTGAGTTGGTGGATGGAGCTATGTTGGATGCTCCCGCATCAGTATGTCCTGGTTCTATTATATAAAAGTACAAGTTTAAAGTCGAGCTACTTGTCACTTTGATAGAGTTTTGAAATGCTTGCACTAAGTAAAGGTTTAACTCAAAAAAGACCTTTATGTATGTATATTAATCTCACGGAAATTTTGGCTGTATATATCTAACGTTTTATTTTTTGTTTTTGTTTTATAAACAAAAGTGGGGGATAAAACAAAGATTTCAAAATTAAAATTTTAAAAACCATATAGCCAAAAATTTCAATAAGATTAATATACATACATAAATGTCTCTTTCAAGTTAAACATTTACTTAATACAAGTATATCAAAGCTCTATCAAAATGACAAGTAGCTTGGCTTTAAACTTGTACTTTTATGTAATAGAACTAGACATACCGCATATACACTAACCTCTTGTTTTAGTGAGAAGTTCTATATTACTCCACACAATTATGGCATTGTGCTTGATCCTGTTTCATGAGCTCTCTAGAAAGCAATCCTCACTTTTGTAAGAAGCAGTACCACTTCTAAACTTATATAGGTGAAGTATCTACCATATGTTTCTATTACTATCAACACACTACAAATTTGTATCATACTTCATTAAGAATTCAATTTAGCATACAAACGTAACAGACAATACTAACTTCTCATATTAAGGTTACGTCAGTATCAAACAATCACATTCAATAACTTGTTCTTACCCATTAAACCTTATAACTAGTGATGTTCTAGAAAAAGGTCGGGTTACCATTATTATTGATTTCAATTAAAAGGTTTCAGCCTCATTTCTTGTAAAGTCGTTATTACCATATGTCTTGGTAAAGCCTTTGTCAAATGATCGGCAAGATTTTTACTTGACTTCACATAGACAATTGTTATGGTACCATCTTTAATCAATTGTCTTACATATTCATGTCTTATACTAATGTGTCTAAACTTACCATTATAGGTGCTACTGTAGGCTCTTACTTAAGTGGCCTGACTATCACGGTGGATAGAAATAGGAGGCATAAGACTAGGCCATAATTTGATATCCAACAACAAATTTCTAATCCATTTAGTCTCTTTCCCAGCTGCCGCCAAAGTAATAAATTCATATTCCATTGTTGAGTAAGTTATACATGTCTGTTTTTTACTCGCCCAAGATATAGTACCTCCAACTAGTGTGAAGATTCATTCAGAAGTGAAACGCTCATCTCCCACACTTGTAATCCAACTAGCATCAGTATATCCTTCTAATACAACCGGATAATTATTGTAGAACAATCCTAAATTTTTAGTTCTATTAAGATAACCAAAAATTCTAGCAATAGCTCTCCAATGTTTTGTACTTAGATTACTAGTATACCTACTTAACTTGCATATAGAATAAGTAATATCGGGTATAGTATAATGCATTGCATACATTAAAGACCCTATAGCACTTGCATATTTTAGTTATGCCACGCTCTACCAGTATTATAATTTAATTTAATACTGGAAAAAATCAAATGGAATACTTATTTCTTTAAAACCAAGATGTTAAAATTTATTTAATAATTTTTCAACATAACTACATTGGCTTAAAAAATAACCCCAACTATTTTTATTAACTTTAATACCTAAGATAGTATCTACTTCACCCAAATCCTTCATTTTAAATATGAAGTTAGATACTTCTTAGTCTCATTAATTCCAGTCATATTTGTTTCAAAGATAAGCATATCATCAACATACAAGCACACTAAGACACCATGGTCTTTAGTGAATTTAAAGTATATACACTTATCAACACTATTATTGATGAAACCATTTGACAATATGACCGAATTAAACTTTTCATGCCAGTGCTTAGGAGCTTGCTTAAGTCCATAAAGAGGCTTAATCAATTTACATATTTTTCTTTCATTTCTAGGAAGAACAAAACCCTCCGGTTGTTCCATGTAAATCTCCTCATTTAAGTCTCCATTTAAGAAAGCAATCTTCACATCCATTTGATGAACACAAAGATCATAAATGGAAGCTAGAGCAAAAAGAATTCGAATAGAAGTTATACGTGCAACATGAGCATATTTATCAAAATAATCTATTCCTTTTTTTGTCTATATCCCTTAATTACAAGCCTAGCTTTAAAAACTTGAATAAAACCATTAGAATGATATTTTCTTCTAAAAACCCATTTGTATCCAATAGGTTTTGATCCTTTCGGTAAATCTACTAATACCCAAGTATTATTGGACATAATTGAGTCCATGTCATCATTCACAGCTTCTTTCCAAAAGAAACATCTCTAGAAAACATAGTATCATCAAAGCTTCCAAAATCATTTTCTAAATTTAACACTAAAGAGTATTTATTTACCAAATTATTATCTTCATCTCCTTCTACAAGAAAACCATGAGTAATAAAATCAGGACTTAAGTCTTTTATTTTCCTAATTCTAGTACTTCTCCTCGGTTCAATCATGTCTTTAGAATCATTCTTTTCTTTCTCTTGAGAATCACTTTGAGTTTCCATATATCTTGAATATTTTCAATAATTTCAGAACTTGTAAAACATTTATTCTCAAAGAATTCAACGTCTCTCGAGTCTACTATGACATTAGACTCTAAATCAAGAAGCCTATAAGCTTTACTATTTTCAGCATATCCAACGAAAACACATTTGATTGCTCTAGTACCGAGCTTTGTTCTCTTAGGATCTGGAGCTCGGTAGTATGCCAAACACCCTCACACTTTAAGATATGACAAATTTGGCTTTCTACCTTTCCATATTTCATAAGGAGTTATGTCATTTTTCTCGGAAGGTATTTTGTTATGAATATAGCATGCAGAAAGTAATGCTTCTCCCCAAAAATTAATTGGTAGCTTTGAATTTGAAAGTATACAATTAACCATTTTTCCAAGAGATTGATTTTTTCTTTCAGCTAAACCATTTTGTTGTGGAGTATATGGTGCTGAAACTTGATGAATAATACCATGTTCTTCACAAAATGAAGAAAATTCATTTAAGAAATATTCTCCACCTCTATTTGATCGTAGAACTTTAATTTTCTTTTTTAATTGATTCTCTACTTCAGCCTTATATTTCTTAAACATGGTAAATGCTTCATCCTTCGATCTCATGAGATAAACATATAAGAATCTATTGCAATCATCCACAAAGGTAATAAAATACATTTTACCTCTACGTGTTAGTATACCATTAAATTCACATATATCACTATGAACCAAATCCAATAAATTCAAATTTCTTTTAACACTAGGAAATGGCTTCTTAGTAAGTTTTGACTTAGCACATATTTCACATTTATCAAATTCGCCATTAAAATTTATCAAGTCTAATTTTCTCATATTCTTCAAATAATGAATATTTATATATGCCAACCTACTATGCCATAAAGTTGAA
The DNA here is from genome assembly GCA_016097545.1 of Eucalyptus victrix. Taxonomy (NCBI): domain Eukaryota; kingdom Viridiplantae; phylum Streptophyta; class Magnoliopsida; order Myrtales; family Myrtaceae; genus Eucalyptus; species Eucalyptus victrix. Next base: position 17,809,840 of record CM027844.1, read on the forward strand.
AACTCAACAATGTAAGCAGAACTAGAAATATTATTATTGATACTTAGTTGATACATGCCATCATTAACATAACCCTTCCCAACAAACAGCCCATTTTTCGACAGGATAACCTTGTCGAATTCAAACAAAACCCAAAACTCCATCTTACAAAGTAAATCAATAGAAACTAGATTCTTCCTAATTTTGGATATAAATAACACATTAAAAAGAGTTATCTTCTTTCCATAAGTGAAGTCTATCTCCACCATGCCTTTTCCAGCAACCTTTGCAAAAGCATTATTCGCCATCAGGACCTCTTGAACATTTGAGTCAACAATCTCTTCAAATTGGTTGAACATTTACTTGTCCTTGCACACATGGACTGTTGCTCCAGAATCTAACCATAAACTAGATTAGACAATGGTAGAATTAATTTCAGAAACCATAGCCATCGCATCATTAATTTCAGAAATTTCCATGTTTGAAATCATGGCTACATAATTTTCTTCAACCAAATTTGCATATGCTTTCACCATCGGAATGTTCTTGTCCTTTGAAATGCTCTTGCGGTGAATGCAATCCTTGGCGTAGTGTCCCTGTTTGCCACAATCAAAACAACAACCTTTTTACTTCTTTTGTGTTCTCTTGAATTTATGCCCTCCGCTTTTTACTTTGAAGTTCTGGCCGAGTTTCCGTTTTTTATCCACATCATTCACCTTGGAATTGTACGAAACAAAATTATCACGTAAATGTGACTCTTCCTCAATGCGAAGATGTTTCTGTATTTGTTCCAGAGTAAAGTCCTCCGACTTGTGAAATAGCATTTTTCCATAATCTTTCCAACTTGGAAGCAATTTCGTAATAATTGCTCCAACTTGAAAAGCTTTTGCAATATCAATCTTAAGGGCACGAATCTTATTCACAATCACTTACAATTCATAGACTTGTTCCAACAAGGGTTTAGTATCAATAAACTTGAAATCAAAATACTTTGCGATTAGATATTTGTTGGTACCTTACTCCTTCGCTTTGTACTTGAATTCCAGCGCATTTCAAATTTCTCTGGCCAACTTCATTTCAGTGAATAAGTCGTATAGACGATCGGAGAGTGTGTTTAGAATATGTCCTCGACAAAGTAATTCATCCTTCGCATGTTTCTTCTTTTTTTTATTAACCCTCTCAATGACTTCCGCACTTGGTTATCCTCCTCAGCCGTAGGCTTAAGATCTTCTATAGGCGCCAAGTTAGGATCCAACATGTAGGAAATCTTCAGAGCAGTGAGTAAGAACATCATCTTGTCCTTCCAACGAGCAAAATTGTTTCCATCGAACCGGTCTAGTTTGACCATATCTTGATTCATAACTTTGATTGTCTCTGACTCCATTGTAGCAAGATAAATTCTTAAAAATTGTTGGAAATATATGGCTTCGAAATGGGTTGAACAATGAAATCGGATCGAGTAAAACAACTCAGACTTTGAGGCGTGATATCACTTTCTTTAAGGATTTATTTGCCTCACAACGTTGCTAATGGTCACCAGAAAAAATCCTCTACGATACAACAAAATCTCGGATGAGAATGCTAGATAGCAATCCTAGTATTTCTCCAGGGTCTCTCTAGGAAAACAATCGAAAAATTGGTTGTAGTTTTTTCATAAAGAATACTAAAAAATGACTATACTTTTTTTCTAAAAATTGACAAGTATATATATGAAACAGTCTTGCAACTATTCGTGAAAATTGCCAAAGAATGAACAATCACATCATTTAAAAAAATTGTTCAAATAAACAAATGCGACTCTTCGAAAAAAGTCAAAAATGAACAATTGCAACCCTTTAGGAAAGTTAAAACCGAATAAGTAATTTTTCAAAAGTTGTCTTGAAAAGACATAAACAAAATTCGGAAGAGAAAAAGTCACGAAAAACCCGAACCTTGCCCAAAGTGACACATTTACCCCAAACTTTTTTTTGTGACGTGAAAAACCCCAAACTTTCCAAACTGTGACACATTTACCTCATCAAGGGCATTTTTGTCTTTTTATTCTGTTTTTTCCTTTTTCTTTTTTTTTCTTCTTCTTCCCTCTGCCAGCCATGGTGGAGCCGACGGAGGGAAGCCGGCATCCGGCGAGGGCAAGGACACCCTCGCCCGACGCAAGTGAGGGCAGCCCTCGCCAGCAACGGGCGAGGGCAAGGACACCCTCGCCCAACGCAGGCGAGGGCAGCCCTCGCCTGATGCCGGCTTCCCTTCGCTAGCCAGCCAACAGAGGGAAGAGAAAAGAAAAAAATTTAAAAATTTAAAAATTTTAAAAAAAATTTTAAAAATTAAAATGAAAAGACCAAAATGCCCTCTAATTTGGGGGTAAATGTGTCACATAACGAAAGTTCATGATTTTTTGTATCACAAAAAAAAAGTTTTGGGTAAATGTGTCGCTTTGGGCAAAATTCAAGGTTTTTCGTGGCTTTTTCCAAATTCGGAATAATAATAATAATAATAATAATAATAATAATAATAATAATAATAATAATAATAATAATAATATATTTTTTAAATAGAATTTCGAATTTTCATTTTATATTTTATTTCCCAAATTCTCAAAATAAAAGACAACCTTTGAATTTACTAAAAATTAATAATAAATAATAATAAATAACAAAGGAATTAATGTTAATTAAACCGCAGGCATGGTAAGTGCTAAGTGCGCCAAATAATCACGCACCCCCGCGTGAGTATGGTGGGGTCTAACCCCACCCAATCATTCTTTTATGTATATATAAAAAAAAAAAACCCTGCACTTTTAAATTAGCCTTCTCCCTCCCACTTTTTCTATGTGGGACAAAGAAAAAACACTATGTTTTTTTAACAAACAAACCTCCAACAGTCAAGTCATCATGCCCCTTATGCTTAGGGCAACACACATGCTACAATGGCGGGGACAAAGCATTGTGATCCCACGAGGGTGAGCTCCAAAACTTGATGTCATAAGTTCAAATCCTACATAGCATGATTCCATTCTCGGTTAGGTTAGTCCAAAAATTACACTTAAATAATTTAACAATAATCATAAGGGGACTAGAGTAGCCTACCATGAGACAAAGCTCTTATTTATAAAGAGATTCAATTCGAAATTATCATATGTCCAAGGTATTGGACATAAAAATCAAATGTGGAAACATGATCGATTATAGACAAACCTCTAGCCATTGTTTGTATTCACATTCGTCAGAAAGTCCCAAAAATTTAATGAAATATCGGGCACACTCTACTAACCCAATTTCCTCACTTACTAATGGTGTATTCCAAAATTGAAAGGGTTTGCATTAGACCTTATGATTACCCGTTAGAAATGAATGATCATTCCTTTTATATACTATCTCCCATCAAGACGATTACCAAATGGGCAGTTGTCAAGAAAATGTATAAAATGTGAAAAAATTACATGTGGAATAACCACCCTTTAAGAGAAAATTTGGGATCACACAATATAAGTAACATTCTCCCACTTGATCTTATCTTTTCTATCATACAGATTATCCAACCAAATTTGCAAAAAACTTTATGCTTAAAAAAAAGAAACAAAACATATGAATCATGGCAACATGTCCTCTAAGAGAGTAATATTTTCCATGTATCACAATGCATCTTATTTCTTTAATGTCACCTTATATGTGATAACACATCTTAATGAATAAACCCTATGTTTATTCCAAAACCAATGATAAATGTTATTATCATAAATAAACAATAAAATGCGTACACCAAAAATTAAGAATCAACATTACAACATAATAAGAGTTCCATACAACAAAAATCATCCATTTGACGACAAATCACATGATGGGACCTATTCCCATACTAGTTACATGATCATTATACTTTATTGATGGGATGCCTTTAGTTAAAGGATTAGCCATCATCAATTCAATGCTAACGTGTTTTATGACCACTTTATTCTCCTTAACACGCTCCCTTATGGCTAAATACTTGATGTCAATATGCTTATTTCAACTACCACTTTTGATATTTTTAGCCATAAAAATCGCAGCTAAATTGTTATAATATATTCTCAATGGCCTAGAAACATAATCAACAATTCTAAGCCTAGCTATGAAACTCTTCAATCATACACCATGCAAGGTAGCATCAAAACAAGAAACGAACTCAGCCTCTATAGTGGAAGTAGCAGTCAAAATCTGTTTTGCACTTCTCCATGACACAGCTCTACTAGCTAACATAAAAAATGTATCTGGATGTTGATTTTCGTGAATCAACACAGCCCACGAAGTCTACATTTGAATAACCGACTACTTCCAAGTTGTTAATCTGTCTATACATAAGCATGTACCCTTTGGTACCTTGAAAGTGTTTCATCACTTTCTTTGCAGCTCTTTAGTAGTCCATACCTATATTACTCTTATATTTTCCTAGTATTCCACACCAAATGCGATGTCATGTCGAATGCAAACTTGAGCATACATCAAGCTTCCGATAGCAAAAGCATATGGAATGTTATTTATTTGTTCTCATTCTAGATTGTTCTTCGAGTATTGGTTAAAATTAAACCCGTTACCCTTCACAATTGGTGCTATACTTGATAAATAATCTTTCATCCGAAATCTCTCTAGAACCTTATTGATATAGGTTTCTTGAGATAGTCCTAAAATTTCTCGAGGTCTATCTCTATGGATCTTAATGCCAATGACATAAAATATCTCACCCATATTCTTCATGTCAAAACTCTTTTAAGAGAAATTATTTCACTTCATGTAGAAACCCTTATCATTGTTTACAAGTAGAATATCATCAACATATAACATAAGGAAACAAATTTTGCTTCCACTAACCTTTTAGTATAAAGATTGATCCATGACTTTCTCTACAAAATCGAATGAAGAGATGACATCATGGAACCTTAAGTACCATTGGTGGAATGCTTGTTTCAAGCCATATATAGATTTTTAATTTTTCATACCAAATGCTCACATTTACTAAAGGAAAATCCTTTAGGTTGTTTCATGTAAACCTCTTCCTCTAGTTCTCCATTGAGGAACACCGTTTTTACATCCATATGATGTAATTCTATATCAAAATGGGTAACCAATGCCAAAATAATATGAAGAGAATCTTTCTTAGATACAAGAGAAAAAGTCTCTATGTAATCGATTCCTTCCTTTTGAGTGAATCATTTGGCAACAAGTCTAGCTTTACAACTTTCAATATTACCTAATGAATCCTTCTTCATTTTGAAGACCCATTTACAACCAATGGCCTTCGCACCATTAGGCAACTTAACCAAATCCCAAACTTTGTTAGATGCCATAGAACTCATCTTTTTCTTCATGACATTGTACCACAAATTGGATTTATCACTATCTATGGCTTGTAAAAACGTTTTAAGATCATTCTTAGTTCCAATATTGTAATTAAATTCTAGTTAATACAAAATTTAATCATTAGGAATTGCCGATTTTCTTATTATACTAATATCTTCTTAATGTTGCATTAACATTCTCTTGAGGAGCATGTTGCTCAACCGATTGTTCAATATTTTTTGGTAATTGCTAAACAATTGGATCTACTAGATTAATATTAGCATATTGTGGAACTTCAACAATTAATTGTTCAATAACCAGCTGAACTGAAGGGGTATTATGAGTAACAACCAACCTTAAACTTAAGGTAGAATGTTGAGTGTCTGAATGATCTTTCTTAAGAACAAGGTCCTTCGATTGATCACTCCCACTAATCAAGTTATTTTCAAGAAATTTAGATTTCTTGATTCCATGATCCTAGTGATGTGAGATGGACAATAAAACTTGTATCATTTGAACATTTTGGCATATCCAATGAAATATTCACTTATGGTTCTTAGGTCCAAATTCTTTTCCTGTGATTGTAAACTCTCACATTAGACGGGCATCCCCAAATGCGTACATGTTGTAAATTCGGTTTCCAACCTTTAAATAACTCAAAATGTGTCTTTGGGATAGCCTTGGTCGAAACTTGGTTTAATATGTACACTCCCATCTTAAGTGCTTCAGTCCACAAGGAGTTAGGAAGTTTTGAGCCGCTAAACATACTCTGCACCATGTCTAATAAGGTTCAGTTTTTCTTTTCGCTACACCGTTTTGGTCCAAAGAACCAGGCATAGTATATTAGGTAAATATCCCATGCTCTTGAAGAAACTTTGCAAATGGACTAGATGCTTATCTATCTTCAGTGTATTTATCATAAAATTATCCACATCTATTTGATCTCACAATTTTAATTTGCTTGCCACATTATTTCTCTATTTTTGCCTTAAATACCCTAAAGATATCTAACGCTTCATGCTTATTATGAATCAAGTAAGGATTCATATAACGTGAGTAATCATCTACGAAAGAGATGAAGTATTTCTGACTATACGAGTATATATTTGGACTACAAATATCCGTATGTATGATTTCTAATATTTTTGTACTCCTCTTAGCACCTTTCTTCGTTTTGTTGGTTTGCTTTCCCTTTTTGCAATCCACACAAGTATCACAATCGGTCAAATCTAAAGTACTGAGTACTCCATCATTTACTAATCGTTTAATTCTTTCTATGAAGATATGTCATAATATCTGGTGCCACAACATATATGAATGTTATTTTACAACACATTGTTTTATACTAGCGTTATCATGAATATGCATTGCATTATAATAGACATTATCTTGTAAATTAATTCGAAAAAGACCATCATACAAAGTATCATTCCCAACAATTTCAGATTCAAATGATAAACAGAAGTTTGAATCTGAAAAGTTAAAAAAATAACCCAAAAGGTATAAGTCTTGAAACTAAAATTAAGTATCTAGAGAAACTAGAAACATAAAAGGTCATTTCCAAATTCAAAAACAAAGCCATTATTGAGAAGTAATAACATGTCTCAATAGTTTCCACATGCGAACCTATCTTGTTTCCTAAATAGATACTTTGTTCACTTCCTACTAGCTTCATGTGGTTTTGAAAACCCTGCTAGGAATTCAAAATATGGGTTGTAGATCCAGAATCAATCCATCAAATATTGTGACTCACATCAATCATATTAGATTAATAACAAACACAAGAGATCTGATTACCTTTTTTCTCGAGCCATGCCTTAAATCTGACATAATCATTCATTATATGCCTCTTCTTTTTATAGAAGAAACATTTGGATTCTTTCTTAATGTCAACTTAGGAAGGTATCTTACATTTTCCTTATGCTTGCCATGGCCCTTATTCTTTCATTGTGTTGCCAAATAAGCACTTTTTCCCAATTCCATAATCAGTCTTTCTTTCTCTTGAACACACATTGTCATAAGTTCATTAATTGACCATTTATTCTTATGTGTTGTAAGAGATCTTGAAAGGTGTAGATTGTTGTGGGAGAGTGTTCAGAATATAATACACAAGAAATGATTAAGATATTTCAACCTCAAGGTTCTTAAGCTGAGCCGCAATGTCCCTTATTTGCATGATGTGCTCACACACACCTCTAATGCCAGTGAGTTTCAATGATGAAAACTTCATAATTTGGGTCATGGCATGCGCTTTCTTTGAAGTCTCAAACTGCGCATCAATGGCTTCCAATAAAGCCTTAGCATTGCTATGCTGAGCAACCAAACCACGAATATTATGAGATATTTTAGCTCTTATAAACATCGCACTAACGTGGTTGGACCGCTCCATTGATTATAAAGGGCTATCTCAGCTACGATGCTTGAATCAATATGAGCAAGTGGTTCGTCTTTTCTTATAGCATAGTCATGTCCATCCACCCCAATTGAAGAAGAACTAACTTCTGATATAGCTAATACAAGTACCTAGATGGGGTGAATAGGTATATAAATGATTTTTCTTGATAATTGCACAATACTAGACAGTTGATGGATTTCAAACAAACAATAATCAATTTAAGACTGAGAGAAGGGAAGAGAGAATTAAACACGCGGTTTATAGTGATTCAGCTTATTTCAAGCCTACGTCCACTCTTTTGCACTGACAGCCTATTGGCTGGATTCCACTATGAACAAAGAGACGTTACAGCATTGATCTTCCTTGATTTATCGATGTCTACCACACTCGCTCAAGGTCTCACTAAGCATAGACACTCTCTGTGTATACGATTTCGCTCAAAATATATCGACTAATAATCAAGGTGCTTCAAACTCTGGAATTTCTCTATCAATCACACACTAGAACAACTAGAACGTCTTCCTTTTATACCCCTTTATGCCATCATACCCGTTGGCACTAACCAAAGGAATTCATCAAATCTACCCGTTGGACGGAATCAATTAAGAAGATCATTCGAGCTATTAAAGGAACTTGACGATAGCCCATCAATCTTGTTCGCCCATACAATCAGGATCTTGGTTTCCAAGAATAGAACCCTCCAAGAATATTTCGTCGACCATCGGATCTTCAAACGATCTAGATACAAATAAAAGAATCCGTTATATTTATCCAGCCAAGAGATCTTCTCCAGAGGATAGGATTAAATCCTCAACCAAATACTTCGGCTCTGGATTTCCTTCGTCACTGGATTAGAAAGACTGTCAATGAGAATAGTCTTGAGTCTTGAGTCTTGAGTCTTGAGTACTGAGTCTGGTGATCAGAAAGTCTTCAGACTCTAAATAGAAGGTCTGCAAATATCCAGACTAGACTGATACAAACGTTTTTCAGCTTCAAAATATTCTGGAAAGATTTCTCCAACAATCTCCCCCTTTTTGATGGTGACAAAACTTTCCTGTATATTTGAACAACTTTGACCTGCAAAAACATTTCTCAAGTAATATGGCTATCTCATAAAGATTAATAAATCAACCAGACTCTGCATCCACAGAAAATTGGTTAGTCTTTCATGAGTAATACCATACAACAACACTTGATATAAATTGTCAAGCATTAAAATCTACACCCAATTCAGTTAAATTCAAGTTCAAGTTCACACCCAAGTTCACTCAAGTCATATTAAAAACAAACATCAAAAACAAACATATTCAACCACAAATTTAAAGTCAAAGTTTAAAGTTCAAATTGCAATTCTCCCCCTTTTTGTCATCATTAAAAAGGTGAGAAAAGAGTCGTCCGTTTTTGGGAATGTGCACGATCGGAAATCTCCCATCGTTTGGACTATGCTTTCTAGCCTCTTCAAGTCTTCCCTTAGATGAGCTACCTCCTCTCCTTTGGCATTGGCTTGAATTTGTAGAGCGAGGTCTTTCATTTTATCCTCCAGGGTAACCGAAGATGCTTATCCAGCATTCTTCATGACTTGAATTTTACAGTCCAGAGTATAGATTTGACCCCGCATTTCTAGAAGAACATCAAGAATACGACGAAAATCTGTTGAATTGTCCGTCTGTGTACTTGCATGTGCTTTCTCGGATGGAATGAATGCAGACGATGGAGCTTCTGTATAATCTTGCAGATTTGGTGTTGATGTATCATGTCCTTCTTCAGGCATTTGAGAAGCCTGAAAATCTTCTAGATCTGCCGGTGATCGTCTTAGACCTTCACTGTTGGCAGCATGTGGTGTGGACCTTCCTTGCTCGCCATCTCCCCCTGTCTCTAAGACCTCAAATGGGGAAGAGTAATGATCATGCTCTTCTGCAGCTTGACTCCCTTTTTCTCCAGCTTCAGCTGCAGACTTTTCTTTCTCTTCTTCTCCTTCTCCTTTAGCTTCTTTCTCCTTCTCTCGTTGCTCTTCATCTTCTCTGTTCTTGGCTTGCTCCTCTTCTTCTCTTTGTTCTTCTGCTTCTTTCCCTTTCTTCTGATGTTCTGTCGATTCAGGTACAGAACGTCTGGTCCTTATCAAGGTAGAGATTGTGAGATCTTCCTCTTCATCTTCATCCTCCAAGATGAGAGTTCTTTTCTTTGTGGATGGGGCACCAATGGGTTCATTCCCTTTTCTCTTTGAAGCAGAAGGTACTGGAGTCTTCACTCTGAACTTCTCCATTGCCTTGGAAAGCTCTTTCAGACGCATCTTCGTCAGCATCTTCAAACTTACCACCATTTTATCGCATGGTCGAACACAGAGAGTATGTGGAGGTTAAATATTTAAGTGTCTGAAGATCTTGGTCACAAGACCAGGGTAAGGCAATTGGCCTTTGTCCTTCACCATTGCTCTATACATGTGAAAGAGAATGGTGTGAGGGAGAGAGAACTTCGTCCCTGAGTTAATCGCATACATCAATTTTGCCTCGAAAGTGGACACGTCAGTCTTGGATGTAGACTTGGGCCTAATGCAATTGATCACAATTTTGTGAAGCACAATATTGATGGCACGCATCCTTGAATAGATGATTCTTCCCTCTGTATCTCTATCTTTGACAAGCTCCAATGAGGCACGAGCAATTGAAACTTTGATCGGTTGATAGCGTCCTCGTTCAACTCTAATTATGTCAGCCAACATGTCCACATCTATCACATAGTCTTGGTCTCGAATACTAAATGATATTCTATTCGCATCTAAAAAGCTAAGATTCGAATAGAAGTATGCTGTCAATTGCGCATAACTGTCTGTGGTATCGGTGCAAAATTGCTCAAGTTGAAGCAAATTGAACTTCTCCCTTAAGTTCACATTAATGGCATCCAAGAAATCGAAATCAACACTCCTAGGGTTTATCACCCCTCGTTTCAGCGTGATCGAAGAACATATTCTCCTGTTCCTTTGATTTAAACAACTCCATTCTTTTTCCCTTCACCCTCGCAGCAACACCCATTCTAGGTTGAAAATCACTGAACATTTTATCATCATTGTTCCCGTCAGTCGAATTCGGTCCCGATATATGAGGGTCACTTGGAATGTTCGCAAGTGCTTCCTCAGCCTTTCCTTTAGGAGCAATTCCCAAATCCTCCATTCGTCGCAAAAAGATATACTCATTCCCATAATTCTTATCTTTAAGAAAATCATCCACGTAGTTCAACGGAGTTCCAATGCTCTTCATCGCACAATAGAGTTTGTAAATAAAAGAGGGTTTTTGGACTCTTACAGGGTATGCTTCCTCAATTATTTCTTCTTCTAGATGATGACCCGCCCCTTGTGGGGTAGATGGTGTTGAGTGACGTGGTGAAGAGTGAATCGGGCTCTGTTGCTGACTCGATAAATCTTCTTCTTCGGTGAGATCAAAATGGGTAGGTCCCTCCCTCATTCTCTGTGGTCCCCTGTTCGCGATTCTTGAAGACTTCCTCGAAGAAGACATCCTTCCTTGTCGTTGAAAGATTCCTTTACTTGCTTTCCCAAGAAAAGATGACAACTTTCTCGAAGATGAACACGAAGTAGAGACAGGATTGGGAGGAGAATGTCTTTTAGGGTTTTGAAGATTGGGCGAAAAAGAAAACTGTATATATATATAACTCAGTTTTAAAAAATAAAGTTCAATCGGCACAAGGAAAGTGAATGGTCACCTTCTTTTTAAAATCATTAATTGCCAAATAGAAGTTAATCCTTTTGAAAAGACAAGATTCCGTTTTTCACGGAAACTATAAATTAACTGAACTAAAGATTGTACCTTTTCGAGTTTAAATATAATAACAACTTACAGTCTATAGCCATGAATGTCTGAGTCTGAGGGTTGGAGAGTCTCTAGACTTTAACTTCTTCAAGCTTCAAAATGTTGAGTCTGGAACGGATAAAATCGAATTGATTTTTCTCCAAAGGCTTTCTGAATATATCCGCTAGTTGACTTTTTGAATCAACAAATTGAATCGAGATTTCTCCATTTTGAACATGATCTCTAATGAAGTGATGTCGAATCTCTATATCTTTGCTCTTGAATGAAGGATTGGATTTTTGGTGAGATTGATTGCGCTGGTGTTGTCACATCTGATCTCTGTGCATGAGTCTTCAATCCCAAAGTCTTGTAGCTATTGTTTTATCCATAGAATTTGCGAACAGCAGCTTCCAAGAGCTATATACTCTACTTCGTTGTTGAGAGAGCCACAAGTGCTTTGTTTCCTTGAAAACCAAGATCGTCCCGCTTCCAAGTAACCGGCAAGTTCTCAAGTACTCTTTCTATTGACTCGCAACCGGCCAGATCTGCGTCTGAATATCCCAGAAGATTAAAGTCTCCCTTCTTAGGATACCAAAGATCGATGCTTGAAGATGAAGCAACGTATTTAATAATACGTTTCGCAGCACTAAGATGGGATTCTCTAGGATCTGATTGGAACCTAGCACAGATGCAAACACTCAACAAAATGTTAGGTCTAGAAGCAGTAAGATAAAGAAGTGAACCAATGATGCTCCTGTACAGCTTTTGATCAACTTTCTTCCCTTCTTCATCTTTCTCTATCTTCAAAGAACTTGACATCGGTATATCAATCTTTTTGCAATTTTCCAATCCAAACTTTTTGACAAGATCATTAGCATATTTTTCTTGATGAATAAAAGTTCCTTCCTTCAATTGCTTTACTTAAAGACCAAGAAAGAATGTTAACTCTCCCATTATACTCATTTCGAACTCATCTTGCATAGACTTAGAAAATTTCTTGCATAGACTTTCATTAGAGGATCCAAAAATAATATCATCCACATATATTTGAACAAGTAAAAAGCTTTTGTTTTCCTTTTTAATAAATAAAGTAGTATCTACTTTACCTTTGACAAAACCATTATGTATCAAGAACTTACTTAATCTGTCGTACCAAGCTCGAGGTGCTTGCTTTAAACCATACAAGGCCTTTTTCGTCGAAGACTCGAGTCGGCTTCTTTGGGTCTTCAAACCCAGGTGGTTGTTCCACATAACTTCCTCATGGATAAATCCATTTAGGAAGGCACTTTTGACGTCCATTTGGAATAAACTGAAATTTTTATAACAAGCAAACGCAAGTAATAATCGAATAGCTTCTAACCTTGCTACTGGGCCGTAAGTCTCATCATAGTCTATTCCTTCTTCTTGCGTGTATCCTTTAGCCACGAGTCTTGCTTTGTTTCGTACGACTTTTCCTTTCTCATTCATCTTGTTTCTAAACACCCATTTAGCTCCAAAAACAGTTTTACCTTTTGGTTTGGATGTCAGTTCCCAGACATCATTAATGTTAAACTGTCTGAGCTCTTCTTGCATAGCTTCAATCCAGCTTTCATCAGATAAAGCTTCTTCTACGCTCTTTGGCTCAATTTCGGAAATAAGAGCTACAACACAAAACTCTTCACGCCTTTTAGATCTGGTGCGAATTCCTTCATTAATTTCGCCGATAATGAGATCTTTGGGATGACTGGATTTATGCTTCCAGTTACTGGTTGATTTGTCTGGTTGATGATCTCTTCCAAACACTCTCTGTGTATACGATTTCGCTCAGAATGAATCGACTAATAATCAAGGTGCTTCAGACTCTGGAATTTCTCTATCAATCACACACTAGAACAACTAGAACGTCTTCTTTTTATACTCCTTTATGCCATCATACCGGTTGGCATTAACCAAAGGAATTCCTCCAATCTACCCGTTGGACGGAATCAATTAAGAAAATCATTCGAGCTATTAAAGGAACCTAACGATAGCCCATCAATCATGTTCGCCCATACAATCAGGATCTTGGTTTCCAAGAATAGAACCTTCCAAAAATATTTCGTCGACCATCGGATCTTCAAACGATCTAGATACGAATAAAAGAATCCGTTATATTTATCCAGCCAAGAGATCTTTTCCAGAGGATAGGATTAAATCCTCAACCAAATACTTCGGCTCTAGATTTCCTTCGTCACTGGATTAGAAAGACTGTCAATGAGAATAGTCTTGAGTCTTGAGTCTTGAGTACTGAGTTTGGTGATCAGAAAGTCTTCAGACTCTAAACAGAAGGTCTGCAAATATCCAGACTAGACTGATAGAAATGTTTTGTCAGCTTCAAAATATTCTGGAAAGATTTCTCCAACAACTCCTTCCAAACTTTATAGTTCTCATCATTCAGTATGGGAACATCACACTTAATTTCAGAGAAATTTACGGGTCGCAAAACTGCATATCAAACAATCATGCTTATGTACATAGATCATATTTTATCAATGTAAACATGTCACGAATATGAATCACATAACATAAAAACTACCGGTGGGCTAAGTTTTTAATTTAAATAGATTCATAATTACATCATGAAGAAACTACCATATTATATACATTTTCTTAATCCATATGGGTAAATTAAGAAAAATAATATGGTATTTCATCATAATTAATCATATTAATATAATGAAAATTCTTGTGAGATAAAATTCATCATATTAATATAATTAATCACAATTAATGTCCATTTCTAAATATAATCCAGAGGCTCTTAATATGTAATTTAATTAATTAAAGATGCTGTAGCTACTCTCTAATTAATTAAATATATGGATCATTGGACATTTAATTTCATGCATAAAATATACATAAAAATGCATGAAATGACAAAATAGTAAATAAATACATAAAGGGGTAGAACAGTAAAATAATCCTGCCAAGGACATAACCGTAATAACGTGAAAAGAGGGGCAAAAGGGTAAAAAGGCGCCGTGGGCACATCAGGCGGGTGCCGAGCACACGCCTATAACAGTAGCGGGTGTGTGGCCCGCACGCGCCTGCAAGTGCCTTGGTGCTTGCATCACATGCGCCTGTAGTTACGAGTGCCCCTAGGAGTTATAGGCACCCGGTGCCCACGTGCCAGCCGTTGCGCACACGTGGGGCCACGCGCCTTCTTCCTCCTCGTGTGTCACACCCCAAAACCACAAAGAATAGGAATGACATGGCCGTCCTTCTTTACAAAGAACGCAGACTCAAACACAACCAACAACCGATATTAACTTTTATATATATATATATATATATATATATATATCTCAAACCATATCTATATATCGATAAACCAACAAATTGGTTGCACCATCGAGTTTCTATAATCCACCAAAAGAAAAAGAGATATATGTTTAAAACTCAGACGATCCAACTACTAGTAAGTATTATTTGCACCACTTCCTTGAACCATACCAAAAACAAAATAGAACTCCCCAAAAGTTCCCACCGACTACGCACTCGCTCTATTCGCCGCTAGCTGAGGAACCTGAAAAGATTAAAGGAGGAATGGGATGAGCAACCACAGCTCAGTGAGTAGTACATATCTTCTAAGCAGATCGAACAACCCCTATGCATGTATACAAATTAATACCAAATCTCATAACGCC
Organism: Eucalyptus victrix; assembly: GCA_016097545.1. NCBI lineage: Eukaryota > Viridiplantae > Streptophyta > Magnoliopsida > Myrtales > Myrtaceae > Eucalyptus > Eucalyptus victrix. The sequence goes on from CM027844.1 coordinate 17,824,988, forward strand.
AATTTAATATATAGAATACATATCGAATCATATAAAAGCTATTTCTCATCTTCAAAGCTTTATACTAATATGGAAAACTCATTTAAATTGCTATCAAAAGTTTAGTATCAATGGTCGAATACATTGAATAATCTCCATCAAAAACACATATCAATGGTCTATCCATTGATCAATCTTTGCTCAATAACTAACCATGGTCACGACAGAACGCCTTGTGACAAGGCGACCAAGATTCTCCCCTTGGCAAGGTCTCCACCTACAAAGCCGGTGGCTAAGCCCAGAAGGATATCCTAAACCTAGTATGCATACCCCAAAAACCCCTCACTGGGTTCACAGTCATATTGAGCATAAATAACCATTTTCCAATACCAGAAATCCAATTGAAAAATCAATATCTTAAACCAAACAAATAATATTTTGCAACATAGCCCATCATCCATTTCATACTTGTTTCTCAAATCATCATAAATCTTTCCATAAATCAGTCGCAAAGCAATTTCATATATGTTTCTCCACAAACCTTGTATAACATGCTTTTCAAAGATTCACAATCAACCAAAAGGTAGCAATTGCTCGATCTGGCTTTTATGCAATAAAATGCTATTCTCAATTCAATATATATACATATATATATATATATATATATATATATATATATATATATATATATATATATACTTTGAGACATGATTTTATAAAACCAAAGAAGATATAGTACCACTCACCTCGTCGTCGACGACCAAACGACGAACGATACTCGTATCGTCGAACTCAAGGTCCTATCAAATAACCGAGAAAAAAATGTTAAAATCTAATAAAACTCTGTCTCTACTTCGAAACGACTAAATTACGCCTTAACTCTAACAAAAGGACTTTACGCGCTAACAAATCGCATAACCAAAGCGATTGTTCAAGCCATTCGCAACACAAAATTTAAGTGCAAAACTTGATTGCGCCTTAACTTTCTCTTCCGAACTCCGATCCGAACGTACTTATATTCAATAGAGAGCCCTTGAAACATATCACAAGAATCCCAACTTGGCCATCCCAAAATCAAGCCGAAAAATGACAAAATACGGGCCCAAGGCTGCTGGACGCGTACTGTTCACTGCGCGCGGGAAATTTTGAAATTTTGTTTCGGACAAACCATAAGCTCAAATCGCGATCTGTAAAATCCCACGGCTCCACAACACCCTAAATTACCATTCTTGCAAAAATACGCGGCTCAACGACTCCAAAATTAGACTTCGCCGCTCAGTTTTCCAAAAATTTCGAATTTAAATCCTAAATCCAAAAATTACTTCAATCGGACAAACGAGAGCTTGATCTCTTACCGGGTGCTGTGTTATGGAGTCGAGTCGGCTTAGTGAGGCATCCGAGACGTGCACGTGCCAAGATTCTTTTCCTTTCTTCCCCCTTTCTCTTCTTCTTCTTCTTCTTCTTTTCTTTCTTTTCTTTTTGCGAGAGGACCCCTCGCTTCTATTTAGCCGAGCCCTCTCCCTTCTCCTTTTTGTTTTACTAACTTTTCGGTTTCTTTTTCAGTTTCTTCTTTTGGGGCCCACTAACATAATATTACATTATTGCATAATATTACATCGTGCATAGAACTTTTCTTTAACCATTTTTCGCCATTTTGCCACGATTTCGCCGCCCATTTCTTCTCCGGTAGCCCATCTAAGACAGAAAAAAAAAAGAAGTTTTGGAGACCATGCCGGCATGACCACATAGGTTCAAGTTTCGGCGAAAATAACAAAGAAATTGGCCCCAAATCAAATGAAAATTTCCCAAAAATGCAAACCCTTGACCATAGCGACTTCCACCGCCCAATTAGCCTCCGACGAACACCGATATGCCGAAATAACTCATGGCTAATCTTCCTCATGGCGGTGCAACTGTACCAATCCGAAGTCGAGTGGTGGGTCGTCGGAATTTGCCCGGAATCGACGAGTTTCTCTCTTGGCCTCAAAATTCCGAATTACTTTTCATTTTCAAAAGGCCCGAAAAATACACCAAAAATCGACAAAAACAAAGCAGAGGTACTAAACATGCTCCGATACCAAATGTTAGACATAAAAATTAAATGTGGAAAATGAGATTGATTATAGACAAACCTCTAGCCATTATTCGTCAAAAGGTCCCAAAAATTCAGCGAAATATCATACACGCTTTAGTAACCCAATTCCCTCACATACTGATGGTGTATTCCAAAATTGAGAGGGTTTGTGTTAAACCTTGTGATTACCCGTTATAAATGAACAATCGTTCCTTTTATATACCATCTCCCATTAAGACGGTTACCAAATGGACGCAATTGTCACAAAAATGTACGAAACAAGGAAAAATTACATGTGGAATAACCATCACTTTAAGAAAAAAATGTGGGTTCGAAAATGTGGGATCACATGATATAAATAACACAATGTTCAATATTAAAATAATTTTAGAGGTTTTCCTTGACTTTATTTGTGTCAATCTCTGGATCTCAGCCTAGTTTCCTGCTCCCAAAAGCTTATTGCGAGATATTTCCCTATTTCAACTGCAAAACATTGGAATTGTTAAGTCTGACAATGTTGGCAATGTTGCATAACTCTTCTTGCGGCTGAGCTTAATCCGAATTGGAAGATGATAGGAAGCTTGATATTTAGCTATTGCTACTCTGGAAGGATACTCCCGATCGGTAAATATTTATAGAAGCACCTAAACTTCGCCTTTTGAAATGTGGTTCATTAAGCATTTAAAAACTTCGTCTTTTAAATTGTGGTTCATTGCAGTTCATACAAAAAAAATATGAGCCTCGTTTATTAAGATCAGATAACTGCAGTTTTCTCCAAATAGTGGGCTTTTCTCTGTACATAATTAGCAATCCGTTGTCAGCTTATTTCGAGAACAAGAATTTTCAAAATATTTGTTTCTCAAGCATAGACGTGTGTTTGTTCCACGTGTTAATGATTGATAGCTTGAGACTGGGAGATACAAAGATGACTTTGAATTTTGAGTATTAGAGATGACTTAGGTTGCGTTTGGTTCAGTATTTGTAATGGGCTTTAAGTTAAATACAAATTCTGAAAGTCCAAAGCTACTTGGGGAAAATGCAATTGTATTTGGTAAAAAAAATTTGCAAATGAACTTTGAGTTGAATGTGCATTTGGTAAAGAAAACTTTCACAATGGGCTTTGATGGGTATTTTATATATATATTTTTTTTATTTTTTTTTTTTTTTTAAAATTTATTTAAATTTATTGCCGGACCGATTTAAGGGTTTCTTTTTTCCTTTTGAAAATTCAGCTAAACCCTTCGCCGGACCGGCGGCGGCGGCCGCGGCCTAAGGGTCGCCCGAGGTCGGGCAACCTCCGACGAGGGTCGCTCGGCCTAGCCGAGGGCTGCCAGAGGTCGCCGACCTAGGCGACCGGCGACTAGGGTCGCTTGCGGCCCGGGCGGCAACCACCGCTTGGGTCTCGTGGCCGTAGGTGGCCCTCACAAGACCAGGTGGCAGTCACTTGGGTCACGCAGCCCCTGGTAGAGCGACCCTCGCCGAGGGTAGCCCGAGGTCGGGCGACCTCCGGTGGCCCTCAGCTGGGTCGCGTGACCTCGCAAGAGGTCGCCCGACCTCAGGCGACCTCAGCCAACGGCCGCCGGTGCTAGATCTGGCTCGCCAGCAACCATCGCCCTTCGCTAGTCTGGCAAAGGGCTGCTCCTTTTTCATTTAACAAATAAATAAATACAAGGGCAATAACGGAAATATGAAAAATTAATGAGGGTAGTTTAGGAAGAGAAAATATGTTTTTAGCATTCCCAAGGGCTAGCTTTCATTTGAAAGTTCCTGGAGATTTGTTGCCAAACACCCATATTTGGGTTGAAGGGGCTTTGGGGGTTGAATGGGCTTTCTAAATGCCCATCCAAACGCACCCTTAGAAGGCCATACTTGTTTTTCACTTGAGTTCACGACAACTTCTCCACAAATTTAATCAAGAAGAAAATGTGGCAATGGAAGATTTCATTTGTCTAAAACTTGATCATCCTTCACACTACCTATCCAAATTGGACAAACATGAACAAGACTGAAATCATCATTGATAATGATAAATAATCAGCGAAATGTGCATCGTTCAAAACATTTAAAGAGGGAAATGAACATGACTAAAGACGGGGTGGAAATCATTCATAACAACATTCGCCAACCAATCGAGAGATAATTTATCGAGCACCAGCCCTTAGGTGAAAAACCAAAATGTGGAAAGAAGAAGATTATTTTAGAGAGGGAAACTAAGAATTCGGGCTGTAGGTGAGCACGGTGTACGCGGTCTGAATTATGCTGAGCGCCAAGGCGAAGATGGCGGCGATAAGAGACCATACAGCCCAAGGATTACCGAAGTAGGTGCGGATGAGATTAGCCCTCCACGTGATCCAGGGTTTCTGGCAGTACCCTTTGAGCCTCTTGCGCACGGCGTCAAGGCTGCTCTCAGGGTCGAGCGCCACGTCCTTGGACAGCGAGTGGAACAGGTCGGCGACCGCTTTTTCACTCCCGATGGCATTGTGGATGATACCGTGTGTTTGGAGTAGCTCGACGTCCCGCTCGTTGGCGATGATGTCGTCCATGAAGGAGATGTAGGATGTAACCTCGTACCCTGCCCCAATGTGGAAGCGCTCAAACGCGATAAAGTTGAGGAACACGGACTCGGTGGTGTCGTCCACCTCGATCACAGGGAGCCTCAGGACCCCCCTGGCGTAGGAGATGTCCCTGAGACTGTTGGTCTTGCTCTTCTTGAACCGGATCCCAGCATAGTTGAGCTCAATGGCTGGCCGGATTATCTTCTCACCACCCTCATCCTGCTTGAGCGGGATATTGGGCTTTTCCACATGCTGCAGCAGGCTCTTTCTGAAGACGTCCAGGACGTGCAGGCATTTGCCCATCTTCGGGATGTGCTTGCTGGGGGAGCAGAACTTGAGGATGAGCGTATTAATGAATTCTTCATCCTGCGTTGTTGGAGTAATGTCAGTGCATTGCATACGAGATTGCTGTCAAATCGACTATTACTTGCTTTAAACAGGAAAAACAAATTATTTCGATAGCGGTGATAGATTTAATAATGCAATTGTTAATTGTGCACCCAACAAGTTGGGAGCACTAGAGTTGATGGATCCCACGCGGTATTCATATGAGATCACCTGGATGAACTGTTAGGTGCACATAGTACCTGGTTTCCATGCGTACAATAACCTACTCTTATGACGGAGCAAAATCTAAGAAAGTAACCTGCTGGCCATAGCTCTCGGCAAACAGCCGATCCAGCACTTGCATCGGAAGCTGATTCTCCAGCACGAGCATGTCCCTCCTAATGTGCTTCATCATGTAGACCATACCGTAGTTGCTGAAGATGGGGTCGTTGGGCCCGTAGTCGTTGCCCTTGTAGGTTGCGTACATAAGGATCTCGAGCATGAAGCAGCCGTCGGTGATCATCAGCTCCAGGAACCTGACCACGGTGCCCTCGCTGCCGTCCTCCTTCCACTTTGGGTCCAGCGCGACGTAACTTGCCATGAGGTCCCACACCACCCCCCTTAGGGACTCGAGGAAGTGCGCGAGGGGCTTCCCAGACCGCTTGAGGAAGTGCTGGAGAACGCGGGGCTTGTGTTCCTCCATGGGGAAGAGGTGTTCCTCGCCGTGGTGATAAGGGCCAAAGGAGACAGCTAGCGGTCGGTAGGCCATGCGGTTGTCGGTGACGTGGGTGGGGAGCCTGTAGATGGACCACTTCTCCCAGGACTGTTGCTCGCGGGAGGGCCTGGGGTTGGGGTTCTGGTCGACTTGGACGATCCAGTCGGTCTCGTTCGAGTGCAGAGCCATGGTTCCGCAAGTTCTGTTCTGGGGTGTTATGTTTTTGCGTTTTGTATTAAGCGGAAACGAGTGAGAGAAGAGGTGAATTTATAGGGAGAGGCAGAGAGATGGGAGGAGTTTCAGGTTGAAGAAGTACTACGAGACAAACCACGGATACGCGAGTCACTTTTTGTGTACCAGGATTCGAATTGCATGATCGCAATGCCCGTAATCTCCCGACCCCGTGTATTAGCCTTTAAATTCGATGAATTTCATGAGTGCTGCTCTAAATTGAAGGGGTGGATTGCAATTTGAAGCCGTGGAATGCCAATTTGGGTGCTGACCTTGCATATTTGATGTGACACTAGATTTAAAATAGTACTTTTCTTTTTTGTAATATCTGGCAATACAGTTTTAGTTCGTATATTTGAAATATTCCATATCTCTTACTTTAGTCTCATATATAGTACTCAATGCACTTCTTTCATGGACACAACACATGTAGGAAAAAGGGAAAAATTACCACAAATAGTGAGGCTATTATATTATGTATGCACGATTAGCTCGTGATAATCATATAACTTCTCATAAATTGACTTTGGATGGCACACAAGACAGGTTGTAATCATCTTGTGTGCAATTCAGATACTTCCACTTGTTTTGTACAATTGGTTGTAAGCATTTATGACCTCTAATCGAGAAGAACTTGAATCTATTATAATTGCTTATGGGCTCCAATGGAGAAGCACTTGATCCATTGTAACTGCTATGATTACTAACTGCAAACACAAATATCTTGCAAAGCATCAATTTAATCCAAAGGTGACTAATTCCATCAACCGATTAATACATCATTTTGATGAATCAGTTTTCTACGTTAAGTTCTAATTACACATATTGATGACCTCATTCGGGTCCCTTTTGCCCGGGCAACACATTCAGTTTTAGTCCCAAATAAGCCAATTGGAGGACATTCCTTTCTTGATCAAAGACTTATTAACAAAAGAATAACAACTAATTAAAGGCAGTTCACTACTTTTAAGGAATCCTTGCGAAGTTGGGAAAGCATAAGATAAAAGGTAGATTCATTAGCATTAGGGCACACATTTATTCTTGTGTAGAGGTGTCAAGATGAGTTGAAAGCCCATTTATTGTTAGGAATCGCATGCTGATTCTAGAAAAGTAACATATGCAAACAATCCACCCTAGCAAAATATAATAAAAGAACAAAATTGGAAGAACACACTGAAAAATTTGTTATTGAAGTTCACCCAAATCTAAATTACGTCTCTATGTAGAGACACTTTGCGAATCCACCAAATTTTGAAGAAAGTAGGAATACAACGATGATCTTCTCATATCAGGGCATAAAAGGGATTGAGAAACCTCATAAATAAATAACTCATTTTTTCTTCTCTCTTTTTCTTTCCTTTCTATTTTCTTTTTCAGTCCCTTGACAATTAGTGTTTAACTATCACTAATATAAAAGGTATAGCTTTTAACCTAAAAGCAAAATTAATAGAAAAGACAAAAAAATCCTTTAAAGATATTTGGCTTCACCTACCAACAATTTCCATTTGAAGACAAATACACCCGATGCACCAAATAACTTTGCATCTCTCTACTTCAAAAACTAGGAATTGAAATTTGTGCCTCTGTGGTACTCCTCATCAATTAACATAGAGTAATATTGTGACATCCTAAGTTTTGGGCCATGAACGAGGGCATCATGCCCAATCTTGAACTAAGGCACTAAGGCCCTGTGCCTTGTCTGATGCCTATGCACAAGGGGTTATGCTTTGCATCGGGCAATGGATCGGCCACTCAATCATGAAGGTTGGTCATGGAACGGTCACCACTATGAATCTAAGGAAGATCATGGATTAGTTCCACTCTAGCATGTAGTGGTTGCCAATCATTCCGCACGAACATGAATCAACTTTAGATGATTATGAGTCGATTCCGATTGATCGTGGATTGGCCACGGATAGACCGATTCCACGAAACCATATGACAACTGAGGGTTGACCATGGATCGGTTGCAACCAGCCATGGATAAGCCAAGACAAAGCTAAAGGCCAATTAGGCTTGGCCTCACGCTAGGTATAGAGCCGATTAGGTTAGGCCAGGTGCTAGCACGAGCTAGCCTAGGGCCCAATTTGCCAAGCCCCACAACGGTCAAGGCAAGACACGAAGTTGCTCGTAGGACCTACTTGAGGGGTACATAAATGGCAATTCTAATGGGATAAGCAATGACTAGCCTATTTTAAACACTAGATGGCAACACGCAAGTTCGAATGAGCCACCGACTTAGTCTCACTCATTAGGATGAGTTGTATCGGACCTTGTCCGCTCATGAAACTAGTCATGAATGTCGGTCCAGATAGGGCAATTGATCCTAGACAAATATGAGAAACTTTCATTCGATAAGGCAGCACTCCAGTTTAGTTTTTTCTCATGAATGCCTTGAATTTTGGAAGTTACCTAATTAAAGAGAAAGTTTCAAGTCTTCTTAGGATAAGTCTTCTAGAAGATCAAGTCCCCCCCAAGTCAAGATAATGCCACACACCTAAGCCTTCTTGAAGATAAGTCTACTCCAGGTTAATGAACTAGAATCCAAAAACCATTGATGCAAGAAGATGACTCATGCCTATGAGACTTCTTGGAAGACAAGTTGCCTTAATTCTTCTTGGAATCAAGCCATTCAATGCAAGCTTATGTGTCCCTAAAATTTAGGATCATCATTAGCCTAGTTGAGCCTTGGAAGTGGATAGACATTAGTGCAAGAAGAAGAAGAACCCACCTAAGAGGAAGAAGTTGAAGAACAAGTTAGGTTTCTTGGTGAGTAAAGTCCAAAAAACCATCAATGAAAGGTGATGATTTGCATGCTTAAATATCCCTCTACACTGAGGACCATCATTACTTCAAATGAGTCTTGTTGAAGAGCAAATTATTGGAAGCCAGAGAACACTTGCACGCTCAAAGGAGGAGAACAAACTTGGAGGACAAGTTGTCTTGAAAATAGGCTTGTCATTAAGTCTTTTGGAAGCTAGTCATTGAATGCAAGCGTTGAGTCATGGGTTTATGTGTCCATTTTAGGAGTCTAGGGTCATGATTACCCTAAAATGAGACTTGCCAAGCAAGTTTATTCCTTATTCTTGCTTTTAGAGTCAAGATAAGATGACCAATAATTGAGGGCCTTGCAAGACTCCTAGGAGGTGCCATTCTTGAAGGAGATAAGGGATGCTACATGTTCAATTAAGGTCATCATTTAAGAGGATGAGTCATGGGCTTAGCTGTCCATTTAGGGGCCTTAGGCCATGATTGTCCTATTTTTGAGACTTGCAATATAAGTTTGGTCTTTAAGAGTGCTTCTTGAAATCAAGACAAGGAGAGACCAATAATGGGTGATCTTGCAAGCACTACTTTAGAAAGAGAGGAGGGAGTCCACTTAGCAATAGTTAGGACTATAAGTAGAGAGAGCCTTTCCTCAACTAGAAAGTTACTCCACTTCCCCACTTTTCTCTTCCTCTCTCCCTTTCTCCCTCTTGCGCCCTCACCTCACTTTCGCCCTCTCTTTTTGTTGGCCGCATTGCTCTCCCATTTGTCACTCATCCTAGACCGGTCCTCAAAGTGTTGTAAGTAGAATTCTTAACCCTTGACTAGGGCAATATGCTACGTCATTGAGTTTAACCTTGTGCTTACCCATGAGTAGTCATTTACATGCCATTGGTCTATTTTGTATGGTTTGCTCATGTGTTGGTCGATTCATGCCTGGGACACTAATGGGTCTCACTTGGTCTTGAATCAGTGTTAAGACGTGATAGACCAAGCCTCACTTGGCCATGGATCGATATTGAGGCATATCGATCTGAGCTTTGCTTGATGGAGGGTTGGAATCTAGATGGGTCGGTCCGGGCCACATGTCTTGAGTCATGCATGGCTTATTATGTAGTTACGATATTGTAATACATGACACGTACTTATATGAGCATGCTCTGAGCTTTGTATGTGTGGGTTAAATAAACCGACTTGTGCAACATATGATATGTGATCATTAAATGAAAGAAGAAGACTGTCGTCACATAGCATTGGCGGCAATGTCTCGTTCATGAGAATGGATTGCCCCGGTTGAGCTAGAATGTTTGGGTTGAGCTCGGATGCCTAAGGTGAGTTAACATCAAGATGCTTAGCTTGAAACTATATCCATCGGTTAATCGGGATACCTTGGTTGAGCTAGAATGTATGTTAATGAACCTCTTATACATGCAAGTATGTTTATTACTATGTGACTTGGTATGTTCATGTATAAACCAAAGGTAAGCATGTATGGAAGTTATCCCGAAGGGACACATACATGTAGTCAAGGTGTAACAGAATATTGCTATCAATCTTCCATCGATATTGTAATATGAATACTGTACATACTAGATATGATGACGAGATGTCATCCTAATTAAGGACTAGGGGTTTTTACTTATTGAAATTTGGACTCACTTCTTGTTTTTCAATTTTGTAGGCATGGAAGCCTCACACCAATTTTGAGAGCTGCAGTCACACTAGAGGAGATAGTAATTCCCTTGGCCTACATGCATATAAAAGGATGATGTAAAAAGGAAAGGCCCATAGAAAGGGCTTGTAAAATATACCAATATAACATAAGAAGTAGTGTGTTTGTAAAGTGTTTTTCCTAATTGATTGTTGTTGTGTACAAGTGCTTGATATATGTATGCTTCCACATGCTTGTAACAAAAGATTAAAAAAGGGATGGCGACACACCTAAAACGTTGCAACGATAACCCCATGATCTAAAGTTGAGTCATTACAAATACCAATGGCAATAGTACAGAAAATGTGTTTCTCTTTGTCTATTACCTTGGTCAACATGTCAACTAGATTCTTTGGGCCATCAATCTTTTGTAACTTTAACTCATTATCTTTCAAAGTTGACCTAATGAAATGATAACACATCTTGATATGTCTAGTCCTTGAGCAATAAGTTGCATTCTTTGGAAAGTGCACCACACTTTCACTATCACTCCAAAGTGTACTCACTGGCTACTTTTGATATAACTTTTCCATGTAATAATGTGGGAGAAGTACACTATTTGTGCAATAAGTTGTGTACGGCGTTCACTTTGGTGTCAAAAGTTTCAGTCAGATCACTTAAGTGCCAAAATTTTTGAAAAACACTCACTTTAGTGCCAACTCCGATCTGGTTGGTTGAAAATCCGACGTGATATTTTTTTATTAATATTTGACGTGGATCGTCGGAGAATACAATCAACATGCAAACAACAAAATGACACCATTTAGTGTATTTTCCCCCAAATAAGAAACCCTAAATCCCCAAATTCGAGTAAAATAGGAAATTGAAAACCCTAAATCCCCAATTTGACCAATTCAAGTGCATACTTCGATTTTCTCTCAAAGTTATCAACTTGCTCTTGCAAATGGAGGGCAAAAGCTTCAATAGTGGCTCACATTCCTATAAGAAAAATTGAATTAGATGGTGAGTGTTATTGTGGGTTACTAAGTCCGAGAAGAACATCTTGGACTTGGTTGAATTCCAGGAGAAGATTCAATGGATGCGGCAGATATAGAGAAGGCTCGAAGTGCAAATATTTCAAATTGATTGATAGGAAATTCTCTAATCGAGCGATAAAGGTGATCCTAGAGTTACTTGAAGGCCGAAATTAACCTCCACCTGCGTTAATGGACGAGTTGGAGGATGTTGATTCAATGCAAGCTCAAATGAAGGGTTTATCATCTTTGGTTGACCATTTGAAGAGGAAGGTTTCAAAGGCTAAAAATTGAAAGAAACTTTTAAACTTTTATCGTAGTTTATTCTAATGTGAAGTGAGTAATGAGAAAAAGTTAATTGTGTTCTTATTCTCTTTGGTAGTTTATTTAAATGTTGTCTAGATGAAGAACTCATTACCTAGTCATTCTACTAGATTAAGTGAATGTTACATTTTAAAAAAATGTTCTATCATGTATAGATGACTTTGTCCCCCACATTATCCGTGAAGTTTTTAATTTATATAATTTCTTTGGTTGTCGGCACTATATATCAAGACAATTTACCCCCTAAAGAAGTAACAAGAGTTTAAGTGATGGATACACTTATGGCTAGGGGTTTAAGGGTTCGTTTGGTTAGACTTTTGGGGAATGTTTTTAGGAAAATGCAAAAGACTTTAAGTCAAAGGGGTTTTTCAAAATGCAAATTACATTTGGTAAATCGTAACCTAAAAGTTCATTGCAAAATACCTTTAACCAAAATTGTGTTTGGATAAGTTATATTTACAAAAGTCTTTATTATTTAAAAAAAAAAAAAAACTAACCGGTGAAGGTGAAGGGCAGCGGCCACCAGTGGCCATCGTCTGAGGTTGCCAGAGCTCAAGCAACCCCGAAGACCACCGGTGAGGGCTGCCTAGGGTCGGCGACCGTTGGCGACCTAAGCGAGACCCTCGCCTAAGGTCGCATGGCCTTGGCAAGGGTTGCCTACGGTCGGGCGATCCCAGGCAAGGGTCGCGCGACGCCGGCCGAGACCCTCCCGAGGTCGCTGACCACAAGCGAGACCCTTGCTTGAGGTCGCACGGCCTTAGCAAGCTCGCCTATGGTCGACGACCTCGGCGACATCTCGGTTGGGGTTGTGCAACCCCAGCGCAATGACCCTCGCCGAAGGTCTCGCTTGGGTCTCACGACCCTCAACAAGACCCTCACTTGAGGTCACACGGCCCGAGGGCTGACCTGGTGTGTGACCTCGAGCGACGATCTCATCGAGGGTTACGAGACTTAGGTGAGACCTTTGGCGAGGGCCGCTGTGCTGGGGGTTGTGTGACCAGATCGCGCGGTCCAGATACCGTCGGAGGTCACGCAACCCACCGACAACCATCACCGTAGGTTGCCATGATTGTCGCCACCCTCTCTCTGCTCCGTCGATGGCCATTCAAGACTATGCTCAACTCGCATGTCCGCTTCAACGAAGAAGATGAACAATGTATCGCAAGTTTGATGAATAGTGTCTCATAAGCCTTTCCCGAAGGTTGAAAGCTCAAGGCAACCCCTAGACTAGCCTTGGGCTTTCAGGCCAACATTTCCCTAATGAGGTTTGCAAAACATTTCCCAAGCAATCAATATTTGGCAAAAAGGCCTTTAGGTGGCCAAAGCCCATTTGCAAAGCAAGTCCCAAATGCACCCTAAGTGGTTCAATTTGGTTGGGTATTTTGGAAAACCGAACCAAATCGAGCCAATAAGAAAATTTATTGAACCGAAACAAAATCCGATCCGAACTGAAACCAAATTGAACCGAAATCCCGGTTTGATTCGGTTTTTCAGTTTTTGCTATTATTTTTTATTCTATTTTATTTTTTTTCCTACATGCACCCCTTTCAATAAATTTTTTATTCTTTTGAAAAATCATTTTTTTATATTATTTTTATTTTCTTTTTTTCCTCTTCAATTTTGTTGTTTTTCTTTATTTTTCTTCTTAGTCTTTATTGGCCGATGCTGGCCACTTTGACTCCCGACAACTAGCCAGAGGCTAGCTGGAGCCTCACCACAGTCCGGCGAGGCTCAAGCTTGCTTGACACCAACGAGCTCGAGCCCACCAGATTCAACAAGCTAGGACAAGCTCAAACCCCACCTAGGTGGCCAGATCTAGTAGGGCTCAAGCTCATCGACGTCGAGTGAGCTTGGCCTTGACTGCGTATGTGTGGTCAAGAATTTTCATATGGGGAATTTCCGCGGTTTTAGACTGGCCAAAAAATTCCAGAGGCGGGTATGGCATAAAGAGAACGACGGCTCGCACTTTGATATATGTGCGACAGCAAAACTGCAGCAGGACAATGGCTCCTTTGCCCCCGTCGGACGGCGCATCCTTCTGATATAATGGTGTGTAATGCAGATATAGAGACGGAAGCCGACGGAGACGAGGAAATGGACGACTGAGCTCCCCCATCTTTGATCTTGTATTCTACTAATGGACTCACTTCCAGGAATTTGTTATCTATTTTCTGATCCATCCTCGGGCCTCGCTCTCCAGCCAAGTCAGCTGCTAGTCGATACTTGACAGTAAAGGGACCTAGTTGGCTAATATGCAGAACTTTGCTTCACAATTCAATCTTCTTGTGGTGAAATTTGTGGATTGCGAGTATTGTGAATTTCAAATTTCACCCACTTTGCAGGAAAAAATTGAGCTTGTATTGCCGAATGCCCCGTTCTCTCTGACTACTAGGGGAGCAACTGTTCATGGAGGTGAATTTTCTCTTATTATTGACATTTAAGATATTGGGTAAGATCCGATGAATGAGGTACTGGGAAGATTTACCATGAGTTCCTTCATGAATCAATGTGTATCGGTGAAATTGAATGTTCTGTGGATCATTGAAGTTAAGAAGTCGCTCGCACTATTCAATCTTCAGATTTTGCAGCTCTTTCACCATTAGAAAAGGTGTTGAATCTGCTTGATCCGATATTGTGGCATATGATTTCTGAACCAAATGATGCTAGGACGTGGAAAACGTGCCATATGCGCTCGATTCAATCGTGCAGCGTGTGCAGTTTCTAACTGTCTTTAGAAAATGTTGCCGAAATGCCGTTATTACATTAGGTGGGGAATGGGCAGTTTCCCACGTGATGTAATAGCTATTACATTACAGTTTTATTCCATTACTGCAACAAAACAGACTGTTAGCGATTCAAATCTGCAATATTCAAATGCCTTATAAGTAAGCACTTTGCAAACATCAACTTTAAAGCTTGCCTGAAACTAATGGCATGCCAAAGTATCTCCCAGGCAAATGAACCCCTGTTTAAGGGAGGTAGAATGCAACATTTCTTTCCATATAGAGTCTGGCTCCCAAAAAGTTCAGTTTATGCAGGATTTCACCTGACCTTAGACATAGCATAAAGATTTGTCACAAAAGAGAGAATTCCCCCTCTCAGCATCAACTGAACCCTCCCTAAAAGTGAAGATGCTATTGCCCGGAACATAAATGCATAACTTTTAACACTCATTTTTCTTCTGATAGCAGCTTGATTGAGGAGTGTCGTTGAAGTTTCAATCAGAAGCACAGCAAGATAAAGGAGACAAGGACTCTCCTTTCTCAATTCCTTTTCCCATTTAAACTGCCCTTCCAGACCTCCATTCACAATGACATATAACCAAAACCGTTCTTATAGAATAATAAGAAGATATCAACTGTCGTCATCCTAACCAAACCCACTACTTAAAGGACTCTCTTACTCTACTGAAAATATAATTATCTCATTCTCCAACCCTTTCCTCTTCTGTAAGATACCTACCTTGCTATTTTTTTAATTTATTTTTCAGAAAACTCTCGATCTATTATTTTTTCTTCTTACAGTCCTACTCTAATTTGCACACGCGTGTAGTGCATGTTCTAACCTAGTTACATGTCTGTTACAACATATGTGCAATCGAGTTGCATGGCCATATCCTTCCCTCCTTTATCCCTCTCGGTCTACAACAATTGATAATATTAATTAAACAAAGTAAAAAAGTCTAGCTTAACATCAGCATAAATTGAAATATCCTAAGACCCTCAAACTTCCTCACCTTTTATAGAAAAACCTGAAATTCAAAGAAATTATGAGAACCCATCCAAATCTTGTCTGTCCATACTACACATAAGATAACTTGCTAATTTAGTGTTCGCCCCGGATGACTATAATAATCCTTCAATAGATCAAAGAGTTGACATACTATTATTATCCTCAAGGGCATTATGGTAAAAAAATGTAGGATGAAACCATTCTTTCGACAAGTTAATTGCATGGTTTCCCTCTTTTGACTCCCCACTCGGCCAGACATCAAGAATATCCCGGCACTAGCTAGATTCGATCAAGCTATGTCCTCGCACGAAAGAAGTCGCGAGTGCTGGCTTGCGGGGAGCTGAATTGCTAACCAGATCGAATCTCGCCCTCGTTGTTGGCCCTCAGTGGAGGTTGGCAGAGCCAGGCCCGACAATGGCCAGAAGAGGGAAAATGGAAAAAAAAAAAAAAAGAAGAAAATAAGAGGTACAAAAGAGAGATTAAACTCATAAAATTAAAAAATTGCAAACTCATTTGCGCTCGCCGTGCTATGTAAAATATTTACATTTGCAATTTCTAGTAGAAATATTGAATTAACAAATCATTAAAATATATAAGATTAAAATAATAATTTATTAAAAAATTTAGGATTGAATTGATATAATTGAAATATTTAAAACTTAAATATTTATGAAAATGTTTAGACTAAATCGTTGTATAATAGATTTATTATTTTTTGATAATTTTCTTTTTCTACGTAAGGCAAGCCAAATCATCTACCATCTAAAAAGGCTCTGCAGCGGCGTTGCGAGGAGTGACATCAGAACTTTAAGACAGGCACCCCACTCCACGCCACCCCACCAGCTAGATGTTGCATATTTGCCTTTTTTATATTCCCACGTAACGTTAATTCTCCCCCCAACACTCTTTGTTTTTTCAGTTTTTTTTTTAAATATTATTCGGGATGACAATTGGCTATTTGAAGAACCCCTATAGCCCATAGAAACAACCGTTTAAGTTAAAACTTTTGAACCGTGTAGATAGCTACGATCTAGAGCAGTTGTCACGCAACCGTAAGTATATATGACTTTCGAATTCTTAGCTGAAAATCTAATAATTTCCCATCCAACTGCCCTGAATTCTGAGAGGATTACCCACACACACCCGCTCCTTCTCTTCTCTTCTCCTCTTTACTCGGTAGAAATAGCCCTCACTATTTTTAGACGGCTCCAATATAAAAATCATGTCGGATTTTTTCTTGATAACAAACTCGCCTCAGAAATCTAAAATATATGGATTTTTCTAGCCGCATGCGTGCACGCTACCCCACATAACATTGTTGTTTTGGTATTCAGAAGATGGAACCGTATCCCGACTCGAGACCGTCAATGTTCATCCTCTTTTAGGACCTTTTGATGGTGCACGTGCTTTTACCCATTTTAGACAAGCCAATCACATTTGACGAATTTTTATATACAACTCATTAATTATGTCCATGACTTATCCAATCTAGCCTATTGCCTACCAAATTTGCGGTGGGCAAGGGATATGATAATTGAATAAATCTTAGAAATTAGTCTTCATATTACATTCAAATTCACGCAATGATTGAGGTAAATTCAAATCAAATATTACCACAAATGTAGACGTAACGAATCAATACGGCTCAAACTTCATCTCGCTTTTCCCACGCTATCTCAGATCCGGCTTTAACTACCGGTAGTAAGACCAATTTTAATGGAGATCTCAGCAGATTAAGAAAAAGAAAATCTACCCCAAAAAAAAAAGTAAAAATAGAATAAAGGAAGGATTCCAATGGAATCGTAATGGCACCTGAATCCCCGGTCGAAACAAAGATCTCGGGAGCGCTCAAGTCGGGCTCGGTTCGAGATATTTTTTAGACTCAGTGAGTCCCTTTTCACCGCCTGCGCCCTCAGTAAAAAAGGGACAAAAGATATCTCCCCATCTCCCCTGCCCGCTCACGGCGCGCCACGTCATCCGGTGGAACCCATTTTGACTACTTATGGAGATAGCCAGAGAGGGAAAAAGCTGTTAATCCGGGTGGATTAGGCAAGATGATTAATAACGCCAGATAAAGAATATATTTTTTGAGTAATTTTTAACATATTAGAAAAGAATATTATCTTAAGTGAAGATGGCTTTTTCTTAGTTTTCTGCTGTGCACTCCAATGAAGATGGCTATCCTATCTGCAGTCCTCCAGTCGAGACTTCGCGTCGGGGTTCTACCGACATTTCCCAGCGGCCGCATCGCAACGCTCTAATCTTTTTCTTATCGTACCGAAAAGCTTACGTGGCGCATCGCACGACAAAAAGGTCAAAGCTACAAAGGCGGTCGGAACCGAAAGGGAGAGAGAGATCTGCCGGTTCGTTCCCATCGTCGTCGGTTTCCTCTCGACGGGCGGCGAGGGAGCGGTTCCGCCGTCAGAGGCGGACCTTCTTCGAGCTGCGGCGATGATGAAGATTCCCGCCACGGCCAAGGCCTCGCTCGTGCTGCTCATCGCCGCCGGCCTCACCTTCCAAGCGGCTTCGGCCTCCGACCTTCTCTCGCTCTCTCGCCATTCTTCCCTCGCCTCTCCTGCTCCTCCTCCTCCTCCAACCGCGATGGTGGCGGCAGCGAATCTCGCCGGCGAGGTCGGGGCGTTGATCGATGGCGTCTTGCGCTCCTCTCGCGCTGTCTCCACGGTCCTCGATTCCTCTCCCTCCTCCTCCTCCTCTTCCTCCCCGTCTCTCCTTCCTTGTTCTGCTCCTCGTTTTGGCCGCTCGCGCTGCCGCCACCGCCGCCATTGACGGATTCCGCTTCGCAGGTCGCGATCACCATCAGGGACTACGAGATCTCTTTGCGCGGGCTTTCGCGGGACTCCGAGGAGTATCTGCGCAAACTATCTGAGGTTAGTTCTCCGTCGCTTGCCGCAGCAGAGTTCTGAAGGTGATTAGAGTATTTCTCGAGGTAAGAATCGGTGCGTTTAGTTGCTGACGAGCGAAAGCTCTGAATGTTTGTGTGTCGAGTAGGATTTTAGTTAATATGAAGAGGGAAAGAGAGGCATAAGAAGTTAGTGAGTCGACGGACGATGGCAAAGCGCGCACATGCATGACAACCCAAAATTTCTGTTGAAATAATTTTTTATTTCTGCACTGCATTTGGAAGAGAAATGTTTGATAAACCTATTCAATATTTTTATTTTCGGAATAGATTTCTATTCCGGAAATATGTTTGGAAAAGAGAAATCGGAAAGTTTAAAATTTTCTACTTCTAATTTTTATAAAAAAATCAGAAATAATTTCTTTTGTTAAACCTTAATTTCAGTAAGTCCTCCCTCATGTCCTCTATGTCTCTGTCTCCTTCTCCTCCTCCGCCTCTCCTCATTTTATTAAAAATAAAAATAAATATATTCATTTTATTTATTATTTTATTTTTATTTTATTAAAAATAATTTATTTATGATAAATAAATATAAATTTATTAAAAATAAATTTAATAAATTTATTTTTATTTGCCTTGAGTGTTTTGCCAAATAATTTTTTTTATTTTTTATTTTTATTCATTTTAAAATAAATTTATTCGTAAAATAAAATAAAATAGAATAAATAAAATAAATTTATGTTTAAGGATATTTTTATTTTAAAATAAAATTATATTTTTATTTTATTTTTTATGATTTATTTTATTTTATTTTATTTTATTCATTATTTTTTGTTACTAAATCATTTTTATTTTTATTTTTTATATTAAAGGTCATTATTGCCGCCACCGCTATCAAAATGAAGAAATTTTATGTCGTTATCAAATGAATTTTATTTTTAGAATAGAAATTTTGTGTCGTTATCAAACGGTTATTTTCTTAAAAACTCTTCAGAAATAGAAATAGAAAAATCTATTTCTATTCTAAATTATTTCTAAAATAGAATGGTTGTCATACGCACGCCTTTAGCTACTTTTTACGTTTCCCTACTCAGGATATATGATCCTCAGCAACAGGAATATAATAGCTGAGCTTTGTCAGGAAGCACTTCGTATACATGTACGGCAATAGTCCATTTTAATGAACTGCATTGTTTTTTATTTTGAGCCACACACTTCACCTACTCACTAACAAGCTAATTTCACCTACTCGCTAAGAAGCTAGAGTCTTATAACCAATGCTAGAAAATTCTAGAAAGACGTGAGAGAAAGAGAGGTGGTGCTCTTCAATACTAGGAATACTCATTTGTTCTCATGGATTTCCTTCAAAATTATGTTTATACCTTCGAGATTATTAGGCAAAAGATTTTGTTGTACATTAAGCACAGCATCATTAATAGACAAAATCTCTTTGTCAAGCAAATTTTGCACTTTGATTATTAGGGCAAGATGATTATCCGTGCTATGTCATGTCTCTCGCATACAATATTTCACACGACTTGATAATGTTAAATCCAACAAATTTCAGGGTCATCCTAAGAACTTTCTCTGCCACCGTCCTTCTCTGGAGGGAGCATAAGTAAAAGTCTTGATAATGATCTAGGTAGCGGGAGAATTGCCTTTATGGATCCTTCCTCCCTCACGCATAATTCCAATGGTGCTTTTCCATATAATATGACTAGCTCTTGTCGGGGAGAAAATATTCAGTGGTTCGTGAGCTCCACGTCATCTGCTGACGTGGCGCGCGTGTACCATTCAGATATCGACACGCGTCCTGTGAGGGACCCGCCGGAAAATGGAGAGGCTGGTTCTCTCGGCTGGCTTGGCTCGGCTCGCTGGCAGAAGAAAGGACAGACAGCTCAGTGGGTCAATAAATGCGTAACACTCCCGCTCAAATAATCTCTCCCCTCACTTGAATTTGCTGGGTTTTTTCTCGCTCTCTCTCTCCTCTGCCCTCGCAAACAGATAACAATCGACACCTCCTCCGTTTCTTCTCCGCGCATCCCACCCCTTCCACCTCCGCCTCCGTCTCCGGCTCCGGCTCCGGCTCCGCCTCCCCAAAAGCCTCGCCGCCATCTGCCTCTGGCACGTCGCCTCGTCCAAGAGCGCCACCAGTCGCAGCTGGTCCCAACCCCCTCCACCTCCGATCGTTTCCAACGCGGAGATCGAGCACAAGTTTTGTGCTCGCGTTGGTCTCTCGGCAACTTCTGGACCTCCGTCCGATTGCGTCCCTCTGACGAACTCGTCATCAGCTTCGACTCCGTGCATTGCGTTTGTCAAGCCGCCGTTCCCCGCCGTCGCCCGGCGCTCGCTCGCTCGCTGGTCCTGTCGCTTCCTCCGTCTCTGCTTCGGCGCTCGCTCTTTGCTCCGTTGCTCGCTCCATCTTTGCTCCGGCGCCGCTTTCCTTTGCGCATTAATCTGCTTGGGCAGCCGAGATTTGGGGGATCCCATTTCTGCGACCACCTGCAGAGCAGCGTCGACGCCCTCCAGACTCTAGGATCTTCAAGATGATATGCTCGTTCCAATTATCTCAGACTCTAAGATCTTCATGCTAAAGCCGTATATCTGTGGTTACTCATGTTCGCCGTGATGTTCTCCTGTATGTTTCTCTACCTATGACAGTTAGATGAATATACGCCATGATCAACATGAGAACGCAAAAGTAATGGATGATGGGAATGCTTCTGTGCACTGAAGGAGCTTCTTGCCTTGATCAATCGCAAGATGTTCTGCTTGTTTTGTGGTCCTGTTTGAATATTGCATACTCAGGAGCTCCAATTGCATGTCCCCATCCTCTGTTGCAAACGTGGCCGATGGATTGCAGCATCCGTCGGTGATTCAGAAAATTCACGGGCAGTCTCACTTTATATCTCTTCTTTCGCGTGCCATCTGCGTGAGAAATTACGGACCGCACGATTTCGCAAGCATTGTAGGCTTGTAGCCATGGAGCGTTGCGGAGTTCTCTATCTCCAGCATTCCGGGGGCAGTGGTCTGGCTCTTCTGTCCTCTCTCCCATTTGGGTTCAAGCTCCGGCTTCCTTATGGAAGCGGTTTCTGCAGCTGTTTCCAAGTCGAGGAAGCATGTGGACTTGGCGGAGAGAGTAATTCCGCAACATGAGCTCAGGAGGCTTAGGAAAATTGCTCTCAGGATGGTGGAGAGGATGGAAGTTGGGGATGCAGGGATTACCCAGGCTTTGGTGGATTCTATACATGAGAAGTGGAGAGAGGATGAAGTGGTGAAGTTGAAATTTGAAGGTCCCCAGTCACTTAACATGAAAAGAACCCATGAAACTTTGGAGGTTAGTGCTGGTCTCTTCTTTGCTTATGGATAAGTAAGTAAATGAAGGTTGAATCTTGATGAGCCTGGAACTTTCATGAGTTTGCTGATTGCTTGCGTGCATTTAAGTGCCGTATTTGACATCTGGAATGGATATAAAATCATGACTTCAAAAGATGTAACCACTTGAATAAATCTCCGTTGGCATTGGAGACTTGAGAGTCTTTATTTTAATCATGAATCATCGATGCACTGAGATAATGAGCCTCTAATACACTTGCCTTGTCAGAGTAGGACTGGAGGCTTTGTTATATGGAGATCTGGAAGTTCAGTGGTGTTGTACCGAGGGATGGCGTATATGCTTTCTTGTGTCCAATCATACAACGAAAAAATACAGACCAGTGTGAATTCTCTGAAAAATGAGGACACGGCCAGTAATGTTTTTCATAGCAAAGGAGGCCGGATTTTATGTGGCTCTGCAGAATATATGAAGGATCTGTCTAAGGAAAAACGCATGGATATGAATGATCCTAACAGTTTATTAGATGAGTTGGGTCCACGGTTCAAGGATTGGTCAGGCTGTGAGCCAGTTCCAGTTGATGCTGACTTGCTCCCTTCAGAGGTTCCTGGATATAAACCTCCAGTTAAGCTTCTTCCTTATGGGGTTAGACATTGTCTGAGAAACAAAGAGATGACCAGGTTTCGTAGACTTGCAAGAACGATGCCTTCACATTTTGCCCTGGGTATGTGTGCATCAATGGCAATAAAGTTTGTGCTTTTCTGCCATTGCTGGTTAATGGCTGACAAACTGGTTTGATTATACTATGTCTCAAAATTGTTCTAAACTAATCCTACTTTTTTTGTAGGAAGAAACAGAAAGCTGCAAGGTCTTGCTGAGGCCATGGTAAAGTTGTGGGAGAGCAGTGCTATTGCAAAAATAGCAATTAAACACGGCGTGCTAAATACTTGCAATGATAGAATGGCTGAGGAACTGAAGGTTGGACAATCTACATATGTTGACTTTTTAGCATATATGTATGAGCTAATTATTGTTGAAAATGGGTGTTCTGTTGCTTTCATCGAGCACAGAACCTTTCAGAGTCTGTACTTTGTTTGATTTGCCTGACAGAAAGAATTACCTACTATTTGCCATAGAGTGGTAGTTTGACTAAATCATTATCCTTCAAGCCCACAGTACAATGCTGAATTTTCTATTTCATCTCTGACCATGGAATTTATAATTGTTATCATAATGGTAAAACTCAGCCAAGGTTAGTGTGTCACCATTCTGGGACATACTTGTGTAGTGTTGTGAAGGATTGGTTATGCAAGTTCTTATCTCTCCGAGCATTTTGTTCCAATCTTAATGTTCTGGCATTATATGATAATATCAACTTCTGTTTAGTGTTGCATATTCCGTCCTTTTTCTTTAGGTAAGGAAAATTTGGTGCTCTTGTTATTGATTTGTGTCATTTTGAATGCAGAATTTAACTGGGGGAACACTACTTTCTAGGAACAAAGATTATATTGTGTTTTACAGGGGCAATGACTTCTTGCCTCCTGTGGTGGTAGAAGCATTGAAAGAGAGAAAAACTAACAGATGTGCAGGCAAATGAGGAAGACCAAGCACGTCAGAGGGCCTCAGCTGCAATTGAATCAAAATTAAAAGCTTCTAAAAGCCCACTTGTTGCTGGCTCTCTTACTGAAACTCTGGCTGCCACCTCTCGGTGGGGGAATGAAATAAGTAGCAAAGATGTTGAGCATATGCGTAGAGATGAATCACTCAATAAGCACGCTGCACTCTTGAAATATCTTGAGAAGAAACTTGCTCTTGTAAGTTACGAGATTGAACAAACTTATGCTATAAAATTCTGCTCCATTTCCTTAATTATTTATCACATTTTCCATTTATTTTTCCTCTTCTTTCCAGGCTAAAGGGAAGGTCAAAAGGGCTGAGAAAGCTCTAGCAAAAGTGCAGGAGAATCTTAGACCAGCAGACCTTCCAGTTGATCTGAAACCATAAGTGATGAGGAGAGATCTTTACTACGTAAGATTGGTCTGAGTATGAAGCCCTTCCTGCTTATCGGTAAGAATAGCTGGTTTGCCTCTTGATTGAACAATGTAAAAAAGTCAGCTTTCATGACTAGCTTTTCATCTTCTGTTTGGTTTAATCCAGGAAGGCGTGGCATTTTTGATGGTACCGTAGAGAACATGCACTTGCATTGGAAGTATCGCGAGTTGGTGAAACTAATAGTGAAGGGAAAAAGTTTTGCACAAGTGAAGCATCTTGTAGTTTCTTTAGAGGCTGAAAGTGGTGGAGTGCTGGTATCCTTAGTTAAGACTATGAAAAGCTATGCTATCATCGTTTATCGTGGGAAGAATTATCAAAGGCCTCATGCAGTGAGACCCAGAAATTTGCTGACTAGAAGGCAGGCATTGGCTCGCTCTATTGAACTTCAGAGACGTGAGGTGAAACTGATTGAAAAACTATTCTTAATCCCTTATCCTTAAGCTTGTCACAATGCTTATCCTATTCTATGTTATTAAATTTTCTTTTACTGCAGGCACTTAAGCATCATATTTCAGACTTGCAGGAGCGGATTGAGCTACTAAATTACGAACTTGTACGAGCTCTTGCCTTTTAGAAATTTGATGAGACAAAAAACTAGCATTTATTTCGGTAATGCATTCTCTTCCTCCTTCACAGGAAGATATGAGAGTAAACAACCAAATTGATGAAGAAAAACTTTCTAGATCATTTAATGCCGGAGTGACAGTAGATGACACATCTGAGGTATCTGTCTCTCATCCTTTGGAGTACATTTGCTCCTCTACGTGTAGAATCAGCATGTATCTCGAGGCAATTAACCTTAAAAGGCTTACTTTTGTATTAACTTGTAGAATGTTGCTATCTGAACTTAGATTCAGTTTTCTTTTCTTTGGTAGCAATACTCTCTAAAGGTGATGTCCTAATGCATGGTTCAATTGTTTGGCTTTACTTCTATCTGGATGACATTTGGTGGAAGTTTGCAAGATCTTTCTGTCGCAGAAATCCTTAGTAATTTCTAGCATAACCTTCGTATGATTGATACCTTTTCTATAATTCGAAATCAGGATGAAGGAGAGGAGGCATATCTTAAAGTTTATGACAGTGGTGTGGAGGACACTTGAAGGAATTAAGAAGCTTGTTCATGAAAAAAAATTGGTAATTTTTACTGCTAGTTATACCTTCCCCTCTTTGCAAATTGTCTGAGGAAGACTAGCTCAGAAGAAGTTGAGCATATTATTGAATCAGAAATATGTCTCAAACATATTTGGTCACTTTTTTTATCTTTTTGGCTGTAGAATATAGTTGGTCAGTTCATCACTGAGGTTCTGATGGAATGTTCGTCTTGGCACATACATAGCTTCCTTGCTTGATTAGGCAAGCAACATATTATATGCACTCGTCTTCACTTACTTACATAGCTTCCTTGCTTGATTAGGCAAGCAACATATCATATGCACTCATCTTCACTTAGGTACATTAAGTCACTAGTTCCTGCATCATCGATCAAGAGTCGGGCAGTATGTTGCTTTCACACGGGTATTTGATTTAGTCATGCCTTTGCTACAGTGATCATTGATGTTTGCAAATGAGTTAGCTTCTTTATTTTTCTTCTAATTCCATCATCCTCGCAGATTGTCCAGGCACCCCTGCTTGTGGTCGGAAGCAGATTTCTTGGATGTTGTGAAACATTTTTTACCTGAGAGGAGTCTTTCTAATCACATGTAAGAAGAAAATTGAAATGCAAGGTGGGTGTGTCTTGTAGGGGTGAGACGAGGATTTCCTTATTCATGGTTAAGATGTGTTGTTCATTGTTCCTCATTTCCAGGACCTAGTCCCATGTGTGTTAATCTCATTTGAAGATGAGCACATACTTATGTGGAGAGGAAGAGAGCGGAAGTCTTCCTTTCTAACTCCCGACGTTTATTACAAGGATTATCCATCTAGTGTTGATCGTGCATGTGAAGGATCTCCTCTTCCAGTAATCTCAGAACAGGATGAAAAACAGGAACTTCCTGGCAAAACCAGTCCTCCTCATGTTCAAGAAAACGAGGTATATGGAGTTACTGATGCAGATTCAATTTTGAGGAGGTTGATGGAAATAAAATCACTGTAGGCGGCAAAAGCAGTGAAGCAGAAGAATCAGAAGATGCAAAGAGCATCAATGCAGCTGCTGCTATGCACGATGTTGTTGCGGAAGAATCCAAGACCATGGTGGAAACAGAGAAACTGCACGATGTTAAGGCAGGCTGTCGAGAACGGCAGTGCACTTATCTTGATTAGTAATTCATTGGATGTTGACATTGCTTACCAAAGGGCGGTTGCTTTTGCAAAGACTGCTCCACCTGGCCCCATTTTCAGGCACCGACCTAGGAGAGCTGTGTCCAAGAAGATTGTGAAGGAAGAAGATGGAAATGTAGATGCCGAAGGCGAACCTCCTTCTACACTTACGGAGAGAGGAAACAAGTAGAGAGATACGAAAATTCAAAGGAAAAAGAGTTGGATGAACACTTGTATGTATCACCACTAGGAAGCTTGAGGGTTAATGAACTCGCCAAGTTGTTGGCATGAGTTTTAATGCTTGTTGACATTTCATGGGGATGCATGTATCAGCTTCTCCACAAAATTTTGTCAATGCGATTGATGTTAATCTGTTGATTCTTGACACCATGGTCTCTTTTCTCAAAAGCAATTTGTTACTTCGCTCTTTTCCGTTTACCCTTTCACTAGCGAATTGAAATATAACGCACTTTTCTTTTCAAGTGAACACTTGATCAAATGAGACGTTTAACTTTCCTGCCTAATTAGCTTTACACTCATCATGAGACGTTTAACTTTCCCGCCTCATTAGCTTTACACTCATCATCATCAAGGAGTATGGAGGACAGTGTGGCTTAAGGAGAGATTGCACAATGCTTTGCCAGAGGTGATGGCAATGCGTGAAGCGAAAGTTTATTGCATAGGAAGTTAACATACTAATATGCATCCAGAACTTTGTAAGCATGGCTTACTATTAGGGAAAAAAAGAAAAAAAGAAAAAGAAAAAGAAAGGCTTGAGCTTCCCTCATCCTCTCTGCAGACAAAGAAGGCGTGTCTGAATTCTTCATCTGCTTCAACTTCAGTTCTTCCTGGTATTGCTTCATGCGCTTCTCTTGCTTCATTTTGCCAGGCCCTTTTCCATGAAATTTACGAGAAAGCAATCGGAAAGCTTCCTTTGGGGTTAACTGTTGCAAAACATTCAAAACAAGAAGATTGGCATAAAAACATCAAAGTAATGAATTGGCGTTTCTTTGTCAGACGCAAAAAGAAATTATAATGGACAATTTAGTATTACAAGGCTTTATGATTAACATCTTTTTTTCGTTGAAAACTTACTATTTGGCCAAATTCATCTGTCCTTTCAATGCAGATCTCTTTCTGTCCATCATCTGCAATGCCTACGAGCTTGCTTTTCTTCTTATCCATGTTTCTACCACCCCACTCGACAGTTCCTTTAAGTGTTCCCCGTTCCTTAAGAGCTGATAGTTTCCATCTTAGACAAGCTTGTTCTAGTAAGATACCTGGCCTCATTGAGTACAGCCAGAACCCGTTTTTGACGAGCAAATACTTCTGCTGCTGCCTTTTTCCCAGCTTCGACACCTAAGAATTTCAGTTGCACATCGGGGGCCAAGAAAAAGACAGCCAGTTGGATGAATTGATTTGATTTCTTGACTCGGAGAGGCCACACATATTCTCAACAGCAACAAGCCCAAAACATATAGCAATCATCTAATTTAAATAAGAATTATAAGGTAAACTATTTACCAGGTTGATGATAGGTATGAATATTAACTAATGAGGCGTATATCTCAACTGCTCGCTCATACAATGCTATAAGAGCCCCCACTGATCTAGGGGTCACTTCTTCAACAGTGACCGTTATAGACTCACAATCATTGGCATATAGAGCATAGCCTGTTCCCTACGAAGTTCACCATATCTAAAAGGGATCAATTGCAGAAAACAACCGAGTGACTATAAGTAAATCATCCACTTGAACTCATGTCTCCTTTCCAAGAGAAGTGTGAGATCTTAAACTTCAGAAACAATAGACATAAGAACTTCGACTATTGCTAGAATCTTCTTAAAGGTAAATATTAGTAGCTCTTATTGCAAACTAACTTGAAGCATTCCAAACAGATAGTCACCACAGGTAACACTAGGTTCAAGCTCCCAATCATGACCAGGTGGTCTCTCACAAAGCACTTCAATGAATGTTACGAAGAAGTTGTGCACACCCTCTCTCAGCTGTTGTTTGTAGCTATATGGAAATTAGACAATAACATGCATCAGGAATAATCACGTCACCAGCATGTAAAAGTAATAGTGGCATTACTTTATCAAAAAATAACTTACGCATGCTGATCTGTGCTTCCTTTATTCCCATAAACAGTAAGCCCTTGATTGACCTGTGAAATGAACAATTTGAGATTTAACATTTTGGAAACTAGAGATGGAGATGGAACTCCTTATTTTCACCAAAAAATTAAACACATACCCGATTGCCATCTCGTTGCAGATACCAACTGAATAACAGAAGGCTGTCTTTGTAAGGAAGAATTACCATGTCCTGACAGCAGCAATTTAAATAGTGAAACAGTTGTCAATGACTGCAAACTGAAAGGGAAAAAAACAACAATTCAGAAGACACTCTCATTCAAATATAACACCTTAGATCCTACACCATCAGAAGCCCAATACCAACATAAAGCAAGCAATGCAGCAGGGTTGTTCTTCACCTGGAAAAGAAAAAAGTTATTTCCGCTGACACAAGACTACAAAAGGCAAGAACCATCCTTTGATCAGTGTCAGTAGAGAAGCCACTCAGACAGCTACGGAAAACTACCGATAGTTCTTATGTTGTAACTTCTTCTTTTGTGTGTGTTTTCGTTTTTTTTTTTTTTTTTTTTTTTCGTTTTTGTTTTTTGCACTGAGGGGGGGGGGGGATGATAGGGACTGCACATCAGGTATTATGGCTTTTGGTCACTCAAAGTTATTATATGCTTCATTTTAGAAGTAAAATTATCCAAGAATCCAAACATCTATGATTTAAGGTTCAGCGTCAGTACTATTAATTTCTCAAAATGAGCCAGTCACTTTCAAGTTAGAAGTTATGTCTTCTACCAACTTCATTTCTTTAAAGTCAAAGCTAAAGCCAAAAACTCAAACCCATTAGCCTAGAGAATTCTTCATGGTCGTACTTCAGTTTTGCTCTTCCTCCGAACTCAGTAGGAAGGTTCTCCTCATCAAAGAATGATCTCATGAGCTCGACACCGTCGTTGTTCTTCAGGTACACAAACTTAACCTTTTGAAAAGTCTTAGCATCCAAGAAGTACTTCACAACCTGCGCCAAAAAATGTGAAGCATCAGTCTTGGATCAGGAGAATTCTCGTAACTTGGATTTAAAAAGAGGAGGAAATACATCCTCTCATATTAACAGCACAACGAAGTGAGAGAATAAGGAGTCTCGGGATATTAGCCTTCAAAATGATGGATTTAAAGCATTTCTACAACTGTAACAGCATCTCATGCATAGATAAATGATGTACCAAGCCAAAGATGAAACAAGAGCCAAGAGCAATGCAAAAAGAGACGGGCATGGCGTGAGAGAGCAGGCAAACTTTAAAATGGGACTAATCTATGTTGTTCTATTCTTTGCTGGCCGCTGGACTACGAGATAAGTTGAATATGGCCTCTTGGTGGTGCACCAAAAAAGTAGTGTCTGCTAGTGTATCTCTACCAGGAATTGGACCAACTAATGACTGCCTCAAGAGTGTTTGATAGAATATTGAATTCATATCAACACAGTTGTTTGACACTTGGCACAAGAGAATTGGCACCAAGCGAGCAAGCCATGGCCGTGCCATAGAATCTTAGGAGCTCGTTCCCATCAGCCAAACAGCGGGGGTGCTTCTTGGATAACTTGCTGGCTCTGATCTTGACCATCTCTCAATATTCTTTGAACTGGGCGAGGGTCCTTTGCATGTTGTGGACTTTCAAGACCCTCTCAATCTGTTCACAACTGCTGTGCTCAGACTTCAACCAGCTCGTTTGGCAGATTATTTCCACTATCCTTTTGGATGAATCTCCATCACTTAGTTCAGTTACTGGAAAAAGAAAAAGTTGCAATGACATTAATCAAATTGACAGTTCAGTCTAAGAATTTCCATCCTCAGATGAGCTAAAAACCAGAAGTTCAATCCCCAGTTCGTTCAGGCTACTCCAAAATTAAACAAACGATTTTATATTTATCTAGACCAGAGAATGAGAAACTGCTATGGCAATGCAGAAACAGATATGATCATGTGGTTCAAGGTAAGATGTTGTTTTACCAGCATGTTTGGAGAGATGATGAGCTTCAACAGCATCCAACTTCTTGAATTGCTCCCCGCACTTGTGGCAGATGAGAACCGAAGATCCTGAATGAGCATCAGGGTCCACCATAGTCCTGGACTTTGGGAAACCACCGCTTCTGGAACCGCCAGACGTGGCCGAACTCCCTTCAATCTTCCTTGAGGGAGTACTCATCGACCTTGGGAAACTGTAACTGCTTGGAACCATGTACTGGCCTCTAGGACCAGGCGTTCCGGGATGAAGTGTCCCGACAAAAGTCGACGAAGTCGAATCACTCCCGCTGTAATTCCTGCCAACTTTGCCTCCGATGCCCATGATCTGCAAAAAGGGGTACAGATAAGGGGGTGTATTGTGGTAAAGTATTATCTGCAAAAGGGCCACTTCATGGTTTCTCATGGCCAGAAAAACTACTGACTCAGGTCAACCACATGGTCAGCCATGGAAATCAGATAAATATGAGCAATCGATCAAGGAGATACACTCTGCAAAATGTCCAGTCCTTACAAGCGCTGCAATTTTGAAATCTTAATTACCTTAGATTCAAACTGCAGCGAGTCATCTTCCTCACTGTGGTGAGAGTTACTCCATCGACGAAACATGGTGCCTGAAGCCACAAAAATTGAAGGAATTAATAATATATCTTTAAAGAACTATTGATGGCCTACTATAGAAGTAACAAGTCACACCATATAAGAACATGTACAGATATTCAAAAGACTAGGAATGAGAGCATATTCCTATAGGTAAAACAGACGGGAAACTAAATTACGAGAGGCAAATGGAGCCTTCGCTCTCTAGTTTTTAACAGAACAAAAAAGGAAGGGCAAGTGAACTAAGCCCTTAATTTTAAGGAAAGAACAACCTAATAATTGAGCAATGTAGATGTATTGCAATTCAACCACATTGATGCTATAGTGCAAAAAGTAAAGCCCGTATATAGGATAGGTGGCACCGCAACATCAACCATCAATAGTGTCACTGTGCTTGAACCCGTAAAACAATTGCAGCTCCCCTGAAGGAAACATGCTCTCAAATTCTTAATTTGCGAGATATTCATGAACTAGAACCAATGTGCACATTGCATACGCGTATCCGGACAGATTAAAAAAAGAAATTTCCCAAGAAAGCACTAGAAATGCTACAAGAAAAATACCAAATTTGTCTCCATCGCCGTCGTCGGAAGCTTCGTTCTATCGGCATTCTGGTTCTCCACATCAATCACGACTCCATCGGAATCATCGTCCTCGAATCATCAGCCACAATTTCCCAATCGGCGCTACGCACGCTCTCCGCCAAAGGAGCGTCCTCTTCGCCCTCTCCATTAACCACAATCGACGGCGGCCTATCCGGCGAAGCCTTCTTGACCGCGGCCTCCCTTTGCTCCTAGAACTAGTAGTCATCCACACAAGAAACAAAAAGAAAAACAAAAAAACAAAAAATGAGAATCCCGAACACGCACCATGGAAACCGAGGAAATCGGCTAGCTAGCGGAGCACCCGAGGCCGCGCCGCCGCATCTTGAAGGAGGCGGGGAGAAGCCGGCGGCAAGGGGCCGGGGAAGCGAAGGTCCGCGGTTCGTCGATTGCTCGCGGTCCTCTCGCCCGCGGTGGTTCGTCGGTCGGAAAGAGGGAATGCGAGAGAGAGAGAGAGAGGTCGCGGTCCTCTCGCCGGTCCCATGCGATGGTTCGCCGGTCGGAAAGAGGGAGGGCGGAGGGAGGGAGCTAGATCTCGCGGTCCTCTCGCCGGTCCGGTGCGGTGGTTCGTCGGTTCCGGCGGTGGTTCGCCGGTCGGAAAGGAGCGCACTGAAGAGACCGGGAGGTCGCGTCGTTCGTCGGAGAGAGAGAGGGAGGGTAGAGTGAGATGTGCGAAGAAAGAGAAGAAGAAGAAGAAACCCTCGCTCGATCCGAAATTTTTTTAAAATGGCGCCGATTGGTCGACCGGATTGTGGGTCCCATGCCGAGCCGAGCCGAGCCGAGCCGAGCGGAGCGGAGAAAATCTTTTCATTTTCTGCGGGTCCCCGGGACAGGTGTCGATAGCTGAGTGGTATGTGCGCGCCACGTCAGCGGATGACGTGGCGCGCACGAACCACTGAATATTTTCTCCTTCTTGTCGGGGAAGCTGAGCAAGGCTTTGATGTAGGCAGACTTTGGACATAATCCCATTTGGTTCGGTTTTTCCAAGGGACTTTGAGCTTGGGAAAAATATTTTGCGTTTGGTTCACATTTTTGAGTCTTCATTTGTCAAATACAAGCATTTGGAATGCTAGTCTAAGGTTTAATGAATTTTTTTCTTTCTAATATTACTCTTTATTGATAATCATGTTTTCCTCTTTTGCCCTAAAAAAATAGTGTTCATCACCTTCTTCCTTTTTCTTAGAGTTGTTGTTCCATTGCAAACTCAACCAACGAGCGGCGCTCAACTACGAGTGTCTAGATTTGGCTGCCGAGGGGCCAAATTTGGCCTCCGAGAAGCCTCGCCTAAGGTTGCATGACCTCAAGCGAGATGGCCCGAGGTTGGGTGACCTCGAGCATTGCCTAGGTCGCGTGACCGGGCGTCACCTCCCCCCACCACCACCGCCACTAGCTGCCTTCCCACTGTCACTAGCACCACTACTGAGCAATTGCATCTCATCTTTCTTTTTGTCCTTTTTCTTTTCACTTTAAAGCTGCTTTGAGTTTCTAAACATACTTACCTTCACAAAATACCAATTCTTTCAAAGTTACTTGACCAAACGGCGAGAGTCAACTTATGATTAGGTCAGCAAATCTTTTTCTCAACATTATCTGTAGAGTTCATTCAAAACATGATGTGACGAATTACAAGCGGGTAAATGGGGCCAACCTAGTCAAATTCAAAATCCACCGCCCTATTCCGAGAGTCAATTTTTGCAAAAAAAAAAAAAAAAGGTCAAATCTACAAAGGCGGTCGGAATCGAAAGGGAGAGAGAGATCTTCCGGTTCGTTCCCATCCTCTGTCGGTTTTCTCTCGACGGGCGGCAAGGGAGCGGTTCCGCCGTCGGAGGCGGACCTTCTTCGAGCTGCGGCGACGATGAAGATTCCCGCCAAGGCCAAGGCCTCGATCGTGCTGCTCACCGCCGCCGGCCTCACCTTCCAAGCCGCTTCGGCCTCCGACCTTCTCCCGCTCTCTCGCCATTCTTCCCTCGCCTCTTCTCCTCCTCCGACGGCGACGGCGGCGGCGGATCTCGCCGGCAAGGTCGGGGCGTTGATCGACGGCGTCTTGCGCTCCTCTCGCGCTGTCTCCACGGTCCTCGATTCCTCTCTCCTCCTCCTCCTCCTCCTCCCCGTCTCTCCTTCCTTGTTCCGCTCCTCGTTCTGGCCGCTCACGCCGCCGCCGCCGCCATTGACGGATTCCGCTTCGCAGGTCGCGATCACCGTCGTGGACTACGAGGTCTCTTTGCGCGGCCTTTCGCGGGACTCCGAGGAGTATCTTCGCAAACTGTCTGAGGTTAGTTCTCCGTCGCTTGCCGCAGCACAATTCTGAAGGTGATTAGAGTATTTCTTGGGGTAGGAATCGGTGCGTTTTAGTTGCTGACGAGCGAAAGCTCTGAATGTTTGTGTCGAGTAGGATTTAGTTAATATGAAGAGGGAAAGAGAGGCATAAGAAGTTGTTGAGTTGACAGACGATGGCAAAGTGCACGCACACTTAGGCTGCGCATGATAGAATTTATGTTTTTTGATTTCTTTATTTATCTGTTCTTCGGAATAGGTTTGGAATAAAAATCCGTTTGGTAACACAATTTGATTTCTTTATTTCTGAAACAGATTTATATTTCAGAAATAGATTTAAAAAAGAAATCAGAAGCTAAAATTTTTATCAATTTCTGATCAGAAATTTTGTCATGCGCACCCTTAGCTATCTTTTACCTTTCCTTGCTCAGGAGATAGGATCCTGAGCAACAGGAATATAATAGCTGAGCTTTGTCACTAAGCACTTCGTATACATGTATGGCAACAGTCCATTTTAATGAACTGCATTGGTTTTCTAAAGTTGCAAATCAGAATTGTCCGTCTCACTACTTTGTTTGCATGGCAACAAATCGGTATAATACAGATTTGTTTCATGTGGAAAAATTATTTTTCCTGTGCATTTTGCGAGAGTGTGTTTGTGCACTGAAGTTTGCTCAGGGTTCGCTTTCAGGTACATTCACGGTCAGCTAAGAGAATTTTGGAGTTATGCGAAGCCAACAAAGGCTTCTATGTCAAAGCTGGTCAATTTGTTGCAGCCCTCAGGCAGGTTCCTGAGGAATATGTATCGAAGCTTTCCTCATTACAGAATAAGGTTTCATTCATCTTTAATCAAATTATCCTTTTTCCTCTTCGCTTTGATTTATTATTTGCAGCTTTGGTAATTGATTCTCTTTTTTACACATGAACGAATGATGCCTTAGGCAGTCCCTTGTCCTTTCAAGTCAATAAGAGATGTACTGATCAACAACCTTGGACAAGATTTATCATGCATGTAAGTTGTCCATCAATACTTATTGGTTATTTCTTTTCATATCTCTGTCATAATTTTGCTTTGAACATTTCGTTTAGTTTGATCCTTTCAACATTAATAACCTTTTAAGATGGAATTCTTATGCTCGGTGAGTTAAAAGTTTATAAGGGTGCCTTTCCTAGACTTTCATCGCACGGACATTTAATAAGAACCCTTCCCCTCTTGCTTTTCACTGCAGACTTTTTAACTGAGGAAAAAGGTGGTCCTATATGATTGGATGGTTAAATTTACTAGTAGGCTTCTTTCTGCTTCTTTGAAGATATCCTTTTCTTTTTGGGTATATGCATGGGGCCAATGAGGTGGTATGTAATTGGTTGCAAGAATTTTGAAGTTTAGGTCCTTTAATCTGTGGTTCTGTCATTCATATAATTATTAATTAGTAAATGCAGATAATGAATGTGTGCTCTCTGTAAATACAATATTTGCTAAGGTCTGTATTTATTACACTTCAGAAATAGATTACTTGAACAGCTGTTACTGGACCTTAACAAATTCTTAAGCATATACCAAACTTCCAAATTTTTGCAAGTTGTGTCCCTATGACTGCGCTTTGGTGGATTATGAAACTTTTTCTTTGCATTTTGGGTTGGTTAAGGTTACTTGGTAGATTGAATTTTCACCTTCCCCATGATATATATAGTCCGAGCAGTTTAAAAATGATGTTAGTGCTGGTTGCAACATTTGTAAAGTGTCTCTTTTCTACTGATCTACCTATTTAAGAGCATATAAGTAAGCTGGCCATATTCTAGATTTTCCTACTGGAAGATTTGGCTAATGGGTGACTGCTCTAGCTTTAGACTTCCAAGGTACAGGGTGCCAGAATTATGTATCATGAAAATGATTAAATAGGAAATGCTATTGTTGGATTACTAACCTTAAGACTATCTTTTATTGTTTCTATTCTCGTTCTGATCTGATATCTGAAATCATTTCATTGGTTAGTAACAACTTCAATTTTCCTGTAAATTTTTAGTGCTTTCACAGTGAGATATATTTTCTGAAACAAAATGATCACATTACTTGCTATTTCAGATTCTGTTCATTTGATGAAGTGCCAACAGCTGCTGCATCTATAGCTCAGGTTCATCGTGCAGTGCTTAAAGACAGTAATGAAGTAGCAGTTAAGGTTGGTCACTAAGTCTTGTTACCGAATTTCTTGTCATCGATTGTTGCCATTCTTGTCGCTGAATTTCTTTGTTGAGAACTTATTTTCATAGATTATGATTTAGATTCTTAATTGCTTGTCCTTAGTCTCTCCATCTCCCCTTCCCTGCCTTGCACGCACTTGTTCACCTCGAAAGACACATGCATACATTATGGTTAAAATTTCTTTTGAGATCAAAGTCTTTGCAACTAATTGTGGGATAATATGTAAGTGAAAACCCATTGCATGATCCACACCTCAAGCGCATCTTCATGGGATAAAATTCACATGCTTCCTGGTAGGTTGTTATAAATGAAGGTCATGTGATCTATGCAACCCTGTTGCATCTTTGTGTTGCAAGTTGATGCTTTGAACAATCGCAGACCAATGAATGGACACAGAGGTTCAAGTTATTGGTGGCAAGATTAGAATTTTTAGAAGTCCTATCTGAAGATCAACAAGATAAAGAGATTTCACCTGAAATAATAGGTAGTAGGGTATATAAAGGGGATTCACCAAAAAATACACAAGCGCCTAGCCGTAGGGGACAGCACCCTACAGTGGCCCCCTATGTCGCCCTTGGTCATGGCTATCATGGTAGTTTGTGGCCTTTGGAGTTGCATATTGAGTCATTGCATCCAGTATAGCTCTAAGGATGATGGAGTACTATTGTTAGTAGCGAGATATAAATCCCACATGACATAGATACGATTTTTTATTGATTTTGTCAATGAGGCCTTAGGGCATTAGTTAAGTAAATAAAGAAACTTCCAATTCGGAAGTGCTCACTTTTCCTGAAATGTGTATGATTAGCATTTTGAAATTGAAAGTTTCCTATCACTATCCTGCGGGCATCTGTGAACATGACATGTTCTCACCAGGCATGTAATTTTTTTAGGACATTAGTCAATTTTGGTACTAATGATTATTGTTCACATTTGCCAGCATGGTTTTTTGTCAAAATTAGTGGGACTTGTCTTGTAACATGCATATATGTGGTATGATTGTGGACGCAATAGAAAGCCTAAGACATGAATTTTTGCTTTACTCTCATTAGTTGTGTATTCATATGACAGATGTTGAGCTATCTTAGGAAAGAATCGAATGTAACATGTTAGGATTGTTATCTGTTTTTCTCTCACATGAATGTACTCTTTTGGTACTAGAAATGGTACGGTTGTTTCAGAAATGCTTATGATGTGTTTGAGATGCTTTTATTCTTTATTCTTTATTCTTTATTCTTTTGCTGTTTCATTTTACTTAACATTTGGAATTGACTATTACTAGATATTGAGCACCTCATATCTTGAAAATTGTACACGATAGTAGCTTTTGAACTCATTCAGAATTTTGTCATTGTCATTTAGAAACTAAAATAGTTTGTATATGGGGCAGCTGTAAATGAGCTTATTTAAGTTTCTATAAACAATTATTAATTGTGAACCCAATAAAAATAAAAAGAAGAGCCTTACCAGTAGATGTATGGAGAAAAAGGAGTTATCCATCTTTGTGTATGGTCAACATGGCCTGAGCATTTCCGAAACAGGCTGTTTTAAATTAAAATGGTATAACCTACCTCTGACACCTGGCCTACATAACTGGCATTTCTATCTATGTTTCCTCCCAAAGCTATGGATCGGAATTTAATTTTTACTGGAAAACTATGACTAGTTTCCTGCTTAGCAGCAGTGAACTATCAGTTCTTGCTGGTATTTGAGAATGTTGATCAGGGAGAAGAAATAAACAAGGAAAATCTTTAAGTGCTTGCAAAATCAATTGTTTTGTGTGCGCTTTTGTGATTTGCTTAGTGTTATTAAAACCAAAAAATATAAGTGAAGAAAAAACTTGTTGCAATCTGCCCGTGTGCTCACTGTAGATATTTCTTATAATAATGGTGCATAGTAGTTGGTTTCTAGAATTTTTATGGACTCAAGCATAGCAAATTGATTCTTTCATGTTATTTTGGATGATAGGTACAATACCCAGGGTTAGATCGCCAGATGAAACTAGACATGATGATCATGTCTTTCCTCTCAAAATCCATCACTTGGGTCAGAACTATTTTCATACCCCTTGCTGAATTGTTTTTGTGATATCTGTTATCTGTTCCTGTGAGATACCTAGGTTCCTATGGAGAATCATTAGTTTCTTATGTGCATCTGCTTAACATCGTGCAATTTCCTTTTTTTTTAATAAATGTGGGGCGGCATATCTGCATGCTGTTCTAGCAATGATATGATACCATATGACAAGCAATAGGCAACATGTGACTCATCTTATGCTCTTATCATTTTTTTCTTCTGCTATGTGATTATTGTGTTTATTATGTCTCAGCTGTTTAAATAGCAAGTTATCATGACTGATATGCCCTTTGAGATAAATTAACAATACATCAGTCCGATGTGTCCATGCCAATGCTTATCCTACCTCTACAGATTCAGAAATCTAAACTTGACCTTTACTTTCTCCCCTTATATGAGAATTTTCATGAAAACCATCAACATCCATATTGCTGCACATGCACAGTTGTGACCATGCCTTCCCTGAAACTTCTCGAGGAATGCACATACTGCTCTAAACCAGAGTGATAGTAACATGTTAGGCCTATGGACGTGTGGTAGCTTAAGTTTAGCTTGCAATATAAATTGATCAGTAGAAACCTAGGTATTCATGACACTTTTCTAGCTTGTGATTGCAGATTCCTTTTATGAGGAGCAAGGAGGTTTGGCATAGAATAATCAATATCTGAAAGAGGATAATTTGCTCTGAAATGATAGTCTCTAGGATGCTTAGTTGTCACAGACATGTTGTAATGCTGAAGCAATTTGATACTGCAGTATCTCTATGGATTTTTATTCAAGGGAAAAGTAGCAAACCCATGGGAAAAAGAAAAACAGCACAACAAGCTTGCTTGTTTAGTTGTTTTAAGCCAGTTCTGCGAACCCAGAATAGGTATAAGCAGGGACAACTGTAATCGATGTACATGAAGATGGATATAAAAACCAAATAACGGGTCAGATTCTGAAATCTGGGGAAAACTGACACGGTTTCTAGATTCTGCATTAATATACCAGTTAATATACCTTCACTTTTAAATCTAAAAGCTGTGTCCACTGCCATTTGTGCTGTGGAAATAGCTGGGAGCTTCATTGTCATCATCTTCATAATCACTATAGTGACAACAATCATAATATTATTTTTTTTATTTTTTTTTTTGTATATGCTTGTGCAGTTTTGATCAACTTAAATTTAGACTGCTAAGGAATCCTCTTGTCATGTTTGACTGTCTTAGGTTTCTCAAAATGATCATCCTAATAAGTAGCCACCACTTTTAATGCCATTTGGTTTCAGGGCACTAATATGATATCTAAATAAGCTGATTATTTAGAGTGCTCGATTGTGCTGTTAATTTCTTCAGTTTATTCACCGACTTTCTCAGTTGAGAAAAATGATCCTTTCTCTTCTTTCGCAGCTCTTTCCAGAGTACAGATTTGAGTGGCTTGTGGGAGAATTCGTCAAAGCTATCTCCTTGGAACTTGGTAAGCATCAGAGTGTAGTATCTGTGTTGAAAGTAATATAATACCTTAAGGTGTAACATCTAGGGGCACTTTCCGTTTTTCATTAATGAGCGTCTTTGATCCACCACACTTGCCAATAGACATCGGACACCCATTTTCATGTAATGCGTTTTAAGTTAAGAACCTTGGTTTGTGGATTCCTTTATTTAGATTCAAGAGCCCTAAAGAAAGTGAACTACACCAAATGCTTTTTGTTGGGTGCTTCCGTGATCACCAGCCACAACCAAGTGATTTCATGGGCAGTGTGCTGTTACTTCAAAAGTATCTAAATGAGAATTGGCCAAAGGTTTTGACTTCACTAGAATAGTATATATCTAATTTATTCTAACAGAACTCGAGAAATTATTTTATGTGGTATATGTTTAGGGTATGATAATTGCGCGTGGAAGTATTGTTATAGTGCTTTCTTTGATGAGAGTTTTATCAGTTTGCCTAATTCTATATTTCATGTAGGAAAAGTAGGCATCAGTCAACCTAAATGTTATATATCATGGTAGACATTTTGGCTGGTTCATTTTGTGAAGATATGATAAATTGTACACATGATAATACTAATAAGAGGTTTCGATTGATCCAAGCCGCCATTGACATTGTCTATAAAGATTTTATCCAGGAGGGAAAAAATGCTGAGAGAACTGTCAAGAACTTTATCTCCAATGACAAGGTCAAGGTCCCTAAAGTAGTATGGGTAAGATTTTTTCAGATTCTCAATTTTCAGTTACTATTGAAGAGTTTCGTGTACTTATTTGAGTTTTCAGATGTTATTGCATTCATGATAAATTTGCAGGAGTTGACGACGAGCCAGGTCCTGACAATGGAATTTTGCAGGGGAAGCAAGGTATGGTCTTTTTTTTTATTGTATCTGGACTACTCCAGTTTTAGGCCCTGTTTGGTAACCATCCAAACAGGGCCAAATTCTGATTCTTTGTTCCCAGAATCAGTTTCGGTCTAGAATCGCGTTTGGTAAAATTTTTGTTCCTGGGAACAGATTGGGAATAGAATCAAGAATAAAAAAAAAGTTGATTCTTGTTCCGGGAACGAATTTGAGAATCAAAATCAATAAATTTTCTTCTTCCCTTCGACCATCTCGCGACCGCCATCCACCACCGCCCGCCACCGTCCGCAGTCCGCCACCACCGTCCACCGCCACTGCCGCCGCCCGCCGGCGGTCCGGCGAGCTTGCTGGAGGCTCGCTAGACTAGGGCGAGGTCCGGCGACCTCGCCGGAGGCAAGCCCAGCCACCGGCGACCTCGCCGGAGGCTTGCCCAGCCACCGGCGACCTCGCCGGAGGCTTGCCCAGCCACCGGCGAGGTCGGCCTGGCCATCGGCGGGGCTCGGCGGCCGCCAGATCTGGCAAGGCCGAGCCTCGGCGGGGCTAGGCCTCGCCAGATCCGGCAAGGCCGAGCCTCGGCGGGGCTAGGCGAGCCTCGCCCGGCTGCCGGCGAGGCTCGGCCGACGAGGGCCGGCCTCGCCGAGGGCCGGCGACGCTCCGGTGAGGTCGCCGGCCAAGAGAAGAAGAAGAAGATGAGAAAAAGAAAAGAAAAAAGGAAAATGAAAAGAAAAAAAGAAAAAAACAAAGGAAAAAAGTAAAAAAAAATTATTTAAAAATTAAAATAAATTGATTTGGAACAAAATTAATGAACACGGTACCAAACGTAATTCTATTCCAGAATCATAAATTTTGAATAGTTACCAAATGGCTTAAAATGCTTAGAATCAGTTCCCGGGAACAAAATAAAAAAGAATCAATTCTGATCAGAATCAGCTCCCGGAAACAGAATCGTTACCAAACGCGCCCTTAGTGTCTGGCCTGCATAAAAGCCTTGGAACAAGTGTTCTGGGGAAAATGAAATCTTGTACTTGCCTACTTGTGTTGTAATTACCATAAAATTTCGAGACATATTTTGGTTGGGTTATGTTGTGGTTGTCAGGACCATATGCATCAACGTCTCTGACTTGCATTAATGCTTAAGAAATATAATTGGGTTACTTTGAAAAGAAATTGAAAAAATTGACACAGGAATGGATGTGTTTTGGGAAAAGGACTGCATTATATCCCAATTCTCATTACTATTTATATGTGTCATGATTCTCTCTTGTTGGTCATTTGAGCATTGAGTGTTTTCGATGTTAGTACATGGATGTGCACCTGATAAATTGTGCCACCAGAATATTCATTGTATGATAACAGGCGGCAGTTCCTGTCCTGGTGCTCTGGTCCTATGTCCTTGCGGCAAATAGCTTGTTGCATTACCAAACTGAATCTCCTAGATTGGTCAGGGACGGCAACCTGTGTAATCTTGCCTTGTCCAACCACCTAGGAGCATGGGTCACCTTTTCTTGATTTTGCAGCTATGTGTGTGTGTGTGTGTGTTGACAATAAGTTTCTTGAATGTGTAGGTTGATGATTTAGAATATATGGAGAAGATGGGAATAGATCCAACAAAGGTTTGTGTCTTCCCTCATCAGCAACTAGTTATAGCTTTGTTAACTCGCATTGGTCTCCAAATGCCTGAAGTTGAGGACACCCAGCAATAATGTCAATTTTGTTTGAGATTTCAACTGATCTGAAAGCATAGTGCTGACAGTTCAATCATTCAATAACATATAGGTGTGACCTTTATTACTTGTAGCAGTTTAAAACTGCAGAATGGATTTAATGCAAAAGAGAGACAGAGAAAGGGTCTAGAATTTTAAATATGAAAAGAATTTAAAAAAAAAAAATTGCTGTGACAATGAATATTCTAGAAATGTAGAGACTGAGATGCAACTGAGGGAAATTAGTTATTCTCAACTAATGGCATAACAACAATTGTGACTTAACTTTTTCATCAACCATGTCAAGTTATACTTTTTATATCAACATCTGTGAAACTGATCCCACCATCAGATCAACTCGAAACTGTTAATATAAAAGAATTGCAATCTGCTAGTCTTGCACTTGTATATTAATTTCTAAGTTATGCTTACAACAGAGAAAGATTGTATTATATCAAATTAACTGTAAATCCCCTGACAAAACCTCTGCATTTTTTAATGTGAATCTGATGGTTTTCTCTTGATTTTTATGCCTTTAAGGTTGCAAGAACACTGGTGGAAGTCTTTGCTGAAATGATATTTGTTCATGGGTTTGTGCATGGAGATCCTCACCCTGGTAATATATTAGTTTCTCCAGAGGGCAAATCTGGATTTTCATTAGGTGAGGGCTAATATAGATTTTTATCTCTTTAATACATTCCCATTTAAGTTTTCACTAACGAGTCTTTAAATACATGAAGCCACTTAAGTATTTTCTCCCACAGTTATTCTTGATCATGGGGTTTACAAACAACTGGATGAGCAATTTAGATTGGACTATTGTCAGCTCTGGAAAGCTCTGATTCTTTCAGATTCAACTAGAGTACAGCAGCTTAGTGAACGTTTTGGTGTTGGCAAGTATTCTAGATATTTCCCTCTCATTTTAACTGGAAGAACCATTGACAGGTATTTTTTTAATCCTACTCTTGTGAAAGATTTACTTTTGTACTATGAGTTATTTGGTAGTTCAATTACTTATCATTAGAAAAATTAGAGTGCTTCCAATAGCTTATGTTATTTTTGAGCAACACTTTCCCAGGACTTACTAGGTAATCGATAGCAGATACCCAGAGGAAATTTTTCAACAATATTATGTAAGACTGGCTGTGACATGTCACAAAATAGTGGTATAGAGGAGCGAAAACCTTTGAATAGTCTACCTAGCCAGCTGTTGCCAGTGGTTAGCGATACCTGCCTTTTGTTTATGGCTAGAGTTGCAATATCTACCTCGCAGTAACCTTTCTTGCTGTTTGCCTATCCCAAGTAAAGCTGTGCCAAACATTTGACTCCTGTCAAGTTGTCATCCACCTTTCAGGAGACAATTTCTGTTTAGTTGGGCAACTTGCAAGTTTTTCATCAGGTGTATACTCAGGCCCTAATTTTTTTTTTTTCCATAGATTTTGTTGAGTGGTGCCCATATTAATTAAGATACAATAAGTACACTTAAAAATGGAAAGTTCTTAATTTCAGTGTATATTTTCCTTGGGATATCTAAGGTTTAGCCACCTTTTTCCATTTTCACTTTCATGGAATAAATATTGTGCATATTGACTCACTGATTGCCCTTAGAATACCCATGACAAAATTCTTTTGCTATTTGGTCCAATTTCTGGCACATTGTCTATGCAATGAACACAGACACATGCCTGGACCATGAGTACCAATTCCTTAATCTTTCGTACATGTAGGTCTCAAACAGTGAGATAAGGAGATGACAAGCTACATCTGGATTCTCATTGTGGCGATAATCTTTTTCGGGACATAGCGCTTATTGATAGGTCTTTATTTTGGATTAGATTCCATACAATTTACACATTGGGAGATAATTCCACATAGCTGTGAGATTATTACTCATTATATAACAAGGATGGAAATTTCACTGTTAGAAATTGTTTTGAGTTATTCTCATAGAAAAAGAATGGGAAGGGGAGAGGAGGAGGCCTTCCAAGTGTTCCGCATTCCCCAATGGCATTCTTTGGATGTTAAATCCTTATTTGTGTCCATGACTTGTTAGAGAGAGTCAAACAATAGTGAACATGATTTTTTAACACTGCTTGTAGAGTAAACATATGACAGTTCTCTAATCTAATAATTCTAAATGGTAGGGACAATTTGTCGAGACTTGTGAACTGCCAGAAGGCTTTGCAAACTGTAAAACCGATATTCTTCCTAAGGATGTTTTCATAGTTCTTGAATCCCTGAAGGGAGGGTATTGCAGATTTCAAATGCTAATTTTGTAATATTTGGTTATATGTGTGTTGATATGCTGTCTACCTGAAGAATTTAAAATCTGGAATGGCCACCAATCCAAAAATATCATACAGAATTCGGGTATTTTTCATTGAAGTTAATTTTTGAGAGTTCACTGCATCTATATCATATCTGTAGCAATACTTTTGGTTATTGGTGTTAACTTTCTCCTCAATGAAACAGCCTATTTTTTTCATGACAGAAGGTATACTAATAATTGTACTTCACAATGCTATGGACAGTAAATCAGCTCTTGGAGAGGCTATGTCAGTTGAGGAGAAAGGGAAGTTAAAGAAAGATCTCAAATCCTTACGAATGGAGGATGTCTCATCATTTGTGGAAGCCCTTCCTCCAGACTTCTTAATAGTACTACGTGCAGAGTACGGAAAACAACTAAAACTTTTTTTACCATGTGAGTCAAGTTTCTACATTTCTTAGTCTTATTATTTTGGTTTCCTATTCCAGTGGGCTACTGAGGGCAATCATTCGCAAGTTACGCGCTTCTCAACGACTGAGGCTGTTAACTTATGCAAGATTTGCACTCTACGGTCTTTTCCAAGAGCCAACTACTCAATCTGGTAAAACTACTTGAATTATGCAATAACTTACTCATTGATGTGATCTGCTCTTGGATTGGCTTTGAGTGAAATTGGTGTTGTTTTGCAGGTAAGTCTATATGGCCTAGAATAGATTCATCCTATAACAGACAGGTCCAGGATAAGGATCAAAACATGCCTTAATTCTTTAAACTAGATAAATTGACAGCAATGGTGTGGTACTATCCAACGAGGTGAGGTCTTAAATGGTGGAGTTC
Organism: Eucalyptus victrix; assembly: GCA_016097545.1. NCBI lineage: Eukaryota > Viridiplantae > Streptophyta > Magnoliopsida > Myrtales > Myrtaceae > Eucalyptus > Eucalyptus victrix. The sequence continues at coordinate 17,869,871 of CM027844.1, forward strand.
CTAGAAATGGGCCATGAGCACCAGCATGTAGAAAGCATACATTAGGTAGCAGTGCCCCTTTTGTGCATAACCAAGTGTGTGCATTCCCGGATGCAGGCTGGAATCAAAAGGGGGTTGTGGGGTAGAGAGAGAGAGAGGGAAGGAGGAAACAACGAGGAAGGATTGATTTCATAGTATTATCAAAGTGGCTTATAATTTGTATCACGAGGCAGGAGGTCAAGGTGGATGGTTCTTAATTGAGAAATTACTTAAGAGCATAAAAATCTCTTGGGTGCATTTTTCTTGTTGCATTGTCATCCTCAATCTGTGAAGAAGACACTATCTAACACTACGTGTATAGCGCTTTCAGGTTCTGCGGCTGCAGTACTCTTTTCCAAACTCAGGGGAAACTTGAGTTACCTTAAAGTGAGAGTTGTCCTCGGTATGTATATTCTACTGGCAAAATTCTTAAGGGTAAAATTAAATAAAACTCGTCCTCATACTTAAATTTATTTATTATTTTCTAAATTCAGGGTTGCTGGATTTGCTTTCCTGGATGGAAAGGGCAAGGCGCTTGCTATTTAAGATGATAAACCATTTGTATGTGGCCACAGGACCGTCTGTTAAAGGACATTATTTAACTTCTGCATTGTAGATCTTGTTGCATGGACAGCTTAAAATTTTGAGACAGATGCAATGAAGGTAACATTCTTCATCGTCCTCTCTCTCTCTGTTAAAATATGTCTCGAGTTTAAGCCCAATGCAAAATTACGAATATTCCGAATTGGATATGTTGCGGATATTCGAAATCAAGCAAAGAAGATCCGAAGATCAACTTCCCAAATTTGAATCTGCGTTGGAGAGTCTGGCCGTTAAAATAGGAAAGTCCAACTTTGACTAGGACTTGGATTTTGTTTAAAATATAGATATGTTTTGGATAAGAAACAAAATCCTATGAGAAGTTGGCAAAAGAGCAAGGGTTTTACTTATATATAGACTCGAGGCCGTGGGTGATAGATGTGGATCACAAATTGTCTTGAAGCGCCGCGTGAGTGCTTGGTGTTCCGCCGTTGATCGTGAAGAATTGGTCTTGAAGCGCCGTCTCGTTGTCGAGTGCTTGGGAGGGATTTTCTTTGTCGTGAATTACATCCAAGAAGGTTTAGTGTTGAAGCCAATTAAATCTTGTGGTAAGATTTGCGTGTAATTCCTTCGTGAGATTGAGAGATTATTTCTTGAGGAATTTCGAGGCTAAACACTTTGTGTGTTATTGGGTGTAATTGGGGCTTGGAAAACACCGAGAGAGTGTTTGAGTGACTTGAGTGTGTAATCTCTTTGTATCGCTTGATCTATAGTGAAATTCGCCGCGCTCTCCCCGTGGACGTAGGTCTTTACGACGAACCACGTAAATCCGTGTCCGATTTATTTTCTTTTTCTTTTCGTCTATATTTTGTTCGATCGCTCGCCCCATCGCAACAAGTGGTATCGAGCCAGGTTTGGCTGAGTTGAAGCGAATCGATGGCAATGAAGAAGTAAAAGTGAGAATCGACAGATTTGATGGGAAGGATTTTAGTTTCGGAAGATGCGAGATTGAAGATTATCTTTATCGGATGAAAGCGCACTTGCCCTTGTCCGGGGAGAAAACGACGATGAAGCAAGCCGATTGGAATTTGCTTGGATAGACGAGCTATGGGTGTTATTCGGGTGACGTTGGCTCGTAACGTCGCGTTTAACATCCTGAAGGAGAAGACCACTGCTGATTTGATGCAAGCCCTGTCGGATATGTATGAGAAGCCCTCTGCGATCAACAAGGTTTGTTTGATGCGACGTCTGTTTAACTTGAAGATGAGCGAAGGTGCGTCAGTTGCTGATCATATCAATGAATTCAATGTGATTGTTAGTCAATTGAGTTCAGTTGAGATTGACTTTGAAGATGAGGTATGTGCTTTGATTCTATTATCCTCATTGCCTGATAGTTGGAATACTACCGAATTCTATCGCTGTTAGTAATTCCTCCGGGTCAACAAGTTTGACGTTTGATGGGGTTCGAGATTTAATTTCGAGCGAGGATATTCGTAGAAGAGAATCGCGAATCTGTATCTACTTGCTCTAGTAGGTGAAAATAGAGGAAGATCTATAACACGTATGGGTAATGGTAGTACTAATATGAACAGGACGTAGTCGAGTCTAGGACTGCTAATGTTGTCTGTTGGAACTGTGGCAAGAGGGGGCATCTTAGAAGAGATTGTCTTAAGCTGAAGAATGAGAAGGGTAAGGGAATTATAGTTGATTCTACAGATAATGTTGCAGTTGTAGCAGATAATGCCGATTATGTCTTGTCTATCACTAATGATTCATCACTTGATGGATGGGTTATGGATTCTGGTTGTTCTTTTCATGTCACACCAAATAAAAACTGGTTTATCACTTATCAGTGCACGGGTAGTGGTAAAGTCCAGTTAGGGAATAGCGCTGAGTGCGATGTTGTAGGTGTTGGTGATGTTAAAATCAGAATGCATGATGGTATCGTGAGGACATTGACTGGAGTGAGGCATGTTCCGGAATTGAAAAAGAACTTAATTTCCTTGGGTGCCCTAGATTCACTGGTTGCGGTATTCTTCAAAAGGTGGAGTTCGAAGGTTGTTCGAGGTGCCCGGTGATAATGAAAGGAATCAAGCACGATGGCCTCGTATAAACTTCAAGGTGAGACAGTGATAAATTTCGCCGCATGCAGACGTCGGATGCATCTGTTCGAGAGTCTATTGACTGCTCGAGGAAGACTTGGGTGTTTGTGCCAAGGCACAAGTTTGATGCTGGTGTCAGGATCTCGCAGTCAAGAGCTTTGATCGAGACGGAGACTGGTAAGTCGATCAAGCATGTGCGGACTGACAATAGCATGGAGTTCTCGGAGCGACAAATAAATTCTGCATGAAAGAGAGCATAGTGAAACACCGCACTAGTGCTAGTAAATCACAACAATTTGTAGAATTGATGAGCAGAACATTACTAGAGATGGACAGTAAAATAATCTCTAGTGCTGGTATTGCTAGGAGAATCCTAGCTGATGTGCTTAGTATGAAAAGCTGCCTGGTGAATAGATCCCCATCAACTGCTATTGAATGGCAGACTCCTAAAGAAGTGTTATCAGGTAACGTTGCTGGTTATTCTATTATTAGAATGTTTGGTTGCCCGTATTATTTTCGAGTGAGTGATGGTAAGCTCGATGGGAGGGCAAGGTGCATATTTCATGGCTATGCACAAGGTGAGCGAGGCGATCGGTTGTGGTGCCTAGATATAAATTCACCTGTTAACAGCAAAGAAGTTACTTTTGACGAGTCTCCAATACTTCTGGTTAGGAGTGATTATAGCAATGTTCAAACGGATCTGAACGGTGTTCAGCTTGAGGTGGAGTTGCGACCAGAAACTCCTAAGGTAGCGTGTATAAGTACTAGCAAAGTAATCGACACAGATGGTGCTCATAGCGAGGTGGAGCCTATAGAGCCAATGGCTGCTGTAACTGCTGAAATTAACAAGGTATGTGTTCGATCTCCTGACAGATATGGATGCAACAATGGCTTTGCTTTATCTGCGGTTAAGGAGGTTATGTCGGAAAATCCTTGTGGAGCAGTTAAAGGTGCATGTGGAGTTGGTATTCTGATGAGGTACTCAGTTATGGCGAAGTTCAAGCGAGGCTTGGACTTGGACAATATCTGTGGCGGTTGAGCCCATCGGGGGCTAGGGGAAAGCAGCAGCAGAGTTTGAATTTTTACGAAGTGATTGCGACTTAGCTCAAACGTCGAGCCAAGGTGGAGATTGTTAAAATATGTCTCGAGTTTAAGCCCAATGCAAAATTACGAATATTCCGAATTGGATATGTTGCGGATATTCGAAATCAAGCAAAGAAGATCCGAAGATCAACTTCCCAAATTTGAATCTGCGTTGGAGAGTACGGCCGTTAAAATAGGAAAGTCCAACTTTGACTAGGACTTGGATTTTGTTTAAAATATAGATATGTTTTGGATAAGAAACAAAATCCTATGAGAAGTTGGCAAAGAGCAAGGGTTTTACTTATATATAGACTCGAGGCCGTGGGTGATAGATGTGGATCACAAATTGTCTTGAAGCGCCGCGTGAGTGCTTGGTGTTCCGCCGTTGATCGTGAAGAATTGGTCTTGAAGCGCCGTCTCGTTGTCGAGTGCTTGGGAGGGATTTTCTTTGTCGTGAATTACATCCAAGAAGGTTTAGTGTTGAAGCCAATTAAATCTTGTGGTAAGATTTGCGTGTAATTCCTTCGTGAGATTGAGAGATTATTTCTTGAGGAATTTCGAGGCTAAACACTTTGTGTGTTATTGGGTGTAATTGGGGCTTGGAAAACACCGAGAGAGTGTTTGAGTGACTTGAGTGTGTAATCTCTTTGTATCGCTTGATCTATAGAGAGTGTTGCGATGGGGCGAGCGATCGAACAAAATATAGACAGAAAAAGAAAATAAATCGGACACCAGATTTACGTGGTTCAGTCGTAAAGACCTACGTCCACGGGGAGAGCAGCAGCGAATTTCACTATAGATCAAGCGATACAAAGAGATTACACACTCAAGTCACTCAAACACTCTCTCGGTGTTTTCCAAGCCCCAATTACACCCAATAACACACAAAGTGTTTAGCCTCGAAATTCCTCAAGAAATAATCTCTCAATCTCACGAAGGAATTACACGCAAATCTTACCACAAGATTTAATTGGCTTCAACACTAAACCTTCTTGGATGTAATTCACGACAAAGAAAATCCCTCCCAAGCACTCGACAACGAGACGGCGCTTCAAGACCAATTCTTCACGATCAACGGCGGAACACCAAGCACTCACGCGGCGCTTCAAGACAATTTGTGATCCACATCTATCACCCACGGCCTCGAGTCTATATATAAGTAAAACCCTTGCTCTTTTGCCAACTTCTCATAGGATTTTGTTTCTTATCCAAAACATATCTATATTTTAAACAAAATCCAAGTCCTAGTCAAAGTTGGACTTTCCTATTTTAACGGCCGACTCTCCAACGCAGATTCAAATTTGGGAAGTTGATCTTCGGATCTTCTTTGCTTGATTTCGAATATCCGCAACATATCCAATTCGGAATATTCGTAATTTTGCATTGGGCTTAAACTCGAGACATATTTTAACACTCTCTCTCTCTCTCTCTCTCTCTATGCCCGTGCGCTTGTGTGTGACTGAGTATGACATATGACCTGGTTAGAAATTGGACAATGAGTATTACAGAATACATTGGTTATTTCTTGCCCCCCAGGAGCAACCACGTCTGAGGAGATCATGTGTGTTTAGCTACGTATAGTCCTACTTTCCTATCAGCGCCTTGCCTACAAACTGAGAAGTATTTAGGTAGCAAGTCACAGAATTTCATCTTACTTCAGTAAATTCTATTGTGCCTAGGCAGTGGGTTCAACTCGCCTCCCTCCCATTGCGATTACAAAAAGGAAAGTAAGCTTTGATTAGTTTAATGCACAAGCAAAATCAGAAGACCCATTCCACAAAGGAAAAAAAATATGGAGTGCGAGAAAAGGATGTCGGGCACGGTATCTGGAGATTTGTTACTATCTTTTAGGGCTAATTCCATAAAAAAAAAAAAAAAAAACATCAACTTTAGGTCAATGGATAAATCTCACTAAAACTTTTTTTTGTTCCACAAAAAAGCATAAACTTTAGGTTAATGGAGAAGCAGGAAGGTTGAAGCGTTATGTGGTGCCTTGCTCGGGGTGCGTGGTGATGGTTTCTTGCGTGCCTCCCTAGGGATTTACTCTCCGGCTGCCGGCCGTGCGGGGATTCCTTGAATCAAAAAAAAAAAAAAAAAAAAAAAACTTTAGGTCAATGGATAAATTTGGCCTCAACTTTTTTTTTGTTTCGTAAAAAAGCACTAACTTTAGATTAAGTGACACTTCTGGTCCTAATTTTTTGTCTCATAAAAAATCACAAACTTTAACTCTTATCCAAATTTTAACCTCTACCATTAACTTTTTATTTGAAGTTAACCTTATTTTAGGAGAAAAGGTGCTAGCCGTAAAGTTGGTGGATCTCATCCATGGATTTCTCTTGATGGGCGGTGATCTATAGCTTCATATTACGACAAAACGATAAAGTCTAGCTAGAGAAAAAAAAATTTGAGATTTTTTTACTTGTTAGTGAAGTATAGGAGACAATATAGTTTCACCGTTATTCTTCAAACTGTGGCTCAAACAAGAAGACAATGAATGGTGTTAACTGGCAAGTACACATGGATTTATTGGTAAGGACAATCAATGAATCTAAGTCAATGGGGGCTAGATTTAGGATTTAAGTGAAAGTTGGTGATTTTTTTTAAATAAAAAAAATTAGGCTAGAATTGTCACTCAAGTTAAAGTTGGTGCTTTTTTATGTGATAAAAAAAAAAAGTTCAGACTAGATTTGTCACTTGACCTAAAGTTTGTGCTTTTTTACCAGACAAAAAAAAATTTGGACCAAATTTGTCCATTAACCTAAAGTTTGTGCTTTTTTTTTTTTGGAATTAAGCCCTCTCTTTTATCAATTCGCACTCTAACGATGGAGCAGGGATGCATATGATGGCTTTGGCAATCCAACGGCTGGTGATTTTGGCTTAAAGCTCTAGATGGATGATTGCATTATCAATCTGTTCTCTCAATTCAAGCATGGGGTCAATCCCATAACTGATATCCTTTCAGAAGTTTTTTAGTCAAGATCTCAATACCAAGTTTATCGTTCTTCATGCATGGCATTGATGTTGGACGTCAACTCGATCCATCATTGTATCGTAAATATCCGGAGGCACTTCAATTCATCTGTAACTTACCAGTTTTGGCAATAATCATGCATCGCTGATTCATGAAAAATGGAGGGCACTCCCTCTACAGAATTTGCTCACTTATTAAAATGGAACGATCAATTTATAAAGATGTCATCATGCTGCCCCTTCGGAAAGTTTCATTGTAACAATTCTGTCCGAGATAGAGGGAAAATATTACCAACTTCCTCAAAGTACGAGGGAGAATACAGAGTAATAATATTCTTATACTTACAAGGTACACCACTCCTAGGCAGCTTAGCTTGCAAATTTGTAATATAACAATTAACATAGAGTAATAATAGAGATGATGGTTTCATCTATCCAAAATCCCATGAATGCGTCGTAGAAGTTCTGAATCTGCTCCACTGTGAGAGGCCAGCACAAACCTCAGACCTCAGCTCATATCGATTATCTGTCCAATCTACTAACCAGTCCGATTAATTCATCTTACATGCAACGGAAACAAGTTCAAAATATTACCAGAGGAGGACGAGAAGCCAATCAAATGACGTCTAGATAATCCACACCTGATCCATTAGAAGATGGGGATATAGCGGTCCAACAATGCTTTACAAAAGTTACATCTTCAAAATGTCGAAAGGCAAATGAAGTGCCAAACCTTTTCAAATTACTTTTGCACCGGGAGATCCTGTTACTCCAGAAGGTAACGACTTGCCTGACCGTATAAAGGTTTCACTGGCTAGTATTTCGTACCAAAATATTGTCGAAGCAGCAAAGTGAATGAAAGTAATGACCTTTGGCAGGAGGTATGCAATTACTGGCAGCAAGGATGCGAGAAAGACAAGGCATGTTCAAAATGCCATCTCACATGCCAACCATGACAGTAGCCATTACCAATCTCATTTGTTTCCTGAGACGTGCTTATCCAGGAATGCATTAGCCAGATTACTGAAGTTGATGTTAACGTCTCCAGCGGCAGCATACTTCTTGATCAAATCAATTACTTCTGGCTTCAAAATTTCTTCTTTGTTGGATGCATTGCACAAGTAGTAAAGAGATCCAAGGGCATACATTACCTGTAAATCATTAGGCCAACTCAAGAGGCACACTCATACCAATGAACCAACTATATACTTCATTATCTCCAATTAATGTATATGCATTCCATCTCCATGTAGGTGAAGCAGTTTCTTTTTTCATTTTTTGGGTGGGGTGCGGTGCAGGGGTAATTGTAAATGAAGCAGTTGAAAGCATCACATCTTCACTTCAGCATAACTGATTAAAGATGCCTGTGACTTTATTCTGTTTGCAGAACATGCTAAAGCTTGTCACTACATTGCGCTGTAGTATGCATGTACTTAAGGACTCAATCTAGTTTGAAACTGAAATTTACTCTTTTTATGGCTAAAGAATCAAAGCATTCACATAAGATTCAAGGTTCTCCACTCACAGTATTCCTAACAGGGCTTGACAGACATTGAATAACAAGGGGGATTCCACCACTCTGAGTGATGATGGCAGCATTTGCTGGCTCTGTATAAAAAAGAAAAGACTAAACATTTGTTAAGTAGACCAAAAATTAGCCATTAACACTTTACGACTTGCGTGATTGATCTATCATCTACAACTTGGAATTTCTGAATTCACCTGCGCATGAATTGCATATCCCTCCAATTCCAAATTCGACAAGTTTCTCATTTGGTTCAGTCATGCAATCCAGAAAAAGCTCCAACACATTGAGCTGTTTCAGAGTAAAGGTTGAATTAGTTGAATATCATAATACTAGCTGAAGAAACTATCCTTTTGAGTAATCAGAATAAAGAGGTTCTAGACCTGGCGCAAGAACGTATAATTGTAGGGATCATAAGCAAAATTTGCCAAATTGGCAGCGATTTTTTCTTTCATTTCTGGAAACAAGGAAACAACTAGTCATGATCAAATCATTCACATTAAAGGTTTGCTTTATAAATAAATGCAAAAAACAGCATCGCCATGATACATTTACATGAAACCACTCACGATATTTCATGACTACTGGAAGGGAAACCAGATCAAGAGACCTTTAACATAAGGAGAAAAAAAGAAGAAGAGAAGATTAACTTAACCGCAGGACACACGAAAACACATTCAATTAATCAAGCTGCAATCCATCCAGAGAACGAAGCCCTTTAAGTTTCCTCATTAAACAGATCATCGCATGCCATATTTCCCTAACCACCACCCTCAACAAATCATCAACGTGCATTTACATTCGACAGCTACAACCCAGAATTTAGTTTTATCTACTGTGCAAAACCCACAGCTTGGCCTGACCTTCCTCATCCATCAACGCAATCACTCAGTGAGAACAAATCGGTCTCACCAAAAACAGATAATGCACGCACAAAGATCCCATTTACCTTCAGCTGTAGCATTCTGGAACTGGCTCACCAAATCCTGAAACAAAACAAGAAGAAAGACATTAAGCGCAAAAGGGCCGACTCTAAACTCCATCAGAGAATGAGAAAGAGACACAGGAGCTCGCCCGAGGAAGTGGGTCGCCCGCCATTCAAAATCAAGAAACGAAAAAAAGTCAGTTCCGTAGGACATAGCCAGGATCAAACCCCACAAGCCCCGAAAATCGATGTCGGGCCGACAGAATACCAACAACCCATGAACCGAAGAAGACTAAGGCAGCAGAAAAAGGGGGAAAGGCGGGATCTTGATGAGGAACGGAACCTGGAGGTACTGCAGCCTGGGGGTTCCATATCTTCCCGTTCGCTCCTCTTGCCTCCGATCGTTCGTGAACATTTTGCCGAGTCCCTCTCCTCACGACTTCGAATCCTCTGCGTAAACTTTTGGTTCCGGAGCCACCGTCAAGCCGATTCACAACTTCTGTACCTTTATACTGCAAGAAGTAAGGTGACTTTCGTTGTACTTTATTCTTGATGCAATATATAGGTAGTAATATAATAAATTAAAATAAAAAATTTCCTCTTTACGATATCATCACTATTGAAATTATATGTAATTTTTTTTTGTATTTAAATGCAATGCATTTTTAAATAATACTACGACAACAATTTCTCAAATGTAAAAACACTAACCGATATTTAAGATTTCTTTTTGAGTAATAGTGTTGAGGGTTCTTGAACTTTTTGTTCATTATCAAATACCATATCCAAATTTGTTATCAGTTTAATATTATCCATGAATATTTTTCATTTAGTCAAGTCGTCATTTCAATTAAGATTGAATGAGAATTGCTAAGATAGCTGTTAAAGATTTGTCATTTTATGAACTTTATTTGTTTGTTCAATTTTGTGTTAAACAATCTCCAACAATCTTCACTCGACTATTATGAAGGTTATCAAATATTTTCCAAGATAAATCTTGATGGCCCTAATTTGGGATTAGTAATTTTTTTTATATAATTGCTTGACAAGACATACGTTACATGTGTTAATTGTTAATGTGTTAATGTGAAAAATTGCAATGAATACCAAATGTTTACACACATATGAATTGATTTTTTTACCCATTTAAAACACGTTCAGATTTGTTTAATTAAATAACCTGAATTTTTTTTGTGTTAACATGACATGTTTAGATACATTTAAAAATTCTTATAGTATGTAAACACAATTGATCATTCATATCTTTGAATTGGGTAATCCATTTAACACGTTATGTTTGAATAGATTATTATGACATGATTCATAAAACATCGCGTGTTGGCATTCAATCTACATCCGCACATTGATACTCAATGGGGGATTGGGAAGGACCAAAAAATGAATAAAATAAATGGCGCAGGGGCTTAATTGAATGAAAAAAGTTCAAAGGCGGTACTGAATACAGCAATAAGAAAAGTTCAGTGACTTTCGCGATTTAAGGAGGAAGCGATCCTGCTGACGGGCCAGTTCTCCGCCGAGCTGTAAAAGCCTGGTCAGCTCGAGGCGCGCGGCGGCGGCGGCGGAGGATCGGACCGGAGCTCGCGGCGGCGGTGGTTCCCTCGCCCGCTGGCCTCGAACGGCGGCGGCGGCCGGCGATGGAGGCGCTGGAGTTCGTGTGGAAGGGGGCGATCCCGCTGCAGATCCACCTCCACGAGTCCGAAGTCACCGCTCTCCCTCCGCCACCTCCTCTCCTCGTATCGCATCGCATCAATCCCCTCCTTTTTTTCACTGTTTCTGCTTCGAATTCGAAACCCTAATTTCCCCGAACGTTCGCGCGTCGCAGATTCTGGCGCCCCGGATCGGGTACCTCCCGCTGCTGATCCCCCGCGTCAAGCCCCACTTCGGCGGCGCCCTCCCGCCCGGCGAGGACACCGTTTGGTTCGACTACAACGGCCTGCCTTTGAAATGGTAACGGCCCTTTCTTTTCTCGGCCGACGTCGGATGGTTTGCCGGTTTTGCCGATTCGATGATGCTGTCGCGGCGCGGTGGTTCGACTGGGTGGACGTCGAATCGTCCGTGCGTCTGTGGATCGTTTGGTTGGAACTGATCGAATTGGCGTGGATTGCTTCGCAGGTTCATTCCGACGGGAGTCCTTTTCGACCTTTTATGCCCCGAACCGAAGAGACCTTGGAATTTGACGGTATGGACTTCTTTTCTCATTGCTTGCATTCAGTAACTAGAAACATTTTTTTTTTTTTTTTAATGATTGAGATGTTAGGGTTTGTGGTTTGTGCCGAGGATTTAATAGACAATGTATGGCGTGCTACGTAGTGTCAAGAGACGTGTAAGGATAATTGCGTGCCGTATGTTTGAAACGGAATTTCGATTCATACATGTGGAAAGAAATGGAGATATTCAATTTGAGTTTTGATGGATTGGTTTCAAGAGCTTCGCTCCATCCACCACCAGTGCAAGAAGTGTTAGATGCTGGCAGTGCTGGAAGGCCATGTAATCGTTGTCATTGTTGCACCATGGCATCATTTGTGGGGAGTGATCCATTGAAAGGGGATATGATAGAGATAATAATTCAGTCCCAATTTACAAGTTTGACTTATGAAAAATGTGATAGCGAAGCCCACAAATCATTTTCTGGAACCAATCCATCTCCATTATCTTGTTCTTTCTTTTTTCCCTTCTTTGGTATATATGCTTCTCTGCTGGTCAGCGATGACATCTCCATCTCTTCTTCTCTTCTTCTTCATGCCAGAGCCCTCTATGGGTGATGCCATCTCCATTATCATTATGTGGATACTTCTTCTTTGTTGCGTGTTAGTTTCTGGCATTTGGCTGACCAATTTTTCTAATTTTTTTACATCCTTCCACTAAAATGTGTTGAAATACCACTATATGTGATGGTTTGCTTTTGTCGAAGAAAAACAAAGTGAATTTATGAGAAATCTTTTTTGGCACAAGAAACAAAAACTAGTTGGTTCACCTCATTATTTTCTGTGTTCTTCTTCACTGTACAATGTCAGTGCTTTTTCCTTTTTCATGCTGCATTGCATGTGTGCCTCTTATATATACTGTTTTCACTGTGGTCCTCAATATTAATTGCTGGTCAAAGCTAGTTTATGACCAATTAATCATCATTCTTCACATGTGTTTCTTGCTATTAAGATACTTTAGGTTAATGGCACTATGGCCAAGCAGTGGACCTATTGGTGAATTGGGTAGGGACCAATAAATGCAATTTGAATAGATCTTGTCATATTCATCTCATGAAACATCAATGGTCTGCAGGTACATTTCAGAGGATATCCAAGCAATGTATTGGTCCCCTGTGAAGGTGAAGATAGTGTAAAGTGGAGTTTTATCAATTCTCTAAAGGAGGTTGGCATACATATTTTTGCTCTTTTTGCGAGAGAAATCATGGGACTGTACAACTTTAAATTTTAATTAATTGTTGGTTGTTACTGCATGAGAGTTATACAGACGTTTTCAAAATTCTTACATTTTTTTTTTTAAAGTATTTGTAAATTGTAAAAGATCTCTATGTTTATCTGTTTGTTTAGGTCTGTTTATGTTTGTAATTTTAACTTGCTGCCTGTTTGCTTAGGATATTGTAAAGAATAGAAGAGAACTCCATTGCGGATAAATTATTGCTTGAAAAATTGCATTTTATGGTATTGGCAGTATTAGTTATTTAGAGGGAAGAAATTGATGCTTTTCTCCATATAAAGTCAGAGGGGTAACTTTTCTCTTGCTTGAAAAGTATTTCTGCTGTCCCGGCTTTCAGCCCTTGTCTTAGATTGAAGATTATCTTAAATTAGTTTTCTCATCTGGCATGACCTTGGGGATTGGAGTGTCCTTTTTTATTTCATGTGTGGCTGAGTTTATGTTTCAACTTTAGCTTGTGGATGGGCCTGTTCCTTCTACAGACACGTGAGATAATTTGTCGTGGCAAGTTGTGCAAGATTCATTGGCTAGTTTGGAAGTACTTGATCGTAGGAGGGAATAATTGAAATGAACTACTGGAAGCTCTTTGTTTGTTTAAATTTGTAAATGAAATACTTGTGAAGAACAGTATGTATTTCGTCCTTGACAAACGATACATTCTATTATATTTGCAGGCAGCTTATATTATTAATGGAAATTGCAAAAATGTCATGAATATGTCCCAATCTGATCAATCAGAGCTTTGGCAAAGTGTAATGAACGGTATGGATTCCTATTTCAAGAGCCTAAAGGCCTTTTCTGCTAAAAAAGTTCAGTTATTATAAATTGTTGTTGATCTTAAAAACTCTGCAGCTGGAGGTCAGATGAATTTGAGTATAATGATGATCTTTGTGGCCCTACAAGGTAAAAAAAAAAAAAAAAAAAAAAAAAAAAAAATCACGGGGCAATCCTTTTCAAACTTATGGATGGGCTTTAGGTTAATCACATTCTGAAGGCAAACAAAAAATTGACTCTTCAGTACCTTAATTTCTATCAAGTGTCTGTAGTGTCACCATCTAAAAGTCTGAAGTCCTAATTTTCTGTTAGCATGGATATTTCTTCTTCCTGGAGTATTTATCAAAGAACATGTAAATATAAGGTTTCATATGGTAGTGTTTTCCATTTTTTCTTTTCCGTAGTGGTAAGTTTCTTCCCCAAATGAAGTGTCTCTTCCTTAAATTGCTTCTTTTGATATGACTTTGATCTTTATTGATTAGAAATCTGTATATGGGTAGTGCTTTCATTACTTTGTATTGATTTTCCCCCATGCAGTTTGTATTGAAGTTTTGAGAAGTTCTATGGAAAAATATCTTGTGAGATTTTACCCATTGGCCGGAGAATCTTCCATGTCATTATTGTCAATTAGGTTTTTTTATCACCTTGAATAAAAATTATGTGAAGTTTTTTCAAATGAAAGAATGTCTTTTTTGATTTTGTGTCATTTTGGATACACCTCCTGCAACATTTTATTTGTAACTTCATATGTAAATCATGAAGAGCACTTGAAGAGTAGCTTTGACATGCATTAATAGAGGAGTTCCATAATTGCAATTTTGTCTAATAAATTCCTTTTAAAAGTTTATATATATTGTGCCATGACGATATTTGATTTATGGATACATCTTGGATACATCTTTTGTTCGTTCATTTTGTAATTAAATAGTCAGCCTTGCCTAGTCCTGTGCTAGTGTTGGATCTGTTCCATTTCAGTTTGAATGGTATTTTGGTGCTTTAGACAGAGGAATTTCAATGCACTGGTGTTGTTTGACTTTAAAGAACTTAAACTTAATAGTTGGTCCTGGACAAGACAAAAGAACTCTGGTATTTGCTTCTGGACAAGAACACAAACTCTGAGACGTGCTGATTTTAAACAAAAAAGATTAAATTGAAGTCAGTTGTGGTACTAGCCTTTTCAATTAGGGTATGGTTGATAACTTGATGTCCAAACTTTTAGGGTTTGGTTGGAGTGACTTTGGCTTTTAACTTTGGGCTTTTTGCAAATCTTGTGGCACTCACACTTTGACTTTTATTTAACTCGAGACGGCTAAAGGCTTTCTAAACATACAAATGTGAATATGTAGATTCGCATGTAATTATTTAGATTCTTTTTTTTTTTTTTTTTTTTTTTTTTTTTTAATTTGGATAATTTTAAGTTTTGGTGGGAAAATACATAGCTTGTTTTTATAAGATGTTGCAACAAAAGGGTCCTTACTTTGTTTTAGCTCTTCTATCAGTTAAATTTCCATTAGGATCATTGAAGGGCCACCTAGACTATAATGATGATTTCACCTTTCAATGTCCTATATAAGTCAAGAGTGCACATTGCTGCACCAGCCTCCACATTATGGGACCTGGGTTGAATTGTCAAATAAATGTATGCAGCCTTTTTCATCGCTTGCAGTGTCAATTTTTCCCTGACCTCTGCAGGTTGTTTAGGAGCAACATTACGATGAGCATCCCCATTTTATTTTCTTATATTAAGACATCTGTGAATTATATTTCCTTGAGGCCTCTTCATGGTCCTTCCACATATATGGAGAAATATTAGGAGCGGTTTAGTATGATGATAATCAGATAAGCAAGTCAGGAAGCAAGAAATATCTTTTCAGATTATCTAAATGGGACTTTTTTTCTGTCTTACTGGTTTGAGATTTGGGAACAATTGGGTATCTGGTGATCAGCATTGCATCTTATTCAGGTGATCTGGAAGCCTACCAGCAGGTATCGCTGAAGCTTAAATTTGGTGTACTTGAGGATGAGTACATTGTAAAGAAGAATTCAATTTCATTGAGACCCAAAGAAAGCAGTGCTGACACAGATATGGCTGGACAAGCTAAGACAGGTTTGCAGAATCCTCACTGTATTAGAAATACTCAACGCAGGCATCTATTTGTGAAGAATTGTTGAGTTATACATCCATGCATGTGCCTTTGAACTCAGGCCGGTAAACATTCCCTCTAAAAGAAGGGTCACTGCTGCATGGCTTTTTGTTTTCTCTGTTATGCTTGTCTCTAAATGATATCAATATTCTCTGTACAGGCAGAATTCCAGTCAGACTGTATGTTTGCAGTGCCACTGAAGATTTTGATGAGTTAGAGGATGCACCCGAAATTGATAATTGGGACAAGATCTCTTACATAAATCGTCCTGTTGAGGTTCACAAAGAAGAAGGTAAACCATGGCAGCCTTGATTTTCCCTGATTGGAAGCATTACCCTTGTGTTATATCTGGTTGTTTGCCTGGTTAGTTTATTTCTCCCCCAGGATAACAGCTTTCCTTGTCACGGTCATTTCCCTATCATGAATATTATTCAATTGCTTATAGGAGCTACCATTGCTATTGCTTTCTATTATCCTGCTAGTTGCAGTTAGGAGTGTACAAAAAATATCCAGGATGCCTGAGAAATCGAACGGGATTTTTTCCGGTTTGGTTGAGGTAACATAATTTGTGTTTGGGCTACACAAAACAGCCTACTTGCAAGGCTTCGTTCATGCATCTGGTTGGAAATTGAAATAGCAGAATGACCCAAAAATTTGAAAAAGAAAACATGAAAACTCAGCAGATCAGACAACCAAAACAAATTTAGGGAACATGTCCAGGCCAAAAAAGAAGATGAATAGCAATAAATTCTGTCTTAAATCTGCAAAAGGAACAAGCTTATGTTAAAAAAGATTGATGCTTGAGCAAGGATTTCTTGATGAGAATGCAAGCAATCGTGGACTTTGCCAGGAAGATTCACAATGTTCGACCACTTGTCTGGCAGTTTCTGATGACCCCCTTTCTTTTTCTCTCTCCCCAATGATGAAATGAGAAGCAGATCAGCGACTTTCTCTCTCTCTATCCCCATACTGTTTATTTTCAAGGCATAACCGGTATCTATGCACTTCCGGTGAATCAGTAATCATATTGCTGTGATGAACAATAAAATATCAGATTGCTGTTTGTTTTTGTCCTCCTCTCAAGCCTCAACAAAAAATTAAGAAGATGAAGTCCACCACTCAGATTCTTGCTGATCTAATTCTGTGTTTTTTATTAAGTTTTTCTTTTATACTGAATAATTTTTGCCATTCATTTTCAATGGAAAAATAAAGCATCTGAAACTTTTGAAAATGATAAAAGCCAAAGTGCCTAAAACAAACAGGTAACCGGAAACTCAACTTGTTCCAAACCTTTTAGTTCAGCTAATCAGCTCAGGTTAACTTGTTCATGTGGGGACATTTTGGGCAGGCTTGGGTTTCCTTAAATGCTTGATCTGAACATAACCCTTGACACCTTAGCTGTGGCCAGGGACTTGATGCTTGCCTAGATTCTATTGCCCAAGTGCAAAGACTGTCAAATGAGAGATGCTCAAACTCATTCTGACAGTCAAAATGGATGGGATAATGCTTCAAACTTCAGGTTAAGTTGTTGGACTTAGGTTTTTTCATGACATTTATCAGTCTGGGTAGATGGTAGAAACATTGCTGAAAACAATTTTTCATGTAGGAAGAGGTTAAAGGAAAAATAGTAGTGAAAGGACCCTGAGGCCTTCCCATACTGAGAAAGACTTAATGTTATGTATGCTGCATTTTGTGATGCATGGCCCTTTTGTTGAATCCAGATGCAGTCCCGTTTAATATGGTGGTCTTTTCATTCCTTAATTTTGTCGGGATAGATGTCTATTATGACAAGCTGTCTCAACCACTTTGAGATTTGTTTTTTAATAAGATTGTTAATTTAGCTCATGGAATGTAGGGAAATTCTTCACACTAGGCGATGCAGTGAAGGCTCTTTTACCCGCGATTTTTACCGACAAATCATTCATCGATGAGGATGTGTCTAAAACAGAAGTTGAGGATGACAAGAATGCTCCTTGTGTTTCTCAAGAGGACAACCAAGATGCGAGTGGAAGTGCTGAAGATAGGACAGAAAAAAGCTGTGAAGCCGTTGAGCCTCTTTTTTGGTCAAATACTGCTGAATTAAAGCTTTTAAGAATCCACGGTATTGAGCCACAATTGGAGATACCTTTCTCCTGGGTTGTGAACAACTTAATGCACCCTGAACATTTCCTCCACATTTGTGTGTTTCTTAAAGTTGCACGGGCAAATCATCGATGACTATGGGTCTCAATACTTGTTTTTTCCAGTTCTAGTCATTGATGTCCTTGATTTCTTAGAATTAGAAAATCCTAGAATTCATTTGCTGTAAAGAAACTGTACAGAAAGTCATGAAGTAAATATGCTGATCATGGCATAGGAGAAATTCTTCTCATCGTGCTCCTTTCTTTCGTTGTCTCTTCACTGTGGTCTACCCAACTGTGACTTTGAATAAATGTTAAGAGGCAGTTCTCTAATGGCCGGGGCAGTGAAATTATGTTTGAGATTCTTTAGGAGGAAATCTCAAGGATACAGAATTCCTTTGGTTAACATTTGGGTTCTGCTTACGGCTCGCCTCTCATCTCCTTGCAAACTGATTTCCTGCATTCAGGAAAAGCTTTCTGTGTTGTTAACATAAAATAACTGTTCTTCAGATTTGTTGCCACGGTTGATTGGTCACCACTATTGACCACCAACCCCTCCTGCATCCGTGGTCACCATCTTTAGATGACGACCCCCGATATCATTAGCTGATCATTACAAGCACCATTTAGCTTCTCTCGTGCTACTTTCAGAATCATTAGCTGATCATTACAAGCACCATTTAGCTTCTCTCGTGCTACTTTCAGAATTGTTAGTGCCTAATCACGACTACTTGTAAAATGTTAGATAAATCAATTCCCATTAATAAAATTTTCTAAAGAGTAATCCGAGCATCAGATGAGCGACGTTGTCGCGGCTATTTCTTAGTGCACATGTCCAGTGAAAATTCTTTTCAAGCGGGAAACATTCATTGCCACAAGGTTGTTTTCGTATGTTCATATTGATACATAGCTGTTTCCTGGAATAAATAGCTTTTCTAGCCATCCACTTTTCAGTCTTCTCAACTTTGATTTCATTTTCAATTGGGTTACTATAATAGGTTTGGAAAAGAGAGGGAGGGAGGGAGAGAGAGAAGATGAATGATAACGCAGAGCTTGAAGACTGAATGAGATCCAGTGAAATCGGGCTTTTGTATAATAATAGACGCGATAAGGAGATTCAGTGAATCGGGTTTTTGTATAATAATAGATGTGATACAGCACGCAATTTGGACCAGAGACAAATTTGTTAGTGATATATATGGTCCAAGTTGAGTCCACCTAAGACTGCAAAAGCTTTTTACATACATTTCGGAATATATAAGACTATTACAAAACTACAACGTCTTTCCAGGACATTCCATGAAAAGGTTTATCTTCTGGTCGAGTCATGTTCTGGGATACACAGCATTTGAGCTCTGTCATCATTTATATAATTGGAAGTGCTTGAACATAATCAAAGAAAAAGAAAGATTTATGAAATTTTCAAAATGGGAAAGGGAGTCAAAATGGAAAAGTGACTCATTTTGATTGCAGGGTGAGCCCAGTGTTCCATCAAGTCAACAACTATTGTTAATACCCTTGTGTGAAAAGAGATGCCTCCTGCATGAGTAGCTTCTCCCTATGCTGTCTGTATGGTGCGTGGTGCTTATCATAGTCGCTCCTTGAACGAGCCTGCCTAATACTCTGTGGTGGAAGGGTTTGCTGGTGTCGCCAACGTGAATACGCATAGCATTTAGATTCATGAATCGAGTTCATTGATGGTGTGTTTGGTTTCCCTCGTTTTCTCCCCTCCTCCCCTTTTCTGTCTTCTAAGGTCAAATTAACTTTTGCCCCAAACGTGATCATGAGTGCATGTTTCGTCCATTGCAAACAATCTAAATTAGCATTTCTGGTGGCATGAAACTGGTACCTGATGCAGGAGATGACATACACAGACAAGAGAGAAGTAGAGGTAGTAAAGAATGTGCATCGTATTATCCATTCTTAGTTTCATGTTATTACATTTTGCTGCTCCACGCATATTGGATTATATTTTAAGCAGCTAGACAATGCAGAGTCAGGCTCTAAATTGCAGAGGATTGCCTGCAGTTTGAATCAATGTCTTCCTCATTTATTTTATTCCTCTAGGTTCCCAGCATTCTGAAAAGTAAAGTGCAATTATGTTTCAGAGTGATGTCGCTTGCGCATCGCTGACTGAATTTTATTTTAAATGGTAGCTATAGGGCCACTGAATCCTTACTTATGTATCCGTGACTGCGTCCTCCTAGTGCTACACAACAACAAAACAAATGCCTCAGCTTTTCACAGGAAATCCTGATAAGGCATGTGGTAGAAGGAATCTGATCCTATGATTTATTTGAGACTTGAATGTGTTGAGAGATGCAGCAATTATCCTAGGAAATTACCTCATCGTGGGCTGTACTTTTGGTGGCGGCTTTGGTGCTGCTTGTTCAGGTTCATCAGTTTTGACGGGAACAGTCTTCATCTGTTACATGAAACATGAATTCCGGCACTTGATTTTCTGAAGGGCATGACATTTTGCAGCATGCCAGAGTAAAAAAGGAGAACTGAACAGAGGAATTACCGAGTTCCTGAGTTGAAGGCTATAGAACATCTGGATATATCTCTGCTTTGCTTGCTTCTGTTCTTTGTTCAGTTGCCTCCAAAAGGTATAGATGCATCCCATGTTCAACATCTTGTTTGCATAGATTTTCCAGGTGTAGCTGCAAAGCAAATGAGTTCTGGTCAAGTCAATTCCATGAAAGCGTGTGAGATTTTTGCAAGGATTACACTGACCACTCATTAATGCGTTTCAAGGCCCCTGCAGATATCTTGTTCCAATACTCCTTGTCCACCTTACACTTCTCAAAGAAATCAGCAATTTTGTTGCTGGACTCTTCCCCATGATTGGGGTCAATGTGGAATCCAGACACTCCATCAACAATGATCTCAGCCGGGCCGCCTTGATTAGTGGCAATTGTGGGCAACCCACAGTTCATTGCCTCAATTACGGTCAGGCCAAATGCTTCATAGAGAGCAGGCTGCACAAAAGCTCCCCATTGTATCTGCGATCCATCGGTAGAGTTCTCCATTTCGGTACCGATCGGTCTGCGCAGCTATCCATCGGATCTGACCCTTGAGTTGGTACTTCGCTATCAAATCATGCATCTTTCTTATTTCAGCCATTTCTTCTCTATCTTTGGACTTGGAAGAATCAAAGAAGCCCCCAACAATGACTAAGTTAACCAAACTCCTGAGCCTTGCATTCTTCCCATACCACTCTACTAAACCGGTAATGTTTTTCACTGTGTCGAGTCTTGCCATAGAGAAGATGATGGGTTTCTTCTTGTCTGCAAGATAACCACTGTTGCCACAATGGTCAAATATGATGGTGATTAAAGAGCTATCAGATGAATTAGGACACTGTTTTTGGAGCTCACGACATGGCCTGGAATAGCAATACTTACATGTGCTCATCATTGTCCACACGGCTGTACAGTAGCTCCTCGATTGCAGGATTGAATTTTGTGACTCGTTTTTGTTTCTCCGAGTAAGGAAAATAAACAGATTGATCAGCACCGGGTGCAGCAATATTGAATTTAGGATCGAAAACATTGATGCCTGAAACAACTCTGCAGAGCCCTGGGAGTGTGAATGCTGCGTGACTCTCATATTGCCCAGGTATATCGTGGCTGCAAATAATACCACCTAATCTTGAGAACTCTTCAATCATGCATATTAAGAATATACTTCATTTTAATTATTCTATTGACTATGATGTGGAAGATCATATGTTTATCCCAGCTAAAAGCTCAACAACAGGTTACGTTATTTGGATGTTTCTCTGACCTTCCAGCAATCTCCTGGAATGTACTTGTTATGATGAAATCTGTCGCGTTCATCGCTATTGTGTCAGCAATGAATTGGCAAGAGAAGTGATACTTTGGGTCTAGCTCCTTCCACTTGACATCGGAATTTTCATACTTAGTCTTCTCCAGTGCATGCGCAATTGTTCCCTGGGTTTTCAAGCACTCTAGAATGGTCAAAAATCGGAATTAGCACTCAGCTGGTAAACTGATGAAGCAATAAGGCACCTGAGTTGTCCCGAGTTTACTAGCCATAAGTGACGCTACTAAATTCCCATCACTGTAGTTTCCAATTATGAGATCCGGTTTTCCTTCCAATTGATCCAGTATCTTAATGGTTGCATCCTGGTGAGCGACAACAGAAGCAAAAGGAAACCGTCATGCAAGAAATAAGTTGATCAGGGATAATGGTTGGTTTTGAATTTGGAATCCCTACCTGGGTAAATCTTTCAAGGTATGGATATATGTCAAAACGAGAAACCCACTGTCGAAGCACCCCCTTCTCGGTCCTAAATGGCACCCTAAGAATGTTGGAGTGCTTTGTCCCAATGATCGGTTCCAACTCCTGGTTGCATTTTGTTCCACGAGCATCGGGGATAAGTCGTGTGACCTGTTACGTTAAAGAGACACTGTGAAAACCAACTCCTTGAGCTGGCATATATTTGCAGGAAGGCAGTTGCGCCATGTGTTGAAACTGACCACGAGTATCTGTGGCTTTGCATTAATCCCCTGTTCCTTAATCCTGAGGAGCAACTCCTCTTCCAGGGCCCTCACTTGATCTAAAATATAAACCACCTGTTGTTGTTGCCAAATATTTAGCAGGCTATGTGACAGCGAACATGGATACATGTGAGGATTGACGAGGATATCTACCTGTCCACCGGTATCTGGCAAGCCGAGCACATCCGACTGGCCAAAATAACCATGGGGGGAAAATATCACAACATTGAAAATCATTGGAAGCCTACTAAAGAACTTCTCCATGTTCATTGGATCCGGTGCTTGTAGTACTTCCGAGAGCCATCTGATCATGTCCTTGACTTTCTCCGCCGTATCGCCCCATCCTTTCTCAAGGCCCCACTCCTTGAACCTATCATTAGTTGTTGTTATAAACAGTGAAAATGTGGGTGGCATCAGATGGTAGTGAGCGACCTCCTGGGTTTGTTCGAGGAAAAGTGAGAAACTACCTCATCTCAAAGTCTTGGAATGGGGTGTCTTTTGGGACTGATGCAAGGGATGCTTCAGCTACAATCAGGGCCATCTGAAGCTTGGGTGCAGTGTCAAGTGTTTCATTTATCATGAGATTCTGGAAACGAAGAACATCCTTCAGGTTAGGAATTACATCTGCGCATATAAATTTTTGCGGAGTGCGAATGAGTTTTGCGTACTTCTCCTTGATAATTGAGGGATGCAAGGAAATCCACAAGGGGTTGTGTGCTGTCCGGTGTTCCGCTCAGCTTTGAGGAGAGGTACTTTGAGATGAAATCGACTCCGTTCCCAATAGATGAAGATAAGGTCAGGTGCGGAACGGAAAAGTCGAGAGCTCCGAAGTCCACTTCCAGGGCATTCTCATCTTTTGCCCTGCCAAGACACAGAAAAATTTTGGTCCCGAGCCAGTAAAACGTAGAGAGTAGGTGGAGGAAAATGGAAAAAAACATGTACTATGGCTCCACACGGCATGAGGTGAGTGCATATGATACAAAGTCCGAAATCAAGCAGACTACGAACCATTCTTCATCGTATATCATTTCCTTAAACTTCAAGTAATCAGCGGCACTCATGCCTTCCACGGACAGAGTGTCAGAACTGACTTTGACATATTCCCAGTTTCCAGGACTCCGTCTCACGGCGAAAGCCATGTGTGGAGGGACTACAAGGGCTTCCTGGGAAAAACGTTCAGGTTGCGATGCCTCAGTTGGGATGAGAGTTAACAATCATATCAGCGGAGAACATTAGGAAGGAGAGAGAAATAGAGGGTCTTAGGTGGGAACGAACGAACCTGAGTGTAACATAGGATGTACCCAAGATCGCTGCCCAAGATGCGCTCCCTCTCCGTCTTGGCGTCTATGGCGCTTTCCAATTCATCCATTAAGTGGTTGAGTTTCATTATCCTCCTCCCCTTTTCCATATACTTGGCGAAGCACCTCTTCATGTGGTACCGGCTCTGGCTGAGCGCCTCGGGCATGCTGTCAGTGACAGGCTCCGTCGTCTTCAAGGCGGGGCTTGAATCCATTATATTACAAAGGACTCACAATTCCCACAACCTTATGTCATTCATTCTCCCAATGTCTCTTGCCATTTATATAGAAAACTGCCAAGGCATGGTGCGGCTCATCGGTTAACCAGCCCTATACATTTTCGAATAATCGACGCTATGATGGGCCCTGAAAGAGGTGATAGAGGAGGAGAAGGAACATTTCCCTTAAAGTGAGAGAAGAGAAAAAGAAAAGAATCTGACAAATCTTAGCTGATAAAGAAATGTTGGCCAAAGGAGGAGGGTAATTGCTTATTTGGCCTGCCTATCTGTCACAGAAGCAAGTGATTGTGAGCATCATTCTTTTCTTTTCGTGACAGTAAGAAAGAAGCAGAAGGGAGAGAGAGAGAGAGAGAAAGAGATCAAAGCCAGGTCCTTTTTCTGGCAGGTCTCATCGAAGCCGTCCACCAATCATGGCGGAATCTTTGAGAATTTGGTACTGTTTGTTCCTGATCTTGCTTGTGCACCTTTTGCCATCAAGATCAAGGAGTGATTAAGACCAAGGAGCTACGTGGGAATATCAAACTGCTAGTGTTCAAAAAACGAAGTTCACTTTATAGTGCAGAGGATCTCCCATGCATTTTTCATCTTTTGGCACTTTATTCGGGTCTTTTCGTACATGGAGCTGATGCCGAGCATCAACGGTGGCACGAATCCTCTCAGGTGTCCTTTCTTAACCAATCCCAGAGGACTCCCAGCCTGGAGCGCGTCAGGGCTTTGGGATCGTTCCAGATATTCCGAATGAAAGTAGCTTGCTTTCGAAATTGAAAAAGAAAAATGCAATTTTAGAAAAAACACGTTTCGTGATCTTTGACCTAGAGTCTCCCCTTCTCTAAATTGGGGTGTGCTACTTTGATTCAAATCTTAAAATCGTTTGAAGAGTCTCCACCAATCATTTCTAGGGTCGACTGAGAACCCAAAATGGAATGTGTTGGAGGAAGTCAATTAATCACCCAAAGATCCTATAGTTTTCTTTTGGGTCTTGACGACTTACAAATTTGCCGGCCCCTCGTGACGTGCATGATTAGTGTCTTTTCAAATACATGCATCGCTCTCAAAGTAAATCCAAAGGATGAATCTAATCCATATCAATCAGGCATTGCGACGACGGAAAAGCAAAGCAGGAAGAATCCGGTCCAAATCAATGCAGTGGGGATGAATCCGGACCAGCATGCAAAAAGACAATACGCCTCGTGTATGCAAGCAGCGTGTGAGAATACAAAGCAATTAACAAAACGAATCCTATCCCACGAAATCAAAGCACGTGCGTGAATCCAATGCCAAAGCGATACACCACGTGCACTAATGACTAACAAGGACAAATCCAATTCTATTGTGATAACATTCAATTTCGGTATCAGCATGCATTTCATAACACCATGCAATCTGTAATATATACGCATGTCATGATAGCGTGCACGCTACTAGTAACATGCATTCATAAGACGTGGCCTCGGTCAGTGTTTATTGTGTAATTTTATTGCGATACCACGTAATTCAAAGTCAAGCATACAATTTTAAGGCTGGTTATGATTTCACAGCAACACGCAATTTCAAGATAACATGTGATTCGGATTTACCAAGCTAACTTCTTCAAGTCGGCCTCAACATTTACTTTTGCTCTCCTTCTTCTATGGAACAACCTACTTAAAATTTGATTGCCCAACCTTACCGTATATATGATATCGATTGTACAACTAAAAACTGTATTATTTAACCAATGACGTTGTTTATTTAAAGAAATTATACCAAAATTGATCTTTTGTTTAAATTGTGTCGTACAAAAAGTTCATTTTTCCCGCGACATGGGGCGGTTGGGATGCCACACTGGCGGACATTAGAACGAGCCAATTAACGTGCATTGTGACATTCGAGCATGCGGCCATCGCTTATTTTTCCCTGTTATGACCTTTTAAAATATATATATTACAATTTGCATCGAAGTGGCATCGAACGAATGCTGGAACACATGCGGGTCACTACTAGTGCTTCAACACGGCTGGGCTCATCAGAACAAGTGCTTAACACAGCAAGGTAGCTTGCTGGTTCGTTAATGAACTGCAAGGAATCCCAAGAGAGAGTAACTTCATGAAAGTCCGTGAGTGATCCTTCGAACCGGGAGCTTGCCGACATCACCGGTGTCGGGATCTGTTGTGGCGAACAGCAACCGGGCAGGAGGAACAACAGCTAATGAGAACCCAAGCCCAAAATCGGCAGAGGACTGCTGCAGCGGTGAAGGGTCTCCGACATTGGGATGTTGCTGAGGTCACTGGAAATCATCTAGGAGGTCACTGGAACGGACGAATCGCTGAGCTTGATGGTTCAGGCGTGAAGAGATAAGAGGCTTCGAAAATCAAATCCTCCAGGAATTTGGTCAAGTGATGGGAGAAGGGCTTCCAAGGGATCTTCGTACCTCCCTCTCTCTTCTCTTTTTTTCCCCGAATTTGCGTGGAACTCTCTATATCACTTTCTATGCAGATAAAATTCCGCAGTTGGCCTTTTACTTTTAACAATCTTTTTTGGCTTATCACTCATTGAAGCCCACCGCAAGCAGTTTATTGCTTTCTAAATCACCAAGGAACACAACCGAATAATTCTACCAAGTTTTGTCAATCTCAGTTATTACGACATCACTTTTGGGAAAATCAATACAAAATAATGAAAGCATGGAATATTCTCTCGCCAACGATCTAGATAAAGATTTCTAATCGATAAGGATCCAAGTCATATCAAAAGAAGCAATTTAACAAAGAGATGCATCATTTGGGGAAGAAACATACAATTACGGAAAAGAAATAAGGAAAACACTACTATACGAAACCTTATATATAATGTTCTCACAGAAACACATAAACCAACCAAGCAGAAAGGAAATACAGAAACACTGTCACTTATGGCCCGATATTTTCTAGTGCCCAAGTTTGAAGTGGCCACAGGCCAAAGTAATGGATGTTATACCTATCAACCCTACGAATAACAGAAAATAAAATATTGTTGTCGTAGCCTCCTAGGTCCAGATTATGCCCTCTTCTGACTCGTAATCCTACGCCAGCGCCGCCTCCCCTAGTCGAGACCGATGCCTCTTCCAGCGCCGGCGCTGGAGGCTCCAATGGTGGTCACGGCTGTCCGTCGTGACCCAACTGTGACGGTGGCACCAACGACGACGGCCTTGATGACGGCTGTGGCATCGACAATTATATTTGCTTGAGGTGCTGCAACCATTGCTTTTGGACCTTGAGTTTCTTTTCAGCCTTGTGATTTCAAAGACCCTCTTCAGGAACATCGCACAAAAGGCGTTGTAACCAGCACCATGAGTGATATAGGCATCCAAGAGTGTCTACATGCAAGGCCTTTGGCGTGGACGTGACCTATGATCCATCCTACGGTGGAGATGAAGATCCCGAGCATCATTTTACCTCGATGCCAATCCTCAGCTATCGCCATGCTTAGTTCGGCAATACCATCCTCAACGTCTTTAGTCATTTTATCGAGCTCTTGTTGAGACGGCATGTTTTACAGGAATGGAGAGGAGGAAGGAAGAGGAGGAAGAGGTGAACAGAAAAGAGGGAGAGGGGTGAGGTTAAGGACGAGAGAGGAGCAGAATGAAGAGGAGAGAGGTAAAAGGAGAATGAAGAGGACATTAAGGAGGAGGGAGGAGCAGAATGAGGAGGAGAGAAGTGAAAGGAGGAGGGAGGAGCAGAATGAAGAGGAGAGAAGTAAAAGGAGAATGAAGAGGACGTTAAGGAAGAGAGAGGAGCGGAATGAAGAGGACAGAGGTGAAAGGAGGAGGGAAGGAGGGGCCAACGAACGAGTCCGGAAGTGAGAGGGATGGCTCGCTCAAGCCGATCGGAGAGTCCTTTTCCGACGTCATGGCCTTTGGTGGGAGCATGACGAGCATAATTCGATTTATCTGTGGTTTGTTTTTTGTTTTGCAGTAATTTTGAAAATGTTTGGAGTATTTTTAGATTGAATCGGCATATTTTCAAAAGTTCGGGATGCAAGAATTCCTCTAAAAATTGAGTCAACATACCCCAAGGAACACAACCAAATAATTCTACCAAGTTTTGTCAATCTCGGTTATTACGACATCACTTTCTGGACTCTCAAGTGCTCTTTAGGATTTACAAATCAAGTTCCAAATAAAATCTCGTAGAGATGTATCCAAAATGAAACAAAATCAAAAGAGACATTCCCTCATTTGAAAATACTTCACATAATTTTTATTCAAGGCGATAGAAATCACAATTGACAATAATGACATCGAATATTCTCTGGCCAATAGGAAATATCTCAAAAGAGAAATTTCCATAGAACTTCTCAAAACTTCAATACAAATTGCATGGGAGAAAATCAATACAAAGTAATGAAAGCATTAACCAGATAGAGATTTCTAATCGATAAGGATCCAAGTCATATCAAAAGAAGCAATTTAACGAAGAGATGTATCATTTGGGGAAGAAACATACCGTAGAAATAAGGAAAACACAACTATACAAAACCTTATATATAGATGTTCTCATAGAAACACGGAAACCAGTCAAGAAACATAGTCACTTATGGCCCGATATTTTCTAGCCAGTCAAGAAACATAGTCACTTATGGCCCAATATTTTCTAGTGCGCAAGCTTGAAGTGGCCACATGTCAAAGTAATGGATGTTATTCCTATTAGCCATACGAACAACAGAAAATGAAATATTGTTGCCGTAGCCTTCCAGGTCCAGATTATGCCATCTTCTGGCCCATAATCTTGCGCCAATGCCGCATCCCCAATCGAGATAGATGCCTCTTCCAACGCCAACACCAGAGGCTCCAATGGTGGTGATGGCTGTCCGCGTGACCCAACTGGGACAGCGGTGGCCCCAACGATGATGGCCCCAATGATAGTTGTGGCGCCGATGGTTGTATTTTGCTTAAGGTGCTGCAACCCCTTGCGATTTCAAAAACCCTCTTTAGGAACATTGCATAAAATGGCGTTGCAACCAGCATCGTAAGTGCTATAGGCATCCAAGAGTGCTTGCATGCTAGGCCTTTGGTGTGAACGTGACCTATGATCGATCCTACTACGGAGATGAAGATCCTGAGCATCATTTCACCTCGATGCCACTCCTCAGCTATTGCCTTGTTCAGTTTGGCAATATCATCCTCAATGTCTTTAGTCAAACTCTTGCTGAGATGGCATGTTTTATAGGAATGGAGAGGACAAAGGAAGAGGAGGAAGAAGTGAACAGAAAAGAGAGGGAGATGGGTGAGGTTAAGGAGGAGGGGGGAGAAAAATGAAGATGAGAGAGGTGAAAGGAGGAGGGAGGAGCAGAATGAAGAGGAGAGAGGTAAAAGGAGAATGAATAGGATGTTAAGGAGGAGGGAGGAGCAGAACGAAGGGGAGAGAGGTGAAAGGAGGAGGGAGGAGTAGAATGAAGAGGACAGAACTAAAAGGAGCATGAAGAGGACGTTAAGGAGGAGGGAGGAGCAAAATGAGGAGGGAGGAGCAAAATGAAGAGGAGAGGTAAAAGGAGAATGAAGAGAACGTTAAGGAGGAGGGAGGAGCATAATGAAAAATGAGAGAGGTGAAAGGAGGAGGGAAGAAGGGGCCAACGAGCGAATCCATAAGTGAGAGGGACGGTTGCTCAAGCCGATCGGGGGGACGGCTCGCTCGAGTCGGCCCCTAATAATTCTGTCCTTTTCCAACATCATGGCATTTGGTGGGAGCATGGCAAACATAATCGCGATTTATTTGTAGTTTGTTCTTTGTTTTGCAGTGAATTTTGCAAATATTTGGAGTATTTTTAGATTAAATGGGCATATTTTCAAAAGTTCGGGATGCAAGAATTCCTCTAAAAATCGAGTCAACATACCCCAAGGAACACAACCGAATATTTCTACCAAATTTTGTCAATCTTGGTTATTACGACATCACTTTCTGGACTCTCAAGTGCTCTTTAGGATTTACAAATCAAGTTCCAAATAAAATGTTGCAGAGATGTATCCAAAATGAAACAAAATCAAAAGAGACATTCTCTCATTTGAAAATACTTCACATAATTTTTATTCAAGGCAATATAAATCGTAATTGACAATAATAACATCGAATATTCTCTAGCCAACGGGAAATATCTCAAAAGGCAATTTTCCATAAAACTTCTCAAAACTTCAATACAAATTGCATGGGAGAAAATCAATACAAAGTAATTAAATCACTAACCAGATAGAGATTTCTAATCGATAAGGATCCAAGTCATATCAAAAGAAGCAATTAATGAAGAGATGCATCATTTGGTAAAGAAATATACTGTAGAAATAAGGAAAACACAACTTTACGAAACCTTATATATAGATGTTCTCACAGAAATACAAAAACCAGCCAAGCATAAAGGAATACAGAAACATAGTCACTTATGGCTCGATATTTTCTAGTGCCCAAGCTTGAAGTGGCCATAGGCCAACGCAATGGATGTTATACCTATCAGCCCTACGAACAACAGAAAATGAATATTGTTGTCGTAGCCTCCCAAGTCTAGATTATGCCATCTTCTGGCCCATAATCCTACGCCAACGTTGCCTCCCCAATCGAGATCGATCCCTCTTTCCAACGCCGGCGCCGGAGGCTCCAATGTGGTGACCGCTGTCCGCCGTTACCCAAATGGGACAGCGGTGGCGCCAACGACGATGGCCTCGATGACGGTTGTGGCGCCGACGGTTGTATTTGCTTGAGGTGCTGCAATCGCTACTTCTAAAGCCTGAGTTTCTTTTTCAACCTTGCGATTTCGAAGACCTTTTCAAGAACATTGCACAAAATGGCGTTTCAACCAACACCGTGAGTGCTATAGGCATCCAAGAGTGCTTGCATGCTAGGCCTTTGGCGTGGACGTGACCTATGATCGATCATACGGCTGAGATGAAGATCCCGAGCATTATTTTATCTTAATGCCACTCCTCAGCTATCGCCTTGTTCAGTTCGGCAATATCATCCTCAATGTCTTTATTCACTTTATCGAGTCTTGCTGAGACGGCATGTTTTACAAGAATGGAGAGGAGGAAGGAAGAGGAGGAAGAGGTGAACAAAAAGAAAGGGAGATGGGTGAGGTTAAGGAGGAGGGAGGAGCAGAATGAAGAGGAGAGGTAAAAGGAGAATGAAGAGGACGTTAAGAAGGAGGGAGGAGTAGAATAAAAATGAGAGAGGTGAAAGGAGGAGGGAAGAAGGGGCCAACGAGCGAGTCCATAAGTGAGAGGGACGGTTCGCTCGAGCCGATCGGGGGGATAGCTCGCTCGAGCCGGCCTCGAATAATTTCGTCATTTTCTGACCTCATGGCCTTTGGTGGGAGCATGGCGAGCATAATTGCGATTTTTTTGTGGTTTGTTCTTTGTTTTGCAGTGAATTTTGCAAATATTTGAAGTATTTTTAGATTAAATGGGCATATTTTCAAAAGTTCGGGATGCAAGAATTCCTCTAAAAATCGAGTCAACATACCCCAAGGAATACAACCATTCTACCAAGTTTTTTATACGACATCACTTTCTGGACTCTCAAGTGCTCTTTAGGATTTACAAATCAAGAAATAAAATGTTGTAGAGATGTATCCAAAATAAAACAAAATCAAAAGAGACATTCTCTCATTAGAAAATACTTCGCATAATTTTTATTCAAGGCAATAGAAATCATAATTGACAATAATAACATCGAATATTCTCTAGCCAACGGGAAATATCTCATAAGAAAATTTTCCATAGAACTTCTCAAAACTTCAATACAAACTACATGGGAGAAAATCAATACAAAGTAATTAAAGCACTAACCAGATAGAGATTTCTAATCGATAAGGATCCAAGTCATATCAAAAGAAGCAATTTAACGAAGATATGCATCATTTGGTGAAGAAATATACCGTAGAAATAAGGAAAACACAACTTTACGAAACCTTATATATAGATGTTCTCACAGAAACACAAAACCAGCCAAGCAGAAAAGAAATGTAGAAACACAGTCACTTATGGCCCGATATTTTCCAGTGCCCAAGCTTGAAGTGGCCACAGGCCAAAGCAATGGATGTTATACCTATCAGCCCTACGAACAGCAGAAAATGAAATATTGTTGCCGTAGCATCCTAGGTCTAGATTATGCCATCTTCTGGCCCTTAATCCTGCGCCAATGCTGCCTCCCCAATCGAGATCGATCTCTCTTCCAATGCCGGCGCCGGAGGCTCCAATGTGGTGACGGCTGTCCGCCATTACCCAACTGGGACGGTGGTGGCGCCAACGACGACCGATGGCTGTGGCGCCGACGGTTGTATTTGCTTGAGGTGTTGCAACCGCTGCTTCCGAAGCCTAAGTTTCTTTTTTAGCCTTGCGATTTCGAAGACCCTCTTCAGGAACATTGCACAAAATGGTGTTGCAACCAACACCTTGAGTGCTTTAGGCATCCAAGAGTGCCTGCATGCTAGGCCTTTGGCGTGGACGTGACCTATGATCGATCCTACGGCGGAGATGAAGATCCCGAGCATCATTTCACCTCGATGCCACTCCTCAGCTATCGCCTTGTTCAGTTCGGCAATATCATCCTCAATGTCTTTAGTCACTTTATTGAGCTCTTGCTGCGACGGCATGTTTTACAGGAATGGAGAGGAGGAAGGAAGAGGTGGAAGAGGTGAACAGAAAAGAGAGGGAGATGGGTGAGGTTAAGGAGGATGGAGGAGCAAAATGAAGAGGAGAGAAGTAAAAGGAGAATGAAGATGACGTTAAGGAGGAGGGAGGAGTAGAATGAAAGGTAGAGAGGTGAAAGGAGGAGGGAGGAGCAAAATGAAGAGGAGAGAGGTAAAAGGAGAATGAAGAGGACGTTAAGGAGGAGGGAGGAGTAGAATGAAAGGTAGAGAGGTGAAAGGAGGAGGGAGGAGCAAAATGAAGAGGAGAGAGGTAAAAGGAGAATGAAGAGGACGTTAAGGAGGAGGGAGGAGTAGAATGAAGGGGAGAGAGGTGAAAGGAGGAGGGAGGAGCGGAATGAAGAGGAGAGAGGTGAAAGGAGAGTGAAGAGGACATTAAGGAGGAGGGAGGAGCAGAATGAGCAGGAGAGAGGTGAAAGGAGGAGGGAGGAGCGGAATGAAGAGGAGAGAGGTAAAAGGAGATGAAGAGGAAGAGGATAAAAGGAGGAGGGAGGAGCAGAATGAAGAGGAGAGAGGTAAAAGGAGAATGAAGAGGTCGTTAAGGAGGAGGGAGGAGCAGAATGAAGATGAGAGAGGTGAAAGGAGGAGGGAAGAAGGGGCCAACGAGCGAGTCCATAAGTGAGAGGGACGGTTCACTTGAGCCGATCAGGGGGATAGCTCGGGCGAGCCGGCCCCGAATAATTCCGTCCTTTTCCGACATCATGGCCTTCGATGGAAGCATGGCGAACATAATTGCAATTAATATGTGGTTTGTTTGTTTTTTTTTTTTTTGGAGTGAATTGTGGAAATATAAAAGTTCGGGATGCAAGAATTCCTCTAAAAATTTTATTCAAGGCGATAGAAATCGTAATTGACAATAATGAACCCATGCTTTTCTTTGTTATGCGAAACAAAATCGAATCATCTCATTTGAAAAGCACATAATATTTATTAGGAATATTGACAATAATAACATCGAATATTCTCTGGCCAACGGTAAATATCTCAGAAGAGAATTTTCCATAGAACTTCTCAAAACTTCAATACAAACTGCATGGGGGAAAATCAATACAAAGTAATGAAAGCACTAACTAGATAGAGATTTCTAATCGATAAGGATCCAAATCATATCAAAAGAAGCAATTTAACAAAGAGATGCATCATTTGGGAAGAAATATACCGTAGAAATAAGGAAAACACAACTATACGAAACCAGCCACTTATGCCCCAATATTTTTCATTGCCCAAGCTTGAAGTGGCCACATGTCAACGCAATGGATGTTATACCTATTAGCCCTATGAATAGCATAAAATGAAATATTGTTGCCGTAACCTCCTAGGTCCAGATTATGCCATCTTCTGGCCCATAATCATGCGCCAATGCCGCCTCCCCAATCGAGATCGATCCCTCTTCCAACGCCGGTGCCAAAGGCTCAATGGTGGTGACGGCTGTCCGCCGTGACCCAACTGGGACGGCGGTGGCACCAACGACGATGGCCCCCATGACGGCTGTGGCGCTGACGATTGTATTTGCTTGAAGTGCTGTAACCCCTTGCGATTTCGAAGACCCTCTTCAAGAACATCACACAAAATGGCATTACAACCAACACCGTGAGTGTTATAGGCATCCAAGAGTGCCTGCATGCTAGGCCTTTGGCGTGGACGTGACCTATGATTGATCCTACGGCCTTTGGCGTGGACGTGACCTATGATCGATCCTACGGCGGAGATGAAGATCTCGAGCATCATTTCACCTCGATGCCACTCCTTAGCTATCGCCTTGTTCAGTTCGGCAATATCATCCTCAATGTCTTTATTCACTTTGTCGAGTTCTTGCTGAAACGGCATGTTGTATAGGAATGGAGAGGAGGAAGGAAGAGGAGGAAGAGGTGAACAGAAAAGAGAGGGAGATGGGTGAGGTTAAGGAGAAGGGGGGAGCAGAATGAAGAGGAGAGAGGTGAAAGGAGGAGGGAGGAGCATAATGAGAGGAGAGAGGTGAAAGGAGGAGGGAAGAAGGGGCCAGCGAGCGACTCCGGAAGTGAGAGGGACGGCTCGCTCGAGCCGATCGGGGGACGGCTCACTCGAGCCGAGCTAGCCCCGAATAATTCCGTCCTTTTCCGATGTCATGGCCTTTGGTGGGAGCATAGCAAGCATAATTACGATTTATGTGTGGTTTGCTCTTTGTTTTACGGTGAATTTTGGAATTATTTGGAGTATTTTTAGGTGGAATCGGCATATTTTCAAAAGTTCGGGATGCAATAATTCCTCTAAAAATCGAGTCAACATACCCCAAGGAACACAACCGAATAATTCTATCAAGTTTTGTCAATCTCGGTTATTACGACATCACTTTGTGGACTCTCAAGTGCTCTTTAGGATTTATAAATTGAGTTCCAAATAAAATGTTGCAGATATGTATCCAAAATGAAACAAAATCAAAAGAGACATTATTTCGTTTGAAAATACTTCATATAGTTTTTATTCAAGGCCATAGAAAACCTAATTGACAATAATGACATGTAATATTCTCTAGCCAACGAGAAATATTTCAGAAGACAATTTTTCATAAAACTTCTCAAAACTTTGAGACAAATTGTATGGAGGAAAATCAATACAAAGTAATGAAAGTACTAACCAGATAGAGATTTCTAATCGATAAGGATCCAAGTCATATCAAAAGAAGCAGTTTAACGAAGAGATGCATCATTTTGGGAAGAAGCATACCATTACGGAAAAGAAATAAGGAAAACACTACTATACGAAACCTTATATATAGATGTTCTCACAGAAACACTAAAACCAGCCAAGCATAAAGGAAATACAGAAACACAGTCACTTATGGCTCGATATTTTCCAATGCCTAAGCTCGAAGTGGCCATAGGCCAAAGTAATGGATGTTAGACCTATTAGCTCTACGAATAGCATAAAATAAAATATTGTTGCCGTAGCCTCCCAACTCCAGATTATGCCCTCTTTTGGCTCGTAATCCTACGCCAACATCGCCTTCTCAATCGAGACCGATCCCTCTTCCAACGCGTCGGAGGCTCAAATGGTGGTGATGGTGACGGTGGTGCCAACGACGATGGCCCCGATGACGGTTGTGGCACCGATGGTTGTATTTACTTGAGGTGCTGCAATCGCTGCTTCCGGACCTTGAGTTTTTTTTTTTTTTTTTTTCAGCCTTGCTATTTCGAAGACCCTTTTAGGAACATCGCACAAAATGGTGTTGCAACCAGCACCGTGAGTGATATAGGCATCCAAGAGTGCCTGCATGTTAGGCCTTTGTTGTGGATGTGACCTATGATCAATCTTACGGTGGAGATGAAGATCCCGAGCATCATTTCACCTCGATGCCACTCCTTAGCTATCACCTTGTTCAGTTCGGCAATACCATCCTCAACGTCTTTAGTCACTTTATTGAGCTCTTGCTGAGACGGCATGTTTTATAGGAATGGAGAGGAGGAAGGAAGAGGAGGAAGAGGTGAATAGAAAAGAGAGGGAGAGGGGTGAGGTTAAGGAGGAGGGAGGAGGGGAGAGAGGTGAAAGGAGGAGGGAGGAGCAGAATGAAGAGGAAACGGGTAAAAGGAGAATGAAGAGGACATTAAGGAGGAGGGAGGAGCAAAATAAAGAGGAGAGAGGTGAAAGAAGGAGGGAACAGCAGAATGAAGAGGAGGGAGGTGAAAGGAGGAGGGAAGAAGGGGCCAACGAACGTGTCCGGAAGTGAGAGGGACGGCTCACTCAAGTCGATTGGGGAGACGGCTTGCTTGAGCCAGCCCCGAATAATTTCCGTCCATTTCCGACGTCATGGTTTTGGTGGGAGCATGGCGAGCATAATTGCGATTTATCTATGGTTTGTTCTTTGTCTTGCAGTGAATTTTAGAAATATTTGGAGTATTTTTAGATGGAATCGACATATTTTCAAAAGTTCGGGATGTAAGAATTCCTCTAAAAATTGAGTCAACATACCCTAGGCAAAATTGAGTAAAATTTACATACAACTAAATACAAATTTAAAACATTATCTTTCAAAAAAAAAAAAAAAAAAGGGGGCTATCGATGGATCCCAGTTGTCAAATAAATGAAATTTTAAATGATAATCCTTTGAGGGTGAGGGTGAACTCTCTACATATTTAGATAAATTAAAAGTTACAAATGCATGAGAGACTAATAGCCAATAAAGAATTTACGCGTGGTCTACCTTAGGAGTGGACTACCGAGTAAAAAAGCTTTTTGTTCCAGAGTCTTTTAAATATTTGCAATTGCAAATGCATCATCGACAGCATAAGGTAATTTTTGCATAAAAAAAAAAAACAACAACATAAGGTAATTTTCTCATACTAAATTAGTTGTCACACAAATAAAACCTTATATTGGCCATTTTATGAGGGATGACTTTTTTCTTTTTGTTATTCAAATTTGTTTATACATACTCATTTGGAATCTAGATCCCTTTAAATTTCTTGATTTGCGGCTTCCGATAAAACGAATCCCGATAAGAATCTCGTTTCGAAAAATTAGAATCAAGAATTGAACCGAATATTCCTAAAATTGACCTAGAATCAACCTAGATGATTTTGTAAAATCATATCAATGAGCTTCATTTTCCAAAATTTCCATGAACTAGTAAGTGTGACTAATTCAAATGGGATGAATGGATCTAGTTGCTCGACCTTATCGGAACCACATACTCCTTCGATTTTAGATGTCGTGAGACTTAAATAATCTATGACATCAAAGTGAGTAATATTAGTATTCGTCCTTCGATTTTCATTACTAAATGGCTGTTGACGAGAAAAGAAAAAGGCTTAAAAAACCAGAGAAGGAGCACCAGAATAGACACCATGTCATCCCTATTTTTAAAACGCCCGTTGTTCGTTGGCTCCATCCTCGGTTGACAGGGTGCGGTCGTACAAATTCTCACAGAGAAGAGGGAGAGAGGGAGAAAATATTGGGTACGTCTAACGTTGCAACGCGGCAAATGGGAAGGCACTAGGAAAGCGACACGCGTCCTCACGTGGGACCCACAAGCTGAACGGAAATTTTGAAAATTTTGCATGCCGTAGCGTTCTTCTGCACAGACCGACGCTTTCTCTCTCCCTTCCTCTGAATTCAAAATTTCACGTTCCCTCCTGTTCGCTCTCTCCCGTGGTCGCTCACTTTCTGCTCCGGCACTCGCTTGGGTGTCACTTCTTCGTTCTTTGCTCCGGCGCTCGCTCAGTGCCCGACCATGCACGTCCGGTTCCACTCGTTCTCCTCCACCAGTTCTTCCAACTCCTTCATCGCCTCGACAATCGACTGCTCGGCTGCGAGCTCCTTCAAGAGCTTCAAGATGCAACCCTCTCGAAGGACGACTTCAGGGTCGGGATCCGGTCGACGCCATTCTTCGCGTTGCTGACGCACCACGCCTGGATGAGCTGGAGGAGCGTGTGGTTCGGGGTGAGGCCGGAAGCCCTCGGCAGCGACTGGTTAGGCAAGTGGCGGCCGCACCGTTGCTGGAGGACTTGGACAGCCACTTCTCGATGCTCTCGCGCTCATAGGTTATGCCCGTCACGGTCGACACGGGGGCCCTCATGATCTGCAGGGATATTGGACAAAGAAAGTACCTAGGGATCTCGACGTTGCGGCCCTCCATGAATCGATGTGGCGACTCTCAGATTGAAGAGGGAGAGAGAATTTCTTGAAGTTGAAGTTGTTCTGTATATTTTCTAAAGATGGAGTTAATTATACGTGACATTCTCTTGGCGTCTGTACAGAGAGTGGAGTCATACTTCGGTTCGTGGGTTTTTGGTATTCCGTCGGCCCGACTTCGATTTTCGTGGGGCTTTTGGGGTTTGATCCTCACTATGTCCTGCCGAACTGACTGTGATTTCGGGACCTTGAATTGGTGCTGCTTTCCCTGGAAAATGGTATTCACGCCTGGTCTCGCTCGAGCTGCCGAGAGGATATAGGATCGGTTCCTTTCTTCTGTTTTCTCGTTTCTTGAATTCGAAAGGCGGGCGGGCGACTCACTTCCTCGTGCGAGCTCCCGTATCTGTTTTTCATTTTCTGATGGAGTGTACAGTCGACCCTTTTGTGATTGATGTCTTTTCCTTGGTTTTGTTCCAGGATTTGGTGAGCCTGTTCCAGGATGTTACGACTGAAGGTAATACTGGATCTTTGTGCATTGTCTGTTTTGGTTGAAATTGACTTTGTTCCCACTGAGTGATTGCGTTGTTCACCCGCCACTATGGATGAGGAAGGTCAGGCCCAGCTGGGGGTTTTGCACAGTAGATAAAACTAAATTCTGTGTTGTAGCTACGCACGTTGATGATTTGTTGGGGGTGGTGATTAGGAAAAAATGGCACAGGATTATCTACTTAGTGAGGAACTTTTAAAGGGCCTGGTTCTCTGGATGAATTTCAGCTTAGAAATTTGAACGTGCTTTCGATTCTCCTGTGGCTAAGTTAATCTTCTCTGTTCTTTTTATTAAAGGTTTCTTCATCAGGTTTCCCTCCCCGTAGTCGTGACTGGTATCGTGTTAATGTTTCGTGGATGGAGCAAACCTTTAATGTGAATACTTTCATCGTGACCAGTTGTTTCCAGAAATGAAAGAAAAAATTGCTGCCAATCTGGCGAATTTTGCTTATGATCCCTACAATTATACATTCTTGCGTCACGTCTAGAACCTTCATGCTCTGATTACTTGAAAGGATAATGTCTTGATCTGGTGTATGATATTCAACTAATTCAAACTTTACCCCGAAACAGCTCGATGTTTTGGAGCTTTTTCTGGACTGCATGACCAAACCGAATGAGAGACTTGTTGAATTTGGAATTGGAGGAAAATGCAATTCATGTGCAGGTAAATTCAGAAACTACTTGACCAAAAAAATTCGGACACTCTAAGTTGTAGATGATAGATAAATGGCTCAAGTTAAGTTGATCATTGTCTTCTATAAAATGCATGGCTAATTTTTTATCTACTTAACAATTGTTTAGTCTTTTTTCTATACAGAGCCAGCAAATGCTGGAATCATCACTCAGAGTGGTGGGATCCCTCTCATTATTCAATGTCTGTCAAGCCCTGTGAGGAATACTGTGAGTGGAGAGCCTGCCTTTTTGTGAATGCTTCAACTCTTCAGCTACAATAGAGTAAATGCCAATTTTAAATTCAGCTTGAGATGGAATCCCTAAGTACGTGCATACTACAGCGCAATGTAGTGACAAGCTTTAGCATATTCTGCAAACAGAGTAAAGTCGCAGGCATCTTTATTACGCTATGCTGAAGCGAAAATGCGATGCTTTCAACTGCCTCATTTATATTTGCCCCTGCACTGCACCAGACCCAAAAAATGAAAAAAAGAAACTGCTTCACTTGCATGGAGAAGGAATGCAAACAGTTAGTGGAGATAATAGTATATAGTTGGTTCATTGGTATGAGTGTGCTTTTTTGAAGTTGCCTAATGATTTGCAGGTAATGTATGCCCTCGGATCTCTTTACTGCTCGTCCAATGCATCTAACATAGAAGAAATTCTGAAACCAGAAGTAATTGATTTGATCAAGATGTATGCTGCCGCTGGGGACATTAAATCAACTTCAGCAATCTGGCTAATGCATTCCTGGAGAAGCACATCTCAGGAAACAAATGAGATTGGTAATGGCTACTGTCATGGGTGACATGTGAGATCGCATTTTGAACATGCCTTGTCTTTCTCGCGTCCTTGCATACCTCCTGCCAAAGGTCATAACTTCCATTCACTTTGCTGCTGGACAAAATTTTGGTTCAAAGTACTAGCTAGTAAACCTTTATAGGGTCAGGCAAATCATTGCCTCCTGAAGTAACAAGATCTCCTCACGCAAATATAATTTTAAAAGGTTCGGCAGTTCATTTGCCTTTTGCATTTTGCAGATATAACTTCTGTATGGTGTTACTGAACCGCTGTATCCCCATCTTCTAATGAATCTGGTTTAGGTTATCAAAACGTCATTTGATTGGTTTCCTGTCGCCTTCGTATGAGGAATTAATTGGACTGATTAGCAGATTGGACAGACAATCAATATGAGCTGAGGTCTGAAGTTTGTGCTGGCCTTTCACAGTGGAGCAGATTCAGAACTATTTTGCAGCACATCCACGGGATTTTAGGGATTTTTGATAGATGCAACCATCATGTCTATTAAGAAGTGTATGTCATATACAAGTTTGCTAGATGAGCTGGCTAGGAATATTATATCTTGTTGATGTAACTATATTATTACTCTGTATTCTTCCTCGTACTATGAGGAAGTTGGTAATATTTTCCCTGTATCTCAGACTGAATTGCTGAATAAACCATATTCGAAGTAACTTTCCAAAGGGGTGACATGATGATGTCTTTATAACTTCATCTTTCCATTTTAACAAGTGAACAAATTTGTAAAAATCACAATCCGTAGAGGGAGTGCCCTCCAATTTTCATGAATCATCGATGCACGATTATTGCCAAAACTGTGAAGTTACAGATGAGTTGAAATGCCTCTGTATATTTACAATACAATGATGGATCAAGTTGATGTCCAACATCAATGCCATGCATGAAGAACAATAAACTTGGTATTGAGTGCTTGGCTAGAAAACTTCTGAAAGGATAACAGTTATGGAATTTGACCACATGCTTGAATTGAGAGAACAGATTGATAACGCAATCATCCTCCTAGAGCTTTAGCTAAAATCACCGGCCCTTGGGTCGCCAAAGCCATCATATGCATCCCTGCTTCATCCTTAGAGTGCAATTTAATGAGACAGAGTAACACCTCTCCAGACACCGTGCCCTACATCCTTTTCTCGCGCTGCTTTTTCTTTTTCTCTTTGGAAATGGGTCTTCTGATTTGGTTGGCGCATTGAACCAATCAAAGCTTACTTTCCTGTTCGTAATCATGAGGGGCGGCACCCACTGCCTGGGCAGAGTAGAATTGACTGAAGTTAGATGAAATTTGTGACTTGCTACCTATACTTTTAGTTTGTAAGCAGGGCACTGATAGGCGTGGCTAAACACACATGATCTCCCCAGACGTGGCTGCTGTACTCTAGCTGAATCTGAAAGAATTAGAGCTTTCCAGAGCTGACAATAGTCCATTCTAGATTGCTCATCCAGTCGTTTGTAGACCCCATGGTCAAGAATAACTGTGTAGGAGAAAATACTTGAGTGGCTTCGTGTATAAAAATCTATATTAGCCCTCACCTAAAGAAAATCCAGATTTGTCCTCTGGAGAAACTAATATATTACCAGGGTGAGGATCTCCATGCACGAACCCATGAACAAATATCATTTCAGCAAAGACTTCCACCAGTGTTCTTGCAACATTAAAGGCATAACTAAGCAAACTATCATAATCAAGAGAAAACCATCAGATTCACATTAAAAACAGAGAGGTTTTGTCAAGGGATTCACAATTAATTTGATATAATACAATCTTTCTTTGTTGTAAGCATAATTTAGAAATTAATATACAAGTGCAACACTAGCAGATTGCAATGCTTGTATATTAACAATTTCGAGTTTGTTGGATGTTTTTGCGGAATCGTGCGTGTGTGCAAGTGTATAT
The DNA here is from genome assembly GCA_016097545.1 of Eucalyptus victrix. NCBI lineage: Eukaryota > Viridiplantae > Streptophyta > Magnoliopsida > Myrtales > Myrtaceae > Eucalyptus > Eucalyptus victrix. Next base: position 17,911,781 of record CM027844.1, read on the forward strand.
GTGTGATTTATAGTGGAAGGACAAGGGACAAGATATGATAATTAAAGGATATAGGACATGATGAGAACAATATTTTCATTGGTTGAACAAAATAGTTTGATAAAAGTACGGTGGAGGTCTAAGACCTCTCATGGTGGAGGATTCACCCCCACGCAAAATGTGGAGGGTTTTTATGCTACATAAAACACACACCTCAACTCCTATCGTGAGTTCACTACCTTACACAACCGATATTGTACAAAAAATTAATATAAAATTACAAACTTGCTTCTTTATCTCTTACTCGTGCGGTTTCTTCGAATCTTCTAGTGGCTTCTCCATTTTTCATTTTTCTAATCTCAGCAGCTTTTGTTGACTTTTCTTTTGCCTTTTTGCTGCCACCATGGTCTTGCTGCCCACGTACCTGAAACTTCTGTAACATTTGAGAGTTTTCTTGCCTTTTTCTTGCATGCACATGTACTAGAAATTTCTCCAACGTACGGGTCTTCAACTTTATTCTCCTAGTAATTTCTAGATTTTGTTGAAAATGGATCACCAATTTCTAACACTCCCCCTTAATCCATTTTTAGGATACTCCGAACTTGTATTATAAAGCCTCAGACATAGCTTCAAATTTCTCTTGTAGTTTGTTTCATGCCTTTTATATTGTCTTCGTTCCACGATCCCTTGCATTCTCTTATTGAACCACTTGCACTTGCCTTTGAACGTGCATTACTTTTCTTCAACGATGTCCCATATGTATCGGGGCATCAAAATGCTCTTAGTTGTAGTTATTAGCTCGGGCTCTAGCTCTAGCTCTCGTAGGCTTGTGCTCTGGCTCTGGCTCTCTTGGCTCTCGCTTGGACTTTGGCCTTCTTAGTTGAGGATGATGAGGACAAATGCCCATAACCATCCAACTAGCTCTGGCTTCATAATCCCTTACACCTGGCTTAATTATGAACCTACTACATCTAGCTCTGATACCACTGTTGGATGTTTTTGCGGAAGCGTGTGTGTGCAAGTGTGTGTGAATAAAAGTGGACTACAAGGCAAGGGGAGAATGGGTAAGAAAACAGAACTTTTATTATGAAAATTTGTATTACAAAGGAAGGAGTATTGCTGGTTTTTATGCTCCATAAAACACACACCTCAACTCCTATTGATAGGCGTGAGTTCACCGCCTTACACAACCGACATTGAACAAAAACTAATATAAAATTACAGCTTCTTCTTGTCTTCTGCTTGTTGCGACTTCTTCCACATCTTCTAGTGTCTTCTCCATTAATCTTCATTTTTCTATTCTCAGCAGCTTTTGTTGACTTTTCTTTTGTCTATTTACTGCCCACGTGGTCTACCCACTCGTAGTAGAAGGTTCTTCAATATTTGAGAGTTTTCTTTTTTTGGCTTGTATAGATGGTTGCCGCCACTTTTCCTTCTCTAAGTAGTCTAGTGTAGTCTAGAGTTTTCCAAAAATGGATAACTTTTTTTTAACACTCCTCCTTGATCCATTTTTGTGATACTCCAAGCATTTCCCATAATGTCTTGAACTTGGCTAGTAGTAGTGCTTTAGTGAAGTTCAAGACATTGCAGGAAATGCTTGGAGTATCACAAAAATGGATCAAGGAGGAGTGTTAAAAATAAGTGATCCATTGTTAGAAAACTCTAGACTACACTAGACTACTCAGAGAAGGAAAAAGTGGCGGCAACCATTTGTACAAGCTAAAAAAGAAAACTCTCAAATATTGAAGAACCTTCTAGTACGAGTGGGCAGACCACGTGGGCAGCAAATAGACAAAAGAAAAGCAAAGAAAAGTCAGCAAATAGACAAAAGAAAAGCAAAGAAAAGAATTTCAAGGATCGACTACAAAAGGATGCAATGGTGCTATATTTTAACTAGCAATGCTCCTTCCTTTGTAATACAAATTTTCATAATAAAGGTTCTGTTTTCTTACCCATTCTCCCCTTGCCTTGTAGTCCACTTTTATTCACACACACTTGCACACACACGCTTCCGCAAAAACATCCAACCATGGTATCAGAGCCAGATGCAGCCAGGTTTGTAACTGAGTTAGGTGTAAGGGACTATGATACCACTGTTGGATGTTTTTGCATAAGCGTGTGTGTGCAAGTGTGTGTGAATAAAAGTGGACTACAAGGCAAGGGGAGAATGGATAAGAAAACAGAACTTTTATTATGAAAATTTGTATTACAAAGGAAGGAGTATTGCTGGTTTTTATGCTAAAAAAACACACACCTCTACTCCTATTTATAGGCGTGAGTTCACCGCCTTACACAACCAACATTGTACAAAAAATTAATATAAAATTACAAAACTTACTTCTTTATCTCCTACTGGTGCGGCTTCTTTGGATCTTCTGGTGGCTTCTCCATTTTTCTTCATTTTTCTAATCTTAGCAGCTTTTGTTGACTTTTCTTTTGTCTTTTTGCTGCCACCATGGTTTTGCTGCCCACGTACCAGAAACTTCTTTAACATTTGAGAATTCTCTTGCCTTTTTCTTGCATGCACATGTACTAGAAATTTCTCCTACGTACGAGTCTTCAACTTTATTCTCCATTAAGCTAGTAATTTTTAGATTTTGTTGAAAATGGATCACCAATTTCCAACAGAATTGATCTGATGTTGGGACTGATTTCACAGATGTTGATATTAAAAGTATAAGCCGATATGGTTGATGAAAAAGTTAAGTCACAGGTGTTGTTATGGCAATAGTTGAGAATAACTAATTTCCCTTAGTTGCATCTCAGTCTCTACATTTCTAGAATGTTCTTCTTCGTCACAGCAATTTAAAAATAAAAATAAAAATTCTAGTCCCTTTTTATGTCTCTCTTTTACATAAAATCCATTCTGCAATTTTAAACTACTAAAAGTACTAAAGGTCACAGCTATATATTATTGAATGATTGAACCCTCAGCGTTATGTTGTCAGATCAGTTGAAATCTCAAACAAAATTGACATTATTATTGGGTGTCCTCAACTTTAAGCATTTGGAGACAAATGCGAGTTAACAAAGCTATAACTAGTTGCTGATGAGGGAAGACAACAAAATTTTGTTGGATCTATTCCCATCTTCTCCATATATATTCTAAATCATCAAACTACACATTCAAGAAACTTATTGTCAAAACACACGTGCACGCACGCACATAGCTGCAGCATTAAGACAAGGTGACCCACGCTCCTAGGTGCTCGGACAAGGCAAGATTACACAGGTTGCTGTCCCTGACCAATCTAGGAGATTCAATTTAGTAATGCAACAAGCAATTTGATGCAAGGACAGAGGACCAAAGCACCAGGACAGGAACTGCTGCCTGTTGTCATGCAATGAATATTATGGTGGCACAATTTATCAGGTGCACGTCCATGTACCAGCATCCAAAAGGCTCAATGCCCAAATGACGGACAAGAGAGAAAATCATGACACATATAAATAGTAATGAGAATTGGGATATAATCCGCTGCCTTTTTCACAAAACACATCCATTTCTGTCTCAATTTTTTCAATTTCTTTTCAAACTAACCCAATTATATTTCTTAAGCAGTAACACAAGTCAGAGACCTTGACGCAAATGGTTCTGACAACCACAACATAACCCAACCAAAATATATCTCAGAAATTTGATGGTAATTACAACACAAGTAGGCAAGTACAAGATTTCATTTGCCCCAGACCACTTCGGCCAAGGCTTTTATACAGGCCAGACACTAAAACTGCAGTAGTCCTGGTACAATAACAAAAAGAAAAATAAAAAAAGACCATACCTTGCTTCCCCTGCAAAATTCCATCATCAGAACTTAGCTTGTTGTCATTTATCATGAATGCAAATAACATCTGAAAACTCAAATAAGTACATGAAACTCTTCAATAGCAACTGAAAATTAAAAATCCAAAAAATCTTACCCATACCACTTTAGGGACCTTGACCTTCTCATTGGAGATAAAGTTCTTGGCAGTTCTCTCAGCATTTTTTCCCTCCCGGATAAAATCTTTATAGACAATGTCAACGGCGGCTTGGATCAATCGAAACCACTTAATAGTATTATTATGTGTACAAATTATCATATCTTCACAAAATGAACCACCCAAAATATCTACCATGATATATAACATTTAGGTTGACTGACGCCTACTTTTGCTACATGAAATATAGAATTAGGCAAACTGATGAAACTATCGTCAAAGAAAGCACCATAATAATACTTCCACGTGGAATTATATAGCCTAAACATATACCACATAAGACTTTTTCTCCAGTTCTGTTAGAATAGATTAGATATATACTATTCTAGTAAAGTCAAAACCTTTGGCTAATTCTCATTTAGACTTGAGTTCAATGTACTTATGCAGTAACAGCACACTGCCCATGAAATCACTAGGGTGAGGCTGGTGACCACGGAAGTACCCAACAAAAGCATTAGGTGTAGCTCACTTTCTTCAGGGCTCTTGAATGTAAATGAAGGAATCCACAAACCGAGGTTCTTAACTTAAAACTCATTACATGAAAATGGGTGTCCGATGTCTATTGGCAAGTGTGGTGGATCAAAGATGCTCTTTAATGAGAAATGGAAAATGCTCCCCAGAGGTTACACCTTAAGGTATTATATTACTTTCAACACAGATACTACACTCTGATGCTTACCAAGTTCTAAGGAGATAGCTTTGACGAATTCTCCTACAAGCCACTCAAATCTGTACTCTGGAAAGAGCTACGAAAGAAGATAAAGGATCATTTTTCTCAACTGAGAAAATCGGCGAATAAACTGAAGAAATTAAAAGCACAACCCAGCACTCTAGATAATCAGCTTATTTAGATATTGTATTATTGCCCTGAAACCAAATGGCATTAAAGTAGTGGCTACTTAGGATGATCATTCTGAGAAACTTAAGACAGTCAAACATGACAAGAGGATTCCTGAGCAGTATAATTTTAAGTTGATCAAAACTGCAAAAGCGTATACAAGAAAAGCCAAATAATATTATGATTGTTGCCATTGTAGTGATTATGAAGATGATAACAATGAAGCCCCCAGCTATTTCCACAGCACAAATGGCAGTGGACATGGCTTTTAGATTAAAAAGCAAAAGTATCCTAACTGGTACATTAATGCAGAATCCAAAAACCCTGTGTCTGTTTTCCTCAGATTCCTGAATCTGACCTGTTATTTGGTTTTTATATCCACCTTCATGTACATTGATTGAAGTTGTCCCTGCTTATACCTATTCTGGGTTCGCAGAACTGAATTGAAACAACTAAACAAGCAAGCCTGTTGTGCTGTTTTCCTTTTCTCCCATGGGGTTCATGATGTTTCGCTTGAATGAAAATCCATAGAGATACTACAGTATGAAATTGCTTCAGCATTACAACGGGACTGTGACAACTAAGCATCGTAAAGACATCATTTGAAAGCAAATTATCCTCTTTCAGATATTGACTATTCTATGCCAAACCTCCTTGCTCCTCATAAAAGGAAATCTGCAATCATAAGCTAGAAAAGTGTCGTGAATGCCTAGGTTTCTACTGATCAATTTATATTGCAAGCTAAACTTAGCTACTGAACGTCCATAGGTGTAATATGTTGATATCACTCCGGTTTAAAGTAGTACATGGATTCCTCGAGAAGTTTCAGGGAAGGCACGGTCACAACTGTGCATGTGTGGCAATATGGACGTTGATGGTTTTCATGAAAATTCTCATGTAAGGGGAGAAAGTAAAGGTCAAGTTAAGATTTCTGAATCTGTGAAAGTGGGATAAGCATTGGCACTGATTCATCGGACTGATGTAATGTTAATTTATCTCAAAGGGTGTATCAGTCATGATAGCTTGCTGTTGAAACAGCTGAGACATAATAACCATAATAATCACATACCACAAGAGAAAAATGATGAGAGCATAAGATGAGTCGCATGTTGCCTATTGCTCGGCATACAGTATCATATCACTGCTAGAATAACATGCAGATATGCTGCCCCACATTTATGTCAAAAAAGGAAATTGCACGATGTTAAGCAGATGCACATAAGAAACTAATGATTCTCCAGATACTACGGAAGCCAAAAAAAAATGGACCTAGGTACCTCACAGGACCAGATAACAGATATTACAGAAACAATTCAACAAGAGGTATGAAAAGAGTTCTGACCCACTTGATGGATTTTGAGAGATATGACATGATCATATTGTCTAGTTTCATCTGGCGGTCTAACCCTGGATATTGTACCTATCATCCAAAATAACAACATGAAAGAATCAATTTGCTATGCCTGAGCGCATACAAATTCTAGAAACCAACTATTGTGCACCATTATTATAAGAAATATCTACAGCGAGCACATGGGCAGATTGCAACCAGCTTTTTCTTTGCTTACATTTTTTGGTTTTAATAACACTAAGCAGATCACAAAAGCGCACACAAAACTATTGATTTTGCAAGTACTTGAAAATATTCCTTGTTGATTTCTTCTCCCTGATCAACATTCTCAAAGACCACTGCTGCTAAGCAAGAAACTAGTCATAGTTTTCCAGCAAAAATTAAATTCCGATCCATAGCTTTGGAAAGAAACATAGATAGAAATGCCAGTTATGTAGGCCAGGTGTCAGAGGTAGGTTATACCATTTTAATTAAAAACAGCCTGTTTCAGAAATGCTTGGGCCATGTTGACAATACACAAAACTGGATAACTCCTTTTTCTCCATACATCTACTGGTAAGGCTCCTCTTTTTTTTTTTTTTTTTTTTTTTTTGGGTTCACAATTGATAATTGTTTGAAGAAACTTTAAAACAAGTTCATTTATAGCTGCCCGATATACAAACTAATTCGGTATCTAAATGACAATGAGAAAATTCTGAATGAGTTCAAAAGCTAATATTGGGTACAATTTTCAGGATAGGTGCTCAATATCCAGTAAAAGTCAATTCCAAATGTTAAGTAAAATGAAACAGCAAAAGCAAAAGAATAAAAGAATAAAAGTCATCTCAAACACATAATAAGCATTTTCTGAATCAACTGCACACTTTCTACTACGAAAAGAGTACATTCATGTGAGAGAAAAGCAAATAACAATCCCAACACGTTATGTTCGGAACCTTTCCCAAGATAGCTCAATATCTGTCATATAAATACACAACTATGAGAGTAAAAGAAAAACCCATGTCTTACGCTTTCTATTGCGTCCACAATCATACCACGTATATGCATCTTACAAGACAATTCCCACTAATTTTGACAAAAAAACCATGCCGGCAAATGTGAACAAAAATCATCAGTACCAAAATTGAGTAATGTCCTATAAATTACATACCTGGTGAGAACATGTCATGTTCATGAGTGCCCTCAGGATAGTAATAGGAAACTTTCAATTTCAAAAACACTAATCATATGCATTTCGGGAAAAATGAGCACTGTCGAATTAGAAGTTTCTTTATTTAGTTACTTAACTAGTGCCCTAAGGCCCTCATTGACAAAATCAATAAAAAAATCAAGTCTATGTCATGTGGGATTTATATCTCGCTAATAACAATGGTACTCCACCACGCTTAGAACTATACAGGATGCGATGACTCCAATATGCAACTCCAAAGGCCACAAACTACCATGATAGCCATGACCAAGGGCGACCCAGGGGGCCAGTGTAGGGCACTGTCCCCTACGGGCTAGGTGCTTGTGTAATTTTTGGTGAATATACGGACTTTGTACACCGGGATGCCCCTTTATATATCCTACTACCTATAATTTCAGGTGAGATTTCTTTATCTCGCTGATCTTCAGATAGTACATCATAAAAATTATAATCTTGCCACCGATAACTTGAACCTCTGTGTCCATTCATTGGTCTGCAACTGTTCGAAGCACCAACTTGCTAGACAAAGATGTAACAGGGTTGCATAGATCACATGGCCTCCATTTATAAGAACCTACCAGGAAGCATGTGAATTTTATCCCATGAAGATGTGACTGAGGTGGGGATGGTGCAATGGGTTTTCACTTGCATATTATCCCACGATTAATTCCAAAGACTTTGATCTCAAAAGAAATTTTAACCATAATGTATGTATGTGCCTTTCGAGGTGAACGAGTGTGTGCAAGGCAAGAAAGGGGAGAAGGAGAGACTAAGGACAAACAAGTAAGAACCCAAATCATAATCTATGAAAGTAAATTCTCAACAAAGAAATTCAGCCACAAGAATGGCAACAAACGATGACAAGAAATTTAGCAACAAAATATTTTGGCTTGTCTATACACAAAATAAATCTATATCAATAGGATATCCACATCTTTGGTTTAAATATCTATGTCAATAGGATATCCACAGATAGTATAACATAGATTATAAAATTTGCTACGTTAGTTCAGCTGAGTGATATACCACTCCCTACTCGGAAAGCCATGAAGCAGAGTCCAGGTTGCCCTTAGTTGTGTCTCCTAAAATCTTTTGGGCATGCATCTTACTTTTCAATAAGAAAAGTCGCTTTGTTGTTGTTGTTGTTTTTTTTTTTGGCAGGCAACTCTGATCGGTGCCCAGCCTTTGTTGTTGTTGTTGTTTTTTTTTTTTTTTTTTTGGCAGGCGACTCTGATTGTTGCCCAACAACTTCAGTATATTTAGTGTTCACCAAACACCACCACCACATTGAACCAAGAAAGCCTCAAATGTCCCTTTCGGGCGGATCACAAAATCATGCGCACGACTACGTTGCCTAGGGCAGTCTCTGTTATGGCCTTCATGAGAGTCCGCTCGGCCGGGAGCTAACGCCCAGAGATCATTGTTTACATGCCAATTGCTTGTTTAGAAGCACATTGCGATACCGCTTGGGGATCCACTTTTATCCGAGGATAGCTGGAAAGTGTCCTTTTGATATGTATGGATAGTAATTTATATTTATCTGTATTTTCCTTTTTTAATATAAAATTTACGAGATAACTCAATGTCAGAGAAGTATAATAAAAATTTATTCGAATTTTTTTCTAAATCTTTGTCTTCTTTATTGGGTGAACGTAAATTAATTTTAATTAGTGATAGAATTTAAAGAATGATCATTGGAACTGACTCGTGATGAGAAGCCTCCACAAATTCTCAAGTTTACCGCCAAGGCCAATGCCTCGCTTTTACTGGTTACAGCTATTGATTTTCTGTTGCATTTTGCAGTGAATTTTGGATATGTTCTGAGGGCTAAAGAGGGTTAAAAAGGATGATGATATCTTCGGTACTGATGTCTCTAATCTGATCTTCCCTGCCAAAAGAAAGTCTCCCTGCAGATGGATCTCGTCACCATTGGCAGGACAAGTCATGGTGCAATTTGCGTGATTCGTATATCCTCTTAAAATGTTTTTATTGCCCAATAAAAATCCTGGAGAATACACTACCCGACAAAAATAGATGTTCTATAAAAAAATTGATCAAGTGATTTTTCTTTTCTAAAATCAATATACTTTGAACAACCGGCACCATCTCTTACTTTTCATCATGTAGGTTAATTTTCATGCTCACATCAGCGAATTTATTGGCCTAGCAAACCGCAGCTCTAACTCTTATCCATATGTTGGGAATGGGCTGAATTGCTAAAATGATGTACAAATCTGCATCTAAGTTTCACAGGCTGAATTTTTAAGTTGATGAAAGAAAAATTGAGTGTCGGATATCTAGAGTGCCAAAACTTGGAACGAATAGGCACTTAAGTGTCAAAAATTAGGAAAGTGACATTTAAGTATCAAAATCATAGTAAATTGGATCATTTAAGTGTCAAAAGAGAAAATTCAGCTAAAATGCTGACGTGGCGATTTTCGACGAGGTAACTATCATTTTACACGTTGACGTGGCTAGAAATATAAAAATAACGTCATTTTACTGCTGATATGAGTAAATAATTAATATAAAAATTAATTAAATTAAATTTAAAAATAAATTTATTTTTCAAAAATTTTCAAAAAGGAAGCATGTGGCTGAGGGCTCAACCCTCGCTATCGTTCCCTCCTGCTGTCGTCGGCCAAGGGCCGACAACCCCAACCTACCCTCCCCCCATCGTCGCCAGCCCTTCTTGGTGACAGTAGGGAGGCAATGATGGCAAGGGCTAAGCCCTTAGTCGCATGCTTCCTTCCTCCTTTTTTTTTTTTTAATTAATTTAATTTAATTAATTTTATATTAAAATTCAAACCCGAGCCAAAAAGACGTTTTTGTATTTCTTTGCTTAGTCAACTCTTCAGCGAGTCACATAGGTGAGCAAAATTAATAAAAAATTGTCACGTTGGATTTTCAGCAGGGTTCATTGGAGATAGCACTTAAATGTCCCATTTTTTTTAAGTGACACTTAAGTATCACTTTCTTAATTTTTGGCACTTAAGTGTCCTCTCATGCCAAATTTTGACACTTGGAGTGCTCTTTTGCCAAAAAATAAAAATTTGATGGAACAAATTCCTACATAAAAGTTCTACAAAAATTGAATGCTTAAAATGATGTATTCCATGATTGCGCATACTTTGCATATGATGTTTGATGAATAAATGATACAAAGGATTATTTGAAAAATTAAGTGTCATTTATGACTAAACGCAAAATTGGTGATGACTTGTATGATAAACACATAACAATAAATAACACCCGAGGTTATAACTTTTTAATATTTATATTTGTGAATTACACGCTCACAATCATGCAAATCAAAATTAAGGGCCGTTACTTAATCTTTAAAATATTATCATGGGTAATTCCTATCCTAATTGATCAATGTACTTCCTTTCACTTCATAATGGGTGAAAATAAACTTAAATCAAGGACTAAATATTTTTTGAATTAATTTTTTAAGGAGTTTCCGTGACAAGGATTTCCATTAAGTCTTGAAAATACTCTCACGAATTTAGAATATAAAAAAATTAATAGAAAAACAGCAAAAAAAATTAAATATTATTTCAGAAAAAATTATAATAGGAAAATATGTGTCTAGATTTGTTTCATCAATGAAGATATATTAATATCCTATTGACATCCAAGAATTCTACATTTGCTGATGATAACTAAGATTCCGTGTCCTTAATTTAAATTATTTGGTGTAAATATCTATTTAAATATCCATATATAGGATATCTACAAATAGTATAGCATAGAATATGTGATTTGCTACGTTAGTTTAGTTAAGTTGTTGACACTTAAATTTTGGCGATCCAATCATTTATTGCATAGAAAATTAGGGATTAATTTTTAACCCCTAACAAAATAGAATTAAAATTGCATAGCGTATAATTTTAGTTGCATTTATCTATTTGTTTATCACTTTTGCATTTGATCGGCGACATATGAGCTTCAATTTTACGAGGTGGCAATTCGATATATTTTGAAAAAGATTTATATTCGGTGAATCTTTTGGACAAGCATAGGAAGGAGATATTGCGAGCTCATCTTTGCAAGGTTCGGAATCTAGGAAAAGTTTATTACAATCTTGAATTTTTGGCAATACTCGATCAATTTGTGAGCCGGTATTTGAGTTAAAAAAAAATAAAATTGATGGAGAATATTCATCTTGCATGGCCCTATTTGGAAAGATACGAGCATATGCACAAAGGAAATTTGGAAGATCAGTATGAGAAGGGAATGTTAGGCACGTTCTACACTGTAGGCACATGGATTTGCAAAAAAAGATATATCCCTGCAGAAAAGGGATTCGGTCAATGAGGAAGAGGAAAGGAAAGAGAATATATTTCAAAGCATGCACAGAAGGAAACAAAATATGCTTTCTTTCCTCGATGGTGGTAAATATACATGTTCCCCCAACTTTTCTTAAATTGAACAAGAACACAAGTTGATTGCTCTCTCTTTAATAGTATGCTGGCAAAGACACCATCCGGCAAGGTAGACCATCGAAAGATTTTGCCCCTCTATGCTAGTACCATTTGCAACATACCACGGCCAGTCCTCCTACCTAATCTCCTCACAAAAGGTTCCTCTGGATTTTATGCCTCTGAGGGTATTTGCTAATTGCTATGGGATGAGCAAAGTGACGGAATATCTTGAATCACTAATTTATTTTACAAACTGAAAATAACTAGATGACATTCTCATCCGATTTACAAGAAATCAAGCAAAGCGTATCTAATTAAAGAAATAATTTTTTTGACATATTCTTTTGAAAAGTACAGTTATCATAATCTTTTCATAAAAACCCTATATCATAATTTTGCCCAAATTACCTTGACCATTAAAAATAATCAAGACGAAATTCATCAGACACGCCATGATAAATTAGGTTGAGTTTTTGGTTGCCAACACCATGGATCCCAAATTTGCAATTTAAAAAAAAAAAAAATATCGCTGATGTTCACTAATATTCAAATTGGTGGATTGCATTATCGTGTTATCGTAGTATCAAGTATATGCCAAACCCAAATGCGAAACCTCAATTTAAAATTCCAAACATGACATAAAATTAAATATATCAAGTGACATAGTAAGTTTGAGAAATTGACTCTCATATTTAAACACTTAAGAACAATTTTAAACATACACAAATTGATGGACGTAAAAACATATTCAATTATGCAAACAATATATTAGCATACCCAATAAATGTATGTGTCTAGATTTATGTTTCAATTATTCAATAGATGAAAGAAGTTGATCCGCACATATATTTATCTTCCATTTCTGAACAGCTTAACCTATTTGTGATGGTACAATTAAACTTAATTCTAACATATTTAACCAGGTTTCGTGTAAACAACATCTTTGTTACAGGGTTGTGCCATGGATTGTCAACTCATACTTTTAATGATCACTTTAGAAAATATAAAAAAAATGTCCCATTCAAATTGGTTATAATTATTTGAAAAAAAGAAAGAAAAGAAATTGGATAGACTTCTGTAGTTCTTATCCTTATTGTCCTACAAACATTAATCATGTTGAGTAAGCATGGATTTAATTCCGTTTATCGTAGTTCAGTCCATTCTTCAATAATGTAAAGTACATGGCATCATGGCATGAATCTATCCTTGTCGTGTTTTATTTTGTTAGACTCCTTAATTAGATTATCGTGTTAGGTACTTTCTTATTAATTCTTCTTTTTCATGTTTAGATAAATTAATTAGGGTAAGGCTATGTCCACACCAAAATCTTAGCAATCCATTGAAATATTAATTGTATAGAAAATTAGAGATCAATCCCATAATAATCAAACCCATATATTTACTTGGCCGATGGGTTGCTGTTGCCTGTCGATCGAAGTCTCCAAGGCAATAATATTGTGTACGAGCTCTAGTTTACTCCTTGCCATGAGAAATAAGGAAAACAAGAGGAAAACGACGAAGTTGGAGTAGAATAGTAGGAAAGGACGAGAGAGGCTTCGCAGGAAAAGGGGAAAAATAATAATAGAAAATATATTGACCAATGTTGTTATACAGGTTGTAACGGAGGGGACGATACTACAATGCCAAAGGAAAGGAATAAAAACAAATAAGAGGACGGTCCTCTTTTTTTTTTTTTTTTTTTTCTGTTTCTTTTTTCCTTCAGAATGTCAGTCCAAATTAATCAGAATATCATTAGTTACGCTTTTGAAGTTAATTTCAGTAGAATCTCAGTTTTTTTAAATGTTCTCAATGTTATCAAATTATCTGTTTTTTTTTTTTGCCTAAGTTGGAGAATATATAATTATTTTCAAACTATTACCTCCCCTTTCCAATGGTTAAAGATGCGGATAATTGTACAAATCACAAACAAATTCGTCTTCTTTCTTACATACATAAGTAACCACACAAGAATCTCACTTAGTTTTGCCCTTTCTAGATATAAGACAACACTAAATCTAACATTTGACATTGAAGGGTAAGGGTGGGAGTGATCATTAATAGTAATTGAGGAATGAGAATATAATTGTAGAATAGGGAGAAAAAAGTTGAGTAGATTACGTCAGTAATTACTTATGCTTTGAGCTTTCATAATCTAGACCATCAGACAAAATCTCCTGGTAATGTGACTTCTATGAAGATAAGTTGACATTTTTCCTTTGATTTGAGAGAGATCATAAGAGGAGGACCACGGAGAAAGGTGAAGGAGGAGGGAGCGGGAATGAGGAATGAAGAAGAGGACGACGGACAAAAATAAAGGAGAAGGGAGGAGGCGAATACGGACAAAAAAAAAAAAGACACCTGGCTAACAAAATCTTGGGTGGAGCTCGTGCTCTAGCGTGGCAAACAATCTCCCCCTGCCTCTCTACTGCTTGTCCTACGCACCCCTCCCTTTACTCTCTTTACTGCTCTCTTTCTCTTTCTAGCTCAACCAATCCCTCGCACGGATTTCAGGACCTAAAACTTGAAGGTTTCTTGCAACATGCAAGCTCATCGGGCCCATCCTTGTAACAGTAAGAGAAAAATATACCTTCACGTTCGCACTACATGTACATCAATGGCTAGTAAGGGAATGCCATAACAGCTACGGGAATAGGATATTCGCCCTTTTTCTTTTGCTTTAATCTTTTTGAATCACGGACATCTGAAATGCCAAAACTTAGCATGAAAGTGCCAAAATTTTTGACAATTAAGTGTCAAAAGTTAGGAAAGTGACACTCAAGTGTCAAAATCGAAGCAAAATAGATCACTTAAGTACAAATCCAATCAAAATTCGGCCAAAATGGTAACGTGGCGATTTTTCGGCAAGGTAAGTGCAAAACAACGTCGTTTAGCCTCGATGTGGTAAAAATTTAATATAAAAATTAATTAAATTAAATTTAAAACTAAATTTATTTAAAACATTTTAAAATACAAATTCAAATAAATAATAATAATAATAATAATAATAATAATAATAATTATTTTTTTTTTTTTTTTTTAAAGGAGGGGAGGGAGATGGCTAAGCTCTCGCCACCGCCGCAAGGAAGGCCAGTGACAGAGGGGGGAGGGTCGGCCAAGGTTGCCGGCCTCCGACCGATTGACGACGAGGGCCCGCGAGCCCTCGTCGAGATCTGAGGTAAGGGCGACCCCAGCCGACCCTCCCCCCTCCGTCACTGGCCCTTCCCGACGGAAGCGGGGCGCCCTCACCCAAATTCGGCGAGGGCTCGCAGGCCCTTAACACCGGTCGATTGGGGGCCAGCGACCTTGGTCGACCATCCCCCTTCGTCGTCGGCCTTTCATGGCGACGGTGGGGAGGCAGCAAGGGCCCGCGAGCCCTCGTTGAATCTGGGTGGGGCCGCGACCCTTGCCTAGATTCAACGAGGGCTCGTGGGCCCTCGCCGCTGGTCAGCCAAGGGCCGGCAGCCCCCAGCGACCCCGATCGACCCTCCCACCATTTACCACACAAAGGCCACAAAGGCACCAAACAAGACTCGACAAAGGGGAAAAGCACATGGAACACAGAAAAAAAAAAATGTGTTGAGGTTATTAAAAGATCACCAATAAGCAAAACTATCACTACACATTTCAGCGACCAAAAATCGGAGGAAAATATGTGCGATCTTGGTTCAAACATTTTGTCAAATAAATGGTCTGCAGTAGCTCTGTAAAACCCAACACGCACACGGACTAACAAAAGGAACAAGTCTTGGTTTCCTGGCTTGGCCAAACCAGGGTGAGGCACCAAAAGACTTGATGAGCGAGCGCTTGGTCGTGGGGGTCCTTACCGGCTCGGAGACGGCGGCGGGAGGGTGAGCTCGACATGAATCAAGCAATGGCCGACCGCCCCCACAATGTTTCCAAGGCGAGATACTCGGGAGAAGGGAGGTTCGTACCAGAAAAATGAAACTCACCGGAGGTTTGGGTACAGGGGTGACCAGGTCGGGACGACGAGGATAACGATCGGGATCGTTGAACAAGACTCAGGCGCGCCAATCGACCCGAGAACTCCTCGCTTTCAGTCGCTCTCTTCTTTGCCGAGAACAACACCATGGCCAGGATCTCTCTTGGAGAAACGCCATCGCTAAAACTCTTCAACCACTACCCACGATCAACGAGATAAGGCTTCACGGAAGACGATCGGAAAAACTTGAAATCGAGGCAAGGGAAGCTGCGGCTTGTTGTTCCGGCTAGGAGGCGCAACCTCGCGTCGGGGGTGGCTAAGCGACGCTCGGCTGAGGTGGATTCCAGGTCTCCCTCTTCCCGGTCACTCTCCGTTTCTCCCCCTCTGGCTCCCTCAAGCTCTCTCCCTCTCTGTCTCTATCTGTCTCTCTCCGCCCCCTTTTGGGAGCAACCGGCCGGCGCGCATGGCCTCTGCCGCTGCCAGCTTGCCGGCCGGACTGCTCCCGACCCGCGGATCACGCCGCCCGCCTGCCCCTCGCGATCCCCTCTGCCTCTGTCCTTTTGCTATGTTCCTTTGCTTCTTTTTGCAGGTCCTGCGCGCGAAGACCAACTTGGAGGAAGAAGACAAGCCAGGGGGAGCGGGCCGGGCCGAAGAGAGAGGGAAGCTGAGCCGGGCTGCGCGAGAAGGAGAGGAAGAGAGGAGGGGAGGGTTGGGCCAAGGTCAGATTCGGCCCGACCCGGCCCCTCTCGCGTTTTTTCCTTTTTTTTTAAAAAAAATATGTATTAAAAAAAAAAAAAAAATTAGGTGTCAACAGCCTCTTCTTCACAGCATTTGCAACTTACCACGGCCACTCCTACTTAGCAAACGTTATCTCATCATAATCATCATCGTCATGACAAAATAATAACAACAGCACCACCATCGAAACAATAAGGAGGAAGAGAAGCAATCTCAGATTCCTAGAATTATGTTGTGCTTCTGCAATTTTTGGTGTACATGAACCTCCACTAGCTAAGCATCTCGATGGATATCTCGTGCTCATTTAAAATATACCCGTTGTAACGTGACCCATGCAATTCTAATCATTTTTATTTTAGATGGAAAATGGCATGGCATAATGAAATTTCTTGGGCATATTGAGATGACATTTAAATAAGCCATGACTTAAAGATTTTCGGCAATCATATGGAGTCATACCCTTAACATCTACGAAAAAGATTTTTAAAGTAAAAGAATTGCAGCCTCCTATCTTGCAAGTATATTAATTGCTAAGTTATGCTAAAAAGAGTGGATGAGCTCTTATCTCTAATTATTTGAAAATCCCTTGACAAAACTATATTCTTTTGCTCTGTGAGTCCAATGAATTTCTCTTGATTATTATAATTTCGCTCGGTTCTATATGGTTGCGAGAGCACAAGCGTGGGGACCGGAGGCTATTGTTGGATTTAGGTGGAACAGAACAGCTTAGGTACTGTTAATTAGTGATCTAGTTATATTGGTTATTGTTGGATCAGTTCTATATGGTTATTATGATTTATGAATTAGGTGTACCGAAGGCTATTGTTGGATTAGCTCAGTTCTATATGGTTTTGGTAAGTGACCTAGCTATTTCCCTATGAAAGATTTGCTTTTGGAGGGTGAGTTGTAGAGTAGTTCCATCATTTACCATCAAAGAAATTAGATGGACTCATTTTGGCAACTGGAACATAATACTTGCAATATTTATTTGCCAAAAAATGGCCCAAACCTAACCTCTTTAAGATAAATAATGAAAACAGAATCTTATCAATTAGCACAGTATTAAACATCTATGAGGAACGAAAGTTAACTAAGACCTAGTGTTTCATATGCTTCACCTTTATTTTAGGTTTTGCGATTTGTATTAAGATTAATTATTAAAATGCCATGCACAATTTCCAAAAAGGAAATGTAAAATTCAATTGAGCTAAAAAAAATAACAATTATATGAATGTATAGCTAGTTATCTGATAGACTTCAAATGTATAGTGATGGTACACTTCACAATGGCCAAATGAAGAATCACAGCCCAAAGAGCGAAACAAGATATTTTGTAAATTTGAACTTTTAAGGTAAAATATGAGAAAATTTATAAAAAAGACTCGAGTGAGGATATTTACACATAAATGTCACAGTAGTTTTACAAATGATTATGATGTTTTCTATACATTAGATAGCAATATAAAATGACACAAGCCTTGGAAATCTAATCTTACTGATACTAAGCAAGATAATATTTTCGTAATTCACAGGAGGATTAGCCATGACAGAGCAAAGATTTTTCCTTTTTTTTTTTTTTGGGGGTTTAATTATGCCCATGATCCTTTAAAGAAGATCTTGTTTGGATATTGAATATTTTGTTTCAGAGATGGACCGGAGCTCACGGACAACAGTGGCCAGCGGATCGTGGGGCTCGACCGTGGGGTGCTCATGGCCAATGAGGCAAGGACCGGCAATGAAAATCAATCGGTCACGGCGGCAGGAACACGCTTGTATAGTCACCGAATTCAACAACAGATTCTGCAAAACAAGAAGAAGAGAACCGGAAGGAGGTCAAAGTGAATTGTTCTGGCTCAGTAGATCTTTGGAGTTGCTGGAACTCGTAGGACAGCAACTGGAACGTCGGGGCAAGCAGCGTGAGTATGTGAGGATGAGCAAAGGACTTCATAGCCCAAGTACTCTTCACAGCTGGAGAATGCGCAGCGGAGTGGAGTGATGGGTGCGAGGCTACCAGAGAGACAGAGAGAGCTTTGCATCTCGTTTGGCTTTTTCTCTACGAATGCAAATCTCTCTCTCCTTTCAGATCGCTTCTTGAACCCCTTTCTTGTCCCTATCAGCCCCCATTTACACGTAAGTCATTGGGTCCCTCAAGGAAAGAAACATTATCTCTTTCCTCCTTCCAGTCATAGATTCCACGGCCGAAGATGCAATTTCCTTTCTCTTTTACTACTTTCCGTAGACCAAATCTTGCCTATTTTCACTTATTTCCTCAAACAGCCGGAAAATAGTGCCCAAGAAATCGTGGATGTCAGATCGAGAAAGAGATTTTCGCACATGTGCCCAATCGCCTATTTGCAGTCAAGATTATATTGGGAGTGCTCTCTCACTTTCCCGTCTCTTTGTTCTTCCATCATTGACAGTGAATTATGCACCAAATGTATGGGAAAATAATATAGGCTTTTTTACAAGATTTTTCCTTCCTATCAAGCCTGTGATAATTTCATTTTTGCATTGAAAGTTCTCTCCTCATTCCAAATATCATAATCCGCACGGTATACATTTTGCTATTGATTTACATAGCCCCAGACCGTGAACCTCCATGTTTATATTCCAAAAATCCTTCCAAATTCGACCAAATAACATAATCTTTCCATGCGTAGAAACCCACTTGCAAAGATTTCAGCCACAATAATGAATGGGCATGATCGAATTTTTTAATCCAAGTGCTCATTCCACAATTAGGCTCAAAATATTTAAATTGAGTCCACTCGCCGCCGGTCCAATAGATATGCAAATATATGGGTTTGATTATTATGAGATTGATCTATAATTTTCTATACAATTAATATTTCAATGGATTGCCAAAATTTAGGTGTGAGCATAGCCTTATCCTGATTAATTTATCTAAACATGAAAAAGAAGAATTAAGAAGAAAGTACCTAACACGATAATCTAATTAAGGAGTCTAACAACATAAAAACACAAGAAGGATAGATCATGCCGTGATTCCATGTACTTTTACATTATTGAAGAATGGACTAAACTACTATAAACGGAATTAAATCCATCCTTACTCAACATGATTAATGTGTGTAGGACAATAAGGATAAGAACTATATAAGTCTATCTGATTTCTTTTTTCTTTTTTTTTTCAAATAATTATAACCAATTTGAATTGGACATTTTTTAATAGTTTCTAAAGTGATCATTAAAAGTATGAGTTGATAATCCATGGCACAACCCTGTAACAAAGATGTTGTTTACATGAAACCTAGTTAAATATGTTAGAATTAAGTTTAATTGTATCATCACAAATAGGTTAAGCTGTTGAAAAATGGATGATACATATATGTGCGGATCAGCTACTTTCATATATTGAATAATTGAAACATAAATCCAGATGCATACATTTATTGGGTATGCTAATATATTGTTTGCATCATAGAATATGTTTTTACGCCCTTCAATTTGTGTATATTTAAAATTGTTCTTAAGTGTTTAAATATGAGAGTCAATTTCTCAAACTTACTATGTCACGTGATATATTTAATTTTATGTCATGTTTGGAATTTTAAATTGTGGTTTCGCATTTAGGTTTGACATATAATTGATACTACGATAACATGATAATACAATCCACCAATTTGAATGTCAGTGAACATTAGCCATTTTTTTTTTTTAATTGTAAGTATGATATTCCTCTTCTTCTGATACTTTGCTTAGATGGACGTTAGAGATAATACAATTTTTTTAACACTGGATGTGCTCTCATATATCCATGTATTTTTTTACATCGACCCTGAGTTTGAAACTGATCCTAGAATGGATGGCATTAATAACTTGGTTTTGTCATATACATTTTTCAAGGTATCTGAGGATTGATCGACTTGTACTTACAGCAAAACTTGATGAAATTTTGGATGGCAATTACTTCAACAAAAGGCAGCTAGCTGATCTAGAGAATGCCAAGTAGACTGCTTTAAGCTTGGACAGGCATAATCTATTGTATAACGTGAATGTTGTACACCCACCAGCAATCTGTGAATTCACTGTGTAGTTAATGTGGAACCTTTGTTGTCGCTAGCTTCTTCTTAGCAAAAAAGTTACAATAATAAGGTTAACTTCCACATTTGGAATGCATTTTCACTGTTTTCTCTGTCTTGTTCTGTTGTGATTAGACTGTGATCAGTGGCAAGTGGTAGAAATAGAGTTGAGTGTTGAGACTTGACTTTCTGACCATATGATGCTATCCTCCAATCTAAAGGTCAATGAGGATAACACAATAGTGGACAAAATATATTGAAGATCTTGATATCACAAAATTCTCTACAGCAGCATTGTCCTAGGATACTATTGATAAATGAGTAGATTGTGAAAGAACTAACCACATGATCACATGTTAGAACATTTAAAAATGAAGTACCGGGATCAATGATCCATAGTAATTTTGCATAGTTTCATAGTGAGGAATGTCCCATCTCAATTAAGCTGCATCCTTTTCAATTGACATTGCAGTTTTGTTCCACATCGCTCTTTGCTAATCTCAAGTCATTATTTCTATTACTTCTTTTACTCGTGGTGAAGTTGTTCAAAAACACATGACTATTCAACTACTTTTCGATGGACTAAACATAAGTTCTTGAGATGCTTCCATGAGATATTGGATCTTGAAGATCGTGAAGAAAAACAAGAGTGTCAATCAAAGCTGGTTGCACAGGAAGTTAAGGAGTGTCATATCTTTATGTCCTCGTTGCTTGTTGGAAAAGCATCGAGCATAAAGATTTTTCACCAATGAGAAAACCTTGGTGGTGCTCTCAGGACCAAAAGTTTCCCAATTTGATAAAGAAGCGTAAGATTGAAAACTAAACATTGCCAATGCCAATTTGAATGACGCCAGTTGTCTTTGATCATTATCATCATATATAAAAAACTACCTAAGCTTTTCACATCTTTCATTAAAGAAAACTAGGAGCTCCCCAAACTTCAGAAAGAAGCATGCATGGCGCTATATCAGTTGGTTAATTTTTCGATTCGTTTTAACTAAAAATAGACACGCCTTTCCTTATCCCATTACATAATAAAGCCAAAAGGACAGTCCCAACCAGGCCTTTGCTTAGTCATCTTACGCGTTCATGGTTGGATGACGGCTTCATCAAGAAAACTTGAAAATCAGATGTGTTAACGACCTCTGGTTCAAACTTTTGCTTCTTTGGACCAGTGACTTGGTCGCAATAACTAGACTCAGATTGTGTTCGCGCTCTATTGATTGGTGTGATTGTATAAAACATTATGGATGTGTAAATCTAGAGCTGCAAAGTGGTCACCACGGCCAGTATACAAAAGGTTATGCAGCCCTGTGAGCTTTATATTCGAATCACATAAAATGTTTATGTCTGAACCACTGGCCCAGCTCCGGCTCGAATGTTATCTGGTCTGTGAGGCTAGTGAAATGTCGTATCATCTAACTGGAGTTCACCCATGCACGGTAGAGTTCCAAGTCATTTAAAGTAACATAAATAATTTGCTAATGAGTGCTACGGGGTACTTCCTAGACAACTGGACTGATTATCTTGATAGTACTTACTACATAACTTGGTCTCATGCCTCACCCCTGTGTGCTCAACTTGAAAATAGTTCCAGACGCATTGAGAACATAACTAAAAGATCTATGCCCAAATAGGCTAATCAGAAAAGAGGTCCGCATTCATCGTGCATTTAGTATGTTGTTCAAATGGAAACCAAAAACTGATGAAACCGTGTTTTAATTCAGCAACTAGCTATGAAAACTTTACTTTAAAAAGCACAATGAAAAGACAAGTGGAGATCTGAAGCAATTGATAAGAAGAGTATATGTTGAGAGGCAGATTCAATCAGACAGTTTGGCGGAAAGAAAGGCATTGCAGATTCCTCAAGAATGCTGGTGATATGGCAACAGACATGAATGAGCAACCCCAGGACAGTTACCAATCTCCAAACTTCCTCCGCTCGGCTTCTTCTCTATATATTTCCCTCTGATTCACTCGCATCTCATAGCACACGTTAGAGTCACCACCAAGCTAAGCACATGGAGAATCCACATGCCAAATCTGCACTAAAGGTTGCTGGCTGTTTGCTATTATGTCCCTTTTTATTGTCCTGATTATTTAATGCTCTGTAGCCGGTGCTGAGAGACTGATTGGTTTTCCTCTTTGTGAAAATGTACTAGAATTCTAGAAGAGCAAGTTTTGTCTTTCAGGACAGACGCCAGCAGTATCCACTGCAAGACTCCACGCGACAAGCATGTGCAGCAGGGAAGCCTAGTTGCATATAAAACATGACAACACTCCGAACATGGTCTTCTGGTCTAAGTTGTAATGTGATGACAGCAATTTCATTGCTTGATCATTTACTGCTTGCCAGAAGTCACAGAAGACACTGCCACGTTTATGATATCAGGATGACATACCCTATTTCAAGTTGTATTTCTTCAATCTGTTTGAGATACATCCACATAGGAGATCCACTTTAAATGGCGAGTAGTTTGTGAGCAGACATGAACAGAAAAAATTGAGTGCTTGATGCTTAATTTCACCTTTTATGTTTGTTGAGTCAGCCTCACGATGTACTTCTATGATATTCAGAGCCTGTCCAGCGTCCACCTACTTTTAAAAATTGATGTTTTGCCATTTCTAGAGTTGTCATATTTCTTAAGTGTCTTTTCTAGCCTTCAGTCACTCAGCTTACTGAAAGAAGAGAACAAACTAATCAAAATATACTTTAAATCCACAGGCAAAGGAGGAAGTCAAAGAGCAACTTTCCGTGGACAAATCGAAGGTAAGGTGCCTTTTCTGCATTTGAACTGTCTCTCTCTCTCTCTCTCTCTCTCTCTCTCTCTCTCTCTCTCTCTCAATCACAAGGTTGCATGCCTCTTTAGGCTACC
Organism: Eucalyptus victrix; assembly: GCA_016097545.1. Lineage (NCBI taxonomy): Eukaryota > Viridiplantae > Streptophyta > Magnoliopsida > Myrtales > Myrtaceae > Eucalyptus > Eucalyptus victrix. The sequence continues at coordinate 17,935,143 of CM027844.1, forward strand.
CAAAGGCCTGCTGCAAAAGAAAATACCAAGCCTGTAGATTTCAAACTCCACACAAAACAGAGAGCTATCAAACGTGCGATGTTTAATTACTCGGTGAGTCTTCATCATGCATATCCATCATGACATCATGTGCATGTATATGCACACAGTGCATTTATTAAGTGGAAGTTGATTAGTACTCTTGACCAATAGTATTTAGATTACGATATGAGTTAGTCGTTCTCTTAAAGTTTCTAATGGGCCACCACAAGCAGGTTGCGACCAAGCTGTATCTCTTGGAGCAACAGAAGAAATATGAAGAGAAGTTGCAAAAGGTGTAGAAGAGAATTAAGATGGTATCTGACAAGTTCTAGATTTTCATGAAATGCACTTCCATTTCTAATATGAATCTATCAAAAAGCAGATGATCGATGAGGAAGAGGTACTGTTGCTGAGAAAAGAGATGATTCCTAGAGCCCAGTTAATGTCTTTTTGTTCGACAGGCCCTTTTACCCACAGAGATAAGACTTATAGGTCTTGCCCAAATTTCGATTCACATTGTCAAATGAATGCGATCGGTCTTGGAAAGCACGAGCTTTTGGCAAGAATAAACAGGATCGATCTCTCTCTTGAAAACATGCTGAACGGGTCTAGACAATAACAATTGCTCGGAGAGCAGCGACTAAATTCTTAGCCAGGTTCTTGTCCTAGCAGATTGAGCAGGCCCCTGACCATCCCCAGAGAACAGGCATTCCGGATGTTGAGCAGCAAATGCTGGACCTGCACGTGTTGCACTCATCAGCTCTACAGCTTCCACTAGCACTGTCACCCCTTGAAGCCCATCAAGTGATGACAGTTTGCACGCGGTATCGATATTCATTACACTAGTCATTAGAGGACAGCCCCAGTTGTCCACCATCCAACCTTTTGTTTCTCCTTTCGAGTGGGTTCTACATAGTGTCGCAAATAAGCCATTTTGCTCTGCCCGTGTTGCGAGTCTTTCCCAGGGTTTCTTGAGAGCTTTTAGTTTATGGTTTTGCCAGTGTAACATAGAAGTTTTTTGGTGAGAAGAAGAGAGAGAGAGAGAGAGAGAGAGAGAGATGACTAGTTATGGTCAAAATAAGTCTGTATCATGTATCATAAATGTCAACACCAGTCTTTCTCCTCCCATCTAATCATCCAAATCTGTCTTTCTGCAGTATTACATCAGGGGTCTCGTTCAGATCAAGGATGATTGCTAAGCAGGCGTTTTCAAAACCACGGCAGATTAGAACACTGAAGTGGATGGTGCTGCGACTGCAGTCAGAACAAGTATTAAACAAAATCAATCACTTTGCAATAAACTTCTCCTAATCTAGATTAACCACGCTCGAGCCAGTTTTCGGAGATTGAATTGCTCTTGTTTCATTGCCAAAGCAAAGGAGTTGATTATGGTAAAGAATACAGTGGACATTGAGTTTAGAATTGGAATTGGAATGACAAAAGCCACTTGTCATCATAACATAGTATTAAGCTCATAATGTAATGTGCTAATAATGAATTACTTTTTTATTGTTATATCCATATTAAAATTGGAAAAAAAATTAATTAGTGACCCCGGCTACTATTGAATTTTGAAGTGTAATCATTGAAATCGCATGCTTTTATCAAATGGTAACGACATTTGTCAGTAGAGATCATATCCAAATAAAATTTGAAATTTTTGTGGTTTTTCCGCCAAAGAAACTTTGGAATTGATAAAGCTGGGAATTTGAAATTGAAAGGCAATCGCATCCTTATTTAAAACCATGATATGGGAAGGCAAATAAGAGTCAATCCACCTTGGGTTGAACTTTTTCTTTAATTTGCCCTCCAACATATTTGAGTGCTCAAGATTTGATTCTCTTCTTAATGTTTGATCCCCTTAAATATTCAGAAGTCACGTTGATGTTAACATTTAAAATCCATTTAAATCAATTCGACTTCAATCATAATTTTTCTTAAAATTTAAGTTTCTTTTATTTGAATTGGATAGTCATAATCAATTTTCCAAATTCACCCTCTCCATCTACAGCCGGACCACGAGATTTGATAACTGAGTTACTGCCCCTATTTTCTCCAATGTACTAAGAAACTGGCTACATAAATTCTAATGCAAGGATAAATGTGGGCTCGAAATTGGAGTTTCTAGTGTTTCATTTACTTAAAAAGTCACATTAAATTGTCTGTCGAAGCACATGGTTTGATAACGGTTTGCTCTGCCTAGCTGAAGGTAGTCATAAAAAAAAGTTTCCCAAAATACTCCTTAAAATTTAAGGCTGAACCGTTTGATTTAATAATTAAGTCGACGTTTGGTTCGTTTTAATGTCCTAGAAGACCAGTTAGGTAAATTCTAATCCAAGCACAAACAAAGCTCCAAAATTGGACTTTCTAGTTGTTTCGTTTACTTTCCTTTTTTGGTCAAAGGTTGTTTCGTACACTTCAAAAACATTAATGTTGATATGTATATTCTTTTGAATTTTCGAGGGATTTGGCGAATTCGCCGTTTTCCGCTCAAGTTTTCGGAATGCCCCTTGCCAGCGAGATTGATTCTTCGCATGCTTTTCTGATTTAGCGTTTTCCTAGAATGATTGGAGCTCGCTCTCTGAATTGCTTTTTGTGGGGAAGGTGGAGCTTCTTGACTTGCTTGGTGTTTCCTTTTTCGTGGTCGAGAAAATTGAGATGAAGGTAATTCGAGTAGATTTTTTTGGGTTTTTTTTTTCCTATCGTTTTTAATGAAAAGCTCAATTGGGTGGATTCTAGAATCGAATGTTACGTTCGTCCAGTGGATCTTGGTTTTCCAAGTTTCGTTGTTCGAGTGAAAAACGATTTTTTTTTTTTTTTGGGCTTATTTGTTGGAATTCCTTACTTCCCTGTCTTCTTCTTGCTTTTGTGCGGTAGAATTTTTTTGTGACTGGATTTGTCATGGTCCATACGCCTTCTTTCGAGGTTTTCGCTTCTTTGTTTATTTGTGGTTATCGTTTGAGATCGGGAAGCATCCTTGAGGTGAAAAACGTGCTGTTGTGGCATCTCGGCAAGACTATCGTTCGAACATTTGGTTCGGCATCCACTTAAAATAAATAAATATGCGATGGGCTAAAGCTGTCTATTTCAACACGTAGAATCCTTCAATTTGAGGTCATCGAATGTCATTTCCCAACGCCTGCATGCATATCCACCCGTTGTGGGGATGTCGAACTAACCTGTTGAACAATGAAATTGAAGGAACAGAGACATGGTCATCTATTTTATGATACCATGCTTTTTTCTCCTTTGATAATGCAGTACTTCAGTGGAATTTAAGTTTTGACGATCTCTCTTCTTTTCCTTTCCTTTCTGGGTCCTTTTCTCATATGTCACTTATTGCCCTCTTTTGTTCTCCTCTAGTCTCTCCTAAATGTGTCATTGTCAAAGCTCAGTAGAAGATTTCTTCTGTGAGCGAAACTCGTTAAGCTTAAGATACCGCATTCACCTCTTGGTTATAAGTGAGTATATGCTATTGTAGAATTTTGAATGAGCGTACTTCAGCCATTTGCGTGATGAACATTTCAGAACTTTTCATAATTTCTGGTTACAAATTTCCCACCCTTTTCATAAGTAAAGAAAAAGAGGACTGACTTCAAGACTCTGCTCATCATCATCGCCGTCGTTGTCATTGTTGTCGTCATCATTCTGTTCCTTATTGAATGCAAATTGTGATTGTTGTACAGGTTCAAACATGGGATTCCTGGGCTAGGTTTCTGTCATGCACGATCTCTCTCTAGATATGGCCGACCTTCAGTTAGCGAAGTACATTGCCCATTGCGAAGGTGCAGATTTAGTGCCTGGTCGCCTAACAAGTCTTATGAGTTTCCAAATGGCTCTGTATACAGTTGGAAACCCAGTTCTATATTCAATACCCATCGCCACTATGCCTCGCATGCTTCTTCTGCAGAACAAAATTCTCGAAAAATGCTTCTATATCTGACAGCTCTGGTCCTTGCGATGGTGGGAAGTAGTTATGCATTCAACGACGTGAGTGAGATTCGAGTTTTTTCATTTGTTCATTGTCTATGACGTACTTTATGTATAGTTTATATTTCTTTTGACCACTCTGGCTGATCATGAATTGACTCTGTTATGTTTAGACCGTCGAAGAAAAAATTGCCCGACATGATCCCTGACAATCACATTGTTGATGATCTTCAGCACATTGTCGAACAAGCCTGTGTCCCCGATATGTAACCTGGCTGCATCTCACACATCTTGGCGGGTCATTCCAGTGCAGCCCAACTTTTCACCTCTCGCTTCTAGCAGTGCATTCACAATCACTTCTGCTGCCTGCTCCATCCTCCTTGCAGGCCATCTGCTATCCATTTCTGCTACAGCACTTGTGAATTTTCTAAACTTTATTGGCTTCATCTGCGAAAGATGTTTGTTCTGCAGAGACGCTCTAGTCGACAGTTTCCACTTCAAGGAGGTGAGAGGCCCAGCAACTATGGTGGGGTTGCTCTCGCAAGTTGAATGCGACTTGACAGTCATCATGTACTTGAGAAGGTCCTTTATGGTGACTGAATCGGTTTTGCTCATACCTTTGTAATGACAGATGATCCGCTTGATCTCTTTGAAATGTTCGGTGCCGCTGAAATCCTCAAGGACTTTGACAAGCTTGTTGGAGTACAACACCTAATATAATAATAAGAAGCCAAAGATAAGTGTTCTGAAGCGCAACGCGTAAACCGCCGAAGAAGAGAGTTCTTGAAGAAGCCACAATTAAAAAAAGAATGGGCACATAATAAAATAATATTATACTTGTTGCCGGAGTCTTCAAGAGCACGAAGCAAAGTGAAACTTGCAGCTGGCAACTTGGACGTGAAGGAAAAGTAGCCCACAATTGTCGACTCTTAGCCAAGAAGAAAAGTTCAGGCGGTGGAAGATGATTATAAATATGGCAGTACGTGAAGCATTTGAGCTCAGGCCAAAGCGCCTCAAAGGCAGGAGTGCCTCAAGGCCAACAGGCCTCAAGGTGAAAGAGAGGCTTAACAGCCTTAAGCCACCGCAGGCAGAGTAGGGAGGCCAAGGAGAGAGCCTCAGGTCAACAGGCCAGGGAGAGGGCCTCACGCCATATGCAGGCGGAGAACTTCAGGCCAGCAAGGAAGCCACACGTATGTGAGCTTCAGGGAAAGCCTCCAGCAGTGAGAGCTTCGGAACAGGAAGTCGTCGGGAGCAACGGTGAACTTCAAGAGAGAGAGGCACTGCAGCTTCAGTACCTCTGTGTGAGCGAGTTATTCCTCGGTGATCGAGAAGGAAAGAAAATAGAATAGTTGTTTATGTGCATGTATCAATTAGTTTGAGTGTGTTATTGTATCAGCTAGTTTGATTTGAGTATTTTAATGTTTTCGCATATTTTATCAGCTGCGCACTCTACAATTAATATCAAAGCAATTGGTTCCAAATCGTTTTGGTTCCTACAAAGCTCCAGGGAGCCAAGAAATTCCATTGCTTGGTGATAATGGTGCGCTTTAACTCCAAAGCTTACTCTGAGGAATCTGTAACTCCATCTCCCGAACCACGTGTGTCCATAAGCGACCCCATATAGCAAACGGAGATCCATAGACCGCTTCATGGAGACATCCTCAACTGTCACTTTCCTGCAAAATGATTTTAAAACAAGGAATATCAGATTACTAGTAGGCATCAGATAACATCGTGCTCCCCAGTTTAATTACATTTTCAACTTACCTGACTAGTAGATTGTTGCAAATGCGGTCCCAGAGATCCATAATTTCCCTTCCACAGAGAAACTTGGAGCCCCCTTCGATGCCATTGATGCAGATTAAGTGCCCGAACCTGTTAACATGAATAAGGCCATGAAGCAGATGGTTCGGCTCATCGAGGTCACACTCCTCCAGAGGTCTACTCCAGCAACCATCCTTCGGGATTATCAAGTGATACCTCCGTCCCGACATATAATGGTTTCCCCATCCTTGATCAGGCAATTAAAAAACATCCATGAGAAAAAACACTAGGAATTCGTAATCCTCAGATTCTTTTGAAGCAAATTCCCATATCAAACCTAAAACCCATCAAGTTCCTAGGACATCCCAATCAAGACCTTACCGGAAAAATCAAACACATCCATGAGAAAAGAAGTACTGAAAATCTGCACCCCCCCCCGGCGTGTTTTACATGACAAACATTTCCAAACGGTAATTCACGCTTAACCCATCAAAATTCGTACTTGCCAGAGAACTAACCCACGAATTAGCAACAGACAACAGGGAATCAAGTCTGCAATCGGTCAAGTTACCTGCAGATCGGCAGTGATCGCAGAAGGAGGGAGACGAGGAGGTCATGGTTTCTTGGACTGTGTACGGGGGGACGACCACGCCTGTCTTCTGGTGCATCAGGAGGGTACACCGCATTCCTAAAGGAACAGGCGGATGTTGTCGCGGAACGGGCCAGCCGGCTTGATCGGGCACCCGGGATCGCAGAAGTCACCGAAGTTGAAGATCTTGGGGCGCCGCTTCCTCTTCCCGCAAGCCTGGAGGAACGGGAGCGACATCTCGAAGTGGGTTCTTCCTCTTGCGAACACTCATCGCCGTGCTTTCTTCGAACCAGAAGGAATTCCGCCAAGCTCCCAAGAGAAAGAGCGAGAGAGAGAGAGAGAGAGAGAGAGAGAGAGAGAGAGAGAGAGCTTAACAGATTGAAAAATGGAGTCTTGAAGTCTGTTGAAGGAGCTTCAAATGGCGGTTGACTGCGGTTTGAGGGGTCGGGCGTTTGCCCGCTAAAAAAACTAACCGTTAGGTTTTTTAACGAGAGCGTCCAGTATTTTTCAATTTCACGCCCCCAATCATCGCGAGAAATATTATTTTATTTGTCGGATAGTGAAAAAAGATTCACAAATTCTGACAGTTTTTTTTTAAATTAATATCACGTACTTTAATGAAAAATCTCTTGAATTTTAAATTAGTTTCACGGTCCAATGACATTTGTCCCCAGCCTAAATTTTTTCTTATCTTGCAATTAAATATTTGATTTTTTTTTTTCTTTTTTTTCATTGATTATCTCAAATTTATAAATTTGATCTCTCACAGCACTTCGGTGGCATGTCACTTAAAATGAGTGATGTGGATAGTCACGTCACCATTTTCATTTTGTTTCAATAAGGAAGACATTTTTGTAAAAATGTTGATCATATGCCTTGCCACCATCGGTTGGCTTTTGATGGTGGTCATCCCACTTCTCCTTCTTGAAATGGGGATGTCTTCACAATCGAAAGTCGTGCAACCTAAAATGTGAAGGCAAATTAGAATCAACAAGCATGCATGGTTCTTCTCAAACATACGTAACAAGAGAGGAACATAATTGAGCACAATGGACAATCAATTATCATTTGCATCGCATCTTATTAAAAAATGGCTTTGGCTATAGAATATAAACACAAGCCACCACAACATATCATGAATACAAGCACAACCTTTGTCATTTTGACCTTCAATTTCCATGGAATATTTTACTTTTCCTTCGCATATCAATTTAGACCTAAATAAGTCCTTGAATACTTCATCTTTATCCTTGTTCAGATCTCAGGATTATCGGGATGTAAAACATTAAAAAAATATTCTCTTCTCCTCTTAAGGAAAACAAATATACAAATATAAGTAAGAGTGCAAGACACATAGGCACTAGAATTATAATTTGGGGGACCCATCCATGAAGCTTGCCGTCCCTATATTTCAAACCAACAAACTTCGGAGGCTCTCATGGGACCATTGGCTCCCTTCGTTCAAGGAGGTCACTTCTTAATCGAAAACCAAGGATTCAAGGGTAACCCTAGAAATTTGAATATTTGAAGAAGATTCGCATGGTAGCCATGAGGCTCATTACAGGCCTGGCCCAACCTCCAAGGAGGCCCAACACAACGAAACGGGTCTACCGCGGACCAACTTGACGAGCCCGCCCGACCTAGGGAGTTGTAGTTGTGTGGAGAAGAGACGCCAAGCGAGCATCCAACAAACTTAGGGTATATTTGGTAATGTTTTTATTCAAAAATTGTTCTATGAAACATAAAAAAAAAAAAAAAACTATTTTTATTCCGTGAAATAATTTTTTAATAAAATAACATATTTGGTAAACTTGTATAGTTTTTATGTTCCGGAATAGAAAAAGAATAGAAACATGTTTGGTAAACTTATATAATTTTTTTTAAATTTTTTTTTTATAATTTTTTTATTTTTTCATCCTTTAGGCCGATTGCTGGCCTCGGCCATGGCTAGCGACCTGCTGACAAGGGCTGGTGACCTCGCCCAACCACGGCGAGGCTCGCCGGCCCCTAGTGAGGCCGAACCTCAAGCCTCACCGATCTTAACAACTGGTCGCCGGCCATGGCTGAGGCTGGCGACCGACCAAAGAAAAATAAAAGAAAAGAAATAGAAAGAAAAAACAAAAGAGAGAAAAATTGTTTCTTGAAATTGTACTCAAGAACAAGAAATAAATTTTTCTTGTTTCTTATTTCTATTTTCGGAAATAAAAACATAAATTTTTTGTTTCCGAGAAAAAATGTAAGGATAGGTTTGGTAATGTTTCTGTTCAAAAATTGTTTCAGGGAACAGAATTAGAAAAAACTATTTCTATTCCGAGAAACAATTTTTGACCGAAAGACGTGTTTGGTAAACTTGTTTCGGGAATAAAAAATGAATAGAAACCGTTTGGTAAATTTATATATATTTTTTGTTTATTTTTATTTTTATTTTAATATTTTATTTTTCCTTTTTTTCCTTTCTTTTTTCTTTTTTTTTTTTTTCTTCTTTTGGCCGCCGTCGCCGCGCCCTCCGATGACCGGCCGACGAGGGCCGGCAGCCTCGTCGGTGGCTGGGCGAGCTTAACCTCGCCCCAATCCGGCGAGGTTGAGCGTCGCCGGCCCTTGATGGCAAGTCTTCAGCTATAGTTGAGGCCGGCGACCGGCTAAAGAAAAAAGAAGAAGAAAAGAGAAGAGAGAGAAAAAATGTCCTTCAAAAGTGTTTTTAGAACAAAAAAAACTTTTTTTTGTTTCTCATTTCCATTCCAATTTTGTTTAGGGAATAAAAAAAATAAATTTTGAATAAAAATGCAAATAAACGCGTTTATGTTTTTTTTTTTTTCTCGAAAAAAAAAATAAATTTTTTGTTCATAAATAAGAAAAAAGAACATTACTATGCAAGGCAAACGTTTTTTTTTTCTAGAACAAAAGGATAGAAATTGTTTTCCGAAAAAAAAAAAAAAAAAAAAAAAGGGACGCAGACGAACAGGCCCCTATTCACTGAGCTCTCTCTCTCCGTCTCTCTGTGCGAATCTCTTCTTCGATTCAAGCTCCGACGAGGATGACCCCCATCATCCTCGAGCTCATCCACCTCCCTCGCCATTGCCAGAGGTCGATCGATCGCTCGCCGGCCGCCGACGACCGCACGAGCACCGGTTCCGTACGACGGGGGTGTAGGACGGCAAGACCGCGAGAGGCGAGGAGGAAATGGGGCTAGGGTTGCTGGCTTCGAGTTCTCTCCGGCCCGCCGCGTCGCGGCTCCTCCGGGACCCGCCGAGGCACGGGCTCGCCTGGGCGATCGGGTCCACGCCCGAGCGGCAGAGCCCCGAGGCCTCCGCCGCCCAGGCTCAGCCCGATCCCGCCCCGGAAGCCCGTCGCCGGCGCCCGGTTCCACTTGCCGAACCCGGAGAACGCGATCGAGGTGTTCGTGGACGGGTACCCGGTGAAGATCCCCCAGGGCATGACGGTCCTTCAGGCGTGCGAGGTCGCCGGGGTCGACACCCCGAGGTTCTGTTACCACAGCCGGCTGTCGATCGCCGACAACTGTAGGATGTGTTTGGTCAAGGTCGAGAAGTCCCTGAAGCCGGTCGCTTCCTGCGCTATGCCCGCGCTTCCTGGTAATTTGATTTGGGGGGAGGGGGGATTAGTTGTTTTCCACAGATGTTGTTTTTAACTTTCAATGCGTTTATTTTGAGTTTGATTTTGTTGTTTCCGGTTGGGAAAGGGAAATGCAACTTGCTGAAGTTTTGCAGACTTCAGTTCGAATTGATTTATCTAACTATGTGCTCATGGGGTTAAGTAAATGATGTTATAATCTGTACTACGTATTCTGATTTTGTTGTTATTCATTTGGTGTAACATTCTGTAAATTCGTAATTGGCTTTATGCTTGTCACTTGTGAACCGAATCAGTTATAGTGGCTAATATCAAGAAGTACATGCAGTCAACAGTGTTCTATACTTGTTTAGACGAGAGCTGTGCTTATACTGTTGATTGATATTAGACAGTGTTCTATACTAGGTTAGATGATAGAATACTCTGATTTTGTGCAATATATTCACCAGTTGTGTCTCTGCAAATTTCGATGACCAGTTAGTTCCTGCAGTTGTCATATATGTCGATTGGAATTTCCAATCTTTAGAGCATCTGTTGAAGACTGTTGGTTACTTTCGGACGATATTCTTATAAATAGAATTTAATTGTGAGGGATGAAGGTCAAGACGGACCCTCCAATTGCTAAGAAAGCACGAGAAGGGGTGATGGAGTTCTTATTGATGAACCATCCCTTAGGTTGTCCAATTTGTGACCAAGGCGGTGAGTGTGATCTTCAGGATCAATCTATGGCTTTTGGGTCTGATCAAGGACGGTTCACTGAAGTGAAGAGATCAGTGGTCCATAAGAATCTTGGCCCTCTAGTAAAGACTGTCATGACTCGCTGTATCCAGTGTACAAGGTTAGCATTTTCACCTTTTTAATTAGCATCACTGATTTTGCCCACACCATGTTTAGTTTTTCTTCCACTTATTTCAAAATTGATTACTCGGGAACTGGAGAATGCTTCATTGGTATTTATGTACAGCACAGTGTGATCGTTTTGTTGTTTGGATGAAAAAGTTACGTTTTGGGAGTTGAAAGGGATTTGTAGAGGTCTTTCATGTACTCATTTCCAATTCCAAGTTGTAAGCACAGCATCAGTAATTAGTATCATCTCTTTTAAATGGGGATCGGGATGGGCAGGCTTCAAACTCGATGATTGGGATTCGTTGTTGTTATGACTTGATGCCATATCTTTGGCAGCTGAACTGTTTGCCAAAGTAGAATTTAGATTATTAATGCATCTCTATGGGAATCTTTTGATTAAAGGAAGTAGTTTTATTTTGATGTACCTATGAAAGATAATCTTTATGATGAAATAGAAACTACCTGGACAAGGTGGGAAACTTCAGACCTGTCTGGCCTACTTCCATTCCCAGATATGGTGTCATCAATCTGTTCAGAAATTCTGAATCTAGTTTCATAATTTCACACTTAATCAGAGACCCACTAACCCCTTCTAGTCTCCGCATTAGCAAATATGACCTATTGTGGTTGCTGGGCTCTTTGAGAGAGAGGATTCGGATGCAATTTTTTCTGCCATTGAGACCATCGCTAAGAATGGGAATGTTGTGAGGCCTGACTGGAATGGTTACAATGTGTTGCTTCTACATGCTGCTCAAGCTGCGGCCCTTTCCACAATCTTCTGACAGCATCAAGTCCGCAAAATTTGTGTATCTGATGGGTGCAAATGACATCAACTTGAAGGACATTCCCGATGATGCATTTGTAGTCTATCAAGGCCATCATGGAGATCGAAGTGTATATTGTGCCAATGTCATTCTTCCAGCATCTGCCTTCAACGAAAAGGAAGGTACATATGAAAATACTGAAGGATGCGTTCAGCAGACTCTCCCTGCAGTTCCAACGGTTGGTGATGCAAGAGATGACTGGAAGATTGTTCGTGCTTTGAAGTTTAGACGGTTTCATTCCTTCATATCAAACTGGCAAAGAAAGCTGTAAAGGAATAGAATGAGGGAAGACAGACTGGATTAATCAGTGAAAAAACAGAATTCCCCTAATTACTGCCAAACAGAGTGCCCCACCACACCCAAACCTCCCCAACCGCCTCCCCATCCTCCATCCTTAGCCAGCTGTCCTTTTTGCCCGAATTCGTTCCCTCATGCCCCACACCCCTCCTACTCCCATTTTACCTTTTTGTTTTCGTAGTGAGCCTCCTCCTCCTCCTTTCTTTCTATCTTCAACTTTCTCAACGAGGCGCTAATCGTAGAGGAGTTCATCAAGGAGCCGATCGAGATGAAAATGGCGCAGGTGTCGGAGGAGATAAAGGGATGGGTAAAACAAAAGAACGAGCACGAGCGGGAAACAGAGAATGAGCCACGGACAGTGGTGCCGGAGATGGAGGAACAAATGATCGAGACGGGGAACGAGCCACAGGAGCAAGTGGCACAACAACCACAAAACCCATCGAAGCAAGTGGCACATGCATGGCAAAACAAAAGAACGAGCATGAGCCACGGGAGGCAGAAAACGAGCCACAGACAGTGGTGCCAAAGATCGAGGAACAAATGATTGAGACAGGGAACAAGCCACAAGTGGCACAGCAACCACAAAACGACCCATTAGCATTGGCGACAAAATGGCAAGCGCATTGTTCGCTTTCCGATTGGATCTAGAAACTGGACACTCGAATTGATTGGATATGGCAGTGTCTAGGCCATGTCAATAGTTCGTTTGCTAGTGTTCTGGACTCATTATTAGACTAGCTAGATTAGCCACCTTGCGATCAAGTGTGGATGGTGGAGGCACTGCTGTTCTTCATAATAATAGGTCACTTCATTAGCTTCATCACTCTGGCTTTCACCTGAAGAGAAGGTACGTGGAGTTTAACAATTTGAAATATATGTTGGACAAGCAGTGTAAATTAGAGTTGCCAAAAATGGCTCCCGATCATGGTTGCTTATACTGCACTTGGGACATTATGGCCGTTATTTATGTCTTACTTTTCTCTGCTCTTATGATTATACTTTCAATCCTTTGGCCTTGTGACCACTTGAGGAGGGCCATGGCACCTAGTCTAGGGCATAATTAATGCGGGACGTGTCTCTTTTCATTTTTTTTTTTAAACAAAATGTGTTGCTACTCTAGATGGTAATTAGTGAAGTTCAAAAGCAGATGTTGTTTTCTTTCCACAAAACTGTCTAATTGATCTTTAAGATTCATTTTCTTGTGAGAGCATCTCAAGAGGCAATAGTTAGTCCATTGAAAAGACTGCGCTTGTGTAGGCATAGTCGAATAGTCATAGGCTTTCACAAGCACAATCTTTTCAATGGACTAACCATGGCCTCTTGAGATTCTCTCACAAGGAGATGAATCTTGAAGATCAATCAGATGGTTTTGTGGAAAGAAAATAGGATTTGCTTTTGATCTCCACTAATTACCATCTAGAGCAACAACACATTTTGTTCAAAAAAAAAAAAGAGAGACACGTCCCGCATTAATTATGCCCTAGATTGGGTGTCGTGGCTCTACTCAAGTGGTCACAAGGCTAAAAGATTGAAAGTATAATCATAAGAGTAGATAAAAGCAAGACATAAATAACGGCCATAATGACTTAGGTGCAGTATAAGCGACCATGATGGGGAGCCAGTTTTCGCAACTCTAGCATAAACTGCTTGTCCAACATATGTTTCAAATTGTCAAATTCCACGTACCTTCTCTTCAGGGTGAAAGCCAAAGTGATGAAGCTAATGAAGTAACCTATTGCTACGAAGAACAGCAGTCCCTCCACCATCCACACTTGATCACAATGAAAGGTGGCTAATCTGGCCAGTCCGATGATGAGTCTAGAACACTGGCAAACAAACTATTGACATGGCCCAGACATTGCCATATCCAGTCAATTCGGGTGTCCAATTTCTAGATCCGATCGAGAAGCGAACGGCGTGCTGGCCATTTTGCCGCTAGTGCTAGTAGGTCGTTTTGTGGCTGCTGTGCCACTTGTGGCTCGTTTCTGTCTCGATCATTTGTTCCTCGATCTCTAACACCACTGTCCGTGGCTCATTCTTTGCCTCCCGTGGCTCGTTCTTTTGTTCTGCCTGTGCATGCTGTGCCACTTGCTTCGGTGGGTTTTGTGGTTGCTGTGCCACTTGCTCCTGTGGCTCGTTCCCGTCTCGATCATTTGTTCCTCCATCTTCGACACCACTATCCATGGCTCATTCTCTACCTCCCTCTCATGTTTGTTCTACCTGTCCCTTTATCTCCTCTGAGACTATGCCATTTTTGTCTCAATCGGCTCCTCTATGATTAGCGCCTCGTTGAGAAAGCTGAATGCAGATAGCGCCTCGTTGAGAAAGCTGAAGGCAGATAAAGGAGGAGCTCACCACGAAAACAAGATGCAATGGGAGTAGAAGGGGTGTGGGGGCTCATGCACTTGTAATGAGGGAACGAATTCAAGCAAAAAGGACAGCTGGCTGAGGACGGGGGAGGCGGTTGGAGAGGTTTGGGCGTGGTGGGGGCACTTTGGCAATGATTAATTCTTTGTTTTTCAGCCTTCTTTGCCAGTTTGAATAATGATGTGGGAAATATTTCTTTAAAATCAATTTGTCAAAAATCGGCTAATGACTTTGCTGGATCTCCACTTTGTGATTCCGTGAATGGTGTGTGGAAAAATAAAAAAGGAAAGAAAATGTGAAAGAGATAATCTAGTTGTCATAGCGGACTTTAGGAAGATCTGGTTTATAAGTTATTGCATATTATAAGTTAGACATTTATATCACATAGTTTAATCTAATCTAAATTTGCGAGGATCAAAATCTCTCTCGAATCAAAGGAAAAATGTCAACTTATCTTCAAAGAAGTCATATTACCAGGAGATTTTGTCTGATGGTCTAGATTATGTAAGCTCAAAGCATAAGTAATTACTGATGTAATCTACCCAACTTTTTTTTCCCTATTTTACAATTATATTCTCATTCCTCAATCACTATTAATGATCCGTCCGACGCTTACCCTTCCATGTCAAATGTTAGATTTAATGTCATCGTCTACCCAAAAAGGGGAAAACTAAGTGAGATTCCTGTGTGGTTGCTTATGTACATAAGAAAGAAGACGAATTTGTTTGTGATTTGTACAATCAGCCGCATCTTTAACCATTAGAAAGGGGAGGTAAGAGTTTGAAAATAATTATATATTCTCCAACTTAGGCAAAAAAGACCAGATAATTTGATAACATAGAGAACGTTTAAAAAATTGAGATTCTACTGAAATTAACTCCAAAAGCATAACTAATGATATTCTGATTAATTTGGACCGACATTACGAAAGAAAAAAAAAAAAAAAAAGAAAGAGGACCGTCCTCTTATTTGTTTGTTAATTTACTATCGTCCCCTCCGTTACAGCCCGTATAACAACACTGGTCAATATCTTTTCTATTATTATTTTTCCCTTTTCCTGCTAAGCCTCTCTCGTCCTTTCCTACTATTCTCCTCCACCTTCATCGTTTTCCTCTTGTTTTCCTTATTTCTCATGGCAAGAAGTAAACTAAAGCTCGAACACAATATTACCGCCTTGGAGACTTCGATCGACAGGCAACGGCAACCCATCGGCCAAGTCTCAAGCATGTATTTCATGGGGCTCGGACTTTTGCTGGAGCACGCGTCTCCATCCAAAATGCGCAACCTACATCCTTGGATGCCGATCATTCTCATCTTGTCGGTTGCAGCTCCCAAATCCATCAGTTTCATAAAGCTCCTGTTGCGACTCATGGATTTTTATGCAGAGCTGAACACCATGAAGCCTAGGTCGAGTCAAGACAGATAGAATGGTGCCTGGAGGAGAGCCCGTTAGATTGAGCGCACCATTCTTGCCATTGTCTATTGCCTCTTCTTCACAGCATTTGCAACTTACCATGGCCACTCCTACTTAGCAAACGTTCCTCTGGAATTTATGCCGGTGGGGTTATATACTATTTTTACCACCAAGTTAAATAGCATATAAACTAATGGGAAGCACTCTAATTTCTTTAATGGTAAATGACGGAACCACTATATAGCTCACACTACCAAAAGCAAATCTTTCACAAATGGGAAACTGCTAGAATACTTGCCCGAAACCAAACGTTTCATAAGCTGCTCTGCTCTACTTGAATTTCGAAGAAACGAAGCTTCCAGTCCCTGGATAAACTAATATTTCACCAGGTCAAGGATCCTCCATGAAACAGCAAAGGCTGTAGTGTAAAGAAGCAAAACCTTCCAATGGTCTACCTTGCCGGATGGTTAGTCTTTGCCAGCATACTATAAATTGACATGGGTACTTGTTCTATTTAAGATAAATTAGGATCTGGTATATTTTATACCAATTAATTGATTCGGATAGGCCAAAATGCCATAATTAAAAAAAAAAAAATACTAGGATACCAATTTAATTTTGACAAATTCAAACAGATAATTCACACTGACGGTAGCCCGTAAAGAGTTTATTTTATTTTATTTTATCATGCATCATTATTTTCATAATTATACTACAATATATTTAACAAACCATAAGCTCTCAAATCACATGATTATTAGTTTGGAATGCCAAGATGGGTAGTTGGTACGTTTGAGTATCCACGCACTTTTCAAACCTGAGATTCTCGTCTTTGTTATTTCTCTCTCTTAAGAAGCTGCAACTGTCTTTTGATGGCATATGGTCCTTTCGTAATTAAATGTGGTTGTTATTTGTCCGCTGCTCAATCTCGAGTTATCACCTCGCTAGTTATGGAGAGTTGATCACAAAAAGGATTGAATAATTCTGATCATTGTTTGACCTAAAATTGTTGCGGTAGAATCCTATATCCTCGCTTGGGGACCAATTTCGTGGGGGCTAATTACAAAGCTTAAAGTATGACAAACTGACTTGTATATTGAGAATAATTTTCTAAGTCTTTTTTTCGTCTGTATAAATTTCAACTTAAGTTGAAAATATTGCAAGAAGCGGCTTCTGCAATATTTGTTGCCAATCTTGTTTCTCTTTCAAATTACCCCAATATATAATCCCATGGAAAATAATTTTCCTAAGAGTGTAATTTTGGAATATGTTTAGATATGAAATCTATTTTAGACACAAAAAAAGAAAAAGAAAAATCCTTTAAATCAAATATCTTAACAAGGTTTCATTGCAAAGATTACTATTACTGAACTCCATAACACCCAGCACCATGTCCCTCTATTCCTATCTACTCAATCAATCTCATTTTCCCACGGTAGCGAAATCGCCAAGTTGCTGCATTTGACTAAAATAATTTCCAACACAGGCAAAGAAATCTAAAATTATCCAAATATTTAAATAAATAAATTAAATTATACGAGCATTTTTAGACTATTTTAAATTATAATTTGTCAGTTATATACTATCGCACATCCAAAGGACAATGTTCTGAAGTTGTTTGGGCACCAATCAGATTTGCCTGCAACAAATAAAAACATAACGACTTTTCTGTTTCATCTAAAAAGCTGAAAAGCAAACAAGTTCATCTTGTCCAGCCATTTGCTTGGCCTGCATTATAGTAGCCCTAAGATGGCTAAGACCCACTTCCTTGTGCAATTTTTGTTGTGCTCCTGCTCATTGTCATCTAAATCTTGATCACAGTTCACAGAATCATTGCTCGAGTTATCCTCGCCACCCACATGTGCAGAGCCACTTTCCCTTTTTGGATCACTGTCTCAAGACTAATTTTGCTCTTCACAGCAACAACTTTCACAAATATAGGGATTGCAATATGTTTTTCGCTTTCTACTTCTGCCCCTTATGTGGTAACATGAGCCATGCTATTCTGATCATTTTTATTTTTAGATGGCAAAGGGCATGGCATAATGAAATTTCTTGGGCATATTGAGATGACATTTAAATAAGCCGTGAATTGAAGATTTTCAGCAATCATATTGAGTCATACCCTTAATGTCAACATTTGTGAAAAAGATTGTTGCAGTAAACGAATTGCAGCCTCCTATCTTGCACATTTATTAATTGCTAAGTTATGCTTACGAGAGTGAATGAGGTATTATCTCTAATTATTTGAGAATCCCGCGAAAAAGGACGGGCTCATGCAAATCCTTGTACCGGGGGGACGGAATTATTCTGTTTTGCACTATCTACACCAACTTTCTGATTTACCGCCGGAACGCCAACGGAAGTTGGTTAGCTCGCGTTTGATGATTCCGATTATGCTATTTTCTTCTTTTTTTTAGAAAACAAAATTCTCCGGTGGAAAGTTCTTAATTTGGCTTGGAGGAATCGTTTTTCACAGCTGTCATGTTTAATCTGCCGTAAAGGCATCCATGTTGAAATTCAACATGAAATTTACTGTGTTGGTAATTGTATTTTGAAGAAATTAGTATTTTTCAGGTAAAGTGGAGATTTCCAATGCGGCATTTGAGGGCTTCCCACGCACGACAGAAACAAATCGAGCGTCATTTAATTACGGTATTCGGCAACAAAAAAATAAAATAAAATAAATAGATTAGGGTAAGTAGAGTCTCAATGTAATATACACATTAACTTGAAATATTGAAGAGATGTGTTTTCAACGAGTCCACATCTAAAAGAAAGTTTAGTTATATGCAACTTATTAATGTTTTGCATGGGATTTATTTTTATTTACTTCTTTTTATAAAAATGTGATTCATTCCTTTCTTTATTTTGCTCTCACCAAACAACCGTGGAAAGTAATGGCGTTACACTAAACTGGAAAACATATATATATATATTGGCCCAGTCTACGGTGGCGACGCGAGAGAGAGAGAGAGGAGGTCTCTTCTTTTGCATCTCTTTTAGCTTTTTCTCTACGAATGCAAGTCTGCCTTTCTTTCCTTTCAGATTTATTATTGTCGCTTCTTGCGAAGCCCCCGATCCTGTCCCTATCGACGCCCTTTTATGTGTAAGGTCAATGGGGTCCCTCAAGGAAAGGAACACTGTCTCTTTTCCCCTTTCCAATCTCTTAGATTGCACGGCCGAAGATGTGATTTCCTTTATCTTTTGTACCATTTTCCATTGACCAAACCTAGCTTATTTTCACTTATTTCCTCCAACGGCCGAAATATAGTGCTTGAGAAATCGTGGATGTCATCAGATCAAGAAAGAGATTTTCGCACATGTGCCCAATCGCCTTTTTGCAGTCAAGAATTTATTGTGAGCTCTCTCTCTCTCTCTCTTTCTTGTCTCTTTGATCTTCAATCATTGACCGTAAATTATGCGCCAAATGCATGGCAGTCATGTAGGCTTTCTTACGAGAGTTCTCCTTCCCATCAAAGCTTTGTCGTAATTTCCTTTTTGCTTTGAGACTTCTCTGCTCGTTCCAAATATTATGATCCGCGCGTTTTATATTTCGCTCTAGATTTGCATATTCATAAGCCATGAACCTCCATGTATATGTTATGACAATCCTGCTAAATTTGACCACATAACATAATCTTTCCAAGTATAGCACTCCACCTGCAACTCCGAGCACCAGTGCCTAGCATGGCTATATACAGAGTTGTGACATGTGCAAATCGTTCCCACAACCGATAAATTAGTGTTTCCAAGTTCTGGATCCGTCCAATTAGCAAATGACGCGGTCCCTACGTCTCCTCTTCCTCAATGGCGACTAAACAAGGAGTAATGCGTTGCAAAGGAGTTAACCATTGAAGAAGAAATGCCTGGAAACGTGAAAAGAAGCAGAACGAGAAGATGGTTCTCTTAGAGCTAGAGAGAGAAAGACAGTACCACTGAGAGTAGACTAGTAGTGTACTTCAAGATTTTTATTAGGCAATAAATTTATTCTTTCAAAAGGAAATACGGACTCTGCTCAAATTGCACCGTGAGTTGTATTTGCCATTGTCGACGGAGACCCGTCTGCTGGGGGTCTTTATATTTTGGCAGTAGGGAATCACGGGCCGAGCGTACGGGGGATCGAATGGAGAGAAGATTCTTACAAAAGATATCCTCGTCCTTTTCAATTCTCTGCATCGATGGTTGAACCTTATCTTTTTCTTCCTTTTTTGATCCCCCTCACTAAGACCACGGTTCTTTTTCTTCTTATCTCAATCAAAACGAATCTGGAGCGGGAAGAAGAAGAGCAATTTATCCCGAACCCCGTTCTCGGTTCATCATCATTTTGATTTTGACCGCTTGGATTTTGCATGACAATGTGGGGTGAAAGAAGACCCAACGTTATCCGACTGTTTCTCCTTGAATGAGTCCATATCTAACCCAATCTTGAGTGCAATTTTTCAATAGATTGCACAACTAGGGATCATCTCATCTTAAATCCGGTCGCATATATTATCATCCATTTTGCCTCCTTACAGCTTTGCTCGTTGCAAATAAGTTAATTATAAAAACTATTATTAAATGCAATGTGAGGGAGTGCCTAATGCCTAAGGCGCTTTTGTGTACTAATTTTTATTATATGATGAACGACAGATGTGGAATCACAAAAATTTAGGTGTTAATACTTTTTTATACATGGCATTAATGTTAAACATCAACTTAATCTCAATGACCAAAGAAGATGAAAACAAAAGAAAAAAAAAAAAGGCAAATATCCTATTTTCGTAGGTGTTACGGCATTACCTGACTAGCCATATACACATGCAGTGTGAACATGAAGAAAACAATTACTTAATGCCGCATCTTCATTCGACCTAAGACTGAGTATCTCTTTTGCCCTTTCCTCTTCGTATTGTTTTGAGTTTCATGTGATGCCTAAATCGATTTGGTAATTCTTCCGCACAAAATTAGTTTATTGTCATGTTTAGTTACGCATTCTATGATTGCCGACGGGGTCACGAGGTAAGAACGAAAGCTGTATCGCTGGAGATGGTGTTTTCCGATCAGGTTTGCATTTGCCGAATCGATGCAATGCTCTGTATGGTCGAATTATTCAGAGGAAGAGCAGCAGCAACTGACGGGCGGCAGTAAACGAAAGCAGCCCCGGAAGCTTTGCTTGTTTATCAGCCTGTTCTGCTGCAATCAATGCCCTGCCCGTGAGCATGGGAAAATATCAAAATCTTTTGGCCTGTCTCAGCATCTTCCCCCTCTCGTGCTTGCAGAGTCTGTGGTAAAAGAAAAAGGAAGAAGCTGGTAAGACTGAGAAGGGGAGGAGATGCTCTGGAGTTAACATCGTCTCTGCATAAAAAACAAATGAGGAAAATGCTCAGAAGGAGAGAGGAGGTGCAGAGCTCTGACGATGGCGATTTCTCTAAAGCTGGGGAGAAAAACAGAGTAGTACAGAGAGTAAAGAGAGAGGAGGGTGCATCCTGAAATTGGCCGGAGGGGCAGAGAATCAAAGGCAAATAAGGAGGAGATATTTTTGACCGATTTCGACTCCATGATATGTGAAACAAATTTGTGTTAAACTCGAATTGGTCATTCAGTCTAACCATTAGTAATGTCATGGATTGACCACTCAATCGAGCCTTTTTGAGTAATTAACACTCTATTATAATCAAAGATTGATGAGATGCATCTGGTGCTTAGAGAGGCCAAAATATTTTATATTATTGTATTCAATTTATGCTATTAAAATCATAATCGGATGCTTATATTATATGCATTTTAAATGTTCGCTTTTTTCAAGGTGATATATGGATGATTTTAGAAAAGTAAATTGCTTAGTCAATTTTTCGATAGGATATCTATTTTCATTATACGGTGTACTCTTCAAGATTTTTATTGGACAATAAATTTATTCTTTTGAAAAGAAATATGCAATCATGTGCCAAATATACGGTAGATTGGCAGGAGGAATATCAAATACAAAGAGAAGATAATAGAAGATACCATCTCTCTTTTTAAAACCTCTTGCCTTACTTCTTGATTTGATTTCTTCGAAATATCTACCTTGATCGATGCTCTTTTCTTGCCTTTCTACTTCATGCTTGATGCAAATAAGGTAACTATAAACACTACTAATGTCTAAGTGGAATGTGATGGATGGAGTGCCTAATGCCTTGCATAATTTTGTGTAGGAGATGATGGATGACAAATGTAGAATAGATAAAATTCGAGTGTTAGCTCTTTTTCATACATGACATTAATGTTGAACATCAACTTGATCTGTCATTTTGTGTTAAATATTCAGACACATTCAATTCATTCATAACTTCACAATAAATAATTTTTCATATATGATTCTTGAAATTTGGACCGTATTGCCTCTATCAATTATTATTCTTTTTATTAGGAACTTTACTTGATTAGAAAAAAAGATCAATATGTAATAGGATCATAGTGCAAGTGACCCTTTTAAAATAAACTAAAAAAAAAAAAATTGATCATGTCCTCTTGGCAGTTTGAGCGAGGTAGGCGTGAAAACCATTTCCAGGGAAGGTAGTGCTAATTCAAGGTCCCAAAATGACAGTCAGTTCAACAGGACTGGTCAGGATCAAACCCAAAAGCACGATGATGGCGAAGAAGATGAAAACAAAAGGCAAAAAGTTGGGTCTTTGTAAGGACTAAACGTGAAGGTACCGCAACCTGGGGTTGCAGAGAATCGCCTATTATTGTCGAATCAATTCAATGCTCTGTGTGGGTGTATTATTCAATGGAAGAAGATGAAAGCGAAAGAAAAGGGCGAAAATCCTAGTCCGTAGGTGTTATGGCATTCCCTGACTAGCCATTGATGCACATGTACTGTGAACTTGAAGGTATCTTTTTCTCTTACTGTTACAAGGATGGGCCATTGCCATGTTGCAAGAAACCTTCAAGTTTACGTCCTCTTGGCAGTTTGAGTGGGCGATTCTTTACTCTCTTGAAAAACAAAGAAACAATTTACTATTTCATTTTCATCCATTGAAGTTGAATATCAAACAATGGCAAAGACCAATTGTGTGATAGTTTTGATAAGAGGATTACTCAAAGATTTCAGATCTGGGTAAACCAACCATTCTACGATAATGACATTGCACTTAAACTCGCGGTCGTCTCATTGGTATCCTCTTGGTTCGTCAGTTGCTTGCGATGGTTCGGCGGTCGGAAAAATCGAGGGTAGAGAGAGAGGGAGTTCATCGAGGAGAGAGAGCAAGGGTAGACAGAGAGGCGCAAAGAAAGAAGCTGTGACAGAAAATCTCTCTCCAGAAGCTACAGCACAAGGACACTTTCAAAATGGGCGCCTGAAATTGTGGGTCCCACAAGAACATGTGTTGCGCTCTCACCACCTTCTTGTTTGCCACGCTAGAGCATCAAACATACCTAATATTTTCTTGGACGTCATGGCCTTGGCCTTGAGATGCATCTAGCTAGCGTGGTAGGGAAGCCGTTGGACTAGATGTCGCGGCAATGAGAGATGATGTGGATTTAAAGCTTATGGCACATCGTATTTGGGAAAAGAGCTCTTACATTAGTCGCACTCACTGGTTCATTCAAATTTGGGAGAATGAAACTCATTGATATGATTTTACAAAATCATTTGGGTTGATTCTAAGTCGATTTTTAAAAATATTTTTTCGTGTTCTAAGTTGAGCTTCTTATGAGGATTTGTTGTATTAAATGCCGCAAATTGAGAAATTCAAAAGGATCTAAATTCTAGATATTTATATATAAATACAATTTGCCAAAATGGAGAGAATTCATCCCTAATAAGTGTTTAATCTAAACCTAATTTGTTAACTAAAATCTTAATTAAATAATATTAGAAAATAAAAATGGCATTTTTAAAATTAACACAAAAAAGAAAGAAACAAAGGCAAGGGTAAGTGTAAGGGACCTCCCGCCACCGCCCCACCATCATCGAAGAGGACTGGCATAGGCTCAACAAGGGCCATCAACCCTCGCCAATATAGCAGTCAAGTCCTCTATTAATTCTACCACTCCTAATGGAGGTAAAAGTAACACGATTCATTCTTGTCCGATTTCATGTCACTTCCTTCTGATTCTTCAATTGTCCGAGTTACTTCATCTTTCAATCGCATTTTGTTTTTGTAGCAACAGTCTCTTGCTGTTCTTAGTGTGAGCTAAGAATTCCATCGTGGCAAGGACGATGGCTTTGGGAAATCCAAGAAGGGGAGGAAGGTTCGGTTTGATTCCGACGCTTTGCATCTTTTTATTCCGTTTGGCCCAACTCCTTAATATGCTAGTCTTTTAGGGTTTATGTTTCAATCGCCTTGTTTCATACATACGATATTTTATGTCTCATCTTACATTGTTTTTCTATGCATTTCCTCTAATTTATAGGTCATATTACGAACACCTTGTTTTATAGTTACATTGTTTATATATATGATATAAAAATTTTATCTTGACATGTCAATAGTGCTTTTCTTGTATTTTGATGGAAGTCAATAGTTACTCACATATTATATAGAAGAAAAAACTTAGTTTGTCGTAATAAATAAATACTTCAAGAAAGAAAATTATAGTGACTAGCCGACGCGCGGCTCCATGCTAAGATCGGAGTACTACGTCGATAATAAATAGCAAACAACAAAAAAGAAAAAAAAAATCAATGAAAGAACCTCTTGAGACATGTTGCATGTTCTGCTGTTATGTAGGCGGTAAATTATAGAAAAAAAAAAAAATGCCCTAGTAATTGATGGAGGAAAGGAGAGGATAGGATAGAGCCTGTAATCGAGTTACCTCTCTCCTGCTCCTCCCTCCTCCCTCCACCTTAAAACCTCACCTCTCTCCCTCCTCCATAACCGCACCCCTCTCCCTCTCTTTTCTGTTCAACTCTCTCCCTCCTCCTTCTCCTCCTTCCTCCTCCATCGCCTCTCTCCGTCCTTGTTCAGTCATCCTCCTCTCCAGCTCCTTCCTCATGGCATCATTCTAGACTGTGATTAAAAGCCTTGAGAATGATATTACCGAACTGAACAAGGCGATGGATGAAGAATGGCACAGGGCGAGATGATGTTGGGAATCTTCATCTTCGCGGTGGGACTCATTCTCGGTCACGTCCGCCCAAAGGGCTCCAATGTCACCACTTTTAGATGCCACTCATACTCTTGGTCGTCGTTGCAACGCCGTTTGTTTTGATGTTCCTGAAGAGGGTCGATTGAATCACTAGGCTGAAAGGCAAAACTTGGGCACAAGAAGGAGCGGTTGCAGCATTTCAAGCAAGTGGAGTCATCGGCGTCGCCGGCGCTGGAACAACATAGGCAGGAAGAGGAAGCGTTCGAGGCGGTGCTGGAGGCAAAGTGCATGATCTGCACCTGGGAGGCCAGCGGGACGGTATTTTTATATTTTGCTCTTCATAGGGATGATAGGTTTAACATCCTACGGTTTGGCCTGTGGCTTCAAGTATGTGAAGTAGGAAATATCGGGTGTTTCTTTATTTTCGTTTTGTTTCTGCTTTAGCTGGTTTTGTGTTTCTACGAGGGTTTGTATTTCCATTTCGTTTCTGCTTAGTTGGTTTTGTGTTTCAACTTTCTGTGTTTAACATCTATATGTAAGGTTTTTGTGTTTCTGTGAGAACTCTCTCTTGGGATCCTTGACCTGTTGAAATATTAGTTTCTCCGGGGACCGGAATCTCTGTTTGTTTAGAATTCAGGTAGAACAGTGCAGCTTAGGAAACGTTTGGGTTTTGGCGAGTGTTCTAGTTGTTTCCCATTTGTGAAAGATTTGCTTTTTGTTTTGTGAGCTATCTACAGTGGTCGCTGGCGACGCTGATGACTCCATTTGCTTGATATGCTGCAATCGCTCCTTCTTGTGCCCAAGTTTCGCTTTCAGCCTGGTGATTCAGTAGACCCTCTTTAGAAACATCAAACCAAATGGTGTTGCAACCATGACCGTGAGTGCGAGTGGCATCCAAAAGTGGTGGCATTTGAGCCCTTTGGGGCGGACGTGATCGAGAATGAGTTCCACCGCGGAGATGAAGATTCCCAACATCATCTCGCCCCTGTGCCATTCATCATCCATCGCCTTGTTTAGTTCGGTAATGTCTCAAGGCTTTTAATCACAGTCTAGGACGATGCCATGAGGAAGGAGCTAGAGAGGAGGATGACTGAACGAGGACGGAGAGAGGCGATGGAGGAGGGAGGAGGCGAAGGAGGAGGGAGAGAGCTGAATAGAAAAGAGAGGGAGAGGGGTGCGGTTACGGAGGAGGGAGAGAGGTGAGGTTTTAAGGTGGAGGGAGGAAGGGGCCAGCTATAGCGAGTCCGGAAGTGAGAGAGGTGAAGGAGGAGGGAGGAGCGGGGAGAGAGGTAACTCGATTACGGGCTCTATCCCGTCCCGTCCTTTCTTCCATCAATTACTGGAGCATTTTTTTTTCCTATAATTTACCGCCTACATAGCAACAGAACATGCAACATGTCTCAAGAAGTTCTTTCATTGATTTTTTTTTCTTTTTTGTTGTTCGCTATTTATTATCGACGTAGTGCTCACGGTCAAAATTGAGTAAAATTTACATACAAATAAATAAAAATTTAAAACATTATCTTTCAAAAAAAAGGGGGAGGGCTACCGAGGGATCCACAATTGTCAAATAAATGAAATTTTAAATGATAATCTTTTGAGGGTGAGGGTGAACTCTCTACATATTTAGATAAATTAAAACATACAAATGCATGAGAGACTAATAGCCAATAAAGAATTTACGCGTGGCCTACTTTAGGAGAGGATTACCGGGTAAAAATGCTTTTTGTTCCGGAGTCTTTTAAATATTTGCAATCACAAATGCATCATCAATGACATAAGGTAATTTTTGCATCAAAAGAAAAGAAAAAACAACATAAGGTAATTTTTTCATACTAAATTAGTTGTCACACATATAAAACGTTAAATTGGCCATTTTATGAGGAATGAATTCTTTTCTTTTTGTTTTTCGAAATTGTTTACACATACTCATTTGGAATTTATATCCCTTTGAATTTTTTGATTTGTCGCTTCTGATACAACGAATCCCGATAAAAATCTTGTTTCGAAAAATTAGAATCAAGAATTGAACCGAATATTCCTGAAATTGACCTAGAATCAACCTAGATGATTTTGTAAAATCATATCAATGAGCTTCATTCTCCCAAATTTCAATGAACTAGTGAGTGTGACTAATTCAAATGGGATGAATGGATCCAGTTGCTCGACCTTATCGAAACCGCGTACTCCTTCGATTTTAGATGTCGTGAGACTTAAATAAATCATGACATCAAAGTGAGTAATATCAGTATTCTTTAGTCCTTCGATTTCCATTACTAATGCCATGGCTGTTGACGAGAAAAGAAAAAGGCTTAAAAAACCAGAGAAGGAGCACCAGAACAAACACCATATCATCCCTATTTTTAAAACGCCTGTTGTTTGTTCGCTCCATCCAGAGGCTCGGTTGATAGGGCGCGGTCATCGTTCTCGTACAAATTCTCAGGGGTATGCTCTGCTCTGCGCCTACTCTCTGCTCTGTCCCGTCCGTCAGTCCTTGCGTACGGCGCAGGGAAGAAGAAGGGAGAGAAGGGAGAGAAGGGGCCGGGGCCAGAGAAAGTTAGTGGGGAAAGGGGGAATAGGCGAAAGGGAAAAAGAGAAAGAAGAAAAGGGGGCTGTACCCCTTTTCCCTTTCGATCATTATTTTTTTAAATTATTTTTTTAAATTTTATTTATCTAAAATAAAGAAAAATAAAGGCAAATGAAATAAAATTTAGTCAATGCAGATAATACCAACGTAAGATGCCATTTCATGACAATATTGTTATCATGATGAAAAGAATGACTATTTAATGATAATCGTGCCACATAAAATGCTTAACCCATAAAATGCTTGACATTTACTTTAGCAATTTTAAGCCAAAATTGTTTGAAAGTTTTGCTTAGTAATGAGCCAAACACCTCCCTCCTACCTCCCGATATAGATAACGAGCCCTTGATATCATATTCTTTCCTCATTGCAACCTCACTTGGCTTTTAGGTATGTTTGCCTAGATGTGTTTGCTATAAACAAAAAAGTACTTAAAAAGAGCAATCGTTTGTCATACGACAATTGTGTGAATGACCTTCGAAAGTTATAAATGTTAAAAAGCATGAAACTAGATGATGTCTTCTAAGCAAAATTATTATGGAGATACGAGCAACCCAATAAGTATAGATGGAGAACTTACTGCATGCATGATAAATCTTTATCAAAGTCGTTGATTAGCACTTATGTTATTGCCTTAATAAGACGAGGGACCGTCTAAGGCATCATTCATGGACGTGCAAAGAAGAAAATCAACCACCAAGGCAAGAAAGAACAAATCAAAGTAAAGAGCGAAGAGGACAGAGATAGTCCAATTAAACATGAACGTAACCTTGTCCCGCGACAAGGAAAAGCATGACATAGGTTCCTCTCAGGAACCCGAGCAAAAGCACCAACGTACCAGAAAGGCAACCTGAGCAAAAGCAACCTGGAAAAATACATCAAACAAATGATATTCTGCATAAAACAAATCCGCATCATGCTCATTTGCTGCCACGCAATGAAGTACAGAGACAGGTAAAGTCCGAAATTTCTAACTTTTCAAGACGAATGCAATTTATTAAAATGGTTGATTGCTATATAACAACGCACAATTGAATTGAGTAAGTGAAGTAGTTAGGTGACACGGTTCCGATTTTATATGTCAATCATAACTCAATAACTCCATATATCTCTCCTTTATATATAATATTATATCTATATCTTAGTCTTACTCGACCCACATATATTTAGGACTTGCACTCATTAAAAAACTAAATGCACCAATCCCATTTTTTTTTAATTTGGAGATAGAATTAATATTTGGCCTATCGATATGTTAGTCATTAGAATTTTAATCTTTAGATTTTACATTATTAATTATCTTGAGATCTTTTTTTATGTAATATATGTAATATAGAATATTACCCATTCAATTCAAGTTATCTCTGACTTAACTAGAAATACTGACAAAAAAAAAGGGGGCAATGGTGAAATGCTTGAGAAATTTAAAGAATGCAAGGACATTAGTCAGAAGGTTGATGAAATATACGAGATCTTGCACATCCACTGTATACTTTATCCGTTAAAGTTGTATATATTTTTTAAAAGAAAAAAAGGGATTAAAGAGTAGCAGAGTGATAGTCTCCCACAAGCATTAAAAACGATAAATTGATTTTTAAATGAAGATTTGTTTGACAGTAATTATGCCACCTAACATATGTCTAATAGTATTATGATACATAGATTTGTTTGTAATATCTAATTCATATTACTTCAAATAAACATTATGCGTGCCAAATGACATTGGTTTATCCAAAATTGGCCCTCCAAACGAAAGATGAGACTTTAATTAAATTATTTTTTTATTACTATCAAAGTGCCTGTATTTCTCCACAACTTCATCGACAATTTTCTTTTTTCATCTTACTGCAAAATACTAAATTTTTTGCTATGGGTTTTGAGTAATAATGACATTATCTTATGAAATTCATCATGCCAAAATAATAAAACGTGATTTAAAAAAATATAAAACACAATCAATACCGTGATATTTCAATTAACAATTTGAGATTCCACTTATGCTCATGATAATCAATCGAACTTAAACCGACTCTAAAACTGTAAATTTACAATGTTTTCATTGATTTTGGACAAAGTGAGAGAGTATGACCAAAGTTTAAAAAATGAAGAATTTAAAAAAAAAAAAAAAACGGAGCATGTCCTTGTTGTTTCGTTTTGGCCTTTTTTCACGGTGCAAAAAGGCGTGTTTGTCCCTTGTGCTCAGTTCTGCGTTGGCCTCTCTCTCTCCCCCCCCCCGCCCCCCCTCCTTCCTCGTCTTCTCCTGCAGAGCCAACTTTGCTCTCCTCCTCCTCCCTCCTTCGGACCCTTCTCTCTCTCCACCTCCTCCGCTCCTCTCATCCCTCTCTTCACGTTTCACCGCATCACTTCTTCGATGCCGACTGACGAAACGCTGTTCTCGA
Source organism: Eucalyptus victrix (assembly GCA_016097545.1). NCBI lineage: Eukaryota > Viridiplantae > Streptophyta > Magnoliopsida > Myrtales > Myrtaceae > Eucalyptus > Eucalyptus victrix. The sequence goes on from CM027844.1 coordinate 17,964,829, forward strand.
TGCGCCAGGAAGAGATCCAAACCCACGCCCGTAACTTGAGGGCTTCCATCCGCGTCCTATGGCGACCATTCCGGGGAGTCGCGTGCCTGCACGTCGTGGTGCTCGCGTGCATGCTGAAGATCACGTCACCGCCCAAGCTGCACTGCTCGGACGCTAGGATGGTGGTGACGCTAATGCTCATGGCCGCCGGCTTCTACCTCATCTGCTTCGTCAAGCTGATGCTGCGCCTCATGCAGAGGTACACGAAGCTGGAGGCTGTTGAGGGCCAGCTGAGGCGGCCATTGGCGGACGTAGAGGGCGGCACCGGGAGGAGGGGAGGCCGTGGTAGGCGCTCCCTGTACACCACCCTCGCCGTGGGCTACTTCGTCCTCTTCATCGTCGCCGTTGCCAGGCATTCTTGGTCGATGGCTTGCCTGACCGTTGATGCATGTGTAAAAAATGCCGCATTACTGTTATCTGAATAAAATAAAAAAAGATCTGTAATGCCTTTAGCTTGGTCAGGGAAGATGATGAACATGTTTGCTTTCAATCAAACCACGATGCGGATGCGTTTTGATTTCAGCGAAACCCAGACTTCGTATTGTCACGGAAAATGATGCAGATGGGTGTTTCTTTTACGTCTTTGATTTCAATTGCAAATGGCTTCTTCATCGCATTTAACATGATTTATTCTTGTTAAGGAAGATTTGCCCGCTGAAGGGCGACTGCGGGGCACTTCTCAATGACTGAGGCGGTAAATTTTTTGGGTTTGATTTATGGAAATGGGCTCGTGGCAATCTAAGAGGTTTAGGCCAACATCTGCTCAATTGGTTAAATAAAAAAGTCTTATAATTTTTTGCATTTGTGCTAATACAAATAAATGTTAACTAGACGATGTTTCTAAGCAAAATTATGATGGAGAAACCAGCAGATATACCTGATAAGTTGATGATTAGCACTTCTTTTGTCGCCTTAATAAGACAAGGGACTGTGAGGCAGAAAATCAATTACCAAGGCAGAAGAGCATAAATCAAAGCAAACAGCGAGGAGGGCAAAGCTAGTACAATTAAGCAGCAATGAAAACCTCATCCTGTAAACAAGGAAAAGCAGGGATAGAGGTTCCTGCGAAAGCACGCCAATGTAACCGAAAAGCCAACCTAAGCAAAAGCACCCTGGCAAAATGCACTAAACGAATGACATTCCGCACAAAACAAATCCGTATCTTGCCCAATTTGTTGCCACGCAATGGATTATAGAGACGGATAGGTCCGAATCTTCAACTTTTCAAGACTAATGCAGCTAATTGAAGTGGTTTATTGCTATATAACAACGCTGTGAACATAAAATTGAAGCAAAACTATTATATATTTGTGATTGCTCAGATCATAACTCAGAGACTTTATATATCTTTACTCTTCTTCCCATATTCATTTAAATCTTATTTGACCAACGAATATCTAGGACTTTTCACTCATTAGCAAACTAAATGCACCGATCCTGTTTTCTAATTAGATATTTACAATACATGGACTTGAATAGAAAAATCTTATTTACTGATTCTAAGGTAAGGTCTTCGAAATAGTCATCATTTTACACCTAGCTCCAAATTTTGAGATCTTATATTTTTATGATCGTTGATCTCAAGTTCTTTCAATTTTATATTTCAACGCTCCGCACAATCCTAATCGGTATTTACAATGCATGCCTTTTGAATAGATAGTGTTGTTTTCAAATTGAAAAGTTGATTTTTTTCTGATGATGACCACTATTTCACAGCTATGTCTAAATTTTAGATACCACTTTCTGGGTTATTATGCCAAATCAATTAATCATTTTCTTTGGTCAAATCAGTTGATCATTGATTAGGGTCATCACTATGTTCTTTAATATTCATCTGGCATGGGAATGGAATGGTGCATGCATGCACTGGCATGCTTTATCGTGCAAAATCAAGCTGCAAGTTCCATTTCGAGAACCGCCAAGTGGTACTCCATCTTGCACTCGCGAATGGAAACTGCGTGACCATTGTCAGGACACGAGGCAAGCATTGCCCTGCATCTTTTCACCAGAAAGGACAGTCAAACGTCTGTTAGACTGACAATATGTGCAAATCTCTGCGCAAATTCCGATTCCGGGCCCGCTGTGTCCAAGAAATGTTGGTAGACAGACACACTTGTTGAGGGAAAATGATGGGACAAATTGAAAGAGTGAAAAAAAAAAAAGGCGGGTTAAAGTGTGCTGGTGCAAGTAAAATTACGGGTGTTTACGGTTTCAGATTTTCTCAAAAATTCAAACCAAACCAAACTGTATGACTATGTATTAATTTTAAATTGAATCGCATCTCAAACCGAACGTAATCCAAACCAAACACTTGATTTGGGTCAATTTTTGAGTTTTTCTTTTTCTTAATATTAAGAATAGATGTAATGACGAAGGTGAGAGATCATGCAAATTATAAGATCAAAAGGATGTGTGACTTTCAATTTGGTTTGGTTAACCAACTGACTTGAAACTATCTAAACCAGTGAAAATTTAATTAGGGTCTAATTTCGGTTCAATTTTCCAATTTGATTCTCACACCCTTAATTAAAACTATCTTAATCCCTAATTATGTTATGAACTTGGCGACACACATGAATTATACTTAGCTTATTGATATGTTAGTATTTAGAATTTCAATCTTTAAACTATACATTATTAATTATCTTGAGATTTTTTTTTTGTTTTTATAATATATATAACATATAATATTATTCATTTGATTCAAGTTATTTATGACTTGATTTGAAGTACCAAAAAAAAAGAGGTAATGGTGAAATGCTCAAGAAATTTAAAGAATGCTGGAACATTAGTTAGAAGGCTAATGCAATGTAGGAGATCTTGGTTGTCTCAAATATATTTTTTCCGTTAAAGTTGTGTAGATTTTTTGGAAAAAAAAAAGATTAAAGAATAATAGAGTGGTAGTCTCCCACAAGCGTTACTACTATAAAATCGAAACATAGAATTTTCGATGAAGATTTGTTTGACAATAATTATGCCACCTAAGATATGTTTGATAGTAATTACGATACATAGATTTGTTTGTAATTTTTAATAAAATTGCTTCATATAAACATCGTGGGTGCCAAATGATATTGGTTCATGCAAGATAGACCCTCCTAGCGAAATATGGAACTTTAATTAAAATGAGAAATGTATTGGAAGTGTTAAAACTTGTCATGTAATCGAATCCTAAAATTTAAAAAAAAAATGTAATCAAATTCTAAAACATGTCACAAAAGTACAATTCAATCATAAAACTTTCAAAAAATGCAAAACAATGCTTAAACTTGTCGAATTGGTCCAATTAAGTCTTTCTATTGATTCATCATTTCAAAATTTTAGGATTTTCATGACAAATTTTAGAATTTGATTACATTTTTTGAAAATTTTAGAACTTGATTATACTTACGTGATAAATTTTAGGACTTGATTGCACTTTTTGAAAGTGTTAGAACTCAATTGAACTTTTGTAACAAATTTTAAAACTTTTAGTGCACTTCTCCCTTAATTAAATGAGTTTCTTTTTATCACTATCAATTTTTTTTTTTCATGTTATTGCAAAATAATGAATTTTGTGCGATGGGTTTTCAATTTATGGAGAATCATTAATGGAAATTTTTTTCATGAAATTGGTAGAGGAGCTCCAGGGCCGGCGAAGGCTTAAGGCACCGAGGGGAGAGGCTTTTAGGGAGCTGAACTGCGGGGGAAATGAGCTCAAGCAACGTCAGGAAAACGATACAAAATATCTCAGCGTGCACAGTCGCTCACGTGACTTTGGACAGGCTAATTTCTTCTTTTTCTTTCTTTTTGTCAAAAAATGGCCAATTTCAAGAATTTGAATTTTACTCCAAAATATAGATTTATGGGAAAAGTTTTCAATTTTTATGGAGAATCATTAATGGAGGAAATGGGGACGGTGAAGAAGATGAATCTTGTCAATTTAAGTGAAGGAAGTGATTTTTTTTTTATCCTTTTTAGGAATATTTCCATGAATATCTTCCGTTATCTAAATAGTCATGAAGATGGAAACTTTAAATTTATTGATGGGACGGATGCTGTTAATAAAATTAAATAATTTTTATATGGTTGTGCATATGAAGCATGCTTGATGATATATTAGTTTACCAAATAAAACTAAAAGTTTAAATTGTTTTCACCAAAAAAGTGAAAAATCTAATGATGGAGTGGCATGTGAAAATGTGAGCACTTTGGAATCTAAGGTTGCGAGAAATGCTAAAGGTATGAGATGAGATAATAAAAATGTAAATTTATAGAGAACTAAAGATAAACATAAATTTGCAAGGACAAGTATCATTTGATTGATAGAGAGAAGATATATAATAAGTAGTTATTTATATCCACTTTTGACATTTATTTACAAACAGTTATGGATTCCGAATTCATGAATAGTTTCCTAACACTAACTACAATCATTGATGGGCAGTTATATTTGTTGAGACTCTAAATATAATTATCCAACGTTATGCTTAGCTACAATTATTGATAGTCATTTATTCAAGCCATTCATCTGTCTTCATTTTTGAACTCCATCATCTTAGCAAAATCGGTACTAGCAAGCGTCCTCAACCCTCAACAATTCGTGAGGCCCTTTGATGACAAACATAACTTTGATGACAAACATAACGTTTGTTTTTGTCCACCGCTTTATAACGTTGTTGTCCACTGAGTCATCAATTCTATTCAAGTTGTCAATTAATTTATTCATGAATAATTCATGCTTTGACCAAATTTTACTCTCATCAAATGACTTCTCGCTTGTCAATGATAATCAAAACCTGACCATTTCTTTATATCAATAAAAAAAAGTCAAGATAAAAATGCTAAAGAAAAATATTTTCATAACCTCAGGTCTCACCAAAACCTCCTAAACCGTTACCTCCATTACTATCTAGATCTTGGGCATACAGGTCCATTGTTAAGTATGGCTATTGTTATGTGAATATAAATTTATTACTTAGCTTGAATCTATATTCTTGCAATCTTCAGTATCAAAACTTCTATCATCGCCACACACATCTCCATTTAAAAGAGTCGGGCTAAAAAAGTTAAAACTCTCCAAAGGCATGAATAATATTTATAGCAAAAAAATAATATTAAAGAGATCCGAATTAAATTAAAAAAAATTTTGTTCGCGTCTAATTCAATGCACTACATTTACGTGAGATCTATTTTAAAAAGAAAAAAAAGGAACAAATTCATTTTTGCCAATCGAGTTCATCTGATCAATAAAAATACCAGTCATTAATGTTAATGTTTTTTAATAATATTTTAAAATTTTCTTTCAATTTTTTTTTTTTTTAAATTATTTTCATATACTTTCATCTTTTACTTTTTTTTTTTTTTTTTCTTTTTCCCTTAGCTAGACATCATCGTCTCTTGTTAATGGTAAGTGACCTTGTTGGGGGCAAGCAAGGGGGGGTTAAGGCCGACAATGGCCGGTGAAGAGAAAAACTGTAGATTTGTCCTCTGATTTTCTCCGCGATTGCCACCCCAAATCGCCTGCTCGATCTTCTCTCTCGTTTTAGGGCTAACACCCGAGAAGAGGATCCATCAATGGCCGGCGACCGGAAGCGGCCGTACCGCAATTTCCCCCGCACTCGCTCCCGTTTGCCGCCGCCGCCGAGCGCGCCCTTCCTCGACAGCAAGTGCCGCGCCTCTCTGAATCCGAGGTCGAAATCGAAATCCCCCCCGTACCCGCGTCCCTACCACCAGGCCCGCCCCATTGCCGCCGCCCCCTCCCCCGAAACAAGAACTGGACAGGCGGCCGAATTTCAATTCGTACCTCGACGCCCCCAATTTGCCGCCCAATTTCAGGGTCCTGTGCGAAATCGTCGCCCAGACCCCCGCCCATGCCGTCGAGGAGGTCCTCGGGGATTCCAGCATAGGGGTCGGGCAGGAAGACGTCGAGGAGGTGCTCAAGCTGTCCTACGGCTTCCCGGGCGCCGCCGTCAAGTTCTTCCGGTGGGCCGGGCACCAGCTCAAGGACGACCACAGCCCGTACGCTTGGAACTTGGTGGTGGACGTGCTGGGCAAGAACGCCCTGTTCGATGCGATGTGGGACGCCGTGAAGTCGATGCAGAAGAAGGGGCTGTTCTCGCTCGCCAGCTTCGCTTCGGTTTTCAGTAGCTACGTGATTGCCGGGAGCTTGCCGGGAGCTATCATGACCTTTTAACTGATGGACCAATACCGCATGCTACCTGACGTCGTGGCATTGAATTCGCTGATCAGCGTGATTTGTAGGGACGGTAAGACCGTGGACCAGTCGACTTCTTACGGATCGTGAAGGAGAGGATTAGGCCGGATGCAGATACGTATGCGATATTGTTGGAGGGTTGGGAGAATAAAGGGAATGTGACTGGTGCTAGGCGGCCTTTCGCCGAGATGGTGACGGAAATCGGTTGGGACCCTGCCAATGTGCCTGCCTATAGCTCGTTTTTGTGTACTTTGCTAAAGGGCCCTAGTGGCATGTCTGAAGCGTTGAAATATTTCAGGACGATGAGTGATCACTGGTGTTATCCAGGTATGAAGTTCTTTCAGGATGCTGATTCTAAAGGAGCCAGCTTTCTATGGGAAGCTATGGTAGGAAGAGTTGGGTGTAGACCAGATACAGAAATGTATAATTCAATGATAGCTTTACATTGTTACACCGACCACATTGATGTAGCCGAGACACTGTTGGATGAAATGGTCTACAATGGGGCATTTCGAGATGATAGAACTTACAATATTTTGCTTCAGTTCTTGATCATATACAGGAAACTAAAGGAGGCCTCGATAGTGTTTACATAGATGGTGAAAAATGAATGCTTGCCAAGCCTGGCCAATCGTAATGCAGCTGCCAGGCTATTTATAGATATAGGAGACCATCACTCAGCTATGAAGGTCTCGAATTGGATGGTCGAGTACTACAGGTCCGATTTGGATGAGACTGGGAATATTTTGATTGTGGGGCTTCTTGATCTCGATAGGCTCCCTGAAGCAGTCAAATATGCAGAGGATATTATTGAAAGAGGAATTAAATTGTCCTCTTCCACACTGTCGAAATTGAAACAGAGCCTTTCCAAGGCCAGAAAGTTACATGTGTACGATGAACTTTTGAGGAAGTGGAGAAGTCCTCTTGTAGCTTAAAATTCATACAAGCCATCCTTTTTAGAGGTGGCATTTTCAGACTGGCCATATTTTGTTTCTAGTCAACTATATACTCTGTGCCTCCAATTCTTCCGTCCTTGCTAAGAATGATCTGTGAATCTGTAAACCTTCTTATTTGCATGAACTATATTCTCCTTGGTTGGGTGTGGACAATGTTAATCTGGATATCTGTGTCAACTGAAAACCGTGCTTTTTGAGTAGTAGATTGTTTCGTGTCCAATTTCTCCTCTTATGGGAAGATTTTCTCACTAGGTTAACTGGGAGGGTGAATGTTCTGGCAGTTTTTGGACAATGAATGGATATCAGTGTCTGCAAATTGCGCTTATATCTTTGTGAGTAGATTCAGCAGCCTGTCCACTATCTATGAGTGCTGCGTCACAACCATATCTTTATGTTAGAGGACTCTAATGTGGAACTTGTATTCTAGGAGCTGTAATGTTTTGGATGGTCTTTTGGAAATGTCGTTTTTGGTTTTCACTGTTCGTTCAATTGCTAAACCTGCTATTTTCATCAACGCTTTGTATTTATTTGGATGGTCATTTTGTCATCCTTTTCTGGTAGCCTAAGCTTCTTTTATTACTAAAGGTCATAGTATCGTGTGGCCCTTGTTTGTTGGAAGATTGTAAACATTCTTGGTTGTAATGTACTCTTCATTTTGCATAGAGTAAGCAGTAGATTCGTGTTTTGGGAGGCTGCATGTTCGTTGGTTGTTGGATATATCATGATTTGACAACCATTAAGAAGAAACTAGTTGCCAAGAAGCTCAGTAGCATTGATGAAGTGGTCTCTGTTGTGAGGAATGCCAAATGCAAAAAAACTTTGAATCGTTGATGACATTTTTATGTTGCACTTGTTATGCGCATCATCTATTTTCTGGTGCCTCGCAAATTGTTCAGACACGAAAACTGCAGCGAATTATCATCTTTGGATGCTGTGGACAACTTTTAGGCCATTAGATGTCTTTGCCTGCCAAGCCAAAAGGGTGAGATGTGTCTGCCTAGCTATACGTATTCGGACATTCCCAACGAAGAGAGATGCCTAACCCTGTTCGCTTGAGTCTTGGAGTGCCTTGTGAAGTCAGTAGCCATAAGGAGGGTGCACTGATGGCTGATGAAGTGGTTATATCAATATTCTGTAGTGTTCTTGGGCAGCAACTTTCCTCTTGAATTGACAATTCTCCCAAAGTCCTGTGACAGACTTCTTGTAATCCATTTTCTGCGTTTTTCTTCCCACAAATTGGTAGGATTGCTGCTGAAGAATTATTCGATAGCAAGTTTTAATTGATCATTAGAATTATTCAGTTACACCGACCCTGTGCCGGCGCCTCTGCATCCTTGAACTGAGGCTGGGGTTGAGGTTTATTCAAGGTTGACCACCCAAATCAGTCTCGATCCATGTTGAGGGCTTGGCAGCAGCCGTGGTGACACAGAGAGAAAAGTGGCTCTGCCAAGAGAGTTTGGTTGAGGCATTTCAAATTGTTTGGTGACATGGACATAGGTAGGAAAACTTCTGAAATTATTTCAATATTGGACCTTGGACATATGAGGCTTGGCAGCAGTTGTGGTGACACAGAGAGAAAAGTGGCCCTGCCAGGGGAGGTTGGTCGAGGCATTTCGAATTGTTTGGTGACATAGACTTAATTAGGGAAAACCTCTGAAATTATTTCAATATTGGACCTTGAACATATGATTGTTTCGAATTTATTTTTTTTTGGGGCTGGGGCGGGGCGTTTTAATCCGGCGAGATGAGGTGCAGGTGACTGATGATGGCAGCTACTACCACAGTGGTGGTGCAGCGGGGATGATGGCTCGACAGCCAAGGTGGCTGCAATGACGCATAAATCTGAGATGGGGCAGAGGATTGCGCAGAAGAGGGAGAGGACGGTTCTTTTATCTTATTCAAGGTAAATTGCGGCTTCACATAATTTTAATTGACGGCGTATCTAAAAGTTTGATAGGGTCGGGCTTACCTAACTTTTTCTATTGCATTTGCCTCTTCACATTATTTTGCCTAGAAAGCATGAATCAAAATCCCCCCCGTGCTATAAGCAGAAAGAGCTCATTTTAAAAGGGTAAGGGATGCCTTGGTGGGGCTTCACATGGCCATGTAAGTTGAGATGAAACACGCACAATGAGGCGCTTTCATTGATAGAAATACATGATACACAGAAGAATTACCCTCACTAATTTCTGTAAGTAGAAGCTGTCATGGTAAATGATAAAGATGTCATTTAATATAAGATAAGTTCGACCAAAAAAAAAAAAAAAAATTAATATAAGATAATATATAAAGTACTAGCTCAAAATTGGAGATTTCCACGGTGAAAATAGAAGATTGGTTACTCAAATACTAATATCAGACGATATATCTGTTAATAGCAGCACTTGCATTTTTTCATGTGTTTAAAATTGTTATATGTATTTTGACAGAAACTACTTCTTAAATGTGATAATTAACTTGAATCTTCCTCTTTTGAACAAAATAAATGTGAAATTTTTAGTTCATATTATTTTAATGTAAAATAATATTGACTAGTTAATGAGAAGAGTTACAAAAAAGTTGAAATTATAATTGCTAAATTGCAATATTAAAGCCCGTCAAAACCAGTGTTCTTTCTGTTGAACAAAACGTATGGTTTTGAATGAGGCATGAACAAATCCTAATTGGAAACAAAATGAGGGGAGAGTGCAAGACAAGCTCTTCTTGCAAGAAAAATAATCCACCTCTCACAAATCAGCAAGCGCAAGCCTATGGCGAGGCTCGCAATTACAATCTAGAGAGTGGCGAGCTTGCCTGTCATTGTGATTGCTGTGGTTGTTGGCCAATTGAAGAAGAAGGAGGAGGAAAAAAAAAAAAAAAAGAAAAAAAAGAAAAAAGAAAAAGAAATATAATTAAAAATTCTATGTTTTCAAAAAAGAGAACAAGAAAGAAGAGGAGGCTAGCATAGCTGCATGAGAATGTGAGATAAGAGAGAGTGAGTGAGAAAACTATCTTACATTTTTTGAAAAGCGAGAAACATTTTCTCTTGTTTTAAAAGACTTTTTTAGTTGATGGAAAATGTTTTTTCTTAACTAGTTCTCTTTTCGAGAATCGAATACCGAAAAATTCAGAAAATGTCTTTTTGGAAGTTGTTTTTGCAAAACGAACAGACTCAAGTCTCATGTAAAATTTATAATTGCTATTCTGAAAAAGCCTTGATCCTTCCCACTCTGATTAAGATTTTAGATATTTTTCATCTTGTTAAAATAACTGAAAGAACATTCAGAGTTTGTCACTTTATTAATGACACTTTTATCTTAACAAGATTAATAATGTAATATTCAAAAAGATAATTTATCAAAATTAAATTTTCTATGGTCACCATTATTGTTATGCTTAACCACAAGTATAAATAAATGATAAGTAAACAGATATTTGACATATGATAGAAAAAGAACAATACACATAATGAATCCGGTGATTGTGTATCATTATACACCGTATCAAAAATTCATATATAATACAATAATTAGCATAATTATTCATTACTCAATTGGATTTTACAGATGATTATTTAAAATTTCATAATTAAATATTATGATGCTCATTAAATAAAAATTGCCTCAGTTATTAGTTATTTTAATTTATGTTATACAAAACCAAATAAATTTGAAACTTAACATGTAATGACGAAAATATATTATAAACTAAAACCTGTATTTTGCCATTCTAATCAATATGTCATTAATATTTGACGAATAAAATTTACATGTAACATAATTATACATCGTTTACAAACAAGTAACCCGACTACTACATATCTAATATAGTAGTGTGTAAAGCTGTTCAATTATTATCCATATTCATTTGCAATTGCAGTGTTAATCAACCATGAATTCAAACCCATAAGTTCAAGAGATATATAGTATGGTGGAGAAGAAGAAAGTTAGAATATGTATATGCTAGGGAGAAGTATAGTAGAAGTGTTAAAATTTGTGTATGACGCTAACTTTAGTGCCAAAAATTTTCGCTGGTTCACTTAAGCGCTAAATAAAAAAAAAATGATCACTTAAATATCAATAATGAAATATTATGGCAAAAATGATCATGTGGCTTTTATGTTTAAAAAAAAAAAAACTGAGTTGGATTTTTTATTAAAAATTTTAGTTGCATGAACTGGCAAACGACATTGCTCAATCCAATGTGGTTAGGTAGGACTAAACGGCATTGCACCAATGCCATTACCCAAAAACAATGTCGCACATGATGAACGAAAGTTAGGGCTCGATGTGAGAAAGGAGTCATGGGAATGCGCACGATCCGGGAAATCCCCAATGGATCGGGACTACTCCTTCCAACTTCGCAGCCGAGCACCTCTTTCCCTTGGCATTGGCTTGAAGTGAATTTATCCTCCAGAGAGACCTCATCTCATCGTCCACCATTCTCCTTGTTAAGGTTGCTCGCGGTCCTCACTTGTGAGATAGCTAGTACGAGTACCTAGAGGGGGGGTGAATAGGTATAAAAAAAAATTTCTCGAAGCTTGCACAATATTTAAACAATTAGAGAATTTGCAACAGTTAAAAATTCAATTGCAAGACTTAGTAAGGGAAAGAGAGAATTGAATGCTCGGTTTATAGTGGTTCGGCTTGATTCAAGCCTACGTCCACTCTTCTGCACTGACAGCCGATTGGCTGGATTCTACTATGATCAAAGAGATGTTACAGTGTTGATCTTCCTTGATTTCTAGGTGTAGATGATCTACCACACTCACTCAAGGCGTCACCAAGTATAAACACTCTTTGTGTACAATTTCGCTCAGTCTCAACTAACAATCAAGGATCTTCAGACTCTGGAATTTTTCTATCGATCACACACTTAAAACAACTAGACGTCTTCCTTTTATACTCCTTATGCCATCATAGCCGTTGGCACTTACCAAAGGAATTCCTCCAATCTACCCGTTGGACGGAATCAATCAAGAAGATCATCCGAGCTATTTAAGGAATCTGATGATAGCCCATCAATCCTGTTCGCCCATACAATCAGGATCTCGGTTTCCAAGAATAGAATATTCCAAGATTATTTCGTCGACCATCGGATCTTCAATCGATCTTAGATAAGAATTAAAGAATCCGAAACGATTATCCAACCAAAGAATCTATTCCAGAGGATAGGATCGAATCCTCAACCATAAACCTCGGCTTTGGATTTCCTTCGTCACGGATTAGAAAGGTGAGAATAGACTTAAGTCTTGAGTCCTGAGTCTTAAGTCTTGGGTCTTGAGTCTTGAGTCTTGAGTCTTGGGTCTTGAGTCTTGGGAGAACAAAGTCTTCAGACTTTAAACTGATGGTCTCCGAACATCCAGACTTTAGACTGAAAGAAACGTTTTGTCAGCTTCAAAATATTCTGGAAATATTTCTCCAACAATCTCCCCCTTTTTGATGGTGACAAAACTTTCTTGAAGATTTGAACAACTTTGACCTGCAAAACATTTCTCAAGCAATATGGCTAACTCATAAAGATTAATGAAACTACCGACTCGCATCCACAGAAAATTGGTTAGTCTTTCATGAGAAACACCATATAACAACACTTGAATAAATGCAACCAAATAAGTTCATAATCCACAAGTCCACGTCAACTTCACACCCAAGTTCAAGTTCTCAAGTCATACTCAAAAATAAATAAACATAACCACAAAGGTCAAAGTTTAAAATAAATGAAAGTTCAAATTGGTTCTCCCCTTTTTGTCGCATTGAAAAGGGTGAGAAAGGAGTCATGTCCGCTTGGGAATGCGCACGATCCGGAAATCCCCAATTGGACTACTCCTTCAAGCTTCTTCGTGTCTTCTCGCAGCCGAGCTACCTCTTCTCCCTTGGCATTGGCTTGAAGTTGCGGAGCGAGGTCTTTGAATTTATCCTCCGAGAGACCGAAGATTCCCGTCCCGCATGCTTCAAAGCTTGGATTTCACGATCCCGTAACATATATCGATTACGCATTTCCGTAAGAATATTCATGATACTACGAAGAAGAATCAAGGATCGGCATTGGCTTTCTCATGGTGTTTGTCGATGGCGCTTCGTACGGTCGCATTTGGAATCGACGTATCACCTTCTTCGTGCAATTGAGAGACCCGAACTTCTTTCCGGGTCTTCCGGGAGATTGTCTTAGATCTTCAGCAACATGAGGTGTAGACCTCTCTTGCACACTAACTCCCCCTGTCTCTAGGACATCGAGAGGGGAAGAGTGATGATCATGCTCATTTATGACCGATCTTTTTCTTCTTTTCCTTCTTCCTCAACTTCTTTCTCCTTTCTCTCTCGCTCTTCTTCTTCTTCTCGCTCGCTGAAGTTCTATCGGATAAGACAACGTCTTGTTCTTGTCGCCTTGTCTTTGGGATAGTGGGATCTTCATCATCTTCATCGCATCCTCATCCTCCGGATAAGAGTTCTTTTCCTCTTTTTTGATGAGGCACCAATAGCCTCCTTTCCTTTCCTTTTTGAATTCGGGACTGGAGATTTCACTTTGAATTTCTCCATTGCCTTGGAGAGTTCTTGCGTACGCATCTTCATTAACATTTTCAACCCTACCACCATCTTATCACACGGTCGAACACAAAAAGTAGTTCAATATTCTCAAGATCTTGGTCCAGGATAAGGCAATTGTCCTTTGTCTTTTTCCGTACATATGGAAAAGAATAGTGTCGGGAGAGAAAACTTTCTGAGTTGATCGCATACATCAAGTAAAGAGACACATCTTTGACGTAGACTTCGGTCTTAGACTTGATCACAATCTTATGAAGCACAATGTTGATGGCATTCATCCCGGAATAGATAATTTTCTTATTTACATCCCTATCTTTGACAAGATCCAGTAGTAGTACGAGCGGTGAGACTTTGATTGGGAGATAGCGTCCCCTCAACTCCAATTATGTCCGCCAACATATTCACATCTACCACAAAGACTTGGTCTCGAACACCGAATGAAATTCTATTCGCATCCAAAAAGCTAAGATTTGAATAGAAATAAGCGGTCTGATCATACCCGTCTCAGAGTCGAGCAAAAAGTCTCAAGTTGAAGCAAATTCAACTTTTCTCTTAAGTTCAAGTTGATGGAATCCGTGAAGTCAAAGTCGACACTTCTAGGGTTAATTACCCCTCTTTTCAACAGCCTGAAATACACTTTTTCTTGATCTTTGGATTTAAACAAATCCATTTGATTTCCTTTCACCTTTGCTGCCACACCCATTCTAGGTTTAAATTCAAGGAACATTTTGTCATCATCGTTCCCGTCAATCGATTCTCGTCCCGGCATGCGAGGATCACTTGGAATGTTCGCAAGAGCCTCCTCTGCTCTTCCTTTTGGAGCAATTCCCAACTCTTCCATTTTCCGCAGAAAAAGATACTCATTTCCATAATTTTTGTCCTTAAGAAAGTCATCTATATACTTTAATGAAGAACCGGTGCTTTTCAACGCACGATAAAGCTTATAGATACCGAGGGTTTTTGGACTCTTACTGGGTCGGCATCCTCGATTATGTCTTCTTCTAAATTTTGACTTGCACCTTGTGGGTCAGGAGATGCTGAATGACGTGGAGGAGAGCGAATCGGATGACTTGGAAAGTCTTATTCCTCGCAAGATCGAAGTGAGTCGGTCCCTTCTCCATTCTTTGTGGTCCCCTGCTTGCGATTCTTGATGATTTCCTTGAAGACGACATCTTTCTTTGTCTATTGGAGGATTCTTTCACTTGCTTTTCCCAAGAAAAATGACCATTTTCTCGACGATGAATCAAAGAGTAGAAATAGTATCGGGAGGAGAGTGCTTTTTAGGGTTTTGAAAATTGGGGGTAGAATGACTGTGTATTTATATATGCCTCGGATTTGAAAAGAGAAGTTTAAACGGTACAAGGAAAGTGTACGAACACTTCTTTTCAAAATCAGTAACTGCCAAAATTAACTTCCTCTAACAAAGACAAGTTTTCAAATTTCACACGAATTATATCTGAATAAAAGAACGTACCTTTTAGATAAAATAAACGAGAATTCGTACCTTTTAGATAAAATAGCAACTTACAGTCTGTAGCGATGAATGATTGAGTCTCAGGATTTAAAGTCTAAGAGATCAGAGTCTTAGAGTTGGTGAGTCTCTAGACTTTAACTTCTTCAAGCTTCAAAATGTTGAGTCTCGAGCGGATGAAGTCGAATTGATTCTTCTCCAAAGGCTTTGTGAATATGTCCGCTAGTTGACTTTTTGATTCAACAAATTGAATCGAGATTTCTCCATTTTGAATATGATCTCTAATAAAGTGATGACGTATCTCAATATGCTTTGCTCTTGAATGAATGATTGGATTTTTGGTGAGATTGATCGTTACTGGGTGTTGTCACATCGATTTCGTGCATGAGTCTTCAATGCCAAAGTCTTGTAGCTGTTGTTTTATCCATAGAATTTGCGAACAGCAGCTTCCAAGAGCTACATACTCGCTTCGCCGTTGAGAGAGCTACAAGTGCTTTGCTTCCTTGAAAACCAAGACACCGTCCCGTTTCCAAGTAGTTGACAAGTTCCGAAGTGCTCTTTCTATCGACTCGCAACCGGCCAGATCTCGCATCCGAGTATCCTAGAAGATTAAAGTCTCCCTCTTTGGATACCAAAGACCGATGCTTGAAGATGAAGCAACGTATTTGATAATACGTTTCACAAGCAATGAGATGTGATTCTCTAGGATCTGATTGAAACCTAGCACAGATACAAACACTAAGCAAAATATCAGGTCTAGAAGCAGTAAGATAAAGGAGTGAACCGATCATGCTCCTGTACAGCTTTTGATATACTTTCTTTCCTTCTTCATCCTTGTCTATCTTCTGAGAACATGACATTGGTATGTCGGTCTTTTTGCACTTTTCCAATCCAAACCTTTTGACAAGATCATTCGCATATTTTTCTTGATGGATGAAAGTTCCTTCCTTCATTTGTTTCACTTGGAGTCCAAGAAAGAATGTTAACTCTCCCATCATACTCATTTCAAATTCATCCCGCATAGACTTAGAAAATTTCTTGCAAAGACTTTCATTAGAGGATCCAAAAATAATATCGTCCACATATATTTGAACAAGTAAAAAGTTTTTGTTTTCCTTTTTGATAAACAAAGTAGTATCTACTTTACCTTTAACAAAACCATTCTGTAATAAAAACTTACTTAGTCTGTCGTACCAGGCTCGAGGTGCTTGCTTTAGACCATACAGAGCCTTTTTCAGTCTGAAGACTGAGTCTGGCTTCTTTGGGTCTTCAAATCCAGGTGGTTGTTCCACATAAACTTCCTCATGGATAAATCCATTTAGGAAAGCACTTTTGACGTCCATTTGGAATAACCTGAAATTTTTGTAACAAGCAAGCGCAAGTAATAGACGAATAGCTTCTAACCTTGCAACTGGTGCGTAAGTCTCGTCATAGTCTATTCCTTTTTCTTGCGTATAGCCTTTGGCCACGAGTCTTGCTTTGTTTCGTACGACTTTTCCTTTTTCGTTCATCTTGTTCCTGAATACCCATTTGGTTCCAATAACAGTTTTACCTTTTGGTTTAGATGTCAATTCCAAGACATCATTGATGTTGAACTATCTGAGCTCTTCTTGCATAGCTTCGATCCAGCTTTCATCGGATAAAGCTTCTTCTATGCTTTTTGGTTCAATTTCAGAGATGAGAGCCACAACACTAGATTCTTCATGCCTTTTTGATCTGGTGCGGATTCCTTCATTAAGTTCGCCAATAATAAGATCTTTGGAATGACTGGATTTGTGCTTCTAGTTACTAGTTGATTTGCCAGGTTGATGATCTCTTTCATTATTTGATTCTCCATGAGCGTCTTGATGATGGACTTCCAGACTCTGAGATGCTTCTTGAGATGTAGACATTTGAAGGTCTAGAGCGGGTTCAGTCTCTTCGTACCGAGTCCGGGCTCGGATTAATCTTGCACCGAGTCTTGGAATTTGACATTCATTGATTCTTCCACAGACTGGCTTTTCTTGTTGTAGACTCTGTAGGCTTTGCTTGATGTAGAATATCCAAGGAAGATGCCTTCATCTGATCTTTCTTCAAACTTACCAACTCGATCATTTGCATTTTTCAAAATAAAGCATTTACAACCGAACACATGAAAGTATGAAACAATAGGCTTCTTACCTTTGAACAATTCATAGGGGGTTTTCTCAAGAATAGGTCTTAGAAAGACTCTATTTATAATATAGTAAGCAGTTGAAACAGCTTCAGCCCAAAATCGTGAAGAAATTTTACTTTCAATTAAAAGTGTTCTAGCCATTTCTTGAAGAGATCTATTCTTTCTTTCCACGACTCCATTTTGCTCTGGAGTATACGGAGAGGAAAACATGTGATTAACACCAGATTTATCACAGAATCTCGTAAAATCTTGATTTTCAAATTCACTTCCATGATCTGTTCTTATACTTGAAATAGCACATCCTTTTTCATTTTGAATCTTTTTAGCAAACTTTTCAAAGAACAAAAAGGTTTCTGATTTATTTGCAAGAAAATATACCCAGTTAAAACGAGAGTAATCATCTACAATTACTAGACAATATTTCTTACCTCCAATGCTCTGGGTTCTTGTTGGTCCGAAGAGATCCATATGAAGCAACCGCAGTACATGATTAGTAGATACATGATTTATTTGCTTGAATGAATTTCTTACCCTTTCCTAATGCATGGAGTGCATAAGTCAGACTTTTGGTAAGGCAATTTAGGTAGTCCTCGAACAAGCTGCTTTGAAGAGATTTTGGCTAATTGCTTCTTGTTGATATGGCCAAGTTTTCTGTGCCATAGAACTGCTTCATCTTGAATTGAGATTAAGCATTGTTCTTCATTTGGCTTTACATCAAGGAGATAGATGTTTCCATGCCTTCGACCCATGAAAGACTGAGTCGAATCTTTGCTAATTCCAGAACATATGCCTTCTTGAAAGGAGATCTTGTAACCAGTATCGCACAATTGGCTAATGCTGAGTAGATTGTAGTTGAGTCCTTCCACTAGAGAGACATTGCTTATTGTGAGATTTCCAATTTTCACAGCGATTCCGAATCCCACAATACTTCCTTTGCTATTTCCTCTGAATGAAACTTTTCCACCATTTACTTGAATAAGCTTTATGAAACAATTTGAGTCTCCTGTCATGTGTCTTGAGCACCCGCCGTCAAGATACCACTTTACCTTCTTTTGACAGAGACCGCATTCAAAAAAGAGTCTCAAGCTTTCTTTGGTACCCAAATTTTCTTGGGTCCTTTGGTGTTAGTAGGATGAGCATTATTAGGCCATACTTTCTTAACAGCTTCCAAATCATAGGACACTCTTTTTCAAAATGATCCCGACCGTTACACTTAGAACACCTTAAAGCATTTCGACCTACGTGCTTTACAAAAACTCTTTTGAAATGATTTTTATAAGCCTCTCTCGATGGTCTTTTCTTAATTCTTTCTTTTACTTTCGGAAAATCAATCAAAGGGATTGATTCATTTGTCATACCTAGACCCGACTTATTGAAGTAAGGTCTTTGGATTGAAAGGACTTTTTCAAGTTTTTCGGACCCTATTGAAAATTTCTTTGAAATATTTGATAAATCCGTTTTTAAGAAAGCATTTTCTTTAGAAAGATTGTCTTCACTCTCTTTAAGAGTAGAAACATTCAAATCTAAATTTTTTACCTTTTCTTCTAAAATGTTTTCTTTTTGTTTTAAAACTGAGTTTTCCTTTTTAAGTTCGGAAATCTTTTTAAGAGAAGTCTTAAGACTAAAGCATAACTCATCAATATATTTAGAGACTTTGACAGGGATTTTATAATCACTTACCTCAAATTCACTGTCTGAGTCTGATCCAGAGTCTGATCCAGAGTCTGAGTCTGATTGTGCCATTAGACACAGGTTGGCATATTCCTCATCACTCTCTTCACACTCAGATCGCTCTCCGTGTTTCGGCTTTAAGAGCTTTTCGAGACTTCTCAGCTTTTCCTCTTTTCTTTTCGAAGAGGACAGTTGGGTCTCGATGTGTCCCTTCTTTTTACATTCGAAGCAAACTACATCTTTGTTTGGTTCCACATCATCAACAAGACTTGGTCTCTTTGTCTCGAAAACTTTGTTTCTTTGGAATGAACCTTCGCCTTTTCTATTCAGTTTTCTGAATCTTCTTATCATGAGGGCGAGCTCCTCATCATCCATATCATCTTCAGAATCTGCATCATCGTAATCATCATTTGATTTTAGTGCAATAGATTTCTTACCTCTTGGATCTTCGTCTTCATTAATTCGTTCCACTTCGTAAGACCGAAGAGTTCCAATCGTTCGTCTACGAGATAATGGCATGATTCTTTGCGTCTCTCTTATTGAAGTCTTTATATGATTCCAATCCTTGGAGAGTCCACGCGAGAAGCTTGTTCACCTTCATGGGATCAGAAATTTTTGTCCTTGGTTCTCAAGACCATTGACAATATCTCAAAACGACTAAACATGTCGAGTTATAGATTCTCCCGGTTTCATTTTGAAGGATTCATATTGACCAAGAAGAATGTTAATTCTGGTCTCCTTCACTCGACCGTCCCTTCATAAGTGATATGTAACCTGTCCCGAGACTTCTTTTGCTGTAACACAAGAAGATATTCTGTTATATTCAGTTGGTGACAAAGCACAATATAAAGAATAAATTGCTTTCGCATCGAGTGCTTGTCTCTTATTTATTTCTTCTTGAGACATTCCGCTGGCTTCAACAGTTTCTTTCCCTCTTTCAGAGATTGATGCAGCAGCAGGAGTGATTCATCTTTCCACAACGTCCCATTCCAGAGGATCCTTTGATCGTAGGAAAGCTTTCATCTTGTTCTTCCAGATGTTGTAATCCTTTCCATCGAAGTAGGGAGGTCTGGTATTGCTTTGCCCCTCCATCAGCCCCGGTGCTAGCATACTAGCCATGGATCTTTTACTCTGAAGTAAAACACTTCAAACAAAGTAAGAACACGAGCTCTGATACCAATTGAGATAGCTAGTACGAGTACCTAGAGGGGGGGTGAATAGGTATAAAAAAAAATTTCTCGAAGCTTGCACAATATTTAAACAATTAGAGAATTTGCAACAGTTAAAAATTCAATTGCAAGACTTAGTAAGGGAAAGAGAGAATTGAACGCTCGGTTTATAGTGGTTCGGCTTGATTCAAGCCTACGTCCACTCTTTTGCACTGACAGCCGATTGGCTGGATTCTACTATGATCAAAGAGATGTTACAGTGTTGATCTTCCTTGATTTCTAGGTGTAGATGATTTACCACACTCACTCAAGGCGTCACCAAGTATAAACACTCTTTGTGTACAATTTCGCTCAGTCTCAACTAACAATCAAGGATCTTCAGACTCTGGAATTTTTCTATCGATCACACACTTAAAACAACTAGACGTCTTCCTTTTATACTCATTCATGCCATCATAGCCGTTGGCACTTACCAAAGGAATTCCTCCAATCTACTCGTTGGACGGAATCAATCAAGAAGATCATCCGAGCTATTTAAGGAATCGATGATAGCCCATCAATCCTGTTTCGCCCATACAATCGGGATCTCGGTTTCCAAGAATAGAATATTCCAAGATTATTTAAATCGACCATCGGATCTTCAATCGATCTTAGATAAGAATTAAAGAATCCGAAACGATTATCCAACCAAAGAATCTATTCCAGAGGATAGGATTGAATCCTTAACCATAAACCTCGGCTTTGGATTTCCTTCGTCACTGGATTAGAAAGACTGTCAGTGAGAATAGACTTAAGTCTTGAGTCCTGAGTCTTAAGTCTTGGGTCTTGAGTCTTGAGTCTTGAGTCTTGGGTCTTGAGTCTTGGGAGAACAAAGTCTTCAGACTTTAAACTGATGGTCTCCGAACATCCAGACTTTAGACTGAAAGAAACGTTTTGTCAGCTTCAAAATATTCTGGAAAGATTTCTCCAACAACTTGTTGTCTGTCACTCGCCATCTTTGTCGCTCTTGGTTCGTTAGGTTCTTATTCCTCATCAATTCACTCAATTGGAGGGAAAAAGTAGGCCTCGGGCGAGGAAGGAAAAGTTAGGGTCGTTAGTGCTAGAGAAGAAATCCTTGAAACAAATTTGAGTCATTGTTGAAGTTCCTATCTTTCATTTGCAAGATTGAGCTATTAATTTGAGGGGCAAATCAAATTAGGGTGTGAATTTTGACTAAACGGCCAGTTAGGGTTTCAAATTTGGGTTTCTCTTTCAATATGGGGATTTAGTATTCTTATTTGGAGGAAAGCTAGTAGACAACGTTGTTTATGGTTTAGATGCTAACTACACTGTTCAGTGAGCCATGTTAGCCTAAGAAATTAATAAAACAAAAAGGACACATTGGATTTATGTTAAAGAAATCGAAGTTGACATTAAAAAGATTATATTTCAAAAAAATTGGCACTTAAGTGATTCGAGATAAATTTTCTGCCTTAAAATGAGAAACGTATATAACTTTTAACATTTTTATTGTACTTCTCCCCTATATGCCATTATATTTTTTCAGCCTTCCCTTGGTCCAATGAAGTGAATAAATGTGTGCAAATCTTCAAATATAACTTCAGAATGTAACATCTCCCAAAAGGTTTACTAGTATAACCTATTCCATACATCATACCTTCAGGAACAGGTATTGTACCTTTTGGACTGAAATTGTTCCTCGCATCATTTTGCGCAAGGATGATACCCTTTCATTTTCACATGTATATATATACATATTGTATCTTGATTTCCTTCACGAAAGGAAATAAGTGGACAAGTTTATCAAGGGGGTTTTCTTTATGAAAAAAGGGGCATATCAGAAATCTTGGGAGGATCTGCCAGCGAGTCCTTTAATAAACAAAACCCCCCAATCAAAGCGTGGAGGGAGCACAAATAGCATCTTCATGGTGCAGAGCAGGATCGACGGAACAGGACTTCCCAGAATGGCCAATGATACCATTTTTGTAGCCCGAAAGAAAAACAAATGGAGTGATGCATGCAATGATCCGCGAAGAAGACGGTATTATAGATTATGATGGAAACTGGGACGAAGGCGAATGGTTGAATCAGGGCAGCAACCACAAATCGACAAAGCGATTAGGAGAAATCATGTTATGCAAATCTTTTAAACTAGGGTTTGCAGAACACGGGTACAGACTGCACTTTCATGCTGGATGGACGCGCGAGTGAACCGTTATCCGTGGACATATATACTATGGAAAACTCACTACAACTAATGCAATTTAATGACAGATGAACACTTGGAATAATTCTGGTGATGATGATGAGGAGGGGGACATGAAAGTTGGACGTGTTAGCCATAATGCAAAGCGTGCGTGGCAACTGTCATGTCAGCTGGTAAAGCGGGGCCAAATTTATTTAATCAGGCTTTGTTGATTCTTGCTTCTTATAATGGTACATTCGCCAACCTAGAGCATATCGACGTGTAGGGTTTTCGAGGAAGGAACTAATTTTGTTTAATGTGCATTGTCCTCCTAGTTCGGTCCGTTCAATTTGATTTTTAAACTTTTTTCAACAAGTAATGTCTTCTTTAAACTTTCAATTTCATTTATGTTAGTTTTTGAACTAATCTAAAATGGTCAATTATCATCCTTACTTTAAAAATTGATTCCACGCTCAATAGGTATAAAACATTGCACTTAATATTTATAATGTCATCTTCTTCTCAAGTTCTCAAGACATCGATGAAACTAACAGGATTGAATGAATGATTAGGCGCCATGTGTTAAATTGTAAAAAGAAAAAGTTCTCCTTACTTATTATTAATAAAGATTTCATCTAATTTGATTGATACTTCTTTATCTTGGTACGGAGCCTTTTCTTTTGAGTACCAACCCAATGCTTTAGTTTAATTTCCTTTACGCTTAGTCCAACCAAACGGATCAGCATCTCCAGCTTTTCTCAAATATTAATGGGGCTAGTCAAACCGAAGAGACTCATCGATTAAAAGGACCCTCATCAATATCAGCATGGAGGACACTGGGAATGATAGAGCAATGTTTACATCAATTATTAAGGGAATACAAAGGACCCGTGTTGGTGTTTGGTCACATGGTAAAAAGAAAAGATCCGACTGGACGTGCTTTGATCCTGAATCGTCCAAAGGACCTCCTTTTCCGAGCGAATCGAATGTTACAAACAGAAAGTGATCGAGCATATAAACCTGAAGATGTAATGACGTCTATCCTGAGACCAACCACGCGGGCAAGGCCCGCTTAACAATACTCACATGAGTGGAATGTGTTGGGACACCCTTGTGAGTTGTATTAAAAAAAATTCACATTGCGGTATTGGCATATGTTAGAGTTATTAATATATCATAATTCATTCATAACTCAGTGACTTAAATCTTTTAGTAAAGATAGGTTTAATTAAATATATTGATGGGCCCATACTTAGACTCCCTCTTGGTGATCTTCTTAGGTGAAAATATCGAATTTCTACTACGCACTCTTACAAATGGTATCCTAAGGAAAAAAAATCTCTTGACCAACCTAACTTGATTTTCAGGCAATGGGCGTTATGATGTGATTTGGAGTAGTAAGTTTGACTTTAGTTTTCAAATGAAGGTGGGTTTAACTAAATGCGTTAATGAGCTCTAAAGAGTGAGGAAATATTGAGGTTAATGCCACAAAAAACTTCAAACCGGTACATTTGTAACGAATTTACCTCAAACTTATTTTTGAATTATCAAAGACCCCAAATTAGTATATTTGTTACACATTTGTCTTCCGTTAACTTCTGTTGAATTTTACTATGAGATTATTGAACCGGATGACACATAATGATAACTCAGCTGACATGGCAAATTTACATGGAAATTTATAACTCTCTCTTTGTTTCTTCAATTAACCCTAATTTGAAACAAATAGGTCTCTCTCTCTCTCTCTCTCTAAGCACACTTTCATCTCTGATAATCTCCTCGCCTTCGATTTTTTTTCAGGCTTCTTTTGCTAACTCATCCAAATCACTAAATTAAGATAAATGGTTTGGAGGGAAGCGTGTCATAATTTAACTTTATCAACGAAGTTCGTCGGAAGACGATCTAGGGTTTTTTGTGCTCTGAGGGAGACATAGAATGTGCCCTATTAGTTTCAATTTAGGGCTTATTGTGGGGGGAGAGAGAGAGAGTTATGGAGTCCAGCATGGACTTGCCACATCAACTGAATTAATACCATATATCATTTAGTTCAACGATTTCAAATAAAATTTGACCGAAATTAACAAAGTGTAAATATGTCACATGTGTATTAATTTGGAGTTAGGGTAAATTTGTGACAGCTGTATCAATTTGGAATTTTAAAAAAGCTCAATCCACTTCACTTTTCCTCTGCCATCTCCAGCCACCTTAAGCCCAGCCTCCTTGCCTCCCCCTCTTCATTGCCATCAGCAAAGTTGCTAGCGCCGTGTCTAAGACGACCATTGCTGGTTGTCCAACCCTCTATGTTGTCTTTGTGGTCCGTGTGCCTCAGATCAAATCTAGGGTCGTGGAGACGGAGTTGCAGGTCTAGAAGTTGACCATTGTTGCTCAAGGCCATGGACAAGCCGCTGTCACTGGAGTCATGGTTGCAGATTTGGAAGTCTTGTCACTGCCTTGGACGAGCTAGTATGGCCAAATTTGAAGGGAAGTTTGCTTAAATCTCGAAGCTTGACAGTGGCAATGTCCACTGCGGTAGTACGGTCCCGATCCGAAGGCATCTAGGAGTTCATCATCAGATCTCGACTTTCAAATGTGGATGTCCGCAGGATCTCAACCTCGCCCGTCATTGTCATGGACAAGCCTTTCCCGTGCTCGGAGAAGACGGAGACGAAGAAAAGCTTCACGATTCATTCTTGCTTTATTATTTTCTTTGCTTCTTGTTTTCAAGTCGCAATGTCTGAAGCAAGTCGCACGGGGACTTCAAGAGTAGCCTTTAGATTTGGGTTCAGTTGAACTATTAGATATGGAGTCATCGTGCTCGATGCCATGGCTCCGAATCTGGAGCTCATGGCCGCAAGCTCCAGATTTACAGCCATGTCTGCGAGCAATGACCATCGTTCGGCATCGACCGCCATGGACGCCAGATCTCAAGAGCTCGTTAAAAAGACGCCTGAGCGTGTCCTTGATGGTAACTGGCGACGGTTAAATTTGGAGGAAAAAAGTGGGAGGAGGAGGGATAAGAGAAAAATTAGATTTGTATCTTTTTAATCCAACTTAGCAAACCCATGTCAACCAAATTTTAGACGTGAATGAAAAACGCGCGCAATCTCGGCAATTGACATGACTCTTGGCAACCATTGAATATTTTCTCCCAAAAGTACCGTATGGATTCAGATTTCAATATAATTAACCTTGTTGATACTCGTTCCATCATGATACCATATGGTGCATTTACCAACCTAGAGGAGCATACAAGGACCGAGCTGATTTTGTTTAATGTGTGATGTCCCCCAAACTTTGGTTGGTTTAATTACATCTTTGAAATTTTTTTTCAACGCATAATGTTTTCTTTGCACATTTGATTTATTTTAGTGTTTGAACTATTTGAATGTTACCACTAGGCGCACGGCCTAGGGATAAGGGAGGGGATGTTTAGAGTGCGAATGGTAACATTTCTATTCTAGGAAATAATTTCTTTTGAGAAATAGTTATTTTCTATTTTTACTCTTTGGAACAATTTTTGAGTAAAATAATGTGTTTGGTAACTATACCAAATTTATATTTTCAGAATAGAAAAAGAATAGGAATGCGCTTGATACGATCAATAAATTTTTGTATTTTTTCGTTTTCTCTTCTTGCCTACTGACTGCTAACCACCAAATTTCAATCATTGATCGTTGACCATTGCTAGCCGTCGGTAGCGGCGGGTGGTCGAGCGGTGGTGATCAGTGGTTAAGTGTTGGCTGTAGGCTGGTAGTGACGGTCGACTGGTGACGACCGACAGTCGACGGTTAGGCGCCGGCAATGGCCCCAAGTGGCAACAAATCCAAGGGTGACAGCAGTGGCAAGGAAGAAGAAAAAAAATAGAAAAGAAAAAATGGCTTATTTCTAGAAATTGTTCCCGAGAACAAAATGCTACTTTTTTCTACTTTTTGTTTTTGTTTCAAATCTATTCCTTGGCCACTATTCTATTCCAGATAATAGAAAAATTAGTTGACCTTACCAAACGATTTTTTTTTCTTTTTTTGTTCTGGGGAGCAAAAGACCAAAAGAATAGGAGAACAGAAATGTTCCCATGCCACCCCTTAGTTTCAAGTGTGGGAGTGGGGATTGACTTTCATGCTCTAAAAAGAGGAAAAATAAAAGTATGAGAAAAAGATGAGAGTTAGAATATGATAGATAAAAAAATATTTTAATATATAATTGCTATCTTACGTTAAAGATTGATTCCAAATTAAATCACCTTTCCAATTTTTCAAGAGATCGGTGAAAGTAATCAAGAATGAATGGATGATTAGATACTATGCATAAAAAGAAAATAAAAAAAGAATAGTTCTTCATACTTGTTACTAATAAAGATTTAGGCAAAAGCCATCAAAACCCTAAACTATACTCATTGTGACACATTGACCTTAAATTTTTTTATGTGAAATAAAAAATCCCAAACTTGAACTTGTAAACATATTTACCCTCAGTCAGATTGTTGTCAATAAGATCTACAGAAAATTTGCCTACTTGGATGCTAGAAAGCAAATAATATTGACATAGCATTCATTAAGGGTAAGCATGATTCGGGTCCCTAGAACTGAGAATCGCCCATTAAGTACCGATTCCAAAAAATTAGAATCATGAACCGCTTGTTGGTTCCATGGATCCACTCAAAAACCGGACTGTCAATCTGGTCCAGTTTTCAAGTGGGTTTATAGAACCTGTCCCAATAAGTTTCACGTACTCAATACAACATTTTTGAGCAAGCTAAAGTAAAGCCAAAAAAGAAAGAAAGAAAGAAAGTCTCTATTAAAATAAATAACTGTCATTTCAAAAAGATAACTTCTTTTTCGAAAAGGAATGATTGCTATAATTACGAAAATTTGGGAAGATAACATCAATCAATTGTAGATTAATAGACAAATGTACATTTTCGAGTTTTTTATCCGAAAGATAAATTTCTAAAACATAAATAACTTACAGTTGTAATTCTTGATCTTCTGAGTCTGAGCATCTTTAGACTTTCATTTATGAGTCTGAACTTCTTCAGACTTTAAGATATTAAGTCTGGATCGAATAGACTTAAATTGATTTTTCTCTAGTGGCTTAGTAAAAATGTCCGCTAGCTGATTCTTTGAGTCAATGAATTGAATCAATATTTCTTCATTCTGAATATGGTCTCTAATAAAGTGATGTTGAATCTCTATATGCTTTGCTTTTGAATGAAGAATTGGATTCTTTGTGAGATTAATCGTACTAGTGTTGTTACATTTGATCTCAGTACATGAGTCTTCGATTCCAAAGTCTCTTAGTTGTTATTTTATCCATAAGATTTGAGAACGACTATTTCTAAGAGCCACATACTCTGCTTCTGCTGTTGAAAGAGCTACAGTACTTTGCTTTCTTGAAAACCAAGATATTGTCATATTACCAAGCAATTGATAAGTGCCCGATTTGCTCTTTCTATCAACTCTGCATCCTGCTAGATCTGCGTCTGAGTATCCAAGGAGAGTAAAGTCTCATTCCTTAGGATACCATAGACCTAACTTAGAGGTTGTTGTAACGTATTTGATGATGCATTTCGCAGCACTTAGATGAGATTCTTTGGAATCTGATTGAAATCTAGTACAAATGCAAACACTAAACAAAATGTCAGGTCTAGAGGCAATAAGATAAAGAAGTGAACCAATGATACTCATGTATAGCTTCTGATTAACTTTCTTTCCTCCTTCATCTTTGTCCAGCTTCGAAGAACTTGACATTGGTATATTTGTCTTTTTGCAATTCTCCAAACTGAACTTTTTAACAAGTTCTTTAGCATATTTATCTTGGTGAATTGAAGTCCCTTCCTTCAATTGTTTTACTTATAGTCCGAGAAAGAAGGATAGTTCACCTATCATGCTCATCTCGAATTCATCCTTCATAGACTTAGAGAATTTCTTGCACAGACTTTCATTAGGTGATCCAAAAATAATATCATCAACATAGATTTGAACAATTAAAAAGTTTTTACTTTCTCTTTTAATAGACAGAGTAGTGTCTACTTTACCTTTAACAAAGCCATTTTGGATTAAAAACTTACTTAACCTGTCGTATCAAGTTTGAGGTGCTTGTTTTAAACCATATATCACATTTTTCAGTCTGAATATAGAGTCTAGTTTCCTTGGGTCTTCAAAACCGGGAGGTTGTTTCACATAGACTTCATCTTGGATAAATCCATTTAGGAATGCACTTTTGACGTCAATTTGGAATAACCTGAAATTCTTATAACAAGCAAAGCAAGTAATAATCTAATTGCTTCTAACCTTGCTATTGGTGCGTAAGTCTCATCATAGTCTATCCCTTCTTCTTGCGTATATCCTTTGGCTACGAGTTTTGCTTTGTCCCTTATAACTTTTCCTTTCTTGTCCATCTTGTTCCTTAAAACCCATTTAACTCCAATAACTGATTTACCTTTTGGTTTAGGAGACAATTCCTAGACATCGTTAATACTGAATTGCTTGAGCTCTTCTTGCATAGCTTCAATCCAGCTTTCATCAATTAAAGCTTCTTCTATACTTTTGGGTTCTATTTGAGAAATAAGAGCCACAACGCTAGATTCTTCATGCCTTTTGGATCTTGTGCGAATCCCGTCCTCAATGTCACCAATAATGAGTTCTTTGGAATGACTGGACTTGTGCTTCCAGTTATTGGTTGGTCTGACAGATTAATCTTTTTCTTCATTTGATTCTTCAACGTTCGTTCGTTGTTGATCTTTTGAAGTCTGAGCTGCTTCTGGAAATTTAGACTTTGTAGAGTTTGGAGCAGGTTTGGATTTTTCAGGTTGAGTCTGGATCAATTAATTTTGTATAAGGTCTTGAAATTTGACATTCATCGATTCCTCCACCGATTGAGTCTTTTGTTGTAAACTCTGTAAGTTTTGCTGGTGGTTGAATATCCAAGGAAGATGTCTTCGTCTGATTTTTCTTCAAACTTACCAATTCGATCATTTGCATTTTTCTATATAAAACATTTACAACCAAACACATGAAAATAGGAAATAATTGGCTTCTTTCCTTTGAACAACTTATAGGGAGTTTTCTCTAGAATAGGTCTTAAGAAAACTATTAATAATATAACATGTTGTAGAAACTGTTTTCAGCCCAAAAATGAAAAGAAATGTTGCTTTCAATTAAAAGTGTTCTAGCCATTTCTTGCAACGATTTATTCTTCCTTCCCACAACTCCATTATGTTCTGGAGTGTATGGAGAGGAGAACATATGTTGAAAACCAGATTCATCACAGAATTTAGCAAATTCTTGATTTTCAAACTCACTTCAATGATCTGTTCGTATGCTTGAAATAACACACCATTTCTCATTCTGTACTTTCTTAGCAAACTTCATGAAATAAGAAAAAGTTTCAGACTTACTCGTTAGGAAATATACCTAGGTAAATCATGAATAATTATCTACTATTACTAGACAATATTTTTTCCACTAATGCTCTAAGTCCTAGTTGGTCCGAAAAGATCCATATGTAGGAGCTGTAGTACACGATTAGTGGAAACTTGATTTATTGGTTTGAAAGACCTTTTAACATGTTTTCCCAACACACATGGTGTGCATAATTCAGATTTTTGGTATGTTAGGTTAGGTAGTCCACGAACAAGCTCATTTGCAGAGATCTTGGCTATTTGCTTCATATTGATGTGGCCAAGTTTTTTTTTGTTAGAGATTAACTTTCTCTTGAATTGAAATTAGACATTGAGATTTTTCTAATTTGATATCCAAGAGATAGATATTCCCACGTCTTCGCCCCGTGAAAGTCTAAGAGGAGTCTTTACCGGTTCCTAATCATATTCCTTCTTGAAAGTTGATTTTGAAACCTGTGTTGCACAGTTAGCTGATACTCAGCAAGTTATAGTTGAGTCTTTCCACTAAGGAAACATTGCTGATTGTGAGACTTCCAATCTTTACTACTCCGCATCCGACAATTCTTCATTTACTATTTCCACCAAAAGAAACTTTTCCACCATTAACTTGCATAAGCTTTATGAAACAACTTGAATCCCCTGTCATATATCTTGAGCATCCACTATCCAAGTACCATTTGACCTTTTTTTTTTATAGTGACATGTATTTAAAAAAGAAACTCAAGCTTTCTTTGGTACCCACACTTTTTTGGGTCCAATGGAGTTAGTGTAATATATGGTCTTTGCCCAAACCTTCTTAAAAGGTTTCCAAACCATGGGACATTCTTTCTCAAAGTGTTCTGAACTGTTACACTTAGAACATTTAAGAGCGCTACGGCCAATAGGTTTTACAAAGATTTTTTGAAAATGATTTCTATAAAAGTCTTTTGTAGGTCTTTGTGCTGAAAGAATCTTTTTCAATTTCTCAGATCCTATAGAAAATCTTTTTGAAATACTTGATATATCGTTTTTCAAAAGTGTGTTTTCTTTTGAAAGAGAGTCTGTATTTTCTTTCAAAGTAATAAGGCTTTTATCTAAATTTTCGACCTTTTCTTTCTAAACAATCTCTTGCTGCTTTATTATAGAATTTTTTTTTAGTTCGGAAATCCTCTTGAGAGAGGTTTTGAGACTAAGACACAGTTCATCAATATATTTAGAGACTTTAGTATAGATTTTTAAATTACTTACCTCGATTTCACTGTCTGAGTCTGAGTCTGTATCTGTCTCAGAGTCTGAATCCGATTCTGATTTTGCTATTAGATAAATATTAGCATAATCATCATCACTCTCTTTGCATTCAGTATCACTCCAAGTTTTTGCTTTGAGTGCCTTTTTGTATTTCTTAGCTTTTCCTTTCTTTTTCTTCAGCAAGAGACAGTTGGGTTTAATGTGTCCTTTTTTCTTGTATTCAAAACAAATCACATCTTTATTGGATTCATCGTCCTTAGCTAATTTATTTTGAAATTTTTGAGCATTTTGTTTCTTCCAATTGAATCTTCTTCCCTGTTTGTTAAGTTTTCTGAACCTTCTTATCATGAGAACAAGCTCTTCTTCGTTCATATCGTCTTCAGAATCTATAACATCATAATCATCATTAGATTTTAAAACAATAGATTTTTTTACCTTTGGGATTTTATTCTTCATTGATTTGCTCTACCTCATAAGACTGAAGAGTGCCAATCAATTTGTCAACGGAGAGTGGCATGATCCTTTGTGTTTCTCTTATTGAGGTCTTTATGTGATTCCAATCTTTGGAAAGTCCACGTAGCAGTTTGTTAACCCTCATGGGTCCAGAGATTGGTTGACCTTGATACTCAAGACCATTCACGATTTCTGTAAAACGACTAAACATGTCAGTGATAGATTCTCCTGGTTTCATCTTAAAGGCTTCATATTGACTGAGCAGAATATTAATTCTGGTTTCTTTCACTCAATCGGTTCCTTCATAGGTGATGTGCAGCCTATTTGAGACTTCTTTAGCTATTTCATAAGAAGATATTATATTATATTTAGTAAGAGATAATGCACAACATAAGGAATAAATTGCTTTTGCATCAAGAGCTTGTCTCTTGGTTATCTCTTCTTGAGTCATCTCGCTAGCCTCAATAGCTTCTTTTCCCTTTTATGAGATTGTTGTAGTTTTAGGAATGATTCTTTTATTTACCACATCCCATTCTAGATGATCTTTCGATCTTAGGAATGCTTTCATATTGTTTATCCAAATGCTGTATTCATTTCCATCAAAATAAGGCGGTTTAGTGTTGCTTTGCCCTTCAACCAAACCTGGAGCCAACATACTAGTCATGAATTGTTAACTCTGAAATAAAAATACTTCAATTTAAATGAGTACATGGGCTCTGATATCAATTGAAAGTGCTAGTATGAGCACCTAAAGGGGAGTGAATAGGTGCAAAAGTAAATTTTGCAAAATATAGTATAAAACTTTTCCTTTTAACCTGGGTCTGGTTGATAATCGACTTTGCTAAGAGAATCAGACTTTCACAATTAAATAGAGTTACGAGCAAAGTAAAAAAGTTCAGGGAAGAGAATAAAAACATAAGATTTATAGCGGTTCGGCTTAATCCAAGCCTACGTCCACTCTTTCGCATTAACAGCCCACCGGCTGGATTTCACTATGAATTAAAAGAGTCGTTACAGTCTCACGTCCTCGATTCCATAGTGTAGAGACTATGTTATACTTCCTTAAGGCCTCACAAATGTCTAAACTCTCTTTTGAGTACAAATTTTCGCTCAACAATTGAATAAGCAAAGAACAAGGAGTTTCAGACGTTGAAATTTATCTATCGTGTACACACTCGAATAACTAGAGCATTTTCCTTATATACTCCTCCATGCCTTCATAACCGTTGGCATCTTCCAAATGAGTTCTTCCAATCTACCTGTTGGACATAATCAATTAGGAGATCTTGAGTTACTTAAGGAATGTGATGACAGCCCACTAATCTTGCTCGCCCATACAATCAAGATCTAGGTTTTCATAAGTAGAACCTTCCAGGTATATTTTGCCAATCAACGGATCCAAATTACTCGAATTAAGGTCAAAAAGAATAATAGATCTTGAGATGCTATCTCCAGCGTTGAGATCTTCTTCAGCCACTTGAATCAAATCCTTAAAGAAATACTCGATTCTGGATAAGTCTTCTTCGACGGTCTAGAAATTGTCAATGATGGCAGACTTTAAATCTTGAGTCTGGCGGTCTAGTGGTCTTCAGACTTTGATGACAGAGTCTGCGAGTCTTCAGACTAGACTGATGGAAACGTTTTGTTAGCTTCAAAACAAATAAGGAAGTTTTCTCCAACAAAAATGATGCCGTCTCTCCAATTACCCTAAATCGGGCAAAATCCCATTGAAGCGCTGGAGCCATAATCCCGAACCCTAATTCAATTTGTCCCAAATTCTACAGTCAAATATTGAAAATGGAGAGTAGGACTTTCAGCAACGGCTCAAATTCCTCTCGCCAAAGCGAAGGAGAAGGCAAGCGTTTATATTTTTGTGGGTTACCAAGTCCAATAAAAATATCGTGTACTCGAATGAATCCCGAAAGAAGATTCCATGGATATGCTTAATACAAAGAATGGTCGAAGTATAAATATTTTAAAAGGGTCGATGCGAAATTCTCTTATCGAGCCATAAAGGTGATATTAGACCTACTTGATGGATGTCATCAACCTCCATCTACACTTGTGGACTATGTTGACTCAATGCAAGCTTAATAATCTTTTGCTAACCATTTGATGAATGAAGTTTCAATGATGAAAATTGAACGGAAGTGTTACGAAGCGTTTATTGTATTGCTATTTTTTTTGCCTATTCTACTTTATGATGAAATGTAAAGTACTGGAAGACGAGAATAAGTTTCTTCGATTGCCATAGTTGTAAATGAGTTGACAAATGTACTTATTTTGAATGGAATGTAAATTATTTTTTTGGAAGATGAGAAGAAGTTTTATGTTGTCTACAAGATCATTATGGCTTTTTTTTTTGTGCTATCATATGTATTATGTGTTACTTCTTGTGCTTGTGAGGAGGCCAAGGAATGTGAATGAATGAATGAAATATTGTTTGTACTACGTTTTTGCTTATTCTTGAATATAAATCGGTGATGATGGAATGTATATTGGGTTAATGTGTTGTGGTGACCTCTTTACTTGAACTAAATATAAACCAGCAACAAACATTGAATTGAATGGAGTTGCCATAAGTTGAACCGTATATATAAACCAACAGCTTCTCTGGTTTGCTGCAAACCAGCATATACATAGGACAGACACAAGTGATTACTTGAGTGCTATAAGTTGTATCTAGTGATCACTTAAGTACCGGTCGAGATAAAAAAAAGAGTCATTTAAGTGTCAAGTTATTATTAAAAGTGATCACTTAAGTGCCACCTGTGATTAAAAGTGAATATGTAAGTGCTAGGTTTTTTATAATGTGATCAATTAAGTACTATTTTTTTTTTGTACGTTTTCTCTATAAATTGCACCAGCCATCAGCTACTACTTGCCACCACCATTGCTCACCACTGGCCACCATAGGCCTCTAGCCATGACCATCAGCCATAACAAGCATCCCAAGCACCCACTTGAGCCACCTTCAGCCACCATTGTACTGGTGGTATGCTGCTACAGAAGTTGTTAGTACAAGGTGCCTTACACCAACTTGCACCAGCACTACCTAGTGCAAGATGTGCATATTGTGTTGGAGAAAACTTCTTTATTATTTTGAAGTTGACAAAACATTTTCAAAAGTCTAATATGAAGACTTGCAGACTCAAGTGTTATAATCTGAAGAACTCTAGACTCTACTGTCAAAGTCTGAAGACCGCCCGACTTAAGATTCAAAGTCTACCCAAACTGATAATTTCCAGACCAAAAAATGAAGACTTATCCAGATGTGGGACTATCTTCAAGGATTCATTTCGTATGGTTTTTGGAAGACCTTATAGCTGGATATAGCATCTAGTTAATTGATTATTCTTATTGGAATCTACTTTGATATGAAGATCTTTTGAAAGGCGAGCAAACTTGGAATGTTTTACTTATGGAAACCAAAGATCCTGATTGTATGGGCGAACAGGATTGGCGGGCTTTCATCACAATCATCTAACGACTTGAGATCACCTTGATTGATTATGTTCAATGGATAAATTGGAAGAATTCCTTTGGAAAGTGCCAACGGTCGTGAAAATATGAAGGAGTATTTAAAGCAAACTCTCCAGTTGTTAAAATTTCAAAGTCCGAAACTTTTTAGTTCCTTGCTTTTTCATTCATCGAGCTCAAAGTTGTATACAAAAGAGAGAAACTCTTAATGAGACTTTGTGAGAGATCAGTAGAGACTCTCCACTGAGAAAGTCGAAGATCACAAGTTGTAAAATCTCTTTTGATTTATAGTGGAATCCAGCCAGTGGGTTGTCAACGCAGGAGAGTGGACGTAAGCTTGGTTTAAGCCGAACCATTATAAATTTTGTGTTCAAATTCTCTTTCCTTAAACTCCTTACTTTTATTCATAACTTTACATAATTGTTTAAAACTGATTATGTCTTTAGTCTATTATCTTCTAAAGGCAATTTACTTATATTAAAACTTGCGAAAATTTTTATTAACACCTATTCACCCATATAGGTGTAGTACTAGTCCTTTCATATTGCACACTTACATCTCACACCAGGTGCAGCACCAACATCCCAACTACCACATCAGCACATAGCCACCACCATAGACCCACCATTAGCAGCTACTGTTGGTGGTGGGTGATGGGTTTGTTGCAAAAGAGGCTCGTGCAAGTTAGGCCATGCACACTACACACTTGCACCAGCATTAACTGTAGCAAGAGCATCCAACCCAACCCCTATAATGGACTCACCACCACTAGGCTTCACCAGCCGGTGCCATTAGCCACACGAGCACTCCAGTCACTACCACAGATCCACTATCAAAAGTAGTAAGTAAAAGTAAAAACAAAATCAAAAAAAAAAATGAAAAAAAAAAGAGACAAAAATGACAAGCAACAAGATCGTTCCATTGATATTGAAATTAAGTCTCACAAACTCGATGACAAACTACTAAAAAAAAAAATCCATAGTAAAAGTGACTCCTTAGCTCCACAAACCATATCTCATCCCATTTCATTAATCAATATACACAATGCCTCTTGTTAATGCTCCTTTTGATAGACCTTTCAATTGATTCATAGTCCTTGCACTTTTTCTAACTAGACATAAGACTTCTTCTTCAACTATCTCCGGATGCGTTGATTTTGATGGAACTGCAATTGTTGTAAGCTGAATTGATTTAGAAGGAGCTGCAACTGTTGTAGGCTGAACTAATTCAGAAGGAGCTACAATTGGATTCTTCTTACTCTTCTTTCTTGTTGGCGCAATCAATGTCTTCTTCTTTGTTAGTACAACTGTTGATTCTTGAGTTGGGCTTTAAGAGATAAGAACGTCTAAACTTCTCCTAAGCTTAAAAAATAAAACTCAATTATCAACAAAAGTTTGCACCATAAATTAAATTAAATGCAGCCTATAAAACTTACATTAAGAATAATTGTTCCAATACACTCATCTATATAAAGGCCATAATTATATTATTTTTTTTTAGCCTTGTGATTGGTTGGCCCTTCTTCCCAAGAACTCCTCTTGTTCAAAGGGGAATTCTTTAGCTACATTTTCAAGTACTTGTGATTGGTTAGTTGTTTTTCTATTTAACCCTTCTTCTTGACACATTATGTTGGCTTTTGTGGTGGCCCTTGTGTTGATTTCTTGGGTGATTTTTGTTGTGGATGTTCAGTTTGAGAAAAAGACAAAGCACATCATAAATATAACATCATAACATATAACAACATAAAAGAAAGCTAAACACAAATTATTGAACCTATCGGGTATTTTTTTTCTCTGCTACTGCTGAAAAACAATCGACTTAACTAGCCCTTCAGTTGCTTCGGCCAATCATTCAATTGACTGTCTTTTACCTTGCCTTCTTTGAATAGGCCCTTCAGTTTCAGATACAACAAGGGCTTTGGCCAATTTTTCACGCGTTATTCTCGTGACCTGACAAAGACAAAAATATGCATGTCAATTATATCTATGTACATATTTGTAATAAACTATAAAGCAACATAAACATGGATGTCATGACTTATTGGGTTTATTGTCGTCGACTGAAGAACAGTCGACGACCTTCGCCTTTCTGTTTGTTCTTTTCCAACTGTCCATTCA
The DNA here is from genome assembly GCA_016097545.1 of Eucalyptus victrix. Lineage (NCBI taxonomy): Eukaryota > Viridiplantae > Streptophyta > Magnoliopsida > Myrtales > Myrtaceae > Eucalyptus > Eucalyptus victrix. Next base: position 18,001,871 of record CM027844.1, read on the forward strand.
CTAAGTTCTTCGGCTGGCCTCAACTGTTTTTGTTGCTTCTTTAATTGACAACCTTTAGTATTTTTTTTTTTTTTTGTTGGTAAAGGTAAGAATTTATAAATAGCTTTAACCAACTACACAAAAAAAAACCGATGCCAAAAACATTCACTTGTAGTAACAACAAGTCAGAATGAGTGAAAGGGAGTCGATGCAAAAGAAGGACACCCGAAAAGAACGAGAAGCCAAGTAACAAACCAAGAACCAAAACATGAGACAAGCAAAAGGCCAGACGGCACGACAACCTTTAGTATTGTGCTTTGCTATGTGGCAAAAAGAGTACTTCATCTTTACACCTGTCCTACTCATCCTACGTTGACATGAGACCTCTCCCTCCGTCATTCTTCGTTTTCGCTTTGGTCTTCCCATTTTCTTCTTTAGTTATAAAGGTTGAGGTGTTTCGCGATCTGTTGGCTCTCAGAACTTGCTACTTCTGATTGGCTGTAGCATGAATTGGTATGAAGTAAGATATTTCAGTTTCTTGTACCAATTATCAATGTAGTTCTCTATATTGTGGCCTTTCAATTGAATGGCACATATGGCATGTGCACGAGGAATTCCACTTAATTATCATGCTTTACATGAACACTTCTTCATACCTAAATGGACAACATTCTTATTGGAACCCTTCATTATCTCATATCCTTAATCCCCATTCCAAATGAGATAACAATACCTACTTGTAGCCAAGTTCTCATCTAATTTCTTAGCAATCATAGGACCATATTGCCTAGTCCACTTTGCAGCCTCATCTTTTTGTCTGTGTAGTTGAGTCATGACCATAACTCGTATGCTTTCAAGCATCGAGATAATTGGGTTGCATCTGTCATTTATTATCCTCCCATTGAATGTTTCGCAGATGTTGTTATTGATGTTATCGCACTTGAATTCCTCGTTGAAGAATACCCTACGCCAATACTTTGGTTCTGTTTATAGTAGTGCATCATAATATTCTTTTATTAATTGAAGTAGTTCTTCTTTGGCCATCTTAAAGTCAGCCATATTCGTGCTCTTTGCTAGCTGCCAAAATTGCGACTGCAACTTGTCCCATTTATAGGTCTTTGCCCAATTTGCATATATGTGACATGCACACATTCAGTATTCGACATAATTCAAAATAAGAAATGTAAGAAAATAACATGTTGATATCAAAAAGCAAACATTACCTTTTGTTGGTCACTCATGAATGTCCACCATTCCCCATTTGTTATCTCCAAATCAATCATCAATTTTTTTAGGAATCAGGATCAATTGTCCTTATTCTCTATCGTCACAATAGCCTAAGCCAATGGACACATTTAGTTATCTGCATCTCTTTCAATTATGGCCAGCAATTCTCCCTTGCACAAGCCCTTTAAAAAACAGCCGTCCAATCCTATAATCCGTCTACAACCAGATAAAAATCTTCGTTTGCATGCATCGAAGTAAACATAGAACTTGGTCCCACTATTAGGAAGAGGTCTCTCCACAACCTTTACATATACTTTACTTGAAGGATTTTGCAGCCTACACTCCTAAGCATAATCCCATAATTGTCCATATATCGCTGCTATACTAACCAATGAGTATCTTCATCACCTTTTGCTTCAATCTTTTGCATTAATTCTTGGATATATTGATGTCTACCTGCTCCTTCCCCAACATCCTAAACTTCATGCACTTGTTACTATTCCTCTATTCATCTGAGGCATCAGCTTAATCAGATTAAAGAAGTGCTTGGATAACCATGCACTTGTTATCATTTGCCATGATGATAATGGTATTGAACATCCCTAAACCATCTCTTAAGCTTTTCCCAAGAACATAAAACAACAACTTTTGAACTTTACAAAGTAACTATATCCCTAACAAATCTTATATAAGATGCCTTTTTTATCTCGATAAAGATGGTGCTTTAATTTCCACCCTCATATTCCCACTCATCCTCTCCAATAACAAAATCCCCACCGTAGCAAACTATGACAGTGACATAATCATTGTCATAAGCCATTTTTGCACCAAGAAAAAGAATAATTAGTTTTTGGGATCACATCCACAAAGAACAGTAGACAATTGCGCATGGGAGTCCCCCCACTCTCATGGACTTTATTAAAGAAAATGGAAAGGGAATGCACATGTTAGGCCATTTACTAAAAAGATACCATCAATGACAAAAAGAGGTCTTTACACTGACAATATGCCCCTACATGATAGCCAAATAAGAGGTCGGCACTTTAATTAATTGCATTCCCTTCCCTTCCCTTAAAATATTAACAAAAAAACAGAGGTCCCCACGACAAGCACAAGTCCTCATGACACCCATTTTAACACTTCAATTTATAAAAAGCGAGTGGACATCCCCACAACAACCACTCTGAGTAGTAAAAATCGTTGCCGCACATCACATTTCACATTTAACCCTTAAAAATCACCCTCGCACATCACAATACCACATCCAAGCTCTAAACACACCTCAAAGTAGCACCATTCTAAATCACAAATCACAATAACACCAAATCTTCGAGGTCGAGCCCTAATTTTCCCCTCGTTGAACCCTACATTTTAAGACCAATCCCTAAATTGTCAATCCGCACCCCCATTAAGGTTTTGGTACCGTTTCTGACTCCTAAATCGCACATTAAAGTACCATTCAAGCCGACCTCCACATTTCTCTGTTGAGCCCCAAAGTTTCCATTAGAGCCCTAATAAAAGAATTCGAGCCCTAATTTCATCATAGGGGAGGGAGAAAAGGGGCCGAACTTGAAGGAGCGATGATGGTGAGCGGCAACAGCAACCAACGACAGCGACTGACGACGGCGACTAATGACCACCTCTAGGCGTGAACGGCGATGGAGAGAATGGCCTAAGATCTAAGGTAAATGTGATTGAATAAGGAAGAACGACGATGGCCAGGTTTGCTTAAGCCAAAATAATCTATGACGTCGTTTAACACCAAGGAAAAACGACGTCATTTAGGTCGGCTCAGTTAGCGATATAGATTTCGCTCTTACCTCGTGACCCTGTCGGCACTCATAGAATGCGTAACTAAACATGACAATAAATAATTTTCTGTGGAAGAATTACCAAATCGATTTAGCCATCACATGAAACTCAAAACAATATGAAGAGGAAAGGGCAAAAGAGATTATGAGTCTTAGGTCGAATGAAGATGCGGCATTAAGTAATTGTTTTCTTCATGTTCACACTACATGTGTATATGGCTAGTCAAGGAATGCCGTAACACCTACAAAAATAGGATATTTGCCATTTTTTCTTTTGTTTTCATCTTCTTTAGTCATTGAGATCAAGTTGATGTTCAACATTAATGTTATGTATAAAAAAGTATTAACACCTAAATTTTTGTGATTCCACATCTGTCATTCACTATGAAGCATGAACACGTTGCCTGTGCTTCTGTGTTGTGTCCAACAATGTCGGAGCGTGTCGGGCATGGTGACATACTCGGACATGGTCGGACATGCGGTCAATGCATGTCGGACTTTCGACACGTGGTCAAACACGTTTTGACATGCGTGTTCGGAAGATGGAGGGTGGAGGCGAGGGTGAGGGCGAGGGAGCAAAGACGAGCTACGAGCGACGGTGAGCCCGTGATGGCGAGAGACGAACGAGGCGAGGAAGGTGGTTGTGCGGTGAGGAGTAGGAGAAGGATCAAGAGGAAGAGGAGAGGAAGGGGGTCATGCGAGGAGGAGGAGGAGGAGGAGGAGGAGGAGAAGGATTGAGAGGAAGAGGAGAGGGAAGGGGGTCATGCAGCGAGTAGCGAGGAGAAGGAGGAAAAGGAGGGCTAGCTAGGGTTTTTGATAAGAAACTCAAAAATAAAATAAAATAAAATAAATAAAAGGAGATGATGACATGAGCCGTGTGACTTTTTATTTGGGGGAAGGGAAGCGATAGCTTACCTATCACTGTCACGTGGAGGGGGAGGGAAATAAAAGTGTTAATAAATTTGGGGGTGAAGGGAAATCGACAAGGGAAAGTAGGGAGTGGGGTGTGGGGACTTTTTTCTTAAATGGGAAAATAAATAAATGACATTAAAAAATAATTTTGAAAAATAAAAGTACTAAATTATGAATAATGATAAATTTTGGTCATTTGTAGAAGATCATGGATTTATTTAAATAAATTGATTCTAATTTCTTATTAATCGTGTAGGCTCTTTTTTAATTAATTAATTATTTATGAATTTAAATCAAATTAATTAAAAATAAAAATATTCATTTAATATACAACATGTCCCAACATGTCAGAATTCTCCATTTTGAGAAATGACGTGTCGACGAGTCATGTCGTGTCGTGTCGTGTCGTGTCATGTCGCATGTCCGTGCTACTTAGGTCGTTCATCATATAATAAAAATTAGTAGACAAAACTACCTCAAGCATTAGTCACTCCCTCACATTGCATTTAATAATAGTGTTTATAATTGACTTATTTGCAACGAGCAAAGCTGTAAGGAGGCAAAATGGATGATAATCTGTGCGACGGGATTTAAGATGAGATGAACCCTGGTTGTGCAATCTTTTGAATAATTGCACTCGAGATTGGATTAGATATGGACTCATTCAAAGAGAACCGTTGGATAATGTTCGCGGTCTTCTCTCACCCCACGTCGTCATGCAAAATCCGAGTGGTCAAAATCAAAACGATGATGAACCGAGAACGGGGTTCAGGATAAACTGCTCTTCTTCTCGCTCTAGATTGGTTTTGATTAAGATAAGAATTGAGAAGGATGAGAACCGCATGAATCTTCTCTCCATTCGATCCCCCTTCCAGCTCCTGTGAGAGCCCGTGAGATCCCAGCAGAGACGGATCCCAGTAGACAATGGCAAATACAACTCACGATGCAATTTGAGCAGAGTCCGTATTTCTTTTTGAAAGAATAAATTTATTTCCTAATTAAAATCTTGAAGAGTACGCTACTAGTTTACTCTCTCTCTCTCTCTCTCTCTCTCTCTCTCTCTCTCTCTCTCTCTCTCTCTCTGTCTCTCTAGCTCTAAGAGAAAGCCTTACCGACTGATGTCCTTAAGACCCCCACCTCCTCCCCTCTTCTTGACCATATTCTCGTTCTGCTTCTTTTCACGGCATTTCTTCTTTTCCAGGCATTTCTTCTTCAATGGTTTACTCCTCCTCCTTTAATTGCAATTGAAGAAAGAGGAGACATAGGGACCATGTCATTTCCTAATTGAACGGATCCAAAACTTGGAAACACAAATCAATCGGTTGTGGGGATGATTTGCCTATGTTACAAGTCTGTATATAGACGTGCTAGCACTATTGCTTGGACTTGTAGGTAGAGCGCTACACTTGGAAAGATTATGGCCGAATTTAGTAGGATTTTCATAATATATACATGAAGGTTCACAGCCTAAGGATATGCAAATCAAGAGCGAAATATAAAACGTGCGGATCATGTTCTTTGGAACGAGCAGAGAAGTCTTAAAGCAAAAGGGAATTTATGACAAACTTTGATAGGAAGGAGAACTCTTGTAAGAAAGCCTACGAGACTTTGCCGTGCATTTGGCGCATAATTCACGGTCAGTGATCAAAGAACAAAGAGAAAAGAGAGAGAGAGAGAGAGAGCACTCACAATATATCCTTGACTGCAAAAAGGTGATTAGGCACATGTGCGAAAATCTCTTTCTTGATTTGATGTCATCCACGATTTCTTGGGCACTATTTTTTGGCCGTTCCAGGAAAGCTTTGTTTGGTAAAAAGAATTTATGTTCTCTGGAACAACTATTTTTATTCTTTTATTCCAGAAAATGAAAAAAAAATAGAAATATGTTTGATAAAATTTTTGTTCTTAAAAATAAAAAATATATATTTTTGTTCCTGGGAATAAATTTGGAACAGAAATAAGAAATTGAAAAAAAAAAAAAGTAACTTCTTGTTCCAAAAATGAATCCTAGAATCAATTCTTTTATATATATAATTCTATTTTCTTTTCTTCCCCTTTCTTCTTCTTCCGTTTGGTGGTCGCCGGCCTCGACTATGACCGACAACTGGCCAGATGAGAGTTGGTGAGGCCGAGCTTGCCTAGCCACTTGACAAGGCTTGGCCTCAACGGGCCACCTCCAAGTCGGTGTCATTGGTGGTTGGCCAAGCTCGACCTCGTCAAATTTGGGTGAGGTTGACCTCATCAGCCAAGGTGAGGCTGAGTCTCGCACAGCCACAATGAGGCTTGGCATCACTAGCTAGTGTAAGGCTTGGCCTTGTCAGGCTAGGGTAAAGATGACCTCACGCTACTTGGGCGAGGCTTCACCTCGCCCAGATTTGTTATGAACACTCAAATCACAATAATATTTATTTTCTTAGAATTAGCTTGGCCAAGGATAGAGTCAAATCAGCGCTGATTCTATGCTCCTCTTAAATCAGCACTATGTCCTCAACCAAGCTGATTTGAAGAAAATAGATGTTGCTGATTCGAGTGTACATAGCAATCTAAATATCATGAATCAAATATAATCATTCGTTTACACTCAGTTTTGCTATATGGCGAAGTTATCCAAAAAATGATTCCTTCTCTAATGTTGGAAAGCGGACAATGTCCTCTTAAAATCCTGAAATAAAAAAGAAGACGAAAAAAACAAAACTAAAATAGTAAGCCTTAAATCAAGCAAGTGGAATCTTCCAGTTCTCTTTCAGTCACTTACGTGCGACGATCTCCTAGTCAACAAATTTCAAATGTCCATATGTCAATATAACAGAGAAAACACATCACGATGATAAAGAATACGAAGTAAACTACTGTAGCAGTGCTCCCCAATTGCACACGACTCCTGCTTCGACCTCTTCTTCCGGCCCCGGCGGCAACAACCTCGACGATGGCGTCCACGGGAGCTAGTTTAACTGCCTTTTCTTCACTCTCAATTTCACTTTCAAGCTCCCGGAGCACGCTTTTCATGAACGTCGCAAAGAAGGGTGGAGCAACAAGAATGATCGCAATGACCGGTATCCAATAGCCTCGACGCTCAACCTTGCAGGGGCTGACATGTCCCACGATTAGGGCAAGAGCAAAGAAAAAGAAGCCGAAAATTAGGCCGAAACACTGCCACTCGCAGTCGTTAGCTGCGTCAAGACAGGCCACTCGGCGGGGATCGGCATGTGCGGGAGCTGGTACGTGTACCTGGGGAGGTGGATGTGGAGACGGCCGTAGCAAATAAATGTGGATAATAAACGCTCGCTCTTACTATATATTTATTTCTTTATTTTTCTGACTGATGGTCTGTATTTAGTACATTTCACGACAACTGGTAGCATGTCTCGGTAAAAACATACTAGGAAAATAAGGCCGCGCCTCTGTACTTTTTCAAATACAAACATTTATTGGGTATAATAATATATTGTTTGCATCATACAATGTGTTTTTTTTTTTTTTTTGAGCAGAAAAAGCAAGCGTATTATTTACGGAGGAAAAGCATTACAACCCATTGTAAGGGCGTCGATACATAGAAGATCCAGAACTTTAGGGGGAGGAGAAGAGGCCCAGTTAGAATTTAGAATGCCTCGGCCAAAGGCCTTAGCGGCCCAGTCAGCAAGGGAATTCGCTTCCCGTCTACAGTGGGACAGAAGCAAAAAGGAAAAGCGGGACAGCAGAGCTTCAACTTCGACAATTAGGGTTCGACAGTCCCATGGAGGAGAGCAGCGGTTGTTCAGTGTTTCTACCATAACCAAGCAATCAGAATCAATCTGAAGGTGAGTTTCATTCATTCCTTTTTCAAGTAGATAAAGCAAAGCATGATGTAGGGCTCGAATCTCGGTTTGCAGAGGAGATGAAGTAGGAACGATTTGGGAGGAACCCCCGATCAGATTTCCTTCATGATTTCTGCAAATACAAGCCACCGAACCCGTGAGATCCGCTACGGGGAAAGCCCCATCGATATTTACTTTGATTGTCCCTGCCGGCGGAGGATGCCAAATCCGAGAGGTAGGCGAAACTTGCTGCCCTGTGGATATTACGTACTGCTGCTTACTGCGGTTGCTTTCTGCAGTTATGAATGCAAGATCTACCATCTGTTCGTGGGTTGACCAGATGCTGCGGAAGATGAAGTGGTTTCTCGCTTGCCAGATTTGCCAGAGGAGAGCTACTACTATCTCCGGATTAGGTACATTTACATCTTGCATCAATATGTCTACTAGCCAAGTGGATAGTGTTTGTGTGTTGTTTGTTGAAATATTAAGCTGCACTCTCGGATGAGACCAAAGACCCTGAATCTGTGGACAATATAGAAATAAGTGTTCTGTAGTTTCAGGGAGATGAGTACGACATAGCGACAATCTGGATTGGGGAGGATATGTCTATTGTATAAGTTTTCCCTTGTAGCGAGTGCATTGTGGCAGAGGGACCACAGAAAAACTCTGAGTTTGGGGGCGGTCTGTAGGTGCCAAATCTTGCGCCAAACAAGGAGTGGAATGTGAGGGGATGTGGTTGCATAGGTGGGAAGATGTTTAGGAACACGTTCTTGAATAAACTTATAGCCACTTTTAACCGTATAGTCTCCTGTAAGTGTTCCTGTCCAAATAATCTTGTCAGGAACCGAAGTTGAGCTGAGAGGAATGGTGAGGATCTCCTGAATAACTTGCTCATCAAAACTTTGTTCAAGAAGATGGACATTCCAGGTAGTCGGATGCTTTGTGTGATATAACTTTCAACCATTTCGGGCTCCCCCTTTAGCTGGCCCACCTAGAGTTCCTCTAGCTAACCATTTATCATTTCAAATTTTTTATCTTTGTGGCCATTCCGTCGACCATTGAATCGATCCGAGATGGAGTCTCGACCTAACAGCAGACTTTGCCAGCCCCATGACGGATTTGAACCTCTAGGAGCATGCCATAAATCAGTAAATTGAAAATATAAACCTTTAAACAATCGACTCCACAAAGAGGAAGGGCAGTGAGATAGTCACCAATCTTGTTTACCAAGGAGTGCTTTGTTAAGACTAATTAAATCTCGAAAACCCAGCCCTCCACTTTCCTTCCTTTCTTTAAGTAGTTCCCAACATTTCCAGTGTATGCCCGATTTGGTACTTGCTATTTTGCCACCAAACCGTGCTATTTTCTGCTCAATAGATTTGCAAATAGAAACTGGAATTTTAAATATTGACATAGCATAGTTTGGTAAGGCCACGCACTACGTATTTGAGCAGTATTTCCTTCCCCCCTTTAGATAGAAGCTGTTCCTTCCACCCCGCCAGCTTAGCACTAACCCTTCCTAGTATCCAGGCGAACATATCCTTTTTAGAAACTCCCCAATCAGAAGGTATCCCTAAATATTTGCCCGTTTTTTCAATCAATGGCACCCTCAATGTACTAGCCAGGATTGTGCTTTAAAAGATTAGGACACGCTCGCGAGAAAAAGGCGATTTGTTTCTATTCACCACTTGTCCGGTAGCTAGACAGTATTGTTGCAGGATATTGGCTAAATTTTGACATTCAATTAGACTTCCATCTAAGAAGAATATAGCATCATCGGCGAAAAAGAGATGGGAAAGGATAGGACAGCACCTATTGAACTGAATGCCTTTAAGATTCCCCATGTCGATAGCTTGTTTAATGAGGGTTGATAGAACATTAGCCACCATGATGAATATATAGGGCGAGAGAGGATCGCCTTGACGGAGGCCTCTTGTAGGTTGAAAATAGGGTAACGGTTGTCCATTGAATTTGACACTCAGGGAAGTCATCGTTATGCACTGCATTACCCAATTCACCCAATTGGTATGGAAACCGAGCTGACATAAATAGGCCTCCAAGAAATCCCATTCAGCTTGATCATATGCTTTTTTCATATCCAGCTTTAAAATAGCTTGAAACTTTCTCTTTCTGACCCTGGTTTTCAATTGGTGCAGGACTTCTTGAACAACCAAGATGTTATCCTGTATTTGCCTACCAGATACAAAAGCACTCTGCTCCATCGAGATCAACTCAGGTAACCAAGGTTTTAATCTATTGGCTAATATCTTGGATATTATTTTGTAAATGAAATTACAGAGGCTAATGGGGCGATAATGGTCTAACCTTTCAGGATGCGGGACTTTCGGAATCAGAGTAATAAGTGTTCTGTTTAAAGCTGGGGGCAGCACTCCTGTTCTGAAGAAATTCTGTACCGAGGTAAATACATCCTCCTGGAGTATGTCCCAATAAGTGTGGTAGAATAGACCGTTAAATCCATCCGGTCCCGGGGCCTTTGTTGCCCCCAATTGAAAGGTAGCATGTTTCACTTCTTCCCGAGAAACCTCAGCAATTAAAACCTGGTTCATTTCCATTGTAACTACTGAGGAAATCTGATTCAAGATAGGGAAATAATCACGTTGGCCTGCTGACTGATAGAGATTTCGAAAGTAATCTGTTGTCAAATTCTGCAGTTGAGTTGGATCTCAAATCCATCTTTGAGATTCATCCTGTAGCATAGTAATACGGTTAAATTGCCTTCTCTGTACTGTCGTCGAATGAAAAAACTTAGTATTCCTGTCCCCCCACCGCAACCAGTTAATGCGCGATCTCATCGCCCAATATTGCTCTTCTTGCTGCCATAGAGATTGAATGTCTTCCTTTAGTTGCTTGACTTTTGATTGATCATAATGATTACTTGGTCGATTCATAATGTATTGAAGTTCCTGTTGTAACAGATTAATCCTGTCACGACCATGCGAGAAAGTAGATTTACTCCATCTGGCAAGTACCGAAGAGAGAATCCGAAGCTTTCGATCAATGGATGTAAGCTGGATATGTGAAGAATCCCAAGCTTCAGTGATGACACGTCTACTCGCTGATGCTGAGTCCAAAAAGCTTCAAAAGTGAAGGATTTATAACACTTCTTTCTGGGACCGTCAGTGAGTAGTAAAAGGCGACTATGGTCGACGCAATGGCGGGAAGAGCAAAAACTTCATTTGTAGGGTAAGAAATCCTCCACTCCATAGTACATAATAATCTGGTCGAGATGTTCTTTGACTGCATTATCCCCTGCCCTGTTATTTCCCCAAGTGAAAGCATAGCCCTTACTAATAAGATCCATTAACGAACAACTGTCTATAAATGATCGAAAGGATTGCATCCTATAGGAATCAGCAAACTTTTTTCCTACCTTTTCCCAGTGGTACATTATCTCATTAAAATCGCCGATACATATCCATGGTAGGTTATTATAGGAACTGATTTGTCTTAACTCTTCCCACAGCTGCTGTCGTTGATGATAAACCGCAGGCGCATGGACACAGGTAATTCTCATCAGTCTTCCTCTTGGATTAGCTGTGCATAACAAGTCAATAAAATTGGCAGTATGTCTCTCTATAGATAATTGCATTTGATCATTCCAGAAAACAACCATTCCTCCCGCCAAACCCACTGGACTAACCACAAAAGAGTTAGGGAATTTCAGCCTCCTCTGAATTTTCTGGACTACTATGTTCTGGTTCTTCGTCTCCATCAAAAACACTATGTCAGGCCTTTCCCGAGCCACCAGGGCCCTAAGTGCTTGAACTGTCAGGGTATTGCCCAGACCCTGACAGTTCCAGCTGAGTAGTTTCATTTGTCCTGTGGTGGCTTTTTAGGGCAAGCCACCACAGCCCAGTTATCAGCCTTGTCAGTCTCATAAATAGGATTGTCCATGAGATGTGAATCATCAAAGTCTGCTATAACAGAGGGACGCGCTTCATAAGGAGCATATCTTTTGGCCTTCTTAAGGGGAGTAGTCTTAGGAGGGATCCTATGTGTCTTGACTTTCTTGAGTTTTGAAGAGTTGGCCTCAATGTCTTTGCCACTAAAATGCTAGACCTGTACAGTTGATTTTTGATGTGACACTAGTTCTGTTCTTTGACAATCAGCAGGAGGGACCTGTTGGTTAAGTGGATCAGAAGAAACCGGAGGGGTGCTAGGTAAGAGAAGGCGCGAGTGTTGCGGAGTTTCAGGTATGACCTCCTCAGCTCCTGCATGGGTAGTATCTTCATCGTAGAAAGCACGCCAATATGGGCTATGTTCCTTGACATCAGCTCTTAACCAGTGACCATAGGAGAAGTCATCTTTCCCATCCTGTTGCGACTCATCATAAGGTATAGTGGGACAGTAACTGGCATAATGTCCGATAACCCCACATGAGTAACAAAAGTAGGATAATCGTTCATATTTAAAATCTAGCCAGATATTCCTACCTTCTAATCTTATAAGCTTTCCTGGTTGTAGGGGTTGTTGCAAATTAAGGTCGACACGAGCCCTACCTGCCCGTAATGTCGTATGTTCTCTGCCTTCGATTTTTACCTGCTGCACATTACCAAGATGCCTCATAATTCTACTAATCATCTCCTCTGTACAACGCTCAATAGGAAGGCCAAAGATTTGCACCCAGAAGGCGCAGGTAGTGAAATCATAGTGATGCAGAGGGGTGTTTGGTAGCCAGGGCTTCAATATAACAAGGTGATGTGAGAATAGCCACGGACTATTATCTAACACCCGCTGTTTTTCAGCAATCGAGTTAAACTTAAACATATATACTCCCTCTTTGGGTTGAGTAATGTCAACTTTATCATTACGCCGATTCGTTGCATAGTATTCGAAAATTTGGTAGATTGATAGACGGATTAGATAGTATTTTACCAACAAGAATGAGTTGACATTCGCCAATGTTTGACGGAGAGCTTGACTTCATCGCAGACTTCAACCTCTGCGGTGACCAAAGACGACCTAAACGGAACAAAGAGCAGCAAGGCGCGCATCTCCTTCCGACTGGAGGATGCCATCTGCATGCATGTCTCGGAACGAAGAGGATGAAGCTTCGCTAAGCACAATTGAGGCTAAATTGAAGCGAACCAGTCCACTACCGCAGGAGATAAACAATTCCCTTCGTAAGATAGAAATTGACGGAAGTTATGGGTGGAAGCGAGAACGAAGACATCGGAAAATGGCGAGAAACGGAGGCCATAACTGGAGACTGCAAATCTGGGAGAGAGAACCGATTGATGAAAATGTACTGACGGACGAACCGAAGAGATGAGATTTGGGTATAAGGGTTTGTGGGTGAGAATTCTACCACTAGGTAGGGGAAAACTCTACAAAGCAAGAGAGAAAACTCAATTTGTGTGTGTTTAAAATTATTCTTACTTTTTTCACATATGAGAATCAATTTCTCAAACATATTATGTCATGCAATGTATTTAATATCATGTCATGGTTGGATTTTTAAATTGAAGTTTTGCATTTAGGCAGGACATGTATATGATTCTACAATAACATGATAAAAATGCAGTCCAATCCACCAATTTGATTATTAGTGAACATTAGGCTTTTTTTTATTTATTTACCGTAAACTTGGGATCCATGTGTTGGCAAACAAAAACTCCACCAAATCGATTATGGCGTGTCTGATGAATTTCACTCCATTATTGTTAAGGATCAAGGTAATTTAGGCAAATTTATGATATAGGCTTTTCATAAAAAGAATATGATAAACATATGTAAAAAAAAAAAAAGAGAGTCAAAAATGAACTTTCTTTTTTCTTAGACTCACTTTGCTTGATTTCTTGTAAATCGGATGAGAATATTATCACATCTCTTAAACAAATTAGTGATTTAAGATTTTCCATCACTTCTCTTTTCCCATGGCAATTAGCAAATACCCTCGCAATTTGTGAGGATATTAGGTAGGAGAACTGGCCGTCGCAAACGATAATAATATAAAGAAGGAAGACCTTTCAGTGTTTTACCTTGCTGGATGGTGAGTGTCATCGCCAACATACCATTAAAAGAGTGAGCAATGGAAATGTGTACTTGTTCAATTTAAGAAATATTGGGGGACCGTATATATTTACTTCTAATTACTCAGATTCGAATCAGCCAAAATACAATCAATTGTTTTACCAATTTAATTTCCAAAAATTCAACAAGTCGATAGTTCTTCACTCTGATGGTAGCATTAAAAGTGTAAAGGAAGAGAGGAGCAGAATGAAGAGGAGAGAGGTAAAAGGGGAATGAAGAGGACGTTAAGGAGGAGGGAGGAGCAGAATGAAGAGGAGAGAGGTAAAAGGAGAATGAAGAGGACGTTAATGAGGAGGGAGGAGCAGAATGAAGAGGAGAGAGGTAAAAGGAGAATGAAGAGGATGTTAAGGAGGAGGGAGAAAGGGGCCAGCTAGCGAGTGAACTCGTTAGCGAGTTCGGAAGTGAGAGAGGTGAAGAAGGAGGGAGGAGTAGAATAAAAAGGAGAGGTAAAAGGAGAATAATGAAGAGGACATTAATGACGAGGGAGGAGCAGAATGAAGAGGAGAGAGGTAAAAGGAGGAGGGAGGAGAGAGAGGTAAAAGGAGAATGAAGATGACATTAAGGAATGAGGAAGGGGCCAGCTAGCGAGTGAACTCGCGAGTTTGAAAGTGAGAGAGGTGAAGGAGGAGGGAGGAGCAGAATGAAGAGGACATTAAGGAGGAGGGAAAAGCAAAATGAAGAGGAGAGGTGAAAGGAGAAGGGAGGAGTAGAATGAAGAAGACATTAAGGAAGAGGGAGGAGCAGAATTAAGAGGATAGAGGTGAAAGGAGGAGGGAGAAGAGAGGTAAAAGAAGAATGAATAGGACGTTAAGGAGGGAGAAAGGGGCCAGCTAGCGAGTGAACTCGCTAGCGAGTTCGGAAGTAAGAGAGGTGAATGAGGAGGGAGGACCAGAATGAAGAGGAGAGAGGTAAAAAGAGAATGAAGAGGACATTAATGACGAGGGAGGAGTAGAATGAAGAGTAGAGAGGTGAAAGGAGGAGGGAGGAGAGAGGTAAAAGGAGAATGAAGATGACGTTAAAGAGGGAGGAAGGGGCCAGCTAGTGAGTGAACTCGCGAGCGAGTTCGAAAGTGAGAGAGGTGAAGGAGGAGGGAGGAGCAGAATGAAGAGGAAAGAGGTAAAAGGAGAATGAAGAGGACGTTAAGGAGGAGGGAGAAGCATAATGAAGAGAAGAGGTGAAAGGAGAAGGGAGGAGTAGAATGAAGAGGACATTAAGGAAGAGGAAGGAGTAGAATGAAAATGATAGAGGTGAAAGGAGGAGGGAGAAGAGAGGTAAAAGAAGAATGAATAGGACGTTAAGGAGGGAGAAAGGGGCCAGCTAGCGAGTGAACTCGCTAGCGAGTTCAGAAGTGAGAGAGGTGAAGGAGAAGGGAGGAGTAAAATGAAGAGGAGAGAGGTAAAAGGAGAATGAAGATGACGTTAATGACAAAGGAGGAGTAGAATGAAGAGGAGAGAGGTGAAAGGAGGAGGGAAGAGAGAGGTAAAAGGAAAATGAAGAGGACGTTAAGAAGGGAGGAAGGGGCCAGCTAGCGAGTGAACTCGCGAGCGAGTTCGAAAGTGAAAGAGGTGAAAAAGGAGGGAGGAGCATAATGAAAAGGAAAGAGGTAAAAGGAGAATGAAGATGACGTTAAGGAGGAGGGAGAAGCAGAATGAAGAGGAGAGGTGAAAGGAGAAGGGAGGAGTAAAATGAAGAGGACATTAAGGAAGAGGGAGGAGCAGAATGAATAGGATAGAGGTGAAAGGAGGAGGGAAGAAGGGGCCAGCAAGCGAGTCCGGAAGTGAGAGGGACAGCTCGCTCGAGCTAGCCCCGAATAATTCCGTCCTTTTCCGACGTCATGACTTTTGGTGGGAGCATGGCGAGCATAATTGGGATTTATCTTTGGTTTGTTCTTTGTTTTGTATTGAATTTTGGAAATATTTGGAGTATTTTTAGATAGAATCTACATATTTTCAAACGTTCAGGATGCAAGAATTCCTCTAAAAATCGAGTCAACATACCCTAGTCAAAATTGAGTAAAATTTACATACAAGTAAATAAAAATTTAAAACATTATCTTTCAAAAAAAAAAAAAAAGGGCTACCGACGGATCCGCATTTGTCAAATAAATGAATTTTTAAATGGTAATCTTTTGAGGGTGAGGGTGAACTCTCTACATATTTAGATAAATTAAAAGATACAAATGCATGAGAGACTAATAGCCAATAAAGAATTTACGCGTGGCCTACCTTAGGAGTGGACTACCAGGTAAAAATGCTTTTTGTTCCAGAGTCTTTTAAATATTTGCAATCGCAAATGCATCATCAACAGCATAAGGTAATTTTTGCATTAAAAAAAAAACAACAACATAAGGTAATTTTCTCATACTAAATTAGTTGTCCCACAAATAAAACCTTAAATTGGCCATTTTATGATGGATGAATTCTTTTCTTTTTGTTTTTCGAATTTGTTTACACATACTCATTTGGAATCTAGATCCCTTTAAATTTCTTGATTTGTGGCTTCCAATACAATGAATCCCGGTAAGAATCTCGTTTCGAAAAATTACAATCAAGAATTGAACCGAATATTCCTTAAATTGACCTAGAATCAACCTAGATGATTTTGTAAAATCATATCAATGAGTTTCATTCTCCAAAATTTCAATGAACTAGTGAGTGTGACTAATTTAAATGGGATGAATGGATCTAGTTGCTTGATCTTATCGGAACCACGTACTCCTTCGATTTTAGATGTCGTGAGACTTAAATAATCTATGACATCAAAGTGAGTAATATTAGTATTCTTTACTCCTTTGATTTCCATTACTAATGCCATGGCTGTTGATGAGAAAAGAAAAAGGCTTAAAAACGGAGCACCAGAATAGACACCATGTCATCCCTATTTTTAAAATGCTTGTTGTTTGTTCACCCATCCAAAGGCTCGGTTGACAGGACGCGGTCGTACAAATTCTTAGGGGTATGCTTTGCTCTGCACCTCTGTCCTGTCAATCCTCGGGGAAGAAGAAGGGAGAGAAGGGAGAGAGGGAGAAAATATTGGGTACGTCTAACGTTGCAACGTGACAAATGGGAAGGCACTGGGAAAGCAACACGCGTCCTCACGTGGGACCCACAAGTTGAGCAGAAATTTTGAAAATTTTGCATGCTATAGCGTTCTTCTACACAGATCGATGCTTTCTCTCTCCCTTCCTCTGAATTCAAAATTTCACGTTCCCTCCTGTTCACTCCCTCCCGTGGTCACTCGCTTTCTGCTCCAGCACTCGCTTGGGTGTCACTTCTTCGTTCTTTACTTCGGTGCTCACTTAATGCCCGACCATGCATGTCCGGTTCAACTCGTTCTTCTCCACCAGTTCTTCCAACTCCTTCATCGCCTCGAAAATCGAGTGCTCGGCTGCGAACTCCTTCACCAACTTCAAGACGCAACCCTCTCAAAGGACGACTTCAGGGTAGGGATCCCGATCAACGCTGTTCTTCGTGTTGCTGACGTACCACGCCTGGATGAGCCGGAGGAGCGTGTGGTTCAGGGTTGTTGGAGAAAACTTCCTTGAGTATTTTGAAGTTGACAAAACGTTTCCATCAGTCTAGTCTGAAGACTTGTAGACTCTTCCATCAAAGTCTGAAGACCTCCGGACTGCTAAACTCAAGACCCAAAGTCTATCATCATTGATAATTTCTAGACCGTCGAAGAAGATTTATCTAGAACTGAATGTTTCGTTAAGGATTTGATTCTATTGATTGGAGAAGATTTCTTGGTTGGATATAGCATGTCATAATCCATTATTCAAATTAAGATTGATTCAGGGATTTTGGATTCGTTGATTGGCGAAGTATACTTGGAAGGTTCTACTTATGGAAACCTAGATCCTGATTGTATGGACGAGCATGATTGGTGGGCTATCATCATATTCCTTAAATAGCTTGAAATCTTCCCAATTGATTATGTCCAACGAAAAATTGGAAGAATTCCTTTGGTAAGTACCAACGGGTGTGATGACATGAAGGAATATATAAGGAAGACGTTCTAGTTGTTCGAGTGTGTGTGCGATAGAAGAATTCCAAAGTCTGAAACTCCTTGTTTTTAGTCAATTAAATTGTTGAGCAAAATTTTGTACTCAAAAGAGAGTCTATATTTTTGTAAGATCTTGAGGAAGTGTAGTAAAGTCTTTACACTGTAGAATCAAGGAAGAGCTTTATTGTAACAACTCTTTTGATTCGTAGTGAAATTTAGCCAGTGGGCTATCAGTGCGGAAGAGTGGACGTAGGCTTGAATTAAGCCAAACTACTATAATCTCTGTGTTCTTATTATTTTCTCTACACTCTTTTACTTTGATCGTAATTCATTTTGTCTGCAAGAACCTAACTTCTTTTTCATCATCTATTGTTGATTAGTGTTGAACACTTATCTTGGAAATTTGTTTTTACACTTATTCACCATCTCTAAGTGCTCGTACTAGCTTTCACAATTGGTATCAGAGCTTATGTACTCACTTAAGTTGAAGTGTTTTACTTTAAAGTTAAAGATCCATGGCTAGTATGTTGGCTTCATAACTGGTTGAAGGGTAAAGCAATACAAGACCGCATTATTTTGATGGAAATGAATACAATATATGGAAAAACAAAATGAATGCATTCCTAAGATCAAATGATCCTCTAGAATGGGATGTGGTAAACAAAGAAATCATTCCTAAAGCTGCACCAGTCTCAAAAAGAGGAAAAGAAGCCGTTGAGTCTAATGAAATGACTTAAGAAGAGATAATCAAGAGATAAGCTCTTGATGCAAAAGCAATTTATTCTTTATATTGTGCATTATCTCCTACTGAATATAACATATATCTTTTTGTGAAACAGTTAAAGAAATCTGGGATAGATTACACATCACCTATGAAAGAACTGATCAAGTGAAAGAAACCAGAATCAACATTCTGCTCGGTCAATACAATTCATTCAAAATGAAATCAGGAAAATCTATCACTAACATGTTTAGTCGTTTTATAGAAATCATGAATGGTCTTAAATATCAACGTCAACCAATTTATAGACCCATGAAGGTAAACAAGCTACTGCGTAGACTATCCAAGAATTGGAATCACATAAAGACCTCAAAAGGGAGACACAAAGAATCATGCCATTCTTTGTTGACGAATTGGTTGGGACTCTTCAGTCTTATGAAGTGGAACAAATCAACGAAGATGAAGATCCTAAATGTAAGAAATCCATTAGATTAAAATCTAATGATGAAGAGCTTGCTCTCATGATAAGAAAATTCAGAAAACTAAATAGAAAAGGGAGAAGATTCAATCCAAATAAACAAAGTTTTCAAAAGTAACAGACTAAGTCATTTGAGAATGATGAATCCAATAAAGATATATTCTGCTTTGAATGCAAGAAAAATGGACAAATCAGACGCAATTGTCCCTTTTTAAGGAAAAAGAAAGGAAAAGCTGAGAAATATCGAAAGGCACTTAAAGCAGAAACTTAGAGTGATATAGAATGTGAGGAAAGTGATGATGATTATGCCAATATTTGTCTCATGGCACAATCAGATTCAGATATAGATTCCAAAACAAACTCAGATTCAGACAGTGAAATCAAGGTAAGTAATTTGAAAATCCCTATTAAAGTCTCTAGATACATTGATGAATTGTGTCTTAGTCTCAAAACTTCTCTCAAAAGGATTTCCGAACTTAAAAGAGAAAATTCTACACTGAAACAATAGGAAAATGTTTGGAAAGAAAATGTCAAAAGTTTAGACAAAAGTGTTACTACTTTGAAAGAAAATGCAGACAATCTTTCAAAAGAAAATGCATTCTTGAAAAATGATATCTCAAGTATTTTTAAAAGATTTTCTATAGGATCTAAGAAACTTAAAAAAATTCTTTCAGCACAAAGATTTTACTTCCACAAATTAGGTTTAGGAATGACTGCTGGCCCAAAGGTTGGAACCATTCCTCTAATTGATTTTCCTAAAGTAAAGGAAAGAATTAAGCAAAAACCTACAAGAGATTCTTACAAAAATCATTTCCAAAAAGTTTTTGTAAAACTAGTAGGTCGCAGTGCTCTTAAATGTTCTAAGTACAATAGCTCAGATCATTTTGAGAAAGAATGTCCTATGGTTTGGAAACATGTTAAGAAGGTATGGGCAAAGACCGTATATTACACTAATACCAATGGACCCAAGAAAATATAGGTACTAACGAAAGTTTGAGTCTATTTTCTAAATGCAGGTCATTATCAAGAAAAATGTTAAATGGTACATGGATAATAGATGCTCAAGACATATGACATGAGATTCAAATTGCTTCCTAAAGCTTGTACAAGTTTCTTTTGGAGAAAATACCAAATGAAGAATTATTGGATATGGAACTGTAAAGATTGGAAGTCTCATGATTAGTAATGCTTCCTTAGTAAAAGGACTCAACTACAACTTGCTGAGCATCAGTCAACTGTGTGACACTGATTTCAAAATCAACTTTCAAGAAGAATATGTTCAGGAACCAGTAAAGATTTTTCTCAGTCTTTCACGGGGCGAAGACATGGGAATATCTACCCCTTGGATATAAAACCAGATGAAACCCAATGTCTAATCTCAATTTAAGAGGAAGCAAACTTATGGCACATAAAACTTGGGCACATCAACATGAAGCAAATAGCCAAAATCTTATCAAAGAAGTTTGTTCGTTGACTACCTAAACTAAAATATCAAAAATCTAATCTATGCACACCATGTGTGTTGGGAAAACATGTAAGAAACTCATTCAAACCAATAAATCAAGTATCCATTAATCATGTATTACAGCTCCTACACATGGATCTCTTTGAACTAACCAGAACTCAAAGCATTTGAGATAAGAAATACTGCCTAGTAATTATGGATGACTACTTTCAATTCATTTTGGCATATTTCTTGGCAAGTAAGTCTGAAACATTTTTCTATTTTATAAAGTTTGCTAAAATGGTCCAAAATGAGAAAGGATATGTTATTTCAAGTATACGGACAGACCATGGAAGTGAATTTGAAAATCAAGATTTTACAAAATTTTGTGATGAATTTGGTTTTCAGCATGTGTTCTCTTCACCATATACTCCATAGCAAAATGGAGTCGTGGAAAGAAATAATAGGTCGCTTCAGGAAATGGCTAAAACTCTTTTAATTGAAAGTAACATCTCTTCTCGTTTTTGGGCTGAAGTAATTTCTACAGCGTGCTATATTATTAATAGAGTCTTTCTAAGGCCTATTATGGAGAAAACTCCCAATGAGTTATTCAAAGGAAAAAAAGCCAATTGTTTCGTATTTTCATGTGTTTTGATGTAAATGTTTTATATTGAAAAATGCAAATGATCAAGTTGGTAAGTTTGAAGAAAAATTAAATGAATGTATTTTCCTTGGATATTCTATCACAAGCAAAGCTTACAGAGTTTACAACAAAAAGACTCAATCTGTGGAGGAATCGATGAATGTCAAATTTCAAGACTTTATGCAAAATCAATTGATTCACACTCATCTTGAAGAATCTGTACCTACTCCAGACTCTACAAAGTTTAAATTTCCAAAAGCAGCTCAAACTTCAGAAGACAAGCAACAAATGATCAACAAAGATTCAAATGAGGAAAAAGATCAACAGTTTGACAAATCAACTAGCAACTGGAAGCATAAGTCCAGTCATTCCAAAGATCTCAATATTGGTGATATTAATGAAGTAATTCACACAAGATCCAAAGGCATGAAGAGTTTAGTGTTGTGGCTCTTAATTTTGAAATAAAACCCAAAAGCATGGAAGAAGCTTTAACTGATAAAAGTTGGATTGAAGCTATGCAAGAAGAACTTAGGCAATTCAGTATCAATGATGTATGGAAATTGACTCCTAAACCAAAGGGAAAATCCATCATTGAAGCTAAATAGGTTTTTAGAAACAAAATGAACGTGAAAGGAAAAGTCGTAAGAAACAAAGCAAGACTTGTGGCTAAGGGATATACGCAAGAAGAAAGGATAGACTATGATGAGACTTACGCACTAGTAGAAATGTTAGAAGCAATTAGATTATTACTTGCTTTTGCTTGTCATAAGAATTTTAGGTTATTACAAATGGACGTGAAAAGTGCTTTCCTAAATGGATTTATCCAAGAGGAAGTCTATATGTAACAATCACCCGATTTTGAAGACCTAAGGAAACCAGACTCTGTATTCATACTGAAAAAGGCTCTATATGGTTTAAAGTAAGCACCTCGAGCTTGGTACGACAGACTAAGTAAGTATCTAATTCAAAATGGTTTTGTCAAAAGTAAAGTAGATACTACATTGTTTATCAAAAGAGAAAGCAAAAGTTTTATACTTGTTCAAATTTATATTTGTGATATTATTTTTGGATCTTCTAATGAAAATTTGTGCAAGAAATTCTCTAAATCTATATAGGATGAATTTGAAATGAGCATGATGGGTGAACTAACATTCTTTCTTGGGCTTCAAGTGAAATAGCTAAAAGAGGGAACTTTTATTCATCAAGAAAAATATGTTAAAGAACTTGTCAAAAAGTTTGGACTGGAGAATTGCAAAAAGATTGATATACCAATGTCAAGTTCTTTGAAGCTAAACAAGGATGAAGAAGGAAAGAAAGTTGACCAGAAGCTATACAGGAGTATCATTGGTTCACTTCTTTATTTAACTGCTTCTAGACTTGACATTTTATTTAGTGTTTGTATTTGTGCCAGATTTCAATTAGATCCTAAAGAATCTCATCTAAGTGGTGCAAAGCGTATTATCAAATATATTGACTCAACTTCAAATTTGGGTCTCTAATATCTTAAAGAATGAGACTTCACTCTTCTTGGATACTTAGACGCAGACTTAGCTGGATATAGAGTTAATAGAAAGAGCACTTCGGGCACCTGTCTACTACTTGGAAACAGGACAATGTCTTAGTTTTCAAGGAAGCAAAATACCGTAGTTCTTTTTATGGCAGAAGCATAATATGTAGCTCTTGGAAGTTGTTGTTCGCAAATTCTATGGATAAACAACAATTATGAGACTTTGGAATTGGAGATTTATGCACTGAGATCAAATGTGACAATACCAGAGCAATTAATCTCACCAAGAATCCGATTCTTCACTTAAGAGCAAAACATATAGAGATTCGACATCATTTCATTAGAGATCATGTCCAAAATGGAGAAGTTTCGATTCAATTTATTGATGCAAAGAATCAACTGGCGGATATATTTACAAAGCCTTTGGAGAAAAATCAATTTGAAATTATTCGTTCCAGACACAACATCTTAAAGTCTAAGGAAGTTCAGATTCAAGACTGAAAGTCTAAAGACACTCAAACTCAAACAATCAAGATTTATGATTGTAAGTTACTTTTATTTTAGAGAATTATCTCCCGGATCAAATCTCGAAAAGGTATGATCATCCATTCGAAATTGATTGGTGTTATTTTCAATTTCCGCGATTATTGTAATCTTTCCTTTTGAAAAAAGAAGTTATTTTGAAATGATAGTTATCTAATTTTTGAAAATACATTTATTTTTAAAAGGCATTTTTATATTTCCTTTTTACGACGTTTCGTATGCCTTGCTTCAACTACCTTATATATTGTTGGTTCTTCTTCGTTTTACTCACAAAAACCCTAAGAGAGCACAAATCTTCCACTTCTGTCTTTTTCTCTTGTTTAATCCTTGAAAAGTTTTCATCTTTCTTAGGAAACAAGCTTGGAATCTTTCAAAGACTGTGAAAGATGTTGTCTCAAAGAAAGTCTTTGAGGATCGCGAACAGGGGACCACAGCAAATGCGTGAGGGACCTATGCACTTTGATCTCACCGAGAAAGAAGAATCTCTTAAACAGCAGCAGAGCCCACAACATTCTCAGCAGCGTCCATCTCCTCCATCTAGACCTCCGAATGTTGCACATCGAGAAGAAGAAGAAATCATCAAAGATGCAGAACCCATAAGAACTCATAAGCCCGCTTTTACCTATAAGCTTTATCGTGCTCTGAAGAGGAGTGGTACTCCATTGAACTATATTGATGAAATGAAACTTTCTTTTCACGCACAAAGGAACGATTGGGAATTGCCCTTGTGGGGTCGGTGGAAGAAGCATTGGCAAATATCCCAAGCGATCCACGTGTTGAAGGGTTGAGTCAACCTGATGGGAATGATGATGATAGGATGTACAGTTAGTTTAAACCTAGAATGAGTGTTGCATCAAAAATCCGAAGCAAAAGGACAAATTTGTTTTGCTCAAAGAAACACAAGAAACTGTACTCTAAGTTGCTTAAACATGGTGTCATTAACCCTAGAAGTGTGGACTTTGATTTTCTTGATTCTCTGAATGTTAATCTGCGAGAGAAATTCAATCTTCTTCAACTCAAACGATTTTGTTCTGAAACGACAGAGACTCATGCTGAATTTACTGCTTACTTCTATTCGAATCTCAGTTTCTTGGATGCGAATAGATTTTCTTTCAGTGTTTGAGATCAGGACTATGTGGTTGACATGAATACATTGGCTGATGTGATTGAGGTTGAAAGAAGGAGATATCAACCAATTAGTGTGTCTATTGATCGAGCAACGATAGAGCTTGTTTAGGATAGAACAACAGAAGGAAAGATTTCCTATTCGAGGATGAATGCATCCAATATTTTGCTTCACAAGATAGTGATTTACTGCCTTAGACCAAAATCAACTTCGAAGATCGATGTTTCAAACTCGGAAGCAAAGCTGATGTATGCCATTAACGCTGGCAAGAAGTTCTATCTTCCACACACCATTATGTTCCACATGTACAGAACGATGATGAAGGACAATGGCCAACTTCCTTACTCAACACTTGTGACCAAGTTATTCAGACATTTAAACATTCAGCCTTCCTGTATTCTCTGTGTTCGAACATGCGATCAAATGGTGGTGGGACTGAAGATGGTCTCTAAAACGCGTCTAAAGGAACTTAACAAGGCTTTGGAGAAATTCAAGGTGAAAACCCCTATCAAGACTCAACCAGTCTCTTCGGCTGCAAAACGGAAAGGGAAGGAGCCCATGGTTGCTCCATCGACGAAAAGAAAAGCACTCATCTTGGAAGATGAAGAGAATGATGATGATATCACTATTTCTGCACTTGCATTGAAGAACTTGAGTTGTTCTATTCCAAAGACAGAGGATAGATAGGAACAAGACAAGGATAAGATAGAACAGAGGATTGGAGAGAGAGAAGAATTGGAGAAAGAAGCAGAGGAGGAAAGGAATGAGGAAGAAGAATAAGAGGGCAAAAGAGAACAAGTAGAAGCAGAGCATGAGGAATATTTTTCTCCACTTGAAGGCATTGAAATAATGGGAGATCATGAGAAAAGAGGTACATCCTCATTTGCCGCCACTAGTGAAGGAGTAAGTCATTTTCCAGCAGATCCAAAGGACATCTATGCCTCTCAATTTCTTGATGAGAGATATGACGTTTCATTGCCCAATTTGCGTGATCATGCTGATTTGCCATCATCTGCTAATACACCATCTGATCGACCAGAAGTCAATACTTAGACTGATAATTCAGCGGACTTTCGCAAAGTGCTTGATGTTCTTTTGGAGATGCGATGCCAAATTTATGCTATGGGATATGAAGTACATAACTTGCAAAATGCATATCAAACCTCTTCAGTTTCTTTGCATGATCAACTACATGCCCTTGCTCTTCAAGTTCAAGCAAATGCTAAGGTTGAAGATGTGGCTCAATTGAAGGAGGATTTGAAAAAGCTGGAAGGGATTGTCCAGTGAATGAGAGATTTCCAACTTGTTCGTGTTCCCAAGCAATCATAATTCCATTCTCTTTTCATCTCTACCTTTTTAATGTTGACAAAAAGGGAGAGAGATGTGTGCAGATTTGAGATTTAAATTCTTGACTTCTTGACCTTTGTGTTTGATTGACTTTACTTGTGCGTTTGGCTGTGTTTGCCTGTTTGGATTTGGATTGGATTTGGATTTGACTATTTAAATGTTTGTTTATCTTAAGCACAACTGGTATTCATGGCAAAGATAGTTGCTCATTTACATGACTAACCTACTTTCTATGAATGCAGATTTTAATGTTATCTTAACTAAGTCAATTATCTTTTATGAGATATCCATGTTTGCGTGAGTATTGTTTTATAGGTCAAAGTTATCCAAATTTGCAGAAAAGTTTTGTCACCATAAAAAATGGGGAGATTTTTGAAGAAAACTTCCTTGAGTGTTTTGAAGTTGACAAAACGTTTCCATCAGTTTAGTCTGAAGACTTGCAGACTCTTCCATCAAAGTCTGAAGACCTTCGGACTGCCAAACTTAAGACCCAAAGTCTATCCTCATTGACAGTTTCTAGACCGTCGAAGAAGGCTTATCTAGAACTGAATGTTTTGTTAAGGATTTGATTCTATCAACTAGAGAAGATCTCTTGGCTGGATACAACATATCGGAATCCATTATTCAAATTAAAATTGATTCAGGGATTTTGGATTCGTTGATTGGTGAAGCATACTTGGAATGTTCTATTTATGGAAACTTAGATCCTGATTGTATGGGTGAGCAAAATTGATGGGCTATCGTCATATTCCTTAAATAACTCGAAATCTTCCTAATTGATTCCGTCCAATGGGTAGATTGAAAGAATTCCTTTGGTAAGTGCCAACGGGTGTGATGGTATGCAAGAGTATATAAGGAAGACGTTTCAATTGTTCGAGTGTGTGCGCAATAGAAGAATTTCAAAGTCTGAAGCTCATTGTTTTTAGTCAATTAAATTGTTAAGTGAAATCTTGTACTCAAAAGAAAGTCTATATTTTTGTAAGACTTTGAGGAAGTGTAGTAGAGTCTCTACACCGTGGAATCAAGAAAGAACTTTACTATAACAATTCTTTTGATTCATAGTGAAATCCAGCTAATGGGTTGTCAGTGCGGAGGAGTGGACGTAATCTTGGATTAAGCTAAACTACTATAATCTTTGTGTTCTTATTCTTTTCTCTACGCTCTTTTATTTTGATCATAATTCATTTTGTCTACAAGAGCCTAACTTCCTTTTCATCATGTATTATTGATTAGTGTTGAACACTTATCTCGGAAATTTGTTTTTACACCTATTCACCCCCTTCTAAGTGCTTGTACTAACTTTCACATCTTGCACACACCCACTCACTCTCTATCACTCTACACTCACGTCACCTACTCCACCCACTCACACACTCACGTGCACACTCCACTCACACTTCACACACAACTCCCTACCACACTACTCTCCATGGACAAGAGCCCTATTTATAGGGCGTAAGGTCGGTCAATGAACCGCCTTTCACACTCTTCTTATTATTATTTTATTACAATTTTCTGATTATGTGTCAACAATTGCAGCTGAGGAATTCTCTAGAGAGAAAAAACTGGAGGAGTAGAGAGTGAGAGAAATCTGGAGAATTCTAGTATGGCATCCCAAAAATTTAAAGTCAAGCCATAAGGTGTGTTAAAATTCCTAATTAGGTGATAAAAATTTCCATGGCTTATGCTTTAGCCATTAGTCTTTTAATTAGATGATTTGTGCATATGATTGTGAAAATTTAAATTTGATAGATTAATAATTTATGCTTGGCCATGTACTTTATAAATTAAATTTTAATAAACAAAATGTCACAAGACTCTGGCCATGTTGGAAATTAAAATTTAAAAATATTTATAAAAGAATTTCAAAAAAAAAAAAGAGGAAAAATGGTTAATTTTTTGAATGGGCCTTAGGCCCATAGGTCTAAGCCTTGATGGGCCAAGCTAGTTGGCCCAATTAGGCCCACAAAAGGGGGCTGTCGCCGGCCCAAGAAGAGGAGGCCCAAGCCCAAAAGCCCATCAAGACAAGTGGCAAGAAGACTTCATGCATTGGCCTAGACTAGGATGCCATGCATTGGCTAATTTAAGTGGCATGCAATCATTACAAATGATGAGAGTTTGGGGGTATAAGAAGGGAAGAGAGAGAAGGGTGGCCGGCCATTTGCTCGCCCAAGGAGAGAGAGAGAGAGAGAGAGAGAGAGAGAGAGAGAGATCGTGCGAGAGGGAGGAGCGGCCGAGAGAGAAAGGAGGAGGGAACCGCCGTCCGTCTGCCGTGTGCCGCCGTGTTCGCCGCCCTACGTCGTCGACCGACCGGTCTAGAGGCAAGTGGGAGTCCTCTAGCTTCTCTTGCATGCTTGTATCTTGTTTGCATGTTGAGCTTTTGGGTGTTAGATGAGAAAAACCGAAGCATGGATGAGTTGTGTGTGAATGGTGTGACTGTTCTTGCTCGGATTGGGTGAGTCAGTAACTTGTTTGAGCTTGCATGTGTGTTTAGAGTCCGATTTTGGCTTTGATTTCTTCATGAAAGTTATAGCTAACATCTTGAAATACAACATACTGAAATTTCATGGAAAATGATGGAGATTTGAGGGGTTAAAGTCTTATTCTACGGAGACCTCAGATCTGGAGAGTTTTTACTGACCTCTTTCCGGATTTGTGGTTGGATGTTGGTTTGTGATGGGAAACTCACTTCGAGTTCTTCATGGAAGTTGTAGGAGACATCTTAAACTACAAAATACTCAAATTTGAAGTTAAATGAACAAGTAAAGCCTAGTAAATCGACTAGATCTTGAAGACGATGATTCTGGTGATGTATTCTGAGATACTCGAGACTTCATGGACATAAATGATGACTATACTCTGGTTATTTGACTTATATCTCTTCATGAAACTTGTAGAGGATATCTTGATGTATAACATATCCAAATTTCAGAGAAAATGAAAGAGAATAGGTAGGTGAAATCTCAATATTTCGATGATATGTACACTGGACGATGCGGTAATGGGTTCAGAAGCTTCGTGAGATTGTATAAAATAATATAAAAAGAATCTGGCTTGGAGTTCTTCATGAAAGTTGTACGAAAATGTCTTGGCTATAACTCAGTAAAATTTCGTAATTTTTAGAGACCGTATAGATATTTTAATTGAATTTCTTCGGAAACTGTGCATTCTGGTTTTATCCGAATATTATGTGCTGTTTTGTGGAAATTGTGAAATTGTGTAAAATTCAATTTGGCCATGAATTTTGCATGAAATTGTCATCCTATTGGTTTGTTTAATGATTGCTTGAATTTTTATAATTTTGGGAATTTATAGATATTGAATTTAATATCTATTTATAAAATAAATATAAAATAAATAATAATAAATAATAAAAAAATAAAATGGATTATTTTATTGGCCATAAATTCCATTGAATTTATTAATAAATATTTATACATTGTTGCATGTATGATGATATATTGGTGTATACATGACGTTGAATTATGATGCATGTGTAAATGCTATGCCAAGTATGACTTGTTTGATGTCACGCCATATGCCATGTTAAATTGAGATCAAAATAATGGTAAATGTGGATAATGATAAGTGAGGAAGTGGTTGTGATGGAGGATGAGGCCGGAATGTATAGAGATGCATTGCCAGATTTCCCTGGGAGATTCAGGATGCCCGGAACGTGGGGGTGCCGGAAGCCCTATCGGAGGTCTTTGCCCGAAGGGAAATGCCTCGCGATGCCAGGATTGGGATGCGGGATGCCCGGCCAGGGAGTGTAAATGCCGAAAGCCCTGTCGAAGGTTTCTGCCCGAAGGGAATGCCTCGTGATGCTAGTTGAGATGCGAGATGCCCGTAATGTGGGGGGCCGGATGCCCGGTGGCCTGGGAGGCTGAATGCCGGAAGCCTCGGAGGTCTTTGTCCGAGGGGATGATGAAATTGATGATTTGAGAAATGGGTGATGTGGTGATCAATTGAAAGCAAAAAGTGGAAAATTAAACCATGATATGATATGCACGATGATATGCATGATGATGATAATGATATGTGATGTGAAATAATGATGATCACCCATGATATGATATGCATGATGATATGCATGATGATGATGATGATGATATGCATGATGATATGCAAGATGATGATGATGACGATATGCATGATGATCATGATATGATATGCATGATGATATGCATGATGATGATGATAATGATATGTGATGTGAAATAATGATGATCACCCATGATATGATATGACATGCATCATGATGATGATGATGATGATGATGATGATGATGATGATGATGATGATGATGATATGCATGATGATATGCAAGATGATGATGATGACGATATGCATGATGATCATGATATGATATGCATGATGATATGCATGATGATAATGATGATGATGATGATGATGATATGCAAGATGATGATGACGACGATATGCATGATGATATGCATGATGATTATGATATGATATGCATGATGATATGCATGGTGATGATAATGATGATGATATATGATATGACATGTATGACACGATGATGATACACATGTATGTGTTATAAATTGATATGATGATGCATGATAGTATGCGCATGGCTTTAAGGTAAGTAACGCCTGCAATGCATGTATGATTTGCCTGATGCATTGAGTTATTATTGAATTTCCCTAACTACTGAGTGGTTGTACTCACTCCTTTGGGGACCAACATTTCAGATTAGCAGTATGCCACTTCCTGCCGTCGCGCGGGGTGCATTTTACGGGTTACCATCCGACGTCGAGGTAGAGTGCGAGGAGTTTAGCTGTCCTTCTGTACCTGGACTCACCTACATACGTGTGCGCTGTTTTGTTTCATACGACATAGGCCTGGCTGGGGGCTCGGTCGTTCAGGAGTTTGTTTCTGTCCACGTTCGCCTCGATGGGGTGATGGGAGGGATGCTACCGCCGCCACTGCCTGACGCACCGGACTGGGTGTGAGACCTGTGCGCGACGAGTAGGGGTTTTTCTTTTTGGGGATCGTTAGCCGACACCTATGATGGGGGATTGTACACGTGTAATGTAGAGGGTCGAGGGTTCTTTTTGAGGTTTTAGGCTGGACATGGCTGAGTCCTAGCTTTTCCTTTTGATGTACTGACCCAATAGTAGTCCCATCTTGAAAATATATGTAAATAAAGTGTCGTGGTTTGTTTATAATATTATGGTGATTAGTGGTGTGTATTTGTATCATGGTTGGTAAGGGAAGAGATGGTGATGTTTTAAATTGCTTCCGCTAATGAGAGAGAGAGGTAGTGATCTTCTCAACAGTTTCCAGGATCTCATGATAAATGAAACACTTGACACTGCACCCAAGCTTCAGATGGCCTGATTGTAGCTGAGGCATCCCTTGCATCAGTTCAGAAGGACGCCCCATTCCAAGACTTTGAGATAAGGTAGTTTCTCACTTTTCCTTGGACACACCCAGGAGGTCGCTCACTAACATCTGATGCCATGCACATTTTCACTCTTTATAACAATAATTAATGATAAGTTCAAGGAGTGGGGCCTCGAGAAAGGATGGGCCGATACGGTGGAGAGAGTCAAGGACACGATTAGATCGCTTTCGGAAGTACTACAAGGACCAAATCCCACGAACATGGAGAAGTTCTTTAGTAGGCTTCCAATGATATTCAATGTTGTGATATTTTCCCCCCATGGTTATTTTGGTTAGTCAGATGTGCTCAGCTTGCCAGATACCGGTCGACAGGTAGATATCCTTGTCAATCCTCACATCCATCCATGTTCACTGTTATATAGCCTGCTAAATATTTGGTAACAACAATAGGTAGTTTACATTTTAGATCAAGTGAGGGCCCTGGAAGAGGAGTTGCTCCTCAGGATTAAGGAACAAGGGATTAATGCAAAGCCACAGGAACTCATGGCCAGTTTTGGCACATGGCGAGCAACCGCCTTCCTGTAAATATATGCCAGTTCAAGGAGTTGGTTTTCAGTCTCTTTAACGTAACAGGTCACATGACTTAACAAAATGCAACTAGGAATTGGAACCAATCGTTGGGACCAAGCACTCCAACATTCTTCGGGTACCATTTAAGACCGAGAAGGGGATCCTTCGACAGTGGGTTTCTCGTTTCGACATATATCCATACCTTGAGAGATTTATCCAGGCAGGGATTCCAAATTCAAAACCAACCATTATCCCCGATTAACCTCTTTCTTGCATGACGGTTTCGTTGCTTCTGTCGTTGCTCACCAGGATGTGACCGTTAAGATACTGGATCAATTGGAAGGGAAACCGGATCTCATAATCGGAAACTACAGTGATAGGAATTTAGTAGCGTCACTCATGGCCAGTAAACTCGGGACAACTCAGGTGCCTTATTGCTTCATCAGTTTTCCAGCTAAGTGCTTATTCCGATTATTGACCATTCTAGAGTGCTTGCAAACCCAGGAACAATTGTGCATGCACTGGAGAAGACTAAGTGGAAGGAGCTAGACCCAAAATATCACTTCTCATGCCGATTCACTGCTGACACGATAGAGATGAACGCAATGGATTTAATCATAAGGAGTACATTCGAGGAGATCGCTGGAGGGCCAGAGAAACATCCAAATAACGTAACCTGTTGTTGAGCTTTTAGCTGGGATAAACATATAATCTTCCACATCGTAGTCAATAGAATAATTACAATGAAGTATATTCTTAACATGCACCATCGAAGAGTTCTCAAGATTTGGTGGTATTATTTGCAGCCACGATAGACCTAAGCAATATGAGAGTCACGCAGCATTCACACTCCTAGGGCTCTGCAGAGTTGTTTCAGGCATCAATGTTTTCGATCCTAAATTCAATATTGCTGCACCCGGGGCTGATCAATCTGTTTATTTTCCTTACTCAGAGAAACAGAAACGAGCCACACAATCCATCCTGCAATCAAGGAGCTACTGTACAGCCGTGTGGACAATGATGAGCACACGTAAGTATTGCTATTCCAGGCTGTGTCGTGAGCTCCAAAAACAGTGTCCCAATTCACCTGATTACACTTTAATCATCATCGTATTTGACCATTGTGGCAACAGTGGTTATCTCGCAGACAAGAAGAAACCCATCATCTTCTCTATGGCAAGACTCGACATAGTGAAAAACATTACCGGTTTAGTAGAGTGGTATGGGAAGAATGCAAGGCTCAGGAATTTGGTTAACTTAGTCATTGTTGGGGGCTTCTTTGATTCTACCAAGTCCAAAGAAAGAGAAGAAATGGCTGAAATAAGAAATTGTTGATGGAGTGTCGTGATTCCACATTGACCCCAATCATGTGGAAGAGTCCAACGACAAAATAGCTGATTTCTTTGAGAAGTGTAAGGTGGACAACGAGTATTGGAACAAGATATCTGCAGGGGGCTTGAAACGCATTAATGAGTGGTCAGTATAATCTTTGCTAAAATCCCGGACGCTTTCATGGAATTGACTTGAACATAACTCATTTACTTTGCAGCTACACCTGGAAAATCTATGCAAACAAGATGCTGAACATGGGATGCATCTATGCCTTTTGGAGGCAACTGAACAAATAACAGAAGCAAGCAAAGCAGAGATATATCCAGATGTTCTATAGCCTTCAACTCAGGAACTCGGTAATTCCTCTGTGCAGTTCCCCCTTTTACTCAAGCATGCCGCAAAACATCAGGCCCTTCAAAAAATCAAGTGCCGGAGTTCATGTTTTATGTAACGGATGAAGACTGTTCCCATCAAAATTGATGAACCCGAACAAGCAGCACCAAAAGCACAGCCCACGATGAGGTAATTTCCTAGGATAATTGCTGCATCTCTCAACGCATTCAAGTCTCAAATAAATCATGGGATCAGATTCCTTCTACCACATGCCTTATCAGGATTTCCAGTGAAAAGCTTAGGCATTTGTTTTGTTGTTGTGTAGCACATGGAGGATACAGTCACGGTTGCAGAAGTAAGGATTCAGTGGCCCTACAGCTACCATTTAAAATAAAATTCAGTCAGCGATGCGCAAGCGGCATCACTCTGAAACATAATTTGTAATAGCCTCCTCTCTTGTCCCATATCGCCTAGGGAGGGAGATCTTGATTAGCTTATAAGGCTTGGGTCCCTCTAACCTGTGTAACGCATTTTAAAGTCGTGAGGGGAGAGACCGTGGTTGGGATGGCGGTTCGTTCGCGCCGGGGCGGGTGATCCAAAGCGGACAATATTACACAGTGGGGCCCGGGATGTTACAAGTGGTATCAGAGCCGACTCCCGACCGCGTGTGGGAGCACAGCTCAAATGCTGTTCCGACGCCCATGGGGCCATAGCGAGGACGCTATTCTGTTAAGAGGTGGAGAGTGTAATAGCCTCCTCTCTTGTCCCACATCACCTAGGGAGGGAGATCTTGGTTAGCTTATAAGGCTTGGGTCCCTCTAACCTGTATAACGCATTTTAAAGCCGTGAGGGGAGAGACCGTGGTTGGGATGGCGATTCGTCCGCGCCAAGGCGGGTGACCCAAAGCGGACAATATTACACAGTGGGGCCCGGGATGTTACATAATTGCACTTTACTTTTCAGTCTGCGGGGAACCTAGAGGAATAAAATAAGCGAGGAAGTCATTGATTCAAACTGCAAGCAATCCTCCGCTATTGAGAGCCTGAATCTGCATTGTCTAGCTGCTTAAAATATAATCCAATATGCGCTGAGCAGCAAAATATAATAATACGAAACTAAAGAACGGAATAATATGATGCGCATTCTTTACCATCTCTTGCTTCTCTCGTCTGTGTATGTCATCTTCTGCATCAGCGACCAGTTTCATGCCACCAGGAATTTTAATTTAGATTGTTTGCAATGGACGGATCATGCACTCATAATCAAAATTGAGGCAAAAGTTAATTTAAAGTTTGAAAACAGAAAAAAAGGTAGAGGAGGGGAGAAAACGAGGGGAACCGAACATAACATCAATGAACTCGATTCATGTATCTAAATACAATGCATATTCACATTGGGGACACCAGCAAACCCTTCTGTGACATCCTGATTTTCGAGTCTGATTTTGATGAGATGAAATGGGCTTTTTATCGACGCGCTTATGGCCTTATTCTCTTAGAGGGCCCCTCACGAGATAACTAACCTATCGGGTGAAACCATTAAGGGATTTTAATGCAATAAACTTGAGAATTTGACTAGGAATTGATTATTCGACCATGATGATCTGCAAGGGTCATTACGGCATTGTTGGAAATCGATCAGAGACCAAAGATAGCTCGATTCGATTGAGATATGTCATTAGAGTGTGGGTGATTCCACCTGATTACAAAATACTCGTTGATTGGCACTAGACCAATTTTTCTATCATTTTGATGCCCAATGCCCGTAAATGAAACATCGAGATTTTCACGATAATTGGGGGTCGTCAATGTGTCAAAGATGTACAATGTGACTCAAGATAAATCAATCACAAGTCAATTGCACCAAAAATTCCTAAAAATTACCCGATAAACTAGGTCACACTAAAAGCACGCCGAATTGAAATTAACCCGAATTGGAACCCGATTTTAAAAATCGAAAGTTTTATCATGTCACAATCTATTTTAGAAACATCAACTCATCCTTCGATGAAATTTTGGAGATCTCGATATTTTTACGGAAAATTGATTCGGACGCCGTAAAAAATTAACGGAAATTCGGATGAGCCAAATTAAAGGAAATTGAGACTTCCAAGCCAAGCCTTTGAGTGTTAGAGACTTACAGAAAATTGTTTGGGCTTTTTCCTTGGTAAAATTGGACTCAATTTGGGGAATTGAGTGAGGAAATTGAAGACCAAAAATGGAAATTCGGAACTTTGCAAGAGACTTCAATTTTTGACTTCAATTTGGACTATTTTGATGGAAAATTGGGTGGAAAGTAATAGGGGAGACATGTAATCAATGGAAGGGATAAATGTTTGACCTTGGGCCCCTCCACCTTGGCTTTCCTTGCAGGACTCTTCGCCGACCTCCTCCTTGCACATATGTTTCTCTTTCATTTCTTTTTTTTATTCATTCACTCGGCTATTCCACCGATTCCTCACTTGCTTCTTCTTTCCTTTTTCACGCATCCAACCCTGATCGAATCAACCACGATTTCTTCACTCCCTTTTGCCCGTTTGTTCCTCAAGCTGCCGCCGAAGACCCCACGTCTTCTTTCCTTGATTTGCGACGTCCCCAGCGAAGCCCACGTCTCTGCCCCCATCACCATCATCATTCACCATCATCCAACACCCCTCCACCTTCTGTTTTCCAAATCCACCGAAGCTTCAGTCAACATCCTTGCAAGTAGAGCTCCTTTGTTGACCATTCCCCCACGCGTCCAGCAGCAAGTGAGCCCACCATCACTTGCTTTGTTCCACCGAGCGTCCAGCATCTTCATCCGTTCTTCTGCCAGCACGCTTGCCCCACCTGGCGTCTTCTTCAGTCAAACAACCAGCAGCAAAAACCCTCCATCGAAGCAGATCCGTGGCCGCGTCTTTTCCCCCAGCTCGAAGACCAGCTAAGCCACACGATTTCAGTCCCACAAGCCCATGTAATTTTCTTGTTCGGCCTGAGGAAGTCAGTCCAACAGCTCCTTCTCTGCTCGAGCCCAGAAGCCTGCACGATCGGCCCAACTCTTTGCAGCCCGCAATTTGAGCCTTTGGTCCAGCTCGATTCAAGCCCGTGTCTTCAGCCCAGCTTCATGCAATTTCAACCCAAGTGAATTTCAGCAGCTCATCTTCAGTTTTGGTCAGGCCCATTTGAAGCCCAAGCCTGTGAAGCAAGTCAACCCAAGCCCAGACCAAGCCCAACAATTTTCTGTGGGCTTGCAAGGCCTTTGGGCCCGGTCTGATTGTCCGTCGACGTTGCCGAAAATTGGATTTCGGCCGCCGTCACGTCGTCGTCACGGTGAACCGATTTCCATAATTAACCGGTGAGTTCATTTACTAAACTCTTCCTAGTAGGCTAATGACGTCTTAGGGGTGTTTAGATTTATTTAATTAGGAATTATGTGGTTAGTTAGATTAATTTAGTGATTTAATTATGCAATTATGCATGTTAGGTGGTTAGATTAGATTAAGTGAGGCATAGATAAATTGTGTTATTTATCTAGAAGGGTTCGGGAATTTTTCCAAGTCCATATTGGTATTTAATTTAATGATTTTGGCCTAGGTTGGCATTTTAGTATTTAAATTGATTTATTTAATTAAATTTATAAATTAATTAATTATTAATTATTTTCCGGAAATTAGTCCAGGATAGCCGGTGACTGCAATTTCGTGTTGATTACAATGGTGTAGTTAATTTATGCAATTGAGTGTTAGTTTGTGCAAATTGAGTGTTGATTGGAATTTTGAATATTTAATTCCAAAAATTGTGAATTTCATTATTTATTCAAAAAATCCTAAGTGTCAGGTTTTAAATATTGAAAATGATTTTATATACTATATAAACCAATGGGATTTTGAAAAGAATGTTATGAATTTTCTAGGTCCAATCTGACCGTGTACCCACACACGACTATTTTCCGGGATGTTTTTAATATGAAGAAAATAGGCTAGGATCACTATTTTAATCGAGGCATTTGTGTATAATGTATAGTGTGTCCTTGGTGAAATTGAGTGGTCATGTGTTGGTTAAGAGAAATCGTCTCAGCGTTTAAGCCGGACGTTACTAAATCCCTTTTCGAGTTACCCATGTATTAGGATATCGGGTCGTAGTAGATTCTGGACCTATTCACCTTTGGGAATTCCATCAATGAGACATAGCCGTGTCCTATGGGGAAGAGATGATGCCTAGCTTTGCCAGTAGACTACCGAACATGGATGTCGACCGTGCCTTGAGTGGCTTAATTAACAATTGGAACACATGATTGTCTAAGTTTGATACGCCTGATTATGAGACAAAACTTTGTGGCGTGAAACGAGTGCCTGGTGATTAATTGAATTGATGAGATGTTCCAGTTGTTATGTGCATTGATTATATGCATTGCGACATGAACTGTATTGACTTGCAGGAAGGAACTGAGGTGAGGTAAGTTTCCTGTTCTAATTGTGTGGTTGTGTGACTAGAGTGCCCTAAAGCGTATTTCCCTCTTAATATGGGTTTAGTAGGTGGACTTGCTAAGACATTATCTCACTGGTTATTGAATAATCATTTTTAGGTCATTAGAAGATGGTCGTGGAAGACCAAGGTCTCGAAGTTTGAGGAGGAGTATGGAGGATCGGTGGATATGTCCTATCAGTATGTCGTAGGACAACCTCTTGTGAGAGTTGACCTTTTTGTAGGCTTTCAACTAAACTCATTTTGTGCCTAAATCTCGTTATTTATAAAAGTGTGTTTTTATGAATTGATGTCCTGCTTTTCTATCCCGAGATAATTATTGTCAGGGGATTTATTTCTGCTTCCGCATGTGCTTAAAAATCAATGGGTTGGCGACTCGTCCTGGTAAGTCGCAAAATTTTATCGACCAGAGAGAGATGGCACGCGCTCGGGGTTCGGGGCGTGACACTTTCTTCCGTGGAGAATTAGGCAGGCTCATTCGAGTAGTGACTATGATAAGCACCACGCACCGTGCGAACGGCATAGGGGGAAAACAACTCGTGCAGATGAGGCATCTCTTCTCACCCAAGGGTATCGACAATTACTGTTGACTTGATGCAACATTGGGCTCACCCTGCAATCGAAAATAATCACTTCCCCATTTTGACACTCTTGCCCGTTTGGAATATTTCATGAATCTTTCTTTTTCTTTGATTGTGTTCAAGCACTTCCAACTATATAAACGATGACAGAGCTCAAATGCTGTGTATCCCAGAACACGACTCGACCAGAAGACAAACCTTTTCATGGAATGTCTTGGACAAAGACGTTGTAGTTTTTGTAATAGTCTCATATCCTCTTAAATGTGTGTCGGTGGAGTCAACTTGGACCATAGATGATCATTAACAAATTTTTCTTTGGTCCACATTGCATACTGTACCGGCATCTATCATTATACAAAAGTCAGATTTCACTAGATCTCGTTTAATCTTCAAGCTCTACTTTATCATTAATCTCAAGAGTCAACTCGGACCATAGATGATCGCTAACAACTTTGTCTCCGGTTCACATTGCATGCTATACTGCGTCCATTAATATACAAAAGCTTGATTTCACAAAATCTCATTCAGTCTTCAAGTTATGCTTTGTCATTCATCTTTTCTACTCTCTTTTTTGAAACTTTTATGGGACAGATTACCTACTACATCAACTTGACACTGATTTTCCTAAACCCAATATAGTAACCCAACTGAAAATGGAATCAAAATTGAGAAGACCGAAAAGTGGATGGCTAGAAAAGCTCCTTATTCCAGGAAACAGCTATGTATCAATATGAACATGCAAAAACAACAACCTTGTGGTAATGAATGTTTCCCCTTGAAAAGAAGTTTCACTTATGTGCACTAAGAAATAGCCACAGCAACATTGCTCAGCTCGGATTACTCTCCGGAAAGTTTTCATAACGGGAATTGATTTATCTAACATTTTACAAGTAGTCATGATTAGGCACTAACAATTCTGAAAGTAGCACGAGAAACATGCTAAATGGTTCTTGTAATGATCAGCTAAAGATATTGGGGGTTGTCATCTAGAGATGGCGACCATGGATGAGGGAGGCGGTGGTGGTTAATAGCAGTGACCAATCAACCGAGGCAACAAATCTTGAAGAACAGTTCTTTTATGCTAACAGCACAGAAAGCTTTTCCTGACTGCAGTAAATCAGTTTGCAAGGAGACGAGAGGCGAGCTGCAAGCAGAACCCAATTAGTAACCAGAGGAATTCTGACTCCTTGAGACTTCCTCCTAAAGAATCTCAAACATAATCTAGAAAGTGATTTACTGCACCAGCCATCAGAGGACTGCCTCTAACATTTATTCAAAGTCGCAGTTGAGTAGACCATAATGAAGAGACAATGAAAGAAAGAAGAACACCATGTGAAGAATTTCTCCGATGCGGTGATCAGCATATTTATATCATGACTTTCTGAACAGTTTCTTTACAGCAAATGGATTCTAGGATTTTTCTAATTCTAAGAAATCAAGGACATCAATGACTAGAACGGGAGAAACAAGTATAAGACCCATAGTCATAGAGAATTTGCGTGTGCAACTTTAAGAAAGACACAAATGTGAAGAAAATGTTGGGGTGCATTAAGTTGTTCACAACCCAGGAGAAAGGTATCTCCAATTGTGCCGTGGATTCTTAAAAGCTTTAATTCAGCAGTGTTTGACGAAAAATGAGGCTCAATAGCTTCACAGTTTTTTTCTGTCCTCTCTTCAGCACTTCCACTCACATCTTGGTTGTCCTCTTGAGAAACACAAGGAGCAGTGTTGTCGTCCTCAACTTCTGTTTTAGACACATCCTCATCGATGAATGATTTGTCGGTAAAAGTCTCTGGTATAAGAGCCTTCACTGCATCGCCCAGTGTGAAGCATTTCCCTGCATTCCATAAGCTAAATTAACAATCTTATTAAAATATATATATATTTCAAAGTGGTTGAGACAGCTCGTCATAATGGACATCTATCCCGACAAAGTTAAGGAATGAAAAGACCAACATATTAAACGGGAGTGCATCTGGACTCAACAAAAGGGCCATGCATCACAAAATGCAGCATACATAACGTGAAATCTCTCTCAGCATGGGAAGGCCTTGAGTCAGAAGCCTGTTACTGGCATTTTACCTCTAACCTCTTCCTACATGAAATATAGTTCTTAGCAATGTTTCTACCATCTACCTAGACTGATAACTGTCATTTAAAAAAAAAACAACAACAACACTAAAATTTCCAACAACTTAACCTGAAGTTTGAAGTGTTATCCCATCCATCTTGACTATCATAATGATTTTGAGCATCTCTCATTTGACAGTCTTTGGACTTAGGCAATAGAATCTAGACAAGCATCAAGTCCCTGGCTGCAGCTAAGGGTGTCAAGGGTTATGCTTGGATCAAGCATTTAAGGAAACCTAAGCCTGCCAAAATGTCCGCACATGAAGAAGTTAACCTGAGCTGATTAGCCAAACTAAAAGGTTCAAAACAAGTTTGGTTTCCAGTTACCTGTTTGTTTTAGGCACTTTGGTTTTTATCATTTTCAAAAGTTCAGAAGTTTTATTTTTCAATTGAAAACGAATGGCAAAAATTATTCAGTACAAAAGAAAAACTCAATTAAAAAAAACAAAACACAGAATTAGATTATCTAGAATCTAGATGAGTGGTGGACTTCATCTTCTTAATTTTTTTGTTAAGGCTTGAGAGGAGGACAAAAACAAACAGCAATCTGATATTTTATTGTTCATCACAGGAATATGATTACTGATTCACTGGAAGTGCATGGATACAGGTTATGCCTTGAAAATAAATAGTCTGGGGATAGAGAGAGAAGAAGTCGTTGATCTGCTTCTCATTTCATCACTGGGGAGAGGGAGAGAGAGAAGAGAGGAGGGGGGAATGTGAAAATTTCATCAGAACTGCCATACAAGTGGTCGAACATCGTAAATCTTCCCAACAAAGTCCATGATTGCTTGCATTCTCATGAAGAAATCCATACTCAAGCATCAATTTTTTTTTTTTAACCTAAGTTTGTTCTTTTTGCAGATCGAAGACAGAATTTATTGTTATTCATCTTCTTTTTTGGCCTGGACATTTCCCTAAATTTGTTTTGGTTATCTAATCTGCTGAGGTTTCATGTTTTCTTTTTCCGATTTTTGGGTCATTCTGCTATTTCAATTTCCAACCAGATACACGAACACAAAATTATGTTACCCCAACCGAACTGGAAAAAATCCAGTTTGATTTTTTGGGCATCTTGGATATTTTTTGTACATTCCTAACTACAGCTAACAGGAAAATAGAAAGCA
Organism: Eucalyptus victrix; assembly: GCA_016097545.1. Lineage (NCBI taxonomy): Eukaryota > Viridiplantae > Streptophyta > Magnoliopsida > Myrtales > Myrtaceae > Eucalyptus > Eucalyptus victrix. The sequence goes on from CM027844.1 coordinate 18,043,368, forward strand.
ATAGAAATGGTAGTTCCTATAAACAATTGAATAATATTCATGATAGGAAAATGACTGACAAGGAATGCTAGACATAAAATGACAGATATGACAAGGTAATGCGATTGTTATCCATGGTTTACCTTCTTCTTTGTGAAGCTTAACAGGACGATTTATGTAAGCGATCTTGTCCCAACTATCAATTTCGGGTGCATCCTCTAACTCATCAAAATCTTTGGTAGCACGGCAGACATACAGTCTAACTGGAATTCTGCTTGCATGGAGAAGATCGAATATCATTTAGAGACAAGCATAACAGAGAAAACAAAATGCCATGCAGCAACGAGCCTTCTTTTAGAGGGAATGTTTACCGGCCTGAGTTCAAAGGCATACGCATGAATGTATAACTCAACAATTCTTCACAAATAGGCAAATGCCTTGAGTATTTCTAATACAGTGAGAATTCTACAAACCTGTCTGAGCTTGTCCAGCCATATTTGTGTCAGCTGTGTCAGCACTGCTTTCTTTGGATCTCAATGAAATTGATTTCTTCTTTGCAATGTACTCATCCTCAGATACACCAAGTTTGAGCTTCAGCGATACCTGCTGGTAGGCTTCCAGATCACCTGAATAAGATGCAATACAGCCGAGTCACGATCACCAAATACCCAATTGTACCCAAATTTCAAACCAGTAAGGCAGAAAAAAAAGTCCCATTTAGATAATTTGAAAAGATATTTCTTGCTTCCTGACTTGCTTATCTGATTATCACCATACTAAACCTCTCCTAATATTTCTCCATATATGTGGAAGGACCATGAAGAGGCCTCAATGAAATATAATTCACAGATGTCTTAATATGAGAAAACAAAATGGGGATGCTCATCATAATGTTGCTCCTAAACAACCGGCGGAGGTCTGGGAAAAATCAACGATGCAAACAATTGATAAGGCTGCACACATTTATTTGACAATTCAACCCAAGTCGGCTGGTGCAACGATGTGCACACTTGACATGTATAGGACATTGAAATGTGAAATCGTCATTGACATAGTCTAGTTGGCCCTTCAATGATCCTAATGGAAATTTAACTGATAGAAAGAGCTAAAACAAAATAAGGACCCTTTTGTTGCAGCGTCTTATAAAAAACAAACTATGTATTTTCCTGCCAAAACCTAAAATTATCCAAATTAAAAAAAAAAAAAGTACTAAATAATTATATGCAAATCTACATATTCACATTCCTACGTTTAGAAAGCCTTTAGCCGTCTCGAGTTAAATGTAAGTCAAAGTGTGAGTGCCACAAGATTTGTAAAAAGCCAAAAGTTAAAAGCAGAAGTCGCTCAAACCTGACCTTAAACTATTTCAAGGAAATTGAGTAAAAGGTTGGGCATCAATCATACCCTAATTGAAAAGGCTAGTACCACAATTGACTTTTTTTTTTTTTTGAGCAACCACAATTGACTTCACTTTAGTCTTTTTTGTTTAAACTGAGCACGTGCCAGAGTTTGTCTTCTTGTCCAGGAGCAAATACCACAGTTTTTTTCTTGTCCAGGAGCAACTATTGAGTGTATAGTTCTTTAAAGTCAAACAACACCGGTGCACTGAAATTCCTCTGTCAAAAGCACCGAAAAAAAAAAAATGAAAAATAAAATAAAAATGTTTAAAAAATACCATTCAAACTGTAATGAAACAGATGCAACACGAGCACAGGACTCGCTTAAGAGCAAGATTGACTATTTAATTACAAAACGAATGAACAACAGATGTATCAGTAAATCAAAACATCGTCATGGCACAATATATATAAACTTTTAAAAGGATTTTATCAGACAAAATTGCAATTATGGAACTCCTCTGTTAATGCAAGTCAAAGCTACTCTTCAAGTGCTCTTCAAGATTTACAAATTAAGTTCCAAATAAAATGTTGCAAAGATATATCCAAAATGAAACAAAACCAAAAGAGACATTCTTTCATTTGAAAATACTTCACATAGTTTTTATTCAAGGCAATAGAAAACCTAATTGACAATAATGACATGGAAAATTCTCCAGCCAACGGAAATAAGAAGATAATTTTCCATAAAACTTCTCAAAACTTTGATACAAACTACATGGGGGAAAATCAATACAAAGCAATGAAAGCACTAACCAGATATAGATTTCTAATCGGTAAGGATCCAAGTCATATCAAAAGAAGCAATTTAATGAAGAGATGCATCATTTGGGGAATAAAAATACCATTATGGAAAATAAATAAGGAAAACACTATTATACGAAACCTTATATACACATGTTCTCTGATAAATACTCCAGGAAGAAGAAATATCCATGCTAAGAGAAAATTAGGACACTTAGGAATTTTGGATGGTCTTCAATTTAAGACAAGGGCTGAAAGCAGGAACAGCAGAAATATTTTTCAAGCAAGACAGAAGTTACCCCTCCGAATTTATACGGAGAAAAGCATCAATTTCTTCCCTCTAAACAACTAATAAGCAGTGCCAACACCGTTAAATGCAATTTTTCAAGCAATAATTTATCTGCAATGGAGTTCTCATCTATTCCTTTACAATATCATAAGCAAACAGGCAGCAAGTTAAAATTACAAACATAAACAGACCTAAACAAACAGATAAACATAGAGATCTTTTACAATTTAGAAATACTCTAAACTTTTTTTAAGAATGTTGAAATTGTCTGTATAGCTCTCAAGCAGTAACAACCAACAATTAATTAAAATTTAGGGTCGCACAGTCCCACAATTTCTCTTGCAAAGAGCGCAAAAATATGTATGCCAACCTCCTTTAGAGAATTGATAAAACTCCATTTTACACTATCTTCATCTTCACAGGGGACCAATACGTTGCTTGGATATCCTCTGAAATGTACCTGCAGACGATTGATGTTTGGTGAGATGGATATGACAAGATTTATTCAAATTGCATTTATGAGTCCCTACCCAATTCTACCAATAGGTCCACTGCTTGGCCATAGTGCCATTAATCTAGAGTACCTTAAAAGCAAGAAACACATGTGAAGAATGATGATTAATTGGTCATAAACTAGCTTTGACCAGCAATTAATGTTGAGGACCGCGGCGAAAACAGTATACATAAGACGCACACGTGCAATGCAGCGTGGAAGAGGAAAAATCACCCACATTGTACAGTGAAGAAGAACACAGAAAATAACAAGGTGAACCAACTAGTTTTTGTTTCTAGTGCCAAAGAAGAATTCTCGCCAATTAGCTTTGTTTTTCTTCAAAAAAAGCAAACCATCAGATATAGTGGTATTCCACGCAATTCGATCAGTTCCAACCAAACGATGCACAGACACACGGACAGATTCGATGTCCGCCCTGTCGAACCATCACGCCGCGACAGCATCGTTGAATCAGCGAAACCGGTAACAATCCGGCGATGGCCAAAAAAAAAAAAAAAAGAGCCGTTAAATCTCCAAGATCGCTGAACTTTTTCTTGTTGCTATATTCAGTACCGCCTTCAAACTTTCTTCATTCAATTAAGCCCCTACGCCATTAATTTTATTCGTTTTTGGCCCTTCCCAATCCCCACCATTGAATATCAATGTGCGGTTGTAGATCGAATACCAGCACGCGATGTTTCATTTAATTGTCACAATAATGAATTCAAACATAACGTGTTAAATGGATTACTCAATTCAAAAACATTTAAGATATGAATGATTAATTGTGTTTACATACCGTAAGAATTTTTAGATGTATCTAAACATATTGTATTAGCACAAAAAAATATTTCAAGTTATTTAATTAAACGAGTTCAAATGCGTTTTAAACGGATTAAAGAGTCAGTTCATCCTTGTAAATGTTTGGTGCTCATTGCAATTTTTCACGTGAACGCATTAATAATTAACATGGGGAGTGTATTGTCTTGTCAAGCAATTATATTAAAGAAAAAATTTACTAATCCTAGATTTCTGGTCATCAAGATTTTTCTTGGAGAATATGCAATAACCTTTATACTAAAGCAAGTGTGGTTTGAGATTGTTCAACAACAAAATTAAACAAACAAATAGAGTTCATAAAATGGCATTAGTAGCTTTAACGGCCACGATTCTCATGATAGTTTTAATAGAAGGACAACATTGACTGAATTTAAAATTTTTCAGGGACAACATTAAACTCAGAAAAGCACAAATGCGACGGTATGTAAATAATGAACAAAAGTTCAAGACCCATCGGAGATATTACTCAAAAAAGAAATCTTACTATTGGTTAGTGTTACTGTCCTAGTATTATTTACATGTGAATGAATTGCATTTAAACACAAACTTTTACATATAAGGTGACTATCATGAAAAATCTCAAATCGATATGTCTGTGACATAATACCACAAATTAATTTTTTTATTGCTAAAAACTCTAAACTAGTACACCTGTGATTAATATATTTTTGGCTAACTTCTGTCAAATTTTACTGTTAAATTTCCTGATGTGGATGATGATATGATGACGTGGTAAGTCCACATGAAAATCCATATTGTAAATCCCAAAAAAAACCCAAAACTGACACACTTATAATAAATATAACGATACGCCCGTGATAAATTTGAGATTTTCCGTGATATTAATTCTTTGGATTCACATCATCATATCATGTCATTATGCATCATCACATAAGAAAACTTACCGGTAAAATTCAACGAAAGTTAACAGATCGGTGAATTTATTATGAGTATACCAATTTAGGATTACTCGTGGTAAAAAAAATTAATTTAGAGTAAATTAGTTAAAGGTGTGTCAATTTGGGTTCTTCGTGATATAAATCATTTTATATATCATTTCAGCAGCAGCGATGGTATTGTGAAAGGTAAAAATTTACTTCTAATTTACTTTTATTGCTACCCAAATATTACATCAATAACTTAAACCATGGATCCCTAATACTCCTTTACATTGCTATGACTTTTCCACTTGTGCATTCTGGGTTCACGTGGTTGGTTTACCTTTAGAATGGTGTACGGAATCAATAATCAGCAGGGCGGTGCAACATTTGGGTCATGTCTTGGAAGTCAAAATTGATACAAAGGAAGGGAACTCATCCAAACCTGGTAGAGCTAGAGTGGAACTAAATTTGCAGGATTCTCTTAAGACAAGGAAGTTAATTCGACTTGAGGGTAAGCATCTATGGCTCGATTTTCGTTATGAATGACTGTCGCATTTCTGCTACTCATGTGGAAAGTTGGGCCATTATGCGATGTATTATCCGGATATACCCTTTGATGAAGCAATATTAGAAGGCAGAGGTAACATGGCCTATGGCCAATGGCTTCGAGCTGAGGTTAGGGTGAATAGCCCGTATTGGCACACTTTCTATACGGCACAAGACAATACTGATCAACCTGAAGAACATGTACCTGAAACTCCGCCCTCACAACTTCCCCAAGTTCCTTTATTGCCCCAATTAGTTACTGATGATCCTGTGCCATCGCATGTCCCTTTGTTACTTCAACCAGCAAATGTGGATCCTATGCACCTAGCTAGGGCTGTTGATATTAGCAACACCACCCAAAGAGTGGTCTCTGACCATCAGCCAGTTATACAAGGCACTTCTACCACAACAATCATACCTGCACAAGTTAAGTTAAAAGGTATTCAGCCTCAGCCCATGGAAGCAAAGGGGCACAAGAAGCTGAAGAATGTGAGACTAACTTCAAAACTAGGGGTGGCCAAGAAGTTGAAAAGGTACAACCCCTATGAGTCCAAAAGTTTGATGATCCAAGATCATGATGAGACAAATCTCATGGAAACACCTGTTTATGTGGCTGAGGAAGTGGGAGTGTGGGCTTCGGTGGCTGGCCCTCAACAGCCACCACCTCACAAATGAAGATGATATGCTGAAACTGTGAGGGATTGGGCAACTCCCTAATGGTTCAAGCTTTAAGGGCCATGACGGCCAAGGAAAAGCCCACACTAGTTTTTTTGTTGGAAATCAAGAACTCTAAGGTGATGGTTAGAAGGATTCAACGTCGACTTCGCTTTCCTAACTCCTATATTGTCGACCCTAGAGGCCTGGCGAGAGGGATGGTTCTATTCTACACTAATTAGGTTACTTTAGATGTGCTCTGTTCAACACCAGACTATCTAGATATGCTTTATAATGACTGCCAGGATGATCGGACTATGCGTATAACTTGCATCCATGCTCCATATGTGTACCACAATCGTCAACTTTTTTGGGACAAACTTCAGGAGATTAGCTATGCTAACACGTTCCCTTGGTTATGCGTTGGGGATTTCAACGACGTTCTCTATCCATGGGAAAAGTTTGAAAAAAAAACCAGCAGATCGAAATAGAATGTTATCTTTTTAGGCATTTGTCAATGATTGTTCTATTATGGATTTACCAAGTAAGGGCTGTAAGTTTACCTAGATAAACAATCGCACGGTTGATGAGCTAGTGAAGGAATGTCTGGACAGGGCAATGTGTTCGATGGATTGGCGACTTTTATTTCCTGATGCTGAAGTTTTTGTGTTGCCTGCTATTGGGTCTGACCATAGCTCATTAATCATCAATTCTTCAGCATCCTACAAGGCCTTGAAGAAATCCTTTACTTTTGAAGTTTTTTGGAATGAAGATCAGGAATGTAGTGAACTAATATCAAAAGCATGGAACTCAGTCAAGGTAAATGGATCAGGCCTAATCTCAAAGTTACAGCATACATCTGCAGTTCTAACTAAGTGGAGTCGCTCAAAATTCTCCAGAGGTGATCTTAAAATAGCGTACTTACAGCAGCAACTTCGCCAAATTACAAATTAGCAGCATGCATATCAAAATAGAGCAGATGTTACTAAGCTAAAAGAGGAAATTAGGCAGATTTGGAAGCAAGAAGAACAATTCCGGGCCATGCAATCTAGAATCCAATGGTTAAGGTGGGGCGATAAAAACACTTGATTTTTTCATGTGACAACTCTTCAGAGAAGGCAACGCAATCGCATTACTATGCTTCAAGATCATAACAATCAATGGATTAGGGATCCCACTGCTTTACAGGTAATGACTTGCACATTTTTTGCTGACATATATACCATAATGGGTCCTCGAAATTACACTCCTATTCTTCAACAATGCCCACGGGTTTTTACTACAGAAATGAACAATGCTTTACTGGAAAAGGTGAGTCTAGGAGAGATTCGTTAGGCTACCTTTCAACTGGGGTCTAATAAGGCACCAGGCCTTGATGGGTTCAACGGAATATTCTATCAATCTCACTGGGAGGTAATCAAAGATGATATGTTTCTTCTAGTTAAAATTTTTTTTTGAGACAAGCTAGATGCCACCTATCCTGAATCGAACAATTCTAGCTTTGATTCCCAAGACCCCTCATCCAGAAAAAAATAGAACACTATACACCAATTAGCCTCTGTAATTTCGTATACAAAGTCATTTCGAAGGTGCTCGCCAACCGCCTCAAACCTTGGTTACCTCAGTTGATATCTATGGAACAAACTGCATTTGTTAGTGGTCGACAGATCCAAGACAACATCTCAATCTTTCAAGAAGTTCTTCATCAATTTAAAACACGACAGGGGACAACAAAATTCAATGCAATTCTTTAAGACCGACATGCAGAAGGTATATGACATAATTGAATGGGATTTTCTCAGGGACTACTTAATTCAGGTGGGCTTCCATCCAATGTGGGTACAATGGATATTATAATGTGTCACAACTACATCCTATAGTATCAGGTTAAATGGGGAGCTACTTCCTTATATTTTCCCTACTCGTGGCCTAAGGCAAGGTGACCCTCTCTCACCATATATATTCATCCTGGTTGTGAATGTTTTGTTAATATTAATCAGCCAAGCAGTTAATATGGGACAACTAAAGGGCATCAGATTCAATAGGTGGTGTCCTACCCTTTCCCACTTATTTTTTGCTGACGATGCAATCTTTTTCGTCGATGGCAGCATTTGTGAGTGTCAAAACCTGGCTAATATCTTAAATCAGTACTGTATAGCTATGGGCCAAGCTTTGAATCGCAACAAATCGAGGATTATTTTTAGTCGGCATTGCCCTATGAGTTTGCAGGAAAATATGTCTCTAAAACTTAGAATTCCTGTGATGCAAAGGGCTGGTAACTATCTGGGTATCCCTTCAGACTGGGGTCGCTCCAAAAAGGACATGATTTCGTGGATACTAGCACGTGTTCAATCAAAATTAGAAGGATGGAAAGAAAAGCTCATCTCCAAGGGAGGTAAGGAAACTCTTATCAAGTCTGTCATTCAGGTGATCCCGCAATATGCTATGTTGGTTTTCAGATTGCCCTTATCGTTGTGTAAAACTATCGAGAAGAACATTGCAAGGTTTTGGTGGAAAAATGATATGCATAGGGCAGGCATTCATTGGAAGAACTAGGATACACTTAAACGTAGTAAGGATCAAGGTGGGCTTGGCTTTCGGGATCTCATTGAATTTAATAAAGCCATGCTCGGCAAGCAAGCATGGTGTTTACTCCAACAACCTCAGGCTTTATGGGTTCAACTATTAAAAGGGCTGTATTTTCACAACACAGAATTTAAATTAGCAACCAAAGGCAGTTGTCCATCATGGGTTTGGCAGAGTATTCTTACAGGTTGGGATGCTATCCTACCATATACTAGATGGTCAGTAGGCAATGGGAGGCAAATCCGTATCCGTGAGGATCCGTGGAGAAAAAGTGGAACTCTATTTGGTCCTGCCAACATAGAGGACCGAAGTTAGTTGCTAACCTAATAAATGCTACTCATAATACCTATAATGTACCTCTGCTGTACCGCATTCTAGATGTGCCGATTGTTCAAGAAATTCTAACCGTACCAGTTAGACCTCTCTATGTAGAAGATAAATTTGTCTTGCCAACTACAAAGGATGGCACACACACAGTCAAGAGCAACTATCGCATTTTAACGGACATAGCCAGCCACAACAACAACCATACAACATCTACCTCTCATTAGACACCTAGAACTCTCTGGCGCAAAATTTGGTCGATGAGAACTGCCCCCAAAGTTAGAACTTTTCTCTGGTCACTTTGTCAAAATGCAGTAGCATCCCGAGAAAACCTATTCCATCGACGCATTACTTCAGATCCCTACTGTCAACTATGCAATCAGCAATACCCAGAAATAGTAGAACATCTAATCCTAGTATGCTCCTGGACTCGCCCTATTTGGACTCATCCAGCAATCAACATTGATATTCAGCCTCAGCACACTCATCGACTCAATGCTTGGCTTGCTACAAAATCGATATCAACAACAAACGCACCTTCTTTAGAACTTCTTGCTAATGTCTGATGGCACATCTGGAAAATGAGGAACAGCTACCTGTTCCACAATCAACGGCTAAATCCCTCCATTGTAGTTGAAACAGCCTTGACGGAGACTCGACTTCACTAGATCACCTCTACCTCTCCTTCCTCTGCGAGGAAAGCTGCGTTCAACCTGAATCCGAACCACCTCTGGCGACCGCCTAATCTGGGTACATTAAAATGCAATGTTGATGCTTCATATCAACCAGAAAGCACAAAAGGGGAAATGGCTGCGGTTTTTCGAGATCATCAAGGCAGACTCACCGAGATCTACACCAAATGATTTCCCGTTGCTTCAGCACTGCTCGCGGAGTTCCAAGCCCTCTCCTTCGCGATCCAGCACTTGATAACATAGGGTTTGCAGCACGCTAGGGTTGTGCTTGAATCGGACTGTAGATCAGTGGTTGACACCGTCACAGGAAGGAGATCGGAACCATGGGAGCTTCGTCCCCTGCTTACGGAGGCTGCTGAACTGTTGCCACTGTTCCCTAACCTCACGATTCGATGGTGTCCCGGGAAGCCAATGGAGTTGCAGACTGGGCCGCAAAGGCCCAGTGAGATGCAACTTGGGCCCACAATTGGAATATATTCCCTCCTCTTATTTTGATGGATCTGATATATGTAGATGCCCTTGCCGCTGGTTGTAAAATGACGTTTCTATGAATATATGGTTTCCTTTGACCAAAAAAAAAAGTACAATGAAAATTACCTCACTTCTTGCATTTTAGAGGTACAGGAACCCAAAATTTACGCAGAGGATTCGAAGTCGTGAAGAGAGGGACTGGGGAAAATGTTCACAAACGATCGGAGGCAAAAGGAGCGAACGGGAAGATATGGAGTCCCCAGGCTGCAGTACCTCCAGGTCTCATTCCTGATCAAGATCGCGCCTTTCCCCCTTTTTCTGCTGCCTTCGTCTCCTTCGGTTCGTGGGTTTTTGGTATTCCGTCGGCCCGACTTCGATTTTCGTGGGCTTTTGGGGCTTGATCCTCACTATGTCCTGCCGAACTGACTGTGATTTCGGGACCTTGAATTGGTGCTGCTTTCGCTGGAAAATGGTATTCACGCCTGGTCTCGCTCGAGCTGCCGAGAGGATATAGGATCGGTTCCTTTATTCTGTTTTCTCGTTTCTTGAATTCGAAAGGCCGGCGGGCGACTCACTTCCTCGTGCGAGCTCCCGTACCTGTTTTTCATTTTATGATGGAGTGTACAGTCGACCCTTTTGTGATTGATGTCTTCCTTGTTTTGTTCCAGGATTTGGTGAGCCTATTCCAGGATGTTACGATTGAAGGTAATACTGGATCTTTGTGCATTGTCTGTTTTGGTTGAAATTGACTTTGTTCTCACTGAGTGATTGCGTTGTTCACCCGCCACTATGGATGAGGAAGGTCAGGCCCAACTGGGGGTTTTGCACAGTAGATAAAACTAAATTCTGTGTTGTAGCTACGCACGTTGATGATTTGTTGGTGGTGGTGATTAGGGAAAAATGGCACAGGATTATCTACTTAGTGAGGAACTTTTAAAGGGCCTGGTTCTCTGGATGAATTTCAGCTTAGAAATTTGAACGTGCTTTCAATTCTCCTGCGGCTAAGTTAATCTTCTCTGTTCTTTTTATTAAAGGTTTCTTCATCAGGTTTCCCTTCCCGTAGTCGTGACTGGTATCGTGTTAATGTTTCGTGGCGATGCAGTTTTTGGCATTTATGGATGGAGCAAACCTTTAATGGGTCACAAATTCTAACCCATTTAAACCATACTCACTTTTTTGACCAATTTTTAGTTAGGTTTTTATAAGCCTCTGACCCAAATACAATCCATATAAATAAAATATGAGTCCAAAGATGGGTCAATGACTCATTTTGACACATTTACCTAAAATATTGAGCAGTCTTTTCTTGTATAAAACAATCAAACAAGGTAGCACCAAATCGCAAGAGATAAGCATCCCATCAATCGAATAAAATGCGCATGAAGATTGTGAAGAATATTCTCTTGACTGAAATTTGGTAGCAATTAAAAATCAATTATATGCGCATTGGTAACTAGGGAGATTTCTAATATGCGCATTAGATATCGATATCACTAAATTGGGAAATAAAATATGTGAATCAAATCGAGACCAGAAAATTGGCTAGTTTAAATGTCGTGTTTTCAAAGATGTACAGGCGAACGGTGCACAGGGACGGGTGGCCGGCAGCTAATGGAGCTCGACGATGGGCTGCTCACAATCAATGAGGCAAGGACCGGCGGGGAACAAACTCCCTAGTACAGTTACTGAATTCAAAAGCGGATTCTGCGAAACAAGAAGAAGAACCCGAAGGGATTAAAATTTCACAATAGCCGGAGCGTCGGGGCGGCAGCAACGCGAGGATGAGAAGGCCCAGTGAGAGAGAGAGAGAGAGAGAGAGAGGAGCCCCTTTCTTGAATCTCTTTTGTCTTTTTCCTATGAATGCAGTCTCTCTCTATCTCCTTTCAAATTTTTTGTCGCTTCTTGCATTTCTTTTGGCTTTTTATTCTGGGAATGCAACTTTACGCAATCCCTTGACAAGCCATAGATTATCCATGTAAAAAAAGGTTAATGTAAGATTAATTACGATGAGTAACAAACATGTGAAGAATGAATTGACCATCTTATCTGTTTATAACACGCCTTGACTAATTTATTTGTATAATCTAAAATTTTTCATTAGCTAACACGATATGTTTAGATACATATAGAAATACTTACAACACATAAACACAAGTAAGTATTTTCATATAAAAGAAGTCACATCTTAAATTTTTTGTATTGTGCAGCAATTTAATTAACATGTTCTATTTGAATTTAATATCATGAAATAATTAATAAAATTGTTTTGTATTGGGATTGAATCTAAATTTGACATGTCGCCAATAAAAGTGTGAGATTGAAATTGAACAAAATAATGATAAGTCAAAAACAAAATATTTCATTCCGTTGTCAATGATTCTAAGGAAATGAACCACGTTGAATCACTTATCAAAAGTCCAAGGACAGACTTGAATTTACTTTAGTTATTCAAGTATTGCAATAATTTGAATTCCTTTTGCCTAGGTCAATGTTTATTTTAATCACATGCAGTGACTGCCATTGAGATTGACTGAATGGAGATATATAAATGGGACTCAATGATTTGATGCCACTATAGTTAGCATTCTTTGTAGTAAATCGTTGTAATGATATTTGATTTGATTATTATTATTATTTTTTTTGGTCTAGAATAGATCTCACATTTGGATTTTTTCCTAAAGCTCTTGAAGAGATTACTTTTTCTGACATGTATGGCCCGAGAATACCCAATTTGCCGCATAAAGGAACCTGCTTGCAGCTCTTCGAAAGCCCACACAATTAGCCAGGGTTACAACTTTCTCAAGTTAAGTCCCGCAAAAGGCAATAATTTTTTTATGACAAAGTTGACCGGTAGATTTTCCTAACATAGGATTATATATGAATTAATCGGTAAAGTCGACCATGCACATTTGAATTGACAAAAAAGAAAGTACTATTACAGAGAGGGCTGTAAGAAAAGCTAACAACTAAGCCTAATTTTAAAGATTGTGCACCTTGTCCAACCATTTGCTTGGCCCGTGTTATGGCCCGTGTTTGGTTTTAAAATGTCTGAAATGTCATCAGAAAGTAGCTAGCCGAGCTTTATGATTATGCAGAACTTTTCTTGAGAAATTTCTGATCTTAGCTATCTAGTGTGGCAAAAAGGGTGTTTTTGGGCCACATACATTGAACCAAGAAAGCCTCGAATGTCCCTTTCGGGTGGATCACGAAATCATGCGCACGACTACGTTGCCTAGGGCAGTCACTATTATGGCCTTCATGAGAGTCCACTCGGCCGGGAGCTAATATCCAGAGATCATGTTGACATGCCAAATGCTTGTTTAGAAGCACATTGCGATACTGCTTGGGGATCCACTTTTATCCGAGGATAGTTGGAAAGCGTCCTTTTGATATGTATGGGTAATAATTTATATTTATCTGAATTTTCTTTTTTTAATATAAAATTTGTGAGATAAGTCGAAAAAGATAAATTTCGGAGAAGTGTAATAAAAATCTATTTGAATCTTTTTCTAAATCTTTGTCTTCTTTATTGGGTGAACATATAGAGAATACTTATTTTATTCATTCGTAAATTAGTTTTAATTAGCGATAGAATTTAAAGAATGATAATTGAAACTGACTCATGATGAGAAGCCTCCACAAATTCTCAAGTTTACCACCAAGGCCAACGCCTCGCTTTTATTGGTCACAGCTACTGATTTTCTGTTGCATTTCGCAGTGAATTTTGGATATGTTCTGAGTATTTTTTTTAGATGGGAATATTCACATTAAGTAACGAGACTTTCAATTTACAAAGCACTAACTTTTTTTTTTCAGGTGGCACGTATAAATTGTGTTTATTTATCGATTCATGGAAGACTAATCTTGTGAGATTGATTATGCTAGCACAATAAAAAGTGCGTTAATCTAATTTGTAGTGGATATTCTTAAGACATGAATTTTTTTGCTTTTCTCTGTTTAATTGTTTAGATGCCGGCGGGGTCTTTCATGAACGAATGCGAAGTGTTATGTGTTAGGATTTCATCCACTTTCCTCTCATACGAATGCACTCCATTTGCCTGTAAAGCTAGTATAGTTGATATGGAAAATGCAATGGTGTGTTTGGGCTGACTTTTACTCCTTTGCCTTTTCTTTCTATTCAACATTTGAAAATAAGGTATCCACCGGATACCAAGCCCATCAAATACTTAAAAAACATATACGTACCAGCTTATAAATTCATTTAGAATTTTTTATTATCAATTTTTTCGAAACTTAATTAGTTTCGTATTTCCCCATACATTCAGTAATAATGAACTCTTAAAACCAAAATAAAGGAGCCATACTAATTGATATATTTGGAGAAATCTAAAACCCCGAGCTTTTCTTTCTTCCCATGCATGGTATATAATTTTCATCAAAACAATTGAGGTCCACGATGCTGCACCTGCGCTGTTGTGGCTATGCCTTCTCTGAGATGTCTTGAGATTCGTATGTGTTCCTCTGGAAGTGGAGCAAATATCGACTAGGTAGACCTTTGGACAGTGCCAACGGTCAAGTCCAGCTCACAATAGAAAGTTCATCAGTAGGTATCTTGGCATTCCCAATGCTTTCCAGGCATGTAGGATTGGAGAGAAAACGAAAACAATGCCAGAAGTTTGCTTGTTTCAGCCTATTCTGCAATGCCCCAAGAACATGGAAATATCAATGTTTTTGTTTGTCTCAGCATCTTTCCTGTTTGTGCTTGAACAGTCTCGGGTAAAAGAAAAAGACGGACTTGGTGGATCTGCCAACCTTGAAGACTCTCTTTTGCTCGGCTAATTTGACTGAATCTATTGGATTTTCTATTTCCCAACTGTTGAAAATATACATGTTTTTCCTTAGCAAATGACTACCCACATATGAAATGTATTCAAACTATATTCAGATGATACATTCGAGTTTTAAGATGGTTTGTGTCCACTATGGTCTAACGAATTTCCAAATTAATTGTCTATTTCCAAAGGGATCGTCGATTTATATTCATTTCTCAACCTTTATATAATTTTTTGAAAAAGTTAATTCAAATCATTTTCTTCAAGAAGCCATTGCAAGAAATTCTAGGTTTATTACATAAAATCTATTATCGTAATCTCTGCTACATAAAATTTCATAATTTTTGTCAATTATGACCCCCCAAATTTCTATACTTCGAGTTTGCCTCTTCATCCAAATTTACTTAAGTGACTATTCATGGCCGATTTAGCTGGGACATTCTGTCAAGCCAATGTCGTCCAAAAGCAGGAATAGATAATTTTCAAGTAAACAAAAAATGAATTGACCAATAACAGCGTTGAAATGGTCTACCCTTTTCTTCTTCTCTTTTGTCCTTTTTCCTGCACTTTTCTTCTTCTTTTGGCCTGCATAGTATCTGTTTCGTCCGATCTTGTCCTCCTCTCATTCTGCCTGCATAGCAGCACGGCACGCGACAAGCATGTTCTGATCTCTTTTTATCCTTCGCGTTCAGCCTCTCCCTCCCATCGTCCTCCTCTTCTTCTTCTTCTTCTTCTTCTTCTCCTCCTCCTCCTCCTCCTCCTTACTCTCTCCATGGCGACAAGCGGACCAGAGCACGAGAACAGGATAGTCAAGCTGAAGACTTCCATCAATAGGGTTTGGTTTTACCTCGCCCAGACGTCCGCCCTGCATTTCGTGTCGCTTGTGTTCATTCTGGGCAGTCTAACATCATCCAATTTTGGTTGCGCTGATGCTTGGATGCCAGTCGCTCTCGTCTTGCTGGCCACGGCTCTCTTTTCCTTCATCTACGTGAGGCAAGTGCTGCGGCTCGTGGATTTGCACGTAGAGCTGAACACCGCGAAGCTCAGTGCGAGCCGGGACGGGGTGGACGGCGCCCAGAGGAGAACCCACTGGAATGGATACGCCATTCTCGCCGTCGTCTGTCCTCTCTTCTGCGCTGGCGTCATGAGCGTGATATGGGTGATGCTGACATGTCAGCATGCCTAGAGTGGCTTGTTTAATGTTGGCATTTTTAAGTGTTTGAACTTTCTGAACTTAGGATTTTCTACTAGGTGTTTCTGGACTTGTTTATGTTAGTATTTTCCACTGGTGTTTTAGAAATCCCCGTGTTCTATTCGGCACGCTTTTATGTGTTTAAAGGTCTTGGTTCCTTCCTCTCTTCTTGTTCCTGTCGTTCTTGTTTCTGCCATTCCTCTTTGAGGAAGCTTTCAAGCTGCGTGATGATGTCGTTCTTGCCAAAGCATTTCTTCGGCGCAAAACAAGAAATTCCTCCGCCCCCTCCCCCTCTCTCTTTCTCTCTCTTCATATCATAAAATCAAAAGTAATTTGCAACGCCAATGAAAACATTGACATTTTAATGTCGTGTGATACTACATAATTGACAAATTATAATTTTAAACAGTCAAATAACACTAATGTAATTTACTTTAGTTATTTAAATATTTGCATAATTTTAGATTTCTTTGCCCATGTTGAAGAGTATTTTAACCAAATGAAGCAACTTGGCAATTTCGCTACGTAAGACAATGAGATTGAATGAGTCGAGAGAAATAAAGGGACTTAATGCTGGGTGTTATGGAATTCAGTAATTTTTGTAGTGAATCCTTGTTAAAATATTTGATTTAATGGAGTTTCTTTTTTTTTTCTAATATTTTGACATTTTCCATAACTAGGCTCTTAGGAAAATTATTTTCCATGTGATGATATGTTGTGGCAATTTGCAAGAGAAACAAGTCTGGCAACAAATATTGCAGAAGCCGCTTGTAACAGTATTCTCAAACTAAGTTGAAAACTATACAGACTAAAAAGAAAAAGAGTTGAAAATTACTTTCATATAGAATTCGGTTTGCCATATTTTAAAGCTTTGCAATTGCCCCCACCAAATCCTGTCCCTGATCCGAACGATGGAGCATTATACTATGTTATGAACCGAGATATCAGCTTTTGTAGAGGAGATACGATTCTACCGCAACATTTTTAGGTCAAACGATGTTCAGAATTGTGACAACTCTCCATAACTAGCGAGATGATAACGTGAGATTGATCCAAGGACAAATAGCGACCACGTTTGATTACGAAAGAAGTCGAATTCGATATCCCATCAAAAGATTTTTTTTTTTTTTTTTTTTTGGTAAAGACCCATCAAAAGATGTTTGCAGCTTCTTAAGAGAGAAAAATAACAAAGATGAGAATCTTAGCTATGAATAAATACACTAATACTTAAATCAACCAACTATCCATCTTGGCATTCCAATGTTATATTTTACAGATGACCATGTGGTTGGATAGCCTATGGTTTGGTAAATATGTTTTAGTATAATTATGAAGATAATGATGCATAATGAAAAAAAAAAAAACCTCTTTCCAGGCTACCAATTTGTTGAAATTAAATTGGTATCCTCTCATGTGTGTTTTTTATTTTATTTTATTTTTTTCAACTCTAAAAAACAATTGAGTGCATTTTGGCCAATCCAAATCAATTAATTGGTGAAAAATATACATGATCCCAACTTATCCTAAAATTTTGATTTAAAAAAAAAAAAGCTTGTCTTAAATTGAACAAGTACACATGTTGATTGCTCACTCTCTGATAGTATGTTGGCAAAGACTTACCACTAAAAGATTTTGGTCCTTTACACAATAGCATATTACAATTGCAACTTACCGCCACACTTAGCAAAGGTTCCTCTGGACTTTATGCCGGTGGGGGTATATGCCATTTTTACCACAAAGTTCTGGACAAGCAATGGCTAAAACAGCATATAAGCTGATGGGAAGCGCTCTAATTTCTTTAATGGTAAATGACAGAACCACTGTATATAGCTCACTACAAAAAGCAAATCTTTCACAAATGGGAAACAGCTAGAACACTCGCCAAAACCCAAAGGTTTTCTAAGCTGCACTGTTCTACCTGAATTCTAAACAAACAGAGCTTCCGGTCCCTGGAGAAACTAATATTTCAACAGGTCAAGGATCCTTCATGAAACGGCAAAGACTCTTGGATGTATTATCCAATGGAAGAGTAGCAAATGGTGGGGGACAAAACGAAAGCTGCACCAGAAGCTTTCCTTGTCTTGACATGTTCTCTGCAATGCCCAAGAATATGGAGAAAATCAATATTTTTTGTCTATCTCAAATCTTTTTCATGTTTTGTCCTTGCGATATCCCGTCGTTGTGATATCTTCGGTACTGATCTTTCTAATTTGATTTCCAGCCCACTCAAGGCACATCTTTTACTTTTCATCATGTAATGTACTTTTCATGCTCACTTTAGCAAATTTCTTGTCATAGCAAACCGCAGCTCTAACTCTTATCGATATTTTGGAAAATGGGCTGAATTGCTAAAATGATGAACAAACATCTGCATCTAGATTATAAAAAAGAAAAATTAAATGCATAGGAATTTATGTTCCTCGATTGCACATAGCTGCATCCAAACTTACTAGCATTAGGATAGAGAGATTTTCTAGTTGAGAAGAACCAAGTCTTGCATCTAAGTTTCACAGGCTGAAATTTTAAGTTGATGGAGCAAATTCCTTGAAGCAAATTCCTGCATAAAAGTTCTACAAAAATCAAAAACTTAAAATAATATATTCCATAACTGTGCATACTTTGCATCTAAGATTATTAGCTGATGTTTGATGAATAAATGATAGCAAAGGATTATTTGAAAATTTTGTTGTCGTTTATAACTAAATGCATAATAGGTGATGACTTGTATGATAAACACATAATTATAGATAATGTCGGACTTTATAACTTTTTAATGTTATATTTCTGAATTACATGTTTGAAATCATGCAAAACAAAATTAAGGGCTGTTAACTTTAAAATATTATCCTAGGTAATTCCTATCCTAATTTTGAATATACTTCCTGTCAATTCATAATGGGTGAGAATAAACTTAAATTAAGGACTACAATACTTTTTTGAATTAACTTTTGTAGGAGTTTCCTTGACAAGGATTTCCATTATGTCTTGATAATATTCTCATGAATTTATAATTTGGAAAAAATAATAGAAAAATAGAAAAAAATTAATTCTTATTTCAGAAAAAATATAAAAGAAAAATATTTGTCTAAGTTTTGCTCATCCAGGAAGTTATTGACATCTAAGAATTCTAACTACATTTGGTGATGATAACTAAGATTTTGTGTCCTTAATTTTCATTATTTGGTGTAAATATCTATATAAATATCCATACATAGAATATCTACATATAGTATATCATATAATATATGACTTGCTACGTTAGTTCAGCTGAATCATATGTCACTTCCTACTTGGTGAACAATGGAGCAGAGTCCATGTACCCCTTATTCGTTTTTCCTAAAACCTTTTGGGCATGTATCGCTCGATGACGAGGCAAGGTTTGCCAGTCGATTTGGTTGCTGTTTAGGTCTCCATGTGCAAAAGGAAAAAAAATGGTTTTGCAGGTTGTTCCAACCACAGCAGAATGCGAAGACTTTGTTACTTACAATACCCCTGCCATCAACCTTTTTGGCTCTTTCTTTAGATTGGTTCTTTGTTTTTGTGCACTTTAACGGGTTGATGAATCTGGGTCTTCTATTGGGTGTTGACCTATGGTGGTGTTGGTGTTGACATTGTTGAGTTTTGGCTTAAGGCTATTAACCGAAGCATGATTGGGGCCAATGGTGTGAAGACTAGAGGCATCAAATCAAGTTTTGGTTGAGACAGTTCGGGACTTTAGCGAAAACGGGCATAAGTAGAAAGTGAAAAACATTTGCAATCCCTGTGAAGGGGGTTGCTATAAGGATCAAAATTAGTCTTGAGATGATGATCCAAAAAGGGAAAGTGGCTCTGCATACATGGGTGGCGAGGATAACTCGAGCGATCATTCTGTGAACTGTGATCAAGATTTAGATGACAATGAGCAAGAGCACAAAAACAATTGCACAAGCAAGATGAGTCTTAGCCATCTTAGGGCTACTAATAATGCAGGCCGAGCAAATGGCTGGACAAGGTGAACATTTTCTAAGATCAGGCTTATTTTGTCTGCTTTTCATCTTTTTAGTTGAAACAAAGTCGCTTGTTTTTTTTTTTTTTTTTTTTTGGTTGCCGGCAAATCTGATTGGTTCCCGAACAACTTTAGAACATTTAGGGTTGATCAAACATTAAATTCAAAAGGCATGCCACACGAAAACTAGCTTTTCTTCCACTCTCTTTCCATAAGTTTTGGATGTCTACTTTTGTGTTTCTTTATATTGTTCTCATTTGTCTTTTACCATCTCTTTAGTGCGGTGTCTTTTCTGGTGCATGTGATGAGAGTGGCCTATTAACTTATTTTTGCTTTATCTATAGCTAATATCTATGCCTTTTCTTTCTTGTGTGATCTCTTTCCTTCGGAGTTCGACCCAAAAAAAAAAAAAAAAATCTCTTTCCTTCGAAGGATCAATGACCTGTGTTCCTCTTCTTGTTCTTGTTCTTGTTCTTCTTGTTCTTCTTTCCTTTTTAACTCAATTCATTACTTAGTCAGAAGTATTTTAATCTTGAAATTATGAGTTGAGATGCCGTTTTTCTTTCCGAATTATTTCTCTGGCGCAAAACAAGAAATCTCTCTCTCTCTCTCTCTCTCTCTCTCTCTCTCTCTCTCTCTCAATCATAAAATTAAAAGTAATTTACAATCTCATTGAAAAAATGACATCAGAGGGTATATTTTAAAATATTGTGCGATACTATATAACTGACAAATTATAATTTAAAATAGTCTAAAGATGCTTGTATAATTTAATTTAGTTATTCAAATATCTAGATAATTTTAGATATTTGAATAAATTCTATCAAACCTTTCAAGGTTGTACTAGTGGATTCCAGCTTTGTTACTAGCTATTGGCGCTAGAAGAATGGACTAGGCCAGAAAATAAGGCCAAACAATTATAACTTATTTTTCAATCTCTTCTATGCCCTTGCTTTGTTCACATTCATCTTGATAGGACATATTTGTTCTTTATAGCATATTTTATCTACAAAACATACTTCATTCTCTACACGTTGATTCGCTCGAAAAGGTTTTCAAAATCCTACATTAACCAAGTCACCCCTTATTAACAAGTACATCCAGCCAATTTTAGTGGTGCCAATCTAAGGTTTGTTTCTCTTTTTTTTTTTTTCATACTTTTCTGATAACTTTTTTGAAATCGTAGACAACATTTTTTCGTTGATTTTGAATAAATTTCAATATTTTATAATGTTTGTTACTTGTGATTATCCTATCTAAATAATACTGAAATTTCTTCAAAAATTTATTTTAAAAGTTACTTTTAATCCTTGAATAACAGTTTATTCTCGCCAATTACAAAGTTATAAGAATTATCCAAATCAACTACAACCTAAGACATATTATCTTTGATAGCTCTTTTAATCATAACAAATTATTTAAAATTAAAAGTAACCGTTCCTCCACTTCGTTTCACCTACCGTTTGATGGGCAATTTTCAAATGTAGTTATTAGAAGATTATCTCATTAGACTTAATTTTTATTATGCATTTTTATCGTAAGAGTCATGACAAATTGTGCATTTTGTGACATTTATTGATGAAATATGGAAGTTGTGTAATGTATTAAAAGTTTATCTTTCCCTCATAATAAAATGTGGTATCTATATTTGCCAAAATTTATTTATATTTATTTTTTTAATATTCATTTACTTTATAAAGCGTCATGTGTATCATTGTAGTAATCCTCCAATATAATTTATTCGCCATTTAGGGCCGTCATGCTGCGTGTAGTTATTTTAATGAGCTTCTGACTCCATTTATTTTTCAAAAAAATTGTATCTATGTATTTTTCTTACTCTTGTAAATGATAAGAGTTATTGAGCAAAGTTATGTTCATGGTCAAGCATATTTTGCATCTAAGATTATCAGCTGATATTTTATTTACAAATTAATTGTTTGAGGATTAGGCGCCAGTCTTTATATGTGAATATTAAAACCTCAAACAAAAAAAAAAAACGAATTGACAAATAAGAAAACCATACTTCATAAACTTTCTAAAGGAAAACGATTCGCCATTTCTTAAGTTTCATAAGTAGATGTAACCAAATTCATATTCAGCGATAACTCATATATAAACACGTAATTATAGATAACTCTAAGTGAGATAACTTTTTATATTGATATTGGAGAATTACAGGCCTACACTCACATAAAACAAAATTAAAGGCTCGTTACTTTTAATTTTGAAACTTTCAGCTATGTGAATCTTAAAAGATAATTCTTATCATAATTGAATAGGATACTTCCTATCACTTTATAATTAGTGAGAATAGACTTAAATTAAAGATGACAAGAACCTTTTGAGTTAACTTTTGAAGGAGTTTCGGTGTTACTTGGATTTCCGTATGTCCTAAAAAAATTATTGCAATATAGTACAATTTAGTTAGTATTTTGCAATTTATAAAATTAAAAAAATAATTAAAAAAACGGAAACAATAATTTCAGAAAAGATATAAAACGAAAATATGCAGGTTTTGCTCCACCAAGTAGATGATATCTTATCGACATCTAATAATTCTATCTACATTTGGTGATGATAACTAACCGTTGTTAATTTTTATTGTCTGGTATAAACGCCTATATGAATATTGATGTAAAGGATATCAATATATGGTATACCATGGATTATAATTTATTAGGTTGGTTGAGTGAGTCACATGCCACTTCCTACTGGGTGAGCCATGGAGCCGAGTTCATATCAGCTTTATTTGTTTTCCTTAAAAAAAAAAAAAAACCATGCATCTAATTTAGTTTTTTTTTTTAATTCGGAAAGTTAGTATTTAATTGTTAATTAAAATAATTAAACGAAAAGGCCGCACATATTTTAGGATAGGACTTAGCCTGTTTATTGTGATCACAAATTTTACAATTCTCCAATAACCAACCCGATCTAAAATTCAGGTTCAGATTTGATATATCTTTTAAATATTTCTTATCTCTAAGGCACTGCAAGAGCTACATATGGAAGAGAAGAAGGAGAAGACGCTCGATGATGAGGAGGAGGAGGATAGCTTAGTGTTAGTCTACAACATGTACAGCTCCTCCGATTAAGAAGAGGAGTGGGATCAGGAGGTTTGTGAGTCAACTTGGTTGCTGTTTAGGTTTCGGGTTTTTGTTTCCGATCACATCCATTGATTATTTTCTTCATGTGCATTAGGTAAGACTGATGTTTCTGAGGGACAAATGGAGAGCCGAGATGAATGGACGGGTATACCCTTTTGGCTCTTCCTTTATAATGGTATGCTTCCCCCACCCCCCCCGGAGGGTCAAAATACCGGTCTGCTTTACCGAGTTGATAAATCTGGGTCTTCAGCGTTTGCCTGTTGCGGAGTTGTTGACTTTGTTAAGTTTTGCCTCAAGCACAACACCAAGAACAGCAAAAATCATGCCAGGAAGATGGATCTTAGCCGTCTCAGGGCTACCATAACACGAGCCAAGCAAATGGCTGGACAAGGTGAACAATCTTTAAAATAAGGCTTAGTTGTTTGCTTTTCTTACGGCCCTCTTTGTAATAGTACTTTCCTTTTTGTCAATTCAAATGAGCATGGTCCACTTTACTGATTAATTCATATATAATCCTATGTTAGGAAAACCTACCGGTCAACTTTGACATAAAAAAATAATTACCTTTTGCGGGACTTAACTTGAGAAAGTTGTAATCCTAGCTAATCGTGCGGGCTTTTGAAGAGCCGCAAGCAGGTTCCTTTATGTGGCAAATTGGGTATTCTTGGGTCATACATGTCGGAAAAAGTAATATTTTCAAGAGCTTTAGGAAAAAATCCAAATGTGAGATATATTCTAGACAAAAAAAAAATTAATCAAATCAAATATCATTACAATGATTTACAACAAAGAATGCTAAATATAGTATTATCAAATCATTGAGTCCCATTTATATATCTCCATTCAGTCAATCTCAATAGTGGAATTGCAAGTCGCTGCATGCGATTAAAATAAACATTGACATAGGCAAAAGGAATTCAAAATTATTGCAATACTCGAATAACTAAAGTAAATTCAAGTCTGTCCTTGGACTTTTGATAAGTGATTCAATGTGGTTCCTCTCCTTAGAATCATTGACAATGGAATATTTCATTTTTTTTTGACTTATCATTATTTTGTTCAATTTCAATCTCACGCTTTTATTCGCGACATGTCAAATTTAGATTCAATCCCAATACAAAACATTTTATTAGTTATTTCATGATATTAAATTCAAATAGAACATGTTAATTAAATTGCTGCACAACACAAAAAATTTAAGATATGACTTCTTTTATATGAAAATACTTACTTGTGTTTATGTGTTGTAAGTATTTTTATATGTATCTAAACATATCGTGTTAGCTAATGAAAAATTTTAGATTATACAAATAAATGAGTCAAGGCGTGTTATAAACAGATAAGATGGTCAATTCATGCTTCACGTGTTTGTTACTCATCGTAATTAATCTTACATTAACCTTTTTTTAACATGGATAATCTATGGCTTGTCAAGGGATTGCGTAAAGTTGCATTCCTAGAGAAAAAAGCCAAAAGAAATGCAAGAAGCGACAAAAAATTTGAAAGGAGATAGAGAGAGACTGCATTCATAGGAAAAAGACAAAAGAGATTCAAGAAGGGGCTCCTCTCTCCCTCTCTCTCCCTCTCTCTCTCTCACTGTGCCCTCTCATCCTCGCGCTGCCGTGGCCCCGACGCTCCGGCTATTGTGAAATTTTAATCCCTTCGGGTTCTTCTTCTTGTTTCGCAGAATCCGTTTTTGAATTCAGTAACTGTACTAGCGAGTTTGTTCCCCGCCGGTCCTTGCCTCATTGACTGTGGGCACCCCATCGTCGAGCTCCATTAGCTGCCGGCCACCATCGTCCCTGAGCACTGTTCGCCTGTACATCTTTGAAAACACGACATTTAAACTAGCTAATTTTCTGGTCTCGATTTGATTCACATATTTTATTTCCCAATTTAGTGATATTGATATCTAATGCGCATATTAGGAAATCTCCCTAGTTACCAATGCACATATAATCGGTGATTCTATCTTTAAGGCTTGAGATGGATTTTATGGGTTGCGCATAAAATCTACTAACCTAATCTTTAAGGTTAAAATTGGTATATCGATTTTTAATTGCTACCAAATTTAAGTCGAGAGAATATTCTTCGCAATCTTCATGCATATTTTATTCAATTGATGGGATGCTTATTTCTTGCAATTTGGTGCTACCTCATTTGATTGTTTTATACAAAAAAAAAAAAAAAAAAAGATTGCTCGATATGTTAGGTAGATGTGTCAAAATGGGTCATGGACCCATCTTTGGACTTATATTTTATTTATATGGGTTGTATATGGGTCAAAGGCTTATAAAAACACAACTAAAAACAGGTCAAAAAGTTAGTTTGGTTTAAATGGGTCAGAATTTGTGACCCATTTTTGCCCATTTAAAATATCAAGTGGGTTGGAACCTTAGAATTTATTTATAAATTTTCAACCCAAGCCCCACACAATTTTTTCCTCTTTAACTTTATAAAAAATCAAAATTATAATTATTTTTCATATTTCAATTTTCTTTTCTTTTCTTGTTTCTTCCTTCCTTAGTTGGCAGCTAGCAGGGTGACGACCAGCGACAGGCCAAGCGAGGCTTGAGCTCGCCGGCATGCGAGCTCGTGATTGCCAACGACTGGCGAGGCCGAGGCCCCGCCGACGTGGCGAGCTCGAGTCTCACCAGATTCGACAAGGCTTAGCCTCACTATAATTGGCAAGCTCGAGTCTCGCCGGATCTAGCAAGACTCGAGCTCGCAAGGCCTCGCCAGATCGGCAAGATCAAGCCTCACTGGATCTAGCGAGACGAGCTCGTTGATGTCGGGCGGGGCCTTGGCCTCGCCAGATCGGCGAGATCAAGCCCCGCCCGATGACAACAAGCTCGATCTCGCTTGTGGCTAGTTGTCACCCATCGTTATGGTTGGCGATCAACCAAAGAAGAAGAAAAAAGAAAAGAGAAAAAGAAAAAAAATTAATTACACATTATATTTTAAAAAATAAAAATAATTAAAAATTCGAATATTTTAAAAAGAATTATAAAAATTTTCCATTAAATTTGTATTGCATAAAAGTGTTTTAAAAATACCCTTTTTAATTAAAAAATCATAAAAATGAGCTTTCTTAGGTTTAGTTATAGATTTTTCATGTTACAATTTTTAATTACTCAATAGTATGTTCACTTCAAACAAAAGAAGCATGTGCATGATCTAATTTTTCATAAATATTTCAATTTATAGGTTTTTTAAACTTTTTTTTATTTTATTTACTATTTTAAATTTAATTTGAAGTTTTAATCCAATTAGCATATAATAGGTGTGGATTTTCCTAAAATATTAATAGGTTTTAGTAATACGAGTCGGGTCGGGTATGAGTGACTTGATTTATACTACATGAATATGGGTCAACAGGGGTTAAATGGGTCCACTATGGGTCGACCCATTTTTGACTCGACCCGACCCACCGATATGACGGATCTAATGTTAGGTTAGATTTTTAGATAATTTGGCATGTTAGATAGAGTTTATTCACTAGTATAGATCAAAGTTAGGATAATATCTATCTAAGTTAAGATAATTATACGATAAAAGTAGGATTAAATTTAGATTATTTCCTAATATAATTGGATAATATTCTATCCTAGACAATTTATTTTCATTAATAAATAATTTGCTCTCTCTTCTTTAGATTAGAGGATGGACATAAAGGAGAGTAAGTAATAAGTAAGATCAACGTTGGTTCAATGTATACTGGTGAGTCTCCATCAATCCATTTGATTATGTTGACCACACAACTAGCGGGTGTTTCCAAGCCTAATAAATATTTGTTGTGCACTGAAAAGTGCTTTTAAGGAATGAGCGAATATCACCATCAAAATTTCGAATGGATTCTAGAATTAAATGAGAGGTATGTTGATTGCTCACTCTTTAATGGTATGTTGGCAAAGACACTTACCATCACCATTGAAAGGTTTCGCTCCTTTATACTATTACCATTTGCAGCTTACATCTTAAATTACTAATTTGTTTAACAAATGGCATGACGTTCTCATCCAATCTACAAAAAATCAAAGAAAGTGAATCTAAATGAAGAAAGTTCTTGACTTTCTTTTTGAGGTACGGTTATCATATTCTTTTCATAAAAAATTATATATGATAAATTTGCCTAAATCACCTTGACCATTAATAATAATGGAGATGAAATTCATCAGACACGCAATAATCAATTAGGTGAAGTTTTTGTTCGCCAACACCATGGATACCAAGTTTACAAATTAAAAATAAAAAAGGCTAATAATGTTCACCGATAATCAAATTGGTGGATTGGGCTGCATTACGATATTATTGTAGTATCAAATATGTGTCCAGCCGAAATTTTAAACTTCAAATATAAAATGCAAATATGACACGATATTAAATATCACGTGACATGATATGTTTGAGAAATTTACTCTCATTAACTGACCCTTAGCATGGAGCCACGCATTGGCTTAGTCATTATAATTTTCTTTCTTGAAAGATATCCTTTGTATTTATTACGACTAACTAAGTTTTTTCTTCTATATAATATGTTAGCAACTATTGACTTATATTAAAATACAAGAAAAACGCCATGACATTTCAAGGATAAAAATTCTATATCATATATATATATATATATATATATATATATATATATATATATATATATATATATATAAACAACGTAACTATAAAACAAGGTGTTTGTAATATGATCTATAAATTAGAGGAAATACATAGAAAAACAACGTAAGATGAGGCATAAAATACCGTATATATGAAACAAGGCGATTGAAACATAAACCCTAAAAGACTGGCATATTAAGGAGTTGGGCCAAACGGAATAAAAAGATGCAAAGCGTCGGAATCAAACCGAACCTTCCTCCCCTTCTTGGATTTCCCAAAGCCATCGTCCTTGCCACGATGGAATTCTTAGCTCACACTAAGAACAGCAAGAGGCTGTTGCTACAAAAACAAAATGCGATTGAAAAATGAAACAAAACAATTGGAGAATCAGAAGGAAGTGAAATGAAATCAGACAAGAATGAATCATGTTACTTTTACCTCAATTAGGAGTGGTAGAATTGA
Source organism: Eucalyptus victrix (assembly GCA_016097545.1). NCBI lineage: Eukaryota > Viridiplantae > Streptophyta > Magnoliopsida > Myrtales > Myrtaceae > Eucalyptus > Eucalyptus victrix. Next base: position 18,071,414 of record CM027844.1, read on the forward strand.
TAGAGGACTTGACTGCTATATTGGCAAGGGTTGCTGGCCCTTGTTGAGCCTACGCCGGTCCTCTTCGATGATGGTGAGGCGGTGGCGGGAGGTCCCTTACACTTGCCCTTGCCTTTTGTTTTGTTTTGTTTTTTTTTTTTTTGTGTTAATTTTTAAAATACCATTTTTATTTTCTAATATTATTTAATTAAGATTTTAGTTAAAAAATTAGGGTTTAGGTTAAACACTTATTCATCAATATATGAGTAATTTGTCTTTGTATATAGAAGTGCAAAATCTTAAATTGGCCATCTTATGAGGGATGAATTCTCTCCATTTTGGCAAATTTTGTTTTTATATAAAAATCTAGAATTTAGATCCTTTTGAATTTCTCAATTTGCAGCTTCCAATACAACGAATCCTAATAAGAAGCTCAACTTAAAACACGAAAAACTATTTTTAAAATCGACTTAGAATCAACCCAAATGATTTTGTAAAATCATATCAACGAGTTTCATTCTCCCAAATTCGAACGAACTGGTGAGTGCGACTAATGTAGGAGCTTTGACTACAATTTTCCCGAATATGATGTGCCGGAAGCTTTATATCCACATCATCTCTCATTGCCGCCACGTCTGCCAGTCCAACGACTTCCCTACCACGCCAGCTAGATGCTTCTCAAGGTCAAGGCCGTGATGTTGGGAGACAAAAGAGAGAAAGAGGAGAGAGAGCGTCAGAGAAGTGGGCCCCGATTTTCGTCCTTTGTCTGACTTTCCCATACACGTGGCGCCGTATGAGTGGTCCGAGACCACGCTGACGTGGTGATCCCGAACCACCCAATATTTTTTCTTACGGAGGAGGGAGAGAGGGGCCAGCTAGCGAGCAGGTCCGGAAGTGAGAGAGGTGAAGGAGGAGAGAGGTAAAAGGAGCGGGGCTCCGCTCCTCGATTACCGCTCTATTTTGTCCTTTCCAGGCTGGCAGAAGAAAGGACGACTCCCGCTTAAAATTTCTCACTCCTCACTTAATTATTTTGGGTTTTGAATCTCTGTCTCTGCTCTTCACGAACAGAGAACGAGCTGCCCTTCCCCTGTTTCCTTTTCTCAGCGCATCCCACCCCACCCCACCCCACGAGCGGCCCCCGCCTCCGGAGGGGGAGCGCCCGAGCCCCCACGCGGCCGGCGGAGGAGGCGCGAGAGAGGACGGGAAGGCGGAGGAGGCCGAAGCGGCGCGGCGGCCTTGGAATCTGAGGCCGAGGAGGGCGGTGAACCCTCCGCCGCTGTCGTTGAGGAACGGCGAGGCGTTTCACGACGCCGCGGGCGGCGCGCTCGGCGGGGACAAGGAGAGAATTACGCCGTGTAGCAGCAGCAGCAGTTGCAGCCGCAGCCGAAATCCGTGCGGTCACGAGGCTTCGTGGGGGAGGGCGAGAGGAAGGAGAAGAAGAGGAAGTTCTGGATATCGCTGTCGAAGGAGGAGATCGAGGAGGACATTTTCATCATTACGGGGTCGAGGCCTGCCCGGAGGCCAAGGAGGAGGCCCAAGAACGAGTAGAAGCAGCTTGATGTATGTTCTTCTATGTGGGATATTCATTCCTCTTTCGTACGATGAATTTTCTCTTTGTTTCATTTGGTTTTTGCTTGCAGATTGTCTTTCCTGGTTTATGGTTGGTGGGGCTCACACCGGATGCTTACCGTGTGGCCAAAGCTCCGGCCAAGGTCTTTCTCTTCTAGAACTTAGGATTATGTTGCTGTCTCTGTATGAACTTGCCATGTTCGAAAGTTAACGAGTTTCGTGACTTATTTGGTTTCGACAATGAAGTTTGTGTTTATCACTTCTGCAGAGATAGTTTGCGCTGAGGCAGAACATCTTGCCTGTTTCCTGAGCCGGAGGTCTCTCTGTCTCTGTCTGTCTCTCTCTCTCTCTCAACCAAACTGTCATGCTCTGGAAGTTCTCAGTGTCTTCACCCTGAGAACTTTGATATTGAAGGCGTACGTCCCGGAGATAGAAGGTGTTCCCGAGCCGGAAGTCGTGATGCTTGAAGGCCTATGGAGGCTTGTAAGCATCGGGCGCTTTCACACATCAACTAGAAGTAAAATTTTGTTAGTAGGTACAGGAAAGGGAAAAGTATCGAATTGGGAAAAGGGACAAAGTTATTGTTCGATTTTTTTTGTTTATTGATCTAAATTTACTTTCCCTGCTGGGTGTTTGCTTTGTAAAGAAGTTTGGTTTTTTAATTGTTCGGCAATTGCAAGTAGTACACGTAAATCTGAAAATAGGGGCCGAAGATGAACCGGCAGAGCATATTTTGGGTAATTTATGCTATGCTTCATGCATTATGGTCTTTAATTGTGTTTCGAGATACCATACCAGTTGAATAGATTAAACTTCTTTACAGGCTTCTTCATATGACTACGTATACTGACACAACAAAGCAGAGTAGCGAGGTGTAGTTCGGAAAATAAAACACTGTCCGCGCTTACTGCATTTAACTTGATTGGGCAATGCAGACCCATCGCAATTAGATTGTTGTTGTGTATATGTATAGGCTGTTGTATGTATTATCTGTCTTGCATACATGAAATGGGTGATCATGTTTGTATTTAGAAGTGCCCATCACACAATTAGAATAATCTCCCATGTGTCAATGTTCTTCATGTGCTTTAAATGCTTAGGAGATTTTTTGTCTGTGGTTCTGTTGTTATCAGAAGTACTGCTCATTAGAAAATTATTGCCTTTCGGGATAATTTTTTAGACGTCTATTAGGCATTCTCTTTTGCACAATTTCCTTTGATTTAATCCTGAGGTTCACCAACCTACAGAAACTCTCTTCAACTTTTGCAAATAGTTTTGCAAACTTTTGGCATCTATCGGTAGATATAATGACCAGCTAATGATCTTAAGGCACTCTTAGCTGTTTTGACCTCTTTGAGCTCTGTCTCTACTCATTTGATATTGAAAATATTGTGTCGATGATCACAAATGAGTTTAGTCATGGGCATGGATACGTTCATGTGCACAACACTGTATTAAAGCTTTTTCTTCTGCTGAAAAACACTTGCTTAAGAAAATATACATACAACGGCACTTTTCAACTTCCATTGCTTTCCTTTAATCTGTTTCAGTTAAGAACTTTCCAATAAATCTGATTCCGCTTTATTGGAAGGCATATTCTTATATTTCCTTATGCCGGGGTTTGATTAACATCGGTTTTAGGTTGGAGCTTATTGAGCAACCAATAACCATGCTTGGAAATAGTGATGAACTTCAGGATCTTACCTTATTTGCTGGCTCTAGGGACGGCAGTTTTCATTCAGTCTCATATTTCGGTGAGCTATCGTGTCATGATGCCTTTTGAGGCCATGGATTCTCTCGAGGTCCTTCCTTATCTTGCTGGAGTACAAAATCCATCACGTGTGGTGTCTTGATTACGTCCATGAATAGTTGAACTGTAGCTAGCTTTGCTAGAAATGTTCTTGAATTTTAGACTTTTTTAGAGTGCGAACCGGTTCAGCCAGCTTGACTATTTTTCAGAGCAGTTTCCTGCAGTGGGACATTTCCCTAAGAGGCAAAATTAATGCCCCTTTCATTATCCATAAGATAGATGATCCTCTGTCTCATCTTCACCATGTGATACCTCCATGCTTGATCTGAATTGTTTATGGCATGCGCACCCGATTGCTGAGCTATTCATCTGATTATTTAGCTGGAGATCTGAATCACTGCGATGACATGTGCCATCGAGGCTTGAGTATCGGTTGCACATGTCGGTGTCTGTAACTTAATCGATTACTATGTGGAGAAATAAACTCCTTTTGTTCTTGTGCTTCCTCAAAATCTTGCTTACGAACTAAGCACATTCCTTGTCGGCAAGATTTTGTTGTGTCTGTTTTAGGTTTTGGCAGCGCTGGAAGACATCTTTGCGAAGATAATGTATTTATTTAAATACATTATCAATTGTATTATTTATTTAACTGATACAATTGATAATGTATTTAACTAATACATTATCAATTGTATCATTTAAATAAAAACTAATACAATTGATAATGTATTTAACTAATACATTATCAATTGTATCAGTTAAATAAATAATAGCTTCTAACAGTTGCGAGAAATCAACCTTTTGATGACACTTGTGCTTCTTAAACATCCCTCTATCCTTTAATAGCTGTCACAAATGTGATGATGTTTCCATCATGACAAAAGTTCTACAAAATGTGGAGAAAAAATTTATTGGATGACTCTGAATACGGGTAGAACTGGCAGATGTATCCATTAGGGCTTCAATGGAAGGGAAGTCATCTAAATTTTGGTCCTTGCAGCTCTATCTTTGATTGTGACTTTCGTAACATGGTAATGCATTATAATGTAAGCTTACAAGTTCGAGAAAGCTTGTCGAGGGTACTTTTCTTACTAGAATAGTTGCTTTTAGTCTGTCAAATGAGAAAGCACTACCTCATTTGTGTTAAAAGAGAATAACGCATCTGTTGAATAATGCATCTGTTGAAGTAACTCACATCGTATGTCTACTGGGTTTATATGAGCCTTATATTCAAGTGGTCTCCTTACACTTACCAGCTTAAACTTTTGGGTTGGACATTTTAACAGCATCAAGGTTGGTTTTTTGACAGGCCTGATAAAAAAGAAAGAGATCATAATTCTCTAATCCTTGTCATTGATTTGTTGAGCAGTAACTAAACACACTTGCAGACACTACCATGTGTACATGTTTCCATGTCTAATATATTTTGAAATGGGTAAAATGGTATTTTAAATCTGTCTTTTGCACCAAAAAGAAGAAGGGAATGAGTAAATTTTTGCATTTCGTACGTGACTAGAAAATTAGGCATAACATTTCCAAATTGCGAAGTACATTAAATCTGTCGAATTGATCATAAATGGCAGTGGCATGGAATGAGTGAATGTGATTCAAGTTTGAATTGGAATTAAAGGATTCTGAACCCACCCTGTATGAGCACCTCATCTTGTGTGATTAAATATGAATGTCAGAGGTTCTGTGTGGATCCTAATTTAATCTTTCAGTGAAGATTGCAGCTGTAAGGGAGACAATTGTTGCACAATCAGGATAAGATCTCTCCAATGAGTTATATGGTCTCTATAGCATCAAATATGAAGGTATCCAAACTTTCTTGTATAATGCGTTTACCTCTCTAAATTGATGATGTGCATGCATTCTATGGAAAACATTTGTATCTTTCCTAGTTCAAACTTCAGACCAATCCTGCTGGTCCTCTTCAAGTAAACTGGAATAGCATACGATGTAGATACTAGATATTTTCTCTTGGAAGTTTAGGAGTCAGAGGGAATTGGTGTGATGAGATAACATAAAGTCCTATTCAGATTTAACTTTGATTTTTGAGTTACAGTGATACCCGACAGAAGTCATAAGATGTAGACAATAAGTATATCTGGTTGTACTTGGATGTTTTTCCAGGGCAGTATCAAAACTTTTGACTTTACTTTCCTCTTTTTATTCAGGCTAGCCTTAAAATATTGGACTTTAGCATATAGCTTCTACAAATTTTTTGCCCCTTTCTCCAATCACTCCATTACTTTCGTCTACTTATTTGCAGCTCTCTTTTCCTGCTAAATTTGATTTTTGGCATATGAATCAAGAAAAGTGGCATATGATAACTATTTCAGTAAAATACATAACTCCAAAAAGCATTGGAATATTTACTTTAATATCAATTTTTTGTCAGTTGTACCCACCAAAAGATTGGCTTGTGAAGTCATCCTTGTCTTCTAAATTTAATCCCAGCATCATCCATGCAGTACTCGAGAAGCTTTCTTCAAGAAACTTCCAGTAAGATCGTCTCATCCTGCATCCGTTGATATGCACATATTAGATCCCTTTCCTCTTATGGGCATCTTGGAGAAAGAGGCTATAACAGTCCTTAGTTATTTTTGTTTCTGAATATATACCATAGCAACTAGAAAGCATCATGAATGTTTCAAATACATCGACATAATGGATTTGCTGGTACACCATCAAATTTTCATCATTTATTTACTTCCATATTTATGAAAGTTACTGCATTCAGGAAAAGGATAAAACGCTTATTTTTACTCTGAGTGACATGGGATTGCATTGTCAATCTTTTTTTTGTCTTCCTAAGCTTTCCTCTTAATGAACGCAGTTCAAAAGAGTTAGATTTCGTTGTCATGACTATCTGAAATACTTCCATTAGCCTAATTGTGTTCATATGCTTGAGCCTGGAGAACTTTCATCACGTTCTTTCATGTGACCAACGGAATTTTTTTGGGTGTCAAAGAAATTTGAAGGGGAAACTAACATGGTCGAGCCATGGTATGCAACTGCATATTGTGTAGATAAAGTTACTGACTCGACAATCCAGGTATCAAAAGATGTAGTCCTCATAGACCTTAACTGTTTGTTACTGTGTAGTCAACTTCCAAAGAATGCATTTTGGTGTTCGCTTTTGATTCCTTAATATATATCAGGAGTGGGTGCAGCGAGCTCCGAGTGAACATCTTCGTTTGCCAGTGGCTAATCAGTTTATTGCCACTGACTTGTCCCTCAAGAAGACTGACAAGGTGGTCTTATCAATCTTAGGTCCATTTGGCGTGCTTTTTGAACTAATCCACCATCTTGACATTCATAACATTGGATCAGGTCATGTATCCAGTGATTGAACTTTCACACTTCTTGAGATGTTGCCATTTACCTTACATTGGCTTGATAACAGGGTCTGCTATTGACATGATGACCAGCACCATAACTGTTGGTAGTCAAACCAACTGTTGCTCATAATGCTGAGGAGGATTTAATGCTGTGAAGAATGAAATTCGGGGTAGTCAAACCAGAAGGTGGCAAGCAATTGGCATCCTAAGGCGTGTTCTGTTCAGCTACTGTACCTTGGAGATTAAAGAAACATGCCATTGACTTCTTGCTTTGCACCACAGAAGGAGATATCTCACGGGAGAGTGAGATTGAAACTCTAGATTTCTCATCATTTGTTCCTAGCCATTTTGCTGCCTTGCAGGTATTATAGTTAGAGATGTTGATTTTTATCTCTTTAATACATTTCCCATTGAATTTTTCACAAGCGAGTCTTTAAATACACGAAGCCACTCAAGTAATTTCTCCTACACGGTTATTCTTGATCATGGGATCTACAAACGACTGGATGAGCAATTTAGAATGGACTATTGTCAACTCTGGAAAGCTCTGATTCTTTCAGATTCAGCTAGAGTACAGCAGCTTAGTGAACATTCTGGTGTTGGCAACTATTTTAGATATTATTTCCCTCTCATTTTAACTGGAAGAACCATTGACAGGTGTTTTTTTAAATCCTACTCCTGTGAAAGAGTTACTTTTGTACTATGAGTTATATAGTGGTTCAATTACTTATCATTAGAAAAATTAGAGTGCTTCCAATAGCTTATGCTATTTTTGAGCAACACTTTCCTAGGACTTAGTAGGTAATAGTTAGCAAAAACCCAGAGGAACTTTTTCAACAATATTATGTGATATGTCACAAAATAATGGTATAGAGGAGCAAAATCCTAAATGAACATGAGTTTTTAACACTGCTTATAGAGTAAACGGATGACAGTTCTCTAATCAAATAATCCTAAATGGTGGGGGCAAGTTGTCAAGGGTCATGAACTGCCAGAGGCTTTGCAAACTGTTAAACCAAAATTCTTCCTGAGGATGTCCTTGTAGTTCTTGAATACCTTGAAGGGAGAGTATTGCGGATTTCAAATGCTAATTTTTTTTAATGTTCGGTTATATGTGTGTTGATATGCGGTCTACCTGAAGAATTTAAAATCTGGAATGGCCACCAATCCAAAAAAATATCATATAGATTTCTGGTATTTTTCATTCAAGTTAATTTTTGGTCATTGGTGTTAACTTTCTCCCCAATGAAACAACCTATCTTTTTCATGCCAAAAGGTATAGTAATCATTGTACTTCACAATGCTATGGACCGTAAATCAGCTCTTGGGGAGGCTATGTTAGTTGAGGAGAAAAGGAAGTTAAAGAAAGACCTCAAATCCTTACGAATGGAGGATGTGTCATCATTTATGGAAGCCCTGCCTCCAGACTTCTTAATAGTACTACGTGCAGAGTATGAAAAAGAACTAAAACTTTTTTTACCATGTGAGTCAAGTTTGTACATTTCTTAGTCTTATTATTTTGGTTTCCTACTCCAGTGGGCTACTGAGGGCAATCATTCGCAAGTTTCGCGCTTCTCAACGAGTGAGGCTGTTAACTTATGCAAGATTTGCACCATACGGTCTTTTCCAAGAGACAACTCTCAATCTGGTAAAACTACTTGAATTATGCAGTAACTCATTCCTCATTGATGTGATCCCGCTGTTGGATTGGGCTTGAGTGAACTTTGGAGCTTGTGTTATTGGTGTTGCTTTGCAGGCAAGTCTATATGGCCTAGAATAGATTCATCCTACAACAGACAGGTCCAGGAGAAGGATCAAAACATGCCTTAATTTTTTAAGCTAGATAAATCGACAGCAATGGTGCAATACTGTCCAACGAGGTGAGGTCTTAAATGGTGGAGTTCCTAGAAACGGGCCATGAGCACCTACATGTAGAAAGCATACATTAAGCAGCAGTGCTCCTTGCGTGCTTACCAAGTGTGTGCATTCCCGGACGCAGGCTGGAATCGCAAGGGGGTTGTGGGGTAGAGAGAGAGGGAAGGAGGAAGCAATGAGGAAGGATTAATTTCATAGTATTGTCAAAGTGGCTTATAATTTGTGTCGCGGAGCAAGAGGATCGAGGTGGATGGTTCTTAACTGGGCGATTAGTTAGAGCATAAAAATCGCCTGGGTGCATTTTCTTGTTGCAGATGACACTATCTAACACTAAGTTTCTAGTGCTTTCAGGTTCTGCGGTTGCAGTACTCTTCTCCAAGCTCAGGGGAAACTTAGTTACCTTCGAGCGAGAGTTGTCATTGGTATGTATATTCTACTGGCAAAATTTTTAAGGGTAAAATTAAATAAAAATTCGTCCTCAATTCTTCAATTTCTTTATTTATTTTCTGAATTCAAGGGCGCTGGAGTTGCTTTCCTGGATGGAAAGGGCAAGGCGCTTGCTATTTAAGAAGATAAACCATCTGTATGTGGCCGCAGGGCAGTCTGTTAAAGGACATTATTTAACTCCTGCATTGTAGATCTTGTTGCATAGACAGCTTAAAATTTTGAGACAGATGCAATGAAGGTAACATTATCTGTCTTCCTCTCTCTCTCTCTCTCTCTCTCTCTGTGCGTGCGTGCGTGCGTGCGTGTTGACTAAGTATTATGGCCTGGTTAGAAATTGGACAATGAGTATTACAGAATACATTGGTTATTTCTTCCCCCACAGAAACAAGGAGCAGCCACGTCTGAGCAGCCACGTCTGAGGAGATCATGTGTGTTTAGCCACGCCTATCACTGCCCTGCTTACAAACTAAAGGTACAGGTAGCAAGTCACAAAATTTCATCTAACTTCAGTCAATTCTACTCTGCCCAGGCAGTGGGTTCCGCCCCTCATGATTACGAACAGGAAAGTAAGCTTTGATTGGTTCAATGCACCAACTAAATCAGAAGACCCATTTCCAAAAAAAAAAAAAAAAAAGAAAATGCAGCGCGAGAAAAGGATGTAGAGCACGGTGTCTGGAGATGTGTTACTCTCTCTCATTAATTGCGCTCTTAACGATGAAGCAGGGATGCATATGATGGCTTTGGCGACCAAAGGGCTGGTGATTTTAGCTAAAGCTCTAGGTGGATGATTGCGTTATCAATCTGTTCTCTCAATTCAAGCATGTGGTCAAATTCCATAACTGTTATCCTTTCAAAAGTTTTCTAGTCAAGCACTCAATACCAAGTTTATTGTTCTTCATGCATGGCATTGATGTTGGACATCAACTTGATCCATCATTGTACTGTAAATATACAGAGGCACTTCAACTCATCTGAAACTTCACAGTTTTGGCAATAATCGTGCATCGATGATTCATGAAAAATGGAAGGCACTCCCTCAACGGATTGTGATTTTAACAAATTTTGTTCACTTGTTAAAATGGAAAGATTAAGTTATAAAGACGTCATCATGTCACCCCTTCGGAAAGTTACCTCGTAACAATGGTTTATTCAGCAATTCCGTCTGAGATACAGGGAAAATATTACCAACTTCCTCATAGTACGAGGGAGAATACAGAGTAATAATATAGTTACACCAACAAGATATAGTATTTCCTAGCCAGCTCATCTGGCAAACTTTTATATGACATACACTTCTCAATAGACATGATGGTTGCATCTATCAAAAATCCCTAAAATCCCGTGGATCAAAATAGTTCTGAATCTGCTCCACTGTGAAAGGCCAGCACAAACTTCAGACCTCAGCTCATATTGATTGTCTGTCCAATCTGCTAATCAGTCCGATTAATTCATCATACGAAGGGGACAAGAAACCAATCAAATGACGTTTTGATAACCTAAACCAGATTCATTAGAAGATGGGGATACAGCGGTTCAGTAACACCATACAGAAGTTATATCTGCAAAATGCAAAAGGCAAATGAACTGTCGAACCTTTTAAAATTATATTTGCACGAGGAGATCTTGTTACTTCAGAAGGCGATGATTTGCCTGACCCTATAAAGGTTTACTAGCTAGTACTTTGTACCAAAATTTTGTCACAGCAGCAGAGTGAATGGAAGTTATGACCTTTGGCAGGAGGTATCAATTACTCGCGGCAAGGACGCGAGAAAGACAAGGCATGTTCAAAATGCGATCTCACATGTCAACCACGACAGTAGCCATTACCAATCTCATTTGTTTCCTGAGACGTGCTTCTCCAGGAATGCATTAGCCCGATTGCTGAAGTTGATGTTAACGTCCCCAGTGGCAGCATACTTCTTGATCAAATCAATTACTTCTGGCTTCAAAATTTCTTCTATGTTAGATGCATTGGATGAGCAGTAAAGAGATCCGAGGGCATACATTACCTGCAAATCATTAGGCAACTTCAAAAAAGCACACTCATACCAATGAACCAACTATATACTATTATCTCCACTAATTGTTTGCATTCCTTCTCCATGCAAGTGAAGCAGTTTCTTTTTTCATTTTTTGGGTCTGGTGCAGTGCAGGGGCAAATATAAATGAGGCAGTCGAAAAAATTGCATTTTCGCTTCAGCATAACGTAATAAAGATGCCTGCGACTTTACTCTCTTTGCAGAATATGCTAAAGCTTGTCACTACATTGCACTGTAGTATCCACGTACTTAGGGACTCTATCTCAAGCTGAATTTGAAATTGGCATTTACTCTATTGTAGCTGAAGAGTTGAAGCATTCACAAAAAGGCAGGCTCTCCACTCACAGTATTCCTCACAGGGCTTGACAGACATTGAATAATGAGAGGGATCCCACCACTCTGAGTGATGATTGCAGCATTTGCTGGCTCTGTATAGAAAAAAAAAGACTAAACAATTGTTAAGTAGATAAAAAATTAGTCATGCATTTTATAGAAGACAATGATCAACCTTAACTTGAGCACTATCATCTACAACTTAGAGTGTCTGAATTTTTTTGGTCAAGTAGTTTCTGAATTTACCTGCACACGAATTGCATTTTCCTCCAATTCCAAATTCAACAAGTCTCTCATTCGGTTCAGTCATGCAGTCCAGAAAAAGCTCCAAAACATCGAGCTGTTTCAGGGTAAGGTTTGAATTAGTTGAATATCATACACCAGATCAAGACATTATCCTTTCAAGTAATCAGAGCATGAAGGTTCTAGACGTGGCGCAAGAATGTATAATTGTAGGGATCATAAGCAAAATTCGCCAGATTGGCAGTGATTTTTTTCTTTCATTTCTGGAAGCAAGGAAACAACTAGTCACGATGAAACCATTCGCATTAAAGGTTTGCTCCATCCATAAATGCAAAAAACTGCATCGCCACGAAACATTAACACGATACCAGTCACAATATTTCAAGACTACGGGAAGGGAAACCTGATGAAGAAACCTTTAATAAAAAGAACAGAGAAGATTAACTTAGCCACAGGAGAATCGAAAGCACGTTCAAATTTCTAAGCTGAAATTAATCCAGAGAACCAGGCCCTTTAAAAGTTCCTCACTAAGTAGATAATCCTGTGCCATTTTCCCCTAATCACCACCCCCAACAAATCATCAACGTGCGTAGCTACAACACAGAATTTAGTTTTATCTACTGTGCAAAACTCCCAGCTGGGCCTGACCTTCCTCATCCATAGTGGCGGGTGAACAACGCAATCACTCAGTGAGAACAAGTCAATTTCAACCAAAACAGACAATGCACAAAGATCCAGTATTACCTTCAGTCGTAACATCCTGGAACAGGCTCACCAAATCCTGGAACAAAACCAAGGAAAAGACATCAATCACAAAAGGGTCGACTGTACACTCCATCAGAAAATGAAAAACAGATACGGGAGCTCGCACGAGGAAGTGAGTCGCCCGCCCGCCTTTCGAATTCAAGAAACGAGAAAACAGAAGAATGGAACTGATCCTATATCCTCTCGGCAGCTCGAGCGAGACCAGGCGTGAATACCATTTTCCAGGGAAAGCAGCACCAATTCAAGGTCCCGAAATCACAGTCGGTTCGGCAGGACATAGTGAGGATCAAACCCCAAAAGCCCCACGAAAATCGAAGTCGGGCCGACGGAATACCAAAAACCCACGAATCGAAGGAAACGAAGGCAGCAGAAAAAGGGCGAAAGGCGCGATCTTGATCAGGAATGAGACCTGGAGGTACTGCAGCCTGGGGGCTCCATATCTTCCCGTGCGCTCCTTTTGCCTCCGATCGTTCGTGAACATTATTTTGCCCAGTCCCTCTCTTCAAGACTTCGAATCCTCTGCGTAAATTTTGGGTTCCTGTACCTCTAAAATGCAACAAGTGAGGTAACTTTCATTGTACTTTATTATTTGATGCAATATTTGGGTAGCAGTAAAAGTAAATTAGAAGTAAATTTTTACCCTTCACAGTACCATCGCTCCTGCCCAAATAATATATAAAATGATTTATATCACGAAAAATCCAAATTGACACCCCTTTAACTAATTTACTTTAAATTAATTTTTTTATCCACAAAAAATCCCAAACTGGTATATCCATAATAAATTTGCCGATCTATTGACTTTCGTCGAATTTTACCAATAAGTTTTCTTACGTGAATGACACATGGTGACATGGTATTGTGATATGAATTCAAAGAACTAATATCACGAAAAATCTCAAATTTATCATAGGCATATCGTTATATTTATTATAAGTGTGCCAAATTTGAGTTTTTTTTTAATGGGATTTAGAATATCGATTTTCATGTGGACTTACCACATCTTCATATCATCATCCACGTTGGGAAATTTAACGGTAAAATTTGTCGGAAGTTAGCAAAAAATATATTTATAATGAGAATCGTGGCCGTTAAAGCTACTAATGTCATTTTATGAACTCTATTTGTTTGTTTAATTTTGTTGTTGAACAATCTCAAACCACACTTGCTTGAGTAGTATGAAGGTTATTGCATATTCTCCAAGAAAAATCTTGATGATGAGAAATCTAGGATTAGTAAATTATTATTTTTAATATTTTTATATATATATATATATATATATATATAATTGCTTGATAAGACAATACGTTCCCGTGTTAACTATTAGTGCGTTCACATGAAAAATTGTAATGAGCACCAAACGTTTACGAGTATGAATTGACTCTTTAATCCATTCAAAACGCATATGAAATCATTTAATTAAATAACTGGAAATATTTTTTCATGCTAGTACAATATGTTTAGATACATCTAAAAATTCTTACGGTATGTAAACACAATTGATCATTCATATCTTAAATGTTTTTGAATTGGGTAATCCATTTAACAAGTTATGTTTAAATTCATTATTGTGACATAATTAAATGAAACATCGCGTGCTGGTATTCGATCTACAACCGCACATTGATATTCAATGGAGGGGATTGGGAAGGGCCAAAAACGAAGAAAATTAATGGCGTAGGGGCTTAATTGAATGAAGAAAGTTCGAAGGCGGTACTGAATATAGCAATAAGAAAAAGTTCAGCGATTTTGGAGGTTTAAGGAGGGAAGCGATCCTTGCCGAGAGGAGGCCAGGTAATCTCCGCCGAGCAGCAGTAAAAAAAGCCCCTGGCAGCTCAGAGCGGCACGGCGGCGGATCCTTCGCCCGCCGGCCTCGAAGGGCGGCGGCGGCCGGCGATGGAGGCGCGGGAGTACGCGTGGAAGGGGGCGATCCCGCTGCAGATCCACCTCCACGAGTCCGAAGTCACCGCCCTCCCCCCACCACCTCCTCGCCTCGCATCGCATCGCATCCATCCCCTCCTTTTTTTCTTCTTTTTTCACTGTTTCTGCTTCGAATTCGAGAGAAACCCTAATTTCCACAAACGTTCGTGCGTCGCAGATTCTGGCCTCTTGGATCGGGTACCTCCCGCTGCTGATCCCCCGCGTCAAGCCCCATTTCGGCGGCGCCCTCCCGCCCGGCGCGGACACCGTTTGGTTCGACTACAATGGCCTGCCCTTGAAATGGTAACGGCTCTTTTTTTTTTTTTTTTTTTTCTTTTTTTCTTTTTTTCCGGCCGTCGCCGGATTGTAGCCGGTTTCGCTGATTCGACGATGCTGTCGCGGCGTGATGGTTCGACTGGGCGGACATCGAATCTGTCCGTGTGTCTGTGCATCGTTTGGTTGGAACTGATCGAATTGCGTGGATTGCTTCACAGGTTCATTCTGACGGGAGTCCTTTTCGACCTTTTATGCCCGAACTGAAGAGACCTAGGAATTTGTGATTCTAGGATTTAATGGAATTTGACAATTTGAGTTTTATGGACTTTCCAAGAAGTGTTATTTGCTGGCATTGATCCATCTCCATTATCTTGCCTTCAGTAACTAGGAATAGAATGCTATATCCTTGTTATGGAGAATTGTCTCTATCTCTTCTCAACTCAATACTCACTTTGCCTCCTCTCTTGTTATGGAGAATTGGTCACAAATTGATCTATCTTTGACCTAAAAATATTGCAATAGAATGCTATATCCTCTGCAAATGCATTATGGTTCAACTAAAATTTTAGGTTGAATGCTGACTTCTAGAATATAACATTTTAGCGTGGGAAACCGCAAAGCTTAAAAGTATATGGCAAACTCTGACTTCTATATAAAATTACTTTTCAACTTAGGTTGACTACACTGACCAAAAAAAAAAAAAAAAACTTAGGTTGGCTACTGCAAGAAGCCGCTTGCATAATTTGCTGCCAATCTTGTTTCTCTTGCAAAAGGCCGCAATATTATGCCGTGGACCTACGGTGCCAACATAGGCAAATTGGTAATCCTAACGACACACGTGAGATCTATCCTAGACAACAACTCCATCAAATCAAATATCATTACTACGATTTATTGCAAATAATGCTAAATATAGTGGCATCAAATCATTGAGTCTCATTTATTTCTCTCTATTCAATCAATCTCAATAGCAAAATTGCAAGTCGTTGTATGCGATTAAAGTAAACATCGATGTAGGCAAAAGGAATCTAAAACCATTGCAATGCTTGAATAACTGATGTCCTCGAACTTTTAATAAGTGATTCAATGTGGTTCTTTTCCTTAGAATCATTGAGGCGGAATATTTTGCTTTGTTTTTTATACTTATCATCAATTTTGTTCAATTTCAATCTCATGCTTTTATTTGCGACGTGCCAAATTTAGATTCAATCCCAACAAAACATTTTATTAGTTATGTCATGATATTAAATTCAAATAGAATATGCTAATTAAATTGCTACACAATACAAAACATTTAAGATATGAATCCTTTGATACAAAAATGCTTACTTGCATTTATGTGTTGTAAATATTTTCACATGTATCTAAATCTATCGTGTTAGAACATGAAACGTTTTAGATTATATAAATAAACAGTCAAAGCATGTTATAGATGAACAAGATGGTCAATTCACGCTTCATGTGTTTGTTATTCGTTGTAATTAATCTTGTATTAACCTTTTTTTTAGCTTGGGTAATGAATGGCTCGTCAAGGGATTGCGTTAAGAGTTACAGAGTCCTAAATTAGAGTAACCTGCATTCCTAGAGAAAAAAAAGCCAAAAGAGATGCATGTATATAATAAAGTAAATTGACCATGTGCCTTGACTCCATGTGAATAAGGCATAGTCTTGTTTGGATTGTCTAAATTTGGCAGCTGTAAGTGCATTGGTAAATTTGGCATACCATTGAGGAGAAGCCTATGAGTCCGTATAAGGAATTACGGAGACGACATACTCTATTATCCCCCTTTCTACATAAACCTAGTGGACAATCCATGTAATTTCCTCTTTGAGATCATCATGAAGAAATGCATCATGATCACAAAGAGTGACAATAGAGAAGAAAGAATGAACCATGACTTGAATATGAATACATCGCACATATGGTCCCTGAAAAAATGCCCTACATTGGGCTGATTTGGCCCTGAGCCCTTCATCGGGCCATTATTTGCCCCCTTCTACAGCATGGTTTTCATCCATTGGGGATGATTGCTAATCTGAGGGTAAGTTTTCCATTCCTTGATTGTTGGAAGGAAATTCTAAGTCCTCAGTCATTCTGGACTTTGAAGCTTGATTTTTGGGCATGGTTTTTCCTTTTGTGAAAATGGTATGAGCAAAAATACTCTTCACAGGTTGTGTGTGAAGAAGGTCGAAGATGGAAGAAGGGATAGAAAAAAGCGATGGAAAAAGTTTTGAGGCTTGGACAAAAAAGGATCGATATATATGGACAAAAAAGGATCGATATGTAGAAGCTAAAAAGTATGCTCTTAAATCATGTCAGAAAAATGAGTAAAAGGAAAGATAATGGATGAAAGGTATTTCTGTATTGCTTTCACTGATTAACAGTGTATATAACAGGGTCCTATTTATAATACAAAGGATCAAACTAACTAAGGAAAAAAAGGATACACGGAATAAAGGAAATGATCTCCTAATACACAAAATTCTAGTTTTCTATCGATAGACTAATCAGTATCAATCAGAATCAATATCAAGATCAGTTAGAGTTGCTAGATGAATTAGTTTAGGGCAATGGTATCTTCAACATTTCATTGTTAACCTTTTTTTTTTTTTTTCTGGTACTTTAAATGAAGTCGAGATAACTTGAATGAAATGAATAATATTCTACGTTACAGATAGCATAAAAAGACAATTTAAAGATAATTAATAATGTAAAATCTAAAGATTGAAATTCTAATGACAAACACATAGAAATTAAAATCAAACTGAATTTTTGTTCATTCAGATAATAAAAAAAAAAACCATTTTTATTCTGGTTTAGATACTTTCAGTTGGAATTAAAGATTGCCCGTCTTCTTAATATTATAATTAACACAATCTCTCTCATTTATCATTAAATATATTCTTAGTTTAAAAAAAAAAAAAAAACCAACCGAATTGAGTTTTTGATTTGGACATTCTGTTAGAGTCATGATTTCTTTTTTTGGTCGAAAGGGTCATGATTTCACTTAAAGCTAATACGCACTCAAATGGTTCGGTTAAATTCAAATCTCCGAAAACCCGAACACTAAACACTCGGGAAAAGTGCCAAAAAAGTCCTAAACCTTTTGCCTTTGTGCCGATTTAGTCCTAAACCTTTTTTTGGTGCCGATTCAGTCCTAAACCTTTTTAAGTTGTGCCAATTCAGTCCTTTTGGCCGGATTTTGCTGACTGGACGCCGGCCGGCTGACGTGGCCTAATCGGCGCTGACGTGGACAATTTTTAATAATATTTTAATATTTTATTTTTTATTTTTATTTTTTTTTTTATTTTTTATTTTTGTCTTTTTCCTCCGGCCGGTCGCCGTGAGGGGCGGCCGACCTCGCCGGCCGAGGTCGAGAGGCCACCGCCCGGTGAGGGCGAGGCCGCCATCGTCGGATCGCGAGGTTCGCCCTCGCCCATGGCCGGTGAGGGAAGAAGCTAGACCCGGATCCGGCGACCCTCGCCCATGGCCGCCTCGCGGCGAGGGCGAGCCTCGCCCATGGTCGCCTCGCCAGATCCAGCGAGGGCGAGCCTCGCCCATGGCTTGATCTAGCAAGGTCGGGCGAGGCGAGCCTCATCGGCCCTTGCCCATGGCCTGATCTGGTGAGGTCGGGCGAGGCTCGCCCTCGTCGGATCTGGCGAGGGCCGGTGAGGCTCGCCTCGCCCATGGCTGGCGAGGGCCGGCGAGGCTCGACCTCGCCAAATTCGGCAAGGTCAGCCTCGCCCTCGCCGGCGGTGGCCTCTGGCCGGTCGCCGGACCTCGGCGGACCGGCCGGAGGAAAAAGACAAAAATAAAAAATAAAAATAAAAAATAAAAAAAATAAAATATTAAAATATTAAAATATTATTTAAAATTGTCCACGTCGGTGCCGATTAGACCACGTCAGCCGGCCGGCGTCCAATCAGCAAAATACGGCTAAAATTGGCCGGAAAGGACTGAATTGGCACAACTTAAAAAGGTTTAGGACTGAATCGGCACTAAAAAAGGTTTAGGACTAAATCGGCACAAAGGCAAAAGGTTTAGGACTTTTTTGGCACTTTTCCCCTAAACAATCGTAGTTTCATTCGCACCAGCACACTTAAGCCCACTTTTTTTTTTTTTTTTTTTTCATTCTTCCAATTTGTTCCCTCATTTTCCCTCCAACAGGTGTCTCCGTCTGCCAATATTTCTCGGACACAGCTAGCCTGGAACGGAAATTTCCACAGAGGTTTGCATGTATTGTCAGTCTAACAAACGTTTGAACATCCATCCGTTCTGGTGAAAATTTAGCTGGGCAATGCTAGCGTGCCTCTGCATGCGCGCGCCATTTCCATTCTCATCGTAAATGAATTTTAAGGAACATTGTTATGACTATGACGACAACGATTTGGATGCCCTAATCAATGATCAATGTGATTAATTGATTTGACTAAAAAAATGATTAATTGAGTTGGCATAATAGCCCAAGATGTGGTATCCGAAATTTTGAGCTAGGTGTGAAATGGTGGCCATCTTTAGAAGATATCAACTTTTAGATTTGCAAGCAACACTTAATTATTTGAAAAACATACGTCGAACTACAAGATCGATAGAACTTAAGATGAATGATCATAAAAAGGTAAAATGGTGGCCATTTAGAAGATCACGGTGACCATTTAGAAGATCTTAACTTCAACCTGTAAGCACAATGATTTTGCTTGGAACCCATGCATTGTAAGTCTCTAATTAGAAAATAGGATAGGTGCATTTGGGTTGGTAACGAGTGAAATTCTTAGATATTTGTTGGTTGAATAAGATTTAGATGAATATGAAAAGGGATAGAGAGGTATATGAAGTCATTGAGTTATGATTTGAGCAATTTCATGTATATATGAGTTGAGCCAGTTCACTTCAGTACTTCACTTACTCGACTCAATTTTGTGCCCTTAGTTTTGAAAAGTTGGAATTCGGACTTATCTGTCTCTGTACTTCATCGCGTGGCAACAAATTTAGCATGATATGGATTTGTTTTATGCAGAATATTATTTGTCCGTGCATTTTGTCAGGGTGCTTTTGCTCTTGGTTGGCTTTCTGGTACAATGGTGCTTTTGCCAGGGTTCCTTTTGCTCGGGTTCCTGAGAGGAACGACGCTTTTCCTCATTGCAGGATAAGATTTTATTCAAGTTTTTTTCTTTTTGGACTAAGATATTATTCAAGTTTGATTAAACTATCTTTGTCCTCCTCACTCTGTGCTTTGATTTGTTCTTGCCTTGGTAATTGATTTTCATCTTCGCCCGTCGACGAATGATGCCTTAGACAGTCCCTCGTCTTATTAAGGCAATAAGAGAAGTGCTTATCAACAGCTTTGATACACGATTTATCATGCGTGCATTAAGTTCTCCATCAACAGATGCCTTGAAATAACGCACGCAGCTGCATTTTTTTTTTTTTTGGGTCAGTCACGCAGCTGCATTGAAAGAGTTAAAAATTGTGTTCTTGTATAATTAGTCTTTGGTTCCTTTTGGTTGAGCTGTGTTGAGCTATTAACTTTTTTTAACAATGGAAATGAATCTTGTTCATCAATATCTTTAGAGTTATAATTGAATACGGATATTTTGATTTACTTGCCTTTAGAAAGTAGAGTTTTCTTCTGATGTGAAAGTCAAGCCTGGCAAACCAAGCTTATACTTCCGCCTTGTGAAAAAAAGTGGAAAAAAGTGGCTCCAAATGTATCATTTACTAATAGCAGTTGCTGCGTACAATTTTTTGAATTGGGGGGCTATTTTAGGTGCAAAGGGTCAATTTCTTCGTATCAATTAAGTGGATGTTGGCCGTCCCTCAGTTCTCGACGTTCTAATTTAGCCGGTGTCCTAAACCTCTTATGCTTGCCACGGGCCTATTTCCACAAATTACACCAAAAAGAAAAAAGAAAAAAACCTTCTCAGTCATTGAGAAGTGCCCCGTTCTTGCTCTTTAGCAGACAAATTTTTTATAACAAGAATAAATCATGTCAATTGCGATGAAGAAGCCATTTTCAATTGAAAGCAAAACATAAAGAAACCCAATCTCCTTTACCAAAAAAAGAAAAAAAAAGAAATCCAATCTCGATCATCTTCCATGAAAATAAGAAGCTGAGTTTCACTGAAATCGAAACATAAAAACGCATCCGCATCGTCGTTTGATTGAAAGCAAAACATGTTCATCATCTTCCCTGAC